>OW443335.2:20002500-25002500 GCA_937001555.2 Hypsopygia costalis | reverse complement strand
CCTCAAAAGGAAAAACGGAACCCTTATAAGATCACTTTGTTGTCCGTCTGTCTGTCTGTCTGTCTGTCTGTCAAGAATTTCTATGTCGAGAATGCGTGGAGGTATCAAGCTGAAATTTGAACTGTATACTCAGGTCTACGGTCCCATGAAGTTAAAAAAAAATCAAACTGCTAAGTTTACGTAGCAAAAAGTTACGGCCGTTTATTCAGCAAAAAACGCATATTTCGACACACTCAAGGGAATCAAAACCTATAGGGTACTTCCCGTTGACCTAGAACTATGAAATTTGGCAAGTAACATCGTTATAGACTACAAGTACAGGAATAAATCTCAAAACTATACATTTGTAAATAGATCTTAAAAAATAGGGGGTCTATATTTTTTATAGGGTGTCGAAATTTCAAATTGAAACTACTAGTTCAAATGGGGTATCATATGAAAGGGCTTGATGTACACTTTGCAAAATATATTTTATTTATTTTTTTCGACGCATTATTTCTTATTTATAATGAAAAATATCAAATTTAATAATGATACTACGTACCTACGGAACCCTCGGTGGGCGAGTCCGACTCGCACTTGTCCGGTTTTTGTATGTTATATGGGTCTGTTAGGGTAGTGTGAATTCAAATTTGCAACTTCGAAAAACTTGTGGAAACTGAGAAATTCGAGAAAGACTTCGAAATTTTGGGACCTTTTTCACTATTTGCTCTCCAGGGCTAAAACTATGCATTTTAAGGGAACAATGTTTTCTATACTTATAAACTGTATTAAATTATCTATAATATGAGCTTAATTACAGCTCTATTGACTCCATAGGAGCCAAGCTAGGGTACTTCGAAGATGACCAAATTTTCTCGTAAATTGAAATTTTCATATGAACTCCTCCAAATTCAAATGACCTCCTCCATCGCCCCTTATAAGACATATAAGTAAAACATACCTAAAAATGACTACAAAAATTTAACCTCTTTTTATGTCTTTATCCGACGGCCTATATATAGCCCTCATTTCATTATTTTCGCTTCAGACCCACCGTACCCCTGGCCGTACCTCTGGTGAAAAGTTGGTCATATTCAAAGTGCCATAGCTTAACTTCTATGGGGTCAATAGAGCTGCAGTTAAGCTCACATTGTAGGTAATTTAATACAGTTTATGAGTATACAACTTTGTTCGCTAAAAATGCATAGTTTTAGCCCTGGAGAGCAAATAGTGAATAAAGTCCCAAAATTTCGAAATTTTTCTCGAATTTCTCAGTTTCCACAAGGTTTTCTAAGTTCCAAATTTAAATTCACATTACCCTAATAGACCTATACAATATACCAAAAATGCAGAACTACATCACACTTTGCGAATTTAATGTCTTTATCCGACGGCCTATTAATGAAATATTTAGTTTCAATGCCTTCTATTAGAGCCAGTATAGAGGTAGATATCCCACCGGGCCGTTAAGTTACTGACCGGAAAGTGCTCGAGGGGATACCTCCCTCACTTATCCCAAAACGGCTGTATTAACCACCGCACTAAATTATTCAAACGTAAAGTTTAATACAATGATCAATGTTCGGCATTTGGGTCGTAAGATAAATTAAACAATTTAGGTACACAATTTCAGATGAGTTTGTAGGGTTCAGTAGTCAAATAAAGAATACGTACATTTCATCTGACGTCATTTTTATTTATTTATTTTTTGTACATACATAAAATTATACCTGAAAGCATGGTGTATATGTATGGAGTTAAAGCGGCTAGCAGGAAGACATTGTCTTGCCATCTGCCCCCTTACCACCATCTCTTATTGCGATTCAATAACTGAATAGATTGCTTATTCATACCAATGAATAAACGACTCTATTTCAAGTGAAATAGAGTCGCTTATTCATTGGTATGAATAAGCAATTTATTTAATTATTGAATAGCAATAAGAGATGGTGGTAAGGGGGCAGTACGCTAAGAATAAAAACAATGAAACCAGCAGCACAGTATAAGTACTACGTGTACGGTCACTACTAGCCGCTTTGACTAGTCGACGTCACCTCCCCTACGTCAAATCTGGATCAATGTGTCACCATTTGGGTCGTAAGATAAAAAAAAAATAGGTACAAAATTTCAGATGAGTGTGTATGGTTCAGCAGCCAAATAAAAAATATAGTTTTTATTTATTTATTTTATATACATATATAATATTAAGTCTGAAAGCCTGGCGTACATGGATGGAGTTAAATCAGAAATGTCTCTGTGTGTGTGTCTGTGTGTGTTGATGTGTATGTGTGCGCATGTGTGTGAGCATGCGCGTGTGTGTATGTTTATGTGTGGGTGTGCGTGTGTATGTGTGTGTGTGTGTGTGCGTGCGTGTGCGTGCGTGCACGCGCGCTTGTTTTTGTGTGTGTGGTCGATCAAAATATTTTCACCATGCCTGATGGAAAGTACAGATGAAAACTAAATGTTAGGACCACCAACACTGCGAATACCGCTGCCCAGCGCTGCGCTATTCACAGATAGCGGTAAACCCCTCGACGGCCTATATTAACATAGTGTCACCACCAGAGATCAAATAACAACTCTTAATATCACTATACAGTCTTACTAATTGCCTCGTGTCAGAAGTTTCAATGATATTAGGCAATAAGAAAATCCACGAACTCACATACTACATTCTTACTCCATAAAGATGGAGCAAAAACTCAAATAGCACCACTAAATCCATTTTTTAATACCGAAAAGTAGACATTTAATAAAGCAATGTAGCCTACAGTCTCGGTTTTTATGACAAAGTTTAATGCTAACTAAGCGAAATCTTATTCCGTGTCATGGTACCGTGTCAGGACGATCTCAGATGGCAATTTCCAAGTTTTATTCTCGGTGAAATTGCTATTTCTTATAGCAAAGTAGATAGTAGAATCTCTGTAGCGAACTGCGAGAATATTCATTATTTCAGCACTAGCAAATCCTTGACTTTGATCTCATTGTGCGAGGGGCTCAGACATCTACTGAATGAATCGAAATGATTGAATAATTTATCCATTCATTTATGATAAACTCATGCCAACTGTTAGCATGAATTTCTCACAGATAAATATATATCTATAAGAGAAGAGACTGACTGAGTGACGGACTAATCGAGTCACAGCTAAATTGCTGTGTCTAAAGAGACAGTTAGTTAACAGATAGCTAACTACATTTGAACAGCACGGATTTTGGGGCAAACTGAATATATGGAGTGTGACTTTGGAGGTACTGAAGGAACAAGTTGCAATATACTCATAGATTCTACCTTTAGTAGGCTCTGCGTTAATGGGTAAAATAAGCGAAAAAATATTTCTATATATTATTAGTTTATTGTGAATTTATTTTGGAACCAACTTCGAAAGTTGGGTCCAATTCGGAATCCCAAAGCCCTTTAATAAAAAAATATACATTTCAGCATGCAACGGCTACTCTTTACCTTTTCTCCTTTAACTTCTTTAGCATCCAGTGAATGTCTTAGTAAAATTTGATTAATCGTTTCGAAGATAACCTCGGGCAAACAGAACATACTCTTCTGTTTTTTATATATTATATACAAATTTGAGACAAATAAATAGGTGGCAAGTGGTCCACTACCATCTTGGGATCCAAAACCAACCTCTCCTGCGTGGTGCATCTTGCCGATCAGCTGATGAGGCTCTGATGTCGCTAACTGCCTACCCAGCGTGGCTACTCACGGGCAATTATCGTGGGTATGGGATGCGGAAGGCGGAAAATTGCATTTGGTGTTAATGAAAGTATTTGGGACGGCCTACATCCAGCAATGACGGGGACCCACGACACATTCCCACCACTCTTGTCTCCTGTGTAGCCAGGATTAACAGCAGCGACCGCCAAAAAAGGCAATGAACAATAAAGTTCAATGCAGTCCCAGAGATAAGTCTACGGCTGCCTTGGAACTCACAAAGAATTTAATCAGAAGAAATTAGTAGGAGTAAGAAGCTTTTGGAATTTGACTTCATATCTTAGTAATGTGAGAGACAGCAATAGGCAAATAATTTTATTTTATTTAAATTTAAATTAATAGCATTAAAAGCCTAAAGAGATACTGTCTCTTTAGGCTTTGACTAGCGAGTCAAGTGAGCAGATATACATAGCATCCATCAGTGATCATCCAGTTGTGAGTAGATACAGGCTGATAATAATGGCATTAAGACGAGCTCGGTGGTCGAATGGTTAGCAATGGCCACTTTGACTCCGAGGTTTCGGGTTCGATCCCCGCACAAAACAAATATTTGTGTGCATGAACATGTCTGTTTGTCTTGGTCTGGGTGTTTTCTATGTATTATAAGTATGTATTTACAAAAAAAAAATGTATTTAAGTACATTTATCAGTTGTCTGGTACCCATACACCACCATACCATATACCATAACACAAGCTTTGCGCTTAATTTGGGACTAGATGGCGCTGTGTAAATTGTCCATAAAATAATTATAATTATATCGGTTATCTAGTACCCATAGTACAAGCTTTGCTTAGTTTGGGACTAGATGGCCGTGTGTAATTTGTACAAGAATATTTATTTATTATTTAATAATGTAGATATAAATTGATATTGACTTTTGAAGTTTGTTTTAAATGAACTAAATTAAACACAAACCAATGGACAGTAAGCCGATGATGTACTAAATACAGTAAGATTTACGACGACGCGACGTCTACTACCACTTTGATCACGACAACTTTGGAATTATTGTGGTTATGAATATCTAGTGCCTTGAAAGTCGAGAGACAGTACTTTGCCCTTATCGGATCACGAACCTGGGTTGCTTTACTTGTTTTAATACTAAACTGTTTACTACAAGTGTGTCTTTTAAATCAGTACGAGTGGCTAGCATTAAGACAGACGACAGTGGACAATTTAATTGGCAACCTTATTAATTGGATTGCTGAGCTGTAGCGTGATTTTTCCCTGTTGAATATTCAATTTCTTTACTGTCTGCGTTTTGAGTAAAAAATATTTTTGTTTTTTTTTTCTGAGGTCAACTTGGACGAATTCGAAAGGATCGGTCTTGTGATATTTACCGACCTCTCGTAATTTTGATCAGATAGTCAGTCCGTCTAGGTGGACTGACTATCTGCTTAACGTGCCATTTGTGCTTCGAATGGCACGTTAAGTCATCGATCCCGGCTGTTGTTATTAGATGAGACCTGACCATGGTTAGGTATATCGTTCCATTGATATATCCTGAAGCGGATCACGGCGGGTGTACAACATTACATCAAACTTCTCAAAGGGACCTCTACGCGTTGGATCAACATCCCGAGATTTTAAGAGAAATAGTAATTCAATTAAAAAAACTCTTTATTACACCGAAATGAAAAACATAATAGACCAAGACAACACGTACCCTATACCTAACTGCTAGTGGGCCCCTGTGTGCCAACCTTCCGGTTATATCACAGGATTGCGAGTCTCAAGACCAGTAAACCAACCAGACGGAAGGACCAAGACAAACAGACATGTTCATGCACAAAAATGTTTGTCTTGTGCGGGGATCGAACCCGTGACCTCGGAGTCAAAGTAACCACTGCTAGCCATTCGGCCACTGGGCTCATCATTATGACGATGATTATGAGGATCATTATGGGTTGGTTCATCTAGTAGCTGTCCTATAATGCGTTTTCCCGTCTGCGGACGCCATTCCAAAACTTTCTGCTCAATCGCCCGTCAGTTCTGCGTGCCTGCACACTGTCACATCAGCCTGCTAATCCTTAGAGCAATGTCTGTAACTCTAATTTCTACTACGTATATACTCATTGCTAAGTTTATCACTTTAAACATCAGCTATAGTAAATAGTTAAGTAGGTCATCGTGTCGACAATTGTAATTGTTGACATGACCTATTATTTATACCTTAGATTTACAGCTTACTACTACTAACAAATAGTAGATACTTAAAATAAATCAGTTCTACTACCGAATCGTTGATATCTTTAATTAAATACATTTATTTACATCGATACTATAAATACAAGAAATTTAAAAATAAAAAATGGCCTATACAGTTCAAACTTAGGCATCAATGATTCTTTTTTCTTTTGCATTTTGTTTCATAATAATTATATAGTGTAATCAGAAATAAATAAATATTTTAGATAATTTGAAGAGAGAAAAATTGAGCATCCATCAGGTTAACGTATATAACATGCAACCTAATTAATTATAATTATACATATCCAAGAAATATTTTTTTTTTTTGAAGTGAAAACTTCTTTAGCGGCATTGTGCACTTTTTGAGATGGGTAAAAAAATGTTAAACTCGCGTCAGGACCTGATCGAAAATTCGTAAGACGGAGGGAGAGTAGACCGCGCCGGTGCGGCGTACGAGAGGAAGTAATATCCCCCTCTCTTTCTACCACACACAACAAAGTTAATGTTCAAGTTTTCGGCACTACTACCGGCACTCCCGGAGTGCAACCCGTTGTTTTTTTTTTATATTTTAACATGACATGGTTAGACTAATGTAGGGTGAGTCGACCAGGGGCCCGCTTACTAAGCTGAAGCCGATTATCATCGATTATTTTCATTCGAAAAATAGGACTTACGTTTAAGTTATCGACAAACATCTTCAGCTTAGTAAGTAGAGTTCCACGGTTTTTCCCAGCTAAACTAAACACAACAATTTCTATACAAATTATATCACGGGGAGTGCTCGGTTGAACTGTTTGATTTGATACCTGCCGCTGAATTCCACTATCGTAAAACTCGCCATAAATTAAAATTCCAGTCATATCATCTTGATAATTGGCCATCTACTACAGTACGTTTCCTAAGACATTTTATACCACGAATAGTGAAACTGTGCAATCAACTTCCCTCAGCGGTATTTCCGAACAACTACGACATGGGTGTCTTCAAAAACAGAGTTTTCATTTTCCTTAAAAGGCTGGCAACGGATCGGCGACCCCTTGGTGTCACTGTTGTGATTGCTTTCCACCAGGTGATCCACATGTCCGTTGCCCCCCCCCCCCCCCCCCCCTCTCACATAAAAAAAAACAAGCAGCTTAAATTTAAGTTTGATTTTTGCAATCAAAAAATCCGACGGGATTTTAGTTTAAACGGTAGGGCCCCTGAAGCCCCTGGGGAACTACCGCCGAAACCGAGGCCGATTGCCATTGGATTTTTTAATGCGAAACTGCTGCTATTGTTGCTAATTATAATTAGCTCAGCTGATAGAAACCCTAGAGCTCTACCGACTAAGTTGAAGAAGTTTAAATAAATATTTAAATATTGACAGACAAATTACACAGCGCCATCTAACCCCAAAGTAAGCGAAGCTTGTGTTATGGGTAATAGACAATTGATAAACATACGTAAATACATTTTTTTTTTGTAAATATTTACTTATGATACATAGAAAACACCCAGACCAAGACAAACATGTTCATGCACACAAATGTTTGTCCTATGTGGGAATCGAACCCACGAGCGTTTGTGTCGAAGCCGCGTCCGAGCTCGTCACCGAGTTTGTCACTAACTTTTACCTAAAAACAATTTTTGGAATCAAAAATCCGGTGATAATCGGCTCCAGCTTCGGCGGTGAGGCCCCAGATCAAAGTATATTCGAATACCAGATGACACGGCTAAAACAAAATCCAATACAACACAGAACATAAGCATTCACAGCATTCACGCTTCACTTTTTCGCCTTTGAATACGATCAAAGAAATCTTCGCGAGTTTCTTTGATTCTATATTTCTTTCAAGGCTTTCACAAAAGTGTATTTTATTGTAAAATTGCGAACAGCTGTAAGGGTACAATGAGATATCTACGAAAGATTCGCTTACCTTTCATAATCATCAGCCTGTACCTACCCACTGCTGGATATAGGCCTTATTCAATGCTTTCCACCAAATATGATCCTCTGCCTTCGGTATACAATCGCTTCCAGAGGCTTCCTTTAACTCATTGGATCATCTAGAAGGAGCTATCTAGGAAGCTGGACACCCGCTTTACTACAATATAAATAATAGTATCTACTACGTATATTTGTTCTATGTACATTTTTGAGTCTAAGTGGCTCCCATGATCTTTAGAACCAAAGCCACACTTCACCTGCATGTGGTGCATCCTGCCGATTAGCGAAAGAGGTTCTGGTAAAAGGCACATTACATAGTAAGGACAAGTTTATTTGTAAGCTGCCTGATTGGAGAAGTAACTACACCTCACAGAATACCGCAGCCAAATAACGATTCCTTCGAGGGTTGTTGCGTTCCTGCCAATGAGTGAGGTCACCAGGAAGTAATAGTTGCTGCCTTGGCAGCGGGGGAGGTAGCATGCGATTAATGTTTCATGTTCCGAGCATTTATATGAATACGATAACCACTTCTCATCAGGCTAGCCGTATGCTAGATTCGACTCGACATAGTATAAAAAAAAACAGTACAGTATACCACTTCACGCTATACTGTTGTGTTTTAAGTTACACTGTGCTCGTATCAAAGTTAATTGAGTGACTCTCTAAAATTAATTGAATGTTCAATGGGCGTTCCACTTCAGAAAACATTATTTAGTCCATTTTGTAAAAGCATTTCTTATTTAATTTATTGTCAGGCTCACTTGTAAAATGGAGACCTCTTTATTAGTTATAAGCATAATAAAAAAGTGGCTGGAAGTGGCTGAATGAGAAAAGAGGAGGATCGCATATTGTGGAAAACATTGGGGCAAAGCCTATCCTATATCTAGCAATGGGTATATGATTGTAACACAAACTCACAGTTTGACCTGATCGCGTGAGCGAGCATCGGTCGGTCGCCAGGAACTTCTCGACTTAAGAGGAGTAAGACCTGCCAGCAAACTGCTTGAGTGACTGGTTAGTTTACCCGCAATCTCGTGTCCGGAAAGGTTAGCTATTTTATATACTTTGGGGAGACCTGAGTGTAAACGGACCAACGACCCTATGCGTACAGCTAATGCTCCCCTGTGCATCAACCTTACGGTTATATCGCAGGATTGCAAGGCTCTCAACCGGCTTACTACAGGACCGACGATTACCTTAATGATAAAAATGTATGGCAAATTCTCGGCACAGGATGTGAAGCACAGGCGTCTTATCTTTACAAGTAGTATTGTGGATATACATATTTAGACTTTATACAATATGTATATACACTCTATACTATGATTTTTTTTATTATTTTATTTTACTTTAATTTTTTTTCTCTCTCTTATTTTGGTTGTATGGCTATTTAAAAAAAAAAAGACCTACATTGACAGAGTTTCTTTCGGCATTTCTTCTCGTCAATGGTCATTCCGAAATGCTGGTAGATAAAAAAATATACCTAATTGTAAAAGACGAGTCTAAGTGCCCGCGAGGGCCCACAGAATAAAGAATTTTGACTTTGACTTTGACTTTGACTCAGGCACTCAAGTGGATAGGTACCAGATCTTACTCCCCTTTTGCCTGCAAGCAGACTACTTGAGTACTCTTCAATCGAGTACATTAAATACCATGCCCTTTCCCACTTTAATAATAACAGACACATGTTACGATGACAGATTACATTCAACCCTACATTAATTTTCTTTAGTGTAAAGAAAGTAAAAGTTATAATCAAAAACCTCATATATCTCGATTATTAATAATAAATGATATCAAATATAAGCATCATTCAATCCTCATTGCGTTAGATTAAAGGTGAAAGTAACATACGATTTCATCAGACCCAAGTGAAAAGATATACGTTTTATGAGCAACAAAAACATTACAACAACCATTTTCCCATTTTGTAACAAGATTCATGGATACTTAAGATTGAGGCCATAAAAACAGTGTAAAAGATAGTTAGAGACTCGATAGAAAAGTTGTCATGACGTAGAAGTTTTATCTTATTTAAACATTATCATTAATATCGGATGAAGTCAATACTAAATTTGCATGAAATTTTTTTTTTAATAATGTCCACTTGTATTCAACTAGTACTATTTAATTAATTTTTATTTTATACTACGTCTACGTCGGGTGGCAGACAAGCATACGGCCCGCCTGATGTGAAGCGGTTACCGTAACCGTATTAACGCTCGTAACATAAAATATCGCTCGCGCGCCGCCACCCCCGCTGCCATCGCAGCTTCTCCTTCCTTGGGACGAGTAAGAAGAGATTATTCGCTTATATGGCATTACTAAGTAATCTAAAAATTTTCAACTCGCAAAGTTAATCTAAGTGCATGGCTGTCTACATAAATTTGCCGAGCAGTCGCGAAAATGCAGACAAGATGCAGATCATTCAACCTAAGATTAGCATTTTTACGGAGTTAAATTTTAAGAAAACTATTCAACTTGCTTTAATAATTTTGAACATAAAAGACAATCTGAATTCAGTGTATTTATATATATTTTTTTATAGTTTACAATTATACACTCTTCAAGTTTGGAGTTTTTTACAAAATCATTTATTTTTATTCGGACTGAGAAACTGATAAGAACTAAGACTATTAAATACACTAAGCAATTGGCTGATTACTCCTTCTAGTAAGTACTTACTAACATAGTAAGTACTTGTTATCATATAATATATTTTCACTATAGTCTTAACTGATTTATTGGTCGTCAACACAAGAATCGAGCATAACTAATCTATGTATAGTTATGCTTCATCCTCCAATTTAGTGGCCCCAATTGTACGTACCTCGTAAACTGATCTATCTGTCAATAGAACTTTTATTGGGAGAGAGTCCGATCCCCCTCTCCATCAGGATGACAGTCTGAGATAAATATTCGTCGCTCAAAGGAATTTTTATTGAAAATGCTCTTTGTAGAACGATTTCGTGTCGTTTGGTGTCTGCAGGTATTTTAATATATATTTTGTGGAGACAGGTGATATGTATTGGCTGTAACTTGAACCTGTTGCAGTATATTGGAGAGGTGAAATTGCGGCATTTTTTTATCTTTTATTGCAAATATATATTATGACACGTTTGATATTGAATTGGAACAATAACTGTGTGGAAAATGGCGAGCTTATCCAATCATAAATAATAGATGTCAGTGGTCCATCATTGATTTTAGAGCCAAAGCCAAAGTCATATTAATTGTATTTATTTGACTAGTACTTTTGTAGTTTGTAGTGTTATGTAAAGCACGTTGTGCTTCTACTGACTAGCAAAAGAGAATCTGGCCGAAGAGAGGTAAGACATGTTGAATTATACTGAGGAAGTACTTCCACTTTATAGAATACTATAGCCAAACAACAATGGCCTTGAGGATTGTCTGCTAGCGAATGAGGAAACAAGATGTGAGGAAATGCTACGTTTGCAACCGGGTTGTCAAAACAATATTCCTTGAACGGCGATTTGCGAGCCTATATGTCTACGGTAACCGCAGTATATACGACCGTACGCTTATGGGACAGGGGCCCATCACACATTCCCACCACTGTGTCTCCGGTGTAGCCAGGATTAACAGCGGCGACCGCCAAAAAACGCAATGAACAATGAAGTCCATTGCAGTCCCGGGGGTAATACTACGGCTGCCTTGGAACTCACAACGAATATAAACAGAAGAAATTAATAGGAGTAAGAAGCTTTTGGAATGTGACTTCATCCCTTTGCAATTTGCATTAAAAGCCTAAAGAGAAGTCAAGTGAAGTTCAACTGCCGTGCACCACGGATTTTTAGTATCTAACACTATTGGGGACCTAAAACATTGAGTTGTTACCTAACACATCGATTCCAATAATATTAATTGAAAAATCGCTGAACGTACCAAGCGTTCAGCGATTTTGCAACTAAGTTCTCCCTTGTTGCTACCAAATCAGAATAGTATGGCCGTAGGCTTATTTGGGATATACATAAGTAACATTATGTTTGCATTAATCAACTTGTCTTAACTAGAGTCATTTGAGTCGATACATTTTAGCAATGGCCACAAATCACCGTCTAACTAATATAATATCTAACATCTAAACGAGAAAATGTAATATAAAGGAGGGGAAACCAGTCAGAGGCTCTCATTAATACAGAACACCTGAGATAATGAAGGCTGCCTTCTCAAAAGAGGAGCGCCCGAGTAAAAAGCTGATAGCAAACTTGCTGACAAAGACATAGAATTTCCAAAAGTGTCTAATCCATCAAACGAGTTTAGCAACATAGGCCATAGCCTGTCTATGGATGGGTTTACTTATCTGAGGGCAAGTTAAGCTGTCGCTCTTTGCTGTTGTTGCTAGATGACAGTAACAAGTTCAAACTTTGCTTATATTTTTTATACTACGTCGGGGGCAGACAAGCATACGGCCCGCCTGATTTGAAGCGGTTACCGTAGCTATTAACGCTAGCAACATAAAATATCGCTCGCGCGCCGCCACCCCCGCTGTCAACGCAGCATCTCCTTCCTTTCTGGTGACCTCACTCACTCGCAGGAACACAACAACCCTCAAGGGAATTGTTATTTGGCTTAGCTGAGGACTAGCTGGCGTTGTGTAATTTATTGAGGAATATTTATTATTCATTTATATACTAATACTACTAGTATTTTGCAAATGGAGTTTGTGCAAAGCGTGAATAATGCGTGTGAGTGCCACTTCCAACAACCTGGCACAGATTCGCTGGAGCGATTTCCCCTCTGAGGAGGGGAAATGAGGTCGGTTTGAGATTAACCATGTTCATAGTACAGGCATAACCACTCCATACAAATGTTACGAACAAACTGTTCCAGATTCCACTTAGAGTGGCGGCGAAGACGACTCGAGAGGGCGACAGAAAAGGTGCATATACCTTGGATGTCCTTAATCTATTAGATACGTCATATTTTTTTCAAAAACTTTCCTTTATTCACAGATTAGCTACTTTATTGATCCTCTGCCGTTTTATTGACTCATTATAATCCTGATAAAAGTGAAAGGCGATTAAGAATTCAGTCAATTCAGTTTAATAGTATAATATAAAAATGCATGAGCATAGAACATCAACTTCTGAATTTATAGCTCTACTAACAAGCTGTCCTGGTGAGCACGTTTCAAGCCTTATATGGAATGAGTAAACCAATGCTGGACCGTCTGTAGTTCCTGACAATTATGATATAATTATGTATGAGTTTATAGGAAAAGCTAATAACTTATCGGATGACCAATAAATTAGACAATTATGTCTGTAACAACTTTGTCAACACCAGAAAATTGTAATTTGTAAATAAATAAACAGGTAAAGAATGCTTTAGCATTAAGTTCGCCTTTTGTATATAATCTTTAAATGGATTGTGTGTAATAAAGAATAAATAAATAAAAATAAAGTAAAATTATTCTTGGACGAATTACATACTGCCATCTAGTCCCAAACTAAGCAAAGCTTGTAGTATTGGTACTATGTAACTGATATTATATTTAAAAACAATTTTTTTGTACATACATACAAATAATACGTTCAAAATGTTCAGACAAACATGTTCATGCACACAAAATATTCGCCTTGTGCGGGGATCGAACCCGCGACCCTGGAGTCAAAGTGAACATGGCTAACCATTCGACCACCGGGCTCGTCATTGATGTGCATTCCGATTAGAAATTTCTGTATTTAACAAACTAAATATATTCGCGCTTCAATGTACTATACATCTAAGAGTAAAGCTCTTAATTTTCTCAAAATGCGCGTACGTGACAAAATACTAAGACTATTAAATCCATATGAAACTAAAGGATTTTATTTACTATGGTATAATAAAAACAAGCATCCCTTTAATGACCTTACTTGCAGTTACATAACGTTAATATTATCAAAGATTTTAAGTATATTGTAAACATTTGCATGTTATCAAAGTAAACTAAATAAGAAAAAAATTGTAAAAATGTAACACCATGTGTTAGTACGTTATAATTTAAAGCAAATAAACAATCTTTCATTCATTCAAAGCTCTTGTGAGATAACGTTAGATGATAGTGAGGATTGACCCATTAAATTTGGTAATTAATTAAATGGGTCAATCCCATGTTTTCATCAGGAAAACCGCTGAAAGTTTCAATCTCAAACAGAGATCTTCGTTAGGGACAATGGCTTGCGGCTTCTCTGTCTATCGCGACCCGCGACTAACATTGGGTATCCTCAAAAGTCGTCGTCGACAACCCTTATTTATCTCACTGCTAAGATATGGGTCTTCCCTCGATCGAAGGGGTTCAAAGCGTACTCCACCACGCTGCTCAATTTCAAAATGGCCAGTGATTTCAAGCCGCCTTACGGCCACTTACTTGGTTTAACGACTATCATCTAATGACAACAGCCGGGACCAACGGCTTAACGTGCCCTCCGAAGCACGGAAGAACTGGAAATAAATAAACCCATCCATAGACAGGCTGCAGTCGATGTTGCTTAACTTGTGTGTTCGATTAGATTGTCACGCGCAACGACGTCATCGAGCTCCTTTAAATCTTCAAAAGTATTAACTAAAAAGGTGCTTGCTGAAACCATCCAACTACAGGCCTATAAGAATTACAGCGATATTTTCCAAAGTTATGGGAAAACTTATCATAAACAGCTGCTAAATTACTAGGAGGATCATCATCATTATTAGGTCCATTTTAGTCTCCACTACAGGAGCACGACCCTCTCTCGTCCAGCCTAGATGGAAGGAGGATTTGGCCTACACTCCCCACGCTGGCCAAACGGGTTGGGGAGGCCTGATCGATATTTGATAATGTATTTCCCTTAGTCGCCTTGTACGACATCCACGGTAAGAAACGGAGTGATTCTATTCTAGTCTGCCGAAAACTACACGGTCACCAGCTAATAAATGATCGTTAATGTAGCTGTCGCCGTGCTCGCGCGGCTGGAATGTTCTAGTATACTTGACTCATCGTTGAGCCGAGTCAGCGGAGAGCAAAGATGAGGCAATAGCTGTTAATTTGAACATAACACAGCCTTTGATCGGGTATGGTATATAGCACTATTAAAGTTAATTGTTATTTAACTTTTAACCTTTGCCAATTCTAGTTTCTCTACATCTACGTAGCCCTAGGTGACAATCCGAGTGTGCGTGTGAATATGAATCAGCCCCAGTTCTCCGCTGTTGCTAGCGTGGTTCCGCAACATAAAAACATAGAGATTGAATACCGACTCTATATTACATCAATCATAAGAAATCCAATCTATCATTCACACCATGCGACGTGCGTGATTTTCTATATTATTTATTTGTAAGAAAACAGCTGAATCATTATCATCAGCTAACAAGATATCATTAAGAAAGTAACATGATATGTCTGGTCATCAATCAAATATGTCTTTTTTATACTGCGCCCGGTGGCAGATCAGCAGGCCCGCCTGACGTAAAGCGGTTATAATGCGTGAAATACAAGGAGTTTAAGTAGGAATTTAAGTGGTTCATCTACATTTTTGAACCAAAGTCAACCTCCTCTGCACGTGATTCACTCTGCTGACTTACAAACGAAGCTGTGGTGAAAAGAGATGTCATAACTATGTCATATGTAATAGTACAATACGCTATGTTATGAGACATATGTATCATAACATAGCGTATTGTGGAAGTTGCCCGTCTGGTGAAGTCAGTATACAGCAGCCAAATAACAATTACCTTGATTGTTGTTGTGTCCCTTTGATTGAGTGAGATGACCAGGGAATAAGGAGTTGCGGCGCTGGCAGAGGGAGTGGCCGCGATACGAGCGTTTATATGGCTTCAGATCAGTCAAGGTACATGCTTGCTTTCCCCCGACGTAATGTAACAAAAAAAAAAATCATTTTCTGGTGTCGTCGAGGAAACAAATGTCAATGTTTCATATTTATTGTGTTATTTAAACCTGCTGGATGACGAGTCCATATTTACTGGTAAAATCGACGGAAATAAGTATCGAAAATTTAGAATTTTCACTTATATTACAGGCCCCTGGGTATAGATGATTGAAGACTTGAATAGATTGATAAAAAAACGAGTATGCTTTAAACCACACGACTGAAGTAAAACTTATTTATCTCTACTAACTTGTATCTCCCTCTCAACTTCCGTTCGCCTCACCCGATCACACTTTTCGTAACGCTCTCGTCACATTCACCAGCTTACTCCCTAATTCGTGCGTAAAGAAGTTTTACTTCAAAAACAGTTTGCCAGTACACACCCATTAATAGATAGATAGATGGTTAGTTTATAACTAGATTATGATCATACACATACAAAAATCTATATATATAAAAGAAAGTCGTGTTTGTTACAACACTTATAACTCGAGAACGGCTGGACCGATTGCCATGGTTTTTGATTTGTTGGATTTGTTTCCATCCCGAATTTCAGAATAACTCTTAAAAACATTGGAAAATTCTCGAAAAAATAAAATAAAAGAAAAAACATTTTCCCATACAAATGAAAGTGTCAGTTGAAAAAGGGATTACGATATTTATTGGTTGTCAAATATCAAAACGTCAAATCGATTGGTGTCACTTTTATGTCGCGAAAGTTGTCTGTGATTTGTTATGGAAATTTAAAAATGTCAAATCGATAGGGGTGAAAACGCTTTTCCTATGGGGTTCGAGCGCAAGAATCAAATCAGAGTAAACATCAAAAGAAATGACAATTACAAATCACCAAAATGATAAAACCTATTTCAAAACTAAAAAAAATAACGTGCTTACGTTACGACGGCTTAACGTGCCTTCCGAAGCACGGAGGAGCTCAAGATGACCTAATGATAACAACCGGGACCGACGGCTTAACGTGCCTTCCGAAGCACGGAGGAGCTCAAGATGAGCTAATGATAACAACCGGGACCGATGGCTTAACGTGCCTTCCGAAGCACGGAGGAGCTCAAGATGAGCTAATGATAACAACCGGGATCGACGGCTTAACGTGCCTTCCGAAGCACGGAGGAGCTCAAGATGAGCTAATGATAACAACCGGGACCGACGGCTTAACGTGTCTTTCGAATCACGGAGGAGCTCGAGGTAATATAAACCCATCCGTGTACAGGCTACGGTCGACGTTGCTTAACTTGCGTGTTCAATTAGACTGACACGCGCAATGACGCCATCGAGCTTCTCTATTATTTTCTACTATTCATTGTTTTAATTCCATAAAATCATAAATTTAGTTCAGCTAATATGTACCACGACATTCATTGATTGTTAGGCGGTACGAAGTTCGCCGGGACAGCTAGTATAAAATAAAAAGAAGTAACTTATACAAAAGCAAACAGCCCCCTTACCACGATCTCTTATTGCGATTCAATAACTAAATAAAAAGCTTATTCATACCAATGAATAAGCGACTCTATTCCAAATTGAATAGAGTCGCTTATTCATTGGTATGAATAAGCATTCTATTCAGTTATTGAATTCAAACCAATGAATAAGCGACTCTATTCCAAATTGAATAGAGTCGCTTATTCATTGGTATGAATAAGCATTCTATTCAGTTATTGAATCGCAATAAGAGATGGTGGTAAGGGGGCAGATTGCAAATAAAAGTTGCATGTGCGTGCTGCAGCAAGCAAACGGCTACAGCTCCGTATGAGTTTTTTGCACATTGTACAAAAAATACTGATTTACTACTTCAGAATCCACAATCAGTATCACAATCTAAAACCTTCAGAAGCGTCTATGTATGTATAGCACACATAATAGGCGAGCTCGGTGGTCGAATAACTAGCTATGGCCACTTTAACTCCGAGATCGCGGGTTTGATCCCCGCACAAGACAAATATTTCTATACATGAACAATAATGAACATGTATGTATGTCTTGGTATGAATATTTTCTATGTATTTACAAAAAAAATATTTAAGTATAATATCAATCATCTAGTAGGTACCCATAGTATAATAGTTTTCTAGTACACATAGTAGCTTTGCTTAGTTTGCGACTAGATGGCGATGTGTAAATTGTCCAGAAATATTTATTTATTTATATATAGCATAGTCACAAGCACCTATATATGTATAGGCTACTCTACACAGCAAAATCAAAGTCACGTCAGGCGGATGATACAATGGCATGCTTGTTTACCGCCCAACTGGTGAATAAAATTACAAACTAATCCCTCTTTAATGACTTCCAATTCCAACAACACGATCATAATCACAAATATCGCAATCTAAAATCTTCAGAAGCGCATCATAAACTTAATTATATCCAGGAAAAACCGAATTCCAATTTAGAAGATAAATAATCGCGTCCACAGCATAGCAATCTCGGAATGCATCGCCATCTCGTGCATTACATAAATCTATCCAGTATAGATAATTACACTCCATACATCAAGTGAAAATATACTTTCGTTCTTTGGAAAGAAAATGGAAAATCGGAACCGTTCAAGCATTCGTTCTTTGTAAATTAGTACGCTATGGTTCGAAATTACGGTTCGTGTCATTATCGACCGATGCTAGGTTTATAAGTGTTTTGTTCCGCTTATTGGGGTTCAGTGTGTGTTTTGTGATCCAAAAATGAAAGTTACGATAATTTTCTATGTTTAAAAGGTGTTGAAAGTAGAGTTTAATATGAGTTTATTATTGATCAGGCCATGTGGTTTCCGGCAGACTAGAATAGAATCACTCCGTCTCTTCCCGTGGATTTCGTACAAGGCGACTAAGGGAAATACATTATAAAACATCGATCAGGCCTCCCCAAACCGTCTGGCCAGCGTGGGGAGTGTAGGTCAAATCCTCCTTCTGTCTGGGACGGACGAGAGAGGGTCGTGCTCCTGTAGAGGAGACTAAAATGACCTGATGATGATGATGATGATCAGGGGACCTACATAATTAAATGTAACACTAATATAAATGGTATGTTTAGATCAGCTGGTAAAAACCATAGAGCCCTACCGACTAAGCTGAAGGTGTTTGTCAATAACTTGAATCTAAGACCAATTTTTGGAATAAAAAGACGCGTGGCACTCGGGGACTGCCGCGGTAAAGCTATTGCATAGCATTTTGTATCAACTTATGCAATTATAATTTTATTTATTTATTTTATTCATGCAGTATTGCTTTTTCTTTGATATTAATTCAAGTTACACTTTTTCAGCGTGGTGACCGATAAGAAAACAAATTTTTCTATTATTAAATAAATAAAACGAGTTTCGTAGAGTCGTACAATACATCTAATCGCACGCACACAACGCCGTGTCGAAGACTGCCGAACTGAAACGACGTTAGACGATGCACGGCCTTCAAGCCACACCTCCTTGCCCGTCGGAGTGGGGAGCGTGAGGTTTTTTCGTTACGGAATTTCTGGATTCGGTCCCCGCGCTCAAGGCCCGCAATAGAAGCTTAAAAAAACCGATGGTAATCCGACTCTGGTCGAATATTTTGATTCCAAAAATAAGGCTTAGGTTAAAGTTAATGACAAACATCTTCCGCTTAGTCGGTAGAAATCCAGGGTCGCTACCCGCCAAGCTTATACAATTACCACCTGAGCTGAAGTGTTATTTTCATGATCAAAAAATCCAATGGTAATCGCTGATCTTACCTAAGATCAGCGATTACCATTGGATTTTTTACATTAATAGTTTTTCCTGGTTACTCATAAATAAAATAAATAAATATTGTCAGACAAATTACACAGCGCCATCTAACCCCAAAGTAAGCGTAGCTTGTTTTATGGGTACCAGACAAGTGATAAACATACGTAAATACATTTTTTTTTGTAAATACATACTTCTGGTACATAGAAAACACCCAGACTAAGACAAACAGACATGTTCATGCACACAAATGTTTGTCCTGTGTGGGAATCGAACCCACGAGCGTTGGTGTCGAAGCCGCGTCATTGACTGCTACGCCACCGAGCTCGTTACTATATGTGCATATATATCCTAATCCAACTAATATAACAAATACGAAAGTGTATTTGTTTGTTCTTAAGCATATCTGTCCAGATTAAACCAAAAAGTCTGAAAAGTTAAAGATCATGTGATTTTTAAAGTTTGTCAAAGTTAGTTATAAGCTACTCATCCGACCTCTACGCAAACAAAGCCTAACATAGTGTTTATAATAAAAGAATAAGAGTCTCTGAGCTAACATAATAATATGGAGTCTTATTTGACAGAAAAAAAAATTGATGTGGCTGTGTCATGGACACAGCTGTGTTAAGTATACGTTATCTGTACTAAAATGATCAAAAAAAAATTTTTTTTTATACTACGCCAGGTGGCAAACAAGCATACAGCTGATACCTGATGTGAAGCGGTTACTGTAGCCATATTAACGCTCGCAACATGAAATATCGCTCGCGTGCCGCCACCCCCGCTGCCAACGCAGCAACTCCTTCCTTTCCTTCTGGTGACCTCACTAACTCGCAGGAACACAACAACTCCAAGGGAATAGCTATTTGGCTGCGGTATTCTGTGAGGTGGAGGTACTTCTCCAGTCGGGCAGCTTAGAAAATACGCATGCCCTACCTCTATTTTCGCCAGAGCCTCGCTTGCCAGTTAGCAGGGTGCACCACGTGCAGGTGAGGTTGGCTTTAGTTCAAAGATGTTGATGAACCACTTACACCCCAAATATGACGGCGCTTCTCCCTCCCCCGCTAGCGATGTTCAATAGTCCTTACTGTGATACAATGATCCTTCATCTATCCTGCGGTGTGATTGAATTTTGGATGTAGAACGTAGATTCGAAACTACATAGACAAACTGTATCCCCGATTTTGTTATCTTTAGATTTTTTTGCTTCCGTATGGTAGCAAATTTAAAAAGTATTCATGTCACAACATAAAATATTAAATACGCACATACGTCAAGTTAATGAGGCCAACGTAACCTACTTTTAAAATTTCCACATTACGCGAACATCCCAATTTTGTTGCCTCGAGGTTCTGCGAACACGTATCTCATCTTAATGTTACATTTTTATAAAAGTAACATATAAATTCTCGTTGGAATTGTAACGTACCGTATGACATACAAAAGCTATGTCAGGTCTTTAGTCCTCATTTTGTTCCGAAAGGGAATGAGTAATTGAACAGCTGTGGCTTATGCAACCGTTTCGCAGATGGTATACCGGCTTTCTCACCTATTCATAAATTTACAGTTGATAATAATGTTTTGGTAAAAGGTTTGTGTGAAATAGAGAAACTACTATGTTAAGTTTGAGAACACTTAAAGTAAGTGCAAGTGACAATGTTGTTTACAGAAATATGAAAGTTAGTTAGCGCCTAAAATAGAAACACTAGGCAATTAAACATTTTAAGCTGCGCTTACATGGGCACGGTCTGGCCCACCATGCAGTATATTACCTTCTGTGTAGACAGATTAACAGCGGCAACCACCGGTAATGAGTTGCCACCAAGAATAGTACACTTACCCCAGAAGCGATATACAAGAAATTCAACGTGTGTTGTTTCGATTTTCCAAAAATGATACCGCCAGAGAACATGATCTGCTCTTTGTACGCATTTTTTATTTCTATACCACATCGTGGTGGCAGACAAGCATACGGCCCGCTTAATGTGAAGTGGTTACCGTAGTCATCTTAATGCTCGCAACATAAAATATCGTTCGCTCGCCGCCACCCTCGCTGTCAACGCAACAACTCCTTAAGGCGAGGTGAGCCAGTGCTAGAGACAATATGACAATTCCGCGAGACACTGGCGACTCTGACGAGCTGAAAATCTATTGAATAATCGATTAAAAATTTAATAGATGTAATAAAAAAAATCTATCGGGTATAATACCTCCAGTTATTTATGACCTTTTTTTAGTACATGACTTATAATGTCAAATTACTTATTTTAAGAATAAAACCTAAAATAGAAGATAAATAGACACGAAAAGAGGTAACTTTGTGAATTTATTTTATCGAGTCAACTTCATCAAATCATGTTTCCATCGGATATATTCCCTAGTAAATATCCTCAACAATATCAATATAATTTTCCTAGATTTTAATTCTCCGTTTATTACTTCAAAGATTAATTCTAAATTGTGGATTTTGCAGTACCACTGGTACCACCCCGCCTTAATTTCTGGTGACCTCACTCACTCGAAGGGACACAACAACCCTCATGGGAATTGTTATTTGGCTACGGTCTTCTGTGAGGTGGAGGTACTTTCCCAATCGTGCAGCTTATAAATACGCTGTATTGGGATACAGCTCCTTTTCGCTAGAGCCTCTTTCTCTAGTCAGCAGGGTGCATTACGTGCAGGTGAAATAACGACATTTTTGTTAGCGATGAGACACTGAACTTGATCACTATGACATCTACGTTTAAGATGAATATACAAACTCACTTTCAAATTTATTACAGTAGTTAGGAAGACATCTGAGTATATACAAATGAACACCTCCTGTTTTCGCATTGTCTTTGATTGCATGGTACCTGAATGTAGCAATGAGAAGAGACATGGTATTCTTTGCCTTGATAATGCTGTAAAGGTAAAACTGGACACAGGCCTTCCCTAATGCTTTCTAATATATCCTCCGCTTTTCGCATCCAGCCGCTTCCACCCATTCCCTCGAGCTCATCAGTATAGCTAGAGAGGGGCGCCCAAAACTTCGTAGCCCCTTGCGAAGTCTCCTGTCTACTGACCGATTGACAAAAATAAACAAATAGTACAAAAGTTACAAGTTAAAAAAAGTTACAAAAGTAAGTCTCTATAGCACTATAGACGTCTCAATATAACGCCTCTACACTCTATAGCTATAATGATGACGTCAAGGGAACGGCCAGAAGCGACTGGATGCGGAAAGCGGAGGATCGCATATGCTAGAAGGCATTAGGGAAGGGCAACCTGCATCTATCCATTGCTGGATATAAGCAATGGATAGATGCAGGTTGATGATGATGGATGAACCACTTACGATATGTAGTAGATATGTATGATACGGATGGAGTATAAGTGATTTTATTAAAAACAAATTGTTGACAAAGTTGCATTAAGTGACAACTATCGCCAGTACCATCGTCCCACTCAATTCTCGAATACGAAAACATGCCACTCAATCCGAGAACATCATTGCGCAATTACCGTGACCTTCGTATGCTCCTTGTCAATCATCCTTCCACTTTCCCTTCTATTTTCATATCAAACTCAAATTAGCAATGACATCAAGTAAGACACAAGACTCTTCAAATTCGTCATATGTTTTGACAAGTAAATTCGCGTGGCGCTTTCTCGTCTCAGTGATTGACAGCGATGTATCACTGTTATGGTTTCAAACCACTTTCACTGCTGATGCGTTAACTTGACAATCGCCGAGAATTGCCATTGTATTGTGACGGTCGTCTCGTTGGCGTTTGCCAGTAAGGAAGGTAGCCAATTAACGGGCATCTGCGAACGATGCGCTTGCCCTGACGTGGACCAATTTGGTTGTGATAATGGAAACTTTCAAATGTATAAAACCACGTCACGACAACTTGACGTTTGTAAGGTTCCTAACTCAAGATTGACTTAGATATTTCTCCTTAAGCGTATCAGGGGTGTAAAGTAGAGCCGTAGCCGTACAGTGTAACTTTACACTGCACATGATGCACCCTGCCTGTAAATAAACAAAGCTCTGGCGATAGAGAGTATATATTGAGTCTGGGATAGGACTTATAGCCCCATAAACGAGCGAAGCGAATTAATCAGCTGATGGGCTGATTAAAAAGACAACATGACTGGTATCGGGGGTCAAAACTGACACCATTTATGATAAGCACGAAAATTATGAAAACAAATATATTTAAAATTTTTTCACAAAAAATCTTTGGCACCCATCACAAGTATTGTATTAAAACAGCTAAATATATTTTTTTGACATGATATGCCCTTGACTGTACAAATGTAGCTGTACAGCTGCAGACTGGCAAGAACAAAAAACAAAGCCTTTTCTCACATGTAGATCAAAAATGTTACAAACGGATACTTGAAGATTTTAATTTGATGTTTTTCATATGTAGTTTGATATGAATTTACACAAAACTAAAAAAAAGCGGCAAAAATAGAAGCGTGGGACAATGGACTTTGCAACTAGGACAGCAAATGGGTTAATGGGTATAAAACTACTATTTCTAACGAGCCGCACCATATGTGCATTACTAGTTGCCTTATTAAGTGAAAACGTATCGGGCATGCGATAGCCGTGTCGTGGAAATCGCACGAAGAATTATCGACTCTAGAAAAGAGAATTATGATCTGTGGTAAATATGACTGTTACACAGTAGAAATTTAAACGTTAAGAATTGATTTTATGTAATTAGGATAAGAAGCAGTTATTCGTTGGTAATGCAGTGCGGTTATAGCTAGCAATGAGATTAATCTAAACAATAGAATATTGTTGTATAAAAACGACTAAAGATACAAAGACCTTCTACCCCTTTCCGTCACTGAACGTCAAGTGCAGGCTTGCTATATCACAAGTTCACCGTTTTGATCATCCCTTCGCGTACTAAAATGTTTTATGTCGCACCATTAAATAGTGGAACGCGTTGCCGGCATATGTATTTCCTCATTCATACAATATGGGGTCCTTCAAGCGAAGCGTGAAGAAGAATCTTGTAGGCCAGAATGGCAGCGTCAACTGACAAGACATCAAGGTCTCTTGTCCGTTGCCGATGTGATTGGGGCTCCTCTTTTCGCTTACCATCAGGCGAAGCGGAGCCAATATGGTGACGAAATATATAAAAAAAGATAGTAGGCGAAAATTGGAAGATGAGTGAGAGAGACGAGTGTATATATCGAACAGTGAGTACGAGTATAGATCGCTATGTTCTGTTATTTTCTATTCGAATCGTCGGTGACCCAATGACTTGATCAACAAAATGATGAAAAAATCAATAGTTTATATGGTAAAGAGTAAAAAGCGCATATACATTCCCTACATCCTCAAGAACTTTCGCGTTTCTAATATAATAATTAGTAGGATTTAATTACAGATATGTAATGTAACCGTCTAGTAAAACTCGATAATCATAGAAATGCTAGCTGGAGATTATCGTTAATTGCTTCCCGTAATCTTAGCACCAAACGACTTCCAGTTTCAATAATCAAGAGACACCAACCACTAGTAAACTCCGTACATAGATTGATAATTATCTAGAAATTAGTTCTATATCAGACTTAAATGATATAATTGCACTGACTGTAAATATGAGAGCTGTATTTTTTTAACTACAATTAAGTGTTATCATATTTCTCTAATCACCGCTACTACTACATAAGTGATACTTAACAGGTTCACAGTCCCGAAGCAAGTTGCGATCTTCTTTAAGTATACGTCCCCATAGTAATAATGACACCTAACGCTCATGAAGTTTCGTATTAAGTTACGTCATTCTCTTCAACTATTTTATGATACTTTATGTATCACAGTGATTGAAATAATAAACTACATACATAATCTACATCACTGGCCATGAAGCACATATGCCTCATTGACGTATCAGTGAAGTCACTCATGAGGCACATGTGCCTAGGGTTGCCAACTATACTGTTAAAAACAGTATTATACTGTTTTTCACTGCATTATACTTTTTACTGTTGAACAAATATAAAGTATACAAAATACTGTTTTCAGCATCAATATAACTTAACACTAAACAAACGCATTTTTTTAATTTGTTATTAAAAATGAGGTCATGATTTAATTGTAGTTATAATTGTGGTGAGGCGTATGTAATATTTTAAAAAAATCTGCTAATTAATAACTTGTGTGAGAAACTCTAAAACATATGTATTTAAAACATTAAATAAATAAAATACTGTTCGTTTTTCTAAAATACTGTTTAAAATTTTTCGCACACCTAAATATACTTTATTTCTTGTAAAAACAGTTGGCAACCCTACATGTGCCTCATTGGACTGTGTACTTGTTAAATTATGAGTTTATCTTAGATTATCAATTGGTCTCCGCTCCGCTTCGACTAGATGCCGCGGCGCACTTGTAATGTAAAATGTGGCAACAAATACTACGCCGAACTCGGCGTACCCGAATACAATTCTTCACGCACACTAGCATCTCTGCACATTGTTTTACGCACACTAAAATATTGAGTTGCCGCATTCAGGGAGCTGTTGTGTTTAGATAGTGCGGCATCTAGTCGAAGCGGAGCGGCGACCAATTGTTAATCTATGCAGTTTATAGAAGTTTTTATAGCGGTGTAGTTATTAGAGATGAGTATGTACGTGTCAGTCTAATCAATCACCAAGTTAAGCAACGTCGACCGTAACTCCGACCTTGAGGAGTTGAGCAACCCGCAGTTGAGCAGCATGGTGGAGTATGCTCCAAACCACTTCGATTGAGGGGAGACCCGTATCCCAGCAGTGGGATGAATAAGGGTTGTCGACGGTGTACTTAATGTTGAGATTGTTAACAGTCGACGTTGCGTAACTTGCCTGTTCTATTAGACTGACTGATACTGACTGTAGATTGATTAGCAACGACGCTATCGAGCTCCTCATATATAACATTGACATATAAATAAAATCAACAAAAGAAAGATTAGCAAAAAATACGAGATACTGCATCACGAACAACTTCTAGTCTGTATAAAAGAAAAGCAGAAACCGACTGGCTAAATTACACACAATCCAAACCAAGAGGATGCAACTCGAATTTTTGCATATTGTTTCTATTAGTCTAAGATCCGAGATTAGAAAAATATACCCTCATCTGTTAATTTACCTCATCTCATCTCATGTAATTAACATGTGAAGGTAAAAATTATAAATAAATTGACTGATAATTAATTAATTACTATTAATTGTAGCAGACCTATGGTGGCAGAGGTTGTTTATATAAATTCATTACATTGAAATCAGCCTATAAAACATTATTTCATTCAATTAACAGATGAGGGTATATTTTTCTAATCCCGGATCTTAGACTATATATAGGGCAAAGTTTCATAGCTAACAGATTTTCTCCACTCCCAATAGTTGACTGGTAGCACAGTATAAGTAATAGTACTACGTACTGGTAAAGAATGCAATTAGTATCAATTCCGCCTATTGTACCAATTTATTGTGGTCAATAAAGTTTGAAATAACTAAATAGTTTCCTATTAAAAGATTTGTTAAAAACAATTTTGTCGAACATCGAAAAGCCATTTAAAGAAATCACGTATAGCATCTAGGGAGTTTTTTTATGATAAGGAGAGACAAACGAGCATGCAAGTCACCTAATGGAAAACAACCACTACAACTTGGTACTGTATTTGAGTTTGCACTAATTTGCAGCTCAGAGTCCGCCAATCGACAGTCAGCCACAGTTTACGTAATAGCACACCCCGGCCACTCCATACAAATGTAGCATCGTTAACTACTACATAAACAACTGCGTCTGTGCAGAGCGTAAATGAGCGTGTGTGCGAGCAGCGCCATACAAACTGTTCCAGATTCGTCTCAGAGGGGAGGTGAGGTTGATACGATAGAGCGGCAGGGAGAGTCCTTACTGTACGTAGGACTATTACTTATACTGTGGTAATAGTATACCAATATCCAAATAAGCCTATTGTATACTAAATCTAGACTCGAACACAAATTACAGTAATGCTCTTGAACTGAAACACACCCGGTTCGAACGTGCCTTCTGCTTACAGATAAATTTTGCCTTCGACAAATTCCTGGTCACCCAGTTAAATCGAGGGGTCAAATGCCAAAGCAGTGTTATCAATAATAGTGAATTATTGAAGAAAGTTACCTAGGTAATAACCATTACATTAAATAAAACGTGATAGTGATTCAAAGATAAAAGATTACTAATAGCAGATTAAGTATCTTCTTCAATTTACTGACTATTCGTTTCCGGCATTGTACATTTTCTAGCAGAGGTTCATTAGTTGTATTATTAGCTATTTAGTGGTAATATTTAGATAAATCATCCACCAGTGCCTAAAGCCTACACTGAAGCCGATTCCGGACGAATATTTTGATTCCAAAATTTTGTCTAAGGTTGAAGTGGTTGACAAACATCTTCAGCTTAGTCACTAGAGCACTGGGGTTTCTACTATCTAAATTAAATATAATTACCAACAATCTAAGCAGTAGTTTGATTTTTGCATTTAAAAAATCCGATGGTAATCGGCTTCAGCTTCATAGAGAGACTTTTACTATATTTCAAACCATGAATGAATGAATGAAATAATGAATGAATATTTATTTGCGTTAAATAAAGTAATAACAAGATGTTATATTTTCACAGTTTCTTCTTAAATAAGAAAGCTAAATAGCTACTTTGATAGCATGCAAATGTTTACAGTAAACTTAACTATTATACAATAAAATGGTTATCAATACAAACAAGTCAGTATTTCTGCGTAACCATCTTCGATCATTATTAATATAGAGTAACAATAGTATAAAGAGACATGCCATTACATACCAAAAAATATATTTAAATATATATATTATTAATTGATGCTTATGCATGGCTTACTTTGCTAACCGATTAAAACAATGGGCGCATAAATTCGTAAAATATACTCGATTTAAGAATAATTAAGCTTGGTTTCCCAGGTACTGATTGCCTTAGAAAAGATTTGCATATGTCTATATTCAACATGGGTCAAAATAGATTAGGCAATGTCCTCATATTTCACTCTACATGTCAAGATAAGTGCCGATTCACATGTCAAGCGTACCTATACGTCTGAACCCAATCAGGGTTCACGACAGGCCCATTCTGGAGTGATCCAGAATAAATTTGATTCTAAATATATATCTGAAGTGAAATATGTCTAACGAGATATCTCTTGGAAGTCCCATGAAATTGCCTTCAATTTTTAATGCATTATTTTTAGCCAGCCATGGTCGAATGGCTAATGATGGCTACTTTGACTCCGAGGTCGCCGATTCAATCCTCGCACAAGTTAAACATTTGTGTGCATAAACATGTCTGTTCGCTCAAATTTAAGCATTTTTTTTGTATAGATTTGTGTGTGATTTATTCTATGCTCGTCATATTTTTCTGATGTTTGAGAGGCGACCTAAGTAGCCATTTTAGCTGCGTGTTTCTATTAACGAAAGATCGTGGGTGCCGGTCGGCGACAGTTTACATGGACTAACTAGTAGGAGGTATATAAATTTGAATTTCACAACGTAACACTTGAATTAATTAACTATCATATTTTTCAAATAAAAAAATATATCTATAATAGAGTTTCGATCGAAAATAATAACATATTTCTAACCCAAATCAAAACTAGCATAAAAGTATTATATTCGTCTGGATATATACGCCAAACAGTTTTAGCACCATTGGAAAAACTTCAATATCACACAGTTATATAGTTATAGCGGAGTGAATAAGTAATACTTAGTAGCTTTTAAAATAAAATCTGAAATCTTGAGATATAATCATGTTTCAAACGGGCTTAAATTATAGCTCTTAATAAAATTGAACCTTTATTTCTCTGGTACCATAGTATAAGTCTATTACTTATACTTTAAACGTGCTGGTACTTTATTTCTAAGGCTGCGATCACCTAAGCGATTTTTTGGCGTAGGCGATGATGCAAATTATAACACCGTCGCGGCACTAGTGATGTAACTACACCGTCTATCACACAAAATTATTTTAGGGCGTAGACGATAACGACACTACACGAGTGGGACATAACTATGTTTTTTTTTATACTACGTCGGGTGGCAGACAAGCATACGGCCCGCCTGATGTGAAGCGGTTACCGTAGCCATATTAACGCTTGCAACATAAAATATTGCACGCGCGCCGCCACCACCCCTGCCAACGCAGCATCTCCTTCCTTTCTTTCTGGTGACCTCACTCTCTCGCAGGAACACAACAACCCTCAAGGGAATTGTTATTTGGCTGCGGTATTCTGTGAGGTGGAGGTACATTCCCCAGTCGGGTAGCTTACAATTACGCTCCCTACCTCTCTTTTCGCCAGAGCTTCGTTTGTCAGTCAGCAGGGTGCACCACGTGCAGGTGAAGTTGGCTTTGGTTCAAAGATCTTGATGAATCACTTACACCCTAACTAATCTGAATTTTAATGAAGAAAAGTGTATAATCACACATGTTATAATATACAGGTCGATGCCTGTATATTATAACATGTGTAATTATACACTTTTCTTACTATGTACAGACATCGGTCTGTACATAATAATAATAATAATAAAGCTTTATTCGTCCATGTAAATATACAGTAACTATTATATTATATAATTTACTTGTAATATTTTTTTGATTTCATGATATTAAAATTTTATTGTTAATTTAAATAAATTTAATAATTGTGCAGTTCAATTAGTAACTTATTTCTATATTCGGGTTCCTTCGGGTAAAAGCCTCCTCCAAGGTAAACCACTTGTTTCGATCCTTGGCTGTGTTTAGCCAGTCTTTACCTGCTAATTCCGCTAGTTCATCTGCGGCACCTAGCATGCGGGCGACCTCTCGTTCTTCTTCCTGGCGGGCCGGACCATTCTATTGATTTCCGAGTCCATCGGTTATCTTCGTACCTGGCGACGTGGCCTGCCCACTTCCATTTGCTCTTTAGCACAAAAGTTAAAGCGTCGGTGACTTTGGTTTTATTACGGATGTCAGCATTTCTCACTTTGTCTTTGACCCCATGCTGCTTCTTTCCATTCGTCTTTGAGTGGTTTGAATTTTGTTGCTGGTTTTGTTGTCAATCGTCCATGTTTGACATCCGTAAGTTAGACATGGCAGAATAGCTGTATCCATAACTATTTTCTTAGTCGATAACGGCAATTGTGACTTAAAAATTTCTCTGTGGGCCCAGTATTTCTTCCAAGTGATCGCGACTCTCTGCTCTACCTCTTCTAAGTTTCTATCTTTGTTGAATGATATCTGTTTTCCCAAATATGTGTATTTTGTTACAAATTCAAGGGGTAAGTTGTTGATCAAAATTGGTGACTTAAGGTGGTTGGTCATCACTTTTGTTTTATCCAAATTCATTTCTAGACCCACTTTTGAACTTGCCTGGTTTAATTCGGTTATCATTTTAATTAGTTGTTGTGGGCGATCTGCGAACAGAATGATGTCGTCAGCGAATCTTAAATAGCTCAAAAAGTTTCCATTCATGTTAATCCCTCGTTTAGACCATGGTAGATTACCCATTACGTGTTGTAGGACGGCTATAAACAGTTTTGGAGATATTGGGTCGCCTTGTCTGACTCCTCTGTTGATGCTGATTGGTGCGCCAGCTCTGTCTAGTTTAACTCTACTTGTACTATTGCCGTAGATGTACTTCAAGATGTTAATATATTTTTCTTTTATGTTTAGTGATTCTAACGCTTCCCAGATGCTTTCGTGTTATATAGAGTCGAAAGCTTTTTTGTAATCTATAAAAGCTAAATACAGGGGACGGTTGATTCTAAAGTTCTAAGTACTTCTCTATTACCTGGTCAACGACTTGAATGTGGTCAATCGTGCTGAAACCGCTTCTAAATCCTGCTTGTTCGATCGGTTGGTGTGCGTCGATGTTTGGCGATATTATTTCTAGGCAGGAGGCGAACAGATTATAGAAGCAGGACATGAAGCTAATGGGGCGATAGTTTCCTATGTCTGCTGCATCGCCTTTCTTGAATAGCAATATTATTTCCGATTCTAACCATCTGTCGGTCTGTACATAGTAGATATTTAATAAATATTTTTATTTGAAACAAAAACTACTGAACGAAATAGGACACGATTTTTATACTTTTATTGATGGAGAACTAAATTCGGGTCATGTTCAATCTTGAAGTGCAGAATAAAAGTTATTAGTAATAGGCTAGACGACAAATTTTTCTTTCGATTTGTTATGTAAGGTCGTCACAATAATATAACTATAGGTGAAAGAATTACTTCGATAGCATAAAAACTTCTCGAGATATGATAACTTGTAAATCACAATTTTGGACTTTCCCGAAAACGCTCCATACAAAAGGCTACTGAATTATGACGTCACACTTATGTATTTTGTATACATTAAAACAAAAATTTGTACGACAGCTATGTGAAATACTCCGTTTATGTAGCTAGTGCCATAACAAAAGTTATAGTATTTTTGATTGTTTTTCCAAAGTTAATATTTTTTTTTTATAATTTCATTCTTTTAAATTGGACTTTCCCACTACACTTTAATCGATCATAGAACAAGACGGACATAAGTTATTAAAATTTCAACATCGCAGATCGTTCTAGTTTTGTGTATTTTATGACACTGATAAGTATTTTTTATATTTTTTTATCATTGTCGTCTCGCCTATTATTATTAACAATTTCTCTTCTATTTGGCACTATTAGCTACTACAGGATAAAAAATATTATTATTATTTAGTTTGTAAAGTCACCAGCAGCCGTTAGTTGATAAATAAATTAATATGTAATAAAGCCTTCGAGATAGCAAAGCTGTACTGGATGGCATAAATCGGTCACCACATTATCGCGATCTAACTTTAAAGTTTCGCGACGATAACGCGATTACATCGTCAGGTCACCGCCAACGCTCAAAAATCGTTTGTATGATAAACCTTCGCGGTAGCATGGCTACTGCAGCCATGCTACCGCGAAGGTTTATCATACAAACGGACGGCATAAATCGGTAGCGACATTATTGCGATCAAACTTCACAGTGTCGCGGCGATAACGCAACTACATCGCTAGGTCACTGCCTACGCTCAAAAATCGTTTGTGTGATAGAGTCTTAAAAGTCATTTGAATAATATGCATGTTATCTTTTAAATTAACCACCGTAGACTCGCTCTATCAAGAGCCACGCCTAGACTATGTGCGGTAGGATGAACTTGATTAGTGAATCGAAGTTTATTATGTAAAGCAATATTTGAAACAACAGACTAGCCGCGCACAGCGCAAGATATAGTGGTTTCATAGTTCGACAATAAGGCGATCTTTTTGCACATGAATTATTTTTAGCTTCGAAAACTGCTGGTTTTACTGATATTTGTTTTATAATATCCGATTCGGTAAATCTATATCTATACTAATATTATAAAGAGGTAAAGTTTGTGAGTGTGTGAAGTTGTAGGCGGTAACCTCTGGATGAACTGAACCAATATGGATTTTTTTTTTAAATTATTGAACAATATTAGCTTTAATATTATTATCGAGATTGCCTGCCATAAGCATAAGAACATATAGGAACTTACGCATTGTAGATGTAAGTATATTCATTATTTATTGATCGATTCAAATTAACACAAACAAAAAAAGTGTTATAGTTTACAGTATTAACAATAAACATAAATAAATAAACAGATATATTATAAATACTAAAATCAAACCGAAAGAGAAAGTCAAGTTTACGAACGCAGGAAGACACGTTTATAGCAATGCAAATTTAACGACACACCACAAGCATTTAAATAATACACCCGTATCAATTACCTGTGTACGTAGAAAGTAGTTTATAACAAATTAATTAAAATGCTATTAAAATCCTATCAGGGAGTCCGTTTACGAGCCCGGTTGCCTGCGTTTACAGCCACTTGCGGTGATAGATAGCAAATGCAGTGTAAAGGCCGATGCATATCTAACGGTTAACCGCTCGATATTCTGTTTATGATAATGAAAAACATTAAAATCGATTTTCAAGGAGGAAATTTAAAATATATACTAATATTATAAAACTGAAAGTTTGTTGTTGTTGTGGTTGTAAATAGGTATCTTTATTTTCCAAAAAAGTTGAATGATAACGGCGGACTTATCCCAGAAAGGGATCTCTTCCAGCCAACCTTTGGACATTGTAAATGACACAGCAAAAATAATAAGAGCAGTATCCATATGATCAGAAATGTGTTAGGCCATATACACGTAAATATGTAAGAGTATATAGAGACCTATTTAGAAGTACCAATATATCTAGTTTATAGTGTTTATATAACTTAAGAACAGCTTGGTTCATTTTTAGGGTTCCGTACCGAAAGGGTAAAAAGGAACCCTATTACTATTACAGTTATGACAAATAAATGCTTATCTTATCTTCTTATCTTACTAAGGCTCCGCTGTCCGTCCGTCTGACACAAGGCTGTATCTCATGAACCGTGATAGTTAGACAGTTGAAATTTTCACAGATGATGTATTTCTGTTGCCGCTATAATAACAAATACTAAAAAACAGAATAAATATATATTTAAGGGGGCTCACATACAACAAACGTGATTTTTTTGCTCGTTTTTGTTCGCAATTGATAACGGTAATAGGTAGACGCTTGAAATACTTACATAATATTTAGTTATATGTTCACTTTAAAAATAAATAATTAGATAAAAATAAAACAAATATTTAAGGGGGGCTCATACAACAAACGTGATTTTTTTTGCCGGTTTATAGATAATGGTATGGAACCCTTCGTGCACGAGTCCGACTTGCACTCGGTCGGTTTTATTTGATCCATTGTCTGTTGGATTACATTTGCTCCTACTGTGTCGTAAAATTACTTATTGATTCAGTATAGTACCTACACTAGTGTCTTAGGTAATGTATCTTGCCTTTAAATTGATCATAAATAACTGAAAGCGCATTGGCGAGCTACACAAACCAGTAGACAAAGATGAAGCACCAATAGACATTTCTTTTAAACGAGTTATTGTGCAACTAGATACGTATGAGGAATATTGGAGTGTTCGTGCAGATTACCTCACTGATTATGAGCAAATGTGATGAAAAAAATCTATATAAAGAATGTGGTTGGCCGTGTGGTTTCCAGCAGACTAGAATAGAATCACTCCGTCTCTTCCCGTGGATGTCGTACAAGGCGACTAAGGGAAATACATTATCAAATATCGATCAGGCCTCCTCAACCCGTCTAGCCAGCGTGGGGAGTGTAGGCCAAATCCTCCTACCGTCTAGGTCGGACGAGAGATGGTCAGCACGACCATCTCTCGTCCGACCGTCGACGTTAGTCTCAACCTGTAGTGGAGACTAAAATGGACCTGATGATGATGATGATGACGAAAGAATGTGGTAATTTAATTTAATTGCCAACTAATATACCTGTCAAAAAGAGAGTGGTGTCCGTAGCGGTTCTTTCTCTAAGTGTGCGTATGCCTTAAACGGATATAAACGATTAATAATTAAAAATTACTACGCTTTTATTACTAAGTCAATTTTGAGTAAAAGTTTTATTATTTTTTAAGTAGTGAAATGTTTACACATAAATTGTGATTACGGAATCCGGATACGGATAATTACGATAAATTGACTTGTGTGAATAAGTAATGTTTTTATAACTTAATTAATACTATTTTAATCCTCATTCATCTTTAATTATAGGCTGTGGTATCTTGTATATCATCAGGCAGACCTTAGGTAGACATGCTAAAAGTACAAAATAATACTTACGTCCAGTAAGGTCCTGCCGCTCTCCCCAATCGACCTCACCTCCCCTCTAAGACGAATATGGAACTTTATCCAATTTACACAAATGCCTTGTAATGAATTCTCATAAAACAGAAATAAACAGAAAAAAAAATAAGTTGTAATAAAAAGGACTAAAAAGTTATTTCTTTTCAGGCATAAAGCCCTTTCGTTAGATAGTTATATCATATGAGTTAATATGAAAATTATAAATCACCATGTTGAATCTGATAGCATGTAAGATTAAAAATGGTGACATTTAAGTAATTGTGGGTAACTAATGAGAGAGCGAATGAGAGAGAGTAATCATGAGAACTACTCGTAAGGGGCCGTCCATTAATCACGTGAGGCTCCAAAGAGGGGGGAGGGGGTTCGGTAAAAATCACGAAATATCACAAGGGGGGAAGGGGGTCTAGTAAGATATCACGTGTATTTATTTTTTGTGGTTGTTCAGAGGAGTTATTTGACATAATGGCCTATCCTACTGTGCGGTTCCTTCCAGAGAAGTTTACATAGAATTATATTATACTTTATACTTGCATTTAAAATAACATTCCAAAAATTTCAAGATTATTTGTAGCTTAAAAAATACACGTGATACCTCACGTGATTAATGGACGGCCCCTAAATGGTTCAAATATAACTTGACAGATTTTATTAGCTGGAGTAAGTAATTACGCTGGCTACATGCATGAGCAGTATGATCCAGCTTATGCTTATACACTTGAAGCGCTAGAAATGTGTATTGTGTTATATTGTGTATGTGTATTGTTGTATTGTGTTATAATGTGTAGAAACGTGTACAAACTCCCATGCACAGAAGTGTCCCACTTCTTAGCCGGGTTAGCCGGGTTGCTCACTTCAAAATGTGTTCAAGTAAACCACATAATTTTGATATGTAACACGCGTCTTATAAATTCACAATATGAGAGTTTCTCTATTTGGTCAGTTTGTTAACGTCGACGTGAACAAAAAAAATCGCACTAAGAACTCCGATTGGATCGTATGTTTATTTGTCACCTTAGTGGTACACAAACATAAAACCAAATTTTCATAATTACGCCATTAAGCAAATATATCAACTTAAATTCCGGCGCCGGCGACCGCGCGAAAATTAATTAGTTTCATTAATTTATCGTCATTATTTTAACCGTTAATTTTCAACGGGTCATAAGTTTTGCAGATTTTAATTTATAAAAAAAAATTAAATTTATGGTGATAGTTTGCTATTACAGACCACTTCTGTAGACTATTTGAATGGTCACATTGACCCGGTTTTTTAATTATAGTCTAGCAAATAAAATGATGAGACACTTATCGTAATATATCAATTTGGGATGTAAGTGATTCATCAAAATCTTTCAACCATAACCAAGCTCATCTGTACGTGGTGCACCCTGCTAACTGAAAAGGCTCTCGCGAAAAGAGAGGTAGACCATACCATATTTTGTAAGCTGTGCGACTTGGAAAATACCTCCACCTTACTATTACTTATGTGTATTCTACACATCAGGCGGGCCGTATGCTTGTCTGTCACCCGATGTACCATAAAAAAGGCCCTATGGGATTTCTGTAATAAATTTCAGGTTTCTTAAACCAGGAGTTCGGGTTGGGCGTTGATAAATCAGCCCATAAATCGAAACTACTCTATTAATATAAAGAGATTTAATTTATATATCATCAAATTTAAAAATACTTATTTCAAATTGGGGTGGTGGTTCATCAACATCTTCGAAAAAAAGTCAAAAAACACCTGCACGTGGTGAAAATAATAAAATATATTAAAAATTTTAACAAAAAATCAACTCATTGGTGTCACAAAAGAAAACTAACATCGTAAAAATAATCCATAAACAATGAAATTTATCTATAAAACTATCGTTAAATAGATTTAATCAAAATTTATACTACGTTTTATAGATTTTCATGTTGGAAGCTCAAGTTATTGTGTTCCAATTTACATATAGAGTGAGACATTAAAATAAACGGGCTCTGTAGTTATTTACATAAGCCCCATACAAATTTATAGCTTATATATTAAATGGCGATTTCTTGTTTATTTTGATAGGTTTAAATTATTTAGTATTAAATTGTTTTTAAATGACACGGATTATTTAAATAATGTGATATTAATCAATCATACATTATTTTTTGTCACAAGTAAACTTTCCAATTAATAAATTACCAGTAACGATTGATTTATTTATCCGAATGAATTTTATAAAAATAAACTTGAGCATTTGGTAACAAAGGTTTATAAGATTCACAAAACTGAAAGCTGGTATCTAGTAATAAATATGTATAACTATGCCGGATTCTAGCCCACGGGGCCGAAATCGAGGTTGAGTTGGGCGAGTAAATTCGCTGAATGTATGTTTTCCATTGATTTCAATGGAAAATGTATTTGATGATCATTCCTCAAGGACATAATCGATATCATTTTTTTTTCGACACAAGCCTCAAGCATGTCTAGATCTTTAATTGTAAGCAGCCCCCTTACCACCATCTCTTATTGCGATTCAATAACCGAATAGAATGCTTATTCATACCAATGAATACGCGACTCTATTTTAAAAGGAATGTCTCTAGTAGAGATCTATTCCAGCCTACCTTCAGCACTATGACCCATACTAAATTGCATCAGAAAACGGTTCCCGTCCCCCTTCGCCTGGCAAATCTATGACTATCGCTATCCTTATCATCTCGGTCTTTTAATAACTTGCTATCTCTTTCCCATGGGGTATAGGGTTCGATCCCCGCACAAGACAAATATTTGTGTGCATCACATGTCTGTTTGTCTTGGTCTGGGTGTTTTATATGTGTTATACGTATGTATATATTTACAAAAAAAAATGTATTTAAGTATTATATCTGGCTGGCTCTCCGGTCTCCGGCAGACTAGAATAGAATCACTCCGTCTCTTCCCGTGGATATTGTACAAGGCAACTAAGGGAAATACATAATTAAATATCGACCAGGCCTCCCCAACCCGTTTGGCCAGCGCGTGGGGAGTGTAGGCCAAATCCTCCTTCCGTCTATGACGAACGAGAGAGGGTCGTGCTCCTGTAGTGGAGACTAAAATGGACCTGATGATGATGATGATGATTTATCTATTTATTAATACGTACGTATACATGTAAAACAAACTGTCGTGTCTATAAAAAAGCCGCCGTCTATGACACAGATTTTTTTACATCTGTTCTGAAACAGGACGGGCCGAAATTTTATGGGTCAATTGTTGGGACGTAATCTCGAGATCGATGGTTCCTCGAACCATTCCGCTGTGGTTTATTATCACATACACCAAAATTCTGAAAATCGCAACTTTCTGTCGTAAATCGAGATCTTTTACAACTTTGCCGAAGATTTGGCCTTACTTTTTGTAGTCACTCGCTACTCGATTTGTAAAATTCGTCATATAATACTTGAACTCGATGGTCAAATGGCTACGGCTATTTAATTCTGAGGATCGCAGGTTCTATCTCCGCTTAAGACAATTGTTTTTGTTCTTGAACATGTATTTGTTGGTTTGGGTGTTTGCTATGTCATAAACTTTAAATATTTAAAAAACATATTTAACAAAATACAATATTATATTCATACACGGTGGACCATTATTTTAGCATTTCGAAAATATATACCTAATTATTATAGCAATACAATTATTAACAATATCAAAAAACTAAATACTAACAATATACATACAGATTTTAAAATTAAATTAAAAATTATAAACTAAAATATATAAAAAAACGGTAATTTAAAAAACTAAAAAACCGACTGCTTTTCTATGTAATTTGGAAATAATAGACCCCTAAAACAAGAAAACATGTAGCAGTCGGGACCCATTCTAGAAATGGAATATTGAATTTAGAGCACATGTAATGTAGGGTCCATTGTCAAGATTAATATTTTATCTAATCTCATACTGAAATTTACACATTAAAGAACTAAACACAGTATCTTAATGACAGTCTTTACGCACAAGCTATCAAAATAAATTTAAAAAGTTATTTTATCTAATCTCATACTGAAATTTACACATTAAAAAACTGAACACAGTATCATAATGACAGTCTTTACGCACAAGCTATCAAAATAAATTTAAAAAGTTATTTTTCGATACAGCTCTTCTATGGACAACTGTATCGTAAAATAACTTTTTTACCATTTCGATACAGCTTCAGCCCTGGATACAGGTATTTTAAACAGGTTTCAATGCAAATTGCACATTGCAACTATGCAAAATTTTTCTACATAATCTGTGAACGCGGCGCCGCACGGCGCGTCGCGCATGCGCACTACGCATGCTCGATCTGCAAATAAATGGATTTATAGGTAAGAATTATAGCTGTTAAATTAACTTCATGGTTGTATTTAAAATATTATTATCATATATTTCATGAGATTAGATAAAGTAGTGTATGAAACTGCACATAATTAGGTATTAAAATACTCGTGTGTCTATTAAAACACTCGCCTTCGGCTCATGTTTTAAACTCACACTCGTATTTTAATAACCCTTATTATGCAACAGTTTCATAAACTACTATTTCGATACAGCTCTTTTAGGGACAACTGTATCGTAAAATAACTTTTTTACCATTTCGATACAGCTTCAGCCCTGGATACAGGTATTTTAAACATGTTGCAATGTAAATACATTGCAACTATGCAAAATTTTTCTACATAATCTGTGAACGCGGCGCCGCGTGGCGCGTCGCGCATGCGCACTACGCATGCTCGATCTGCAAATGGATTTATAAGTAAGAATTATAGCTGTTAAATTAACTTCATGGTTGTATTTAAAATATTATTATCATATATTTCATGAGATTAGATAAAGTAGTGTATGAAACTGCACATAATTAGGAATTAAAATACTCGTGTGGTCTATTATAACATTCGCCTTCGGGTCATGTTATAAACTCACACTCGTATTTTAATAACCCTTATTATGCAACAGTTTCATAAACTACTATTATGAACGATGTGAAACATCTTACATGTATTCTTTTTTTGTCCGCGCGTCTCTGTTAGTAAAACGATTTTGGTTTGATTCGTCATCCGAAAGACATAATATGTCATAGTAAGGGTCGAAACCACGAAATTTATGTTTGTTCTCATCACACAAAGGCTATAAAATCTCGCAGACCCTTACCAACAGTTCCTTTAACATTTTTTTTTCTTATAAACTCATTAAGGTTTATACGTTGTAAAAATTTGTAGTAACAAAATCACTTTTGTAATTTTACAACCGCGTTTAAGGTTAATTTTGACAGATTTTTTTCTGGAGAATTTAAGAAAAAAAATGGGGAGTGGCTTTTTTTTTACACTACGTCGGGTGATAGACAAGCATACGGCCCGCCCGATGTGAAGCGGTTATCGTAGCCATATTAATGCTCGCAACATTAAAAATATCGCTCACGCGCCGCCACCCCCGCCGCGAACGCAGCATCTCCTTCCTTTCTGGTGACCTCACTCACTCGCAGGAACACAACAACCCTTAAGGGAATTGTTATTTGGCTGCGGTATTCTGTGAGGTGGAGGTACATTCCCCAGTCGGGTAGCTTATTTTTTAATTACGCTCCCTACCTCTCTTTTCGCCAGAGCTTCGTTTGTCAGTCAGCAGGGTGCACCGCGTGCAGGTGAAGTTGGCTTTGGTTCAAAGATGTTGATGAACCCCTTACACCCCATGATTATTGGTGAATGGTTCAAATAACCAGTTTAGCAATGAATAGTATTAAAATTTATGCAAAAATATGATTTGTGTCGTTTATGTCGCATGTTATATTTAATCGCGATATTAATAATGTGTTTGATAGTCATTTTGATACGGTTATGGAGTCTATTTGATGACGGTGTTGACAGTTAAATTGGAGGTTTATTTAGAACGAATATAAATTTTAATAAAATATTTACTGTTAGAATAATTTCAACCTTATTTCAAATAATTATCGCTTCCTTAATGACGACGTTAGATATTTTGATAGATTCGAGTCAGATTAATGAATAATTTGCTTCAATTAAAATGTTTACGAAATATATGTACCAACAATCATGGACGTCAGAGACGCTCAATTTTTGTTTTCGGGAAATATTTAGACGACTTATTTTGCGGGTTTATATGGAAAAATTGCGGCGGCCGGCCAGACCGGCAAGAGCGAGAGGGGCGCGGGCGCGGTGCCGACGCAATTTTCGCGCGAATTTCAATTAGGTCACCTATTCAAATTCAATATGTATGATCGAGCGTTCGTATGAACTAAGTTCGCGCGAATAGAACAAATATTTGAGTCGCGCGACCGCGTCGTGCGATTACCAGTTAGGAGACCTATTCAAGTTCAATATGTTTGTTCGCGCGTTCGTATGAATAAAATTCGTACGAATAAAGTTCTATTAGAACGATGCTTTACCCGCCCCGCTATCGCGCCATAAACCAACTCATGTGGATTGGTAGCAGATCGTGCTCCCCTTTCACCTGCAAGCAGACTACTTAAGCACTCTTAAGTCGAAGATCTTTGTATTACTAGGTACAACGTACCCTATACCTACAGCTAATGCGCCCTGTGCACCAATCTTCAGGTTATATAACAAGTTTATGACTCTTACTAGACGATTAAATAACTTCTTTTACAGATCCGTGATGACACACGCTTCAGTTCCTGATCAACAAAGACTTGAGCTTGGCATTACGCATGGCTTAATAAGCCTGTCAGTTGGACTAGAAGACGTAGATGATTTGATCGACGATTTAGATCAAGCTTTTAATGTAGTAGTAACCAGCCGAGAGCACCTTTACCCGCACTGCTCTTGCGCTCGGTAAACCAACCGAGCACGCAAGCAGATTGGTAGAAGGTATTACAACTAATATGTAATCTGTGGTATTACTAGGTACTGTCAAGGGTCATAAGTGCAGTATTCATATTATATTTAACGTGAGGGACGTTCAATATAATATGTATCCATTACAACATTCAAAATTTCTTTAATTATTTTGTAGCCTCCATACTCAGTATTGTCTAGAAAACAATTCAAGGAAATTTCAATATATTAATAAACGCGTGTTTTATTCCAAATTTAAGATAAGCTGGTAGGTACTGCACTCATGACCCTTGACGTTACATCACTACATAGTATAAAACAAAGTCGCTTTCTCTGTCCCTATGTCCCTTTGTATGCTTAAATCTTTGAAACTACGCAACGGATTATGATGCGGTTTTTGTTAATAGATAGAGTGATTCAACTGAAAAGTTTATATGTATAATATATGCATAACATAGTAGAAAAACACTGATAATTTAGAGGTTTCTAATGTGATGTCGTAAATAAACACATTTTTTTGCTCTTTCATTGCAAACGCTGGCTGAACCCAACGAGATAGATCAAAATAATGTAGTACAGTATTGTTCACCTTAAAATGGTCTACAAAAAAGTTCCCGATGGTATATGTCTATCTCTTAGTGGTAACACACAATAACCGTTATTTTATCCTTTGCTTTTTACAAGAAATAATGCCTTATTTACGAAGCGATTTTAAGCAATACAGAATTAATCCTTATCCAATTAAGTACCTTAAATACATTGCGCATTTAATATAGATCAATATGGCCCTTCACAGCATGTAATTTAAATGAATAGTTTAGAAGATATTACACATTTAAAATGCAGGGACATAACGACTGTGGCGGTACCGGCCGCGGAGCCGGCGGCGTGTGCCTATAACTGGGGAAGGACTGGATAGGACAAAGCGCAAAGACCTTCTGTAGTACATTTAGTATCAGCATTGCACCCGTGCGAAGCCGGGGCGGGTCGCTAGTTAGATATACTAAAACTTTGAGCATTAAATTAATTGCTTTTAATTTTCTATTAATTTTGGTGTTACCTAGAGAAGGTCAAGCTGGAGTCGAAGAAACTAACAGTGTGATTTTACAGAGGCGGCAACGAATATGTCACGCCCGTATAGTTACAGATGTCCATATGCTGCGGTAAACTGCTTTGCATTAGGCGGGTGAGTGGATCGTAAGTTTGTTCCTAATGGTCGTTTACTTAGACGTGTCGCTCACCGATAAGTCGAAGCGGCGTCGTGGCGGAGTCGGGGCGCGGGTTTAGGTCTTTTTAATGACACTATTTCACGTTGGTTTAAAAATTGTCTCTCATCATTAATTAATACTCTAATTCATTAATGCATTAATTGTTAACCTGTGTGAAACGAATTGATAAGATGTGTGCGGTATAACAACAAGACGAGCGCGAAGAACCTGCGTCGCGACTCGCTTCGAACTCACCGCGCCTCCTCTGTTTGGTGAGCACTACTACCATACATTTATTATTAAAATCTAGATGCAGTGTTCAGCGCTCGCACCACAACGTCGCCCGTCTTCGTATGAGTGACGACGCGCCTTAATGGTGCAAAATAAGTATTTTTTAAGTCAGACCTCATTTAGTAGTATAAGGTATTTTATCAGCTCGCTCATAAATAGCGATAAAACGATGGTACTTTGTCGAAATGTAAACAAACTGCTCCTACGGTACGTGTAAGACGGGGAAGTAGGATTAATGCGTTGGTTTATTTCGTCTGCCACCAATATATACTGGTCTTTGCTTTAAGTAGAATGTACTGAGACAGGGTGAGATGTGATTCTCATCTTGAAGTAATTTAAGACCGTGGCTGGCTATATCTTCTATTACGAGCGAACGTACAGTCGGCAAAAAATATAAGCAACCCAGGTCGCGAAAAATAAAGAAACGTCTTTCAAAACTGCATGAATCGCCCTCAACCGATTATACATCCAACTACAGGGCTAAAGTTCTCCTTCTATCGTCTAATGAAAACAGACGGAATCCAATTGCATGAATTTAAATGGGTTCGCTACTATTTTTCGAATAACGTAATACAAATTACTAATGCCAGAACACTCTTGACTGATGACTCTGTAAATCGAAAGTTTCGAATCTCGAACGTACGGAATTCCAAAAGCTCTCTAGATCGAATTACTAAAAATCGAATGACTAATGCCCGAATACTCGGAATTGCGAACATTCGTAATCCCAAAAGTTCGTTGGTTCTATCCATAATTAATTGCAATAAAAAAATACAACTTGTCATCCATAAGCCAAACCTCCGAATTATTTAAATTATATCTTTCGTAATTTATGTGAGTCATTCGATTTTTATTAATTCGATCTAGAGAGTTTTCGGGACTCCGCACGCTCGAGATTCTACGCGTTCAATTTACTATATTTTTTGTTAATTTGCCTATTGTAATAATACAAAGTCTCACATATACTTCCAAAAATATCTTTATTCTAATTCTCTTTACAGTGACTTTCATCAACATTACGCAGCCATCTTCCTATTTCATTTGGGGTGCTCTCCTTATCTGCCTGCACCATTCCTCTCTTGTTCTGCACCAATTCAGGCCTTGTGCCATAGTCTATTGTGCTGATCGAAGTCCACTTCCCCTATTTCCTTGGGAAATATTTAAGACTGTTCATGTGATCTGTCTACACATCACATGGTCAATCCAGCGCATTCGGCCCTCCCTCATCTTTTCCTATATACCTACATGTCACCTTAAAAGTTACATAGTTATGCAATGGCATTGTATTCGTTCCTGATTCTGTACATCATTCTTTACCACTGTAAAGAATTATGTACAGAATCAGGATGTACAGAATGATGTACAGAGTCACTACTCTGGTTATCGAAATTTTATATTAACAGTTGCAAAATTTAATTTTACGTTAGTGATACTTCATGATAGTTGTATATCTGATTTTAGTTTTGAGTTTTACTAAGTCTAGAGGGAAATTAGACCTTACTCTTACTGAAAATCTGTAGCTAACTGTACAATCGGTTATAAACACTTTAGAATAGCAAAGTGGTCAGTTATATTAAGAAACCGATTGTACATTTCTACAAATGTGTAAGTGAGTACTTGCACTGTAATATAAAATTAAGCCATGTTTCGGCAAACTCAGTTCATAAAGTATCTTTATTACATATACTTGGGCACTGTTGAGTCAATTGACTATGGTATTCTCTTTGATTATTTAGATTTTTTGCATTTTATTTAAGTTATACATAATATATTACTGCTTATAATTTTATTGCTTTTACGTGGTTCAATATAGAATAATGTATTGTATTGCACTATGATGTAGACACTACCTAGTGATAGATATGCGATTTTAATGTTTTGAAATCATAATGTTTTGCGAATATCATATACGCAAAATCCCCGTGTTATCCATCTAAGCTACTTATAAAAATGTTTATACCTCACAGACAACAGCTTGAGAAACACTTGTACTATCGAAGCGGCATCTTACCTGCAAGAAATGAAATAGAAATTTAAAATGCGAATAGCATAAATATGAAGTGTGTCACGAGATAAAGTGTATAAATTATATATATGTTTTCTATTTTTTTTTTTCATGATTTAAGATTTTTTTTTTATCTATAATATAATATAATATTTGTTTTGTCTATATTTTTTTATCGATTTTCACTTTCTTTCAGGGACTTTTTACACTTTATCCCGGGACACAGTGTATATACAAGACATTATTTGGCACACAAAACAGTCCGTCTCACTGACAATCCGATAGACGTCGACGACACGCAACGGAGCCTCGATTTATTGAAGCTACAAGATAAACCAAATAACTCGATATTCGAGACACGACACCGCTTAATTTATCTATTTCCATTCAAATACGAATATCTCCCCTTTGTTCTCCTATCAAGCACGATTGGTATTTGAGGATAGATTGTTAATGGTTGTTTCTGAGAGCTATTACTGAAGGTATTCAAGTTTTGCTTTTTAAAAACAAAGAGCCGTTTTATTTTTAGCGCATTAATATATAGGTCTTTTTATAAGAAACTCGTTGATAAGATTCTTGGATAAAGGAATATTTTTTACTAACTTTCTAATATTTACTAAATTTCATAATGTATATCGTCATCATGCCTCTCCTCTATACAGAAGTCCTGACGTAACGTAAAGTTCAGATTTTACAGAGATTGTGTCTCGATTCAGAGGCGCGCTGTGAGGATTGTTGACGAATCCAAACTGTGAATCAGGGTATGTATGTATGTGGGGTGTGGGACGTTCTGCAGTCGCTCCGCTCGCCCTCGACAGGGAATTCATCCGCACACATTAGAACCGAAATGGTCACGTACTGTGCAGTACCAGAGTTTTCTTCCATGTATTATCAAGCTGTGGAATGTTGAGATTCTCCCAGAAGATTATAGCATGGGGTTTTTCAAAAAGGGCGTGAAAATCTTTTTACATGGTCGGCAACGCGCATGTGATTGTGCCTTTGGTGTTACAGGCGTCCATAGACTACGGTAACTGCTTTTTATACGGCGGGGTGTATGCTTGTTTCCCACCTTAGTCGTAAAAAAAATGAGAAAGAAAGATTATTTATTGTAGTTGTGTGAAATAAAATAGGAATTGTAAAAACATTTTTTTCGAGGGGGATCAAGTAAAGTAGGGAGGGGAAAACAAATAAGAGATTTAGTCAATAAGGAAAAGAGTGACAGGATAGAAAGGAAGAAAAAGCTGTGTAGGGAAAGAAATTTAATTTTATAAATCTCAACATTTTAATCGGTATTTTGGTAGAAATAATAAAAGAATTAAAACTAGAAGCGAGAAGAGGGATCAGAATGTTTTTATTAATCCAAAAATATATTTTTTAAAGGTGGCTTTTAAAAGGAACCTTTTAACTTCGCTAACAAAAACACAGTGCCGCGGGAATTCGATGTAATTTAATTCGTGCCATCACTAGACCGATCGATCAGGGGACCGACGTTCTGATGAAGGTCACAGGGAGCCGAAGGTAGCAAACGGCACAAAACTGATCCTTGTCATACAGCCTGTAACGCGTGAATTTTTAATTGTGGCACTAATTTCAGGCTTAAATACATATTACATTGTTTTGGGAATGTGTAAACATTTCTTGTTTACGAAGAGAGATGTTGACTTTTCGTTTGACAGTCTGCTGTTCCGACAGCTGATCTAATTTTGGCTTTTGCAGGATTGCGGACCCTGGAAGCCCGTACTTGTTGATAGTCGGCTCGAAAGTTTTGTTTCTCATTCGTAGATTTAGATATTCGTTAATCATTTTTTTTTAAGGGATATTGGAGTTGCTGAGAGGAATTGACGCGCGAGTTGGATTTTCCCTTGAAAGGAAACCATTTGGGAGATTTTCGTTTACGAATGGAATAATCTAGCCTATTGTTCTAATCTTAATTTTAAAGTAGTTTTGATTTTTCTACTCGTGTTTGTTAGCTGTCGTGCTTTGTGACGGAAGGCAAGAAGCCTGGAGAGTTCCATTCGTGAATGGAGTTCGTGATTCGGCTTCCGAATTCAAGTTGTGATGGTCGCTTCTGTTAGTTTCAGTAATATGTGATTTGTTGAAGGTGGTTGCCAAGTTTACGAAAAGACGCGTTGGCGTTGACACTAGACTAACGTATTGTCGGTGGCGGAAGCGTGCAATAGATTTATTGAAATTCTAAAAAAAAAATAATTTTGTTATTGTTAAAAGGAGGTATCTTTAATGTTCTGGAAGATTCCATATACATTGTGGAGTGGGGATTGGTGGCAATGACAAAACGGGTCCGCGCGCTCGGGGCGGCCTTTTTCTGCCGTTGAGAGCACCCTAGTAGAAGTCATCAGACCCGCTGAACGTCGACAGGACACGTCGAAGACTGTGATTCCGGGCACCCGGTAAGCACGATTCGCAAGCGGTTGGGGCGTCGTCTTCTTGGTATAGTCGTGTTACCGAGGCGTTGGTTGTTGCAGAATTGGACGTCAGCCCGAAGCGCCTGACGAATCAGCCCGCCCGGGACGGTCCACATAACCTCGTTCGATAGAACCGGTGAGTTGGTATCTGCGAATAGGCGTGGGGCGAAGAACCATTGGCCGTACTGGTAGTGAATTGTGAAAATGGTGAATTTCAGTGGACTACGTCACTCCGGGTTCGACGTGCATATCCTGTCGCGTTCCCCTTGACGGTGCTCCTCGCGCAACCTGCAGCGCGGGCATCAACGCGCTTTCTGCGGCGCCATTCGGCCGCGCTATTCCCCAGGCCGTGGATCGAACCTCTAGTCGGTATGTAAATTTTGTTAATTGCTTAGGGCAGTGTTAGATTAGGCGCACAAGTGATTCCCTGTGCTAATGGCGGGCATATTGTCCACAGGGAGGTTTTTTAATATACCCTCTTCCTCTTCACTCCGGTCGTGAGACTGACTGCGCAGTGGTGACGTGGCACGCAGTCCGAGCCACTCCGACACTCGGGTCAGCTTGATACAGCGACCTCAAGACCGTATCGCTTGTGTACAGCTAAGTGGTGTTACCGATCGAGCAATTTATGTGGACTTTTGCCGTAATAGTGAATTTCTGTACCAAACCATTTATATTATGATCGCAATAAGAATGTAGGCTTTCTGACTCATCGCCCTGAGAAACTAAATTGTAACTTGCTCTGCCGCTGCTTTTAATTACTGTATTTTTGACCTGGCATAAACAGGTCTGGCGCCCATTAGATATTTTGTTAACTGAAAATTGTAAAATTAGCTTTTAATATATATGAAATGTGAATTTGTATGTGGGAGACAATAGAGATGTTTTGAACCATAGGAATAAACTCTGTCTGGCGATTTGTAACTTTCATTTACTTCCCACCCTCAGAATTGTGTACTAAACTTATACTGAGAGAGCGCTTACCATAAGCGGGTCTCTTACCTTACTGTTACTTATACTTCAAATTTCAGGTTTCAGTACTATTACTTTACACACTCTCTCTCCACCTTTATTTTCATTCTACTCTTCCCTACTTACTTTTCTTTACAACCACTTACAATTTTTAAACATTACAGTGGCGCCCAACGTGGGGCGAAGAACCATTGGCCGTACTGGTAGTGAATTGTGAAAATGGTGAATTTCAGTGGACTACGTCACTCCGGGTTCGACGTGCATATCCTGTCGCGTTCCCCTTGACGGTGCTCCTCGCGCAACCTGCAGCGCGGGCATCAACGCGCTTTCTGCGGCGCCATTCGGCCGCGCTATTCCCCAGGCCGTGGATCGAACCTCTAGTCGGTATGTAAATTTTGTTAATTGCTTAGGGCAGTGTTAGATTAGGCGCACAAGTGATTCCCTGTGCTAATGGCGGGCATATTGTCCACAGGGAGGTTTTTTAATATACCCTCTTCCTCTTCACTCCGGTCGTGAGACTGACTGCGCAGTGGTGACGTGGCACGCAGTCCGAGCCACTCCGACACTCGGGTCAGCTTGATACAGCGACCTCAAGACCGTATCGCTTGTGTACAGCTAAGTGGTGTTACCGATCGAGCAATTTATGTGGACTTTTGCCGTAATAGTGAATTTCTGTACCAAACCATTTATATTATGATCGCAATAAGAATGTAGGCTTTCTGACTCATCGCCCTGAGAAACTAAATTGTAACTTGCTCTGCCGCTGCTTTTAATTACTGTATTTTTGACCTGGCATAAACAGGTCTGGCGCCCATTAGATATTTTGTTAACTGAAAATTGTAAAATTAGCTTTTAATATATATGAAATGTGAATTTGTATGTGGGAGACAATAGAGATGTTTTGAACCATAGGAATAAACTCTGTCTGGCGATTTGTAACTTTCATTTACTTCCCACCCTCAGAATTGTGTACTAAACTTATACTGAGAGAGCGCTTACCATAAGCGGGTCTCTTACCTTACTGTTACTTATACTTCAAATTTCAGGTTTCAGTACTATTACTTTACACACTCTCTCTCCACCTTTATTTTCATTCTACTCTTCCCTACTTACTTTTCTTTACAACCACTTACAATTTTTAAACATTACAAGCCATAGAAATCTAATTAAATAATATTAATAAATATTCCTGGACAAATTACCTAGTCCCAAATCTATATCGATATCTAGTCCCAAACTAAGCAAAGCTTGTACTATAGGTACTAAATAGCTGATACAATACTTAAATACATTTTTTTTTGTAAATATATACATATAATACATACAAAACACCCAAACCAAGATAAACAGACATGTTCATGCACACAAATATTTGTCTTCTGCGGGGATCGAACCCGCGAGCTAGGAATCAAAAGTGGCTATTGCTAACCATTCGACCACCGAGCTCGTCAATAAAAAAAATAGAGCATGTTCGCTTGTTTTTTTTCGTGCAACATCGGGTGCTAAACAAGTATACGGCCTGTCCGATGTACCTAAATGTTTTACCGTATCCAAATCGACGCTAGCAATACAAGGAGTTTTATCTGTGCGCCTTAATCCCCGCTGCTAACGCAACTCCTCATACCTTGTAACCTCACAAACTCGCAGGGACGCAATAATATTTAAGGGTATTGTTATATTGGCTACGGTCTTATCTAAGCCAGAGATACTACACTAGTCGGGCTATACATGCCTACTGTCTCTTTTACCAAATATTCACACATCCTAAATTATTTAACATGGAAATGTTTATTTTCAACTTCCCGCACGATTCCAAACACTCCCATTATTCCAAATGAGATCTCAAGTATCCGCGAAACTGACGGCGGTATTACGAAAACCAATAACGCTCTGACAGAAACGCAGCATAAATATTGAATAACCGTGTCGTGCTTTCTCTTTCATTATCAGGAAAGTATTAAATTAAATCATCCTAGCTAAATAATGACAGTTTCCGAAAACTCGTTGAATAAACACGAGATCAAAATATTATTTGCGTAATTACGAATTGGAGATTTTTTTTACGTAGAGGGGGCAAATGAGCATGTGCGTCGCCTGATGGAAAGCAATCACCACCACCTATGGAGATCAGCAACACCAAGGGGTCGCCGATCTGTTGCCAGCCTATACTCTTTCCTTTCTTTCTTTCTGGTGACCTCACTCACTCGCAAGAACACAACAACCCTCAAGGGAATTGTTATTTGGCTGCGGTATTCTGTGAGCTGGAGGTACTTCCCCAGACGGGCAGCTTAAAAAACACGCTATGTCCACTCCTACCTCTCTTTTCGCCAGAGCCTCGTTTGTCAGTCACCAGGGTACACCACGTACAGGTGAGGTTAGCTTTGGTTCAAAGATATTGATGAACTACTTACCAAATTTTTTGCGTGATTCAATAAATTACGGAATTAAAAAAATCAACATCGAAATGCTATCAATGTATTCTCCAGTGACCTGAAAAAGTGGTTTTATCTGCGGCCGAACGCTCGTTGGAACATGAAAAATATAAAAACCTCTCACGTAAGTTACCGGTATAACTCTCTGTTTGAGTATTTTTACAACTTTATTTAAAAAACCTAAAAATGAATTGGGCTTATCACAATGTTAATAATTTTAGCAATCAATTCTACTAAATCAAATCAGTACGAAACCCAGTGAAAATAAATCTGTTTTGTATTAAAATTCTTGATACAAAACAGAAATTTCTGACCTAATATTACCTCTTGTCTTCAATCCTTATTCGTCTCACTGCTGGGATACAGGTCTCCCCCTTAATTGAAGGGGTTTAGAGCATACTTCACCAAGCTGCTCAACTGCGCGTTGGCGGAGAATACTATGTTCTAACTGCATATTTTGTATATCTTAATGGTTAGTGAAATTTTGACGTGACAACGTCTTATAAATTGGTTAGCCGGGTGACACTTCAAGAAACTGGCTCACGTTATGCGCTTACAATGAGAGCGAGTGAAAGGCACGCGTCCCTTCTAAGAGCGAGAGAGACAGACATAAAAAGTGAAAGGCATGCGTCCCTTCCACTCGAAAACATTTTACCACTCAAAGTCGTTGTCACGTAAAACTTTCGCCCGTATACCGACTTTACAGGCAACCAATTTTTTTTGTCACAAATAAAGTATTTTAGGTTACCTTTTTAGTGACCTCACTCACTCACGAAGAATCCTCAAAGGAATTGTTTTTTGACTGCGGTATTCTATGAGATGGAGATGCATCCCCAGCCGGGCAACTAACACTCTGTTACCCTGTCCAGGACCTCCTTCGCTAATCGGCAGGGTGTACCACGTACAGGTGAGGTTGACTTTGGTCAGCCACTTACACCCCAAATATATCGGTTTATATCTTTTTAGCAATTAAACTATACCTATTTATCTACCGGAACTAAAAGTACATTTCGACAATTAATAGCTTCAATCTGAGGTAAATATGTTGTTTTTCATTACGTTCAGTAATTTAACCCATTCAATGCCGAGGCCGCCCATCGGCATCCCAAAAATCATTAATCACATGCGAAAGATGCCCTTCGGCGTCTAGACTTTGTATTAAATGTCTAGGCTAAATAGTACGTTTGGCGACATGATGACAAAGTTCTTAATACGTAAGCCGACGATGAATACGAAATTTGATCATTTATTTTTGCCGGAATTTTTATTATTGATATTTTGTTCTTTAAAGAAGGTAATAAATATAGTATAACACAAGAAGTTAATCACATAATTATTAAGGTTAATAGTTCGTAACGTTTTGCTTTTTTATTGCCACATTCGTATCGTTTTATCTTTCCCATTTATGACCTTTCTAACATCGTAAAATAAAAATGATACAATATAAACATTTCAACGCTCTTAAATATTATATGCAACTAATTTAAATTTTCATACTGTTCAAATTAAAAATCAATTAATAATTTAAATTTTAAATTGAAATAACAGAATATTCGCGAAATGAATTTCACTTTAAGTTTTTATTGCTTACATTTGAGTTAAATGGTTGAGATATAAAAGTCGTTAATCCAAGTTAGCATCCGGTGGGTTTTATCGAAGTTGAAGTTGCAAATTGTTGAAAGTAGGTATAAGTGTAAATACTTACTAAAATATTACATAAGTATAATACTTATAAGACACGTAGTTAAAACAAAAAAGAATGTTATAAACAATCTCTTATTTGTTATTAATAAATAAATAAAAAGCCGGTCAAGTGCGAGTCGGACCCGCGCAGCGAGGGTTCCGTGTAAGCAGTTAGTTAGCACGACTTTTTTTAAATATCTATATTTTTATGGTTTCCGGATTTTTTCCTTTACTTGTGCTACATGACATTGCTTCTTGCCTAATTTCAAGATTCTAGGTCAACGGTAAGTACCCTATAAGTTTTGAATCCCTATGCTGATGTCAAAATAATTACGGAACATAAACAGCCGTATCTTTTGGTTGCGTCTATTTAGAAGCTTTTCACCGCTTTACAAGATTGGTGACTTAAGTATGTGATAGTAATTTCAACTTGATAGTTCCACGCGTTCCTAACAAAAAGGGTCTTGACAGACGAACGGACAGGCAAAGAAGGTATTCTATAAGGGTTCCGTTTTTTTTTTAAAGTATGGAACCCTAAAACAGGACTAAAAACTTTACTTCCTGTGTTTCGCTCATCCAACCTTTTCATTTAATCTTATAATATAGTTAATGTGGAAATCATGAATCACCATTTCTAAAATAAATTATGATGCCGAAATTACAGAAAATTGGCTTTGATGAGAAGTCGCGAAAACTTTTGTAGCTAGTCGCTCACGACTTGGGGCATACGCTCGATGTGAAGTTGTGATGATGGAAGGGAATGAGTCAATGGTAATGGTTTTGCAAGTGAGGTGAGTTGTTCAGGAACTGTACGCAATACTATACGTAAGATCTTGGTATCTGTTACCCGCGAATTCATTCGCATGGATTAATGACTTTTGCGGGGGCAAAAGCAGGCTACCAATACTCCTTGTCTTGAGCAAGCGTTATGGCTACAGTAACTACTTTAAATCAAGCGGGCTAGCTTTAGCTTCTTTGGCACCCCTCTTTGTATAAAAAAAATGGGTTGCACTCCGGGAGTGCCGGCACAAGTGAAAACTTGAACATTAACATTATACATTTTTGAATATTTTGGAATGGTTAGGGAATCGTACGAATTGCTTTATTTATCAGTATAAAAGTACTTTCATTTATGTGGTAAAATACAATATTCATTTATTGCGCTATATTTTCGCCGCGCGGTAAAAAGAGAGGGGGATATTACTTCCTCTCCTACACCGCGCCGGTCCGCGCCGCTCCGTCCTACGAATTTTCGACCAGGCCACGTGTCCTGGCGCAAGTTTAACATTTTTTACCCATCCAAAAAAGTGCAAAACGCCGCTAAAGAAGTTTTCAATTGAATGGAATGATTTTACTGGAAGGTTTTTGAAACCTTCCAGTAAAATCATTCCATTAAAATTAAATCTGTTGCTCCGAAGATTACCCCGTATAAACACAATATGGCTTCAATTTTATTTATATTTATTGGATAAGAAGATATTTGTTTAAGTACATAACGTGACGATGAAATAATATTTCAGATTATTCGAATTGCCTGAAATTTTACTTTATTATTTCATGAATATTAATTTTGCGTTCGTATAATTCCGCTAATCCATCCCGAAATTCAGTTACAGTTCACATAAGTCAAGACAACGCGGCGGAGTACACTCTGTATAATGCTAATCAAAGAGCGATTTATTGACCGAACAATTTTGTTATTGGAAGGTGGAAATTTATCATTTTTATAGCGTCATTCTGTGTTATAAATTATTTAAAAAAAAATGGAAAAAATCACCTACCCGCCAAGGTAGCATTCTATGTTGTTAGTATAACATAGAATGCAACAGAAGAGAAAAATAATAGAACACAAGCCGTTTCTCGTTTGTTTAATATAATAGTTTAAACAAACGAGAAACGGACTTCAGAAAATAACGCGTGGACTTCAGAAAATAAAACAACAGAAAAGAATAATAGAACACAAGCCGTAACACAACTATTAAACAAACGGGAAACGGCTTCTGTTCTATTATTCTCTTTAGTTCTTTTATTTTCTGAAGTCCACGCGGACGAAGTCCCAGACGGAAGCTATGTCGAAAAGGTCTTAATATGAAAGACCTTTCCAAATTGACCCACGAAAGTGATAGCACTGCTCTGATGTTACTATCGCTTGGACCATTACTAAAATGGACCATCTAACGGGTTACCATTACCCTTGACAGCTGACTTAATGTCTCCAACGATCGTATGGAGGGATTCAAGAATATAGGATATTCCATTAGTGTAACATTATCAAGCAGAATTCCGAAGTTATTCCGAACAGGCTCCGAACGTGTCCAAACTTTGAAGCAAGTAACTTCAAAGTGCCTAGGTAATAAAGGGGAACATAAGTTAGAGACGCAAATTGGTAAACCCGACGATTATTACTATATGTACATTGAAAGTCAATATTCAAAGTAATGATGTATATTGTTCAATGTTTCCAGAAATTTGGAGTATATTTTTTACAAATGCAGATAATGAATAAAAAAATTGGTTGTCTGAAAAGTCGGTTTACGGCTGATGCGTCCTATCACCGGAAATAAGACCTCCGCGAAACGGAGCTCCGTCAACCTAGATGATGAATGATGTGGTGCCAAGTAAGCTTAATTATTAATAATTGACAATTTATTACATTGGCCAGCCATTATAAATAATGACCAATTTGTTACATTAACTGTAACATATATACATTAAGTGTAGAAGAGATCAAGCATTTAACGAATTTCTATCACACCAGGCACCGGTATTTCCACGAAGGTATTTCTATTACATCTCAGCAAGTTTAATTCCATCTTGTACATCAACTGCCCATTACATACTCGTCGGGATGCCGTATAATACGAATATCATTGTGTTATTAGCATATTACAAGCTCTTATTAGGTCAAACATGTCATATCTCTCGGAATGTACTCGAGAATTATGCTCGAAGTGAAGATCTTTTGCAGTTATCTCTACGTTATTGCTGTTTGTACGTCATTTAAGAAAACCTTATAGATGTTTTTAACACGCTCCAGCTTAATGTCTAGTTAGTTTTAGCACAACGCGTTTCTTTGCGTTCTATATAAATTATATCACGGAGAGTGCTCGGACGAGCTATGTCTACAGCTAATGCGTCCCTGTGTACCAATCTCTCGATTATATTCCAGTATAAGTAATAGTACTACGTACAGTATGGCCTCTCCCTGCCGCTCTCTCGTGTCGACGTCACCTCCCCCCTAAAACAAATGTGGAACAATTTGTATGGCGCCGCACGCACACACGCTCATTCACTCATTCGCTCTGCACAGACGTCATTATGTAGTAGTAAACGACGCGACATTTGTATGGAGTGGCCTTGGTGTGGTTATATCATAGTATTGCGAGTCTCTCGTCCAGTACATTGTGAAGGTTAATTATGTTCCTTACTTTCAACTATTCTACCAACCCGCAGTTGAGCAGCGGGGTGGAGTATGCACTAAACCCCTTCGATTGAGGGGAGCCCCGTATACCAGCAGTGGGATGAATAAGGGTTGACTGCGACGACAATATTCTTTACCGACTTGGTTAAACCAAGACATCTCATCTCATATTATATCAACAGCTATAATCATCATCAGGTCATTTTAGTCTCCACTACAGGAGCCTCGACCTCTCTCGTCCGTCACAGACAGGAGAATTTGGCCTACACTCCCCACGCTGGCCAGACGGGTTGGGGAGGCCTGATCGATGTTTTACAATGTCTTATTCACCATTTAATGCCTTAGACACCTTGTACGACATCCACGGGAAGAGACGGAGTGATTCTATTCTAGTCTACCGGAAACCACACGGCCAACAAACAGCTATAATAACTTAAGGGGCCAGATCGTGAAAACTGTGAAAAGAGTGTTACGATTTTTCATATTTAACCTATTTAGATATGATTGATATCAATGATAATTTGTATATATTACAATCAAAGACCAAAAATTATGGTATGATTATATTAAACTCTTAAAATCTAATAGTTGTTTTATAATAAAGGTCAACAAACGCACAAAATTGAGAAAAAATGCAAAAACATGCCTTCGTATTTTTCAGATTTAACCCAATAAATCAACACAAATTGATAAAAAGAAACACTTTTTGAACACTGAAGAAACCAATAAATATAACATATACTTTTTTTTTGTACCTTTACAAACAAAGACTTCCTCTTTTAAAGCCCTAAAATCTAGATATGTTTTACGTAAATTCTCCATAGAAAAATGTATGAAAAATGACGCACATTCCGATATTACGAATTAGTACTACTAATCGCCACTAATCGCCAGTGTGTTTTTATATGTCAAGGTGACACCACGCGCGTCGGATGCTCCAGCAAAATTACGTGTTGTGAATTTGTGTTTTTTGTGAAAAACTGTAAGTATAACTAATTTACCAATATAATGAATGTATATAAATCGTAAAAAATACAAAGAATGAATTAGATACTTTGTTGAGTAGGTTATTTTATGAACCTTGTAAAATATGTATCAATTCAGGCTTGAAACATGATTTCAACATGCTATAGCCAATATCATAAACGTATCTAGTCGGTAATCGAGGGTTTTTTTCGCAGGACTGATTGAATTTGAATTTGCCAGGGAAAAGAAAGTTTAGTACGCATTATAAAAATATGAAAGCCAAAAGATCTCGGAAAAAATGTAAGTTCCTTCCTACTTATTTATTTATCTGCCTACTTTACTACGTCTTGTCCTAAATACCTACCTAGAAAAAAATTACGAGATTTCTGTGAAAGTGTCATGTAAAAATCCTAGTTTTATTTGTGTGCTTATCCTGTCTAAGTAGTAATAATAATATAATTTATTTTCATTTGAACAGGGTACATTACAAAGCTAATACAATACCTATGTCATATGATTTAGATCGCTTGATTCAGACATATACAATAGCATGTAAATATTGGTTTGTATTATATAGTACTATAGTCAATTTCTACCTAGTATTCGTTTTCATGTTCATCATTATTGTCTAAATATCAGATTGTGGAAGTAGGTATGTTTCATAACAGAAATAGCACGGGCACGCGGCTTTGTCGACATACTTACCGCCAAAGAGACGCGACGCGCCTAGGGTCTGGTGTTGTACAAAAATTACAAAATAATTATAAAGTGGATAATAATGATGAATAATATTTCCAGTATTGAAAATAAAGAAAACCTTCAGGCCGAGACTCCAAGCAACACTGCTATGCTTAGACTACACACTATAGACGTAAGTTGTTATACTGGTTATACGTAATTCTTGTAGACTTATTACATAAATAAACAAACTACCTTGGGGTGTAAGTGGTTCATCAAGATCTTTAAACCAAAGCCAAATTCATGCATGCGGTATACCCTGCTGACTGACAAACGAAGCTCTGGCGAATAGAGAGGTAGGGAGCGTAATTGTAAGCTACCCGACTGGGGAATGTACCTCCACCTCACAGAATACCGCAGCCAAATAACGGTTTCCTTGAGGGCTGTTGTCTTCCTGCGAGTGAGTGAGGTCACCAGAAAGGAAGGAGATGCTGCGATGGCAGCGGGGGTGGCGGGGGTGGCGGCGCGCGAGCGATATTTTATGTTGCGAGCGTTAATATGGCTACGGTAACCGCTTCAGATCAGGCGGGCCGTATGCTTGTCTGCTACCCGACGTAGTATAAAAAAAAAAAATACCTAGTTAGTGATGGACGAAGACAAAATCTCAGTAGGGTGAAGTCTTCTAGTATCGGCCTCCTCCTAATATCGGCCTTTGCGAGAAAATGGAATATAGGGTAAGTGCTCCATTGAATGAACCCTTAAGGGCATTCCAAACTTTGAAAATTACAGCCAGCTACTTATGAGATCCTAACCAAAAAATATTTTATTTTATTATGTTCACAATTTATTCATGATTGATACAGTATACATATTTTAGCAAAAATGCTGATAGTTATTGAGATAATCTGCATTTTATACAAATATGGGGTATATTTGTATAAAATGCAGGTTATCTCAATAAATTGAACACACAAATCACCAGAGAATGAACAAAAAAATCCAGTGAATAAACCTTTTGAAACCCATTGAATGAACTACCACTTTTATATATCAGTTCTATATATAAATTATTATGTAAGAGTTTATTTCGGGTAATTGTTATTGTAAATATATATATTTTTTTATTATATTAAATAGACGATATGATTACTATTATAATTGCGTGTTACTTGATATTTTATAACCTAAAGAGAACTATCTAACATTTTTTTTTATACCACTAAGGTGGCAAACAAGCATACGGTCCGCCTGATGGAAAGCAGTTACCGCAGCCTATGGACGCCTGTAACACCGGAGGCATCACATGCGCGTTGCCGACCCTATAAAAACCTCTTCAAGCCCTTTTTGAAGAACCCCATGCTGTAGTCTCCTGGGAAAACCTCAACAGGCAATTCATTCCACAGCTTGATAGTACGTGGAAGAAAACTTCTCTGGAACCGCACAGTACGTGACCATTTCGGTTCTAAAGTGTGAGGATGAATTCCCTGTCGATGGCGAGCGGTGCGACTGTAGAAGGAAGCCGTGGGCATCATGTCAAACAACTCCTCTGAACACACCCCATTGTACAAACGGTAGAACACACAAAGGGACGCAAAATCTCTTCTCAGACTTAAAGGTTCTAAACCGTCTGTCAGTTTGGGATCGTCAACAATCCTCACAGCACGCCTTTGAATCGAGTCACAGGGTGCAAGCTGGTATCTAGGCGCTCCCGCCCATAGATGGCAACAGTACTCCATATGCGGCCGAACTTGAGCTTTGTATAAGTCTTTGCCGCGGGTTGAAGTAATGTTTCGCCCTGTTGAGCACACCTAGTTTCTTCGATGCCAGCTTGACCTTCCCCTCCAGATGACATCGAAACTGGACGTCGCTGGAGATGTCAACTCCTAGAATACCAATACTATTGGCGATGGTGAGGGGTGTGTTTTCGAAGTGTGGAGCCACAGCAAATGGGGTTTTCTTAGCGGTGAACGCGCAGACTTGTGTCTTAGAGGGGTTAAATCGCACTAAGTTATGTCGCCCCCAGTCGGACACTCTACTTAGTGTGCTCTCAATTTGCGACACAAGTTGTTCGCGGCTCTCCTCCACCAAAGAACGAGGGATATTTACGCGGCCCGTGTAATAAGTGTCCCCGGTGCTGTCGTCCGCATAACAATGAATGCTGTCATTATACAACATATCATTAACATGCAGCAGAAACAGCGTCGGGGACAATACAGAACCCTGCGGGACGCCAGCATTGATGTCCATGCTATCGGAGCAACTGCCATCTACAACGGCTCTAATGCTTCTGCTGGACAAGAAGCTAGCAACCCATTCGCATAGCCCCTCGGGCAGACCGTAAGGCTAAGATGCCAAATGCTTAAAACATAATATTAATACTGGATTATTATTATAAAATATTTAATATTATTATTCATCACTTCTATGTTAGATTCTCCTTTCTCTTCTAAACTATTATATTTCTATAATAGAAGATTGGTTCTATATGTCATCATTATTTATTAATTTCTTTTTAGCTTGCATTTTGCTGTCTTTCCATGGTCGTTTTAGCTGAAAGGCACTTCTATGTGGAGATCTTTATTTATTTTAATTAATCAGTTCACTCCGTCTGGTTTTCGTCCTGGGCACAGTACTATTACTGCACTTCTAAAAGTTACTGAGGATATCAGGCTAGGTATGGAGGATAAACTGGTAATAATAAAAGAACACCTCGTTCGAATATTGGTCAAAAAATTGACAACCGTTTATAAAAGTTGTGTACAAAAAATTAGCCAACTGCATTAAGGCTAAGATGCCAAATGCTTAAAACTATAAAATAAGTCAATTCCTATGAATGAACCGTGTGTTCATTGACTAGATTTTCTTCAATTTCGTGATCCAATTATCGAACACCCCTATAATTTATTTATGATAATTAAAATTTATGCAATCTGCTTTTTGTAAGATAAAACTGTTCTTTTTACATCCTACTATCAAATTTGTTAACACTATCACACTTATAGTGTCTACAAAGTGAATATCAAAACACGAAGTCTCAGCAATGCCCTAAATTCTGCTCCATACAATCAAAAATACGACAGAATACTTTCATTTTAGGCGGTCGCGATTTTGAAACTATAGGTCACAGGCAAATACCTGTGTGTTCAGTTGACGTAATATAATGTTTCGATTGAGAAAAAAATACTGGCTTGAGTAGAAAAGCTTAGATTTCTTATTATATTGAAAAATGTGTGTTTTGTTCATTCACTGGTGGGTGTTAATTCACTGGAGCACTTACCCTAACTATTAAAATAACCCTAAAATTATAATAGTTTTTATTCAAAAAGCGACTCTATATGCGAATAATCCATATTTTGGTGCGGTGCTTCAATATTTGAACGTTCAGTTGGCAATAGAGCACGCGCCGGTACCGACTTGTGTCGTTTAGTGGCAGTGGCGAGTCAAATCCCGGTTGCGAACGCATTGAGTTAGTTAGTATTTAAATGGAATTAAACATACCTATGGTATTTTATATTGTTTTTTATTGAAGAAAAACCAAGGTTTTTACATTTACTTGTCTTTTTTATGAAATAATCGCAGGGTCGAGGTTAGGGATCTTTATTTATTGATAAATCCCAATATCGGCCACCCGGCCGACATTAGGAAAATGCATGAAAACGCTAAACAACATGTTTAGCTATTTTTTATGTTAACAGGAATATTAATAAGGTTAAAAATGAAACAACAGCTTTTTTTATTAAAATTATTGTCCTGAACCGCCTTTACAAACAACCAGTTTTTATTACGTTTATTTATATAAAACGTTCAAGATTTTGATCTAGTGTTATGTGTTTCAAAGATGTATTCTAAGGGAGTTCTTAGCTATGTTTGAAGAAATTTGGCCCATTCTTTTTTAATTATTTTTTATAAAAAAAAATAAAGCCATTATCTTTCTTTACAGGAACTAGTTATTGAAAACAGTCAAGAGGGAAAGGTGGATGAAGTGGAAGTTGGGCGTAGAGTAATAGATATTTCTTTTTTTTATAAAGCTCTTCAGGCCATAGGGGACCACGGTCCAATGGACTGTAAGTTAAGTTACCTCAGTATAATAGGTGAAGTAAAAGTTGGTCTGGACTCAAAACTCATCATGAAATGTAGTATGTGTAGTATGAAGTTTACTGTGTGTTTGGTTGAAAAGAAAGAAGATAGCATGGAAGTGAATCATCAAATTGTATCTGGTATCATATCATCTGGTGGGAGCTACTCTCAGTTAAAAACATTAACTGCCGCAGTAACCGTTACCAATCATGTCACCTTCATTATACAATGAAATTAATAATACGGTTTGCGATTGGTGGGAAAAGACAGCAACACATTCCATGGCAGAAGCTGTCAAGGAAGAAGCAGAATACGCAGTCTATAGGTAGTGTTGATAAAAATGGTACACCATTAATATCTGTTGCTGTTGACGGTTGTTGGAGGAAGAGATCTTATGGTAAGAATTTTTCCGCCTTATCCGGCGCAGCTGCGATAATTGGCATTAAAACTAATAAAGTATTGTTTTTTGGAGTTAAAAATAAATACTGCGTAGTCTGTGCACGAGCCGCAAAGAACAACAGTCAGCCCCCGGAACACCATTGTTTCAAGAATTATTCAGGATCATCTACCGGGATGGAATCGACCATAATAGTTGAGGGGTTTAAACGTTCCATTGTTGATCACGGTGTAATTTATAATAAACTAGCGACCCGCCCCGGCTTCGCACGGGTGCAATGCTGATACTAAATGTACTACAGAAGGTCTTTGCGCTTTGTCCTATCCAGTCCTTCCCCAGTTATAGGCACACGCCGCCGGCTCCGCGGCCGGTACCGCCACAGCCGTTATGTCCCTGCATTTTAAATGTGTAATATCTTCTAAACTATTCATTTAAATTACATGCTGTGAAGGGCCATATTGATCTATATTAAATGCGCAATGTATTTAAGGTACTTAATTGGATAAGGATTAATTCTGTATTGCTTAAAATCGCTTCGTAAATAAGGCATTATTTCTTGTAAAAAGCAAAGGATAAAATAACGGTTATTGTGTGTTACCACTAAGAGATAGACATATACCATCGCGAACTTTTTTGTAGACCATTTTAAGGTGAACAATACTGTACTATATTATTTTGATCTATCTCGTTGGGTTCAGCCAGCGTTTGCAATGAAAGAGCAAAAAAATATGTTTATTTACGACATCACATTAGAAACCTCTAAATTATCAGTGTTTTTCTACTATGTTATGCATATATTATACATATAAACTTTCCAGTTGAATCACTCTATTTATTAAAAAAAACCGCATCATAATCCGTTGCGTAGTTTCAAAGATTTAAGCATACAAAGGGACATAGGGACAGAGAAAGCGACTTTGTTTTATACTATGTAGTGATTTGTAGCAGACGGCGATTCTAGTACTTATAAAAAAATATTAGATTCGCGTCCGTACGATAATTTAATAGTAGAGAAAATTGAATGCAAAAATCATCTTTTACGAAACTACTGCAATAGCTTGGAGAAACTGTCAAAAGACACTAAGTATCCTTGCGAATTGCGGAAATTCCTAAAAGAAAGGTATTTGCGTTTAAGAACGGGTGTAAAATGCGCGATTAAATATTGGGCGGATCAAAATCAGTCACTCGAAGAAAAAATAAAAAATCTTAGTGAAGATATCCTAAATGGTCCACAACACGTATTTGGTAATCACCAACATTGCAAGGAGTATTTCTGTAGACCTGATACTCGTCGAATAGAACCTGTTGGATTACTTCCAACAATTGTTGGATGCGGATTAATGGACGCAGTAGAAATTTTAAGTAAAAGACTGTCATATCATTCTAGAAGTTTAATTCATAATTGCACAAGTAATATAGTTGAAAGTTTTAACGGAGTAATTGCCAAATTAGTTGGGGGTAAGCGTGTAAATTATTCTTCCCGTGGTTCTTATGCGGGCCGATGCGCAGCTGCTGTTGTGTCTTTTAATACGGGATCGATTCATAGTAAAACTCATGAAGTCATATTTAAATGTAGTCCGATTCCTTTGATCGCGAAAGTGGAAAATTGTAATCGTAGAAACCGTTTAATTGCTAAACCTAAATTAAGATTGAAAAAAAGCCACAACACTGTATCGAAAGACGCTCACTATGGACCAAACTGCGAAAAACCTGATCTGAGTCCAGAATTATATGAGAAAGCCAAGCCATCTTTTTTAGCCGATTTAAAGTTGTCTTGTGCTGAAAGAGAGGAGCTTGAAAGGTCGACCCATTTGCAAAGAAGTAGTGCTGAGTGGATGAGTACAAGGAGAAAATTACTAACCTCATCATCATTCGGGGAAGTTTGTAAAAAACGAGAGAGCACAAGTTGTGCTGCTTTTGTTGGTAAAATCGTTTATGGTAGTAATATCTCCAGTTTGCTTGCTGTACGGTACGGTATCGAAAACGAAGAAACCGAAATTAGACAGTTAGAAATTCAAAAGAATATTAGTATACAAGGTTGCGGTTTGTTCGTCGACGATCAATATGAATTTCTTGGTAATACACCAGATGGCATTTATGCAAACGGTTTAATTGAAATTAAGTGCCCACATTCTTTAGCTGGCATGACTCTTGATGAAGCAATGGCCAAACATACCTTTTGGGCAAGGCTTCCAAGAGTTATGTCATAAATAAAAATCATAACTGGTATTTCCAAATTCAGGGACAGGTACATATTACTAAAAGAAACGTTTGCATGCTTGGCATCTGGTTTGGTGCTACTGTACCTATGAAAGTTTATATTTTAGAAAAGGACGACAAATTTTGGAAGGAGAAAATGGAGATGAAATTAGTTAGGTTTTATTACGATTGCCTACTTCCAGAATTATTTGATGATAGAGAAAGAGCTTTACGTGTTTTGAAAGAGAAGAACGCCTAATGGTTTTGAAAGAGACTGAGGTAACTTAACTATCCAGCCGGTCGATTCACGTAAACACGCCAGTCCAAAAGTCGTTTTAACTTAGAAACTTAGAAATCGCCTTTTGGTTTTCTGTTTTAAACGCACTTACTTATCTAGTCTTGGATTGTCATAAATCTTTCAATAGCTCAATTACTATACAATTCCTATACGATTTTGAAGAGTTACCTGGTGTAAAGAATCATCAAAATTGTTTCAAAAATACAGCGAATTGAGAATCTTCTTCTTTTTTTAAGTCGGCTAAAAGGGCTTAATTTGCAAAAAACGAAGTGACATTTTTAAGTCCCTACGCTACGGTTTTTATTACGTGAATCGGGCAGCTGGTACATGTTCATTCTGATAAGTTTTGCAATAGCAATTGATTTTATCATCAAATTAGCAGAAATCAAAATTTGATCAGTAATCGTTAAAATGAAAAAACATTAGAATTTTGAACTCATATTTTGTTATTGTTTACTTACTTTTAATTAGTATATTAATAATTTATAAACTTTATAAACTTATAAACTTGTGTTTCATTTATTTTTGTACAACCCTAGCACGCTTTTTAGATGGCGACTCATATTTGTTATTGTTTACTTACTTTTAATTATATGAATCATTTTTATACTTTCGTATACTAGCGTAGCAAAAGTTATTAACTCAAAAATTACAAGCAAACAAAGTTGGAAAAAAAGTTGACATGGCCGATAATTGGTGCCACCACCCTATTTGAGTTTACGCAATAGGCACATTTCCTTGCGTAGAGATATACACTAGCGAGGAAAGCTCGATGTTATTTCGACCGTACTTCCTACTGAATTTGCAATTATTTTGTTGAATGAATATTTTACGAAATAAGAATAAACTTTGGTAGGAAAATTACAAATAAATACATAGTTGGAATTTTTGGTAAGTAGAATACAAAAAGGTCAGTCCGGACCTGCTCTTGATTGTTTAGAAAAACATAAAAATTGTGTCTCAACTACTCTTATTAATCTAGTAATAAATATTTATTATCATTTTATAACGAAAAACTAGTCTTAGAATATTTGACACTCGTCGTTTATTTCCAATAATTCAACATTTTTGTTATGCTGTAAATATTCAACTTCAATAACAATTGGAACGTTTGTCGCAAAACATTTTGAAAATCGCGCTGTCTTTGGGTCATTCACCCGCCCCGTCGGTTGTTTCAGTAAACAGTAGCGCTGCGGTCGCTCGAAACCGATTTCGCGCCTAGACAATCTGGGCCCTTAAGCAAATAACTTAACTAATTAGCGTATTAGCCAAAACCGCACAGAAGAGCTACCATAGCTCTTAGTATGTAGCTGTAACTCCTATAGGTAGGATAAAGAAATTAACTCGGTAATTGCCGGTGTCTTAGAAGTAATTGTATTAGGTAAATTAGCCCGGTAAAGGAAACCAATGTGACTATTTGTCTAATAAATGCGTATTAGTAATTTCACACTTAAACTTAGCCGTAGAACTACATAACAGTTATTTAGAGCGGTCATAGTCGTAAAAAGCCATGAGGCCGAACTAATACAAGACTAACATACCAAAAGCCATATTATTCGCCACGGTCGATGGGGTCACCATTTTCTATAGCTATGGTTCTCAACGGGAACCTGACTAGGTTCCCGTTGAGAACCATAAAGGTATCTAATAATTAAAATTGAAGGAAAATTACTAAAAACACGATTACTAAAAAAGCAAGACCGTCGTAATGATGATTAGTCCGCAGCCAAATAACAATTCCATAAAGGGTTGTTGTGTTCCTGCAAGGGAGTGTGATCACCAGAAAGGAAGAAGTTGCTGCGTTGGCAGCGGAGGTGGCGGCGCACGATATTTCATGTTGCGAGACAATTTAAGAGGTGTTGCATTGGCAGGAAGGATGACAAGCATACATGATACTGTTTAGAGGTAGCTCTAAACAAACAGTATTATTAAGTAGTATTAAAATAGCGAGCATGTGGTTCATGCCAAAATAATATAAAAATAATTAACTAATTGAGAAATATCCACAAGGTCCACCTCCGATATACAGCGACCACATTAGACGCAGCAATCATGGAATATCGATTGAAACTACCAATTGATTGTCAGTGTAGACCTTTACGATGCAAAAGGTCGCAGGTCTGAGCCTGCAAGGGAAAGTGTAGAGGTAATGATGCAGGAGAATGGCGAAAATGGATAGTAGATACAAAAGGCTAAGTATCCATTTCCGCCATCTAGGAGTAATAAAACAATAGAGGCATTGATTGTCATGAAATAATGGTCATCTACCTTTATTCATCCCACTGCTGAGATACGGGTCTCCCCTCAACCGAATGGGTTTAGAGCATACCCTACCACACTGCTCAACTGTGGGTTGGCGGAGGCCACTGTCAAATTCATGCCTTAGGACCACTGACTTGGCTTAACGACTGTCATCAACAGAAGACTTAACGTACCCTCCGAAGCACGGAGGAGGTAGAGATAAATAAACCCATCCATTTACAGGCTACGGTGGACGTTGCTTAACTTGCGTTCGATTAGACTGACACGCGCAACGACGCCATCGAGCTCCTACATTGTATGAAATATTACCCTACCGTAAATTGTATTTCGGTGGTAAATGGCTCGCTACCGTCTTTCAAACCTAAGCCAATCTCAACTACACGAGGTACACCCTGCTGATGGACTAACGAGATAAAAGGTAACTCTTCTAATACAAACCTGTAACTTGAAACAAAAGTGGCTCTTACGATAAAGATGACGGGCTGCACACTTGCAGCCCCACCACGATCTTTAGAGCCAAAACCTCGCTTGCACGTGGTGCACCGGCAACTAGCGAAAGAGGCTCTGGCAAAAGACGTAATTGTACAGTGCCCGATTGGACTGGACCTCATCTTCATAGAAGACTGCAACCAAAAAAACAATGCCTTGAGGATTGATGTGTTCCTGTCAGTGAGTGAGATTAACACGAAGGAAAGAGTTGCTGCGGTGAAAGTGGGAGCGGTGATATTTTAAGTTGCATGTAAACGTCTATACATTACAGTTAACGGTTCATATTAGGCGGGATGTACGCTCATCTGCCACACGACATAGTATTTTATACTACATCGCGTAATAATAGTCCACTTGAAAAGTTGGTCGCCAGTCTACTATCATTGCAAACAATTGTTGGTGTGCACTGGGATTCACGGTCTCCACGAGACGAGTACCGCCAGAGTGACCGTCCATATGCATCCGAGTCAACTCTTAAGCTCTGATTCCACTGTGCATTCATTTAGGACAAATGCAGTAAACGAAGATGCTCTGAACATTTGCTCTGAGTGAAGTTTCAGAGCATATGTTCTAAGCTATTTGGTGTCCGATATACCGAGTGAAATGAAATGAAATTAATTATTCTGTCATTGGGCCCTAATGGGCACTTACACATTTTTATTAATAAATATTTTTTGGGATTATTTTTATCTACTAACATTTTGATGTTGCGAACAAGAAATTCTTGAAAGAAACTTACTAATATCGGTATTTTTTTCATAATTAGATAATACAACAATTATATCTTAGTGTGTTTATATATTACAATATTATGTATGTGAAATTAATAATATCAAATAATTAGATGTCATGTATATGTACCTACACACAGCGATCACCAATAAAGTGGCAATCGGCTCCGAGCGAATGCTCAGAATATTTGTTCAGAGTACTCACTCAGACCAAATGTTATGATCATTCTGCATCAACCCATATTCATCCTTGTGATACTACCTGATATACCTACACTAAAATAGCAAACATATGGTTCATGCCCAAATAATATAAAAATAATTATCTAATTGAGAAATATCCACAACGTTTGAGAACCTCCGATATACAGTGACCACATTAGACGCAGCAATCATGGAATTTCGATTGAAACTGCCGATTGATTGTCAGTGTAGACCTTTACGATGCAAAAGGTCGCAGGTCTGAGCCTGCAAGGGAAAGTGTAGAGGTAATGATGCAGGAGAATGGCGAAAATGGATACTTAGCCTTTTGTATCTAGTAGTAATAAAACAATAGAGGCATTGTCTGTCATGAAATATTCGTCATTACCTACCCTTATTCTTCCTAATATGTATGTATATACATATATATTCGTCTACTTTTATATTCTTCGGATGGGAGTATAATAGGAGGACTAGAGCGTACTCCACCACGCTGCTCAACTGCGGGTTGGCGGAGACCACTGTTGAATTCAAACTACCCTAGGGTCACTGACTTGGCTTAACGACTGTCATATAATGACAACAGCCGGGACCAACGGCTAAATATGCCCTCCGAAGTACAGAGGAGCTTGAAATAAATTCCATAGACAGGCTACGGTCGACTTTACTAGACTTGCTTGATTGATTAGATTGTGAATCAATGTTGTAAATGAGAATATTGTAAAATTTACAACGAACAAATGCTCCTTCTGAACATTAAGTGGAAACGCAGCGTTATCGTCAAAACGCCGCTGAATCTGTCTGCAAGGAGAATAGAACAGATTATAAAATGGAAATTATTAGAAACATTAATAAAATCAATTATAATTTACATTATGTTCTAAAATAAAAGAAAGTTATCATATTATATTTAGCAGATTTTATTTGTGCTTAATGATGTCAAAGGCGACACTAATTTTTATATTTAGCATTTTGATTACTTTAATTTCTGGGTCAAGTTTGTTATATATTTCACTTTCACTGCTATATTTAATCATTTTAATCAAATAGAGATAATTGAAATAAATTAGGTTTTTATATTCCACTAGCTGACCCAACACACGTTGGGTCAGCTAGTGGAATAATAATTTATTGACCCAACACACGTTGTCCTGTCTCCTTAACAATGAATATTGAATTATAATTGGTTTCGTGCAACCTGTCAAATAACTGACAGTTCTGTCAAACGACATAAAGGTACTATAGAAAAGTTTATAAATATGATCGTTCAGTTTTCTTAAATTTTCTAATTTTCCGCGCAACTTTCTTATTTTTTTCTTTCATAAAACCCTTCTAATGACTATAACAAACTAACAAAAAACAATTAGTGAAATCGGTCCAGCCGTTCACGCGTGTTTGTGTGACCGAGGGAAATAGGGATTAATTTTAATATATATAGAAGATAATTCCGGCAGTAATACCGTATAAACACTTGCTTGAACAATTTTCAATGACAAAATATTACATACTGTAATTCATGATAATCCTCATCTACCATTTATAGGTCACGTGTATAAGATGATCTGTCCATTAATAGGGGACGAGAAGGGGAAGAAAATGGGGGAGAGGGGGTGGGGGTCTATCGCTTTTATTGTCTCACACGCAGCCACAAATCAAGCAATTTCCTCCTTTATCTGCCATGCAATCTTTGCTAACTCTGAAAGCTTTCTTTTTCTGTCAAAATTTCCTCATTCCCAATTCTTTGTATTATTTGGATATAATTACACATGACAACCATTACGACATGGCGGACTTCAAGAACAGAGTCTTTGTTTCACAAAACATAACACACACACCGCACCTCACAGCAGAATACGCCAGGCAAATAACAATTCCTATGAGAGTTGTTGTGTTCCTGCGAGTGAGTGAGTCCGTCAGAAAGAAATGAAGGAGCTGGCAACGGATCGGCGACCCCTTGGTGTTCCTGATCTCCATCGGTGGCGGTGATTGCTTTCCATTAGGTGACGTACGTGCTCGTTTGCCCCCCTTTCATATAAAAAAAAATCATTACAACTCAAAAAAACTGTTTGTATGGAGAGCCGGCATAAGTTTAAATCTCAATTAATCCCGTTTAATTTAATTATTTGATTTACTACAATAATTAAATTACTCACACGCAGGCCAGTTTAACATAATGTTATAGATAAATTGTGTTATCGTATTTATTTGAACAATTTAGTACAAACAATGCATGTTATGGGTTACACATTTGCATTTCGAGTGCAATGAAAATGTTACGCCTAATTTATTGTGTCATTACGTGGTACTATTACTTAGACTGTGGTCATATTCAAATTTAACTTTTACTGACTCGTGTCCATGACGGATTGATCCGTTGTACCCGATATAACGCGCTGGCCAAATAAATGTTGTCATAATAATTTCTTTATCTATATTTAGACTATACGACGCCTTTGAAAATATATTTTCATCGTCAGCCGTAAAAAGGGTAAAACACAAACGCACACATTTTTTTATTTTTAATCAAATAAAGGTTTTAAATAAAATAAACTTTATTTAAATAAAAAAGGTATTTTTAACAGTAATTATTTCTATTGTTACTTATTATAAATTCGTTTCATCGCCAAAAAAGCGCTCAGAGCTCTGTTTGAAAAATGGGCACTTAGCCATTCTCTTCATAGTATGTGGATGTTTACTTGAATATGATGAGGGTTAATACTGGCAGATACTAGGACAAACAACGGGATACTAATTTTCTAGATATAATTAGATGTTTACATCCTAATGGCAACATTTCTTGACCGGTCGAGATAAAAATACCTCCTTTATTTAGGTCGAATTCCAGAGTCTAGAAATATTTTCTAAGAACAATGAACATGCTGTCAATTTAAAATGCGCATTTCTTGGCTTAGAATAGGGTCAAATAATTAGGTTTGGAGATAAAATTCCTGACCACTGGGCGTTCTGAGAGAAATTTTACTGGAGAACTAAACAATGTTGACGTCACACAATTGATTCCTTGTGAGAAAATTGCGCACTATGTAGCATAAATAATGAGAAACTTACTGCATTAAAGTCACCGCTTTTAGAGACAGCTATATGAAAACGCGTCGATTTCAATCACGAAAAATGAAGTTGGTTTATCTTTTATTTAAGGCCCTTGTAGCCGCGAAAGTAGCGCATTCATTTTTTACTCAGGGTTTTAATCAAAGTAAAAGTAGTTTTTAGCACTTTTCGCTATTTAGCACTATTCAAAAACGAAACATTTTGAGTGCTGGTATAGTGACGTAAAAATACTTTATTGTCTTGGTAACAAACTGTGCATACAATTTTTTTTATATTCATTCTAAATGGTAAGATATTTTTTTTTATTCCGACTGGTTCCACGGCTACAAGGGCCTTAACGTTTCATTTCACATTTTGTTTTTGTATTGTATTGTAAAATCAAGTTTATTCATTGTTGTTTCAATTATTCTACAAACATAGTATACATATGATATGAAATTAAAACCAAATGTTCAATGGTGGATTTATCCATGAGGAGTATCTTTCAGTCGACCATAAAATACCTGAAAACACATTATTATATATATGAGAGGGGGCAAACGAGCATGTGGGTCACTTGATGGAAAGCAAATGCCACCATCCATGGTGATCAGCAACACCAAGGGCTCAGTACTAGTTCGGAGAGGATTTTATTAATTATTACAATTAGTTAGTTTTATATTTGGAATCAAATAATTAGATTAAAGACTATGCTATAAGTTACGTATACATGAAGAAAATAAAAGTTATTGTGTATTTCTTTTTAATAATCGCCAACTCTTCGCCAAAAAGAGTCCACCGTGATTTTAAATATCGAAGGAATGTTCAAAATCGGTTTAAAAATGATCAAATTACAAACACAGATAAAAAAAAGATATAGGTACCTACTGACTAATTGAGAACCTCCTTCGTTTTTGAAGTCATTTAAAAATTATCCTTGGCCTTCGCTTAGTCCAAGCAAATATATAAATATAAATCCCAGGACAAATTACACAGCGCCATCTAGTCCCAAACTAAGCAAAGCTTAGTTAACCAGACTACTGATGTATACACTTATGTACATTTTGTAGATACATACTTAAAATACAAAGAAAACACCCAGACCAACACAAACCGACATGTTCATGCACACAAATATTTGTTTGCGCGGGAATCGAACCCGCGACCTCGGAGTCAAAGTGTCCATTGCTAACTACGCGACCACCGGGCTCATCGAAAAACTTATAACATTTTTTTACATAGGTTAATAAAAATGTATAACACGGTAGCTTGTAAAATAACCAACCATACCGTCTAAAGATCACTATCTATTTTCTAAACCTTTCATTTATCGATACCGCTACTTAGAATCGATGCATCGATACCATTGTGGTTCGAATTGAGACGCAATCGATTGTATTGTAACCCTTGACATGATTAAGTTATAACCTATTGTTATCGACAACAGTTAAACCACTGCATACGTAATAAGTACTACCGAAGTAAGCCGCTTTTGATGGAAGCCGCCTTGTACTGCTCTAAACTCTATGTAGAGTCTAGATAGTAAATTCTCCATACAAACGTATTCCAATATTTCACAATAGATCACACTAGATCCTAGATTTTCCCAACACTATATATCTAGATTTACTTTAATCCACCGCACGAGTTACCAGAATGAAAGAAAGGAAGGAGTATACTTATAAGGCTGGCAACGGAACAGCTATCCCTTGGTATTGCTGATCTGCAGATCGATTGCGTGCGTAAATGCGCAATAAAAAACGCCCAAAGTATCAAACTTGACGTACTCTCGGTTGTACTTAATGTAAAAACAGCTATCTTCGTAATAGTTCTTGAAATTCCAAAAAGCCATTAAGCTACTTGGTAAAAGATCAACAAATATTAAATAATAATATTCGATTACTTGCCCCGTTTTCTGAGAAATGGTATATTCATGAAGAAAAATGCTATTTTCAAACGAATGAATAAATAAAATTAACTACCTACATTTTATTATTAATTTTAAATCAATTTAACTAGGAATTATTTAATATATTTGGTATTATATAATCGAGATATAAATGAGATTACAATTTATATAAAACAAAACATCAAAGACATCATTTTATCAGGCTATTAGAAAATAAATTATACAAAAATGTATTGATAATTAAGTATACGTATTAGGGGTGTAAGTGGTTCATCAATATCTTTGAACCAAAGCTAACTTCACCTGTACGCGGTGCACCCTGCTGACTGACAAACGAATCTCTGGCGAAAAGAGAGGTAGGGAGCGGAATTGTAAGCTACCCGACTGAGGAATGTACCTCCACCTCACAGAATACCGCAGCCAAATAACGGTTCACTTGAGGGCTGTTGTGTTCCTGCGAGTGAGTGAGGTCACCAAAAAGAAAGGAGATGCTGCGATGGCAGCGGGGGTGGCGAAACGGTAACCGCTTCACATCAGGCGGGCCGTATGCTTGTCTGCCACCCGACGTAGTATAAAAAAAACTCGTATAGGTATTGATAAAAAATAATATTGTATGAAAATACGTATTTGCGTCCATTCCTGATAAATTAGTATTCATCGTCCAATACCAAGCAATCTACGAAATTAAAATGATGATCGAAACTCATTTTGTAAGTAAAATCGCTACATCTCCTTTCGCAGTAGAGATCGGCAAACTACACTGAAAACCTTTCAAATACAGCCAATTTTTCCGTCTGCTGCAATATCAGTGTATTAAGTGAGAGTACACACTCGAACGCGAATAAACTCGTAGACGGAGCAATAAATGGAAATAGAAAATGTATAGTATGATCATGAATTTACTACTAAAATGCAATGTTTATTAACTACACATTAAATAAATTAAGATTTTTTTCGAGGTTAAGAGGCTCATTAATATATTTTCAAGCCAAAAGCCAAACGCACTCGCATGTGATGTTCCCTGCCGATTTACAAAAAAAGCTCTGGTGGAGGAGAACAAGAACATCTCGAATTCAAGTGGGAAAGTTCACAGAATACTGCTTCCAAATTACTATAAGCTTGAGTATTGTTGTGAAGCAAGTGGGATAAGTGGTGACTTATCCCACTATATGATATAAGGAGATGCAGCATTAATAGCAGGGGTAACAGCGCACGAACAATACTTCTTATTACAAGCGTAAATAGGCTACGGTATAATCAGGCAGACTAGATATTAGTCGGTTACAATGCAATACTTTTTGGAGTGATTTTATAGAACGAAGCCCAGCATAACATAAATACTAGTCATTCTTCTTCTTCGCCGCGAACAGCGACCTCGCGATTCAAAAACTAATAATCAGATTTTGTTGCCTGACCAACTTAAATCTAATATGTGTTTGTTGTCAAACTCCTCCGAAACGACTGGATCGATTTTTATGAAATTTCGTGTGTATATCGGGTAGGTCTAAGAATCGGCCAACATTTATTTTTCATACCCCTAAATGATTAATGTATATGGCAAAACGTTTGCCGGGCCAGCTAGTGTATAGTCTATGTATGATGGCAATTCAGTGTCTAATGTATAGTCTACTTGATGACTGTTACCGAAATTGCCGAATAACTATTTTCTTTATAGTACCGCAATTAGAACTTGAAATTAATATTTTTATAATAAGAAACTTCGTTCCTATCTAATGTCCCACGACACCACTTGTTTTTTATTTATTTATTATTTATTTGCATTATATGCAATTAACAAAACTTAGAGTGTACGTTTTTAACAAAAACACAGCGAAAAGAATAACATATCAGTTATCATGCAAAAGTACATTTCACGTTACAAACAATTACAAGTTATACGAAAGCAGAACAAACTTCAACGCACACTCATATCGCGTATAAAAACTTCAGGATAAGTATAAGATTATCTTCATCCAGTTTCGGAAACACATAATCATGTTCACGCTCGAACAATTCTTCATTCGATACTTTTCCTGGAAAACGAAATATTATTTGTGTAAGTAAATTGCTACAAGCTTTAGCGATGTACTTGGCGAAACTTTTATACTTATCATAGAATACTTTCTCAGAAATGAAATTAATGAGGCTTCAAAATTTTTGCACAAGTGTATGTTGTCTCAGGTAACATAATCCTGTATACACAGTACAGTATATAGAAGTATGGTAGTTCTTTTACTTATTCTGTGACAGCTGTTAGATCATTGCAACGTACCTAAGCAAGAACATCGGTGAGGTGGAACTTGAACAAATTTTGTATATATTTAATATACATATAAATATTAATGTATAACATGTTTTAGACAACAACTTTGAACAATGGACCCGTTATGCGTACTTTCTTGGTGTAATTAATGATTAATTACATATTGTTTTCCTTTCGTCTGCGCAGTAAATAGGCTACGGTATAATCAGGCAGACTAGATATTAGTCGGTTACAATGCAATACTTTTTGGAGTGATTTTATAGAACGAAGCCCAGCATAACATAAATACTAGTCATTCTTCTTCTTCGCCGCGAACAGCGACCTCGCGATTCAAAAACTAATAATCAGATTTTGTTGCCTGACCAACTTAAATCTAATATGTGTTTGTTGTCAAACTCCTCCGAAACGACTGGATCGATTTTTATGAAATTTCGTGTGTATATCGGGTAGGTCTAAGAATCGGCCAACATTTATTTTTCATACCCCTAAATGATTAATGTATATGGCAAAACGTTTGCCGGGCCAGCTAGTGTATAGTCTATGTATGATGGCAATTCAGTGTCTAATGTATAGTCTACTTGATGACTGTTACCGAAATTGCCGAATAACTATTTCCTTTATAGTACCGCAATTAGAACTTGAAATTAATATTTTTATAATAAGAAACTTCGTTCCTATCTAATGTCCCACGACACCACTTGTTTTTTATTTATTTATTATTTATTTGCATTATATGCAATTAACAAAACTTAGAGTGTACGTTTTTAACAAAAACACAGCGAAAAGAATAACATATCAGTTATCATGCAAAAGTACATTTCACGTTACAAACAATTACAAGTTATACGAAAGCAGAACAAACTTCAACGCACACTCATATCGCGTATAAAAACTTCAGGATAAGTATAAGATTATCTTCATCCAGTTTCGGAAACACATAATCATGTTCACGCTCGAACAATTCTTCATTCGATACTTTTCCTGGAAAACGAAATATTATTTGTGTAAGTAAATTGCTACAAGCTTTAGCGATGTACTTGGCGAAACTTTTATACTTATCATAGAATACTTTCTCAGAAATGAAATTAATGAGGCTTCAAAATTTTTGCACAAGTGTATGTTGTCTCAGGTAACATAATCCTGTATACACAGTACAGTATATAGAAGTATGGTAGTTCTTTTACTTATTCTGTGACAGCTGTTAGATCATTGCAACGTACCTAAGCAAGAACATCGGTGAGGTGGAACTTGAACAAATTTTGTATATATTTAATATACATATAAATATTAATGTATAACATGTTTTAGACAACAACTTTGAACAATGGACCCGTTATGCGTACTTTCTTGGTGTAATTAATGATTAATTACATATTGTTTTCCTTTCGTCTGCGCATTAATTTATTAAGCAATTATTATTTTTACATAGCGATCAACTGTACAATGAACGTTATAATTAAATTACGCAAAAATTAACGTCCGCATAGATCTCTAATAATCAAACAGATTTAAGAAACATTTAAAAACGTTGGTATATTTCTCATTACAATACTAATAGTGCTGAAATTTTGCGTATTATTTCATCTCACAAACTGACACATAATAATAAACAATATCAACCATTTTGTCATAAATTTTAAATATGTTTAATCCACCATATGTATAAACGAGTTATAATGAAGGATGGAAAAGTTTTTATTAACTAATAACATCGACTAAAAATAAATAAAAAATAATAAACTCATTTGTCATCAAATCTAAATAAGGATTAAATTAATCTTAGCTAAGCCAAGTCGTGCGCGACATTACATCGGCCGCAACATGGTCGAAAGTGAAAACGACCTTAAAACGTGAACAAGCAAAGTCTGGCTTCAGGTGACAAAAACAAACATTGGACGCACGTCCCGGCACAATAAGATGACTGCTATAGAAAGTGTCGATACGCTTTTTAGGGCTAAGCCATGATGATACGTAAACAGAAAGCTGTTTACGTATCATGGCTTAGCCCTTCATAGTAAGAAATAGAAAATTTGTAGGAATCATATAGGATCCCCTATATGATTCCTACAAATTTGCTATTAGTACATACTTGAATCCTTTATAGAACAAAAAATCGGATCCAACTTCATCATCGTCATAGTCATTCATTATAGCCTACGATTCAATGATTAATTTTATTGCAGATTAGACAAGCCTTCATCATCATTATCAGCCTGTATCAACTCACTGCTAGATATCATCATCAGGTCATTTTAGTCTCCACTAGAGGAGCACGACCCTCTCTCGTCTGTCCCAGACAGAAGGAAGATGTGGCCTACACTCCCCACGCTGGCCAGACGGGTTGGGGAGGCCTGATCGATGTTTTATAATGTATTTTCCTTAGTCGCCTTGTACGACATCCACGGGTAGAGACGGAGTGATTCTATTCTAGTCTGCCGGAAACCACACGGCCAAGCTGCTAGATATAGGCCTCTCAAAGTACTTTCCACCATATGCGGTCCTCCGTTTTCCGCATCCAACCACTACCAGCCACTTCTATGAGGTCGTCGGCCCATCTAGAGAGGAGCGCCCTACGATTCGTCTTTAGAGGTTTAATCACTGTCAACCATCTTTACCTTTGTCGGTAGAGATTCAAGGTAACCTTACCAGAATATCTACATATGTCAATACAAAATTACAGTTCAATTCAACCATTAGAATAAATTAATCGTGCATTAATAGGCCGCCAGCGCGAAGTTAACCAGTGTGGTGGAGTATGCTCTAAACCTCCTTCGATTGAGGGGAGACCCGTATTCCAATAGTGGGATAAATTTGGATTGATGCAGGTCAGTTAATCAGAGGGTCCAACATAATTTTGAAGGTTACATTTACTATTATAAACAAAAACAATAAAAAAAAACCTTCACAAAAAATTAATTATTAAAAGTTTCCCCGAAACAGTGAACTCTTTTTTGATAAAAAATGCGGAACCATTATTATAGAAAATAAAGTCGGACGTGACAGATTTTTTCATTCCGTAATTTCCATCATGGCGGACTGGAAAATTGGTCGATAATGACCGCCATTGAGGGAGATTGGAATGAATGGCAGAGACGACAATAGTTCTTTATCTAAAATAAAATGGAACGTGGATTAAGCTTTTAATTAATGTAAAATACTTTGCCAAAATTTCGGTCTGTCTTTTGTTTTTAAAAGGTGGGTTTCTGGTCGGCGTGTATATTTTTTTATGCGAGGCCACGAATAACTTTTTAGACAGTACTCCAACTTTGCCAATTCTATTTTGTGTTCGAAAGAGGGTGCCACGCGGTGGTACAACCATAGTACTCGTATATGTAACACGTACTACGTTCAGTATGGCCACTCTCTGCCGCTTTCTCGTGACGACTTCACCTCCCCTCTGAGACAAATCTGGAACAGTTTGTATGGCGCCACACGCTCATTCACGCTCTGCACAGACGTCATTGTTTATGTAGTAGTAAACGTAGTGACATTTGTATAGAGTGGCTGGGGTGTGGTACAACATTTATAAAATTTAAGAATCTCACTAACATTATTCTTAGCGTACTGGTACTGGTATGACGAGCTCGGTGGCGTAGCGGTTAATGACGCGGCTTCGACAACAACGCTCGTGGGTTCGATTCCCACACAGGACAAACATTTGTGTGCATGAACATGTCTGTTCGTCTTGGTCTGGGTGTTTTCTATGTATCATAAGTATGTATTTACAAAAAAAATGTATTTACGTCTGTTTATCAGTTGTCTAGTACCCATAACACAAGCTTCGCTTACTTTGGGTCTAGATGGCGCTGTGTAATTTGTCTGACAAATTACAGTAAAACCTAACCTAAAAAAAAAATAAGAGTACATTGCTGAGCTATATATATTTATATTAATAAATATATATAGCTCGGCAATGTACTCCTATTCACCCGGTTTTACTCTCCCAGTGTACACTAGGCCTTACTTCTAACAATACAAACAATTTAATAGATACTTAGTTACAATATCCCATGTAACAACTTAACAACAACAAACATAAACTGACTGCCTCACACTATGAAACAATTAATATATAAATCGCAAATTTCCCTCCGAGCTTAGCATGACTTAACCGGCTCTCAAAGTTATCCAACACTGGAAAATACATGTAACTTAGAGTAACTTTAGTTAAGGAACACAACAAACTCATTTATGGTATCGATAAACGGATGAAATTTACTGTGGGAATGAAATATGCGGATCTGGGAAATACGCCGACATAGAGTTTAATGTAATTAAGTAACTGTTATTAGAATTTGCTTGCATATTATTATTTTTTATATCAGAGGAAGGCAAACGAGCATGTCGGTCAGCTGATGGAAAGCAATTACCTCCGACCATGGAGAACAGCAACAGCAAAGGGTCGCCGAGCCGTTGCCGGCCTATACTCCTTCCTTTCTTTCTTTCTGGTAATCTCACTAACGTGCAGGAACATAACAACCCTCAACTGTTATTTGGCTACGGTAATCTATGAGGTGGAGGTACTTCCCCAGTCGAGTAGCTTAAAAAATACGCTATGCCCTACCTCTCTTTTTGCCTCGTTTCTCAATCAGCAGGGTACACCACGTGCAAGTGAGGTTGACTTTGATTCAAAGATGTTGATGAACCACTTACACCCCAATAGATGAAACAGTGGTTCAATACGCGGTCCACATAACATGCCACGACAAACCACAACTCAAAAATGTGACTCCACCTTTAACATTAGTTTATGTATTATTGTTGTTATTAAAATTTTATTTTTCCATAAATTTACATGGTTCATAAACTTATGTTTACTACCTGTTTTAGAAGAAGAAGAAACATTTATTGCAACATAACAGAACACTATTACATAAATTACAAGTAAGCTGTGTAAGCAAGACAGAAACATGAATCGAAATAGCAGCAGTATTTCGATTCATGTTTCTGTCTTGCTTACACAGCGTGGCATGTGGACACAAATTGGACCCAACTCAGCATTATGCCGTGGTCTGACTAAGTCAGACCTAAGCGCTGATTTTCAGCTGAGACCAATGTGTGACACCATGGACGGACAAACAGACGCAATACAGGTAAATTTAAATCTATTTATAGATATATATATTTGATACAACAAGTAACTTCATCTAAGTAATTTTTATTGGAATTAGTACTGAATTTTCTCTTTTCTAAATATAGTTTTTATGTTGGTCGATTATTACTCATTAGCTTGTAAAGCCTACTTAACTGTGATAGTTTTCCTTTTAAATTCATTATATATTTATACTAACTGCCGTGAATATTTGCCCATATTCATAAAATCGAACGGAATAAGCCTTAAATTGTGAAAATCCAATCCTGGCTGACAAGTTAAGAATCGTTTTTAATAATCAAAATTTAAAATAAGTCTCGAAAAATAAATTGATAAAAAATATAATAATAATAATAAATAAATATTCCTAGACAAATTACACACGGCCATCTAGTCCCAAACTAAGCAAAGCTTGTACTATGGATACTAGATAACTGATACTATACTTAAATACATTATTTTTTATAAATGCATTCATATAATACATAATAAACACCTATCTGGTACAAAAACAATTTTCGTTAATTTACAAATTACGCGCTCACGTAATCCGTTCTTCGAAAAAGAAAATTTATTACAACAATAAAGTTAGTGAGTGATTGTAAACAAATTATTTCCATACACAACTGGTTCTTGTAATCACTCGTATTAGCAAAGGCCCTAATAAAAAGTGAAAACGATCTTTGAACACGTGTTCGTTGCTCACATCCATACGTGAACTGCAAGAGACTAGTTGTACACGGGCTATTATTATTTGTATGTTGTTGATATTTGTACCGTGCAGTGTTGGCATATTCATAAACTTGTAATCTAATCATCATCGTCAGCCTGTATATACCCACTGCTTGATTTAATAAGCTTTCCCCAATGCTTTCCACCAAATACGATCGTCCGCCTTCCGTATCCAGCAAGCGGCTGGACGCTTCGTCGTCCTACGCGCGGCACTCTAATGCCTTCCTCGCCCATCTGCCATCACTTACTCGGCAGATATGACCCGCCCATTGCCACTTCAGCTTGCAAACTCTGAGGGCTATGTCGATAACTTTGGGTATCCGTCGAATTTCTTTGTTCCGAATTCGATCCCTCAGAGAAACTCCGAGCTTAGCCCCTCTCCATATCAATCTAATATGTTATCAAAAAATATTCCGTAATAAAATAAATATATTCTGCTATACCAATAACTCATCCATCATTGAGACGCGTCAACTTTCCGTTTCGTTATTTTATTTTCGTTTTCGCATTAAAACAAAATTGAATTTCAGTAATCTCTTTTTTTCACGGTGCAATTACAGTTAATCTCGCCTGTGTTAATTTCGGTCGCATTTTTTTCTCATAGTCGCGCGTCTGCAACAGTTTGTAATTACAAAAAGCAATTAATTTTAAAACTAGTGAAAGTGAAAAAAGTCGACTGTTTTTCGGAAAAAGCATTTTTTAACTGTCACCTGTTACACCAGTCAATGCTCCCAGAATTAGTAACTATTCGTTTAATTCCGTGGACCGCTCGTGACTGTACTATTAAGCGAGGTAAGAAGTTTTTACTTGACAATTACGTGACTTGCTTCACCGATAGTGAAATTAAAAGTGTTAATTTTACGTAATGAATAAATTACTCGTTACGTTGTATTGTACTGATGAAATTAGTGAAGATAATATGATGAAGACAGATGAGATTGAAAATGTGTATGATTCGTTTTGTTTGTTTGTTTGTAATATATTTTTTGTACAAAATAAAACAATAATAATATAAAAGCTTGGTTGTGTGGTTTCCGGCAGACTAGAATAGAATCACTCCCTCTCTTCCCGTGGATGTCGTACAAGGCGACTAAGGGAAATACATTATCAAATATCGATCAGGCCTACCCGTCTGGCCAGCGTGGGGAGTGTAGGCCAAATCCTCCTTCTATCTGGGACGGATGAGAGAGGGTCGTGCTCCTGTAGTGGAGACTAAAATGACCTGATGATGTTATAGAGAATAATAAAATTAGATAGTCAATTGATTCACGTGTTATTTTGCGAAAGTTAAGTTTAGTTCTTTGCGAGAGATGACTACGGCAGTCAGGGCGGCGGCAGTCGCACGTTTGTTCTGTTTCAGATGGTTACAGAGACGACATGGTACAGCTGGAGCAGAGACGACCAAAACAGCCGAGGCAGTCGCATGAATCTACTAACGGTAGTGGGTGGGTGCTGACAGTAGTTATGCATGCAGCATGAACCAATTGATGTCGGAAGTACGCAAAATTGTGTAAATCAAATTGCCAATAATTAAATTGTCGCGTAAATACGTCGCGTACTAAAAAGTTTGGCAACTCCTATCTATGTCGCACTATTAAAAAGTGGAACGCGTTGCCGGCATATGTGTTTCCTCAATCATACAATATGGGATCCTTCAAACGAAGCGTGAAGAAGCATCTTGTAGGCCAGCATGGCAGCGTCACCTGACAAGACATCAAGGTCTCTTGTCCGTTGCCATTGCGATTGGGGCTCCTCTTTTCGCTTACCATCAGGCGAAGTGGAGCCAATATGCTGAGTAAACATAAAGAAAAAAAAATGTACCACTAAGTAAATGAAAAAAATGACCGAAAACAGCGTGGGGAACGCTGGCCAGACGGATTGGGGAGGCTTGATCGATGTTTGGTAATGTATTTCCCTTAGTCGCCTTGTACGACATCCACGGGAAGAGACGTAGTGATTCTATTCCAGTCTACCGGAAGCCACACGGCCAATTCTCCATGTAATCCAATTAATTTTCAAAACTGGATTGAATGCAAGCTAGTAATTCCTGTTGAGAAAATATTCTCCCAGACGATTCTCACACAAGATTGCCTCCACGATATTTCGGACCGATAGTATTAATTATTATGTTCATTATAACTTTGTAGATTGTATCTCAGAGCATTGCGTGTTCCCACTTGACGTTAAGTACCTTTAAAATATTCATTTAAGTCGTGGTATGTTGCGATACTTCTGACGATACCCCGATTTGCGAATGCAACTTCCAGTGTGTGGGTTTTATCTTCTCTATGTAATTAATATCGTGGAATACATTAAAATAACTGACTGGAAATGAAATAGGAATCAGAATGTAAATAAATAGGATTCGTAAAATAGCAGCCTCCATTGAATACGAAGCCTTATTTTACATTATTTTTATAATGTCAGCGATATATTCAGATAATTTTTATTTTATTCTATTTAAATATTTTGCATGCCTAAATGTTTAAAAGCAATGTACAGCTGCCCATAAACAATTTCCAGCCCTGGCCTCATATTTTGATAAATGACTGTATATGTGCAAATAAATAATTTCATTTCATTTCGGAGCGTTTATGTATCACCTAGCTAACGTAACGGGGTGTAAGTGGAAGGAGTTGGTAACGGACCACCTAGATTTTTTTTTACTTATTTAAAAACTTTATTGACCACAAATTGTATAAGGGTGCAAAAGGTGGACTTAATGCTAAAATCATTCTCTATCAGAAAATCAAAGTACCTAAGTAATAAAAAAATATAATACTACGACTAATAAAATTGTATTTATAATTACTGCAGAAAATAAAATACCCTTTTAATAAATAAATATATATTGTCAGACAAATTACACAGCGCCATCTAGCCCCAAAGGAAGCTTGTGTTATGGGTACTAGACAACTGATAAACATACGTAAATACATTTTTTTTTGTAAATACATACTTATGATACATAGAAAACAGACAAACAGACAAGTTCATGCACACAAATGTTTGTCCTATGTGGGAATCGAACCCAGGAGCGTTGGTGTCGAAGCCGCGTCATTGACCGCTACGCCACCGAGCTCGTCAAATGCCTTAAATCACCATGCTGTAGTCTCATTAAAAGCCTGCATAAATGTTTAACTTGTGCAGTATCGAACCTGCGACTTCTGAGCCATAGTAGCCATTACAACATGTACATGTGTGTACAAGTGATTTTATTTATACAAAATACCCTAGGCATATAAAAAATAAGTAGGTAGGTGAAATTAACAGGAAAGAAAAACTTGCTGCGATGGCAGTGGCGGTAGATAGATCAATATATTTCGAGCTATACAGCTATAACGGCTATGTTTCTGCTTCACATCAGGCGGGCCGTATGCTTGTCTGCCACCCGAAGTAGTATAAAAAAATATATATATTTACTCAATCAATTGTTGAGTGAAACAGTACAAGTGTTTTCATTTATACAAAATGTGTACAAAGTTCCACGAAATACCAACAATCCCCAGTATCAACAATATCTACTATTATATATAACTAAATAAACAAATATTCCTGGACAAATTCCACACTGCCATCTAGGCCCAAACTAAGCGAACTATGGTAACTAATTATACTTTTTTTTTGTAGTTAAATACATATAATACATAGAAAACACCCAGACGAAGACAAACGGACATGTTCATGCACACAAATATTTGTCTTATGCGGGAATCGAATCCGCGACCTCGGAGTCAAAATGGCCATTGCTAACCGTTCGACCACCGAGCTCGTCATGTGCACTAACCGTTTGCATTTCACAGTAGAAATGAAAAGATATTTAGCGAAAACCAGTTCAATAGACCGGTTTGTCGGCAGAGCAGTAGACAGAAGTAATCACGGCGATCGAAATGATTTAACAGACTGTGACACCGATGGTGAGACATCGAACTTGGTAATGAACTTAAGATCTTTGACAGATAACATCCAAAACAGACATTCAGCAGCAAACAAACTACATACAAATGTCTGATTGTACAATTTTATTTTGCTCAATTGAAAAACATATGACGATAATAAATAAAAGATTGACGAGCCCGGTGATCGAATGGCTAGCAATAGCTACTTTAACTCCGAGGTCGCTCATTCGGTCTCCGCACAGGACAAACATTTGTGTGCATGAACATGTATGTTTGTCTTGGTCTGGGTGTTTTCTATGTATTATAAAGTTTTAATTTACAAAATATATATTTAAGTACATATATCAGTTGTCAAATATCCATAGTACAAGCTTTGCGCTTAATTTGGGACTAAATGGCGCTGTGTAAATTGTCCAGAAATATTTATTTATTTATTATTACCAACTCGCGCCCATGACTTCGTACGTACGTATCCCAGTATCCCGTGGGAATATTCTAAAAATACTTTCTTAGTGGATGCCGACTCTAATATACTATCTGTGTGCCAAATTTTAGCCCGTTCCGTCCGTCTTTGCGTGCGTTGATAGATTACTAAGTAACGGATGCATTTTACAGACACATAATAGATAAACAATGCAAAAAGTATTTTTAACCGTGGATTCAAACTATAAGTAATAAATATATTTTGAAAAATGGTGATAAACCATCAATTCACAATTTCACCTATTCTTATAGAACGCGCAACTTTCTTATTTTCTTCTTTCATAAGAACCTTCTCATGAAAATAAAATAACAAAAAAAGAATTAGTGAAATCACTCCAGCCGTTCACGCGTGATGCTATGACCAAGGGTAACAGAGATTCATTTTATATATATCGATAACAGCATTGAGTCCTAATAAATAAACTCCTTCCAAATTGACATTATTCGCTATAATAACAACAGATAAGGACTTTAATTTTTCTACTATTATCTACTTATATTCATACTGATATTGTTTAATAAATAGAAAAATACTTAATACAGACTGTTAACTAATAAGCAGTACTTGATAGTTTACAATTATACATATTTTGAATCGGTCATTTCAATGGCAGTAACACACTGCTCAATATTTTTACACCGTTCAAGAATTACGAGCGATTTAATGCTAGTTGTGTAATATTCTTTATGGCTATTGATTTTGAATGCTGATTTAGTTTATGTTGTACATATAATTATGTTAATGACGACAGTTGGACACATCCAACGATGCATGCTTAGCAATATTTCTCTCTTTGAATGTTTATAACCGTGGTTTAACTTGTGAATTAATGTGGACATGCATTCAGAAGTTTTAGAAATCAAACTGAGTATAAAGTTGTATTCAGTTTGATTTAAAAGTTAAATATGTATAACAAGACGACCATATATGTATAATAAAAAAACCGGCCAAGTGCGAGTCGGACTCGCCCACCGAGGGTTCCGTACGTAGGATCATTATAAATTTGATATTTTTAATTATAAATAAGAAATAATGCGTCGGAAAAAATTAATAAAATATATTTTGCAATGTGCACATCGAGCCCTTTCATATGATACCCCATTTAAACTAGTAGCTTCAATTGGAATTTCGACCTCCTATAAAAGAATATAGCCCCCCTATTTTTTAAGATTTAATTACAAATGTATAGTTTTGAGATTTTTTCCTGTACTTGTACTCTACAACGATGTTACTTGCCAAATTTCATAGTTCTAGGTCAACCGGAAGTACCCTATAGGTTTTGATTCCCTTGGGAATGTCGAAATATGCGTTTTTTGCTGAATAAACAGCCGTAACTTTTTTTTACGTAAACTGAGCAACCGTAGACTTGAGTATACAGTTCAAATTTCAGCTTGATACCTCCACGCATTCTCGACTTAGAAGCTCATGTCAGACAGACAGACAGACGGACAACAAAGTGATCTTATAAGGGTTCCGTTTTTCCTTTTGAGGTACGGAACCCTAAAAACAGAGTCTGGTTAGTCACACCATTTATAACAGAACATTTGGACGGATTTTTATGATCTTTGATTTGTTGAATTTGTCTCCATCCGATATCAGGAAAATTGATGAAAAAGAAATATGAAGAAAATTATTTTTTAAAATCATTTCGCATCAATGTTTTCTGTTTTGTTATTTGAAATTGTCAGGACAAGTTTGATTGGAAAATCTACAGGAATGATATGCGAACGGAAAGATTGAGGCACAGCGAAGGGTGGGTGGGCCGTTAGTTATAATATAAAATATATATGAATAAAACAAATGTATCTGTCTGTCTAAACGGGATAAATTCAAAAAAGCTACTGAACTAATTTTCATACAGTTTTTTTCCACATAATTTTTATAGAGGTTTTTATTTAGAGATTTTTATAGAGGCATGAGATGTGCGTCGCGTGTCAGATCAGATCACGGCCCTTTCCTAAGTCGATATCGGATTTATTTAATGTGAAAATCGAACTTCATCTTTGATTAGGGCTAATTGTACTTAGCTTACACAGTAGGGACTGCGGAGCTTTACCATTTACCAATTAAATTGAAAAATTTATAATTATGTTTATGGGTTAAGCCAAAGAGCCAAAGCCTGCCAAGCCCGCGCCGTCGAAGCCAAAGAGTTGTTTCATAGAATGAAATTTGTGTGTTATACCGCGGATGCATATATATATAGTTGTGGCCCGAATAATTGCGATTACGATTTTTGATCTTAACCAACCCATCACTATGATGAGGGATCTATTTAAGCTCTCAGCGTTGCCACACCGAGGTGTTTAACAAAGGAGGACATTTGAGGTGCAAAGACTCCGTCAAGGGGTGTAACAAGGGAGGTGAACGGTGCATGTCGATTCTCACAGGCCCTATTTTATGCCATGTTAAGTTATTTAACGTAACTTAAAATTATAATTTTATTATTACACTATAATCAGCTGAAAATGAATTTGTTGGCTTCAGCTTCGCTAGTCGGGTGCATAAATAAGCTTGAAGTTGACTCAACTTCCCTCTACGATGTTCTCAACAATTAAATTCCCGAAAAATAAGGATTCAAGAAAAGTCTATACTTTCCTGATAAAGCAGACAACTGGCTCATGATCCATTGCCGGTCAATAAGATTTGTTACCATCAACAAATGAATAAAAAATGGGGTGTGGCCATGTGTTGTACGTGAATAAATTATATGCACTAAAATTATCTCAAAATATCTCAAAGCAGCGCTTCCCCCTCCCCCGCACGCGATATTTAATAGTCGTTGTTTGTTTTTGTTTGTAAAATCTTTATTGCATTTAATATTACTTATCACAAATTGTAGTGATAAGACATAGTGGACAAGGGCGGACTTATCTACTCAAAGGTTGACTGGAAGAGATCCCTTATAGGATCTCTTCCAGTCAACCTTTGAGTCCCTGAAAGGAAACTGTGAATTGGCGGCGAAGATAATAAATAATTATATAATATAGGTACCTACGTAATATAAAAAATATAAAAAAAGATAAAACATACATCTAAGACACAAGGATATAGTATAAAATATTATTACCTACTTAACGTAATAAATTCTTTGATCTTGCATCTCCAGTGGTATGATTGAATTTTGGATGTAGATCATAGATTCGAAACTACAACGCCAAACTGTATCCCCTGATTCTGTTAACATTAGATTTTTTAGATTGCCACCATATGGCAGAAAAATTTTAAGACAATATCAAAATTAAAAAGCTAGGGCGGTAATCAGTGTTGTTTGAAAGTAACAAAAGGCAGCATTTTAGCGGTCTCCACATTCAAAGTGCGGACGCGTAGACAGCTTCGCAAACTTAAACTCTTATAAGTAATATGGAATCGCGCGAACACGTTAATAGTTTACGAGCGGGCACTGTGCTACAAAGTATTCGCGCGCCTACACCCACGCCTTTAATGTGGGGGAGGACTTACGATACTAAATTCATTACATTAAATGGGGTGTATGATGTTCATCAAGATCTTTGAATCAGCCAACTTTACCCGCATGGGATGCTCCCTGCTGAATTACAAACAGGGCATAGCGTATTAGATAAGCTGCCCGACTGGGGAAGTACCTCCCCCTCACAGAATACCGCAGCCAAATAACAATTCCCTTGAGGGTTGTTGTGTTCCTGCGAGTAAGTGAGGTCACTCGGAAAAAAAAGAGTTGGCTGGCGGCACGCGAGCTATATTTTATATTGTGAACGTTTATATGGCTACGGTAACCGCTTAACAACAGGCGGCGGATTCATTCATTAGATAATAACCTCAAAACTAAAATTAAACAGTACTTGAACTCTAACTTTATTAATCTTCTATCTTTAGACAAAGACCCGCCGGAAGTTATCCACTGTGATGACTTAACATGCCTCCGAAGCATAGATAAGATCGAACAAACGGTACACCCATCCCGCTCTACACTTGATCGATCTTCTCTTGACCATAACCAGGCATAATTATCAACTTGTCACGTTGCTAGTTAGATGAAAAAATCCAATGAACTTTGATTGAAATTGCTCGGAATAAGGTGGCTAGATGCCTAGAGGGCTATAGATGAGATAAATATAAAGCAGTTTAACCTGTATTGCTAATATTCTATACTGAAGCTTGTTATTCTATGGTTAAAGTATAAATTGAAATAAAACTGAATTAAACTGATTTTAACGAGCCCGATTGTCGAATGGTTAGCAAAGGCCACTTTGACACCGAGGTTGCGGATTCGATCCCCGCACAAGACAAATATTTGTGTGCATGAACATGTCTGCTTGTCTTGATCTGGGTATTTTCTATGTATTATATGTATGTATTTACAAAAAAAATGTATATAAGTATAATATTAGTTATCGTCAGTACCCATAGTACTCGTACATGCTTCACTTAGATGGCCGAGAGTAATTTATCCAGGAATAGTTATTTATTTTTTAAAGCAAATTTGTATCCCTGATTTAAACGAAGAGTTTATCTAGCATTAATCTTTTTTTTATGAACTATTTTCAAAAAGAAGATTTTCAAGTCGTCTGTATAATCTTTTATATTAGACTGCATACATCTTCTTCTTCTTCATCGCGTACTTCATTATTGAAGGTCGTGCCTATCCTGAGAAGTCTGTGGAGAGTCTGTGGAACGGATAACTAGCTCTTTCCATGCTACCCGATCTTCCGCCCGTCTCAAGGCGCTGATAATAGGAAAACCAGTGAGGTTCTTGATCTGGTAGGACCATCAGGTAGGTGACCGCCCGCGAGGTCTTTTTCCTTCCACTTTCCCCACCACAACCAGTTTCTCCAGGTTGCGTACATAAAGGGCCTATTTACCAGCTTACCTATCAATTCAAAGCAAATTGTATTTTATTCCAAATACTTATTTTGACATAGCGAGACCCGGTGCCGGTAATCTTTTTATAGTGTGTTTAGGACGGAACTAGCGATAATTTAGTGTCACGTAGTACATCAAGTTTTATTAAAAACACAAAAATAAAGTATGGACCCTACCAAGGGGGTTTTATATATATAACTGAATGAAGTGAATGTGTTTGTGTATTGTATTTCATTTAAAACTACATGCATAATATGTATATACTCACTTGCAAGGGCAAGTTATATTCATTATGTCTAAGTATTTATAAGATATACATCATAATATAATTTATTACTCTCTCTCTCTCCGTTTACGTGCTGTTTCTTTTTTATATAGCAGCTGTAGTCTATATAGAACACGATCTTTTGATAACACTACAGTGTTTCTCTAAGTGACGTCATTTATCAACGTCAGACTAAGTATACTCTGCCAAGAAACTTGAAACCTGTGCTTAAGTTGTTCTTGCATTAAGAACAACTTATATGTTTGGATTATCTTTCTCATTTTCTTGTTATGAACACAAAACATGTCTGTGCTATTTATAATTGAAAAATTCCTTCATTTGAAACTAATCGTTAATATCAATAGTCTACTTGCCAATGTTCTAAAATTAATATGGTGATTCAGTTTTCTTAATTTTCTAATATACCGCTCAATGTCCTTTTTTTTCTTTCATAAGAACCTTCTCCTGACAATAACAAAACAACAAAAAAAAAAAGAGATGCGATGACATATGGAAATAGAAATTAATTTTTACATTTTATCAGTATCGTAAAATACACAAAACTAGAACGATCTGCGATTTAAAATTTTAATAACTTACGTCTGACTTGTTTCAGAGCCGATCAAACTTTGGTGGGTACGTCCATTACAAAAGGGCGAAATTATAAAAAAAGATATTACCGTTGGAAAAACAATAACAAATAGTATAACTTTTGTTACGGCAGTAGCTACATTTTCTGATTTAATGTATACTCGTACAAATTAACTAGCCTTTTGAATGTAGCGTTTTCGGGAAAGATCAAAATCCTGACTTTCAAGTTATCATATCTCGGGAAGTATTTATGCTATCGAAGTAATTCATTCGCCTACAGTTATTGATTTGTGTCGTCCTTACATAACAAATCGAAAAAAAAATAGTCAAGTAGCTTATTCGGGCCATGCAGGCTTACCATTCGTCTAACATGTAAAAATTCAATTCCGTAGAATAAGAGAAATGATGATTTGATTTTAATGATTTATTTAATTACTATAATATTGCTAATTTGTTTATAATATGGCACGAAAGTGGGTCACGCACCCTATACCTAACAGCTAATGCGCCCCGTGTGCCAACCTTCCGGTTATATCACGGGTTGCGAGTCTCTCGTCCAGTAAATCAACCAGACGAGAGGACCTTTACCTGCACCGCTTTTGCGCTCAGTAAACCAACCGAGCACGCAAGCGTAGCAGTAGCAGGTCTTACTCCGCTTTCACCTGCATGCAGGCTACTTACGTACTCTTAAGTCGAGTAGCTCGTGGCGACCGACGCTCAGAGAACCCAAGCATCGGGGCCCTACTACCACTCCCCATTCTCCATGATGGGTAGCCGGAGCTGTATGGCACGCTCACATCCCGGCGCACAAGTACAAGTACAAGCGCGCCTAGTGTTTCTGTACCCACACTGGGGCGCCGGATAGCCGGCTCCCTGATTTCCTTGACAGGTACCGGAGCTGTATAAGGCGCGCTCACTTCCCGACGTCCTTCAAAGAAGAAACGCCTACCCCGAGCCTACGGTAGGGTGACCGGGGTGACGGAAGCGATCGCCCGTCAACCTCCTTGCTCAGCAGGCAAGTACCCGAGCCGCGACGTCAGCTGGGAAGCCGACGGCCGCTATAAGGGCCGCTCCAAGCCCCGTTGAGAACCACTGTGGCGGCCCTTCGCCTTAGGCCAGTGATAACCAACTCGCTACGCGCGAGGCCGAGCGCCCGGCCGACAATATGGCCAGGCAGACGAACATGCCCGACCTCTGTAGCTAAACCACATGCACGTGAGTGATTACACGCACATAAAGCCACCTCGAATCCGAACCCATGACTGGCAAATTGGGCTGCCGCCAGTCCCCGAGGTACCCTGATCCAAACAGGGGGACCCGTAGTTCCCCCTGCGAACTCTCCACAGTCGGGTACTCCGTGGAGAGTAACGAAAGTGGGTCAGAAAAGTATTTTTTGTTCGTTAAATAAAGTTTAAAAGAAAATGTTCCCGGGTTCCCAAGACGAAAGTCTTCGACCACTGTGTGTTGCCAGTGATTACATACGATACAGACACACGGTCCCTTACTATGGGCCTCATTCAAAAGCTCAAGATTGCTCAACACATGATGGAGAGAGCAATATTTGAAATCAGGCTAAAAAATAAAGGCTTATCAGGCTAAAGTGGCATAGAAACAGACCACATAGCACGCAGAACTGATGGACAATGGAGCAGCCAGGTTAGAGTATATTATTCTGTGGCCAGGTTCTGGAATGGCAACCGCGGACTGATAAAGATAGCAGGAACTCGATCGGTCCAAATGGACCAAAACCGATTACTGTGTTTTTGGGGGTGGCCTATGGTAGGTAGTGGACGATCTTATGCTGAACTTATGACGACGAATAAAGTTTAAGAATCTATATTATGCGTAGATCTGATGCTTCGTATACAGAGGGACACTTTTCGTAATTAAAATGTAGTCAAAATTCAGTTCTGGTCCAGTCTCGATCTCACAAATGTCACATTTTGTATTCTTGTACATAACAATATGAAATTTCAAAGTATAATTTAAGTGGGATTATATCGAATTATGAGCAAAAATTAAACAAACAAAGAATGTTATTTTGCCAATAATAAGAATTGATAATAATTAATTAATGAAATCAAGTATATCTTTAGTGAATTCACAATTCAATCTCGGAAAAGAATTCGCCTTCTGTTCTTAGATAGATCATCACTACACCGAATTGCACTGGTACTGAAAACTTTTAAAAATAATTAATACTTCTGATACCTAACACTAATATCAATATAATACCATATAATACCTCCGATCCAGTTCATATGACCATAGTATTTGAAGACCGTAGGGCGGACATTTTGACACCTCTCCAGTCGGTGTAGACACGTGACACGTGTCACGTTAATTAACGTCAATTACAACGTTATCACCACTTATACAACTTTAGATTTAAACAACACTCATTTTATTACTGGACAAGGTTTTCACTCATTTTAATAATGGATAAGGTTTGGTATATTTTTATACCATACCGGTTTTTTTAATTGTGGTTCAAATTTTCTTCACTTCGCTCGATGGATTTTTTATATGAGTATTTGGGTCACCTGATGGAAAGCAATCACCACCAACCATGGAGATGAGCAACACCAAGGGGTCACCGAGCCGTCGCCAGCCTATACTCCTTCCTTTCTTTCTGGCAGGAACACAACAATCCTCAAGGGAATTGTGATTTAACTGCGGTATTTTGTGATATGGAGGTACTTTTCCAGCCAGGCAGCTTAAAAAATACGCTATGCATTACCTCTCTTTTGGCCAGGTGAATACAATTAAAGGTGAAGACCAAATGTGAGGCGCTCTGAAAAAGAACTTTCGATGGAGATGGAGGTGTAGTATGCGGCTAAATGATCATATTTAGAGTTTCACTGCGACTACACGTTACGCGCTACAACATTGAAAAATGTTGTAGAGCTCCAAAAAAAATCGGTTGTCTGTAAAGTCGGTTTACTGACGATAGTTGAACGTGACAACGTCATAAGAAAATCCACAACTATATGGATGGACAAAAATGATTTGCCAAACCTTTTGGAGTAATTTTTTGTATGAATTTGGTATGAGTGCCAAACCTTCCTGAAGGGAACAATGAATGGCGGTGAGATGAGAGACACAAATAAAAAACAAATCGAATACAGTGATAATTAAATACCATACGTGATCTAGTTAAAATAATGTGTCACTGTTCAATTACTATGTGATGATACATTATGAACCAATAATATCTTTCGATTTTCGACCTTATTGACATTTGACAATAATTCAAAGTTTCGGCGATCGCAATTCTGAACGACGCGCCTCGCGCCTCAAAATACATACAAATCAGCGTATCAATATTAATTGAATCTGTAGCAATTGCTAGTTAAATAGACAAACTTCAGCGTAGATCATTTTAATGATAGACTATATTACATGTTTTGGTAGATCGTTATATTTGCAGCGCCACCTTCCCTTTCCAGTCTGAGACTCTCTTCTACCCAAAGGTTGCCTGGAAGAGATTGCGTAGCGATAAGGCCGCCTTTATAATTTAATAAGCTACTGTCCTTTGTATATTGTTCGTGCAATAAAGAGTATTTATTGTATTGTTCATAAAAATCATATAGGTATGTCAATTGAATTAGCAAATCGACCATTTTATATGATTTTTAACTTGCTCAATATTTTCATCTTGTTGCGTCTCCTTTGTCGCCAGAATTAATAGCAGAAAAAATAACAATACACAGTGATAGTAATTCCAACACAAACATACGGCTACGTATTCATGTGTAGAAACAATAAAAAATGTACAAATAGGTAGTTTTTACATTTAATGCCAGGGTTAGGAGAGTATCTATAAATGGTAGGCGAACAGACATATTTTTATTTTTTCCATCACAAAGATTACAAGGATTTATTAACAATAACAATTGAAGTCAAGAGTATTCCTGTACTAGTTTAACCCTCTCTCCTCGCCTCTTACGTCATCCCTCACGCGTTGCCAACTGTAGAGTCCTAGAAACTTCGTACTAGTCCTAGGAACTACTTCGAAATGTTATTGGACAACTTTATTTATGAGAGGGTGCAAGCGAGCAAATGGATCACCTGATAGAAAGTAATAACCACTCGTAGAAACAGTTGCCAGCCTTTTAACGGAAATAAAAACTGGATAATTCTCGGAAAGAAACTAAAAAACGCTGGACTATTTTTGTCTGCTAATTGCAGTAGCTGCAAAAAAATTGCTTACAACCATGTCAAGCAACGGGTCAAATAGGCAGCGTTTAGCATAATTATTCAGTGAAAGTGCTTTTGTTCTAACAATCGCATTTGTCATCAAAAGCAATAATCCAAACCTTTTAACCACTTTTATGACGCCTTTTCTCAAGCTTTTACGCAATTAGAAAGGTAATGAAGGCAGTTACTCTCGTTGATGCTGTTGTGTTGGATATTCCATGAATAATGCATAGTGTAATTGCAGTCTTTTGCTGCAAATTCATTGTTTTAAGTACTATTTACAATTTTAACGAGTACTATTGCTATGTAATTTAATTAAAAAAAAACTTGTTTTACGTTAAGTGAAAATTATAGTTAAGTACCTATAATTTACACGTATAATGAATGTTAAGTGTAAAATTATATCGATTGTTTTCATTTTTTTTTTCAGAAATATCCGAGAATCCATTTAAATTCTTTTTTTTTCATAATTATATTCACACTTCGTTCGGGAAAATCTTAAATAAAATACAAATATGATATTTTTAGGTTCATACTTTTGCAAGTAGTTTTTACGAGGTAAAAAATGGAAGGACAAACCATGTAATATAACTAAAATGAACTCCTTAATATGCAATGTAAACAACATAAATGATACAGATAAATCTTGTTAAAAAAATATTCAAGTCGTGTCTAAGTGCCCCAATGATCCAATAATGAAAAAGTTATTTGATTCGATGTGAGACAATGTTTTCGAATAATATTTTTGTAGAACTCTTGGAAATAGACTTTCCATTGATCAAAAGATTCCTGATCAGAACCGACTTGGTATTCGAAATTTAAAATCTAAGAACGTGAATCGTTTCTACAAGCTCTGTTATGACCAAAGTTTGTTGTGTATTCTGAGTGCAAGCTTTAGAACTCCGCAAGCTTTTGAGTATAGAATGGCAGGTGCTTACCGGAAGCGCGGGTGGCATGCATGTGTCGATCCCCGGCGCTCGCGGCGCATCACCGCACGTGCAGCGTCTCGCCACACACACGACCTGAAAGCAATTTTTCAATTAAAATAATGTCTTGTTAATCATTGATTCGCAAATTGTTTATCGACCCGACAGGAGTCAATTTTGACCTGCAAGGGAAGAAATTCACATAAATTTATTTATTTATTAAGGTACACCAACAGGTTATATGATTACATTCAATATATTTGTGCAAATCTGGGCCCATCATGCAATCCAATTACAGCTGAAGACAAGTTTCACAAGAAATTAACAAAATAAAATAATCCTACTACATAATTTGTCTAGGTATAAGTTGCTTGTCATGATATTACAAGCATGATATTATACAGATATTGTATAACATGTTGCAGGGTTGGTGGTTGAAGAGTGAAATCCTAAATGTAGTCACATGATGTGTATTCAGTGTATACAACAGAGATAACTAAATTACCAACTATTGCTATATCAACAACATTCGTCAATGTCGTAGAACGTAACGTGCAGTCGCGGTGAAAGTCTAAATATGGACATTTAGCCGTATATTACAATTGTTATATCTATAACAATATCATATCATACGTTGTTGACAAGCAACTTATAGACAAATTATCCAAATCCCACAAAATTTATCAAGCGCCATGAAAGGACTGAACCTTTCGCTATAAATTCATATACTAGTATGACAGAGAGTTAGAGGTCTGCGTGACCAAACAGTTTGCGGACTTCTGTTGTAGACTAAATAATTACTTTGAAATTTTATTTTAAGTAGGTATATATTTTTCGCCTGAAGTAATTTTCCGAACAAACTTTTCCCATTTTAAGGCTTTCCAATCTAAAAGTAGAATAAAGGAAAGTTTAGGAGTAAATTCGTTATGGGGACAGTCGTAACGAATTTACTCCTTAGCCAGGTTATTTAGCATTTCACAGGCATTGAAAAACTATATGGGGGGCGTTTTCGCTTGACATCAAATGGAAGCCAAAACAACAATAAATCTAATTCTTGCCGGCACGTCTGTTTAAACACGCGTCATAAAAAATCGCCTAAGTTGAGTTCAATGGCATATTATTGTACCACTAGTGAAGATAGGTAGGGCATAGCGTATTTTCTAAACTGCCCATCTGGGGAAGCACCCTCCCAACCTTCACCTAACAAAATACCGAAGCCAAATAACAATTCCCTTGAGGGTTGTTGTAGTCCTGCGAGCGAGTAAGGTCCCCTTCCCTTCCCGTCCCGTCCCGCTACCAACTGATACCAACAGCAACACGAAAAGTGTTGTTTGAAAAACACTTTTCGTGTTGCTGTTGGTATCAGACAACGATAATGGTGGCCGCTGTACATCAAGCGTTTGTTATGCACCAGAAAGGAAGGAGTTGTTGCAATGGTAGCGGGGGTGGCGGCGCGCGAACGTAATTTCATGTTTGCTTGTCTACCCGATGTAGTATAAAATAGTATAAATCTGGTGTAGTATAAAAAAAAGTGTTTTTCAAACAACACTTTTCGTGTTGCTGTTGGTATCAGTTGGTAGCGGGGGTGGTAATGCGCGAGCGATATTATTATATTGCAAGCGCTAATATGGCTATGGTAATCACTTCACACCAGGTGAGGTGTATGCCAGCTTGCCACCCGACGTAGTATAAAAAAGCTATTCGACATTGTTTGACTTGCTTGTTCGATTCTACAAGCATACATAATGGCGGTTCAGCTCTTTCAAAAATCATTCATACGAATGTCGGTAACTGCGAAGTAGGAAAAAACTTGCATTTGGCACGACGTGATTACACAAACAGAAGCTCGTGGGCAGTTCAGATAACTGTGTGTAGTTCATTAGTTGTACCTATATGGCTCTGTCTTTATTTCACTATATTTACGATGCGCTTGCAACCTAAAAGTATGTGTTAAAAGAAGCGGACAATCATTTGCGTTGCGTTTTGACGCGCTCGGTGGTCGAATGGTTAGCAATGGCCACTTTGACTCCGAGGTCGCGGGTTCGATCCCCGCACAAGACAAATATTTGTGCGCATGAACATGTCTGTTTGTCTTGGTCTGGGTATTTTCTATGTATTATGTATGTATTTACAAAAAAAATGTAAAGTATTATATCAGTTATCTAGTACCCATAATACAAGCTTTGCTTAGTTTGGGACTAGATGGCCGTGTGTAATTTGTCCTGGAATATTTATATTTATTTATTTGCGTTGATAGTACTTAACAGGTGACGAATTGATGAACAATAAAATTTATTGTTCATCAATTCGTCACCTGTTAAGTATTCATATATTATTTTATACGAACAACCCCAGCTGCTCCTCTTTCTTTTAAAATAACAGTCATTAATTTTGAAGAGTTTACTTATACTATATATATAATTTTATATACATATAATATAACAATTCCCATGGGTTGGGTTGTTTTGTTCTTGTGAGTGAGGTCACGAGGGAGAAAGAAGTTGCTGCCAACGCTGCAACATATTTTTTTTCTGTTCCAAAAGTTAATCATTCTTCTAACCGCTACTGTCAAAATGAAGATCATTACACGAAACATCAGGTAGCCAAAAGTTGTATTAGTATGTTTCGGAATCGCTGAGAAAAATCCAAATTCAAATTATTTATTTTGTGGTTACAAGCTGTTAAATATATAATATAAAGTACGCTGTGTTCTGCCTGCAGGCGTACAAATATGTATTAACTTATTACTAATATATTATTAAAGACTTATTATTTGTACATTAATTATAATTATCATAATTCAAATTGATCACTCATTGTACAATTCAATAATAAAATATACATCATTAACAAAATGGAATAAAAATAAATTTACATTTTATTATTACTACATCCAGATTTCATCCTTTAAAATTCCCAATGCGTCGTCTTAAATTTTCTACCCAACTGACTAAGGCAGTTAAACCCAAATCACAGTCCTTCTATTTTTTAATTCCTCCGTATTAATAAGTTTAAACTGTCATTTAATTTCAATTATAAGACGTTTAGAATGCTATTCCTAACCTAACGTAGCGTCCAGTTTTTAATTAAACCTCATGAAGGAGTAGTGTACCAATTTCCGTGGTGCGGAATGTAATTATAAGAGTCCGCTTGCTTTATTTGGACAAAGTCTATTCAATAGCATTTTCGTATAACATGAAAACAGCGTGAAAGCTTAAATATACGTAGATTATTGTACAAATCTGATTTGCTCGCAATCTAATAATGATAAAACCGTCGTGTTGTAAAAGTTCTCGTAGTTACTTATTCGATCGTAACATCCTAGAAAAAATAGTTTTAAAAATAGTGTGTTAGTATGTCTGTAGATGCATCGAACAAAATTGCAAGTTGCGCGCCCCACATCTAGGTAACAGCTTCTGACCACTTGACCGGCCGACAATTATGTTTTATACACAAGGGCATACAGTGTGGCGAGCGCATTGTGAATTTGAATTTATTTTTGATTGTACTGATACGAAGAAAAGAGCACGTTAACACCTTGCTCCCGGGTGTTATCACTATATGACAGTCGTTAAATCAAGTCAGTGTCATTTGGACACTTAGAAAACACTGGTTTCCGCTAAACTCGCAGTGGAGCAGCGTGGAGAAGTACACTGCAAATCCATTTGACTGAGGTGGTGTATTTCATCAATGGGACGATGAGGGTCGATAATGTTTGTATCTACACACAATCTGTTTACCTTGTATAGATATTTATCTACCGTAAAGGAGAAATCAGTCATTAAAAATAAATGTAATTACTTGGAACAGTATAAGTGTTTTAATAACATAATGTCAACAATTAGTCCTAACAATATCAACATTAATAGGTAAATAATATTTAGGTATTCGATTTTTTTTTTTGTTATATTCGTGTATCGTGTTCATACCGGTTAACGTCATATTCCTGCTCGCTGTCCGTTGCGTCCGTGTGTACGCAGTCCGCAAAAATGAGCATAATTTGCACACCGCAAATAGAGCTTATTATTTTAAAGTGGCCTCACGTATTGTCTTTGAAAGAGAATGATTTCTTTTTACTTTTTCTTCGCGCACGTAATTTGGTTCGAATTGTCCGTAAATCGTCGACATATTTCGTCTTTTCATTGATTTGACGGTATTTTAGCGGCCGTTTCTGTGAATTGGTACTTTCTATTGTTGGAATGTTACATTTTAACTTATAAGATGTTTAGATAGATTTACATACAATAAAATTATAACATACAGTAGATGGAACATTTTAGGGCGTGTGGCTCTAATCACCGAAGAGCTCGATGGCGTCGTTGGGCGTGCCAGTCTAATAAAATACACAAGTTAAGCAATGTCGACCGGAGCCCGTCCATGGATGGGTGCATTTATTTAGAGCTTATCCGTCCTTTGGAAGGCACGTTAAGCCGACGGGCCTGGCGGTTGTCATTAGATGACAGGCGTTAAGCCAAATCAGTGGCCTTCAAGCGGCTTGAAAACACTAGGCTCCGCCAACCCGCATGCTCTAAACCCCTTCGACTGAGAAGAGGCCCGTATGCCAGCAGTTGGATGAATAAGAGCTGACGATGAGATTAATTCCTTTGATTAAATAAATATAGTTTTGTATAGTCACGAGTCTAGCTTAATAGTCGCCCAGTTTAATAATATTAGATGCTCGGTTTGTTACCTACTACCCGTAAAAATCAAAGCAAGAAAATGATATTTTATCTCACGATAAAGACCGGGCTTTCGGTTCCCTTATACACGTATTCGTTGAAAATATTCAGGATTATACTAATGTTGTGGAAAACTTGTTCATCCCCACGTAAATCTGCCAAGATTTGTATCGAATAAAATATCACAATTTTCCGACAGGGATAAAGTGAGACGGCGAGGTGGAAATATGAGACGGGGTATAACATATTTCACGGCATTCTCCCGAGGGGTGATTTGATAAAAATCATAATAGGTAGGGGAAAAAGTCTTTTCGCATTTTAGTATGTTTGAACTTGTAATAAAATCTCTTTGGTTATACCATTTGTATCTTTCAGGTTTTGATATCTTTAAAAAGTTTAAATTTTAAAAAAGATAATTCCAAATTCAAATTAGGTAAATGTGTGATTTTCATTTGTTTTTTTTACTGTCAAGATGAGTGAATCTAATGAAGAAATTCGATACATTTTAAAATTTTACTACAAAAAAAGTAAAAATGCAACGCAAGCTGCGAAAAAAATTTGTGACGTTTATGGATCTAGTGCAGTGTTTGTGAGAGTAGCACAAATTTGGTTTAAGCGTTTTCAATCCGGAAATTTTGATGTCAAAGATGCACGTCGCTCTGGTCGCCCTGTTACGGATAAAATGGATGCCATTTTTGAAAAAGTGGAGCAAGATCAGCATATCAGTAGTTACGACGTAGCTGAAGAATTAGGAATTGACCACAAAACAGTTTTGGCGCATTTGAAAAAAGCTGGGTACACTAAAAAGCTCGATATTTGGGTGCCTCACGATCTCACTGAAAGAAACTTAATGAACCGTGTACTCATTTGCGATCCTTTACTACGACGTAATGAAAGCGAACCGTTTTTGAAGAAGCTTATAACTGGTGATGAAAAGTGGATCACGTACGACAAGAACGTGCGAAAAAGGTCGTGATCAAAGGCCGGTCAGGCTTCACAGACTCTGGCAAAACCCGGGTTAACCCGCAATAAGGTGATGCTGTGTGTATGGTGGGATTGGAAGGGCATTATTCATTATGAGCTGTTACCGCCAGGCAGGACTATCGATTCTGAACTCTACTGTGAACAACTGATGAGATTAAAGCGAAAACTTGAGAGAAAGCGGCCGGAATTAATTAACAGAAGGGGTGTGATTTTTCATCATGATAACGCTAGACCTCACACATCTTTAGCCACTCAGCAAAAGTTAAGAGAGTTTGACTGGAAGGAGTTAATGCATCCGCCGTATAGTCCTGACCTTGCACCTTCTGATTTCCACCTGTTTCGGTCTCTTCAGAATTCTTTAGGCAATGTCAGGTTAACATCACGAGAAGACTGCCAAAACCACTTGTCGTGGTTTTTTGAACAGAAGTCCCAAAATTTCTATAGTAATGGGATCATGTCTCTACCTACAAGATGGCAAAAAGTTATCGAACAAAATGGCACCTACATACTTTAGTTAAATGTAAATAAACTTTAGTAAAAAATGTTTTGAATTTTCATATAAAATACGAAAAGACTTTTTCCCCAACCTAATATGTATCAACATATGCATAATGTAACAGAGCAAAAGAGTTTTATATTGTACTAGCTGCCCGCCCCGGCTTCGCACGGGTAGAAAGTGGTATTTCATCTTCCTCGCACCTTTCTTATTTACGAAAATCATCATCATCATCATCGGATCATTACGGATGATGATGATGATTTTCGTGTGGGTAGATACGGGCATCAGCCCGTATCTATGTATGCCCGTATCTCCCCACTGCTGGATATAGGCCTTTCCAAATGTTTTCCACCATATGCGATTCTCCGCTTTCCGCATCCAACCGCTACCAGCCACCCATTTGAGATCGTCGGTCCATCTAGAGACGGGGCGCCCTACGCTTCGTCGCCCCATACGTGGCCTCCACTCTAGGACTTTCCTTCGCCATCTGCCATCGCTGACTCTGCAGATATGGCCTAACTAACTATGGTATTAACGAAAATATGAAAACAAAAATTTGCAGAATTAGTCGAGCCGTTCTCGAGTTTTGCGCTTAGCAACATTTATTTTTATTTATATAAATTTTATTTATATATAATTTTAATTTTATTTATATATAAACTTGCTGCTACGCGCGGCTTTATCTGCATGGGGGGTGTACGTGGTTCATCAACATCTTTGAACCAAAGTCAACCTCACCTACACGAGGTGCTCCCTGCTGACACACAGACGAGTCTCAGGCGAAAAGAGAGGTAGATCATAGCGTATTTGGTATAGAGGTACCTCCACCTCACAGAATACCTCAGCTAAATAACAAATCCCTTCAGGGTAGTTGTGTTTCTGCGAGTGAGTGAGATCACCAGAAAAGAAGAAGTTGCCGCGTTGGCAGTGGGGTGCGGAGCGCTAGCTATATTTCATGTTGCTAGCGTTAATATGGCTATGGTAACCGCTTCACATCAGGCGCGCCAAATGCTTGTCTGCCAGCCGAAGTAGTATAAAAAATGGGGTGTGGTTGTGTCATGGATACGTCCGTGTATTGTACGTGAAGACGTTATATGCACTAAAATTATATCAAAATGACAGCGCCTCCCCCTCCCCGCACGCGATGTTCAATAATCCATACTTAGCGTAATAAATTCTTTGATCCTTCATCTATTCAGTGGTGTGATCTTGAACGTATAGACTGGATTTAACTACAACGCTAAACAAAACGTAAAATATAATTCTCGTCAACCAAAAAGTCTTCAACTTAGGCGTTAAGTACCCCCTATTTGTGAAAATGCTTTGGTGTGAAAGTGAAATTCATTGGCAGAAACTTATAACAAATATCATTAAAGTACATACACTATTAATTCTTACTTATACAATAGTTCCTGAATAAACATTAATCATTAAAGTTAATTAAACGGAACATTCCCAAAATTGTGAAGAATTTGGAGAACGACTCTCATGTATAATTAAACACAACATGAACACAAATATAAATTTCCACGCCTGTATTCAAAACCGCGTATAAAATAAAACCAATCACGTACATCATACTACCACAACTCAGAACACGGTATTTGCAAAATTAAAACCATCGAACGGTATCGGCAAAACAAAGTGATGCAAATGCGAGTTGAATGAATACGTTTTGATAGGAGCGTGCATCGCAACGGTCCCGTTGCCGTCGCTCGCTCGTGTAGGTATCAATAACGCATCAGTGCGACCATTAAAACCGATTCTTGCTCCCGCGCATGCTCGGATACGTATTCTGTAATTGTACGTATTTGAGTTTACTGTTACATTTTATAAGCTTCGATTGTATACAAATTGTATACATTTCACTTAAGTCTGTTGTTCAAATTTGTAAAATTGTACGTAAATCTAACAACTGATAATTACACAGAGCGTATAGTTGAAAGGACATTCATTCAATGAAATTCTCTGTTGCATAGAGTGATTGAAAAATATTCTACATTGCAAAATAAACTGTGTGATTCCAGAGACGTTTTCTTCCACGTACTATCAAGCTGTGGATCTAACTGCCTGTTAAGGTTTTCCCAGGAGACTACACCATGGGGTTCTTCAAAACGGACTTGAAGACGTTAGTACAGGATCGGCAACAGTGCATGTGATGCCTCTGGTGTTAATGGTGTACATAGGCTACGGTAACTGCTGTCCATCAGGCGGGATATACTTGCTTGCCACTTTAGTGGTCTAAAAAATATTGACTTTTTTTTCAATACACATTAACAAAGGCCAAGAACTTCATAACACTCCAAATTTGCGAACGTCTAACTTAACCTACCTATCCTAATATATTAACTAACTTCGTCGCCAACTTCGTGATTGCACAAATTAACTCATGATGCATTATTGTAGATTAAAAATATCGTAGAGCAAAAAATAAGTCGTTCGGTTAAACAACTTACCAACAGGAGCGCTGTACAAAATCGCTTTGCTTACTTCTATGCCAGAACAGGTCCGTGTAGTTATCACTAACATTTGAAGGTAATGTGGCAGAGCAGTGGGACGCACGCGTCGCCCTGCCTGCTCGATAATGGTACTCGACCGGTCATCGAGAGGTCGTGGGTTCAAATCCCACCTAGGGAGGGCAGGTGAATTTTTCCATTTTTCAAAAAATATCGATAATGGTAGTTACCTAGCGTTTACATTGTGCTCTAAACAGACGCAGAAATGGTTGCTGATGAAGAGCCCGATGGATTCCCCTTCTTGCATGTCCCAGACTGTCAAGAACATCAGCCGTTGCCTGATCCTTGATAGAGTGTCATCATCACGAGATGATCCGTATTTGGACTCACGAAGGAGGTTCTAAAGTTATTGTGACGCAAGCATACGTTATGTGTATAAATTGTTTTGATGTGATAACGTCTTATAAAGCGATGAACGCACGAAAAAGCATGACTCGTTGTCACGTCCCGCCCGAGCCGAGCATGCAAGCGAGAGCGCGGCTTGTGACGCATGTATCTCTCTTCCACTCCATCGGCCGATGTTTTCTTATCGTTATCAAGTAACATTATCGTCCGTAAACCGACTTTATAGACAACCAATTTATTTGAGCCCCAAGTAAACTTAAAACAACTAGTTTTGGGGTGTAAGCGGTTCATCGACATCTTTGAACCAATGCCAACTTCACCTGCACGCGGTGCACCCTGTTAACTGACAAACGAAGCTCTGGCGAAAAGAGAGGTAGGGAGCGTAATTGTAAGCTGCCCGACTGGGGAATGTACCTCCACCTCATAGAATACTGCAGCCAAATAACGGTTCCCTTGAGGGCTGTTGTGTTCCTGTGAGTGAGTGAGGTCACCAGAAAGGAAGGAGATGCTGCGATGGCAGCGGGAGTGGCAGCGCGCGAGCGATATTTTATGTTGCGAGCGTTAAAATGGCTACGGTAACCGCTTTACATCAGGCGGGCCGTATGCTTGTCTGCCACCAGACGTAGTATAAAAAAAAATAGTTGTTTATTCTCTCGGTCAAAAATAGAAAAAGGTACAACGTGTCACCTCTGCCTCTGGCATGCGACTGCTATTTTCTTTTTTTTTTTTTCATAAACTGAGGAAATATTGTAAATTTTTCTCCGTATCTTCCCTCTGGAATACAATATTATGAAGTATTTTTAGCGCGAGTGATATTTCAGTATGCGAGCGTTTATATGATAACTGCTTCAGATCAGTAGGGTCGTATGCTTGTTTGTCACCCGAGGTAGTATAAAAAATAAGTTAAATTTGACCAGTTAGATATTAAGAATAAAGAATAAATGAATTATAAAACATAATAATACTTGGTAAGGAACTGTACATAGAAATTGATGTTTGTTCTTAATGAATATATGTTTGTTCTTAATTAATATATGTTTTTTTTATTCCAAGCGACGCCTCCTTCGCAGCTACGAGTACAAGGGCCTTAGAGTATCACTTGCTGTTTCAATTTCTACGCGAGCTCAATCGCGGGCGCAGATTAATATTTTATAACAGCAACGGTGATATAATCTGTAGTAAACATTTGTTCAATAATAACTCATAGAAACGCAGTCCTATCGACATTTATCTCGAGATTTCCCGGTGAAACTAGCAAATAAGTTATTGGTAAGTTTCGCCACTTAATAACTGTTATCTCTGATAGATATTCTGATAAATTATTTAGATAAAAGGAGTGTAGTAGACCCATGGTATAGCCTAACTGCTAAGTAACTTATAATTGAAAAAAAAAAATGTCTTCCTTCAAAAAACCTTCAAAGTTTGAACACTGAAGTGGTAATGGACCGGCCATATCCGCCGATTCAGAGATAATAAATAAATATTGTCAGGCAAATTACACAGTGCCATCTAGCCCCAAAGTAAGCGAAGCTTGTGTTATGGGTACTAGACAACTGATAAACATACGTAAATACAAAGTCTGAGGTCTATCAAAATATTACCTGTCTGCAAAATACGCCTAAAGCCATAGACAAATAAATGTAAATCAAAATAATATCTAAAAACCATACTCTAATAAACCTAATAAAACCGTTGTAAATAATATCATCGAATAGGAACGGCCCCATGACCTGCTCTACAATATCAACTGAATTCGCACAATTTATTGAAGTTCGCGCCACTATATCTATTATTTTCTATTTTGACTTGATTTATTGTTTAACTCGCTCTATAATTACTAGTTGGAGGTTATCTTGTAGCAGAGAAAACAATACGGAGAGAACATAATACGTACTACGTAATATCCATTTCTGTAAGTCGGCACTGGAGAAGCTCGCTTGTGACGGGTCCTAAAAGCAACGAGTACATCACATTGCGTAATTGAGATTATATTCAACATTTATCTTCTTCTTCTACCGGCCTTCTTCCCATTTTAGTTGGGGTTGGCTCTCCTAACCGCTTTTCTCCAGAGCTGGCGATTCGGGTTCGACCTTGGGTCAATATAGGAGATAATATATTATGGTCAAATAGTCATGTGGTCTGCTGGTCTCCTTATGACGTGGCCATACCATCGCAGTCGTGCTTCTGCTAATTTATCTTCAATGGGTCTAACTTTCTCTCCTCCTCCTCATCCTCTTATGTAGCGATTTGGCACCTTGTCTAGAAGTGTGACTCCCGCAGACCATCTGAGCATTCTCATTTATGTGGCGTCGAGCTTGTTGACCTGTTTCTGCTTGAGCTTTTGAGGCCAGCATTCCGAACCATATATTATAGCGGGTCTGACGGCAGTTTTATAGACTTTTCCGTTGGTTCTCATAGGCATTCTCGCATCGCATAGGACTCCGGTGAGCTCTCTCCATTTTTGCCAACCTACGTTTTCGCGGTGTTCAATATCCGCTTCGATGTTACCGTGATTGGATATCACGCAGCCCAGATACTTGAAGTTTGAGACAGCAGTAGATTGTAGGTATATAGTTTGGTGACTGCTGGGATCGGCGAACTTGTAATGCATGTGCTGAGTCTTCTCTCTGCTGATTTTGAGTCCTGCCGTTTCCAGAGCCACTCGCCAGGCATCCAGTATAGCTTGTCTACCTCTTTTGTTTTTGTAGAGCGGGACAAGGTAGCTTTTCCTCCACGAGAGTGGTATAGCTTCGGAGGCAATTTTATTGAAAAGGTTGGTTATAAAGTAAACCCCCGCACTGCTCAGCTTTTTCCAAATTTCCGCTGGCAGATCGTCGGGGCCAGTAGATTTGTTATTGGCCATATTGCTCACCGCCAGTTTAACTTCATCAGGTGTAATAACTGGCCATGGACCATCTACTACAGGCAGTGCGACAATTGGTTCGTAGGGATAGGTCTCGTTAAGCAAACCTGAGTAATACTCTCTCCACCTACCGTTTATGTCCATAACAGATGTTAAAAGCGTGCCTTGGGAATCCTTGATGTACTTTACTGCCTTCGTATCTCGGGAATCTCGATGTTTCTGCTTAGCAACTTTAAATATTTGTATTCAACATTTATATAATTAATATTTTGAAATTGTACGAGTGTGCATATGGTGTGGTATTGATTTGATGATATTTGTACTTCTACATAGGTTACGTTTTCATTACGTATATGTTAAAACACAGTTCTGCTCATATGGATACTCCTCCTATTATTTTTGCTGTCTCATTTAAAATGCTCAAAGGTTATCTGGAAGAGATCTTTTTATGGGATAAGTCCGCCTGTGTACAAATTGTATGTCAACATTTTTATCATTCTGTGTACTGCAACTGTTTTTGTAAATAAAGATATTTACAACAACAACTAGTTATTCTGTCACGTACAATTATAATGGTTTTAAGAAAGGATGAATCCATTTTACTCTTATTTAAACTAACAGTCGACTGCGGCTTCGTCTGCGTCGGCTTAATACACTTTGTTTTCTATAATCCTTTTTGGGATGAATTTCCGAAAATGCCTTCTTAATGTGACTTGGGAACGTTTGGACTTATGAAGCTTATTTCTAGAAGAAGTAACATAACCAATGATGTTATATTTCTATAAATATGGCATACCCTAATTTCTTATATAGGTATATTATATAATTTCATCAGAAAACGGTTCCTGCTGTTGCATGGATAAGCTAGCTATAATTATCTAGTTGCATAGACAATCGCCATCCTTATCAAATCAGCTATTTAATAAACTTGATATCTCTTTTCCTCATCGAGCGTAAAATGGCACCATTTCTTGCAATAAAAACATTTTTTTCCAAAAACATTTTTCTTGCAAAACATGAAATTTAATAAAGTACGTGTTAAATCAATATAATTGTGTCCTTTCGTGTGACATCATCATTTGAAATCTCTTTTGAGATGTCTTGGTATTTAGTATACAGAAGTATACTTTTGAAATACAGAAGGCGGCATTTTTACCTATTTCGTCAGATTCATCGGCTTACTTGTGTGAACTAATAAAATTGAGGTAAGACAGTTGGCTCACTTTACGGGTGTTCATTTTTGCTTCTTAGTGGCAAAGCTATAGAAACTAATGGTCGCCCAGTGGTCGAAATTCGACCATAATGATGACTTTAATAATAAACAAAAGGGTATATATATGCGTGTGTGTGGAAGTCAAATACATGGTAGTGTGTGTAATGTTTTTTTTCATTGTTTGATCTATTTTTTTTACATAATGTTAAAAAAATATTAGCATTGAAAATATTAGTGCAGACTCGTTCTCTATTTAAATAAAAGTGTGCGAAATTTCTTACTCTTAATGAGTATGAAATTTCGCCATACTCTTAATGTACAGGTATTCTCAACTATTCACACTTTTAATTGCATTAACACTGATCTAATATTCTGCAGCTGTTTAATAGCCATCCTCAACTTTAAACCAATCCGATTAACTGAACCGGTTCATAATTTATAACGACGTTCATTGAACGGGATTATCTCAACACGCAGTATAACACTGAAGGCTCGCACTTAGATCTTAATAAGGCATAGTATTAGCAGATTATGTGAAGAACGGGCCACTGGCTACTTTGTTAGCGAACCGGTTTGCTAACTGAACCGTTCGGGGTAGGCCGCTTTCACATGAAGCGATTTTGTCGTGTTGCATGTGTTGATTAGGCGATTTTTTGAGCGATTATGTAAACAGACAATTAAAATTGGAGTGTCTGTTTGTAATATTAAAATAACCCCTTTTTAGTAAATGCATATGGAAGTATACACTTTACATATACGAAAATAACATTTGTTACATTTTTTGTCTGTCTGTCGGTCTGTTTGTTCCGGCTATTCTCTGAAACGGATGGACCAATTTTGACGGGACTTTCAGTAGTAGATAGCTAATGTAATAAGGAGTAACTTAGGTAACTTTTATTTTAGAAATTTTGTTTATTTTTATGAATATAAAAATGTAATAAAAATAATAACTATTCCGCCCGGACGAAGTCGCAGACACAGCTAGTTTTCTCTAAATAACTAGCGACCCGCTACGGCTTCGACGGTGTGAGATATTATAGTAACCATAGTACAAGCTTTGCTTAGTTTGGGACTAGATGGCAGTGTGTAATTTGTTCGGGAATATTTATTTATTTAGTTATAAGGCAGCCGTTTTACCCCCGGGACAGCAGTGAACTTCATTGTTCATTGTCTTTTTTGTTGGTCAACGCTGTTAATCCTTGCTACACAGGAGACGCAGTGGTGAGAATGTGTGGTGGGCCACCGTCACGTTAAAAAAAGCTTAAATACTAGCATACCCTGGCCACTCCATACAAATGTCGCATCGTTTACTACTACATAAACAATGACGTCTGTGCAGAGCGTGAATGAGCGTGTGTGCATACAAACTGTTCCAGATTTGTCTCGGAGGGGAGGTGAGGTCGACACGAGAGAGCGGCAGGGACTGGCCATACTGTACGTAGTACTATTACTTATAGTGTGATACTAGTTTGCTGATTCTTTTCTAGACATTATCCATTAATTTGATGAGAGTATATCAGCAATTCCACTTATTATTTCTTACTAATATTATAAACGTGAAAGTTTGTGATGATGTTTGAATGTTTGTAACTCAATCACGCGTAAACTACTCGACTGATTTGAATGAAATGTATGCCAAACACAGAACACATTATGTTTTCTACATTATATACATAGTTATATGATACTAATAACACCGCTATGATAGTATGTTAGTAGAAAGCTCCCACGGATTCTGCTCATCAACACGAACCACGTTTACTATAGGACTAAACAAAATAGTAACATGTGTTTAGTTGAATTTTATTGAATCGTCTTTGATATAATAATATTTTTTATGTGGAGCTACTTCCCCAGACGGGTAGCTTAAAATTAGGCTCTACCTCTCTTTCGCCAGAAAAGATCATCAACTTGAATCCTCCATACCATTTATGCAGGCTATAAATTCTATATATCGTGTATCAAAATATCTGGTCATTGTCAGCCTACCACCCGACGCCACCGGCATTCGTTACTAACGTATAAAATATTCCATTCAATATATCACGGCTCTTAAATGGAGCAGTCAAAATTTTCACAGATAAATCCATCTCAGGTACCGCACACTCGTTACATTGTAAAGTAACCGGTCTACTGAGCGGAACTCCTTTTAACACATTTTCCAATATCTAAAGTCCAGCGTCCATTATCGGCACGGCTCAGTAGCCCCTAGGTTGCCATCAAATCGCTTCGTCAGGCTAAGTAGTATTTGGGGTGTAAGCCAACTTTACCTGCACGAGGTGCACCCTGATAACTGACAAATAAAGCTCTGGCGAAAAGAAAGGTAGGGAACGTAATTGTAAGCTACCCGACTGGGGAATGTACCTCCACCTCACAGAATACCGCAGCCAAATAACAATTTCCTTCAGGGTTGTCGTGTTCCTGTGAGTGAGTGAGGTCACCCAGAAAGGAAGGAGATGCTGCGTTGGCAGCGGGGGTGGCTTCGCGCGAGCGATATTTTATGTCGCGAGCGTTAATATGGCTACGGTAACCGCTTCACATCAGGCGAACCGTATGCTTGTCTGCCACCCGACGTAGTATAAATTAAAAAAAAAGTAAGCTAAGTAAAAATACTTAAAATAGGCAGTTCTTAAGTTGAATAAGACAGTTTTTTTTTTTTTTTTTGGAGTGTAGTGGTACACCATGATCTTTATAGTCAAAGCAGCAATCAAAGACTAGCGGAAGAGGCTCTGGCGAAATAGAGGTAAGGTACAGCTTATTTGTAAACTGCCCGGCTGGAAAAGTATCTCCACCTCACAAAATACCGCAACCAAGTAACAATTCCCTTGAGGTTTGTTGTGTTCCTACGAGGATATAGAGCGCGAGCGATATTACATGTTGCAAGCGTTAATATGGCTACGGTAACCGTTTCGCATCAGGCGGGCCGTATGCTTGTCTATCACCCGACGTAATATAAAGGAAGACTACCTAAACAGCATCCAAAAATCACCTAAAATCGTGAAGTTGATATTGTTCTCTTATTCTTCAGCAATAATAAGAATCCAATCTAGCATATTCATCATCATCAGGTCATTTTAGTCTCCACTACAGGAGCACGACCCTCTCTCGTCCGTCCTAGACGGAAGGAGGATTTGGCCTTCACTAACTCATCATGTAACGCGGGCCAAACGTGTTGGGGAGGCCTGATCGATATTTGATAATGTATTTCCCTTAGTCGCCTTGTACGACATCCACGGGAAGAAACTGAGTAATTCTACTCTAGTCTGTCGGAAACCACACGGCCAATCTAGCATATTACTATTACATATTTAAATATTAAATACACATGACTATTCTCTTGTGAAATTACGAATTTCGAATGTTTTGAAGGGAAACTGACGCCTGCTGTGGCAACCACATGCTTCGATATGCCTAAGGACACCTTAGCTAAAGAGGTCGTCGGATATAATTGCAGTACGTGTGCGCTTCGGTGTAAGTATACCGAAAGTTTCTTTGGCGAGCCGTGTCGTGTTTTAGTGGGCACCTGGCTTTAATCTTTAATGATAGACTATACTACTACATCTATAGATATGTCATGCATGGCTATCTGTTCGTAAGTAGTAACAATGCCCTCTCACTAAGGTGTAGACTTTAGGGTGTAAGTGGTTCGTCAACATCTTTGAACGCAGTATAAAAAAAATCTAAAGCATATTTATGTAGGGTAGGCAAGGGGCGTGTGATGCTTCTGGTGTAACAGGCGCTCATAAGCGACGGTACAATCTGTTCAAAATACTTTCGATATTTCACATGTGGACCAGTTCTTTTTCTTCTTGTTTCATCTACATGTTTTCAAATAGTTTTAGAATTGACGCTCATATATTTTTGTTTAGTTTACACTCAGTAAATCTCATCCCAAGATGTTTTACTCATTTCTCCCTTGAAGAAATGGTCACAACCTGGTAGACAGGTAATGATAACCGTCAAGGATGATGGAAAAACGAAACTCGATTATCTCGTTGCGTGTGACAGTCTAATCGAACACGCAAGTTAAACAATATCGACCGTAGCCTGTCCATAGATGGGTGTATTTATCTCGAGTTCCTAAGTACTTCGGAGGACACGTTAAGCCATCGGCCCCGGCTATTGTCATTAGATGTTATTATTACGCATGTTGAAAACACTGGCCTCCGCCAACCCGCAGTTGAGCAGAGTGGTGGAGTATGCTCTAAACCACTTCGATTGAGGGGAGACCCGTATCTCACCACTGGATGACTAAGGGTTGCCGACGACGACAACCCTTAGTCATCCAATACTCTGACCACTTTGCCATGCTGAACTGTATGGTAAAGTGGTCAGTTACAAAACAGTATGCTGCAAAATGAAACCTAAAACCACGTTCTACGTTAACGGAAGCCATTACAATTACAAAACAAATGACCACTTGTAAGAAATTTTACATCGAGTTATATGAAAGCCGATGGTAACGGAAACAGCACATTACTAAACCACCTGATTCATGGACCGACTGCTTATATTGATGGGTCGGGTTTCAATTTAAACACTTGTGGTAAAACATATACAAGTACGCGTTTGATTATTTCTTGAGATCAGCGGTGACCCTTAATAGTTTCCGGATGCGATAATGGTTCAGTTAAACGGTGACAATAACAGTTCAGAAATAGTTGTAGTGTAGGTGACTCATTACTATTATTAGAGGCAAAGTTACCTTCATCTGTTGTTAGTACACCTTTGGCATCAACTCATAATCATCCTACTGCTGGGACGTATTTCAGGATTCGATTAATGTTGATATAGGATTTATGTTAAGAGCTACTCCATCACGTTACTCAACTTGGCGTGTTGGCGGAGACGTGTTTTCAAGTCGCGCCAACGACTTAGCTTAATAATAGACAATTTTAACAAAAAAAACCGACTCCATACATTACTCTACATTTACGTATGTACAGGCTGATGATGATGATGATGAAAAAAATATGGGACCAATCTGGAAGTATACTCTTTGAAATAAAAAAAGTTTTTTCAAATCGGTTTATAAATCACGTAGTAACTAAGTAACAAAAATTTTTTTTTAAAAAAGCAGCCGAATTGCGATCTTCCTCCTTTTTTGAAGTTGGTTAAAAATCGTCTAATGACAACAGCAGAGACCTACGGCTTAACGTGCCCTCCGAAGTACGGAGAAGCTCGAGATAAATAAACCCATCCATAGAATGCGGTAGAAATTGCTTAACTTGCGAGATCGCAAGACTGACACGCGCAACGATGCCTTCGAGTTCTTCCACACTTAGTTACTGCCGACTAGCAAATCTCTGCTCTGGGTCTGGCTGAAAGGTAAAAAGGTAGGTTTGGGGTGTAAGTGGTTCATCAATATCTTTGAACCAAAACCAACTTCACCTGCACGCGGTGCACCCTGCTGGCTGACAAACGAAGCTCTGGCGAAAAGAGAGGTAGAGCGTAATTGTAAGCTACCCGATCTGGGGAATGTACATCCACCTATAGGATACCGCAGCCAAATAACAATTTCCTTGAGGGTAGTTGTGATCCTGCGAGTGAGTGAGGTCACCAGAAAGGAAGGAGATGCTGTTTTGGCAGCGGGGGTGGTAGCGCTCAAGCTATATTTTATGTTGCGAGCGTTAATGTGGCTACGGTAACCGCTTCGCATCAGGCCCGTATGCTTGTCTACCACCCATCGTAGTATAAAAAAAAATCGGTTGTCTGTAAAGTCGGTATACTGACGATAGTTGAACGTGACAATGTCATAAGAAAATATTGATGGAATGTTTGCATTTTTCAAAAGAAAATTTTAATGGAACGCCTCAGAGCGAGGTAACGCCACATGAGTCATGTTTTTTCGTGCGTGCAGCCGGCTCCATCGACTTATAAGACGTTGTCACGTCAAAAAAGGTAAGTACGTTGTGCCTGACCGGACTTCCGAAATCTAAGAGATGAATGTAGGTGAAGGTTCACCCTTGAGGATTATAGTCTCACGAGTGATTGAGGTCATTAGATTTGAGGAGATGCTGTACTAGCAACGGGAGTATCAACACACAATGATCACTTCTTGTCTTGAAAACTTCTATACGCTACGGTAACCATTTATATCAAGCGGGCCGTATGTTTCTCTGGCACACGGCGTCGTATTAAAAAGAAAAAGCTCACGAAGCTATTAACTTTTACTATAAAGCACAATTCATTCCATTTTATAACACTTTAAAGCAAGTACAAGCTATTTTCTTTACTTGATTCTTTATACAATTAAGCCTGGACTCTAGCATTACGGAATCGTAAAACATTTTTTTACATTGGAATTATTATCAAGTGCTTGAAAATGGTACTCATCATTCATAATCATTCTTAATCCATTGAGCGGAGGAGCCAGGAGCCCATAATACAGGGTCTACCTAGTTTGGTACTTCTGTATCCTTCATGAATTTGTAAATTAAAATATGTAATGTCCTATCCATGTATCATGATAGTATATGTGTTGTTTGTTAAGTATCTACAGTGGACTTTAAACGTCCGTCTTCATTATGTAATCAAACTTTAGTGTTATTATGTGGGAGGAATAAATAAATATTATTATTATTGTAAATGATAATAGTTTATGGAACTTTGTTTGTTTGTTTGTAATATCTTTATTATACATAAAATAAAATTTACAATATAGTAAATTAAATGAAAGGTACAAAGGCGGACTTATCCCTCACAGGGATCTCTTCCAGCCAACCTTAGAGTATCTGATAGGATTTCATGAATAGGCAAGTGGATCGTACCAAACATTTGTGGGATATAACTACTACGTTAATTATAAATACATATATACATACATATAATAAATAATACAATATTATAGGATAAGAATATTATAATAAACATTGCTCAAATTAATAAAATTGTATCGTCCTAGGGTTCAAATCAGGATTCGGCAAAGAACCTTCTCAGCGCTGATTTAAAACAATTTAAAGATGAAGCTCTCCTGATCTCAACAGGCAATGAGTTCCATAACTTTGCCGCTTTTACCATGATTGAATTTGAGAGCGTGCACGAATTTTGGTTTTGTATAACCAGTAGCAAAGTACCATAGGAACGTAGCCGGCTGTCAATGTCACGGAGCTGGAACACCTCACGGAGGTACAAGGGTGCTGATGGATTGAATATAGCATTATATAATAGCGTTAGTATATGGATATTCCTGCGATACCTGATAGGAAGCCAGCCGAGGAACTTTTTAGTATCCACCACATAGACTACGTTAGAATTAGATACTGCGTAAGTCAAACGCAACGTTAATTTTTATTAAGAAGACTTTAAGTAGGTACGTATATGATACCACACCACGGTAATCCTTACTTCCCTACTAATATTGTAAACTAGTGAACGCCCACGGTCTCACCCGCGCAATCCCGTTGTTTTCATCCCCGGTGTGATTTCCGGGATAAAAACTATCCTATGTATTATTACAGTTTTCATCACAAATTTCATCACAATCCCTTCAGTAGTCAGTGATTTACACGTTCAGTCCCATTATTCCCATTCCTGTGGGAATTCCAAGACAAAAAGTACCTTATTTATTATTCCAGGATATATTCTACTCGTGTACCAAATTTCATCACAATCCCTTCAGTAGTCAGTGATTTACACGTTCAGTCCCATTATTCCCATTCCTGTGGGAATTCCAAGATAAAAAGTACCTTATGTGTTATTTCAGATTATATTCTACCCGTGTACTAAATTTCATCACAATCCCCGCAGTACTTAGTCATTTACACGTTCAGTCCCATTATTCCCATTCCCGTGGAACGTCGAATTAAAAAGCACCCTATGTGTTATTCCAGATGATATTCTACCCCTGTACTGTAGTGATTTACACGTTCAGTACCATTATTCCCGTTCCCGTGGGAATGTCGAGATAAAAAGTACCCTAACTATGTGTTATTCCAGATTATATTCTACCCGTGTACCATATTTCATCACAATCCCTTCAGTAGTTTTTGCGTGAAAGAGTAACAAACATCCACCCATCCACACATACTCACAAACTTTCGCATTTATAATTTTAGTAGGAAGTAGGATAGTAGGATTGAAAGTGAGTTTGTTTGTTACGATTTGATCTCAGAGAAGACAACCGCTAAATAAATCCTTGAAGATTGCTGTGTTCCTGTGAGTGGCCTCACAGTCGCCAGATGTGAGGAGATGCTGTGCTGCCAAAGCGCGAGCACTCCAATATCAAAAATGTCTATTTATTCAAAAGGACCAAAAAGCTTCTCTTCTTATACTTTCTAAATAAATAATAAATATTCCTGGACAAATAAAACACGGCCATCTAGTCCCAAACTAAGTGAAGCTTGTACTATGGGTACTAGATAACTGATATTATACTCGTACTTAAATACATTTCACACCCAGACCAAGACAAACAGACTTGTTCATGCACACAAAAATTGTTCTTGCGCGGGAATCAAACCCACAACGTCAACGTGGCCCTTGCTAACCATTCGACCACCGAGCTCGTCAATTATAAGCTATAAATATGTAGTAATCAGCAAAAATGTAATCATATTTGATTTATGGATCCTTGCAGATCCGATATCAGATCCGAACTGTGAGCAGAAGCGAGTTAATAACACCTGCCAGTACCGCGGGCTAACATCCATGAATTTAGTATTTAAACGCCAACGGATAGATTTTATACAGAACTAGAACAAACTGCATCTTTAATTTTAGTACATTTACTGTAATCATCTAGTCACGTAAGTGGCTCTATATTTTTATCATTATTTTTATACCATGCAGAGTTATAAACAAACAAACATTAAAGGAATTTTAACACTAAAGGAAGAAAACAAGCTTCTGGTAGCTGACAGAAAAGTCCTCCGTAAAATCCTGGGACATTTATCAACAGACAACGGGAGCTGGATCGTCAGAAAACGCCGAAATAGAAGACCTGGGGACTTACCGCCAACTCTTATTGCGATTCAATAACTGAATAGAATCGCTTATTCATACCAATGAATAAGCGATTCTATTCAGTTATTGAAATAATAAATATAGAGTCGCTTATTCATACCAATCGATGGCGTCGTTGCGCGTATCAGTCTAATCGATCACGCAAGTTAAGTAACGTTGACCGTCGTGTATCCATTGATGGGATTTTTTTATCTCAAGTTCTTCCGTGCTTCGGAAGGCACGTCGGTCCTGGCTGTTGTCATTAGACGACAGCCAAGTCAGTGGCCTTTGGGCGGCTTGAAGGCTCTGACCTTCGCCAACTCGCAATTGAGCAGCGTGTATATACTCTAAACCCCTTTGATTGAGTGGGATGATTATAGGTTGATGCAGATAGATCTAGATAGCGAACGGAACAAAACATCAAATTTACGAAATAGTACAGAAAGAACTATGGATGGGGAAGATAGAAGGAAGGGAAAAGAAGAGTAATGGATAGATTAGTAACGATAGTGAGTGAATGCTGGCTGGCAATAAATTATATGAGCTTTACGTTCAGGCCTTACGTTAACGTTTACAGTTAGTGGCCACCAAAATGGTGGCGGAAGCACGTCAAGCCTAAACGTAAATTGCCTGTTATTAGATTTTATCCGTGACTTCACCCCGCGTAAACACAACCTACCTAACACAGGCACACACCACACAGCCTTCTAATGAAAACTAGTAATGATAAAAAGTATCCTCGAATATATCAATTCGGATCATCCAGATTAATTTTATGTGTAAATGCGAAAGTGTGTCTGTCTGTTTGTTAACTTGGGGAGGGATATAAGGTACCTTTTGGCGCAATAACCGGCATTTATGCATTCGAAGCCGCAGGCGGAAACTGGCATTCTATATATGGCTTCCAAATTAAATCTAAACCCTACATCCCTACATCCGTTTTACCATAATCTTTCGCATGTAGGAAAGTACAGCCCCCTTACCACGATCTCTTATTGCGATTCAATAATTGAATAGATTGCTTATTCATACCAATGAATAAGCGACTCTATTTCAAATGGAATAGAGTCGATTATTCATTGGTCTGAATAAGCAATCTATTCAATTATTGAATCGCAATAAGAGATGGTGGTAAGGGGGCTGGTCGCGCAACGCAAGTCGAGGCGAACACAGTATTCACGCAGACTCATTTTAGTAGGTAAGAAAGAAAGTGCTTTCCGTCTTACTTGCGCATATAGAAATGCATCTGTGAGAGTACTACGTACACCTCAACTCTCGCTGCGCGACCCGTAGGATGCAAATTTTGGAAACTATTAAAATACTTTTTAAATATTTTCACACGATAGCGGGACCTATCCAATCGAATCTGGAGTGATTAATAAAACACTTAATAGTAGACTATTATCATTCTATTAAATAGTTAATTCGCGATTTAGTATGCTGATAAAACCAATTACCACATAAAAAGCTTGCAAATGACGTGGTTTCCGCATAAAATATACCGATTAATTGGATCCGAATTTCGAAATTTCTAAATTACTGTCTTTAACCTAGTTTGTTACTTTTTTTGTTGTCTATTCTAAGAAACTAAAATGATTAATGTAATCGATTTATTTGATCGATTTAACGTGATGTTAATGAAGTGATTGGTGTTATTTATGTGCCCGAATTGATTCACTGCTAATTTTGTAATATGTCATCCTTGGCGATCCCGTGAGAATATAATGAATAATTTCAGAATATTAATAAGGAATATGTTAATAAGGATACGTAATTTAAAACACCTAACAATTTTTCGCGATTTTTTTTATATTAATTTAGAATCATTCCTTTCAAGGCCCAAAAAGTTGCACACTTTTTGGGCTATACCTTGAAGTGTTTTTTTTTAATTATATAATAGGTAGGGGAAAAAGTCTTTTCGCATTATAGTATGTATGAACTTGTAATAAAATCTCTTTGGTTATACCATTTGTATCTGGCAGGTTTTGATATCTTTAAAAAGTTTAAATTTTAAAAAAGATAATTCCAAATTCAAATTAGGTAAATGTGTGATTTTCATTTGTTTTTTTTACTGTCAAGATGAGTGAATCTAATGAAGAAATTCGATTCATTTTAAAATTTTACTACAAAAAAGGTAACAATGCAACGCAAGCTGCGAAAAAAATTTGTGACGTTTATGGACCTAGTGCAGTGTCTGTGAGAGTAGCACAAATTTGGTTTAAGCGTTTTCAATCAGGAAATTTTAATGTGAAAGATGCACGTCGCTCTGGTCGCCCTGTTACGGATAAAATTGATGCCATTTTTGAAAAAATGGAGCAAGATCGGCATATCAGTAGTTATGACGTAGCTGAAGAATTAGGAATTGACAACAAAACAGTTTTGGCGCATTTGAAAAAAGCTGGGTACACTAAAAAGCTCGATATTTGGGTGCCTCACGATCTCACTGAAAGAAACCTAATGAACCGTGTACTCATTTGCGATTCTTTACTAAGACGTAATGAAAGCGAACCGTTTTTGAAGAAGCTTATAACTGGTGATGAAAAGTGGATCGCGTACGACAAGAACGTGCGAAAAAGGTCGTGGTCAAAGGCCGATCAGGCTTCACAGACTCTGGCAAAACCCGGGTTAACCCGCAACAAGGTGATGCTGTGTGTATGGTGGGATTGGAAGGGCATTATTCATTATGAGCTGTTACCGCCAGGCAGGACTATCAATTCTGAACTCTACTGTGAACAACTGATGAGATTAAAGCAAAAAGTTGAGAGAAAGTGGCCGGAATTAATTAACAGAAGGAGTGTGATTTTTCATCATGATAACGCTAGACCTCACACATCTTTAGCCACTCAGCAAAAATTAAGAGAGTTTGACTGGGAGGTGTTAATGCATCCGCCGTATAGTCCTGACCTTGCACCTTCTGATTTCCACCTGTTTTGGTCTCTTCAGAATTCTTTAGGCAATGTCAGGTTAACATCACGAGAAGACTGCCAAAACCACTTGTCGTGGTTTTTTAAACAGAAGTCCCAAAATTTCTATAGTAATGGGATCATGTCTGTACCTACAAGATGGCAAAAAGTTATCGAACAAAATGGCACCTACATACTTTAGTTAAATGTAAATAAACTTTATTAAAAAATGTTTTGAATTTTCATATAAAATACGAAAAGACTTTTTCCCCAACCTAATATATCACGGCTTCATAAGTTACAGTGACTTATAAGACATTTAACGACCCTAATACACGTCCAACATCTCTAATGTAATGGATTTGCAATACTGAAATTTTGATTTAGTTTTTAGGGTTCCGTACCCAAAGGGTAAAACGGACTCTATTACTGAGGCTCCGCTGTCCGTCCGTCCGTCCGTCCGTCTGTCACCACGCTATATTATTATCTCATGAACCGTGATAGTTAGACAGTTGAAATTTTCACAGATAATGTATTTCTGTTGCCGCTATAACAACAAATACTGAAAAACTAACTAAAATAAATATTTAAGGGGGATCCCATACAACAAACGTGTTTTTAGGGTTCCGTATCCAAAGGGTAAAAACTAACCCTATTACTAAGGCTCCGCTGTCCGTGCGTCCGTCCGTCCGTCGGTCGAGGCTGTATCTCATGAACCGTGATAGTTAGACAGTTGACATTTTCACAGATGATGTATTTCTGTTGCCGCTATAACAACAAATACTAAAAAACAGAATAAAATAAATATTTAAGGGGGCAACCAGACAACAAACGTGATTTTTTTGCTCGTTTTGGCTCGCAATTATTAACGGCAATAGGTACGCTTGAAATAATACTTCGTTATAAGTGAATATACTTCAAAAATATATAAAAATAAATATTTAAGGGGGCTCCCATACAACAAACGTGATTTCTTTTGCCGTTCTTATAGATAATGGTACGGAACCCTTCGTGCGCGAGTTCGACTTTTTTTTTGGCCGGTTTTCATGGTAGATTACCAATAAATAATACAATATAAAAAGAAAAAAAAACATTTCAATCAAACAATAAGTTGATTTACGAGATGTAGGGTACAGCATATTTATATGCTGCCCGATTGGGAAGTACCTCCACCTCGCAGCCAAATAACAATTCGCTTGAGGCCTGCTTGTATGCTGCGATTTTGCTACGAGTGAGTGGGGTCAGCGATATTTCATAAAGCGAGCATTTATGTCAGTGCGGTGGTGAGTTTGTTTGCCCATCAACATAGTCTAAAAAAATTAACAGTAAGCTGACATAACAGATTTTTTCGTTGCTAGTAGCACACCCATGTCATTATTTGGCAAGTGAAAAAAAAATCATTAGCCAGCAATGAATAGCTGACCCCGGTCACGGTGCAGACGAGGTCGTCGACCGCGGTAATTAAAATACAATTAAACTCTCTCGTGGCCATATAACCTTAGTCAATTCGGCTTTTTGCTTTTTACATGTTATGTGAAAGGAGAATGTAATCGTATGTTGTAATTTTGTTCGGAAAGTTGGACTATTGTTATGGTGGCTGCATCGGTAACTTTGCAATTTTATACAATAGTTAGAGTGGTGACTGTAGTTTACACTACGTCATCGAATATTTGAATTATCATGAGTATAGACTTAACAAAAACGACAAAATGGTAAGCGCAAATAGAAACATATGTTGCGACCAAAAAGTGTTAATAGTCATGGACGCGGCGAGAGCTGCGTCAGTTTGGCTTATTCCGTTTCTCCGCCCTAAAACAGCTACCCTAAGGAAACTTGGAAAAGTGTGTCCATCTATCCATACTGAACTAGGTTCATAATCGGAATTCACATAAGTCATATCTTTCTTATCAGGGATGATAGATTGACCGCGCATCCCAGTACCATGGGGTGGCTTTTTTATTGTGGATAAACGGATTACAAGCGTCGTTTTTATGATACTTTACTAATGTTTAATGAAAAACTCATGCTTTTTTTATAACCTACATTAATTATAATTATACATAATAATTTGCATTATTATAACCTACGCCTAATAGAAGAAGTTTTATTCCTCTTGTGAATGGTATTTTGGTCAGACGCACAAGCTAGGTTTCACGCTGATGAGACTGATGAGAGATGGTACCTTTATCATCCTGTGTGATTATTCGTATGTATTTTATAATTATTTTATAAAAACACCATGTTAACTCGTGTTTCGATGACGTAGCGTAACTTACATCCGCCAAGCAGACTATACTTTGTAGTATAGGTACTTACCGCAGTAACGGAAAAGAGAGTTATCGTATATTGTTATTATCGTACAGTTATTTATGTACATAATTCACTATTTATATACTTCTAATTTTTATTACCAGCTGTTCGATAGGTACTTATATTGTAGGTATCATAATTTCATCAAACAATATTTTCCTTTCCCGTATTAAATGGTTAATTAGAAGAGACCCCCACGTATGTGTTAATGTACCATAGACATTACAACAACAACGACAACTTTCCAATTAGACAAACCTTCACTTTTACTTATTTAATAAGTTAAAAGACCGTCTTTAAACATGTACGCTACTGTTAACTACACAGTAAAAGCAAGCGTTATTATTTAAAAATATTATTTAACAAATCTATACAATTAATATTTCTATACAAATAATAAACTTGTAACTGCCGACGCTCGCGCATCGGAGATATTTCAGCGAAAAACATAAAGGAGCTTCACAACAGAAATGAAAGCCAAAACATTTATCTTTACAATCTTTGTTTGTCTGTCTATCGTACTTTGTTCGTGCCTAAAACAAAATATACTACATCGAAATTAAATGCGATATTCACAGTTGTATTGGTAGATGTCTAAATTAAAATCTCTTATTTATCTTGATACGCCGAGTCTGTGTTGGCACCTAACCTTTTAAAAAAAAGATAATAAGATAAGTGATCTGTAAAAGTGCATAAAATATGTTTTCTATAAAATGTTAAATTTGAGTTATGTCATAGATAGACTTAATAAACAAACTATACATTTACACAGCTTTACTAATGTCACTAAATGATGACGATGTGATGATGACTTGTTTTAATATGAATAATGCGGATTTCCGAACAGTGGTCGTTATACCCAGGAGTATTAAATGTAAGAGGACTTTTTATTATATTTTTGAAGTGAAAACTTCTTTAGCAGCGTTGTGCACTTTTTGGGAGGGGTAAAATATGTTAAACTCACGTCAGGACACGTGGCCTGATCGAAAATTCGTAAGACGGAAGGAGCGTTGACTGCCGGCGCTGCGTAGGAGAGGAAGTGATGTCGCCATCTCTTTCTACCGCACGGCGAAAATGTATGCCTGCTCCTGCTGTTTATTTTTAATGTAATATAAATTGTCACGTTAGTGTACGATAGCGTAATAAATGAATATTGTATTTTACCACATAAATGATAGTACTTTTATACTGATAAATAACGTACTACTGATAAAAGCAATTCGTGTGAAATTATTCCCTAACCATTCCAAAATATTCAAAAATACACAACGTTAATGTTCAAGTTTTCACTTCTGCCGGTACTCCCGGAGTACAACCCTTTTTTTTAACCGACGAAAAAACGGAGGAGGTTCTCAATTCGACGCGTAAATTGTTTTTTTTTTTATGTATTATTATGCACTACTTTTTATAGAGTAGTCAGATTTTGATAATTCTTTTTTTATTGGAAAGGGTATACCCCAAAGTTGGTCCCATATAAATTTGGAAAAAAAAATTCAATCCTAAGGGTAGGAAAACAGAGGATGATTGATTGTTCACTCACTGATTGCAATGTAAAACCACGCATAACTTTTTACAGAGTCGTCCGATTTTGATAATTCTTTTTTATTGGAAAGGGTATACCCCGAAGTTAGTCCCAAATAAATATGGAAAAAAAATCAATCCTAAGGGTAGGAAAACAGGGGATGATTGATAGTTCACTCACTGATTGTGATGTATGACCACGCATAACTTTTTACAGAGTAGTCCGATTTTGATAATTCTTTTTTTATTGGAAAGGGGATACTCCGAAGTTAGTCCCAAATAAATTTGGAAAAAAAATTAAACCTTATGGGTAGGAAAACAGGAGATGATTTATAGTTCACTCACAGATTTTAATGCTGAGTTGTGTATTACAAAAAAAAAACAAGTTTGGGGTGCAATTGGTCCATCAACATCTTTGAACCAAAGCCAACTTCACCTCCACGTGGTGCACTCTGCTCACTGACAAACGAAGCTCTGGCGAAAAGATTGGTAGGGAGCGTAATTGTAAGCTACCGGACTGGAATATGTACCTCCACCTCACAGAATACCGCAGCCAAATAACAATTTCCTTGAGGGTTGTTGTGTTCCTGCGAGTGAGTGAGAAAGGAAGGAGTTGCTGCGGTGGCAGCGAGGGTGCGGCGCACGAGCATTATGTTATGCTGCGAGCGTTAATATGGCTATGGTAACTGCTTCACATCAGGCGGACCGTATGCTTGTCTGCCACCCGACGTAGTATAAAAAAAAATGTCACCAAGAATGAGCTTCAGACCAGCTATTTTAAAAGTAATTAAAAATTAAGCCTGTAGTAATTTAAGTACACCTAAGTAATTTTAGAGTCGGCGCCAAACGATCAATGAACAAAGATCACTAAATTACCTCAAATTTAAAGAAATAAAAATAACCAAATCAAATTAACAATGCAACGTGAAATCTCCAACGATAAACAAAAATATTCCAAAAAATGCGTGATTGGCGCCGACTCAAAATTACTTAGGTGTACTTAAATTAGTTTAAGAACTAAGAAGGTCAATAAAAACAAAGTTTATTATTTTTTGCTTTTCATTTCTTTCGGCGGTTTAATTTTTTTGTTAAAATATTTTTTATTAAGGTAATAAAGTAATAGTCTAATACATATTGTACACAGTATAATTACCGCAACGTCATTTTGTCCGGGCATATATAACATTTTTCAAAATAATGCGCAACAACAATGGGTGTGAGCAGTGTTGCCACGCTTTGCATACAATGAGGGTCTTTTGTTTCATCAGATTTCATCAAGATGTGAACAAAAAGATGAAATAAACGGGATGTGCACAATACGTAACAAAGTTAACGTTACTGGAACGAATTCGGTTTAATTTTGTGGTTATTACTATGTTGTTGTACGATATAATTAAAGAGTTGACATAGTTATGGAGTTGCGGAATCGGTGTCGACAAAATTTTCTTTCAAGGTTGTCATGTATAATACAAGGTTACCAAATATGTAATAGGCTATTTGACCAACATATTTTTCGGTTTAATATGTAGGGTCTCAATAATATAACTATAGGTGAAAGAATTACTTCGATAGCACAAAAATCTCTCGAGATATGTTTTTGAAAATAACAATATTGGACTTTTTCGAAAACGCTCCATACAAAAGGATACTGAGTTATGACGTCACAGTTTGTATTTTGTATGTATCAAATCAGAAAACAACTATGTTAAATATCTTGCTTCTCCAATCAAAATATAATTTTTTAATAATTTCATTGGTGACCGAAGAGCTGGCGGCTTTCTCGCACAACGCATTAATATTGCCATACAACGAGGAAACGCTGCCAGCATCTTCGGTACAATGCCACGGGGGCCTTTTTTAGATAATGTAGTTTTATTTTTATTTTTAATTTAGTTTCTTAGAACTAATTGTATGAAAAATGTTAATACATAATTTATTTCATACTTTTAAAATAGACTTTCCCGCCAAACTTTGATCGACCCTAAAATAAGTCGGACGGAAGATATTAGAATGAAAGTTTGCAGATCTTTATAGTTTTGTGTACTTTACGATATTGTTAAATAATTTATAAAACTTTTGAACATTGTCAAATAGCCTATTGTCTAAAGGGGAGAGATAAAGAATTCTGGGGCTACGCCGGATAAAAAAATCATAACTTAACTAACTTTGTGAGGAATCAACGGTCCGTGCCTTGCGACAGAATCGAATAAAATTTATATATGGCGTGTTAGAGGCTGACCACGATCTTTAGAGCTAGAGCTAACCTCACCTGCACGTGGTGCACCCTGCCGACTAGTGGAAAAGGCCGACGAGAGGTAGGGTACAGCGTATTTGTCGGCGACTGTAACTCTTATTTTCTGGTGATTACCACCAGAAAATAAGAGTTACTGCGTTGGCAGTGGGGATGGCAGCGCGCGAACGATATTTTATGTTGTATAAAAAACACAAAGCCGACTAATATAAGGAACATTTAATACACATACACATTAAACAAATATCTTCTACCAAAAACAAATAATGTATATAACGTTGCTAGATCGTATAACTATTTTACTGCAAAATAGGCATTGAATATTTTCTCTTCAGCTGAGAAAAATATGTTCAATAGAATATTTGTATTCTGCGAAAGACGGAGAGCTCTCCAGCGTCGTTCAATTCCATATAGATTTACGTTCAACTCAAACATTTCTCAATGTCTCTCGAGCTGATAATTCGAGAAGAGCCATTTATCAATTGCTTCGGCTGTGCTTGCAACTTTTAAATTATGTAACCAAAGAGAAAGTGTTAAACAAAACGATTTGTTTCTTGTTACCCGACTGCCGAAGGAGGGTTATGTTTTTCGAGCGTATGTATGTATGTCTTATTATTTGGCACGCTCTACAGCCTAAACCGGTTGACAGATTTTATCATAAAAGGTGTCGTTAGATTCGTGTTAATCAAATATAAAAAAAAAATATGGGGGTTGTGAGCAAAATTGACGTTGGAGTAAATTTCTTTTTATTTTAAATATTAGGTTGGGGAAAAAGTCTTTTCGTATTTTATATGAAAATTCAAAACATTTTTTACTAAAGTTTATTTACATTTAACTAAAGTATGTAGGTGCCATTTTGTTCGATAACTTTTTGCCTTCTTGTATGTAGAGACATGATCCCATTACTATAGAAATTTTAGGACTTCTGTTCAAAAAACCACGACAAGTGGTTTTGGCAGTCTTCTCGTGATGTTAACCTGACATTACCTAAAGAATTCTGAAGAGACCGAAACAGGTGGAAATCAGAAGGTGCAAGGTCAGGACTATACGGCGGATGCATTAACACCTTCCAGTCAAACTCTCTTAATTTTTGCTGAGTGGCTAAAGATGTGTGAGGTCTAGCGTTATCATGATGAAAAATCACACCCCTTCTGTTAATTAATTCCGGCCGCTTTCTCTCAACTTTTTGCTTTAATCTCATCAGTTGTTGACAGTAGAGTTCAAAATCGATAGTCCTGCCTGGCGGTAACAGCTCATAATGCATAATGCCCTTCCAATCCCACCATACACACAGCATCACCTTATTGCGGGTTAACCCGGGTTTTGCCAGAGTCTGTGAAGCCTGACCGGCCTTTGACCACGACCTTTTTCGCACGTTGTTGTCGTACATGATCCACTTTTCATCACCAGTTATAAGCTTCTTCAAAAACGATTCGCTTTCATTACGTCGTAGTAAAGAATCGCAAATGAGTACACGGTTCATTAAGTTTCTTTCAGTGAGATCGTGAGGCACCCAAATATCGAGCTTTTTAGTGTACCCAGCTTTTTTCAAATGCGCCAAAACTGTTTTGTGGTCAATTCCTAATTCTTCAGCTACGTCGTAATTACTGATATGCTGATCTTGCTCCACTTTTTCAAAAATGGCATCCATTTTATCCGTAACAGGGCGACCAAAGCGACGTGCATCTTTCACATCAAAATTTCCTGATTGAAAACGCTTAAACCAAATTTGTGCTACTCTCACAGACACTGCACTAGATCCATAAACGTCACAAATTTTTTTCGCAGCTTGCGTTGCATTTTTACTTTTTTTGTAGTAAAATTTTAAAATGAATCGAATTTCTTCATTAGATTCACTCATCTTGACAGTAAAAAAAACAAATGAAAATCACACATTTACCTAATTTGAATTTGGAATTATCTTTTTTAAAATTTAAACTTTTTAAAGATATCAAAACCTGCCAGATACAAATGGTATAACCAAAGAGATTTTATTACAAGTTCATACATACTAAAATGCGAAAAGACTTTTTCCCCTACCTATTATATCGATAAGGGTATCAAAATAAAGGTTTCGATGACCTGATTTCAAACATATATATTTGAAATATTAGTTTTTGCCTGCGGCTTTACTTGTGTGGAATTATATTATTGTTGCGCGTGATTAATAATAATTCTGTTGTAGGTGCAGTGGGGTTTTTTGATTTTTTTTAATTCCTTAACTAGTTTATATTGAAAGCTTAAGTATTTTTTAATTATGACATAATTTAAGGATGACTCAGGGTGTACTGAAACTTCAACGAGCCGAATACCGTAACATGCTCATTAAGCCAGTCTTGTTTGTACTTGTCAAGCCACATTGACGATCGTTTGTAAAACGCACAAACCACCACAAGACCACCAATATCAGTAAAGATGAAGACTCGAATCAAAAAATTGATATCCTTATCGATAAGACTATGCGATCGATTTAGGGACCTATTTGGGAAGTACCTCCGCCTTACGGAATACCGCAGCCAAATAACAATTCCCTTGAGGGTAGTTCTGTTTCTGCGAGTGAGTGAGATCACCAGAAAGAAAGAAAGGAAGGAGTATAGGCGGGCAACAGACGAGTTAGTGTTGCTGATCTCCATGGGCGGTGGTGATTGCTTTCCATCATGTGACTCATATGCTCGTATGCCCCCCTCTCATTTGAAAAAAAACTTTAATTAGTTTCACCGCGAGGTCTGTAATCAAATCTTACAAGATAAATTTGACCCATTTTCCAATGTTCGATTGAGCTGAAATTTGGCACACTCGTTTGGTTCTCGTGATAATGCATGATTACCTAAATGCCTTAATTAAATTAACATGGCGGCCACCTTTGTTTATATTTGTTTCTACTAAATATTTTCTGAAACAAATCTAACAGTTTTTATACAGAGTCGTTTCGATGACAGTGGACAACGAACTTTTGCCTACATAATCTTATTTTGCAGCAAAAATAAATCTACTTTTTGTTCAAAAGTTTTACTTTTGCATTATTCTATGAAGCATTTTACTGAATTAGTAAAAATAGTATCTACTATTCATCATGACTTGACTATTTGATGTTTCTTGATGACCGTCAGTCTTCTGACGTCATTCTCTCACTTGCCATTACGGTATAGAGGTTTTGTGATGGATTTAACTGTTACTTTACTACAAAACTTTTTCTTAATACTGATCTACGTATACAACCATTTTAATCTCTATTCATTTGAGGTGCTTAAGAAACTGAAAAATATATAAGAGAGGCAGCATTTTTTTTATACCACTAAGATGACAAACAAGCATACGGCCCGCCTGATGGAAAGCAGTTACCGTTGCCTATAACACCAGATGCGCGCAGCGTCACATGCGCGTTGCCGACCCTGTAAAAACCGCTTCACGCCCTTTTTGAAGAACCCCCAATAAGAAGAATGTTATAGTCCAAGAAGAATGTTATAGTCTCATGGGAAAACCTCAACAGGGAGTTCATTATAGTAAATGGAAAAAAAAAATATCTGGAACCGCACAGTACGTGACCACTTTGGTTCTAATGTGTGAGGATGAATTCCCTGTCAATGGCGAGCGGTGCGACTGTAGAAGGTGGCCGTAGGCATCATGTCAAATAACTGCTCTGATCACACCCCATTGTACAATCGGTAGAACAAACAGAGGGACGCAAAATCTGTTCTCAGACTCAAAATTCTAAACCGTCCGTCAGTTCGGATTCAATCCTCACATGCAAGCAACCTCAAGCCTCAGTGCAAGCTGGTATTTAGGTGCTCCCGCCCATAGATGACAACCGTACTCCATATGGGTGTATGTTTATCACTACGTCGGGTACAAAACTAGCATCATCATCATCATCATCAGCCTGTATCTACCCACTGCTGGATATAAGCCTTCCCCAATGCTTTCCACAAGATACGATCCTCCGCCTTCCGCATCCAGCCGCTCCTAGCCGCTTTCTTAAGGTCATCAGACCATCTAGTAGGAGGGCGTCCAACACTTCGTCGTCCTATGCGCGGCCTCCACTCTAATACCTTCCTCCCCCATCTGCCATCAGTTACTCGGCAGATGTGATCCGCCCATTGCCACTTCAGCTTGCAAACTCTGAAGGCTATGTCGACAACTTTGGTTCTCCGTCGAATTTCTTCGTTCCGGATTCGATCCCGCAGAGAAACCCCGAGCATAGCCCTCTCCATCGCTCGCTGCGCGACCTTTAGCCTGTGGACCAGTCCGATGGTCAGTGTCCAAGTCTCTGCACCATATGTCATTGCAGGGAGGACGCACTGGTTGAAGACTTTAGTCTTCAAGCACTGGGGTATTTGCGCGGCGAAGATATGACGAAGCTTTCCAAAAGCTGCCCAGCCCTACAACTACAAACAAAACTAGCATACTTGGTGTGAAGTGGTAATCATAACCGTACAAATGCTCGTAACAAGAATATAGCTCGCGCGTCGCCACCCCCGCTTGCCAAAGCAGTAACTCTTTCCTTTCTGGTGACCTCACTCACTCGCAGGAACAACCCTCAATGGAATTATTATTTGCCTGCGGTATTCTGTGAGGTGGCGGTACATTCCCCAGTCGGGTAGCTTACAATTACGCTCCCTACCTCTCTTTTCGCCAGAGCTTCGTTTGTCAGTCAGCAGGGTGCACCGCGTGCAGGTGCTTTGTTGGCAGCGGGGGTGGCGGCGCGCGAGCGATATTTTATATTGAGTCCGTTAATATGGCTACAGTAACCGCTTCATATCAGGCGGGCCGTATGCTTGTCTGCCACCCGACGTAGTATAAAGAAACAGAAAAAAAAACTGCATTAAATTATGAATTCAGTTCCTTAATTAGTCGTGAAATATTAGTTTGAGTAAGTTGTAAATTCATCTCAAGTTTTATTTCATTACATATTTTTCCATACAATCTATGGCGCTCGATTGCAAGATCTGCAGAAATAATAGTCGATATGTTTCAAATTTCACTTTGATTACCTTCAGTCATTATTGATCCGCCGTGCAGTAATGAATCAGTCAGAACATGACTGTTCTTTTGTATTGAGGAGTATAGCAACTGCAAAAAGAATACATTCTCTGACAAAATGTAAATTTAATGTTATATAAACTTCATTCACCACAAGAATGAGTTTCTTTTCATAATATTAGAATTACCAATGCACGATTCTCAATATGAATGTCATGAGTAGAAATGATAATTACATATGGACAGACGGACAAAAATATACCTATGCATTTATTTATTTAAACTTTATTGACCATAGATTAAGGGTACAAAAGGTAAGGTTAATGCTAAGAGCATTCTCTATCAGTCAGCCTTTGGGAAAATCAGATAACACTCGAATGCGGTTCATAAAATAACAGTAATGAACATGCACACAATAAACACCTATGAAAACAAAAAATTATATACATACATAGAAATATGCTAATTATTCACATATTATGAACATACATAAATATATAATTATACACATATACATAATTTTATTATATGTGGAAACGTAAAGAAAAAACATCAGAATGATTATTGCTTGGACAAATTCTCAAGTAAATAAGTTTGAACATTCTTTTTGAAAATAAACTTACTGACATACATACGTGACCTGATTTAATATCTAAGGAATGTTTACCTGCATTCAGTTTGTTACTGTACTGTCGACCTTTTATTGATTCTATGGTTCGATCACCTGGCATGTAAAAATATTCTGAAATCCTGTTTCAAAAATAACATAGAAAGATGCAACCCGTCTTATGGCAAGCAATTTCCGCAGCCTATTTGGCTTGTCAGACCAGTCTCCTGGAGTGTCAGTTGTGCAAATAAATATTCCTGAACAATTTACACAGCGCCATCTAGTCCCAATGTAAACAATGCTTATACTATGGGTACTGGATAACCAATAATAATACATTTTTTTTAATATGTACATTATACTTATAATAGAAAACACAAGGAGACAAGCAGACATATTAAAGCCTACAAATGTTTAACTTGAGCTTGTGAATCCACAACCCTATGTGCCAAAGTAGTCATTGCTAGCATTCGACCCCTTTCAAAGCAATTTTCAGACCACCTTCAAAACCTTTTAAAAATTGTTAAATCTTTTTTTTTTTAACTTAGGGATGTCAGCGTACGGGTAGTTCCATAAGATACCGACTTCTTTGCCTCCCTCATTATATGTATGGCAAAGTGATCAGTTATAATAGGGAACGGACTGTACATGACCGTATGTGGATCGACTGTATAAACAAATCAGCTTAATGTTAAACAGCTGAACAGATGGTAGAACAGAAAACTGATAGCAATTCTAAAATTGGTGTGAATTTTACCATCAAAAAGATTGACCTTGACTGGCAGTGCAAAGATCGCTTTTTGGTGATGTTTTTTGGTGACCTGCTTTTGAGACGCAGATTGAGTGCAAAATATACAAGGAAGTTTGAATATTGATTCTATGATTAAGATTTCCTGGTATAGATAGCAAAGAAAGTATTATTTTGTTTCATTTCAATACTCTGAATAAAAAATCATATTCAATGCACAGACCGAAACTAAGCTATGGTTATTAGTTTAGTACGTGAGCTATTGGAAACCTAATTAAAAATTTTTGACTTGATAACATCTTATAATTCGATGAACGCCGGCTGCACGCACGAAAAAGCTTACATAGCTCATTGTCACGTTCCGCCTGGGCCAAGCGTGCAAACGAGAGCACAGAACAAGCGATAGAGAGGCACGATCGGTAAACCGACTTTACAGACAATCATTTTTTTTTATAAATCTTATTATGTAAAAACTCGGTGTATCCAAAAGTAAAGGTTTCATTATTAATAACAACTTCTTATTTAGTGACCAACTTCTAAAATGAGAAAATATATGAGCATCTCTATAGAAACTGTGTGATCAGCTGATCACTTTTGTATGGGCAGTCAATTTTGTTGGGCTGTAAGTGGCTCACCATGATCTTTAGAGCCAAAGCCAACCTCACCTGCACATGATGCACCGTGCTAACTAGTGAAAGCGGCTCTGGCAAAAAAGAAGGAGGGTGCAGCGTAATTTTGTAAGCTGCCCGAATGGGGAAGTACCTCCATCTGACAGCACGCAGCCTAATAAAATTCCTTTGAGGGTTGTCGTGTTCCTGCGAGTGAGTGAGGTTAGCAGAAAGGAAGGATTTGCTGCGATGGCTGAGGAGGTGACGGCGCGCGAGCAATATTTCATGTTGCCAGCGTTACTATGGCTACGGTACCCGCTTCTAATCAGGCGAACCGTATGCTTGTCGGCCACCCGACGTAGTACAAAAAAAAACATGAAAATCTAGTTCCAAACAAGGTTATAATAAAACCGTAAAGATCAATCATTCGAGGCATATCATTAATTACAGGCAATTGCCTTTAATATATTGCGGAACAACTTTCTTGTATTGGTCCTTCGAGGCAGATAGCTTCGGGGAGCTAACTTTCCTCCCTTTGCAGTCTTCAATTACCGGTATAACCGCTTTATTATACGCAGTGGCACTTAGTAATAACTGGCTCCTATTATTATTAGCATAAAGAAACATATTAATTGGACGGGTTAGGTTTGTACTATATAGAATTGTTGGTCCATAATATGGAGAGATTGGAGTGTGTTTCGGGATGGGGACCCACCACACATTCCCACCACTGTATCTCCTGTGTAGCCATGACTAACAGCGGGGACCACCAAATAGGTTATGAACAATGAAGTCCATTACAGTCCCGGGGGTAAGACTACAGCTGCCCTGGAACTCACCCGATTAGGGTAGCTTAAAATTTCGCTCCATACTTCTCTTATCAGAGTTTCTTCAGTACCGCGTGCAGGTGAAATTGGCTTTGGTTCAAAGATATAAAGATAGAAACTGCTCGAGATATATTAGTATGAAAATAACAATTTTGGACTTGCCCGTTGCTTTTCTGAAAACGCTTCATTCTGATCCATACAAAAGACTACTAGACTTATGACATCATACTTACACGCCTTGTGTGCATTAATCTGATTTTTTTATGACAGCGATGATAAATATTACGTTTATGTAGTATTTTAATCAAAATTAAATATATTAAAACACACAAATCTATACGTACGTGATCCTGACTACGCGATACTGCGCGAAGCTGGGCTCATTTCACCGAATAAAGTAATTATACTAAAATGACCAATACTCAAAATAAAGGACCTAATACGAAGTTATCTACCAGTGAGCACTCCGGAGTGAGTAGTTAGTGACAACAGTGCGTCCGCATGTCAAGCCATAATTGCTGATACAACATATAATAATATGTCCCTACAACTAGAAAGATCCGCGATCTTTCATTTTAATATTTTATGACCGATTTGTGACAAAGATTCGTGACAAAGTCTTATATTTCGATGGAGCCGGCTGCACGCACGAAAATACATGACGTATGCGGCGTTACCTCGCTCTGAGGCGTTCCATTAAAATTTTCTTTTGATAAATGCAAACATTCCATCAGTATTTTCTTATGACGTTGTCACGTTCAACTATCGTCAGTAAACCGACTTTACAGACAACCGATTTTTTTTTGTGGTCGATCAAAGTTTTGGTGGAAAAGTCCAAAGGATGAATTTATTAAAAAAATATTATTACTATTCAGACGATACATTGCAAAAACATACTTTATACAATTTTAGAAAATGTTCATATACCCTATTTTTGTAAATATGCACATAAACCAGAGGAGCTCGATGACCTCGTTGTACGTGTCAGTCTAATCGATCACGCAAGCAACGTCGACCATAGCCTGTTTATGAATGGGTTTATTTATCTCGAGCTCCTCCATGCTTCGGAGTGCACGTTAAACCGTTGGTCCAGGCTGTTGTCATTAGATGACAGTTGAGTGGTCAGAGGCATTTGGGTGCAGTTGAACAGCGTGGTGGAGTATGCTCTTAAACCCCTTCGAATGAGGGGAGGCCCGTATCCCAGCAGTGGGATAAATAAGGGCTGACGACTACAGTAGGATATCATCATCAGGTCATTTTAGTCTCCACTATAGGAGCACGACCCTCTCTCGTCCGTCCTAAGGATATAATAGTTATCTATTTTACCGCCCGTTGGTAATGTCAGTAATCACAGAGGTTAAGAAAATTAATTATTTATTATCTATATGACTAGTAATTAACTTGCAAGTTGTAATTTATTATCTACCTACTAGCTACCCGCAAGAAATGTAGTTTTATTACGCACGCCTGTTAAGATATGTACTGTAGGAAACTTTAGGATCGGTCCTTTTTAGTGACTTTTGCTATCATGCGAATTTCGATTAATATAAATGACAATTTCTTTTTTCATAAAGATCAGATTTCAATGCAACAAAGCCTAAATTTTAGTACAGGCTAAGCTTAGTTTATTTGTGTAAACCGCAGGACTGTTGTTCAGAAGTTCAGAAGTTTTCGAGATTAGGGTGTAGGTACATATAGACATACAACAGACAGACTAAGTAATTAAAATACTTTTTGGTGTATTCTGTTGCTATTTATTAAATGTACACAGACATACACACGCGCGGTTTCTACTGCTTTAGTATATTAAACTTAGTTTACTACTATAACAGAGAGTTCTTTTGGACGCACTCTTGGCCGGTTTTTCTTATTAGAAATCATTCCTTTAGTAACCATAAGTGACCGAAATTAATATGAAACAACATTACTACTAAACTATACTATTACTAATAAATACATTATAGGACATCGATCAGGCCTCCCCAACCCGTCTGGCCAGCGTGGGGAGTGTAGGCCTCTGTCAATCCTCATGTCTGTGACGGACGAGAGAGGGTCGTGCTCCTGTAGTGAAGACTAAAATGACCTGATGATGATGATGATTATTACTAATAAAATTCTAATTCGGAGTTAATTAAGAAAAAATATATTAGCTAAAACATTAATTTTCAGAATACAAATTATTATTACAAAAGAACTGTGAGCATAATCACAGTATATGTTTTTGGTGCATGTTTAATCTTGATACACCAAAATGAAGAAGAATTATTAACAATATTTTTTTTATTCGACGAGCTCGGTGATCGAATGGTTAGCAATGGCCACTTTGACTCCGAAGTAGCGGGTTCGATCGATCCCCACACAAGACAAACATTTGTGTGCATGAACATGTCTGTTTGTCTTTATCTGGGTGTTTTCTATGTATCATATGTATGTATTTTCTAAAGAAAATATTTTTTAAGTATTATATCAGTTATCTAGTGCCCAAAGTACAAGCTTTGCTTAGTTTCAGATTAGATGGCAGTGTGTAATTTGTCCAAGAATATTTATTACGAATATTTATTTTTCAATTTATCAAACGGATGAAGTCACGGGCGGCTGCTAGTATAATACATATAAAATTATATCCTTGAAAAACTTTTTATTCCATCAAGATGATTAATAAATAATTTATATAATTCATCCAATCCATAACCTACGTTTAAACCCGCAACGCAAAACAGCCTAACCCAAAAACTTCAAAAACCTCGTTACTCGAGATTAATAGCTAAAAAAAATGTTTTATAATGTATAATTCTTTACGGGTGCTAATTCGCGGCGGGTTCCAGGTCGGATACTACACATTCTAACTCTCACTACGCCACTAACATACTCACATGAACTCGGAGCATTCTCGCCTAGATATGACCACGATGCGGGTATTGTAACAATGCGTATGGAAATCGAATGATCTAAATACTGAATGAAAACTAGGCATTTATGTTTGTGCAACTATGCACTAACATGTTTATTATTACATTGTAGGAATTTTAGAGGCAGAAGTCGTTAATGTGTATCTTTTTGGCAAAGGATCTTTTGACTACTGCATTTATCTCACTGCGGCTAACGTCAAAAATACATAAATTATATATATATAATAAATACATATTTTTTTTATTAATGCCAACTGCACTTAATCAAAATTTCTTCTCGTAATATGTTACGAGTTCATTATATTGCCAACTTTGGCATAACAGCAAAAAATATATCAATTACCTATCCAAAGGATCTTAAACTGAAAAATTAGTTTCATTTTCAAGGGATTTTGGTGGAAAATAGTTAGAGATCAATAAATTTGTCTTTTATTAGAAACTCATTTTTTATTTTTTTATGAAATTTAGAAAAATGCGTTTTTGAGATTACTTCATTAGGATACAGTACCTACAATTAAAGAATTGAACCTAAAAGACCGGTCCCCTTCAAATCGTGTTTTTTACTACTACTGAGATTACAAAAAGGATTACAATAAGGTTTGCCTTATGGTAAGCTGTTCATTGATGTTACCCTTTCAAATAACGTTATTTTAATACCGATTACCATAATTTTCAACCTATTACTACGTCTTTTTATCCACTTCGCCATTTCATTTAACTTTGTATCTTCAGCATGTTTTTTTGCAGTAAAAAGAAATGCAAAAGTACTTCCCGAAAGTCTCTTCCAGCGAGCAGATCCCATACGCCGTCAAGATCGCGCAGACCGGCGCCGGCGGCGCGCCGCTTCGCCGATTTCGAGCATTTTTTGCAAGAGGCGACTTGGATTTCTAAATAATTTAAATACGTGCACGATGTTAGAAACGCATTAACGCAGATAGCGAATTAATTGCCACACAGAAATGGGTTTGTGTGTATCGATTTGCGTGTTAATTTGTCGGCTTTTAATTGAGTTTTGACGTTTAATTATGTTGATGTTACTGGGGCAGTGCTAAACGGTCCGCTGGGTGTTCATAAAATTTTAGATGAACTTACGTTTTGAATGATACAGTTACAGAATCCAATTAAAGCACAAAACCATGTCACTGTCACAAATGTTTAGTCGTTAACACTGGATCGCGACGCGTGGTAGCATCAGCTGTGCTCATGCGCATGCGCTTGGACGCGTACGAACGACTCCGGTGCGCAGACGCAACTGAGCCACCAGTCTGAGGTGAAATGATCCACCGTCTCGGTGCTGCGGAACGAAATCGCGTAAGTTTTATTGCAGTTTACAATACTTGATGATAAACAGTGAAGTGGATCCATAGTAATTATTCGTGACAATTTTTTTTACTGGCTATAAACTAAAACAAACTTTCACCCACGAACACGAGATCGGTTTTTAGGCCTGTTGTCTAAATTCCTATTGTCGCAGAGACGTCGTTTCTTTGTATTTTATATTCTTTCTCTTAGGGATGACCTAGTTACCTTGAATATTAAATAACTTGCACTTTTCAAACTAATTTCTCCATCAAACTGTACCTCAACAAAATAACAGTAAAATTAACATTAAGAGCATCGATACGAGTACAAATTACGCATAATCGTTTGTAAGTGTACGTATATGATACGTAATTACGCCATAATCAGGAATACCTGAATGAATTGAAAATCGATTATTATTATTTTTTTTATATATGACAGATGGGCAAACGAGCATGTGGGTCACCTGAAGGAAAGCAATCACCACCGCTCATGGAGATCAGCAAGACGGGTCGCTGATCCGTTATCAGCCTATACTCCTTCGTTTGTTTCTTTCTGGTGACCTCACTCACTCCCAGGGATACAACAACCCTCAAGGGCATTGTTATTTGGCTGCGGTATTATGTGAGGTGTAGGTACTTCTCCAATCGGACAACTTAAAAAAGACGCTATGCTAGGCTATGGAGGTAGGCCTCTATTTTCGCCACGTTTGTCAGTCAGCAGGGAGCCACGTGCAGGTGAGCTGGTGAGCGTGGTGAGATGTTGATAAATCACTTTATTTATTTATATAAGCGTTATATAAGTATCATGTACTTAATAGTGTCATAGAAACTGAGTCAAAGTTATATGCAAATGGCACAAGGCAACAGAAGATCGATCCACATACACAAGTCACATAAGTTTTTTTATATACTATATCACATGTCATTTGGTATTTTCAGATTTGGTAGCAAAAAGGAAGAATTGCCACGCGTTCAGATGATTTTAGGTCCCCAATTGTGTCAGATATTTAAAATCCGTGGTGCACAGCAGTTCACCGTATTACGTAGTATACATACGTAATACGGTGATTGCTAATCGTTTATGTGATATGAACTTAAAAGTTGACCTTGGCATATGTTTTATGTGAATATATTGACAAAAAAAAATATTTATGTAAACCTATCAGTTATCTAGTACTTATAGTACAAGCTTGGTTTAATTTCGGACTGGATCGCTTTGTGTAATTTGCCCAGAAATATTTATTTATTTTAAACTTTATATTAGAAAACTACTACATTATTTTATGATAAAACAACATTTAAATTTGAAACTATGCAGAAACCATAATGTTCTATGAAAAAATCTATGCAAAGGAAATCATTAAAGTTCATAATAAAGACATCAACGGGTGCGCACTGCGCATGCGTGGAATAAATTGATAAGTATTGTCATTGATTGCACGGTATCAAAAGCCATTGTAGAAACGCAAACACCATCTATTTAATTTGATAACGCCTTAAGACAAAAGCGGTCAGTAAAATAATATTAATTACGTAGGACAGTACAAGTGCCTTACTTTTTTTTTTTATTTAATCCGCTTTATGGCGATTTGTGTATTCACAATAAGCCATTTCTTTGTTTGGTACCATGTATCTGTATTATCGATTTATACATAATAGATTCTTCACTCTGAGCAGGCAAATCTCTTTAAGGGACTTGGAACGTCGCTTCTTTGAAGCCTTCTATGCTTAACGCTTCCATCACCACTGAGTTTCATAGCTAGTTCGTTCTTGTGTCGTGTTAACCTGTTCTGGTATTTTTCGCTGTATTCTGTGATTTCCTGTCGAACAGTGCTTTAATAATAACAAAATGTTAATAACATTCCATCGAGATCCAACAATCAACAGCATCAACAATGAGTGGAATAAATTCCTAAAAATGTAATATGTGATAAAAACGTTTAAAGTTTTTTTATAAATAACATTGATTCGTATTGTACCGGTAATTTATATATCATCATCATCATCAGGTCCATTTTAGTCTCCACTACAGGAGCACGACCCTCTCTCGTCCGTCCTAGACGGAAGGAGGATTTGGCCTACACTCCACGCTGGCCAAACGGGTTGGGGAGGCCCGATCCATATTTGATAATGTATTTCCTTTAGTCGGCTTGTACGACATCCACGGGAAGAAACGGAGTGATTCTATTCTAGTCTGCCGGAAACCACACGGCCATAATATATATATGACTATACATAACTATTAAAACACGTTCGGGGTTCGCAACAGACTAACTTTATTCAAAGGAAGGATATCATACAAAGTAGGGTATAGCAAATTAAAAAAAATATTTTGATACCTACATACATAATTGTAATACCTCCACTTATCAAAATAAACAAAACATTATTAAATTACATAGTAACAATACCTAGCATTTTCATAAACTTGTAATGTTTCACATGACATAGGCCTTTAGTCAGCAAGTCAGCAGGCATTTCCTCAGTAGGAGTGTATTTAATTTTTACCAACTTTTCTTTGACAACATCTCTAATAAAATGACAACGCACATCAATGTGCTTTGACCTGTTATGACTCTGGTGACTAGATGCCAACTTCAATGCACTTTGATTATCACAATGTAAATCAATTACATACAAATTTCCAGTAATTTCATGCATTAAATTTCTTAAATATACAGCCTCTCTTGAAGCTTCAGACAGAGCAGTGTACTCCGACTCAGTACCAGGGATCGAAAAGGTTTGTAAAATACCGGTAAAGAACCGGTACTTAGGGGTTCTGATACCAGAACCCGAACCGGAACCGAAACCTAAATGTAGAACCTGGACCGAAACCTTTATTTTACAGGTTCCTCTTTAAATCCTGTCCGAACTTGAATTAAACATAGATCACGTACACGCGGCGCGTTACGCCGTCACGACGTAATCATTTTGGCACATTGCCGACCACACACGCGTTGCGTCAACATTTTTGACGTGACAACGTCTTATAAATTGGTTAGCCGGGTGACACTTCAAGAAACGCGCTCACGTTATGCGCTCACAATGAGAGCGAGTGAGAGGCACGCGTCCCTTCCACTCGGGCATGGTTAGCCCGCCTAAGAGCGAGAGAGACAGACATAAAAAGTGAAAGGCATGCGTCCCTTCCACTCGAAAACATTTTACCACTCAAAGTCGTTGTCACGTAAAACTTTCGCCCGTATACCGACTTTACAGGCAACCAATTTTTTTTTAATTAAAATATTTAATAAATATTTTTATTTTTATTAAATATTTTAATAAAAAAAATGCCGTACCTATTCAATTCAGGTAGGTATAGTAATTAGTTACAAATTATAGTTATAAACTTTACAACTACTCGACTCATGAGTGTGAATAAATGAATAATGATGTGAAAGAGTGTAGGTTAGAGAAAAACATCGCTGGCGCGGCCACACCCGCTACTATCACATCATCTCTTTCCTTTCTGGTTACCTAACTCACTCGCAGGAAAATAACAACCCTCAGGGGAATTGTTATTTGGCTGCGGTATTCTGTGAGGTGGAGGTATATTCCACGAGTTCGGTGGTCGAATGGTTAGCAATGGCCACTTTGACTCCGAGGTCGCGGGTTCGATTCCCGCACAAGACAAACATTTGTGTGCATGAACATGTCTGTTTGTCTTGGTCTGGGTGTTTTCTATGTATTGTAAGTATGTATTCAAGTACATTTTCAGTTGTCTAGTACACAAGCTTTGCGCTTAATTTGGGACTAGATGGCGCTGTCTAAATTGTCCAGATATATATATTTATTTATTCCTCAGTCGGGTAGCCCTGATCCCTGATTCGATCCCTGATCGAAGGCTAACTGTCAGCTGTAAGAACGAAGAAATATGCCAGACACGGTCGAACGTATCCCTCCTTCTTAAGGAACCTTTAATTCGGTACCGGTATATTAGAACCTTTATTCAGAACCGGTTCCGGTGGAACCGGAACCCAACCGGAACCGAAACCGGAACCGTACCGAAAAGAGGAACCTTTTTACAAACCGAAATGAGGAACCGGAACCCAAATTTGTACCGGTTTTCAATCCCTGCTCAGTACTAGACAGACTGACTGTCTTTTGTTTCCTACTTTGCCAGGAAACTGCTGATCCTGACATCATGAAACAAAATCCAGTATAGGATTTCCTATCTAGGGCATCAGACGCCCAATCACTATCTACAAAACCTTGTAATTCCATATTATTATTGGAATACTTAAGACAATAGTTTTTAGTACATTGTAAGTATCTCAATATTCTCTTTGCATAGTTAAAACAATTTAAACTATAACAATTATTAAATTGGCTCAGGTAACTTACAGCATAGGCTATATCTGGCCTTGTTAATACTGCTAAATACATTAAGCTGCCAATGAGTTTTTGATAAGGAACATTAGGTAAACATTCTGTACATTTTTCTATATTTAACTTTGGTTCAATAGGAGTACTTTGCATTTTACAATCAGACATCTGAAACTTAGAAACTAACCTTTCAATATATTGCTGTTGATCTACAGTGATTACATTGTTATCTTTACTTATATTTATTCTCATACCAAGATATTGTCTTACAGGACCTAAATCCTTCAACTTGAATTCTGAACTCAATACAGTTTTCAATTTTTCTGTTTCAGTCTCATTGTTTGAATAAATCAAAAAATCATCTACATACAATCCAATAATAATTTTAATATTACCATTAGTTTTTGCAAACAAACATGGTTCATATTGACTGTTTTTAAAACCAATTTTACAAAGACAATCTTTTACTCTCTCATACCATGCTAGAGACGACTGCTTTAAACCATAAATAGCCCGTTTTAATCTCAACACTTTTCCCCCACTTTTGTTTGCAAAACCTTCTGGTATTGTCATGTATATATTTTCCTTTAAAATGCCATTTAAAAATGCAGTAGTCACATCTAAATGTGTTATGCTCATTCCTAATTTAACACTAAGAGCAAACAATAATCTAAGAGTGGAATGACGAATCACAGGTGCAAAAGTGTCTGTATAATCTACACCAGGCTTCTGCGTAAAGCCTTTTGCCACGAGTCTGGCTCTATACCGTACATTATTGTCCACATCATACTTTTTGTTAAACACCCATCGACACTTCACAATTGACACATCACCTGGATTTTCAACGAGCTCCCACGCATCATTGTCCTTGAACGACTGCAACTCATCAGCCATGGCACGCCTCCACTGCTCCGTCTCAGGCCCTGCAAGAGCCTCTGAGACTGAGATCTCCTCCGATGCTGGAACAGTACTGGAAACACACATGTTGCTGAAACCGTATCTTTCTGGCTGTTTTCTCTGGCGCTTAGTTGTCACCTCTGGTCCTGGAATTTCAATTAGTGTGTCATCACCATCAGTGTATACTGAAGAATCTGAAGAGTTGGCCGGATTATCCTCTACATCTGTAGTACTGGATTCCCCCACTGAAACATTACTCTCCTTCTCCTCACTGTCCTGTGACGTCTTCTGACACTTCTCTGAAGTATCCACACTACTTTGTGGTGTTTCCTCATCTGGTATCCAGATAGCCTCCTCACCGGTCTCGTTGCTACCTGCCTCGTCCTCCATCACAATGACATCCCTGCTCGTAATGATAGTTTTCTTCGTTGGATTATATAATCTGTAACCTTTGACATTCTCTCCATATCCAAGTAAGATGTGCTGTGTAGCTTTCTTGTCCCACTTTAGGCGCTTCTCCTTGGGGACATGTACCATTGCTTTGCTTCCAAACAATCTAATGTGGCTTAGATCTGGTTTTGATCCATACCACAGTTCATATGGGGTCTTAGGTACTCCCGATACAATAGATCTGTTTTTGAGATAAACAGCTGTACTTGCCGCTTCAGCCCAAAATTTCTTGTCCAAGTTTGCATCGTATAATAGACATTTTCCTTTTTCTACCACAGTACGATTGGCCCTCTCACATACACCATTCTGTTCAGGCGTGTAACTATTTGTTTTTTGATGTATGATGCCAGATTGTGTTAAATAGTTCTTAAATTCTTGATTACAATACTCCAATCCGTTGTCTGTGTGAAAGATCTTTATTTTCTTATCTTGCTGTGTCTCAACCATTGATTTAAATTCTTTAAATCTACTAAAAGCTTCATTTTTCTGCTTTAGAAAATAAATGAAAGTCATTCGACTGTAATCGTCGATGAACAACATAAAGTATCTACTACCGTTCAGTGAATTTACTTCCATTGGTCCACATAAATCGCTATGTATTCGTTGACAAGTCTCTGTGCTTCGCTTGCCTATATGAGAAAAGGGTAGTCGCATTTGTTTGCCTTCGCAACAAGTTGTACAGTTTGATTTTGTGATGTCAAAAACACCTTCATATGACAATCCATCTACCATACCGTTTCTCATTTTATTCATATCTTGACAGTTAATGTGAGCTAGTCTTCTGTGCCATAGTTTTCCGGTAACTGCAGGGGCTGCCAACAAACAATTTGGCTTCTGCAACCTCAACTTGTAAACACCGTCAGTTAAATCAGCTGTCGCAACCAATGTTTCATTTCTGTCATAAATATAACAATGTTTTTCTTGAAATACGACATTATTGCCATTCTTGATTAACTCGCTAACCGATAACAAGTTGGTTGTCAAACTCGGCACGCACAGGACATTCTGCACAGTTATTTGGCAATTTAGATCCGAAACAATATTTACATCTCCGGAACAATCAACTTTCACTTTAGATTCGTTAGCAACAACGATTTCGGGTAAACACGGTGATAACTTCATGTTTAAAATCCATTCTTTGTTTACGGTCATGTGCGCACTCGCACCACTGTCAACGTACCATTCGGTCTTGTTAAACTTCCCATTTATAAAAACAACATTAAATACGCATTTGCTAGCGTTTTTCTTTAATAACGGACACTGATTCCTATAATGTCCACTGTTTTTGCATTTGTAACAATTTATTTCCTTTGTTGTTTCTGACAACTTCTTATTTGATAACTGCGAACCGCCATTTTTTCTTGGTTTAGTGTTGCCAGAGTAATTTTTATTTCTCGCCGCGAATGCAGCGCCACTGACTTCCGAATCGGCAATTTCCATGTCAAGTAACTTTGACTTAATGACATCAGCAGTTATCGGAATACCTGAATGTTCAATTGCCATGATCATAGGGGAATAACGATCTGATAAACCTGCTAATAATAATGATCCCAGCCATTCATCTGTTATTGTAAATCCTGTGCCATTTAACCTTTGAGCTGTTTCGACCATTTGCGTCACGTAGGTAGCCATCGATTCACAATTATCTAGTCTAATAGATATTAAATGTCGAAGCAAGGTTATTTTTCTCGAGAAACCTGAGTCATCGTACATGGTCTTCAACTTAGTCCATAATTCCGCCGAGCTCTTCGTATTCTTTATATGCACATACAATACTGGATCTATTGTTAGTACTAGCTTCGCCTTGGTTTTTGCATCTTCTGCTGGCTTTATTTCAAAACCGGCTGGTGGCCTGATGTACTTGTCCGTTCCATCCAAAACCAATAGGTTTTCTGCCGCAAAACACCACTCGTCATAGTTCTCCCTGCCTTTTAACTTTGGCACACTGGCAATATAGTTCGTAGTCATGTTTCCGCGAATTTACGTGCACAATTTATCTATTTTACTTTTAAAATAACTGATAAATTGGGGATATGCCCATAACCTATTAAAACACGTTCGGGGTTCGCAACAGACTAACTTTATTCAAAGGAAGGATATCATACAAAGTAGGGTATAGCAAATTAAAAAAAATATTTTGATACCTACATACATAATTGTAATAATAACTCACTATTTATGATTTTAAATAAAATTTTAACCAAAATGTCAACAACGCGGTAATATTTATCCAGAAATACTAGTACTGACTTAAAAGCTGAGTATTTATAATTAACTGGCTGACCCGGCAAACGTTACTTGCCATATAAACTATGTGTATATAAATAATAAATTAATAAATATTTCTGGACAATTTACACAGCGCCATCTAGTCCCAAATTAAGCGCAAAGCTTGTGTTATAGGTACTAGACAACTGATAAATGTACTTAAATACATTTTTTTTTGTAAATACATAATTATAATACACAGAAAACACCCACACCAAGACAAACAGATATGTTCATGCACACAAATGTTTGTCTTGTACGGGAATCGAACCCGCGACCTCGGAGTTAAAGTGGCCACCGGTGTGAATTTCGAAGAGATTTTCGAGGAGCTCAATGACGTTGTTGCGCGTGTCAGTCTAATCGAACACGCAAATTAAGCAACGTTGACCGTAGTTTGCCCTTGGATGGATTTATTTATCTCGAGCTCATCCGGGCTTCGGAAGGCACGTTAAGCCGTTGGTCCTGGCTGTTGTCATTAGATCACATTATAAGTAATAGTACTACGTAATTAGATGATAGTCGTTAAACGAAGTCAGTGAGGTTTAGGCGGCTTGAAAACACTGACCTCCACCAACCCGCAGGTAAGCAACGTAGTGGAGTATGCTCTAAACCCCTTCGGTGACGGGAGACCCGTATCGAGGTGGGATGATAATGGGTTGATGCCGTGTGAATTTACTTGACGTATTCTCATATCTACCAAACATACACACAAAAGTTTTCTTTTTTTCGTAACAAGTAGTTGTTCGAAGTTATTTTTCCTGGCAATGTGGCTAAAAAATTCAAATGCTCTGCGGAGGCAGACCGTGAATTGCCTGGTAAAATACCAGGCGATTCACTGTCTGCCTCCGCAGAGTGAGTGGATATGATTACCGGCCGTAGTGATGAGCATACCTGTGCGCAACTGGGCATTAGAATCAATATTCTAATGCCCATCTGCGCACAGGTCCGCACGGTTTAAAAAATTAACTGGTTATGTTTGTTTGCTAAGCTAAAGTTAAAGTTACCCGACGATACTCAGGATACATTTTCAGCTAGAGCTTCCACTTCCGGGAGAATGTCTATGTCAATTACTTCAACCAATGCTGACGTAGACTCATCACGCGATATATCTACGACCAATCATCAGCCCCCTAACTGAACTCTACTTTTTTCAAATTAGATACTTATACCATAACGAACACATTATGTCTGTGAGTACATTGCTCGCGAACGCTGTTGGTGCCTAAATTTGTGCCTAATTATAGTGTCTTTATGTCAATTAAACCAATTTTGGTTCCAAACGGACCGATTATTTCTTTGTTGGATTTTGCAGCAAGTAGCATATAATAATAGCCCCTAGGCTACGGTAATCAAGGGGTCGTGAGTTCAATTTCCACATAAGCTGCTGGTATTTCTATTTGAATCTAGTAAATGAATATTTAGAAAACTTACGCCGCTACACCACTGAAATCTACTTTCATAACAATTCTGAAATAGCTTAAATCCCGTAATATCAATGGTTAGTTATATTTGTTTGCTTAAATACAAAATCATAAGATAATGGCAAAGTCTCTTTATAATAAACTCGTTATTTAATGTCTCCTCATAGTTTTATATTCTTGGAATTATGATATTCTTGAAATCGGTATGCGTACAAACAACATACAACCACGGCCTCCTTATTCAGTCGCAACGTTCGCCATCGACAGGGAATTCATCCTCACACATTGGAACCTAATTAGTCGCGTACTGTGCGGTTCCAAAGAAGTTTCCTCCCGCGTACTGTCAAGCTGTGGAATGAACTGCCTGTCGAAGTTTTCTCAGGAGCCTACAGCATGAGGTTCTTCAAAAAGGGCATGAAGAGGTTTTTACAGGCTCGGCAACGCGCGTATGATGTCTCTCGTGTTACAGGCGTTCACAAGCTACGGTAACTGCTTTCCATCAGGCGGGCCGCAAGCTTGTTTGCCACTTTAGTGGTATAAAAAATATAGTGAAATCCATAATACTTTGAAAGCACTACGTGTCATTCTTGTTGAAAAAAAAAAATAGCTACAATTTATACATGCACGTCTAAATCATACACCTACATATTTTCAAATTCGACAGTACTCCTTGTCATCCAGTTTCACCAATCACTCAATATGACTCACTAACTTGAACTTACAGAGACAGTTAAACGCTCCTTTTAAGTAGTTACTAATAACCACAAATTGATAACCCAAAAACGGTGTCCACCACCTATGACATCTTATATATAGACGGGTCATAAGAAAACTTCATAACAATAAAAAATTACTATAAATCTCGTAATAACTGCGCGTACACATGCAGAACGTAATGAAAGGAAAACACAAGAAGGCAACAACTTTTCAAATTTTTTTTATATATTAGCTCAACATAGTGGAGCCCAAATTGCATCGACAACGGACAAGAGATTTTATGTTGACATTGCCATGCTGGCCCGCAAGGTGCTTCTTCACGCACGTTTCGCTTGTAGGATCCGATATTAAAAGAAAAAGGAAACACAAGTGCCGGCAGTACATTCCACTTTTTAATGGTACAATAAAGGTAGGAGTTGCCGAATTTTTTAGTACGCGTAGAAATGTGCATATTTCTCCGCGTACTAAAAGACTCGGCAGTGAAACTAAGAGATCGAAATTTTTATTAACACTAACGTCTTGCCGCAGCGGTAAGTGACGCGGGATTGAGCGAATGCCGACGACGAATTTGGCGAGCCCGGTGGTCGAATGGCTACTCGGATTCCGAGGTCGCGAGTTCGATCACCGCACAAGACAAACATTTATGTGCATGAACGTGTATGTTTGTCTTGATCTGGATGTTTTATATGTATTACATAGGTGTATTTACAAAAAAAATATGTGTTTAAGTATATCAGTTGTCTAGTACCCATAGCACAAGCTATGCGCTTAATTTAAATTGCTTTGGCGCTGTGTAAAGTCCACAAATATTTATCTATTGCCGGAAAAGTATATAGCTTTCTTCTTGCCACAGTGGAGGCAGGTGGGACGCGTCTATAGATAAAACATCTTAGTTCATACCAAGCAAGCTTCCAAGAACGTGCCTTTATCTTATCCTGATTTCCACTTGACGAGCACCTGTCAAACATAAAATGCAATCGTTAAATATCAAATTTATGGCTGCCTACCGTAATAAAGTTACGGAAACTTTCGTATTTATCATCAACACTGTTGCATAAATTTCGCCAAATTAATTGGCCAATATTTTTTTATGTTTTTTCAAATTAAAGTTTGTGTTAACAGTTCTATCACAGATTGTGACTGCTTCCTGTTATTGACTGGTTTATTGAGATACGACATTAATGATAAGATTAGGTACTAGTAGGATACCGGGCTCTCACCCAGGAGACTCGGGTTCGATTCCCGGTACCGGCATCACATCCCGCAGTTGAGCAGCGTGGTGGAATAGGTTCTAAACTCGTATGCTAACAGTGGGAAGGAACTGTTATGGCTATGATGGCGAAACTCGCAGAATGACCGAGTTTTACTTAGTTTTTACATGACAACAATTTTTTTTAGGATTTTTGCCCTTGTGTTTCCCTAAATTGAAAGTGTCATCGAAATCGTTATAGCCGTTTGCGAGATCGTAGTGGCATATACATTTAATACGCACAAGAATTACTCCCTTAGTTTATATATTATCCTTTAATTTATTTTTTTACCGACCGGTTTCGCCGCTAAGGCATTATCAAGGTAAACAGATGGTTTTGGTGTTTCTACGTTTGGTGTTGGGAGAAACACCAAAACCATCTGTTTATCTTGATAATATCTTAGCGGCGAAACCGGTCGGTAAAAATACACACAATATACAATACAAGTGCTTTATAACATTATGGTAATAATGTTCCACCAAGTGCCCACAATAAACAGTACCAATTTTATATTTAGTATAGTAGGGGATAGCATTTGTGACAAATGCCAGAGTTAAGTCGTCCTTCAATACGCATTTGTTGAAAACCTTTTTTTTTTATAAAAAAATATGTGTACCTATACTAAGCTATATTTTTATTAAATTACTAGATGACCCGGCGAACTTCGTACCGCTTAATAGTCTTAAATTTTATAGTATGGTATTAAAGTTCAAATTGACTTTTAAGTGTTATTACGAATCGTTTGTATGGGTGGAAAAGTGTTGTTTTAAAACTTTTTCAGGCAATTTTTTAAAATTTTCTCTGCATTAAAAGCATCCTCGTACTTTAAGGAATATTTTAAAAAAAGAATTAGCGAAATCAGTTCATCACTTAGTAACATATTTAGTGATTCATGTTTATATTATAGATTATGCCAGTAAATTTCTATGCAGTGTGATAGTGTGACATACTATCGTCAAAGCGGCTTCAGAGACATATAATTACTTTGCTAACGTCATGATTTTTATTTATGGTATATAATTAATTAATCAATTAAAATATTAATCAATTATAATTAACGTCTTACAAGAGATCAATGAATTTGAAACAATAATACGTTATCCGATTGCGCTATGAAACGGGTTTATTTTATATTTCATTTCTGGTAATAAGTAGTCTTTTTCTTTTCTTTCTTTTGTCAGACAAATTACACAGCACCATCTACACAGCCCCAAAGTAAGCGAAGCTTGAGTTATGGGTACTAGGCAACTGATAAACATACTTAAATACATTTTTTTTTTGTAAATACATACTTATTATACATAGAAAACACCCAGACCAAGACAAACAGACATGTTCATGCACACAAATGTTTGTCCTGTGTGGGAATCGAACCCACGAGCGTTGGTGTCGAAGCCGCGTCATTGACCGCTACGCCACCGAGCTAGTCGAAGACATTCAATAGATGTTATATGTTAAATTTATTTGTAAGTAGCTTTCGTATGACACCAATAAATATATATACTTTTGTAAAGGACAAGATCATCGTATTTAACATGGCTTACGCCACCAACCATTCATGGGCCCTACCGCCGAAGCTGAAGCCGATTACGATCGAATATTCTGATTAAAAAAAATAGGTCTTACGTTTTAGTTATTGACAAACATCTTCAGCTCAGTCGGTGGAGCTCCAGGGTACACAGGTATCATAAGTCTAAGCTGGAGTTTGATATTTGCAATAAAAAAAACCGATGGGGGATGGTCTTCGGCTTAGCCGGTAGGGGGCCAGACATGGAATAATCTTTCACAATCTCTCGACTTCTACCCAACAAATACTCAATAACTGAATATCTAGATTTATATTTCAAAAGTCATCCTATATAATGAAAAAAGTCTTAAGTCATTAAAATTATCTACCGTGAAAGTAAGATTTGTGGTGATCCTTCATCGATCTCGTGTCAATTTATTTTCGAGGCCAGCACTAAGGTCGCACGATGTGAACCTTATAATTTGGCAATGATGTACTGAGCAGCCAATTTCACAGCACCATGCACAACATTTCTTATTATTTCATTTAGCAAACATTCACTAACGGTAGTAACAGGCAGACTTGGGGTGAAAACACTAGTGTAGAAACGGGACTTACGACGGTTTAGGTATTTGTCTATTTTTTTTATTGACCACTAGCGACTTCGTCCGTGTTGTTTTTTTATATATTTATTTATATTCATAAAATTAAATAAAACTTCTAAAATAAGTAGCCTTCTAAAGTAAGTTACTTTACTTCTTATTATATCAGCTATATGTCAGTGAAAGTGTCACGTCAAAATCTGTCCAGCCGTTTTAGAAATTAGTCGGAACAAACAGACAGACAGACAAAAATAGTAATTTGGTATACCTATATATACTCGTATACCGTGTATACATGCCTTTATTAAAAAGCGGTTATTTTAATATTACAAACAGACACTCCAATTTTATTTATCTGTATATATAGTTAACTATATGAGGGTACAAAATGCGGACTTAATGCCAAGAGTATTCTCTATCAGTCAACCTTGGAGAAAATCAGATAAATCTTGAATAGGGTTCACGAAATAACAGTAATGAACATACACATAATAAATTCCTATGAAAACATAAAATTATATAAAGCTATATTCTATAGTTATATATAAGTCATGTGGTTTCCGGCAGACTAGAATAGAATCACTCCGTCTCTTCCCGTGGATGTCGTACAAGGCGACTAAGGGAAATACATTATCAAACATCGATCAGGCCTCCCCAACCCGTCTGACCAGCGTGGGGAGTATAGGCCAAATCCTCCTTCTGTCCCTGACGGACTAGAGAGGGTCGTGCTCCTGTAGTGTAGACTAAAATGACCTGATGATGATGATGATAATATTCTATATACATATACATACTCATACAAATATACATAATGATTTATTATTGCTTGGATAATTTCTTAAGTAAACTATATTCCCAATATTACGGCGACTTTTCTTATACTAAGCCGGATGCAAATTAAATTTATAAGCAGACCGACAGGAGAAGAACCTCCTCTTCCTTACATAATACAGCAGCCAACAACAATAACAATTCCCTTGAAGATTTTTTATCGTGTTCCTGCGAGTGAGTAAAGTCACCAGGAAATAAGGAGTTGTTGCGTTGAGAGAGGGGTGACGGAGCGCGAGCAATATTTCATGTCACTAGCGCTTATATCGCCTTTGGAGATTACTAGTAGTTAGGAGACGCTACGGCTATAAATATGTTACGGTAACCACTTCACATCAGGAGGGCCGTATGTGTCATACAGAAGACTAACTCCTCGCCCGTTGGATCATTTATTAGACTTTTTTCTAGACCCATAAGCATCGCGTTTGTTTGGGATTTTCTGTGATATTGTACTTTCCCGGTCGTCGCCAGCAGCTAGTAAATCATCATCATCAGGTCATTTTAGTTTCCACTGCTGGAGCACGACCCTCTCTCGTCTGTCCCAGACAGAAGGAGGATTTGACTAACACTCCCCACGCTGGCCAGACGGGTTGGGGAGGCCTGATAGATGTTTTATAATGTCCCTTAGTCGCCTAGTACGACATCCACGGGAAGAGACGGAGTGATTCTATTTTAGTCTGCCGGAAACCACACGGCCAAATTCATCATTTAAACGTCCTCAATTAAAGAAAAATATAACGAAATTAAAACAAAGAAATCAATAAACCGTCTAATCCAATCATGACTACTTTCAAAAATGCGTAAATTTAGTTCGTCCATAACGGATGGTGGATTAGCTAGTGAAAGTGACAGTGAGATTAGCTCTTACCGATACCGGCGCATCTTGTCATCTAGATCGGAACTTTGCCTACTATTTGCGAAAGCTGCATGTCAAATTTGCCTACAACAGTCGCACAATAAATATCATTGCGAAATTAATACAGTCATTGGAAAAAGTTGATGATCATTTCGCGTTTCAAGTTAATGTAGTGAGGTTTTGACTTTTACTATTGACAGTACAATTTAAAATCTATGTTTTTGTGCGAAAGCATATTGTTGTATTATTGTTGTCGAATATATAAATAAATAAATATTCCTGGACAAATTACACTTTGCCATCTAGTCCCAAACTAAGCAAAGCTTGTACTATGGGTACTAAATAACTGATACTATACTGAAATACATTTTTTTGTCAATAAATACATATTTGACGAGCTCGGTGGCGTAGCGGTCAATGACGCGGCTTTGACACCAACGCTCGTGGGTTCTATTCCCGCATAGGACAAACATTTGTGTGCATGAACATGTCTGTTTATCTTAGTCTGGGTGTTTTCTATGTATCATAAGTTATTTACAAAAAAAAAATGTATTTACGTACGTTTATCAGTTGTCTAGTACCCATAACACAAGCTTCGCTTACTTTGGGGCTAGATGGCGCTGTGTAATTTGTCTGACAATATTTATTTATTTATTTATTATTATATGAAATACATAAAAAACACCCAGACCAAGACAAACACACATTTTCATGCACACAAATGTTTGTCATGTGCGGGGATTAAATCCGCAAACTCGGAATCAAAGTGGCCATTTCTAGCCATTCGACCACCGCTCGTGAAACTCAATATAAATTGTTTTTTGTGAAAATAAGTTTCTATCGATTTCTTTACTCCTAAATCTGCAGCATTTTCACTGTTTGCAATTTCCGTCGGTGAGTCGATGTCGTCGAGAGAAGAGGAGATGGGCTTTAAGGCGTCATTGCGCGTGGCAGTTTAATCGATAACGCAAGTTAAGGAATGTCGACAGTAGCCTTTCTGTGGTTGAATTCATTTATATTGAGCCTCACCGTGTGTGCTTCGGATAAGCTGATAGTCTTTGAGTTCAACCCGAACTCTTAAGCCTTTCGGTGATTTGAAGTTATCTCCGCCAACTCGCAGATTGAGCAGCGTGACGCTCTAAATTCCTTCTATTAATGGACAACGATTGAAACGATTGATGGGATGAATACGGATTGCTACAGAAGAATTTTCAGCAATAAGTACCTAGACAGACTACATTTTGATCTATTTAGTGTTGCCAATGCTCAGAGCAGCGATAATCTTTTTTTTTTGTTTTGTTTGTTTGTGTCATTAATCATCATCACTACTATAATTATGACGATGACAATGATATTTATTACTAAATGGAAACATCAACAGAAGCTGGCTTATTTACACCAATTATTTATTCCGTGACTAAAACAAATAAATAAACGCTGCGCAATTAATTTTATTTGTAAATTGACACTTTTTATTACACTGGACCCCATAAAAAGTAACTTATCGGTGTTACCAATTATAAATTAGCGGCGATATATTCTCACTATTACTACACTTTACTACACCCTTTAATAGGCATTATTAGGTGAAATCGAATTGGACATGATAGATGCTGTGTTCACTCTTGCTATTTTACTTTCCCGAGAAGTATCCACGTTTAATAAGGATAATTGTTCTGATTGGAAATTAGAGTTATTTATATCACACTAGTGAATTCCCACAACTTCACATAGAACTTCACACGGTTCCCAATGACCAAGGAGCCTACTTCGAAGTAAAAATCAAAAGTTCGAAGGCTCGAAATTTCAGATACGAATTTCATTCGACTTCGACTGAATCCTGACGTTTCATGTGGCAAGGCTTTACCTTTCATAAAATTCTATCCAGTAGCTTTAACGAAGCTAGCGAAGAAATTAACAAACTGACAATTAAATTAGCGCCGTCGCTCTTATGCGAATGTTCTACTGCAAATCTGGAATTCGATCAAACAAAACATCATGTTCTCTGGGAGTGTGATCTTTGACGGCGGGATTCGGGAACGGAACAACATATTGAATTCCTTGCATGTCGCAGCCGGAGTAGTATACTATTCTGATTTGGTAGCAACAAGGGAGAATTACCAAGCATTCCGACGTTTTTGCAATTCATATTGTTGGAATCGATGTGTTAGGTAACATCTAAATGCTTTAGATCCCCAATAGTGTTTAAAATCCGTGGTGCACGGCATCTCTTAAGTTTTTCAATGCCTTATTTGCCATATTACTATCTTTCACATTGCTACATAAGAGGGGAAGGCAAATTCCAAACGCTTCTTGCTCTTGCTAATTTCTTCTGATTAAATTCGTTCTGAGTTCCAAGGTAGCCGTGGACTTGTCGACTTGACTACGGCTGCCTTGGAAGGGAAGACCCGTATCCCAACAGTGGGATGATGATGATTATGGGTCGATGCCGAATATATGATATAATATATAATAGTATATACATAACAGATAATAAGATGGTAGCTCATTGGTTGAACCATCTTTTTTAGGGTTCCGTACCATAAAAGGAAAAACGGAACCCTTATAAGATCACTTTGTTGTCCGTCTGTCTGTCTGTCTGTCTGTCTGTCTGTCTGTCTGTCTGTCAAGAATTTCTATGTCGATAATGCGTGGAGGTATCAAGCTGAAATTTGAACTGTATACTCAGGTCTATGGTCCCATGAAGTTGTAAAAAAATCAAACTGCTAAGTTTACGTAGAAAAAAGTTACGGCCGTTTATTCAGCAAAAAACGCATATTTCGACACACTCAAGGGAATCAAAACCTATAGGGTACTTCCCGTTGACCTAGAACTATGAAATTTGGCAAGTAATATCCTTATAGACTACAAGTACAGGAATAAATCTCAAAACTATACATTTGTAAATAAATCTTAAAAAATAGGGGGTCTATATTTTAATAGGGTGTCGAAATTTCAAATTGAAACTAATAGTTCAAATGGGGTATCATATGAAAGGGCTTGATGTACACATTGCAAAATATATTTTATTTATTTTTTTCGACGCATTATTTCTTATTTATAATGAAAAATATCAAATTTAATAATGATACCTACGGAACCCTCGGTGGGCGAGGCCGACTCGCACTTGTCCGGTTTTTTTTATATTACTAGGGTGACAAACAAGCGTACGACCCACCTGAACGCTTGTAACATCATCACGCTTGACGCATCACTCGAGCGTTGCCGACCCAGCAAAAACCCCTTGCAGCAACCCATATTCATCCCACTGCTGGGATATGGGTCTTCCTTCAATCGAAGAGGGTTTAGAGCGTACTCCTCGTCGCTGCTCAACTGTGTGTTGGCGGAGGCCACAGTGTTTTCAAGCCACTCAAAGGTCAACTTCGTATAACGACTGTCTAGTGACAACAGCCGAGACCGACTGCTTAACGTGCCTTCCAAAGTACGGACGAGCTGGAGGATAAATAACCACAGGATAAATCCACAGACAGGCTACGGTTGACGTTGCTTAACTTGCATGATTCTCAATCTGAATTTATATATTAATATACTCTGAGAAAGATTTTGGAAAATAATAAACATAGCAACTAAAATACTTAATGGATGAGTGAAATACTAGGTTAGGTTAGATTTGGTATGTTTATATCATCTTTTGTGGCCAGCCCCCTTACCACCACTGTTCACCTTAAAATGGTCTACAAAAATGTCCGCGATGGTATATGTCTATCTCTTAGGGATAACCCACAATAACCGTTTTTTATCCTTTAATTTCAATTTGAAATAGAATCGCTTATTCATTGGTATGAATACGCAATCTATTCAGTTATTGAATCGCAATAAGAGGTGGTGGTAAGGGGGCAGGTTAGTATAATAGTCACCGAGTTTTATAATTGGTTAGGTTCTTGAATACCCAATCATTTTAAAGGCCTTGTCAGTATTCCTTACTATGCTGCAATGTACAGATTTTGTTTCTCTACTGTTTTGCTTTAGGATTTTCAACCGTAGCGGAGGCATTGTTCCCCGCCCATACCTCCCATCAGGCTGAGTGATTACACGTCAGCCCGTGATGACACCCACTCCGCAGTGATAGCTTGTGTAAATATTTTCTTCTGCATTTTTTCCTGATAAAATGAATGAATCGAAACTTCTCATGCAAAAGCCATTTTTATTTTTGGACATGTCACCTACCGCTTTTAATTGTGAACGAATAGGTTTTGATAATTTAATTTCGGTCTAGCTATTAAGTTATCTTAGTGGTCAGTATCCAAAGGCACAAGGGTCCAGAAGTTTCCACAGATTTTAAAAAGAGAACAAAGTTGCATTCGTGGAGTGTAAGTAGTAAGTAACTTACCACGAAGGGTGTAATTGGCTCCTCTAGATTTATATATATCATGCAACGCGAAAGTTTAAAAGTTATTATAGCTTATCAAGATCTTTAGAGCCCAAGCCAACCTCACCTGCACGTGGTTGCACCCTGCGGACTAAAGAAAGGGGCTCTGGCGAAAAGTGATTTGAACTTACCTACGTCATCAGCGGTATTTTGTATGCAAAATGACAGATTTGACTAACAAACTCGTAACGTAGTTTTGGCAATAGCAGTATGATGCAAAGAACATAGCTAGTGTATTTATACCATGCTTATATCGAAGTATGAATTTCGAAACTTTTTTTTTTATACTACTTCGGGTGGCAGACAAGCATACGGCCCGCCTGATGTGAAGCGGTTAAATATCCGCCACCCCCGCTGCCAACGCAGCATCTTCCTTTCTGGTGACCTCACTCACTCGCAGGAACACAACAACCCTCAAGGGAATTGTTATTTGGCTGCGGTATTCTGTGAGGTGGAGGTAAATTCCCCAGTTGGGTAGCTTACAATTACGCTCCCTACCTCTCTTTTCGCCAGAGCTTCGTTTGTCAGTCAGCAGGGGGCACCGCGTGCAGGTGAAGTTGGCTTTGGTTCAAAGATGTTAAAAAACCACTTACACCCCAAACTTTCATCTGAATGGATCAGAAGGAATCTGAATGTATAGGGACAGGGAACCAGGTTATTTAAAACCGAGACCACAGTAATACTATGTATAGTACGGCCACTCCCTGCCGCTCTTTCGTATCGACCTCACAAACTGTTTCAAATTCATCTCAGAAGGGAGCCTCTGAGATGAATTTGAAACAGTTTGTACGGTGCTGTACACACACACGCTCATTCACTATCTGCACATACGCTTTTGTTTATGTAGTAGCTCATGTCGTGACATTTCTATGGAGTGACCTGGGCGTGCCAAGACACTGAAAAAATACACATCAATCTCCAATATTTTACTAACAAATTACACGTTTGAAGTTGAGGTTTGAAATTACACGTTTATAAATTGTTGTAAAAATTATTGATTTCTTATATAATGAAAAAAGAACATATATTTTTTTAAACTTATTGTAACTTACCTACTTACAATAAGTTTCAAAATTTACAGACTATTTTCTGAAAGAAAAAAGTGTTCGTCGTGTTCGAGAGCAGGTGGACGCGTCTATAAACTCGCCCTGATGAAGGTCTCCATTTGGAATAGAAACTTAGTCGGCATTTATATATCCCGTATAACCGGTTTAATATAAAAAAATAATTAATAAAAAATAAAAAAAAATATCATGAGCAACAGCATTTCCTGCGGTTAATCCATCTAACACCAAACGAAAGTTGCTTAACCTTCGTTATTGATAAATCTACAGACAACTCTCTAAAGAGACTTCAACATCCTTTGATTATCAATATATCATATACGTCAACCATTTCATATTCAAACCCGTTTGATTTGCAAATGTTTGCGGTTGTCATGTGTGCACAGTTGTCGTCTTGCATCTCTGTCTATCAATGCGCTGTCTCACTCTCATCTATGGTGAGTCTAATCACTCATCGTCTATACATTTATTATTTAATCTCTGCTAGGGTGACCATCATTCATAACGAAGAGAGACATTTCAATAGTACGGTTCCTATGATATAAGATTATGCAGTGCTGTGGGCGATACGAGGATGGATCGATGCTTTTTGTTATCACTTATAAAAAATGAAACGAGTGGCTAGTTACATACTAACATCATAATATACGTGATTATACTTATAAGTAGGGCACACTAGTACGTCCACAAATTAGCCGTAGATTTTTTTTATACCGTAGTAACGCTCGCAATATAAAATATCGCTCGCGCGCCGCGACTCCCGCTGCCAACGTAACAATTCCTTTCATTCTGGTGACCTCACTCACTCGCAGGAATACAAGAGTCCTCAAGGGAATTGTTATTTGACTGCGGTATTCTGTGATGTAGAGGTACTTTCCCATTCGGGCAGCTTATAAATACGATCTAACCTATCTCTTTTTCGCCAATGTCCATTCCGCCAGTCGGCAGGGTACACCACGTGCAGGTCAAAGACTAATAAAGAAGCCAATGGCGTAGCTTACGCTAGACGGGCCATGTATCAAAACTTGGTGGTTGGCCCTTCTACCACAGATTACATAATAGTTACTACGTAACTTCTACCTAAACACTTCAGCCCCCATAGCATGACAAATGTCACGTGATCTATCTAACATTCGTTACGCTACGAATTACACTTGGCTAGGGGAGCTGGGCTGAGGGGGCTCTTCTATCTACTCGAACCGAACATTCTGGGAGCCCTTGTAGCACGGGGTCCTCGTATCATTTATAGGTAGCTACGCCCCTGAAACAAACAGTTATTTCATTCTAACATTCCATAACATTCCTTGTATATTCGCAATATATAATTCGCAATTTGCTTTCCTTTTTTTTTCTCGTTCATCAATCATATTGTATTTGTGAAGTGGTCAAACTCTCTCAATGTATTGTTATGTTAAACTGTGGTTAACGGTGTTGGTTTTGCATTTACTGTAATTTTAAGTGCACTTTTGTTAATAAACATAATGTAAAACTGTTTGTTAGACCCAAATAAACAGAAAAAAAAAATGATGTGACAAAATGTGTTTATTTTAAAAAGAAATCTAAACGCCCAATAAAATGACCAGAGGAGCAATTCTCGTAATTAAAATGTAGTCAAAATTAAGTTCCGATCCAGTCTCGATCTCACAAATGTCACATTTGGTATTCTTGTAACACAATATGTAACTTCAAAGTTTAATTTAAGTGGGATTAAATCGAAATATTACCGAAAATTAAACAAACTAAGTATATTACTTTGCCAACAATAAGAATTGATAATAACTAAGGAATGAAAACAAGTATTAAATTTTAGTCAAGTCACAATTCACTCTCGATTCGGTCAACTATCAATCTAACTATTAATCAAAACATTACGAGGATTGGCCTTCAGCCCCCCTTACCACCATCTCTTATTGCGATTCAATAACTGAATAGAATGCTTATTCATACCAATGAATAAGCGACTCTATTTCAATGAAATGATATTTCAATGAAATGATATTTCAATGTAATGATATTTAATTGAAATAGAGTCGCTTATTCATTGGTATGAATGAGCATTCTATTCTGTTATTGAATCGCAATAAGAGATGGTGGTAAGGGGGCTGGTATTCGTAATCGATCACCTATGTCCACACACGTGGAGCTGTGTTCACACACATAGTTTCAAATTATGGCTTAACATTAAACAGCTAATTTTCATAATCCTGAAAAATATGTTTATCAAGATTCTTAATTTATTTATTGCGCCTGAATAAAAATAAAAGTAAATAAATATTTCTGGACAATTTACACAGCGCCATCTAGTCCCAAATTAAGCGCAAAGCTTGTGTTATGGGTACTAGACAACTGATAAATATACTTAAATACATTTTTTTTTTGTAAATACATACTTGTAATAATACAGAGAAAACACCCAGACCAAGACAAACAGACATGTTCATGCACACAAATGTTTGTCTTGTGCGCGAATCGAACCCGCGACCTAAGAGTCAAAGTGGCCATTGCTAACCATTCGACCTCCGAGCTCGTCAAAAGTAACAATGTCATTTAAACTTTTGGGTCAAATTTTCATGCTATTCATTTCGCATGGTGAGCCTAGCGGCATGGTTTATATCGGCACGTTATTCCGACACGTACATACATAATGCGCCGACGGCGACCTAATTATCGTGTGGTTTAATTAACGCGTCTCCCGCAAAACCGACGGCAGTTTTCCCGTTGTACTCGCTACGCTGCGCCACGCTCCGCCCTACCGCAGAATAGCAAACAATTCTACATGTTCACTTCCTGTCATTTGCTACGAGTACTAAATTAAGAGCCGGCTGTACGTGTGCATAACGCTACTGTAAACTTTAATTATTTGTCTAATTTTAGTGAGTCGGAAAAATTTTAGTTAGTCTTTGTTTCTAACTACAAGCTTATCGTTTAAAGTTAACGTCACCACCGCGCTGATTTAGAAACTGGCGAAAGACCAACAGCACCTAGTGCAGCAGAGTTGCCAAATTGGCCGATTTGTCGCTGATTGATCTACAGATTCATAGACAAGGCCATCATATAAAATAGACTAAAAAAGATCGCCAGAATAGGTGTAAGGCAAGCAACAAAATATAACGACGAACACAATCGTCCTTTAGATACTAGTCTCCCCTCAATCAAAGGGGTTTAGAGCGTGCACCACCACGCTACTCAACTGTGGGTTGGCGGAGTATTGCACCTTACTTATTCCATACCACAGTATAAGCAATAGTACTACGCACATATGCCCACCTCCCAGCTGAGTCGAATGTGAATTGTTGTTTTTTGTATGGATTGGCCAGGGTGTGTCCATACTTAGGTGCTATGAAGTGACCTGAATGCTCCCACACTTATCTTTTCCTCTTTCTCCTCCCCTACAATGGAAATGATTGTCATTAAATAGCAATTTAAACTTTCATCAATGAGGCAAGATAAGACACCGCAGTGCCGAAAATCTCATTCCTAAAAATACAAAAGTATTTCTAAATAAATAATGGCACTTAACAAACAAAATGGATGACTAACGACAAAATAATAATGAGACATTCTGCCGTCTGGGTATTGAAATTGTTTGTTTCTCAAAAAATATCCCTCCGCTATTCGGAACAAATTAATTTATGCAACTAAAAACTTAATTAGAATCCTTTGGCCATCTCATTTGCATAGCCTGCGACGATCCACCGTTTAATTAACATCGAAGCCAAATATTTTACTAACTAGCAGAATTGAAGTATGGAGAGAAACCTCGATTGGTTGTTTTCACGGAGCGAATACTTAAGGGATATGTTCCAGCTTTACTTGAACGAATATGAAATTGTACCAATGCGGAATGGGTGAAAATTTAATGTATCCGATGGGACTATAAATAAATTGGAATCGTAGTGGTGGAGTACAAAACAAGTACTCGTACAAGTTCAATATTTTTTTTATGTACCACGTCTGTTGGGAAACAAGCATACGGCCCGCCTGATGTGAAATGGTTGGCGCAGCCATATAAACGCTTGCATCATGAAATATCGCTCGCGCGATGCCATCATCATTTAACTCACAGAATACTGCAGCCAAATAACAATTCCCTTGAGAGTTGTTGTGTTCCTGCGAGTGAGGGAGTTCACCAGAAAGAAAGGAGATGCTGTACTGGCAGCGGGGATAGAGGCGCGCGAGCGATATTTTATATTGCAAGCGTTAATATGGCTACGGTAACAGCTTCACATCAGATGTACCGTAATCTTGTCTGCCATCCAACATAACAACAAAAAAACGCGGCCTTTGAACGTATCCTTTTGATTTTCATCCATGGTTCGTCCCACATAGCTTAGAATACCACGGTCTATCTAAGGATGGCAGAAATATATGACGAGTGATACGAAATAATGAGGAAGACGATTGCAGAATTGGCTACGTCTCAATAATCATTAACTGAAGCTAACTTAGATAAAGGGTTAATTCAATTCTGTTGATTTTACCGTACTGCTGCGAAAACCAATAAATTTTGAAGGGAATGAGATTTTAGTGGGTATTCGAGCGAAAGATGTTTACTTAAATTAATTCCGGCTCTTAAAAGAAGTACTGGCAATCAAATTAATATATATAAGGTGTAATTAGTCCGCCACCGTCTATGAGCCAAAGCCAACCTTACCTGCACGTGGTGCACCCTACTGACTGATGCTCTGTCAAAAAATAGAGGTAGGGGCGCAGCGTATCTGTAAGTTGCCCGACTGGAGAAGCACCTCACACTGCATAGAAATAGAGAAAACTGAAGTTCAGTTTCGAAGTTCTGTTTTGTTTTCTTGACATGCCTGGCAACGGATGGAGTCTCTTCCGTCGTTTTTGTTAAGAAAACAGAAGATAAAAAAACGAAGGTACAAAATTGTTTCTTTGCAATGAGGGAATGTATTTAAACAAGTGATTATACAAGTGATTGCTTTCCATCAGGTGACCCACATACTCGTTTGCCCCCGTCTTCGTCTTATATAAAAAAAAACCGGACAAGTGCGAGTCGGACTCGCCCACCGAGGGTTCCGTAGGTACGTATTATCATTATTAAATTTGATATTTTTCATTATAAATAAGAAATAATGCGTCGAAAAAAATAAATAAAATATATTTTGCAATGTGTACATCAAGCCCTTTCATATGATACCCCATTTGAACTAGTAGTTTCAATTTGAAATTTCGACACCCTATAAAAAATATAGACCCCCTATTTTTTAAGATCTATTTACAAATGTATAGTTTTGAGATTTATTCCTGTACTTGTAGTCTATAACGATGTTACTTGCCAAATTTCATAGTTCTAGGTTAACGGGAAGTACCCTATAGGTTTTGATTCCCTTGAGAGTGTCGAAATATGCGTTTTTTGCTGAATAAATGGCCGTAAGTTTTTTCTATGTAAACTTAGCAGTTTGATTATTTTACAACTTCATGGGACCGTCGACCTGAGTATACAGTTCAAATTTCAGCTTGATACCTCCACGCATTCTCGACATAGAAATTCTTGACAGACAGACAGACAGACAGACAGACAGACAGACAGACAGACAGACCGACAACAAAGTGATCTTATAAGGGTTCCGTTTTTCCTTTTGAGGTACGGAACCCTAAAAATGTAGAAACATTCCCTCATTGCAATGAAATATTCTTTTTTTTAAATATGCTTTAAAATAATCATGTGTATACTCGTATCAATCTAAAATAAGCGTGTGGACTGATATATTGGACATTTTAATCGATCTGTATCGATCGATCAATAATCGATATTAGATTGAATGTGATCTCATGTTAATTTACCATTAGACCATTGTTACGTTACACCATTAACCCATTATATTATTTCATCAACGTTATTTTTGGCCTATATTACCACAGCTGGATATCGGCCTTCCCAACGCTTTGCATCTTATACGATTCTCCGCTTTCCGAGTCCAGCCGCATTTTTGAGGTCATCGGTCCATTTAAATTTAAAACATTCAATCTCGAATCATAGAATAATGGATTTATATTACAGTTGAGGACCTTACACCCAACAAAATCCTCGTAGTGGTCCGCCAACAAAAAAAGGTTGGGAACCACTGATCTAGAGGGCGAACGCCAATACTTCTATGCCTTATACGCGTAACTTTTATCATTCATACCACAAACTATATAGGTACATGATTTGATTTGTTTCTCTTTCCTCGGTTTAGATCTGAGACAGGTCTGTCTGCCGGTGCGTCTGCTCAATGAGCTAGCCAAAAATATAACAATGGGTACATTTCACTGCTCTTATAATGATTTTAAACAGGCGATATCGTTACGCGTGGAAAATATGTATTAACTAATCAAATATTTATATAATATAAATATACATAATATGTGTAATATGTATAATATATTTAAATTAATTTATTAATTATAATATAAATTTGATTAAATATTATTGTTTACATTGTAATAAATATTAATATAATGTGAATGAAGTTTAACAAATGGATATATGTATGTTGCATGCAGTTATATTGTAATTATTATACTCGTATGTCTAAGTGGGTGCATTGGACTACGTCTGTAATGCCCATTTAGAATAAATAAATAAATATAAAAGCGAAAGGTCACTCACTGGTTAAACACGGAATCTCGAAAACTACTTGACATATGAAGCTGTTTAGTAGGTAGGTAGGTTCTAGGTAATATCAGTTAAGAACGAATTCTGAGATAGAGTTGAATTAGAAGAATCTTAAGGGTGTGGTAAGTTTATATGAAAGTTCTAGGTTTTTGCAAACATAGACATAAATATGTTATAAACGTAATAGCATAATAGTTTAAAACGTAATGCAAATGATTCCGATAATATTCTCCCTCGTCTGTGCATGTGACAGACTAAGATGGGTAAAAATTTATAAGTCTAAAAATCTAAAAACTGAAATCTAAACTTGTACAGGTCGGTTCCCCAAGATAACTGACCACTTTCCCATACTAAAATGTAAGGCAGAGTGGTCAATTATCTTAGGGTACCGACTGTACTTTTCTATTGCATTTATGTATTACTAGCTTCGACCCGCAGCTTCGCCCGCGTTAACTTTTTTTATAAAAAGTATCCTATGCCCTTCCTACCTTTGAGAATATGCGTACAAAGTTTCATGATGCTCGGTTGAGTATCAAGTTTCATGATAATCGGTTTGATAGGCGTGTTAGTTCACACCGAAACGGTGTGAACTTTCGAGCATAACAAACAAACTCATATACACATTTATAATATTAGTAGTAGTAGATTAGTAGGGAAGAAGGGATATTTATAATTTCATTTCTAAACGCCTGTACAAACGTAACAGCAAAAACACTAACAAGCAATAATACTGGATCAGTGTACAAAACGTTGATAACAAAACTGATATGGATAATTCCTGTACTCCATAGACTGTACATTTCACCTAATTTGATATCAGCAGAGTTACTTCCCATTAAATCGATCTTACGTCCAAAGTGATCTCGATTAAAGAATCCATTACTCAGTATTTGCTAAGTATACATTGCCCGGTTAATATACATAAACATGAAACGGATAAAAGCGAGACGGGAAATGAAGCTTTACCTCATTTGCTCACAGACAGCGTAATACGATTTAATAGATCACCTAGAATATTGGATGGTGTAATGCAAAAGCGATCAAATCATCGTCGTTGTAATAAATTTTATCTCATAGACGTAATAGATTATGGTAGGCAAATCGTCTGATTACAAACGATGTCGTCAGTTTCTAAATGCCCGACGTTTTACGATTTGCCGAAGGCAAATTGTAGATGCATTCGGCTTATCAAGAGTGCGCCAAACCGGTAATGTCCGAATGAACCTTCGGCTTCGACCTCCCCTTCGTCTTTGGCCAAAAATTTGCCGAACGTTTGGCCGAAACCGAAGCTTTCCAATTCTTCGCAATCCAGATAAAAATCCGCAAAAACAAACAACACGTGTTTCCTGTACAATTATTCTGTCAGCACTGGAATGGCACTGGATTGGCCGTCTACATGATTCCAGTAGCGCTGGAATGGCCGTGCTGGATTCAAAAGTATCGGCAATCCAGTTTCTGCACTGGATTGCTCACTGGATCCAGTGTATTCCAGTGCCGGTTTCCATTATTTCAATAGTATTCCAGCGCTGGATTCGATCGCTGGACTGGAATAATGTAAACCGGGCATTTTATTCATTACCTTTTTTGATGGTCGCCGCAGTTAATCCTGGCTACACAGGAGACACAATGGTGGGAATATGTGTCCGTTCCGTTTTTAAGTCAAATTATTAGTTCTCTTTTATTATCAACTAACAAAAGCTTTTTGAACATTTCATTTCCTTGTTTGTCTTAAAATCCTTGTTTTACTTAAAATCGCTGTTCGCTTTAGCCTTGTAACTATTGAAATACTTCGTAAATATTCTATAGATAGGCTAACGCAGCTCAGTGCCAGTACTGGAGAGAAACACTAGGCATTAATCGTCTTATCGCTAACGAGTTGGTACTCGCAATCTGTCTCGACGATATTATCTGAGGCACTACTATTGTTTTGTACAAATTAGAAATTTACTATGTGTACTTTATGGGTAACTTGGGCTTGGATTAGATAAGCATATAGAAGATTCCAACATTTAAGTTCATGTGACCCTGTGATTACGTTTTTTTTACGTGACGTCAAATAAATTGATGAACCCCGGCTGCACGCACGAAAAAGCATGACTCATTGTCACGTTTCGCCTAAGCCGAGCCGCTTATCAGTGTATGACTATTTACAGAGTTTTATGCAACAAGAAACACTCTATTTAAGACATGTTAGTACATATATGAACATCATTTACCTACTTGAAAAAAATATATATATATATTCCTGGACAATTTACACAGCGCCATCTAGTCCCAAATTAAGCGCACAGCTTGTACTATGCGTACTTATACTATGCTTTTTGGGGTGTAAGTGGTTCATCAACACCTTTAAACCTAAGCCAAGTTCGCTTGCACGCGGTGCACCCTGCTGACTGACAAACGAAGCTCTGGCGAAAATAGAGATAGGGAGCGTAATTGTAAGCTACCAGACTGGGGAATGTACCTCCACCTCACAGAATACCGCAGCCAAATAACAATTCCCTTGAGGGTTGTTGTGTTCCTGCGGGTGAGTGAGGTCACCAGAAAGGAAGGAGATGCTGCTTTGGCAGCGGAGGTGCCGGCGCGCGAGCGATATTTTATGTTGCGAGCGTTAATATGGCTACGGCAACCGCTTCACATCAGGCGGGCCGTATGCTTATCTGCCACCCAACGTAGTATTAAAAAAAATTTTTTAAAAAATACTAGACAACTGATACATGTACTTAAATACATTTTTTTTTATTTTAATAAATAGACACTCTGTATAGAACAGTACAATATTTTCCTCATAATAAAATTTGTTCAAAAAGCACGAGCAATATCTTTGGAAGGTGTCGCTCATTCCGTTATAAAAACCACGAAACGCTTTGCTTTCTCTCTCAAAAAACTTGAATCATAACACAAATTAATCGTCCATAAAAATTTAGTATTACAAATACAACGAGCTTAAAACAGTGGGAGGTTAATTATGTGCAAGCACCCGTATTACTTTCCAATGTTATGAATAGATGTCAAAATATTATCACAAATCTGCATATTTAGTTAGATATCTTAATTTTTAGGAGCATTTTCGCAATAATTGCGAATATTTAAAACAGAATCTGTGGGCCTACCGCCTATGCTGAAGCCGATACCGTTCGATACCGATTTAAATTCTGAAAATAGATTTAGGTTAAAGTTAATAACAAACATCTTCAGGTTAATCGGTAGCGCTTTAAGGAAATTGTTTGACATGATATCTAAGGCCTGTTTCGAAGAGTACGTAAAGGCGTCTGTCCCGACAGTTGTTATTAGATAATAGTCGTTAAGCCAAGCCTTTAGGCGGTCTTTAGCCAATCCGCAGCGTGGTGGAGTATGCTCTAAACCCCCTTCGATTGAGGGGAGGCCCGTATCCCAGCAGTGGGATAAATAAGGATTGACGACGATATCTACAGCCTCTTCTTACAATAACACCACTCGCACACAAACTAGAACCGTACTGTCCGATTTCAGAGTGTATTTTGCCATGCATTATCAAGTTTTGAAATGAATTACTTGTCAAGGTTTTCCCAGGAGATTACAGTATGGGGTTCTTCAAAATAAATGTGAGGTTTTTACAGGGTTGGCAACGCGCTGATGTTGCCCATGGTGTTGTTAGCGTCCATAGGATAGATTGCGGTGAACGATTCCCATCAGCAAGCTGCTTGCTTGTTTTCCACCTTAATGGTATTTCCAGTTTAAAAACGTCATCAAGGTTTTTTGTTACATTTAATAGCTCTTGTCTATTTTGACGTTTGACTACTAATATTAGTGGTCATAGATAAAAGAAATGAGGTGAGACAGTGTCATGAACACGGCCGTGTGTTCTATGTGAATACGTTATTTATACTAAAATTATCTCAAAATGCTTCGCGCTTCCCACGCCTCCGCACGCGATATTCCATAGTCCTTGCTTAGCGTCATATATTTTTTGAGCTATCTATCCAGTCGTGTGGTTGAATTTTGGATGGAGATGATAGATTTGTAGCTGCAACACCAAACCCTATCCCCCGATTTTGTTATCATTCGTTTTTTTGAATTGCCTCCCTATGGAAGCAATTTTAAAGACGTATTCACGTATGAAGAAAAGCACCAGTAGTAGTGGTTATAAATACGTGATATGTTTTCGAGTGTACGCTCATCACGTGAGCACAAAGCGCGCCGAAGCCCAGGTTTAATTACTACTAATCGAGCCCCTATCTAGATTCTTTCGCTGCTTGTTAGTGTTAGGACGGGCGAGATACCATCGAGATTTATTTAATAACATAACAGTAGTACCGCTGCGGCACAAGGCTCCCAATGACACGATGTTTAGGTCTTTTATTGCGTCAGAGACGAGACCGATACGATAATTGAATATCACAACGCTACTGCTGAGTGTCATGGAGAGTATTCATATATCACTACATTAATTGAAATTTATGTTATACCACGCCAGGTGCCAAATAAGCACACGACCCGCCCGATGTAAAGCGTAGCTTATAGACGCTTATAATTCAAGTCTTACTCGTGCGCTGGCACACCCCCTGCTTACGCAGCATCTCTTTACGTCTGGTAACCTCACTCGTAGAATCGCAACAATTCTTAAGGGTAATGTTATTTAGAGTCGGTTTTCTGTTAAGTTAAAAATTAGAAAATCTAAGAAAACTGAACGACCATGTTAACTTTTCTAATGTAACATTATATCTTTTGACAGAAATGTCAGTCATTTGGCAGATTGCGCGAAACCAATTCGAATTCAAGATTCATTGATAAATAGACAGTACAACGTCTGTCGTACACTACTACTACATAAAAATAAAGAAATCTGGAGGGTACATGATTAGTTTATTCCTGTAAAACTGAGAGGAATCGGTTCCATATTTACCTACGCACAATCTGATCGTCTCGTGTAAATGGTAGCGTTGGTGAATTGTGGGATAACGCTAAATGCTCTTTATCAGCTGCATCGAAATATTTGAGTAATGACTGCATATTAGTTATTATGACTTACTTTGTTACAAATTCTTGGTTAAGCTCTGCTTATGATGAATTTAATTCGACATAATATGACTGACGACCGAGCAATCTTAGTGTCTCTAGTAGCTAAGAAATATACTTAGTCACACAGTAAAATTTTTGATTTTTATTATACCTGCCGAATACCAAACAAGCAAACGGCCCAGCTGATGTCAAGTGGCTACCTTAGCCTATAGACGATTACAAGTACAGATAGATAAGATTATTAGAAGTACTAGGTATTGCTCGGGTGCTGACCCACTACTAACGCAGCATCTTTTCATATCTGATCACCTAACTCACTCACAGAAATAAAAAACTTCAATGGTATTCTTATTCGACTGCGGTTTTTATGTGGTACTATCTAGTAGACAGGCGCTACCTCTCTTTCGCCAGAAATTTGTTACGTTAGCTAGTCGCCAGCTGTAAACTTGGCGGTGAGCCCTTAACACCCCTGTTTTATTTCAGATTACTTTCAGATTGTACGGGTATACTTTCAGATACCTAAATACATACTAATATAACTGACAATTTAAATATACATTCAATGGAAAAACAGACCAACTTCTCGCAGGCTATGTTTAGAATTGATGATATGTGGCCGATCATTTCATGAAATGGTGGTATTTCATGTAATGGAAAATATCAGCTGCCCACATCATGATATGGCCTGGGACATACCGGATATGCTGAAGCCGATTCCCATCGGATTTTTGAATACAAAAATAAAACTTGAGCTTAGATTTATGGTATTTGTGTTTACCGTAGCTGGTAGGAACTCTGGAGTTCTACAGACTAAGCTGAATAATCGATGGTAATCGGTTTCAATCAATAAATAAATCAGCTTTTGACGATATAGAAATAGAAATATATATTTACTAGCGGCCGCCCGCGACTTCGTACGCATGGAGATAGGTAGTTATTTGCAAATAATTTTTAATTACATTCGAAAAAGCTAAATACCTAATAAAAGGAAAAAAATAAAAAAAAGTTAAAAACAATCAATATCTAGACGAATTTTTAGAATCAATGAAGTCGACGGATATTATTTTTTAAAACCTCTTTGTAAAACCTAAAGTACTTTTTATTGTTATAATAAAACATCCCTCCTTATAATAGTAAGTATGTAGTTGTTTTCAATATTTTTTATACTTAAATATCATTTAAAATCCTTCTGCTATAATTACTTTAACTTCAATAACATTGGATTTTCATACAAATTTCCAACCCCCGTTTTAACACAAAAAATGGGTTGATTTTTAAAGATACATTATTAGTAGGTACACCTCCACACTATCTATACATTTTAAATTTCAAGTTTCTTACTTCAAAAATATAGAACTTTCATACAAACTTCCAACCCTCGTTTTAACCCCAAAAAGGTGTTTATTTCTAAAGATACATTTTTAGTACACCTCCACACCATCATAGAGCATACATTTTAAATTTCAAGTTTCTTACTTCAAAAACATAGAACTTTCATACAAACTTCCAACCCTCGTTTTAACCCCAAAAAGGTGTTGATTTCTAAAGATACATTATTAGTACACCTTCACACCATCTATAGAGCATACATTTTAAATATCAAGTTTCTTACTTTAAAAACATTAAACTTTCATACACACCTCCAACCCCCATTTTAACCCCAAAACGAGGTTGATTTCTAAATATACTTTATTAGTACACCTCCACACCATCTATAGAGCATACATTTTAAATTTCAAGTCTCTTGCGTCAAAAACATAGACCTTTCATACAAACTTCCAACCCCCGTTTTAACCCCAAAAAGGGGTTGATTTCTAAAGATACATTATTAGTACACCTCCACACCATCTATAGACCTTTCATACAAACTTCCAACCCCCGTTTTAACCCCAAAAAGGGGGTGATTTCTAAAGATACATTATTAGTACACCTCCACACCATCTATAGAGCATACACTTTAAATTTCAAGTCACTTACTTCAAGAACATAGAACTTTCATACAAAGTTCCAACTCCCGTTTTAACCCCAAAAAGGGGTTGATTTCCAAAGATACATAATTAGTACACCTCCACACCATCTATAGAGCATACACTTTAAATTTCAAGTCTCTTACTTCAAAAACATAGTACTTTCATACAAACTTCCAACCCCCGTTTTAACCCCAAAAAGGGATTGATTTCCAAAGATACATAATTAGTACACCTCCACACCACCTATAGAGCATACATTTTAAATTTCAAGTCTCTTACATCAAAAACGTAGAACTTTCATACAAACTTCCAACCCCCGTTTTAACCCCAAAAAGGGGTTGATTTCCAAAGATACATTATTAGTACACCTCCACACCATCTATAGAGCATGCATTTTAAATTTCAAGTCATTTACTTCAAAAACATAGAACTTTCATACAAACTTCCAACCCCCATTTTAACCCCAAAAAGGGATTGATTTCCAAAGATACATTATTAGTACACCTCCACACCATCTATAGAGTATACATTTTAAATTTCAAGTCTCTTGCTTCAAAAACATAGGACTTTCATACAAACTTCCAACCCCCATTCTGTTCCTTAGGGGTAGAGTATCGTAAAATCCATTCTTAGCGGATGTCTATACCCTTTATGGAACCTACCTGCCAAATTTCAAGTTTGTAGGTGTTATAGTTTCTGAGATTTCGTGATGAGTGAGTCAGTGATTTTCTCTTTTATTTATATAGATTTCAACATCACATAACATAGCAAAGGTGTACAAATACAACATTACATATAATAGAAGATGTGATGTTGAAATTTTGGCCCACCCTCAGGTGAGCAGAGATATGAGCAGCAACGCACTGCTACATCTTTCATCAGTTAATACTTACTTACTCCATCATCCACCGTTAGAAGCGCTGATATAGTTTTGTTTTTATGATTCATCATGGCGGCAGGTTGACAATAACTGTGACTAAAAAACCGGACAAGTGCGAGTCGGACTCGCCCACCGAAGGTTCCGTAGGTACGTAGTATCATTATTAAATTTGATATTTTTCATTATAAATAAGAAAAATGCGTCGAAAAAATTAAATAAAATATATTTTGCAATGTGTACATCAAGCCCTTTCATATAATACCCCATTTGAACTAGTAGTTTCAATTTGAAATTTCGACACCCTATAAAAAATATAGACCCCTTATTTTTTAAGATCTATTTACAAATGTATAGTTTTGAGATTTATTCCTGTACTTGTAGTCTAAAACGATGTTACTTGCCAAATTTCATAGTTCTAGGTCTACGGGAAGTACTCTATAGGTTTTGATTCCCTTGAGTGTGTCGAAATATGCGTTTTTTGCTGAATAAACGGCCGTCACTTTTTTCTACGTAAACTTAGCAGTTTGATTTTTTTACAACTTCATGGGACCGTAGACCTGAGTATACAGTTCAAATTTCAGCTTGATACCTCCACGCATTCTCGACATAGAAATTCTTGACAGACAGACAGACGGACAACAAAGTTCTTATAAGGGTTCCGTTTTTCCTTTTGAGGTACGGAACCCTAAAAAAACAATATTATGGCGCCAATGGAAGATTTTAAAGTGAAATGAAACAATGTCGTTACGACACCAAACTAGAATAAATAAATAAATACCTACCATATCTCTGAGTTTCGCAAGCAACTCGGCTGGCTCCCGGTCAGACTTCGAAGAAACTTCCTTTATAATCTGTTTAAAAAATAAAAATCTTGTTTTTTCCAGGTAATATACAAAAGCTGACTCAAATTGCGTTTAATAAATAAATAAAGGATAAACGAGGTATAAATTTTGTGTTCCATTTTTCGTTAAAGTTAGGACACAGCGTTTGTACTAAATGTATTACGCAGAGACACTTTTATGGGTACTTAATAATAAAAAAGTTGTTGAAAAGCGATAACATAACAAGGAGCTATAAAGATTTACCGAGGCTATTTCGCGACTCTAATGCCAATAGCTAATAGGACGCATCCGCATTGCGACGTAATAAAAACACGAATCAACTAATGGAGATCAAAGATATGGCTTCCTTGGCAAAATATGCTGACTCCATAACTTATGTAAATTAATGGTTCATGCTATTAGCGTCACCTAAGTGACCTAATACCGTAAATTTACTTGGGGTCGATAAGTGTTATCCGTGTCGTTGAGGGTCAAACCTTGACACGAAGTTGACAAGCATTTCTTTTTTGTTTATATTTGGAACTAATTGTTCGCAACAATGTATCTTCGATCAATGTATCTTTTTTTTTATTTGTGTTTATATTCATATTGGTCGAGGATTTTATTATAAATCTTTTAACTTAATTTACATGCATAGTAGGAGTAATTAATATATTTCTCCTTATAGCAACAGCCTTTATAGGATATGTTTTACTTTACATCCTCATGTCTATTTCCTTGGCTCTACGTGATTTTTTTTATACGAGAAAGCAAACGAGCATGTGGGTCACCTGGTGGAAAACAATCATCATCGCCCATGTAGATCAGCAACACGAAGGGGTCGCCGATCAATTGCCAGCCTTTTAAGGAAAATAAAGACTATCTTCCTGAACGCTCCCATGTCGTCGTTGTTCGGAAATACCGCTGAGAGAAGTTGTTCCAAAGTTTCACCGGTCGTGCTAGGAAACGTACTATAAATATCATATAATATAGTAATTATCAGCAGCAGGTATCAAATCAAACAGCTCAACTAAGCACTCCCCGTGATATAATTTGTATAGAACGCAAAGTAGCGTCTCTCTTCGCATAGAGAGAGTCCAGTCGATCCGAGATCATTGTGTCACCGACGATTCGAACTGCTCTCCGTTGTATGCGGTCAAATGCAGCAAGCAATTACTGGAGCGCACCGGCTCAGAGATGCGAACAGTATTCATGTGAGATCGAACCTGGGCTTTATATAGTTCAAGGCGATATCGGGGTGTAAACGTGCTTTTTAACACACTTTTATTATGTCGACTTGTATGTAACTATGTAATGGAATCTAAGGTAGCTAATTTAACCATCTTGCAAGAATCGTAGCGTAATGAAAATTGGCAGCTGTATGTAGTTCTGATGACAATACAATAATATGATACTGTCGAACTGATCTGATGATGGAGCCGGAAGATATGAACTGGAACTTCACGATAGGACATCGTATCATAGCTGTTTTTGGATTTCTTAGAAAAGTCTTGTAATGAACTTTGACGACGATTAGGTTTCAAGGGCTGATGATGAAGCCGGCAGATTCCATGATGGAATATCGTATCATAGTCGTGTTTGCACTTGTGAGAAAGGCCACGTAATGGACTTTGAACACGATCAGGTTTCAAGGTTAAAACAAACCTATCGAGAACAATACAACCTCACATGTTTAAACAAATAAATTGATTCTGATTCTGATTCACCTTCACGTGGTGCACCCTGCTGACTGACAAACGAGGCTCTGACGAAAAATGAGGTAGGGCGTAGGGCATTTTTAAGGCACTCGACTGGGGAAGTACCTCTACTTCACAGAATTCCGCACCCAAATAACAGTTCCCTTGAGGGTTGTTGTGTTCCTGCGAGTGAGTGAGGTCACCAAAAAGCAAGTAAGGAGCGTAGGCTGGCAATGGATCGGCGACCTTTTGGGGGCTTTTATAGCACATCAAACTAAAAAGTGAAAAATAATCTACGCCCCACTATTTTCACAATAATGCTAGTATTTTTAACTCATTAATTTTTTCAGATTGAATTAAGAATTATTTAGTTTGATGTGCTTTAAAAGCGTGTTTTTTTAGTTTTTTTAAACTATAATTGTTATATATTAAAAATGCAAATATGTTTATCAAAAAACGGCTTGACCGATTATTGTGTGTAATGGATATTTGGTCGGTATAAAAATAGGTTGTATATTTCATTAATTTATATGGAAAAAGAATGTTTAGTCGATCAACTAGTTACTTATAATATACTGTGGTTTGGGACTACATGGTTTTATATGTATTATGTTTTATATTTGTCCTCGAATATTTATTTCTTTATTATAAATTGTAGCATATTGTTATGTCCATCGCCCCTGTGGATGTTCGAAGTAAAGTAGTTAAGAATACATAGTATTATTTTTTTCGCTTTACAAATTGTCGTACCGCAAATTAGTGAACGAATGTGTATTGCCCGAGGCGTACTTGGTTTTTCAGTAAAGACATCTCCGATCGAATAATTTCGATGATTATCTGTAACGAAGTTAGAAAACGGAATTCTGTCGGTAATTGGAACATAACCCAAAAATAATGGGCTCATTCATAGATAGTTCTTTAAAATACTATAGGAACATGTTTGCATATATTTGATGTACTGATGTTTCTAAAATTCACTACAGAAAATATATTGCTTTAATTGATATAAGATTATATTGATATAAGATATATTGCTTGATATAAGTACCGTACCCAGTACCTCTGTTTGTATGTATTTTTGTGACACGATAACTCTCGAACCAGTACTCCAATTTTTATGAAATATTGCTGAGCAACAAAATAGATTTTATGTAGAGAGTGAAAATTGATTTGAAATCGCGAAATCACAGTTCTCGGTGAACAACTAGTATTTTGAATTGTTTTACCTATACTCTGTAGTGCAAATAAACCATTTTGTTATCATTAATTAATCAGATATTTTTCCAGTAAGCAGTTTTTATAACACTCGGGCATTGCAATAAAGTAAGATAATTTATTTTTACCACAATGTTACAGATTGTTGATTTAGGATCACGCTTTCTTGCCGGAGAAAGTACCTACTTCTTAAATCTCGAAACGTATTGTTCTTACTTAAGATTACGAATTACAGTGTAATTTCTTTAAAGATAAGCATCTTGTACATCTGTTACGTTTCGGCTGTGACGACACAGCTGTGTGGCTCTCTACATAATCATTTGAATCTGTACAACGTTTATTGTTTTATAATCATCATCATTATCAGCCTGTATCTATCCATTGCTGGTATTAGGCCTTCCCGATTCTTTTCCACCTCATGCGATCCTCCGTTTTATGCATCCACCCGCTTCTAGCCTCTTTTTTTAAGATCAGCGGTCCATCTAGAAAAAACGAGTGTGTGACCACACGACTTACGCCTATGTTATGTATTTTATTTAACTTATGTTTATAAATCATTGTTTCCGTGAACATGGAAAACTGTTTAAAAAAATATAAGTATTATTAAGACGGCATAGTTAAGTAAAAGACATATTTAAGTACCTACTTAAGAACCCAAAATTTTGTAATGGCTGCAAAATGTCGTATATCGTTTGATTAGCAGCAACAGTAACAGTACTTAATTGTATATTTAGTTTAAGTAGTATTAAGTTTTGTTTATAATATGCATTCGAACACAATATTTATTGTTAACGAATAAATAAATACAAATATTGCTCTTCTTTACAAAAAATCATAAATAAAATCAGTTTTATCTAATTAATTACAACGAATATAAAGCATTAAAAAACAATAATACTATTATACTAATTTATCAGTAAAATTGCGTAATTAATATAAGATGTTGATATAAAAGTACATGGTATTGCATTTTTGTGGATTAGATTCCCGGCTCAAACAAGATTTTAAAAATCTTTGAGTGCAATTTTATTGACAATTAAAAATGTCTAAGGGAAGTCTTCTTTAAGTAAAAACTTCGTATCTGCTTTATTTATTTTCCTTCCAGGCGGAGTACTTCCTATATTATATAATTTCTGTTGGATCAATTGGGAAACACTAGACCAGCAATCAAGTGGACATAGGTTCAAGTCCCACCAAGAAGTTATACGAGTAATTTCTATTTTGAAATATTAAGATCAATACTGTCTATATGTTTTATAGACTTGTATATTTGTGACTGTGTATGTATTGTTGATTGCTATGTTGTACAAACATAAGAACTGCCTACACGCAAACAGCAAAAGCTCACTTCTATCCTTTATTCGATTAACTCGCGCTGTAGGGTACCTCTCCGTGGAGTTGTCGAAAATGGCGTAGCGGGATCTGACATTTAAGCACTAGGTAGGCTGTGTAGCTTGTTAAATAGACATTTGGGTGAAAGTAACTAGCCATCATATTTAAAGCCAAAGCCAACGTCGCCTCCTCGTGCACACTGTCGATTCATCATTCGTCATCATCATTATCGATATCTACCCATTGTTGCCTTATTTGCCATATTGCTGTCTCTCACATTGATGAGGGGAAGTCAATTTCCAAAAGCTTCTTACTACTACTAATTTCTTCTGATTAAATTTGTTGTGAGTTCCAAGGCAGCCGTAGGCTTACCCCCGGGATTGCAATGCACTTCACTGTTCATTGCCATAGATAGATACTTGGAAACGCATATCCATCCACACTGAATTAGGTTGACAATCGGAATTCACATAATCAATATCTTTCATATCAAGGTTGATAGATTGACCGCGTTCATTGCCTTTTTTGGTGGTCGCCGCTGTTAATCCTGGCTACACAAGCGGTGGGCAAGTGTGGTGGGTTCCCGTCCTGTTTATAAAAATCTACCCATTACTGGATATATCCCTTCCCTAATGCTTCCATCGGCATCCACTCTCTTCCAGCCTCATAGAAGATTGCAAACAAATAACAATACCCCTGAGGATTGTTTATGCAACATCTTCAGCGTTCAAAAGGAAAAAAAACATCGATGAAGTGGATGTAACTACAAAATATCTTTATTTTGCTAGAAATATGTTACGATCATCAACCTATATCTCCCTACTGTTGAATATAGGTCTTTCCCAATGCTTTCCACCATATGCGATCCTCCACTTTCCCAATGGTAGGGGTACCAACCACTTTTTTAAGGTCGTCTGTCGATCTAGCTAGACAAAGGGTGCCATACGCTTCGTCGCCCCATATATATCGGCATCAACCCATAATCATCCCACTGTTGGGATACCTCTCTGATGGGTCTCCCCTCATCGAAGGGGTTTAGAGCATACTACACCACGCTGCTCAATGCAGGCAGAGGCCAGTGTTTTCAAGACGCCCAGAGGCCACTGACTTGGCATAACGACTGTCATCTAATGACAACAGCCGGGACCGACGGCTTAACGTGCCCTCCGAAGCATGGAGAAGGTCGAGATAAATAAACCCATCCATAGACAGGCTACAGTCAAAGTTCCTTAACTTGCATGATCTATTAGACTGGATATAAATATATGTACAAGAATTATTCGACACATACTTTAACAGTATACAATAACTGTGAGAATAGCCCAGCAAAAAAAGAGTCAAGATAAAGATGTGAATACAATGTGAGGAACAAAAGCTTGATCATATATCATACCAACAAACTATTACGCGCTTTGACAGCATCTGCTGATAAAAACATAAAAACACGCTGGCAATTCAATCAGGTATTGTAAGAACTTGACACGATCTGGTTTGCTCTGTATGTGGCATTGACATGCAAGTCTGTAGACTGTTTATTAACATTTTTGTTATCAGTCAACCGCTTGTAGAACCTTACGACCTCCGTGTACTAGGCGAAGTTGAAACTGCCGAAGCTCTATAAATAAAATCTATGAAGCCATAAACCTCAGATATGCTTCGAATTAGCAAAGTCAAAGAATTGACAACGTCACGAATGACGCGTCACCAGCTCAATAGAGATTCCAAGTTTCTGCACCCTAGTTCATGCCAGGAAGGACGCGCCAATTGAAGACTTTGGAGATTGCGGTATTTGCATGGTGAGGATGTGTTAAAGCTTCCCGATGTTTCCCGAATGCTGCACTGTCCACTTGAATGCTAATCTTTTTATAGAAGACCAATTAATTAGCCATTATTACCATAACACGTCATCGGTAAATCGAACGTCTACTACATATAGTATTAATACGGATAATTTAAAGACTCCTATTAGTATACTACCACATAGAAGAAGTCTTTGGGATAATACAGTCTAATCTTTCTAGCTCTATGTTAAGTCCAACTTTCTAGATACAATCGTAAAGCGACATCCACGTTTCCTGTTTTACTTTTACAACTAAAGTTTCCCCGAGGCAAAGAAATCCTACGAAATGAGTGACATTATCTAGACAAACAATAAAATCACAGAATTAAATGAAAATTGTAATACAAATCTACAAATATAATCCTTGCGCTCTACCTTACTGACAAGTATCTATTTGATAAACAGACTAACATACAAATAGATGACAGTGATAGTTAAAAATATTTGCCAGTGATTTATTGCATACAATAGTGTATGCACATTTAAACAAAATAGAGTAAATTCAGCAGCAACAAAATCGATCTATCTTGGACACAGCCTTTAAGAGTTTAAACCAAGAAATATCAAAGAACTCAGAGTTGAAGAAAGAAAAGTAATCGTATTTAAGCGTGAATCAATTTTATCAATCATTAACAGGCAACACTAGTGATTGATAAAATAAAGCAAATCTGGCATCTGATTAAGAGCCTTAATACATTTGCACGCTGACGAGCTCTCGCGCAGTACTAAACCCGCGAAGGCCGCCGGTGCATCGTTTTTTTGTAGTAATTTTGAAGTTATATTTATCGATTTTATTGAAATAAGATAATAAATTCATGCTACAAAGTTTATTCATCATGAAGTAACAATTATTCTCGTATAAATTTTGCTCAATAATATTATCGTTTATCCGAGAAATTAACAGTTTACTTAAAGCGATTTTCGAAGTTTTTTTGGTTAAAAGAATGTTTTTTTCTTTATTACATCAATGATATTTCAAAATTCTGAGGCCGCTACGAACTATACGAGTTTATAAGAAATAACATTCTATTTTTAAGCTATTGCATAGCTTCTATCGCGGGCCTTGAGCGCGGGACCGAATCCAGAAATTCCGTAACGAGAAAACCTCACGCTCCCCACTCCGACGGGCAAGGAGGTGTGGCTTGAAGGCCGTGCATCGTCTAACGTCGTTTCAGTTCGGCAGTCTTCGACACGGCGTTGTGTGCGTGCGATTAGACGTATTGTACGACTCTACGAAACTCGCACGAATCGAGATGAGCTGCTCCGAAATCGGACGAATACATATGCAGCTGTTTATGAGAAAGTATATAGGTGTAATTGAATTTGAAAATGAATAATGATCCACAAGAGTCCACAACAAAATATGGGACCACCATTGACGCGGTATTTTCTAGGTATTTAGAGGATATTAAGTCGCAAACTTATGTTTCTTATTTCAGTTATCATAAACCTATAGTTTCAATGATAAATATTCCTGAATAACCAACAGCTACTGTAAAATAATAAAACCCACATGTATGGTAAAATAATAAAAATATTTTAAACAATATTAACTTTTTTTATTTATTTAATAATAGAAAAATTTGTTTTCTTATCGGTCACCACGCTCAAAAAGTGTAACTTGAATTAATATCAAGGAAAAAGCAATACTGCATGAATAAAATAAATAAATAAAATTATAATTGCATAAGTTGATACAAAATGCTATGCAATAGCTTTACCGCGGCAGTCCCCGAGTGCCACACGTCTTTTTTTTTATTTCATTTGTTTGGAACAGTAGTACAATCCAGGAGCCCAAAAAAGTGAATATGCGCATTTTATGAAAATCTTTCTCTGCAATTTTGGGTTTAATTAAAAAGTTAAGCAAAATTTACAAAAAGCGAGGCCACTACGAACTAAGCCAATAGCTATTCTGTACTATTCATTAAGTCAACATTGTTAACGTATTTTTGTTTCCGAGATCAAGAACGCCAAAATTAGCCATTTTACGCAAAAATCACAGTCGATATGTAATATGCTCTTAATCATCATCAAACAAATCGAATGGTAAAAATCATAATCGATACCGACAGATTTGCATCTGTACACATTTTAAGATAATAATTAATTTTACAAATCCGTACCATAGAATAAGTAACAGTACAAATGTAATAAATTGTTGTCTCACTTTTAATTAAAAAATCATTATTGAACAAATGTTAAAAGTAGTTTACGAGGGTGCAAAATATTGGCGTTTGTTGACTATTTACTAGATGTGATATATCGATATTTTTTTAACAGGACCGGGCCCAGCACTGTGTCTCCTGTGTAGCCAGAATTAAAGCCAACCTTACACAGGAGAATCAGTGCCGGAACTGAGAAACTGAAATAAGAATCCTAATTTCGGACGCACGCAATTCCATATCGAACTGACAAAAAAATACTGACGAGTATGAGTCCGGGCAAACATTTACACGGAGCGAACTTACACGCACCGGAATACAGATTCTTAAATTCAGTTTCTGAATGTCGGCTATGTAAGGCCGGCCTAACAGCGCAACAAATTGTCCAAAAAGGCATGAACAATGAAGTCCAATACGGCTACGGGTGTAAAACTACGTCTGCCTAGGAAACTAAAATGAATTTAATCAGAAGAAATTACTAATTTCTTCAAATTCCAAATACTATCTTCTACTTTTGGCAACGTGAAAGACGAGTGCCGCGTTCCCATGGTGGGTACAGCGTTGGTACAGCTCTTGGTCACAAAATACAGAGTACAGCACTAAAATTCGCGGCACGTAAGGGTTATAAGGCTGAAGAAATGGCTGGTCTAGTGAAGATTAACTGCCGTGCACCACGAATATATCGATATTATGGAACACGGAATGGTGTATGTAATGTTTTTCTCTCATCGTCAGGCCATGTAGTTACCACATGAAAGTAAAATTATCTATGAGAACCAGTCATATTCGCCTTACAATTTACAACCATTGATCGAGTTACGCAAAGAACGGGGTGGCTTAGGCAATTAGCACTAATTAGTACATTTCAGGGTCCACAAATACCATAACAAGTGTTACAAATTATACATTTAATTGCAATCTTTAACTGCGCATAATGAAAGTTAAGATTCGAAGCTAATTAGAGCTGATTTTGAACGCAGATTAATTGCGTGTGCAGCGGTTAACATGCAAAAGCCAAGTGCGAGGCCGTGACGTGTGCAATATAAATGTTTTGTTTTTTTAGGAAAATAATACATCGAGCGACTAAAAAATACTAAATGGGCGATTAAAATATTAGGTTACGTTAGGTTAGGTATGTTTTATATCATCTTTAGTCGCCAAGTTAGTACACTAGTCGCCTAGTTTTATAATTTTAGCTACTCGGTTAATTACTAGCTGTTATAGTTTGCTTAAAAGATTGGCAACAAATCAGAGGTTTTTTTTAGTACTGATGTTCGTGGGCAATGGTAATTAGTCACTGTAAAGCACATTTTCCATAATTATGCTTCATCATCATTATCGCAGCATTTAGATTATCCTCTTCAGGATATATGCCTCCTCCAAATCATTCCATCTTTGTCTCTCCCTTGCCACTTTCATCCAGTCGCGGCCTGCGTGATCCTTGATATCATCCACCCAACGAAGAGCGGGGCGGCCTCTGCCCCGGGTATTTGCCCATGGTCGCCACTCTCCTGGTCCACCGATCCTGATCCATTCTGGCTACGTGTCCTGCCCACTTCCACTTTTGCTTTCTTATAGTATTCTCCGAATGCACTCGTTCGGAATTCGATCGAGCAGCGTTATTCCTAACACCGCTCTCTCCATCGCTCTTTGTGCTACTCGGAGGTTCTCTGCAGATTTCAGTGTCAAGGTTGCCGTTTCCATTGCGTAGGTAAAAACTGGCAGGACACACTAATCGAAAAGTCAAAGTCAAAGTCAAAACTCTTTATTGCATAACTAAGTGTACATTATGATCTTAGATTTGTTTACGCACTTACAACTTAGTCACCTTTGTCAGGTATCGCAAAAGACTGTAGGACTTATAGGGCGATAATTGTCCAGTTTCCTTATGTCCTCCTTCTTGTGGAATAGTGTTATGATGGCATTGTTCCATGCTAGCGGCACACGACTTTCCAGAATACACTTCGTGAATAGAATACAGAGAACGTTCCAAAGGCTTGCTGGACTCGTTTTAAGCATTTCAGGGAGAATTTTGTCCTCACCTGGTGACTTCCTGTTTTTCATTTGCCGTAGTGCATGCCTGATCTCATCCTCTATCACATCAGGTATTTCCTCAGAACCAACGTTAGCAACGGGGTGGCGTGATGGTTGTTTCTGGTTGGACCTTATATGGATCGCCTACTTTGCTTTCGAAGAGACGTTCATAGTAGGACCTAGCAACATCTTATGCAATTATGCTTACACATCCCAAAATATAAACAAGAAATGATTAACCAAACCAAAAAATCCGACTGCAAATTTGTTATCATTTTTTTTATATATTTTTTATATGATGTTGTGTTGAGGTGCTTGATGGCGTTGTTGCGCACGCAAGTTAAGCATCGTTGACCGTGGCATGTCTATGACTCGGTTTATTTATCTCGAGCTTCTCCGTGCTTCGGAGGGCATGTTAAGCTGTCGGTCCCGGCTGTTGTCACCAGATAACAGTCGCTAAGCCAAAGTCAGTGACCTTTTACCGACTTGCCTGGCCTACGCCAACCCGCAGTTAAGCATCGTGTTGGAGCTTTTAACCCCTTCGATTGGCTAAAGCATACCCGTATCCCAACAGTGGGATGGTTAAGGGTTGAGCCGATGCCGACAACGTTGTGCAACCATTACGCGAAAGTGACATTGTGCTACTGTAAAAACGAATTGTGTCATTATGCGAAAGTGACATTTTGTGAACGTGATATTATACACCGGGAGGAAGTGAGCGTTATAGAGCATTCAATACACAAATAGCAATCATCAGGCCTACGTAAATTCATTACATTTAGGCTTAGCAGCATTATTTGCACATGTAAACGGTGCGTGTGTCGCGACTATGATTATATAGGAGCACGCGTGTATTTATTTACTATCTTAACTATGTCCTTATTCTGAGTGCTGAGTGCGAGTTTTTTATTCACGTTCGATAATGTCAACGTAAACAAACCGACCAAATAGATAAGTACTCTCATGTTGTGAATTTATATGACGCGTGTTACATATCAAAATTATATAGCTTACCCGCTCACATTTCGAAGTGAGCAACCCGGCTAAATTGGATTTGTAACACGCGTCCGGTAAATTCACAACATGAGAGTACTTCTCTATTTGGTCGGTTTGTTTACGTTGACATGATCGAACGTGAATAAAAAACTCGCACTCAGCACTCTGTTTCAAATGACACGTGGTACCTTATCTATATATATAAAAGAAAGTCGTGTTTGTTACAACACTTATAACTCGAGAACGGCTGGACCGATTACCATGGTTTTTGATTTGTTGGATTTGTTTCCGTCCCGAATAGCAGAATAACTCTTAAAAACATTGGAAAATTCTCGAAAAAATAAAATAAAAGAAAAAACATTTTCCCATACAAAATGTTCGTGGTTGTCGTAGCTGTCAAATGTGACGTTGTCATACGTGCGTACGCCAAATGTATGCGTGCGTTCAGAAATGTATATTAAGCTCATTATAGAACAAATGTCATAGATTAAAAACAAATGTTAACTCTATTGGTCTCATTTTTACGTCTTGAAAGTTGGCTGTGATTTGTTTTGAAAACAGTTTTGTGGATTTAAATATTTATTGCAAAGAGAATGTAACCACTACGTTTTAAGAGACGGATGTGCCATACAAATAGCGTAATTCTAATATGTATGAAATGGAAGCGAAAACAATCAGAATTTGTACCAAATTCGCTTCCGATTCATAGAGTCGTTTTTTTTACTTTGAGTTGCGCCAGGCTGATTTATTGGTTCTAAAATATTTATGCGTGCGTTCAGAAATTTAAATCAAGCTCCATAAATCTATGTAATATATAAAATAATAATAATAATAATAATATTATATATTTACATGTCCGCAGGGCAGCTTGTGTGGCGAGCTGTTGTGTGAGTAGCGACACCACGGACCCGAGTCTCCAGAGAGTCGGTCAGGGCCTTCGTCTCCGACGTGTCTTCATCGGTCGGAGTGTAAACACAAGAAGGCCCGCAGGACTCTCAGCTCTGGCTTGCCTTTATTGGCCGTCCAGAGAGGAGCCGCTAGAGCTATATGCTCCAGGGGTGGAAGTGTTAAAGGGCATCACGCCGCGAGTAACTTCGGAGAAAGCGCAGCACACCTCTCGACATCCCTGAGTCACTCACACCGGTGTTGCCCCCGGCCGATTTCCTGGCATTTCGGGGGCCCATCTAGTGAGTGGCAAGCCACCGCCTGCCGCAAATAACTAGCAATAAAAGCAGTTATGGCAGGCGTCCGTCCCTCTTTTGTAATAGCCCGGTATTAAGTTCACCCAGATCTCATCTCCATAGCCCAATTATTTTCCATCACACTTGGCAATAGTCTCAACTCCTGCCGAGACCTGCTCATGGGTATGTCGTTCCATTGACATATCTGGGAGCGGGTCACGGCGGGCGTACAACATTACATCAAACTTCTCAAAGGGGCCTCTACGCGTTGGATCCATATCCCCGCGCACGCCTATCAAATGACGGGGTTTGACCCGTGATTAAAAAGAGATACATAATAATAATATATTTATTTTCAAAGAACTTTACACAAAAAGTATGAAGTCCCTGATCTATGTGCTAGGCTCGACTGAGCCTGTATTACATAAATCAGTGTCTTCTCCCAGACCGTGTGTTAACAACAAAAAAAATATATATATATATATATTATAATCCTAAAACTAAGTACCTAACGATACATAATATGTATTTTAAGAAAAAAATATTTCCCACGATTATTTATGTGTGTGAGTGAGTGAGATGAAGTGTGAAAGTGTATATGTGAGTGTGTGTGAGTAAAGGTGTTTGTATATGTGTAGAGGAAGTACATACAAGACACAGGTGTAAAATAACAATACGTTTCTAATGATATGCGAGCAATCAATTTGATTTGTCTGACATACGCAAAACATACATATGTACATATATATATATATACGAGTATATACATATATTACATATACAACCAACAAGATTCACTTTGACTATTCACTTGAATAATTTTTCAGTCTCATCATAATCCAATGTCATAAGCCATGTTTTAATTTTACTTTTTATATCTCGAGAAGTTAGCGAATATATGTTAAGGGATTTATTTACTTTGTTATATAAATACTTAGATAGATAGATATGCTGCCGTCTAGCAGCTGCTGTACTACAACGAGGTAGCTGACAAATGCTGGGCATTGTGCGCCTACCATGGATCCTGTCCTGACTGTACGGAGTCATCCTGTGTTGCGAACAGATTATTTGTAGCACATACAGTTGTCTCACCGAAAGTAGTTGACAGTTTTCATAAAGTAATTTAGTTGGGTACCTAAAAGGCCTAAATGTCATGACCTTGAGCAGAGACCTTTGAGCTCGTTCAATTACCAACATAAAAGTTTTACATGTGCCACCCCATACACCAAGACAATATCCCAGAATCGACTGTGCCAGAGCATAATAGACTGTACGAATAAGTTCAAAATTAGCAACATGTCTTAAATTTTTGAAAGCCCACACAAGCTTTCTGACTCGAGTAGAAATGAGATCAATATATGGTCGCCAACTCAGTTTATAATCTAATACTACTCCTAAATATTTAACTGACCCTGAACTGGAGATTGGCAGGCACGCACATTGTCTGACGGATGCTAAATCACATGAGTGAACTTTGAGGTCTATTTTTGGCTGTTTAATGTTGGCAAAAGTATGTTGGAGAAACATTGTCTTTGAAAGATTCAGGCTGAGAAGATTCCTTTCAAGCCAGCAGCTAATCCTATGCATACCTGTTTCAGCATGACACCTAACCTCGTCCCAAGTTCCTCCATAAAAGATTAGAGCAGTATCATCTGCATATGCAACTATGTAGCCATTTGCCAATTTTTGTTGGCATAAATCATTCACATATATTAAGAAGAGACTTGGGCCAAGAATACTGCCTTGTGGGACACCATAGGTTATGGCAGTGTCGTTACTTAAGTACTCACCAATCCGGACTTGTTGCAACCGGTCAGTTAAAAAATCCTTCAAAATCAACAGAGTGTTACCTCGAAGTCCAACGCGATCCAGTTTGTCCACAAGAATTGGAACAGAAACAGTGTCAAAGGCTTTAGCCAAGTCTAGAAAAACACTCAGACATTTTTGTTTTGCATCAACTTGCGTACTTATGTATTCAGTCAGTTTTCTAACAGCATCTTCTGTGCTTTTCCCTGTTCTAAAACCGAATTGATTATCTGAAATAATTTTATTGTGTACTAAGAATTTCATTATGCGAGTATTTAGTACCCTCTCCAATACTTTTGAAAGTGCTGTTAAAACCGATATGGGGCGATAGTTTGGAACACTGTCCCTGCTCCCACCCTTGTGAACTGGAGTTATTATGGCCCTTTTAAAGACCTTCGGGAAGACCCCTACACTGAGGCATCTTTCAATAAGTATAGTTAATGGTGGAACTTGTAGTAGTTCCACCATTAACTATACTTATTGAAAGATGCCTCAGTGTAGGGGTCTTCCCGAAGGTCTTTAAAAGGGCCATGTTTGGCTAGTTTTAACAATTTTGTAGGTATTGCGTCCCATCCTACAGCACAATTGTCTTTGAGATTCATTATTATTGAATCTATCTCTTTTTCATCAGGCGGAAGCAGTACAATAGAGTTCGACACTCTCGGGATTTCGAAATTGTAATTATTGTTGTTAAATTTAGATTTATGAGATACAACATCAGCAAATTGCTTACCAATATTGGAGAAGTAGTGATTGACTAGTTCAATGGAATGTGTAGCATTATCAGAAGAACCCAAAAGGTCTTCGGCTGTGGTTTTTGGTTTATTAGAGTTAATAATAGACTTGACGGCAGTCCATGTTTCTTTGGCATTTTTGGCAGATTGTAGTTGCGATTTTTCATAGTTATTTTTAAGCCTTCTTAGTAGAGAATTGCAAAAGTTTCGGTACCGTTTATAAGAAGTTACAAGGATATGATTATCAGGATGTTTTTTAACTTTTTTATGAAGCTTATCTCTGTTTACCGTGGTTATGGTAGGTAATTAAAACACTTGTTGACTGTTGAAATTGGAATGAATCTATTTGAAACTTAACCTAAATATATACAAAATTATTTAATTATGAACAATACTATTTTACAATAAAAGAAAACCAATCAGGCGCCGCCTTAACTGCGCGGTAGGCAAGGGACGCGGGGAGCGTGCGTCTCGCGCACGCTAGCACACAGAGGTTACTTATATGCCCCGCGCTACGTAGCTGACGTTTAGTCGACCGGCGGCATCGAGGCGGATGACGCGTCACGGAGCGGAGCGCTGCGCTGGGCCACACGACGTCTTCGCGTACGACGAATCGAACAGCTGCGTTCACAAATATTAGCCTTTGTCAAGGCTAGCTTGTTCTATTTTATGTTTCATGCTGCAACTGCACTTTTCAGTGCATTTCTTCTATATTGACGTTCCTTGTATCTCTGATATATTTTGTTTCTTATAGTGCGGGTAGGTAGTCGCTACAGTACACCGCCCCTAGCGAAGCGTACCGGCATCTTGATGGTGCGGCCGAATCGAGTTTGCTTGGGTGTAGTATCCTGTTGCGACGAGGTATTTGGTTTTTCCGGTAACGTTGATGTGGTACATTCTTCTGGTAATGTTGGTGAGGTACTGGTTGATGGTTGAAAGGTATCGGTATCTTGAAGTAAGTATGCCGGCTTCAGTCTGTCGATGGAAATGGTTGTTTGACGGTCGGGTAACTGTAGCGTGAATACCTTATCCGATCGTTGTACGACCTGATAAGGACCGTCGTACGGACATTGTAGCGGCTTCCGTACCGCATCGACACGGACGAACACATGGCTGCATTTCTGTAGGTCTTGATGTACGAAAATGTGTTTGCTGTTTCTATGCGACGTGGAGGGCTGTGGCTTGTTAGCGTTGATTGCGGCACGTAGCTTTTCGACGTAGGTGTAATCCATAGTCGTAGGAACGGATGTACTTTCATCGAAAAAATCTCCAGGCAGTCGTAGATTAATTCCGTAGGTGAGTTGGGCCGCGCTAATTCCAGTATCGGTGCGTAGCGCGACACGAAGTCCTAGTAACACCGTAGGTAATTCGTCGGCCCATGAACTTCTGTCTTGTAGCTTCGTACGTAGTGCGGCTTTCAAAGAGCGATGCCATCGTTCAACCATACCGTTGCTTTGCGGGTGGTATGGCGTCGTGCGGTTTTTCTTTATTCCCATGATGTTCATTAGGTTGCTGAATAAGTGGCTCTCAAACTGGCGACCTTGATCGCTAGTGAGTGTCGCAGGACATCCGAATCTTGTAATCCAGTGGTTGTATATTACTCTGGCAATGGTCTCTGCTGATATGTCATCGGTAGGTATTGCTTCGGGCCATCTTGTAAGACGATCGATGATTGTAATGAGGTAGCGGTAGCCTTCAGCAGTTGTTACGAGCGGGCCAACCACGTCCACATGAATATGCTGGAATCTGTCTGCCGGTGGGAATGATGATGTAGGGCTCACTGTATGCCGTTGTATCTTGCTTTTTTGGCACTTGACACAGCCTTTCGTCCAACGACCGATGTCGGAGTTCATTGATGGCCAGAAGAACTTCTGTGCTGCTAGTTTTCGTGTAGTGCGAGTTGCGGGATGGCTAATGTTGTGGATACTTTCATAAGCAGAGCGGCGATATTCCTCGGGTATGTACGGGCGTACATATGGCGTAGATGTTTCGCAGTACATCTTGATGTCAGAGTTAGGTAACTTGATTTTCTTGAGAATTAAATTTGTTTGTTGCAGCAATGTAGGTATAGTGCTGTCCCGCTCTTGAGCGCTTGCGATGTCTGCGTAGTTTATTGTAGAAGGGCATGTGATGGTTTCGATGCGGCTGAGTGCATCCGCAACCACATTTTGTTCGCCGCTGACGTGACGTATATCGGTGGTGAACTCGCTGATGAAAAGGAGCTGTCTTGTTCTGCGTGGAGTTTCTGTTGATGACTGTACTTTTCCCATTGCGTAGGTTAGCGGTTTGTGATCGGTGAAGATGATGATTTGACGACCTTCGAATAGCTTGCGGAAATGTTTTACTGCTAAGTAGATGGCTTGGAGTTCGCGGTCGTAGGTGGAGTACTTCATCTGGGCGTCGGAGAATCTTTTGGAGAAGTAGCCGAGTGGTTGCCATTTCTCGTCAATGTATTGCTGCAGTACGGCACCGGCTGAGGTTTCTGAGGCATCGCAGAATATTGCAAGAGTTGCGTCGTGGGATGGATGGGCGAGTAAAGCTGCGTTGGTGATGCTTGCTTTACTCGCTTCAAATGCTCGCGTTGCCTTTTCGTTCCACTCGATGGCTGTCTTGTCACGTTTTTTTACATTGTGTAGATATGCATTCAATGGTGCTTGTGTAGCTGCGGCGTTCGGTATGTGGTCTCGATAGAAGTTCAGCATACCGAGAAATCTTCTAAGTTCTTCTATTGTTTTTGGTTTGGGGTATGCAGTAATGGCTTGTGCTTTTTCTTCAGGTGGTTTCATGCCGTTCTGAGACACGATGTATCCCAGGAACTTCACCTCGCGCTGACCGAAGACACACTTCACTGGATTGATGGTAATGCCGTTTTCTTCCAGTTTCTTCAAGACAATACGTAGGTGCTCTCGATGTTCATTTTCATTTGATGAAGCGATGAGTACGTCGTCGATGAACGGGAAAACGAAGTCAAGTCCTCGGAGTACTTCATGTATATAGCGCTGGAAGGTTTGACCGGCGTTTTTTAAGCCCGGGCACATCCTGGGGAACTCAAATAAGCCCATCGGTGTGATGATTGCGGTCTTTTCGATGTCTTCTTTCCGTACGCTTAGCTGTTGGTAAGCACGGTTAAGGTCGATGGTGGAGAAAATTGTCTTTCCTGACAGCTGGTAGGTGAAATCTTTGATTCTTGGGACTGGGTATCTGTCTGGTTTGGTGATAGCGTTCAGCCTGCGATAATCTCCGCAGACTCTGATGTCTCCATTCTTCTTCGGCACAATGTGAAGGGGTGATGCCCATGGGCTTTTGCTTGGTCTGCAAAGGCCCTGCTGGATCATGTTTTCGAATTCTTTCTTGACGGCTTCATATCTGTGTGGAGGTACTTGGCGTGCGCGGCAGTAGACTGGTGGGCCACTCGTTTCGATGAAATGCTCGACGTGAATTTTTGGGTTGAGTTCCATTGCAGTCAATCTGGTGGTACCGGGAAATTCTGCTAAGATGTCGTGATATGATTGCTGAGTGTCGACGCTGCGGATTGTAGGTATGTTTGATGTGTGGACTGGAGCGTTGACTTTGAGGTTGGTGACTCCATCGATTAATCTTCGGTTCTTCATATCCACAATGAGTTGGTGATACTTGAGGAAATCTGCTCCCAAAATAGGCTTAGATACGTCGGCGACTATGAATTTCCATTTGAATGGGCGACGTAGGTTCAGGTTGAGTTCAAGCGTTTTTTCTCCGTATGTTGCTATGGTTGTGTTGTTTGCGGCGTAGAGCTTGAATGGTAGTGCAGTCGGTGTGCAGCCTGCTTTGCGAGGTAGTACGGATATATTAGCTCCCGTGTCTACCAAGAAAGATAGCTTTGAATTCTTGTCAGTTACAAATAGGCGGTGTGAGTTTTCTGAAACGCCGGATTCCGCCGCTGCCAGCGTCCGGTCTAGTTTTCCGTCGCTGGTTGCGCCTTCTTCCAACTGCAAGGTGTGGTGCAACGTCGTGCTTGAGCGCCAAATCGCTGGTGGTAGAAGCAGAATGGCATCGGAGAATCGCTGCGTGTGCGGGATCGTGATGTGTTGCGCTGACGTGGCCAAAAGCGGTTGCGGCGATAGTTTTCCTTCAACTCTGCTACTTCGACGGAGAGCTTGCGTATTTCGTCGATAAGGTCAACGTGAGCTGGTGGTACTGGCGGTGGTGATCGTGATGTCGTTGGTGGAGGTGGAGAAAATATTGCCGCAACCTCCTGTGTTTGTTCTGTCATCTTGTCAGCAATCAATGCCAGTTCTTCCAGTGCCGTCTTGGTGCTCAGTGACTCGCTGACTGCAAGAACGGAGCGTACATGTGGTGGCAAAAGGTTGGTCCACAGAAGCCGTAGTGTAGAATCGGGTAGCTTGTCTCTTGCCAGGTCGCGCATGTGTCGAAGTAACTGGGTAGGTTTCTGTCCGCCTAACTCCATTTCAGACAGCAGCTTTTGGAGCTGTCGGCTGTCGGATTCTTCGTAGACTGATATTAGACGCTGCTTGAGAGTGTCATACTGATTCTGCTCAGGTGGGTTATAGAGAAGGTCGGAGATCTGGTCGATGTCCTGCCTTTGAAGTTGGCCGACGACTAGTTGAGCGAGCTGTGCTTGACTTTTCTTGAGGTCGCAGGTGGCTGCTTCGAAACAAATGAACCAGAGTCGAGGTCTGTCGCGCCAGAAAGCTGGTATCCGCATAGATAGCGCGATGTGGGCTATTTCTGGTGCCAAGTCGTGAGATGCTGATGGGTCTTGCTGATTTGCCATTCTTGCTGATGATGATGATGATGAGCGTTAAATGTTGATGATGCTGCTTGCTGTGTTCTGAGTCGGGGTTACCACTTTACCGTGGTTATGGTAGGTAATTAAAACACTTGTTGACTGTTGAAATTGGAATGAATCTATTTGAAACTTAACCTAAATATATACAAAATTATTTAATTATGAACAATACTATTTTACAATAAAAGAAAACCAATCAGGCGCCGCCTTAACTGCGCGGTAGGCAAGGGACGCGGGGAGCGTGCGTCTCGCGCACGCTAGCACACAGAGGTTACTTATATGCCCCGCGCTACGTAGCTGACGTTTAGTCGACCGGCGGCATCGAGGCGGATGACGCGTCACGGAGCGGAGCGCTGCGCTGGGCCACACGACGTCTTCGCGTACGACGAATCGAACAGCTGCGTTCACAAATATTAGCCTTTGTCAAGGCTAGCTTGTTCTATTTTATGTTTCATGCTGCAACTGCACTTTTCAGTGCATTTCTTCTATATTGACGTTCCTTGTATCTCTGATATATTTTGTTTCTTATAGTGCGGGTAGGTAGTCGCTACATCTGTGACTAATACAGCGTCGCAATCCAGGCGTTAACCAGGGTTTTAGTGTTCTTTTCCTGCTAGATATTCGTAATTGCTTGGAATATGTTTTAACTGCATTAGACAACTCTTCTACAAACAAAGTTGATGCGTTATTTATGTCCAAAGATGTAGCAACAAACGAAAAATCTACGGTTGCCAAATATTTAATCAAAGCATCATAATCAATTATTGTATTGTATTTAATTTTATTATGTTTGCAAAACTGGCGGATATAAAGACACAAAATTATAGACGAGTGATCAGTTACTGTTGAGTCGATTACAAAAACTGACGCAGGACATTTTGTTTTTAACATTGCATGGTCAAGGCAGTTGTGTAACCTTGTAGGAAATGTATGGGACGGTAAGAGACCTAGTTCTGCGCTTAAGTTTAAATACGAATATCAGAGTTATTTGGCTTAATGTCAATGTTTACGTCCCCAATAAGAACAACATTATCTGATGAATTCAGTGATAGAATGGTGCGTTCGATCGAATCCATGAAACCATCTGTACAGTAAAGAGAAGGAGATCTATATGTTGCTAAAATAGACGTATTAGGGACAATTTTTACCAAAAGAAAATTCCCACCAATAGGTTCTGGCTCTTCAACTGTGCATTTAATTTCTTTCTTTATATATATAATAATACCGTCATTTTGGTTCAAGGATTTTTGGGAAGAATATGCAACATAGTTCTCGATCGTGGGAATAGGCTTTTGCAAATCTAACCAGCACTCGGTTAAAACTATAACATCAGCTTCAAACGACAATCTACTTAATTGAGCCTGGAAATTATGTAGGTTTTTATATACACTGCGGATATTTTGCGTAATAATTTTTAATGACGGCTTAGAGCAGTCAATTAAAGAGTTACATGTTTCTGTATCGCAGTGAAAAGCTGTAGCTACAGATATGTTATCAATTTCAGATGAAACATCATTATGAATATTATTAGCCATTTTTGATTTTAAATAAATTTTTATCACAAATTAGATGCATAATAAGTAAATTACAGCAAAAACAATGTAAAATTTGAACTAAACAAGTAAAATTAAATGATGACTGTTTAATTATAATATTAATATTTCTATTTGCATGTTTTATTTTATCATATTCAAGTAAATAAAGTCGATCTCGGTATATCTTTACGTATTGCGTGTGCGTAGTGTGAATAGCGCGTGTTAGTTGTAAAATGTGTGTAATGTGTATGAATAATGTCTTGTTATGAATGATAAACATTATGGGAAATATAAATAGACTTTTAGAAAATAATAATAACATATTTCTCAAAAACATTTCTAGTCACTTGTCCCGTAGTATTGCAATTAGATCCGATTCATTCCTTACTTTTATTTGCTGTTTATTGGCATCTTGTCTTAAGTAAATATTACCATACGAAGTCCAACAGAATTTGAAGTTATTCTCCTTAGCAAACTCACGCGAGAGGTAAAACAAACGATGAGCTTTAGATGTCAAGCTTTCAGAGATATATATAGGTTTCTTGGGGCCTGCAATCTTAAGATGAGTAGTGTTGAGTTTACCTTGATTCATATTTTTATTAAATTGACGGGCCTTTTTAATAATTTTCTCCTTAGTGGTAGCAGTGGCAAAGTCTACCAGTATGGGTGCCGAATCGCCTTTTTTATTGATACGGATGATATCCCTAATTTCATTCTGTGGTATAGCGGTATCCAGCACGCTTGCAGTTTCGATCACTATTCTACAAAGATCTTCCTTTGTTTCCCCATCCTTTTTTGGTATGTTTTTTATTTCCACTCTAGTTGAATGAAACATACGTTCCAAAATTTCTATTTTATCCTCTAATTGCTTTATATGATTACGGTCGACTTTACGCTCTGCCTCCAAACTATCCACTTTTATTTTCATTTCATCGTACTGTTGTGTTATAAATGTGATAGATTCCTTTATTTCTGTGTTTTGTGTAATAATTTCCTTCAGTGACTCTTGCAGAGATACGAACTTACTATCCGAGCTCGCCGACGTCACCGTTATAAGCGCGCGTAGCTCCTCCATGCTAGATTTACAGTCGCTTTCGCGCTTACGTTTGAATCTTTGCTTAAGGGCCCAGATTGCCTAGGCGCGACATCGTTTTTGAGCGACCGCAGCGCTACTGTTTACTGAAACAACCGACGGGGCGGGTGAATGACCCAAAGACAGCGCGATTTTCAAAATGTTTTGCGACAAACGTTCCACGTTGAGTTATATTGTTATTGAAGTTGAATATTTACAGCATAACAAAAATGGAAATAATAATTGGAAATAAACGACGAGTGTAAAATATTCTATGACTAGTTTTTCGTTATAAAATGATCCTAATTACTAGATTAATAAGAGTAGTTGAGACACAATGTTTATGTTTTTCTATTTATAATAAACAATCAAGAGCAGGTCCGGACTGACCTTTTTGTATTCTACTTACCAAAAATTCCAACTATGTATTTCTTTGTAATTTTACTACCAAAGTTTATTCTTATTTCGTAAAATATTCATTCAACAAAATAATTGCAAATTCAGTAGGAAGTACGGTCGAAATAACATCGAGCTTTCCTCGCTAGTGTATATCTCTACGCAAGGAAATGTGCCTATTGCGTAAACTCAAATAGGGTGGTGGCACCATTTAACGGCCATGTCAACTTTTTTTCAACTTTGTTTGCACTTTTGCTACGCTAGTATACGAAAGTATAAAAATGATTCATATAATTAAAAGTAAGTAAACAATAACAAATATGAGTCGCCATCTAAAAAGCGTGCTAGGGTTGTACAAAAATAAATAAAACACAAGTTTATAAATTATTAATATACTAATTAAAAGTAAGTAAACAATAACAAAATATGAGTTCAAAATTCTACGATTACTGATCAAATTCTGATTTCTGCTAATTTGATGATAAAATCAATTGCTATTGCAAAACCTATCAGAATGAAAATGTTACCAGCTGCCCGATTCACGTAATAAAAACCGTAGCGTAGGGACTTAAAAATGTCACTTCGTTTTTTGCAAATTAAGCCCTTTTAACCGACTTAAAAAAAGAAGAAGCTTCTCAATTCGCTGTATTTTTGAAACGATTTTGATGATTCTTTACACCAGGTAACTCTTCAAAATCATATAGGAATTGTATAGTAATTGAGCTATTGAAAGATTTATGACAATCCAAGACTAGATAAGTGCGTTTAAAACAGAAAACCAAAAGGCGATTTCTAAGTTTCTAAGTTAAAACGACTTTTGGACTGGCGTGTTTACGTGAATCGACCGGCTGGATAGTTAAGTTACCTCAGTCTCTTTCAAAATCATTAGGCGTTCTTCTCTTTCAAAACACGTAAAGCTCTTTCTTTCCTCTCTTTCATAGCCTCTATGATACTGGGCGCGTCACGAATGGGCATGCTTCGTGACTGCCGAGGATCAACTAATTCTGGAAGTAGGCAATCGTAATAAAACCTAACTAATTTCATCTCCATTTTCTCCTTCCAAAATTTGTCGTCCTTTTCTATAATATAAACTTTCATAGGTACAGTAGCACCAAACCAGATGCCAAGCATGCAAACGTTTCTTTTAGTAATATGTACCTGTCCCTGAATTTGGAAATACCAGTTATGATTTTTATTTATGACATAACTCTTGGAAGCCTTGCCCAAAAGGTATGTTTGGCCATTGCTTCATCAAGAGTCATGCCAGCTAAAGAATGTGGGCACTTAATTTCAATTAAACCGTTTGCATAAATGCCATCTGGTGTATTACCAAGAAATTCATATTGATCGTCGACGAACAAACCGCAACCTTGTATACTAATATTCTTTTGAATTTCTAACTGTCTAATTTCGGTTTCTTCGTTTTCGATACCGTACCGTACAGCAAGCAAACTGGAGATATTACTACCATAAACGATTTTACCAACAAAAGCAGCACAACTTGTGCTCTCTCGTTTTTTACAAACTTCCCCGAATGATGATGAGGTTAGTAATTTTCTCCTTGTACTCATCCACTCAGCACTACTTCTTTGCAAATGGGTCGACCTTTCAAGCTCCTCTCTTTCAGCACAAGACAACTTTAAATCGGCTAAAAAAGATGGCTTGGCTTTCTCATATAATTCTGGACTCAGATCAGGTTTTTCGCAGTTTGGTCCATAGTAGAGCGTCTTTCGATACAGTGTTGTGGCTTTTTTTCAATCTTAATTTAGGTTTAGCAATTAAACGGTTTCTACGATTACAATTTTCCACTTTCGCGATCAAAGGAATCGGACTACATTTAAATATGAATTCATGAGTTTTACTATGAATCGATCCCGTATTAAAAGACACAACAGCAGCTGCGCATCGGCCCGCATAAGAACCACGGGAAGAATAATTTACACGCTTACGCCCAACTAATTTGGCAATTACTCCGTTAAAACTTTCAACTATATTACTTGTGCAATTATGAATTAAACTTCTAGAATGATATGACAGTCTTTTACTTAAAATTTCTACCGCGTCCATTAATCCGCATCCAACAATTGTTGGAAGTAATCCAACAGGTTCTATTCGACGAGTATCAGGTCTACAGAAATACTCCTTGCAATGTTGGTGATTACCAATACGTGTTGTGGACCATTTAGGATATCTTCACTAAGATTTTTTATTTTTTCTTCGAGTGACTGATTTTGATCCGCCCAATATTTAATCGCGCATTTTACACCCGTTCTTAAACGCAAATACCTTTCTTTTAGGAATTTCCGCAATTCGCAAGGATACTTAGTGTCTTTTGACAGTTTCTCCAAGCTATTGCAGTAGTTTCGTAAAAGATGATTTTTGCATTCAATTTTCTCTACTATTAAATTATCGTACGGACGCGAATCTAATATTTTTTTATAAGTACTAGAATCGCCGTCTGCTACAAATTTATTATAAATTACACCGTGATCAACAATGGAACGTTTAAACCCCTCAACTATTATGGTCGATTCCATCCCGGTAGATGATCCTGAATAATTCTTGAAACAATGGTGTTCCGGGGGCTGACTGTTGTTCTTTGCGGCTCGTGCACAGACTACGCAGTATTTATTTTTAACTCCAAAAAACAATACTTTATTAGTTTTAATGCCAATTATCGCAGCTGCGCCGGATAAGGCGGAAAAATTCTTACCATAAGATCTCTTCCTCCAACAACCGTCAACAGCAACAGATATTAATGGTGTACCATTTTTATCAACACTACCTATAGACTGCGTACTCTGCTTCTTCCTTGACAGCTTCTGCCATGGAATGTGTTGCTGTCTTTTCCCACCAATCGCAAACCGTATTATTAATTTCATTGTATAATGAAGGTGACATGATTGGTAACGGTTACTGCGGCAGTTAATGTTTTTAACTGAGAGTAGCTCCCACCAGATGATATGATACCAGATACAATTTGATGATTCACTTCCATGCTATATTCTTTCTTTTCAACCAAACACACAGTAAACTTCATACTACACATACTACATTTCATGATGAGTTTTGAGTCCAGACCAACTTTTACTTCACCTATTATACTGAGGTAACTTAACTTACAATCCATTGGACCGTGGTCCCCTATGGCCTGAAGAGCTTTATAAAAAAAAGAAATATCTAGCCCAACTTCCACTTCATCCACCTTTCCCTCTTGACTGTTTTCAATAACTAGTTCCTGTAAAGAAAGATAATGACTTTATTTTTTTTTATAAAAAATAATTAAAAAAGAATGGGCCAAATTTCTTCAAACATAGCTAAGAACTCCCTTAGAATACATATTTGAAACACATAACACTAGATCAAAATCTTGAACGTTTTATATAAATAAACGTAATAAAAACTGGTTGTTTGTAAAGTCGGTTCAGGACAATAATTTTAATAAAAAAAGCTGTTGTTTCATTTTTAACCTTATTAATATTTCTGTTAACATAAAAAATAGCTAAACATGTTGTTTAGCGTTTTCATGCATTTTCCTAATGTCGGCCGGGTGGCCGATATTGGGATTTATCAATAAATAAAGATCCCTAACCTCGACCCTGCGATTATTTCATAAAAAAGACAAGTAAATGTAAAAACCTTGGTTTTTCTTCAATAAAAAACAATATAAAATACCATAGGTATGTTTAATTCCATTTAAATACTAACTAACTCAATGCGCTCGCAACGGGGATTTGACTCGCCACTGCCACTAAACGACACAAGTCGGTACCGGCGCGTGCTCTATTGCCAACTGAACGTTCAAATATTGAAGCACCCGCACCAAAATATGGATTATTCGCATATAGAGTCGCTTTTTGAATAAAAACTATTATAATTTTAGGGTTATTTTAATAGTTAGGGTAAGTGCTCCAGTGAATTAACACCCACCAGTGAATGAACAAAACACACATTTTTCAATATAATAAGAAATCTAAGCTTTTCTACTCAAGCCAGTATTTTTTTCTCAATCGAAACATTATATTACGTCAACTGAACACACAGGTATTTGCCTGTGACCTATAGTTTCAAAATCGCGACCGCCTAAAATGAAAGTATTCTGTCGTATTTTTGATTGTATGGAGCAGAATTTAGGGCATTGCTGAGACTTCGTGTTTTGATATTCACTTTGTAGACACTATAAGTGTGATAGTGTTAACAAAATTTGATAGTAGGATGTAAAAAGAACTGTTTTATCTTACAAAAAGCAGATTGCATAAATTTTAATTATCATAATAGGGGTGTTCGATCATTGGATCACGAAATTGAAGAAAATCTAGTCAATGAACACACAGTTTTAAGCATTTGGCATCTTAGCCTTAATGCAGTTGGCTAATTTTTTGTACACAACTTTTATAAACGGTTGTCAATTTTTTGACCAATATTCGAACGAGGTGTTCTTTTATTATTACCAGTTTATCCTCCATACCTAGCCTGATATCTTCAGTAACTTTTAGAAGTGCAGTAATAGTACTGTGCCCAGGACGAAAACCAGACGGAGTGAACTGATTAAATAAAATAAATAAAGATCTCCACATAGAAGTGCCTTTCAGCTAAAACGACCATGGAAAGACAGCAAAATGCAAGCTAAAAAGAAATTAATAAATAATGATGACATATAGAACCAATCTTCTATTATAGAAATATAATAGTTTAGAAGAGAAAGGAGAATCTAACATAGAAGTGATGAATAATAATATTAAATATTTTATAATAATAATCCAGTATTAATATTATGTTTTAAGCATTTGGCATCTTAGCCTTACGGTCTGCCCGAGGGGCTATGCGAATGGGTTGCTAGCTTCTTGTCCAGCAGAAGCATTAGAGCCGTTGTAGATGGCAGTTGCTCCGATAGCATGGACATCAATGCTGGCGTCTCGCAGGGTTCTGTATTGTCCCCGACGCTGTTTCTGCTGCATGTTAATGATATGTTGTATAATGACAGCATTCATTGTTATGCGGACGACAGCACCGGGGACACTTATTACACGGGCCGCGCAAATATCCCTCGTTCTTTGGTGGAGGAGAGCCGCGAACAACTTGTGTCGCAAATTGAGAGCACACTAAGTAGAGTGTCCGACTGGGGGCGACAGAACTTAGTGCGATTTAACCCCTCTAAGACACAAGTCTGCGCGTTCACCGCTAAGAAAACCCCATTTGCTGTGGCTCCACACTTCGAAAACACACCCCTCACCATCGCCAATAGTATTGGTATTCTAGGAGTTGACATCTCCAGCGACGTCCAGTTTCGATGTCATCTGGAGGGGAAGGTCAAGCTGGCATCGAAGAAACTAGGTGTGCTCAACAGGGCGAAACATTACTTCAACCCGCGGCAAAGACTTATACAAAGCTCAAGTTCGGCCGCATATGGAGTACTGTTGCCATCTATGGGCGGGAGCGCCTAGATACCAGCTTGCACCCTGTGACTCGATTCAAAGGCGTGCTGTGAGGATTGTTGACGATCCCAAACTGACAGACGGTTTAGAACCTTTAAGTAAGTAAGATTTTGCGTCCCTTTGTGTGTTCTACCGTTTGTACAATGGGGTGTGTTCAGAGGAGTTGTTTGACATGATGCCCACGGCTTCCTTCTACAGTCGCACCGCTCGCCATCGACAGGGAATTCATCCTCACACTTTAGAACCGAAATGGTCACGTACTGTGCGGTTCCAGAGAAGTTTTCTTCCACGTACTATCAAGCTGTGGAATGAATTGCCTGTTGAGGTTTTCCCAGGAGACTACAGCATGGGGTTCTTCAAAAAGGGCTTGAAGAGGTTTTTACAGGGTCGGCAACGCGCATGTGATGCCTCCGGTGTTACAGGCATCCATAGGCTGCGGTAACTGCTTTCCATCAGGCGGACCGTATGCTTGTTTGCCACCTTAGTGGTATAAAAAAAAATGTTAGATAGTTCTCTTTAGGTTATAAAATATCAAGTAACACGCAATTATAATAGTAATCATATCGTCTATTTAATATAATAAAAAAATATATATATTTACAATAACAATTACCCGAAATAAACTCTTACATAATAATTTATATATAGAACTGATATATAAAAGTGGTAGTTCATTCAATGGGTTTCAAAAGGTTTATTCACTGGATTTTTTTGTTCATTCTCTGGTGATTTGTGTGTTCAATGCTGATAGTTATTGAGATAACCTGCATTTTATACAAATATACCCCATATTTGTATAAAATGTTAGTATAAAATAAAATTATCTCAATAACTATCAGCATTTTTGCTAAAATATGTATACTGTATCAATCATGAATAAATTGTGAACATAATAAAATAAAATATTTTTTGGTTAGGATCTCATAAGTAGCTGGCTGTAATTTTCAAAGTTTGGAATGCCCTTAAGGGTTCATTCAATGGAGCACTTACCCTATATTCCATTTTTTCGCAAAGGCCGATATTAGGAGGAGGCCGATACTAGAAGACTTCACCCTACTGAGATTTTGTCTTCGTCCATCACTAACTAGGTATTTTTTTTTTTTTTATACTACGTCGGGTAGCAGACAAGCATACGGCCCGCCTGATCTGAAGCGGTTACCGTAGCCATATTAACGCTCGCAACATAAAATATCGCTCGCGCGCCGCCACCCCCGCCACCCCCGCTGCCATCGCAGCATCTCCTTCCTTTCTGGTGACCTCACTCACTCGCAGGAAGACAACAGCCCTCAAGGAAACCGTTATTTGGCTGCGGTATTCTGTGAGGTGGAGGTACATTCCCCAGTCGGGTAGCTTACAATTACGCTCCCTACCTCTCTTTTCGCCAGAGCTTCGTTTGTCAGTCAGCAGGGTGTACCGCATGCAGGTGAATTTGGCTTTGGTTTAAAGATCTTGATGAACCACTTACACCCCAAGGTAGTTTGTTTATTTATGTAATAAGTCTACAAGAATTACGTATAACAACTTACGCCTATAGTGTGTAGACTAAGCATAGCAGTGTTGCTTGGAGTCTCGGCCTGAAGGTTTTCTTTATTTTCAATACTGGAAATATTATTCATCATTATTATCCACTTTATAATTATTTTGTAATTTTTGTACAACACCAGACCCTAGGCGCGTCGCGTCTCTTTGGCGGTAAGTATGTCGACAAAGCCGCGTGCCCGTGCTATTTCTGTTATGAAACATACCTACTTCCACAATCTGATATTTAGACAATAATGATGAACATGAAAACGAATACTAGGTAGAAATTGACTTTATTACTTATAATACAAACCAATATTTACATGCTATTGTATATGTCTGAATCAAGCGATCTAAATCATATGACATAGGTATTGTATTAGCTTTGTAATGTACCCTGTTCAAATGAAAATAAATTATATTATTATTACTACTTAGACAGGATAAGCACACAAATAAAACTAGGATTTTTACATGACACTTTCACAGAAATCTCGTAATTTTTTTCTAGGTAGGTATTTAGGACAAGACGTAGTAAAGTAGGCAGATAAATAAATAAGTAGGAAGGAACTTACATTTTTTCCGAGATCTTTTGGCTTTCATATTTTTATAATGCGTACTAAACTTTCTTTTCCCTGGCAAATTCAAATTCAATCAGTCCTGCGAAAAAAACCCTCGATTACCGACTAGATACGTTTATGATATTGGCTATAGCATGTTGAAATCATGTTTCAAGCCTGAATTGATACATATTTTACAAGGTTCATAAAATAACCTACTCAACAAAGTATCTAATTCATTCTTTGTATTTTTTACGATTTATATACATTCATTATATTGGTAAATTAGTTATGCTTACAGTTTTTCACAAAAAACACAAATTCACAACACGTAATTTTGCTGGAGCATCCGACGCGCGTGGTGTCACCTTGACATATAAAAACACACTGGCACATTAGTGGCGACGCTGAGTACTAATTCGTAATATCGGAATGTGCGTCATTTTTCATACATTTTTCTATGGAGAATTTACGTAAAACATATCTAGATTTTAGGGCTTTAAAAGAGGAAGTCTTTGTTTGTAAAGGTACAAAAAAAAGTATATGTTATATTTATTGGTTTCTTCAGTGTTCAAAAAGTGTTTCTTTTTATCAATTTGTGTTGATTTATTGGGTTAAATCTGAAAAATACGAAGGCATGTTTTTGCATTTTTTCTCAATTTTGTGCGTTTGTTGACCTTTATTATAAAACAACTATTAGATTTTAAGAGTTTAATATAATCATACAATAATTTTTGGTCTTTGATTGTAATATATACAAATTATCATTGATATCAATCATATCTAAATAGGTTAAATATGAAAAATCGTAACACTCTTTTCACAGTTTTCACGATCTGGCCCCTTAATATTTTCATGTTCAGCCGAGTCAAGCGAAGCTAGGTTAGGTGTTGAACCTGATTGATCCTGTGCACTTATAGTTTCCTCAACTAACAAGGATGGCGCCTTAATATTCGTCGGTGTTACAGGTGGAGTTCTTTTAAGCGGCATGTTATACAATTTAAAAGAATAAAAATATTTCTATTCTTTAAACAGTGTGGTTTATAATAAATTAATAATAAACAACGTGCGAGCAAAACAAATTCTTATAGCCCGAGGTACGATGTTCAAGTGTAGGTCAACTTATTTGGCCAGTGATCGATACTTAGGAACAAATTCTCGTTCCGTCCAGTTCCAGAAGACCTCTTATGCACCGAGAGTTCCAACAATGTGGACGCCGATCGACGTTTTCATACAAATATCGTGACCGTCCAGTTTAGGCAGACCGGTGCACAGTTTGTTAGTGGGTACTGCTAGTCGCGTACACGGGCAGATTTCTGTATGAGTAAAAATATGTAGGTAGTGTGATGATGATGACTCACGTGACGTGTACGGTTAGACGTTCAGTGGTTCCACGTTCCACTGGTGGCAGATATATGTATGTGAGATGAGACTTCAATTTTCGACGCTCGCGGCTATGTTTCTAGTGGCGTAATGGCAACGACGCTCCTTACGTTGCGGCTGCGCAGCTCGGCGTCGCAGTTACGAAGTTCGATCCCAGGCAGGTTCACTCAATTTATTTTAAATTTTTCACTATCAAATTTTGAATTTAATTATAATGTCGTGTCTTGGTCGGGAAAGTATTAAAAACATTGAAAAATTGACGAAAGAATTAAATAAAAGAAAAAACGTTTTCCCATACAAATAGTGCCAGTTAAAAAGGATTGGAATATTTATTGATTGTTATGTAAATGTCAAATCGATTGGTCTCACTTTTACGTCGCGAATGTTGTCTGTGATTTGTTTTGTGGATTGAAATATTGATTGTTGTCAATTGGTACTTTTTTTTGTGACTTTGTAAAGTACTGAACTTATTATTTACCCACTGCTGGGATACGGGTCTTCCCTCAACCGAAGATGTTTAGAGCATACTCCAACACGCTGCTCAACTACGGGTTGGGCCACTAACTTGGCTTAAGGACTGCCATCTAATGATAAACACCAGGACCGTCGGCTTAACGTGCCTTCCGAAGCACGGACGAGCTCGAGATAACATAAACTCATCCATGAACAGGCTACGGTTGACGTTGCTTAACTTGCGTGTACAATTAGACTGACACGTGCCTCACGCCATCGTGCTTCTCTATTATTTTCTATTATTCATTGTATTAATTTCAAGAAATCATAAATTTTGTTCATATATATATGTACATCACCGAACACTTATAACTCGAGAACCGTAGGACCGATTTTCATGGTTTATGATTTATTGGATTTCTCTCCGTCCCGAATAGCAGAATGACCATGAAAAACATTAGAAGATTGACGAAAGAATAAAATAAAAGGAAAAACATTTTCCCATACAAATAAAAGTGTCAGTTGAAAAAGGATTGCGATATTTATTGGTTTTCAAATATCAAAATGTCAAATCAATTGGTGTCACTTTTATGTCGCGAAAGTTGTCTGTTTGATTTGTTTTGAAAATTGAAAAATGTCAAATCGATTGGGGTGAAAACGCTTGGCCCATGGAGTTCGAACGCAAGAATCAAATCAGAGTAAACATCAAAAGAAATGACAATTACAAATCACCAAAACGATTAAACCGATTTCAAAACTAAAAAATAAAACAAAACTTTTTTTTTTTAATTTTTTGAATACGGGTCTTCCCTCAACCGAAGAGGAATAGAGCATACTCCAACACGCTGCTCAACTGCGGGTTGGCGGAGGCCAGTGTTTTCGAGCCGCCTAAAGGCCACTAACTTGGGTTAACGACTGTCATCTAATGATAACAACCGGGACCGACGGTTAACGTGCCTTCCGAAGCACGGAGGAGCGCAAGATAATCTACTGATAACAACCGGGACCGACGGCTTAACGTGTCTTTCGAAGCACGGAGGAGCTCGAGGTAATATAAACCCATCCGTGTACAGGATTCGATCGACGTTGCTTTACTTGCGTGTCCGATTAGACTGACATGCGCAATTATGCCATCGCGCTTCTCTATTATTTTCTATTATTCATTGTTTTAATTCCATAAAATCATAAATTTAGTTCAGCCAATTTGTACCACGACATTCATTGATTGTTAGGCGGTACGAAGTTCGCCGGGGCAGCTAGTATTTGATAAAAACTACTTTATGTAAAATCGCTTATTATACAAAACTGACGACTACATGCATGACAAACATTTAAAAAACAAACATTTAGCAAAGCTTCATTGCAGGATGTCAAGCTCGTAGTTCTGTATCATGGCGAGCTCGGTGGTCGAATGGTTAGCAATGGCCAATTAACTCCGAGGTCGCGGGTTCGATTCCCACACAAGACAAACATTTGTGTGCATGAACATGTCTGTTTGTCTTTTTCTGGGTGTTTTTTATATATTATAAAGTATTTACAAAAAAAAACAATGTATTTAAATACTCGTACATTTATCAGTTGTCTAGTACCCATAACACAAGCTAAGCGCTTAATTTGGGACTAGATAGCGCTGTGTAAATTGTCCAGAAATATTTATTTAGTTATTATTATTAATTATCAACAACTAATCGACATGCTGCTTAATGTACGTCGATTTGTGTTTACAAGTACATAAAATACAAGTCTCTGTTTAAAAACAGGTTACTGTGGGATGTAAGTGGCTCACCACGATCTTTAGAGCCAAAGCCAATCTCGCCTACACGTGTACCTGCCGACTAGCGTAAGATGCTCTACTAGAGCCGTTTGCTAGCAAAAGCTGCCCGACTGAACAAGTATCTCCATCTCACAGACAACCGCAGCCAAATAACAATTCCCTTGAGGATTGTTGTGTTCCAGAAAGGAAGAAGTTGCTGCATTGGGAGCGGTGGTGGTGATCGAGCATTATTTGCAATATTTCATGTTGCGATTTGCAATGTCTGATTTGCGAAAGTTTATATGGCTACAGTAAAAGTTTCACTTCAGGCAGGCTCTATGCGTGTCTGCCACCCGGTGTAGTATAAAAATAAAATGTGATTAGTCGTGTGATTTCTGTTCCACTGCAGAATGACGATCAAATCATTTATTAACCCTAGACTACTACTCATGTTGCGACATACAAAGAAACTACTCATACGCCTGCGAGGCGCATCACATTGACAAATGATTTTATTCAAAAACTATATGTATAATTGATATGTTTTGAGTGTTACTATAATTCTGTATATTACTAAAAAAAATAAACACAGTTTTCTATTATATTTTTATATTTTTTGTCATAAAATCTTTAATCAAATAAATCTTATGTGAAACTTAGGCAATTAAACAGTCTTCTCTTTCATAACAAAAAAAAACCAACTTAATATAAAACAACTTAAACACTTCTCTTAAAAAATTGTCAATTATGAAGTAATTAACTAAAAAACAGTAACAAAGTAAAAAAATAAATATTTTAGATGCATTCGGTACACACATGAACTTGATGTTCGCCGCAGATAAATTTTTGACACTTGGCGCACGTCATTTCGGACATCCTCCTATTTTTAGTTGTACAATAAGAGCCTCCTTCTGTCTGGGATGGACGAGAGGGTCGTGCTCCTGTAGTGGAGACTAAAATAATCTGATGATGAAGAGCAATGTCTTCTTTTTTTGGCGGTGGTGGAACCCTCATTTCCTACAGAAGAGCCTTCGGAAGGGGTTTTTCAGGATGACTTCAATAACATCCTGAATATTTTATAAAGTATATTGTATTGTATATTGTATAAAGATCTCCCATATCTCCCTGACTGGAATAAAAGGATCTTCTTGACGTAGGGCAGGGCGCCAAGTCTTGTCATCCATTCTCAAACAACGAGTGTTCGATTTTCGATGTGTCGGAACAAGGATACGGCGATCAGAACTGGATGGCTCCAAAGATTCTTTCACTGAAGTCCTCTATAGATTCATCTTCTATGTATCTTCTATCTTCTACATCGTCCTGAGCATCATCATCGCTTACGTGATCTTCAATTTCAGAGTCATCTTCCGAAAAGTTATCATCACAGTTATGGTCGCTTTCTTCTAGCGAATTAGCTATTATATCATCCGTAACTCTTCTATTACTAGTCATCATGTTGAAGTTTGAAACTGTACTTAAAAATAAGATAAAACACACTGGTAGTAACTAATAATGCAAAAAAAAACACTAACAAAATAATTTGATTAATAGCGCAAAACTTACATACAAGCTACTCATACGTCTTTGGAGCGCCAAGGGTAATATTATAAAAAAAACTAGCAAACTTACCGTAATGCAACAACCGTCCTGCGACACGTGCTGCCGACTACGGAGATGTCCTTGAACGTCAATGCGATACACGCGAAGGATAAAATGAGAGAGCAATATATCAAAAACGCGGGCGCCTCTGCGACGTAGAGTAGTAATCTAGGGTTAAAGATCAAACGCACCCTCTTATACAGAATAGATCCGACAAACTATACGAAATTGAGAGATATACATAGCGAGAAACTTCAAATCGGGTTTTATACATTCGCAAAAGATTCTAACAGTTTGATGACATATGCTCCTCATAACTTATACTGCGCGATATTTGTATTAAATTTAAAATATCTTTAACTTTAAAGTAACAAAATGTCGGTTGAATCCATTCTGGATAACAGCGTCCAGCCCCCTTACCACCATCTCTTATTGCGACTCAATAATTGAGTAGATTGCTTATTCATACCAATGAATAAGCGACTCTATTCCATTTGAAATAGAGTCGCTTATTCATTGGTATGAATAAGCAATCTATTCAGTTATTGAGTCGCAATAAGAGATGGTGGTTAGGGGGCAGGACTACCGCCGAAGCTGAAGCCGATTACCGTCGGATTTCTTGCTTGCGAAAATCTTCAACTTCGATTCATGCTACTTGTGTTTAGTTTAACTGGTAGAAACGATGGAGATCTACCGACTCAGCTAACGTATGAGCTATTTTTCGAATCAAAATGTTCTATGGTAATCGGCTTCGGCGGTAGAGCCCTTGATATGATATGAACTTGGTGAATAGTTATCAAATAAAATAAATAGGTACATTGTCACTCATTTAATTTCCAGCCAAGTCACGTCTTGCGCCATAATCCCAGATTTTCTCGTCGTATCCTCATGGTGAATGTACTCCAATTACACATAAATGCGTCTCAACTCGGGCCCGCTCACATAGCAAAATAAAAATGGGACAATTTTCACCAATTGACACAGAGCAAATAGCAATTTGCTTAAAAAATCTTTTTAAAAACTCGCTCTCATTTGGTTTACATAAACATACACGTTTTAGTATTATTTTTGACGTGATAACGTCTTATAAATCGATGAAGGCCGGCGGAACGCACGAAAAAGCATGACTCATTGTCACGTTCCGCCTGAGCCGAGCGTGCAAGCGAGAGCGTAGAGAAGCGATTGAGAGGCACGATCGGCCTAAACGTTCGGCTTGTGACGCACCTATCTCTCTTCCAGTCCATCGGCCGATGTTTTCTTATGACGTCATTACTTACTATTACATCGGCCGATGTTTTCTTATGACGTCATTACTTACTATTAATAGTAAGTAATTACGTCATAAGAAAACATCGGCCGATAAATTAAATATAAATTGTCGTCCGTAAACGGGTTTTGAAACCGTAGACCGTGTGGTTTCCGGCAGACTAGAATAGAATTACTCCATCTCTTCCCGTGGATGTCGTACAAGGCGACTAAGGGAAAACATCGATCAGGCCTCCCCAACCCGTCTGGCCAGCGTGGGGAGTGTAGGCCAAATCCTCCTGTCTGTGACGGACGAGAGAGGGTCGTGCTCCTGTAGTGGAGACTAAAAATGACCTGATAATGAAACCGGTTTTACAGACAACCAATTTTATTATAAGCTGAAGTTTGATTTTCGCAATCAAAATATTCGATGGTAATCGGATTCAGCTTCGACAGTAGGGCCCCTGGTATCAATATGCTTTGGATATATATGCATTGGAGTGTTTTTAAAGACATTTCACGTCAAAGACATGTTGTTTCCACATTTTCTTTCGACATAACGTTTTCACAGAATACTCCGTCCACCATAACTAACGGAGCATACGCATGCGCGCTGGATCCGCTAATTAAAACAACCACAACACTATTCTTTTCATAAAACCAATGCTTTCTCTGCTCTCAAACTACAAAAAGTATACTTTACTCCGTTGAAACAAAAAGTGTATGTAATTGCAAAACGTTACTTGAAATTACTTATTACAAACTAAGTTATCACATATCACATACTCTAATCACTCTAATTGTGCTGTTATTATAATTTTATAATATATTAGCGATTGATCGTGATTTCGTTCGCGTGAGTTTGCAAACAAACATACTTAGGGTTCCGTACCCAAAGGGCAAAACGGACCCTATTACTGAGACTCAGCTGTCCGTCCGTCCGCCCTTCTGTCACCAGACTGTATCTCTTGAACCATGATAGTTAGACAGATGATGAATTTCTGTTGCCGCTATAACAATAAATACTTAAAAACAGAATAAACGTATTTTTTTTTTTCTCTCTCAGTATTGATAACCTAGGATCCTAGGTTATCAATATTGGATCTACTAGATTTCGGGTATTGACTATAACATAACAAAAATCTATATATATACCGACCACCTTCCGATGCGTATTGTCTGTAGTATAGGCAAAGTGACGGAGGGTACTGCAACATGTAATAGTACTATATGTACTGGTGTAAGATGGGGCGTAAGAGATTCTAGTCAAATTGATCATTATTATAATTATTGTAAATCTAATTTAATGCGCATTAACCATGTCTTTACTTGTGATGGTTGTAATGGTAAAAAATGTCCGAAATTTAATGATCATATAAAATTTATTTGTAAATTGTATGACGACATAGTAAGTGTTTTACAAGACGCAGCGGTTGCCTCTTCCGGTTCTCGCACCGATAGGGTAAAAAGACATAAAGAAGTGACTGGCTGGAATATCCACGTCAAAGAGCATCATCAGCAGTATAGATCTCACTTTAATAATTGGATTTGGTCTGGCAAGCCATCCACGGGTGCGTTATATGAAGCCATGACAAAGAGCAGAAAAATATTTAAAAATAAACTTAAATGGTGTCAACATAATAAAGAAAAAATTAAATTAGATATTTTAGCTACACATAGAGAGAAAAAGGACTTTTTTAGCTTTTGGAAGGAAACAAAAAAGTTTGACTATAAACAAAGTCTGCCCGCAAGCGTGGATGGCGTGCTAGAACAAAAACGTATAGCTGAGCTGTTTGCCGCTGGTTTTAGGGTCAATCCGTTGCCTGTGCCGACATGTGCACGTACTGACAGCTGGAAGCCGGACATGGCTGACAGCGATATTGGGTTCACTGTGGAGGATGTCACACGCGCAGTAAAAGCTATAAAATCTGGTAAGTCTCCTGGGCATGATGACTTGAGTCTCGAACATATTCTTCACGCTGGAGTCGATTTAATATCAAAATTGGCTGCTTTATATACCTTGTGTGTGAAGTTCTCCTACTTACCGCCGGATCTCATGAAGACTGTTGTCGTCCCCATTGTCAAAAACAAAACCGGTAATGTGGGTGTCTCTACCAATTATCGTCCCATCTCTCTTGGCACGATAATGGGAAAGATATTTGAGCGGCTGCTGCAGCCCGAACTGCTTAAGAACATAAAGATAGACGATGCGCAGTTTGGTTTCCGTCCTGGTCTTTCAACGGATACTGGTATACTAGCATTAAAATACTCTGTTGATTACTATAGAAGCCGTGGTACTACAGTTTATGCGTGTTTCCTCGACCTGAGCCGGGCGTTTGATTTAGTGAATTATGAGATTCTCTGGAACAAACTGCTCGACTCGGGAGTATCAGACGTGGTGGTAGATCTGTTGAGATACTGGTACGGAAATCAAACAAATTATGTGAAGTGGGGCGACGCGACATCTAGCGAATACAGGTTAGATTGCGGCGTACGCCAAGGAGGGTTGACGTCTCCGGTTCTCTTTAATGCGTATATCAACGGGTTGATTGAGGAGCTGAGAAGCACGGGGATAGGTTGTCACGTGGGTGGGGTTTGTGTAAATAACCTCAGCTACGCCGACGACATGGTGCTCCTTAGCCCCTCAATCAAAGGTTTAAGAACGTTACTTTCAGTCTGTGAACATTATGCTAATGTACATGGGCTGAAGTATAATGCGAATAAAACAGAATTATTGGTTTTTAGGTCAGGTAGGGGTCCGGAGAACGTACCCGAGGTAAGAATAAATGGTTCAGTAGTTCGGGTTGTGCAGCGGTTCAAGTATTTGGGCCACATTCTTACTTCCGATTTCCGGGATGACCAGGATATTGAGAGAGAGAGACGGGCACTCTCGATTCGATGCAACATGTTGGCGCGCAGGTTTGGTAGGTGTAGTGACGCAGTCAAGTTGACATTATTCAATGCCTATTGTCAATGTTTCTACACTTGCCAACTCTGGGTCAACTTTACGCGTAAGGCGTACAGTTCCATGAGAGTGCAATATAATGACGCATTTCGCACTCTCATGAGATTACCACGCTGCTGCAGCGCTTCAGAGATGTTCGCCGAGGCGAGAGTGCCAGACTTCTTCGCTGTTGTGAGAGCTCGCATAGCCTCTTTTTGGGAGAGGTTGTGTGGCTCTGATAATAGCATACTAAAGGCGGTGCGTAGTGGACTGAACAGCCCTATATTTAGGTACTGGATGGATATTCATCGGTGCGAGAACCGAAAGTGACTCTTAGTAATTTCTACTAATAAGTATGAATGACAGATTCGGTAAATTTTTATTATTTTAAGTGACTTTTTATTATTATTTTAATTTCTTATTATATTATTTTATTTTGTATTTTATATGGCAATTTATGGCTGCAATAAAGATTATTATTATTATTATTCTCTTTATTCAATTTAATACAACTTTGTCTATATTGTTATTATTAAAATTACATATAAAAAATACAATGTTAAAAATAACAATATAAAAAAGGCATACAAAACCGAGGCAGGAAAGGCCTAAACCTATTCCTGCATCGGCTAGGACTCCAGAGTAAGGAACCGGCGTACAATACGAGCTGTATCGAGTACGACGGCCTTCTGAATTTTACTCTTGATCCAGGTGCCAAGCGAGAGCTTCTTGAGGTGACGATCGAAGCTCTTCGTTATTAAGCCGTGAACGGAGATCACCACCGGAACAATAATCGCTGAATCCACATGCCACACTTCGGCAATCACGAAGGCCAAATCGCGATATTTCATTAGCTTTTCATTTTCGGCCTTAACAAGATTACCGTCATGTGGAACGGTGATGTCAACAATTATTGCACGTCGCGCCGACCAATCTACTATTACAATATCAGGTTTATTCGCCAGAATAGTCCTGTCTGTAATAATAGATCGGTCCCAGTAGAGTCGTGCACGGCTGTTCTCAAGAACTGGCAGTGGATTGTACCTGTAGTATGGCACCTCAGATTCGACAAGACCATATTTCAGGGCAAGCTGTTGGTGTACTATCTTGGCTACTTGGTTGTGCCTATGCAAGTACTCGGAGTTAGCAAGCATAGAACAACCGGAGATAACATGTCTGAGTGACTCTCCGGGACGGTGGCATGCCCGACATATGTCGACCGTACCGTCCTTCAGAATGTATTTCCTATAGTTGTTCGTCTTAATAACCTCGTCTTGTATTGCACAGACAAAACCTTCGGTTTCCCCAAAGAGGTCCCCGAAGCGTAACCAGTGTACAGAAGCTGCATGGTCAACATCCGGGTCAGTGAGAGCCCGGTAGAATCGACCATGCAATTCCTTGCCCTTCCATATCGTAATGCGATCCTGAATGCTCATAACTACAGGTTTACGCCAATTCTTGGTTGCCATTGAGAGAGGGGTTAGGGCTTTATCACTCATAACAACTTCTCGATGCATCTCCCCATCCACCTGTATGAAATAATCCCTTAGATTACATATCTCGCGATTGTGTAGGTCCTTAGCATTTAACATGCCACGGCCGCCAAACTTTCGCGGGATATATAATCTCATTACAGATGAACGAGGATGATGCATTCGATGCGCTGTCATCAGCGTCCGGACCTTTCGATCCAGGGCGTCTAGCTCAGTCTGTGTCCACTTGAGTATCCCAAAAGTGTAGGTTAATAGGGGTATAACCCACCCATTATACGCACGAATCTTATTCGCGCCTGATAAAAGACTGTTAAGTACTTTCCTCAGGCGCGCAAAAAATCGCTGAGTAATTGTGTGTTTTATGTCCCTATCATTAATTCCTAGACACTCTGACATACCCAAGTATTTGTATGTTTCACCTTCGGAGAGGGAGCGCAGGGTTGTCCCATCAGACAAATTTAAATTATCTGATGTTATCACCGTTCCCTTCTCTACACGTATGATTGCACATTTTTCCACACCAAAGTCCATTCTGATGTCACTACTAAACTTCTGTGTAATATCCAGTAGTGATCTCAGATGAGCTTCAGTGCGAGCAAAGAGTTTTAGATCATCCATGTAGAGAAGATCAGTGATCCGTGAACCACCTCTCCGAAGCTGATAGCCTAGACCTAACTCCCTCAGTAATGTACTGAGGGGGTTTAGTGCCAAGCAAAACCATAGAGGACTGAGACTATCGCCCTGGAAAATACCTCTCTCTATTTTTACAAGATCGCCAGTAGCAGAAGACCCGCCACATGGATGACAAAGACGTGTGGCCCAGCGACCCATGCACATGCTCAGAAAGTTGCATAAAGTTGCATTAATTTTATGCAACTGTAAAACTCGCCTGAGCCATGCATGGGGCACAGAGTCGTACGCCTTTTTATAGTCAATCCATGCCACTGCGAGGTTCTTTCTGCTACGGCGTACCTGTTGGCAAACAGCCATGTCAACTAGGAGGAGTTCCTTAGTACCCCGGGACCCAGGTCGACATCCGTTCTGAGTCGCAGATATTATTTTATTTGAGTAAATAAAATCTGAGATTTTGTTTCTCAGAACCGATGTCAGTAACTTGTACATAGTTGGTAGACAAGTTATCGGTCTATAATTTCTGGGTTCCGTGGTACTACCTGACTTATAAATTAAATGGGTCATCCCAGTTGTCATAAAGTCCGGGAGGGCACACTGCTCGAGAGCGTCCTGGAATTGATCCGCAAGACAGGCGTGACATTTGGTGAACCACTTGAGCCAGAAATTGTGCAATCCGTCAGGACCTGGAGATTTCCAATTCAACGTTCTACGAATTGCACAACTTATGTCCAAAGCATTAATAGTTATTTCTCCCATTGTTGGCAGAAAGTTATACGCCTGTGTGACAGTATCAATCCAGTCACCCTCATTATGTTCGACGGGCACTGACCAGATACCCCTCCAGAAATTTATTATTATTATTATTATTATATATAATATACAAGAATTCCATGTTTTTAAAATAAAATTAATTTGAAATTAGAATTCTTAGCCAAACAAAAATTATTTTGATTTGAAATGGCCAGTACTGCAGAACGGCAATTTCATAGGTACAATTTCGTAGGACCTTATATATATAAGAATTAATATAAAGATATATAAGGGAGAAAAGAAGAAGTACTTACAATTGAATAAAGTACCATTTAACGTATAAATTTGCCTTCTTTTGAAATCGGTTTAAATATCCCAAATTAATTATAGCAAACATTTACCATGCGCTCCTTTGTCTAAAAAGAGCCTCCGACGCTTAACTAAGCGTATGCTCTTTTTAGATGTCATTTACACGGTACCTTTACCCTTATAAAACAAAGTAAAACACAGTGAAATATTTGAAATACATTACATACATACATATATTGTATCCAAAGAACGGTCGCGAGCCGTTGACATTTTATATGTAGATGGTCCATAGGCAAACCTCACATCTCTAACAAACAAGTAGCAAGAGAGCGCTTACTCAAACTATATCCTTATTGTAACAGTTTAATTAGTACACTATCTAAAGATATATTATGGCATTTTACCTACAACTTTTCAATAGATTTTGATTAGCGCTAAATTCTTACTTAATACTTTTTTCTTTTTTACTTAATTCTTACTTAATGACTCATGTCTGTGTGAATATCAGGCAAATTTATTTTTTAACAATAAAAAATATAGCCAATATAATGTATCTATTCAAACATTTATTAAAAAAAAACTACATTGCGTCTCTTCCGCATCGCAGTCAAAGGGTAATGTGGCCAGAAGGCAAGCAGCATTGCCACGTTAGATTCTTGGTCTGGTCGCGAGAAGAGTCGATTAGACGCATAAAGATGTTTCTAAACATAACTATAAGTGAAAGAATTATTTCGATAGCATAAAACTTTTCGAAAATCGTGATTTTGAGATCGAGAAATCACGATTTTTGGTGTTTCCCGAAAACGTCACACAAAAGGCTACCATGTTATGACGTCACACAGTCCTATTTTGTATGCATTAAAAATCTGAAATTCGTACGGCAGCTATGTTAAATATTGTGTTTATGTAGCTAGTGTCGTAACAAAAGTATGGTATTTCTTATTGTTTTTCAAAGGTAATATTTTCTGAAATAATTTCATCCTATTAAAATGGACTTTCCCACCAAACTTTCATCAACTATAGAACAAGTCGGGAATAGGTTACTAAAATTTTAAGATGGCAGATCGTTCCAGTTTTCTGTATATTCCGTAAAACGCATCTATAGGTAAAAATATCTTGGTCCCCAGGCTTTGTCACCGGAACGAGGGACAATATCTGCCGCATTGAGAAAGGTTGACGTGAACTAATTAGTTTGCTGAAATATACCTTCCCCTTTTCCCTTGAATTAATGTAATGTAATTTATAGGTTTGTACTGTATCGGACAGATGGGATATAAAACCGAAAAGCGTAAATTATACTTCTATTTTTTTATACTACGTCGGGTGCCAGACAAGCATACGGCCCGCTTGATGTGAAGCGGTTACCATAACATAAAATATCGCTCGCGCGCCTCCATCCCCGCTGCCAATGCAGCATCTCCTTCCTTTCCGGTGACCTCACTCACTCGCAGGAACACAACAACCCTCAAGGGAATTGTTATTTGGCTGCGGTATTCTGTGAGGTGGAGGTACATTCCTCGGTCGAGTAGCTTACAATTACGCTCCCTACCTCTCTTGTCGCCAGAGCTTTGTTTGCCAGTCAGCAGGGTGCACCGCGTGCAGGTGAAGTTGGCTTTGGTTCAAAGGTGTTAATGAACACCTTACACCCAAATTACTTCTTATTACGAATAACTTTTTTATTGAACCAACATTGAAATATATTAGATAAAAAAAAAAAGACGTGTGGCACTCGGGGACTGCCGCGGTAAAGCTATTGCATAGCATTTTGTATCAACTTATGCAATTATAATTTTATTTATTTCTTTTATTCATGCAGTATTGCTTTTTCTTTGATATTAATTCAAGTTACACTTTTTGAGCGTGGTGACCGACAAGAAAACAAATTTTTCTATCTATATATATAAAAGAAAGTCGTGTTTGTTACAACACTTATAACTCGAGAACGGCTGGACCGATTGCCATGGTTTTTGATTTGTTGGATTTGTCTCCGTCCAGAATAGCAGAATAACTATTAAAAACATTGGAAAATTTACGAAAAAAATAAAATAAAAGAAAAAACATTTTCCCATACAAATGAAAGTGTCAGTTGAAAAAGGGATTACGATATTTATTGGTTGTCAAATATCAAAACGTCAAATCGATTGGTGTCACTTTTATGTCGCGAAAGTTGTCTGTGATTTGTTATGAAAATTTAAAAATGTCAAATCGATAGGGGTGAAAACGCTTTTCCCATGGGGTTCGAGCGCAAGAATCAAATCAGAGTAAACATCAAAAGAAATGACAATTACAAATCACCAAAATGATAAAACCTATTTCAAAACTAAAAAAAATAAAACAAAACGTTTTTTTAAAAAAAAATTAACAATAAAGAAATCTATATTTTTATGAAATCTTCAGTTTTTATGGATACGGGTCTTCCCTCAACCGAAGGGGTTTAGAGCGTACTCCAACACGCTGCTCAACTGCGGGTTGGCGGAGGCCAGTGTTTTCGAACCGCCTAAAGGCCACTGACTTAACGACTGTCATTAAATGATAACAACCGGGACCGACAGCTTAACGTGCCTTGCGAAGCATGGAGGAGCTCAAGATGAGCTAATGATAACAACCGGGACCGACGGCTTAACGTGCCTTCCGAAGCACGGAGGAGCTCAAGATGAGCTAATGATAACAACCGGGACCGACGGCTTAACGTGCCTTCCGAAGCACGGAGGAGCTCAAGATGAGCTAATGATAACAACCGGGACCGACGGCTTAACGTGCCTTCCGAAGCACGGAGGAGCTCAAGATGAGCTAATGATAACAACCGGGACCGACGGCTTAACGTGCCTTCCGAAGCACGGAGGAGCTCAAGATGAGCTAATGATAACAACCGGGACCGACGGCTTAACGTGTCTTTCGAATCACGGAGGAGCTCGAGGTAATATAAACCCATCCGTGTACAGGCTACGGTCGATGTTGCTTAACTTGCGTGTTCAATTAGACTGACACGCGCAATGACGCCATCGAGCTTCTCTATTATTTTCTACTATTCATTGTTTTAATTCCATAAAATCATAAATTTAGTTCAGCTAATATGTACCACGACATCCATTGATTGTTAGGCGGTACGAAGTTCGCCGGGACAGCTAGTTATTAAATAAATAAAACGAGTTTCGTAGAGTCGTACAATACGTCTAATCGCACGCACACAACGCCGTGTCGAAGACTGCCGAACTGAAACGACATTAGACGATGCACGGCCTTCAAGCCACACCTTGCCCGTCGGAGTGGGGAGCGTGAGGTTTTTTCGATACGGAATTTCTGGATCCGGTCCCCGCGCTCAAGGCCCGCGATAGAAGCTATGCAATAGCTTAAAAACTATATTTTTTATAATACTAGGTTGCCAAACAATCGTACGACCCACGTGATGGCGTCATCGTAGCCTCCTATGGACACTTGCGACACCAGAAGCATCGCTCACGCATTGCGTATCCTGCAAGATGTTGTGGACTGATTCACAGCACAGCATAGACATAACGTAACGAATATCTAAATGTAATTTACATGCTATATTTTAATCATTGTATTTAAATCGGAACATAATTAATTATGTTCCGAAAAAAAACTCATTTGGCATTTTTTTTTGCAGCATGTCTTCTTGCCAATTATCATTCCTTTCCATTCCATTTCATTTCAAATTACACGTATACGAAGTCATGGGCATAGATAATATAATTAAAGACATACATTGTGAGTACAAAATAAAATAATAAGTCGAGACTGAATTGTGTCATTTGAGAAGAATCCAATCTTCCCGATTTGTGATATCTCTAATTGATTGGATTTATTATCTAATCCGGCGCTGTAAATATTTGTGACTTTACGTATCCACAGCTAGCTACTGAACTCTGCGGCAATAAAAAAAGATAAAAGCAAAGCCTAAATTTTTCTTAATTTCGGCGATTTTTTGGCTTCAAATCGAAATTGTTTTAAATTAAGTTATTTTGTGTAAAATTAGTATATATTAATAGCGGGTGGGTTTTTTTTTATCTCTGTTTTTTTTCAATGCCGGCATTTATTTTTATTATTAATCATCATAACTAGAACTATATTTGCCATTAAGTATTCATAAACTTTCTTTCAGTAATTTCATCAAAACTGATTGCCGTCTCTGGAGACAAGAGGGCTGGCTCTTTCTTCGCCCAATAAGCCAGCATTGCAATTCAGCGAGGAAACGCAGCTAGTGTTCTTGCCTCCCTGCCGCATGGGAACGATAGTATTTTTTTTTCTTTTTATTAGGCTTATTTTTAAGTAATATTAATATTAGATTACTTTTATTTAGTTTAGTTTAGTTGTATTTTGTTGTTATTGAGGTATTTAATATTTTATAGTCAATATTTCCTTGTATCGATCGAGTTTAATTATTAGTTAATAAAAATATGTATAGATATATAGATTGAAAAGAAAAAGTATTAATAAATAATATCTAAAAGTGCAGAAAGTCCTGAATTTATTAAATTAATTTAAATAGGGCACTGACGTTTATTTGTCGGGAAAACTGACTAGTTGCAATCTCAAACGGAGATCTTCATCAGGGCGAAATTGCAGACGCGGCCTCCGTAACGAATACTGACGAACAGAAAGTTCTAGTTATGATGATGAACATGTTAAAGAAATAAATAGTGTTAATGTTAAACAAAAGTCATGAGTGGAATTAATAACCTTATTTTATTCTACGTACCCATAATAATTTTTGTGTTTCGTTCCTATATGTATATAATTATTTATTTTCTTGGCTGCCAATTCTCAGTTTCCATTCAGGGACTCAAAGATTGACTGGAGAAGATCCCTTATAGGGATAAGTCCGCCTTTGTCACTATGTCTTATCACTACAATATGGGTTATGTTTACAATATATTTAATGCAATAACGATTTTACAAACAAACAAAAACATGGTACAAATATTACAATTCAATATTACAATTCAAATATGAATGATAATAAAAATATAATGCAGTGAGTGTACAAAATTCAAATCAATGAACATGATTATCAAATTAAAATTCCAAAAAGTTAATCAAATGTTGAGACGCAAACTCAATTAACTAATTGAGAGTGCGTGCGTAATTACGATCAGTAAACACAAACACAGCTTGTAATTATTGAAGGAAATTACAGTTATTACGTAATCATAAATTGTTCACTTAGCTCGGCCACTTTCCTTTACAATAATTAAATTAATACAAATATTTAGCATACTTTGTACGTACAGATCAAGTGTTTATATATTCAGCGAAATTCATTGAGTTTATGAAATCGTGCGGTCGTTCTGTCTGTCCGTTGCCATGAAACTCAAAATTTAGAAATTCTGACTTCGGATTCGTGTAGAGCATCAAAAGGTTGTAATGTAAAGTGACCTTGGTTTTCCGACAAAAAGTCGTTCTGTCTGTCCGTCCGTTGCCATGAAACTCAAAATTTCGAAATTCTGACTTCGGATTCGTGTAAAGTATCAAAAAGTAGTAATGTAAAGTGACCTTGGTTTTCCGATATCAATTCGGGATTTCAAAAAAAAAATCGCTATGGTGGCGCATGCTGCGCGTCCGATGTTTTATTTTTATTTTTTATATATGGAAGGGGGGCATCCGCCCATGGAGATCAGCAACACCAAGGGGCCGCCGACCCGTTGCCATCCTATACTCCTTCCTTTCTTTCTGGTGACCTAACTCACTCGCAGGAACACAACAACCGTCAAGGGAATTGTTATTTAGTGTTTGAAGTTTTCACAATTTACAAATATTTACAATCGGAAACCAACATTTAATAATAGCAAACTGTGTTACATCATAATATAAGTAATAGTATTATGTACAGTATCGCCACTCCCTGCCGTTCTCTCGTAGCGACCTCACCTCTCCTCTGAGACGAATCAGGAACAGGGGCCCTACCGCCGAGGCCGAAGCCGAATACCATCGGATTTTTTGACTTAAAAAATTGGTCTTAGGTTAAAGTTATTGACAAACTTCTCCAGCTTAGTCAGTAGAGCTCTTGGGTTCCTTCCAGCTAAGCTAAACATAATTACCGACATTCTAAGCAATAGTGTCATTTTCGCATTAAACAAATCTAATGGTACCCCAAACAGAGGGCTGTTTAGGTAACCATCTTCTCAGGACCCTTTCATGTCAATCGAACACTGGAAAATGGGTTAAATTTATTTGGAAGATTTGGTTAAAAACATCGCAATGAAAGTAAATAAATGATAATAATAATAAAGATTAGACCTTGTTTTTATCTTTTCAATCATTCGACATGAAAGAATGACGTCATTTTTTATTTGGGTTCCGTAACTCCAATGGAAAACGCGGAACCCTTACAGGACCACTTCGTTGTTCATCCGTCTGTCCGTCTGTCAAAACAATTTTTGTTAGGAACGCGTGGTGGAATCTCTTAAAGTAGTGAAAAAATCAAACTTCTGAATCGATGCAATCAAAAGATATGGCCGTCTATGTTTCATTTATATCGCATATTTTGACATTCGCAAAGGGAATCAAAACCTATAGGGTACTTTCCGTTGACCTAGAATCATGAAATGTGGCAAGACGCAATGTCATGTTGCACAAATAAAGGAAAAATCCAAAAACCGTAAATTTGTAGTTTAATCACAAAAAAATTTTTTTTGTGAATGTAGCTGCACATCCTACAAATTTGTACGAAACCCTCGTTGTGCAAGTCGGGCTTTTTTAAAATATTTCTTTTAACTGTTACTCGAGCACGGCGTCCTTTAGAAACTGGGTTATTTATTGTTTTAGGAGCAAAGTTTAACTCCATGCATATTTACACCACAACGAGTGTGCTCATTAGGATTTCCCTCAAGCGAACGTTAATGCCATCAAAGCATACGAAGAGAGTAACTGACTGAACTCAGTCTTGTTTGAACCCAAATACTCCTAAAAGTACTAGAGCGGAAACCGTCTTCAGGAAATATAAATATTAACTATAAGTATATCGCTGGATTTAGACTTGAGGTTTGATGACGAAATTATATAAAATGCAAAATTACATTATTGGTTACGGGTGAATACATATTATTTAATTTATTACCCATTTCAGTTAATCAAATTAGATTTAAAAAAAAATGTCTGGGATTGATTGAGCACAGACGTAACGTAACAAATAATAACTAAATGTTATTTACACGCTATATTCTATTCATTGTATTTAATTATATTCCGAAAAAAAACCATACTGGAATTTTATCCAGCATTTCTTCTTGTCAATTATCTTCCTTTCCATTCCATTTGATTTCATTTCAAATTACACGCGGGCGTAGTAATGGGCACCGATAGTATACCTAATCAAAGATATTGTAAGTACAAAATCAAATAATAAGTAGAGACTGTATGGTTTGAGAAGAATCGAATCTTCCCTATTTGTAGTATATCTAATTGATTGGATTTATTATCTATTCCGGCACTGTAAATCTTTGTGATTTACGTATCTACAACTAGCTACTAAGCTCTGCGGCAATAAAAAAAGATAAAAGTAAAGCCTAGATTTTCCTTACTTTCGGCGATTCGTAGCTTCGATGCTCTCTGACTCAGGAATTAATTCCAACTGCTTTAAATTTATGACTTGCGTTCCGTGCCTGGCACAGGCTATTGGGTATGGCCTATATTTTCTTTTGAAAGTCTTATGAGATTATCGGACCACCACAGTCCTTGTAAAAGCCGTGATATGAACCTAACTAATGAGTTTGCGACTTCGTCCGCATAATCTAGTTACAAACTAAGCAGACTTGTACTATTTTGACGTGTACTTCTACTACGAGTAGATACCTGAAAGTTTGATTATGATTTGATTTCCGGACCTGCTCATGGGTATATTGTTCCATTGATATATCCAGGACACGTACCGTGCGGCTCACTAATGTACCTGTAGGAGCTAGGTTCAAGCTTCTCTAAAACTAAACAAATTAACGATTGCTCAGTGCAATAATCTACTAGCCCATTTTAATCGAAATCAACAACACCAAGGGGTCGCCGATCTGTTGCCAGCCTTTAAAGGGAAATATTAATGTGATGATTTAAGGTAAATTATATAAAAACTCTTTCGCCTGAAATACAGGAATATTCCTAGTTTAGACACATGTTAAATTATTTCATCAAGTTAATTTAGACCTCATGCACGTTTTTGTCACTTATGTTATCTCAATAAAGATTATTATTAAAGATTATTATCTTATGTTATTATCTAACTGTACCACTCGATCTATCATGGTCTTTCATAAGGTCTTTAGTAAAGCCATCAAAACATAATGCAGTGCGTGTCAACACCCCACTTTGTCTTGATTGATGGTTGCAGCAATCGAGCGGCAATTTTCAAGTTGTCGGTAACAGTGTAATAGCAGTGTTGTTGTTTCAAACATTGCAATTCGCAACTGTTTCCATTATGTTACTCTGTTTATGTAGGCTGCAATTTATTCTCAGTTGCTATATTTTACTGAGAAAATGTAATTTGTTTCCAGATGAAATGATATGGGGTGTAAGTGGTTCATCAACATCTTTGAACCAAAGCCAACTTCACTTGCACGTGGTGCACCCTGCTGACTGACAAACGAAGCTCTGGCGAAAAGAGAGGTAGGGAGCGTAATTGCAAGCTACTGGACTGGGGAATGTACTTCCACCTCACAGAATACCGCAGCCAAATAACAAATCCCTTGAGGATTATTGTGTTCCTGCGAGTGAGTGAGGTCACCAGAAAGGAAGGAATTGCTGCGTTGGCAGCGGCGGTGACGGCGTGCGAGCCATATTTTATGTTGCCAGCGGTAATATGACGGCGGTCCGTATGCTTGTCTGGCACCCAAAGTAGTATAAAAAATGTACTATTAATTAGACATGAATTTTACGTATTTCAAAAGTATGAAAGGGGTATGCCCTTTGATAATTTTGAAAAAAAAAAACTGAATATCATCAAAACTCAGAATATTCTTTGCCTGAATTTCTTGGCAAGAGCGCAACCAACAATATCAAAATTGACGACACTAGAATGCTTTTATGGCCAGATTCAATTCAGCATCTTTACGTTTAGTCTTCATGAATACATTCAACAGCCGATTTCGTCTCACTTTCTTTACCGAGTATTTCAAATTCCACCAAATATATGAATATAAAATTTACCCAAGTTCTCTTGAAGTCTGTTACATAAATGCTTCGATTTCTATATCTTCTTCTCGTGAATTTGCCCTGCGTGAACATAGTACCGGCATAAAAATAGCATATTTGGATGAAAGGCGTACTTGAGTATATGTTAATGCAGAACATATTCCTTATGTAGAGCATACATACCCTTCATCCAAATCCATTCAATCGTTTGTGAAAAAGTGACAAACATCCATCTTCAGACATTTTCATATCAATAATATTAATAGTATAGTATATAATAATAAAATTCAAGTAAAACGTTTACAATTTATGTTTAAACTTGTTAGGACTATCGAAGTAATGTCAACGCCAGGAATTGTTCGGAATTTACTTCAAACTGACTGACTTTTTAAACTTCTTAATTTCTTCCTCCATTTGGTTTATTACATCATTCAATATTTAGTAGTCAGTTGATTTTATAGATCCTAGAGACAATAGAGAGTCGCTTATATCCCAAACAAATAGTTAAATTTTCTCTAACAGGCAAACACCTAGATTTTGTTTTAAAGTTCTGTTTGTTAAATTAAATAATTTTAACAAAAAAAGCAACTCCAAACATTACTCTACATTTATGTATGTAGATACAGGCTGATGATGATGAAAAAAATATGGGACCAATCTGGAAGTATACTCTTTCAAATAAAAAAGTTATTTTCAAATCGGTTTCTAAATGACGGAGTAATGAAATCAAACCTAACAGTGGGTAGATACAGGCTTTTTCAAATCGGTTTATAAATCACGGAGTAATTAAGTAACAAACATTAAAAAAAAATACAACCGAATTGAGAACCTCCTCCTTTTTTGGAGTCGGTTAAAAAATGGGAATAACGAGTATGTAATTTTTTCATGATTTCGATAACGTCACAAGTGCAATTAATGATAGTTTCAAAATATATAAAAATAATTGGAACACGTCAGTAACGTGCCGTTATCACTGGTGCTTTTCAACACAAACGAAAGTATGAGAGTAACAAGATTGTATATAGCTCACTTACTTACTTCGTTAACGTTTATAGGTTGACGGCATCGACTGGGTACATCAGAGTCTTGAGTAGAAACAATCAAATCGTAAGTTGAATTAAAGGAAATAATGCAGCAGATTTAACTAGAACTTGGCCCACACACTGCTACGTAATATAATTCCGTAGTAATAGTAGAATTGCACGGTTGTGGTTCGCAGTAATTTTATCTGAAATTGGGGCAAATATTTTGGTGCCTATGGCTAAACAACTGAAAACGAGCGGACATAGGAAATTGGAAAATTATATTGGCAATACGTATGTCAACCAATATTCATTTATGAACTATTTTTCATTTTGTTAGTTCTTGTTTAGTGTACTAAGTTTTAAGATATGTACGAATATCCAACATCATCTGTGAAGACTAAGTCTCACCTACAGCCTCACCTACACGTGAAGCAATCAGTCAGCGAGCGGTGATCCGTTGAATTTGAATGTAATTCTATAAAGATCTCTAATTGAGATCGCAGCCAAATAACAATACCGTTGAGGATAATTGTGTTCCTTCGACGAGCTCTTGGCGAGCTCGGTGGTCGAATGGCTAACAATGGCCACTTTGACTCCGAGGTCGTGAGTTCGATTCCCACACAAGACAAACATTTGTTTGCATGAACATGTCTGTTTGTGTTGATCTGGGTGTTTTCTATGTATTATATGTATGTGCTTAAAAAAACTATATAAGTATATAAATATCAGTTATCTAGTTACAATCATACAAGCTTTGCTTAGTTTAAGACTAGATGGCCGTGTGTAATTTGTCCAGGAATATTTATTTATATCGAGTGAGTTGTAAGAATATAATTATACTACATTAGCAGTAAATTAACTCCTTGTATTGCAAGCGTGTATGCCTTACTGTAACCACTTTACATCAAGCGGGCCGTATACTTGTCTCGCAAAAGGCGTGGTAAAAAAATAAACATGGATGAAAAATAATTTGTTATGTATTATAAAAGTTGTTGATGTAAAAGCTCAGTAATATTAAATCTTATTTGCCGCTGTGCCACATTTACAGTACATATATGGAAGTATTAGATTTTGAAACGGAAACAAAGTTGGATTTTTTTTACGTTTTTATTAGGGTGCCGTACACAAAGGGTAAAACGGACCCTATTACTAAGGTTCCGCTGTCCGTCCGTCCGTCCGTCCGTCTGTTACCAGGCTGTATCTCATGAACCGTAATAGTTAGACAGTTGAAATTTCCATAAAATAAACATTTAAGGGGGCATACAATACAACAAACGTCATTTTTTGTTTGTTTTTGCTCGCAATTGATAACGGGCATAGGTAGAAGCTTGAAATACTCACATAATATTTAGTTATATATTCACTTTAAAAATAAATAATTAAATTAAGATAAAACAAATATTTAAGCGGGGCTCCCATACAACAAACGTGACGTAACGTGAAATAACGTTTTTTGCCGTTTTTATAGATAATGGTACGGTACCCTTCGTGCGCGAGTCCGACTCGCACTTGGCCGGTTTTTAGAATACATCTTACAACTCGCAGGCCAACGTTTCACAAGAGTAAAGTCGAAAAGGTCAAGGGGCTGTAGTAATGTATATTAATCTAGGAGGGCTCGGAGGCTTGGAACGGTGTGCTAAATTAACTGAGGGCGCCGCACTGGCGCTGGTAGTCGAAGATTGCCGCCTTAATAAAAATCTACGGTGTAAAAGGTGATCATATATTTTACGTTTATTGTCTTCCGCCCAGAATAAGTAACAGTACTGTCATTTTGGTGTAATCATATCCCTTATACCCAGGCTACTGCATACAAATGTCGCGTCGTGAACTACTATATAAACAAAGACATATACATGTGCAAAGTATTAATGAGCGTGTGTGCGTGCGTCGCCATACAAACTGTTCTAGATTAGTCTCAGAGGGGGGGTGAGGTCGATACAAGAGAGCGGCAGAGAGTGGCCATACTGTAGTGGTAGGTTACTTATACTGTGCTTACACCAATCCACTACTATAATAATAGTAGTAATAGAATCACAGACCATTTAAGTTAGATGATCTAGGTAAAGTAAGTAGGATGGGAAGTACTTCAAAGTACTGTATCATTAATTTGAAGTTCTCTGGTATCATTACCCATCATCATCATTAGCCTATACATACCCACTGTCAAATGAGGTCCTCCGCCTTCCGCATCCAGCCGCTTCCAGTAGCTTTCATAAGGTCATCAGACCATCTAGAAGGAGGGCGTACAACGCTTCGTTGTCCTACTCGCGGCCTCCACTCTAATACCTTCCTCGCCCATCTGCCATTAATGTACTCAGCAGATGTGACCGACCCATTGCCACTGTACCTTGCAAACTCTGAAGGCTATGTCAACAATTTTGGTTCTCCGTCGAATTTCTTCGTTCCGGATTCGATTCCTCAGACAAACCCTGAGCATAGCCCTCTCCATCGCTCGTTACGCGACCTTTAAGCCTGTGGACCAGTCCAATGGTCAGTGTCCACCATAGTCTCTGCACCATAGGTCATTGCAGGTAGGACGCACTGGTTGAAGACTTTAAGTCTTCAAGCATTGGGGTATCGTAAATCGGTGCGGCGAAAATATGCCGAAGGTTTCCAAAAGCTGCCCAGCCCAATAGAATGCGTCTATCGCTCTCTTTGTTGAAATTACCCCGGTCAAGCTACGTCCGAGATAGTGGATAGATAGATACAGGCTGATAATGATGATACCTATAGACATGTATATTATGAGCTTTCATTTCATTCTTTATTTGTAACGTACATTATTAACAAAAAAAATTTTTGTCTGTAAAGTCGGGTTACGGACGACAATATTACGTGATAACGTCATAAGAAAACATCGGCCGATGGAGTGGAAGAGAGATAGATGCGTCACAAGCCGAACGCTTAGGCCGATCGTGCCTCTCTATAGCCTGTTCCGCGCTCTCGCTTGCACGAGTCGTGCTTTGTGCGTGCAGCCGGCGTTCATCGATTTATATGACGTTATCATATCACGTTAAAAATTGAATGCAAGTATATCTTATAATTGCCTGCCCCCTTACCACCATCTCTGCGATTCAATAATTGAGTAGATTGCTTATTCATACCAATGAATAAACGACTCTATTCATTTGAAATAGAGTCGCTTATTCATTGGTATTTAAGGATTTAAAAGACACTCGTTTGTGAACTTACTTTATTTCACGGCTTTTAATATTTATATTATATTTATTTTTGTTTATCTATTTACATAACGTTCCCTAGTCCCGTCAGTCGTCGATTGTCGATTGTCCTCTTTTTTTTACGACATATCCTTTTCCGTCTTGTCAGTTGGTTCTTTGTCGGTGGCCAGTTGCGAGGCTGCCCGCTGAAGAGTCCACAACAGGTATGAATAAGCAATCTATTCAGTTATTGAATCGCAATAAGAGATGGTAGTAAGGGGGCTATTTTACATAATAATTAGATGAGTGTTGTGTTAAGCGCAAGCATTTAACACTTTATAGCTCCATAAAATTGGATAAATTCATGTTAAAGTCACCATTCTGATAAAATAAACAAATTAATGGCCATTTTATCTGACGTAAATGTGATTTAGAATATGGATTGCATCGATTTGCTTTGTTATAGTATTCTCACTGTTTTCTTGACTTCAAAAAAGCCTTCAAAAAGGGTTCAGTATTCGACTTGATATTATGTGTATGTTACTTTTGATTAAGGAATTTGGTTAGGTTAGGTTATGCTTGTGATCAACCAAACGATTTGGAGAGGGAGCTCAAGTAGCTAAAATAGAAGCACCTATTATAAATATTTTGAAACCTGCCCCTACTAGGGGGGGGGGGGGGGGCTTATAATATTCTGGCAAGTTGGCCAAGACAACTATTTAAATAATAATAGAAGCACCTAGACTTTGGGTTTTATGTATAATGTATACTACGTCATGTGGCAGACAAGCATACGGACCGCCTGGTGTGAAGCGGCGAAGCTGCCATCGCAGCAACTTCTTCTGGTGACCTCACTCACTCGCAGGAAAACAACAACCCTCAAAGGAATTGGCAACAATATGAAACTTTTTCTCAATTTGGTCGGCTTGTAAACGTTAGCACGTTCGAATGTGACCAAAAAAACTCGCACTAAAGTACTCTGATATAATCCTGATTGTACTGTACTTCAATAACTATAATAATAATAACAATATAACACCTCTCCACACCCCTGAGTCACTCACACCGGTGTTGCCTCCGGCCGATTTCCTGGCATTTCGGAGGCCCATCTAGTGAGTGACAAGCCACCGCCTGCCGCAAATAACTAGCAATAAAAGCAGTTATGGCAGGCGTCCGTCCCTCTTCTGTAATAGCCCGGTATTAAGTTCACCCAGATCTCATCTCCATAGCCCATTTATTTTCCATCACACTTAAAATAGTCTCAACGCCTGCCGAGACCTGCTCATGGGTATATCGTTCCATTGATATATCCTGGAGCGGGTCACGGCGGGCGTACAACATTACATCAAACTTCTCAAAGGGGCCTCTACGTGTTGGATCTATATCCCCGCGTATGCCTATCAAATGACCGGGCTTGACCCGTGAATTAAGAGAGATACATAACAATATATTTCAATACTTACTTCATATTCTGATGAATAGCCAAAAATACATAGGTACTCGTATTTGCAAAGTTCAGTAGGTATCAGCATGTTAAGGCGGAATTTATGTAATCCTTACGCCCGGGCGTAAAAACCGACGCCCTTGAATTTTTATAGGGCTTTCCCGCATAAAGCCGTTTTAGGGCCCGGCACACTCTCGAATAATGAGCCGATGCGAGGAGCTTGACGGCTTCGTATATAGCGAATAGTACTGTTGTTGATGTATGATTAGAATAAATCGATGTGCCCGAAAAGGTTTCTTTACTTTAACAAGTTGTAAGGTTTGAATTTTTTGTCTCATTTTTGAAATGAAAACTTCTTTAGCGGCGCTGTGCACTTTTTTGGGATGGGTAAAAAATATCAGGTCAGGATCACGTGTCCTGATCGAGATTTTTTTTTTTTATTTTTTATTTATTTATTTGGAAAACATAACAGTAATGTATATACACAACATTAGTTACTGGTTACAATCCGTAAGATAAAGCTGCGAAACTACAAATTTCAACTTTAAGCAAAGACGATACGATTGAGAATTCTTTGAATATTATAATGATTCGAAAGTGACAGTTCGTAAAACAAAGCTACGAGGCTACAAAATCCAACTTTAAGCAAAGACGATACGATTGAGAAATCTTTGAATATTTTAATGATTCAAAATAGTTCCGAAATGACAGTTCATAAGATAAAGCTGCGAGACTACAAAATCCAACTTTAAGCAAAGACGATACGATTGAGAATTCTTTGAATATTTTAATGATTCAAAATAGTTTCGAAATGACAGTTCATAAGATAAAGCTGCGAGACTACAAAATCCAACTTTAAGCAAAGACGATACGATTAAGATTGCTTTGAATAGTTTATGTTTGTGTACGATAGCGCAATAAATGAATATTGTATTTTACCACATAAATGATAGTACTGTTATACTGATAATTAAAGCAATTCGAGCGAAATTATTCCCTAACCATTCCAAAATATTCAAAAATGCACAACGTTAATGTTCAAGTTTTCACTTCTGCCAGCACTCCCAGAGTGCAACCCGTAGTATTTTTTTATACCACGACGGGTGGCATACAAGCATACGGCCCGGCTGATGAGAAGCGGTTACCGTAGCCATCAACGCTCGCAACTTAAAATATTGCTCGCGAACTGCCACCCCCGCTTCCTTCCTTTCTGGTGACCTCACTCACTCGCAGGAACACAACAACCCTTAAGGTAATTGTTATTTGGCTGCGGTATTCTGTGAGGTGGAGGTACATTCCCCAGTCGGGTAAATTACAATTACGCTCCCTACCTCTCTTTTCGCCAGAGCTTCCTTCGTTAGTCAGCAGGGTGCACCGCGTGCAGGTGAAGTTGGCTTTGGTTCAAAGATGTTTATGAACAACTTACACCCCAAATTACTTCGGTCTTCGGAGTCAAGACAATCTCGTCTACACCATATAAGGTAGAAAGATATATAAATAAATAATAATTAATAAAATATCCTATATAAAACAAAAATTAAGTATTATATCAGTTATCTGGTACCCATTGTACAAGCTTTGCTTAGTTTGGGACTAGATTGCCGTGTAAATAAAAAAGAAATAAAAAAAATCCTGAACAAATTACACACTGCCGTCTAGTCCCAAACTAAGCAAAGCTTGTACAATGGGTACTTACTATATAACTGATATAATACTTAATAAAATTATATATACTATGGGTACTAGGTACTAGGTAACTGATATTATACTTAAATATTTTTTTGTAGTTACATACATATAATACACAGAAAACACCCAGACGAACACAAACAGACAGACAAACAAACATGTTAATAATGCACACAAATATTGGGTCGATATTGGCTCACGTAAAGTTTTTTACCCGAAATTGTTCTTCATACCGATTTGTAACCCGGATGATCACTCTTTCTAAAAATTTTCTTACTAAAGTTTTCATTCATTAAATTTGTATTACTACATTTACTACCGACGATGTCCATAACAGTCATGTTTCCGAAAATTGAAATTAATAATATGACTTACGTAAATATATTTCAACTCGTAAAGTTGTTTCATAACGTTTTTATTCCTAAACATAATTTCAATTATATTTTTACCCTAATTTGAGAAACGCCCTAAAGTCGCTTCTGGCTCTCGGTCCTGCGCTTATACCACAGTCTTAAGGCTATGTTTATGTCAACCTAATCCGCTCGTCGCTTCGCTCCTCGCTAACATAAGCGAGTCTATTTTAAACATATGATAATAATTATGACAATGGTATGTAAAAATAACCAAAACTGTAAAAGTTACGCAGAATTAAATGTATTTAAAGTTGATAACAAACACAAATCTAAATAAAAAAGATATGATTTTGAATAATAGTGTAAAAGACTGTTATGTTGAGAAAATATTGGAAAACAAATAATAGTATAATACCACAGTATAAGTAATAGTACTATTGCTGTTGACTGTACCAATAATTTTATTAATGATAATACTTAGATGTTTATTGCTACTGACATTATGAAGTTGAACGAATTGAATTGTTATTTGGCTGCGGTATTCTGTGAAGTGGAGGTACTTCCCCAGACGGGCAGTTTAAAAACTACGCTATGCTCTACCTCTCTTTTCGCCAGAGCCTCGTTGTAAGTCAGCAGGGTGCACCACGTACAGGTGACATTGGCTCAAAGATGTTGATGAACCACTTACACCCCAAAATATTAAAAGAAACATAAGTATAAACTTTCACATATAATGTTATGTATTATAGCCTCACAAATAAACACTTCACATTTGCTAAGGACTGATATCTATTTAAATCTATCTCCGGGCCATTTTATTGAAAGACGTTTAATCACAGCTAAGCATAGAAAGTGAAGAAAGTTGTAAGTGGCCACTTATGAAAAAAAATACACATCGAGCCCACAGATTACACCCATTGCCTAACATTTTGCCGATTTGTCGCAACTCGGTGAAAGCTGACCGATTATTATTTTTCGGTAACTGAATGAATGCAATCGATAGAAAGTGCAGTATGAACGAATGAGTGATTGACGATTAACGTTGCGTGTAAACCAGCTTTTATCTCTGTGGTGTAAACTTTAAACTTATTAAAACCATTATCACACAAATTTCAACTTTAATATAAACTTAAAAAGTCCAAAATGAAGTGTTATTGGTTTTCAACGATCCGCAAATTTATCTTAGACAATCTGTAGAAAGCCAAGACAGGTGATAAGCAAAATTTTATCTTATTTTAAAGTGGTAATGGTTGATATTGGTACAGCAATTATAACAATGCTGGGTGGAACATGTCAGTCGCATGTCTGTATAATGACAGCCGTCTGATTCATCGCGATATACGATGCATTGACATTAATATTCGGTATTCAAATGAAGATTTATTAGGTTCATATGCCAATTATTTTCATTTCATTATTGTAAAAGCTACAAGCGGGCTGCACCGCAATGCAATGCAGCGTACTGCAAGATATTTATTGGGCTGCGGAGCGCATACAATGTGCTAATTGTGCGATATAGTTTTATGAAGCGATTTTTTGCAATGCATTGCATGGAACCTCCGCGTCCGTTGCGACCCACCATAATGTGCCTTTAGGTATTGTTAAATCGGCCGGTACTACAGATGTGCCGTTCCCGGCAATATTGCCCGATGCAAACATTTTGTATGGGGAATTTTGGGACTTTTTTTGCAATGTTACTGGCAATTTGGCAATATTGCCAGGAATGGCACATTATTAGTCGGTAAAAAACCGTTCAAATAATCATTGTAGGTTTTAATTTAATTGGGACGGGGGCCCACCACACATTCCCACCAGTGTGTCTCCTGTGTAGCCAGGATTAACAGCGGCGACCACCAAAAAAGGCAATGAACAGTGAAGTCCATTGCAGTCATGGGGGTAAAACTATGGCTGTCTTGGAACTCACAATGAATTTAATCAGAAGAAATTAGTAGGAGTAGGAAGCTTTTGGAATTTGACTTCCCCTCTTAGCAATGTGAGAGACAGCAATATGCCATAAAAGCCTTAAGAGATGGCTAGTCAAGTGAAGCTCAACTGCCGTGCACCACGGATTTTTTTAAATATCTAATACTATTGAGTTGTTACCTAACATTGTAAGTTACTAAATCTATAGTAATCACTATCAGGCTTCTGTGGGTCCACAAATATATTTTTAACAAGTAAAAATTATAGCATTAACAATGAAGTCCAGTTTAATTCCTATTTGTCATTTCATTATCTAATTTAGATAATAACTACAACTACAAAGTACAAACAGACTACAAAGTTATTCAATATAATGAATGTACATTATAGGTAGACAAGCAAAAGGTACTAAACTCTATTACATTATTAAAATCTTAGACTAAATTAAGTTGTCAAACGTTTATGACAAAAGTAAGCATTTATTTTTATATGAGAAGGGAGAAAACAAGCATGTGGGTCACCTGATGGAAAGCAGTCGCCACCACCCATGGAGATCAGCAACACCAAGGGGTCGGCGGTCAGTTGCCAGCTATACTCCTTCCTTTCTTTATATCAGGTGACCTCACTCACTCCCAGAAACACAACAACCCTCAAGGTAATTGTTATTTGGCTGCGGTGTTCTGTGAGGTGGAGGTACTTCCCCAGTCGAATATACTATGCCCTACCTCTCTTTTCACCAGAGCCTCGTTTGTCAGTCAGCAGGGTGCACCCCGTACAAGTGAGGTTGGATTTGGTTCAAAGATATTGATGAACCACTTAGACCCCATAGACTTATAATGATGGGTAAAATAGAGGGTAAGAGACGCACCGGCAGATGTAAAAAATCATGGCTGAGGAACAAGAGAGTGGAGAGGAATTGTCAGCGCCGAGCAACTATTCCATTGGCAAAAGAAAGAGCCGAATTCGCGAAGCTGACGGCTAGAGATGCCAACTTTTTTTACAAGAAATAAAGTATATTTAGGTCTGAGAAGAATATTAAACAAGTACTTATGTTAGAAAAATGAACAGTATTTTATTTATTTAGGTATAGGTTTTAAATACATATTTTTTACAGCTTTCCGCACAACTTTTTTAAATATTAGATACGCCTCACCACAATTATGCCTAAAATTAAATCAAGAGCAATTTTTTTGTAAATTAATAGTTAGGTATATTCTATTAATGACTAAATTAAAAAAAATATATGTGAGCGTCTAAGTCTAACAGTATTTTGTATTTTTGTTCAACAGTAAAAAATATAATTATTTTGTGAATAACAGTATAATACTGTTTTTAACAGTATATTTGGCAACCCTACTAAGAAGATAGAGAAGAAGGTATATATTTAAATATTTATGCTAGATGGACCTGTGTAATTTGTCCAGGAATATTATCAGTTGTGAGCAAGCGATGAAATTGCTGAAACTAGACAATGCAAACAGTGCAGTGGCGCCCCTGTCGACAATCAGACTGTGTTCAGTCCTGTCTGAGTGCTCTTTAAATATTCGCTACATCTGTAAACGCCATGTTTAATTTACGAAAATGCATTTGTTTATAAAGTCTAACACCTCATTGTTTAAATAAATAATAATAATAAACAAATACAAATGTAACATACAATAATCTTTATCTAATCTCATACTGAAATTTAGAGATTAAAAAACTAAACACAGAATCTTAATTTCTGTCTTTTACGCACAAGACATCAAAATAAATTTAAAAATTTACTTTTCGATACAGCTCTTCTATGGACAACTGTATCGAAAAATAACTTTTTCTTCATTTCGATACAGCTTCAGCCCTGGATACAGGTATTTTAAACAGGTTGCAATGCAAATGTATTGCAACGTTGCAAAATTTTTCTATATAACCTGTGAACACGGCGCCGCGAGGCGCGTCGCGCATGCGCACCACGCATCTGCAAATAGATTTATAAGTAAGAAATGAAGCTGTTAAATTAACTTCATGGTTTTATTTAAAATATTATTGTTATCTATTTCATGATTAGATAAAGTAGTGTATGAAACTGCACATAAGTAGGTCTTAAAATACTCGTGTAGTCTATTATCACATTCGCCGTCGGCTCATATGATAAACTCACACTCGTATTTTAAGAACCCTTATTATGCAACAGTTTCATAAACTACTATTATGGCACCAAAACTGTAAAATTTTAACAATAATGATTTAAAATATAAAGTACAAAAGGCGGCCTTATCGCTTAGCGATCTTTTCCAGGCAGCCTTTGGGTAGAGGAAACTTGGAATAAAGATCGATGGCGCAGCATATATGTACTATAAACCTACTCAACTATGTGAATATAAACATACACATATGCATATATAAATATACATAAGTACGTAAATGTACTTATTACGGAAAAGCAGTCAGTGACAGACAAAGAAACATAAATAAAGACGTAAACACAGATAAGCAACATATTTTTTTATACCACTAAAGTGGTAAACAAGCATACGACCCGCCTGATGGCCAGCAGTTACCGTAGCCTATGAACGCCTGTAACATCAGGGGCATCAATCGCGCGTTGTCGACCCTGTATAAACCTCTTCACACCATTCTTGAAGAACCCCATGCTGTAGTCTCTTGAGAAAACCTCGACAGGCAGTTCATTCCACAGCTTTACAGTACGCGGGAGAAAACTTCTCTGGAACCGCACAGTACGCGACCGCTTAGGCTCTAATGTGTGAGGATAAATTCCCTGTCGATGGTGAGCGGTGCGACTGTAAAAGGAGGCCGTAGGCACCATGTCAAACAACTCCTCTGAACACACCCCATTGTAAAATTTTTGTAATAGTGAACTTTAACTAGATTTTTAAAACATTCTAAAGTTGACGCCTACGTACTGGCAACCGTATCTGTCATATCTCGCGATTGCCCGTCTTCCACCCCCTTGGCTTGTTAGAAGTGACGCCAACACTAACCATAGCTAGCCGAGATTCATGTATTATGTACTATAACTGAAGTGGTTCTTTTTTTGGTCCTTCATTATTTAATACCTAGTCAATAAGCTATTGACCCATAACAAACTGGGTATGCTGAAGGGACTACCTTCATTGACGCACCCGCAAGCACATGAGCATAGGAGAAATAGATGCCCCCGAAACGTCAATAAACCCAACAAATAATTTGGAAAAACAACCATGCTGACGAGATTAACTTTTCTCGTGAAGATGAACAACTTTTATTCAAAATAATATATACGTCCTTAGGGAGGTGATAGTCTAAAAAACTATTTATAGCTAGCTATCCACGCAACAGCAGGAATTTAGGATGGGCACACCCCAGTCACTCCATACAAATGTCGTATCGTACACTATTACATAAACAATGACGTCTATACACAGCGAGAATGAGCATAAACTGTTCCAGATTCGTCTCAGAGGACAGGTGAGGTCGATAGGAGAGAGCGGCAGGGAATGGACATACTGTACGTAGTACTGATACTGTGCTATGGGTATACCATATCTAAAGAAATATAACATCATTGACTGTATTATAATAGCATTGCTAAATTACTATAGTAGTAAAATTACATCACTGTTCTTATACAAAAATATGTATTTTCCATAGAGAAAGCTGCAGAAAAATTGCTAGTTTCTATCGCATTCACACTAGAAAAAGATCAATTTGCGCCATCATCATGTAAAGAAATGAGATAGATTGACACAATTTTGTTTCGTGACATGTTTCTATGGAAAGCACAATAAAGCGCGAAACAGTTATATGGCAGCGATATATAAAATGTGACGTAGTGTACATGGAATTAATAAGTACTAAATTATTGTGTATTATACGTTAATATTATAAGTTATTTTCTATATGTATTCAAAATTATTTTTTAAATCTTAAACGTACACATACGTACGATAGATCGTATAATAAATAGTAATCACAACCATTCAGAGATTATGCCTCACTTAACTTTCGAGAGACTTAAGTCGTAATCCGTGCCCTTTCAAAGGGCTTTTGGCATGAACCGATTTGTAACGCATCCAAAGACATGTAAACCTAACCTTTATTGACTTAACTTTACCCTTCGGCCGGCCGAAACTCGTTTATTTATCACTGAAACGTCTGCGGGAAGCACCGCTTACCCACTGAGAAAGCGGTACGAAACGTCCCGGAACAGTTGGTACCAGCGCAGAAATCAGCGTAGCAAGCCCGGCTTTTAAAATTTATTTTTCCAACTTCCCATTATCCAGAGCCTTGAAACTTTTATTAAAAATAAGATGGATATAGTCTAATATGTGTCAAAAATTTAAAAAGTGACACTGGCAGTACAAAATTTTTCTAAAATCAAAAGTTTTGTTTATTATTGTCAAAATTTTTGCGCGTCGGCGATATCGGGTGGCGGTCGGCTCGGGTATTTTAATTATTTAATGTGATTAAAGTGTTTATTTCTACGGTTATTATATATCAAAAGAATCGTTGTGATGTGTACTTCGTGTGTGTGTTTAGTTAAATGAGTTTCGAAACACTCATGTTTATTTATGAACACGAAAAGTGGGCGCGCGTGGAAAAATCAACATGGCGCTGTTGTGTGTGTTGTTTGTTTACAATAATTAATATGCTATTTTAGTGTTTTAAAAGCAAGATAAGTGAATAATAGTGTATTGTAAACATATAAAAAATAGTTTTTAACAGAAATATAGTGGGATGTGTAAATAATGACATTCCATGTCAGCGCGCCCGACGGCTTTCATCGTGAATTTTGTATGGAGATATTGGAGATGAATCCGTGACTGGTGAGTAGTACTGATACTATTTATTTTATTTCTCCACGCTGTGTAAACCTACGAAAGATATTAATATGTCATTTTAAAGCTGAAATAGTGTAGTTTATTTCAATATAAGTCTGATTGCTTCGAAATGAAAAGTTTATTGATAAAAACTTGTTCGAAAAAAAAAATGTAGCAAAATATTGATACACTTTGACTTTCACATTTTTTTTTTTGCACTTTAGCTTCAATTCTAGCAATTTGTGACAATGTAGTCTAATTCTGCATATTATAGCCTATCCATAGGTATTTTTTATTTCAACATAGCTGTAGTATTACGCCAGCTATGACGATTTTTGTTAGCCGCTCGTAGGTACTTATGGTTAGTAAGAGATACGTGGACGCATGAGACTTCATACGCGGGGGGGGGCGGACGCTTGAGTGGAAATAAGCGGCATCGATCGCCTAAAGTTTAATAGTCAGTGCCTGTTAGAAACCAACGGTTCAGTTGTAGAATGAAACATAGTTGCTATTTATTTTAATCAGGCGATTCAGTTTTCAAAACTTTTATAGCAAAATTTTTAAATAGTTTGCTTTTGAAATGCACACTGCGTCACCACTCAGCGAGAACTGTTATCTCGTTAGAATTTTTCTTTATTTCCATTCTGCACTACTTAATTTGCATTGAATTTACTTTTCTGTATATTTACTCGTTCTTATTATAAAAGTGTACATAGTTATTTACTTTCTTTTATTCCTACTTTTCGCTAAGTTAGCTACTGCCACAAAATATAACTTTGTGCTTCTGCCAAAGAGTTTTCTAACATGTAATTAGCCAAATTAATATTCATTCAAACTTTAGTATGCTAGGTTTCATCAAAATCAATTCAGCAAATAATTTAGCTGTGTAAGAACAACAATTATCCAAATGTGGTATATATGGTATGTAGCTACATACATGACACATATTGAACAATCTCAATGCTGCACATGAAGTTAACTTATCAGTCAGCCTGGGGACCTACCGTCTAAGCTGAAGACGATTCTCATCGCATTTTTAGAATGCGAAAATCAAACCTAAGAACTATTTTTGAGGTCAAAATATTACATCTGAATCGGCTTCAGCTTAGGTGGTAAGGCCCCTGGTATCTGATTGAAACTGGTATTCAGCTATCTAAATGTGTATTACGGACTGGCATATAGAGTATTATATAACGGATGGTTGGGAGGCAGCGTATGGGGCTACGAAGCGTGGGGCGAAACTGTCAAAATAATACGCCAGTAAAATATCGAATCGATTGACCGTGTGGTTTCCGGCAGACTAGAATAGAATCACTCCGTTTCTTCCCGTGGATGTCGTACAAGGCGATTAAGGGAAATACATTATCAAATATCGATCAGGCCTCCCCAACCCGTTTGGCCAGCGTGGGGAGTGTAGGCCAAATCCTCCTTCCGTCTAGGACGGACGAGAGGTCGTGCTCCTGTAGCGGAGACTAAAAATGGACCTGATGATGTTGATGATGAAAATATCGAAAGTCGGATCTCTAATATATTGTAAAACTTTTATGAAATTAGGCAAGTGAGCCTAATTTCATAAAAGTGTTTGGCATATAAACTGTTTGGCATATAATAATGATTATGCTTACTTTATGTCCAGCAGCAGGCTGCCGATGATGATGATGATGTTGATACTTACTAAGGCACAAACTGTGTAAAATTGCAATTCTCGAATCCAACAATTATCGACGGGTGAATTGATAACATATTTTTCTGATGTCGATTTAAAATTAAACAGTTTTTTGGAAATTCAAAGGAAGGAAAAATGTGCGGTTTATATCGTAGCCACATGTCCTTAGTGGAGATTAGTGCGTAGAACTAGCGCCAACTTGGAATTAAAAATGTAAAGGCTGCACCTGCTGTAAAACTAGTCTGGATTAACCAGCGGCGACAAGCAAAAAAAGACAATGAACAATGAAGTCCAATGCACTCGGGGTGCATTGGACTTCAACACTACGGCTTCCTTGGAAATGACAACTAATTTAATATAAAGAAATTAGTAGGAGCAGGAAGCTTTCGGATATTGACTTCCCGTCTTGGCAAAAAGAGTGACAGCTATATGGGAAATAAGGCATTAAGAGCCTAAAGAGATGGCTACTCAAGTGACGATCAACTGCCGTGCACCACGGATTTTTAAATATCTAACACTATCGGGTGCTATCGGGGACCTAAAACTAACGCACACATTTATTTATTAACCTCCATAGTTTTTTAATAACTCATAGAATCGATAAAATGTTATTATACTCTGTAGTTGTTGAAGTAAAATATATCAAAAACGGCTGTGTTCCGCAAATTTCGTTTCTTCAATTACAAGATTCATTGTTTCTTCAATTTTCTAAGTTATAAAAAATACAGGGCTTAATATTTACCTTTCTAACACAGTTTTTTGATTAGTTATGTAATTGGGTATTTGACTAACATTTTTTTCTGTTTGATATGTAGGGACGTCTCCATAATATAACCATAGGTGAAAGAATTACTTCGATAGCACAAAAATCTCTCGAGATATGGTAATTTGAAAATCACAATTTTTAGACTGCCCCAAAACGCTCCATACAAAAGACTACTGAATTATGACGTCACAGATCTGTATTTTGTATGCATCAAATCAGAAATTTGTACGACAGCTATGTTAAATATTACGTTTATGTGATTAGTATCATAATAAAAGTTATAGCATTTTTTATTGCTTCTCCAATGGAAATATTATTTTTTAAAAATTTCATACTTTTAAAATGGACTTTCCCGCCAAACTTTGATCGACGCTAAAAAAAGTCTGACTGAAGATATTAGAATGAAAGTTTGCAGATCTTTATAGTTTTGTGTATTTTACGATATTGTTAATTTATTTGTACAATTTTTAAACATTGGAAACAACCCAATTAGCGAATAATAGTTTTTTCACCCGAGTGCCCCTAGGTTCACAGCATGGCTTCCCTGAAGTCATAAACGAATATAAAAACTAAAGTTATAAACAATGAATTATTTTTATATCATAAAGAGGACAACGATGCGTTGGACGCCCGCTCTCTAGATGGGACGATGACAAAAAAGCGGCTGGATGCAGAAGCATATATGATTGAAAGCATTGAGGAAGACCTATATCCGGTAGACAGGCTGATAATGATGAGAATTTACATTATAGTAAATTTGATGAAAATAACACATCCAATGTACAAGATTAGTTAAAAGGCAATTTACCATCAATAATTAATAATAATAAATTTATTATTCTCTCCACATTCGGTAAGATTACATGTAAGTATATGTAATATGTACAGGCATACATACGATGTTCTGCAGCTATTCCATGTGGAGAAAATCTGGTGCCCATGCTAGGCGAGTTTACACCCACCTGTATTACGGGTAACCATATTAATAGTCGCATGGGCGCCACCAAGATTACTTTCTGAGAGATGCATGTTTAGTTTCAGGGGGTGCATCTGCATCTATGTACTACTATTACTTAACTATTTAAATTATATTTATAATCATACATTTTTATGTCAATTAAGTTGTTGTCAAGTTCGATCCGCTAGGTATTTGAATATGTTTCGCAAATCGATACTTTTGTCAGTGGATCCAGATTGCGAAGAAGGTATTGTTTCGACGACACGGGGAACAAATGCGCCCCCTTTGAACCCCCCTTGTACTTCTCCTCTCGCAGCGCAGATGGACTGATGCAATCATGAAATCCATTTATACGTAACGGGTATTAGGTATGAGCCCAATAATTAATTAAGTATGTACCAAACATAGAAACCGATATCGATTCTTCCTTAGCCTAATTTATATTTTATGCGCTAATAAGCTGTTACCTACTTGTATTGAAAGACAAACCTTACTCATTGATAGGAACATAATGGACAATAACCTTTATTAGAGCCCTCGACACATATTTTAGGCGTAAGAAAACAATAACGTGAAATCGTCCGAATCGAACCAAGGTTACAACATTTTATACAGAAAATGAATCAGATATTAGTTCATTAAAAGTGGCACAAGTCATCTCAGTGAACAAATCATAGTGACTAATATTAGCAATGTCTAATATCACCTTCACAAACGTAGATACTTAATCGCAAATGGCTATGCTGTGGCATTTAGAAATAAACGAGACTTCAAAGGGGAAACATTAAAATATATTATTTACTTTTGGATATTACGTCACTGCATGCGTACCTGCGAAACGTTATTCTAGAAACATTATGGACTTACTGATTTTTGATAATCATTTAGAAAACGTGTCACCCATAGCGGGTTGCGTAAATGACCGCCCCACTGCCGCCTGCAATGAACTGGAAAGCAAGGTCTTTGACTGGCCCATTGTCTTATTTCACTGGTGTCGGTCCCATTAGGATCAGTTAAAACAATAAGTCAGGAAGGAAACAACTGGACACGGGTGCCAGTTAGGTATCGCGTGAAAACTATCACGTTGACAACACAAAAAGTGCACCGTTCCACCGAATTTAACCTTACTATAAATAAACGTTGCAATAACGAAATGACATCAGTCGCAAAACGTCGCTTAGGATCAAATCAACAAGATGTTGACAACAGTTATTGTTTTAACCATTGTCTCGTCGACAACAGCACAAGTGTTTCATAAAGTTGAACTTGCAGACGAAAGGACACCATACGATTATGTTAAAGAGAGATTGGACGCGATAGGTACTGACGCAAGAACTGGATTGCCGTTAGCGAACTCATACGAAGTGGAAGAAAGTGAGGATTATCCAGACAGATTGGAAGGAGCAGCATCAACAATTTTGAACACAGTTGGTGGAGTTGGTGTTGGTGGTGGTGGCGGCGTCGGTGGTATTGGTGGAGTTGGCGGCCTCGGATTGGGCCAAGGCATCGGAATCGGTACTCTGGGACTCGGCCAGGGATTGGGTCTTGGCTTAGGAGGATTTGGTGGAGTCGGCATTGGCGGAGTCGGCGTTGGTGGTACTGGCATTGGTGGAGGAGTTGGCTTAATCAACCCTGGAATTGGATTAGGGGTTGGCGGTGTTGGCCTTGGAAATGGTCTATTGTATCATCCCATATTAGGAGCACAAGTTGGAGGCGGATACGTAGACAAAAAAGAATATGACTCTGCGCAAAAGAAAGGAGCTGGGGAAAATGTAGAAAAAATTGAGAAGAAAGCGGAGGAAGAATCTAAGCACGGCCAAGAAGGATTTCAACAGGCAGCGGCAGCTGCGAAAGCAGAGAAGGGAGAATCTAGTTTCTATAAAGATGAGGAAGCTAAGAAAAAGGCTGCTGGCGATGAAAAGTATTATGAAGGCGGACAAAAATTCGATAAGCACGGTAAGTTATTGAATTTATATTTTTTTATAGAATGATTAAGTAATTCTTATTAAAGGTCAAAGAACTTAGTCTGTGTAACTGATGTACTTCATAGTCTTTCAAACTTAAATTCTAATAATATTCACATTTTGCTTTTTCACCTTGTATAGGTGCTAACGAGGAGGTATCAAAGAAAAACAAGAGTCACAAAAAAGGGCATGTGAGTAAAGGTTTTAAGACTTCGAGTAGCAAGAATGAGGAAGAGAAGACTGAAAGCTTCTACGATGAGGCCCATGACGAAGCAGATCACAAAGTTGCTGGCCAAAACGCTGGTTCCTTTGGCGAGAACGCACAGCAAGGATTCAAGGGAGCACATGAAGAAAAAATATTGGATGCTAATGCCCAAGGCAAAGAAGGACATCACGTATCTGAACAGAAAATTGATGACTCCAAAGGGAACAAAGTAAGTGATTTTTTAATACTTTGAAAACGAATGTAGGTTTTCCCAGGCTTTACCTGGAGACTACAGTATGGGGTTATTCAAGAAAGTCGTAAAGGGGTTATGAAATGACTGCTTACCATCAGGCAGATCGTATGCTTGTTTGTCACTCAGTCGAATAAAAAAAAATTTTTGATAGTTTAAAAAGTGACTGTCATGTCCTCTGCCTGACTAAGTTCCAACAAATCGATGATAAGAACAGTTTCCCTTAGTTTGCAGATTTTTTCATATCACAAAATTGGTAATTAGGCATACCTCCTGATGATATTCGATCATCATAGCTTATAGACGCTAACAACAGCAGAGGCTCATGCATTGCTGACTCTCTAAACCCTTCTTAACTTTTTTGGAATAATTCCGTGGCATTCATAATTCGTGTCTCTAGGGGCAACCTCGGCAAGAAGCTTATTCCATAACTTGAGAGTTTGTTGACGAAACATGTGTGAGGATGACTACCCCGCCGATGACGCAGCAACTATAAGTGGCCCTGTGCACCAAATATCAAATAACAGCTTTAAATACAATTCATTACATATTCGGAACACACCAAGGGCAGGGGAGTATCATGTTTAGAAGCTCTTTCTTTTTTATATGAGAGGGGGCAAACAAGCATGTGGATCACCTGATGGAAAGCAATCACCACCGCCCATGGAGATCAGCAACACCAAGGGGTCGCCGATCCGTTGGCAACCTATACTCCTTCCTTTCTATCTGGTGACCTCAGTCACTCGCAGGAACAACAACCCTCAATGGAATTGTTATTTGGCTGCATTATTTTGTGAGGTAGAGGTACTTCCCCAGTCAGACATCTGAAACATACGCTATGCCCTACTTCGCTTTTCGCCAGAGTCTCGTTTGTCATTCAGCAGAGTGCACCATGTGCAGGTGAGCTTGACTTTGGTTCAAAGATGTTGATGAACCACTTACACCCCACACAAGCACACCAAACAACGCACTTCGTATAAGCCTTAAGTATTATTGTTGCTATAAATAAGAGAATTCAGTCTCGACAAAGGCATTTCAGGAGTCTAATTAGTAGGCTTTTCTTGATCCAGAGTAATTAAGTTAAACCTTCCAACTACAGTTACGATACGTTATTACCAACATTCTAAAGGACATTCTTAGTTTATTCTTACAATTCATTTGTATTTTAACCGACTCCAAAAAAAGAGGAGGTTCTCAATTCGGCTGTATTTTTTTTTAATGTTTGTTACATAATTACTCCGTAATTTTTTTTTATTTGAAAGAGTATATACTTCCAGATTAGTCCCATATTTTTTTTTATCATCATCATCACCATCAGCCTGTGTCTAAGTAATGTTTGGAGTCGGTTTTTTTTTTGTTAAAATTATCTGGTGTCTGTTTGATAGAAGCTTAACGCGTTCCTTGTCCGTGACTCTTAAGACTTACATGGCATTTAGAAGCCAGAAATTCTATAAATTCTGTTATTAATTAATAAAATATTGTTTCAGGGAGAATTCCTGCAGAAAGGCTACAAGGGTGGTGCGGAGCAGCTGGAGAAATTCAACAACCTCGGTGCTCATTCCGTGCACGGCCACCAGGAAGCTAGCGGCGGGTACCAGCAGAACAAGGGAATTCTGCCCATCCATCGCTGAAAACCATTTCCGCTAGCATGACGATTATTATACGCATAATATACGCTTTTTGACAATTTTCCATTAATATTGTCTTTCTATGTTATTAATTACTATCCCACCATACTATCGTTCATTTCACAAACTGCTTTGGTCATTCTAATGTCAGTTCAGTTTTTTTTTTATTTGAGAAGGGGGCAAATGAGCTTATGGGTAACCTGATGTAGAGCAATCACCACCGCCCAAGGAGATCAGCAACACCAAGGGGTCGCCGATCTTCTTTCTTTCTTTCTGATGACCTGTGAGTGAGATCGCAGAACACAACAACCCTCAAATGAATTGTTATTTGGCTGCGGTATTCTGTAAGGTGGAGATATTTCCCCAGTCGATGTAATGCCCTACCTCTATTTTCGTCAGATTCTTGTTTGCCAGTCAGCAGGGTGCACCGCGTGCAGGTGAGGTTGACTTTGGTTCAAAGATGTTGATGAACCTCTTACACCCCGTATAATGCTATTGTCAATATATCAATTTCCAAAAATTTTTGCCTAAATGACGAAACGGAGCCTAAAAGGATCACTCGTGTATCTGTCTGTCCGTCTATCACAGACAATTTACTGGAACGATGAAATTTAAATTTGGTTCACATATTCTGTGACACAGATTCAGACGTGTAATAAACCATTTTATAAATGTACTACCTTATTAAGGCCGTGTGGTTTCCGGCAGACTAGAATAGAATCACTCCGTCTCTTCCCGTGGATGTCGTACAAGGCGACTAATAATACATTATAAAACATCGATCAGGCCTCCCCAACCCGTCTGGCCAGCGTGGGGAGTGTAGGCCAAATCCTCCTTCTGTATGAGACGGTCAGACGGACGAGAGAGGGTCGTGCTCATGTAGTGGTGACTAAAAAGACCTGATAATGATGATGATTAAGGCACGTAAAGCCGTCGGTCCCGGCTGTTGTCATTAGATGACAGTCGTTATACCAAGTCGCCTTGAAGCGGCTTGAAAACACTGGCCTCCGCCAACCCGCAATTGGGCAGCGCGAAGTCAAAGTCAAAGTCAAAATTCTTTATTCTGTGGGCCCTCGCGGGCACTTAGACACGTCTTTTACAATTAGGTATATTTTTATATCTACCAGCATTTCGGAATGACCATTGACGAGAAGAAATGCCGAAAGAAACTCTGTCAATATAGGTCTTTTTTAAATAGCCATACAATATTATCATTATACATAATACAATAATACAATAATGTGGTGTATGCTCTAATCCCCTCCGAGTGAGGGAGATCTGTAACCCCTAGGTATAGTGGGATGATTAAGGGTTGACGACGAAACGACGACTACCTTATTAGCAGATTATCCTTTAGGTTAAGCAAAGTAGGCACGCACCTCAATCGTCATTATATGTTCATATAACGAGTCGTTGACAAACCAAAATCTGCTATACATGTGCATTTTTTTATAATTTTAACATTTTGACAATTGCGACCGGTAATTGAACAAACTAACGTATGAAAAAACTGCTGTGCTTAATAGTTGTCATAGTCGTCGTATAGTACTTATACGATAGTTTGGTTCATTTACCAGTCTCAATAGGCTATTTGACTAACATTTTTTTCGGTTTGATATGTAGGGACGTCTCCATAATATAACCATAGGTGAAAGAATTACTTCGATAACACAAAAATCTCTCGAGATATGGTAATTTGAAAATCACAATTTTTAGACTGCCCCAAAACGCTCCATACAAAAGACTACCGAATTATGACGTCACAGGTTTGTATTTTGTATGCATCAAATCAGAAATTTGTACGACATCTATGTTAAATATTACGTTTATGTGATTAGTATCATAATAAAAGTTATAGCATTTTTTACTGCTTCTCCAATGGAAATATTATTTTTTAATAATTTCATACTTTTAAAATGGACTTTCCCGCCAAACTTTGATCGACGCTAAAAAAAAGTCTGACTGAAGATATTAGAATGAAAGTTTGCAGATCTTTATAGTTTTGTGTAGATTACGATATTGTTAAATAATATATCATAGCAGATTTTGGTTTGACAACGACGAATGGCGATCAGATCACACCAAAGGTTTACAGCCAAACGTTTCAAAAGATCATAATTATCCATTGTAACTCTATTAAACAATCTATTTTTGTATATGCCACAACAATCTCGCAAATGGCACCAACGATTGTAACGATTGTGGGGTGTAAGTAGTACAGCAACATCTTTAGACCAAAGCCAACCTCATCTGCACGTGGTGCACCCTACTGACCGACAAACGAGGCTCTGACGAAGAGAGAGGTAGGGAGTACCGAATTTTTAAGCTGCCCGACTGGGCCCGACTGGACCTTCACCTCATAGAATAACGCAGCCAAATAACAATTCCCTTGAGGGTTGTTGCGTTTCTGCGAGTCAGTGAGGTCACCAGAAAGAAAGTAAGGAGTATAGGCTGGCAATGGATCAGCGACCTCTTCGTGTTGCTGATCTCCATGAGCGGTGGTGATTGCTTCACCATCAGGTTACCCACATGCTCGTTTCCGTCTCATATAGAAAATACGATTACGATGAAATCGATAATTGTAAGATAATGTTATTAAGAGGGCTAAAAATCAGTCTAGCTAGGTCTGAGTTCTGAAACGAGTCGTTTTGTCCTAAAATACGCTATGCAAAACAACGTCTAAACATGTCTCTACTTTCAAGAAAACAAACAACGTAAGAATCACGAAACTTTATTACAAACAACAATAACGCAATTGAAAACTTCATTTAACATTTATTTTGCATGCAACTAAGAAATAACAATTGTGACATTACTATGACTAAACCGAATCAAATTAGAACTTCATAATCTTCGCAGTTGTTTATTCAGTGAACATTTTCGGCCGTAACCGTTGCAGTACGAGAAATTGGGTGATGTTTCAGCATTGTGCGATAGGTAACCCGACTCCATGCTGGTTTGACTTGGAAAGCACCTAAAATATATTCATGTACAAAATAGTATTTTAGGTTAGTGGTCCGCAATTTTTTGTGTTTAAGGTACATCTAGGAAAACGAAAATTTTTGGAGGTACACTATAAATGAAAAATCACTTTTTATTTGTGTATTTTATTTGTGACCCTACATGGGCTCGCGCGCCCGGACGTTCAAGTGGGTAAAAATTTTTCTTCCGTACGTCTATTTAGCCTTATGAAATAACCTTATTTTTCCGAGGCACACCTACTAATGACCACGGTACACCAGTGTACCGAGGCACATACTTTGCGGAACACTGTTTTAGGTTTTACGTCAATCCATTATAACGTTGACACAAATAGGCCTTCAATAAATTAACGTAAATAATTTGATGGAAGAATCATTTTGCTGACTGAAAATTCATAAATGCAATGATGCATAATCTTTGAGCCAACGCCAACCTCGCCAACCATAGGAAGAGAGAAATACGTGTGCCGGTAGCGAATTCCGCAACATTACAGTTCGACAGAGAAATGAGTTGCCGAACTTTCTGATGCGGGACCAACTGTATCCTATGAGGATGGGATTTCAGACCTGGGGCCCTACCGCCGAAGCTGAAGCCGATTACCATCGGATTATTTGATTGCGAAAATCAAACTTTAGTAGTATTTAGCTTAGCTGGTAGAAACCATAGAGCTCTATCGACTAAGCTGGAGATGTTAATCCTTAAACCTATGATCTATTTTTGCGATAAAAAAAACTAATGGTAATCAATGGTATTACCATTGGTTAGGTAGGCCCCCAGGGGCCCTACCGCCGAAGCTGAAGCCGATTACCACCGGAAATTATGATTGCAAAAATCAAACTTTAGCTTAGATTGACGGTAATTGTGTTTCGCTTAGCTTGTAGAGCTCTACCGACTAAGTAGAAGGTGTTTGTCATTAACTTAAACCTAAGATCAATTTCTGTGATAAAAAAAATCGATGGTAAACGGCTTCAGCTTCGGCGGTAGGGCCCCAGCATCAGTGGCTCTAAGCATTAGCTTAGAGCCATTCGTACTAGGGGTTAGAGAGTTTATTAAAACTGAGGTAGACTTTAGCCACCGTCATGTATATTATTCTGTGCCGTCATGTCGGTGCAGGGTCACTTATGCCACAACATAGTTTCCTGTGATAGTTTCAATACTGCGCTTAGACCACTTCTATAAATCAACCATCAAGTAGCGATTTAAGGAATGTGTAGATTAAACGATGTAAATATATATAAATATAAATCAAGTCGACAGAAGATTAAATCCGCACAAAGTGAAAATTTACGATTAAAAATTAGCCAATTTGTTAGAAAATATATTACAAAAAAATATATTCTGAAAGAGAATATTATTTTGCACAATTTCATCCAATCCGCAAACGATTACCATAATGCCAATTGTGAACGAAAAAGATTTAAATTGCGACAGTGTATGGCAATTGAATTAGCACATCATTAGTGTGTAATAATTTCGTCTGTTCTATTTCTTGTCTATTAATTTGTCCATGATCTGGCATACATACCACCAATAAAAATTCTAGACTAAACAGAAATAAATCGATTTTTAGTAAAAGGAAAATTTCACGAAATATACAAATCGCTGCTGTCAATAACTAGCTTGGTGTTAATAACTTTTATCATTTTTAACTTGCAGAAGAACGATAGCTTATCAATTAATTAATTTAATTTCTAGCGGGCGGGTCATAGCCTCTTATCACAACATAAGTAACTGCTCCGCTTTAACGACCAGTGTTCATCGTTTTTACAATACATTGTATACAAAAAGTAAACATATGACTTTTACGAATATTTAAAAGTTCGATAATTGTATGGATTAAAAACCAAAGCTATAAGAAAACGGAATCTATCGCTTTACATATTTCTAATGACATACATAATCACACTTTTTCCTATTCCTCCACCCACACAACACAGGGTACGTGTTTTACTACTATTATTTACCATTTTATTCACACAACATAACATAACCTATCACACACCAATACAATGCCCGAACATAATACGTCATCTATTCTATAAACGTACTCAAAACACAGCTCCTTAGACACATCTTATCACCAGTCATACATCCTCTATTACTACGTGACGCATTTCTAAAAATATTTTTTTGTATTCGATTATAAATAAAATGCTTATCCCTGCCGCCTCTTAAATAAAGTTATTTTATATCATAGATTGATTTAACAGTTTTAACGCCAAGTACTATATCTTGTGTCGCATACATTTTTTTTTTATATACATACATATATAACAATTCGCAAGGCATAATCACAGTCTGCTTGATTGCCATTTACGTGTGAATACCATTACAGGTTCTTTAAGAAGCTGTTGTACCCTGCCGACTCTGGGGTTGGCGGAGTGAACACCGTCGACGATATCTTGTTCGACGTATTAGACCTCTGAAACAGATGCAGACTTTTCTTAAATTATGTGAAACAAACGTAACGTAACGTAACGTATCTATAAACGTAAGTAACGGAGAGTCGAACAGAGGGGCATATAAATAAACTAGGCCGGATTCTAGCCCACGGGGCCGAAATTAAGGTTGAATGGAGCGAGTAGGTTCGCTGAATGTATGTTTTTCATTGATTTCAATGGAAAACGTATTTGATGATCCTTCCTCAAGGACATGATCGATCTTAATTTTTTTTTCGACACAAACCTCAAGCTTATCGATGTCTTTAATTGTGACAAGTTTCATCAATATCGGTTCAATGGTTTTGGAGCCTATTGATTTCCAAGAGTGACATTTCGGCGCATATTAGCGTTCCGCTCGCTCTACTCAATAAATATTTCTGGTTAAATTACAGAGCGCCATCTAGTCCCAAACTAAGCAAAGATTGGACTATGGGTACTAGATAACTGATGTATACTTATATACTTTTTTTGGTAAATATGTATTACATATAAAACACACAGATCAAGACAAACAGACATGTTCATGCACACGGATGTGTGTCATGAGCGGGGATCGAACCCGCGACCTCGGAATCAAAGTACCCATTGCTAGCCATTTGACCACCGGTTTTTCATCAACCTTATTCGTCCCACTGCTGGGTCTCCCCTCAATCGAAGGGGTTTAGGGCATACTCCACCACGCTGCTCAACTACGGGTTGGCGGAGGTCAATGTTTTCAAGCCGCGTAAAGCCCACTGACTTAGCTTAACGACCGTCATCTAACGAGAACAGCCGGAACCGACGGCTTAACGTACCCTCGGAAGCACGGAGCAACTCTAGACAAATAAATCCAAAGACAGGATACAGTCGACGTTGCTACGACGCCATCTAGCTTTTCATTAGGTAATAAATTATGTGAAGTAAGTTATTATGAATTATGAATCTTATGTCACGGTGTGTGTGGTCGCACTCCTTCGAAACGTCTCGGCCGCTTACTATATTTTTTTTTTATGTGTGCGGCGCGCGGTTGTGCGCAAATTTTTGCTTGGCGACGCGTCGCCACGCTTTTTTTATGTATATTTGGTAAATATGAGATTAAGTCGTAAAGTATAATTCATTAGTTAATATAGCAGAGCAACGTTTGCCGGGTCCTCTAATTATTATTACATAATTTTCATGCCCTTATGTAACCTCAAGTTAAATATTTTCATTATCTTCATAGGTAATTTCCTTCTAAACGTAAAATCCAGTCTAGCAGGAATTACCTGACTCTGGCCGCTGAAGTTGTTTGTCCTCTGCTTGCTTATCCGAGCGGGGGTCACGAGGTTAGACTGATAAGATTGCTGTAACGAAGTTACGTTTCACTTAATGTTTTGTAGTATTGTTTAACCATTCATAATGGGCGTGGCATGCATATTTAAAGGTTTATGCAACACCATATTTGATAATATCAAATACCTACTAAAAACAGGGGCCTATCGCCTAAGCAGTAAAAACTTCAAGTTAGATTAGTGGTTGTTTAGCTTGTTGATAGAAACCCTAACCTACAGACGGAACTGAAGCCGATTGTGATTAAATATTTTTTTAATTCAGAAATAAGCAAACTTCTCAAAGGGGCCTCTACGCGTTGGATCCATATCCCCGCGCACGCCTATCAAATGACCGGACTTGACCCGTGATTTAAGAGAAATAAGTCTTATGGTTAAGTTATTGACAAATATCTTTAACTCTTTCGGTAAAGCTTCAGAGTTTCTACCAGCTAAGCTAAACGATATTGCCACTAATCTAAGCTGAAGTTTTATTAGTTAATTGATTCAGGTGTTATTTTGCGGAAGTCAAATTTACAAGCAATATGATCTACACTATTTTGCGTGCTTCCGCCACCAAGCACGCAAAGTAGTGTAGATCATTGTTTAGGTCCCCAATAGTTTTAGCAGCAGTAGTAATCCTTGGAGCGCGGCAGTTGAACTTCACTTGCCTAGCTATCTATTTAGGCTTTTAATGCCTTATTTGCCATATCTCTCAGATTGCCAAAAGGGAAAGGAACTGCTGTTGACTTCATTGTTCATTGCCTTTATTGGTAGTCGCCGCTGTTAATCCTGGCTACACAGGATACTCAATGGTGGGAATGTGTGGTGGGCACCCGTCACGCTACCGTAGCATGTAGACGCTATACTGACAATGCAAGAATTAATCCCATTTCTTTACGTCTGGTAATCTTACACTGTAGCAGGTACACAACAATCCTCAAGGATAATTTGGCTGCGGTCTTCTGTAAGGTGCAGGTTCTTCCCCAGTCAGCCTCATTATATTCTACCTCTCCTTTGCCAGATCCTCGTTTATAGGGTGCACGACATGCAAATGAGATTGGCTTTGGGTGCTTACATAAAGACGCCGGTGCCCTGCTTACAGGAAGCCGGTGCGTGTGAATTCAAATCAAACTTAATTGCTTAGTGCGAGTCTTTTGTCATATTCGAACGTATTAAGAGGTTTACAAGCGGATGAAATTGAGAAAAAGTTTCATATTGTGAATTTACCAGACGCGTGTTACATATCCAAATAAACCGGGTTGCTTATGTCAAAATGTGAACAAGTAAGCCACATAATTTTGATTGTAACACGCGTCTTATAAATTCACAACATGAGAGTTCTTCTTACTTTATTCCATGCATTTTTATCTGTTTTATCATACCGAGAGTTGGGACAGGAAACCTGTCACTTTATGTAAACACTCTTCGAGTCTATGGAAGATAGTGATAATCTTATACCCCAAATTGATACACATCTACTTACGCTGAAGGGAGTACTTTTCGCTGTTCTTTTATATGTTGGCGTAGACTGTATAAACCCGGGCGATGGGTTTGAGCCCGGTGATATGGGGATGTTGAACGGTGAGACTTGCTCTATGAAAAGTATTGGGAATTATAGACATAAAATTAAAGGAAATTATATTTTGATTGGTTTGAGAACTTTAAAAAGTTAGTTTGGAAGAGTCTGGTGAAAATATTCATTATTATAGGTAGTTTCATCGTGGATAAGCAACAGAACATAATTTCGTTATGACATCGAGCGCGGCGTCCAACTTGCTGACAGCATTTTATCGATAAATAGCGAGACAATTTCTTTACTTAAAAATCCTACCAGCTCTCGATTCTAATTCCTACAATGACACCCTCTATGATGTCTAATGAACGATCTATTTCATTTTCAATCAGTCAAATTATGAAACCACATTATGAGTATTTCTTTCACGAAAAACTTTCAAAGAGACTTTCGCTGAAAAGTAAAATTTATTACCCATTCTGCACTGCATAAAAATAGCTGCACCTACAACATTACTTTTTATACTGTGATAAATATTATGGAAACAGACTGGAATGCAGAACTCGGAAAAATATTTTGAGATAACATGTTAGTAAATACAAAATCTATGGTTACATACTCGATTGATTGGCTAACTGTGATTCCAAATGCTTGATCGTCTTTTGGCATTCCTTCAACTGTTTGTGTTGCTTTTGACAGAGCTCCGTCATTTTCTTCAACTCTATTCTTGCTGTGTAGAACTTCTTTGTCTGATAATGTTAAAATTTAAAGTAAAGCATTTGAAAATAGGACGTAAAATGTCTTTAAAATCAGTCTAATTAATACGCGTACCAGCCCCCTTACCACCAACTCTTATTGCGATTCAATAACTGTATAGAATGCTTATTCATACCAATGAATAAGCGACTCTACTTAAAATTGAATAGAGTCGCTTATTCATTGGTATAAATAAGCATTCTATTCAGTTATTGAATCGCAATAAGAGTTGGTGGTAAGGGGGCAGATAAAAAAATTGGACTGTAACGAATTGGTTTATATCTCTTACCGTAATAATTACAAAACTATAAGTCATAGAAACATGAATCGCATGTCATTATTTAGCGTATATAGTCAGCTCGCTGCTAAGACCATAAGTTTGCATCGGGGCCGGGCAGGCCGGTGGGGAAGGGGCACTGCGTGGTATAATGGAAACGCGACTTGCAGATATAGCCGTTTCACGTTAACCAACGGCCGTGTTAACCGACACAGCTCCACCCGAATTTTCTCAAAGTTAAGTAACATGAAGAAAAAATAATAATACAAAAAAGCACTCCCATCTAACACCCACATGACAGCGATTAAACATGAAGCGATCGACAATCTACCAAGGGTATTTTCATTCTTCGCATAGAGGTCTCCAATAACATCCAGATCTAGTGTCATCTGGAGAATAAGATTTGAAGAGAAGTTGGCGTCATAAAAGCGAAGTAAGTAAAGCTTCAACTCGTGGCAAAGACTTCTGCTTTACAAAGTGGAAGTGCCACCTCACATTACTGTTGTCATCTTTTTTTTTTTTTTTTATTTACGAGGGGAGGCAAACGAGCATGTGAGTCACCTAGTGGAAAGCAATCACCACCGCCCGTGGAGATCAGCAACACCAAGGGGTCGCCGATCGGTTGCCAGCCATGCTCCTTTCTTTCTTTCTGGTGACCTCACTCACTCGATGGAACACAACCCTCACGAAATTGTTATTTGGCTGCGGTATTCTGTGATATTGAGGTTCCTCAGTCGGGCAGCTTAAAAAACACGCTATGCCCTACCTCTCAATTGGCCAGGGCCTCGTTTGTCAGTCAGCAGGGTGCACCATGTGCACCAGGTGAGGTTGGCTTTGGTTCAAAGAAGTTGATGAATCACTTACACCCCAAAATCTCTGGGCAGAAACCACTAACCAGCTTATACCTAGTGAGTCGATTCAAAAACAAACCTTGATTGTTCACGGTTTCAAGTTCACGGACAGTATTTAGCGATTAAGTTCAGAGTTTTAGTTTTTAAAGGGTTTGTTACTTTTTGTGTACAACGGGTTGTGAGTAGAAGAGTTGTTTTGTATAGTGGCGGCCTCTTTCTGTAGTCGCACCTAGGGTTGCCATCACTGAACACTAGCAACCAGGACAAGATGCGTTTAAACTCTAGATTTTGAATGGTAAAAACCCGGACATGTCATCAGTGATTTTAGTAGTAGCACTATTTTTTATTCTGTGACAAGACGGTTATTCGCAGAATGGAGCGGGGGTTAGTGATTTAAAAAACCCCGGACTACAAATGAAACGCTGCCCGGACGCTCCCCGGATGCCCTCCAAACTAGGACAAATCCGGGGAAACACGGACTAGGGCACATTTATATCACAACATGGTTCGATACCATTATCGACCTTATTTGTACCAAGTTGTTGAATAAAATGATTGGAAAGTCACTCTGGAAACTGAATAGGCTCCAAAAACACTGAACTAATTTTGATGAAACTTGTCAAAATTAAAGACCTCGACATGCTTGAGGTTTGTATAGAAAAAAAGTTGAGATCGATCGTGTCCTTGAGGAATGATCATCAAATACATTTTCCATTGAACTAAACGGAAAACATACACTCAGCGAATCTTCTCGCGCCACTCAACCTCGATTTCGGCCCCGTGGGCTAGAATCCGGCCTAGTAATAAATAATAATTGTTAATATTACAGCGTAGTAGCGCCGCTCAGAAAAAAATATCGTAACTTGTAAACAAACTTAAGTTTATCAATTTTTCTCTCTTAATTCTCTGGATATTTTCTTGAGAGCGGTGCCAAATTACCACTTATTCTGTAATGTAATGATGGGTGTTTTTCGTTACAAAAATCTGTAATACCTACATTATTTTTTATACCATTAGGGTGTCAAACAAATGTACGACCCGTGGTAAGCAGTCATTTCAGCCTATAGACACTTGCAACACTAGAGGCAGCACTCACGACAGAGATTTTCACGGGCTCGTTGCCGACCCCTTGAAAATCCCTTTAAGTTTGTCTTGAAGAACCCCATACGGCCACAAAAAAATATTGTGTTTTTTGTTCAATTTAATAACAAAGAAACTTCAATTAAACGTCAGATCATTTCTCTTGATCTGATTTGGTTTGAGGTACATAAACGCTATAGTTAAATTTATATTTTAAAACGATTTGTTACCGATTGCAATAAATATGACAGAAGCCTCCGACGGTGCTGCTTTTGAAATTGTAAAACTTCACAACACTTTTTAATTATTTCTTCTGGTTCTGTGAAATAATCTTGAATCTCTGGTTTCATCTAACAACATGATATTACATTTTATTATCTTTTCGAATAGTGTTGACGCATGGAACAAAATTATTAATTGTTTATGTATGTAGAGAAAGAAAATATTACATACGTCAGGAACGAGTTTCATTACAGAACATGGCATGCGACATACTAAACACGTACTTTGTTTTACACCTACAAAAAGCATAAAAAATATTTGTACCGTTGAAAAATATAACTCATACATTTTACATTTTTGTAAAAGGATTTCCAATACGAACCATTGTCTAAACAATTGTTGCAAAACATATGACCACATGACGTTAAATGAAGAGTAATGCCAGGCTCAAGTTGTCCAAAACAATTGTTACAGTGTATCCAATCCATTATTCATCGAATTATCATCAAAGAGTCAATATGTAAGACAATAACAATGTCATATTTTTAATTACATCTGTTGCCATAGCGCGCCATTTCTTTAATTTTAAGAGGTAGGTATTATTCTACAGCAATAGAAATCAATTATAAATAGAACGTATGTTTTTTTTTAATGTTGGCAATTTGTTTTTTTTTTTTTTTTAGGTTTCGAAATTCTGTCAATTCTGTGATTCTGTTCAATTGTGAGGTGTTTTTTTTTTATATTATCTTGTATGACTCTAAGAGGCCAATGAACGCCTCAGAAGTGTAATCATTCTTTTGAGACTCATTAAATTAAAATGACACGATTACGATCGCACATTAAAATAGTAACGTGACTAAGGTCGATATAATATCAAAAAATATTGTCAAGTGAGAGGTTGCATTTAAGAGTTTTATCTAAAAAGTTTTGTTTGAATATTGAAATGAAAATATTACATATATTTTTTGGGCCTAAAATATTAAAAAAGAAAAACTAACAAGTGCTGATGAAAAAATGTCTTACATGAAGTTCAGAAATTAACGGAGAGTGCCTTACGAAAGGTACATTAAATATTTTTTTTCAACATTTACCATGTTCTTTTTTTTTTTCATTTACTCCATATATAATTGTGATGGAATAAAAAACATATTATATTGCAATAAGATCAAAGCATCATTTTTTCTGAATTTTAACAGTAAAAATATAGAGCCTAGTATATAAATACAGAATGATGTTTTCAGTCAGTCGATCGTGGTGCCGTCTGGCTTACACCTATGCTTACACCACACTAATAATAGCAAGACGAGCAACATTAGATCCATAACTACTTAGTGTTCTTTGTAGCGTTTATGTTTATATTTTATGTTTAAAACTCTGTATTTTCTTAGGATTTTTTATTTTATTTTTGCTGTTATTGTGCTTAATTTAAAATTTCATTCATTAAAATGAAATGTTCACATAGTGATATTTATTTTTCGATTTCTTTTAGATGATTATTTCTTTTATAAATACCATGATATCGCAGAAGCGGCTCTAAAGTTTTATTTGAAAATACTTTATACTTTTATAACGTAGGTCTTGACTGGAAAAACACAATCTATATCAAAATACTTTCTACTGCATATGAAGTTATGTCCCTATGGATTTTAAAATAAAATCAATTTTAATAATATTTGTCCGTATTTCTATATCTACCTGCTTGTTTCGGATAATCTCCGAAATAGCTTATACCGCTTTTGACGGGATTTTCTCTGGCCACTTTTATTATATTCTATATATTTTACGCAAAATAAAATAAACCTGTGAAAACGCGGACGCAGTCGCGGGTAACAGCTAGTTTTACATAGAAGTGTCAGAACTTGGACGAGTATAATATCTTTTATTTTGTACCTCGTTGGGTGGTAAACAAGCATATGGCTTACCTGATGTGAAGCGTTTACCGTAGCCATATAAACGCTCGCAACATAAAATATTGTTCGCGCGCTGCCGCCCCCACTGCCAACGCAGCAACTCCTTCCTTTCTGCTGACCTCAAGGCAATTGTTATTTGACTGCGGTATTATGTGACGTGGAGGTACTTCTCCATTCGGGCAACTTACAAAATACCCTGTTTACTACCTCTCTTTTCACCAGAGCCTCGTTTGTCTGTCACCACCACTACACCCCAACTTGAATTGTATTAATTAGAAATTGTTTTTTTTTTTATTAGGTACCTACTTGAACAATCAAAAATAATAATAATGGGTAATTGTTTTGTATCATTTAGAATTTAGTAGGTATATATTAAATAAAAAATATTTTATATAAATTACAGGTACGTTGTCAACATCATTTCATTTTGTTAATTGAATGTTAAGATTTATCCAATAACAAATCTGAAAACAGCTGTGGTCATATGTTGTATAGAATTTAAGTTATCATTAATCGCCCATATGAGTCACACAAAATAAAGATAGTGAATGAATATATAAGTAGACGGTTGCCGAACAACTTGTAGTGTCTCGGCAAGTGTCCCCGTGGTCACTATTAACCATGATTTTAAAGTATATTGCGTTGTTAATAACACTGGCTGGTTGTGTGCAGTGCAAATCATCATGTATGTTTCTTTTTTCGAATTTTTGAGTCTAATAATTAAGAAGGTGTTTTATATTGCTTTATGAAGAAGAAAAAAATTGGTGTTTGCATTTTATTTATTTTTATAATGCATTTTATGCATGTTTGTACTTTTTTTTAGAGTTGTAGATGATAACCGGCACAGATTTCGATTGTTACCTTATAAAATATTTAATATGCAAATATAAAAGTTGACGTTTGTGAAAATTTGTGACAATTATTCGATTATTACCTAAGTAGTTTGTGTCTTTGTTAGTAAGTATGATGTATATATATCTATATTCGCTAATCTCCGCCAGCCCGTATTTGAGCAATGTGGTGTAGTATGATCTAAACGCATTTCGAATTGAAGGTAGACCCATATCCCAACAGTCAGATGAGTAAGGATTGAATACGAAGCTTTTAAGTCTAGCTGAAACTTTGAATGGACCTTCTTAATTAAATGCGTATGTAACATTTCGTGTCTGTGCGGTAACCGTTGAGGAGTTCACTTGTCAGGAGTCAGTTTTGAGTACAGCAACCATGGTATTGTAAAACTTTAAACCGGTTATAATAATTAAATTTGTGTACAAAATTGCGCGTCTGCTATTGACTGTTCCTTTATATGGAGAAAATCCTTGATGTCGATTCAGGTCAAACGTACCTTAATGCATTGTCACCGAAACTGAACCAACATGTAAAAAATCAATTCCGTAGATTAAGGGAATGTGGTTTTATTTCAACTTGCCTTGACCTAACAAAATAAACACATGTGTGTAACATTGCACTTGTATTAAATAGAGGGTGGCGTCACGACATCTATCAGTAGGTATGGTTTCCGATATTTCCGAAAATGTAAGTGACGGAAAAATATAAACGTTCTAACTTTCTAAGTGTAAGGAAAGAGGAAGGGAGGTTGCTAGTCTTTACATTATAATAAACACGAGATATTTAAGAAAAAATAGGTTGTACTTATAAGGGATAGAAGTAATAGGAGTCAAAACTATTACTCATTTTTAGCATTTTTGTATGTATATACTCACATCACGGAAAAACTACACCACCAAATTGAATGCGGTTCCCACAGTTATAATACTGAAGGTCTAACTTAAAATAGATTGTATGATATCCGCCGAATATAAGAGAAGTCACTAACAATAATAAAATTGTTTATTTTAAGTCCACGCGGACATAATTGAAGCCGGCCGCTTCTAATTTCTTGATTCTTCACTGACTGACTGAACCATTTCCATGCACCAATTTCTTATCAAGTGCAAGCAAAAGATATTGTGAATCCATTTATATACATATAAATATTAATAAATAACAAAGTTAGTAACACATTATTTTATTTTTAGAATTATTGTCATTCTCACACATGACTACTTTATTTTTAATCTTCAGAAAGCACACGATAAATTTAATTACTGGGGTTATCACAGAACCGCAATTCAGAGATTTATTAAAAGTCTATTGTTATTACATACTTAACATCATTATTATCAGCATGTATTATTAACCACTGCTGGCTTTAGACATTACAGATCTACCATATGCGATACACCGCTTTCCTCATCCAGACTTTTTTTAAGGTCATCGGTCCATCTAGAGCTAGGCGCGCCAATACGGCCTCCACTCCAGAACTTTCCTATGACGCTGCAGCGCCGTTTCCATCCAAATTCCATCAACCCGCTACACTTGATGTAATGTTATTTTTACGGACAGAACCGGGCTCAGGATCCAAATTCTTAACTCCGGGACGTATTTCGCATTATGAACTGAATTATTTTAAGATTGCATTGTATAATGAATAATTCTAATTCAAACAGTTTTAAAAGATTCCCTTAATAATATTTCTTATTGCCTAAAAACTAAGTTATGCCATTATTTTATTTATTGCTGTGGGACTTTTTGATGGGAATCGATAGAATGTGGTTATGATTGTAATCAAATCTTCATAATTTACTATTTATTGATATTGTTTCGTAATAGCGATAGTATATTATATTGCACGTCATGATAATAATCATTATACATGCAATCTTTAGAGTATGTAATTAGAAGAAATTAAACAACGTGATGATTCTTGACTATATTTTTCCTCCGACTTTACGGCGTGTTTATAAGACACGCCATAAAGTCGGGATGAAGAAGACGAAAAGAAAAACAAATGTCGGCTTCTAAAGGAGCTATATCCAGGGTCATAAAAGCATTATTAAAAAGACATGTGCGCTATGTCTTTTTTCCATGATGTGTACTACGTTTTTGGCGGGAATATAAATTAATGTTTTTTTATGTCTTTAATTTCTAATAAATTTCTAAATGAATTCCGGAATATATAAATATGACTTAATGTATAACTATACAAACAATTTTTAATTACAGTCGGCCAACTATACATTTCAGTATGGCAAAGTATTATCACATGGTAATGGTTAGGTGCATAACACCTTCAAATTTTAAGTTGGTTAAGTGTAGAAAATATTGTTTTCTCCAGACAAACTATGTGTTCCGTCGCAATACTTGCAAGAATGCAAGAATATGTTGGAGGTCGACACGAAGAGCAAAGCCGCACTGGAATGTGTACCAGCTAGGGATAGGTAAGTCCTATTCACATTTTTTTTACATGGGCATTTATCATTCGGGTAGTTACCAAGCATACGGCAAGTAGAGCTGGGGTTATGTGTTATTTATATTTAATGAGTTAAAAGTTAATGGTAAAAAAATAACATGTTACTTAAAAAAACTGTTAAATAACATAACATTATTTATCAGGCTCGTTCAAATGAACTTTTAATTTCTTTGTATTGTCTGTTAATTTTCAATACAAAAGAGTTAATCTTAAATATATCCATATCTAAACATAGGTACACTGATCTAATTTAAGTTTAAATAGTGTGCGAACAAACCTTAAATTGTTTCTATATTTTACATTGTGCCAAATGACATTTCACGACTTGGTCTAGCTTTTCTATAATGTGACTTAGTACTTATAGGACATTGTTCCGATTGTCGGAAAGTCCTTGAATATCGTTGCATAGTTATAATTATGTTACCGTTGGTACGACAAGTATATTATTTCGATAGCGTCGTTGCGCGAATCAGTCTAATCGAGCACGCAAGTTAAGCAACGCCGACCGTAACCTGTCCATGGATGGGTTTATTTATCTCGAGCTCCTCCGTGCTTAGGTGGGCACGTTAAGCCGTCGGTCCCGGCTGTTGTTATTGGATGACAATTGTTATGCCAAATCAGGTGCCTAAGGACGGCTTGAAAACACTGGCCTCCGCCAACCCGCAGTTGAGCAGCGTGGTGGAGTACTCTCTAAAACCCCTTCGATTGAAGGGAGACCCGTATCCTAAAATTGGGATAATCATGGGTTGACATCGAGGTACGACAAGACCAGCTCAGAACCCTTCAGGTTCAGTAAAGGCGTGAGACAAGGTTTGTATTCTGTCTCCAATTCTCTTCAACGTCTACGGTATATATATATAATACTCGAATTTTTTACGGAAAAGTTTACGAAAAAGTATTTTCATTTTAAAATATACATATATCTAGCCTATGACACTCACAAATAATGTGGCTTTCTATAGGTAAAACAATTTTCAAAGTCGGTTAAGTAGACCCAGAGATTAACCCCCTACAACCTCACAAACTCAACTTGACCTCTTTATAATATTTTTGCGTTTCCATTTATTTCACACTATACCTATTTAGAGACTAGATAATATGCTGTTCTTATTAATAGACGATAAATCTACTAATTGTTGCGAACCCACGGAAAGAATTTGGAAAGCATTGGCAAATATTTGGGGTGTAAGTGGTTCATCAATATCCCTGAACCAAAGCCAACTTCACCTGCACGCGGTGCACCCTGCTGACTGACAAACGAAGCTCTGGCGATAAGAGAGGTAGGGAGCGTAATTGTAAGCTACCAGACTAGGGAATGTACCTCCACCTTACAGAATACCGCAGACAAATAACAATTCCCTTGAGGGTTGTTGTGTTCCTGCGAGTGAGTGAGGTCACCAGAAAGGAAGGAGTTGCTGCGTTGTCAGCGGGAGTGGCGGCGCGCGAGCGATATTTTATGTTGCGAGCGTTAATATGGCTACGGTAGTCGCTTCACATCAGGCGGGCCGTATGCTCGTCTGCCACCCGACGTAGTATAAAAAATAAAAAATATCGAACAGTGGGTGATCATACAAAATAACATTTTATTGTATTTTGCTTTATACCCGTCCGTCCGTCCGTGTCGGTTTGTTTAAAAAATAACAAGACTAAACAACAATGACATTAGAAATTCTAGACGAGGAGTTTTACTACGTGCCTGGAAGTTCTGATAACGTTTCTATTATTCCAAACGGAGTCTAGCTATTCTTTTACTATTGATATTTTGCTCATATATGTATTAGACTTGGTTGGAAGTTGATTGGAACCTCTCGACGATACGGACGGAGACGGTAGCAGAATTTTAATTTTACTTTTAAACCGCCCATCATTAATTTGGCTATAAGAAGTTTTAAAACAGCCGTGTACCTGACGTTTATGGTTTTAACATTGTTTTTCTTCATATAGCAATTATACATATGTATGTTTATGCGTGTGTATCTATATATGTATGTATATGTATGTGTATGCATATAAGTATATGTGTATGTTTATACGAATATCAATTACACTGTTCATATTTGTATGCTCAAAAATTTTATTGTTTTTCACTTGTCTATGTTATGGAAACCTGTCGCACGTGATATGTTTATCACGCTGTGTGTACTTCAATTTTGGCCGCACAACTAGACTTTATACTACTTAAATAAAAATTGTTATATTTGTTGTAAACCTGTTTGTACACCTATAAATAAATAATTATGAGTGTAAGGGGCACACCACGACCTTTCACGAACAGACGGACGGGCATACTATACTATGTATATAGCAACGTGCTGAGGCCATACACTTATTCCAATTTTGATCCGGGAGCCTAAAATTAAATTATTTTTACATTTTTTAACGAAAGAGAAGTGTTAACATTACCGTATGTATTACCTTATTTTTGCAATTTTAATACAACTGCTGGCCTGCCTTCTTTATATATGACAGGAATTAAATAGGAAACATAAAATTTCGCGATTAAAATCTGTTCAGCCATTAAACAGCCAGATATTTAACCCATTCGCATTTTTTAAATTAGTAAAGTAAAAAAAAAATATATATATACTTAATAATACGCCGAAATCGAGACACTTTGTTTAAGTAAACTCAATGCAAAATTCACCCAGCTATAAGTTAATGAAATAAAAAAAAACCGGACAAGTGCGAGTCGGACTCGCCCACCGAGGGCTCCGTAGGTAGGATCATTATAAACTTGATATTTTTAATTATAACTAAGTAATACTGCGTCGGAAAAAATAAATAAAATATATTTTTCAATGTGCACATCAAGCCCTTTCATATGATATCCCATTTAAACTAGTAGCTTCAATTTGAAATTTCGACCCCCTATTTTTTAAGATTTAATTACAAATGTATGGTTTTGAGATTTATTCTTGAACTTGTAGTCTATAACGACGTTACTTGCCAAATTTTATAGTTCTAGGTCAATGGGAAGTACCCTATAGGTTTTGATTCCTTTGAGAATATGTCGAAATATGCGTTTTTGCTGAATAAACGACCGTAACTTTTTTTTACGTAAACTGAGCAGTTTAATTTTTTTACAACTTCATGGGACCGTAGACCTTAGTATACAGTTACAGTTACAGTATACAGTACCATAAATCTAAGTTGCAGTTTGATTTTTGCAATTAAAAAATCTGGTGGGAATCGGCGTCAGCTTAGTCGGTACCCCTGTTCCCATTCTATACTAAGCTAAATACTACGGAATAATCATTAATTTTATTTACCACAGAGTGGAATGCCTATCTTTAATTCAACAACGGCAAGCAGACTTCGTGCCTGTTGATCCAGAGGATATGTACGTCGCTTCCAAACTGCCTAATCAGGACTTCGTAGTCTTCCAAGAGTACAGGACTGACGATGAACCAGATGGTAAGTCATGTTGTATCTAAATAAACAAGTATATAATAATACGTTATAATATTCATATATATAGCTAACCTGGAAAATAATGTACTGCCATCTAAATTAATGAAATATAAAGTAAGTATATTATACATCTATACAACATACATAAAAAATACCAAATATACTTAAAAAAATAATTGTAAAAAAATGCTCAACTTTTCCCCTTCGTTTTCCAGAAAGCTATACTGTACCTACTTGAGTAGGTATATATTAAGAAAGACCATTCCAATTCGAATGGAAAGAAACTAATTATATTGTATAATTATTTACACTCAGTAATTTGGACAAATCCCCGTGGATTTGACAATAGTTTTCTCGAAATTGATGAACAGGCTTCAAATGATGGCTGCATTTCTGTAGATATTGTTAAAAAAAATACTAGACATTGTTTAAAAAGGTCCTTAAATTAATCTAGTACGAGATTTTACGAGATTAATCTCGTAAGTCATAATTGGGTCGTTTTCAAAATAAATGTACGTCACGAAAGTGTCAGTAAATTGTTTTGTTAGGAAATGGTAAAAATAAGGCAATGTCAATGTTAGGAAATTGTTGGTCAATACAACCATGGTAAAACGTCATTTCCTAACAAAATAATTTACTGACACTTTCGTGACGTACATTTATTTTGAAAACGACCCTTGCTCTAGATACCCAAAATAAATTTTGCTTATGAGCCGACTTTTCCAAAAATTTCGCTGTGTTAAGTATTTATTTTTTCTCAGCAACTTTATATATAAAAACTTATTTAATTCTTTTTATATGATTCTACTTCTACATAATTATGTAGAAGACAAGAATAAATGTCAGGTTACCTACATATGCCAACATATATGTAATCCACCTGCTTGTTAACTATGTCATCTCAGATTCTAAAAGGTTGGCTGGAAGAGATCCCTCTATGGGATAAGTCCGCCTTTATACAAATTTGTGTAATCATTTTATTTCTACTGTGTTCTGCAACTTTTGTACAATGAAAATACAACAACAACAACAACTTACTAGTTTATCCACTTAAAGACCTATCAAACAATATCTAGTAGGTATATTTTTCGAAGTGTTTTTAACAATATCTGTAGAAACGACGCCGTCCGTTGTTTGAAACCTGTTCATTAAATTCGAGAAAACTGTTGTCAAATCGCCGGTGATTTATGCAAATTAATGTATATGTAAACAATATAATTAGGTTTATTCCGTTCGAATTTGTATGGTCTTTTATAACATATATGTATGTACGGTGTTACAGGCGTTCATAGGCTACGTAACTGCTTTCCATCAGGCGGGTCGTATGCTTGTTTTCCACTTTAGTGGTACATAAAAAAAAAGTACACTTTTTGTAAAACAAATATGACAAAGGTGACCATTTTTTTTTTACGAAATCGGCGCAATGTCAAATGGAGTATCTGTCATCCAAGAGTCTAGAAGACATAATAAGAGACAACTATTTGGTCTCCTAGACGCTACTATATTACCATAATATGTTTTATAATAAATTATTCTATTAAAATTACCATGCTCTTAAAATTCTGTACAACAAGAGGTCATCAACTTTTAAATTCACGTGTATTATAAACTAAAAATTACGAGTTTCGCGACAACTCTTCCATAAATTACTCGCTTCATAACTAGTTTTGTTGATAACAAAAGTTATACGTAAATAGACGTCGCCGCGTCATCACCATCGTCGTTTTTATATATATTTTTTTTATACTACGTCGGGAGGCAGATAAGGCAATACGGCCCGCCTTATGTCCAGTGGTTCCCGTAGCCATATTAACGCTCGCAACATAAAGTATCGCTCGCGCGCCACCACCCCCGCTGCCAACGCAGAATCTCCTGCCTTTCTGGTGACCTCATTCACTCGCAGGAACACAACAACCCTCAAGGGAATTGTTATTTAGCTGCGGTATTCTAGAGGTACATTCCCCAGTCGGGTAGCTTACAATTACACTCCCTACCTCTCTTTTCACCAGAGCTTTGTTTGTCAGTCAGTAGGTTGCACCGCGTGCAGGTGAAGTTGGCTTTGGTTCAAAGATGATAATGAACCACTTACACCCCAAATACCAAACCCGTCGTCGTTTCATTTCTTCATTTATACACCCCACTGCTGTGACACCATGACTATTATTCAAAAAAACCTTCACGCCCATTTTAAAGAAACTCAATGCATTAGGCATTTCATTCTACAGCTTGAAATAACAAGTTGTCAAATATTAGGTATTTTATATAAACATACGACGGCCATAACATCTCCTTAATTCAGCCCTGTAAGTAACCTGTTGTTTTTTTTTTTTTTTTCTATACTACGTCGGGTGGCATACAAGCATACGGCCCGCCTGATGTGAAGCGGTTACCGTAGCCATATTAACGCTCGCAACATAAAATATCACTTGCGCGCCGCCACCCCCGCTGCCATCGCAGCATCTCCTTCCTTTCTGGTGACCTCACTCACTCGCAGGAACACAACAGCCCTAGAGGGAACCGTTATTTGGCTGCGGTATTCTGTGAGGTGGAGGTACATTCCCCAGTCGGGTAGCTTACAATTACGCTCCCTACCTCTCTTTTCGCCAGAGCTTCGTTTGTCAGTCAGCAGGGTGCACCGCGTGCAGGTGAAGTTGGCTTTGGTTCAAAGATGTTGATGAACCACTTACACCCCAAATATGTTGTCTAGCATTAGCGAGAAAAAAAACACTAAAACCGCACAGTCATTTCGGTTATAACGTGCGAGCATGATGAATTCAAGCGGTGCGATGCGATTATAGACGCCGTGAGTATCATATCAAACAACTCCTATGAACGCTATCTACCTACTAAACAGTCAGTTGAACACACAAAGAAATCATCAAAAGTGTGAACAATTTCAGCTAGCAAGGATGACTACCCAATTAGTTAGGTCTGATTTTTTTTAAAAGAGAATTTTTGTAAAGTACACACTGTCCATAGTCTACAATGACTGTTTACCATCAGGCGGGTCGTATGCTTGTGTTGTATAAAAAATGTAATTAAATATGTTTTTTTTAAGAGGAAAGAAAATACGTTTGTGCTCAAGCTTCATACCATTTTTATATGTACGAGTATAGATAAACATTCTATTTGGACAGCTTTTTAATTTTTTTTGTAGATAGTGTAAAGTGTTCATTATGACTTTCATTATACTTTCTTACTCAATAGTGAAAGTTCTATAAAACGAAGACCATAATATCTCATGGGTGCACTCAAACCTACTCAAACGTAGTTAGATTAGAGAATTGTTATTACATACAACAACATACAAGTCATGTTAATAGTTTTGATGTTCAAATTCCGTCCCATAGAAAGTCGTTTCACAACGGAATTTAACCGCAATAAAGATAAAATCAGATACAATATACTCACACTGAAACACCCAAAAACTCAAATTATGTATAGCCAAGGTACATAATAGTGCGGGTCCATACTAATATTATAAATGTAAAAGTGTTTGGTAATCGGCTTCAGCTTAGCCAGTAGCGTACCGCCGAAGCTGAAGCTAATTACCATAGGATTTTTAGATTGCAAAAATCAAGCTTTAGCTTAGATTGGCGGTAATTGTGTTTAGCTGTGTAAGTGTATGGTAAGTGGTTTATCAACATCTTTGAACCAAAGCCAACTTCAACTGCACGTGGTGCACTCTACTGACTGACAAACGAAGCTCTGGCGAAAGGAGAGGTAGAGAGCGTAATTGTAGGCTACCCGACTGGGGAATGTACCTCCACCTCACAGATTACAGCAGCCAAATAACAATTCCCTTGAGGGTTGTTGTGTTCCTGCGAGTGAGTGAGGTCACCAGAAAAGAAGGAGATGCTGCGTTGGCAGCGGGGGTGGCGGCGCGCAAGTGATATATTAAATTGCGAGCGTTAATACGGTTACGGTAACCGCTTCACATCAGGCGGGCCGTATGCTTGTCTGCCACCCGATGTAGTATAAAAAAAAGCATAGCTGGTAGAAACCATAGAACTCTACCGACTAAGCTGAAGATGTCATTAACTTAAACCTAAGATCTATTCGCGATCACAAAATCGGATGGTAATCGACTTCAGCTTCCTCGGTGGGGCCCCAGATTTTGTCTCAAATCTCGAGTTATAGAATAATGGATATCTATGACAGTTAGGGACCTCGTGGTGGTCCGCCAACAAAAAAAGGTTGGGAACCACTGCTTTATACGAACCGTGGAGCTCGACGGCGTCGTTGCGCGTCTCAGTCTAATTGAACACATGTGAAATAAAATAGATGCACGTAGGTCCTTAAATTCACTATGCTCTAGTTATGCATTGGTGCCGACCCATTCAGTGCCGAGACCGCCCATCGGCGTCCCAAAAATCTTTAATCACATGCCAAAGATGCTCATCGATGTCTGGGTTTTGTATGCAATGTTTAGGCTAAATAGTATGTATGGCAGCATGATGGTAAAATTTAAGAAATTTGCCCTCACGCCGCTCTAGTCATTAATTGCCGGCTTACTTAATAAGATTCGTAAGCCGGCAATGAATGTTTTAATACGTGTTCATTGTTAATATTATTACATCATAATATCTTAAGTAGAGAAAGTTAATTGAAGTAGTTATGTACGTATTCATTATTGGTATCAGATATAACTTATTATAATTTATTATGCAATCAGTTTGTTTATTCTTTTTCGTATTGGATCTCAATACATCGCTTTGTAATGTAAGCAAATATCCCAACTTTCAAAGAGACTCTGATTCAGGTAACAAAATAAAGAAAGGACAAATCAAACAGAATAAAATCAACAGTCCTACATACAAACCCTTGAGGAAATTCAGTGTGTCCCAAACAGAATAACATATTTACATTTCTGTTTCAACAGTTTTCCAATATCCAAAGAAATTGCTCTTCGGAAACTACGAGGACGAAATGGTATTGACGTGTTTTATCCAAGTAGATATTGAGTTTGTGGTGTGACGTCATATTGCCACAATGGTCTCCGTTGCGTTGCATCGTGTGTAATCGCAACATAAAAGATAATTGAAACAGTAAGGGTATCTTCGCACACAACAGCTTTCTATAGTCACGAAAGCTAATTTAATATTTTTTTTGTTAATTATAAATCGAAAGGAATTTGATTCAAATGTCGTATTTTTTATACTACCTACGTCGGTTGGCAAATAAACACACGGCCCACCTGACGTGAAGCGGTTATTATAGCCATACAAACACTCGCAATATGAATCTCTTGTGCACCGCCACCCACGCTGCCCACGCAGCAACTCCTTCTTTCCTGAAGATCTCACTCACTCCTAGGAACACAACAACACTCAAAGGAATTGCTATTTGGCTGCGATATTCAATGAGGTGGAGGCACTTCCACAGTCGGGCTTTATTTACACTGCTCTACCCCTCTTTTGCCAGAACCTCTTTCGGCAAAGTGCACTACGTTCAGATGCGGTTATCTTTGTCTTTAAGATCGTGAAGAGCCACTCACATCCCAAAAACAGAATTCAAATGAAATTAAAACCAAGTTTTATGATCACGCCAAACATAAAACTGAGTCTAAAATTAAACCATATCTACTATTATGTTAGGGTTGCCAATCATCCTGTTTTTCCCAGAGCATGTACTGATTTTTGGATTATCCTGGGATGGCCTGGATAGTTTTTAAGTAGCGTCCAGCCCCCTTACCACCAACTCTTATTGCGATTCAATAACTGAATGGAATGCTTATTCAGACCAATGAATAAACGACTCTACTTCAAATTGCATAGAGTCGCTGTGTGACTGTGGACTCCCGAAAACGCTCCATACAAAAGGCTATTGTTTTATGACGTCACAGTTAGGAATTTTGTATACTTTAAAACAGAAATTTGTACGACAGCTATGTTAAATACTGCGTTTATGTAGCTAGTGCCGTAACAAAAGTTATAGTATTTTTTATTATTTTTCCAAAGTTAATACATTTTTTTTAATAATTTCATTCTTTTAAATTAGACTTTCCCACCAAACTTTCTTTTACTTGATCGGATCTTGTTGGTGAACATCCGCGCGATCTCTTCCCTTCGGTGTTCCCAACCACCATCAGCTTTTCCAAATTATCGTGGCCTCTGCGCATTGTCACATATTGCATTGTGGCCGAAATAGGAAAGAGTGCGCTGTTGGCATATGGTGGATAGGCGAGTTCTTATTTGGAGCTGTGTTAGAACTGATGCATTGGTGCGTTTCTAGTAACCATAGTACAAGCTTTTTGCGCCATGTGTAATTTGTCCAGAAAAGAAAAAGCTATTGCTTGTCTGTCCTGTTAACTTCATTGTCCTAGTTTTTCCAACTACAAATCCTTGTTTTTGAAATTTGGTTTTGGCAACCCTATATTACGTAACCTAAAGGTCGAGAAGACGGCTGTCGATTTTCATTTATGGAGGTCGTAACTTTACATTTTTCACGGCGCTGAAATACCTCATTAAGTTTTGCGTAGTCATATTTTACAATTTGGGCATTCATAAAGGGATTTTATATATTGAATTTTTCTAATCTCTCTACATAATAATGTATATTTTCTTGTGAAAAATGGCTTGTATCAGAGGAAGTTTCCCTGAAGAGCTTGCGAATAATAGTTTAATATTATTAGAAGGTAACTATGTACTACATAAACAATGACGTCTGTGCAGAGCGTGAATAAGCGTGCGTGCGTGCGGCGCCATACAAACTGTTCCAGATCCGTCTCAGAGGGGAGGTGAGGTTGACACGAGAGAGCGGCAGGAAGTGGCCATACAGTACGTAGTAGCACAGGTAGTAGGTACTATTATTTATACTGTGCTATTATTAGAAAATTCCCATCTCCAACGACGTGGGGACAAATGTATGGTGGCAGGTAGGAACACTCACTGACCAAGGGAATACTCTTAATTTGTTCGATTATGGTGTCTGTACATCATCCTACACATAACAATAAACGTTACTCATTACATTTGTAAAAGCAATTTTTATTCTGTTTCTAGCGGAGTTCCGATACCAAGCCGTGATCGTGGTCCACAAAGATCTGTCAATCAGCAGCCTTGACGAGCTGAAAGGTTTGAAGTCCTGCCATACTGGAGTCAACAGAAACGTCGGTTATAAGGTATAAATCCTTAACTACTTTTACTACAACTAAAAGGTTTTTTTTTTACGAAGATCGTTTATTTATTTAACAAACAAGCATATGGTTCGTTTGATGGTAAGCGGTTAACGCATAGACACTCGCAACACCGAAGGTAAATTTCAGGCGGTGTAAATCACAGACATTAAATTTCAATAGTAAGCAGATGAAACATAAAATATATTAGTGAGAGTTGATCTTTCCGTCTCGCTTTGTCATTATAGAGCATGCATTGAAACAAACTTTCAATAACGAGGCATGTATTCTATATTCTATTCAGTCACAGAAATAATAATTAGAGATCCTTTGACATGTTATGTACTTGTCATTGTTATAGGGACGTATTTATGAACTTGTACATTATTTATATTCATTGTGCAAGAGTGTAGAATCAGTGATTCAACAGTTAAATAAGTACTATTTTTTTTTAAATCCTGGCTGAATAATTAAAAAATTACATGTATAGTCATTGATAATAACTATAAAATAAGGCTATTAATAGTTAATGATTATAACTGTTGACAGATTCAATATTAATCAGCGCTATATATTATAAATTAGCTTAATAAACCTTATAGTGAAAGAGCTAGACTTCATCTCCTGTACTCTGAATAGATTCACAACAATTAAATAGTTCTAAGTACTATTTGTAATAGATTACAAGTTGTGATAATAAGAATACTATACTAATGCATTAGGATATTCCTATAATGATCGATGTGCGATTTGATACAATGCAATATTTGTTTTACATTTCGTTTTTTGTGAATATGTTTTTCGTGATTAGTAACTCCGTCCCTGTATTTACGTGTGTTTGTTTTGACGCGCATTCAAACTTCTAATGTTTAGTCTGCTTACTATATTGAATGTCTGTGGTGTCAATACATTACTGACACTAGCATAAACAAAAAAAAATCTTAGAATAATAGTAGGTTACCTACCAGGATGACCGAACTTAGCTCGGCCTTTTTTTTATTCTTAGAAAACGAATTTTCCCTGAGTTGAGTCCTTGACTTGTCGCAATAAATAAATTAATCTAACTTTTCAAACATAAGTAACACCAAAGTTAACACGATGTTACCGTCAATCAATACGAGGACAACTTTGTTCAGTTACGTCTTTATAACTAACAGCAGAAGCAAGAAGGCAACTAAAAACTTATAAAATAGTTAGTGAACTTTTGGGAAGTGACTTTTAAACAAACCAAGTCCTTGACTTTCGTTTTTTGTTTATAAAGGGAAAATCGGGAAAAAAGGTAAGGGTCCTCGGAGGACCTAAAACTTCTCCAAAGGCCGACCTAAAGTAATTAAAGACCAAATTTGAAAAGGATATTTATTTTACTTGTTTGCTTTGACTGCCGCTGAGTTAGTCGGGAATTTAGCCTTAAATGGGATCTTTTTTAAATCCATTATTGATTTCGCTTTTGCGTTAAATGCCTTGAAACTCTTTGTGGAGCTCGATGGCGTCGTTACGCGTGACAATCTAATCGAACACGCAAGTTAAGCATTGTCAACCGCAGCCTGTCAATGGATGGGTTAATTTATCTCAAGCTCCACCATGTTTCGGAGGGCACGTTAAGCCGTCGGTCCCGTCTATTGTCGTTAGTCATTAATCCAAGTCAGTGGCCTTAGGGCTTGAAAACACTGGCATCCACTAACCCCCAGTTGAGCAGCGTTGTGGAGTAAGCTCTAAACCCCTTCGATTGAGGGGAGGCCCGCATCCCAACAATGGGATGGTTATGGGTTGACGCCGATGCCTTGAAACTCAGGGAGTTCTTAGAACGGGCTAGAATATAATCGAAATAATACTTAAAATTGATGTATTTAAGAAGAAATTTCAATGTTTGTGAATAGATGGTACAAAAACATATATGATTTTGTGTGGAAATCTATATGCCTTACCCAATTTACCACAAAGCTAACGATTAGCATCGTTTATTTTGCGTGCCTGGGCTACAATCTAAATAAGTATTAGCCTATGCCTTAAATGATAACATGAAGCACATGTACTTGCAACGTCCTGAAAGTACTGAAAACGGAGCATGCTCTGTTTGAATTTGTCAGAAGTATATCGCATCTATTTAATTATAAATAAATAAATATTCCTGGACAAATAACTTATTGCGCCAAACTAAGCAAAGTTTGTACTATGGGTACTAGATAACTGATAAATGTTCTTAGATACATTTTTTTTTTAAATACATATGTACATAATTATAAAACATAGATAACACCTAGTTTTAACTTCAGTAATTTTGCCTCGGCGTTGATAAATTAGTCAGTCAGGACATTCAATCTATATTAATAAAAGGCTTTGTCCTCACTGACTCACTAATCAACGCACAGCCCAAACCGCTGGGTCTAGAGATTCCAAATTTGGCAAGTAGGTTCCTTATGACGTCTAGGGGTGTATTAAGAAAGGATTTGTCAAAATTCATTCCCTAAAGGGGTGAAACGGGGGTCCAAAGTTTGTATGGGGAAACAAGATTAGTTGGACTATTTTATTCGAAACTTTACACGAGTAATGATAAATGAGTAAACACGTGTTTCAGGATTTTTCAAAATACAACCCCTAAAGGGGTAAAATGGAGTGAAAAAGTCTGAAAATCGTCATGGGTATTGTTTTTATGGTTTATCGGGTCGCTGATTACGAAAACAACAACTATTTTATAATCCAACATAGCCGACGTGACATAAAATCACCCCTATGGGGGTGCGATGGGGTTGAAATGTCATAATAACAATATGGGTGTTGATTATATGGTTTTCTGGGACGTCAATTACGAAAATGGAATCGATTTGAAAATATAACATAGTGGACACGAATAATTACTTAAAAGGATTTTTCAAATTTTACCCCTAAGAGGGTGAAATAGAGATCCACAGTTTGTGTAGGGAAATGAGATTAGTTAGACTATTTTATCCTAAACTTTACACGAGTACTTCTATAGATTAATGAGTAAACACGTGTTTCAGGATTTTTCGAAATTTAACCCAAAAATAAAAGAGTAAAATGGGGTCAAAAAGTCTGAAAATCATCAAGGATATTATTGTTTTTATATTTTATCGGGTCGCTGATTACGAAACGATTTTAAAATTAAACGTGGCTAACGTGACCATCATCATGTAATTTTTTTAAACCTTGATTTATCCTTTTTAGGCTGATGGAATAAGACTTGTGTGTTGACTGAAGTGTTATCCTAATAGTTTTTTAAATTGGTATTTGGCGTTAATCAGTTCTTATATGTATAATCGCGAGCGGCCGGCGCGGCGTTCTTGCATCCGTATTTAGTACAATTAAAGGTACTACTTGAAGGTGGTTGCGTTGCGTGTTAGACTTATCTAAAATCATAAGATAATCTAAAATGCGCGAATTTCACGCGAGCGAAGCTGCGGGCAAAAGCTAGATAGTAAAAGGCTTTGTCCTCACTGACTGACTCACTAATCAACGCACAGCCCAGACCACTGACTTTGGATATGTGTTCCCTATACAATGTAAGCGCGCAATTTTGCGAATTAAGACGGAATTTTGCGAAATTTTACCCTAAGAGCTTGAAAATAGGGGGTTGAAAAAAACCCTCTTTTTGGAAATCGATTCACCTACGATTTTGAGACTTGGTGGAATAGTTGTTCATAAAAAAAGGTTTATGGGTAACTGATTTACTTTTGACCAGCGACAAGCCAAGAAATGTCTAAAAATGTTATATTTATATTTTAAGCTTTGATTGCCTGGAGAACTTAGCATCAGTGGACGAGATTAACAACAGGCTCGTAGAAACTGTTCAAACGGTAGGTTCTAAGTTCTTTACACCCCGCCGTTCAAATAGACCTCAGAAACTTTCCGATCACACTCTAAACCTCATGGCTGAACGACGCTCGCTGAGACTGCAGTCTTCCTATGACGCGCAGTCATACAGGCGGCTCAATAGACAGATCTCGAAATCCTTGCGGCACGATATACGTCTCATTAATAGGAAATATATTAAAGAGACGATAGAGCGGAACAAAGGCTCCAAAGTGTTTGCAAGGAATTTGTCTATAGGGCAAAGCCAATTGACCAAGCTGAAGAGAGAAGATGGCAGTATAGCGTCGACCAAGGCCGAGGTATTGGAGGAGATCGAAAGGTTCTATGGACAGTTATACGCTTCCGTTGCCAAGCCTGCTAACAGCGCGGCCAAAGACCCAAGAGCCAAGCTGACCCGACACTTCACCGAGGATATCCCGGACATCAGCCTGTACGAGATTAGAATGGCCCTGAATCAGCTTAAAAACAACAGGGCGCCGGGTGATGACGGAATCACGACAGAGCTTCTGAAAGCGGGTGGAACACCGGTACTAAAAGTCCTTCAGAAGCTCTTTAACACCGTCGTCCTCGAGGGCATAACGCCTGAAGCATGGAACAGAGGCGTGGTGGTGCTGTTCTTTAAGAAAGGCGACAATACTTTATTGAAGAACTATAGACCCATCTCGCTTCTGAGCCATGTTTATAAGCTGTTTTCAAGGGTCATTACGAACCGTCTCGAGCGCAGGCTTGATGACTTCCAGCCTTCCGAACAAGCCGGTTTCCGAAGAGGCTTCAGTACCATAGACCACATCCACACGCTGCGGCAGCTTATACAGAAGACCGAAGAGTATAACTTGCCACTTTGCTTAGCGTTTGTGGACTATGAGAAAGCCTTTGATTCGGTCGAGATATGGGCTGTGCTTGAGTCTCTCCAGCGATGCCGTATCGACTATCGGTACATCGAAGTGTTGAAGTGTTTGTATAATAACGCCACTATGTCGGTCCGAGTACAGGAACAGAGTTCAAAGGCGATCCCTTTGAAAAGAGGCGTAAGACAGGGAGACGTGATATCTCCGAAACTGTTTACGGCCACTTTGGAGAACGCCTTCAAGCTCCTGGAATGGAAAGGATTCGGCATCAATGTGAACGGCGAATATATCACTCACCTTCGGTTTGCCGACGATATCGTAGTCATGGCAAATTCAATGGAAGATCTCAGCACGATGCTCGATGGCCTCAATCGAGTTTCTCAACAAGTGGGTCTTAAAATGAACATGGACAAGACGAAGGTAATGTGTAATGCCCAGTTGTACCCACTCCAATATCTGTTGAGAGCTCGGTTCTTGAAGTTGTTGACTCGTACGTCTACCTAGGACAAGTAGTCCAGTTAGGTAGGTCCAACTTCAAAAAAGAGGTCAGTCGCCGAATCCAACTCGGCTGGGCAGCGTTTGGAAAATTGCGTGATGTCTTCTCGTCCGACATACCGCAGTGCCTCAAGTCGAAAGTCTTCGACCAGTGTGTGTTACGAGTGATGACTTACGGCACTGAAACGTGGTCCCTCACTATGGGCCTTATGAACAAGCTCAAAGTAGCCCAACGAGCTATGGAGAGGGCTATGCTCGGAGTCTCTCTGCGAGATCGAATCAGAAATGAGGAGATCCGTAGAAGAACCAAGGTTACCGACATAGCCCAGCGGATTAGCAAGTTGATGTGGCAGTGGGCAGGGCACATAGCACGGAGGACGGATGACCGATGGGGTCGAAAGGTTCTCGAGTGGAGACCACGTACCGGCAAGCGCAGCGTAGGACGTCCACCCACAAGGTGGACAGACGACCTCATTAAAACCGTAGGATCGCGCTAGATGCAAGCCGCTTCCAACCGGTCTTATTGGAGATCTAGAGGGGAGGCCTTTGTCCAGCAGTGGACTTCCAATGGCTGAGATGATGATGATGATGATGATATTTTAATTAACTCATCACTAGATGGCGCAATATCTAGCATTTGTATAGCGCGCTATGCTTTCGTTATTAAGGAAAGAGTATATACGAGAGATTATTTCAAACCATGGGGTTATCTATGACGGTTTATCGCTCACCTCGTCCCAGTAGTTACCCCCGGAGGTAATCCATCGCGCGCGTAGGGCGTAAATAAAACTGCGTCCTTCAAATGAAGCTACATTTGGTGCAGAAAACTAATTAAAAAATCTATTCTAAGTACCGATTTTATGGGGTATATCTACTTAATATAAGAATTTCGGTATTTTTAAACAGTGACGTCAAGATTGACTAAATTTATACTTGTGGAAGGTGTGATGATGCCCCATACCATTATAGCTATGGAAGGTGATGGAGCTGGCCTATTCCGCTCCATCTCCTACCACTTGCATGGAACGGAGGTGTATCATTGTTCACGTATTAAACAACAGGCACGATGAGTTGTTGAGTGAGGACAGTAAGGGATGTGCTGTTGAGGAATCTCTCTTTATACCCTGCCTTCCCATTATTCCATCAGACCATCCCGTTCAATTTAAGAGACTTAAATTTTGCATAAAGGTGTTTTGCTATGACCATTAACAAAGCTCAGGGGGCAGTCTCTAAAGGTCGCTGGGGTTGACTTGAGACAGGACTGTTTCTCTCATGATCAGTTGTATGTAGCTTGCTCAGGAGTAAGTTCTACTGGAAGCCTTGCAATTTTGGCTCCTGGTGCGAATGCCAAAAATATTATTTACCGGGACGTCTTAACCTTAAATGGTGCATGTTTGTAATAATGCTCAATATGAAACAGTCCTTTAAATTGAAAAAATGAAATATCTGGAATCTTAACAAAAATAGACGCAAATCAGGAGTGATCCCGTAGCGAAGCACGGGTACTTTGCTAGTATAATAATATATAGATTATAATTTATAACCAACCAAAGAGATTTTAACATTATGTTTGTAACCAATATAAACTTTGCTATATCCTTCTTACACATTGTAACAAGAATATTGCAAATAAAACACGTAAATGTGTTTGCAAACACAGACTGTGCAGACAGTATTCAGGAACACAGAGCGGGAACGAGTAACAAATAAAATAACGGTGAATCGTGATGAAAACCCAGCGTGGCATTGACGAACGACTGGATATACTCGACATGTGCAATCTATAAGCAAATTAGGTTACCCATCCAATGGAAATTGCTTACAGTATCACATATTTTCCACGTATTCGCGTTTTGTGCCAATTTATATCTCGCATACATCATGTCACGGTTGTCTCTCGTGGCATAAGCTCGTCATGTATCATATTGATATGCTTGTACGAGTATGTAATGAACTTCTTATTTTTACATTGAAATATTATTTTTATATGTTATGTATGTTTTTATGTTATGTATCACACGAAATATGTATATCTCGAATGATTTTTCTGCCAAAACATGTGTCCTTCGCCTAATGGAAAACATAGATGTAGACCTAATGTGAGAATCGCCTTGCCGGCCGTAAGGCATGTCACAGACAAACGCGGTCTGCGGTGGCGGCATCGGTGGCGGCCTGGCGGCTTGCGATTCCATACGTAAGTATGGCCTGTCGTAAGACAGGCCGCGTTTGCCTGTAACATGCTTGTAGGATTTAAAAGACACTCGTTTACGAACTTATTTTATTTCACGGCTTATAATTTTTTTACAATATTTATATTATATTTATCAGTCTTTCACTAGTCCAGTCCGGTCGTCGATTGTCCTATTTTTTCTTAGTCATTTCCTTTTCCGTCTTGTCCGTTCGTTCTTTGTCGGTGGCCAGTTACGAGGCTGCCCGCTAAAGAGTCCGCAACAATGCTTAACACTACATTGGCAATCTAACCCTATAAATATTTCTTAACAGCTCTCAAAAGTCGCCGGTTTGAAAGAAGGAATCACGTTTGGAAGAATATGTGTAGTCTATCTGCAAACTCTGTTAATGTAACATCACAGTATTCACAGTAAAAGACTTTTGAGAGGTGAGATTTCAGAACATTAGCTGGCTGGTCATTGGATAGGGTACAAGCCACAGATATAAGTACTTAGGGGTGTGCTATATGCAAAGCAGGGATGTTATGGATATGAAATTTCGGATTCGGATACGGTTACGGATATGTATATAATATTATATCGGTTTCGGTTACGGTTATGGATATGAAATTATTTCGGATTATACGATAGTTGCGGATACGTATGTAATTATTTTTTTTTACAAAAGGAAAATTTTGTTACAAGGTAAACTTTCAAAAAATAGAAACCTGGTTCAAGTAAGTCCAAAATTCAGCAAATCACGAGAAGCAACTTTTGGACTAAGTAGAAACATATCATCTATATCTCCTCTAATGTCAAGTGGTGAAAATCATCTGTCATAACAAAATGGGCCTTAATTTTTTGTAGGTAATTTTAATCTCACAAGAAGGATGACAAATATGGAGAAGTATGTAATTATTATGTACATAAATGATGCACGCGTTAGTACATACGTCGCAGTTAGTACATACGTCGTCTTGGCCAGCGAAAATCTATCAAAACGTATCATTTAGATTCCGCCTCTATCCGAAATTATCCGAAACTTTTATATCGGTTATGGTTACGGTTTCGGATAGAATTTTATTTCGTATATCCGATAGTTTCGGTTTCTGTTACGGAGCTCCAAAACATCCTTAATGGAAAGCATGCAATCTAATCACTAGAGCATGCTTTTTACATGCATGCTTTCCGCAGGTATAAATCAATAAAATGTATTTTACGAGCTACTCTCATACCTACCAAATATACATAAAAAAAATCATAAAAATAGTTTGAGCCGTTTCGGAGGAATACGATCACAAACACCGTGACAGGAGTTTTTGATATACATACACATATATAGTGCTACTTTTAATCGTTGCAATGGTCACGAAATGCCTTGTGCCATAGGCATGGCAGCTTTACTTTGGTGCGTGAGTAACATGGTTTGGGCTTGGACTTAGAGCTACGATGTGTACCCCGTGGTTTTGTTATTGCAATGAGCACAATGAGGAGCTCGATGACGTCGTTGCGCGTGTCTGTCTAATCGCAAGTGAAGCAACGTCAACCGTAGGCTCACCATAGATGGGTTTAATTATCTGTACTTTCTGCGTACTTCGGAGGGCACGTTAAGCCGTCGGTCCCGGTTGTTGCCATTATACGACAGTCGTTAAGCCAAGTCAGTGTCCTTTAGGCGGCTTGAAAATACTAGCCTCCGCCAACCCGCCGTTGAGCAGCGTAGTGGAGTATGCTCTAAACCAGTGGTTCCCAGCCTTTTATTGTTCGCGGACCACTACGAGGTTCTTGTTGGGAGCAGGGTCCCCGAGTGTCATATAAATCCACTATCCTATAGCTCAAGTTGTTACTATTTTCTATAAATACGGACCATATTTTTACCTCTCACGGACCACCGGTTAGGAACCCCTGTTCTAAACCTCTTCAATTGAGGGGAGGCCCGTATCCCAACACTGGAATGAGTAATGGTTGACGACGAATGACCACACTGCCGCTTGGAGCCGTGCTACCTGACTAATATCTAAGAGTTGCACAAACGTGACACCTAGGGTAATATTCAATCTGAATGTAAGATTTGGATCTTAAACAATTACTTTAATACAATAAACTCCGATACTTTAAGATACAATACAATAAATTTTGTAACATTTTTCTCTCAAGAAACATTTATCTTTTTGGGAGTGCCAAAACATAACACAGGATAAAACAAGATGCTTGTAATTCAATTCAGCTACACAATGCGAATGGGAGACGTGAGAAGGTGTCGCGCGGAATACCTGAGAGACATTATTAAAATACATAGGTGCTGAGTAATACGAAAAGAGCACATACGCGTTTTTTTCACGACTCTAAAAATATCGTTTAGGTATAATAAGATATAATAAGTTAAAAAGCCAAGGTAGCTTGGTTCCACGATATCATAGTAAAAATAGAGAAGTAAGGTAACTTCATACAAACGCACCGAGCGCGGTATGTATGCGAGCGCGCCCGTACGTATGGCCGTCGCACGCACACACTGATACGATATCTTAGTATGTAAAATGTTAATCATTCTAACTCATTAACGCCCAGTGCAAATCCTTGAACCTAGGGTTCAGGCGGGGCAAAACAATAAATATTACAACTTAACATTTTGTATACATTTAGTATCATCATCATCATCGTCAGGTCCATTGTAGTCAACACTACAGGAGCACAACCCTCTCTCGTTCGTCCTAGACGGAACGAGGATTTGGCCTACACTCCCCACGCTAGCCAAACGGGTTGGGGAGGCCTGCCCCCTTACCACCCTCTCTTATTGCGATTCATTAATTGAATAGATTGCTTATTCATACCAATGAATAAGCGACTCTATTCTATTTGAAATAGAGTTATAAAGCATTCTATTCAGTTATTGAATCGAAATAAGAGATGGTGGTAAGGGGGCTGATCGATATTTAATAATGTATTTCCCTTAGTTGCCTTGTACGGTATACGCCACATGGTATACGACATTTAATAAAAAATAATTATAGCAATAAATATATATTATTATGTATATACTTAATATTATAGTGTAACAACTTTAAAAAAAGGCTCAAAAGCGCTGTTTGACTCACATACAGTAATAGTTAGGCAAAAAGTAATTTGGTTAGCCTTTTTAAAAAACGTCGTTGCATATGAATGAACACTCTCGAATTTGTGTTTGTTGGTATGTAGTTTGTTTCTAAAGTCACTCTGTACTAACACTGAACGAATTTAAAAATATATATGTGTTTGAAGAAGGAAAATACTATACATGTAATATTATATTTTTATACATGTAATATTACATTTTCGTTCGTTACCATAATATGTTGTTTTGGAAGAAGCAGGAAATTATATGATGTATCTACTGTAATTTCATACATAAAGACCACAGAAATTACTAAGCTCTATTACTATATATGTAATACGTGAAGCAAAAACTGTATATATCGTTTTTTTACGAAAATAACGCGGATGGAGGAATATGAAATTGCGCACACTTATAGTTTATAGATATTTAATTATGCATAAAAATACATTAAATCGATAAAAAAACATTATACACACTACAATGTATTTGACACGCACACACGCATAGGTATATGCTCTTTTGTTTATTGTTAAAGTCATAATTTAAATTAATTATGGTCGAATTTCGACCACTGCTTCATATAATTGCGTTCGCATATTTCAAAATTCAGTAAACATTGTTCAAAAGGTATATGCTTCACTAGAAGCTTTAGTGCCTCGGTCTCGAAATATTTACACAAAACAAGTTTTACAACATTGCAAAAATATTATTCGCATCAACGTAAAGTGCAACCGGTTTCTTTTCAAATATGTACACAGATATTACAAAAGTCTGTGTAAATAATTTTTAAACATAAATATAGACTTCCTGTCGAGCTTTTCTCAGGAGACTTCCAATGACATGGGGTTTTCCAAAAAGAACGTGAAAGATACGACTTTGCAGATCAACCTTCAAACACGCTAGTCAACCTTCTGTCTGGTGCCTTGGTTATCATTATTTTTATTTTATTTATTAAATAATTTGTCGTGCATTAATAACTGTTATTTGTATGTTGCATTATTGTGCATTATAATAACAGTTCTACATTGCTGATTGAATTAAACTAAAACTAATCTTAAAATAAGAATAATCTTATCATAATCTTGAAAAGAAAAAGTAACGCAATTAAAAAAAAACAGTGCAGTGTACCCAGAAGCCTGGCAGCATTGCCTCGCTGACTAATTCGCGCGACGCGATACTAATTCTCTGAGCTAGGTAATGACCAGCCTTCTGGTTACAGGACGTGTCTATAAATAATTTATGGGCTGATGGGACCCACGGTCCCAAGGTCTCTACCCCAAACGGCTCAATGATATAGCTGTTGCTTAAATTACTATATTTCCGTCGTTTGAGGCATTCGTATTGATTTATTAATAAATCATCATCAGGTCATTTTAGTCTCCACTACAGGAGCACGACCCTCTCTCGTCCGTCACAGACAGAAGGATTTGGTCTACACTCCCCACGCTGGCCAGACGGGAGAGGCCTGATCGATGTTTTATAATGTATTTCCCTTAGTCGCCTTGTACGACATCCACGGGAAGAGACGGAGTGATTCTATTCTTGTCTGCCGGAAACCAACGGCGGCGCTTACGCGTCATTGACGCGATGCTCGCTCTTTAATATTAATATTTGCCTATCGTCACCTATCGTAGCCATTGGCGCGTCTTTTTGATAAGAAAGCGCCACAGAGCTCAGAAACTATTAGAATTATTAGGAAAACAAAAAAGTGTTCATATCTACGAGAATTTTTTTTTTTTCGAAATTATTACTTACGAGTAGATATATCAATTTATAATAATAAAACTCAGTTGGAGTGTTTGAGGTTTTGCATACTTGGAGTTACACGTGTATATTCTTCGATCATTAATATAGTAATGATCGAACTTCGAAAGTTATACCATTATAAATTATTACGCGTAGCTAGAGTAAAGACAATAAATTGACGATTGTTGCAGCCAATAGCAACCCCATTTAGCTATACAGGCTGTCGATAATGCACCATTGTAGTCAATTAAAATACCTAGTATACGCTATGAAATTTTATTATTGAATCATTTATGGAAATAAACTATGAAATGGATCATATATTTATTAGTTATCTAACAATTTACCATCAAGCCAACCCTATGCTGGTTTGCCGCCTAGTTATCTCTTTTCATTTAAAAAGCTAATTTTCATTAAATAAGCTATTATGTACAAAGCTACTATGTTATCACAAAGCGAAGCAATTGTAATTTAACGAGTAGCAATCAGATCAGATTTCTTGGAAATCAGATTTATATAATTAAAAATCTTCACACTTATTTATTTTCTCTATCTGCAAGGATACACTCATCTTGACTTTTATTGATATTAGTATAACGATGACAATAGGTTAATTTTAATAATTTTTCAAATATTTCTCTCTAGATACCCCTGACGATGTTAATGAAACGCTCGGTGTTCCCTAAAATGAATGACCACAGCATATCGCCGAAAGAAAATGAATTGAAAGCTCTGTCAACATTCTTCAAACAGTCTTGCATCGTAGGGACGTGGTCGCCAGACCCAAAGACTACCAGCGCATTGAGTAAGTTCAATAAACATCCTATATCAGTAACCATAACGCCTGACTCAGAATCATCTAATTTGAAGACAAATTCAAGCATAAGGTACAATGTCTAAGTTTAATAATACATGCCAACATAAAAACACAGCTAGCCAGCAACCCCAAACCCATTTAATTGAAGGGAGACTGAACTAGTCTCCCAGTTCCCAACAGGTGTAGCATAACTATAGACTAAAGATGAACTAAGTATTGGATTGTTGTACTATGTACATGACGTATTATTCGAGACTTAAAAGTTTGAGGTTTTCATCAGCTATATTAATGAAATCGTAGGACCTTCTTAGTTTTAAAATATATTTGTAAGACCATAGTCATTAACAAATAATAAAGGACACAAAAAGCTTGTTTAAAAAAATCATAACCCCGCTCGAAGGCACAAAAAGGTCGACTCATCTAGATCTTTAGATCTTTTTACTACTATGTAAAAATAAAGGCGATTTGATAAATTTTCAGAGGCTCATTACAGCCAGCTTTGTGCACTATGCCAACACCCAGATAAATGTGACTACCCCGATGACTACAGTGGTTACGAAGGCGCATTGAAATGTCTCGCTCATAATGGCGGACAAGTCGCTTTTACCAAAGTCTTCTACGTGCATAAATTCTTTGGTGTAAGTAGCAACATTTACAATAAATAATGCCCAGTTTAAATTATTCCAATTCAGGCTAGCTAGACTAGCGATATCGTCTACATGATTCCAGTCACTTGAAAGCTGACGCGTCGTTAAGACTACAATGAGTTCAGGATAGCAATTGAGAAAATTTTACAGGATTGGCCATCTACATGATTCTAGTTGCGCTGGAATCCTGGAATGTCCGCACTAGATTCAAAAGTAGTCCGCTAATCCAATTCCTACACTGGATTGTTCGCTGGATCCAGTGCAATCCAATGCCGGTTTACATTTTTCCAGTTGTAATCCAGCGCCGGATTGAGTCGCTGGACTAGAATAATGTAAACCTTAAACTGGACTACGATAAATATGGGTGCAGAGCACCTCTTATATTTTGACCCGTTTTTTAAATGATGGAAATATAATATAGATGAACATAGTTTCGTAGGTCAAATTTGACCTCCTTCTTTTAATGCTGGCTCATCTACCGACAGAGCGAACGAAGCGAGCAACATCTCCAAAATGATATTGAAAAATTTAGATTTTATTTTTCAATGTGCAAATTATTACAGCTTCCTCTTGGCACCATTCCCGCACACCATTCCGACGAAGACCCTACAAACTTCAGGTACTTCTGTGTGGATGGAACCAAGGTTCCAGTGGGAGACAAGAAACCTTGTTCTTGGGCTGCGAGACCCTGGCAGGGTTTGATCGGCCACAATGATGTCTTAGCAAAAATCTCTCCGCTTAGGGAAAAAATCAAGCAATTGGCTAATGCAGGTACGTGAACTTTTTTGCATTCAGCTTATTTAGATTAACGTGTGGGTGAGGTCGACTTAGCCTCTAATTTTGGTGGTGACACCCTAATATTTAAAAGTAATAGCTACCTACCTATTCCACTAACCATTAATAGGCGAATAATAATTAGTTTAATTTAAACTTATTAAGGTGCCAGTAGTAAACCGGTGTGGTTCACCCAAGTCCTCGGTCTTTCGGAGAAGATCCACCACGTAGCTGACAACATCCCTATCAAGCCAGCCGACTACCTGAACAAAGCTAATTATACTGAAGTCATCGAAAGGGGACACGGGGCTCCTGAACTTGTTGTCAGGTAAGGTTCTGTTTGACACTCTTAATTTTATAACACTTTTATAATGATTACCACCCCTTGGCAAAGCATACCACTTGGTCGGTAGATGGTGGCAATGATGTAAGTAGCCGCATGGGACCGTGGTAGTTATTGTATAGGCTGTTGTAAAATATACACGAAATTGTAATTAGTTAAATAGTTGATATCTACCAACTTGCCAGTATATTATAAATATTTAGAAAATGGAAAAAATCACCTCATCCGTCTAGGTGGGATTCGGGACCTACCAGCCCCCTTACCACCAACTCTTATTACGATTCAATAACTGAATAGAATGCTTATTCATACCAATGAATAAGCGACTCTATTTCAAATTGAATTCAGTCGCTTATTCATTGGTATGAATAAGCATTCTATTCAGTTATTGAATCGCAATAAGAGTTGGTGGTAAGGGGGCTGGTAGCTCAGTTCGACTGTTCAACTTGACAGGCAATCATGGGTTCAAATCCCACCTAGGCGAGGTGGGAGGAGTTTTTCCATTTTCTAAATATTTATAATAGTCTGGCAAGTAGGAATATTAAATAAAATTTGTGATCCATAGGGAATAATGAGGAATAATGAGGCGAAGAACTCGATGACGTCGTTGCGTGTGTCAATCTAATCGAATCACGTAAGTTAAGCAACGTCGACCGTAGCCTGTCTGTGAATGGTTTTATTTGTTTCGAGCTCCTCCATGCCATCATCGGAGGGAACGTTAACCCGCCGATCCCAGATGTTGTCTTTAGACAACAGTCGTTAAACCAAGTCAGCGTCCTTTGGGCGGCTTGGAAACACTGGCTTTCGCCAACCCGCAGTTGACCAGCGTCGTGTCGTCGAATATAAAAAAAAGTCTAAAACAGCATTTTATTTTTTTGTTCACTCTATAATCATGTGCTTTATTTTCATTCTGAATGCCATAACAGATAATCGAGCGAAATGAATGCGAACATATAGGTCCCTCTATGGTATTCTTGATGTAGGTAGGACGGTACCTATTCTTATCTGGCTTGCATTGTACTTAATCACAGAAAATTAAATAAATTTTGATTTCTGCGATTGTAATACATAGTTATATAATAAACGTTGAACGGAGTTCTTCATTTAATAATGAATATACCGCATAAACAAAGAAAGAAAAAGAAAAGGAAAATCGTTACATTGACCACACAAGTTTGAGATACATATAATTTAAAACATCAATATAATTATAATTGTTTGTGTGAGTATGGTCCCACCTAACTCAGCATAGAAGCAAAGCAAGTAGGTAATGTTTTGTGTTATTTTTAGACACAAAATCAAATAGGATTTATAAGAGTGAGTACCTAAGAATGGTATCCACCAACGCGCGGTTGAGCACCGTGGTGGAGTATGCTCTAACCCCTTCGATTGAGTCGAGGCTTGTATCCCATCAGTCGGGATGAATAAGGGTTGACCGACGACCTAAACATGACCGAGTTGTGCGGGTCGTTTTTTAAACGAAAACGAATTTTCCCAGAATTGAGATCTAGCTAGATCGATTTCATCGAAATTTCATCGAAATCGTTAGAGCAGTTTGCGTCATTGTCATGGCATATATATTTACATATATATATATATATATATACAGGATATTCTTTTAATAATATAGGAACTAAAAACTGTTCGTTTAATAGTATAGTACTTTCTAATGTGTCAAATAATACGGAAAACAAACTTAATACGTGGCATGTACCTTATGGTTCTAAAATAATAATTGACAGCTCTAGCGCCTATAAAAGCCACAAATCCAATAAATCGGTGCTGCTCTTATAGTGCGAAAAATACAAAAGAAAACATCCCACATTCTTTCTCTGTGCTTCGTTAACCTATTCCCTTTACACACGGGCCTCTCGCAGACTTTCAATGCTCGTCAAACATAAAACTAGATTCGTGTTCACCAGACATCAAAGAGATACTGACATGATTCAGTACTATTAAAATCACGTTGCAGCCACGTACGCTGTAGTATCTAAATATTGTTTTGTAATTCGGATTGTTATACTATGTCTGCGGCAGTGCCGGTCCGATTTAAATTTTAAGGGGGTACAAGAACTAAAATTAGCGCCCCTCTATATAAAAATATATTGTTAAAGCAGTTGCTTTATTTTCCACCAGAAAAAGCAGCTCCCTCCGATTATTCTGCTGTCAAAACTCTGCGGTGTTCTACAAAAGGCAGATATTTTCCTTTTTACGGGACGAGGGCCCACCACTGTTACTCCTGTGTAGCCAGGGATAATAACAGCGGCGACAATAGAGATATTTCCCTTACCGAAATTTAAAGACATCACGTAACGGTTTTATATGCTCTCTATTAAAATAATTTTAAGGAATGTACCTTCACCTCAACCTTACAGCATAACTCGGCCAAATAACAATTCCTTTGAGGATTGTTGTGTTCCTGCGAGTAAGTGAAGTCACGAGGAAGAAAGGTGTTGCTGCGTTGGTAGCCGGGATGGCGGCGCGCTCATATTGCGAGCGTTAATATGGCTACGATAACCGCATCACATCAGGCTTTATGTACGCCTGTCATCCGACTGAGTACCTAATATAAAAATTAAATCTATGTGTGTGTATTTGTAAAACAAAAACTTTTTTTATTCGGCCCAGTTTTTCCTACATGTAATTATGCAGTGCAAAATATTTCGATACCTTATCCAAGTTATCCAATTATGTTATTAAATGTTGACGTCTTTCATACTCATAGGCTGTGCGTGACTTCAAACGTGGCACGTGAGAAATGTAGAGCTATGTCGACATTCGCCTTCAGCAGAGACATTCGCCCAATCCTGGATTGCGTACAACAGGCTTCCGATGCTGATTGTTTGAAGAACGTAAGTAGAATTAGCAAGTTTAACTCGCCGTAAGCAAAATTAACTTTCTTTTTGTTTAATAATTTGAGAGTAATGAAAAATTTCATGTTTTCTATCATACTGTCAAAAACACGCCTAAGCTGGAATGCCCGAACTTATCCAATTTTTTATTCTGGACTTTTCGAAGTACTGAAAAATAGTCCGACAAAAGGTGAAATAAAACAAGGTACCTAATCTCTGCCCGCGTTACGAGTTTCGATGCTTAAACCTGTCATTTTCCATACAAACTGTAGCTGATGGCGTAGTCGCAGTAGTAGTAGTAGTAGATATGGTGTGTTATGCGAAGAACATACCTTGTTTTATTGTACCATGACGGCCAGACAGTGATACCTTAGTAATAACAAGGGTCCCGTTGGCAATGAATCCTAAAAATGCTTCAAACCAATAGCATTTTTGATTGGGAGAGAAGAGCCTGGGCATCAAAAATCTGAATTATTTATCCTTCCTATAAATTCTATACAATCATCATCATCATCAGGTCATTTTAGTCTCCACTACAGGAGCACGACCCTCTCTCGTCCGTCCCAGACAGAAGGAGGATTTGGCCTACACTCCCCACGCTGGCCAGACGGGTTGGGGAGGCCTGATCGATGTTTTATAATGTATTTCCCTTAGTCGCCTTGTACGACATCCACGGGAAGATACAGAGTGATTCTATTCTGCCGGAAACCACACGGCAATTCTATACAATAAACAAAAATTCTATACAATAGGTACAAGAAAACGGGTCAGACCTTGCTGCAGTCAATGATTTAGACGTAGTGGCAGCATCCAAGAAATATGGCTTACATCCAGTCTTTCACGAGGTGTATGGTGAGAAAAAAATACCCAAATACGCCGTGGCTGTTGTCAAGAAGGGCTCCACCTACACTAAGATTGATGACTTACAAGGAAAACGGTAGGTACATAATTTATTACATTAAAACTGAGCGAGATGTTTAAAATGCACGACGAATCTTTTTTACCCGATTGACGAAGAAGGGTTGATTATGTTTGTCGAGTGTATGCATGTGTATGTAGTAGACTGTGTCTAAGAAGTATATACTCGTATATATATTTCTTTGGCACAGTCTACAGCCAAAAACTTCTTCACGAAGCAGTTTGCCTAAAGTCTGCATCTAAATGACTGTATACCTGCAACGCATAAGTAGTTAATTAAACAGCAAATTTACAAAACGTACCTAATATCAGGTGATAGATTGTCGAAGTCCTCATCATCATAACTACAGCGGAAAGTAGTCCACTGCTGAACTTCTGCCCTCTAGAACTTTAACGACGATTTTTTGTCAATTTAATATGTTTCCTAAATTGTTGCTCATCTCATTGACAATTTAACGAAGCATTCATATGAAACTATGCAAGATGGAGTTTTGCGAGATGATTAACAATTGCATGCTATCTACGAATATCTATTATCATCATTTTAGACTGCAGCCTACCTTCAAGAGATGAACATAAACCCCATTAAATATAAATACCCACAATAATCTATTTTGTGGTGTTTTGCATTCATCAGTTCACCGCGATATTTACCAGGTCCCCGGTCCATCTAGAGGTCATTGTGTGTTACGCTTTGCTGCCCACGGTTACCAACAGCTTTTCTCACTATCGTTCTAGGAACTATAATCAATTCTGGGGTGTAAGTGGTTTATCAACATCTTGGAACCAAAGCCAACTTCACCTGCTCGTGGTGCACCCTGCTGACTAACAAACGAAGCTCTGGCGAAAAGAGAGGTAGGGAGCGTAATTGTAAGCTACCCGACTGGGGAATGTACCTCCACCTCACAGAATACCGCAGCCAAATAACAATTCCCTTGAGGGTTGTTGTGTTCCTGCGAGTGAGTGAGGTCACCAGAAAAGAACGATGTTGGGTGGCAGCGAAAAAAAAATTCTAGGCGCCCAGTGCCACTTCAACTTACTGATTCCTACAAGCTACGTCTGTAAACCTAGTTTACGAATGTGCTCATTCCCATAGTTGTACCTCTCTGTCATCATTAATCATTTCTCTATATGTAATGTTTTTAGATCGTGTCACAACTCATACTTCAGCTTCAGCGGTCTTCACGCACCTCTGTTTTACCTCATCAATAAAGGAAAAGTCTCCAACTCCGGTCAGGTATGTACGCTTATAATAAGAGTGGAGTAAAGGTTGTCAACTTTTTTTAAATCACTTATAGTATTTCAAGAATGGTCTTCAAAGTCAATGGTGACTTTAAAAATACAGTAGAGAAGCTATCATACCTCACCTTCTCTCGAGTATTTTAGAAATAATAAAATAATGCAGATTAGTTTAGTTATCCATCCACGGCATACTCGAGAATAAGATGAAGGGCCCTTTTTCAAATACATTACTGACTTGATAAATCATATAAAGTCATAGAACAACAAGCAATAAATTTTGTAAATAATATAAGCCTTCTTCTTCGTCGTTAAACTGAGAGCAAATACGGGACCGATAGCTCCTAATCTGGCTAAGGAGCTATATTAAGAATAAAAATTTACAGCAAATTATGTTTACAGTGTGTCAAAAATTTGGGTGATTTCTTCTCGGGTGGTGCATGCTTGCCTGGCGTTGACAAACCCGAAAATAATCCTAGAGGTAGGTAAAAAAGTTAAGTAATAATACATATATACGAAGTAGTTAATACATATTAACGAAGTAGTTAATATGTTATCTAATTTCAAAATCTACTCTTCCGATTAAATTCGTCGGGATTTCCAAGACAGCCGTAGTTTTACCTCCGGGTCTGCAGTAGACTTTATTGTTCATTGCCTTTTTGGTTAGTTTCGTAGCTGCTCTTAGTCCAGGCACAGTACCTATTATAAGTAATAGTACTTACTACGTAACAGAAGACACTGTGGTGAGAATGTAACCGTCCAAGACTGCCTATAACTTTAACCTTTTGTGAACTTCGATCTTTTTTTTTTTTGAGGGATTTAAAAAATGTGTTTTGTCATCTCCATTCCCCTTTATTATTAATATGCCTGGTCTAGTAAAAACCCTAATTTATCTAAGCGAGCGTAGCAAGCGATAGCTTTGCGCTATTACAGACTGTGTATATGTGTTCTATATTACAGACTATGGTATTATATTATACTTATTATATGCTATTGTAGATTATGGTAGCCAATTACATCAGGCGGTCTGGCCGTATGCTAAGATGCTTCTGAAATAAAAAACACTTTCACCGACTTTTTAGGAACAAAGAAATCTATAAGACAAATTGGTTGGGGCTGACTAGGCTAACTGACCAAGGTGCAAATTGGATGCAAACTGCTACGGCGAAGGAATTGCCAACTGCAGAATTGGCCGCCGAATGAATGCGTCAGCAAGCGAAACGCCGCAAATTGCGTGCAGAAATTTGTATGTGAGGCGTATCTAGGAACGTTTCATCTTCAATCGCCTAATGAGGCCCGCAGCGTATTTTGAAACTACAACTGATGAAATAATCTGCATCGTGTGCTTATTATTCATGCTGTGATCATGTTGTTCCCAGAACGACAGGCGCGCCTGTTATTAAATTACATATTCAAAATTTCACGAAGACGAATGGGTGCCGCGAATGCCAGACCCTCGTCAAAAAGTCCGCTGTAATGCACTTGTTATGGATCAAGCCTTCTCATTTATCAAACCCGTACATACCTATTTGTTTTTTAGACAATTACTTTAATGTTATTTAACGATAACTTTAACCTTTTGTGAACTTCGATCTTTTTTTTTTTTTTGAGGGATTTAAAAAATGTGTTTTGTCATCTCCATTCCCCTTTATTATTAAAGGGGAATTGAGATGACAAAACACATTTTTAAAAGGACATACACAACCATTGAACCTAGTTAAAGAATTTAATATTTATTGCATCATTTAGACCTACAGAGCTTTTCAAACTTACCTATTAGCTCCACTAGTTTCCACCCGCGACTTGCGACAAATTTTTACATTTTGTCGTGTACCCCGTTCGATCTTCTGACGGTGTAGCCAAAGAAGTAGATACACGTACAGTTTGAGAAATCTAGATTTAGACAATAAATTACTTAAAGAAAATCCTCTTAGCTCAGACTTAAAATTAAATACAGACCTGTCTTACCTAAAGCTGGATTTCTGTCGTTTACAGGTGACGATGTATCGGTCTTGAAAAAGCAGTGTTCCAGTGACAATACTCCTTTGAAATGTCTGCAAGAAGGACGTGCTGATGTCGCATTTGTTTCCAGTAAGTCACTCGTAATTGTATTGTATCTACTATCTAGTTATTATACTGCTCGTTCATAGCAAATAATAATTATCTTGTCAGACTAAATTTAAAAGACTTGATGATAATATTATCCATTCATGTCCGGATAAATTGAAACATATAAATACTTCCAGGTGCTATTTATTTTTATTTATATATACAATATTACTTATTCTATGGTTCTACTACAACTAGTTAGGGAGAGGTGTAAGAGGGGCACGTTATTTGTAGAGCCAAAGCCAACCTCACCTCCCTGCCAAGGATTTCCCAGGAGACTACAGTATAGGGTTCTACGAGAAAAGCGTAGAGGGGGTTTTTAGAGTTTTCACAACGCGCGAGTGATAACTCTACCGTACCAGGCGTCCATAGGCTGCGGTAACTGCTTACCACCAACGGTAGTATGCTTGTTTGCCACCCTAGTAGTATAAAAAAAAACCTGGACACCGTGCAAACGAGGTTCTGAGAAGTAGACCATAACGGACACAAGTGGGGAAGTACTTCCACCTCTCAAAGAACAGAGAACAAAATATCAATAGATACCCTGATTGAGGAGGTAGGATATGGGTCTGCGCCGCGGGCTGAAAAAGATTGGGAACCCCTGCTCTAATTCTTGGTAACAAACTATACCTACATAAGAATTTCAGATATTCACCCTAGATACTAAGATGTTTTTATTCAAAATGGTGCCACTAACGCAGGTACACAAGCCCTAAACTAAACTGTGATGTTTCAGGTACTGATCTGCAGGCTTACGACGACTCCCAATTCGAGCTATTATGCCTGAACAGGGAGGCTGGTGGCCGCGACAGCCTCTCGAACTACGACACCTGCAATATCGCCATGGCGCCGTCAAGAACCTTCATGGCCTCTAAAAATAGCATTTCTGACGTATCCATTGCTCACACGCCACTGAGCTTGGCTGAGCTATTAGATACCAGGGCTGACCTCTTCAATATTTATGGAGAGTTCTTGAAGAATAATAACGTTATTTTCAATGTAAGTCATTTGATTAGATATATTTTTGTAAAAAAGAATCATTAATATAAGTTTAATGTTTCGGGGCATAAGTGGCTCACCAATACCCCACACATTTATTTTTCCTAATATTTCATTCATGACACACAGTGATGGCAAGAGCTATGGCATTTCTCTGAAGGAACGACTCCGGAACTCCGAGCTCCGAGAGTCAGCAGCTTGAAGTGGGCCGACCACATCTCAGTAAAGGCAGATGAGGGAAGAAAGTTCTAGAGTGGAGACCTCGTATGGGGCGACCAAGCGTCGGGCACCTACCCTGTATGTGGACCGATGACCTCAAGAGAACGGCCAGAAGCGGCTGAATGCTGAAAGCGGGGGATCGCATATGGTGGAAGGTATAAGGCCTATGTCCAGCAGTGGACAGATACAGACTGATGATGATGATGATGATGACGCAGACATCAGCCAGTTCCAATTTTAGGTATAGATATAATGGCGGGACTATTTTTTTTTATGGGACTGGCATAGAAAGGCTAAAGCTGATGCTGCCATAGGATCAAATAATATGTTCCAAGTCACCAAATTTCATTAGGATATCTAATAGTTCAATGCAACATTATACATACAAATTACAAATTACATATCCCCACACATATAAGTATACAGAAAAATGTATATGGTTACATTCACATTGTATAAATAATACATACTTAGTTATTAAATGTGAACTAGACTAAATTTATAATAAGTAATATTGTTCTCATGTAAGTGGATTTATCTTTATTGAGAATACATTCTTTAAACCTTATGCTTATATTCGCAAAGGGAAATACGAAGTAACCTAATAAGTAATCTGTGCTGATAGTGACATATATATTATGATTGTTTCAGAATGCTGCAAAAGGTTTGGCAACCACAGAAAAATTCGACTTCGATAAATTCAAAATTATTCATGACGTCATCTCTAATTGTGGTTTAGCATAAGTTTCAAAATGGACACAAGAATGTTAAATACATACACTAATGAAAACATTTTTATCCAGTAAATAAAACAAGTCTGATTTAAAACATTTTTAATGTATCACTTAAAATGGTAACAAATAAATAATAATACCCATCACAAATGAAGTTTTGATTTCTAATGAGATTTTATTATAACGCAGCAAGGAAAAGGGTGATGATGGTGGCTACTGCAAGCATTGCATAACCAGTTGCGTATACCTCCTTAATAGTTAATCCCTTAGCAGTATCCCAGTACAAATGTCTGATGCCGTTAGCAAAATGATAACCAAATGGTGCAGCGATCACAGCTTTTGCAAGGAAAAGTGTGGCTGGAGATAAATTAAGTCCTTCAATCACTGTTGCATAATGGGAAATATCATTTGGAAGCACCAAAGCACCAATACCCATTGCACCAATGTAGCCAGATAGCATCATACCTAGAAATAAATAAAGAAAATGAAATCATGAACATTGCATATCATTGGTGACAAGTGACAACCTTGAAATAATCTAAATTTAAACAGACAAATCTGAACATTGTTGTTGGTGCTATTTTTTTTTTATCTAGTTACAGCTGACACAATATAATATACTTGAAGTGACAGTCGGGAGATATACTTGTCAAATATATGAAAGCAATGTTGGCCTAAGTTTTATTTTATGGGTGTTTTCACTTGTTGCCAACAGTATCTGAAAGTAATATAAATAAATAGGGCAAGAAATAGTTGCAACATTGAGATCATATTAACGCTTGCAATAGGAAATATCTCTCACACGCCACCACCCTTGCTACCTAGTGAATGTAAGTGAGTGAGGTTACCACACACACTCACTTGGAGGAACATAACAAACCTCATAGAAATAATGTTATTTGGCTGCAGTATTCTGCGAAGTGGAGGTACTTCCATAGTTGTGCAGCTTACAAAATATGCAATGCCCTACCTCTCTTTTCGCCAGAGCCTCATTTGTCAGTCAGCAATGTGCACCATGGTTCAGGTGAGGTTGGCTATGGTTCAAAGACGTTGATGAAGCATTTACAACCCAATGCTTGTGTAATATAATCTGCATAAAATGTTAATTTTGTAACTATTTTAAATAGGTATCTACCTACCCTAAAAACATTATACCTACATAAACCTACCTACATAAAAACATTATATACTTGTGATACAATAAGATTATTGCATTAAAAATTAAATAAGTAGAGAAAAAAACACTGTTATTATTTATTATTGCACATATTTAAAAATAACTACTTATGTGTGAATGGTGAAAAGTATTTACAAAATATTAGTGGGACACTGATAATAATTATGTGTGCGACTTTACAGGGACATGAAAATGCATTTGCAATGCAATAAGTGTCTACCTTCACTTATCTTTCATATACAATGCAATGATTCATAACAAGAATAAACAATTTAAGTATGTATTCTGTAATAAGTAAATATATTGGCCTGATATGATATGAAAAATGGCTGTATGTTTTTGTCTGCCACCTTAGTGGTACAAAAAAAGTCATATGATGTTTCAACTTGTGCCAAATTGGTATAGTTTACGAATTGTAAACAAAGTGGCAATGATTTCACATATTCTCACCTGCTATTCGATGAGTGATAGACAGCATACTAGTCAACTGTGGAGCATAAATAGTGAGATGTGGAGACATTGGACGCTTCAATTTTTCATTTCTAACGTCCTGGTGTTCTATTTTTTCCGGTACGTATGGTTTGTACGTAATTTTTGGGGCGCCGGCAGCAGTTTGTGCATATTGAGCCGTGCCCAAAACAGTAGGAAACCTACTAAACGTCGACAGCACGGGCCTACTAGCCAATCTAAAATGAAAGTAAACCATTAACATACGCAAAACATACGCAAACACACAGGAACCATTACATAATATTTTGCCAACTAACCTGCCGCAACTATAAAAGGCCATTGTTTATAATTGAATAGATTTTTTTGTATATAAATGTAGTCGTAGGCTTCTGTAAACAACACGAAATAAACAAATAATTCAATAAATGCCACCGATTTCTTCCTAAAACATAATTTAATTCATAGAACTCACCACTGAGACTCACGAACTTACTGACATATTTTTTCGATCTTTCATGTTGACAACACTGACAACAGACACTGACAGTCGAAAATACTTTTTTTTTTTGTTATTGGTGTCATGTTCGTGGATACGAGTCTTTAAGAGCTCGCCTTTTAAACGGTTTATTAATATTTTATTCATGATATAGAAAGATCAACAATTGTAATTTAAATCCTGTTTCTTCCTTCACTAAATTGCGAGAAACGTATCGTCACAGTTTTAGAAAATAGTAATACTGTGGTATCGTAGTGGATCATGACCAGTCCAGATGTGAATGTGTATATAAAATAGAATAGTATGTACTACGTATTTATGGTGCAACTTTTTAATGATCATTGAGTGCATTAAATTACTGGAATCTTTGATTTGATTGAAAGAAGTCGTTTTTTAAGTTATTGAGGAATTAGTGGATACCTGACGAAATTTTTTGACATAAGTCGGGCTAAGTTAATAGTACAAATTCTTGAAAATGGCAAAAATAAACATTAACTAAAGAGTGATTGCCAAATGAAATAAATGAAGAAAGAAAAAATACAAAAGTAAATAAAATACCGGAAAGTAAGGTTAAGTTGTTAGTTTCGATTAGTTAGTTTAATTATTATTTTTTGTTCCACACAGAAAGAAGTAATTATGTAATATTTTATTTCGTTAGATGTTGCGGTTGCTAATTTTAACAGCAGTGACGAGCGCGAGTGTCCTAAGAGTTAACTGCACCAGAGCAGCTACGACTGTCGCATTCACCATGAAGGCAGCAGATTTTGAAGTTTTCGGTCGAGTTCAGGGTGTCTTTTTCAGAAAAGTACGTAATTTATAAGTTCACTTTTATAAATAGGTATTCTGTGAGTACTTTAATGGGCCCTTTTCAACTGAATGACCATTAAACAAATGATTTGATACCGATCCAATAGTCTTTAATGTAGAGTCGAAAAACTAACTCCAGATTCCGAGGCCATCGCACGTGCCATGGCACCAGACCTTTTAAATCTTCTGTACAATGGTCCGTGCTAAGCCACAACAACAACATACCCAAAGCAATGCCAAGGAGGTAACATAGCCGGTATATTCTATTGTGATCGCCCAGCTGAATACATATGGAGAAACCAACTAACCACCAAGCAAGCATAGTATGATATGACATACTATGTAACTATCCAATTCTTTTATGAAATGCATATACTTCTCACATATTAAACAAAAAGTTTTAAACATAAATAAATAAATATTGTCACATCAGACAATTATTGACAAATTACCCAGCGCCATCTAGCCCCAAAGTAAGCGAAACTTGTGTTATGGGTACTAGACAACTGATAAACATACATACGTAAAAATATTTGTTTTTTTTTTGTAAATACATCGAAAACAACCAGACTAAGACAAACAGACATGTTCATGCACACAAATGTTTGTCTTATGTGGGAATCGAACCCCCGAGCGTTGGTGTCAAAGCCGCGTCATTGACCGCTACGCCACCGAGCTCGTCAAACATACAAAAATAATTTGTGGAACATGGAAAATCTAAAGAAATATTCATTCGATTTCTTTCATTTCATTATGCTGAATACACCCTTGTCACAAGCATTACAGACAGGAATGGAACGAACAAGATAGGAATGGAGAGAACGAGTAGTAATGTGCGAGTGAAGGATGCATATATTTTTTAGAAAAACCGGAGAAATTATTGTCCCGGGAGGTCAGGAGATTAACTATTATTACCGGAGTCTCTCGGGTAATCGGGGAGGGTTGGGATGGGAACCCTAGTCATGACAATGACAGTAATTTTATGATATTATAAAATACCTATGTTTATTTGTGGATATCATTACTATTCTACTATATGCAGTCTGACTGGTGATCGGTTGCTACAATGCATGTGGTCTACTCACCTAGGAGATTCCAGTTGTCATTTTTTTTTTACACTAACAAACAGGCCTACAGCCTGCCTGATGGTAGGCAGTTATCACAGCCTATGAACACTTGTGACACCAGAGGCATCACTCATCTGATGTCAACCCTTTTAAAACCCCTTTATGCCTATCTTGAAGAACCCAGCCAGGTTATGGTCGACGTGGCTTGACTTGCGTGATTGATTAGACTGCCAGGAGCAATGACGCCATCAAGCTCCTCTTTCGAGCCTAATGTGTAGCCAGCGGTAATTAATTTCACTGTAAATTTTGGATGTTGATGCTGTGTTGTTGACTTAGTGACTTCCGACTTTAACCTGGCTATACATACATGACAAACTCATTTGACGAGCTCAGTGGTTGAATGGATAGGAATGGCCACTTTGACTCCGAGGTCACGGGTTCAATTCCCGCACAAGACAAACATTTGTCTGCATGAACATGTCTATGTATTTGTCTTGGTCTGGGTATTTTCTATGCATTATAAGTATGTATTTACAAAAAAAAAGTATTTAAATGTACATTTATCAGTTGTCTAGTACACATAACACAAGCTTTGCACTTAATTTGGGACTAGACGGCCTGTGTAAATTGTCCAGAAATATTTATTTTATTTATTTATTTAAACTGTTAAGTAACCTGTGATACAGGGGACACATTGTTTTTTTTTTTATATGAGACAGGTGCAAACGAACGTGATGGAAAGCAACCACTACTGCCCATGGAGATCATTAACACCAAGGGATCGCCAATTTGTTACCAGCCTACAGTCTTCCTTCTTCCTTTCTTTATGGTGACCTCACTCAGTCGCAGGAACACAACCCTCAAGGGAATTGTTATTTCGTTGCGGTATTCTGTGAGGTGGAGGTAGTTCCCCAGTCGGGCAGCTAAAAAACATACACTTTGCTCTACCTTTCTTAAACTGTTGTGTTTGATGGGAACGTGTGATCAGTTTGTATCATTACCAGAAAGTAAAATTTATTCCCACACCACACTAATGTCACACCCCGGCCACTCCATACAAATATCGCGTCGTTTACCACTACATAATCAATGACGTCTGTGCAGAGCATAAATGAGCGTGTGTGCATGCGGCACCATACAAACTGTTCCAGATTTGTCTCAGAGGGGAGGTGAGGTCGACATGTGAGAGCGGCAGGGAGTGGCCATACTGTACGTACGTAGTACTATTACACTGTGCTTATATTTAATTTGTTACAGTACACAGTGGAACAAGCACAAAAGTTGGGTCTTCGAGGATGGTGCAAGAATACATCGAAGGGTACAGTTCAAGGCCATATGCAGGGGCCCAGTGATAAGGTGCAAACCATGTAAGTATTTTTTTTTATGCAGATTATTTTAAGTATATAGTTGTTCAGGGTTAGTTCGTATTATGAGGGAGGGGCAGCAGGGGAGGGGGTGGACTAATATCTTCAGTCTTCTGTACCTATAAAAGGAAACCGTTAAGGCCAACAATGGTCACTGTTGGGATACGGGTGTCCCCTCAATCGAAAGTGTTTAGAGCATACTCCATCACGCTGCTGCAACTGCGGGTTGGCGGTGGCCTGTGTATTCATGCCGCCCAATTTAACGACTGTCATTAAATGACAACAGCCGGAACCGACGGATTAACGTGCCCTCCGAAGCACGGAAGAGCTCGATAATAATAAACCCACCCATGGGCAGGCTACGTTCGACATTGCTTAACTTGCGTGTTCGATTACACTGACACGCAGTGCGACCATCAACGACGACAAATCCAAAACTGAGTTGTTGCCCTGCCTGTTGCCTGTTGCCCTGTTGTATCACTGTAACACACGCCAAACAACGGAGCGGCGGATGGGGCTTCGGTTTGTTTGTGAGCTGCTATCATTATTAGATGATGGCTCGCGGTTGGACTGGAGTTGTGTTCCAAGTTCTGTTTTAATATTAGAATTATTGTAAGTTTCTGTATTTTGTGTGTTTCGGTATACAAATAAAAATGTTATCTATCTTTCTTGTTTTATAAAATAGACTATTATATATTAGTTTTATAACTTATGACTCCGTTCAGAGACGAACTTTGAGGATAGAGGCCGATTCCAAGCTCACAGGCGGGATTTTCATGAGTTTGCCTCTCTTAGCATATTTTAACGTCAGTACAATGGGTTATGTTTAGTGAAGTTGTTTGATGGTCGCACTGCTCACCATAGACAGGGAATTCACCCTCACATTGGAACCAAATTAGGCGCGTACTGAACCATTCCAGGAAAGTTTTCTACCTCGAGCTCCCAAGTTGTGGAATGAACTCCCTACCAGGTTTTCCCAGGAGACTACTGTATGTGGTATGGGATTCTTCCAGAGTGTCGTAAAGGCGTTTTACGGTATCGGAAACGCGTGAGTGAAGCGTCTAGTATCGCAAGCGTCCTTAGGCTGAGATAACTGACTGCTTGTCATCAAGCAGGTCGTACGCTTGTTTGTCACTGTAGTCGTATAAAAAAATTGATTGTCTGTGAAGTAGGTTTACGGACGATAATTTTACTTGATAACTTCATAAGAAACATATGCCGATCGTGCCTCTTTATCGCTTGTTCCGCGCTCTCGCTTGCACGCTCGGCTCAGGCGGAACGTGACAATGAGTCATGCTTTTACGTGTGTGTAGCCGGTGTTCATCTATTTATAAGACCTTATCATGTCAAATGGTAGGTAGATATTTAATGCAAGGACGCGATATGCCATAACGCCAGTGTTTTCTATACAAACATCATAAAAATAAGTGGCATGGTATTAAATTGAAAGCTTGTCGGCAGGGAATATTTTAAACGCGTAGATAACTGAATAAAACATTTTGATTGATTGACCGAGTAGACGAAAACACCAACATTATGTACACCCTAAAACCACAGTCGTTACTCACCATATTGTTTATTTTTATATTTTGTGTCTGTGATCGTCACGCGAACTTTTGGAAGAGGGTCCATTTACATTGCCCGGAATGGAATAGAAGCGAGTTTTTGCAACGAAATCTCACATAGCACAATTTTACGAGCTCGGTGGCGTAGCGGTCAATGACGCGGCTTCGACACCAACGTTCGTGGGTTCGATTCCCACATAGGACAAACATTTGTGTGCATGAACATGTCTGTTTGTCTTAGTCTGGGGGTTTTCTATGTATCATAAGTATGTATTTACAAAAGAAAATGTATTTACGTATGTTTATCAGTTGTCTAGTACCCATAACACAAGCTTCGCTTACTTTGGGGCTAGATGGCGCTGTGTAATTTGTCTGACAATATTTATTATTTATTTATAGCATAATGAACTTTATGTCAATTGTATAACATATAAACTTAAATACGATCCGTAGCTAGGGGAATAGCGGTGAAAATTGAGCCTAAATAAATAGATACTAAAGATGTTATAGATATAGTTGCGTTCTTCCTTTTCTTCTCTCTTTTTTATATGAGACGGAAAAACGAGCATGTGGGTCACCTGATGGAAAGCAATCAGCACTACCCATGGATATCAGTAATACCAAGGGGTCACCGATCCGTGGCCAACCTATACTCGTTCCTTTCTTTCTTTCTTTCTCGAGTGAGTGACGTCAGCACGTCACTCACTCACAGGAACACAACAACCCTCAAGGTAATTGTTATTTGGCTGCGGTATTCTGTGAGGTACTTCCCCAGTCGGGCAGCTTAAAAAATACGCTATGCCCTATCTCTCTTTTCGCCAAAGCCTGGTTGTCAGTCAGCAGGGTGCGCCACGTGCAGGTGAGGTTGGCTTCGGTTCAAAGATGTCTGATATGAAAGGTGTCTGTCTGTATATAAAATGTCATAGATGTTAATATGATTTATTATGTATTTTACAAAACACCGCGTTTTACGCTTAAGCGATATGTAATATAATTTCTAATGGTATGTAATGTATGTATTGTATGATATTTAAGAAAAATAAGTTTTTAAATGAGAAATAGACACCAAAACTATTGCTTGTGTGTATATATTTATGTCCGTCTTTTTAGTGTATGTACGCGAATAACGCAAAAACTGCAGCACGAAATTGAATGTAGTTTTCAGTTGTATCGCTGTAAGCCGTAACTTTCAATCTGGTGCATTTTTATATTCCTGTAAAAGTTATATTCCTGAATACATTATACATTGCCATCTAGTCCCAAACCACACCCGGGCCACTCCATACAAATGTCGCGTCGTTTACTACTACATAAACAATGACGTCTGTGCAGAGAGTGTATGAGCGCGTGTGCGTTCGGCGCCATACAAATTGTTCCAGATTTGTCTCAGAGGGGAGGTGAGGTCGACACGAGAGAGCGGCAGAGAGTGGCCATACTGTACGTAGTACTATTACTTATATTATGCCCAAACTAAGCAAAGCTTGTACTATGGGTAGATAACTGATATTATACTCAATTACATTTTTTTTATACATACATACATATACTACGTAGAATACACCTAGATCAAGACAAACAGCCATGTTCATACACACAAATATTTGTCTTGTGCGGGAATCGAAACCGCGACCTCGGAGTCAAAGTGGCCATTGCTAGCCCTTCGACCACTGTTTTCAATGTCAAGTGTAAGTCGTAACTTTAAATCAGGTGCATTTTTGTCGTAGTGCACCGAGAAGTGAAGTTATAAATAATAAATGTTTAAGACATCTTCAATCCTCAAGGCTATTTTTATTTGGCTGCGGTTTTTTGTGAGGATGAGGTACTTCCGTAATCATGCTCCTCATACCCTACATCTCTTTCGCCATCAACATCGTTTGATAGTCGGAAAAGTGCACCACGTGCAGGTGAGGTTAAGTAACTGATGCTGGTAAACCCCTTACACACAACCCCTTAGCCCCTTACCATAAATAAATAAAAAATCCTACTTATATAATTAATATGGCCACGGTCACCGCTTCACATCAGGCAGGCTGTATGTTTGCCTGCTAACCGACGTAGTATAAATATATCGGCATGCACCCGTAATTATGGGATACAGGTCTCTCCTCAATCGAAGAGGTTTAGAGCATACTCCACCACGCTGCTGAACTGCGTTGCCAGTGTTTTCAAGCCGCCCAAAGGTAATTTATTGGCTAAATTACTGTCGTCTAAAGACAACAACAGTGAACGACTACTAAACGCAGCCTCCGAAGCACGAAGGAACTGGAAATAAATAAACCCATCCATAGACAGGTTTCGGTCGACGTGGCTTAACTTGCGTGACTTATTAGACTGACACCCGCAACAATGCCGTCGAGCTCCTCAGATAAATATACAAATATATGTGTTATATAAATACCCTTACACAATACTAAAGCGCACCCTCAAGAGCTCATTCACTGGCGTTCTGTTAGACCACGGCTCGCGTACAATTACTTATACTGTACCCGTACCCAAACCTGGAGGACTACAGGTTCTTCCGAATTAAAGATGTGCTGAAGTACATAGAACATGCCTCTAGACCAGAGGTTCCCAATTAATTTTGGCCATGGAACCCTAATTGATTATACTTTTCCTAGCGGAACCCTAGCAGCTAAGGATCTAACTGCTCATTTTGGACGGATCGCGGAACTCATGTGGCCCTTCCGCTGAAACCCAGTGTTCCGCGGACCACCTTTCGGGAAACCCTGCTCTAGACAGTCAGGCGAGAGTTGCTAAAGAATAGAGAGCGCACAAAAGATCCAAGAAGGTCGACGTGCCACCGGTGCGGCAGCACTGGCCCCATTTCCAGATAAGATATTCTGTACACGTAATGTCGAGTCCAAATTGTCCACTAACACATAATATTTATTTCAGGATGCACTGGCTGCAGACGACGGGCAGTCCAAGCAGTCAAATTGACCGAGCGGAGTTCAGAAACGAGCAGGACATCTCTGAGTATACCTTTGATAAATTCAGTGTTGTTAGAGATGATTAATTGTTTGAATCTCCTATGGCAGACCGCATATCAGGTGTAACAGCTGCCCTGTGCGACGACTTGAGGATGCTTTAAGCGCGAAGCACACGGCGGGGCGGGTCAGTCTTTTTCTTTTTGACCGCAAAGCAATAAAGACCGCGTCTGACCGTCGCTCGATGTCCGCGGCTGCCCTCCGATATGATATGCCGCGCCGCCAGTGTACCAGTTTTTGCCCTCCGTCTGCGTTGGTAGTATAGTATTCCTTTTGCACTATCGTTCGCTGTCAGTTTGACCGGCCCGGCCCGCCCCTCCGTGTGTTTCACGCCTAAAGGTCCCCATTTATCGGTTGATCTGCGGTCGTCTGTTCTGAAGTTGAACCACCAATAGTCTCCACTGCTAGTCATGTCGCTATATGGCTATATAGTATAAATAGTATTATTTATCTATATATATATATAAATGAATCCCTATTTCCCTTGGTCACGGCATCTCGCATGAACGGCTGTACCGATTTCGCTATTTCTTTGTTCTTTTTATTTGTTATTGTCAGAAGTTTCTTATGAAAGAAAAAAATAGAAAAATTTCGCGGAAAATTTAAGAAAACTGAACGACCATTATTAACTTTATGTCGTTTGACAGGACTGTCAGTCATTTGACCGCGTGCGTACTATACAATTACAAATTAGTATTCATCACCGTAGCCCGCAGGACCGTCGTTTACTTTAAGTGTTACGGTCTTCAACAGTGATTCCTAAAGTAGTCCCGGTGCACCCCCAGGGATCCACGGTGCACTTGATGGGAATACAACGTTGGCGATCTAATCCTCTCATTGTTTGGCGAGTTATGGGAATATGATATTAGAAATGTAGCTGTAGGGTCCACTGAAAGTGGCAAAATTTTAGAAGTGGTCTATGAAAAAAACCTTGCAAACCTCTGGTCTATAAAGTGTTGTCTGTGCTGTCAACGGTACAGTAGGCCTAATATGTGGTTTACCGTATATACATAGACTATATATAGAGTAACATTGTTTGAACTCTTCAAATTAAGACGGTCTATTTTCGTTCTCAAAAAGAATAGAAAATCAAATTTCTTCCAAGTCTATCCTAACAAAAGAAAATGCTACCATTTTCTTTTGTTAGGAAAATTTCTCAAAATTGGTATACCGTACCACAAACTTTTATTAGTCATGATTGATGACATATGATTGCGCTTTGATTAGCACACGAAATATACCCAAAAACTAAGTATTTGTAGGGCAATTTCAACCGAATATTATTTTTACATTACAACAAGGGTTACCAAAGTAATCTAGGTTAATTTTGAGGTAAGGGCGGCAAAAATTAACGGCCATAATATTTTTTTAATGTCGAAATGCGGCACTGAAGCTTACCATCGGTGTTATCAATAGTCATACCAAAGTTATATCGGCGGCGCGTAGCTTACCGCTACATTCGATTTCCTGTACGTCGTTTGTCGCCAATTTGCACGCTTGCTCCCATAAAAGAATCTACTCAAGCGCCCCCTTGCGGCTCGTTATAGTCATATACGTCTGCCATTACAATTCTCGTTCATATTAGATCACGCTCCTGCGACTCGTTCAAGTCAGCCACAAAAACCTTTACACATAAAGATACTTTGATTTAAGAAACTCCTTGACGCCACACTTGACTGAAAAATAAAATGGTTGTCTGTAAAGTCGGTTAACGGACGATAATTTTACGTGATAACGTCATAAGAAATCATCGGCCGGTGGAGTGGAAGAGAGATAAATACGACACAAGCCTAACGCTTACGCCGATCGTGCCTCTCTATCGCTTATTCCGCGCTCTCGCTTGCACGCTCGACTCAGGCGGAACGTGACAATGAGTCGTGCTATTTCGTGCGTGCAGCCGGCGTTCATCGATTTATAATACGTTATCATGTCAAAAATAATTCAGTAAATACATAGTAACAAGTACAAAAAAATCTTACTTAAATAAGTTATGTACTTTTTGTATTCTCTTAAAAATCTTTATTTTTTTTACTCAACTCGATGGTTTTGAACGAAGGTTTTGAAAGGCAAATGCTTAGTTCTTGAAAACACATTTAGTCACCAAAAATTCGCCACTTTATTTTTATTATATACTATGTACCAGTGCTTAATTTTATTATGGACTATGTACCTAGTGCTGTATTTTTATTATGTACTATGTACCCAGTGACACTCGCGTTATTCAAAAAAAATCTTACGACCCGGCTATATCATTCATCAAAATCGGTCAATCGTTCAATAGACGAACATCGATCTAAGGAAACACGAAACTTTGATACACATACGAGTACATACAAACACATAACCCTCCCTTAAATCTGCTACGTCGAGTAAAATTACGTCTTCCACGACTAATTTATTAAAACTATTGGTAATGTTAATTAGATTAGTTTGCCCCTGTTAATTCTAAAAATGACAATTTTTGGTGGTTCACCTTCATAATGATCTTCGTAAAGCATACTCAGGAGTGGTGCTCCATGTGATAAATATGCAATAGTATGTTTCATAATAATGCATTGACTTAGTATTATTCGTTTTCTTATTTATTTGCTTTAATTATACTCTTAGTAAGTACATAGTTTTTTATTTTTTAATCTTTGTCCTACTGCACTCCTACGTCCTTGCAAAGAAATCTATTGACGGTTATTTTTTTTAAAGTAACAATTTTCGTACGTGTGTACGCACGTAGTTGCGTTCCATGATACGCAACAACTTTGTTTGCATATGCGTATCGCTAACGATCATCGAACATTGTGTTCGTCAAAAATATTCGTCGACGATCAAATTTTGTATTTCTTTAAACGATATTTGACGTTTGTTCCCAACGAGTCACTGTTACTCGATGGGACAACTTTTTAGGGTTCCGTACCTCAAAAGGAAAAACGGAACCCTTATAAGATCACTTTGTTGTCCGTCTGTCTGTCTGTCAAGAATTTCTATGTCGAGAATGCGTGGAGGTATCAAGCTGAAATTTGAACTGTATACTCAGGTCTACGGTCCCATGAAGTTGTAAAAAAATCAAACTGCTAAGTTTACGTAGAAAAAAGTTACGGCCGTTTATTCAGCAAAAAACGCATATTTCGACAAGGGAATCAAAACCTATAGGGTACTTCCCGTTGACCTAGAACTATGAAATTTAGCAAGTAACATCGTTATAGGCTACAAGTACAGGAATAAATCTCAAAACTATACATTTGTAAATAGATCTTAAAAAATAGGGGGTCTATATTTTTTATAGGGTGTCGAAATTTCAAATTGAAACTACTAGTTCAAATGGGGTATCATATGAAAGGGCTTGATTACACATTGCAAAATATATTTTATTTATTTTTTTCGACGCAATATTTCTTATTTATAATGAAAAATATCAAAGTTAATAATGATACTACGTACCTACGGAACCCTCGGTGGGCGAGTCCGACTCGCACTTGTCCGGTTTTTTAAACTTATTCCCAACAACTAACTAAATCACACCCTAAGAGCAGGGATGTGACTCGGTGGGAAAAATATTTCCAACCAGTTACACTGTTACAAGTTGGCACTACTTTCTTCCCATCCTGTAACACTGTTAATTAGGATTTTTAATGTAATTTTATATAGTAAAGATTATTTTTACTCATCTATATTTATCGCTCAAATACGGGTATCCCGTCACTCAAAGGGGTTTGGATTAGAGCTGTTATCGGCCAAGCCCAACCTGCAGTGGAGCAGCCAGCGTGACGGAGCAGATTAGAATGCTAATTGCAATGACATTACATGATAATTCTATCCATTAAAATCTGAACAGGTTTTACTCATAAATCACAAATTATTGTAACCGCCAAAAACACCATTAACCCAAAATAGACTACAAAGCTAAAAGCAAGCTAAAAGGTTTAACAAATAAACCCACACGTGTCCCAATTTCGCATTTTTATTCACACTCATTAATTAAAAGGGAACGGTAAACAAAATTGTGGAAATTTTTAATTACATTCTCGTCTCGTCTCTCCACCGTCTCGTAAATATGGAGGACAAAAGCTTATTTCCCGAGGTCTCACTAAAAGGCCCAGTAATTAGGCCCTTAATGAGCAAAGATTTTTGGTATGTGGAGTCGAAAAGCTTTTATAAGTTTAATATGTATACTGGCGGCATCTGTGATAGATAATATAATTTTTTGAAGTGAAAACTTCTTTAACGGCGTTGTGCACTTTTTGGGATGGATAAAAAATGTTAAACTTGCGTCAGGACGCGTGGCCTGATCGAAAATTCGTAAGACGAAGGAGCGCGGACCGGCGCGGCGTAGGAGAGGAAGTAATATCCCCCTCTCTTTCTACCGCGCGGCGAAAATGTATACCTGCTCCTGCTGTTCATTTTTAATGTAATATATGTAAATTGATATGTTTGTGTACGATAGCGCAATAAATGAATATTTTATTTTACCACATAAATGATAGTACTTTTATACTGATAAATAAAGCAATTCGTGCGAAATTATTCCCTAACCATTCCAAAATATTCAAAAATGCACAACGTTAATGTTAATTTTTTTTACTTCTGCCGGCACTCCCGGAGTGCAAACCGTTTTTTTTTTTTTTTTCAAAGACAATGCTGTGGTCATAAGGCTAATCACAATTTTTTGATCGCGAAAATAGATCTTAGATTTACGATAATGTCAAACATCTTCAGCTTAGTCGATAGAGCTCTATAGTGTCTACAAGCTAAGCTAAACACAATTACCACCAATCCAAGCTAAACTTTGTTTTTCGCAATCAATAAATCCGATGGTAATAGGCTAAAGGCTTTACCTTCGGCGGTAGAGCCCCTGGTTCTGAAAAACACTAACTAATTGTGATAATATGTAGATATATTGATGTAAATAAAAAACAATGGTATGGCCGTAATCCTGATGATTTGGGTATTTAATAGGGTCTGAAATCCAACTTGGACGACTTACGACGACATGACAAGGGTGAATTCAATAAAGCCAGAACACCAAACTTGTTTTAAAGTAGAATTAAACCCGTCCAGTGAGATTTATAAGGTCTGTTAACACGTTGCTCCAACAGACAGATTGATATTACAGTTTGATATTTCTAAAATTTTCCAGTCTTTCCGAAGTACTTCTGAATCCACTCCTAATTGCTCTGGGTATCTTTGGCTTTTGGCTGACATTTCCTTTCTGAGGAAGGAAAGCTGAATACGTGATATCATTTATGTTAATATGCCACATCGTAACACATACATAAGATACATGTAAATGTATCTTATGTATAATATATTTATTCTATTCTTGTAAATTGTCTTCCAGAGTTTCGTTATCATATTCGGCTACAACCAGAATACTAATTTTCACTAAATATTTCCTTAATAAAATATTTTTCATTTGACATGGAAATATTTAACAAATGCTGTAACATTTTGTCTTTTATCGCAGATAAAATTATTATGAATGCTTTCCTTTAGATCAGTGTTATTCAATCTTTTTGAATACGGGACCCCTTTACAAGTTAAAAATTTCTGGCGGCCCCCTCCTCTCTTCCTCTATTAACAAACTTCAACAATTCAGCTGATTATTTTATTTATTTTATTTTCTTCGAAAAACAAAAACTAATTACAGTATTAACGATTAAATTATGAATGAAAGCTTTAAAATTGTTAGTGCTATTTGCTGACGATTTCATTTTTAGAGAAATAGGCTTCAATTTGAAAAAGATTTACTTAAAAATTTGAGTTGATGAATTATTGAATAATAATCAGCCCTATTTACGTTTTCTTATTGTAGCGTATGACCTACAAACATTTGCGTTTTCCCACACAACACAGTCACACACTGTTTCAAAGTTTCAAACTGTGACACATACGTGTCACAGTTTGAAAATCACTGCTTTAGATGAAACTTTAGACAGAATATTAAAAGAACTGAAAAAGAAGTCTCTAAATTAAGGATTGATTTCTTGATTGTATATAACTATATTCAATTGAATCCTAGTTTCACTGCAGGATTCTCTTTCTTCAAAAATGATGTAGGCTTCTTTCAGCAGGCCACTGAATACAAATAGTTGTGAACACGCTTCGTTTTATGCTAATATCTAACATAGTTTACTGTAGTCACAGGAATTTTCCTAAAGTTTACTCCCTCATTTTCACCAAATTCGTGCACAGTTACCATGTCATTTAATTTGTAATGTTCTCTCGAAGTTGCCGGAGGGTTTCAGATTTATTGTAAATACGTTACATAAAACTTGTTTAAGCATACGGCCGTATCGTATCTGTTGGATACACGCGAACGAGTCTTGAGTCAGCAGTTTGCCATTTCCGGCCCGCCCCGGAATTGTGTCCATCGTCCACCACCGGAGGTCCCTACTATATATTGTAGATTTGTTAAACCACGCGATAATGTAGAGCTGTGTATATTTGCAAGAGTAAAAATAAAACCTACTTTTAATGTAAAGATTTTGCTTAGTAACGATAGAAATATTTGACTCAAACAATGGGTCCGCATATTTTTAGGGATCTGTTTCAAGATGTTCTCAACTGTAGTGTCAACTCATATTTATGCAAATCTATAGATTTTAAAGAATAAATAAGACTTGCAAGTCAAGTCAATTATTATGACGAACGCGGTGTTCGAATGGATCCGATTCGATCCCCGCACAAGACAAACATTTGTGTGCATGAACATGTCTGTTTGATTGTATCAGTTATCTAGTACTCATAGTACAAGCTTTGCTTAGTTTGGGACTAGATGGCAGTGTGTACTTTGTCCAAGAATATTTATTTATTTATTACTTATTGTGCATCATAAGCGTATGTCCCGTCATTAGAGTTTACAATGATTATAAAAGAATATTTATTAGTCTAAATTTTTCTGACTATAATAAATCGGGCGCATAGCCTTGCTGGTATGTCATCAATCAATGACAAGAACATAAGGATAATTATATCGCTGCTTTTTTATACCTACATTTATCCAATAATATTTTATCCAGTGTTTTATTAAAAGCTCATATCTGGTATTATCGTTTTTTTTTTGTGACTATTATCTCCACTTTGTAAAATTGTAACTGTAACTAACAGAGCTTAAGTACTGTGCTGAAGAATCGGTTGTTTTCTTGAATAAAAACTAAAAAAAACTCTTTTATGATCAATCTAACTAAATAACGAAAAATATGTTTAATACATATATGCAGAAAATATAAATGAACGAAAAAGATCAGTATTATTGTGAAAAAAGCGTGGGGTACAATTTCTTGCTTCATTAATTCAATCCAAATCAGTTCCCAACCGGGTTAACTTCTAAACTATATTGTACATAATTCAATTTACCTAACCTGACTAGCAGTAAAATTCAGTCAGGCATGATATTATTTGACTGGAAGTGATCTCTGCTGGAATACGTCCGCCATTGTATGCATTAATATTTTATTGTATTTTATATTATTTGTACAATAAAGTTTTACAAACATACAAACTATATAGTGAAATTGACGAGCTCGGTGGCGTAGCGGTAAAAAAAAGCGGCGGCTTCGACACCAACGCACCCACGAGCGTTGGTGTCGAATTGTGTTCGATTCCCACATTGGACAAACATTTGCGTGCATGAACATGTCTGATTGTCTTAGTCTGGATGTTCTCTATGTATCATTAGTATGTATTTACAAAAAAAAGAAATGTATTTACATATGTTTATTAGTTGTTTAGTACCCATAACACAAGCTGCGCTTACTTTGGGGCTAGATGGCGCTGTGTAATTTGTCTGACAATATTTATTTATTTAAATATAAAACTGGTTAACGTGTGAATATTATAGTCCTTGTGACTCGATTCAGAGCCGTGCTGTGAGGATTGTTGACGATCCCAAACTGACAGACGGTTTGGAACCCTTAAGTCTGAGGAGAGATTTTGCGTCCCTTTGTGTGTTCTACCGTCTGTACAATGGGGTGTGTTCAGAGGAGTTGTTTGACATGATGCCCACGGCCTCCTTCTACAGTCGCACCGCTCGCCATCGACAGGGAATTCATCCTCACACATTGGAGCCTAAGTGGTCGCGTACCGTGCGGTTCCAGAGAAGTTTTCTCCCGCGTGCGGTCAAGCTGTGGAATGAACTGCCTGTCGAGGTTTTCTCAGGAGACTACAGCATGGGGTTCTTCAAAAAGGGCGTGAAGAGGTTTTTACAGGGTCGGCAACGCGCGTGTGATGCCCCTGGTGTTACAGGCGTTCATAGGCTACGGTAACTGCTTTCCATCAGGCGGGCCGTATGCTTGTTTGCCACTTTAGTGGTATAAAAAAAAAGTCAATACCCGAAATCTAGGCACTCCTACGTTCTTATCATTAGACTTGCTTTTAGATTTAACTAGTGTTAAAAGCAAGTCGAGGTTACGTTAGGGTTAGCTTATGATCAACAAAAGCGGAGCGAGCGAGGTTCGACTTGCTTTTGGAGAGGGAGGTGAGGTGAGGTATTGACTTAACATATACATTAAACCTGAAAACATCACACTTTTTGTTTGGGCGCAGTTGTATAAAAACATTAATTTCCGGCCGTCGTTAATTTCTCGTGTAACTTGAACCTTGAATAAAACAAAATGTATCATAACGGAGGGGTTCCAAAGTCAATTTCCTGCTTCAGAATTTGGGTAGATGTTTTTTGGGTAGAAGTTTGAGATAATTTTAGTGCTAGTTATATATTAACGTAAATATGTAATTTTATTGTTTAATATGTAGCGTAATTGTATTTAACATGTATATGAGTGTGTATACGCCTGAAAAGGTAGGATCAAGTGATTTTGGGGTGTAAGTGGTTCATCAACATCTTTGAACCAAAGCCAACTTCACCTGCACGCGGTGCACCCTGCTGACTGACAAACGAAGCTCTGGCGAAAAGAGAGGTAGGGAGCGTAATTGTAAGCTACCGTAATGGGGAATGTACCTCCACCTCACAGAATACCGCAGCCAAATAACAATTCCCTTGAGGATTGTTGTGTTCCTGCGAGTGAGTGAGGTCACCAGAAAGGAAGGAGATGCTGCCTTGGCAGCGGGGGCGACGGCACGCGAGCGATATTTTATGTTGCGAGCGTTAATATGGATACGGCAACCGCTTCACATCAGGCGGGCCGTATGCTTGTCTGCCACCTGACGTAGTATTTCAAAAAAATTTTTGTAATCAACAATAAGACCTGTTTTTTGTTAACTTGTTCTCCGTACACAATAAAGTACTTACTACTAACAAAAAAAACCGGCCAAGTGCGAGTCGGACTCGCGCACGTAGGGTTCCGTACCATAAAAACGGCAAAAAAAAATCATGTCTGTTGTATGGGAGTCCCCCTTAAATATTTATTTTATTTTAATTAATTAATTTATTTATAAAGTGAACATATAACTAAAGCGCCATCTAGCCTCTGGTAATGTACAATTCTATTCGTCTTTCAATACATTTTATAAGTTCGTCGGCTATTACTCAGTAACTTGTAAAGTCTACTTAGCCGTGATAGTTTTCCTTTTAAATTCACTATATGGACTTACTTCCATGATTTTTTTCACATTTCTAAATATAACAGTTTCGTTGATACTGTGGACACTTGCGTCTAACAAAAATTTGCACGTTAAATGTAAATAATTCGCAAATAGATTACTTATACCGAAAAATGATCTTCCCACACTCCCAATGTTTCTAAAAGACCTATCCAACGACACCCCACACCATGGGGTAGGTGCAGAAAAAAACAATCATCCCCACTTTACGTGTAGGGGAGGTACCCCGAAAAAAATATTTTTCAAAATTTTATTCTACCACTTTGTCAGCATAGTTAATATGTGTCTACATCCCAAACTACAGCTTTCTAGTATCAAGCGTCTCTGAGCTAGGCCGCGGACGGACGGACAGACGGACATGGCGAAACTATAAGGGTGCCTTGTTTACTACGGAACCCTAAAAATAAACGTTATAACGTTTTCACGTACAACACACGTCCGTGTTCATGGCACACAATCACACCCCTTTTTTTTGTACACCACTAATATGGCAAAAATACTCTAATATTACTATGAATGCCGTGAAGATCTAAATACATGTATTTACTGTTATCATTGCGAATGATCTACATCAACTGACACTCACGAAAATGTTGTCATAAACTACGCAAGTTTGCACTCAGAAACACTCAGCCGTTCTTGAATGTTTATAGCCGTTCCCATCAACTTCCCTGAATTACCCATCAATACAAGTTACTTTGCAGCGAGTTAGGCATACAACTTTTATGTACCGTCTAGCTGCAAACTTTACTAACAAACTTTTTACGTCAATCATGATAACAAGGAACAAATTAGCATCTCTTGTCAGTATTATTATAAAGTATTTTTCGATATAAACACTAGATGTTTTCTGAAATTTTATATATAGACTGGCCATAGGCGAACACGGTCACACGGTCGAGCGCGTCACGGTAGTAAAAATTGACTACAGAGCGCTTACTTAATACCATCCTCCTTTCTTTAAAAAAACGTAGATGTATGTCCATAGGAAGGAAAGGAAGTCATTTTATCTACAACTTTTTAGTAATTGTTTTTGATATTAGTAAATCTTCGATATTGTTAAATATCGATATTTTTGGGCGTCGATATATCGATATATTATATCGGTTATCCGATATATCGTTGAATCCCTACTCAGGCTGCCTTATTGTTTTTCAATATAACAATGTTTACCTACGTTGGTGTGAGCGATATAAATTGTTGTTTAGACCTCTGGTGTGGCTCCATAAAACAAACATTTACCTTGTGCAATAACAAACAAGAAAGTCGCCTCTCGTATCCCATTAAAAAAGAAAGCCGTCGGTTCGTAAATATTAAACAAAATAAAAACAGTCCATAATCTTGCGCAATCCCCTGAAGGAGCGCATAAAAACACTTTGCTAATAGGCTTTATGTTATTATAGCCCCTTTTAAGAGTCATATCATTTGCGAGACGCTCTGTCCTCAAAGTTCATGTCACTAATTACGAAATTAAAGCACGAACTCTAATTAAAACATGTCCCGCACTTGTAACTTTTACAGATTCTGTATAATTTATTGTTGATCTTCCTTTGTTTGTCTTCAAATAAATTTATTTAGTCGCTCCATGAAATGGTTTATATACTTAGATTTGTATACCAATTCTTTCTTCACCTAAAACTAGTACTATTGTTAAGTCCTTTATATATATATATATATATATATATATATATATATATATATATATATATATATATATATATATATATATATATATATATATATATATCCATTCTTTATCGGCTGCAGAACTCAACAATAGGACTAGTTTTAGGATGCGTGTTCCGCTAAACGCACATTTTAGGCTGTTGTGAATAAATAATAGTGAGCTAATGAACGAGGGCGTGGAAATATTTAGCTCATCGGGTTCTGTCGGGGAAGTAATGAATGACCCCACCTCGAAGCCTGTAAACCTCCATAAGTGCGGAATCAAGATGGAACGCCTTTGCACGTCGAACAGTTACTTTCTGAAAGAAACATTATTCTTCGTAAGTAAATGTTCTAAGATCTTTTAGATTTTAATTATAAATCCTTTTCACTGCGTTACGGTTTTCAGAAAGAAAGCGCTAAACGATAATAGCGCCTTTTGTTTTGTACTATAAAACTATTATACGTTTGATATAAAATTATTCCATTTGAAATAGTAAAGATTCGTTCGATTCTATTCTATCGTATTATATCCTTGTCACTATTATTTTGCTTGCATATATGTATACATTAGTACTACGTAGTACTATTACTTATACTGTGCTAGTACAATACTTCAAAATGTAATAATAGTTTACAATAATACTAGGTTATCGTATGTTTGATGGTGTGTGACTAATTATTCCGGTGATTGCTCTATTTCCAAATTACTACATTTTTTATGAGTTTCTTGAACTCTGTCAACAATATCGTTGTTGTCATTCACTTTAGATTTGGTTTCTATTTCATTGAAAACTCTTTTAAGTACATTATTATAATTATGTAATTTCCTTTCGATCGTTATATTCTACAATTGGAATCACGATTTATTACACAGGTGTAAATTAATCCCAGCTTTTTATGTGCACCAAGAAATTATATGGGGCTCGAAGGTGCTATTAAAAGTTCCGCTTGAAATGTTCGCAGTAACCTTGCGGAGCTTCGCATTATTTTTAACGACTTGCCCAAACTCATATTTGCCATGTGTAAATTAATGGAGTCTGCTTTCACTATTAAGGTAAAGACTACCCACATTTTTTCACTGAAAGTTTTTAAGTGATAGAAAGTTAGGAACTTATCAAAACTTTGAATGAGTGCCTTGTGAAAACTTTGCCTTCTAATTTGGCTTTCGAATTTAAGCAAGTTTCTGATCTGATTTCAAGGATTCCGAAAAACTAAGAATGATGCGTTTCCGAACTTGATCACAATGTGAAAATAGTCAAGGTTAAGAAAAGCAATAAGGACGATGCTTACCCTACTAGCAGTTCTCACCAAATTGTCGTTTCCCATATACTTTCCCAATTTGCTAAAGCTATTTCTTAAGCACATAAAGGAAATCATTCAGATATATGAACATTCCGACGTATCAGAGAATAATATGCCATCTGTTAGCTAACAATAGACTTCGACCTTGAAGGCTTTTATGGAGGAGTTTTCGCTCGAAAGGGTAGGAAATAATTACGTTCGAGTCAGTAACCCGGGCGTGCGTTATTGATGGGCTCGCGCGGCGGCGCCGAGACGCGCGGTAAGTGGGTCAGGGAGGGAGCGCGGTTGAGCGCGCAGCCGCCGAACATTGCGCCCTCAGCCTCCAGCCATGGCGGACGCCCCGCCCGACGTCCTAGAGCTCAACGTGGGCGGCGTGCACTACGCGACCACGCGCGACACGCTACTCCGAGAACCGACGTCGCTTCCCGCCGCCGCGCTCAGCGACCCTGACCATCCGCGCGACGCCCGCGGACGCATTTTCTTCAACCGTGACGGCGTATTATTTAGATATGTCTTGGACTACCTTCGCGACGGCGTGCTAGTGCTTCCCGAATGCTTCCGAGAACACAAACGGCTGGCGCGAGAAGCCAAACACTACAGGTTGGAAGGCATGGAAACTGCACTTCGGGAAACCGGGTGCGAACGAGGGAGTATTACAGTCGGCTACAGAGGCACCTTTGCATTCGGTCGCGATGGGGGAAGCGACGTGAAATTCCGGAAGTTGACACGTATTTTGATTTGTGGCAAGGTGACGCTGTGTCGCGATGTGTTCGGCGACACATTGAACGAGTCTCGCGACCCTGATCACGGTCACGCGGACCGATATACCTCGCGGTTTTTCCTGAAGCACGCATTTTTAGAGCAAGCATTCGACATGCTGTTGGAGAGTGGGTACAGATTGGTGGCGAGTTGTGGCAGTGGCACGGCATGGGCGGCCGACTTGAAGGCCGGGGGAGACACTGAGGAGAACCGCTGGAACCACTACAACGAATTTGTGTTCGTACGCGATTAAACTCCGCTATCCGCCGCTCCGGATAGTTCCGCATGTGATACCAATCAGCTGAGCACCGATGGAAACAAATGGCGCTTTATGAACGGTGGAGGGCAATAAATATTACGAAAATAAATATTTCAAGCGTACGATCTAAATTATTTATCGAATGAACACAATTTCTCCTGCATCTGGGGATAATTAAATAGTTTTACCGTTACTCACGTAAGTACTATTTGCAATGTTTGCATTGGAAGTAATATTTTAGCAAAGCTTGAAATGTTTCGTTTTCCTATCTACGAAATGTTACATTTGTTAAACTATGACGATCGTTCTTAAAAGTTCTAAGCAGTCTTTCAGGTAAAACTTTGAAGAATTCTATACTGTATTTTCTGAGAGTTAGCAGCGATTGTTCATTATATTCGTAATTATGTAGTTAATGAAACCTAACTATAATCTTGTAACAAATAGTTAGAGGGTAAATGTAAAAATATAAAATAAATAGTGTAGTAATGATCCCTATTAGGATTAATTTCATCTACTGTGACTTAACCTATTTCTAATGTATTTTCAAAGTTATTTTATAATCTCTTTATAGAACATAAATATTTAATAACGTATTTTGGAAATAAACGAGTGGGCCATCTTTTTTGATATAAAATATGCCAAATTATAAATTTTAACAAGTCTGACAGACACTCGATTTACTTACTTTTTATTGTAATTTCAAGTATGTAACGTATGTACTTATTATTGTAATCATAAATAAATATATTGCAGGGGTACCACAATACCGAGAGATGTGTTGTGATCGATGCATTTGTTATTTGACTAGTCATTATAGTTGTAAGACCAAAATTGGATTTCAAAATCTCTTGTAAGTTTATGTGCATAACGAGCGCGTATAAAATGTACCTTAAAATTTAATATTTAGGAATATTGAAGCCATACTGCAAATATCTCGTGGAAGTATTGAAAGGAACTTTTATATAACAAGATAAAGACGCAATTATAAGTTGGGAAGTGAGCCAGTGAGGGGAGCTAAAGGGGAATATTGCCGCTTCAAAAACTTCCGATCATTAGCATACAAATTCATTTCAACATTGTTCCTAAAACAATTCGCAACTATTGTTTCTTGACATAGCCGTGTCCTCGTTACAAAGTTTTATCGGTATCTGCCAAGTCGAATTTAACGATCGCAGCCATATCATTAGATTATACCTAGATATTTTAAGCTTAACTTCCATTACATCTTCCTGCTTAAAAATGTAGGTAGAGTTCCGTAGATTATCTCATTGGTGGACGCATAGAAGTTAACTGGAGGTATTGTCAGCATATAGAGTTGGAGATATATCAGTATTAATACGGTGAGCTGCTAAACATATCGCAATACCTTGTAATTGCCAAAACTTTAACTTTTATACGTACTTTCTGTTTGTTACAGTTATATTTTCACAAGAAATATGTAAATCAAATACGTTCAACTCTAAAATAGAAACAGCTCCATTAAATTGAGCAACATTGTGAATGTGGCAATCCGTAGTTTATACTGTTATGTTTTCAGCTGTAGGTATTTAACATTGAATTCGATAGTTTCTGACACATTAGACTGTGTTCTCTATCTATGCTTACATGTACGCCGAAACTGTATAATAAACTTTAATAGGAAAATGTATAGCCTGAATGTAATTTACATTGTAAAGAAATAATCCCTTGATGCGTTTTGTTGCCAATTTTAGCAAATTGCAGTATCTTGTGCCATTCTAGAAATAGCCCTTCTATATAATTTCTTTATCATGTTATAAAAGTCACTTGTATTTAATTTTAGAGTTAATTGAGAAATATTTTAAATGAAAAGTTATTATAGAACATAAAAATATATAATTTACGTTAGATATTAAAAATGTTTATTGTTTAGAAACATTAGTTAAATGTTTAGAATATACTTCCTTTATCCCAGAGGGTAAAGGGCAGGCTATTATGATACATGTTTATTTAGGTGACTCAAATTTACTATAATTCTATTTGTGTGATGAAAGCAGTGTTGGCACTGGACTTGATCATTATTGTAGGATTTCTAAAAATAATGATAGTTTTGGGAATAAACTTAGTTAAAAAAAATGATTCGTTTCTTTTTAACCCCTCAATGTACCTCAGTCAAGGCGCTATTCAAATACTAACTTCAATAAAAAAAACAAAGAAAACATGTATCCCAAAATTGATTAAATATTAAAATTTCGCGTATTCCCTGTAATTTACGTTCCACAATGTAAATATTTAATGAAAACATTTTGTTACGGAAACGTGCTAAAAATAAATTCGAGTGGTCGTGTTCATACCCCTTTGAATAAATAAACAAGTTTTGAACAAAGTTTCCTTCCACTGATGAGTCTCAGTAATAAAAGTCCGCGGTAATTTTGTACAATCAAATCGTTTGTTTAAATATTCAACAGATAGAGTTTATTATTGGATTACACAAGAAGTATAAGTAGGTTGTTTATGCCAGTAGTAAATCATTTCAGCCGCTTGCGGTTCCCTTTGCGAGTACTTATCAAAAACGAACGCAAAAAGCTAATGGATCACTCCGCGAGGAGCGAGAACTAGATTGCTTCAAATGAGAATTCCAATTCATTTTCACGAGTAGAACAGTCAGCATAAGCAATTGTTATAATAACTTTTAAACTTTCGCGTTGCATGATTGAAATTACAATAACCACGGGAATTAACGCGATTATGCATGTAAGGTAGTTGCACCGGCCGTGGTCACAGGCTGACTCTGAGTCTGAGTCAGCCTGTGACCACGGCCGGTGCAACCAGAGGGGCAATTCTCGTAATTAAAATATAGTCAAAATTCAGTTTCGATCCAGTCTCGATCTCACAAATGTCACATTTGGTATTCTCGTAACACAATATGGAACTTCAAAATTTAATTTAAGCGGGATTATATCGAAATATGAGTGAAAATTAAACAAACTAAGAATGTTACTTTGCCAACAACAAGAATTGATAATAATTAATTAATGAAATCAAGTATATCATTTTAGACAATTCACAATTCAATCTCGAATCGGTCAACTTTCAATCTGCGTTCGTAAAAAAATTACGAGAATTAACCTTCAGGTCAAAACGTCAGGCAATAATAAATGTATATATATTAAAACTACCTTACATGCATGATCGCGTTAATTCTCGTGGTTATTATAATATCAATAAGCAATTGTTATCGATAATCTATTGACTCGCTGCATTGATTTCTCATCGATTATTTGGCACGAGACTCGTGCGTTTATATATCGTTCGTGATGGATCTATTAACGACTACGGTATTTCATAGCTTAGGGACAAAGCAGATAATGTTGTTTTTGGCGTCGAGATTTGGCGATTTGCTGCGTTCGGTCGGAGTATCTGAATCGAGCGTTTCAGCAACTGTATTGATCTGCATCGCGACTAGTTTATAGTAATGCTTGCATCGACCGTTCAGTCACTGTTTAGCAACTCGATTGTACGTGTGTGGTGCGGTTCAATCGGCCGCTGCATCTATCTTCCGAAAAGCACCTATATTGTCGTTCGGCGCTAATAATTGCAGCATGTCTACTTGCCCGCTTAGTTACGTATCGACTCAACAGTTCATAATGCTGTCCATTTCCTTACGTTTGTTTATCGTTGTGATCGATCTATTATCGTTTTGCATAGCTTAATATCGACTCAACAGTACAAGTTCATTCCGTTTACCTTTATTTATCGTTTACTATCTATTCACGCGTTACGTTACTCACCTATTGATTCTTTGGCACGTAACTAATTTGTTTCGTTTATGTTGTGTTTCTTACCCATCGATTTATTGATACGTTCTGTGTGGTGATTGCTCCAGATGTGCTTATTCAATTTAGTAAGCCGGTATTCTCAACATGTGTTAGAGTTCCCATAAGAAACCTACTTTTCGTTACATTCAAACAAAAAAATAATTAGCCTAGTCAACGAATAATTTGTGGATGGAAAAGTCGAAAGCAGAAACTTTGACTTAGGAACTTTGTTTGGACTAGTTAGGAGATAAACATACTAAAAATCCTTACCCCTCCGAGGTGAGCCCGAGGAGGGGGGGCATAAAGAAGGTCCCGTTTTTTGGTTTTTTGCTTACATCTTGAAAACGGTGCTTCGTACGAAATTTTGTTGTACAACGTAATAAAAGCTAATTAAATTCTCTACAACTTTGTCTTTTGCACTTTGTATCTATCTCCAATCATTGTCTAGCTATGAGCTTCTAAAACTGGTCGATTTTCAAAAGTGTGTTTTTTTTTTCTCTGTAGCACATTGTAACAGTACAAATTTACCAAAATCATTTCTTATTTCGTATGGATGAGCACTCACAGTATTAAAAACACCTACACAATATTTAAAAATAACATAAGCTGGAAGTACCTCCACGCGGTGAAGGCGGAAACTGTTTTAAACTGGCTAAAACTCCCAATAATATCTATCAAGATGCCTTCGGGCTTATGTTGTTATTTCGTTCATGACCTATCGAGTATTGTGACTGTGCACCCGGTAACGCAGGGAAGCAGTCACAAAATATTTCGCACATACGCACATTTTAAAGATGACAGACAAGTATTTCGTTTGTGATGAACTGCTGGAAGAAGGTGGAGAAAATGTTTCCAAGGTCGGTGAAAAAGGCATAAATTCTCTAATTTCTGCCAGTAACCTCAGAAATTATCAAAAGAGCTCCCAACTTAAGGATTTGAAGTCACTGAGGGTTCACACATCTTGTCGAAAAGACTACGCTAGACCCGACAGCATCAAAGCTAATCTGACAAAACGTGTTCCGTCCGCTGGGCTGGGCCCTCCACAGTTCATACTTTAAGATCATCAAAACTCGGACAAGATGGACAAGACCTTTCTCCTGAACTATGGGGATGGAAACCGAATGAAAGCAATCTCTTGATTTATGTTCAAACTAAAGAACCAGCTGCACCGGAAGAAATACTGAAGCTGATATTTTGCCGGTGCACTACTGATTGTAGTAGTGCTAGATGTGGGTGTAGGAGCTGTAGAGCACAGCATGGAAGCCTCATGCTGTGCTCTACCATTTGCCACAATTGCAACGGAAGCTGCACAAATAGCATTCTTATGTTGGAGGACAACGACGATGACGACGACGATGGGGAAGATGAAGCAGGAGTAGTAGCCTACGTTCCATCATATGATAATGATTTGACCGATGACGAGAAAGATGAGGCAAAAGCTAAGGAACCACAACCAGGCCCGTCATGCCCAAAGAGGAGGCGAGTGGTTAAGTAATCCATTTATTCATGGATAGGAGGAATATTTTTTTAGTTAGTTATGAATCTTGAAATCTACGGTCGCAGCTGAGAACAAATATATGTCAGAAAAGAGTGTAGAACACATTTTTGAAAATTGACCACTTTTAGAAGCTCATAGCTTGGCCATAATAAAAATATGGCTTGGCAATGATAGGAGATAGATACAAACTGCAAAAGAGAAAGTTGTAGAGAATTTAATTAGCTTTTATTATGTAGTAAACAACAAAATTTCATACGAAGTACCGTTTTCGACAAGTAAGCAAAAAATATGAAAAAAACATTTTTTATTTAAACGGTTTTATTGAAAGTAATGTACTAAAAGCTAATCGTTGGGCGTAGCGTAAACTGAGTTGATTGGATAGAAACACGGGCCCAACGATTTTATTATTTTGTCTGATCAATGCCTTAGACTGATGAGGGAGAGGGGTATGATGACTGAAACCTCGGACCTACCGAATTATTTTTTAGCTTTTAGTACATTACTTTCAATAAATCCGTTTAAATTAAAAATGTTTTTTTCATAATTTTTATTTTCAAGTTTTTTAGTTCATAATTCCATTACATAGTACTTCTCATTCAATTAAGATTAGATTTGACTTTTGTATTTTTTTTTTTAATTTTAAATTTGTCTTGTATTAATTTGATACCCATATTGAAAATTGAGAAAATATGTAACCGCCAACCGGCCATTTTGTTGACGGCCATCTTGGATTTTATTATAATATTCATGAGAACGACGAGCGACAAGCTGTGTTCTACTAGTCAAGCTCTTTCATTTGATACCCATGTAGTGGTAGTCGTGACAAAATTTGTAAACCGCCATTTTGTAGTGGCGGCCATCTTGGATTTTCATTTTTTTTTCATGTGAACTGTGTTCTACTAGTCAAGCCCTTTCATTTGATACCCATATTGAGGTAGTCGTGACAAAATTTGTAAACCGCCATTTTGTAGCGGCGGCCATCTTGGATTTTAATTTTTTTTCGTGTGAACTGTGTTCTACTAGTTAAGCCCTTTCATTTGATACCCATATTGAGGTAGTCGTGACAAAATTTGTAAACCGCCATTTTGTAGTGGCGGCCATCTTGGATTTACAATGAAACAGAATTTATTTAATTGTATTGTCACCGGAACTAAAGGTGTGTACCAAATTTCAGATCAATCTGTCAACAGGAAGGGGGTCAAATTTCAATTACTAGATTTGACCAAAAAATATAAACAAATAAATAAATAAATAAACAAACAAACAGGTCAAGCTAAATAAATAAATAAGAAAATAAAACCGTTTAAAAACGGGACCTTCTTTGTGTCCTCCCTTCTCGGGCTCACCTCGGAGGGGTAAGGACTTTTAGTATGTTTATCTCCTAACTAGTCCGAACAAAGTTCCTAAGTCAAATGTTCTGCTTTCGACTTTTACATCCACACTCCCCTAGTGAGCATTCATTGACCAAACTAAATTGTCCGTAGGTAGGTAAAATATTGATGATTCCGGCAACAAAGGTCATAAACATCAAAATATCACTTGGTAAGTGTTATATTTTTATTGAAGTGAAAACTTCTTTAGGGGCGTTGTGCACTTTTTGGGATGGGTAAAAAATGTTAAACTCGCGTCAGGACACGTGGCATGATCGAAAATTTGTAAAACGGATGGAGCGTAGACCGCCGGCGTGGAGTAGGAGAGGAAGTGATATCCCCCTCTCTTTCTATCGCACGGCGAAAATGTATGCCTGCTCCTGCTGTTTATTTTTAATAATATAAATTGTCATGTTTGTGTACGATAGAGCAATAAACGAATATTGTATTTTACCACATAAATGATAGTACTTTTACTGAAAATAAGCAATTCGTGCGAAATTATTCCCTAACCATTTCAAAATATTCAGAAATGCACTACGTTAATGTTCAAGTTTTCACTTCTGCCGGCACTCCCGGAATGCAACACTTTTTTTTTTGGTAGTTCTAATTCTAACCAATAAGAGTTATACATACCGTCATTTCTTTAAAACATCTTGATTATACTAGTGAAGATTTGGGAGTAAAAGGATTTTTAGGCGAATTCTAGTTTCACATTTTTTAGATCCACGCAGCGTCAAAAATTAAGTAGGGCTGCGTTCTAAGCTCATTTTCGCCAAAATTGGTTTTACGACCTTTCGTGCCGGAAGCATCGGTATAAGAGTCTCGTCTCTTCAAATAACTTCACACCTAAACCACTAAAGAGGATAAATACTATCGTGACTCACTCTCTACACAGAACTCTGCATATAACCACATTATTTCTGGACTCGATTTACACTACGTTTGTTAACTTCTTTATTATAAGTACTATTACTACGATATGACGAGCTCGGTGGTCGAATGGTTAGCAATGGCCACTTTGACTCCGTGGTCGCGGGTTCGATTCCCGCACAAGACAAACATTTGTGTGCATGAACATGTCTATTTGTCTTGGTCTGGGTGTTTTCTATGTATTATAAGTATGTATTTACAAAAAAAAATGTATTTAAGTACCTACATTTATCAGTTGTCTAGTACCCATAACACAAGCTTTGAGCTTAATTTGGGACTAGATGGCGCTGTGTAAACTGTCCAGAAATATTTATTTATTGATTGATTATAGGATGATTATAGGTAGATATGATTATAGGTAGAGTCCGACCACACTGACTATAAGAGAATTATCCGTATAATTATTATTTTTGTATTATGGCACAGTATAAATATAATACCTACTACGTACACTGTGGTCACTCGTGTCGCCCTCACCTCCCTTCTGAGACAAATCTGGAACAGTTTGTATGGCGCCGCACGCACACACGTTTATTCACGCTCTGCACAGATGTCATTGTTTTAGTAGTTAGTAAACGATGCGACATTTGTATGGAGTGGCCGGGGTGTGATTATGGTAACAACAACGAGACACGGACTTGATACTTTAGTTTTTTTTTAGGGTTCCGTACCTCAAAAGGAAAAACGGAACCCTTATAAGATCACTTTGTTGTCCGTCTGTCTGCCTGTCTATCTGTCAAGACCCTCTATGTCGAGAATACGTGGAAATATCAAGCTGAAATTTGAACAGTAAACTCTGGTCTACGGTCCCATTAACTTGTAAAAAAATCAAACTGCTAAGTTTACGTAAAAAAAAAGTACGGTCGTTTATTCAGCAAAAAACGCATATTTCGACACATTCAAGGGAATCAAAACCTATAGGGTACTTCCTGTTGACCTAGAACCATGAAATTTGGCAAGTAACATCGTTTTAGACTACAAGTACAAGAATAAATCTCAAAACTATAACATTTGTAATTAAATCTTAAAAAATAGCGTGTATATTTTTTTATAGGAGGTCGAAATTTTAGATTGAAGCTACTAGTTCAAATGGGGTATCATAATATGAAAGGGCTTGATGTGCACATTGCAAAATATATTTTATTTATTTTTTCCGACGCATTATTTCTTATTTATAATGAAAAATATCAAATTTATAATGATCATACGTACGGAACTCTCGGTGGGCGAGTCCGACTCGCACTTATTCAATTTTGCGTTTCACTCGCATCAACCCATAATCATTCCACTGTTGGGATGCTGGTCTCTTAATCGAAGGGGTTTAGAGTACCTATAGATACTCCACCACGCTGCTCAACTGCGGGTTGGCGGAGGTCAGTGTTATCAAGCCTCCCAAAGACCACTGACTTGGCTTAACGACTACCATCTAATAACAACAACCGGGACCAACGGCTTAACGTACCCTCCTAAGCACGCAGGAGCTCGAGATAAATAAACCCATCCATAGACAGGCTGCGGTTGACATTGCTTAACTTGCGTGATCGATTAGATTAACACTGCACGATTCAGTCTAATCAATCACGCAAATTAAGCAATGTGGAATTTATTATCATTATTACAATAGTTCTCTTCTAGTGTTATCGAAACTGATTTCTCTAATGTAATAAATATTGTACATAGTATCAAAGGATAACAATTATACATGATTTTTACATTAGTATTACAGATATCAACATGACATTCAATGTTTATTTTAGTATATAAATCGATGCAAGTCTACTTTGCATAAGTGCGGTAGACAATAAATTACATTAAATACCTAATAAAACAGTTTCTGATAAACAGCTATACATATAGATAGACATACTTATAAATAATACAATTTCGGTTATTATTATTTAAATAGGTAGTTGATTTCGAATAACTTGCCAGAATAACACAGCAGTAAAATATAAAATGTAAAAATTCGCCATCAACCATTATAATAGGTAGGGGAAAAAGTCTTTTCGCATTATAGTATGTATGAACTTGTAATAAAATCTCTTTGGTTATACCATTTGCATCTGGCAGGTTTTGATATCTTTAAAAAGTTTAAATTTTAAAAAAGATAATTCCAAATTCAAATTAGGTAAATGTGTGATTTTCATTTGTTTTTAGGGTTCCGTACCTCAAAAGGAAAAACGGAACCCTTATAAGATCACTTTGTTGTCCGTCTGTCTGTCTGTCTGTCAATAATTTCTATGTCGAGAATGCGTGGAGGTATCAAGCTGAAATTTGAACTGTATACTCAAGTCTACGGTCCCATGAAGTAGTAAAATAATCAAACTGCTAAGTTTACGTAGAAAAAAATTACGGCCGTTTATTCAGCAAAAAACGCATATTTCGACACACTCAAGGGCATCAAAACCTATAGGGTACTTCCCGTTGACCTAGAACTATGAAATTTGGCAAGTAACATCGTTATAGACTACAAGTATAGGAATAAATCTCAAAACTATACATTTGTAAATAGATCTTAAAAAATAGGGGGTCTATATTTTTTATAGGGTATCGAAATTTCAAATTGAAACTACTAGTTCAAATGGGGTATCATATGAAAGGGCTTGATGTACACATTGCAAAATATATTTTATTTATTTTTTTCGACGCATTATTTCTTATTTATAATTAAAAATATCAAATTTAATAGTGATACTACCTACGGAACCTACGGAACCCTAGGTGGGCGAGTCCGACTCGCACTTGTCCGGTTTTTTTTTTACTGTCAAGATGAGTGAATCTAATGAAGAAATTCGATTCATTTTAAAATTTTACTACAAAAAAGGTAAAAATGCAACGCAAGCTGCGAAAAAAATTTGTGTCGTTTATGGACCTAGTGCAGTGTCTGTGAGAGTAGCACAAATTTGGTTTAAGCGTTTTCAATCAGGAAATTTTGATGTGAAAGATGCACGTCGCTCTGGTCGCCCTGTTACGGATAAAATGGATGCCATTTTTGAAAAAGTGGAGCAAGATCGGCATATCAGTAGTTACGACGTAGCTGAAGAATTAGGAATTGACCACAAAACAGTTTTGGCGCATTTGAAAAAAGCTGGGTACACTAAAAAGCTCTATATTTGGGTGCCTCACGATCTCACTGAAAGAAACCTAATGAACCGTGTACTCATTTGCGATTCTTTACTACGACGTAATGAAAGCTAACCGTTTTTGAAGAAGCTTATAACTGGTGATGAAAAGTGGATCACGTACGACAAGAACGTGCGAAAAAGGTCGTGGTCAAAGGCCGGTCAGGCTTCACAGACTCTGGCAAAACCCGGGTTAACCCGCAACAAGGTGATGCTGTGTGTATGGTGGGATTGGAAGGGCATTATTCAATATGAGCTGTTACCGCCAGGCAGGACTATCGATTCTGAACTCTACTGTGAACAACTGATGAGATTAAAGCAAAAAGTTGAGAGAAAGCGGCCGGAATTAATTAACAGAAGGGGTGTGATTTTTCATCATGATAACGCTAGACCTCACACATCTTTAGCCACTCAGCAAAAATTAAGAGAGTTTGACTGGGAGGTGTTAATGCATCCGCCGTATAGTCCTGACCTTGCACCTTCTGATTTCCACCTGTTTCGGTCTCTTCAGAATTCTTTAGGCAATGTCAGGTTAACATCACGAGAAGACTGCCAAAACCACTTGTCGTGGTTTTTTGAACAGAAGTCCCAAAATTTCTATAGTAATGGGATCATGTCTCTACCTACACCTACATACTTTAGTTAAATGTAAATAAACTTTATTAAAAAATGTTTTGAATTTTCATATAAAATACGAAAAGACTTTTTCCCCAACCTAATATTATTACATCATTTGTGTAGGTAATAAGTATATTAAAAACAAAAGCTGTGGTGCTTGTCATCACCACAGCTGATTTAGCGAAGTAATTGAGTTTGTGTACAATATTAGACATGTTAATATTAGCTTCAGCACTGACTATGGGCTTATTCACTTGGGAAGCTTGAAAATTACCCATTTTAAAATTATACTTTTTCGGTATACTGGGCTTTCAGTATATAAATTCACTGGTGTATTAGCTTAGTGCTCTGATGAATTTTAAAGTTGTAATAAATATTTCAGTTTTACTAAAATTATATCGACTCATATGACCTACATATATCGCTTATGTGATTTGATGACGCGCCCGTAACGATTGTGCGCGGTTACATTACGTGTGGTTCAGCGATTCCGCTCCGCTTATCGCTAGATTGGGAATTGTCATTCGAAAATGCAACTTACTTGTGGTTTACAGGCGGTTGTTTTTTCATAGTGCCATCATTCAATATTCAAATTTCACTATCCTCAACGGGACGGGGATCCAGCACACAATCCGACCACTGTGTCTCCTGTGTAGCCAGGATTAACAGCGGTAACCACCAAAAAAGGCAATGAACAATAAAGTGCTTCAGTCCCGTGGGTAAAACTACGGCTGCCTTGGAACTCACAACGAATTTAATGAGAAGAAATTAGTAGGAGTAATGTGAGTACCAGCATTAAAAACCTAAAGAGATGGCTAGTCAAGTGAAGCTCAACAGCCGTGTACCACTGATTTTTAAAACGAGCAAGGCGCTGGCTTTGAAGCAATTTACGGCATGCGGCACTTATTGTATTCCTGTGAGTCCATACAGGTGAACCGTATGTACAACCTAAATACGTAATTTCTGTCCAAAAGACTTCACTATCCACATTAAAATACCATTATTCTCTTATTGACAGTTTATTTTTACAGTTCAGTAGTCCATTCTTTTAGCAGCTCGATGGCGTTGTTGTCGTCGACAATGGCGTCATTGTGTAATACTAATCGATCAGACAAGTTAGGCAATGCCGACTATAGCCTGTCTATAGGTGGATTTCTAGGATATCGAGATCCTCCGTGCCTCGAAGAGCACGTTAACCGTACCGGTCTTGACATTCGATAACAATAGTTATGCCAAGGCCTTAAGACCTTTGAAATTCTTGCAGTTTAACAGCGTAGTGGTGTACACTCTAAACCCCTTCAATAAAGGGGAGACACATATACCAGCTGTGGGATGACGATGTCGAACCGCAATTTTAATTCTTTATGCTAGCATCAATTCCCAAAGTGGTCTATTGACGTCGGGGTCGATTCCGATATGTGATAGGCAGGCAGGCAAATCGTATAAATCAATCCTACACTACTGTAGCACAGATAACTTAATAGCGACTGTAGTATTTTGTTATTAATAAAGCACTTGTACTGCTCCCCATAATTAAATTAATTTTTAGGCAGAAACGCAATACATCTGTTTACCTTGATAATGCCTTAAGGCGTCAAGGCAAAGCCGGTCGGTAATAAATTTAATTACGTAGAATGGGTTTATTAATAACAAAATGCTAATAATGTTCCACCAAGTGCCAACTATCAACAGCATCAACAATGTAGTAGCTGTAGTACCTACTTACTAATGTTAATATGTCTAAGTACATAGTTTGTTGAGGCAAAAATGGCAGTGAATTATTTAATTAATCGATAATTCATTCGTTCTAATATATTTGAAAAATTAGTTTTTTTTTTTTTTTAAGAAAATGGGCCTTTTCTCGAATTATATATACGCTTTGGATTTGGACCAAACTATGTCGAAATAGAGGCATTGAATATGGTAATTATATTTTCAGTCGATTGCTGCCTCGCCGCGGGCTACCACCACATGTTACCCTGTCAAAATATCCTCATACGAATATACTAAATATACTCGCCTTCACCCGTCATTTATATTTCATGTACGTAGGTATACACTGTATTAGCTTCTACACGCGACTAAAAGTTATCCTGCATGTTAATCCAGAACATATTCTATATGTATGACAAATTTGATCCAAATTCAAAAAGCCGTTTATTCGTGAATGAGTACCAAATATCCATTCATCTACAGATACATAGGTCGACTTAACACGGAGTACTGTTCTCTCCTATAGACTGGGAAACCGGGATACTAGTTTGGATCTTGTGATTCGATTCAGAGCCGAGCTATGAGAATCGCCGATAGCCCTAAAGTTACACATGGTATTGAACCCTTAAGTTTAAGTAGAGATATTCTACCCATTATACAATGGGTTGTGTTCGGAAGAGCTGTTTAATTGATTTCTACAGTCGCACTGCTCGCCATCGGCAGGAAATTCATACTCACACATTAAAGCTAAGACGGTCGCGAAATGTACGATTCCAGAGAGAATTTCTTCCACGAACTCTTAGGTTTGGAATGAATTACCTGCCGAAGTTTTCCTAAGAGACTACAGCATGGGGATCTTAAAAACTAAAGTGAAGGAGTTTTTACAGCGTCGGCAACAGGTGAGAGATACTTCTGATGTTGCGAGCGTCTATATGCTGCGATGACTGTTTACAATCCGGCAGGTCGTTACTTGTTTGCCAACTTAGTAGTATAAAAAATACGTCATCACAAACTTTGACAAAATATTAACAGGTCTAGTAGGTAGGTATATACTATTACCAAGACTATATAGTCTTGACACAAAAAGGGTTAAAATTGATGACTTAACGCACTCATAAAAAAGTATGCCGCGATGCCGGTATTATTTCCACGTGTGCCGAAAAAAGGAAGTGCGCCAAACAAAATGTTTTCGCTGTATGGCCGACAGCCGAGATCAACCGGCGACTATAAAAAAGTAAAAATATTTTCCTTGGGAAAACCTTTTGAATGAGGTGAGTATGTGTACACTCTTTTGAGGACGTCGTGTGCTCGTAGGGTGCCTGCAGACTTCTCTTTTAAGGAAAGACTCTGCCTCTTTTTGCGTAGTCTTCCGACTATACATTGGCTTGGGTTTACATGAGTTATTTTATATGATGCCCACGGCCTCTTTCTATAGTTGCACCGCTCGCCATAGGCGAGTAATGCGTCCTCACACGTTGGAGTTTTATACCTTGACCTCTCAGATTGTGGAATAAACTTCCTGCCAAGGTTTTCCCAGAAGACATTTTTTCTTCAAGAAAGGCGTAAATGGACTACAGAGATGGCAACACGTGAGTAAGGCCGCTGCTGTGATAACCGTGCATATGTTGCGATGACTGCTTATCATCAGGCTGGTCGTTTTCCACAGTGGTATAAAAAATATGTGATGCTACACATACTAAAATTTTGGGGTGTTGTATACACTATTTCTTATGCATGTACGATAGTCATCTCATTGGCAAGCCCGGTGTTCGAATGGCTAGCAATGCTACTTTGACGTAAAAAAAAGTAAGTATATCAACATGTCTTTTTGCCTTGGTCTGGGTATTTTCTATAGTTTTTTTTTATACTACGTCGGGTGGCAGACAAGCATACCTACGACCGGCCTTATGGTCGGTCTTATGATTGTCTGTGGAAGTAGTTACCGCAACCATCTTAACGTTCGCAATATGAGATATCGTTCGCTTGCCTATATACAATGCATATCAATATGTCACGTATTATATTATATATAAATCGTTTTTTCTTAATTCTTAATAATCGTTTTTTAAGTAAATATTTTTTGACATACAAGTTTTGTACGGGGAGGAGTCTTCAAATGCAAAATGTGACTGATAAGAAATTTTCTCACAAAACTCGAGACTTCATCTGCAGCCAGCCTTAGAAGAAAGCTCTCACAGCGAAAATTGAATGTCGTTAGAAATGGATCGCTGAAGAGGAATTCCTACGTGTAATGTAGGTACTTGTGTAAATAGTACTCACATCATATAAGACGACCTTCAGATTTTACATGGCTTTTACTTTATATTTGCCTTTACTGGGGAGGGGAACCTTTACCCTCAATATCTATCAGCGCGCACCACCATCTTTCGAACGTAACCCAACCTTACATGCACGTGGTGCCACCTCAACTCTTAATCATCACTCGATCATTGCTGGGATACGCGTCTCCCCTCAATTAAAGGTGTTTAGAACATATTCCATCATGCTGCTTAACTGCCGGTTAGCGGAGGCCGGTATTTTCAAGCCGCGCAAAAGTCTTGGCGTTTTAAGTGACTTGGCTACGACAAGGATACATAAACCCATCCCTATCCAGGCTACGATAGATGTTGTTTAACTTGCGTGATCGATTATACTGACTCTTTAGTTTTCGCGATTTCTCTTTTTTTGTTCTGTTTGTTATTGTCACGAGACGGTTCTTTTGAAAGGAAAAAATAATAAAGTTGCGCGATATATTAGTAATTTAAAAAAAACTGAACAACTATATTAACATTTCTAATGTAATATTATAGCTTTTGACAACACTGTTAGTTGTTTGACAGTTGGCACGATTGTCGCGCTGCAAATCATCTATGTTATATGTTAATATATTTTTTTTAATTATGCATAAAAAAATAGATTAAATCAATAAAAAAACATTACACAGACTATCATATATTTGTCACACTCTTGTCATAATGTAAATTACTTATGGTCGAATTTAAAACAATGAGCTACCAGTAGTATAAGTAGTTTAAGACAAATGAATCGGTCGGAATTATATTGATAACATAATTAATTTACTGCCTATGGGAAATAGAGATTCTGTTTTTATAATACCGGATTACACCAATTCTAATTCAATATTCATAGTTAAGTTGGCCGTGTGGTTTCCGGCAGACTAGAATAGAATCTCTCCATCTCTCCCCGTGGATGTCGTACAAGGCGACTAAGGGAAATACATTATGAAACATTGATCAGGCCTCCCCAACCCGTCTGGCCAGCGTGGGGGGTGTAGGCCAAATCTTCCTGTCTGTGACGGACGAGAGAGGGTCGTGCTCCTGTAGTGGAGACTAAAAATGACCTGATGATGATGATGATGATTCATAGTTAAGACAGTACATCGGGTCAGTCAGTTTTGAAATTTATTAAACGTACTAGACACGCGGTTGTTTTGATTTATTATGTAAACATAACACCGTATTCAGTATTACATTAATAGTAATATATTTTGACGACCCCTATGATCGAATGGCTAGTCACTATCTAATTTAATTCCGGGGTTGGGGTTTCGGTCCCCGCACAAGACAAATATTTGTGTGTATGAACATGTCTATTTGTCTTAATCTGGGTGTTTTATATATACCTATTATATGTGTGTACATATTGACGAGCTCGGTGGTCGAATGGTTAGCAAGGGCCACTTTGACTCCGAGGTCGCGGGTTCGATTCCCGCACAAGAGAAACATTTGTGTGCATGAATATGTCTGTTTGTCTTGGTCTGGGTGTTTTCTATATATTATAAGTATGTATTTACAAAAAAAAATGTATTTAAGTACATTGATCAGTTCTCTAGTACCCATAACACAAGCTTTGCGCTTAATTAGATGGCGCTGTGTAAATTGTCCAGAAATATTTATTTATTTATTTACAAAAAAAAATAAGTATAGTATCAGTTATCTTGTATCCATGGTTCAAGCTTTGCTTAGTTAAGGACTGAATTGAGTGTGTAATTTGTCCAGGAATATTAAAAAAAAAATAAGTATACGAAATATAAAATGGCTTGCGTAGCTTACGTAGGATTCGTAGCAATACGTAGCATTTGTAGCACTACGCGGGACCTTCTTATACTGGAAGTTCTACGTGGTTCTACAGTCTACGAACGATTGATTTTCTACCTACCTAGATAGTATATTTTCTACCTACCTAGATAGTATATTTTCTACCTACCTAGATAGTATATTTTCTACCTACCTAGATAGTATATTTTCTACCTACCTAGATAGTATATTTTGCTATCTTTTAATTTAAACTATTTGAGTGAACAGATTGAGTGAGTAATTATTACATTAAATTTTTAGGGTTCAAAAAGACAAAAGGAATTCTTGCAGGACCACTTTGATATCTGTCAAGATCCTTTTTATCAGGATCGCGTGGGGTTTTTTATACTACGTTTGGTGACAGACAATCATACGGCCCGCCTGATGTGAAGCCATATTAATTCTCGTAACATCGCTCACGCGCTGCCAACTCAGAAATTCCTTTTTTTCTAATAACCGCACTTACTAGCAAGAACACAACAATCATTAAAGGAATTGTTATTTGGATGCATATTTTTCTGTGATGTAGAAGTATTTCCCTAGTCGGGCAGCTATTTCTCTTTTGTTCGAGCCTGCTTCGTTAGTTAGCAGGGTGCACCACTTTCAAGTGAGGTTGGCTTTGGCTCTAAAGAAAATGGTGAACGACTTATACCCCAATATAAAAAAGGTATCAAGTTAAATTAATATCAAATAGTTCTGTGCTCCAGGACGCAGTGTAGGACGACCTGCCCCCTTACCACCAACTCTTATTGCGATTCAATAACTGAATAAAACGCTTATTCGTATGAATGAATAAGCGACTCTATCAAATTTGAAATAGAGTTGGTGGTAAGGGGCCTGTTCTGGCCGAGTCTAGATGGAGCGGCGACCTCAAGAAAGTTGTAGAGTCGATCGACGCAGGTCGCTCAGGATCATGGCGTGTGATGATGGCAGCAGAGGACGAATACGGGCTGATATCATGTTGATGATTACTTAGTTCTGATACTCCTGGATCTCGAATTATATGAATACCTACTCGAATACTCTAATTGCATGCCCTACCCATGAATTAGTATATATTTTTTTTATATTAGCCCAGTACATTGGCTCTGCTTCGCCTGATGGTAAGCGAAAAGAGGACCCCGATCGCATCGGCAACGGACAATAGACCTTGATGTCTTGTCAGTTAACGCTACCATGCTGGCCTACAAGATGCTTCTTCGCGCTTCGCTTGTAGGATCCCATATTGTATGAATTAGTAAATACATATGCCGGCAATGCGTTCCACTTTTTAATAGTACGACATATAGATAGGAGTTGCGAAACTTTTTAGTACGCAAAGGAATGATGAGTATATCCGTAGCAGAACGTAGCATTGAATTGTGTTTATATGTACATATTGTGTATTACTTGGGGGTATGTGTAGTACTGTGCGAACTTATATGACTTCTAATTATTTGACACACATAACATTGTAATATGTATACAACATAAAAAAGATATATACTCGTATGATAAATCACTATTTGAAAAAAATATGTTTGACTTTTGAGGCAATTAAAGATATTTGAATTTGAAAAACTAGAGTTACCAACTTATACCCTAAGGATCAGTATAAGAAACAGCATGCTTAAAAATGCTAAAGTGGTGTTGCACTACTTTAGCATTTTAAGCATGCTAAAGTGGTAGTGGGTAGGGCATGTAGCACGCAGAACTGACGAGCGATCGGCAGAAAGGTTATGGAATGACCCCAACTATTCGGACCGTCTATCTAATAAAAATCGCAGGGAGCTGATGTATAAAACGGCTCAAAATAGTAGGTACAAAACTAATCATTGTGGAAGTCTATAGGGGAGGCCTATGTTTCAGCAGTGGACATCACTTAGCTGAAATGATGATGATGATGTCTTAGTTCTGCAATCCCTTGGAGCAGTGAAATAATCAAAATTGTCAGTCAAACCAATCCAAAGATGCGGCCGTTTATTCCGTATATTTAGATATCGCATAGGAATCAAAACTTATAGGGAGCTTCATATTGGTAACTAATCATGATTTGGTAAGAAACAAGGTCTCACAATAGAAGTAGAGGAGATCAGATTTTTTTATGTGAGTCCCACATGCTCCTTCCTTTCTTGTTTTCTCACTCACTCGCAGGAACACAACAACCCTCAAGGAAATTGTTATTTGGCTGCGGTATTTTGTGAGGTGGAGGTACTTCCCCAGTCGGGCAGCTTAAAATATTTGCTATGCCCTACCTCTCTATTCGCCAGAGCCTCGTATGGCAGTTAGCGTAGCAGGCACCACATGCAGATGAGGTTGGCTTTGGTTCAAAGATGTTGATGAACCACTACACCCCAAAATCCGAAAATTTATAATTTAAAATAGTATTTTAAAATATGATGAAGAGTGACCAGACCTAGAATTATTTGATACTAAGTGTAGGGTTCAAGTAGGTCATGGTTTTTTAGAACTTCAAATGACACGGAATCTTAACGCGCGAGCCGACTCGTACTTGGCAGCTTTTTAAATTACGTAATAAGCAATTTTACTTCATTAATCATTCTCCAATTTCCGCACATTACTTTATAAAAAACATCAATGTATTTTTTATTACGAAAATTAAGGCAATTTTCAAATTATATCTGCAGGCAACAAGGGTCGATCGTAATTAAATTAATTCCCAAAATAACATTCGCTATTATTACTTATAATGGAGGTTTATTATAAAGGATAGGAAGAATACTTTATTGAAACCTTCATTTATATATGTCTTCGAAAAAATATTTGTCCTGAATTTTCCGGCTATTTGATCTACAATACATAGCGTGTTCCCGCCACCAGTTAGTCTACATAAACTACCGCCAGCCGGCATCCACCCATACACAAAATAAGAAATAATACTAGTACTAGTTACTATCGTTAGTGACGAAAGGGCGCAAAGTATCAAATGCCCGAAAATTTTGACATACGCAAAATAACGTCTGAATCAATTAACTAATATTTTTTTCTATGAGAAAGAGGCAGCCAATTTTTGTTTATAGGTAATTTACAATAACAAAGAAGGTAAATATTCACAAAAAAAAAAATGTGTTGGATTGCTACTTCATTCAAATTGTTATTACATAAAAAAAACATAAATAATGCGCCGCCGCCAACCCGCAATTGAGCGGCGTGGTGGAGTATGCTCTAAACCCCTTCGATTGAGGGGAGACCCCTATTCCAACAGTGGTATGATTATGGGTTGATGCCATAAATAATGAATTGTGGAATCATGAACGAGTTCTTCAAGAAAGGCGGAAAAGGGTTTTCACAGGATCGTCAGTGACGCTTCTGGCGTCCCGACCATCATAGGCTGCTATGACTGCTTACTATCAGGCCGCTGGTATGCCTGTTTGTCAACCCATTCATTATTAACCTATAAAAAAATCGCTTTGAGAGAACGGCACGGAGTATCCGTACTGTAAGTAAATACTAATCTTATGAAGTGTTTTAAGTGAAGCGGAGCTGGGCGGATATAAGCTGTATTTTCATGCATTTCACTTCTTAAGCTAACTTTTTTGTGAAATGCATAAAATCACAGCTCATTTCCGTCCATATACGCTTCAGTGGCAACGCACCCTTAGGGCCGGGCTCCACCAAAGCGAAGATGTGCGAAGTGGAGATAATAATATGTTTCTATACATTACATTTCACACCTCGTAGTCCGCCTGACACCGCATGCATGATTAAAAACGCATCTACTATCTGCTCATCACAGACTTTGGTGGAGTCCGGGCCTTATACTCGTATTGTGTTAGGGTTCATCAACTTCTTTAAACCAAAGCCTCACTTGCACGTGGTGCACCCTGCTGACTGAGAAACGAGGCTCTGGCTAAAAGAGAGGTATAGTGTATTTTTTAAGCTGCCAGACTGAGGACAGTGGGAAAGCTAAAATACCTACAGCAGTTAAAAAATATACCTACACCTCACAGAATCATCATCATCAAGTCATTTTAGTCTCCACTACAGGAGCACGACCCTCTCTCGTCCGTCCTAGACAGAAGGAGGATTTCCCCACGCTGGCCAAACGGGTTGGGGAGGCCTGATCGAAGTTTGATAATGTATTTCCCTTAGTCGCCTTGTACGACATCCACGGGAAGAGACGGAGTGATTCTATTCTAGTCTGCCGGAAACCACACGGCGAAACACCTCACAGAATACTGCAGCCAAATAAAATTCCCTTGAGGGTTATTGTTCCTGCGAGTGAGTGAGGTCACCAGAAAGATCGGAAGGATTTTATGCTGGCAACAGATAGGTCCCCTTGCTCTTGGTGGTCTCCATTGGCAGTGGTGATTGCTTTCCATCAGATGGCCCATACTCTCGCTTACTCCCTTTCATAAAAAAAAATAGTAAAACCTGTACTATCTATTTACACGTCGAAAATAATCAGATGAGTTCGAGTGCAGATAGCGAAGCGACATAATTATAATATGGCCACGGTCCTACCTGCTCAATTACTTAAAGTGATGCTTGTCATTAGTTGCCACGCCTAAGTACTACAAATTAATGCTCAACTTTTTACAAAGAACAGTTTGTCTCGAGATTAATTTCGGAATGCTGACATCAGGATTAATTAGATAACCAAACTGACAAACGGTTTAGAACCTTTAAGTCTGAGAAGAAACTTCGCGTCCCTTTGTGTGTTTTAGCGATTATATTACACAACTAGCTGACCTGGTGAACTTCGTACCGCCTAACAGACAACGAATGTGGTGTTACTAAATTTATGAATAGGGAAGTAGTACAATAAATATTAAGTTCAGTACTTTATTAAGATAATAACACAAAAAAGTACAAATTGAGAACCAATAAATATCTCAATCCACAAAACAATTTTCAAAACAAATAATAAATAAATATTTCTGGACAATGTACACAGCGCCATCTAATCCCAAATTAAGCACAACGCTTGTGTTATGGGTACCAGATTTCTGATAAATGTACTTAAATACATTTTTTTTTTGTAAATACATAGAAAATACCCAGACCAAGACAAACAGACATGTTTATGCACACAAATGTTTGTCTTGTGCGGGAATCGAACCCGCGAACTCAAAGTCAACGTGGCCATTGCTAACCATTAGACCACCGAGCTCGTCACTCGTCACAAATCACAGACAACTTTCGCGACGTAAAAGTGAAACCAATCGATTTGTCATTTTTTTTTGATAAGTCATTTTATGTATATGTCGCAGCAAATTCGTAAAACCCGCCGCATTACATAACGGCTAACTTAAAGCGGATTGTCTTTAAATAATCTTTTGGTTAGGCTATCTTGTGATTAATTAGAAATGCGAGGTTCCACAAACTTGGTGGATACCCAATTGAATTGTCACCAGATAGCTGGCCGCTTATCTGGTGACAATTCACTAATATGATAAAAGGGCGGTTTGAAATAATGGCTTAGCCATTTTATAAAACAGTTAGCCGTTATGTAATGCGGCGGGTTCTACGAATTGGCTGCGACATATATGTTGTGTATACGAGTATATATGGAGCTTGTTATAAATTTCTGAACGTACGCATAAATATTTGACAACCAATGTATATCTCAATCCTTTTTCAACTGACACTATTATTTTGTACTGACCGTATTACTGATACTTTTATTTTATTTTTTCGTCAAATTTCCAATGTTTCTTAATACATAGTTATTCTGCTATTCGGGACGGAGACAAATCCAAGAATTTAAAAGCTCTGAAAATCGGTCCAGCCGTTGTCGAGATATATTATAAGTGTTCAAACAAACCTGACTTTATTTTATATATGCCCACGGCTTCCTATAATCGCCACGCTCAATACAACAGGGAATTCAACGTCATTACATTAGAGAAGTACTGTATGGTTCCAGAGGGGTTTTCTCCCACGGACTGTTATTATCTTAATAAAGTACTGAACTTAATATTTATTGTACTACTTCCATAATCATAAATTTAGTTCAGCCAATAAGTAATATGGTGACATTCATTGTCTGTTAGGCGGTACGATACAGCTATGGAATGAACTGCGTGTCGATGTTTTCTCACAAGAAAGAGTTCCTCAGGAAGACCGTGAAGAGGTTCTTACAGGTTCGACAGTATTTAAAAAAAAAAATTATTAGTAAAGTTCTGCTCGAGTAGGGCTCGGGATGTAGTAGATGTCGAAGACTAACTAGTTGTAGCCGGTATTCAAGTTATGATAAGCGGGGTGTAAGGAGCTCGCTACGATCTATAGAGCCAAAGCCAACCTCGCCTGCATGGGGTGCACCCTGTCGACTAGCGAAACAGGCGGGAAGAGTCTGGCAAAAGAGAGGTAGGGCATAGCGTTTTTGTAAGCTGCCCGACTTGTGAAGATGAAGGGCCAAGCTGCCAGAAGGGACCTCCTGGGGAATACCACAGCCCGATAACAATTCCCTTGATGGTTGTTGTGTTCCTGCGAGTAAATGAGGTCACCAGAAAGGAAGGACTTGCTGCGTTGGCAGCGGTGGTAGCGGCGTGCGAGCGATGTTTCCTGTTACGAGCGTTAATCTGGCTACGGTAACCGCTTCACATCAAGCGGACCGTATGCTTGTGTGACACGTAGTATAAAAAAAATATGAAGATAGTAAAATTTCAACGACTAACCGACTATCGCCTTTTTATTATTTATCGAAGTATTTTTTTTACATGGAAAAATTCATCTCTCCCGCCTAGATAGGACTTGACCACGCTCTGTCGATAACCTGTGCTATCTGTATCTACCTGGTCTAGTGCTCTTCCCACCAATTATTGACCAGTTCCCATTATTATTTAATATTTAAATAAATTTTGGCACCTTGGCTGGAACTTTAGCTCTTGAATCAAGTGGTACGCAGGAAAAATTAAATAGAAACCACTGAGCTTACAATAATCCATTGTCATAAATCCATATTGTGTTCACTATTGTCTATTGCGTGCGGTTGTCTCGCTATTGATTAGATTCAGTCTAGCTAAGGTCAAAAATGCGATCAATTGACGACTACGACGTTTGTTTGTTTGTTTGTAAAACTTTATTGTCTAAAATATACATTTATATAAGGTAAGGTAGATACTCCGCTTATGACGCCTGACTGTACCTCTATGTTTAACTTGCACGTACAGTCAACATCGATAAGGGGCCATCCATAAATTACGTCACACGTTAAGGGGGAGGGAGGAGGTCGACAAAGTGTGGCATTGTGTGACAAGGGGGTGGGAGAGGTCCTAAATTTTGTGATGTAACATTTCAAAATCTATTGTTAAAACAAGGACTTTGATTTATTAACAAAAACGTCAACATTTGCAACTCTAGATGTAAAATTGCAAAATATGTGACGTCACACTAGGGAGGGGGGAGTCTCACAAATGTGACCAGCTGTGACAAGGACGGGGGAGGGGTCAAAAAATCATGAAAATCGTGTGACGTAATTTATGGATTTCCCCTAAGTGACTAGAGCCGAGAATCTATATATTAAGAGCCCTATTACATTTGCACGCTGACGAGCTCTCGCGCAGTACTAAACCCGCGAAGGCCGCCGGTGCATCGTTTTTTGTAGTAATTTTGAAGTTATATTTATCGTTTTTATTGAAATAAGATAATAAATTCATACTACAAAGTTTATTCATCATGAAGTAACAATTATTCTCGTATAAAGTTTGCTCAATAATATTATCGTTTATTCGAGAAATTAACAGTTTACTTAAAGCGATTTTCGAAGTTTTTTTGGTTAAAAGAATGTTTTTTTTCTATATTAAATCAATAATATTAGGTTGGGGAAAAAGTCTTTTCGTATTTTATATGAAAATTCAAAACATTTTTTAATAAAGTTTATTTACTTTTAACTAAAGTATGTAGGTGCCATTTTGTTCGATAACTTTTTGCCATCTTGTAGGTACAGACATGATCCCATTACTATAGAAATTTTGGGACTTCTGTTTAAAAAACCACGACAAGTGGTTTTGGCAGTCTTCTCGTGATGTTAACCTGACATTGCCTAAAGAATTCTGAAGAGACCAAAACAGGTGGAAATCAGAAGGTGCAAGGTCAGGACTATACGGCGGATGCATTAACACCTCCCAGTCAAACTCTCTTAATTTTTGCTGAGTGGCTAAAGATGTGTGAGGTCATGGTGCGTTATCATGATGAAAAATCACACCCCTTCTGTTAATTAATTCCGGCCGCTTTCTCTCAACTTTTTGCTTTAATCTCATCAGTTGTTCACAGTAGAGTTCAGAATCGATAGTCCTGCCTGGCGGTAACAGCTCATAATGAATAATGCCCTTCCAATCCCACCATACACACAGCATCACCTTGTTGCGGGTTAACCCGGGTTTTGCCAGAGTCTGTGAAGCCTGACCGGCCTTTGACCACGACCTTTTTCGCACGTTCTTGTCGTACGTGATCCACTTTTCATCACCAGTTATAAGCTTCTTCAAAAACGGTTCGCTTTCATTACGTCTTAGTAAAGAATCGCAAATGAGTACACGGTTCATTAGGTTTCTTTCAGTGAGATCGTGAGGCACCCAAATATCGAGCTTTTTAGTGTACCCAGCTTTTTTCAAATGCGCCAAAACTGTTTTGTGGTCAATTCCTAATTCTTCAGCTACGTCATAACTACTGATATGCCGATCTTGCTCCATTTTTTCAAAAATGGCATCAATTTTATCCGTAACAGGGCGACCAGAGCGACGTGCATCTTTCACATCAAAATTTCCTGATTGAAAACGCTTAAACCAAATTTGTGCTACTCTCACAGACACTGCACTAGGTCCATAAACGTCACAAATTTTTTTCGCAGCTTGCGTTGAATTTTTACCTTTTTTGTAGTAAAATTTTAAAAAGTATCGAATTTCTTCATTAGATTCACTCATCTTGACAGAAAAAAAAACAAATGAAAATCACACATTTACCTAATTTGAATTTGGAATTATCTTTATTAAAATTTAAACTTTTTAAAGATATCAAAACCTGCTAGATACAAATGGTATAACCAAAGAGATTTTATTACAAGTTCATACATACTATAATGCGAAAAGACTTTTTCCCCGACCTATTATTTCAAAATTCCGAGGCCGCTATGTACTATACGACTATATAACAAATAACATTCTATTTATATTTTTTATTTCATTTGTTTGGAACAGTAGCATGCGCGCATTTTATGAAAATCTTTCTCTGCAATTTTGGGTTTATTTAAAAAGTTAAGCAAAATTTACAAAAAGCGAGGCCGCTATGTACTATGCCAATAGCTATTCTGTACTATTCAATAAGTCAACATTGTTAATGTATTTTTGTTTCCGAGATCAAGAACGCCGAAATTGGCCATTTTACGCAAAAATCACAGGCAAAATGTAATATGGCCTTAATACGTGAAGCAAAAACTTTTCAGCCCTTTTTAATAAAATTGCGCGGACGGAGTAGTATGAAATTTCGTACACATATAGTTTACATAGAGAAAGAGTGCCTATTTTTTTACGCATAAAAAATACATTAAATCAATAAAAAAAAACATTACACACACTACCATATATTGACACATACACATATCTGATTTCAGGTTTAAGAATCTTTTTATTTCTCACAAATAATTACTGATAATAATTATTGTCAGCCTCCTGCCGTGCCATCCTGCCGATTTGAAACGCAAGTTTATTCACTTACGGAAAAATACAAATTTCAAGATAAGTATGCAATATCTTATTATATATTAAATGGCCGTGTGGTTTCCGGCAGACTAGAATAGAATCACTCCGTTTCTTCCCGTTGATGTCGTACAAGGCGACTAAGGGTTCATTATGGTATACATTATCAAATATCGATCAGGCCTCCCCAACCCGTTTGGCCAGCGTGGGGAGTGTAGGCCAAGTCCTCCTTCCGTCTAGGCCGAGAGAGGGTCGTGCTCCTGTAGTGGAGACTAAAATGGACCTGATTATGATGATGCAATATCTGGTATCTGCTGACACAAACGAAACGCACAATAATTGTTGTAAACAATGTAACTTTTATATTATTACGGTAACAAATATTTTCAAGCAATACATACGACAATAATAAATCAGTGTCGGGTACATGTAGTTAATTCAGTAACAGCTGACCGATCGAGCTTAACACCTCGTCACATATTTACTCTTTTATTCATAGTTAAAGTCGTAATTTAAATTAATTATGGTCGAATTTCGACCACTGGGTCGACCACTAAGTAAGTTCGAATAAAGATATTTTAGGAATTGACTTATGTTTTATTTAAAACACTGCACATATAGAAAATGTAGCTTTGAGTAAACTTTGATTATAATCCGCGGCCCGGGGTTACTTATCTCTTTTACTGACTGTACTCTATTTAAATTAAATTGCTTTGTGGTATAATTGGATAAGTTTTCTTCAAAATAAACTTCTTAAACATTCCTTCAACAATAATAAATCGCCACGTTCATAGTAATAATAAGTATATATTAGTTAGGACAGCAAAGTTAATTAGATAAAATTCCTTGAACATTTAATTTTCCTGCCTTCATTTTATCCTAAAAAAATAATATTAATTATAACTTGGGACTCGATGTTTTCGAGTTCAGATTAGGGTTTTTGTTTTTGTCGCACGCGTAAGTCGTACAAACGTTGAATCGCTATTAAGTTCGTAAAAGCGTATATATAAGTGCGATCTTTGCGTATACCGAAACGATCGTATACACGAAAAAAATCGCTAGCCTGAAAGCGCTTCATAGATTAGATTCACAAAATAGATGCGTAGGTACTTACTCGAAATTTGCTCCTACATGTGGTAAATAGTGATTTTCTAAAATCATTCATCATCATCACGTCATTTTAGTCTCTATTACAGGAGCACGACGACGCTTTCTCATCCGTCCCAGACAGAAGGAGTTGGCCTACACTCCCCACGCTGGCCAGACGGGTTGGCGAGGCCTGATCGATGTTTTGTAATGTATTTCCCTTAGTCGCACTGTAAGTACGACATCCACGGGAAGAGAAGGAGTTATTCTATTCTAGTTTGCCGGAAACCACACGGCCAATCATTATTTACCGCTACCTACACAATAATATGTCCTCCTCAACCTGTCTGGCCAGCGTGGGGAGTGTAGGCCAAATCCTCCTTCCGTCTAGGACGGACGAGAGAGGGTCGTGCTCCTGTAGTGGAGACTAAAATGGACCTGGTGATGATGACACAAAAATAGGTCTTAGATTAAAGTTAATGACAAACATCTTCATCTTAGTCGGTGAAGCTCTAGGTTCTCTTTCAACTAAGCTTAACACAATTACCATCAATCATGGTTGAATTCTTACGCCCGAAATCAAAATATTAATGGTAATCGGTTTCAGCCTCGGTTGTAGAGAGTTCCTGCTAACAGAAATTCAAATTAAACATTTCGTGACCACTTGCAATTTAAAATTCTCTTAGCAAATAGATATTACAAATTTCTCTACATTTTCCTCCTGCAGATTTTACCTTTTTGCCGCTGTTAAAAATTGTACAATATACGGAAGTACTATTACGCCGTGATGATATCAAGGAGTCTATTGGTTTAAACCATTTAGTGCCAAGTTGACTGTGAAAATGAAAATGCATCAATGTTTATTCTGCTGTAGTCGAAGGCAGTGCCGGCCTTGTGAGAACGTAGTCTTGAGCTTTCTAGCTTTCTTTGTGCTCTGTGTAAAGTATGTGAATTAAAAGGTTAGTGTTTTATAAGGAGATATTTCGGTAAATATAGGTGTTTTAGATGAACTAAAACAGTATTTCGATACCTTTTCAATGTTCCGCCTTTGACCAAATAATAGAGCAGATCTTTGCGAGATTTCTTTGTGCTTTGTGTAAAGTATGTATGGCTACGGTAACCGCTTTACATCAGGCGGACCGTATGCTTGACTGCCACCCAACGTAGTATAAAAAAATAAAAATTGAAAAATATTCGTGTTTTAGACAGACTAAGTCAGTGTTTAAGAACTTTTTGATTGTTCCCATGAATGTTTTTGGCCAAATGAAGGATCTAAATGCCGTCCATCTCCATCTGTAGCGGTAATGCCGACTATGTTATTCCTAACCGAAACCCAAATATCTTTCCCAACCGACACCTCGTACTTACAGTATCCAGGGTACAATCTGTAGCAACCGCCGTGTAGCCACTGCGGAGGCTAAAAAGCGACCATCGTTTAATCGGTCCTGCAGAAAAGCTAGGCTCCACTACAGAGGCTGATTTAGTGGGCCCATGGTCGCCCTAGGTCCTATAATATCAGGCGCCCCTCTCAGTCAATCATTCAGACTCTACCCGATTTTTGATCAAATCCATTGAAATCCGTTGGACGCAAAGATGAAGGCATTATACTGATTTATCCACCCGTATATACATGTTCAATAAGCTTCGGATAAGTAGCTACTTAATAAAACGAGACATTTAAATAATAATGGTGCAAGCCGGCATCCTTTTAAATTTGTAAAGTATATTTTTTTGCCACTGGCCAGCCGCCCCTAATATCTGGCCGCCGTAGGCCCGGGTCTAGTTGTCCTTATGGGAAATCCGCCATTGCTCCACTGGCAAGCTGCGTACAAAGCTTGAACCACGGCTCGTATTAATAGGGATCCTATTTGAAATGATACTCCGATTTGAAACGCAAATTTATTGCTGCTTCTACCAACTCACAGTTGAGCAGCATGGTAGAGTATGGTCTAAACCCCTTCGATTGAGGGGAGACCCGTATCCCAGTAGTGGGATGAATAAGAGTTGACGACGATAGGGATATCATCTAGTAGGTTTTACGAAACATATTTCTTACTTATGCATGAGTTTGTATCCCGAATATACATCAAATACCCTTTCATTTAATTTTAAGATTAAAATGAACTCTTTTTACCTTGAATTTTCCTACATAGCTACAATATTTCAATTACATAAGAGCTTCCCCTCCGAGTGTCATAGCCGTGGGGCACCCTTTATATTATTGTGATATAAAGTGTGATACCCCGTGATTACCCAGTTTTATAAAACCTCCCGTTCTTATCTACTAATGACAGGTACTAATCTACCGGGTGCCAGATAACAGGTTTATTACGTGTTTATGAAAATGCCATCATTATCAATACATTGCCTTTTTAGGGTTCCGTAGTACAAAGAACGAAGTTCGACGACCCCCGACGCAAAAACGACTAAACTGATGTTTTAAGTTTAACGTGTCTGTTGTGTGTGTATGGTCTCGTAGCTCCCGAATGGATCCCGGTTTTGATTTTTTTTTAATTTTAGTCGGAAGTATTCTTAGTTATATTTGATGAAAAATTATCCAAGATGGCCGTCGCCACAAAATGACTGTATGGCCCTTCAATGTGGGTATCAAATCAAATCAAATGAAAGGGCTAGACAAGACAAGAAGGTAGGGTATTACGAAAATCACGAAATTAATCAACATGCAATGAATATAAATTTTACCACCACACCACACACTGCTCAGTGATGTTATATTTGGTTTATTTAATTTGTTACAAAAAAAAAATGGTTAATATTTTGTATGTTAGTAATTTAAATGTTAACGGCATTAATTTAATCTCAACAAAACTAATACATACCTATGATGATGGGCTTGTACAATATTTATTTAATGTAAATATTTTGTAAGCTAAATTACTCTATAAGCAGCAGAAACTGGAAAGCAAATAAATAAAGTAAATAAAACTAAATTAAAACCTTGTATTTAGCAGGATTCTCGAGCCGACTTCATTAACTAGTTAACCTAAAAACTTTTGGTCTACATCACAAACAAACTTTGCTCTTAAAACAACTAATGTAACAACACCACTTGTATCTTTGCGGGTTGTATTTAAACAATTAATTTCCATTTTTGTTGGAATAATATTTAGTTAAGTATTACATTGAAATTTCAACTTACTGTAATTACATGCTTATGTAAATATACGAGTATACATTGAAATTTGAAAGCTCGGTGCTCGAATAGCAATGGCTACTTTAACTCCGAGGTCGTGAATGCTATCTCCGTACAAGACAAATAAGTGTATGCATGGACATGTCTATTTGTCTTGGTATAGGTATTTTATATGTATAATCTAAATCTAATATATATATAAAAGAGTAAATCACTGACTCACTCATCACGAAATCTCAGAAACTGTAACACCTACAAACTTGAAATTTGGCAGGTAGGTTCCTTGTAGGGTGTAGACATCCACTAAGAACGGATTTTACGATACTCCACCCCTAAGGGGGTAGAATGGGGGTTGGAAGTTTGTATGAAAGTCCTATGTTTTTGAAGCAAGAGACTTGAAATTTAAAATGTATGCTCTATATATGGTGTGGAGGTGTACTAATAATGTATCTTTGGAAATCAACCCCTTTTTGGGGTTGAAACGGGGGTTGGAAGTTTGTATGAAAGTTCTATGTTTTTGAAGTAAATGACTTGAAATTTAAAATGCATGCTCAATAGATGGTGTGGAGGTGTACTAATAATGTATCTTTGGAAATCAACCCCTTTTTGGGGTTAAAACGGGGGTTGGAAGTTTGTATGAAAGTTCTATGTTTATGAAGTAAGAGACTTGAAATTTAAAATGCATGCTCTATAGATGGTGTGGAGGTGTACTAATAATGTATCTTTGGAAATCAACCCCTTTTTGGGGTTAAAACGGGGGTTGGAAGTTTGTTTGAAAGTTATATGTTTTTGAAGTAAGAGACTTGAAATTTAAAATGTATGCTCTATAGATGGTGTGGAGGTGTACTAATAATTTATCTTTAGAAATCAACCCCTTTTTGGGGTTAAAACGGGGGTTGGAAATTTGTATTAAAGTTCTACGTTTTTGAAGTAAAGGACTTGAATTTTAAAATGTATGCTCTATAGATGGTGTGGAGGTGTACTAATAATGTATCTTTAGATATCAACCCCTTTTTGGGGTTAAAATGGGGGTTGGAAGTTTGTATGAAAGCTCTATGTTTTTAAAGTAAGAAACTTGAAATTTAAAATGTATGCTCCAGAGATGGTGTAGAGGTGTACTAATAATGTATCTTTAGAAATCAACACCTTTTTGGGGTTAAAACGAGGGTTGGAAGTTTGTATGAAAGCTCTATGTTTTTAAAGTAAGAAACTTGAAATTTAAAATGTATGCTCTATAGATGGTGTGGAGGTGTACTAATAATGTATCTTTAGATATCAACCCCTTTTTGGGGTTAAAATGGGGGTTGGAAGTTTGTATGAAAGCTCTATGTTTTTAAAGTAAGAAACTTGAAATTTAAAATGTATGCTCTATAGATGGTGTGGAGGTGTACTAATAATGTATCTTTAGAAATCAACCCATTTTTGGTATTAAAACGGGGGTTGGAAGTTTGTATGAAAGTCTTATGTTTTTGAAGTAAGAAACTTGAAATTTAAAATGTATGCTCTATAGATAGTATGGAGGTGTACTAATAATGTATCTTTAGAAATCAACCCCTTTTTGGAATTGAAACGGGGTTTGGAAATTTGTATGAAAATCCAATGGTATTGAAGTTAAAGTAATTATGGCAGAAGGATTTTAAATGATATTTAAGTATAAAAAATATTGAAAACAACTATGTATACACTTACTATTGTATGGAGGGATGTTTTATTATAACAATAAAAAGTACTTTAGGTTTTACAAAGAGGTTTTAAAAAATAATATCCGTCGACTTCATTGATTCTAAAAATTCGTCTAGATATTGATTGTTTTTAACTTTTTTTATTTTTTCCTTCCATTAGGTATTTAGCTTTTTCGAATGTAATTAAAACTTATTTGCAAGTAACTAACTCCACGCGTACGAAGTCGCGGGCGGCCGCTAGTAATTATATAAAAGAAGAAACTGACTGACTGACTCATATATATATCAACGCACAGCCCAAACTGCTGGGTCTAGAGATTCGAAATGTGGCACGAAGGTTCCTTATGATATCTAGAGATGCACTAAGAAAGGATTTTTTAAAATTCATCCCCTAAGGGGGTGAAGCGGGGGTCCAAAGTTTGTATTGGGGAAACAAGATTAGTTGGACAATTTTATCCGAAACTTTACATAAGTACTTCTATAGATAAATGTGAAAACACATGTTTTCAGGATTTTTCAAAATTCAACCCCTAAAGCGGTAAAACGGGGTGAAAAGTCTGAACATCGTCATGGGTATTGTTTTTATGGTTTATCGGGTCGCTGATTACAAAAACAACAACTATTTTATAATCCAACATAGCCGACATGACATAAAATCACCCCTGTGGGGGTGCGGTGGGGTTAAAATGTCATAATATCAATATGGATATTGATTCTATGGTTTTCTGGGATGTCAATTACAAAAATGGCATCGATTTGAAAATATCAACCCCTAAAATGGTAAAATGGGGTCAAAAAGTCTGAAAATCGTCATGGGTATTTTTGCTATGGTTTATCGGGTCGCTGATTACGAAAACAACAACGATTTTAAAATTCAACGTGACTAACATGACCATCATTCTCTATTGAGGTGCGATGAGGTTGAAATGTCTATATATCAATATATGTGTCGGTTTTACGGGTTTTCGGTACGCCAGTCCTTACTAATATTATAAATTCGATAGAATGTACCTCTTCACGCTTATTTCGCTGGACCGATTTAGATGAAATTTGGTTGTGAGATACCTTGAGTCCTGGGAAAGGACAAATCTAACATATATTTATCTCAGAAATTACCTATTATTGTTACTTATTGTATCCGTAGGGCGGTAACGTACCCATCATCCCCTATTGGGGTGCGATGGCATTAAAATGTCTAAAATGTGGTGATAAAGTCTGAAAATCGTCAAAGGTATTGTGTTTATGGTATATCGGGTCGCTGATTACAAAAAAAAAACAACTATTTAATAATCCAACATAGCCGACGTGACAACTCTGTAGGGGTGCAATGGGGTTGAAATGTCATAATATTAATATGGGCAATGGCATCGATTTAAAAATATAACGTAGTGGACATGAATTACTTAAAAATATTTTTCAAATTTTACCTCTAAGAGGGTGAAACGGAGGTCCAAAGTTTGTATGGGAAAACGAGATTAGTTGGTTTGTATGGGAAAACGAGATTAGTTGGACTATTTTATCCTAAATTTTACACGAGTACCGTATAAGCCCGTATCTTCGCCTGTGTTACCTATCTTCGCCTAATTTCAATTATGTTGAATTTTCTAAAAGATTTATAGCGCAAATGGCGCGTAAAAATCCTAAATAGTAAGTAATTTTCGTGTATAGCGACATTTTGTAGAGAAATTGTAGCTAACTTCACTTTACTGGCGACCAATGCATTTCATCCGTGGGATTGTCGTGACGTTTTTTCTTGGCGGTGTTGTAACTTCAGTTTTAAGCAGTGTTATTTAACAGGTAATGCTGAACTATTTATTTTATTGTAATCTATAACTAATTTCCTTTCATATGACATTATTATTTTATGCCTTAGTTGTGTCTAGATGTCATATTTGTTTAAAATATTTTTCAGGTGATGGCGGCAGCTATCTTGTTGCCAAACTTCGTCCACCCCTAGGGTTGTCAATTCCTGTTCTAGTTTTTTTGTGCCTTTCTATGTGATCATCTTTGCAAAAAGGTCTAGTAGTATTGAGTTAAATGTAGAATAATCAGTTAACATTAAAGATTATAAAAAACATTGGCGTATACCTATATTTTTTTATACAATCAAATTTTAAATTCGGAAAGTTGAAATAAAGTATTTTTAAACCTTGATAGAAAAATAAACACTTCTACTTGTGATATAGATATACTAATACTTGCAGATGATTCCCAATTAAATAATAGGTATAATCAATTTATACCATGGAATGCCATATTTATTTTAAACTTTACAGAATTGCGAATATTTCGGAAACTAAAGGTCGATCACTAATTCTCTTTTCTTGGACGCCTGCCTATAACTAAAAGCTAATTAATAATTACCAAAAACAATTTCCTATGTCTGGGCTGACATAAATGAGACTGATTTAATGTATAAGATAATTCGTTCAAAAATGTAAGACAAACTTTTTTTGCTGTAATTTTTAAAAAAGTAGGTACAAAATTGCAGTCTAAAATATACGATTTTAAATTGAATCATATATTTGTAGACTACAATTTTGTACCTACTTATTGAAAAATATACCTACCTTTTGACTTTTTAAAATAAATAAATACTTAAGTTTATGTAACCTTATTTAATTTTTACTCACAAAACAGTTATCCTCCTTTATTTTGCAGTTAGGTAAGGTCACATGATTTTTGGCAGCCCTATCAACATTTCATCAAACGTATGAAGCTAACTTCAGACAGTTACCTATCTTCGCCTGCCATACATTTTTTAAAGAAAATATGACCATATTGTGCTATCAGTAAGGTGCTTATTCACCTGTCACTTACTACATTATTTAGACTCTTTTAAATCAACAAAATGTTTATTATTGACGTTGCAGCATACCTAGGCAAAGTTAGGGGAAAATATCCATACTTCGCCTACTATATATGTGACCAAGTTATTGCTACTTAGACAATGAAATTTAGAGCGTCAATAGTCTATTCTACTAGCCACAGATACGAAAAATTGTTTTTCATTAATTGTTACTCAAAATACTTTAAAATCTGAAAAATATTTTAAAAAAAGTGTCAAAACCCAGGCGAAGTTAAGGGTTCCGACGGTACCTATTTCTATTGATTAATGAGTAAACACGTGTTTGCCCCGCATGTCACGCGAGCGAAGCCGCGGGCGAAAGCCAGTTTAAGTATAATATCAGTTATCTAGTACCCATAGTACAAGCTTTTCTTAGTTTGGGACTAGATGGCAGTGTGTCATTTGTCCTGGTATATTTATTTATTCAAATTAACGCTCTAACAAGTTAAGTGGGTTTTTAAGTTTATCTTCATAATATTAAGCTACCTTTACGATATTACTTGCTGATAGAAATAACCCCTTATTGTTAGCTCGTGAAATCAATACCTATTATGATGTAAGCAATGTATCAATTTCATTGATTTCCTTTAAATAACGGAATAATTTTATGATAAAATAAAAGTTTTGCCATAAAATTATACCCGAGGGTTAAAACATATTCCTGGAAATAATCGCTCCATTTGTGTTAACCCCAACCCTTACCAAAAATGAATTGTGGCTGTGTTATGGACCCAGCCGTGTGTTGTACGTGAATACGTTATATGCACTAAAATTATCTGAAAATGGCAGCGCTTCCCCCTCCCCGTACGCGATGTTCAATAGTCCTTACTTAGCATAATAAAATAAATAAATAAATATAAATATTCCAGGACAAATTACACACGGCCATATAGACCCAAACTAAGCAAAGCTTGTACTATGGGTAATAGATAACTGATATAATACTTAAATACATTTTTTTTTGTAAATACATACATATAATAAATAGAAAATACCCTGACCAAGACAAACAGACATGTTCATGCACACAAATATTTATCTTGTGCTGGGATTGAACCCGCGACCTTGGAGTCAAAGTGGTCATTGCTAACCATTCGACCACCGAGCTCGTCAAATCTTTGATATATCCAGTGGTGTGATTGAATTTTGGGTGTAGACCATAGATTCGTAACTATAACGCCAAATAGTATCCCCCGATTTTGTTATCATTAGATTATCAGCTAAATTTATTGAGCTTTATCGACCGGTCGTTCTGTCTGTCCGTCCGTTGCCATGAAACTCAAAATTTCGAAATTCTGACTTCGGACCTTGGTTTTCCGATATCAATTCCGAAAAGTGGCCAAAATAAATAAATAAATTTCGCTATGGTGGCGCATGCTGCGCGTCCGATGGTTTGGATTGCACCCGTATGGTAGCAAATTTAAGACGTATTCATTCACCTTAAAAAAGAGGAGCATATAAATGTTATGTCTTTCCATGGCTTTATAGTTCCGATTTTAATGTAATTAAGAAGCATTACCCGAACGAATGTATGGATTCAAACATTCAGCGTTGAGATTGAGTCTTGGGTTACAAAATCTCCCAAACATACATGAACCCTGAAAATATTAAACTCAATTTTGGGATAGTCATGTAAAAAAATCGTTCGATTATCATATACTGCATAATAAAACAACATTCGGACATGAATTTCCATGTCCTCGTGTAAAATTCAGTGACCCAAGAACGTTTCATTGATCTCCAACACGCCTTTGATCTTTATAGCTGCTCCCTGTATCTGACCTAAAATTATTGCTAACTGAGTTATTCGCCCACCGCACCGTTCGTAACCCTGCCGAATCAGCCCTTACTGAACACGTGAACCGAAAGGGTCCTCAGGTACCCTACAAGTCACATTGACTTGGCTGCTGGAAATAATTTGGTTAAAGCCCATCTTTTAGGAGGAAATAAGGTATAAGATATCCGAGTTCCTATTATTAATCGAATAAACGATTAGCCCCGCGTCACACAAATAAAAAGTATCATATGCACTAATCCTGAATATTTTATCCAAATTCATTCAAGCATTTACCCGTGAATAGTAACATAAATCTTCGCAAACTGCCACATTTATAATCTTAGCAGGATTAGATAGGCTATGAAAGTTTGAGAAGTTTTATGTTTGTGATTAAATCGCAGGAGAAATTGGTTTGTTTCATACAAAATCTGATACGCTAATAGAATATTTTTAATAATCTAGGACGGGGCAAACGAGCATGTCAGTCACTTGATGGAAAGCAATCACCACCGCCCATGGAGCCGCCAATCTCCAAGGGGTCGCCGATCGGTTGCCAGCCTATACTCCTTCCTTTTCAGGTGACCTCACTCACTCGCAGGAACACCATAACCCGCAATGGGATTGTTATTTGGCTGTGATATGCTGTGAGGTGGAGGTACTTCCCCAGTCGATCAACTTAAAAAATACTCTATGCCCTACCTAACTGTTCTATGCTCTGGATTTTTATCCCGGTAGTGTATATATGTATATTTTATCATGTCACAGCAAGCAAAGCCACGGGTAGAAGCTAGTAGATATAGATAGATAGATACAAGTACAAAGCATATTGTTGTCGCACCTCATATCGTCACGTACCCTCCGATATATTGAGATAATCAATATTTCGTATTTCCCTTCAAATCGATACGGATTTCATTTAAAAAAAAACCATCGCAGGGAACCACATACTAAATCAGCCACTGTATTAAGGTCTTATTAAGTTCAAATCAACCCCACTAAGACACAAGTCTGCGCGTACACCGCTAATGAACCCCATTTGCTGTGGGTCCATAATTCCAGAACACACCCCTTACCATCGCCAAAAATATTGGGATTCTTGGAGTTGAAATCTCCAGCGATGTCCAGTTTCACCAGTTGTCACCTGGAAGCAAAGGTCACGCGTTGATTGAGATGATACCCACGGCCTCCTTCTACAGTCGCACCGCTCGCCATCGCCAGGAAATTCATCCTCACACATTGGAGCCTAAGTTGTCGCGTACTGTGCGGTCCTAGAGAAGTTTTCTCCCGCATGCTGTCAAGCTGTGAAATGAACTACCTATCGAGGTTTTATCAGGAGATTACAGCATATTGTTATTCAAAAAGGGCGTTAACAGATCTTTACATGGTCGGCGGAGCGCGTGTAATACTCCTGGTGTTACAGGTGTTCATAGGCTGCGGTAACTGCTTTCCATCAGGCGGGCTGTATGCTTGTTTCCACTTTAGTGGTATAAAAAACTTACCTATATAAAAGTACATACATACATACTTGTGAGTGAATTGTGATTAAGTTATTAGGAAACCGTAAACCGCATTCCGTCTTTAAAGCTCTACATTTAATGTAACCTGAATTTAATGTAATTCCAGGTCAGGTTAAAGTGTTTTTGTCTGACCTCCATTTTCAATTATAACCTAGAATTTATCTACAAAATGTTTTGAATGTAATGAAATTATTTATTTTCACCTCACTAGCTCGTAAAAGCTCTGTTTATCATTCGAAATCTGCGTGGAAAATGGCACTTTATCCGCTAGCGTGGAAAGTGTTTTTAAAATTCGAATATTTTTATTCAATAAAGGTTTCGTACAATAAATTACATATATATAGAACCTCATTGGTTTCGTAATAGTTTATATTCTCTGCAGCCAGTCCATTGATGATTATTTATTAAAACTGTTTTTCTTGCACCTAACATTTTCCTCGCTTTAGTGAGGTGAAAAGTTGTGTGTTGCGCTCGGCAGCAAAGTTATTTAGCGTCTCGTACCTTTGAAACCCTCGCTACACTCAGGATTCTATATTTGAACCACTCGCTTCGCTCGTGGCTCAATCCTAGAATCCTTCGCTTGCTCAGGTTTCAATACAAGGTACTCGCGCCAAAAATTTACTTTGCAGCCTTGCATAACAAATAACTATTGTCATGTTATTATCTCAATCTCTCAGGAGTTCCAAGTTTGTGAGTAAACTTAATTTATTGAAGTACAGTCGGTTCCCTAAGATCACTCTGTCATACATTTTAGTATAAATAATAGTACTAGGTGCGCTCTCTCGCCTCGTGTCGAGCTTACCTCCCCTGTAAGACTAATCTGGAACAGTTTGTACAGCGCCGCACCCACACACGCTCATTGACGCTCTGCACAAACGCCATTTTTTATGTAGTAGTAAACGACGGGACATTTGTATGGAGTGGCCGGGGTGTGGTACGGCAGATTTGTCAAATTGTCAATTATCTGAGGCACACCGACTGTAAGTACATATTATTTCTTGTGTATACGATACAAAATTTGCGTATTTCTTTCCTTATAAACTTTGTTTCTATTACTTTCTTTGCAGACTTAGCAGATCTTTTTTATTACTTTACGTCGCGATCCCCGCGCCGTCCATTTAATTCCATTATACGAGTATAGTAAACGCAGCGGGAGCAAATGCAGAAAAATTTCAAACTTTCACGTTGGTGATAATGCATATTATATTCTTAATAAAGAGTTTGGTAAATCAGCATGTGGTTCACCTGATGGAAAGCAAACAACACCACATATAAAGGAAATGTCTTATAAAGGAAAGCAAGTAGAGCGTCGCTCGCATCGCTCGCTCGGCTTTTGTTGCTCACACGCTTACCCTAACCTAACCACGGCATGCTTTTGGAGAGGGAGTTGAGATATCTTAAGTTTAACTAGTCAAATCTAGGAGCGCCTAGATTTCGCTGATTAACAAAATGAAAATAAAAAAAGAAGTTGTGACTATTAGATTATTTATCGATTAGATACTATGTGCACTTTCCAACTAAAGCAAGAGTATAAGGAAGCCGATCTGACTCTCATCCAGTGATTAATTTCTGATACCATAAATTTTGGTGTGTAAGTGGTTCATCAACATCTTTGAACCAAAGCCAACCTCACCTGCACGTAGTGCGCCCTGCTGACTGACAAATCACCAGAAATAAGGAAATAAGGCTGGCAACGGATCGGCGATGCCGTGGTGTTACTGATCTCCATGGGCGGTGTTGATTGCTTTCCATCAGGTGACATCCTGGTTTGCCCACTCTCATATTATATTAAAAAAAATCAAAACCAATAATCGACGATGTAACCCATACACAATATATTGTTTATTCAGTATGAGATGATGTCAGTGATTGTACCAAGACTGTTACGAAACCTCGCCGGGATTAACAAAAGTCTAAATAGTTTCGCAAATTACGACCCTGTGGAGTACGAGTTAGGGTTGCCAGTTTTTTATGACAAAAAAAACGTATAAAATGGTTTGGATAGGAAAAAAATAAAGCATTTAGAAAAAAATAAGTATTTTTAAAATTTTATATTTTATTGCCTTAAAAACTAATGTTTGTGTGCTTTTAGCATATGGTAACAATTTTTTGCCGTCTATAAATGTTTAAAATTCTGTTTGACAATCAACATTTAAATTTAAATAAATAAACAATTCTTTTTTAATTAAATTAATTGAAGCTCTATTTCTCTCTTCTCGCCACTTTAGATCACAGCAAAGGTTTGAAATAAAGTATTTTCACATACTTTATACTTATGCAAAAGTATAATTAAAAAAATAAAGTGGGATACGTTATTATAAAGTATGGTGCCAACCATAGTACGAGACACGAGTACAAGCAAAATCTGACGAACCTTTCGCGTAACCCTTCGACCTCTGACGGTCGCGGGTCTTAAAAAATTCGCCCTTTTCGTCATAAACTTAAGCATTTTGCCAAAGAATTGTGTTTAGAGATTTGTATCGATTATGAGGCGTGACTTGAATCCCCGCGGAGAATGAGACCCGACTGACAAAAGTATCAGAAAATACTTTTAGGCACGTATAAGAATTTCCTCACAATATTGCCCAATAATTCCACTTTCGTGAGGTAATTCAACAACATTCAGCCCGAACTTAGGCAAGTATTATATAACTTTTTAATGATTCTGTGAATCGAGAACGTTATATTTAACTTCCGTAATGAAATTTGTATTGTAGGGAAAATGTGTTGTAATTTCGGAAAATTATATTTATTGGAAATGTACATAAGCTTACTTCATCGATTCAATATTCAAGAACGCTTTTTTACGCCGAAAAGTCACTCTTGGAAAAGCCTCCAAAACCACTCAACCGATTTTGATGAAACTAGTCACAATTAAAGACCTCGACATGCTTGAGGTTAGTCAAAAAAAAATTGAGATCGAGCATGTCCTTGAGGAATGATCATCAAATACATTTTCCATTGAAATCAATGGAAAACTAGCTTAGTTAAGTGTATACTTCTAAGCTAATCTACTCGCTCCACTCAACGTCGATTTCAGCCCCGTGGGCCGTAAGAGTAAGTAAGAGTTACACGTATGTATATGTAAAATGTACCTAGTAATTTGACGACCACGGTGGTCGAATTCGAAAGAAAACGCCCAGACGAAGACAACATGTCTGTTTGTCTTCGTCTGTGCGTTTTCTATGTATTATAAGTATGTATTTACAAAAAAAATGTATTTATGTAGGTACCTACATTTATCAGTTGTCTAGTACCCATAACACAAGCTATGCGCTTAATTTGGGACTAGAAGCGCTGTGTAAATTGTCCAATAAAAAAAAAATATATATACGCATACGCTATAGGTGAGGAGCTCGATGGCGTCGTTACTCGTGTCATGTCTAATCGATCACGCAAGTTAAGCAACGTCGACCGTGGCCTATCCATGGATGTGTTTATTTATCTAGAGCTCGTCCGTACTTCGGAGGACACGTTAAGCCGTCGGGCCCGGCTGTTGTCATTAGATGAAGACTTTAGACGCGTTGAAAACACTGGCCTCCGTCAACCCGCAGCTGAGTAAATAATTAATTTATTATGCTATTGCTTCATTTATTTATGTATTTTAAACCAAAATTGTATGTGGATGTAAAATAAATAAATTTTAATATGTATACAATCCTTGTCCACGACAGGAGTGTGCGCTATGTACGAAGTAAACCGATCTGCGCACACTCAGCGGCACTTTACACCGCTGAGTGTGCGCATATTGCGATTGGCTTCGTACAAAAAAAAAATTAAAAAAAAAAACCCGCAGTTGAGCAGCGACAGCGTGGAGTATGTACTAAACTCCTTCGATTGGGAGAACGCCCGTATCCCAGCAGTGGGATAAATAAGGGTTGGCGACGCTATATTGTACGCGGTTTCGACGCCTATTCTTCTATATGGTAGGAATTTTTCAATATTTTGTCAGCCACCGATAGTTAGTCAGTTTCTTCCACTGTTATGCGAGATGTGTTAAATTTCATTGATATCATTCATTGTTATTTTATTTATCTCATATGCCGCCGGAACCTATGGGAGTACTGCACCCATAGGCGTTGCGTACTATGCCTCTGTGGATAATCCAACCCTTGCTTATCTTATTCATCTCATAGCTGGGATACGGGTCTTCCCACCTACCAGTAGTAGTAGTAGTGGAGTACCTACCAGCGCTTTAAACTCCTAAGTTTAGGGGTTTGAAGCGCTGATAGGCGCTACATCAAGTTTCTCAACTCAACTACATGTCAGCGGTTGCCAGTGTTTTCAAACCACACTAACTTGGCTTAACAATGTCATCTAATTACAACAGCCGGGACCGGCTGCGTAATGTACGCTCCGAAGTTCAGTGAAGCTCTAAATAATAAACCCATCTAATGACAAGCTACGTTAAATTACGTAAGAAACGTTGAGCTTTCTTAACTTACGTGTCAAAAAAACATTCACGGGCAACGACGAGCTCTTCGAATAAATTGTATTAATCTAAGGCATGTTGCCAAAGAGGGCTACTAATAAATAGAATCATTCCGATATCGCAATAAAACGGCTTTGAAATGAAAAGGCCTCTACAGAAGGCGGCCGCCTACCCGCGGTCATGACCTTACCAATCTCGACGGTTCATTTATATTTCACCCGTCATTATGTTCTGCGAACGTACCTACGTACTTCGATGACTCTCCTGCTCTTAGTGTACTCAATTATTTAATGAAATTGTCCATTTTCATAGACACAGCCAATGAGGCAAGTAACAATGCCCTTGAGGGTTGTTGTGTTCTAGCGAGGAAACTGTTGTAGACAGAAAACGTGAAGTTAATAGAAGAATTTTGGAGTGTAAGTGGTTCATCAACATCTTTGAATCAAAGCCAACTTCCCCTGTACGCGGTGCACCCTGCTCACTGACAAACAAAGCTCTGGCGAAAAGAGAAGTAGGGATCGTAATTGTAAGCTACCCGACTGGAGAATGTAGGTACCTACGCTTCACAGAATACCTCAGCCAAATAACAATTCCCTTGAGGGTTGTTGTGTTGCTGTGAGTGACTGCAATGAGGTCACCAGAAAGGAAAGAGATGCTGCATTGGCAGCGGGGATGGCGGCGCGCGAGCGATATTTTATGTTGCGAGCGTTAATATGGCTACGGTAACCGCTTCACAAAAATGACAAAAAGCAATACAAAGCGAGGGAATCGATCTTGCACAGGAATTGAAGAAGCAATATTAACTGTATATATGACAGCTTTTAATTAGTTGTTAGGCTCACCACGACTCTTGAGCTAAAGTTAAACTCACCTGCATGTGGTGCACCCTGCTGAATGAATAACGATGCTCTGGCGAAAGAGAGGTAGGGCGGCTAGGAGTATTTATAACCTGCCCGACTAGGGTAGTACCTCCGCTTCACAGAATATCGCAGCGAAATAACAATTCCCTTGAGGGTTGTTGTGTTCCTGCGTGTGTGTGAGATTATCAGGAACCGCTTCACATCAGGCGGGCCGTAAGCTTGCCATCGCCATTCCCAGTCTATGGCCGTATGTCAGTCTATTCGTTGATTGTCGGCGTTAGTTGGCTAAGACAAGGTATGCGCCTACAAACCGATTGGCGACAATCTTAATTTTTCTGATCTATCAACTGCAACTATTTGTGGCATTATTTCTTGTATACACCACATATAATATATACGCGCACGACAGAAGACATCATATAAAAGAATCTTTCCCGTCGGCGATTCCTGTGTTGCAACTGTAGCAAACAGTCTACTTGACGATTTTTCGATCAGGCCACGTGTCCTGACGCGAGTTTTTTAACCGCTTCACATCAAGTAGGCTGTTTGCTTGTTTATGAGCCAACATGTAATAAAAACTGCCAGAAAAAAACGTGTTGCACTCCGGGAGTGCCGGCAGAAGTGAAAACTTGAACATTGACGTTGTGCATTTTTCAATATTTTGGAATGGTTAGGGAATAATTTCGCTCGAATAGCATAATTATCAGTATAAATGTACTATCATTTATGTGGTAAAATACAATATTCATTTATTGCGCTATCGTACACAAACATGACAATTTATATCACATTAAAAATAAACAGTAGGAGCAGGCATACATTTTCGCCGCGCGGTAGAAAGAGAGGGGGATATTACTTCCTCTCCTACGCTGCGCCGGCTCCGTCTTACGAATTTTCGATCAGGCCACGTGTCCTGACGCGAGTTTTTCATTTTTTTACCCATCCCAAAAAGTGCACAACGTCGCTAAACAAGTTTTCACTTCAAAAATCCTATACTTATTCATGCTATAGGAACTCTGTGCACTTTAAATCAAACACGCAACCAATATCGACAATAGACTGCGAACTGTATTTTATTTAATAGGGTTCGTCATATTAACCTCATTATAATCATTAACCTGTATCTGACCATTGATGCATAAGTATCTGCTTTCTCCAATAATTTTATGAGGTTATCTACGCGCTATATGAGCGCCGACACTTCATGGTCACCCTATATATAGGTACGCATATCTCGAATTCTCGTCCTCAAATGCCTTACTCTAAACTAAACTACCAAATGCCTTCGGGCACGACGGGGGGAACTATGGAGCAAAGATTATGTATAAACTCCAAGCCAGTGATACCCAAAGTGGTCCATGTGGATACCCTGGTTCACGGGAGACTCAATGGAGTCTACGTTGGTGTGAAAAAAAGATAGGGATAGACAAGTTGTAAGTGGGGATCAACGAAAATATGTTTGATTTCGATAGTAAAGAACAAAAATGTTAGCTTGACTTTACCTCATCTATGTAGGCAGTCTAAGCTATCGTTTCTCAAACTATGAATCTTGTAGTGCCTGTGTATAAGACCTGTGTGCGAAACATTATTTAATTTAAATATTTAAGGTGAAGTGAGTCCAGGAAACACGCTTATTGAAAGAATAGTTCTATTAAACTATTTCAATTTGGTTCCTAGAAATTTAACTATGAAATCTTAAGTCCTTTCTGCAGGGCACAAAGCTATTGAAAACACAATTAATAATTTTTGGCTCGATAGAAAAAAATCGCAAACTTACTCTCTAAATTTGCACTAAGTAAAAATTGTAAATATTTAATACAATTTTTTTATAAGGAAATTATACCAAAATGTTCATAATTTTAATTACGAGAGCACTATGCTATTACTTTTAAAAATAAAATAATTTAAATAAAATTATTAAAAGAATAACGATTTGCGGTCGCGCACCCTCCCCGATTCTCGATCGCTCTCAACGTCAGTGCTCTAGGAGCTGCGTTCGAGGTAGGACCTGTGCCGCGCGTCCGTTCAACGCGTTGTCAATAAACACAGTGTAGGAATATCAGTAAGACAACAAAACAACGATGATGATGATACATTTATTTTTTTACTGAGACCCGGTTTTTTTTTCTCATGCTAGATGTTTCTTTGGAAAACTTTATTATAAATCTTTCTTGGAATATCTGTAAACCCACATTGAAATTCGTTCAGAAGCGATTGAGTTTATCGCATACATGTAGGTACGCGATCATCGAAATCGGTTTGGCCGTTTAGGCGTCATAATTTTTATTTTTTATACTTCGTCGGGCAGTAAAAACATACGGCCCGCCTGATGTGAAATGGTTACCGTAGTTATAATAACGCTCGCAACTTAAAATATTGCTCGCGCACCGCCACTCCCGCTAACAACACAGCAACTCCTTCCTTTCTGGTGACCTCACTCACTCGCAGGAATACAACAACTCTCAAGGGAATTGTTATTTGGCTGCGGTATTCTGTGAGGTGGAGGTAAATTCCCCAGTCGGGTAGCTTACAATTACGCTCCCTACCTCCCTTTGCCAGCGCTTCGTTTGTCAGTCAGCAGGGTGCACGGCGTGCAGGTAAAATTGGCTTTGGTTCAAAGATGTTGATGAACCACTTACAGCCCAGATATAGTGATAACCCCAAAGATAGTGGAACAAACAGACATCCATACTTTCGCATTTATAATATTAGTAGGTAGATAGTTAATTGATTCAGGTGTTATTTTGCGGAAGTCAAATTTACAGGCAATTTGATCTACACTACTTTACGTGCTTCCGCCACCAACGTTTTTGGTGTAGGACACGACTTACGCATAATATTTTTTTGGTGTAGGAGCTAGGACGTTGGATCATTAATATTTTAGGGTGTAAGTGGTTCATCAACATCTTTAAACAAAAGCCAACTTCACCTGCGCGCTGTGTACCCTGCTGACTGACAAACGAAGCTCTGGCGAAAAGAGAGGTAGGGAGCGTAATTGTAAGCTACCCGACTGGGGAATTACATCCACCTCACAGAATACCGCAGCCAAATAACAATTCTCTCAATCAATCATGAAATCAAATCAATATATTTTTTTGTAAATACATACATACTAACTGTTACCCGTGGCTTCGCCCGCGTGGTCCAGGGAAGCTGCCATTAATTTGTGTATATTTTTTTCTTGTTGTCATTTTTTTACTTGATGGGATAAAAGCTTATGACAGCTTTTATCCCATCAAGTAATAATAAATAGCTTATGACACTCTCCAGACCGTAAACTATCCCCGTTGTCACACAAAAATCATGTCGGTACTTAGGTTACTTTCGATGTAAAAGAAGGACAAATGATTACAAAGTTTATTTTTCCCATTGGATTAATATGTTTTTCCGTGATAAAAAGTAGCTTATGTCACTCTCCAGATCGTAAACTATCCCCATTAAAAAAATCACGTCCGTACTTTGGTTCGTATTTGACGTGAAAGAAGGACAAATGATTAACTTTATTTTTTCCCGTGGGAATAAAATGTTTTTCCGGGATAAAGAGTAGCCTATGCCACTCTCCAGGCCTTAAACTATATAAAAAAAAAACATGTAAATCCGTTTCTTACTTTTGACGTTAAAGAAGGACAAACAACCTTTTACCTATATTATGCTATAGTGATTTAATCTTAAAAGATAGGCATATGCGCAAATTTACGCAGCGCACGCAACTTAAGCCCTCAAAAGGAATATTTTTTTCCCGTTTTTTATCGGTGCTCCGCGCCTATTGGTGTTAGCGTGATGTTATATAGCCTATATATAGCCTTCCTTGAAATATAGGCTAACACTAAAATATTTTTTCAATTCGAACAAAAAAACAAACAAACTCTTCAGCTTTATAATATTAGTATAGATATTACATAGAAAACACCCAGACCAAGATAAACAGACATGTTCATGCACACAAATATTTACCCGTATCTTGTGCGGGGATCGAACCCACGACCTCGGAATCAAACTGGACATGGTTAGCCATTGGACCACCGGGGTTGTCAAATATAAATACTGTTAATATCAATACCGCTGTATGCTCGGGCATAGTAGCTAGGGACAGACGCGTGCTGTACGGCACATATCGATTCCTAGAAGGATGAAGAATAGTGTATGCTGACGCGTGATAGTTAGTCTAAGTATGTACCTATTTTAGTTTGACCAATAATAAATATAATTGAATATAAAAGAATTATTGAATAGTTTTCTTTTTATTTTGAATTCTTTACTTTTTCATAATATACCAAAACATCACTTGTTTGCATGTTGAATATAATATACTTCATTAATAAAAAAAATGTATTTTTACATGTGGTTTATTTATTTTCATTTAATTATATTTCCAGTAAGTACTTTTAACTATTGTATTGACGGGTGTAATACTACACGGGTGTAGATAGTCGCTTCGCTATACTGTGGCGTCTCGGCAGCGATCGCGCGCTTGTAAGCGGGTACCCCGCGCCGGCTCCTCTCAAGCCCCACACCTCACCCCCTCGAAAACGTCCAAGCCCTGGACTCACGTCACCTTAATATGGCAATGTGGTATTTAATAAATATGACTGGAATCTTAATAACAATAATAAAAGCGAGGCACAGTACGATCTCTCGTTGCATTTTCAGCTAGCCGGCAGGGTATCTACACCACGTGCAGGTGAGGTTGGCTTTAGCTCGAAGAACGTTAATGAGCTACTTACACCCCAACTTTTGTTTATATTTAAAATGAAAGTTATTATAATTTGTTAAAATTTCTTTTGTTAAAGTCTTATTGTTTAAATGCGATTTAATTAATTATTATTATCCGGTTAGGTTTAACCATAATGTTCCGTAATTTTAACATTAACGCGGGTTATATCTAAACTTTTAAATCGGCCATATGGACAACATGAAGGTAAGAATCTTTTACCGACCCCCCAGAAGCTCCCGAGGTGACGTTACGCCACACTGTGAGCCCTCGACGGCTTCAGCACACTTTGAGAAAGACTGCTCTGAGTAGTCTAGTTCCCTAGATTGAAGGAATATCTAGGGCACACGATTCCAATTATCCGGATACCCGATAGATTTTGTATCCATCCGGCCATCTGTTACTATTCGGATATTCTGGATAACTAAGTAATTTGTTTTATTATTTCCTACCCTTGTTCTACTAAAGCCTAATATCGTCATAACACGGTATGTAGGTACATATTTGACCTTTTCTACGTAGCAGTGAGAAAGAAGTGAAAAAGGTCCTAATAATTAAGAATATAATGGATTACAATAAATTTATTTAAATGAATATTATTAAGTAAAAAATAATTGAAGGTGGATTTAAATGTAATTTTATTTAATTAGAGAAAAGTGCGAATTTGACCTTGCTTTTCTGTGCTGACGAGTGAGCCCAACCACACGTTAAAATATTACTTACGACTAAGTCATATGTTAATGTATCTATTAGTTATAGTACTTAGTTTCTATTAATTAGTAAACTACCTCTATAGATTCACCACAGGATTCACTCAAGTTCCCGTGACCAGAGGCCTGCCTTTATTTGGCATTACGTAAGTCTATGAATTGCCATTCAGCGTGGCAATGCTGCCAACCTTGGAGATCGATGCCTTTTGACAGTGATGCGGAGGAATTTTTTGACGCGGTTTAGTTATATTTTTTTCTTCTTTCTTTTTATATATATATAATAATATTCATTTTAAGCTGCGTTTATTTTTAGTTACATACATAAGTTTGTATTTGAATATTAGTTTATTTTTAGTTAATTTAGTTTGTTGCAAGCAAGTTGCAACGGAGATTTTTTATTTCTTTTCCTTTATTTGAGGGTGTAGTGGCTTACTACGATCTGTTAAGCCAAAAACCAACCTTACCTGTGAGGTGCACGTGGTGCACCCTGCCGACTAGCAAAAGAGGCTCTGGCGAAAGAGATGTAAGGTATAGCGTATTAGATAAAACAGTGAAGTGACTTTATTGAGTCACTTCACTTCGTTTTATTTCTATGGAGAAAATTATTGTTTATCAATCAATCACACTAGTACCACACCCTGGACTAACTACACTAAAGACTAATAATTCACGACATTTGTATGGAGTGGTCCATACAAATGTCGCGTCGTGAATTATTAGTCTTTACATAAACAATGGTCTGTGCACAGCGTGAATGAGCGTGTGTGCACGCGACGCCATACAAACTGTTCCAGATTCGTCCCAGACGTATGGCAACCTACTCCCTGTCGCTCTCTCGTGTCGACCTACACGACAGAGAGTGGCCATACTGTACGTAGTACTACTTATTAGGTACTTATACTGTGCTAGTACTATTTCGTATTCTGTGCTCTATGCTAGTTACGTGTATTTTTTTTATATTAGCTCATAATAGATATCTATTAATCGTCATTGTTATTTCATCATCATAATTTTATAGCTGGACTTTTTTGACAAGACGGTGTGCCTTATTTCGGCACTGCCCAGGTCTCAGATCTTGATTTTAACTAGACAAAAAATTAGTCGTTAATTTGTCGAAATTTGTCGCCCAAAGCAAAAAAAGTCGAAAAAAAAAGTGCCGAAATAAGCCTTATTTCGGCACTGCCCAAAAAAACTACACCACCTAGCGAAAATCTGATTTCACCCAGATGTTGCCTTGAATTTGTCGAAATTTGTCGGATATAAAACACAACTGGTCGATGCGTAATTAAAAAGTTACACGCATTTTAATAATTCTCATAATAAGTATAGTCCGAGATCTTGCATCAAAATTATATCATGCACAAAATGCAACAGTAACCGTTTTATTTCCTTCCTTTTTCAGAGTCTGGCAAAGTTTGTCAATGCATGTAACTGATTTTTGATCTACGAATGCTTTAGGTGTTCCTTAGCACTACATTAGTTGCTTTTTACGACAGCCGTATGTGAATGGGTTGGTGTTATTCTACTCTACCTACGTTAGGCTCTCTGACTACAACGTGAATTTTAAAATGCGTGTAACTTTTTAATAATATAAACTCCTCTGAACACACCCCATTGTACAATCGGTAGATCACACATAGGGACGCAAAATCTCTTCTCATACTTACAAGTTACAGTTAATAAGGGTAAAGTTCTCCAAGAGAGGAGAGTAACACATTTATTTTGTCGTATATTTCACCCTTGCTCTTTCCACTTGACACATCATTTGTGTCATTTGTCTGGAGACTCTCGAGTCTGTGTCGAGTGGGCGCAGTCGCGCAGTGTCGGGTTACCAGCTGCGAAAATGACTTTTCCTGGCAAAATCCCGAACTTTTAATTAAATTTCCTGACATGTTATATAAATGTTACAGTTATTCAAACAGATGCAGTGAAAATTATAATTTTAAAACTCGCGGGTGAACTTGATGTATGTTTTTTTTTGTGAATAAAATGCTCAATATGTGACATTTTTTTTTATTTTCTTCCATTTTTGTTTATATAAGTATTCCTGACGTTTTCAATTTTTCCTGACAGACCTGAAATTTCCGGACATGTTAGAAAAACTCTTGTCACCTGGTAACCCTATGTAGGGTATGTACTCGTACACCACGGGAACGGGACCCAAACGGCCCACTCATTATCATGCCGCGGACGGAGAACGTGTTGAGAGTCCAAGTGTAGTCTAACCAGGTGTCCCTAACGCTTAGGACGGCCTTCAGATTAGCGTTTGATATATAAAAGCTCGGTATTCGAAGGGTTTAAAGGCGTGCCTTTTGACGCGCCCGCTACCTTAAGAGCGTTGACGCGCTTGTACGAGTAAGCTCGTATAAGCGCGAGCAGCGAGAGCGAGCGTTCGGCTTTTTGAAGCGCCTTTGTCAAACGAAAGTATACACGCATTACACGCAGAAAAAACGCTAATCTGTAAGCGCTCTAAGCTGAACCCGATTGAGATCGGACTTTTTGACTGTGAAAATCAAACTTGCGCTTAGATTTATGGTAATTGTGTTATGTTTGCAATGACCTATGGTGCAGAGACTTGGACATAGATCATCTGACTAGTCCACAGACCATCGGAGTGGTCCACAAGCTAAAGGTCGCGCAGCGAGCGATGGAGAGGGCTATGCTCGGAGTTTCTCTGAGGGATGGAATCCGGAACAAATTCGACGGAGAACCAAAGTTGTCAACATACCTTCAGAGTTTGCAAGCTGAAGTGACTATGGGCGGGTCACATCTGCCGAGTAATGGCAGATGGGGGGGGGGAAGGTATTAGAGTGGAGGCCGCGCGTAGTACGACGAAGCGTTGGGCGCCCTCCTTCTAGCTAGATGACCCGATGACCTTAAGAAAGCGGCTGGATGCGGAAGGCGGAGGATCGTATTCGGTGGAAACCATTGGGGAAGGCTTATATCCAGCAGTGGGTAGATGCAGGCTGATGATGATGTATTATGTTTACCCATAGTGACCCTAGAGCCCTACCGATTGATTTGACAATGTTTGTCACGAACATAAACCTAAAGCCGTGTAGGAATCATGTACGAACAAATATGTTGGGTTACATGACGGGACAATTTCGTTTGCATATAATAAATAAAATAAATATTGTCAGACAAATTACACAGCGTCATCTAGCCCCAAAGTAAGCAAAGCTTGTGTTATGGGTACTAGACAACTGATGAACATACGTAAATACATTATTTTTTTTTGTAAATACATACTTAATATACATAGAAAACACCCAGACTAAGACAAACAGACATGTTCATGCACACAAATGTTTGTCCTATGTGGGAATCGAACCCACGAGCGTTGGTGTCGAAGCCGCGTCATTGACCGCTACGCCACCGAGCTCGTCATGCATATGCGTACCATTTACGAACATCGAAAAACATTGTGCTCATTGACGATCCAATTTTGTACTTCTTTGAACGACATTATTTTCCTAAACGTTACGTAACAAAAATGTATGTACATAGATACAAACCAAAGTATTATAACGAACACAACGTTCCATAAACCAGTGTTTTAACGACCACAACGTTAAATGTGCGTCTGCGGTACGCACCTGTAAACGTAGTTGTCGCGTATCATGAAACGCAACAATTTGTTTGTAAGCGTGTACACGGCTTTACCGTGCTGAAAAGAGTCTAATAAATAAAAAGGCTTGATAAATGAAAAGACAACTCTGCTTCTCGCCTGTACAGTGAAGTATCAGCCTTAGCACAGATTATAATACTACCTATACTGGTATAGCTCAAGTTTGACGAGCCCGGTGGTGGAATGGCTAGCACTTTGATTCCGGGGTTGCGGGTTCGATCCCCGCACAAGACAAATATTTCTGTGCGTGAACATGTCTGTTTGTCTTGATCTATCTATGACGAGCTCGGCGGCGTAGCGGTCAATGACGCGGCTTTGACACCAACACTCGCGGGTTCGATTCCCGCACTCGACAAACATTTGTACGCATGAACATATCTTAGTCTGGGTGTTTTCTATGTATTATAAGTATGTATTTACAAAAAAAATATGTATTTACGTATGTTTATCAGTTGTCTAATACCCATAACACAAGCTTCGCCTAATTTGATGCTAGATGGCGCTGCAGGCGCTGTGTAATTTGTCTGACAATATTTATTTATTTATTATTTTAAAAAATGTATCTACTTAAGTATAATATCAGTTCTCTAGTTCTCACAGTACAAGCTTTGCTTAGTTTATGGCTAGATGGCAGTGTGTCAATTGTCCAGGAATATTTATTATTTATTTATTTATAGCGGGAGATGGTCAAAACCTATCTAAGGCCCTCAGCAGTCTGCTTATCTCGTAATCATAGCATATGCCTTTTGTTACATGCAGTAAGACGATACTGAGTACATAGAACTCTTCATACGGATCGTCGCGGCGCGGCAAGAGGTACCTACGATACGATCGCGCGACGTGCCGTGTGCTGATGGCCTAACAACCCTTCAAATGAAGAGTAACCCGTACACTACCGTACACTACTAAGTATATGGATCGTTTACGAGCATCATTTATCCCTACTAATATGTATTGTAATGTCAATTTTGTTTGTTACGCTTTCACGCCGTAACAACTCGACAAATCAACATGAAACTTTGTACACATATTCTCAAAAGTATTATAAAGAACATAGGACACCTACTTTTTATTAAAAAAAAGTAAACGCGGGCGAAGCCGCGGGTGGAAGCTAGTATGAAATAAAAAAGACATTTCATAGTTCTGAATTGTTTTTTAATATTATTATGTAGGTATTATTTTTTGTACAGTAGGAGTATAGAAACTCAAAATCTTGAATAAAAAATGTTAATTTATGTAAATCCATATGCATGTATATTTCGTTACTTATTATGAGTTGTATTATTTTTTGTACTGTAACATATACGGTGAAACAATTACTTAATCATAATTTATGACTTATCTACATTAAAATCATTAAATAAAACTATTCTAAGATCTTACTTATAGATCTATTAATCGCTCAAATATCATTTTTTTTTTACAAACGAGCGAAAATCAATATCATAATCAGTGTTAGGTCGCAAAGCCGATATGAAATTATAGAGCAATTATTTTTTATATTAATTACTAAGATGGCAAACAAGTATGCAGCCCGTATGATGGGAAGAAGGTACCGCAACCTATGGATGCCTGTAACACTAGGGGCATATCAACCAACCTTACGCAATCCTAACACGTGCACACATCGAACGATATCATTCACTTACACAATAGCCCAGTCATCATAGGGGTTTCACCTCGGAATTCGAGATAATCGACTGTAAAATCAATTATATTAATAGTATGGATTAGCATCTCCAACGAACCATGAACTGTACCTACAATGAATTTTAAGACATCAATTTGTATGTATGTTCGTCTATACTATAGACGAACATACATACAAATACGTCTATACTATAGACGAACATATAAACTTTATAGTATAGAGAAGAGATATAAAAAATTAACTCAATGCCGTAGGTATAGACTCTATACCAACGGCATTGAGTTAATTTTTTATAAACTTTATAACCTGAAATAGACGCAATTTTCATGATCTAGCGATGGACAGAACTTTTGCGGCGCCGTCTACAGCACAGGGAACATCTTACGTGCATAATTTATATCAAATCAGTAAGTAATACTTATTATCACATAAAATTCGTTTCTTCCAAAATATACCTACAGCAGCCTTATAGTTTACAAATCTCTATATGACTTTTTGTATCTAGGATAACGCAGAGAGAGAGTTTAGTTAATTATAGATATATAAAATAGCACAAGATCTAAAATGGAAATAAAAACACATTTTCTCTGTAATAAATTGTAAAATGATCTGGATATAAATCAATTTTCAAAATGTGTAAAAGAATTCTCATACGTCACCCTAACTATCATATCGCCAGGGTCGAGTGAAAACGTCCACTAGAGTGAATTTTGAAGTAGGAATAATAGAAGAAGAAAAGATGATATCCTACAATGAGTTTTACTCTGGCAATAATGCATTTATGACAGTGAGGTTCTATTTGAAATGATGGCATTCGGACTCTGTTATGCTGAATGCATGCAACCACAGAAATATAAAAGGACTAGAAATAACAAGTGGGCGTTACCCGCGTAGGTCAATATACTCCAATTTGGCATATCTCGATCGTCGCATATCTCAGTCGTCATTTGTCACAGCCGCGGAAACAATCATAGAAAAAAAATATAAAAATGCCTTCTTGTGCCATATTATCGTGTAAGAATAATAGTAGCAAAAATAATGTGTCTAATGGTGGCATTTCATACCATCGGTAAGTAATATTTCTCATTATTTAATAGAATTTAAGCATATTCAATAAAATGCACAAACGCGAACAAACTAAAGTAACCTTTATGCGTTTAATTTTAAGGTCAAATTTCTAACGCACTCCACGTCTCTTGTTTAGAACATTCTAGCGTTAATCGATTAGTGATGTGACTCATGTATCGTCAGTATTTATTTACTTGATTATTTACTCCCATCACGATATTGAAACAGTATAATTTTTGAATTATGAAAAAATATTATATCATAATTATGAACATAATATAATAAATTGTAAGAAATGTTATAAATTATAAATAAATATAGGCAGGCATAAGAAACCAGCTGTAGCGCGAGGCTTCGCTCGCGTAGCACTTCGTTGTCACATATAAAGTATCCTATATATTAATCCAGACTATCTATATTTGTGCAAAATTTCATCTAGTCTGATCGAGTCACAAAGTTCTAAACATCCTCACAAACTGTCGCATTTATAATTATTAGTGTGAAGTATGATTTCACCTATCATCATCATATATCATCATAATTAATAAGTTTTTTCAAAAAAATATTTTTTGGGACAAGCTTCTACGGCAGCTTTTACGTTTATCATGCATTGTCATCCAAACAAACGTGTACTACAAAATTTCAGCTCAATCGGTTGAAAATCTGTCTCAAAATTAAGTTGCACCACCCGAATGCATTCCACCCGAACAAACATTGTTACATACTGACATACATACATTGTAAGTTGAAGAAAAGATTGTAAAAATATTCAATTTTATGGTACCAAAAATTATATTAGGTAGATATTCATTAATCCGGTAGCAGTACTCGGTGATACTTGGTGTTCCTCATTACTACATCACTTCGAAAAGTAGTGATATCGACATTCGTGCAGTACGGTCATTCAAATATCAGCCTTTAGTCAAGGACAGAAGTCATAATATTAAAATCAATATTAGTAGCGCCACCTTGCGTCGATTAGCTATACTGTTTAGAATCTGACAGAATAAGAAGTACAGCTATTGCTCACTAGATGCTTATTCGGGATTTAATTGTTTATGAACCGTGTCATAACTGCATAAGGTTGAATTTAAACTAACATATTTTTGTATATATGTCATTTTTTACAGTATTTTTAGACCAATCATAGCACAAACATGCATGTAGTAACACGTTAACATTTTGCTTTACATGTGTGAGTTTGGCGACAAAGGTTTTCTTACTAATAGGTCGTCATACGATTTCTACGTGTTTTTTTATTTCTGTGCATGCAACCAACAGACTATGCCAAATTGAGAGACATACATAGCGAGAAACTGGAAATCTATTCGCAACAAATTCTAGCAGTTTGATGACATATACTTCCGAAAACGTATACTGCGTGATATTTTTATTCCTATTAAACTTAATATAGCTATAACTTAAAAGTAACAAAATGACGTTGGATCTTTTCTGCATAACAGAGTCCATTTGTAATACTCAGTTATAAGACTTAAAAACATATTTCTTATAATACTTAAGCTCTTCTATACTTTCATATATATCATGAAGAGCTCTGTGCTCGAACTGTTTTGGTGGTATTGACGAATAATGTTTGGGATACCACCGTTTTACTAATTCCTTTACACTACTCACGTCTATTATTCTATAATGTAAATAATCGTCAAGTTTTGGCATGTACTTCCTAATGAACAAACGGTCCATATACACGCTGTTGCCTCCTAAAGGGCACTTCTTTTCTGGTGTGTGAGCACGAACAAAGTCTAGAATTGTCTTCTCTGCTTCTGCGAGAGAAATCTTCGATTTCCGGCTAGCCTCCGTCAATCCAGTCTGTGAAAAAATTAAAGTAGATATTTTTCAGAAATACCACTACATATAAAACACATTAAAACAAGCAAAGCATTTGCAATATTAAAAGTGATATTACATTGTAATGAGTACCTACTATCTGCCGAGTAAGTGATGGCAGATGGGGGAGTAAGGTATTACGAGTGGAGGCCGCGCGTAGGACGACGAAGCGTTGGACGCCCTCCTTCTATATGGTCCAATGACCTTAAGGAAGCGGCTGGAAGCGGCTGGATGCGGAAGACGGAGGATCGTATTTGGTGGAAAGCATTGGGGAAGGCTTATATCCAGCAGTGGGTAGATACAGGCTGATGATGATATGATGATGATGAGTACCTACTTATAAATTTAATACACAGACATACATTATATTTAAATAACAGTACATATATTTTCAAAATTAATATTAAATTAATATCTACCTATATTTAATTAAGGTAACTGTTCTGCTTTTTAATTATACTTTTAAGTACTTTTATAATAATTCTGTTTTCATGTAAGTGTATTATTGTAATCTTGATAAGAGAATAAATTCTTTACCTATATGTTTGTGGATTGATATTTTTTGTTACATTCTGAAAAATTAATACATCCTAATACTAGGAGCCATCCTAAAAGGTGCTATTTATAGAATACCTTAGGAACTCTCCATACAGATGCTATTTAGACAGGTATTCTACATGAAATACGTCTGATTCAGCTAAATTTCCAACGAAATAAGATGTTATCCCTTATGTAAAACATCAAAGTTCATCAAGTGGGTAGTATAAAAATATTTTTTTTTATTAATAAGTAAATAAAATCTTATTAATCTGAGCAAAGTTCGATCCATGACAATTCCCAGGATAGGAAACCAAGATGTTTCAGAAACATTCAAATTTGTCTGATGGTTGAATTGACAGAGAAATGAATGAAAAAAAATGAAAAAAAAAAAAAATGTTTTTACCGAGCATTCCTAGTATAGGTACTTATACTGTGGTATAGGACAGAGCATGATAAGAAAACACAAGGAAAGTTCTTTAGCAACAAACGTGGGTATGTGATTTCAACTTGCTTACATCATCAGCTATATTTTGCATAGAAAATAACAATTTTGACAACCAATCTTGTGTTTTGTTTTTTTTTTTTTTTGAGTTTTGGCAATATACGGAAAGAACTTGCCTGGTGATTTTTTACCATGGTATAGAAAAGCAACCCGACATCAACCCATAATCATCCCACTGCTGGGATACGGGTCTTCCCTCAATCAAAGGGGGTTTAGAGCATACTCCACCACGCTGCTCAACTGCAGGTTGGCAGAGACAACTAGCCATTATGAAATCTGAAGTGTTGCAGCAAGTGTTGGTGACAATGCATAATCTATACAAGGTGCGGTCCAAAAGTGTCCAACCTAACAAAGAAAACAAGTAGATATATTTACAAAACCTTTTTTATTTTTCGATATAGTCCCCCTCTATTTCAATGCACTTTGCAGATCTCATGATAAGCATTTCTATCCCGTTAAAAAAATACTCTGGACTTTTGTCCTCAAAATGGGCGAAAACCGCTTGAGCCACTTCATCATCCGAAGAAAATCGTCTTTTCCTTAAGTCTGCCTTAAGTTTCGAGAACAAATAGTAGTCGCTTGGGGCCAGGTCGGGACTGTAAGGCGGGTGCCGAATTTCCTCGAAGTCACATTTTGCTACAGCAGCTTTGGCAATTGCAGCAGTGTGAACGGGAGCATTATCGTGAAGAAGCCGAACACCTCTACTGAGTTTTCCACGTCACTTCTGCTTGATCGCCTCTCGTAACTGCTCAATAAGGGTGGCGTAGTAGGTGCCATTTACTGTGGTATTCCTTTCTTTTATGTCAATCATTAGTATTCCGTGACAATCCCAGAATACTGTTGACATTATCTTTTTGGAGGATTTCCTTGGCCTTGCTAGGCGGCTTTTCACCAAGACGACGCCACTCCATCGATTCCGTTTTCGACAGAGGATCATAGTATAAAACCATGGTTTCGTCTCCCGTAACAATTGACTCCAAAAAACTGTTTCTGTAATGCCTATATGCGTTTTAAACTTCTTGAGAACACACTTTTCGCTAAGTTCGTTGCAAGCTCGAAAGAAGTTTGGGTACCCACCTAGCACTAACTTTATTCATGTGAAGATGTTCATATAGAATCCCAAGTACTGAAGTTTTCGAAAGCCCGGTTCTTGCCGTTATTTCTTTAGTCTTAAGTCTTCAATCACTCAGAACTTCCTCTTCCACTAATTTGACGCAGTCCTCGGTGAGTACTTCCACAGGCCGGCCAGATCGAGGTTCGTCGTCAATGGACTCCCGCCCTAAATGAAACTGCTTACTCCATTCTTTTACGGTGGAAAATGACGGAGAAGTATCCCTGTACACTTGGTCGGGCTGACCCCTTCCTTTGTCAGGAATTTGATCACAGAGCGATATTCCAATTTAAACATTTTGAAAAATTTCCGACGGGCTGACCCCTTCCTTTGTCAGGAATTTGATCACAGAGCGATATTCCAATTTAAACATTTTGAAAAATTTCCGACGGGCTGACCCCTTCCTTTGTCAGGAATTTGATCACAGAGCGATATTCCAATTTAAACATTTTGAAAATTTTCCGACTAACAACCAACAAAAACCCCAAAACCATACACGAAAAAGCAGCATAAATGACAATTGTGATGACATATTTTTTTTGTTTTTTTGTAAGCTGCCCAATTCTCCAGCCAGAAACTTTTGGACCGCACCTCGTAAGTGCATCTACAAGCAGATACAATATATTTAGAGAGAAATGCATGTAAGAGATGGTATTACAACCTCTTGTATTTCGCCTCTATCTATAGTAGTATCCCACTCTAAATATATTATATCTACTTAGTCTGTAATGCCCAATATTCCTCCTTTTGCACGAGTATATAGCTTACAATTACTACTACACACCAAGAGGACTGTGTACTTAAATCAGTGTTTCTTAACCTGTGGTCCACGGACCCCTAGACATTAATACAGTATTTTTATTGTTTTTTATAAAAATGTAATTCGTTTTTAGTACTAAAATAAATTGTTTTAAATAAATTTATTCCTGTTTTTTATTAAGGGGATCCTGGAAATTGTGTTTGATTTTCTAGGGTCCGCGGACCGGAAAAGATTAAGAAACGCTGACTTAGAGATTTGAGATCCATAAAGAGACATTTTAATACCTCACCGTGATGGGTGGTACTCCAAGCGTTCATATTATTCAGTATTTCTTCCGGTTGGTGTATCACTATGTCAGGCCCGATCGCTACCACATCCAACTCTGCATCCGACACTAAGCAAGCTATCTCCAAGATATGATCCTTATTTATGTCTAGTCCCGTCATCTCCAGGTCAACCCAAACTATCCTGCTACCTGGATTCCTTTTGGGTGGCATATTTAGGTTCACCTTCGACACTGTAAAATTTAAATTAACAGCTTGTAGGCAGATTATAGCCAGCATATAAGATAAGGTAAATTCAATTAAAAAAAAACGAAGAAAATGAAGGTATTCATATGATACGAGCCGTAGAATGTCTCTCGACCCGACGCGATACAAAGGTTAGGATTGTAACCAAAAAATAATTTGTTCACGTACAATTATTACTGCACGGGCGAGTGAGTTTTTTTGTAGCCAGAGAAGTAAGGTATTGGCGCAAATAATTCATATTTGAACAGAGACGAGAAACATAAATTAACCTTTTAAATAAATTACTTTACTTTTACTTACTTTCGTACGTAAGTGTTGCCAGACGCTGGACACTCGATCGACGACGAGACGGAGACGACGAACGAACGAAGGCCGAACGAAAACGCTAACTAAACTATAATATTTATAGGCATGTTGAAAAGGTACCGATTTATCGATATTTATAATGCGATATTTGCCGTGTGGCTTCCAGCATTAAACAATACAATTTCTGTAATTATTATTTAAATAGTTGATTTCGGCCAGCTTGCTAGAATGGGCGTGTGACCAATGTTCTAAAACTATAAAAACTCTCTATCAGTAACGTAAAATACATAAAAGTAGAACGATCTGCGATCTCAAAATTTTAATAACTTATGTCCGACGTGTTTTATTTACTTTTGTTACGGCACTAGCTACATAAACGCAATATTTAACCTAGCTGTCGTACAAATTTCTCATTTAATGCATAAAAAATAGCGTATCGTGACGTCATAATAGTGTATGCCTTTTGTATGGAGCGTTTTCGGGATAGTCCAAAATTGTGATCTTCAAGTTATCATATCTCGAGAAGTTTTTAGCCTATCGAAGTAATTCTTTCACCTTTAGTTATATTATTGTGACGTCTTTAGATAACAAATCGAAATAAAAAATGGTAAGCCTATAACAGCAGTAAAATATAAAATGCAAAAATTCGCCACCATCACCTTCCTGGTAGCTCAGTTGGAAGAGCAATCGACACTCGAGAGGTCGTGGATTCAAATCCTATTTAGCGGGGGAGGTGCATTTATATTTTTTGAAATATGTATTTAAAATACAAGTAGCCTTGTCCGTGTGGTTTCCGGCAGACTAGAATAGAATCACTCCGTCTCTTCCCGTGGATGTCGTACAAGGCGACTAAGGGAAATACATTATAAAACATCGATCAGGTGCCCCCAACCCGTGTGGCCAGCGTGGGGAGTGTAGGCCAAATCCTCCTTCTGTCTGGGACAGACGATAGAGGGTCGTGCATGACATCCGTCGTTTGAAATTTTAACTAATAATAGCTTAGCTAACAACTCTATATATTGTCATTGCATTAGCATTTGTGAAATTTGTGATCACTATTACTATCTCATATTGGGTGCAGAAAATAGCTTACATAGAAATGTAAGCTCTTTTTTGGCAAGATTTTTCTAAGCCACTCCTATGTATACATTTAGGTAAGCTATTTTCAGCATTTTTTTTTCTAAGCCACTCCTATGTATTGGTTGACAATTGTCGATAAAGTTTTGGATAGACCCGAGACACTTACCCCAGTTCTTTCGAATCTAGCACTTAAATACGTCACACGTACGACTTCCTCTGTACCTACCAGACCTACCAGAGAGAGTGACTTCTGCCGATAATTTGGCACTTCTACACACCCACTTCACACTAATAGCTACACAGGATTTTTTTTAAAAGAATAGCTTTTTAATTTTTGACATTTTTGCAATTTAATTTTGATAACAAGTTTGTGTGTGTGTTTATAAATTATTGCCTAATAAAAAAGAAAACTGATTGTGCTAAATGCGCTATTATTTTAAAAACAAAACCTTTTGAAAATTTCACCGATATATCGATATATTGATATTTTTTCCTTGATATATGGACGTCGATATTAATATTTTAATAGATATCGATATTTAGATATATCAATATTTTTTTTCACTTCCACAATTCTACATCCCTACAATTGGTGTTTTTTCTCGCCTGTGCAGGGTCTCAAGTAGCCCAATCGGCGACAATTCGCACAATCTGGCAACCCTAGTCCTACGCATCATCTTCATTCATTTCATTCTACTTCCTTCATTCGATATTTTACAATTCGATATTTATATATTGAAAATAGAAAAATCGAGCCTTGATTTTTCTGGAAATTTTGCAGCGTATGTAATCCAGCAAAATTTCATAATTTAGTGTATTATACCTACATATAGATAATATATTATAAATTATGAAAACTTATTATAAAATGTAAATTATAGTGCTTCAAGGTCGTCGCCAGCCGATGGCCCAGAGTGGGGCAAGTTGATATGGAGAATGAGAAAAGTATGAATTGTACATAAGTAAAGTCGAGAGCTCATGAAGCTTTTCACTTGTAGTACGAGCCTTACATCTACAGCGATTGTAATAATAACGGTTCAGAGTCGACCGTGTAAAGTTTCACGAGTTATTGACTGTACAATAAATGAAACTTATAATTAGATAGAATCTCTAGAGGGGGGCAGCTGCCCCTCCCTCCCCCCCTTGGCGACGCCCTTGCTTCATAATAAAGACAGTGTATTACAATGATTATATATCGCAAACTGGTATTAAATTGCGTCTGAAATGTTAATTGATTTTGTAACGAAAAAACAAATAGTCTATTGGTCATGATTTTTACGTATGCGATATCAATAACAAAAAATAATGTGAGGGGTATTTTTAAAAGCAATTTAAGGTCAAAACAATCATATTAGAGCGCCCCCCCCCCCCCCACGCTTTGCTGTGCCACAATCTTCCCGTCCCCATCTCATTGCAAAGGATTTCTATTTATTGCTATAATAAAACATCCCTCCTTATATATATATGTAAATAGTTGTTTTCAATAATTCATGCACTAAAATACCATTTAAAATCCTTCTGCCTTAATTACTTTAACTTCATTATCATTATACTTCATACCAACTACCATCCTCCGTTTTAACCCAAAAAGGGGTTGATTTCTAAAGATACATTATTAGTACACATCGCGTGCCTTATTTCTGCACAGCCCAGGTCTCAGATCTTGATTGTAACTATACAAAAAATTTGTCGTTAATTTGTCGCCCAAAGGAAAAAAAATTGCCGCTCTCCCATTAAAGAGCTCTATGGTTTTTTTTGTGGCAGCCGAACTAAGCTTATTTCGGCACAGCCCACTCGGGATCTATTAAACTACATAACATAGCGACGATATGATTTCCCCCAGAATTAGTCGTCAATTTATCGAATTCAGACACCAAGTATCAGAATTAGTCGACCTCCCGTTAAAAAGTTATTAGTATTTTTTGTGGTAGTGCCGAAATAAGCCATAGTTCGGCACTGCCCAATAAAACTACACCACCTAGCGAAAATCTGATTTCACCCATATGTTGCCTTGAATTTGTCGCAGAAAAAACACAACTGTTCGATGCGTAATTAAAAAGTTACACGCACGACGCATTTTAATAATTCTCATAATAAGTATAGTCCGAAATCTTGCATCAAAATTATATCATGCACAAAATGCAACAATAAAGTTTCATTTCCTTCCTTTTTCAGAGTCTGGCAAAGTTTGTCAATGCATGCAACTGTTTTCTGATGCTTTAACTTTTTTTTTTCTTTAGCACTACATACTCGCTTTTTACGATAGCCATATGAATGGGGTGGTCTTATTCTTCAATTCGTGCCGAAATAAGGCTTATTTCTTTTAAAAAAGTTAAGGTAAAAAAAAATTGTGATGAGAAAATAAATCATTATTATGTATCTCTTTTTAATCACGGGTCAAGCCCGGTCATTTGATAGGCGTGCGCGGGGATATGGATCCAACGCGTAGAGGCCCCTTTGAGAAGTTTGATGTAATGTTGTACGCCCGCCGTGACCCGCTCCAGGATATGTCAATGGAACGACATACCCATGAGCAGGTCTCGGCAGGCGTTGAGACTATTGCGAAGTGTGATGGAAAATAAATGGGCTATGGAGATGAGGTCTGGGTGAACTTAATACCGGGCTATTACAGAAGAGGGACGGACGCCTGCCATAACTGCTTTTATTGCTAGTTATTTGCGGCAGGCGGTGACTTGCCACTCACTAGATGGGCCCCCGAAATGCCAGGAAAACGGCCGAGGGCAACACAGGTGTGAGTGACTCAGGGATGTCGAGAGGTGTGCTGCGCTTTCTCCGAAGTTACTCGCGGCGTGATGCCCTTTAACACTTCCATCGAGCCGCCAGGTGGCGCTGTTATGTAAACATCGCCAGAGAGTGTCTAATTTTTAAATATTTATTAAAATTATAACAAAGTTGATTTTTGACATCAAATGTACAAATAGTTCAAAATATAGTGATAAATAAGAAGTACAAGAGTTCTCACACAAATTTATATAACATTTAATCTGATAAAAAACTGCAAAATATAAAGCTATCAAAAATTACGGAAAGTTTCAAATAAAAGACGTTTAAGTGATAAAGAATCGAACTAATTGAGTGAATTATAAATTGTGTAAAATAAACCATAAAACAGTGCTATACTAGTGAAAACATTAACAAAATATTTTTGGTGTATTGTGAATTTCGTGACACCCACTAGTTCTACAAATACAAATAATAAACGTTATATTATCGTGGACATACTGTAGGCAAAATTCGTCAATAAAGTCTAATGTTTCGCTGGTGTAATGCCTACATCTGCGACGGATTGGCTCGGTAACTCGAGTTCAAATCCTAACATGGTCTAACTACTTTTTGCGCGTATTAAGACTATTTCGACTCTAATTTCCTTTCTGCTTCGACCTGCTACACCATAGCCGCTGCATTAAAAAAAAAATCCTTAATTTGCCGCAAGATGGAGCCACAATGTAACAAATGTATGAATAAAATAATAAACAAACAGATATTGACATGTTCGACATGTAAAAAACAATTCCACTTAGACTGTACTAATGTTTCTTTTGGACGCTTTCGTATAATGACTACAGTCACTAAAACAAGTTGGAAATGTAACGAATGCATGGAAATAAAACATAAAAACAAATCTCCTAGCAAATCGCCAATATCAAGTACACCCATCACGTCAAATGAAAACGTTACTGTTCGGGACAAAAGATACAAAATAAATATAGCTACTAAAAATTATTTCCAGTCATTGTCGGATGACACGGATGAAGATGACTTTGAAGGACATACCGAGGAGATTTCAGGCACCTTAGATAGAAGCTGTCCCCTCACCCGTTCAACTGATATTGATAGAATTGAAAAATTAGAAAATGAAATTAAATTAATGAGAGAAAAGTTGGAAATAGCAGATGCAGAAATACAGAACGTTTTACAAGAAAATTTTAGACTACAAAATACGATCAAGGATTATGAATTAAAAATAAACAAACTGACTCACATCTGTAAATCAGGTTCTATAAATAAAAACAAAACGATTCGGGAAAAACGGCAAAGCATGAATAAATCAAAACTGAACTATTCTCATAAATTATGTCATCCTCAGCTTCAAGATAGTAAACAGGTAGCCCATGGATTATTAAATCAAGAACTACCCAAGGAAATCATAGATGGCGCTACTAGATCAAAACAATACACATTGGAACAGTCATCTAGCATCGAGCCACAGAATAATGTCGATATAAATGAACCTAAGTCGCACGTAGTGGAGATACATCCTTGTAAACCAAAAATACATATAATCGGAGGCGAACAGGTACTCGGATTAACAGAGAAAATGATAAAATACAGATCGGGAAAATGGAATGATATTTATGATATAAGTACTTTTGTAAAACCGAATGCAAGCTCCTCACAAATTTTGAGTAGCGGTTATAACTTATATGACTTAAAAATTGACGATATCATTGTTCTGTCTATAGGCACAAATGACAGAAACCCGTATAAAGTAATAACAGAATTGTGTATTTTTTTGTCTATTTATAAGAGAAATAAAATAATTTTATTGAATAGACAACGTAACCGATATTTTAATTGTAATAAATTGAGTTATGAATTAGAATTGATTATGAAAAATTATTCGAACTGTAAATTCTTGAACATTGAGCATTCTAAAACAAATGACATCTCATTACTTGACTTATCTTGTATGAAACTTAATATTGAGATTGACTACCCACATTACGTGAATAATTTTATTAAAAATGTAGTTAGACAAAGTAAGCATTGTGTATTTGACGCAAAACAAAAAGAAACAGCAATACGACATAAAAAACGCATTACCGATTATTTTCCTATTGGAATAAAATCAAAATCTTTACCTACAAAAAATATTAAAAGGACTATACTGGACTATTTTCCCCAAATTAATATTAAACCACTAAATAGTGACGTTATATCACGTGATGTTTCTCAGCAGTCACAGTTTTTTCGAAAATAATAGTTTAGTTGTGTTACATCAAAACATTGCCGGAATAATTAACAAACAGGAGATATTTTCAATTACGTTGGATGAGCTATCAAAAAAATTTAGAGACGTGGACATAATCTGTCTTTCAGAAACTTTCATCAAATCGGGCAATGAAAGAAACTTAAACTTGCTAGATTATGAGCTTGCTGCATCGTACTCCCGACATAGTAAAAAACGCGGGGGTGTATGCATTAAAATAATTTGCAATATAAAAATCTACCATACATAAAAGATATGTCAGTCGAAAAATACTTTGAATGTTGTGGCATAGAACTGTCAGAACATAATTGTATTGTTATCTGTGTGTATAGAGTTCCTAATAATTCAGTATCAAATCTAAATACATTTCTGGAAAATTTTGAAAATTTATTAATTAAAATTAGATCTAAAATAAAAAAGAAAGTTATAATTACTGGAGATTTCAACATAAACACTTTAAAAGAATCCAACATACGAAATTATTTTTTGAGATTACTGCAAAATTTCAATTACAAATCGCATATCACTGAACCTACTAGGCAAAGTTCCTGTATCGATCTAATAATCAGCAATATATATGACGCTACAGGTAGGATACATCAACTGGGCCTAACTGATCACAATACAGCACAGTCATTGGAGTTTCATATAAATAAACAATCAAAGACGTTAAAATATTACTATACAAGAAAACGTGACTTCTGCCCTGACAATATCAAAAAATTTAAGGAATGTTTGCAAAGTTTGACATGGTCTGAAGTTTATAATGAAAGTGACATAAATACAGCGTTCAATTCATTTCATGAACTTTTCACATTGTTTTATAACTTATGCTTTCCAGTAAAAAGAATTAAAGTTACCCAGAAAAGGGAAAAAGGCACATGGATAACAAAAGGTATACGATTAGCTTGTAAAACAAAACGTTCACTTAGATTTGCATATTATAGAAATAGTAACACGAACAATAAAACAAAATATCTAAATTACTCAATTATTTTAAAGAAATGTATAAATACTGCTCAAAAAATTAATAACAAAAAATATATAATTAAATCGACCAATAAATTTAAAGCGAGTTGGAATCTGATAAAATGCAATAATAGGTTAAAAAAGAAATATATAAAAAAAGTTGTTCATAATAGCAAGACTATTGATAAACCGATTGACATAGCCACGGCTTTTAATGACTTTTTTATAAATCTGACCAATGAAAATGACACTACAAAAAGTAGGTATACTAATAATAATAATAAAGTTCAACGTATAAAGGATAGCATGTTTTTGTTTCCAACAGACACCGCTGAAATTCTTAAAATCATTATAAATTTAAAAAATACTAGGTCTGTAGGCTACGACAATATCTCCACTTATGTCATCAAATCTACCAAACATATCCTAGCACCGATACTTAGTTATTTAATAAATTTGTCCTATATTCAAGGTGAATTCCCACACATATTAAAAACCACAGTGGTCAAACCTCTACCTAAAACAGAAAATACTGAAGATCTGGACAACTATAGACCTATCGCATTAGTGCCGATATTATCTAAAATTTTTGAGAAACCTATGCACACTAGAATAAGTAACTTTGTCAACAAACTGGGCATTCTGGATGAGAATCAAAACGGTTTTCAAGAAGGGAAATCTACCGCTTTGGCAGCTTTTAACCTTATACGCAAAATTCAGGGTTACACTGATAAATCTATAGAAGTAGCAGCTGTTTTTATAGATATGAGTAAGGCTTTTGACTTTGTGTCACATGATTTGCTTCTGGAAAAATGTGAAAAATATGGTCTTAGGGGTAATACTTATAATTGGCTTAAAACATATGTGAACAATAGAATGCAGTATGCTGAAATAACCAATATTGATCAGCATCTCAATGAGACAGCATATAAGTCTGAAAATAAAGAAAAAAACATGGGTGTCCCTCAAGGAAGCACCTTGGGTCCATTGCTGTTTCTTCTATATATAAATGATTTACCGAAATGTACAAAACATTTCTGTTCATTATTTGCTGACGATCTCTCTTTAGTGATTCCAAATTTATTTGATACAAAATCTGACTATAGTAATGAAATTAATAAAACGATAGCTGACATTACAAATTGGTTAAATGATAACAATTTAAAATTAAATATAAAGAAGACGAAATATATACAGTTCCATAACCAAAGAAATAAAAAAACTGTAAATTTGAGCGTTCAGAATAATGGACAATGTATCAACGAATGTAACGAAATATCATTTTTGGGGATCTTACTGGATAGTCATTGTACTTGGAAGCCACATATACAAAGAGTATGTAAAAAAATTAATAGCTTTTCGTACGCTTTATGGCGGTTAGTTAATATAGCAGACGAAAAAACTGCTCTAATGGCATACCATGGATATGTGGCATCAAATTTAAGATATGGAATTATAATATGGGGAAACTCAGTAGAAGTAGGAAATATTTTTATAGCTCAGAAACAATGTATTCGTTCCATATGTAATTTGTGTCCCAGAACAAGTTGTAAGCCATATTTTAAAAAACTAAAACTGTTGACAGTACCCTGTATGTACATTTATGAAATGTGTCAATTTGTAAAGATACACTCTCATCTATTTCTTAAAAACTGTGATGTCATTGAAAACTATCGCGGAAGGTATCCAAATAAACTAATGTTACCCACGATGTCAACAACATTGTACAGTGATACCCAATTACCCAATGGCTATTCGCATATATAACAAATTGCCAAAAGCTATTAAAGAACTACATTTTAAGGGGCCAGATCGTGAAAACTGTGAAAAGAGTGTTACGATTTTTCATATTTAACCTATTTAGATATGATTGATATCAATGATAATTTGTATATATTACAATCAAAGACCAAAAATTATTGTATGATTATATTAAACTCTTAAAATCTAATAGTTGTTTTATAATAAAGGTCAACAAACGCACAAAATTGAGAAAAAATGCAAAAACATGCCTTCGTATTTTTCAGATTTAACCCAATAAATCAACACAAATTGATAAAAAGAAACACTTTTTGAACACTGAAGAAACCAATAAATATAACATATACTTTTTTTTTGTACCTTTACAAACAAAGACTTCCTCTTTTAAAGCCCTAAAATCTAGATATGTTTTACGTAAATTCTCCATAGAAAAATGTATGAAAAATGACGCACATTCCGATATTACGAATTAGTACTCTGGGTCGCCGCTAATCGCCAGTGTGTTTTTATATGTCAAGGTGACACCACGCGCGTCGGATGCTCCAGCAAAATTACGTGTTGTGAATTTGTGTTTTTTGTGAAAAACTGTAAGTATAACTAATTTACCAATATAATGAATGTATATAAATCGTAAAAAATACAAAGAATGAATTAGATACTTTGTTGAGTAGGTTATTTTATGAACCTTGTAAAATATGTATCAATTCAGGCTTGAAACATGATTTCAACATGCTATAGCCAATATCATAAACGTATCTAGTCGGTAATCGAGAGTTTTTTTCGCAGGACTGATTGAATTTGAATTTGCCAGGGAAAAGAAAGTTTAGTACGCATTATAAAAATATGAAAGCCAAAAGATCTCGGAAAAAATGTAAGTTCCTTCCTACTTATTTATTTATCTGCCTACTTTACTACGTCTTGTCCTAAATACCTACCTAGAAAAAAATTACGAGATTTCTGTGAAAGTGTCATGTAAAAATCCTAGTTTTATTTGTGTGCTTATCCTGTCTAAGTAGTAATAATAATATAATTTATTTTCATTTGAACAGGGTACATTACAAAGCTAATACAATACCTATGTCATATGATTTAGATCGCTTGATTCAGACATATACAATAGCATGTAAATATTGGTTTGTATTATAAGTAATAAAGTCAATTTCTACCTAGTATTCGTTTTCATGTTCATCATTATTGTCTAAATATCAGATTGTGGAAGTAGGTATGTTTCATAACAGAAATAGCACGGGCGCGCGGCTTTGTCGACATACTTCCCGCCAAAGAGACGCGACGCGCCTAGGGTCTGGTGTTGTACAAAAATTACAAAATAATTATAAAGTGGATAATAATGATGAATAATATTTCCAGTATTGAAAATAAAGAAAACCTTCAGGCCGAGACTCCAAGCAACACTGCTATGCTTAGACTACACACTATAGACGTAAGTTGTTATACGTAATTCTTGTAGACTTATTACATAAATAAACAAACTACCTTGGGGTGTAAGTGGTTCATCAAGATCTTTAAACCAAAGCCAAATTCACCTGCATGCGGTACACCCTGCTGACTGACAAACGAAGCTCTGGCGAAAAGAGAGGTAGGGAGCGTAATTGTAAGCTACCCGACTGGGGAATGTACCTCCACCTCACAGAATACCGCAGCCAAATAACGGTTTCCTTGAGGGCTGTTGTCTTCCTGCGAGTGAGTGAGGTCACCAGAAAGGAAGGAGATGCTGCGATGGCAGCGGGGGTGGCGGGGGTGGCGGCGCGCGAGCGATATTTTATGTTGCGAGCGTTAATATGGCTACGGTAACCGCTTCAGATCAGGCGGGCCGTATGCTTGTCTGCTACCCGACGTAGTATAAAAAAAAAATACCTAGTTAGTGATGGACGAAGACAAAATCTCAGTAGGGTGAAGTCTTCTAGTATCGGCCTCCTCCTAATATCGGCCTTTGCGAGAAAATGGAATATAGGGTAAGTGCTCCATTGAATGAACCCTTAAGGGCATTCCAAACTTTGAAAATTACAGCCAGCTACTTATGAGATCCTAACCAAAAAATATTTTATTTTATTATGTTCACAATTTATTCATGATTGATACAGTATACATATTTTAGCAAAAATGCTGATAGTTATTGAGATAATCTGCATTTTATACAAATATGGGGTATATTTGTATAAAATGCAGGTTATCTCAATAACTATCAGCATTGAACACACAAATCACCAGAGAATGAACAAAAAAATCCAGTGAATAAACCTTTTGAAACCCATTGAATGAACTACCACTTTTATATATCAGTTCTATATATAAATTATTATGTAAGAATTTATTTCGGGTAATTGTTATTGTAAATATATATATATTTTTATTGTATTAAATAGACGATATGATTACTATTATAATTGCGTGTTACTTGATATTTTATAACCTAAAGAGAACTATCTAACATTTTTTTTTTATACCACTAAGGTGGCAAACAAGCATACGGTCCGCCTGATGGAAAGCAGTTACCGCAGCCTATGGACGCCTGTAACACCGGAGGCATCACATGCGCGTTGCCGACCCTGTAAAAACCTCTTCAAGCCCTTTTTGAAGAACCCCATGCTGTAGTCTCCTGGGAAAACCTCAACAGGCAATTCATTCCACAGCTTGATAGTACGTGGAAGAAAACTTCTCTGGAACCGCACAGTACGTGACCATTTCGGTTCTAAAGTGTGAGGATGAATTCCCTGTCGATGGCGAGCGGTGCGACTGTAGAAGGAAGCCGTGGGCATCATGTCAAACAACTCCTCTGAACACACCCCATTGTACAAACGGTAGAACACACAAAGGGACGCAAAATCTCTTCTCAGACTTAAAGGTTCTAAACCGTCTGTCAGTTTGGGATCGTCAACAATCCTCACAGCACGCCTTTGAATCGAGTCACAGGGTGCAAGCTGGTATCTAGGCGCTCCCGCCCATAGATGGCAACAGTACTCCATATGCGGCCGAACTTGAGCTTTGTATAAGTCTTTGCCGCGGGTTGAAGTAATGTTTCGCCCTGTTGAGCACACCTAGTTTCTTCGATGCCAGCTTGACCTTCCCCTCCAGATGACATCGAAACTGGACGTCGCTGGAGATGTCAACTCCTAGAATACTAATACTATTGGCGATGGTGAGGGGTGTGTTTTCGAAGTGTGGAGCCACAGCAAATGGGGGTTTCTTAGCGGTGAACGCGCAGACTTGTGTCTTAGAGGGGTTAAATCGCACTAAGTTCTGTCGCCCCCAGTCGGACACTCTACTTAGTGTGCTCTCAATTTGCGACACAAGTTGTTCGCGGCTCTCCTCCACCAAAGAACGAGGGATATTTGCGCGGCCCGTGTAATAAGTGTCCCCGGTGCTGTCGTCCGCATAACAATGAATGCTGTCATTATACAACATATCATTAACATGCAGCAGAAACAGCGTCGGGGACAATACAGAACCCTGCGGGACGCCAGCATTGATGTCCATGCTATCGGAGCAACTGCCATCTACAACGGCTCTAATGCTTCTGCTGGACAAGAAGCTAGCAACCCATTCGCATAGCCCCTCGGGCAGACCGTAAGGCTAAGATGCCAAATGCTTAAAACATAATATTAATACTGGATTATTATTATAAAATATTTAATATTATTATTCATCACTTCTATGTTAGATTCTCCTTTCTCTTCTAAACTATTATATTTCTATAATAGAAGATTGGTTCTATATGTCATCATTATTTATTAATTTCTTTTTAGCTTGCATTTTGCTGTCTTTCCATGGTCGTTTTAGCTGAAAGGCACTTCTATGTGGAGATCTTTATTTATTTTATTTAATCAGTTCACTCCGTCTGGTTTTCGTCCTGGGCACAGTACTATTACTGCACTTCTAAAAGTTACTGAAGATATCAGGCTAGGTATGGAGGATAAACTGGTAATAATAAAAGAACACCTCGTTCGAATATTGGTCAAAAAATTGACAACCGTTTATAAAAGTTGTGTACAAAAAATTAGCCAACTGCATTAAGGCTAAGATGCCAAATGCTTAAAACTGTGTGTTCATTGACTAGATTTTCTTCAATTTCGTGATCCAATTATCGAACACCCCTATAATTTATTTATGATAATTAAAATTTATGCAATCTGCTTTTTGTAAGATAAAACAGTTCTTTTTACATCCTACTATCAAATTTTGTTAACACTATCACATTTATAGTGTCTACAAAGTGAATATCAAAACACGAAGTCTCAGCAATGCCCTAAATTCTGCTCCATACAATCAAAAATACGACAGAATACTTTCATTTTAGGCGGTCGCGATTTTGAAACTATAGGTCACAGGCAAATACCTGTGTGTTCAGTTGACGTAATATAATGTTTCGATTGAGAAAAAAATACTGGCTTGAGTAGAAAAGCTTAGATTTCTTATTATATTGAAAAATGTGTGTTTTGTTCATTCACTGGTGGGTGTTAATTCACTGGAGCACTTACCCTAACTATTAAAATAACCCTAAAATTATAATAGTTTTTATTCAAAAAGCGACTCTATATGCGAATAATCCATATTTTGGTGCGGGTGCTTCAATATTTGAACGTTCAGTTGGCAATAGAGCACGCGCCGGTACCGACTTGTGTCGTTTAGTGGCAGTGGCGAGTCAAATCCCGGTTGCGAGCGCATTGAGTTAGTTAGTATTTAAATGGAATTAAACATACCTATGGTATTTTATATTGTTTTTTATTGAAGAAAAACCAAGGTTTTTACATTTACTTGTCTTTTTTATGAAATAATCGCAGGGTCGAGGTTAGGGATCTTTATTTATTGATAAATCCCAATATCGGCCACCCGGCCGACATTAGGAAAATGCATGAAAACGCTAAACAACATGTTTAGCTATTTTTTATGTTAACAGGAATATTAATAAGGTTAAAAATGAAACAACAGCTTTTTTTATTAAAATTATTGTCCTGAACCGACTTTACAAACAACCAGTTTTTATTACGTTTATTTATATAAAACGTTCAAGATTTTGATCTAGTGTTATGTGTTTCAAAGATGTATTCTAAGGGAGTTCTTAGCTATGTTTGAAGAAATTTGGCCCATTCTTTTTTAATTATTTTTTATAAAAAAAAATAAAGCCATTATCTTTCTTTACAGGAACTAGTTATTGAAAACAGTCAAGAGGGAAAGGTGGATGAAGTGGAAGTTGGGCGTAGAGTAATAGATATTTCTTTTTTTTATAAAGCTCTTCAGGCCATAGGGGACCACGGTCCAATGGATTGTAAGTTAAGTTACCTCAGTATAATAGGTGAAGTAAAAGTTGGTCTGGACTCAAAACTCATCATGAAATGTAGTATGTGTAGTATGAAGTTTACTGTGTGTTTGGTTGAAAAGAAAGAAGATAGCATGGAAGTGAATCATCAAATTGTATCTGGTATCATATCATCTGGTGGGAGCTACTCTCAGTTAAAAACATTAACTGCCGCAGTAACCGTTACCAATCATGTCACCTTCATTATACAATGAAATTAATAATACGGTTTGCGATTGGTGGGAAAAGACAGCAACACATTCCATGGCAGAAGCTGTCAAGGAAGAAGCAGAGTACGCAGTCTATAGGTAGTGTTGATAAAAATGGTACACCATTAATATCTGTTGCTGTTGACGGTTGTTGGAGGAAGAGATCTTATGGTAAGAATTTTTCCGCCTTATCCGGCGCAGCTGCGATAATTGGCATTAAAACTAATAAAGTATTGTTTTTTGGAGTTAAAAATAAATACTGCGTAGTCTGTGCACGAGCCGCAAAGAACAACAGTCAGCCCCCGGAACACCATTGTTTCAAGAATTATTCAGGATCATCTACCGGGATGGAATCGACCATAATAGTTGAGGGGTTTAAACGTTCCATTGTTGATCACGGTGTAATTTATAATAAATTTGTAGCAGACGGCGATTCTAGTACTTATAAAAAAATATTAGATTCGCGTCCGTACGATAATTTAATAGTAGAGAAAATTGAATGCAAAAATCATCTTTTACGAAACTACTGCAATAGCTTGGAGAAACTGTCAAAAGACACTAAGTATCCTTGCGAATTGCGGAAATTCCTAAAAGAAAGGTATTTGCGTTTAAGAACGGGTGTAAAATGCGCGATTAAATATTGGGCGGATCAAAATCAGTCACTCGAAGAAAAAATAAAAAATCTTAGTGAAGATATCCTAAATGGTCCACAACACATATTTGGTAATCACCAACATTGCAAGGAGTATTTCTGTAGACCTGATACTCGTCGAATAGAACCTGTTGGATTACTTCCAACAATTGTTGGATGCGGATTAATGGACGCGGTAGAAATTTTAAGTAAAAGACTGTCATATCATTCTAGAAGTTTAATTCATAATTGCACAAGTAATATAGTTGAAAGTTTTAACGGAGTAATTGCCAAATTAGTTGGGGGTAAGCGTGTAAATTATTCTTCCCGTGGTTCTTATGCGGGCCGATGCGCAGCTGCTGTTGTGTCTTTTAATACGGGATCGATTCATAGTAAAACTCATGAAGTCATATTTAAATGTACTCCGATTCCTTTGATCGCGAAAGTGGAAAATTGTAATCGTAGAAACCGTTTAATTGCTAAACCTAAATTAAGATTGAAAAAAAGCCACAACACTGTATCGAAAGACGCTCACTATGGACCAAACTGCGAAAAACCTGATCTGAGTCCAGAATTATATGAGAAAGCCAAGCCATCTTTTTTAGCCGATTTAAAGTTGTCTTGTGCTGAAAGAGAGGAGCTTGAAAGGTCGACCCATTTGCAAAGAAGTAGTGCTGAGTGGATGAGTACAAGGAGAAAATTACTAACCTCATCATCATTCGGGGAAGTTTGTAAAAAACGAGAGAGCACAAGTTGTGCTGCTTTTGTTGGTAAAATCGTTTATGGTAGTAATATCTCCAGTTTGCTTGCTATACGGTACGGTATCGAAAACGAAGAAACCGAAATTAGACAGTTAGAAATTCAAAAGAATATTAGTATACAAGGTTGCGGTTTGTTCGTCGACGATCAATATGAATTTCTTGGTAATACACCAGATGGCATTTATGCAAACGGTTTAATTGAAATTAAGTGCCCACATTCTTTAGCTGGCATGACTCTTGATGAAGCAATGGCCAAACATACCTTTTGGGCAAGGCTTCCAAGAGTTACGTCATAAATAAAAATCATAACTGGTATTTCCAAATTCAGGGACAGGTACATATTACTAAAAGAAACGTTTGCATGCTTGGCATCTGGTTTGGTGCTACTGTACCTATGAAAGTTTATATTTTAGAAAAGGACGACAAATTTTGGAAGGAGAAAATGGAGATGAAATTAGTTAGGTTTTATTACGATTGCCTACTTCCAGAATTAGTTGATCCTCGGCAGTCACGAAGCATGCCCATTCGTGACGCGCCCAGTATCATAGAGGCTATGAAAGAGAGGAAAGAAAGACCTTTACGTGTTTTGAAAGAGAAGAACGCCTAATGGTTTTGAAAGAGACTGAGGTAACTTAACTATCCAGCCGGTCGATTCACGTAAACACGCCAGTCCAAAAGTCGTTTTAACTTAGAAACTTAGAAATCGCCTTTTGCTTTTCTGTTTTAAACGCACTTACTTATCTAGTCTTGGATTGTCATAAATCTTTCAATAGCTCAATTACTATACAATTCCTATACGATTTTGAAGAGTTACCTGGTGTAAAGAATCATCAAAATTGTTTCAAAAATACAGCGAATTGAGAATCTTCTTCTTTTTTTAAGTCGGTTAAAAGGGCTTAATTTGCAAAAAACGAAGTGACATTTTTAAGTCCCTACGCTACGGTTTTTATTACGTGAATCGGGCAGCTGGTACTCATTCTGATAAGTTTTGCAATAGCAATTGATTTTATCATCAAATTAGCAGAAATCAAAATTTGATCAGTAATCGTTAAAATGAAAAAACATTAGAATTTTGAACTCATATTTTGTTATTGTTTACTTACTTTTAATTAGTATATTAATAATTTATAAACTTGTGTTTCATTTATTTTTGTACAACCCTAGCACGCTTTTTAGATGGCGACTCATATTTGTTATTGTTTACTTACTTTTAATTATATGAATCATTTTTATACTTTCGTATACTAGCGTAGCAAAAGTTATTAACTCAAAAATTACATGCAAACAAAGTTGAAAAAAAAGTTGACATGGCCGATAATTGGTGCCACCACCCTATTTGAGTTTACGCAATAGGCACATTTCCTTGCGTAGAGATATACACTAGCGAGGAAAGCTCGATGTTATTTCGACCGTACTTCCTACTGAATTTGCAATTATTTTGTTGAATGAATATTTTACGAAATAAGAATAAACTTTGGTAGGAAAATTACAAATAAATACATAGTTGGAATTTTTGGTAAGTAGAATACAAAAAGGTCAGTCCGGACCTGCTCTTGATTGTTTAATATAAATAGAAAAACATAAAAATTGTGTCTCAACTACTCTTATTAATCTAGTAATTAATATTTATTATCATTTTATAACGAAAAACTAGTCTTAGAATATTTTACACTCGTCGTTTATTTCCAATAATCCAACATTTTTGTTATGCTGTAAATATTCAACTTCAATAACAATTGGAACGTTTGTCGCAAAACATTTTGAAAATCGCGCTGTCTTTGGGTCATTCACCCGCCCCGTCGGTTGTTTCAGTAAACAGTAGCGCTGCGGTCGCTCGAAACCGATGTCGCGCCTAGACAATCTGGGCCCTTAATTTGTTTAAAACTAAATTGTACCGCGTTCTTCTAGACAAATGTTACTACACTGTTTCAGAGTATCTGACTGATGTCAATATTATGATTTAATTTGATGTATATTATTGTTTTTAAACAATTTTAATTATAAATATTATGCATTTTATGACATGTATTTTACATTAGACATAATTCTGACATGTTTTTTAAGTTTTTTTTTTTTTTTTGACAATTTTAATTCTAACGTATTTGTAATATAATTTCTGACATAAATTTTATGCATTTTATGACATGTATTTTACATTAGACAATTCTGACATGTTTTTTAAGTTTTTTTTGACAATTTTAATTCTAATGTATTTGTATTAATTTCTGACATAATAACGACATTCATTGAATATTAAAGGAACTTTTTAGGAAGGAAGGATTTGATGTTCATATATAATAATATCAAATAATCTTAAATAATGTGCCACCTTCTTTGGAGATATGTAAAATCTGTGTGTAAAATCAATAGAAGTAAACAAATGTATTTTTTGCATGTATTATGTACTAAGTGTGTGTCCTATACTTTATCTTATACCATCAAATTGTCACCACATTTAATGCAAATAAATTATATTCTATTCTATTCTATTCTATTCACCACTGGAGCATATAGCTCTAGCGGCTCCTCTCTGGACGGCCAATGAAGGCAAGCCAGAGCTGAGAGTCCTGCGGACCTTCTTGTGTTTACATTACACTCCGACCGATGAAGACACGTCGAATACGAAGGCTCTAACCGACTCTCTGGAGACTCGGGTCCGTGGTGTCGCTACTCACACAACAGCTCGCCACACAAGCTGCCCTGCGGACTTATTATTATTATTATATATCTCACTTAATTAACGAGTCTAGCCCGGTCATTTGATAGGCGTGCGCGGGGATACGGATCCAACGCGTAGAGGCCCCTTTGAGAAGTTTGATGTAATGTTGTACGCCCGCCGTGACCCGCTCCAGGATATGTCAACGGAACGATATACCCATGAGCAGGTCTCGGCAGGCATTGAGACTATTGCGAAGTGTGATGGAAAATAAATGGGCTATGGAGATGAGATCTGGTTGAACTTAATATCGGGCTATTACAGAAGAGGGACGGACGCCTGCCATAACTGCTTTTATTGCTAGTTATCTGCGGCAGGCGGTGGCTTGCCACTCACTAGATGGGCCCCCGAAATGCCAGGAAAACGGCCGGGGGCAACACCGGTGTGAGTGACTCAGGGATGTCGAGAGGTGTGCTGCGCTTTCTCCGAAGTTACTCGCGACGTGATGCCCTTTAACACTTCCACCCCTGGAGCATGTAGCTCTAGCGGCTCCTCTCTGGACGGCCAATAAAGGCAAGCCAGAGCTGAGAGTCCTGCGGGTCTTCTTGTGTTTACACTCCGACCGATGAAGACACGTCGGAGACGAAGGCCCTGACCGACTCTCTGGAGACTCGGGTCCGTGATGTCGCTACTCACACAACAGCTCGCCCCAAGCTGCCCTGCGGACTTATTATTATTAATATTATTATTTATTCAATATTCTCAGTAGATGACCACGACTTTAGATTGTGAATGTCGTTTAACAATTAGTGTACCACGTTAATGTAACTGGATTTAATCCAATCTCATGATCAGAATCATTCAAAATAAACGTTTAAATATATTTATTGTTACAATATTTAAAGTATTACGTCTTATGTCACCGCGCGAGGTATATTATTATACTTTGATAAACGGTCAACCATATGACATATACACACACATTTGTAGGTATAGAGACATGGTCTGTTTATGTGGTAGCTTCGTATGGAGTGGCCAGGGTGTAGTGTAACCACAGTATAAGTAATTGTACTAACGTACAGTATGGCCACTCTCTGCCGCTCTCACTAGTCGACCTCACCTCCCCTCTGAGACCGATGTGGAACAGTTCACAAGGGATACCACAACGTACGAATTGATGTCGCTCGCATTTTATTCTCCATTCAGTTTAAAATAAAAGATAGGAGTTACTTGTGCAGTGGACGGATGTCTCAACAATTGTTGGATGCGGATTAATGGACGCGGTAGAAATTTTAAGTAAAAGACTGTCATATCATTCTAGAAGTTTAATTCATAATTGCACAAGTAATATAGTTGAAAGTTTTAACGGAGTAATTGCCAAATTAGTTGGGGGTAAGCGTGTAAATTATTCTTCCCGTGGTTCTTATGCGGGCCGATGCGCAGCTGCTGTTGTGTCTTTTAATACGGGATCGATTCATAGTAAAACTCATGAAGTCATATTTAAATGTACTCCGATTCCTTTGATCGCGAAAGTGGAAAATTGTAATCGTAGAAACCGTTTAATTGCTAAACCTAAATTAAGATTGAAAAAAAGCCACAACACTGTATCGAAAGACGCTCACTATGGACCAAACTGCGAAAAACCTGATCTGAGTCCAGAATTATATGAGAAAGCCAAGCCATCTTTTTTAGCCGATTTAAAGTTGTCTTGTGCTGAAAGAGAGGAGCTTGAAAGGTCGACCCATTTGCAAAGAAGTAGTGCTGAGTGGATGAGTACAAGGAGAAAATTACTAACCTCATCATCATTCGGGGAAGTTTGTAAAAAACGAGAGAGCACAAGTTGTGCTGCTTTTGTTGGTAAAATCGTTTATGGTAGTAATATCTCCAGTTTGCTTGCTATACGGTACGGTATCGAAAACGAAGAAACCGAAATTAGACAGTTAGAAATTCAAAAGAATATTAGTATACAAGGTTGCGGTTTGTTCGTCGACGATCAATATGAATTTCTTGGTAATACACCAGATGGCATTTATGCAAACGGTTTAATTGAAATTAAGTGCCCACATTCTTTAGCTGGCATGACTCTTGATGAAGCAATGGCCAAACATACCTTTTGGGCAAGGCTTCCAAGAGTTATGTCATAAATAAAAATCATAACTGGTATTTCCAAATTCAGGGACAGGTACATATTACTAAAAGAAACGTTTGCATGCTTGGCATCTGGTTTGGTGCTACTGTACCTATGAAAGTTTATATTTTAGAAAAGGACGACAAATTTTGGAAGGAGAAAATGGAGATGAAATTAGTTAGGTTTTATTACGATTGCCTACTTCCAGAATTAGTTGATCCTCGGCAGTCACGAAGCATGCCCATTCGTGACGCGCCCAGTATCATAGAGGCTATGAAAGAGAGGAAAGAAAGACCTTTACGTGTTTTGAAAGAGAAGAACGCCTAATGGTTTTGAAAGAGACTGAGGTAACTTAACTATCCAGCCGGTCGATTCACGTAAACACGCCAGTCCAAAAGTCGTTTTAACTTAGAAACTTAGAAATCGCCTTTTGCTTTTCTGTTTTAAACGCACTTACTTATCTAGTCTTGGATTGTCATAAATCTTTCAATAGCTCAATTACTATACAATTCCTATACGATTTTGAAGAGTTACCTGGTGTAAAGAATCATCAAAATTGTTTCAAAAATACAGCGAATTGAGAATCTTCTTCTTTTTTTAAGTCGGTTAAAAGGGCTTAATTTGCAAAAAACGAAGTGACATTTTTAAGTCCCTACGCTACGGTTTTTATTACGTGAATCGGGCAGCTGGTACTCATTCTGATAAGTTTTGCAATAGCAATTGATTTTATCATCAAATTAGCAGAAATCAAAATTTGATCAGTAATCGTTAAAATGAAAAAACATTAGAATTTTGAACTCATATTTTGTTATTGTTTACTTACTTTTAATTAGTATATTAATAATTTATAAACTTGTGTTTCATTTATTTTTGTACAACCCTAGCACGCTTTTTAGATGGCGACTCATATTTGTTATTGTTTACTTACTTTTAATTATATGAATCATTTTTATACTTTCGTATACTAGCGTAGCAAAAGTTATTAACTCAAAAATTACATGCAAACAAAGTTGAAAAAAAAGTTGACATGGCCGATAATTGGTGCCACCACCCTATTTGAGTTTACGCAATAGGCACATTTCCTTGCGTAGAGATATACACTAGCGAGGAAAGCTCGATGTTATTTCGACCGTACTTCCTACTGAATTTGCAATTATTTTGTTGAATGAATATTTTACGAAATAAGAATAAACTTTGGTAGGAAAATTACAAATAAATACATAGTTGGAATTTTTGGTAAGTAGAATACAAAAAGGTCAGTCCGGACCTGCTCTTGATTGTTTAATATAAATAGAAAAACATAAAAATTGTGTCTCAACTACTCTTATTAATCTAGTAATTAATATTTATTATCATTTTATAACGAAAAACTAGTCTTAGAATATTTTACACTCGTCGTTTATTTCCAATAATCCAACATTTTTGTTATGCTGTAAATATTCAACTTCAATAACAATTGGAACGTTTGTCGCAAAACATTTTGAAAATCGCGCTGTCTTTGGGTCATTCACCCGCCCCGTCGGTTGTTTCAGTAAACAGTAGCGCTGCGGTCGCTCGAAACCGATGTCGCGCCTAGACAATCTGGGCCCTTAATTTGTTTAAAACTAAATTGTACCGCGTTCTTCTAGACAAATGTTACTACACTGTTTCAGAGTATCTGACTGATGTCAATATTATGATTTAATTTGATGTATATTATTGTTTTTAAACAATTTTAATTATAAATATTATGCATTTTATGACATGTATTTTACATTAGACATAATTCTGACATGTTTTTTAAGTTTTTTTTTTTTTTTTGACAATTTTAATTCTAACGTATTTGTAATATAATTTCTGACATAAATTTTATGCATTTTATGACATGTATTTTACATTAGACAATTCTGACATGTTTTTTAAGTTTTTTTTGACAATTTTAATTCTAATGTATTTGTATTAATTTCTGACATAATAACGACATTCATTGAATATTAAAGGAACTTTTTAGGAAGGAAGGATTTGATGTTCATATATAATAATATCAAATAATCTTAAATAATGTGCCACCTTCTTTGGAGATATGTAAAATCTGTGTGTAAAATCAATAGAAGTAAACAAATGTATTTTTTGCATGTATTATGTACTAAGTGTGTGTCCTATACTTTATCTTATACCATCAAATTGTCACCACATTTAATGCAAATAAATTATATTCTATTCTATTCTATTCTATTCACCACTGGAGCATATAGCTCTAGCGGCTCCTCTCTGGACGGCCAATGAAGGCAAGCCAGAGCTGAGAGTCCTGCGGACCTTCTTGTGTTTACATTACACTCCGACCGATGAAGACACGTCGAATACGAAGGCTCTAACCGACTCTCTGGAGACTCGGGTCCGTGGTGTCGCTACTCACACAACAGCTCGCCACACAAGCTGCCCTGCGGACTTATTATTATTATTATATATCTCACTTAATTAACGAGTCTAGCCCGGTCATTTGATAGGCGTGCGCGGGGATACGGATCCAACGCGTAGAGGCCCCTTTGAGAAGTTTGATGTAATGTTGTACGCCCGCCGTGACCCGCTCCAGGATATGTCAACGGAACGATATACCCATGAGCAGGTCTCGGCAGGCATTGAGACTATTGCGAAGTGTGATGGAAAATAAATGGGCTATGGAGATGAGATCTGGTTGAACTTAATATCGGGCTATTACAGAAGAGGGACGGACGCCTGCCATAACTGCTTTTATTGCTAGTTATCTGCGGCAGGCGGTGGCTTGCCACTCACTAGATGGGCCCCCGAAATGCCAGGAAAACGGCCGGGGGCAACACCGGTGTGAGTGACTCAGGGATGTCGAGAGGTGTGCTGCGCTTTCTCCGAAGTTACTCGCGACGTGATGCCCTTTAACACTTCCACCCCTGGAGCATGTAGCTCTAGCGGCTCCTCTCTGGACGGCCAATAAAGGCAAGCCAGAGCTGAGAGTCCTGCGGGTCTTCTTGTGTTTACACTCCGACCGATGAAGACACGTCGGAGACGAAGGCCCTGACCGACTCTCTGGAGACTCGGGTCCGTGATGTCGCTACTCACACAACAGCTCGCCCCAAGCTGCCCTGCGGACTTATTATTATTAATATTATTATTTATTCAATATTCTCAGTAGATGACCACGACTTTAGATTGTGAATGTCGTTTAACAATTAGTGTACCACGTTAATGTAACTGGATTTAATCCAATCTCATGATCAGAATCATTCAAAATAAACGTTTAAATATATTTATTGTTACAATATTTAAAGTATTACGTCTTATGTCACCGCGCGAGGTATATTATTATACTTTGATAAACGGTCAACCATATGACATATACACACACATTTGTAGGTATAGAGACATGGTCTGTTTATGTGGTAGCTTCGTATGGAGTGGCCAGGGTGTAGTGTAACCACAGTATAAGTAATTGTACTAACGTACAGTATGGCCACTCTCTGCCGCTCTCACTAGTCGACCTCACCTCCCCTCTGAGACCGATGTGGAACAGTTCACAAGGGATACCACAACGTACGAATTGATGTCGCTCGCATTTTATTCTCCATTCAGTTTAAAATAAAAGATAGGAGTTACTTGTGCAGTGGACGGATGTCTCAACACATGGAAAGTCAAAAAGAAAATTTTATTCGTTCCCTTTGGATGAAATAAGGTACAGATATTTTTTACATTTTATAAATTACCTAAAAGAATGTGGCAGCCATCATAACTAATTCATGTCTGTCAGAGTAGGATACAAAATACAATTAATACGAAATGTGAACAAGACAACATTATAGAAGATTTATATGTGTCAAAGAGCGCGCAGGCGCTGTGCTGCTAGAGTTGTGGTTTTTTTTTTACAATTGTTTGTTTACATGTCATTGTTTTTGTGTGTGATTACTATTACTTTTAAATTACGTTTATTCTATGTAAATGTGATTATGAATTACATAACGCATGCAGCTATATAGATATTTACACTATCCAATCCATATAATATTATTTTGTACTATCCAATCCATAACAACAAGCTACAATTAGTGAACATGAAATATTTTCACCATTTACAATGAACCGGCATTCGGAAGGCGGACATTGTATTTGGATGATTAGAAAATACATATAAAATTTAGGGTAAGTTAGCAATGGCAATTAAACAAAGCGTTTTGTTAATATTGACTAGAGTCAGTGTAGTGTATTTACTATGTCCGACATAGGCACGTGTACAGACGTCATTTGGTTTACTACATGCAAACGCGCCATTTTTGTATGGAGTGGCCGGGGTTTGATGTAACTTAAATTCTGGTGCATGTTTTTCACTGATATCTGGACAATTACACACTGACATCTAGTCCCAAACTAAGCAAGACATGTTCCTGCACACAAATATTTACCTTGTGCGGGGTAGAACCCGCGACCTCGGAGTCAAAGTGATCATTGCTAGCCATTCGGCCACCGGGCTCGTCAACAACATTAAAAACAAATATTAATAGTATAAAACAATATTAAGTCCTTTTTAGGTATTTTTTCTGCTACAATTCGTCAACAAAATTTTCAGGTTCACCGAAAACAAAATCTTCATGTCAAAATCATCAGTTGAGTAAGTCGCGCTATAAAATTGTCTGATTTTGTTACGAAAACAATATAACCTCAAACATTAAAAAAATATATTAATTCTTGTTAAAATTTAATAGTATTACTTTTTTGTTTAATAAAAATCACGTAGGTATGAACTAGGGTTGCCAACTATACTGTTAAAAACAGTATTATACTGTATTTCACTACATTATACCTTTTACTGTTGAACAAAAATAAAGTATACAGATTACTGTTTTCAGCATCAAAATGCATAACACTAGTGTTAGACTTGAGGCTTACGCATTTTTTTATTTGTAACAAAAAATGAGCTCCCGATTTAAGTTTAGTTATAATTATGGAGAATGTAATATTTAAAAATGACTGTAAATTAATAAGTTGTGCCAGAAACTCTAAAATATATGTATATAAAATATTTAATAAATAAAATACTGTTAATTTTTCTAAAATACTGTTTATTAGGTATTCTTCTCAGACCTAAATATACTTTATTTCTTGTAAAAAAAAGTTGGCATCCTTAATATGAACAGTCAAAGCCGCTGTTCTTTTGTAAATGTGCTCTCAATCCGATAAAATTTTACTGGTATGAAAATACACTTCAAACTACGCATGGGAACCACTACAAATCGTCTAAGTTATTGTAAACAAGGTAGGTATTTCACAAATCATAATTCACAGTTCGATTGTGAATTTGTAAATTACTATTAAAAACAGTGAAACATAATCTTAAACCACAATGTTTACAAATTTTGGCGGTACTCTCGGTATTGCCAGATGTGGAAAAATGGTAATTCAAATATAAATTATTTTCTACTCTTTTCGGTCGCAATGTCTATACGTACATTTTCGTCGATTAAATTTCATTTTTCACGATTGCAGTCTTGAAAGACATGGCAATCCCAAATATTTTGGCTGACTCAAGGCATAGTAAAAATAGAGAAGTAAGGTAACTTCATACAAACGCACCGAGCGCGGTTTGTATGTAGGCTCTGTTGGAGAATTAGTTTTATTGTTTATGGTTTTATTGATGGCTGAAAAACATAGTGACAGATTGTAGGAATTTGAATTCAAATATGAGAATGTATTTTGTTAGGGGTTTGAAAAAAAAAAAAAAAGAAGTTGTCAAGAAGAATCAGGAAAAAGATGTGGTAGATTGTGGTTTATTGTTTTAAGTTTTATTTTGATGAAATATATTTTATTATGAGAAGATGAAGTTTTTAATAACATTTTAGATAGTGTGTTCCCAAAAGGTGATAGTGAATCAACCCTGCAGGAAACCCCTCTCAACACGTTGTGATTCAGCAACAGGTCATGGGCCTTGCAAAAAATATTTTTTTGATTACGAGTTTATATTAATAAATTAACATGGATTCAGAAAATATGGGTGAGAAATTTAAAACTGATTTTTATCCTAAACTAAACAGTGACTGTGGTTATACCATATGGAAGAAAAAGATGCTTATTCTTTTACACGCTAAAGATTTGCATGATGTTTTGACTGCCGAATCAAAAGAAAACGTATGTACAAAGAAAGACAATAAAGCAAAATACCTAATTATCAATAGTTTGCACGACAAATATATTAATCATATTATAGAATGTGATACCGCTAAGGATATGATTACAAAATTAGATAATTTATTTTTGGGAAATAAAGAAACACAAATTTGCACTTTATTGGAAGAATTTTATAATTTCAAAATTACAGAAAACATCATGAATGACATTAGTAAACTGCAAAATAAAGTAACAAAAATTAGGAGCCTTGATTTTCAAATGGAAGACCAGCAAGTCATATCAAAAATATTAAGCTGTTTACCTACAAAATTTGACTACTTTCGAACGGCGTGGCAATCAACTGGAAAACAAGATAGGAATTTAGATAATTTGATTTCAAGAATATTAGTGGAGGTAAATCATCAAGACAGAAAGGAGAATGATGAAAGTGAAACAACTGCCAACACATTTTATATTAAAGACTGTTACAACTGTGGCAAGAAAGGACATGTTGCTAAATTTTGCAGAAACAGAAATACACATAACAGGATGGAATACAAGGGAAATGCACTACAATGTTTTAAATGTTTAAGAATTGGACATAAACATACAGCTTGCAAAGAAGAAAATAACTGTAGTATTTGTAAGAATGACTCACATTATACAAAATACTGCTTAGATAGAGGATCAAGTACTGTAAGTAATGTCAAATCTTTAACATTCAGTTCACATGAAATAGTTGAATTTATAATGGATTCTGGAGCAAGTAACCATATAATTAATAATGATAAATATTTACAAAATTTAAGCAATAAACAATATAGAATAGCAACAGCTGATGGTAACATACATACTGTTAATAAAGTAGGAAAACTGTACAGTAGAAATAACAATTGGACCTTCAGTGATGTTCTATATGTTCCAAAAATGATAAAAAATATTATTTCAATACCGAAGCTGACAGATTATAATTATGAAATTAAATTTTTCAGAAACCAATGTAAGGTCTACGATGATGGGGTCTGCTTTCTTACTGCGACCAGGGGCAGTGACGACCTGTACTACGTAAGAATTCCTATTGAATATGTTAACCACATAGGAAATTCAAGGTCAGTCAACTTTTCTAGAATATCAAAAGAGGAATTTTGGCATAGAGCATTAGGACATTCCTCGATTAATAATACTAAAGGCTTAGTACGTGGTATTAATCTTGATATTAAAGATAGTTTGGACATCTGCGAAGTCTGCACGCAATCCAAATTATGTAGAAAACCTTTCAAAACAGAACGTCATAGGGCTACAAAGCCATTAGAAATTGTTCATAGCGACATCTGTGGGCCAATAGGGGTTCCAACTTTTGACGGATATAAATATTTTATTACATTTTTAGATGATTACACACACTTTATGAAAGTTTTTCTCATTAAAAGAAAAGATGAAGCATATTCTAAAATAATTAATTATATTAATGTGGCAGAAAATCATTTTAATACTAAAATTAAAACTTTTAGATGCGATAATGGGGGAGAATACTCTAGTAATAGATTAAAGAAATTTTTTGAAGAAAGGGGAATTCAAATAGATTATAATATACCATATACACCCCAACTTAATGGGAAATCTGAGCGATTAAATAGAACAATTATGGAAAAGACTAGAGCGTTACTATTTGATATGAGTTTACCAAAACAATTATGGGGTGAAGCGGTACTTACTGCAGCATATTTAACTAATAGGTGCTCGAATAGAATTAATAGTAGAACGCCGGCTGAAATGTGGTTCAACAGAATTCCAAATTTAGAACATTTAAATGTTTTCGGTTCTTTGGCTTATTTTAAAAATAATAAACCTAATGTTAGTAAATTAGATTCAAGGTGCAATAAGGGTTTATTAATTGGTTATACGAATAACGGTTATAAGATTTGGGATCCAATTAATTTAAAAATACATTATTCTAGAGATGTGAAATTTGATAATAATAAAACAAAAGTTACTGAATTTTTAAAAGAATCTAATTCGAGTTATAACATGATGGATTTATATAGAATTTTTTGTGATGAAAATGTTAATGAGTGTTCGGTGGATAGTGATTCTCACTTTGAGAGGGGAAATTATAGATATAGTCATGCAGGGTCGAATAGTGATGGGAATACACAAGTGATAGATATTGTCGATGATTATAATTTAGAAAATAGTGATGGAATTAGTGCGGTTAATAATGATGAAGAATTTTTAAATAATAATGAAGAAAGTTTAAAGAATAATGATGAGGTTTTAAATAATAATGATAGTGAAGATGATAATGGTGTTTGTGTAAATGAAATATTGGAGCCAGAGATTTTAAATGAAAATGTTCAAGAAAATGAAGATGAAGATGATGAACTATTTGAAGATGCAAATGAAATAATTAATGAACAAATTCCTAGAAGAATTTTGCCTAAAAGAGAGAGAAGATTACCAGAGAGATTGAAAGATTATGATTTAGAAAGTTCGTTTTTAACTTATGGTGAAGCAATTAAAGGTGATGAGAAGTTGTTATGGCAAAAGGCCATTGATGAAGAAAAAGATTCTTTGGAAAAGAATAAGACATGGGTTATTGTAAATAAGTCAGAAGCAGAAAATAGAAAAATAATTACAAGTAAATGGATTTTTACAATTAAACCAGGTGGAAAATATAAAGCTAGATTAGTAGCAAGAGGTTTCTTACAGAAATATAATATTGATTATAAAGAAACATATAGTCCAGTGGTTAATACTACAAGTATACGTTTACTGTTGGCAATTGCGGCTCAAAGAGGATACAAGATGAAGCAATTTGATGTGAAGACAGCATTTTTAAATGGAGATTTGGAAGAAGAAATTTTTATGGAAATACCAACAGGTTATAATATTGAAAATAGTAAGAATAAAATTTGTAAATTAAAGAAGAGTTTATATGGACTGAAACAAGCACCACTTATGTGGAACAAGAGGATAACCGAATATTTAAAAAAGTTAGGTTTTATACAATTAAAATTAGATCCTTGTTTGTTTTTCTGTAAAGAGAAAGAAATATATTTAGCAATTTATGTTGATGACGGAGTTTTAATCGGAAATAATATTTTACAATTAAATAATATAATAACAAAATTAGAAAAAGAATTTGAAATGAGAAAGTTTGATAAAGTTGAAAAGTTTCTTGGTATTGATATAGACGTTAGAGATAATTTTGTAAAAATATATCAAAAGACATATGTAGAATCATTAATTAATAAATATAATTATGAGAATTTGAAACCAAGTGTTTATCCGGATATTTTGATCGATACACATCAAGAGGGGAAAGGGAGTATTGATGATGTGCATCGTTATAGGACATTTATAGGTTCTTTATTATATTTAGTGAATAAAACTCGTTTAGATCTTGCTTTTCATGTTGGGTATTGTAGTCGATTTCAAGAGAATCCTAACTTAAATGATTTTCTAAATATCAAAAATTTGTTTAGGTATTTAAAAAGCTCTGTTTCGAATGGCATTACTTATTTGAGAGGGAATGATTTAACTTTGAGAGCGTATTGTGATGCAGACTTTGCCGGTGATCCTGATACTAGGAAAAGTACGACTGGCTTTGTCATCCTGTACAGTGGTGGACCTATTCATTGGTGTTCGCGTAAACAGTCCGTGACTGCTCTGTCCAGTACAGAGGCAGAATACATCTCAGCTGCCGAATGCATTAAAGATCTATTATACGTTCAAAAATTAATTCATGAAATAACTGGTAAAATACCAAAAACGGAACTATTTTTTGATAATCAGTCGGCTATTGTATTAATTAAAAATGGAATCTTGAATAGAAGAAGTAAATGTTGTGGAATCATAACGTGTTGAGAGGGGTTTCCTACAGGGTTGATTCACTATCACCTTTTGGGAACACACTGTCTAAAATGTTATTAAAAACTTCCTCTTCTCATAATAAAATATATTTCATCAAAATAAAACTTAAAACAATAAAACCACAATCTACCACATATTTTTCCTTATACTTCTTGACAACTTCTTTACAACTCAATTTTCTCAAACCCCAAACAAAATACATTCTCATAATTAAATTCAAATTCCTACAATCTGTCACTATGTTTTTCAGCCATCAATAAAACCATAAACAATAAAACTAATTCTCCAACATCCCCTCTTAAATTAATATTACCTAACTTATTAAATCCCATACACATATTCCCCACTTAACAAATCTATCTAAATAAATATAACCCCATAAATATTAATTTAAAATAATTCTACCTAAACAACCTTAATATATAAATTTCAAATTAATCAATCAAAACAACCTTAAAACTAAATTTCCAATTAATCAGCCAAACAATCTTAACCTATCATTATATCTATAACATTACATTAAATCACTTCACTATGTTCATTTTTAATTAAGTGTCACTAACTATATATTTCCTTAGTCTTAAAAACTTTGTTCTGTCTAATCCTTTTGTCAATATGTCTGCATAATTTGAATTTGTTGGACAGTAGAATATCTCAATTTTATTTTCTTGAATTTTTTCCTTAATAAAGTGAAATCTAACGTCTATATGTTTACTTCTTCTATTCAAGATTCCATTTTTAATTAATACAATAGCCGACTGATTATCAACAAATAGTTCCGTTTTTGGTATTTTACCAGTTATTTCATGAATTAATTTTTGAACGTATAATAGATCTTTAATGCATTCGGCAGCTGAGATGTATTCTGCCTCTGTACTGGACAGAGCAGTCACGGACTGTTTACGCGAACACCAATGAATAGGTCCACCACTGTACAGGATGACAAAGCCAGTCGTACTTTTCCTAGTATCAGGATCACCGGCAAAGTCTGCATCACAATACGCTCTCAAAGTTAAATCCTCTCAAATAAGTAATGCCATTCGAAACAGAGCTTTTTAAATACCTAAACAAATTTTTGATATTTAGAAAATCATTTAAGTTAGGATTCTCTTGAAATCGACTACAATACCCAACATGAAAAGCAAGATCTAAACGAGTTTTATTCACTAAATATAATAAAGAACCTATAAATGTCCTATAACGATGCACATCATCAATACTCCCTTTCCCCTCTTGATGTGTATCGATCAAAATATCCGGATAAACACTTGGTTTCAAATTCTCATAATTATATTTATTAATTAATGATTCTACATATGTCTTTTGATATATTTTTACAAAATTATCTCTAACGTCTATATCAATACCAAGAAACTTTTCAACTTTATCAAACTTTCTCATTTCAAATTCTTTTTCTAATTTTGTTATTATATTATTTAATTCTAAAATATTATTTCCCATTAAAACTCCGTCATCAACATATATTGCTAAATATATTTCTTTCTCTTTACAGAAAAACAAACAAGGATCTAATTTTAATTGTATAAAACCTAACTTTTTTAAATATTCGGTTATCCTCTTGTTCCACATAAGTGGTGCTTGTTTCAGTCCATATAAACTCTTCTTTAATTTACAAATTTTATTCTTACTATTTTCAATATTATAGCCTGTTGGTATTTCCATAAAAATTTCTTCTTCCAAATCTCCATATAAAAATGCTGTCTTCACATCAAATTGCTTCATCTTGTATCCTCTTTGAGCCGCAATTGCCAACAGTAAACGTATACTTGTAGTATTAACCACTGGACTATATGTTTCTTTATAATCAATATTATATTTCTGTAAGAAACCTCTTGCTACTAATCTAGCTTTATATTTTCCACCTGGTTTAATTGTAAAAATCCATTTACTTGTAATTATTTTTCTATTTTCTGCTTCTGACTTATTTACAATAACCCATGTCTTATTCTTTTCCAAAGAATCTTTTTCTTCATCAATGGCCTTTTGCCATAACAACTTCTCATCACCTTTAATTGCTTCACCATAAGTTAAAAACGAACTTTCTAAATCATAATCTTTCAATCTCTCTGGTAATCTTCTCTCTCTTTTAGGCAAAATTCTTCTAGGAATTTGTTCATTAATTATTTCATTTGCATCTTCAAATAATTCATCATCTTCATCTTCATTTTCTTGAACATTTTCATTTAAAATCTCTGGCTCCACTATTTCATTTACACAAACACCATTATCATCTTCACTATCATTATTATTTAAAACCTCATCATTATTCTTTAAACTTTCTTCATTATTATTTAAAAATTCTTCATCATTATTAACCGCACGAATTCCATCACAATTTTCTAAATTATAATCATCGACAATATCTATCACTTGTGTATTCCCATCACTATTCGACCCTGCATGACTATATCTATAATTTCCCCTCTCAAAGTGAGAATCACTATCCACCGAACACTCATTAACATTTTCATCACAAAAAATTCTATATAAATCCATCATGTTATCACTCGAATTATATTCTTCTAAAAATTCAGTAACTTTTGTTTTATTATTATCAAATTTAACATCTCTAGAATAATGTATTTTTAAATTAATTGGATCCCAAATCTTATAACCGTTATTCGTATAACCAATTAATAAACCCTTATTGCACCTTGAATCTAATTTACTAACATTAGGTTTATTATTTTTAAAATAAGCCAAAGAACCGAAAATATTTAAATGTTCTAAATTTGGAATTCTGTTGAACCACATTTCAGCCGGCGTTCTACTATTAATTCTATTCGAGCACCTATTAGTTAAATATGCTGCAGTAAGTACCGCTTCACCCCATAATTGTTTTGGTAAACTCATGTCAAATAGTAACGCTCTAGTCTTTTCCATAATTGTTCTATTTAATCGCTCTGATTTCCCATTAAGTTGGGGTGTATATGGTATATTATAATCTATTTGAATTCCCCTTTCTTCAAAAAATTTCTTTAATCTATTACTAGAGTATTCTCCCCCATTATCGCATCTAAAAGTTTTAATTTTAGTATTAAAATGATTTTCTGCCACATTAATATAATTAATTATTTTAGAATATGCTTCATCTTTTCTTTTAATGAGAAAAACTTTCATAAAGTGTGTGTAATCATCTAAAAATGTGATAAAATATTTATATCCGTCAAAAGTTGGAACCCCTATTGGCCCACAGATGTCGCTATGAACAATTTCTAATGGCTTTGTAGCCCTATGACGTTCTGTTTTGAAAGGTTTTCTACATAACTTGGATTGCGTGCAGACTTCGCAGATGTCCAAACTATCTTTAATATCAAGATTAATACCACGTACTAAGCCTTTAGTATTATTAATCGAGGAATGTCCTAATGCTCTATGCCAAAATTCCTCTTTTGATATTCTAGAAAAGTTGACTGACCTTGAATTTCCTATGTGGTTAACATATTCAATAGGAATTCTTACGTAGTACAGGTCGTCACTGCCCTTGGTCGCAGTAAGAAAGCAGACCCCATCATCGTAGACCTTACATTGGTTTCTGAAAAATTTAATTTCATAATTATAATCTGTCAGCTTCGGTATTGAAATAATATTTTTTATCATTTTTGGAACATATAGAACATCACTGAAGCTCCAATTGTTATTTCTACTGTACAGTTTTCCTACTTTATTAACAGTATGTATGTTACCATCAGCTGTTGCTATTCTATATTGTTTATTGCTTAAATTTTGTAAATATTTATCATTATTAATTATATGGTTACTTGCTCCAGAATCCATTATAAATTCAACTATTTCATGTGAACTGAATGTTAAAGATTTGACATTACTTACAGTACTTGATCCTCTATCTAAGCAGTATTTTGTATAATGTGAGTCATTCTTACAAATACTACAGTTATTTTCTTCTTTGCAAGCTGTATGTTTATGTCCAATTCTTAAACATTTAAAACATTGTAGTGCATTTCCCTTGTATTCCATCCTGTTATGTGTATTTCTGTTTCTGCAAAATTTAGCAACATGTCCTTTCTTGCCACAGTTGTAACAGTCTTTAATATAAAATGTGTTGGCAGTTGTTTCACTTTCATCATTCTCCTTTCTGTCTTGATGATTTACCTCCACTAATATTCTTGAAATCAAATTATCTAAATTCCTATCTTGTTTTCCAGTTGATTGCCACGCCGTTCGAAAGTAGTCAAATTTTGTAGGTAAACAGCTTAATATTTTTGATATGACTTGCTGGTCTTCCATTTGAAAATCAAGGCTCCTAATTTTTGTTACTTTATTTTGCAGTTTACTAATGTCATTCATTATGTTTTCTGTAATTTTGAAATTATAAAATTCTTCCAATAAAGTGCAAATTTGTGTTTCTTTATTTCCCAAAAATAAATTATCTAATTTTGTAATCATATCCTTAGCGGTATTACATTCTATAATATGATTAATATATTTGTCGTGCAAACTATTGATAATTAGGTATTTTGCTTTATTGTCTTTCTTTGTACATACCTTTTCTTTTGATTCGGCAGTCAAAACATCATGCAAATCTTTAGCGTGTAAAAGAATAAGCATCTTTTTCTTCCATATGGTATAACCACAGTCACTGTTTAGTTTAGGATAAAAATCAGTTTTAAATTTCTCACCCATATTTTCGGAATCCATGTTAATTTATTAATATAAACTTTTAATCAAAAAAATTTTATTTTGCAAGGCCCATGACCTGTTGTGGAATCATAACGTGTTGAGAGGGGTTTCCTACAGGGTTGATTCACTATCACCTTTTGGGAACACACTGTCTAAAATGTTATTAAAAACTTCCTCTTCTCATAATAAAATATATTTCATCAAAATAAAACTTAAAACAATAAAACCACAATCTACCACATATTTTTCCTTATACTTCTTGACAACTTCTTTACAACTCAATTTTCTCAAACCCCAAACAAAATACATTCTCATAATTAAATTCAAATTCCTACAATCTGTCACTATGTTTTTCAGCCATCAATAAAACCATAAACAATAAAACTAATTCTCCAACAGTAAACATATAGACGTTAGATTTCACTTTATTAAAGAAAAAATTCAAGAAAATAAAATTGAGATATTCTACTGTCCAACAAATTCAAATTATGCAGACATGTTGACAAAAGGATTAGACAGAACAAAGTTTTTAAGACTAAGGAAATATATAGTTAGTGACACATAATTAAAAATGAACATAGTGAAGTGATTTAATGTAATGATATAGATATAATGATAGGTTAAGGTTGTTTGGCTGATTAATTGGAAATTTAGTTTTAAGGTTGTTTTGATTGATTAATTTGAAATTTATATATTAAGGTTGTTTAGGTAGAATTATTTTAAATTAATATTTATGGGGTTATATTTATTTAGATAGATTTGTTAAGTGGGGAATATGTGTATGGGATTTGATAAGTTAGTAAATATTAATTTAAGAGGGGATGTTGGAGAATTAGTTTTATTGTTTATGGTTTTATTGATGGCTGAAAAACATAGTGACAGATTGTAGGAATTTGAATTCAAATATGAGAATGTATTTTGTTAGGGGTTTGAAAAAAAAAAAAAAAAGAAGTTGTCAAGAAGAATCAGGAAAAAGATGTGGTAGATTGTGGTTTATTGTTTTAAGTTTTATTTTGATGAAATATATTTTATTATGAGAAGATGAAGTTTTTAATAACATTTTAGATAGTGTGTTCCCAAAAGGTGATAGTGAATCAACCCTGCAGGAAACCCCTCTCAACACGTTGTGATTCAGCAACAGGCTCGCCCGTGCGTATGGCCGTCACACGCACACACTGACAACATTTATAGGTGTTTAATGGGGCGCCAGTCGGGGTAGGGGCTGCGCCGTACGCAAAACCGCCCGCTCCCATGCAAGATTCGCGCCTGCGCTGACGTTCGTTAATAATTTGAACACATAGGTACGTAGGTACCTATATGTTGCTACTTACGTCGTATATACATAAAAAAGTAATAAAAACAACAAATAATAAAAACAGAATAAAATAAATATTTATGGGGGGCTCCCATATAACAAACATGATTGTTTGTCGTTTTTGGTATGGAACCCTTAGTGACCGAGTCCGACTCGCACTTGGCCGGTTTTTTGTTACAGATCCCTAATACTTACCCTTAATTTTTTACTTTGTAGAGATTATAAGTATTTTTGGCGGTTGAATGAACTATTACGCTATTATCGCCCGCTCGGCGCTTGAGTCAGACGCATGAACGAACAGTGGACAGAGTGAAGAACTTGAGTTTTTTATCTTTGGGTTTGTGTGACGTGTTCATGACATGACTTTGATTGAACATGCTTGACATTCATTCATTCATTTCATTTGAAATTTCATTCAATCACGACTGTCATGGTTAGTCGCAAAGGTTGGATTTGTTATTGATATTTTTTTTCACTAATTTCACAAATTAAAGTACTCCGAAGAATAAAAATGAATAGAATTTTATTGAATCATTGTCGGTGTTTAAAAAAATCAAGTAAGTACATTAGAATTTCGTATAAAAACATGACAGTAAATAACCTAGCCTTAATTTTTTGATTGATTGTGACTATAAAAAGTCCATAATGTATTTATGTAATTACCGTAATATGTGCAGTGTAGTTTAAAATCAATTTACCAATATGAATGAAACATTCCTAAATCTTGTGAAATGCATACGTTATCACTGTTTGAAGTTTGGATCAGGCTTGGAGCCATCATAGTATTTGTATTTATGTTTTTATCTCCCGAAATAGTCGTTGACATCATTATACTAACTTTATGATGTTATTATTCCTCTTACCCAAAAATACGTATTTACGTATTTTTGGGTAAGAGGACTGTAAATATAGTCCATGTTGTTACAGTTATAATTTATTACCTTTTCGTTACTATAGTTTATTCAATGGAAACTTTGCATGCAATGAAACATCTATTCAGTTATCTGTGGGTATCTCAAGATGTAGGTATCAAAATGTGAAGCATCCTATTTTGATACATCTATAAATCTGTCTGTAATTATGTCTGAATACTATTGACTGTTGTTTGACAATTTCTACAAGTTCTATTGTCATCTGGATCTGTAAAAGACCTAAAGATATGAATCTATGAAAAAAAAAGAAATGCTTGCATTAACTTATCTATTTTCTACTTTCAGCCTTATTATGGGAGACCAGACAAAATCAAAATTTTCCATACATTACTCTCTCAAGGTCATTGTCTTATTACACCACTCAGCCCCTAGGATTACAATATGATATTGCACAGAAGCCTTTCAACACAAGAACCTACTATTATCCTGCTAATATCCGTAAAATAACTACGAGCAGCTATTGTTATGACAAAGAACCTCTGAAACCGTCATCTAAAGTTGAAGCCACAGTTGAATCAATAAAGAAAGGCATAGAAGAGAAAGAAAAACTACCAAAAACAGAAGAGCCCAAAAAGAAAAGTATTAAGCAGCGTATTATGGATGAAGTACGGCATTATTATCATGGTTTCAGATTACTTTTCATTGAAACAAGGATATCAACAGTACTTGCATTGCGTATTTTAAAAGGTGACACTCTGACTCGCAGAGAGCATAGACTTTTGGTGACTACAATTGGAGATCTCTTCCGGATGGTACCGTTTATTGTCTTTATATTAGTTCCATTTCTGGAATTTGCTCTTCCTCTATTCATCAAACTGTTCCCAAATATGCTACCGTCTACTTTTGAAAGCTCAAGTCAAAAAGAAGCCAAGTTAAAACAGCATTTGAAAGTAAAACTAGAGATGGTTAAGTTTTTCCAGGAGACATTGGATCAGATGGCCCCACAAGCCAGTAATAGACATTCACAGCTCGCTAAAGAATTTTCCACCTTCTTCAACAAGATCAGAGCTACTGATGATGTTGCAACTAGTGAAGAAATAATGAAATTCGCTAAATTGTTTGAAGATGAAATTACATTGGATTCTATTCAGAGACCACATTTAGTTGCGTTATGTAAAGTATTAAATGTGTCGACTATAGGTACTGGTGCAATGTTGCGGTTTAGTCTTAAGATGAAACTGCGCTCATTGGCAGCTGATGACAAAATGATTGCAAAGGAAGGTGTCGACAGTTTGAATTTAAGTGAACTGCAGCAAGCATGTAGAGCTCGTGGCATGAGGGCTTATGGTGTATCAGAGGAACGATTGAAAAAAGAACTGAGGAATTGGTTAGATTTGTCTCTAAATGAGAAAGTGCCACCATCACTTTTACTGCTATCGCGAGCTCTGATGGTGCCCGAACATGTGCCCACATCATACAAACTCAAAGCAACAATATCTGCTTTACCAATCCAAATTGCCACTTCAACCAAAGCGGCTATAGGTGAGAAAGAGGGCAAACTTGACTTCAAGGTAAGTTATACAGCATCAACCTATAATTAACACACTATTGGGATACAGGTCTCCCTCAATCGAAGGGGTTTAGACCTCCACTACTCTGCTCAACTGCGAGTTGGTGGAGGCCAGTGTTTTCAAGCTGCCCAAAGGCCTTTGACTTGGCTTAACTACTGTCGTCCAGAGGCAACAACCGAACCCGACAGCTTAACTGTCCTTTATAGTAAATATGTTTTTCTTCAGCAGTGATGCTAGTTCTTTTACTCAAATTAACAACATTTTCAGACTAAAGCTGAAGCAATCAAACTTGAAGAGGAGAAGATCAAGGAAGAGAAGAAAGAATTACAGGAGGCAGAAAGAGAGAAAGCTATTTTGGAAGCTAAGAAGAAAGAAAAGGAGGAGCTTAAAGACAAAGCACCTATTATTGATGTAGAGACAACTGAAGTACTGGTTGATCCAGCCCCAGTGATAAAAGTTGATACTCCGAAGAAATCAGAAGAAGGTTTGTCTGGAAAAGACGTTGAGGTCATTGAAGATGCTTTAGAGAAATTAGGTATGTATTAACCCAGATAATTATCCTGTGATAACATTATTTGTTGCCTAGATTCACCTTTTAAAACTGTACAGAGTTCTAGACCAGTGTTCCGCAAAGTGTGTGCCGCGAAACACTGGTGTACCATGGTCATTAGCTGGTGTGCCTCGGAAAAATGGGTTATCTCAAAGCTACATAGACGGAGGGAAGAACAATTCTTACACAAATAAAAACTGATGATTTCATTTATGGTGTACCTCCAAAAATTTTCGTTTTCTTAGAAACTCAAAAACTTAAAAACTCAAACTCAAAAAGTTTGCGGAACACTGATCTAGGCAATGCAAGATCTAGAGAATTATTACCACAGCTTGGTGACTAGGGAGGCGTCGTGAGGGTATTATGCTATTATTCTATACTGTGACTCTTACACTAGTATTTTTTTATTTGGATAATACCCAATTTTTTTGGAACACCAAAGTTCAAGCTCATGAGAATTTAGCAATGTTAATGACCTTTAACAATCAAGAAGTAACTCTTGGTCAGTTCACATTTTAGTGCTAATGCTGAAAATGGTATGATGATTAGTTATCATGTTATTGTCGTACACTGATGCAACACCTAGTCTAGCTTGAGCAATGAAATCATGAAGAAATAAAGTCTGTGACATAAGACTATGTCTTCATGACTTGATTGCTGAAGCTATACATAGTGTATGATACAAATACATATTTTTTTTTATTTTATTCGGAAGACCAACAGCCGAACTTATCTTAATATATATAATTTTACAGTAGCAATTTCAGAGCCAATTGCAGGTCCTCACATATAGCACTATGTTAGCTTACTAGTGATGTGAACAATAAATTAGATCATTAGAACTTATTAAGAACTAAATTCTGTATAAATATTATCTAATACAACATTTAAACCAACAAATTATAATAAAAATGATGCAAAATCATATTAAATAAAAATTTAAGAGACATTTCACTTTATCATATGTTATATCATATTTATCATAACATGTACTATATATATATACATAGTACATACATAACATATGATAAAGTGAAATGTCTCTTAAATTTGTTTTTTTATGCTATGTCGGGTTGGAGACAAGCCGCCACCCTCGCTGCCAATGCAGCAACTTCTTCCTTTCTGGCGACCTCACTCATACAACTACCCTCAAGGGAGTTATTATTTGGCGGCGGTTTTCTGTGTAGTGGAGGTACGTCCCCAGTCAGGCCGCTTACAAATACGGTGTACACTACCTCTCTTTCGCCAGAGACTCGCCAGTGGGCAGGGTTGTGCAGAGGTTGGTTATGGCTCTAAAGACCGTGGTGAGGTCTACACTCCAAAATATATATATATATATAAATAATGATCCCTCAGATGAATGTATAACTCGATTATTCCGCAAATGGATAACAGTAACTCATATAATGATACCTAAGTGATAAACAGTACTCAGAAGACTGAGCTTTGCTTTGCGTTTTTGGTGCCATCCATCATGCCAAGTGATATGGTGCCAACTGGCTGACAAGTGTAGATATTTGATAACTTTACGTGATGTGTGTAATTAACAGCACAACAAAAGAAGTCCCTGCTTCTCGAAAAGGAAAGTATCCAAGAGTTGAAGGCGGAGCTAATGGAGTACAGCGAAGATGTGAAAGAGATGCAGGAGATTGTGGAGACCAAACAGGCAGACATCAAATTGACCAAGGGTGCTCGAAGGTATAGGCATAGATTAAATACCCTATTGGATTAAAATCACTTTTCAGAGTGATACTCGCTACTTTTTTATGGTAAGTCGGATGGCCGACAAGCGTACGGCATGCGTGATGCGTGAAGCGTTTACCATAGCCATATAAACGTTGGCAACATGAAACATAGCTCGCACGCCGCTACCGCTGCTGCCAACGCAGCAACTCCTTCCTTCGTGACCTAATTATCGTTCGTGTCCTATCAGAGGTGTACCTACCGAACTTCGTTCTACTATTCTCATATTCAAATCCCTTATACTTCCTTCACCTTTGAAAACTTTCAATCTGCTATTTGTATGTAGTTATTGTAGGATCTTGCTGTGTAAACTATGGACTGAAGGAATCCATGGAGACTTATTGAGATGGTGTACATGATAATTTTTGAATAGCTCTCAAAATGTTGTACTGTTTGGATATGTCGTCGTCAATACAGCTATCATCAGGGGTTCCACAAAGATCAAGATCACTTTTAGGACCTCTCCTTTTAATATTCTCATTAATTTTTGTGTACTTATGTATGTACAATATGACATGTACATAATATTGTAATATGTATAAAACTACTTTTGATATTGCATTAATTTATTAAAATTCCAAAATGGAAAATGTGTATAATGAATCATTATTTAAAAAGATTATAATGTATGACGTGTCTAAGTGCCTCTAAGGGCCCATTGGCAAATAAAGATATTTGAAATGATATACCGTTATGCTGAGCTTGGCTGGCTTTGTGCGACAATTTTATTTATTTATGTCTTTATGGATTACAAAGACTCAAAATACAATAGGCGGACTTAATGCTAAATGCATTTTCTACCAGTCAACCATTAGGAGTGCAGAACATCACGAGTTGTGGTTTTCACAATTTACGGTACTACGATATATGTAGGAATCAAAATTATATCCAACTTACAACATATATATAGGATGGTAGGACATAATGAAAAGAAATAATATTTTTTTGACGTAGAATTAATTACTTAGCAATTAATCACGATTAATTAATCATTCCTTAAGCAATACTCCAGCATAATAATTAGCAGCTGCAAAGCGCTATGACAACATGTGCAACGGGCCAAAGCAGAGGAGAACTCTCCTCGGCTTTGGCCTGATGCACAAGCAAAAGGGGCATTCCCCCCTTTTGCTTTGTGCGCTACGCCCTTTATACCGAACTGGAGGGGCTGTCGTGCGTCACGGGTCTCTGTGCACGTGTTGTTTACGATGTGCCACCGAGTCATCGCTCGGCCCGGTGCACATTCATATTTAATCAATCAATTCTTTAGCTTTAATACAGCTAGATATTAGGCATATAATTATGTAACAGCTTTCTGCAACCGACAGTTAGACATTATAATGATTTTAATTACCACATTGTAATTCCAGGTTGTATCGAGCTGTTAACAATATGATCAGCAAATTGGATGCTGCACTAGTTGAACTTGAGAGCAAGGAGAAAGTCTTGAAGACAACGCTCGAGCAGACCAAGACTGAGCCACAGAAGGCCAAGGAACAACTGATTCAAATAGATGAACTTATGCATTCCATTAAGAGTTTACAAAAAGTGCCCGATGAAGCAAAACTAAAGTTAATTCAGGACGTGTTGGGACGGTTGGACGATGACTTTGATGGGCAGTTGAAGATTGATGACGTGTTGAAGGTAAAGCTCAAGAATTCTATGCTAGTGCTTCCCAACATTTGACAATGCCAATGGTTGTAAACCATTTCTCGAGATATTCAGCTAACTTATTCAAGAAGCATTAAATTATTTTTGGTTTAAAAGTTATTAATACATAAGCAACAAAAATGTTTGGAAATTGATTCCGCATAGTCATCTCATTTTTTCTTTATTTCACATCTTAATTTTTCCATGTACATGCCAAGTTGGGTTACTATAAGACCCTATTAGCCCTCTATCCGCACGACTCGGCAACGGATCCTTCGGCATTGATAGAATAGGCGCGGCGGCGTCCTTAGGCATGCCGACACACCCTTAGAATAGAATAAAAAATAGTACTAGTACAGAAGCGTTTCTTAAATATTATCATTAAATCAATAGCGACTCTAAACACGCCGCAATAGAGACCTTTTTAATACGCAAAATGCGGTGCGCTCAAGTCGTTTGTTTTACCTATTCTTTCTTCTGCATTTTGTAAAACTCTGTCATTTTCTCGCGAAAGTAGGGTTCGTTCTCCTTGCGTAACTACGTCCAGTATAGCTGCGACGTCTTTCTATTCTATTCTTTAGACTGTCATGCAATCCTAAGGCTGCCTAAGATCCTGAGCTCATGCTTATAGTGGTCGCCGGGCCTAAGTGACAATCGGGACAAAGACCCATAATCTCAAATATCTTTTAAGCACTTTTTCCTTTGCTAATGATTATTTCCCATATAATATCCCTCATATCTACTTGGTACATTCGCTCTTGAAAATAGTAGTATTTTTGAAAAACATGAAATTTACAACTTTAATCTCAATCTTAACACATTCCAAACAATATACTTGAAAAAAATTAAAAATCTAACTATTTTTCTATGAGATGCACTTCATATGTCACTATAACATTTGCAGATGTTAGAAATAATAGGCAACGAAAACGTGAACCTGTCGGAGAAGCAGATGGCTGAGCTGATCGAGCTGCTGGACAAGGAGGAGATACTTGAAGTCGAGAGCAAGATACAGAAGGCCCTCAACAAAGCAGCCATGGCCGCTAAAGAACAGGCCAAGTCCGTTGAAAGCGAAGGAAAGGTAAACTCGCGAGAAAAACCATGTCTTTAGATACAATTAAAGATCAAAGTCAAAGTCAAAGTCAAAGTCAAAATTCTTTATTCTGTGGGCCCTCGCGGGCACTTAGACACGTCTTTTACAATTAGGTATATTTTTTATCTACCAGCATTTCGGAATGACCATTGACGAGAAGAAATGCCGAAAGAAACTCTGTCAATATAGGTCTTTTTTTTTTTAAATAGCCATACAATATTATCATAATACAATAAAAATAATGTCAATGTACAATAAAAAAAATGGTATGTCAACCAAAATAAGAGAGATAATAAAAAATAAAAAAACAAGTAAAATAAAATAGTAAAAAAAAAAATAATATAAAAAATCATAGTATAGAGTGTATATACATATTGTATAAAGTCTACAAGTCTAAATATCCACAATACTACTTGTAAAGATAAGACGCCTGTGCTTCACATCCTGTGCCGAGAATTTGCCATACATTTTTATCATTAAGGTAATCGTCGGTCCTGTAGTAAGCCTTTTTACATAAGGTGGTCTTAATAAGCTGTTTGAATTTAGTGTCGGGTAAAATCAGGACCGACTCCGGCAACTTATTGTAGTAGCGGATGCAGTTTACGACAAACGAATTATTGACCTTCCCCAGTCTATGTTTTGGTATAACCAATTTGTTTTTGTTCCGCAAGTTGACATTAGTTATATCACATACTTTTGTAAAATTCGAAATATTTTTACGGACGTACATAATATTTACATAAATATATTGAGAAGCGACAGTGAGGATGTTTATCTCCTTAAATAACTCACGGAGTGAATCCCTAGAACCCAAATTGTAAATTGATCTAATGGCTCTCTTTTGTAATACAAAAATTTTATCAATGTCAGCTGCTTTACCCCAAAGCAATATGCCATATGACATAATGCTATGGAAATAACTAAAATAAACGAGCCTAGCAGTTGTCTCGTCCGCTATCTGTCTTATTCTCCTAACCGCATAAGCTGCGGAACTGAGTCTGCGAGCTAGTTTAGTTATATGAGGGCCCCATTGCAACTTTGAATCAATGGTAATACCAAGAAAAACAGTATCATTGTCATAAACTAGGGTGTTATCCTTTATGACTACATCAGCATGGACTTGCCTGACATTGGGTAACGTGAATTTAATACATTTAGTTTTGTGTGAGTTAAGAAGGAGATTATTTGTAGTAAACCAGTTCAAAATTGCAGAGAGAGCATTATTAACATCATCAATTTTGTCTTTATACCTAGCAACTTTAAAAATAAGTGAGGTATCGTCGGCAAACAGTACTACGTTGGCAAATTTTTCTACCAAATCAGGCAAATCATTGATGTATACCAAGAATAAGAGAGGACCCAAAATTGAACCCTGGCGCACGCCCATTTTTACATCAAATGCATATGATTTTGTGCCATTTACATCCACCGTTTGAGTTCTATTACTAAGGTATGATTCTACAATTTGCAGAGCCTTCTCTTTAATACCATAATGATTTAATTTGAGCAGCAGTGTCTGATGATCAACACAATCAAATGCTTTGGAGAGGTCGCAAAACACACCGATAGCGTCCTGAGACGTCTCCCAAGCCTCAAATATGTATTTCACGAGCGCGATTCCTGCGTCTGTAGTGGACATTCCGGCGGTGAACCCGTATTGCTTCTTATGTAGAATGTGGAACTTATTAAGATGTGCGAGCAGCTGATTTGACATGATCTTTTCAAACACTTTACTCAATACTGGCAGAATAGAGATTGGTCTGTAATTCCCAGGCTCACGATTATCTCCTGATTTAAATAAAGGTATAAGTTTGCCAAGTTTCATTAAGTCTGGGAAAATACCACTCTCTATACTTTCATTAAAAACTATAGCCAGGTGAGCAGCAACAGTATCCAAAATAGGAAGAACAATTTGAGTGGACATTCCCCAGAGATCCTCAGATTTCTTAATATTTAAACTTTTGAATGTTCGAATAATGTCATCTGGGGTAATGTGACAAAATTTAAATGCATGCTCACAGGGCTGTACATTATCCTCAAGTAATCTTATGGATTCTGAGGCTGATGAATTGAGAGAGGCAGTCGTATCAATGGGAACATTGGTAAAAAAGTTTCCAAATGCATTAGCAACATCTTGATTTGAAGTTAATATATTATTATTACATTTCAAAGAGTAGTCGTTTTCTTTAACTTTTATTTTGCCAGTCTCTTTGTTGACAATGTTCCAAACAGTTTTACACTTGTTGGTAGAATTTTTAATTTTATTATTTATGTAGTTAGACTTGGCTACCTTACAGACTTTCTTAAAGATTTTGGAATACTGTCTAACGTGTTCTGTAAAATTGCCATCCCGTCTATACGATTTTTGAGCATACAAATCATATAGTGTATTTCGACTTTTATAAATACCTTTGGTAGCCCATTCACAAAATTTAATATTGTTTCTGACTTTAACCACTTTTTGTTCAAATATGTTATTAACATCACACACATGTTAATATTCTATAATATTACAACTAATAATAATAATTTATATCGCTAGTCCCTATATGGTATGGCTAATTTAAAGTATATGAGCATAAATGCTATTATGTAACAGATCAATTAATATTTATAATATACTAGCTGCCCGCCCCGGCTTCGCACGGGTAGAAAGTGGTGTTTTATAGAAAATGTCAATGAGAGTTCCAAAAAAAAAAAAATGCTCCGATCGCTACCAAACCTCACAGGATTATCCGCTGGGTCAATCTAAAGATTGTCTGAAAATTTCGTTGAAATCGGTCCAGCCGTTTCGGAGTCTATAAGGAACATACATACATACTTTCTCTTTTATAGGTATAGGTTAAGAAGGGATTTCGATATAGATACAATTTAACGGGTATCATTTAAGCTATCGCCAATTTAATTAGTTTTGTGTTTCTTAAATAATAGGGTTTGCCCGCAAAATAATAGATTAGTCACCAAACAATATAAAATCGATTCCACAATAAATCACCTAAAATCATGGAGATATAGGGTCTAGTACCAAATAAATGTTTTTGTATGTATTATATTGTCAATTATTAATAATTAAGCTTACTTGGCACCACATCATTCATCATCTAGGTTGACGGAGCTTCGCGGAGTTCCTATTTCCGATGACAGGACGCAAGAAAACCCTAACCTAACCAAAAATCAACTCAAATCTAACCAAAACATGATTTATTTATTTGGTGACAGATCTATTATTTTGATGATCAAACGAATTAAATGATACTAATAGTTTGTTAAGCTGATGATTTATATTATATAGAGACAGTTTTGATTAAAATGATGACTAATATATTTCTTGGGGATAGATATTATTATTAGGGTACTGCAGATTAGTGACACATCTAAACTTAGGTGACAGAAAATATTGTTCCCCAATTTAACCGGTTGATATATTTTAAAGCACGGGTTTTAGGCTTATTATATATTTATTTTATTTGGAAAACGATACAATGTAAATGTTTTCGTATACAAGTAGAAATATATGCTAAATATACGATAAAAAAACAAGAATAAAAACAATTGGTAGGGATGTTTTGGAGCTCCGTAACCGAAACCGAAACTATCGGATGTCCGAAATAAAAATCTATCCGAAACCGTAACCAAAACCGATATAAAAGTTTCGGATAATTTCGGATAGAGGCGGAGTCTAAATGAGACAAATTTTGATAGGTTTTCGCCGGCCAAGACGACATACTAACTGTGTCGCTCGACGCTTGCATCGTTAATTACATACTTCTCCATATCCGTCATCCATTCTTGTGAGATTAAAATTACCTAAAATAGATTTTTCCTTAGTAGTTAGTAGAGTTTAAAAATTGTTTATCAGCGAATTGTCCTCGATTTCAGAGCCTATTCGATTTGATTCGGGAGGCGCAGAAACGACGAGAAATGAAGAAAGCTGTTGAGAAGTTTGGAGAAGAAAGGGCAATCCCGAAGAGCGATGAGATGGTGACCAAGTCGGGGGAGAGCAGTAAACGACCAGAGAGCCACTGAGCATAGCTTTACTTATCTTAGTCAAGGTGTAAATATGACGGTGTCGGATGGTAGGTATGAGATGATTGTATACGCTTTCGCCCCGGTTTGTGTCGTCAAACCTCCAACGAGAGTGGTCGGTGGTGTGATTTAATTACAGTACCTCACTCAACCGATGAGGTCGACGCTTACGAACGCATATTTATATGTAGACCACCATTATTTAATGTTACCCTAATGACAATAAGCATTTTGTACACATATAATCAAATATGTAAATAATATTTTACATAATATCTATGTAATGTATCCGTACCGTACAAAATTATTTTTTCTGTTGTAACGTTCTATTTATTTTTTGGTTTCTTTATAATTGTTAAAGAGATTTATCTTATTGTTTTATGCATTTCTGTGATCGCTGTTCAGTTGTAAGTATTATTTATAAAAGCACGCGTCGCAATCACGTGAAATTGAGTTGCCGATCTCTAAATTGCGTGTACACAATATTTTTTTTTCCGAACTATTTTGACTCCGCTTTAGTTCAATCCCCGCACATTTAAAAACATTTATACAAACATCCAGACTAAGACCAACAGACATCTTCATGCACATGCTTGAACATGTCCGTTGGTCTTGGTCTGGGTATTTTCTGTAAATTAGTATATATTAAAAATATATTGAAGTATATTTATCAGTTATCCAGTACTGATAGTCAAAGCTTGTACTACTAGTATGGAACTAAATGGCGCTGAGATTTATTTTAAATGTCGTCTTTATCCAAATCTGTCCATTATTTTATCCAGATGTTTAGTTCAGTGTGAAACCAATTGCCATTACCTATCGATTTTTACAATATCTATTCTTACAAACTTTTTGGTGCGATCTTGGTGAGCATGATTGTGCTTCTAAACAAATTTTCATAATTTTATGTATAATGATATTGATTCATAATGGAAACAGTATTATGGTGCAAGTAATCATTTGAGTGCATAAAATTAGTAGAATCTTTGATTAAAAGTGTTTGAATCGGAGCTGTCGAGCCATTCCAAGAAGTCGTGCAAAACAACAGAAAAATTGCACTATCGGTTTTACTGTTAGTTAGAAGATTCCTTATAATATTGTTCAGCATATTCCTGTACCCGGGATTAAGATAAAGAAATAATACAAAGACGGGCTCGAAAGGACATTGATTCTAGAGCCGTAAAGCTGTTTGATTAATAACAAGTAAAAAAAAATCCATTCTTTCATGTGATTGTGTCGCATTCTCTCAGCAATGTAGAGCACAAATTGTTGATGTTTAACTGTTTGTATAATCTGATTGATTTACTTGGCTGTATTTGTAGGCGGGAATTGCATAATAATTACTGCCTGTATGCTGTATATAATATGATAATAATTATTAACTGTGTATAACATGGTAACGGTTGGGATTTAACGCAGAATCCCATTATTTATGAAATTCTTTTATTTACCAGTGATTGTCTCTGGAATGTCAATGAAATAATATTCAGTGAAACCTGCGAGTGAAACTGACTTTACATTTTATGGTCATAGATTGCCATGTAATGTTTTTTAAAACAATGGTGGTACCGTTAGTATTGTATATGTTATGAACCTGGTTTATTCAAGTAAATTAGTTCATTTTCATGGCGAAATTAGTTCAGTATAGATAGTACCGTTTTTATATACGCTAAATTATATTATTTTGGAATGCACCGAATACTTGGACAAAAAAATTGATTAAAAAAATTGGAATGGACATAAGGCTTCTTTTTTTGTTCTTTTTTGAAGACCTGAAATCATGTAAATATATTTTGAATATATGTACCTGTTTTAGACATCGCACTCTTTCGGATTGAACAGTGTCCAATTTTTTTTTGTGCTTTTGTTTTGCCGCTGTAGGTACATGCCACGTTATACAAGATATATATTTTATAATGTAAGGTAGTAATATTTTATAATCTAATGCATACCATGAATGTAAGACCAATGTCTTTTGAACGACGTAATGCATGAGACGCTCGCCACCATTCATCCTGTATTATTCTGTAAAATTTTCATGTAGTGTATTATATATTTTCATTCAGATACATGTTTAGATAATAATTAACAATGAAAATTGTTTAATTAACATAAACCAGGTTTTTATAGCAAATGTGCTAAAAGTTCTAAAAAGTAAGAAAGAAAATAAAGAAATCTTAATATGAATGTGTATTTTTGTTAATTCTCAACGGGCTATGTCATGGATAACCACTATTAGGTATTAGAAAAACAATATAGTTTTGAGGTGTAAGTGGTTCTTCAACATCTTTGATCCAAAGCCAACTTCACCTGCACGCGGTGCACCCTCCGGACTGAGAAACGAAGCTCTGGCGAAAAGAGAGGTAGGGAGCGTAATTGTAAGCTACCCGACCTGGGAATGTACCTCCACCTCACAGAATACCGTAGCCAAATAACAACTCTCTTGAGGGTTGTTGTGTTCCTGTGAGTGAGTGAGGTCACCAGAAAGGAAGGAGATGCTGCGTTTGCAGCGGGGGTAGCGGCGCGCGAGCGATAGTTGTTATTGATGTTTGCAAGTACTATGCTTATTAAATTATAAATTGCCAACGTCGTCGACTTGTGCTTTTGGAATCCAAATTGTTCTTTTTTAATTATGTTAAATTTTGCACAGTAATCTACAAGTCTTTTAAACATACACTTTTCAAATTTTTTTGACAGAATTGGGACGAGTGTTATCAGGCCATAATTATTAATATCATCCTTGTCGCCTTTCATAAGGGTGTTACAATAGATAGTTTTAGAAATTCTGAAAAGATTGCACTCAGTAATGACAGATTTATTAGGTACTAGCTGATGCCTGCGACTTCGTTCGCGTGGTCTTAATGATTCCGGCGTATTAATAAAAATACGAACTAATGTAGATACATAAGAAAATACTTGTTATACGTTAAAATATTTTTTTTATTATTTAACATTGTTACCATAGTATAAAAAAAATAAAAATTAAGGGAGTCTTTCCTTCGGGAGCTAATATAAAAAGACCTGAAGCGTTACAACTCTCGAAAAAGCCACGTAAAGTTGGCCATGCGAAAAACAACCAGTCCTAAGCTTGACCAACGAATTTTAGTGATTTCTTTATTGTCATAGCAAAGCAAGTGGTCACAGAGAACTGTGTACGTTTAAAATTAAAATGGTTTTTTTTTTAGAAGAGTGGTATACGCGGAATTAATACAGTTTCACCGGCATCACTCCCAGTGAAAATCTCAGCTTCAATTATATTTCGCTGCCAAGCATTGACTTTACTTCAGGAAGGAGATCTTCCCCAAATTTATTAATATTCTTGATAACTCTTGGGCACGTAAAATTCTATCTACAGCTTCTAGTGCCTTAATGTTGGCCATTTCGCATTCATCTCAAACGATTAGACAGCAATCCTGAAACACCTTCGCTTTGTCACAGTTTCGTGTCACAGAGCATGTCGGTTTTTCAATTATGTTTAAATCGAGTAGGATATTGAACATTGTATTTGCGTCCTTCCGCCTAGTAGTAATGTGGCTGCAATACCTGGCGATGCTGCTGCGAGATCTTATTTTGGCGATTGATACTCAGCGTGGATTGCTCTCGTCAGGTATGTTTTCCAGTCCTTCCTGGAGCATCTAAGAAAAACAGTTTCCCCTCGTTACTTAAAACACTTTCCACCACCAAATCAAATAAACTCTGATCTTGCTACATAGCGTCCCGCAAATGCACGTAGGTAGTCTTCTGGTTTGTGCGAATATATACCAATCGTTCCATTTCAATTTTAGCGTACACACACGTCTATAATAAACTGACTAAATAATCATAATCATAATCATAATCATTTATTTGCATTCGTGTTACAGAATAGGTCTTATAAACGTATGGCTTTAGTACAAACACGAACCCTGTTAGGGCGTTGCAAAGTATTTTCTAAATATAAATTACAAATATTATAATGTCAATTAAATTATTAGACAATTAAATTATTTTCAAATTACATACATGTTCATTCATTTTTTATGTCAGTTTTATATAATAATTAAAAGATAAAAGTTACATTTAGAATGTCAAGAATATTATATTAACATATTATAATGTCTATTAAATTATTTCAAAATTACATACATAGTCATTATTTATGACTATTTATATTATTAAATAGACCACGTTACCTTTGTAAATAAAATAAAACGATTGCGTCTAACTTGTAGCAGGTAAGAACAAAAGTAGCACCCCGCGGTTTTTTTTACGATACATTCAATATTTTGTTAATCTATTTATTGATATTTTAAGTAACTTTTTTAGTTCTATTTGCTATTATAGCGTGTTTTTTTTTACATTTTTTTAAAACTATAATTTATTGTAAACACGTGTTGTTTATGCAAATAAATTTAACTTTGTTCTGCATCAGGTGTTCCAAATCTTTGATTTTTATACCTCAACAAAAAATCCTCATCAGGCTGAACAACTTTTGCTAAGGAGTCATTTTTAAATTTCTTATAGTTTACCTGAACCATTATGGTTCTGCATCAGGTGTTCCAAATCTTGGATTTTTATACCTCAATAAAAAATGGTCATCAGATTGAACAACTTTTGCTAAAGCGTCATTTTTATATTTCTTATAGTTTACCTGAACCATTAAGGTTCTGCATCAGGTGTTCCAAATCTTGGATTTTTATACCTCAACAGAAAATGCTCTTCAGGCTGAACAACTTTTGCTAAGGCGTCATTTTTATATTTCTTATAGTTTACCTGAACCATTATGGTTCTGCATCAGGTGTTCCAAATCTTGGATTTTTATACCTCAACAGAAAATGCTCATCAGGCTGAACAACTTTTACTAAGGTGTCATTTTTATATTTCTTATAGTTTACCTGAACCATTATGGTTCTGCATCAGGTGTTCCAAATCTTGGATTTTTATACCTCAACAAAAAATGCTCATCAGGTTGAACAACTTTTGCTAAGGCGTCATTTTTATATTTCTTATAGTTTACCTGAACCATTAAGGTTCTGCATCAGGTGTTCCAAATCTTGGATTTTTATACCTCAACAGAAAATGCTCATCAGGCTGAACAACTTTTGCTAAGGCGTCATTTTTATATCTCTTATAGTTTACCTGAACCATTATGGTGCTGCATCAGGTGTTCCACTTTCCAAAATCAATTATAGCCTATATTTTGCCCAGGCTTAACAGCTATATAACAAAAAAAGTTTCATTCGAATCCGTCCAGTACTTCCAGAGATTAGCGTGTACAAACAGACAAACAGACATACAGACATACAGACAAACAGACAAACAGACAGACATTTTTTTTTAATTCTTACTCTATTACTATATCTCCATCGCCTCCATTTGTTTTTTTGTAAATATATTCAATGTACAGACACATTATTTTTACTGTTTTATTATAAGTATAGATGTCAATACTTTTGCTAGTTCGAGAACACAGCCCCCTTACCACCAACTCGATTGATTGATGATATGAGAATTCATACCAATGAATAAGCGACTCTATTTCAAAGAGAATAAGCATTCTATTCAGTTATTGAATCGCAATAAGAGTTGGTGGTAAGGGGGCAGGTCTTGATTATCAGCGAAATTTATTGAGCTTATAAAATCGACCGGTCGTTCGAAATTCTGACTTTGGATTCGTGTAGAGCATCAAAAAGTAGTACTGTAAAGTGACCTTGGTTTTCCGATATCAATTCGAGATAATGGCCAAAATAAATAAATTTCGCTATGGTGGCGCATGCTTCGCATCCGATGTTATTTGCAGCCTGGCGCAACTCAAGGTAAAAAAACGACTCTATGAATCGGAAGCGAATTTGGTATAAATTCTGATTGCTTTCGCTCCCATTTCATACATTTAGAATTTACGCTATTTGTATGGCACATCCGTCTCTTAAAACGTAGTGGTTACATTCTCTTTGGTTATTTGTACTAATACCTTCACACCGTTCCGAGTTAGTACTATTCAGAGACTTAATTTCTTTTTTTTTTACCTCATCTTCCTTCATTGGTATTAAAAATCAATATTTTTAATACCAATGAAAAGTTAGGCAACACATTGGTGGTTTTTATATTCTTGTTAGGTTTAGACTGATTGATTAGTCAATGCAATGAAATAATTATTAAATGCAGTAGCAATGGAAATTGGATTTGTGACATTTTTATTATCTATCTTGAGTGATGTAATATTGTTGTCTGTATTAGAATTAGAAATTTCATTCTATATAACTGACCAAGTTGCTTTGCATTTATTTTTATGGCATTTTTTAAAGATATTATAGTACCCTAAATATTTATTTCTATTTTTTATAAAGTTTGTAAAACGTAAAGATCTTTTAGATGTACAACAATTTTTTATACCTTTCGTTATCTACTTTTGTTTTCTTTTATTATTAATTTTTACTCGAATTTTAGGAAAACATAAATTGTAAAACAACAACAGGTGTTCGTGAAAATGCAGAAGGCTACATTTAGGTCACTAGAAATATTTCCGACCACGAAAGACTTTTGAGACATTCTTTAAATTTCAGAATGTTCTCTAAACTGTAATCTTTTTTGTATGTGAAATATGATTTCGGGATACTATTTTTATTTTGTGTAGGAATATTTAATAATTGCAAAGAAGTCGTATTTCGCAGTACATATCCTAGCTAATCATATAGGATCCGGCAGTGGTTCTGGAGCTGCACTTCAACGTGCTTGTACCGATTGTCCTATTCCTATTCATCGGACATCTTTCTGGAGGCTCGGAAGGAAGGCAACAACATTCAACCGGTTCCCAAAAAGGGAGATCGGTCCGGCTCTGCCAACTGTCGAACCATGGCTGCTACCTCTATTCTTTGCAAGGTGCTCGAGAGAGGATTATCAATCCGCTACCTTGAAGATAATAATTCACTTACTGTTCTACGTGTGTAGATAACAATTCACTTAGGTACCTACTGTGTACGCTGGATTGAACGATGTTTGTAAAGAAACGCCTGAGTGAGTGGGGAGAGCGTCGTAGAGTTACGGGCGTGTAAGGACTTGTCGCCACGCCAACATCCGGCCTGACTCGCGCATTAGATGTTTGACATTAAAAAACCGACACTTTTTTTATACTAAGTCGGGCGGCGAACAAGTATACTTCCTGATGTGAAGCAGTTGCCGTAGCCATATTAACGACCGCAACATGAAATGTCGCTCGCGCGCCGCCACCTCCACTACCAACGCAGCAGCTCCTTCTTGGTAACCTCACTCACTCGCAGGAACACAACAACTCACAAGGGAATTGTTATTTGACTGGGGTATTCTGTGAGGTATTTCCCCGGACATGCAGCTTATAAGTACGCTAAGCCGCCCTACCTCTATTTTGCCACAGCCTCGAGTGTCAGTCAGTAGGGTCACGTGCAGGTGAGGTTGGCTTTGGCTTAAAGATGATGGTGAACTACTTACACCCCCATGCACTTTGCACAACAAATTGCGAATAATTTTATTTTCCTTTGATGTCTGTAGTTACCATTGAAGGCACAGCTAAGTGATAAGCCGTGTTCCTGTTTTTAAGCGTACTTAGGAAGATTTACAATCGCATTGTCACTGTTAAGCATGACTCTTAGCTGTACCAACAAGTATCCTCTAGTATCATAATTAATTTCAACACCATACACACAGTAGGTATATTATTTTACAGCAGCAAGTTATCATTATATAATAGTCTAAATAAACTTAACAGTGAATAATCAAATGATTAAAATGTATGTTGCAACTATCGAGTTGCTTCAATAAGTCGTGCAAATTACATTACCGAGTTTGATGATTTGTTACAAGAAATTTAGAAAGGTATATCTGAAGTTACGATATTTTACAGCATGTCCTGGGACACCCAAAAATATCAGGTATATAAGGCAGGTACATATTTCTACTCCATTCAAGATATTAAATTGTAGAAACAATCCAAAAATCATCTCTATATAAAGGATATATCTATAGCTTAAGGATAATCATCTATAATTTTAAGATAGATCTCTTTATAAAAAGGATCTAAAAGACTTTTATCCAGGGCCGCCAAACCATAAGTTGCAGCTAGAGATGGGCATCATGCCGGACATTTACGATAAATTCACAATAAGTACATTTATATGTCCAGTCTTTAGGCATAAATAGGGAATTTATTGTATTTTTTTTATAGAGGGCAAACGAGCATGAGGGTCACCTGATGGAAAACAATCATCACCGCCCATGGAGATCAGCAACACCAAAGTGTCGCCGATCCATTGCTAGCTATATTCCTTCCTTTTTTTCTGGTGACCTCTCTCACTCGCAGGAACACAACGAGCCTCATGGGAATTGTTATTTGGCTGCCATATTCTGTGAGGTGGTGGTAGGTACTTTCCTAGTCGGGCAGCTTAAAAAATACGTTATGCCCTACCTCTCGTTTCGCCAGAGCCTCGTTTGCCAGTCAGCAGGGTACATCACGTGCAGGTGAGGTTGGCTTTGGTTTAAATATATTGATGAACCGTTCGATGGCAACTTTACCAGAAGACTGCGGTGCTGGACTCGATTGAACGCGTTCGCTATGTCGAGGCACAAAATACAGAGAGTACAGAAGAAAAGGTACTACAAAACGCTCTTCAAAAACGCACATATAATCAACACTCAAGGAAACGAAATACCGAGCTATACGCATTTAAGTAAACAAAAGATTAACAGTTGTTAATCTTTTATTTACGAAAGTAAACAGAAAATGTTTAGAAAGGTAAACAGAAAATTTGAATCTATAAGGAGTAGTGTTTGTATATAATAACTAGCTGTTGCCCGCGACTTCGTCCGCGTGAATATCATAACGTGGTAAGACCATAGGAAAGGTAGGTAGGTATACATATACACAACCGTATAATTAAGAAAAAACTTATGGTGAATAATTTGTACCTACTAATTTTATACCTGGTTTTTATGGCTATATAAGGCCTCTATAAGGCTACGGTCATCGCAACACGAAGAGTATGAATACTCTTCGTGCATGCCTGATGTCCCTGAACAAACGTGGGGTTTTAAAAAACTTGTATCCGGGGTCAGCGAAACATTAATAATAAAAAGTGTTTTTATTTCATTTTGTTGTGTTAATGAAATAATTAAATTATATACCAGTACATATATCTCTCGTTAGATAATTTTTAGGTAATTAAGTAGCTTTTGGTCTAGTATCTAAGTAAATCGCGCGGAATTATTTGGGTAAATTTATTCAATTAAATTCAAAAATGGCGGACGCGCGAAATTTTCTATATCCGGTTTAGAGATTGCAGTATGATTGGTTGTCTTGATGTGTTAGTAGCCAATGGTAGCCGACTGCAGGATTTCAACCAATAATAGTACGTCAATATGTCGATCACGGGCCTCAGGCAGCCATCTTGATGAAATTCCAAAATTGAAAGCCCTACTATTGGTGGACAACGAGACGTCATTTCAATAGTTTCATGGAGTTGCGCAAAATAAAATAATTTTTCGACTCTCTCACTCATTGCGGCTGCCATGTTTTTTTTCATATCGGGGTGTGTATGTATATTATTGACTGTAGTATTGATATAAGTAACAGTCATGATATTATAACCCCGTAAAATCTATTACAGGTAAGTGCTTTAATATTTATTATCATTTTTCCATGCCAACGCGGAAGTAAGTCGCGCGTCCTCAGTGAAAGTGCATCATGTAATACTGTCGCCTTCTTGTGAAATTGTATGCATCGTATCGCGTAGTATGATTCATTCCAATACGAAAATAAATGTCCGTGCCGCGATATTCTTTGTTGATTGTTATCACTATGATGGTGTATCCGCATTGAGGGTCTAGAAAAGCTACGTACGTGCATACACTTTCTTACCGTATCTCGTGTGACGTTTTGGCGCCATCGACCCATTTAGCGCAGCGGGGCGGGCATGGGATTTCACGAAATTCTTTGTTTTATCATCACAATGACCTTTAGATGAAACAAACATCTTTTGCTCTTCACGTCTAATCATAATTTTGTTTTGCAGAAGGGGTGCACTAAGTGCGTCATTTGTGTATAGCTAGTGACAATGCGATCGCCCACAATTGGCTAAACACGAGAAACGCTGCCTTATTATAAAAAAGCGAATCACTAGCGAAACCAGGCCAAAGAAATTAATGATGTATTAGTACGAAGATATAAAAAGGATCGATTTTTATCACACGGCCCTCGGCAATTGTAAAATGGACTCACGATATTTGAGCGCAATGCTGGTGTTTGATAGCGACAGAGATTATCAAGGACAGGATGCGTAAGCATAAGAGAGAGAGCCAGGCGGTCGCCTGCTGGCCTACCACATCAAAAGAACTCCACCAAACCCTACGCCGCGGCATCTGATACTTGCACATTACAAACAGGTAAGGGTACACTATTCGCTAAATCTAAAATACATTGAAACGTCACACTATTGTTGTGAGTTCTACACATTTTATGTATCTTGGAGGGTAACAGGTCGTTAAACTCTGAAAGTAAATGTATGCTCTTTTAAAGAATTGAATCTATATAACAGGTTATGGGGAACAACATTCATCTGTATATAATTTAGTTGTTATTTGTATATTCAGGTATAGATTATGGCTATACAGTATATATGAATCGTTTAATTTATATTTCTTGGCTTACCTAAGAATAAGGTGGGTAGGTAAGGATTAATCTAATTTATTTTGTTTTACCTGCCTCAAGAGGATATGCAGTGCTCGGTAACACTGGAAAGAGATTACTGTGGGAATGTTAAAATGAAGACTATTAACAGTTTTAAGCACCCTTATATGAAGGTCGGTTAACATTTTTTGGTCTGTTGTGGTTCATAGGCAACAATTAATAAAACAAAATTAAATTCAAATGATTTATGTATTTAATTAGGTATTTAAATTTGTTCTTTTATCAGTTTAGTGTTTAGTCAAGAATTAAGAGATAAAATTAGTTTTGATAACAATACTCATACATATTTTATTACATAACTGTCTTTAAATTATACAATCACTTAGACTTCATTATTTTTGCATGATTGCCTGCATGGTCTTTTTTTTATTTTTATATGAGAGAGGAAAATGACCATGCAGATCACCTGATGAAAAGCAATCGTCACCGCCCATGAAGATCAGCAACATGGTCGCCGATACGTTGCCAGCCTATACTCCTTACTTTCTCTGCAGGAACACTACCCTCAAGGGAATTGTTTTTTGGCTGCAGTATTCTGTGAGGCGGAAGTACTTCCCCAGTCGAGCAGCTTAAAAAATATTTATTTATTTATTTATTGCAATATATGCTATGCCCAACCTCTCTTTAAGCCAAAACCTTGTTTGTTAGTCAGCAGGGTGCACCATTTACACCCCAAATAGGGTCTCCAGAAAGGTAGTCTGTATCATCATGTATATCAGAACATAGTTTATCTTTGTCTCAAATATGTACAAAGTAAGTTTGCTACTTCTTCTGTATTTGTAAAAGGCAGTCATTACTGACTAATCTACCAAGATCTATCTGAATAATCTATCAAGGGTACAAACTAGTTAGTGATAGAATAGGAACAAACATTCATATCGAAACAAGAAACAATTCTTTTTGAACAACAATGATAAGATGTAATGAGTATTTCTAACTTGAAATATTTAATCAATTAAGATAATAAACCTGGTTCAGTCAATTATTTACACATTAAAACAATCATTAAGCATAATGATTATGCTGCTTGTGAGTTAATAGCAGGTCTTAATTGATTTAAGTGTAATTAACTAATGATAGTGGGTTTCAACTATTAGGCATACTGTAGTAAAATGTAAAATGTCATTAATTGCTTTCTTGTGTAAAAACTTGAACTATTAATAGGCAACTTTTATGATTTAAAAGCTGCCGCTTTCGAGTGATATCTTTATTTAATTTCATCTTACAGAGCAAACAACAAATTGTTTAATTTTTACATTTACTTTCAAAATATTATTTATCAATACTCTGGAATCTCTTTGTGAACTATACCCTAAAATTTTGATAGTAGGGTTTTGAATAGCCCGTCCAGCTAGGTAGACTCAAAAAAAAGTACTATAAAGCAATAAGTTTTCCAATTGTTATGTTCCTTGGATATTATAAAAGTCATATTTCAATTTGACAACAATTGTAATAGTGTCTTGATGCATAGAATATTTAATGGCCTTTATTTGCTGATAATCATACATTTCAATATTTTATTTAACATTTTAATTTCTCATTACATTATTATTATTTAAGCAGTAATTTAGGCCATAAATCACGAAAACTACGATTCCAATTCTTCATTTCTCTTGATTGAATACATAGGGAAACTTAAAATTTTTAAATGTTGCCTATGAACACATTGCACTTTTATTTTCTTTTCCCTTTGGTTGCACTAGTATTGGCGTACTAAACTTATCCCTTTGTTTTGTTGGTCCAGTTATCATTTATTTACATACTCATTATGTTGTCAGTTTGTTTACCATTACATTAGAAAATTATGTTTATTCTTAGTTGTACTATATATACTGCTATCTTTTGGATTTTTTCTTATTTAGTTGCAAATTACTTTGGTGCATTGTTTTGTGTTTGACAAATTAAAAATCACATTTTATTTGGTATAGTAAAAGAGCTGAGATGAAATTGTACTACTTAAATCGTGACACGCGTTAACCAAATAGGAGGATGACTTTATAAAAAAATTGCAAATTTTTTTATACTACATAGTGTGGAAAGCAAACACAGCCAGTTTGATGTGAACGAGTTACTGTAGCCCATATACATTTGTACCACCATGTATTCTTTGTGGAATTGTGTCAGAACCTGCCCGGTGAGCTTCATATGTTATTTCATATAAACATTCAAATAGAAATTTGTTATTGTTTTGCATTACTATTCAAGTAATTATTGTTAAATTTGGTTACTGTCCATTGTAATAATACTCGAAATAATTGTCTATTCCTTTATGGTAAATAAAGGAATAGACAATGTTGGTAATTATTGTACCAGACAGTTAGGTGCATGTGGAGTTTTTGTCATATTAAAAAAATACATTTCTCAGTACCAATACAATAGACTGCTCTTAACATAGATGTACCCCACTGTGATATGTTTATTTTCCTAAAGTCGGGTATGATATGGAGTACTTTTTCTATTCCAGGAACCTAAGTTTGACAACGTTGTTGATCAGCTGTGCACTAGACTCCAGGACATCAAAGATCAAGAAGGTGCGTCACAAGTAGGCATGCCCACGTGTTCTACAGAACAAGCTGAGGCCGTACGTCGATATTACGCTGCTTTCCCCGCTCTGAAGAAAGGGCAGGAGTCACCGTTACAGTACTACCTGCCGCCGCCAGCGTGGTGTCGCAAATCAGCGCCAGAAGACAAACAAGCCAAAATGCAAAGTGAACTATCACTTATGAGAGATTGGAACACTAAAAACAAAAAGTATTCTTCTGGAAAAGAACGACGCAATTCCTACCACGGTCAAAGGAAGGGTAACAAGAAACGTTGCAACAGTTACAGCAGGTCTTTTGAAAGCAAGGAGTGCTTGCCAGAGTGGGTCACACACGAGGGTGTTTGGGACATCGAAACTCAGGATCCGGTCAAGGAGTTTATTAGGGCGATTGCATTGGACGAAGGTTACGGTACCTGTGAAAACACAGTCACTGACGAAATCAAAGAACTGACGGGATTGAAATTAAGAATGACTGCAAATATCGTGCCAAACTGGGACGACAGTCTCGATTTTGATGCAGATTGGATATTTGGAGAAGATTTAGATCCGAGGGTTATAACTCCAATGGAGGAGGAACTGTACGCGAAGTTCGAGGCCAAGTTCGATCGTAGCATCGAAGCTCTGTGGTCGAAGGATCAAAACACCCCGGACGATGAATATCAAGATCTCCCAATCGATTTTCAAGATCTTCTGTCGTCTCCATCCGATCACTTATTCGCCGATCCGTCCGCCGAGAAATGCAGTCTGATATCTCTCACCGAAAGCATATGGTCCAACGACGCCAACGAGGGTCTCACGATCGATCGCGCCGAATCTTCGTCGAAAATGGCCGACGCGCTGCACGACCGCTTCAAGCCGCTGAATTTGGCGGACGCGAGCGAGCCGCCCGTCAGCCAGTCGGCCTGCCCGCCGCGCCTGCTCGACTCGTTCTCGCTGTACGAGGGCGACGACCTGTACGACGCGCTCTCCTCCGTTGCGAACACGATGCGCTCCTACACCGCCATCAACCACAGCCGCGACCGCAGCGGGTTCGTGGAGGTCCCGCCGCGACGCCAGCCGCGCGCGTCTCCCGCCGCCGTCCCGCCGCCGCCCCCGCCCCCGCCTCCGCCCGCCGTCGGCGCGCAGGACGACCGCGAGGACCTGCTCACGTCGGCGCGCACTCACTTCAAACCCATCCGCCGCGATGCCGACGCCGAGGGCGCGCGCTACAACGACGGCGACACGTTCCACATCCGCTCCGACCTCGACGTCGTCGAGTTCCGCCGCAGCGACTCTGGCGGCATGTACCTCAAGAGCTCGCTCGAGCGGTACCTCGAGTATCGCACCGGCGAAGGCATCGACTACGGCCGGCTGAACTTGACGGACGCGCAGCGCTGCCCCGACCTGGACCCGGGGTTCCGACTCCGGTTCCCGGTGCGGCAGTTGGACGCGGGCGTGCAGACGGACCGGCCGCCGGAGCTCGCGTGGGGCGCCTGCGACGAGTGCGGCCGCGCCGCGAAGAAGATGCGCTCGGCCGCCATCGACGGCATCTGGGGGGAGGCCGGCGGCTGCCCGGCGTGCGCCGCGCCGCCGCCGGCCCCGCCCGCCCCGCCCGCCGCGCCCGCCTCGCCGCCCGCCGACGACCTGAGCCGCGAGTGGGAGGAGCTGCTGTCGGACATCAGCGCGGCGCACGCGCAGTACCTGAGCTGCGAGGAGGCGGCGGCGGCGGCGGCGGAGGCGGCGGAGGCGGGCGCGGCGCTGCAGGCGGCGGCGGCGGCGGGCTCGGACCGCAAGCGGCGGCACAGCGCGGCGCTGCGCTGCGCGCCCGCCTGCTCGCACCCGCACGCGCGCTTCCTGCACTGCTGCGCGAGCGCGCTCGACCGCCCGCTCACCCGCTAGCGCCCGCCGCCCGCCACCTCCGTTTATTTTGCTCGATGGATGAATATGCCACCGTCGACGATGCCCGTTATTAAACTTCGAAGTTCTCATTGAGAACCTTCATCTTCATCGGACAAAACATAAACGGCGATCCGTCTCCTGAGATACTTATCGATCGAATTGACCTTGCGTTTTATTTCGTCCCTAAAATTCTATATTAATGTTATATCGTCTGACACGACGCCCGGTGAAGCGTTTTAATTAATGTAATATTCCAAGTTGATTAAGTTTCTGCTCGAAATTTTTAAACATGTAAACATAGTTTCGACGATTGTCGCTAAGTGTCTCAGTAGAAACTCAGTATTGTTAATATAATGTAAGGCACCCCGAATATTGAATGGTCGTTTCTAGTTTAAATCGATTCATTCATCGTCAGCAGTGCGCCCGACAGCAGGAGCAGTAGGTTGTCGTCACCGGTCACGTTGACACGACCCCCGACAATCGGGCGCGATATCGTCAAGGCGACGTTGTTTTATTTTGGTTGAGTTCGATCTATTGCTGATTGAAGGAAGTCTAGCGAATGTTGAAAATCACGAAACTACTGCGTTCGTTACGTAAATACCGTGTCAAGGTGACCGCTGCGTTGTTTCCCTTACCGATCTATCGTGCCGCGTTCTCTTGTATATATTCTCGCCCTTTTTCATCGATTATTGTAATTTGAAGTCGTATCAAAAATTCTATGAAACGCGTTCTGTAACTCGAGGCGACGGGCGCCATGGCCGCTCTCGAGATCCCCTTAGAATTCCATGGCTCTATTTTAATCTTTCAAGTGGCATTAGAATGAAAAAGTTAGCAATAATATAGGATTAATTAGCAAAGCCTTAAACTTACGTTCTCCGGATTGTATTTGGCGATGTTCCCGCGAAGGCTGGCAGTGCTAACATATCTTATGATTGTAGATATTGAAGGGTTATATGTAACGTTAATTTTAGTTCAACGTTTCTTTGTAGAGATTTCATATTGATTAGAGATGTTTGATGGAATGCTGCCTTTGTCGCATTATATCAACAATATTTGGTAAAGATTGTATAATGTATTTGACGTATTTGCTGTCGCTTATGAACTACGATATGTAATTTAGTCTATTTTATAGTTTTTCAAATTGTTATTTACGTTCTTATCTATGTATTCAGTTGAAATATATATATATCTATGAATTGACGCCAAAAAGAAGGGAAGCATTCCACGGCAAACATTAGGACGATTCTAATATAATTCTTACAATAATATCGTCCAAAGTTGTTCAGTAATTTGTTAATTGTAAAGCGTAGGTAGAGCAGGTATTTTATTTTTGTTAGTAGTTTTCGTTTACGTTTTTTGGCATTCAAAATTAATTCATTCTAAATTTTATATGAAATGAAAAATTTGTTTTCTGTTGTTACAATTTAAAATACACGTAAAGATGTGAGAGGAAACCGGACGCGTCTCCAATTCTCGCCAGCAGTGGATACGTTTTTCGGCAATCGTATTCGAGATTTGCTACCGAGAAATGTACGCACTGCTGCAGCTTTGCACGAGGTCAAAGCCGGTCGAGATGCGCCGTCTTACATCCATCTTGTATGTTATGGACGGCAGTGGACTGTTTGTTTTCAATGGTTTGTCCAGTCCAGTATGTCTAAGTTTACACGCGGCGATTTTATTGAATGGCCGCATAATATAAAGGTAGGGCGGCGGGCGAGCCGCCGGTTAGTGGTTAGATAGTTGGAGGTGTCAGTTTTGTACGCAGTGGGACAATGTTAGGGCGCCCCGCCACCCTGTAGTGTCGACGAGGTGAAGAACTATGTATGTGCTCTTTAAAGTAAAGCGTGTAGTCACTGTTATAAATTCGCGTACATTATATTCCGACTTCTTTCATCGCCGCTTCGAAAGGAATTTATAAACAGTGACTGCAGTGATTGTAACATAATTTACAGCTCCAAATATGGATATAACAGTTCATGTAGTTGTAACTGTTATTATAGTTTATGTAAAGCATAGGAAGTGTATATGTTATATTTTGGTATATTTCATTTTTGTACGGTGACGCGGTCTCTGCGCCGCCGCACCGCGCTGATCTTATTTATTTCATTTGAAAGCCTTGCCTAGTTACAGTTTCATAATACATTTTTAATATTCGTGCAAACTTTGCTACTTTATGTGTCGTGTTTTATATATTTATTTTTCTGTAGTGTGATTTATTTCTGTTTGTAATAACTGAAAAGGGAAAAAAAAACACTAAAAAAATACGTCATTACATGGAAAGGCTATCATTGTATATATTTAGTATATTGCGAAATTAATGTATAGACATTTTCTGTTCATAAATGTGTTATATGTTCATTGATTCCTTTAACCTTCTATATCTGAAATATATATTTGTTGTACTGTAGTTTTAAGTAAACATTATGAACAGTTTACGGTATTTCAGATAGTGAGGAGACCATACAGTGTTTAAATCACACAATTCACATAGGTTGGGTATTATTGAACTCATTTATAAATTCTCATTCATTTTGCGTGTCACTTTTAATATTGATCATTTTCTTTTCTGTCATAAGTTCATATTATATTGTACTTATTGCATTAACGATATTCGATAAAGGATATTTCGAGAAAAATTAGAAAATACAAAAAAAAAGAAAAGTTACTAGATTCAAGTTTGCATAATTATGTTTGATTAGGTGTTAATCTAATGTAATGTGCTTATGCACTTGATAATCAGTTTATCCGAAACATCTTTGGATAGTGCCGTCGTCGGCGACAAGACGCCAACGAGTTCGCAACGCACTCGCACGGGGACGTTCAAATAACATCGGTCCGTTGCAAACTGGTACATGAGAGCGGCATTTACAATTCTGTACCTACGTATTTACTCTGCCTTACCTCTTGCATTGTGAGTTGATAGAATTGTTGAAGTCGCTTTCAAACATGAATCTTTAACATCACTCGCGTTGATTGTACACTGATAGAGGGTTCTAAAACAAAACGAGTGATTTTATTGGAAGAAAGTCCCCAAAATTATATATTATATTATAAAAAAAATATCTTTGTAAGCCACACGATGACTGTGGCGATGAAGCTTTTGTCAGTAATTGTATTGGTACCTATTTGAATACTTACACCGTGTTTCACAGCGATGATTTTTGTTTGTATAAATTATATTCTTTACTATGTTGAGATGAGAGCAACACGTTTTCCTATAACATCTTCTGGACACGTAGTATATCAGCACACGTTTAAAATTATGATATAACGAAAATAATTGCATGTAGTTGTATTTTGTGAAATTCTAAATCTTGTAATGCTCTCTCCTCAAGAACAAGTCAGCTTGTAACCGATTGCTGTCGAGTGCCCTTGGTTACATGCACATTTGTTACACTTCATATCAAAATACTATATCATTTTTCTTTTCTTTTTGAAAATTCTTAAATTCATTAGAGATATAATTCTTATAGGCCGGGGTAGGAGCAGTATACAAGGGATTTCACCTCATTTCTGACTAATGCGCTAAGTAATTTTGACAGTTCAATTCCTAAGATCAAATTGTTTTGTTTTATGGCACAGTGAAAACTTATATGTTTATCACATTTCATTAATTAAAGGTAGTGTATCTAATATTAGATCGATTGCCTGATATTGATAGGTAGCTAAATAATTATAATTATCTTTGAAATTATATTCCAAAACTTTTTGATTAGAAGTGGTTATCCCTGAAAATAGTTACCATTTTGATACGTTAAGTTGTGCTCACTACTCTGGTTCTTGCCACCCGTGGGAAGAAAATAAACGAAACAATCCACATTCGTGACTTTTATTTCTAAACACCTACACTACAAAACCTGTAGATCCTTGGAGTCGAGTTATTTGATATTTTTTTTAGAAGTTTCTCGGTGAAGACGACGAAAATTAGAATAACAATAAAATAGTGGGCGAAGTCACTACTCGAACTCGACTCAAAAAACCTTACTTGGTGACGGTCTCACGCACTCTTTCTTTCTGACGTGTAGAAGCGAGAGGGCGCTATACAAAAACCACGGTTTACACTTTCATCCATTGAAATGCACGCGGTGCTTCGTCGCGAGCGAGACACGCCGGTTGAATAACTGAACCGCGCGGTCTTATCGTCAAACAAAAATAATAACTAACAAAAGCCGAGTGATAGAAATAGACTGTGATATTCAGTGTTTGGGACACGGTTTGAGAGACCTGTAACTTCGCGTGCTGCATCTCCATATATGCATTATTCTGTTTTCGTCGTGAGGTGAGTGCTTTTTACAGACTGATAAAAAGTGCAATTGAAAGTTCGATGTTCTTTATGTATCCTCGTACATTTTGACTCTGCAATCACTTTATGCACATTAAGTATTTAGCTAAAGACATGAATGAACGTATTGTCGCTGGACAGACTGCTACTGTCCCCTACCAAATACTCAAAGGTTAACTGGTAGAAGTCTCCTATAGAGATAAGCTCATCTTTGTTCATATTTTTTCCATCTAAAAGTGTGGATTGTTTTACTAGCCTATTCAATAAAAATAGTATTTATATAATAATAATACGTTTATTACTATGTACATAAATAAATACATTACAAACGCTCATGAACGTCTACGCCACCAGGCATGTATTGGATGATTTTTTCTCTTTGGCAACATGAATACAGTTCACAATGTGTTTTGGGTATGAAGTCATCGTCAATACCTATATTTTCCTATACAAATGAAACGCATGTCTACCCATATTCTAATAAAATCTAAGAAATAAGAAAGTTTATTTGTTTGACCTTATTGCACGTCAAAACTGAGCAACTGATCTACGTGATGTTTTCACACAGTTTGGGCACTAGAGAGGACAGGCTATTTGGCCTAAAGTAAGTGAAGCTGCGTGCAGCAGAGGTCCAGATTTCCCGTGCTACACAAATACACAATCGTGCTGCCAAAGACTCTAAGAACTTCACTAGATATTCTGTTCTTTGATAAATCGATCGCTACTACCACACATCACAATACAAATCTACTATTTCTGACAACATGTCGCGGTTTATTAATTAACAGTTTATATAAAAATGTATTCTCTATTTTGCTATCTTCAAATATAATCTTGTGGAAAACATGTAGGTTTATGTATACCTATTTATTTATATACGTATTTTGTTAAGTAAGATGTGGATAGCTTACCTATATAAATATCTTAAAGATTTATTTATTTATGCTCTGGCAGTAAAATTTATTTTTATCCTGTCCTGCAGGAATCGAATGTTGCAATATACTAACGGGGCCGTTGGATCCGAAAGGTTCTCAAATGGCGGCAGCAGACCGAAAAACGGGTGCTAAAGCACGGTCCGCGTGATGCAAAGCGGGTGCCGTACCTTATAGATGCTTAGAATTCAAGTAGGTAGTCGTTCTCGCGCCTTGGCACACCTAATGCTAACGCAGCATCTCCTTACGCATGGCGAACTCGCAGGAAAATAACAATGCTCAAGGGTATTGCTATTTGGCTCTTTTGTCAGAATCTCATTAGATAGTCGGTATGGTGTACCACGTGAAGTGATGTTGTAGGCATAAGTACCTACTACTGATGGACGAAGAACTTTTCACCATCAGGATGGTCCGATGATCTGGTAAAAAAAACCTGGTAATCACTAGCGTAAGCGGATTTTAGGCCTGTGGTGGGAAGGCCCATATTGAACGGTAAACGTCCTGCGGCTGAATTTATGATAATGTTGTTTACATCTTCAAAGGTATAAAGGCTTGTATATTTATTATCATTGTCAATCTGAGCCATTGTCTATTTTAATCAAAGAAAAAGAATGGCGCGGTTGTTGTTATGGTGTGAAAGTAAACAAACAAACACTTTCACAATTACTTAAGTAAGTAGGTTCCATATTATAATAACATAATAATCATGGTTATTTTATGTAGATACTCATTACCAAATTTGATCCATTTGAAAACGGCCACATTTATCTACAAGATTTCTTCTCAACTAAAATGAACTACATAGATGTATTCACATAGGTGCTACATCTAGGTATATACTCATGCAAAGACGATGTGGTAAACGAACTCCATCAAATTTGATATTATTTACTTTTTATGTGGGCTAAAAATCGGCCTAGCTACTCAATTTTGGGAAAAATTGTTTTCTTCTTAATCTACTTTAAATTTACAAATAATATGTTACTTCGTATTCGGCAGACTAGTCTGAAGAAGTAAGAAGTAGGCTGAATTATGCAGACCCCGTGTCTAAACTTTTTTTCCTATCTATGGGAGTAAACGAGCATGTCGGTGTTACGTGACGGTACCTGACGGACAGCAAGAACACAACCCATAAACAACAAATGGCGAAAGAGAGGTGGGTAGGGCACAGTGTATTTGTAAGCTGCTCGACTGGGAAGTACCTCCTCACAGAATACAGCAGCCAAATAATAATTGTTTTTGTGTTCTTGCGAATGAGTGAGGTCACTAGAAAAGAAGAAGTTGCTGGGGGGTGGCGGCGCGCGAGCGATATTGTGTTGTGTTTGTTCGAGAACACAGTTGAAATTGATTCCATAATTTCAAAGCTTAATATTCACCGAAAAAAATGCTTTATAAAGTTATTCGTCAGGGTTGTTATTGAACGTCGTTGTTGGTACTAGAATAAATCAATTTGGCGATTTTCTACATGGAACCTCTGGCCCCAGTTATCGTTTCCGAAATACTCTTGCAAAATTCTCATTCGCTAAACAGCAGGGTGATACAATAAGTGAAGTTGGCTTTGGCTCTTGACCCCCAAACATAATAAAAAAAATGTTGACTCAAGCGCGGTTGTCCAAACGGTGCCAAGTTATGTAAATAGGCGTCCGCGTCCTGTTGTTTTGTTAACTTAAACAATAGAACTATGTTTTGGACTAAGAATAGAACTCCAATCGGATCTAAATCCTTCCTTTTCTGTCCTTATAAGGCCATCGCATTGACTGCAGATAAATCGATTATCGTTAAGTAAGGGAGGTATCTATCGCTGCGACCCGTCAACCTTTTCGTCGACTCTCTCGTTGATTTCCCGACCATTTCAAGAGATTTGCTATCTTGCTTGTAATATTTTTTTTTGTATATAAAAACTAACGAAATACACACCGGGTGTCAAATAAGCATACGGCACGCATGATGTAAAGCTGCCACTACAGACAATGTAAATAAATAAATAAATATTCCTGGACAAATTACACACTGCCATACTGACCCAAACTAAACAAAGCTTGTGTATGGGTTCTAGACAACTGATATTATACTTAAATACATTTGTTTTGTAAATACAAATATATAAAATATAGAAGACAACTAGAGCAAGACAAATAGACATGTTCATGCACATAAATATTGGTCTTGTACGGGGATCGAACCCGCGACCTCTGAGTAAAAGTTGCTAGCCATTCGACCACCGAGCTCATCATATAATATACTAACCCACAAAGAGCTTTGTTTGTGCGCTCAGTGCGCTGGCAGCCCAGGGGCTCTACGCTCTACCGCTGAAGCTGAAGCCGATTACCATCGAATTTTTTGATGGCGAAAATAGATATTAGGTTTAAGTTAATGACAAACATCTTTAGTTTAGTCGGTAGAGCTCTTTGGTTTGTACCAGCTAAACGAAACCCAATTACCGCCAATATACGTTAAAGATTGGCGGTAATTGGGTTTAGTAAAAAAAACCGATGGTAATCGGCATCAGCTTCCAGATTACTATCAGACCGATTTCCACCGCTGAAGCCGTTTGCCATCGGATTTTTTGATTGCGAAAATCTAACTTTAGCATAAATTGGTGGTAATTGTGTTTAGCTCAGCTGGCAGAAACCTTAGAGTTCTACCGACTAAGCTGAAATTCGTTACCCTAAGGTTGCCTTGAAAAGATTGCTCTCAGCAATAAGGCCGCCTTGTTGCTTATATACAAATCTGTAATAATTTATTGATTCACTGTATTTTTATATTGTATTATGCAAATAAAGCATATTCTATCTATCTATCTATCTATCTGAATATATTTGTCATTAACTTAAACCTAAAACCAATTTTCGCGATCAAAAAATCAGATGGTAATCGGTTTCAGCTTAGCCGGTAGGGCGGGCCCCTGGTCTGGTGACGTCACTCACTTGCAGAAACATAAACATAACAATGGTATGCCAGAATCTCATTGTAAATTACAGTAATAAATAAACGTAAATGATCTCAACCTACATACAATCATAGCGAGTACTAAATGACCGAGGGGTGAGTCTACGGATCCAGTCACACGTGTTAGACTAGCCCTCAAGGCTAGACCTAGATTGGCGTTTATAAGCAAGTTTTAAATGCGTTTCTCTTAGTAGATTCAGATAATAATAATACTATACATGTAGAGCTAGATTAATAAATAATAAATAAATATTTCTGGACAATTTACACAGCTCCATCTAGTCTCAAATAAAGCGCAAAGTTATAGGTATTAGACAACTGATAAATGTACTTAAATGCATTTTTTTCTATACATGTTCAGTGCACATAAATATTTGTCTTGTGCGGGGTTCGAACCCGCGGCCTCGGAGTCAAAGTGGCCATTGCTAACCATTCGACCGAGCTCGTCATCTCAATAATTAATAATACAATAACTGGACGAGATTAATGCTCTTTTTAACCGACTCCAAAAAAGAAGGAGGTTCTCAATTCGGCTGTATTTTTTTTAATGTTTGTTACTTCATTACTCCTTCATTTATAAACCGATTTGAAAAAACTTTTTTTGTTTGAAAGAGATTGGTCCCATATTATTTCCCGTTTAGTCCCATATTTTTTTCATCATCATCATCAGCCTGTATCTACCCATTGTTAGATATAAGCCTCCCCCAATGCCTTCCGCCAGATACGGTCCTCCGCCTTCCGCATCCAATCGCTTTGTTAAGGTCATCGGACCATCTAGAAGGAAGGCGCCCAACGCTTCGTCGTCCTACGCGCGGCCTCCACTCTAATGCCTCCCCCATCTGCCATCACTTACTCGGCAGATGTGACCGGTCCATTGACATTTCAGCTTGCAAACTCTTGAAGGCTATGGTACAACTACTTACATTATTATACAACTTTGGTTCTCCGTCGAATTTCTTCGTTCCGGATTCAAATTTCTTCGTTCCGCCGATCCCTCGTGATCAGTGGGATGGTCAGTGTACAAGTCTCTGCACCATATGTCATTGCAGGGAGGACGCACTGGTAGAAGACTTTAGTCTTCATGCATTGGGTTTTTTTTCATAATGTAGAGTAATTTTTTGAGTCGGTTTTTTTTTATTAAAATTAACTCCATGATGCACCTGGGAAAACCTTAACTGATGTTACAAGTATTATAGCTGACGTGACCTTATCCGTATGAACTATAAATCCGCATGTCTCACCCACCACTAATACGTAATTATAATCTCCCAGTGAGATTTTCCCACACTGCCACATCCATCGATGAGATGCTCGATATCATTCCGAGCTATTTATTAAACGCTGACATTTAAAACTAGTCGACTGACAATCGGCAACATTGTATTCTGTAAATTGGAGTGTTATAAATGTGTCAACTAGCGATGTCCAGTGGTGCATAGCGTAGGCAGCCTTTTTATTGTGATTCAGTGCCAAGATGTAGACTTGAATGAGTCATTAAAAATCATTGGGTAGTTTTACACGATCGGTGTTTGTTTTTAGCTTGTTCTGTGTTAGTGAATTAATGTAGGTTTTTTTTTATACCACGTCGAGTGGCAGACAGACAAACATGCCATGCATACATACAAGCATGTTTAATATGAAGCGGCCTCCCCCGCAGCCAACGCCGCAACGCCTTCTTTTCTGGTGATCTTACTCACTCACAAGAATAAAATATACATTAAAATAACATTAAAATATCTTGTTAGACCCCCTTAGCATGACTTCTACCCACCTTTTTTACAATTAAGCTATCAAACAAGCATATGTGGAAGCCAATTACCATCGCGATTTTTGAATGCGAAAATTAAACTACTGCTTAGATTAATGGTAATTATGTTTAGCGCAGCTGGTAGAAACTCTAGAGCTATACCGATTAAGTTGAAGATGTTTGTCAATAATTTTAACCTAAACCCTATTTTTGGAATCAAAAAATCCGACAGTAATCGGCTTCAGCTTCAGCTGTAGGGTTCCTGGCCTAAAGCAGTCACCATGGCTTACAGATGCTGTAAAAACCCCTTAACTCCTGTATTGAATAACTCCATACAGTAATTTCCCAGAGAAACCTGAATTCATTTTATCAATATTTTGCCACATAAACAGCTTACACATCTCGAATCTCGATAGCAATCACTTGCTCTCGTGTAGGAGAACTCCACATTGAATAGGTTGCATTTTACCAACACCACAGACAGTGTTCTATTTTACGCAGTTGTACAATGAATCTGGCATGCAGAAACAAGCACAAATCAGAGCTTATTAGCGGGTCTAGATCCTGCGATAGCCACAAAAGTATTGACAGTGTATCGGCCGCCCACGTCTCGCGTACTCACTCGCAGTAATTACTGCAGGCCATTGTCCACGCTGCGCCATAAACATACTGCTTTTATCCCCACGTTTCTACTGATTGTAGAGATATCGCTGATGTAGATATACTTATTTAAAAGGAGAGTATGCGAAGAGGCATGTTTATATGCGTTTTATAATAATACGGCCTAAGTTCTTTTATAATCATATAAAACCTTTTGTAATACCTGGGCAATAAACAAGGCGTTTGTTGCCTGAACGGAATCCTAGCTATATGGATTTTACGTTAAAAGTAGAGTTTCAAGACGCTATAATAACCCTGCGATTGCTATACCAAGAAATTATAAATTTTCTTTAAATTATTCATTTATTTTGTTTATTACGGACATTATAATGGAATTATATGTTCACTTACTCTATGTCAGTGTGCACAGACCAAGTATTCTGTGTCTATGTCACTGTTTTTGAAGAACCCCATGCTGTAGTCTGGGAAAATCTCAATAGGCAGTTCATATTTCATAGCTTGCTACTGTGTGGGAGAAACCATGTCTGGAATCGCACAGTACGTGACCACTTCGGTTCTGATGTGGGAGGATGAATTCCCTGTCGATGGCAAACAATGCGATTGTAGAAGGAGGCCGAGTGCATCATGTCAAACAACTCCTCTCAACACATCCCATTTTAACAATCGGCAGAACACATAAAGGGACGCAAAGTCTCTTCCGAGACTTAAAAGGTTCTAAAGTTCTCTGGCACACTTTGCAATCGACTTTTGAAAATATTGTGCAGAAAGCCCGTGCTAGAAACGGTCAAAATATAAAGCAAAAAGCCTTAATTAATTTAATACTGATGAATTCCACTTCCAAGTCAGTAATTTTGTACTCAGATATAGGTGTAGTTTTACTGCATTAGATTGGCACTTTTTCCAATGTATCTTTAACCTACAGTGTCGGGTTACAGCGTGTCGGGTGTCGCGGAATGGTAGCACGTTCTCAGTAAAACTATCAAAGCGTGGAAAATTTGCGTAGTTTCAAGAGGTTAATATACTTATTTAGCTTCTATTTGTTAAATATTAAGTAAAAACTTACGTACTCACTGTACGTACCGTCTTCGGTACTGGTGCCCTGCCACCGAAGATGAAGCCGATTACCGTTGAATATTTTGATTTGAAAAATAAGTCTTATGTTTTAGTTATTGACAAACATCTTCAGCTTTGTCGATAGAGCTCCGGGGTTTCTATCAGCTAAGGTAAACACAGGTACCATAAATCTAAGCTAAAGTTTTCTATTCGCTATCAAAAACTAAAAAAAATAAATATTCCTTGACAAATTACACACGGCCATCTAGTCCCAAAGTAAGCAAAGCTTGTACTTTGGGTACTAGATAACTGATATAATACTTTTTTTTTTTGTAAATACATACATATTATACATAGAAAACGCCCAGACCAAGACAAACAGCCATGTTCATGCACACAAATGTTTGTCTTGTGCGGGGATCGAACTCGCGACCTCGGAGTCAAAGTGGCTACTGCTAACCATTCGACCACCGAACTCGTCAATTGGCTTCAGCTTCGGCGGTGGGTCCCTGGCGCGGTAAACAGCTCAACAACAGTTTTTAGGTATACAAATAGATTTTAAAATTTACGATTTTTACTTAGCGCGATGACACTCACACTGGAATTTCTGTCCGGAATTTTCTGGTGGCGCCAATTGCTATGAAGTTCTCTTCCTCCAGAATTCCTTCCGGAATATTTTTGCATGTGACAACGTGTGTATATCGTTATAAAAATCAGAGTCATCCGAAATATTTCGCATATCTTTGCATGTAACAAAGTGTGTATAGGGAAAGCATTGGCCGTGTGGTTTCCGGCAGACTAGAATTGAATCACTCCGTCTCTTCCCGTGGATGTCGTACAAGGCGACTAAGGATAATACATTATCAAACATCGATCAGGCCTCCCCAACCCGTTTGGCCAGAGTGGGGAGTGTAGGCTAAATCGTCCTTCTGTTTGGGACGGACGAGAGAGGGTCGTGTCGTGCTCCTGTAGTGGTGACTAAAATGACCTGATGATGATGAGGCAAAGTATGTAAAGCGTAAGTTTTGGTTTGTTTGTGTCAGCACTCATTGCGCAGTATTATTGGTAAAGATGAATCACAATGGAGTTTATACCTTAGTTTGTATCATAGTTATCTGAGTTCCTAGTTCAAGAGAACATTAAAGGACTTAACCCCACAAGTCGGCCATATTGTTTCGAGATAATCACCTCAAACGGATGAATCATGAGATTCACGACCGATCGGCAGATACCACGGATTGACTCCTTTGCTAAACACGCCGCGAGCTTAGCTTTGGTCTCTGACAAAATTTTGTCTACTACCATCCAAATGATTTTCAACTCTACTACACTTATTATAAAGCATTTATTTTCTAAATCTGTAGCAGTGTTATTGCTTATAGTTATTGCGCAGTACTTCCTTTGTTGTCGTCCGTTGCGCCGCGCAGTTAAAACTCGTGCGCTTGTAGTTAAACTTAGTTAACTATCTTACTGTTATTATGAAATTTTTAAAATGTTTCGCGTTGTTTTATTTTGTCATAATAATTTATTGTCTCCTGACGAGTCCGGAATGTCTAGTAAACCGTATAAACCGTAAGTATTCGTTCGGAGTACCGAATCGTTACTCACAATGAATTCGTAACTTTGCTACAACTTTACGTTGAGGACCAAAAAAGCATCTCAGATATTTTTTTATGAGAGGTAACTAGCTATTGTATGGTAATGGTATGGTAAGCTAGCATATGGGTTACCTGATGGAAAGTAATACCCAAAGGCCATAGAAATCAGCAATACGAAGGGGCCGCCAGCCGTTCCATTGCCTGTATTTTAATTAAGAGATAAATTGACTCTGTTATTCTCCTATGTCGTATGTATTTGGGAATACTCCTGAGGGAAGTTGAAAATTAACGAGTACCACCTAACGATACGAAAGTACCAATAGTTGTAGTACCGAATTCATACGGATACTTTTACAGCTCTAATGCCTAGAATTAGCTACTTTGACACCGAGTGTCGCGGGTTCGATTACGCAGAATACAAACGTTTGTGTGCACTTACTTACCTTTATTATAATATAAATAGATTAGACTGATTAAGCGAAATGTATTACGAAGTCGTAGTAAAATGTCAATGTCAGTTATGTATCCCGCAGTGAGATAGGTATCCGGTATGCACTGCAGATATTTTATGACTTATCCGGCATTGTTACGGCTTGTACGCCATTGATTTGATCAAACTAAATATTTTTTTTTATACTACGTCCGGTGTCAGACAAGCATACGGCCCGCCTGATGTGAAGCGGATACCGTAGCCATATTAACGTTCGCAACATAAAATTTCGCTCGCGCGCCGCCACCCCCGCTGCCAACGCAGCACTCCTTCCTTTCTGGTGACCTCACAGTGAGTGAGGTGGATCGCAGGAATATAACAACCCTCAAGGGAATTGGCACAATTACACCACTATGGTATAAGAGGCATCGCTCTTGATCTTCTTACTTCTTATCTGAGTGATAGGGTTCAGAAAGTAGATGTTAATGGAAAGCGATCACATGGATCAACTGTAGCGATGGGGGTGCCACAAGGCTCTATTTTGGGCCCTTTCCTGTTTCTCGTGTACATTAATGATCTACCTCATCTTGTAAAGAATAATCACGAAATAGTATTGTTTGCAGATGACACTTCTTTAATTTTTAAGGTAAATAGACAACAATCAGAAATTGACGATGTAAATAATGCTCTTTCAAAAATAGTAAACTGGTTTAGTGCTAATAACCTACTTTTAAATGGTAGTAAAACGAAATATGTTAGATTTTTTACAAAAAATGTGAAACAAGTAAAAACCAGTGTGGTGATGGACAATGAGAGATTGGAATTGGTCAATAAGGTTGTCTTCCTTGGGATAACATTAGACTCTAAATTACAATGGGGCCCACATATAGAAACGTTATCAGGTAGACTCAGCTCAGCAGCGTACGCCGTAAGGAAAATACGTCAACTGACTGATGTTGACACTGCGTTTAGTTTATTTTAGCTATTTTCACAGCATTATGTCATATGGTTTATTGCTTTGGGGTAGTGCTGCGGATGTAGACTCAATTTTTGTGCTCCAGAAGCGAGCTATCCGTGCTATTTATATGATGAGTCCCAGGGAGACACTGAGAAATAAATTTAAAGAGATAAATATTATGACATTACATTCTCAATATATTTATGAAAATCTTATTTACGTTCATAAAAATCAAACTAAATTTAGGAAAAACAGTGATCTCCATCAATTAAATTTAAGAAATAAAAACAAACTCGCTGTGCATATTACTAGGCTCCATAAAATGTCTAACTCGTTCCCAGGTCAATGTATACGCTTCTACAATAAACTTCCAAATGACGCGTTTAAATTATCCATGGGTAAATTTAAAAGATTTATCAAAACTAGACTATGTCAAAAGGCTTACTATTGTATCTCAGATTACATAAATGATAAAAGTATTTGGAAATGAATTGCTCTTGTTATGTTAATGGTTGTATTTGTGTTTAATTGTGTTCCCAAAACAATCTTCTTAGCCCCTTTCAATCGGGTTTCCGTCCTTACCACAGCACAACGAGTGCACTGCTGAATATCACAGATGACATACGTCTCGCTATGGACAATAAGAAACTCTCCCTGATTATTCTGTTAGATTTCAGTAGTGCATTCAATTCGGTCGATTTCGATATTCTCCTTGGTATTCTTCGCTCTATTAACTTCTCTTCGACTGTGATAGCCTGGTTTGACTCTTATCTTCGAGGTCGCTGGCAGCGCATTAAAATTGAGGAACAAACATCTGACTGGTCTGAGTTGATTGCTGGCGTGCCACAGGGCGGTGTGTTATCTCCATTGCTCTTCTCTATCTTTATAAATGAATTAACTAAAGTCATTACTTCTCCTTATCACCTATACGCAGATGACCTACAAATATACAATCATTTTCTTGTCTCTGACATATCTGTTGCCATTGAGGCTATGAACCGCGAGCTTTGTGCGGTCCAGAAATGGGCCGAAAGCTTCGGTCTGTTAGTTAATCCGACAAAGTCCCAAGCCATTTTGGTGGGTAACAATCAACTAAAGTATAGGCTCAAGTATAGTGATTTACCAAGGGTGTGCTTTGGTGGCAGTCCAATTCCCTTCTCAGACAAAACAAAAAATCTGGGTCTGATTATTGATGGCACCCTTTCCTGGACGGCTCAAGTCAACAATGTTAGCAAAAAAATGCATTACACCTTTCACTCGCTCAAGAGACTCCAGAACTTCCTTCCCTTTAAAACTAAAATTATGCTTGCTCAATCCCTCCTTCTCCCAATTCTTGACTATGCCGACATCTGCTATCTTGATGCAACTGAAGAGCTACTCAACAAACTGGAACGGTTGCAGAATTTGGCTATTCGTTTCATTTTTGGTTTGCGCAAATATGATCATGTCTCTGAATTTCGCACCCAGTTGAAATGGCTCCCTATCCGCCTTCGCAGAAATGTGCACATCCTGTCTTTCCTTTACAAATTAATTAAAAATCCTGATTCACCTCAGTACCTTCGTTCCCGTTTTCCTCCTTTACCACCTCCTACCCGCTCCCAACGTCCCTGCCTTACGAAAACATTAAATTATCCCCCTTCCAACACAACGTTTTTCTTTAACTCATTTACTGTTCGTGCAGCACTGCTCTGGAATAAATTACCAGTGGAAATACGAGACAGTATCACTGTGACCACTTTCAAAAAGAAATTAACAGAGCATTACTTAACTCAAATTAGTTAATTATATTTTGTATGTTTAGATCCATAAAATGTCAACATTAGCATGTTTGCATATGTCGCCTTAGCCAAATAATATTTCTATACTATTGTTAAGGTTGGCTGGAAGAAATCTCTTAAAGAGATAAGCTCGCCCTTGTACACCTTGTTTACACTGTTTTATGTAACAATATTATATGCAATAAAGAATTAATGTAACGATATTGGCAATTAAAAGAGTCGGCCTTGAGTTTCTTGCCAGTTCTTCTCAAGAAGCCCCGTCGCCGGAACTGGCACTTAAATTCACTTTCACAGATAGTGTGATGAAAGTGCATCTAAGCTCTGCGGATTTAAGTAGATAGTAATGATTTAGATACATGTCTTATATTTAATTTGTATGACGTTTCTAAGTGCTTTATAAAGTCCAAGGAATAAAGATATTTTGACTTTGACTTTGACTTTACGCTCCCTACCTCTCTTTTCGCCAGAGCTTCGTTTGTCAGTCAGCATGGTGAACCGCGTGTAGGTGAAGTTGACTTTGGTTCAAAGATGTTGATGAACCACTTACACCCCAAAATACAGTTCACTTACAAATAATATCATCACTATAAACTCATGAAACCTTCTATAAATACATTAGCTTTTGCCCGCGACTTCGTACGCGTAGATGTATGAAATTCATACATTCATACCTCTGTTCACCCACTTAGGGGTTGAATATTTAAAAATCGTGAAATACGTGTTTACTTATTTTCGAACTACATTTAAATTCCAAGTCGAAAAGCCCATATAACATTTTTTCCCATACAAAGTTTATGTGTGTTTAGTTAAGAGATTGAATTTTAGAAAATATTGAATTAGAGTTTTATTAAATTATGTCAAAGAGCAATATCACGAAATTCCAAATAGATCTGACCACAAACAAAAAAGTTACATACAAACCTTTTTACCCCTTTATGAGGTGAATTTCGTAAAAGCCCATCTTAGTGGACCTAAGTATATACATCACAATAAGGAAGCCACGGTCCAAATATCACGTATCTAGATTCAGTAGTTTTTCCTCGGCGTTGATGAATCAGTCCGTCAAGATATGTTACTTTATATGTATAATATACGTAGGTAAAACACCTACCTACATCTAACCTGCAACTTACTTTTTACTGGTAAAACTCTAGACTAGACCACTAAGAATGTATTTTGGCTGCGGCCTTCTGTGAAGTGGACTTCCCAGTCGGGCAGCACATTATTATGCTGCGCTGTATCCGTTGATCAGCGAGGTGTAGTAAGATCTAAACCCCTTTGATTATGGGAGACCTATCCTTGCAGTTGAGTGAATTGGGGTTGATGAAGCTACCTCACTTTTGCCGGAACTTCGTGCGTTAATTATCATGGTACACGTGCGGTTGACGTTAGCTTTCGCTCAAAAATGACGATGAACCACTTACACCCCAATTGATGTATTGTATGTGGCTGTTCAGACTTTTAATAATATTAAGGACTTGGATAACTTACCTTTGGTCGGCATTTGTAAAACAAATTTTCCCAAAATGGAGACCAATTAGGTGGATATTCTCCCTTCAGATAATAATATACCATGGGATATCAATGGCTCCCACGAAGTGGCTGTCGTCGATCCTATTGCGATAACGATATAGTATTTATCACCATCATACCAACACTCGACCACCAACGAGTAATGACGTCTATACTCCAGGAGCCATCACGTAAAAAATGTTCTAAATAAATAGTCTTGATGGTTAATGCCTTAGTTCCTTCTGTAGTATTTGCGCCACTAGAGTGAATAATTATTTATTCGCTAAATACGCAACAAATCAAATGTGTTACATGTAACACATTTGATTTGTTGCGTATTTAGCGTATTTATTATATTTTCTTATTATATTATTCCTATAGTTTTTTTTATAACCTAGACAATTTGATGGAACAAAATTTCTGGTAAACGGCCGTTTATGGCACATTTTATTTTCACAACTACATAGTATAATATTTCATCATTTTTATGAGAAAACTATCGGGCTTATTAAATAATTACATAAGACTGTCTTATTATTCGTGGCGCATTTAACGAATAATATTTTCACTCGAGTTGCAACATTTTATTGAAAATTTTAACAATTGATTTCATAATTGTTAAATGATCATTCATCATGATTTATTTATTTAAAACAATTTTAAAACTTATTTTCTTACTATGTAGCTTCTTTTTGCAAATTAAATATAATAAGTACGTCGGTTTCAGCGAAGACATGTCTGTTGTATTGTTTACGTAGTATAATAAGTAAATACAGAATAACAATACAATAATTGGTCCTTAACGTAAAATTGAAAAACTTATTCTCATACAGACGTAGCACGATAGGGTTTCTATATATAAGTAGTATTTATACTTCACATGTTTGAAACCCAATGACAACTAGATTGCATCCAGTCTCTAGGTCTATAGGCATGTAATATGGTTCTCTAGTGTCCACTACTAGCCGCTAGTTACTGAACAAGTCTCCTATATTACACTACTTGCATTTTAATGGCCGAATGAGCGTAGCAAGAGAACTCTAAATTATCAAAAGGCGAGTAAATATGCTTTGTGTCGATATCGAGATAGATTTTGAGTCAAATTGTGGGGTGTAAGTGGCTCATCATCGTTAGAGCAACAAACACCACAAAGAACCACAGTCAATTTTACTTGGAAATAAACTCTGGCAAATGGCGAGCCTGACTGGACCTTACAGAAGGCCGTAGCCTTGACGATTGCCGTGTTGCTTCAAGTGAGTAAGATTACCAGAATGTGAGAGATACTTTGACAGCGGTGGTACGAGCGCGCGAGCAATCTTCTATTCAAGCGTCTATGTGGCTACGGTAATTGCTTTACATCAAGCGGGCCGTATGCGTGTTTAGGACCCGGCGGTCTCAGACCAAATAAAAAGTATAAAAAAATGGTTGTCTGTAAGTCGGTTTATAACGTCATAAGAAAACATCGTTCGATGGAGTGGAAGAGAGATAGATGCGTTACAAGCCGAACGCGCCGATCTGTCTATCGCTTGTTCCGCGCCCTCGCTTGCACGATCGGCTCAGGCGGAACGTGACAGTGAGTCATGCTTTGCTTTGTGCATCTATTTATAAGACATTATCACGCCAACAGATATATCGTATATCATATTACGTTATTATTTGTTAAACATAGAAAAAATGAATCGTCCGCGAAATTCCAGCCGCTAACGTCATTCATACTAAACGGCTTTTTAGAGATGACAAAATTTTGTGTCCTACATGATTTCCATATTCATTTATTATTAATTCAGATTAGTAAAACGTTTAAAACGTTTGGAAATTTAAAATAGGCATTGTTTGTGTAAAACAGCCTCACTCACACACAAAAGGCAAAACGAATTAATCTCTGTTAAATTATAATTCGACAACCGACACATTTTGAATTGAAATTAATGGATTCTCTGAATTTATTACTGTAATATTTTTTATTATCGTAGTAAATGTTTCTTTATGATACCACTAGTATACCGCCCAAGATATAACAGTTACCGTAGCCTATTGACACTTGCAATATTAAACAAATAAATAAATATTCTTGGACGAACGCAGAATACGATTTTGTAAATGAATGCTTGCACTGCCATGAAGTCCCAAACTAAGTAAAGCTTGTACTATGGGTACTACTAGGTATAAATGATATTATATTTAACTACATTTTTTTTGTACTTATATACATACTTAAATACTCACATATGTACTTACATACTGTATTTTCTATATATCATATGAATATTTAATTATATACATAATTAGAGGGGGCGTCCTACGCTTCGTAGATCAGTCGATCATAAAAAAAACAGGATCTATTCGAAAATTCGACATTTCCCACTACCATCCCATATTATAAATTTGAAAGGTCATGAGACGAGCTGGAAGTCGTCTAAAGGAGAGGCGCGTGTCTGTCTAACCGCACACAATATTAACACAAGTTAAGCACCGTCGGATATAACCTGTTTATAGATGGGTTTATTTATCTCGAGCTCCTTCGTGCTTCGGGGCACATTAAGCCGTCGGTCCCGGCTGTACATTAGATGACAGTCGTTAATCCAACTCAGTGGCCAGTTTTTATTTATTTTTCTAAGACCTGGTTAGTTTATCTCACAGTCTTAGTGGATCATGTATCAATAAACAATGAAATCAATGGTTGATATTTATTCAACTTTCAAATACTACTGTCCCTAATAATGAAGGCACTACAGGGCTAGATGGTCAATGAATTATCCAGCCGCTGCGTTCACACAAATTAAATCTTATCTTGGCCAGATGCATCCAAGACAAAAAAGTAAAAGGAATGCTTAAATTGAGATGCCTGATCTTTATAGATCGACGCCCTCGCATCGCTTCGGTTCGCTTATAATCGAAAAATAATAGCTTACTTGATGTTTTACCAGGTTTTGGATCTTTTGGAATTTGTAGAACGACTAGACGTTCCCGCTAACTCCACCGGCGCGTATACCTAGTAACTCGAAAGAATTTTCTGAAATTACCCCTGTTTCAAATAACTTCGGACAAAATTACCAACTTTAATTTTTACTGTGTTCCAAAACTTATTAAATCTAATAAATCTATAATACATTACAAAGGTAATGCAACAGCAAAAATAGTTTGGTAATACAAAATTGTTTAGCTGCTGCCCCACGTTCTCCCACTCTCACGCTATATGGAAATATTAGTTTTTGGAACGCATATAAAGTTGGTAAATTTTGCCTGTTCTAATTGGAACAGGGTATAATTCAACTTATGAGTCAAAAAATTGTTTTTGAACAGTTCATAGTTTTGGGCATAGGCGATTTTTTTTTACTTCATAAATTACGTCGTGTATAGTTAGTTATAGAAAAGAGTAGACGAAAATAGCATGTCGAAATTTTCTTAAACACTGAATACAGTTTTGTTAATTAATTTTCCTAAATAACATGATTTGTAAAATTCAGTGCGATTTAAGAGTAGAAATTGAACTAAATTTATTGTTAATAGCAACATTGACTTCGACAACACAAAAATACTGAAGGATTACCATGTGAATACAAATTATAATCTTTGAGTATTTTTTATTACTATGTTACACATTCATGTTAAATATTTAGGTTGATAACCTTATTCTGAATACAGAACAAAATGCACATCTCGAAAGTCATTACTTATAGAGGGAGTATAGCGCCGTTAGTCTTTAATAATAGTGATTCCAACATTCTATACAACATCATAAGTAAAAACAAAAAATAAAATGTAGGTAAGCGCGAGTTCGGCTTGTGGAATGGTTCTGTCTGTGCCTTGACACACAGCACAATAATGACATTGGCACCAGAACAGAGCGGGCAGATTTATAATTAATTATATATTTTAACCTAGATTTTACGTTAAGTATGATGTATTAAAATTATATACTTATTTAGGAGCTACGCAAAACGGGGACTTTTTGCAGTAAACGCGCAAACCTGTGTTTGAGGGATTTAGCTAAACCAAATTCAATCTACCCCATTCCGAGACGTGTCCAAGAGACGTCTCAATCTCAGACACAAGCTTTGTTGGGTACATCCGAGAAACATTTCCTTGGCCAGTGTATCTTTTTTTTTATTTTTTTTTTTTTATTTATCATCTTAAAATTAATTACAAGTTCAATGAAACAGCATTTATAAAAACCACAAAGGTTTGTCGACAATGCCGGTAGCAATCTGCATCGATATTTACTACTAATTCCTACTAGGAACTGGGTAAGCACAACATTACGCACAACATGTATAATACATTATATTTACACCCATGTATCATACATATACCTACACATTACATACGTACATACATACACACACATACATATGCACATACATACATACACATACGAACACATAGTCATATATATCACACACATATTCAATTACAACATATATTTAATTCTATTTTTATTATACTAATACGTGTTATAGTGAATGTTATTTATATTAATCATAATATTTAATATAAGATGGCTAAATTATTATTTCCTTTCCTTCTCCTAAATTATTCCCTTTGCGAGAGCTAAGAACTTTGGAGAAAGAAACACTTCAATTTAGATTTGATATTTCTTGGAGTCATAGTTGTTTTGAGAGATGTCGGTAGATCGTTTATTAATCGAGGAACTAAGTATTGTGTAGTGCGCTCACCATAAGCGTTGTTCGCTCGTGTCGTGCACAAACGTTCTCGTGCAATGGCTCGTGTGTATATGGGATGTTCAATTTTGGTTTGTAAATCAGTGTTAAAAAAATTTTCTTTCAGCAAATTGTATTTGAATTGTATGTGCACGGGTATTACGTTACAATATTTCAACAATCCCATTTCGTTGTTTTTAAACTGTGTTTTAAGTCTAGGGTTTATAATTTGCTTTAATATTTTTAGTTGCAATTTGTAAATTCTATTTAAGTGAGTACAGTAGGTGCGACCATAGCTACTGAGACCGTATTGCACATGTGATTCGGCTAAGGCGTTGTACAGCATCAATTTGACCTTATATGGTATGCGGTTTTTTACTATATTAATAATCGCCAAGAACTGTCGAAGTTTATTACACACATGATCAATTTGAAAACTCCAGCTTAGTGTACTATCCATGGTCAGTCCTAAATATGTGTATGTGTTTACGAGCTCGATAGCAGGACAGTAACAACTTCCAGAGCATGTGGCGTGTAAGCAGTTATGGTCATGAGCTAGAATTTTATTCGGTGGTGGTTGTTTTAAGTACGGTGATTTAATATGCATAAGTTTAGTTTTTTTAACGTTTATAACTAAGCCAGCATCATGACAATATTTAGCCAAATTGTTAAAATCCTCCTGCAATAGCACAGATGCCTCCCGTAGGTCTTTTTTGCTAATAACTAAACACGTATCGTCGGCAAACTGATAGCACGTGCAGTGTTTGATATAACTGTACATGTTATTAACATACGACAGGAAGTGTAAAGGACCTAAGACCGATCCCTGAGCCGTGCCATGAGAAGCTGTCACAATGCTTGTTGTTGGTTGTTAAGATAGTCTTTACACCAACCTAAAAGCTGTCCTCGTACACCACAATCATCAAGTCTTTTAATTAATTTGCTGTGTTCTAAAGTATCGAATGCGCGCGAGAAGTCAATGAAGAGTGCCAGGACACCGTTTTTTTCATTCAAATATCCATTGACTTCATTCAATGGATATTTGAATGAAATCTTCATCTTGCGTCCACTGTGCTGTCATCTTCATAGCAATGAATGTTGCGTATAAGCAGCAAGTCATTGATATGCAGAAGAAACAATGTGGGGGCAATGCACACCTTGTGATACGCCAGCATTCAAGGGTAGTAGATGCGAGCGTGCTCCGTCAATTACGACTTTAATGCTATGCTCAGTGAGAAAATTGGCAATACATATACAAAGTTTCTCAGGTAGCCCAAAAGAAGGAAGCTTGGAAAGTAATGCTTTATGCCACACCCGATCAAAAGCTTTTGCTATGTCCAGACTAGCAGGACTAGCAGCCAAAGCCTCGCCGTTGGTTTCCACTGACTCCGCCCAGCTGCAGCGGTGAGTCAAATATACCAGAAGATCACCAGCTGACGGACCACGGCGGAAACCATATTGGTGATCATTTATCAGCTAGTGACTTTCCAAGTAGGCTACCAGCTATTGGTTAATGATAACTTCCATGATTTTAAAAAATATGGAAGTTATCGCAATCGGACTGTAGTTGAACGGGTCTGAGCAAGTGCCTTTTTTAGGGATCGGGTGGACCAAAGCCACCTCCCATGAGCTGGGAACTTCGGTACTCCTACTCACTAATAGGCATGTTAAAATCAGCGCTAATTCTGGAGCACATATTTTTAAAACAATAGGTGGAATGCCGTCCGGCCCACTCGACTTATTGATATACAGGGAGAAGAGCGCTATTCGGACAACCCTTCGCGAGAACTTACTTTCTGCTATAGAGCTCTCACTACGTGGGATGGTTGGCGGTGAATATATATTTTTTTATACTACGTCGGGTGGCAGACAAGCATACGGCCCGCCTGAAGTGAAGCGGCTACCGTAGCCATATCGCTAGCAATCGCAACATAAAAAATGGCTCTCGCGTCGCCACCCCCGTTGAAAATGCAGCATCTCGTTTCTTTCTGGTGACCTCACTTACTCGCCGGTATACAACAACCATTAAGGAAATTGTCATTTGGCTGCAATATTCTGTGAGTTGGAGGTACATCCCCCAGTAGGCAAGCTTACAGTTACGCCACTTACTCTTTTCGCCATAGGTTCGTTTGTCAGTCAGCAGGGTGCCCCGCGTGCAGGTGAAGTTAGCTTTAGTTCAAAGATGTTGATGAACCGCTTACATCCAAAAATTTATATCTATGTAGATATAGAAAAATCTGGATATCCAGGGAGAAGAGTGTTCTACGGACAGCCGTTCGCAAGAACTTAATTTCTGCCATATAGCTCTCACATCTTGGGATGCTTGGCGGTGAAAATCCTTAATTATTTATCTTTTTTGTTGACAGTACTTATGTATCGAAGTAATATCAATTGCATTATAGGCATTTCTTGATGTCGATCGATAGTCATCAATCGAAGGTCCGTTACGCCATCAATGTCGCCATTCTAGTCGGTGTTCTGCCGCGTATGGCGAAAAGCAGATGCCCACTTTTCCTAGATTGTGATCGCGTTATTAAGTGGACTGTATAGTTCTAGGTGATATGGATGTAAGCATAAAGTATTTTATTTTATTAACAATTTTGTTTATTTTTATTTTATTAACTAAAAAAATTACACAGTACGTAATGTGTAATAATAAATTTAGTTCAGTAGGTATTAATGTAATTGTTCAGTGTTACCATCAGCATGATACAATAATTTACGTAAGCCCAGTGTTTGTTACCGCGGCTATAATGTTACAGTCATAAATTGCTATGTCGGAAAATTGCATATCTACAGTGCAGTAGCGTTTTTGTTTGATCAGCAATTTTACCGGAACAAGCTCTGGCGCAACCTTATTTAGCATATATAGGGTTGTCAGTAGGCTTGCCAACTTCAAAATACGAATTTGCGGGAAATGTTAATTTCAAATGCGGGACAAGGATTTAAAAAGCGGGGGATCTAATGAATTTTGTTTAGAATAAAAAAAAAACGTGAACTTTTCTTTGTAAATCAGGAAGAGAAGTAAAGTAAGACACCTTGTTAGTTAAATAATATTTACAAAAAAAAGACAGTTATAGACCATAGTTATACCTAGTATAATTTACACTTTATCGTGAAAATAAGTTAATTTTTAAACGAGTATTTGTCCGGAGATTGCGCAAATGATGTATGTGTGCGCGTAGCTAATTCCGAAAAGCGGGATATTTAGCGTCCCGCTCATACACTGAGCGGGACGTCTTGTTAAGGGTCTCAGAAACGGGACGTCCCGCGTATAGCGAGACGGTTGGCAACCCTAGCCGTCAGTATCATAAATAGATATACATTGAGTATATGATAGACATTGTCTATAGTGAGGTAATCTGCAGTGGCAGTGGACCCTGACATTTGCCGCGTCAGGGATGGCAGATGGGGATAATGGTTCCGGAAGAGGACGCCACGTATGGGACGAAAAGCGTTGGTGGACCCCAAATATAGACCAAATAGGTACTCAGCTTTCGTCACCCAATATTGGGGTTATTGAATTTTCTGGAAAGCATTGGGAAAACCTATATTTAACGGGTGGCCGTGTGGTTTCCGGCAGACTAGAATAGAATCACTCCGTTTCTTCCCGTGGATGTCGTACAAATCGACTAAGGGAAATACATTATCAAATATCGATCTGGCCTCCCCAACCCGTTTGGCCAGCGTGGGGAGTGTAGGCCAAATCCTCCTTCCGTCTAGGACAGACGAGAGAGTGTCGTGCTCCTGCAGTAGAGACTAAAATACTAATAACTGCTAATAATTACTTCACCGGGCGCCGGGTCGGCTTGTTTGTGGGCGGTCGTGTATTGTGGAAGGATTCCACCATGGGCTGTCCACAGGGTTCCGTACTCGGGCCGACGCTGTGGAACGTTCTAATGGACGATCTGCTGCGCCTGCCCCTACCGGGAGGGGTTAAGATGATAGCGTACGCCGACGATGTGACGGTTATCATTGAGGCTAATTCCAGAGCGGCCATAGAGTCGACCGCCGATGCGGTCCTAAGCCAAGTAGGCGCCTGGGGTGCCCGCAATAGGCTGAGCTTCTCCCCCACAAAGTCGGTAACTATGACGGTGAAGGGTAAGTTTCAGCGGCACCCTGTAGTAAAGTTCGGCCAGTCTTCGGTGAGAGCCGTCACATCGGCGACAGTCCTCGGCGTGGAATTGGATTCGGGCCAACTATTCGTCCAGCATGCCACTCGCATTGGGGAACGCGCCTCGGCGTGTTTCGGGAAAATGTCGAGGATATCCGCATCATCCTGGGGGGTTAGATACCCAGCGCTTAGGATTCTATACCAGGGGACATACGTAGCCACGCTGACGTACGCAGCTGCTATATGGTGCCACAGATTATGTACGTATGTTTGTCGCAGTGTCGTCCTGAGAAGTCAGAGGCGGGCACTAATCCTACTGACCAAGGCGTATAGGTCCTCCAGCACGGCCGCCCTACCCGTTCTGGCGGGGGTTCTCCCGGGTGACCTGGAGATAACTCGTGCTGGACGCTTGGATGGGGCGCGTAGGACCGCGGCCGGTAGAGAGTTGAGTCGGCTCAAGCGCGAAATTTGGGTCACTACAGTGAACGAGTGGCAGGATCGGTGGGCTAGCGAGAGTAAAGGGAGGGATTTATATCGATTTTTCCCGGAGGTGTCCGGCCGGCTCCAGGCAACCTGGGTCGAACCGGATTATCAGACCTCCCAGATCCTCATGGGTCATGGCATTTTTAGGAAACGGCTGTTCGACCTGGGGCTCTACGGGTCTAGTGAGTGCGCTTGTGGGGAAGGTGTAGAGGACAGAGATCACATCTTGTGGTCCTGTCCTAGATACGGGGACCTGCGCAGCGAGCTCCTTGGTATTGTTCAGTGCAGCGAAGAGTACCCGGGTGCAGTGTATTTCCAGGATCTCGTGTCGTCGGAGGCGAACTTCACGGCCTTACGTAGGTTCGCCCACGCATGGCACGCGCGAAGGAGTGCCGAAGAAAGGATGGAGAAGAGTGGAGGTGGTGCGCCAACGGACGGCAGCGGAGCCGTAAATGTATTTGTCGCCGCCCCAGAAGGGGGAGAGGGCACAAATAGGACTAACGAAATAGATTAAATAATTTGTAGAGAGTCAAGAATTGCCCGCGGCACAAAAGAGCCTTAGAGCATCGGTGCTGCGCGCATCTCTCGCGATTCGGCTCATATGACCGCGAGGTCGGTGGAGCCATGGGAGGTGGTGGGTTAGTAGAGACTAAAATGGACCTGATGATGACGATGATTATTATATTTAACGGGGGGTAGATACATGCTGATAATGATGATATAGATGGTGATGTCTTTAGTGACCGTTAGTCATAATACTCCGACTCTATTAAAAATAATAAATTTACTGTGGTATAAATGTGGTAAAAAAAAGTATTTGGGGCTGGCAATATATTAATAAAATCTTATTTTTTATTTTAGAAAATATAAGTAATAGTCCATACATAGTACATAGCTTCAATACTAAAATCGCGCGCTCGCAATTATAAGCTATCAATAGTAATATGAATTTTAATGTAACATCGTAAGATTTAAAACTATTTTTATTACTAACATCAACATCAACAACTGCAAGTCATTTTTTCACATAATTCTATATGCATTTTTGTATGTGACTGTATGTAGGTATCACGTTTGAACTTCACAGTACAGCTCTAGCACTGTTGTTAGTTTATACAATGTAGTAGACTGTAGACGAGTCACCGAGCTTCGTCCAACGTTTTTAGAGAGAAAACGAATTTTCCCTGAAATGAAACCTAGCTAGGTAGGAGTCCTAGCTAGGTTTCATTTCAGGGAAAATTCGTTAGATGCGCATTTAATAATATACTAGCAGAGTCGCGCAACTTCGTCTGCGAAGTGACAGAGCGTTGAGAGTGAACCATAAGGTTACCATTTGAACGGTTAGAGTGAGCCAATCTTAAAAGATAGACATATGCTATCACGGACTTTTTTTGATGAATAATTCCGTCGTATATAATTGTTACGTAACTTGAACGTTTCCGTTTCCGTTGCAAAAGGAATATTTGTTTCCCATTTTTGCAACATTTTTCATTGGTGCTCCGCTCCTATTGGTGGTATCGTGATGTTATACAGCCTATGTCCTTCCTCGAAAAATAAGCCATCTAACACTAAAAGATTTTTTCAATCCGACTGAGTAGTTCCTGAGAAGGCCGCGTTCAACCAAACAAACACACTCTTCAGCTTTATAATATTTATTATTTATTAATATATTTAACAATTTTGTGTTAGAAACTTGCGGCCTCCGTGATATTGAGCCCATTATAGAATTATATTATGTCAACTATAACCGGATAAACTTTATTATACATCAGCGATAATATTAATGTTCTTTTATATTCATGTTATTATAAAATCGTACGTGACTTCGAAAAGGGTTATTCCCATCAAAACAAGATATATTTAGATAAAAATTATTCAAACAAGAAGCTTCTATACATAATAATGATTCTCATAATATATACATGATATTTCTATTTTCATTATTTTCTGTTCATTTGCGAATCCTGCCCACTTCATGCGCAAATTTGTTACCCTAAGGTTGCCTTGAAAAGATTGCTCTCTGCAATAAGGCCGCCTTGTTGCATATATACAAGTCTGTAATCATTTATTGATTCACTGTACATCGGCCTTATTGGCCACAAGTATTTGTAATTAAATTCATGTTTGTTTTTGTACCACTAAAGTGGCAAACAAGCATACGGCCCGCCTGATGTAAAGCAGCGACCGTAGCCTATGAACGCCTGTAACACCAGGGGCATCACACGCGCTTTGCCGACCCTGAAATCATGTTGAATTGAATTGAGTAATAAAATAATCGTTCTCGATCGTATCGATACATAGATGTTTTGTGGTCTATGGTCACTCTTTCTCTTTGGTTCTGTTGATGAACGAAAATATGCTTCTCTGTGCGATGTAACATTCTTGACGTGAACACGTCTTTAAAATTGCTTCCTTAAGGAGGTAATTAAACAAACTAATGACAACAAAATCGGGGGATACAGTTTAGTGTTCAAATCTATCATCTCGATCTTAAATTCAATCACACCACTACTGGATAGATGAAGGATCAAATAACTTATTGCTCTAATGGCGGCTCTTCACGTTGGCAAAGATTGTGGCAAATGTTGTGTTGTGGCCAACTATCTATGGCCATCATGTAGAACGGATGTTTGTGCTTACGTGGTATGTATTGGAATGATAGTCCACAAGTTGGCGCGAGATCCGTGTGGTGTCGGTTTTTCAACAAAAGATCAAAGGGTTGTGGCAGAGTTATGGCCGCCGCATCCACACGTTGGGCGCGTGTTTAGTTTGCTACGAACTCCCAGCGTTCTGTTTCGATGTATTGACAGCATCCACCACCTTCTATTTTTCCATCTCTTTTTTACCACCCTTTTCTTATACACATTCACATAGTTGCGATATGCTGTGAATAAATAAACCACAGCAGCCGTTAACAACTCAATATCCATTTTAATAAATTCGTTCGCACTGTGGCCGGAACCAAAGCAAACTGAACGAGCTGCCAACTAGTGCCTACATATGGATGCTATCACAAACTCTTGGCCAATATCTCTGCCACAAAATTCACCACAATGTTGGCCAACGTGAAGGACCACCATAAGTAAGAACTATGGAACATCGCGTGCGGGGAGGGGGAAGCGCTGCCATTTTGAGACAATTTTAGTGCATATACGTATTTACGGACATTGATTAGCGAAAGAGCATATGGCAAATGAGAGACAGGGCACAGCGTATTAGTGCATTAGCAGCGTGGGTGGCAGCGCACGAGCGATATTTCAAGTTATGGTAACCTTTTCACATCAGGCGGGCCGTGTACTTGTTTTCCCACCCGACGTAGTATAAAAAAATGATAATTTATAGCACTAGAAAAAGACTTATCCGTTAAGCAGGTTTTTTAATATATTGTTCAGTGATCGTGGGAATATTATTAGTCATTTTTTAATATACATTGATGACTACAAACTAAAAGCGTTGAATGTCAAATATCACAGAAATCGATGTACGTGTAATAATTTGTAAATTTTATTCGAATAGATTTATAGATTTGCCTACATTGTTAATGATACAAGGTCGTTGATTTGCATTACCATATTTATTTCACATAAAATGTCACATTCGCGGCGATGGCATGTGTTGTTTCAAATCGACGTTCACCTCGTTGACTTTTACGAGTGCCATTATGACCATTACCATAGAATATTCACAGACGGTTTTTAATTATACAGGGTGGCGATTTAGTCACCTGCAATATTTGATGGTAACGTAGGGCTAGTGTTATATATAAGTTGAAAAAATGGCGATAGCATTCTATTTTGAAAAAAATGATAAACAATGTAATTATCATTTATACGCATTGTTTACCAAACTCAAAACCCCTTTAACGCCCCTAACGCGGCGGCGCGAAGGCAAGTGAAGAGCGGGGGTGTGGCTCAACTCGTGCGCCTGGCTATGCAGATTGTTAAAAATACGTGTTCACTATACTTTGAAAATATAGGATAATTGGAAAAAAAAAACTTAGTATTTTTAAATTATATTTGAGATATTATCACTTACAGATACATTTCCTTAAATATTGCAGGTAAATAAATCGCCACCATGTATAAGTCTTCGATCATCTATACCTGTATGTCCTTGTATATTGTCTAGCTTTATTGGTGTTTTCTCTAGTTGCTCGTTATCGGTGAAGAGTTCCTCTGATTCATCATTATCAGCCTGTATCTACCCACTGCTGGATATAGGCCTTTCACAATGCTCTCCACCATATGCGACGCTCCACTTTCCGCATCCAACCGCTACCAGCCACGTTTTTGAGGTCGTCGGTACATCTAGAAACGGGGCGCCCTTCGCTTCGTGCCTCATAAGTCGCCTCCACTCATGGACTGTACTCCCCCATCTGCCATCGCTAATTTGGTAGATGTGGCAAGCCCACTGCCACTTCAACTCTCTGGCTCTGAGAGCTATGTCGACCACTTTGGTTCTTCGTCGAAGCTATTCGTTCCGGATTCGATCCCTCAGAAAAACTCCAAGCATTTATCTCTCCATCGCTCGCTGTGTGTTCTCTGATTCAACACCTTATATTATAATGAGTCCAAGAACTCACAGAAGCGTCGGCACGACCCTTTTTGGATCTTTTATGCTCGGAGCGTCTCTACGTGATAGACTCAGAGATAAGTATATTAGTAGTAGAAGTAGGATTACCGACATAGCTTAAGGTATTTTTTTTTTTTATACTACGTCGGGTGGTAGACAAGCGTACGGCCCGCCTGATGTGAAGTGGTTACCGTAGCCATATTAACGCTCGCAACACACCCCCGCTACCATCGCAGCATCTCCTTCCTTTCTGGTGACCTCACTCACTCGCAGGAACACAACAGCCCTCAAGGGAACCGTTATTTGGCTGCGGTATTCTGTGAGGTTGAGGTACATTCCCCAGTCGGGTAGCGTACAATTACGCTCCCTACCTCTCTTTTCGCCAGAGCTTATCTGATCTGAGCAGATCTGATGGCCGTTGGGGTAAAAAGGCGCTGGACGGTGACCAACCGCAGCGTGGAATGAAACCCCCACTACGTGGATGGACGATCTAGTAAAGATCTCAGGGACCCTATAAATAGAATAATTCGATATGTGTACTTACCAAATTTCAATTTAAAGGTTTAGTAGATTTTCGAGAAAATAGGCTGTGTGTTCCTCTTTGCGTGCCTACTTCTGCTGATAATGTATTCAGTCTTTACTTATCTCGCAAAAATATCGCTATTACCTCCTCAATCCGCTTTTATGGCTGTACAAGATAATCATTATTCCTGTACTTGTTTTACTTGGGCCAATTTACTAATTAGATTATTTAAATGCAAATCACTTAATTAACAGCCGATTGAATCACTTCACTCATAAATAATTTTAGTGCTTATTGACAATAATTTTAAGGTTTTCGTAGTGTTTTTTTTTTTTTATATATATATGAGAGGGGGGCAAACGAGTCTATGGGTGGGTGATCTGACCGACTGGAGAGCTCTTGTGTTCCCTACACAACAGCTCTAAAGGGAATTGTTATTTTGCTGCGGTATTCTGTGAGATGGAGGTACTTCCTCCGTCGGGCAGCTTAAAATTACGCTATGCCCTACTTCTCTTTTCACCAGAGCCTCGTTTGTCAATCAGCAGGATGCACCACGTGCAGGTGAGGTTGGCATTGCTTCAAAGATGTTGATGAATCACTTACACCCCAAATACGTTTACTAACGTCGCAATTAAACAAAAAAAAATCGTAGCTAGTAAACAGAGTCCACACTGTATTTTTACTTCGTCCCTCGAGAATGCAACAGAGTAAATTAGGTCACTTAGTCCACAATTGAAATGTTGTTGTTTCAGTGCTTCGAAGGGCATATTCAAGCTGTCGCGTCGGTGCCGGTAATTGTCGTTAAACGGCTATCGTTACGCCAAGTATTTAAATCGATATCCTCCGCCAACTAAAAGTTGAGCAGCGTGGTCGGATACGGACTTAGCCCCTTCGATTGAGGGGAGATCCATATCCCAACAGTGGAATCAATTAATGATAATGGTGCAGAAAATGTTAGAGTCGCATATGCTAAAGTGGAAGATATTATATATTACTAGCGAACTCGGCAAACGTTGTTTTGCCATATAAAATAATCATTTAGGGGTATAAAAAATAGATATTGACCGATTCTCAGACCTATCCGATTTGCACAGAAAATTTCATAAAAATCGGTGCAGCCGTTTCGGAGGAAATTGGTAACAAACATCGCGACACGAGAATTTTATATATTAGATATACGATAACGCTCGATATAACTAAACAACAATATCTTATGTATGAAACAGATACTAAGTTGCTACTCTACTCACATTCGCTTTCTTTTTATATTCCGTGATGAGTCTTTTCCATAAAGGAAAATTATACGGTTGGATCAGGAACTCCTGTCTTCCGCATTCAGTGGTGAATGTAATCTGGCTCACATGGTCATATTATCATACAAATCGATGAACTGATCGGGATTGTAGAAGAAAAACGAACTTGGCCGTTACGCAAACGTACGGAAATTGACTTGGATGTAACAAAAAAGAGTAAGCTTATTTATTTTACAGCTAGAACCCCTAGAGTCAGAGCGCACACAATAAATTCAAATAGTAATTGTAACATTTCTTATTCCTATTTCCCGTTTTTGTATTGAAGGAAATAGCTAAGGTCTACTTTGACTATGGCTTGATACTGGTGTAAGGGCACTTCTTCACTTTTAATAATTTCAACTACGCATATATACGAAATGGGATACTCCTTTCTACTTTTTTTATACCACTAAGGTGGAGAACAATCATACGGCCCGCCTGATGGACCGTATTGATTACCGTAGTCTATGAACGCCTGTAACACCAGGGGCATCACACGCGCGTTGCCGACTCTGTAAAAAACTCTTCATGCTTTTTTTGAAGAACCCCATTCTGTAGTCTTCCGAGAAAACCTCGACAGGCAGTTCATTCCACAGCTTGACAGTACGCGTTAGAAAACTTCTCTGGAACTGCACAGTCTTAAAAGTCAACCATATGAAAGTGAGAGATAGCACGGTGATCTAAGGTATACATATAATATCTTTAAAAAAGGTTAAAAAAGACTACTTCAGCTCAATTGTTTCATGACATCAGTTTATTCTTCTTCTTTGTCGGTCGGTCTTGTCAGTGCGGCATGACAGTGAAGACTGTGTTGGTATTGCTGGTGAACTTCTGTCTGCCCATCTTCTGGGCGTGGGTCCTTGTTTGGACAATGGATCTCCACACCTCGTCTCTATTCGTGACTATTGTGTACTGGGTCGCTGGTTTTAGGAGAGATTTGGCGAACGAGGCGGTGAACGGTGTCGTGATTATTACATTACCTACCCTTCACCTATCTCAGGGGTCGCAAGTATCTCTGTTGACGACTCATTTCCGGTGATATCCCCAAAAACTTTGAACAGTAGTCGACGAAAGTCTTAAGTTCCTTGAGTGAGCTTAGAATTTTTCTTTGGGAAATAACTAGTGCTTGCCACCTCTGATTAGTCTAAATCCGGAAGAAAAAAAACCAGTAACGTAACTTTTTATTTTATTTTAAACTTATATTTTACTTCAAAATATTAGAACTTACAAATTTAAAAAAAACTCTTTGCAGTCTATATTAAAATTAAAGAACGTTTGGATTTCTGCCTTGACATGATCTTCATTTAGGCGGTTTCTTTCTTTGGTCCATATATAGAAAACAATACTATGCCCTCGTATGATTTTCGCTCTCTCAATTATTCCGCTAGTTAACGCTAGCGTAAATTTGATATTCCTGGAGCCGGGAGATTTAAATTTTCATCGCAGAATTCCTGGAGACTCCCGGAATTCCGAAAGAGGTGGGAACCCTAGAAGTAACATGATGTATGGCTAAACAACTTGAAATCTCTTGGAAGGCCTCCCGTACAAATATAATAATTATAATTAACAGCGGCGACCGCCAAAAAATCCAATGAACAGTGAAGTCCATTGCAGTCCCAGGGGTAAAACTACGGCTGCCTTGGAACTCACAACGAATTTAATCAGAAGAAATTAGTAGGAGTATCATTGGTAAACTTTTTGCAATAATTAGTCTTTAAAAGTCCAAAATGATTTAATAAACCGCACGTGGCATTCGGCGAGGTGAACAAACGGCCTTCGCCTAACCGTCAGTTTCTAATCACCATACAGCACAATATGAGACATCCGCAATCCACGCAGAACCGTGTTTTTCACGTTTCTACTGCCAAAATAACGTTACACCATAAAATATTGTGATTAGCCAATCCAACGGCAATTTGTCACAGTGAAATGATCCTTATCTTGTCCCATTAATGTTTAAAACCGAATCATAATCTTTATTTGGTTGGCGACCTCCACTGCACAATTTAGTATCATTTAGCTAATTGTCTTTTTGAAATTTAATTGAATGCATTAAATTTATTGTTCACTGCCTCACGTAAAATCATAAGCACAACACGTAGCTTCGATTTGTCCGTTCTCATGTTAATTGATTAAATTATCATTGGTTTTTAAAATCTGCGTTCAGTATTTTATTGTTTGAATTGTTTGATCTATTCTATGTGGTATATATATTGTTTATACATATATAAGAGGGGATAAACGAGCATGTGGGTCCCCTGGTCGTAAGCAATCACCACCGCCCATGGAGATCAGCCACACCAATGGGTCGCCGATCCGTTGCCAGCCTTTTAAGGGAAATGTAGACTCTGTTCGAAGACTTCCATGTCGTAATTGTTCGGGGAATACAGCTGAGGAAAGTTTATTCCACAGTTTCACCGTTCGTGGTATAAAATTATTTTTTTTAGGAAAGGTACTGTAGTAGACGATAAGGATGGAATTTTAATTTATGTCGAATTGCACGATAGTGGATATATTATCAGTTTCTGCGAACTGTGTCATTATTGTGAACAATCGAAAAGTAATAAATTAATTAGATAAATTAAACGGGTCACTCACGTCTTTTTGTCGGGAAAGCCGACTAGTTTCGATCTCAAAAGGAGACCTTCATCAGGGCGAATGTCCAGACACGTCCACCCTTTGTCAAGGGACAGTGTCCGGCGCGAGAGACAAAGGGACAGTGTCCGGCGCGAGAGACAAAGGGTGGACGTGTCTGGACATTCGCCCTGATGAAGGTCTCCTTTTGAGATCGAAACTAGTCGGCTTTCCCGACAAAAAGACGTGAGTGACCCGTTTAATTTATCTAATTAATTTAGTATAATGTCTCACGAAAAGTAATAGTTATAAAAATATTCTCATTTCGTGAAATGATACGTAAAAAAATGAGTTTTTCAAAATCCTTAGCTACACTTTTATAGTAAATCTCTATCAGCACCAGAAGTGTAACATTATGGGAAACATATATCATATGTAGACTAATGTTATGAATATTCTGTTGATATAAACAGGGTACATTTTTTTTTTGCAGCAATGCGCCATAACTGAGACATGGGCCACACGGAGGAGGAGCGCCGCTCGCGCACCAGTCCTCGAGGCCGGTCACCAGATCTGCCAGCTCTTCCCCCACCGATTCAGCCCTGCAGCGGCTTCCTCGGCAACGTGAGTACCTAATGTTAAGTTCACAGATTGTGACAGCTAGACCAGTATATTAAGCACTCCCAGAAACATTTGGCTATATAACGAAAAGTTCACACTACACCATTAAAAACGCTTAAATGCTTCTGGTTAAATTAAATGAAGACAATAATTAGGATCAGCCCCCCTAGCCAAGTGTAATTCGTAGCGTAACGAACGTTAGATAGATCACGTGACATTTGTCAATTCGAACATTTTAGTATGAGCTCCACAGTTCAAATTAGCGATCGCTACGCTTTTCTACTTCGCAAACTGCCATTTGGCTAGCCCCCCCCCCCTGGTCAGATAATTTAAAATAGTCAAATTGTAATTATCTGTGTATTCTATATATTAAAACGTTAGTTCGAAGTGCGTTTTACAGGTTTTACTTCAATTAAAATGGGAAATAGCAGTAGTTAACGGTAATGACTTTATGAGTAATAAATAAATACTTTAATATTCACTGCCTGTTTGTATTATTACTCAATGTTTAGATGGAAATTTGGCGGCTATCTCAAATACGTGTCAGCAGTCATTTCTGGTCACTAGTAATTGCTAACATAACAATTATTATGTTTGTGTTTAAAGTTAATTACCCGACTGCTTTTAAATATTTGTTTGTGTTCTTTTAATACTTGTATTAAACACATGAGTACCAAACTGCTTATTAATTTAAAATGTATGCATTTTCCTAAAACAACGCCAGTCCTCTGAAAAGTCATTAGGTAAATTTAGTTCCACAATAAAAATACGATGTCCTGTGTTATTAAAATTATGTCCTCGTTAATAGTGAGACAGTCGTCGAGGTCGAAATGTAGTTTGTGGATGGGGTCAGAAGTTCAATCGCTCGGAAACTAGTTTGTCACGTTTTAATCTACTCTTCTTGTATTTTATATTGATTAATAATTATATAAATATCGCTTTTATAGTTTCCAGATTTATCTACGACGTATTTGCTCTTTCTAAATACGTTATCTTTAAAAGTTTCATTGTCATTAACATCAAAATATTTGTTTAAAACCCGGTTTACCCTCGATAGAGCTGCTGTTATTGACGGCTCTTTGTTTAGACTCTAGGCTATGGATATCTAAATTTGATGCGATTCCTGATATAATAATAATAATAAATATTACTGGACAAATTACACACGGCCATCTAGTCCCAAACTAAGCAAAGCTTGTATTATGGGTACTAGATAACTGCTATAATATTAGGTTGGGGAAAAAGTCTTTTCGTATTTTATATGAAAATTCAAAACATTTTTTACTAAAGTTTATTTACATTTAACTAAAGTATGTAGGTGCCATTTTGTTCGATAACTTTTTGCCATCTTGTAGGTAGAGACATGATCCCATTACTATAGAAATTTTGGGACTTCTGTTCAAAAAACCACGACAAGTGGTTTTGGCAGTCTTCTCGTTATGTTAACCTGACATTGCCTAAAGAATTCTGAAGAGACCGAAACAGGTGGAAATCAGAAGGTGCAAGGTCAGGACTATACGGCGGATGCATTAACACCTTCCAGTCAAACTCTCTTAATTTTTGCTGAGTGGCTAAAGATGTGTGAGGTCTAGCGTTATCATGATGAAAAATCACACTCCTTCTGTTAATTAATTCCGGCCGCTTTCTCTCAACTTTTTGCTTTAATCTCATCAGTTGTTCACAGTAGAGTTCAGAATCGATAGTCCTGCCTGGCGGTAACAGCTCATAATGAATAATGCCCTTCCAATCCCACCATACACACAGCATCACCTTATTGCGGGTTAACCCGGGTTTTGCCAGAGTCTGTGAAGCCTGACCGGCCTTTGACCACGACCTTTTTCGCACGTTCTTGTCGTACGTGATCCACTTTTCACCACCAGTTATAAGCTTTTTCAAAAACGGTTCGCTTTCATTACGTCGTAGTAAAGAATCGCAAATGAGTACACGGTTCATTAAGTTTCTTTCAGTGAGATCGTGAGGCACCCAAATATCGAGCTTTTTAGTGTACCCAGCTTTTTTCAAATGCGCCAAAACTGTTTTGTGGTCAATTCCTAATTCTTCAGCTACGTCGTAACTACTGATATGCTGATCTTGCTCCACTTTTTCAAAAATGGCATCCATTTTATCCGTAACAGGGCGACCAGAGCGACGTGCATCTTTCACATCAAAATTTCCTGATTGAAAACGCTTAAACCAAATTTGTGCTACTCTCACAGACACTGCACTAGATCCATAAACGTCACAATTTTTTTTCGCAGCTTGCGTTGCATTTTTCCTTTTTTTGTAGTAAAATTTTAAAATGAATCGAATTTCTTCATTAGATTCACTCATCTTGACAGTAAAAAAAACAAATGAAAATCACACATTTACCTAATTTGAATTTGGAATTATCTTTTTTAAAATTTAAACTATTTAAAGATATCAAAACCTGCCAGATACAAATGGTATAACCAAAGAGATTTCATTACAAGTTCATACATACTAAAATGCGAAAAGACTTTTTCCCCTACCTATTACTTAAATACATTTTTTTTGTAAATATATACATATTATACATAGAAAGCGCCCAGACCAAGATAAACAGACATGTTCATGCACACAAATGTTTGTCTTGTGCGTGAAACGAACCCGCGACCTTGGAGTCAAAGTGGCCATTGCTAACCATTCGACCACCGAGCTCGTCAAATATATCGATATATATACATAACCCGTTGCATTCCTGGACGTTCATTGGTAATGAGGGAAACTACACGTGATGCCGTATTATAATGAGCTATTCTTTAAACTAAAGCTTCTTATGCATAGCTATCAATTGCCTTTTCAATGTGTTGTAACATCGCCGATGCGAGCGCGACACTAATCCCTTAAAGCGATCATGTCACTACTATTGACGTGGGGGCACGTTCCACTTCACACGCCAATTTTACCAAGCATTAACATAAAATTAAGCAACGCGCAGAGCCGACCACCATCTGTCTTGCTTCGCCGACTTTCCTCTGCCGACTTATTGCCGGCCACTTTAAAAGCTTTAACGGTATCGCGACGAAAGTGATGCGTAAATCAAAACGGATCGAAGACGACCCGGCCTTGTCTCTTTTGGAACGGGTTAGTAAGCTGACGTGATGGATGGAGCAGGGAGGATTGTCGAGAGTGCCGAAATAAGGCGTTCACAGGGCATAAAAAGCTTTGACGAGACATAAATCTACATGCGGGTTAAGTGGCCCAACTGTACTCTCCACTTACATAATCATAAGTCTCTGGAGCCTTATTACGAGGTTACAGCGGGTAATCTGATTCTATAACGATTTGCTAAAACCTGAGCGCTGTTAGGTATCACAAATCGCAGCAATTTATACCGACAAGCGCTTGCGGCGGAGACGCGGCAGATTACTCGCCGCAATCTTCTTACCACTATAAATTGCACGATGTTTCCTTCAGTGAGCTTACGCTACGCTCTTATTAGGTGCAATACGATGTTATGACAGTAACTTTGGACCGAGGGCACAAATTTCAAATTGGATATCGCAGTTTCTATATTCGGATATTCTTATATTGATATTACGAATATAGAAACTGCGATAACCAACTTGAAATTTAGGATATTCTTATTTCAATTTCCGTAACATCGTGGCTTCTGTCTTGTATTATATACAACACTACGGTTTCAGGTTGTAGTGTAGTTAGTTGTCGTATTATTTAAATAGCCAGCCGCAGACAGGACAGCGTTAAGTTACAAGCAAATGGGTGCTACGTGTCGAGTGCGCATTACCCGAGCCACTAATTGGCAAAGCCTCGCTACCGTTACTCGGTGCAGGCATATTTCGCAGATGCATCGCGCCGAAGCGTGACCGAGATCAGCCTTTCAGGCACTATTTATTTTTTAACTCACCTTTGGCGCTCGTTGTTGAAACTTGCGTTGACGGCAATTCCAACTGTATTTTGTTAAAATTCTAAAACTATGCGTCACTTCGTATCTACGAGTATGTGTTATATTCTTGTTACTCCGTAGCCTCTGTTTGAATAGACATCAAAATATATTTTATTCTCTTCAATGCTTTCAAATTATTAACATTTCAAAACATAAAAGCCCACAATCTTTCGCCACATTTTATTTTGCACTTGATGCGGCGCACCGCATACAAAGTCTCACACAATGGTCCATATGCTCACAGCATATTGTTACTCTCGTTGTGTCAATTTTAGAAGGTAGGTGGCTCCCTTTATGGACTTTGTTCGTCGCCGATGTTAAAGGCTAGAATGAAGGGGGCATTATTCGCTGTTATATTGGAAGACAATGCGGGGCAGTGCACGCCTGACCTCTCCACGGCGCAAGATTATGCTTATTTGCCTTTTATTTTATAGAAAACAGTGCTGTCCGATCTAGCGCGCCTGCACAGGCAGGATGTCGGCCCAACAAGAAACGAGTCTCGGCGAACTTTTTGTGTAATAAACTGCGGATGTATTAATATTCTCTTCGCTTTATGCGATGCACTATCTTCAATACAATTTTTCTTTGTCAGCCGGTTTGATGGGAAATTACCGGATAGCTGGAAATAAATCATGTGGCGGTAAATTAACACGTACAAATGCGGGCTCAATTATTTGTAACTTAAATTATACCTGTGGACGTTTACAGAAAAGCGTTTTCGTTCCACTTAGGCGAAATGTGGAGCATCGCACAAGAGGCAATATTTCTTGTGGTGCAGGCGCGTGGGCGACGGAACACCGACGTGACGCCTGCGCCGCGAACCCAGCCAGCAGCTCTGCTGCACTGGCATCATTCTATTCTTTTGATATTATTTATAGCTGAATGGCAATTGAAATGCGCAATTAAGTATTTTAATGTACTTACAACGTCCTATTGTCGATTGAAAAATGGAATGGAATATCCTTTTTTGGATCGATATGACAAAATTAGATACAAGGAACTTCTGTGTATATATAATGAATACTATCTCTTCCACATGACCTTTAGGTACTAGGCTTGTACTATGATGTTTCTAATGGCCTATAGCAGTACCTTTTTCGTGTCTTATTCCAAGTATCGCATTTTGACATATAAACAATATTATTATGGATGTCTGATGATGATATACAACCAAACGGACGCTTTACGTACTTTAACATAATTGTAGGAAGTATACCTTGTATTTATAATTTCGATTATGAATACTTACAATAGGCTTGTGTATCACTTTTTTTTCGATTTGTGATATAAGCACGTCATAATAATGTAACTATAGTCTGCCTAATACTACTCGTATAGGTGAAATAATTATTTCGATAGCATAAAAACTTCTCGAGATATCATTACTTGAAAATCACAATTTTGGACTATCCCGAAAACGCAAAGAAATAAATTTGTAGATCAGCTATGTTAATTATTACGTTTTGTAGCTAGTGCCGTAACACAAGTTATAGTGTTTTTTATTGTTTTCCTAACGGTGAATGTTTTTTTAAAATAATTTCATCCTTTTAAAATGGATTTTCCCACCAAACTTTGATCGACCATAAAACAAGTCAGACATAAGTTATAAAAATTTAAATATTGCAAATCTTTCTAGTTTTATGTATTTTACGATACTGATAAATAGTTTTTATAATTTTGGAACATTGGCAACTAGCCTATTTAGCAAGATTATTTCAATTGTCGTCGTCAACATTATTCATCGGACAGTTGGGGAATGGATCTCCTCTCATTCGAAGGAGTTTAGGTCGTACTCCACCACGCAGCTCAACTCAACAGAGATCAGAGTTTTCAAGCCGAATATAGGCCTTGACTTAACGACTGTCGTCTAATGACAACTAAACATAAATAACTCCAACCATGGACAGGCTACGGTCGGCTTTGCTTAATTTGCAATTTGCCATTTGCCAGTGAGCTCCTCACTTGCAATAAAGCTATTTAAAATGGCCATTTCCGGCAGACTAGAATAGAATCACTCCGTCTCTTCCTGTGGATGTCGTACAAGGCGACTAAGGGAAATACATTATCAAACATCGATCCAGGCCTCCCCAATCCGTCAACCCGTGTGGCCAGCGTGGGGAGTGTAGGCCAAATCCTCCTTCTGTTTCTGACGGACGAGTGAGGGTCGTGCTCCTGTTGTGGAGACTAAAATGACCTGATGATGATTTAAATTGTAATAAATTGAATTCTTTACTTCGTGTAATTTGAATTCATTGTGTAATTATGGATTTCTCTGTAGCATGAACGTTATTACTTCGAAGAATCATTACAATACAATATCAATACCACTTGTGGTCAAAAATTCATTCACTATGATTACCTTAGCCGTGGTCTGGTATTTTTTTTTTAGTTTTAGTTGCTTTAGCAAACGATGGCAAAATAAAATTAGGAAATGTTATTACTTCATCTGCACTCACCACGTTCATAAAATATAATTCCTTAATTATTATTAGAACCTTACTTAATATAAGAACCTTACCTACTTCATCTAATATATAAAATATAATTCCTTATTTAATATTAGAACCTTACTTAATATATGAACCTTACCTACTTCATCTAATATATAAAATATAATTCCTTATTTAATATTAGAACCTTACTTAATATATGAACCTTACCTACTTCATCTAATATATAAAATATAATTCCTTATTTAATATTAGAACCTTACTTAATATAAGAACCTTACCTACTTCATCTAATATATAAAATTCTCGTGTCTCGGTGTTTGTTACCAAACTCCTCCGAAACGGCTGGACCGATTTTTATGAAATTTTGTGTGCATATGGGGTAGGTCTGAAAATCAGCCAAACTCTATTTTTCATACTCCTAAATGATAAGGCCGACCCACCTCTAAATATTGTTAATATTATTGACGTGACAACGTCTTATAAATTGGTTAGCCGGGTGACACTTCAAGAAACTGGGTCACGTTATGCGCTTACAATGAGAGCGAGTGAAAGGCGCGTGCCTTTCACTCGCTCTCATTGTAAGCGTGTCGTGGACGCGTGTCCCTTCTAAGAGCGAGAGAGACAGACATAAAAAGTGAAAGGCATGCGTCCCTTCCACTCGAAAACATTTTACCACTCAAAGTCGTTGTCACGTAAAACTTTCGCCCGTATACCGACTTTACAGGCAACCAATATTTTTTTATTAACTTTTTATTTTTTATTTTTTTATTATGATTTTCACCCTTCTACCATCAACCCCTAAGTTTATATGGCAAAACAACGTTTGCCGGGTCAGCTAGTTTAATATAATTATATCCGTTACCTTAAAATTGCCTTAAAAAGATTGTTTTTAGCAATAAGACCGCGGTTGCAAATATATTTGGGATGTAAGTGGTTCACCAACATCTTTAAACTAAAGCCAACCTCACCTGCACGTGGTGCACCCTGCTTACTGACAAACGAGGCTCTGGCGAAAGGAGAGGTAGGGCATAGCGTATTTTTTAAGCTTTCCTCGACTGGGGAAGACCGCAGCCAAATAACAATTCCCTTGAGAGTTGTTTAGTTCCTGCGAGTGAATAAGGTCATCAAAAAGAAAGGAAGAAAACAAGCTGGCCACGGATCGGCGACCCCTTGGTGTTGTTGATCTCCATTGCTTTCCATCAGGTGACCCACATGCTCGTTTCTCCCCTCATATAAAAAAAAAACACATACATATATTCAAGTGGATATTTTCTGTATGTTGACTAAATTGATTCTGTAGTTTGTATAGTAAAAATAAAGCATATTCTATCTATCTATAATTAATAAAACATAATCTTTATTCAAATAAACTTAAGCTATAAACAATACATACAATTCAACTAAAAAACTAAAGTAGGTACCTAAAATTAAATACTACTAAAATAAAACTAACTAAAACTAAAATAAATGTAAAAATTTAAAAATGTAAAAATCTATAATTTACATCAGACCACACACCAGGTCCAGTGCGTAGTGTAACTGCACCGGTATCAAGATTACTAGATCTGGTACTAGAGCACTAATTATGTCCATCGGTAAAGTTCTAGCTTGCATAGGCTGGTATGTAAAGCGTCAATTATCTGCATCCACCAGCGCTGAGGATCATCCATCAAAGTCTGTACTTACCTTTACATTTGTACCAATACAAACGCTGTCAGGATTAGTTTGTTCTGTTCATTTCTTTTGCTTTTCATCTTCTGATAATTCATCATGATTAAAAATTAGAGACAGAGTGTTTTAGTAAAAGAAGTTAATTGCATTTTAATATTTAAATCATCATCTTCAGCGTCTATTCTATACGTCCATTCGATTCGGATATTCCTTGTTTTGGGTTGTTTTCCTGTCTTGGTATTTATAACATAAAAACTAGAGATGTTCCGTTTATGCGGCTTCTTGTTTTGTATCCATTTCTCAATAAAATGTATATTATATATAGGGGTGTAAGTGGATCATCAACATCTTTCAAAAGCCAACTTCACCTGCACGCGGTGCATCGTGCTGACTGACACACGAAGCTCGGGCGAAAAGAGAGGTAGGGAGCATAATTGTAAGCTACCCGATTGGGGAATGTACCTCCACCTTACAAAATACTGCAGCCAAATAACTATTCCCTTGATGGTTGTTGTATTTCTGCGAGTGAGTGAGGTCACCAGAAAGGAAGGAGATACTGCGTTGGCAGCGGGGGTGGCGGCGCGATCGATATTTTATGTTGCGAGCGTTGTTATGGCTACGGTAACCGCTTCTCATCAGGTGGGGCGTGTGCTTGTCTGCCACCCCGTCTGTCAGTATAAAAAGAAAAAAAAATATTAGAATAATTACGCTTTTTTTGTTATAAAATTTTAATTGAGCTATTTCACTTTAATGAGAATGACAATGGCAGTGTTTTTATTTTTTACCCAAAAACACCACCCTGATCAGTGCAAAAGCAAAAATTAAGAACCAATGTGAAATAAACAAAACGTTTCGACATGCTCACAGGCGACGGTTGCAACTTGTGCGGAAATCAACTGTAAATGAAGCCTCACGTAAATTGCCTAATACACCCAAAACCGTGATGTAAAACAAAATTTATGAAATTATCAATTAGTTACTTTTTCAACCGACTTATCATATTCTCTCAAATCCATTTTTCTTTTTTCTTTTTTTTATACTACGTCGGGTGGCAGACAAACATACGGCCCGCCTGATGTGAAGCGGTTACCGTAGACATATTAACGCTCGCAACATAAAATATCGCTCGCGCGCCGCCACCCCCGCTGCCACCGCAGCATCTCCTTCCTTTCTGGTGACCTCACGCACTCGCAGGAACACAACAGCCCTCAAGGGAACCGTTATTTGGCTGCGGTATTCTGTGAGGTGGAGGTACATTCACCAGTCGGGAAGCTTACATTTACCTCTCTTTTCGCCAGAGCTTCGTTTGTCAGTCAGCAGGGTGCACCGCGTGCAGGTGAAGTTGGCTTTGGTTCAAAGATGTTGATGAACCATTTACACCCCAAAATCCTTCATCAAAACAGTGATTTTGAATGAACAATGGATAAATATACTGGAAGTGAAGATTCTTATGTTCACACTTGTTCAGCTCATTTGAAGTTTTTTAATTACATTACGTATTAATAATTATTTGTAACGACACGCAATGAGATGTCGAAATCGTGTGCTGGCTTTGAAAATCTGCTAAGTTACTTATGACAGAAATTAATAATCAAACTTCGTGATGAAACGGACGTGAAATCTGTATTAGATCATAAATTGCACCAGAAGAGACATGACAAAAGAACAACATATTACACAGGTACCCTGTTTTATTAAGTTACGCTATAAAGAGTAAACTCGAATCTATAATTTTAACAAAAAAAAAACGTCTACTAACATTACTCTACGTATGTAGATACAGGCTGATGATGATAATGAAAAAAATATGGGAGTATACTCTTTCAAATAAAAAATGATTTTTTTCAAATCGGTTTCTAAATCACAGAGTAATTAAGTAACAAACATTACAAAAAAAACAGCCAAATTGAGAACCCCCTCCTTGTTTGGAGTCGGTTAAAAATTGTAGTTAAAATAGATATTGTTCCATTAATAATGCCTTTCTAATAGTTTGAAATATAGCTCTCGAGATAAGTCCAACAAACACTGTTGCAGATAATGTTTTTGAGCCTAATTTGGTAGCGACGAGACTGGAAACACTTGTGGACCGATATACCTGCAATCTGTTTGACATTTCTAGACCAAGGAAATAACAGGACTCCCTTGAAATGTCAACTGCGCTATAAGAGGTATGCTATAATTTAGTCGATAAGGGCTAACTGCTCATTAATGGTTTCATTAAATTAGCAATAATGAACTTGCATTATTATAAAATTGAATAACTTTAAACAGATTTGGTAGCATCAAGGGAGAATTACCAAGCGTTCAGATGATTTTGCCATTCATATTACTGGAACCGTTGTGTTAGGTAACAACTCAATTTTATAGGTCCCCAATAGTGTTAGATAATTATAATCCGTGGTGCTCGGCAGAGCTTCACTTGACTAGCCATCTCGTTGGGCTTTTTAATTTTTTTTTTTAAATACAGTAGTTTCATGGTTTACTTTTACACTTACATATGATTACTGACGTCTAAACTAGGCAAAGCCTGTATTTCAGACGCCAGAATTGGCCAGAATTGATTTTGATGCCATATTTGCCATATTGTTGTCTCTCACATTGCTAAGAGGGGAAGTCAAGTTCCAAAAGATTCTTAGTCCAACTAATTTCTTCTGCTTAAATTCGTTGTGAGTTCCAAGGCAGCCGTAGTTTTACCCCCGGCACTGCAATGGACTTCACTGTTCATTGACTTATTTGGCGGTCACCGCTGTTAATCCTGGCTACACAGGAGACACAGTAGTGGTGGGAACGTGTGGTCGGCCCCCAGTCCCGTATTTAAAAAAACCGGATTTCCATAAATGCAAAACAAACATTTGCAATGATGCGGATTAATGGCCGGCCTTAATTTTATGTACCTAACGGACGTAATGTGCATATATTTGCACAATAACATTAGGTATTAAAAACACGCTCAGAATCTCTTTACGTAGTTGGTCTAGTCTAGATGAATCTAATGGGGAAACGAGCTTTGTAAAACAGTTGCAAGCTCCACAAACGAATGCAAAACACCTATAAGATGCATGTATAGTATGGCATAATTTAAGTTTCCCAAAAGTAGGTCATACGGTCTCACGAACCTGTCGACACACTTCCGACACTAATACTGAATATATACAATGTTTATGTATGGTGAATGTATACGCGAGTGGCGTTTAAGAAGATGGAGATTTCAAGTTTCCCGTAATGTGTTGGTTTTACTTTATAGGTAACAAACAATGTGCTTGAGGTATTGAATCGGACGCGAGATGCACTACGTTTTTTACAACTAGGTAGTAGATTTGAGTTGTATGTGCGAACACGCAAGTTAAGCAACGTCGTTCGTAGCCTGTCCTTGAATGGGTTTATTATCTCCAGCTCCTCCGTGCGGAGGGCACGCTAAACCGTCGGTCCCGGCTGTTGTCATTAGATGACAGTCGTTAAACTGTGTCAGTGGCCTTTAGGCGGCTTGAAAACACTGACCTCCACCAACCCGCAGTTGAGCAGCATGGTGGAGTATGCTCTAAACCCCTTCAATTGAGGGAAGACCTACGGGTCTTAAGATACGTCCTAGCAATATGATAAGTAAAGGTTCATGACGACGTAGTTTTGAGACACAGACCACCTAATGTGGTTAGATACGTATCTATCAGTACGTATATTGAAGAAACTTTTCACTCCATTACGGAAGCATCATTACTTCATGTACATAAGTAAACGAATGACAAGACCTCTAATGATTAAATTTACTTTTAAACATCAAAATTTCAATCTACGCTATTTCAATTGATAACACAAGTAGCGAAAGTTTTGACCGGCCTATCCAGCACTATTAGAAAAGATAATAATGCCGACCGGTCGCAACCTTTAACCGACTGTCTCAAAGGTTAAATACAAGTGAAATTACAATTGTCCAAACAAACCGTCTATTGTATTGCTTATGTAACGTAACTTCGATGTTTTTGACCACGGATTGTGCAACAAATCATAAATAACCTCCGTTACAGAACACAAATTGAATACCACAAGAAGAAAAATTGCAACAAACATTTCAGGCTTTCGATCTACAAAAGCTTCGTTATGCCTAACAAACAATACTTTCGCTATTCTTCGAGACTTGAAAAATTGTGATCCATCAAGGGGGGGTCTCCGAATTTGGACCTTATGTAGTCGAGGTTTTGGACATGTATCTTTGGATGTACTCATCAATCGAGTGGCAGTGAAAGCGGCGTATATTACAAAAAATGAACAGCCTTGAGTTGGTGTGACTCGAGGCTCACGCCCATTGTGGCCGCATGAAAGTAGTTGCGAGCTGGACCGCTCGAGTATGCTGACACTTCACTACATGATTGATCGCTTGCACGGCCTCTTACATGTATGGCCAACTGTCTGGTATATCTTTTTCCTGTTATACTCTCTTAGAATAGGCAGGGATGTTGGCTATAGTTGCTCCAGTTTGTTGAAGATCCATAAAGCACTTAAAAGTCCGTTTTCAGTTTATTAGCAGGTAAAAAATATTTGTGATTTTGTGTCGCTTGATAAACAATGGTTTTATTGGCTTTATTTATTTCAAGTCGTTAATGAAGAACAATAATTGTCAAGTTATTTAATTAAGGTTCTATTTTATGGAAAATATAAAATTTAAACACTCAAAAGGTTCTCACCAGTAATTCAGTAAATTACGAATGCCTCATCTCTTAGACTTCAACAATGCATTTCAAATTTCCGATTGCAACTCCAAGACAATACGAAACTCGAAGACAATATAAACTCGAAATGACAGGCTCGATAGTCGATCGTGAAAGCCAAGCCCGGGGCTGTGGCGCACTGGGCCACTAGCTCGATGAAGGTCAGTGCACATACCGACGACCAGCGAAAGTTTATGTTATAATTGTTGGGCACCGGTCAAGTGCAAGGAAAGTGTAGTGTGAGGTGCTGATCTTGTCTCTGAATCTGACCATTGGCTTGGGAGCTGATTGCGATCGCATTTTTGGTCTCGCTTTTTAATGCCTGCTGAGACTTGATTTTACCCATCAATCTCCCAGATTGATGGGTAAAATCAAGTGTATCGTTACGAATGTACTTGTGTAAAAGTAATTGTTTGAGTCGCTTCTTATAGTCTTTCAGAGACGATGTCCGACAGTATCTAGCTGACACTATTGGACGTTCTTACTATTCTTTTTGTGCTTATAAATTATCATCTATCATCAATGTTTAAGCTTTAGGAAAACTTCATCGTAACCATCATGTCGTTTATTCAAACTTTATCATTGGTCGAGCTCTCTATAAACTCAGAGATGGAATTAAAATTGAATCCATCAATGTATTTTTTTTGTTACTAACCTATATTTATATAGGAATGTCTCTTGATATTCTTAATAACATTCTTAAGGAAAACTTTGAAAGCAGTCTCATATCCTTTGACTAATACCTTTTTTTCACTCTCTTCATTTAGTTTAGGCACTTTGGTCTTAAAAACACATGTCAGTACCCATCTTACCTTATCACCTAATTAACAATTTAGTTTTCACACAGACTACCTTTGATCCGGTTGACAACCAAGAAGGCGTTTGGAAATAACACTGCTGCTTTGACAAAACATAGATCAATAGTCAATACAAAGTAGTGTCATTGGAAACGTCTTCTTCGTCGACCAAGTTGGGAATAGGGGGGGCGGGCTCAAAGTCCTAATATCATTGGCAATGCCTGAACTAGGAAATAATTGCCCAGCCTCCTCGGATCGGATCAGGCATGAATGGATCGAAGCAAAGAAAGCATTAATAATAAACATGCTCTCACGACCTTTCCACGGGGCGCGTAAATTGCGTCAGGTGAGTTCGCGTATGCGTCTTTATATGAGTGAACAAAAACCTCCACATTGTGTATTGTCTAGACTAGTCAGATGTGGATATAAAGAATAGCTGGAACTGACAGCACTTCATTATATATTTTCATGTATAATTTTTGAATAAAATAATATATGTACTTACATAAATATTCCTTTATAGGGTTAGTTAAACTATTAGGTATAACTAAGTACAGATCATATTTCATATTGTAGATCAATTTAACTTTTTATTTGATTCGGAATAAGAGGAAGAAGGTCAGGGAGTCAACCAACATTAATGCTCTAGTGTAAGAGAAATCAAGGCTGGTCCCACTTCAGCACGGTGTCAGAAGAGTTTCTTTTAGACCTACAAAGACATTTTGTTGTGACGGTGTGTTGGGGAAATAATATTAATAATCTTTATAGAATAAACAAAAACACTTAGATAATTTACTTTAGAAAAATAATATAACATATACCTGAACTAGATTGAGGAAATATGTTGAAATATTAGTATGTTGTTATTATTTTTATTATTTTCAAAACTTAAAGATTTCTTTCTTAATACAATTGTATATTATTTTTCGTTTGTTACATTATATCTTTGCCAGTATTTAGCCTCCGACCCAGGCAGCAGGGAAATGTCAACTAGTGTCTTACTTTATGCTGCAAATTCATAGTTTTCACAATCCATTTCCCTGAGGGCGGGCCAAAATTTAAACATCACATCCCATTTAAATAATGATGTGTTCGCAAATATACTTTTACATTACGTGTTTGAAGTTGAAATAAATATAGTTATTTCTGATTCTTTTACTCATCTATCAATCACAGATCTTCCACTTTAGCGTACGCCGACTGGCTTCTTCCAAAATGTTACTGATTCAATCTCGTGCTATTTGCGTACATTTTAAATCCATAATTCAGGGCCAACCTTCGTGTGGCGCAGTGGCTTACAGCGCTCGCAGTCACTTCCAGTTATGTTGTAGCATGTTGCACATGGTGTTCTCGTCAAGGAAATGTACTTGAACTCTGTTTTCCGGGTTGTTTACAACAGTGCACGCGCCTTAGTGTCTGTGCATGTGTGGAATGTAAACGAGGTCTCGATTACATTATTGTGTAACATGTTACCTTAACAATATGTAATGTATCGTGTTGATCTGTTAGCGACGGTGTTATTTGTGATATGATATCACTCTATTAATCATTGAAGTACATTCCGGCTGAGTTAGAAATGGTGTTTGATTTATTTCCATTTGATCATGTAATGTTAAAAACGAAAAACACATTTTTCGCATTTACTTAAAACTTTGAGTATAAATCGACTGGAGATGCCATAACGAAACTCTTCGAACAAATTTTTTCACCATTTTTAACGGGGGGCGAGGTAAACACGTACAGCACACCACCAAAAGATGTAATTAACTTGCAGCCACAAATTTTGCTGTTGCGATAAACGCACACTACAAAAAAAATCAACACATCAAAAATTACCCGCCCACAGACACAGTTTTCATGTAACTATGCAGCACACATACGAAAAAGTTTGTGATGGGGCACATCTGAAGAATGAGTCAAATCAGTTTGATGAATGAACTGAATTGTCTTATACTATTTATTATAAAATTGTAAAAGTGAAAATACTGTACATTAAAGATATTATTCAAAAAATATGTTTGTTTGTATGTATGTCTGTCTGTATTTATGTGTCTTTGTATCATTAGCACTCTCGTGCAGCTAAACTGTGGTATGAACTGTCGCCCGCGGTTTTACCGGGCTGATACAACCACTGTCTTCTATTATACGTGTACGCTGGACTACGTACGTACTTGTAGTATAGAGGTCAGTGGAAACAACCTTCAAGAAAAGAGCGTACGCCCATCTAAAAACTCAGCTACGCACTTGTATCCCTTCATACAGTTGCTTAAATAATTTCTTATCCTTTATTTGATTTTATTGGACAAAACACTGTTTGAGAACATGAAATATTGTCAATTGATTTTTTAACAGATATCCTTATTTAATATTTTAAATGTGAACATCCAAAGATCCAAACATCTTAGTTTGGTTGTTTAGATCTTTGGTTGTTACTCAATCACGCAATAACGGCTAAACGGATTTAGATGAAATTTGGTATGGAGATAGTTTGAGTCCCGGGGAATAGCATAGGATACTTTTCTAACGCAGGTGAAGCCGCGGGGCGTAGCTAGTATTATATAAAGTACATTGGTATTTGTAAGAACCTATGTATATGAAATTATATTATAATAAGTAAGGGTCATCTGTCCCCACATATAAAGTTATTTAAACATATGAATGAGCAAAGGGAAAGCAATAAAACAAATTGTTAATTTAATTAAAATGGCCACTTATATAATTAAATTAAATTCTCATGTAGGGATTTCTAAAACCTGATTAAGACGGTTTTCATTAATTAGTATTTTTATTGATTTTTAAAATGAATAAGTTTATTGTATACGTGACGAATACATTTCTTGGGGGTTTTTTTTTTTTACAAATTTTGAAATGGATTTGTGGGGCAAAAATGGAGCAATATTTAAATTTTTATCCTTCATTTGATTTTATCGGAAAAATACCCGGGTTTAAAAATTAAATGTATACCTACTACATATATTGAAGTAGTCAAAGATTTAAGAAAAACAAAGAAATACTGACTCACCAAACAAGGACAGAGTCGCAAAGAAGGTATTGCACCTTCAATCAATGTCTTTCTGTTATTAGCATTTTTGTAGCTTTCCGGAGTAAAGTCATAATAAAAATAGAGAAGTAGTACAACTCAAGCCCCGAGCGGGAGATAATAGCCTAAACACGTAGGGCTGTCGCTTAATAGTTTATTCAACCGTCAAAAATACTTAGTCAATCTCTATTATACAAAATTAAGTAAGGTACAAAATACAAAATTAAGTAGGGTAAGTCTTAGGGACTCGGTCACGAAGGGTTCCGTACCAAAAACGACACACAATCACGTTTGTTGTATGGGAGCCCCCCTTAAATATTAATTTTATTCTGTTTTTAGTATTTGTTATTATAGCGCCAACAGAAATACATCATTTGTGAAAATTTTAACTGTCTAGCTACCACGTTTCATGAGATACTTACAGCCCTTGGTGACAAACGGACAGACAGACGGACACCGGAGTCTTAGTAATAGGGTCCCGTTTTTACCCTTTGGGTGTGGAAATCTAAAAAGAATAAAAATAATTATTTACCTACATTTTAATGCATGCTTACTCAGTGACAAACGAGCAGACAGCCCACCTGATGGTGAGCGGTAACTGTCGCCCATATCATCCACGATTCACGCATTCAAGCTGTTGGCAACAAAAATGCAGAATCGCAGGTGCGTTGTCCTTCAAACCGGAACACAAAACACAACAATGCAAGCATTGTTGCTTGGCGGCAGTAATAGATAAGGCTGTTGTCCTCACCCAGGCGGACTCCTACCATCTGATAAAACCTACTTCATGTTATATGTTTAGTGATTAGAAAAATTACGGTCTAAATAGGAATAGGATTAATTAAAACGTAGCTTTACTGAATCATAATATTTATTCAAATAATCTAAATTATTATGAAAATATATTTTTATTAAGTACCTATTATATATTATTTTTTACACTAAACTATTTTTATTACATTTTAATTTACACACTTATAATGTGATTATTAGGAGTGTCGGTGGCCGAATGGTTAGGGTATCCGAGACATCCATGAACACTGCAATGTTTTTTTATGGCTAGTCGACTTTGTAGCCATCTTTAACGTATTTGTAGTTATATACGACGTAGGTAGGTACCTAAATGTTAAAATTATTAACGAACGTCAGCGCAGGCGCGAATCTTGCGTGGGAGCGGACGGTTTTGCGTACGACGCAGCCCTGACCCCGACTGGCGCTCCATATAAACTCCTATAAATGTTGTCAGTGTGTGCGTGCGACGGCCAATACGTACGGGCGCGCTCACATACAAACCGCGCTCGGTGCGTTTGTATGAAGTTACCTTACTTCTCTATTTTTACTATGGTAAAGTGCTCCGAACAGATAACACTTGTATGTGTAGGTTTCCAAGAATCATTTTCGTCATTACAAAATTTTCTCCATTTTTCTTTTATATAGGGATCTTTTGGAAATCTAAAAGGAAATACAATTATATTAAATAAAGCCTATGAATAATAGTATCTGTATAACGTATACACTCATAGTCCCACACTAAATGTATTGCTTTTACCTACTTTTTTTTAGCCAACAATTCTTTTCATTTTCAGACAAAATTTCAACATCGTATGTCCAGAGAAAGGTAATTTTTCTAATTCACCTTACAAGATTTAAATGTAACATACATCTATACCTACTATTTAATACAATATCTAATAAAAATCTGACTATTATACGAACTGCAGTAATTGAATGAGTGAATGATTCATTCAAATGTTGAATCGCTTTTTTGACTTTGTCACATCCCTAAAGCCTGTACCACTGTATTCTTGTTTACATTTCTCTGTCGTTTACGTATCGCAACGGTTTTTACTTTAAATGGAGATTGTACTTTAATACACATTTAATAGTTAGTAAAAATACTTACCTATGATAGAAAACGCGATCTTGTTGCGAATTTAAGCTATCAGATCGCCTTTTGCACGATAATACTGCACAACTCACCATTTTTCGAGAGAAAAATCACGCGACACAGAGCGATGCAAAATGACGGTGAAGCGACTTTAAGTAGTTTTATATAACGTGTATGACCAGTTGACCAATGTACTTTGCCGGAGGGGATCGCCCGCGTATGGTATCTCCAGTCGATTTATACTCAAAGACTTAAAATAATATTTTTTTACAAGAGCATAGGAGTACTTACATTTTTGTCCAATTAAAAATGGCATACACAATTATGGACATTTTACTAAATTATTATTGATATTATCTAGATTTTTGACAAATAACACAAGTTCAGAGGAACGTAAGACTTTATATATAAAAGAGCAACCAACTAATAAAGTTCAAATTGCTTAATTCACAGCAACAGTTACAAATCTGAAACTATCAATTATTACACTTTGAGTGTAAAATAAACTGGACTGCCTCAGGAAGAGGCGGGCATGGAAAATTTTAGAAACAATGGACAAAATGTATCGTTAGCTATTTTTTACCAAGAGTTATTGTATCTTTGCCTGCCTTCTACATATTTATGATCATATCTAAGAATTTCTCACAGTTTCTTTGTTTCAATGAGAAATTTACCTTTTTCTATCTGATCATTTGTTTTGTTTACAGACCTATCTATATTTATAATAGTTAGTTTACCCAGATCAGTAACGGTATTATTGGGAACATTATTTATCTTAGTATCTTTTAGTATATTAGATTAGACTAATCACTAGATTGAAAATCTAAAACTATATATATTATCATAATTATTACTTAATTCGGTTTTCGTTTGTTTCTACTTCAGAACAGTGTTTGTTTCCTGCTTGTCACAAAAGTTGACAGTGGTGAATGGTATAGTGGAAGTCCGACTGTACCTATATGTTTTTTTATTTTATATAATAGGGTGGCAAGCGGGCATGTGGGTCACCTGGTGGAAAGCAATCACATCTACCCATGATCAGCAACTTCAAGAGGTCGCCGATCCGTTGCCAAACTTTTAAGGGAAATATAGACTCTGTTTTTGAAGGCTCCATTGTCGTAATTGTTCGGATATTCGCTGAGGGAAGTTGATTCCATAATTTCACCGTTCGTGGTATAAAATGTCTTAGGAAACGTATTGTAGTAGTTAGATCGCCAATTATCAAGATGATATGGATGGAATTATAATTTATGTCGAGAATTGATGTAACGTATTGTCAAAAATTTTAAATAAATTGCAAAAGTTAAAAGTGCAACGTTTAGTAATTCTATCAATCTTCATTTCCACATCTTCATAGTTGCGAATGAACGACCTTTAGTTGTAGACTTGTAAATACACTAATGGTCGACAATTACTGTAAGAATATTTCGCACATCCATTGTTTGAAGTTTTCTCCCAAACTCATCAGATTAGGCAATTATCTAAATTACCGCTAAATCGTATAATTCATACGGTAAATATAGTGATTATACTCCTACACGACGTAAAATTTAGCGGTTTAAAAAAGTAAATAGCTTAAAATAGTAGTTTTTTTTTTAATTTTATGGTAACTCGGCATTTACACTCGTATTATATGCATTGGAGTACAGTAGAGTAGTCCTAGAAGACTTACGGTCATTAGTGCAGTACTTACATAATATACCATGTATAGTTCATTCAGATTCCAATCAAAGGAGTTTAGAGAATACTCCACCACGTTGTTCAACTGCGACTTGGTGGAGGTAACTGTTTTCAAGCCGCCTAAAGGCCGCTGACTTGGCTTAACGATTGTCATCAAACGACAACAGTCGGGACCGACGGCTTAACATGTCCTCCGAGGAGCTCAAGATAAATAAACCCATCCATGAACAGGCTACGGTCGACGTTACTTAACTTGCGTAATCCATTAGACTGCTACGCGCAACGATGTCATTGGGTTCATCCCTATAAAGCAGTGTTTCCCAATTAGTGGTACGCGTACCCCCGGGGGTACGTGAGATTGCATCAAAAGGTGCGCGCAGCAATCACTTACAACTAAAATATTAAATCCTTAAAAACAATAATGCAATAACAATTTCCAAAAAAATATTCAATTTAATTAAACGATCAGGGGCCTTACCACAAGCTCTAAACGCAGGAATGAAACTATGATGGTTGCGTATTTATCAATGAATTTCATTCATATATTCGCAACCATGATGGTTCCATTCCTGCGTTTAGAGCTTGTGGTAAGGCCCCAGTAGGTAAGTCAAACGTATGCATCGAGGGCTTTTAGTGTATCTTTAGAATGTCTTTTGATGATAATAAATATAAAATACACCGGATTTAATTTTTTATTTAACGTTCCGGCAATAAGGGGTACGCAAGTTTGAGGTCTTTCTTGAAGTGGTACGTAGAAAAAACAAATTGGGAACCGCTGCTATAAAGCCTACAATGGTAAAATTATTTAGTACATGCTATCATTTCACGTTTATATAATTTCCTCAATAGAAGATATGAGATCTTTGTATTCTAATTGTCCGAGTATGCACATAACGTGCACATTATGCATATTGTGTATGGGTTTATTAACATAATCTTTGTTCTAATAGAACGGTTAACTTTTATAGTTTAGGTGGAACAGTTACCGTTATAGACTTCCGAGTTGCCGATTAAAGAACTAACAGATTATCATATCATCACTATGTCGAGTGGCAGCTAGCACACGACCCGCCTGATGGAAAGCGGTTCCGTAGCCAAATTAACGCTCGCGACATGTAATATAGTTAGCGCGCCGCGCCACCCCCGCTGACAACGCTGCGACTTCTTTCTGGTGATCTCATTCACTCGTAGGAACACAACAACCCTCAAGAGAATTATTATTTGGCTGCGGTATTCTGTGAGGTGGAGGTACTTTCCCAGTCGGGCAGCTTACAAATACTCTGTAACCTACCTCTCTTTCGCCAGAATCTCTTTCGCTAGTTGGCCGGGCACACGTGCAGTTCATGTTGACTTTGGCTCTAAAGATCGTGGTGAGCCACTTACGCCACAAACCAACCACAAAACGAGTTATTTGCTGATTTATTAACATCAAGGTGGAATAATGACCTCAAAATAGTGGCTGGTAGCGGTTGGATGCGGAAAGCGGAGGATCGCGTATGGTGGAAAGCATTGGAAAGACATATATCCAGTAGTTGGTAGATATAAGCTGATAATTATGAAATCGATCTCGAAAAAATATCACCGACTTTATAAACTAACTTTTAAATGAGAGGCAAATGGGAAATAAAATACTTAGGGTACCTATAAATGTGTCTAAAGTGTCTAAACTCTAAGGCTCTAGAAAGACGGACTGCATTTCAACTGCAATTCTGCTGCAAATTTGCAGTTGGAACGCAGTTATTACGACTGCAATGAAACTGCAAACCAACCGTGCAGCCCGATTGCAGTCGGTGTGCAGTTCCAACGACTGCATCAGGACATGCAGCACATGCAGTCAGGATGCAGTCGTTGGAACTGCACCCCAACTGCAACGGGCTGCACGGTTGGTTTGCAGTTTCATTGCAGTCGTACTAACTGCATTCAAACTGCAAATTTGCAATTGAAATGCAGTCCGTCTGTCTAGAGCCTAAAACAAAAGCGTGGGAGGGATACGCTTTTATAAACGGCCAGGATACTGTTTCAATGTGGTTTCAAACAAGTCACATAAGTCTCCCTAACAAACAACATTGTGATTAATGATTTTTGTTCAAAACACAATTAGAAGCTGCTAAAACAAAGGAGAGTGCCCAAAAAAACATTTAAACTTTTTGCTGACCAAAGTAAGTAACCTATTTAGATGCAAATGCCTATTTGAACGCTTAGAAATGATTTATTATCGGCCGTTCAATGCAAAAAGGACCGTATTGTCCAATCAACTGAGGTCGTGGGAAAAGGGCGGGAAGGCGCGAAGATTCTGACACACTTTGGAGATTATTTCACTACGGATAGTGAATAGCTGTACAAACACATTGAAATAATTGAACGCTACTTTTAGATGGTAATTAAGACTATGTAATAATTATGAACGCAACGAAGACAGATAAATATATGGCTGAGATGATGTCATTTACAAAATTTCTGTTATATTCTAATCAGGGAAGAATAATAGTAGATTATGTACCAAGGGGATAAAGCAGTATCTTACGTCACGGCTGTGGTCAAGGGCGGCATATTTTTTTTTTTGCCAATCGCAATATGCTCAGCGGTGTAAATTGCCGCTAAGTATGCGCAGATCGGCTTACTTCAGACATCGCACAGTGCACACCCCTGTCGTGGACAAGGCCTTTCTATAACAAGGCGTCACAGTTTGAATTTGGAGCAACATTTTTTTTTTACGTTTGAGTTTTCAAATTCAAACGCAGGAAAATAATGTTGCTCCAAATTCAAACTGTGACGCAACACTAGAATTTCACTCAATACACGGAACTCTTCCAAAATGTTACTTAAATATTTAGATTATGTCTTACTTAGATTGCAAGTATTAATTTTATTAAGTACTGTTGTTTTGAGTTTGTTTGAGTTAAGTGTGGTAATCTTTTGTTGTTGAACAATACCAAATCTGAGCAGTCCGTATTCATGGTAATATTAAAAGATTTCCTTTTCTTTACTTGCATACGGTTCAACACTCAACAAGATACTTATACATCCTATTATTATACTATATCAGTAAGTAAATATTATACAAAAATTATACACATATATTATTTAATAAATACTGATAAAAATCTTTTAACGAATACGTAATGTTATCTAGGTACTCGTTACATGATATTATGGGTATCCTTAAGAATTAAAGAAGAAGAAGAAAAGAATTAAAGATATTGGCAAGTTTCTTGGACCATTTCTTTTTCCAAAATGATGAATACCGAAATGCAAAAAGTACTATTTTTAAACAGTTTAAGACCAGACAATAGCCCAATGGCTGAATAAATAATTTCATTTATTTTCATTAATTCACACAAAAAACAGCCCGATTGAAACTTCTTACAATTGGTTTTTGTTATTGTCCGCCATTTTTTTTGTGGACGCCATATTGAAATAATATACCTTATTCACACACTAACAGACAGTTAATACGAACCGAATGACACCTCATATCTTGAAATCCCCCAAGAGATTTAGGCTGTAGAGAATGCTAAAAAAATATACATACATACAGTCGAAAACCATAACCCAACTTCTTCGTCAGTCGGGCAAAATTGAGTACTTATTATCCTTGTGATATAATTATTATCGTTTTACTTTCATAAAGGTGATTATGGTAGAGAATGAATAAAGTATGAGTTAACGATCTTCATTGAGGAAAAAATTGCGGGCTCGTTATGCGTTCCGGGCAGTAAATACATGTATAATAACTTAGTAGGTTAGTTACTACTGTTTGGCCAATAAATTTTGATGCTAACAAAAATGAGACTATGTTATTAGGCTGGTAGCTAAAGGAAAATAAACTATACATATATAACGCCGCCGGTGTTACTGCGTTGTCCATATACACATCTTGGCGTCTATGTAATAAAATAAAATCAAAGTCTGTTTTGATTAGTTTTCCCTCGTCGAGGGTTTACTAAATTTTTCATTTATAATTTTTGAAAAAGAAAAATATTTTTTTATACCAATAAAGTGGAAAACAAGCGTACTTGCCCCGCTTGATGCAACGCAGTAAACGCCTTTAACACCAGTGGCATCACACTTGTTACCTACCCTGTAAAGACCTCTTCACTCCCGTTTTTGAAGAACCACATGCTGTAGTCTTCTGAGAAAACCTCGACCGGCTGTTCATTCCACAGCTTGACAGTACGTGGGAGAAAACTTGTGTACTAAGTACATTCAATATTTTGCATGTCATTTGTAGACCAGTTTCTTTCATCGAAAGTACAATGCAAGTTACAAATTTTGAACAGAACTGACTTTAATTTGTAAAATAAGTGCCAAAACTAGTCTTGTCTTCAATAATTTGTCTAAGCTCGGATTGGATTTCCCCACAATATATTATTGATATTCGAATATTTGATTTTCGACTAAAATATTACTCGCCCACCAACCCGGATGCAAAGTTGCTAGATTCGGCAGTCATATTGCAGGTCAAACCAAATTAAACATCGACCAAATACAACGCTATTTTCTCTCCGTTTTCATGCTACTTTATGTTTTTGACCTGAAATTTCATTTATTTATTGATTTACATCGAAACTTACATTATTAATGATTTCTTTTTGGGTTATAAGTGGGTCATTGTCATTTTTTTTAGAGTCAAACCTCGTCTGCACGTGGTGTATGCTGCCGAACAGAGACCGGATCAGATCCGAAAATAAGAGACTTCTTGCTCAAATTACAGCAATCTACTTGGCGAAATGTCTCCACCATATCACAGAAAACCGCAGCTAAATTATATCCTATAGAATTATTATAGCACCCATCCCCATGCTTACCTACTGCTAACTTTACCAACATCACCCTGGTAATCAGCATATTATCAAGCAACAGCATTAGTATACTCCCAAAGTCTGTAGCAGACATAGCACTGATTTTCATCCAGGTAGAGTTGACATATCATGGACTGAGGGCCTGCTCCGAAGTGAAAATCCAAAGCTTCGGGCGTCCAGTCCCTTGGTCAAGGGAAGTATCGACTACTTCCCGTGACGAGATGGCTGACTTTTATTTGGCACAACGTATATGCATTGCCATTCAGTGTGGCAATGCTGCCAGCCCTCTCGGCACGATGCCTTTTGACAGTAATGCGGAAGATATTTTTTGACGCGATTTTATATATATAGTTTTATATAGTTTACTTTTTGTCTTTATATATCTATATATATAATAATATTGAAAATTTTACTTTACTATTTAGGTATTATACTTCATATAGATAGTATGAAGCATATTTTTAAAGTAAGTAAAATAAAGAACATAATATACGAATACATGTTTGATTAATATTATGGAATACTGATTTGAACTAAAAACATCGGCTTATTCCATGAATCCCCTGGCACTGTCCCCTGCGAAGGGGATTTTTGGATATTTTGTCCATAAATCCCCTTCCACCGTTTATAACTACGCGAAGGGGATTTAAAAAAAAGGACAAAAATCATAGAAACGGGATTTCTTGACTAAAGTTCTAGAAATAAAATTTACACAACTAATTTGATAATCTCAGTCTGTATTTGTTATAAATAATTTGACTCGAAAATAACTTACGTGATTTTTTCATAAATGCAACATTTTTTCTGTTATGTAAGTAGGTATATTAGAGATTTTGTGACTTGTTAATATACATTTCACTGTTTGACTTTATTAAACATATCTTTAATTGTCACACTTATTTTTAAGAGCTCAATTCAAATTTTTCGTTATTTCGTTTCGTTAGTTCGTTGTTTCGTTATTTGTATAAGTGAAAACAGTTTGATCAACACAAAAAAAAACGGTTTTTATATAACCAATTTTATACATTATGTATAACAAATACTGAGATTATCAAATTAGTTGTGTAAATTTTATTTCTAGAACTTTAGAAAAGAAATCCCCTTTCTATGATTTTTGTCCTGAAATCCCCTTCGCGTAGCTTTAAACGGTGGAAGGGGATTTATGGACAAAATATCCAAAAATCCCCTTCGCAGGGGGCAGGGCCAGGGGATTCATGGAATAAGCCAAAACATCTATACTTGCTAGTTTTCAATTGATTTTAAAATTATAAATAATATAAATAAATAAATATTTCTGGACAATTTACACAGCGCCATCTAATCCCAAATTAAGCGTGTTATGGGTACAAATGTGTTATGGGTAGGTACTAGACAACTGATAAATGTACTTAAATATTTTTTTTTGTAAATACATATCTACTTATAATACATAGAAAACGCCCAGACCAAGACAGACAGACATGTTCATGCACACAAATGTTTTTCTTATGCGGGGATCGAAACCGCGAACTCGGAGTCAACGTCACCATCGCTAACCATTCGACCACCGAGCTCGTCGATTATAAACAATGATATAATATAAGTAGACACCAAACTAAAATTACTTACAGTAGACATCTTGCAGTGTACTTAAAAGCGTAAAACCAAGCAATTAGGTCTACAAGTACGCTATAAAGTACCCTGATGAACGCAATTACTTCCAGAGAACTGATAACAAATTATTAATGCTACCACGAACAACTGCAATTTGTCCGGACGATTTCATCTTCTAGAAATAAGAGTAATATTGAGAACGATTTTATCAACACTATTTGTAACCCTATCGGACTACAAATGAGCTTTATTATAATTTAAAATGAGTTGATGTGTTTACCAGTTTGTACTTGGGCTGAATTCTTATTTAGCGTTGTTGTCAAACATAAATTGGCTATGTTGTTTTTTTCACGTGAATGCGTCTTTAAAATTGCTTCAATGGAGCAGTGGCCTAACTATACCATCTGGGGCCCGTAGCAATTTTTTTAATGGGGCCCTATCAGTAAAAATCGTCACGTTGTACTTAGTTTAATTTTAATAAACCACTGAAGTAGTTATCCAAAACTAAGAACAATTTTATCAAGGGTCGGGGCCCTCTTGAGTCGGGGGCCCGCGGCATGTTGCTAGCCCTGCCACCCTATAGTTACGCCACTGCAATGGAGGCAATAAAAAAACCGAATGATAACAAAATCGGGAGATACAGTTTGGTGTTGAGGCTACAAATCTATCATCTCCATCCAAAATTCAATCACACCACTGGATAGATGAAGGATCAAAAATGTATTACGCTAAGTAAGGACTATGGAACATCGCGTGCGAGGGAGGGGGAAGCGCTGCCATTTTGAGATAATTTTAGTGCATATAACGTAGTCACGTACAACACACGACCTTGTCCATGACGCAGCTACACCCCATTTTATTTTTAGATTTGAATCTTTGGTTAATATGTATTGGTACACGGACAAAATTTTAGTATGAAAGAACTGCTATGTGTCTATACGTCGTCAACTCTTAGTCATCCCACTGCTGGGATACGGGTCATCCCTCAATCGATGGAGTAAAGCATACTCCACCACGCTACTCAGCTGCGGGTTGGCGAAAGCCAGTGTTTTAAAGCTGCCTAAATGCCACTGACTTGGCTTAACGTCTGTCATCCAATGGCAAAAGTCGGGAGCGATAGTTTAACGTGCCCTCCGAAGTACGGAGAAGCTCGAGATAAATAAATCCTTCCATGGATAGGCTACGGTCGACTGACGACGCTCTCAACGACGCCCTCGTACTCCACGTATCGATCTATCTATGTGTCTATAAGCAGGTATAAATATAGGAGACAATAAATTAAAATAAAACTGTTACACCTTACAAGTCTTCTTAAATGCTTTCCATCAAATGCAATGTCAGGCTTTTGGCATGCAGCTACTGTCTTAAATTCATCCGACTATGTAGAGGTAATGCTTCGGTATTTCATCTGCTCTAGGACATTCCTCCCCCATTTCTCTAACTGCCCATAGCAGTTTTGTATCCTAATATGGCCTTATAATACGAGTAACAATAGTTTATGCATACGATACGCGGTCATTACGTCCATAAAGCCAATATCGGTAACAGCGCGGGCGAAGGGTGCACGATGTGTCACTGACAGGTCTCGCTCACGAAACTCCACTCGTGACTGTCGGTCACGCGAGAGTCGCGTTTCGACAACGCCGTGGAGACGCCAGTGCGTGTCATATGCATCTATCATACGATCATGGGCAATGTTGGCGGTTATTCTAAAGATTCATTTGGTTTTAGAACATACACCATCTAGACTGCATGAGGTATACGCCAAATGAGACGCCGCGGAGACGCCAGCGCGTGTCATATGCATCTATCATACGATCATGGGCAATGTTGGCGGTTATTCTAAAGATTCATTTGGTTTTAGAACATACACCATCAAGCTATCTAGACTGCATGAGGTATAGGCCAATTGAGACGCCGCGGAAACGCCAGTGCGTGTCATATGCATCTATCATACGATCATGGGCAATGTTGGCGGTTATTCTAAAGATTCATTTGGTTTTAGAACATAGACCATCAAGCCATCTAGACTGCATGATGTATACGCCAAATGAGACGCCGCGGAGACGCCAGTGCGTGTCATATGCATCTATCATACGATCATGGGCAATGTTGGCGGTTATTCTAAAGATTCATTTGGATTTAGAACATACACCATCAAGTCATCTAGACTGCTTGAGGTATACGCCAAATTGCAAATGAGAAACACAAACACCATTTGTTTACCTTGATAATGCCTTAGCGGCGAAACCGGTCGGTAAAATTACGTGGAACAAGTGCTTTATTATAACATTATGCAAATGAGGTGATGATATTTTGGAAAATGAGAGGTTGGGCGCAGTATCAACAATTAGTTCGAATGAGTGACAGGAGAGGTTCACTTTACAGGGATATACAGCGAAATAACGAATTAAAATGTAAAGAAAATGCACTAGTGCGTTAATTGCAAACAAAAATCACGAGTGCGGTAATAGTAACTTTAAAAAATCATAATGTTTTTGATTGAATAAAGCTCGATGTTTTGTTATAGGTAAATGCATAATTAATTAATTTTCTCGACTAATCGATCTATAACGCTAAAAAGAATATAATATTTTGTAAATGCCTTAAGTATAGTCGGTCAAAGACCCTGTCTATAATGCCGAACACGAAATCTGCATGGCTTCTCTAAATCGAACTCTGACAAACGAGATTGTGACAAGCTAGTGACGTTCACGTCACATTTGCGAGCACCGAGTTCGAACAGAGTTCTTTGGTGTCGTGCGTGGGATTGTAAAATACATTTAATAGAATTTTGGAATAGATAGATAATACAGTTTTGTTGTCCGTTGTTCAAATATACTTTTGCAATTTGTGTTTTCCTGCTTGATAACTTTATCTTGTACCATACTATATTCGAAATAAAAAAAAATTGCAAGATTTTTTATTCCTGAGATAAGAAAGGGAGACGAAGAACATGTGAAAACGTATAGTAGGTTTAATGTGCAGCCGTGACAGCTCACATGTCACGTTCACTAAACTGTTTAAGCTGGTGGCGGTGTCGTGTGGTGGGTCGCAGCATTCCCAAAAAAATGAAAAAAGAGTGTGGCGATGTCCCAAGCATCAAATCACTCGTGAATGGGTGCTGACAGAAGGGACTGGTTTACCATGGCTGTCATAGCTGCCATTAGACAATAGAGGGAGAATTTAGATTAGGTAGTGTTACACAATAAAGTGACAATAGATTATTAGCATATATAGCGACAAGTAATAAATAATATGGAAGAAAATTGTCCGATAAAAATAAAATATGTAAACAAAAGGTACGAAACTCAGAGTCTATAAATTGTAATTTTTATTACAAAACGAAAAAGTATTTGGTCATGACCGCTCTGCCAATCCGCCGTTAAGCAGCTTGGCGGTGTAATCTCTAACCCCTCTTCGGTAAAGAGGAGACCCGTATTTCAGCAGTGGAATGAATATGGGTCGATGCAGAATATAATTTTCTTAATGCTTGTAGTAATGCTGTAAGTAGTGTTGAAAAGGTTATCAAAACAGTAACTGATTTCTTTTCTGAAAGTTAACACCTCGTCAAAATGATTTACGAAACGAATCGTGAAACTTTACTACAGAGAGGATTAACTGTATCGTTAATACGAAATAACTTTTAATACATACGAAATAAGAATCTTTATCGGTAGGTTCATTTAAGCGAATTAAAATCTTATGCATTAGTATTATATTTCTTGCCAATTGGCCCCCAATAAAACCCATTAGCACTTCTAAGGGTACGAGATTTTGCGGGAATCACTAGAAAGTTACCGTAAAAACCGGATTACGCGAGAGTCGAATTTGCAAGAAATCCCGCCGGTCAGTATCGATCACGTGTACTTATCAAAGAGAAAATAAGTACTTATGTTACAGCGTAGAAATCATTTGCTTGGCCTTATTTATTTTATAATGACTTAGCAAACTCGGCCCTGCTTCACCCGGGCCTGTCCCGTTATGCCGTGGGAAATTTCAAACATCCCTTCTTAATAAATATTGTAACTGCAATTCGCGGAATCCGTTAATTTTTTAAATCAACATTAAACTAATCATTCGATTTCGGTTTATCTTTTTTCGATTATTCGATTGTATTTTTTATTGTCTAGTACGTGTTATCATTTGTCAATAACGCTACAGTGCATATTATTGCACTGAAATAAAAGGGAAAAATTATATGTCCCAATGATATGACATTTTATTTGAGTCTAAACAAAAAGCAATGACAACATGACATTTAGTATAAAGTAAAGTCGACAAGTAAAATAAACAGCCAGTTCTAACATGCTCACGCGCAGAAAAAAAAATAAAAACACTCAAAATCAAAATTGAAAACGGTCTGGTAGTTTCACTAATCTCCCAGAACGTGTCATGGTAGGTGTCGTCTCAGAAGATACTGGTTCAGATGTAGACACTTCCAAAGGATATAGTTTCTGAATTGGCCTTATTCTCTCTCCGTGGCTGGTCTTAATCTTAGCCACTCTTGAATAACCATCAATGCCAATAAATAGTTCTAATACCAGTCCCAGTGGCCACATAATTCTTTTGTTATCATTTTCCACGAGGACGATATCGCCAACTTTAAGATCATGTCTATTTTCCTTTCCTCTGTGTACTAGAAGCGCTAAATATTCTGATTTGAACCTCTGTCTCAGATCATGACGAATTTTCTGTATGTATTGAAGTCTTTTATTCAGGCTATTACCATCAATAATATCCAGATCTGTCTTGTGCAGAAGCGTCAAATACTGGTCTCACTTTCGTAGTGGTACTAGAATCTTTTATCACCGCGTGATGAGCAAGGTAATGCCCCGTATTGTCGTCATTAGTTACTTCTTCAATTATATTTAAATCTAACCAATCTCTAAATGATTTATCATATATCTTGTATTTGTTCATTTCAATTAATCTTCTTGTATTAGATAATAACCTCTTATAAACCAAATCTCTGTTAGTCATCAATTCGTTAGAATTCTCTTTAAATGGCAAACTAACTTCATACCTACCTTCATCATTTATCGTAATAGATTTCTTAAAATCCGCTAAAACCTCAATCTCTTGTTCTTCTCTTCTTTTTGTTGTAGCCGGATCTTTTATTCCTAATACATCTAAATCCCATAAATCTGTAACATGTAATGTATTAGTAGTAACTGAAGGTTGCACAACATACTTAATTCCTTGTATAGTCCAACCCAGTTTAGTTTGTATTGCAGTTAGACCACTTTGTAATTGCACCAATTTAGATGTAAATAACTGCCCACAATAATCTGCACCAATTAAAATTCCTACATCTGGCATATCTTCACCGATGTCTGTCAAATCAATATTGTATCGTTTAAGCTTTTCTATTATCTGCGGTTCATAAATACGTGGCACCTCACCACAAATTCTGTCTTCATCGAGTACATTCATACAAAATTCGAAAGAATGATCAAGATTTTTTATCATAACATTATAAACATTATGTGTTTTCATCTTTGTCTGTGTTCCTCCAAACACCACGTGACCTAGTTTTTCTTTTCGTAAAATAGATAAACCTAGTGATAAAGCAATCTCCTTCTTTATGTAGGAACGCTGAGCACCGCTGTCAATCAGAGCCCTTACCATCAATTCCTTACCCATGTGTGGCACTTTAACTAGCAAAGTTGGTAGCACAGTAATGCTTGTACGTTCAGACAGTGATAGCGTCGCGCTAACATCGAGATTTTGTTTCTGCTCAATCGGTTTCTTAATATCGGGACACAGCAAAACATTATGACGTCGTAGGCAGGCAACACACTTTACAAAATTCCTACAACGATAGGTATTATGTCCGACCTTCAAACAATTGAAACAAGCTCTAACTTTCTTTAAATGCTCTTTCCTCTCATCTAGTGTTAAATTCAACGCTTTAAAACATTGTAAACTTGAATGTGTCGCCTTTTCACACCAAATACATTTTTCTACATAAACTTTCTTAACATTGTTAATTTTCTCGTTGCTATTTTCACCAGTAACAAAACATGAAGCGGTTGGTACAGCAGCATTATCTTGAGTGTTTAAAAACCCATCTCTAGCGAGAGTAATACGTTGGTTACTCTCCACTTCATGCTTCAAGAAATTCAAAATATCATCCAATTGATTACCTGACTTCTCCATTTTAATACCTCCATGATGACGCTCCCACGCCTTTAATACTTCTGTCGGTAAAGCTGACTCGACCATTGGGTATAACATGGCCGCATACTTGTCACTGGTAAGCCCCATGCTCTCCAGGGCGCGAAGTTGAGTAGTAATTTTGTCGTACAATGACATTAACGACAGTGCGTACTGACCTTTCACCTGTGATATTATAAGTGTTAATAATTCCCTAACATAAACCTCGATCAACAAATCTTCACGTGCATAACGTTGTTTAAGGTGATCTATAGCCTTACTGTAGTTATTGGCGGATGGCGGAAAACTATCAATCAAATTTCGTGCTTCGGTACCTTTGGGAATAGCAGATATTAAGTATTGAAACTTGTCATGGTCGTCTATTGTGGGATCTGAATCAATCTTCTGAAATTGACCCCAAAACGGTATCCAACTACGTACGTCACCATCAAACTGGACTAAACATAATTTTGGTAACGTAAACTGACGTTTTTTGACACCATCATGTTCACATACTTTATTATCATGATGATGATTTTCACCTGTGTGAGCGCTTCTACATGTAACAGGCAAGGACTCCTCTCGTATATTTTTTAGTTTATTTAAAATGCCTAACCACTGGGACTGATACTTATCTGTGGATTCGATCTCTTCACTTAAGTCTTCCTCAGATACATCCTCTTCTAAAAGGCAATCCAATATTGACCGATCCAAAATCAGCATGCGGTCGACCTTATGTTGGATGCGTTGAAATTCCGCTGTCAAATTTTCGTCCAACACATTTTGCAAGAGCGGTTGTAATTTTTTAATAAATTTTGTTACGTGTTGTCGTAATACGGTTCGTTCTTTTATAAAAATAACTTTTTGAGCCATTTTATTATATACACGGTCGCCAGATGAAATAAAAGGGAAAATTATGTGTCCCAATGATATGACATTTTATTTGAGTCTAAACAAAAAGCAATGACAACATGACATTTAGTATAAAGTAAAGTCGACAAGTAAAATAAACAGCCAGTTCTAACATGCACTTCACTATTAAGTGAATTTTTGGTAAGTTTGCCGTTAATCGGAACACTGTTACGTAGTATTATTAGGCTCAATTGACACCGCAGCTGAATAGAATAGAAGCGCCTTTTTGCAACGAAATTGTACATAGCACAATGAACTTTATGTCAATTATATAACATATAAACTTAAATACAATCCGTAGCTAAGGGAATTCTCGAGAATGCGCGAGGATTCCCCGGAAGACGCTCGACCTTTTTTGGCTCGTATTTAAGTTTATAAGTTATACAATCGGCCTAAATTGCTATAAAAAATTTCGTTGCAAAAAGTCGCTTCCATTCCATGTAATGGCGGTGTAAATTAAGCCTTACTTACTTATACTGTGACACTTTGCGGGTGTGAAATACTGCCGCACGCTGTTCAGCCTTACCACAAACTCTAAACGCAGGAATGGAATCATGATGGTTGCGTATTTATCAATTAATTTCATTCATAAATTCGGGAAGCTTTCAGTATTACATTTTGATGTAAACCCTGTGATTCGAGTCTGCACGCTGATTCAAGCCAAGGATTGATGATCGCCAATTGGAAGCGAAATGCCAAGAAGATTTGAGACCGGGGAAAATGGCAACTTTTTAATGCTAAGCGCACAGGCCTTTAGGCCACCCCATCAAGCCACTACATTCAATTCTCTATTACATTTGAGCGGATCGTGATCAAAGGCTTACCCATTTCTCATAAGTTGATGAAGCACTTTAGTTTCTAATCTGTATTTATTACAACCCAATGATGTAATAATTCTATTATTTATAACATCATTGTTACAATCCTTATGTAACACATCCCCCTTGCTTTGCACTCTTAAGGGTTCTAGAGTTATATACCCTTGAAATAGTAATAATAGTTGTCACCTAGAACTTTGAATTAATTTGAAAGATTTACTTCGTACATTGGTACAACGACAATATTTATTAAGTATATCAAAATGTGTAGTAGTGTATTATTTATTAGGTAAATGGCGCCACTCTGCGACTTCCCAGCAGTAAATATAAAATGCAAAAATTCGCCAACACCACAAACCTTCTTGGTAGCTTAGTTGGAAAGAACATTCGACCGGTAATAGAGGCTGTGGGTTCGAAATTTCACCTAGGCGGGCAAGGCGAAATTTTCCATTTTTAAAATATTTATAATCTGGCAACTTTGCCAAAATCAACTATTTATATGATAAGTAATTATATAACATGGCTGTGTGGTTTCCGGCAGACTAGAATAGAATCACTCCGTCTCTTCCCGTGGATGTCGTACAAGGCGACTAAGGGAAATACATTACAAAACATCGATCAGCTTCCCCACCCCGTCTTGCTAGCGTGGGGAGTGTAGGCCAAATCCTCCTTCTGTATGGGACGGACGAGAGAGGGTCGTGCTCCTGTAGGGGAGACTAAAAAACCTGGTGATGTATGATGATATAAATTGTATACAAAGGTTTGATACTAATTACGATATTGTAGTACCGCTATAACCCATAAGGGTTCCAACTCTCTTATTTCAAAGTCTTCCTAAAACAATTGATACCATTGCGATTTCCCATAACAATCGGCTCCTCACATCGTCATCAAACGTGGGAACAAAGCACAAAGGCGGCCGCTAGTTTATAGCCAGTGTCGCCGTCTGACCATATAAATTGTACAAGGAAACACAGGGCCCATCTGAATTTGAGATAGCGATCTTGATGGATAGATTATAATGGCGCCGGTCGCTTAGTGCTGTGCATTATTTTGTCGACTGCAGATTTACTGGTGACATTCCCTCGTTGCACCTTTGTGCGCGCTATATTTATTGGCCGATATAATTGCTTAGACCTAGACAAAGTAGTGTTGCGAAGCACTGTTCGAATAAGTCCGTCGCATTCATTGACTTTTCTTGTGTATATTTTCTTCACAATGGTACAAAATATTATCTAAATTTCAAAATGTTTTCTATGTATTATAAGTATTTTTTCCTTATTTTATTGGGAAGCACTATATTGAAATAAACTTAAATTATAAACAATACATACAATTCAACTATAAAACTAAAGTACCTAAAATTAAATAATACTAAAATAAAACTAACCTAAAACTAAAATTTATGTAAAAACTTTGGCCCATGTGGCATCGTCCCCAAGATTCTAGCATACCTCGCTGGATGGCTAAACTGATCCTATTATATAAGTATGTATTAAAAAAAAGTACTTATTTAATTACATTTATCAGTTGTTTAGTACGCATAGTCCAAGCGTTGCGCTTAATTTGGGACTAGATGACGCTGTGTAAATTGTCCAGTAATATTTATTTATTTTTAAAGGGAAAAATTTCTTTATGTGCGCTCTGCACTTTATTTTGTGGGCAGTGAATGAGTTGGCCGTGTGGTTTCCGGCAGACTAGAATAGAATCACTCCATCTCTTCCCGTGGATGTCGTACAAGGCGACTATGGGAAATACATTACTAAATATCGATCAGGCCTCCCCACTCCACCCGTCTGGCCAGCGTGGGGAGTGTAGGCCAAATCGTCCTTCTGTCTAGGACGGACGAGAGAGGGTCGTGCTCCTGTAGCGGAGACTAAAATGATCTGATGATGATGAATGAGACTGAAATTGAGGATCTCGATGGCATCGTTGCGCGTGTCAGTCATATCACGGAAGTTAAGCTACGTCGACCATAGCCTGTCTATGGATAGGTTTATTTATATCGAGCTCATCCATGCTTCGGAGGGCACGTTAAGCCATCGGCCCCGTCTGATGTCATTAGATGACAGTCGTTAAGTCAAGTCGGTGCCCTTTGGGCGGCTTGAAAACTCTGGCATCCGCCTACTCGCAGTTGAGCAGCGTAGTGCAGTATGCTATAAACTCTTTCGATTGGGAAGAGATCCGTATTCCAACAGTGGGACGATTATGGGTTGATGCGGAATAGTTTTGAAATTGGTCGTACATATAATTAAGCAATTGACGATTTATAATGGAGATAGTATGATAAAATTATACTTCGTTTTTTATAGGTTGGTTCTTGTGAGTATTTTTTCAAAATGTAGAAATGGGTTCAAATTGTATAAATAGATAATATGTTGAAAAAACTTATGACATTTTCAAAGAAACACTCGCGGGAACCAACCAATAAACAAGAATAAACTATATTTATTCATAAAAAAGCTCTCAGGAATTTCTAGAACTCTAGCATCCAATTGTAAAATGCTAGTTAACTTAAACTTTGAGATATGTTTTTTTGTTATCGAAGTATAGTTTTATCATACTGTCTTCATCGTAAATTTTCAATTGCTCAATTAAATGCACAACCAATTTCCAAACTAAAATAGCAATTATTTGTGAGAAAGTCTTTTCATCATCATCATTTATTCATCACCATCAATCATCGTTTTAGGACAAAATAATACGATTTAAAAATAAATAACAAGAAAGTTTAATAGCTACGATTTCTTATTTAGTTCATGACTTACGTAATCTTTGCTCACAAAATTAACTATCCCATAACAAAACAGTCACTTCCAATTTCATCGACAAGCAACAAAACGAGTTTGCCTCATCACAAAGGAAGGTTGCGCTGCGCGTGCGCCGCTTTATCAGCAATCTTCGGCGCAATATGGCGCCAGCGACGATTCTAAGCCACGCTTTAAAAAAAACAAAACGTATCTATGGGAATTCATTATTACGATAATAGAACGAGCTAAATGAGCTTGTGGCCACGGACATTTATTATATAGTTAGATTGTGATCTTTAGACTCGATTCTTCATAAAAAGCTGTCGTGCTATTGTTTATCTCTTCTATTGGATGAGTACGCAAGTAGAACTACACATAGATAGAGCTGTATCACATGCTGTTTTGAAAAATTGAGATAGTATGTACGTAGTACACCTATGTACCTACATAGCAAGTACGTAGTATATGTATATGTATAGTATGTATCGGCATCAATGTTAGTACATTGATGGATACGAGTTTCCCTTCGATCGAAGGGATTTAGAGCATACAAATACAACAAAATAGACAAAGCTGAAAATTTTTGTCAATAAGACCAATTTTTGGAATCAAAATATTCGATGGGAATCGGCTTTAGCTTAGGTGGTAGGGCTCCAGCAGTGGCGTAACTATACCATCAGGGGCCCGTGGCAAATTCATCAGATGGGCCCTCAGAGGATGGGGCCCTCTCTAAGAAATCATCTAAGTAACCAACACTAAAGAAGTATTTCATATATTTTTGGTTAATAATATATAATTTTATTTTCAAGAAAAATGATAATGTACATACTTACTTATTTAATTTTTTTACTTATATTCTATATATAGCCTAACTTTAAAAAAACAATTTTTGTACTAAGCTGTCGAGCCTGGGAGTACCCTGTAGTTACGCCACTGGGCCCCAGGGGACCTACCGCCCTGAAGCCGATTACCATTGTATTTTTTGATTACGAAAATCAAACTTCAGCTTTGATTTATGGTACTTGTGTTCAGCTTAGTTCATAGAAACCTTGGAACTCTACCGACTGAGCTGAAGATGTTTGTCACTAACTAAAACGTAAGACCTAGTTTGCAAATCAAAATATTCGATGGTAATCGGGTTTATCTTCGTCGGTAGGCCCCGCTCTTATCATGCATCCATATTACTTAGTTTATATAATAAAAAAAAATGCTAAGACGGAAATCCGTAGACTTACTTCGAAGCCATAAACTTGATGTTAAAACTGTCGATGGTTTTATAGACAGAAGTGTGATAAAAGTGTCCGGAGATCAGATAAAGAATTTCCTTCTTATGTCATTATATCACACGGATACGATTATTGGACGGCTTTTATTAGTACGTAAATTAGTAATAAACGTGTAAAAGTGTATCCAAACACAGTGTCAACCATACGATAGGTGACACTTGTGTCTATGGTGTCGTCGATCCATAGGTCAGGGGTTCCCAATCTTTTTTTTATACTGTAAATTCGTTAATAGGTTGATTTTTTTTTTGCATAACTGTTTACTATCAAGCGGGTTGTATCGTAAGTGATAAAAAAATGGGGTGTGGCGGTGTCATGGACACGGCCGTGTGTTGTTCGTTACATGCACTAAAATTGTCTCAAAATGGTAGCGCTTCCCCCTCCCCTGTACGCGATGTTCCATAGTCCTTACTAAGCGTAAGAAATTCTTTGATCCTTCATCTATCCAGTGCTGTGATTGAATTTTAGATGGAAATGATAGATTTGTTGCTGCAATACCAAACTGTATCCCCCGATTTTGGTATCATTCGTTTTTTTTTTATTGCCTCCCTGATTAGGCAATGTTAAAGACGTATTCATGTCAAAGAGTAATCAGTGCATACGTTCACGTTATTTCCTGCGATGGTACAACAAATGTTCGTAATATACTTGACAAGTGAGCCCGCTTCGTCTCGGTGGTGTAGCAAAAACAACTTGATTCCGCTCACCGCTCTAAACAATGGTACGGGTAATCGCAATATGGTGCAACATTCATATGCAACTGTATAATAATGGCTTCTTGCGATAATGAAACGTAAGATAATAATAATTTATGCATATTTTAAATGTCATTTTACATCAATGTTCTGGCTATTTGCGATATGTCTGTTGCTTTATTGATAGGTTGAGGAAATCAAGTTTATATTATGGCTTTTTTTTATACTATACTTTTTTACATTCGCAGGAACACAACAATCCTCCAGTGAATTGTTATTTGGCTGCGGTATTCTGTGAGGAGGAGGTACTTCCCTGTCAGGCAGCTTACAAATACGCCGTACACTACCTCTCTTTAAATATATAGATAAGGCAGTTTTTTTATTCATTAGCGAATAATTAATTTTACCCCCGAGTGACGCTAATGTTATGTGTTATGATATATAATGGCATGAAGATTAGCTCTATATAGGACGCAAACTGTAATGGAAAAGATATCAACGTGTATCAAATTTTATCTAACATAAATAAAAAAATCGAATCTAACATAAATAAAAAAGTCTAGTACCCATAACACAAGCTTCGCTTACTTTGGGGCTAGATGGCGCTGTGTAATTTGTCTGACAATATTTATTTATTTATATATTACTAGCGACCCGCCCCGGCTTCGCACGGGTGCAATGCTGATACTAAATGTACTACAGAAGGTCTTTGCGCTTTGTCCTATCCAGTCCTTCCCCAGTTATAGGCACACGCCGCCGGCTCCGCGGCCGGTACCGCCACAGCCGTTATGTCCCTGCATTTTAAATGTGTAATATCTTCTAAACTATTCATTTAAATTACATGCTGTGAATAGCCATATTGATCTATAATAAATGCGCAATGTATTTAAGGTCCTTAATTGGATAAGGATTAATTCTGTATTGCTTAAAATCGCTTCGTAAATAAGGCATTATTTCTTGTAAAAAGCAAAGGATAAAATAACGGTTATTGTGTGTTACCACTAAGAGATAGACATATACCATCGCGAACTTTTTTGTAGACCATTTTAAGGTGAACAATACTGTACTACATTATTTTGATCTATCTCGTTGGGTTCAGCCAGCGTTTGCAATGAAAGAGCAAAAAAATGTGTTTATTTACGACATCACATTAGAAACCTCTAAATTATCAGTGTTTTTCTACTATGTTATGCATATATTATACATATAAACTTTCCAGTTGAATCACTCTATCTATTAAAAAAAACCGCATCATAATCCGTTGCGTAGTTTCAAAGATTTAAGCATACAAAGGGACATAGGGACAGAGAAAGCGACTTTGTTTTATACTATGTAGTGATAATACAGGGTCCAATTCCGTATTTCCGTCCCATCGTGTCAGAATTTACGTGTGTCGAAAGTAGAAAAGGGTTGTTTGTAAAGACTTTTTGTGTAGCTCGTCAAAATACGACCCCAATTTAGCCACTTGTCGTTTAATACGTCTTTAATATGATTCCCATGTCGTCGTAACACCTGTGCAGGAAATAAAGGAAATGGTTATGTATGCTTTATGTTTTATTTTGTATGCAGGGTGAAGTCACGTGGGTTTTATGGGGTGTATACTGAGATTGAATTAACATTCATACATATCATATCATGTCATTCATTCATAATTATCAAACGTATATTTTTTTCAATCATATTTATAAATAATAAATAAATATTCTTGGACTATATTTACTTTGGGTACTAGATAACTGATATTATACTAAAATTAATTTTTATTTTGTAAATACATACATATAATACATAGAAAACACCCAGACCAAGACAAACAGACATGTTCATGCACGCACATATTTGTCTTTTGCAGGGATCGAATCCCCGACGTCGGAGTCAAAGTGGCCATTGCACACCATTTGACTACCGAGCTCGTCAATTAAAAATCAAACTTCGGAAATCGATATACCTAATTAGAGAGACGTGAAAGCTGTATTAGATCTTAGACTGCAGAAGTGACATGACGCAATGATATATTTTTACAATCTTAAAAGATTGTAATTAAATCTTGCAAGTTTTCGATTTACTCCTCAGTGTCGGATTGAGTTGTTTGTCGCACTCGTTTGGTTCTCATGACAATACGCAAATGCCTAATTGTCGCCATTTTCAATCCTATTATATATTGTGTCGAATACACCTCTGAAAAGACTCAACCGCGACTTCGAATAAATTGTGTCATTCTGCGTCAATCGCTTCAAATTGATTGCACTCAACAAAAGTACATAATTAATTGTGCTGCCAGTACATTGCAATAAAATATTGACAATAAAAGTATTACTTACTACCTACCGTTTTCTGATGAAATTTAGTATAGGTGGCGTACCCATACTAAATTGCATCCCGTCCTTGTCGCCTGGGAGATTTATGACTACAGCTATCCTTATCATCTCGGCGGCGCTTTAACATACTTGCTATCTCTTTCCCTTACTTAGCATGTAGTAGGCCCAATGGCGTCTTTTTTCGTGCAAAATTAGGAAATTAACCTAAAAAATGCCTTGACGCACAGAATAATATACTCTAACTTGACGTCAAATATTATTGTGTAATTTAGTGTGATATACGATTCCTTGGGCTTTATTTACTTTATCAACATAAAATATGTTTTTTTCGTAATACAGAAGATGGCATTTTTACCTATTTCAATCAATTGTCACAAACGTCTGTTTCGTCGGCTTGCTTGTGTGAACTAATTGCGAGGTGCGACAGTTAGCTCACTTTTTGGGTACTTATTTACGTTTCTGAGGCTTGTGGCATATCTGTCTATAGTATTTATAACATCATTGCTTAATATAATATATATATATATATATATATATATATATATATATATATATATATATATATATATATATATATATATATATATATATATATATATATATATATATATATATATATATATATGTGTCAAAACAGGTAGTCAGCAAGAGTAGGCTGGTAGTAAAATATCATAGTAAGCATTGTTTGTAACTTACCTGCTTAAAACACAATGAGGCCTTTACAAGTAGCTTAGGAAGCTAATTTTATTTAGCTATGTTCACGTTTAAACAGAAATAAAATAATAAAATGTCGTAATTAATATTCACACGTTACGTATGTCAACTTCCTCTTTGCTTCTGTCGTTGCTTCTGTTAATAATTAAATTAGGTACGAGTTATATAAAAAATATTTGTAGGTTTGATATAGGTATTACTACTTACCTGCGAATTTAGACTTCGTGGTAATTTCGCAAATCAATATCAAAATATCAAAATGCAGGAGAAATACTGAACTCACAGATTTCATAAAGATCCGAAATCTGTGATTGAATCTGTTATAATTCTGAGGAGGAATATTGGGTTTTACTTTTACTACTAAATCTAAATGGTATAAAAATGTTTCATCAAAATGCGGTAACGGTATAATTGAGGCTAATAGCACAACATTCGCAAATAAAAAAGAAATAATTGTATCGAAAATTTGATTTTTTTTTTTTTTTTTTTTTTTTTTTTTTTATACCACTAGTGTGGCAAACAAGCATACGGCCCGCCTGATGGAAAGCAGTTACCGTAGCCTATGAACGCCTGTAACACCAGAGGCATCACACGCGCGTTGCCGACCCTGTAAAAACCTCTTCACGCCCTTTTTGAAGAACCCCATGCTGTAGTCCCCTGAGACAACCTCGACAGGCAGTTCATTCCACAGCTTGACAGTACGCGGGAGAAAACTTCTCTGGAACCGCACGGTACGTGACCACTTAGGCTCCAATGTGTGAGGATGAATTCCCTGTCGATGGCGAGCGGTGCGACTGTAGAAGGAGGCCGTTGGCATCATATCAAACAACTCCTCTGAACACACCCCATTGTACAGACGGTAGAATACACAAAGGGACGCAAAATCTCTTCTCAGACTTAAAGGTTCTAAACCGTCTGTTAGTTTGGGATCGTCGACAATCCTCACAGCGCGCCTTTGAATCGAGTCACAAGGTGCAAGCTGGTATCTAGGCGCTCCCGCCCATAGATGGCAACAGTACTCCATATGCGGCCGTACTTGAGCTTTGTAAAGCATAAGTCTCTGCCGCGGAGTGAAGTACTGCTTCGCCCTGTTGAGCACACCTAGTTTCTTCGACGCCAGCTTGACCTTCCCCTCCAGGTGACAACGAAACTGGACGTCGCTGGAGATTTCAACTCCAAGAATCCCAATGTTTTTGGCGATGGTAAGGGGTGTGTTTAGGAATTGAGGAGCCACAGCAAAAGGGGTTTTCTTAGCGGTGAACGCGCAGACTTGTGTCTTAGTGGGATTGAAATGAACCAGGTTCTTTCGCCCCCAATCGGACACACTATCCAGTGTGCTCTCGATCTTCGACACAAGCTGTTCGCGGCTCTCCTCCACCAGAGAGCGGGGAATATTAGCGCGGCCCGTATAATAAGCATCCCCGGTGCTGTCGTCAGCATAGCAATGAATGCTGTCAATGGACAACATATCATTGATATGCAGCAAAAACAGCGTCGGGGACAACACCGAGCCTTGCGGGACGCCAGCATTAATGTCCATGCTGTCGGAGCAACTGCCATCCACAACGGCTCTAATGCTTCTGCAGGACAAGAAACTAGCGACCCATTCGCATAAACCCTCTGGTAGACCGTATGCAGGCAACTTCGAAAGAAGACCACGGTGCCAGACCCGATCGAACGCCTTCGCCATATCAAGACTGACAGCTAATGCCTCACCTTGACTCTCCACGGCTGAAGCCCAGCGATGTGTAAGATACACTAGAAGATCACCAGTCGAGCGACCATGGCGAAAGCCGTATTGATGGTCGCTGATTAAGTCGTGCTCTTCTAGGTATTTCAGGAGCCGGATGTTAATGACGCGCTCCATTACCTTGGAGAGAAGGGAGGTAACAGCGATAGGCCTGTAATTCGATGGGTCTGATCTGTCACCCTTTTTGGGCACAGGGTGCACGTTCGCAGTCTTCCACGACGACGGTACCTGCCCGGTGGAATAAGAGAGCGCAAAAAGGCGCGTAAGAACAGGACACAACTCAGGAGCACACAGCTTTAACACCACTGCCGGAATGCCATCTGGCCCACTCGACTTATGAACGTCAAGGGATAGCAATGCCCGCCGAACATCTCGTTGAGTAAATGAGATTTCCGGCATGGAATTACCACACCGCGGGATGGAAGGCGGTGCGGCGTCCCCGTCGTTCAAAGTCGAGTTTGAGGCAAAGAGATTCCCCAATAGATCGGCTTTCTCTTTAGCACTGTGGGCCAGACTACCATCTGGTTTTCGGAGTGGTGGAAAGGACGACTGACAAAAGTTGCCCTCGGCAGCCTTGGCAAGCGACCAAAAAGCACGGCTCCCAGATGGGTGCTTAGCTAGGCGCTCACCAATCCTGCCGATGAACTCAAACTTTGCCCTGGCAATTACTCTCTTACTGAACCTCGAGGCAGCATTGAACTCCCGTTTCAAGTCGGAAAGACCAGGATCTCCATTAATACGAGCCGTGGTCCAAGCCTCATATGCAGTTTGCTTGCGAAGTTTAGCTTCTCTGCAAGACCGATTAAACCACGGCCGCTTCTTAGCACCTGAAGTAGCCACCCGCCGGTTTGGAATAAATAATTCCATCCCGGCCAAAATCGTCTCAGCTACAGCAGATGCACAGGTGTCTATATTTTCCGACCCGAAACAGAGCCGCCTCCACGGGTACGATGCGTAAAATTCACGCAGTCCATCCCAGTCTGCTGACTTATAGTGCCACATACGACGCCATCCGGTATACCGGGGTGGGTCAGGGCTTGCGCATGGCACTTGGGTCCGGATGAGACAGTGGTCCGACGAGCCAAGAGGCGCATCCACCGAGACTGTATACCCATCCGGATGTGTGGTCAGCAGAAGGTCCAGTAGAGAGCTAGTATGGTCCTCTATATCTGGTATTCTCGTTGGAGAATGCACCAGCTGTGAGAGACCATAGGCCAGAGCAAAATCATGAACAGACCTCCCCGCGAAGTCAGTGGACCGAGAGCTGAGCCACTCGGCATGGTGGGCATTGAAGTCTCCCAAAATCACTAACTCCGCGGAGGGGTACCTCTCAATGACTTTGTCAGTCGCCAATTGCAGGTGCTCGATCAACCGAGTTGTGTCTGCATCACCGCTATGAGACCTGTAAAGGCACGCGTAGATACGGGTGCGGCCGCCCTGATCCACGCGTACCCACAACACTGACAGGTCCCTGTCTTCAAGGCCGTGAAGACGTCGACAGCAAATATCATCCCGGACGTACATACATACCCCGGCTCGACGTACAAAAGAATGTTCAAGTTTGTACCCGGGGTATAATAAGTAAGAAGTATCGGCCGGGCAAGATATTTGCGTCTCCGTTAAAAAAAGGAGGGTCGGCTTTGCAGTTTCGAGGTGCTGGTGAACTGCATTTATGTTTGTGTGAAGTCCTCTGACATTACAAAAGTCCACGTCGCATGTGGATGAGGACGCCGCTGAAGAAACCTTCTTTTTTTTGTTCCTGGCCATTAAAAGGGGGTAAGAGGATTATGAGAGAAGTTGTTTCACTGACGGCGCGAGGGACAAGAAAAGCGCGGTGTCTACCCCCGCAGCACAGTGCAGGTAGTGCGGTTTGCTAGCGCGGCGGGCGGAAGGGCCCCCGGTCCCCCCCTGCTGCAGCAGCCGGGTCCACTCCGGTCTCCTCCTCCGGCACGACTACTACAACAGGGACTTTACACAGGCTGGCGGTTCAGCCTCCCGGGGCGGAGATTAGGTGATCCCCGGGTTCGGGAACCCTACTAACCTGCGGGCGGCCAGCGGACAGCCGTTTCACCGGGTCTCCCTGACCACCGCGCCAACACGCCGCGCCTACACCGCTAGCGGCGGTTCGACAGCCGCTGGTCCCTCTGCTGTCAGCATAACAACTCCTCTAAAATAGCCCTGGTGACCTAGCTAACTCGCAGGAACACGGCATAGCCATTATGGCTGCGGTTTTTTGCCAGGTGGAGGTACTTCCCCAGTCGGATGCTGGCCAAGCCTGGAGCGAAAGACCACACTATGCCCCTCCCCCATCTGACAAGTAAAAGAGAAGCACAGTGTGATCTTTCACTGCGTCCTACCTCTCTTTCGCCATCGCCTCGTTAGCTGGTCGGCAGGGTGCACCACGTGCAGGTGAGGTTGGCTTTAGCTCGAAAGATGTTGATGAGCTACTTACACCCCAAAATTGATTACAAAAATAATAAATTTCATCACTCCTCAAGTCCAGTTCATTGATCTTGATTACATTATGTTACCCGCAGACTATAATTTACCAAATCAATTGTGTACAAGCATCAACACCGCAAAGAACCTCGAAATCGTCTCTGTCGAACCCAAATACCGGTTCTATGACAATTAAGCTGAATGATCTCTGTCGACGAACTCTGATGTCTGGCTGTCATCCATAAAAACGCTCGCGAAATCCATCAAATAGATGCCGATCAAAACTCTGGCTCTTTTTGCTCGGGACTCGGTAACTTCGACTAACTTGGGCGGATATAAAAATTAACCTGATAAATACTTACAATGCGTAATTAGATAAAAATCGGTCCACAATGGGCTTATGTTGCCCATGTTACAAAATTATAAAAACTCTCTATCAGTAACGTAAAATACATAAAACTAGAACGATCTGCGGTCTTAAAATTTCAATAACTTATGTTCGACGTGCTTTAAGTTCGGTCAAATTTTGGTGGGAAAGTCCATTTTAAAGGTATGAAATTATAAAAAAAAATATTACCATTGTAGAAACAATAAAAAATACTATAACTTTTGTTACGGCACTGGCTACATAAACGCAATATTTAACATAGCTGTCGTACAAATTTCTGATTTAATGCATATAAAATAGCACGGTGTGACGTCATAACGTAGTGGCCTTTTGTATGGAGCGTTTTCGGGATAGTCCAAAATTGTGATCTTCAAGTTATCATATCTCGAGAAGTTTTTATGCAATCGAAGTAATTATTTCACCTTTAGTTATATTATTGTGACGTCTTTAAATAACAAATCGAAAAAAAAAATGGGATACAAGCCTGACGGAGAAATCGGTGAACATACATAAAAAAATATACAGTCGAACATAGAACCTCCTCCTTTTTTGAAGTCGGTTAAAAATGGGGTGTAGCTGTGTCACGGACACGGCCGTGTGTAGTCCGTGAATACGTTCTATGCAACAGCAAGTACAAGTGTTTTATTATAACATTACGTTATATGCACTAAAATTCTTTCAAAATGGCAACGCTTCCCCCTCCCTCGCACGCGATGTTCAATAGTCCTTATATAGTGTACTAAATTCTTTGATCCTTCATCTATCCATTGGTGTGATTGAATTTTGGATGAAGAGCATAGATTCGAAACTACAACGCCAAACGGTATCCCCCGACTTTGTTATCATTACATTGTTTCGATTGCGCCCGAATGGTAGCAAATTTAAAGACATAATCACATCAAACATATTCAGCCCCCTTACTATGCTTATTCATACCAATGAATAAGCGACTCTATTCCATTTGAAATAGAGTAGCTTATTCATTGGTATGAATAAGCAATCCATTCAGTTATTGAATCGCAATAAGAGATGGTGGTAAGGGGGCAGGTTACTCTTTAGAGGACACATATTAATATCAGATTAAGGAAACTTTATTCCTTAGATAATACCTCAGTATTATCATAATTTTATTAACCCAGTGATCTTGTATATAAATATAATTTAAGTACTTATATGACACTACAATCTAGCAAGGTAGGTAGGTTTTAAAACCTAACCTAATTAAAACCTAGGTTTTAATTTTTGGGAAAATTCGTTTTCTACTAAAAACATTGAGGTAAATAAATAAATACTTTATAAATATTCATGGACAAATTACACACCGCCATCTAGTCTCAAACTAAACTTAGCTTGTGCTATGGGTATTAGATAACTGATAAATCTTAAATCATTATTTTTTGTAAATACTTACATACATATATAATTTTATAATATTAAATAACAGTTTGGTGTTTTTATAACGACGGAATAAATATAAAATAAGTTATTGCTATTCTAAAAATACCGAAACAAAACAACATTCTGACCAAATTATAAAAACACAAAACTGTTATCAAAATTTTATATACGCATTAACAGCTAAACTGCACATTCTTCTAGGTTTATAGGGTAATGGAAAAAGTTTTAAGCAAAATCGGCAGGGTCAGGATGATCGGTGACCCCCGAACTCGAATTCTCCATTGAGCATAGCAGCTGAGCGGCGCCGCGGCGTCGTCATCCATTCAGGCGTTTCGTATCGTAGCCGTCGCTCAGTGCCGATACTAAACGCGGAACGCGTCACACGCGCTGCGACTGGCTGCGTAAACATTATACCTTTGCCTCTTATTATTTACGCTGTGTTTGGCGGGAAATTTGACTGTTTACTTTTTTTTATCGTGTGCCGTAGACATTCTAAACAGCTGCCAGATATTGTAACTATATTTTCGAACGAGTGAAATGTGTACTTAGATTGTGATCGCTCCGGTTTGCAAGCAAAACATTGTGAATTCCAAAAATGACTTCAGTTTATATTGAGGTGAGTGCACGACATTTTCCACTGACATTTAGGTTTTTGTTGAGCGTAATTTGCCCCGCGGGTTAAGCCCTAATCAACTGTTTTACATTTTTAATGTTAAAGTGTGTTTGAAAATTTTGTTCTGCCTAGAATTTTTAAAGAATCTTGTTGTCCGCCGCGCGGTTTATACAAACTAGATTAACTTAGTAGGTAGGTGACAAATGTTTTTATAACTTGGTAAATGGGTCTTTAGAAACTCTACTTTCGTAACACTTTCGATCGCTTCACCTACTTATGGTCCAATAATGACATTGAGAAGGTTACAAATAGGTACGTAGGCAATAAAATTATTTATGTTTATTGGATTGAACGTTAGACTCGACCGAGACCTGAGACCCACTAAACTACCTATCTACATTTCTAGGACCTTTTGCAGTAAAGGAAAATTATGTAGATAGTGTCTTCGTCTAATCTAAGGCCGGCCTTACACAGCCGGAATTCAGAAACTGAATTTAAGAATTTGTATTCCGGTGTGTGTGTGTTCGCTCCTTAGAAATGTATGGAAAGTTAGACTCCGTGAGTCCGGAATTCAGATTCTTTATACTTGTTAGTATCTGTTATCAGGACGATCTCAAAAATTCAGTATGTATTGTATGGAATTCCGCTCGTCCGGAATTAAGATACTTAATTCAGTTTCTCTATTCCGGGACTTTCGGATTCCCGCTGTGTAAGGCCGGCCTAAGTAGGAATAAGGCTTCCGTATGTAAAAAATGTTTTAATGATTAAGAATTATTTAAAATTACCTGTTAAGTGTGTTGATGTGTTATGTTTGATTAGACGCATCACTTACTTAAAACTACGTAGGCATCACGTAGGCGTCGCATAAAAGGTAAGTAGCAGCTATTCATTCCTACTTCATAATGAAGTAGGTACTAATTCTTATAAATTACTTAGACCATTCTTATAATCCATACATTTAAATTAGCCAAATGTATGACGGAGCATTTTTTGAGAATTTGACAAATATACGTCCTGTATTTGTTGTGTTCGTAATTAATAGTAGTGAATTTTTTTTTACAGTGTTTTTATAAAATAACATTTTGGAGAAAAAATAAAAAAGTACCGGGCAAAGCCGCGTCAGCTCGTTAGTAAGAATTTAATGCATTGGTCACCGAGGCCAAAAGGAAATGGTGTAATAAATGATAATATTTTAGTAGCATTCGTCAAATTAAAAAAAAGAATATTGATGTCCAAGACCCTCCCTGGAATTTATCTAAATGTGTATGTCTCGTAAAGTCGTAGCACATGGATGAATGTCAATATTTGTATAGACGGTACCGCGGAGGAAGACAAGTTCAATACATGGAAGCGAGCGTGGAATTTCGTCACCATTTATTTTCGAGTAGCACATACTAGCTTTTACACGCGACATTATCAACAACCCAGATTTATCCCACTACTGGGAAACTAGTACCACAGTATAAGTAATAGTACTACGTACAGTATGGCCTCTCCCTGCCGCTCTCTCGTGTCGACCTCACCTCCCCTCTGAGACAATTCTGGAACAGTTTGTATGGCGCCGCGTGCACCCACGCTCATTCACGCTATGCACAAACGTCATTGTTTATGTAGTAGTAACCGACGCGATGTTTGTATGGAGTGGTCGGAGTGTGCTAGTGCTCCGCTACGCTGCTGCTCAACTGCGGGTTGGAGGTTGCAAGTGTTTTCAAGCTGTTCTCGATTCAAGACTATCTTCTGTCTGTACCTGTCACAGTCACTTACTATTAGACTTCGTATTATAATATAAAAAAAAAGTTGATAGACCCCAATTTTTGTCTAGATAGCTTTTTAAGAACTTGCTGATAAATTTGGTAATTCTTTTTTGTTTTATTTACCAATATTTCTTTGCATATTTCGAATATTTCTAACGTTCGAATTCGCAAAATGTCCGAATTATTTTTCGAAAAACATGCGAATATATGCGACCTCGAATACCAATATTCACTACGTCCACTACACTGTTACAAAATAAGATTATTTAGATTATATATTTGGTTTATTCTTATAAGATGGTAACATTGTCAGTCTTCCGCCATTGCAGACTTCTTTTCTTCTTCTCCTTTGCTCATTCGTACCATTGGCAAATCACGGCAAATTTTAATTCAGTGAAATCTCTAATTAGTATCAATACAGCTCTTTCTCTGCCAACTTTGTCAACAATTGTGTACCAATTGTGGCAACAATTAAGCAGAGCTGCAGCGTGGTGGAGTATGCTCAAAATTCCGTTTGATTAAGGGAAGACCCGTATCCCAACATTTTTTGGGATGATATTGTGTTGATGCCGACAGCTCTTTGGTGAACTTTAGGAAATGTCCTCTTAACATTTTCTCTGCCAAAGTTAATAAGTATAGAGCATTGATTCCCAAAGTGGCGTATATCAATCCCTCGGGATCGATTTCGACACGTTATGAATCTATGAAATTCATATAAATTAATACAATTTTTGTAAGCTCGCCGCATTATTATAGGACACAAAATAGTTTGGGATCCTCTGGTATAGTTTGATATGATATAATTCTCTCATTAAATACGAATGTGTGCTAATTAAGCACACATTCGTATTAATAGACATACATAATTAATAGTACTACCACGTACTACCGTAGTGGTGTTAATTATTGACGCTATAGACCCAATTGGAAAATTACTAAGATGAATGCTGCAACTTTAAATGAAGTCAATAGAGACGATTCCGTTATCAATAGAAATTCAATAGGTAATGGGGCCAAAGTAGAAGTATTTGGAACACTTTTCCATATTTTCTCTTTTTGGGTTGTCACTAGTCTGGTTGGTACACCACTACTCATGTTCACTAAGAAACGTCAATGTTTATATCTTTATTTATTAGAATATAGATTTAGGACATGGGGTTTACTCATATTTTCCAAGACCCTGGGCGACTGAGTCATGCTCGGTGTTGTTTTTTAGGACAAAACAATGGAATTATTCCAGAAATCTAGCTAAGATCGAATTTTCTCACCAGTAAAGTCCGCCTTCACCCGTAGTTCACCCCGCACCTTTGAGGACTTTTAGTACGTATATCTGTAAAACTCAAGGTATAATTGTATCAAGGTATAATTGTATACATTACATTAATTATTTCTCCTAGTTATATTGATATTCTCAGATTATAATTAACTACTCTACATCGCATTATGTCTTGGTTCTGTGGAGGCAACGTTGTATGTAGGTACTTTGATCGGTATTATAAGTTTCGTAAAAAAAAAATAGAGAAATAAGGGCAGTGCTTAGAATGTAAAATAATATACGAGGTATTTTTTAAAGTACAAACAAACCAACAAACAAACAAACAAATTGTCTTTATTGTGAACAACAGGTTTTACAGATGTTACAAGTTTATATCGATCCATTCTGTGTTCCACCACTTAGGCATACAATAATTATTAACTTTAACCAAACACTAATCATGCACTAAACAGAGTTCTGTCATTCTGATAATCACTAACACTATAGTAGCATTTATCAACTAACAGAGCATGGAATTTCTTTTTAAAATCAGTAATTTCCTTAATGCCATGTATTTTTTCTGGCATCCTGTACATACATAGTTCTTGTTTGAATCTCTAAAGAAAGTGCATTTTGTAAATGCAAAACAATAACTATCCGATTCCGATTAGTTACTTGTAGGTTAGGTGGTCTGTGGTTACTTGTATGGGGTTCACGGGTTAATTTTAGCTACCGTAAGTTAACGATGTATATGTGAGAGAAGACAGACCTTGAAATGTTTGCGTTTGGTAGCTATTATCAACAAAGAATGTTAAACATCAATGAGTTTGACCGTTACATTGACTCATACACGAAAACATACACTCTTTTTTGTAACTATTAACTCGTAGGTTGTTATTCAATTCTTTTTAATTTACATATTGTGATTGGTGAGTCCACGCTACGTCTGAAGTGCTTTAAAACTACACAAACATTATATTTTTTATCAAATTTATGAAATGGCGCGCCGCCACCTCCGCTGTTTCAACTCATTTCATTCTAGTGACCTCATTCACCCGTAGAAACACGACATCCCTCAAGGGAATTGTTGTTTCGCTGCGGTCTGAGACTGTGGAGGTACTTCCAACTGTGAACAGACAAATACTTGCCTCTTGAAGAAATCTCTTGAACTCACCTTTGTTTACACAAAGGTGATTCAAGAGATTATCTCTTCAAGAGATTTCTTCCCTTGAACTCACCTTTCTATACACAAAGGTGAGCTTTATCTCTTCAAGAGATTTCTTCTCTTGAACTCACCTTTGTATACACAAAGGTGAGCTTTATGTCTACAAGAGATTTCTTCTCTTGAACTCACCTTTGTATACACAAAGGTGAGTGAGGTTGTATTTACAAGTAGGTATATTTTATTTCATATACAATAAGCAAGATTCACTTTTATCGGGCATATGCCGGCTGTCCCACGAAACTTCACATTTTTTTGTAACATCCAAATATTTCGTGTCAGTGGGAGCGTAGTGTAGAGTTCCAGTGCTTCCAGCCGGTATTTCGGTTGTTTGCCTTTCGTGTTATCGGCAGACATTTGTTTATCCACCAACAAAAAGTAAGCAGAGTAATGTGCTATCCCCTAGCTTGTTATAACGTGTACTGAACACACAGGCAGATGAATGTACCCTCTGAGATTTCCATTTACGGTGTTAAGTTTTTAGTGGTTTTTAGAGTTTTTTTCCAGTGTTCCAGTTAGTAGGTGAGATTCTACTAATGATTTGTTTTTTTACGCACCGATAAGGAAGCTATTGTTCATGGTTTTAGAGCCTTGCTGTTAAGTTTTGTTCAATGGATTCATAGGACGGGAAGTCCAAAAATTGTGCTTTGTTTTATTACATTGTAGCTGTTATTTACCCTTGACTTCGTTCACGTGGATCAACTTTATTTTTTCAACTGATTGTTTAAAATATATTCCTGTAGTTGTTGTATATTGCTGTATAGCCCTATAACTTCCTTTATCTTTCAGTGAAAATCCAATTAAAATCCGTTTAACCCTTTCTAAGTTACACCACAAAAACAGACGCTTCAATTTAAGTAGTTTATACTAGCGACCTATTGAACTGTACTCGGCGCACCCCAGTAAAGTTCCCAATCGTCATGATTACCGACATCTTCAAAAATCGTTCTCAAATTTCAGCCTTTTTAATACTTAACCTTTCTCATGAATCACTCCGTCTATAAGCGAAAACCGTGTAATGAGTGCAGTAGTAAATATTTGGGTTATATATGTTGTGACTTTGCTGCGGACTTCATTATATAGTTTTTTTTTTTTTTACATTTTTTCATCGACAGTTAAACTGACAACTATCGTAGGCTAAACCTGTGTTTACAAACAACGACGTATATTTACGTCGATATATCGACGCAAACAAATATTTTGCTTCCTTCTTTCAATGTTATTTACTTACACCTTTCGAAAATTTATGATTGGAAATCGACCGTTAAGCATATCTGATAAAAACCCGGGTGATATCAATAACGGTTGTAATTCAAACATACGCTTTGTTTGTATTGACCCATCAAATATGACGATACGGCTATTATCTTGACAAGTTTGTAAATTATCAGAATTAATGTCTTTAGGTATAAGCTTTCCAATCATCAGACTCGAACACAAATTTCGTTGAAAACTCAAGGCATTCGTCATAAAAAAAATTAGTGCGGTATTAAATGAGCCCATTGTGTAAAACTAGCACCAGTCGAGTAAAAAACATGTATCGGCGGCATCAACCCATAATCATTCTACTATTATATGATACGGGTCTCCTCTCAATCGAAAGGTTTAGAGCATACTCCACCCCGTTACTCAACTGCGGGTTTTCAAGCCGCCCTTTAGGGCGTTTTAGTCTTTAGGGGTTAAGCCATTCCCATTAGATTTGTTATTTTTTCATGACGAAACCCATTGGATTTTTGCAATCGAAACATCCGCTGGGAATCGGCTTCAGCTTAGCCAGTAGGACCCCTGGGGCCCGACCGCCGAAGCTGAAGCCGATTACCATTGAAATATTTAAAGCGAAAATGAAACTACTGATTAAATTATTGCTAATTATATTTAGCTCAGCTGGTAGAGACCCTAGAGCTCTACTGACTAACCTGAAGAGTTTTGTCAATAACTTTAACCTAAGACCCATTTATTAATGGTACTACAGTATGGCCAGTCCCTGCCGCTCTCTCGTGTCGACCTCACCTCCCCTCTGAGACGAATCTGGTACAGTTTGTATGGAGCACACACACACACACACACACACACACACACACACACACACATTCTCGCTCTGTACAGACGTCATTGTTTATGTAATAGTGAACTATTCGACGTTTGTACGGAGTGAACGAGGTGTGACTGAAGAATGGATCATTAGACTTGTAGTGCTTGTCGCATCATTTTGATTTTGTATCAGAAAACGAAATACCTACTTTTCAAACATCAATCACGTTAACAGCCAATAAGTATAATGACGATTTGAAATGAAGCAAAACGTTACTTATAGGAAAGTTGGAATCATGAGCGCACTTTTGTACTAGTTTGATGAATGAATTTAACTGTTTAAGACAACTTTCTCCTCTTTCAAAATTGTGATAATATGTGCGATACCACTCATTATTACTATTTGAAAGCTCATTGGTTACTTTCACCAGCATTATTTTCGTGTTGACCATTATTTTCGTATTAACAATGTTTTTTGATAGTTTGTTAAACACGCAGTTTGAGGGTGGAAGAGCCTCGTTATGTATTAACTATGGTTTACTACCTTACCTACCTTACTTATTTTTGAACTAAAACTTCTTTACGCACGCTTGAGTTGGGGAGCAAGCTGGTGAGTGCGTGACGAGAGTGTTACGAAAAGTGTGATCGGGCGAGGCGAACGGAAGTTGCGAGAGAGATATAAGTTAGTTAAAATAGAAAAAGAGAGAGCATACATAAAGATGGAACTAAAGAAGTTTTACTTTAGTCGTGTGGTCTAAAGCATATTCGTTTTTTTTTTGTTTCGTGATATGTTTATAGAGTATCATTATAATGGTTACTGAGTTACTGAATACGTCATTTGTCTATTATTATCTACTTATCCACAAAGTTTCATCGAACTCGGAATAGCGGTTCGCGAGGAATAATTTATAGCGTCATATTTACTTTGTCGTTAACGTCTATATCTTAAACTACGGAATTGATTTTAATTCCAGTTAACTTATATTTAAATTGTAATTTTATTTTCTATATACATATTAAGTTTTCTCAAAATCGAAGTACCGGTTCGTGAGTCATGGTATACGTACAAAAATTGATTTTCTTCCAACTAGTTTGTGTCGTTAGATTAGATCTTAGATGTTCGTAACCCTTATTGTAAAATTTACGATAGTACTGTGTTTGCATTTACTAAATATTTTTGTAAGGAAGTTCTAAGTTCCCGAAACTAAAACTAAAACTGAATTTATATATGGAAACGCGAACGCAGCAAAGAATATCATAAATATTTGTCAAACTTACACTAGGGGAAGAGAACATTTTTTTAAAATTATAATCATAATCATATATCTAGAGCCCAATGTTTATTACTCCTACTAGGTCACTTTACGCTGAGGACAATCATAAAATATCACATTAAAAGGTATCTAAATTCTAATGTTTACTACCTCCATCCATTTATGCTCAAGTACAATTAACCTAGTTTTCTAAGAGCTCAGCACATTAAAACTTAACTACTTATCAGTTTTGAAATTTTAAATGTTTCTATTTTTTCAAGTTCCGCTGCTTCATTGTTTATTTAAAAGAGACGACTGTATTTAGGGGTAAGAAGTAGTAGACATGTTGTTCAGAGGTTTTAGAATATATTCACATGAGCATAATTAAACACTATCTGTGTTTGCACACATTACTCGTAGTAAAAAGAAACAATTTTCTCCGTCAAAAAAAGAAAACAGATTTTAAAGTGTTTATTAATTAAAACTAGCACCATCACTGAATAAAAATCATAGAAAGCAAATGATTATTTACTTTGTAAACTCTACTCTACTTAAATCAAAAAGACAATGAAATATTTTTATAGCTACACCTAGGTTTTGTTTGGAAATTAGTTATGCACGTGCATACTCCTAGGCACACGTAAATTTTCTTCCTGGGGTTCCCATAAAGACGTGCTGTAATCTTTTGCTTAAATATTTTATTCTTTAAAAACCAAATACATACGTAGACAACAATGCCGCATGTTTGGTCGCGAATGGTCTTTCTTGAAGTGGTACGCAAAAAAAAAAAATGGAAATGACTGAAATTGCCATAAATTCGAATGATTGTAATGTACATTCGAAAAGACGGCTACTATATATTGGTAATTATACTATTCGTATTTGCAGAAATATTCTTTAGCTTTAATTCAATTTATTCACATTTATTAAATTTTTGATACGTAGGCTAGGACTATAAACCTATACTTAGACCTATAAAACATAGATTGCCTACCTTGTTTCAAATTTTTGCCAGCAACAGTAGATATTGTATTAATTTGATTAGAACATAACAACAAGAAAACATAGGCACCATAATAACAATTTGTGATTCAGAATGCAAACTACGAATTAATACGAACGTGTTCGGGGTCTGGAGCGGACGGACATGGCGGCATGCGGCATGGCATGGCGCTTACCTGGGTGGTGGTGACGCCATGCGTGACTCATTATGCTAGCCATGTCTGCCACCCATTCACATCTTTATGAGATATTCATCGAGATTATAATACACATTTATATAACTGTAGATCACCTGTGGAGCTAGGTCTGGGTACACAGAGGTTAAATATAGGTACAGTACATCATTTACTTATATTTACAGAATATTTGGGCATTCTACTCTAAGAAGTTCCTATGCTTATAATGTGTTTCTATTTCGCAAAGCAATGCTGATGTTTTTTGATTTTCAAAACAACCTGCAAATTTGTAACATGTAATCACTAAATTCAATTAACACCATAAGAAAACAGGGATTCATGGTTATTCTTTGCTAGTGTCAATAACATAGAAATGGTGTATTAGAGTCTGAGTATGTTTAAAATTCTAAATGGTTTTGATCTTAGATTATACAATGTATACTCTTAGAGTATCCAATGTATACTCTAAGAGTATGCATTGTATACTCTAAGTATACAATGTATACTCTTAGACATAATACAAAGATACTTCCAACAATCAAAACCTTAGAGTATACAATGTATACTCTAAGGTTTTGATTGTTGGAAGTATCTTTGTATTATTTATTTTGTGGAATATACGAGTACCTAAGTATCATTGCATGTAACCCCTTCAATTGAGGGGAGACCCGTTTCACAACAGTGAGATGACTATGGGTTGTTGCCGATATCTACAAGGATCAGGCACAGAACCTTGTCTCTCTAATATCCTAACAAATAATTATATGCTAAAATTTTCTGACATATCGGGAATAGCAAATGTACACTAATTATCCAAAATTAATACCTTTTTTTGTTTGTTTTGGCAGCATACCGTTTTATAGGCAGTATAAAAATGTGAAGCTTATGAAGTTATTATCTAAAATTCTAACTTCTTACCGACCTCTATATCTGGACTCTCAATCATTATGATTTTAATAACGACCGGTTTAATAGCTATCGGTTATCGACTTACAGTTTCAGGTCAGTGGGATTTAATTGCAATATTGAGGTGTTAGTGTTAACGAGAAATGTTGTTCCCATGACTCATCTAATGTACCAATAAATAATATCCGAGGTTGACTCCCCTTCGATCTGATAAAACGTTAATGAACTAAAAGCATGAGGGTATACTTAACTATTGAGGAATGACTCACAAGCAAACGGCTAGTTGAAGTTAAACAGTCGTTTATTCGAATTAGAGAAAGCTTAACTCGAGGACAGGATATTTCTAGTTAATAAGAATTTCCTGATTAATACTCTGGACAGAAAACGACTAATCAATTTTGTAGATGAGAACGGAGAGATCAATAATGGTAAATTTACACAAGTTAAACATTTAAATTTTTAAACAAGAATAGTTGAATCCACATAAGATGACTTCTTTTTTTATTATACTAGTTCGGATGGCAGACAAACATACGGGCCCGCTTGATGTGAAGCGGCGCTACTGAAGTAGTCTTAGTTTCGTTTCAATTATGGACTTTTCACAAGGAACCAATAACATTCTTCGCTATATCACTTCAATGCCATGTTGTACATTAGATTTTTAATTGATATCACGCAGTCAACCTTTTCTTATGACTTGTAACATTTTAATACATTTCCAAACAATTTGAATACTAGAAACAAATTGTAAACAGTTATTCGCGTTGTCCATGACACTTGCACTTAATGTTTTGACCCGCGAACAGAAAGAGCGTCTATTTATTCCCTTCTAAATGTGTCTCTGTCAAGTCTTCTATTATTTGCTGTTCGCTAACATTGTCTTGCAGCTGTTTGGTTTTTTGCTCTTTTGTGCGTCCTTTCGTCACGCCAGTCGATTCTTCGAGGTCAAGAGGCCCCTGAATAGAAACATCCATCTCGAAACTTTAATTATTACACTAGGTATTTCATTTCAAATCATTATCATCATTATTATATCAGCAAGCACGTGCTAACTTTTTTTAAAATTATTTATTGTTTTCCGCAAAATTATTCTACATCCAATTAAATAGACCTTGTACAACAGCAGTAGGCAGTAGTAATTGCTAATGTAAAAAACGGAAACAAAAAATGTAGATGCTTGCAAAAAAATTCTCACACGATATGAATACGCGGTTAACAATTCGAGCAAGATTGTTTTATGTAGGGTTGCCAATAGTTTTTTTTACAAGAAATAAAGTATAATAAGGTCTTAATAGAATATTAAACAGTATTTTAGAAAAATTAACAGTATTTTATTTATTTCATGTTTTAAATACATATTTTTAGAGCTTCTTGCACATTTTATTAAATTACAGTCTTTTTAAAAACTTCATACGCCACAATCATAACTAAAATGAAAATAAATGAGGAGCTCATTTTTTTTATTAAATTAATAGCTAGCTACTATGCAGTGCATGACAGTGTGAGCGTCTAAGTCTGTGTAAGACAGTGTTAAGCATTTTCATGCTGTAAACAGTATTTTGTATACTTTATTTTTATTCAACAGTAAAAAGTATAATGTAGTGAAAAACAGTATAACACTGTTTTTAACAGTGTAGTTGGCAACCCTAGTTTTATGACTCATTGAAGGCGATATAAAGATAGCCTTGGATAATGTAACGTAGCCGCATGAATCTTGCATTAAGTGGGTTCACGTTCATTAACCGTCAGACCAAATTCAGAAGTACATTTGTCCACTCGAGGCTTTGCATTATCTACTCGACTACTAAAACGAAAACATTATTGTATTTACTGTTCCAAAATAGTTTTTTTTTATATTACGTCGGGTGGCAGACTGATGTGAAGCGGTTACCGCTCGCAACTTAAAATATCGCTCGCGCACCGCCAGCCCCGCTGCCAACACAGCATCTCCTTCCTTTCTGGTAATCTCACTCACTCGCAAAAATACAACAACCCTCAAGGGAATTGTTATTTGGCTGCAGTATTCTGTGAGGTACATTCCCCAGTCGGGTAGCTTACAATTACGCTCCCTACCTCTCTTTTCGCCAGAGCTTTGTTTGTCAGTCAGCAGGGTGCACCGCGTGCAGGTGAAGTTGGTTTTGGTTCAAATCAAATCAAAATATCTTTATTCCTTGGACTTTATAAAGCACTTAGAAACGTCATACAAATTAAAAGTTCAAAGATGATAATGAACTACTTACACCCCATAGTCCCTGACTTTTATCATTGTTGTGTAATTAGAGACAGAGTATGATCAGAACCTTGTTCGCATGAAGATCGGTCGTGGGAGTGATTCTTCTCTTGACGCTTGACTGATGTTACCGATCACAAACAAATTAATCACTCGTGAAGCTATCCGATTTAAAATCGCCCACGGTAAAATATATTTAGCTAAGTAACTATGCTGTTGAGTGAGTTAATATTTCCAACTGATAATAAATGCAAGTAGGCAATTAAGACATCACAAGTGGGAAAGGGCCGCAATGGGTCATTGAAAGAATAAATTAAATGAAAGAAAGATGCACATTAGTTATAACAGATTAAGATAAAAGTAGAACTACGAGACTACATCGAATATCAATGAGTATCTTCGTACCTATTTCTCCCACAAATAACTATTGGTCACAGAACTTGATGGGCAAGAAATTTATAGGCAGCCGTAACCGATTGACCCAGCTATTTCTTTTTTCCATGGACCCAGCTGCTTATTAAAATAGATTTTTGGTTTATCTCTCTTCCGGTTGGGTTACGCCTACAAATCACTGATGTCTGGTGCAATTATAGCCTATGCTACGGTTTTAAACTCAGAAATATCAAATGATTAACATAAATAGGCACGGTTGGCAAATATTGTGATATGATAGCCAACGGCAAACGTGTAGGTCAGCGGCCGTACAAGTGCGAATTTGCAAATCTCAATCAGTATACGTTTTATTAAATTACTACATAATATTGAAGTAAATTTTAAAAGAAAGAATTAAAGAAAAGTGCTAAATGCTAATTATTAAAATTTTCTCCAATAGTATCTCTCGGAGAAAGTTTAGATGACCCGTAGCGTATAATCTAAGTACTTAATAGTACTTTCTTACCCGTGGGAAGACTGCGGATCAGCTAGTTTGTATAGAAAACGAATTCGCCTCTCATTTTTTTAAGAATCCGATTATTAAGCCTGTCTGTCCTTTTAATTTAACCGTTTTATTTAGTCACCGTTTATGTATGTTTCCTGAATTAATTAATTTATTAATTTACAAATAAATAAACTAAAATTTTACAGTTATCCACACAATAAATTTGTTAGAAAAGAAAACAATAAGACTGCAAAAATAAAACAAGATCAAACTTAGTAGGCTACGTATAATTAAATAAAAAGACAATATTAGCCCAAAATGTGGCAAAATAAAGGTTCATCGTCTAGAAAAAGAATTATAGGTACTTGCAAGGTTAAAATGATAGGTATATAGATATTAAAATGATTATAAAATAATGCAGTGCACCGGCTGCGGCGTGCAATGCACTGCAACATATTAATATTCTGAAGAAAAAAAAATACATTAAACAGTCTGATTCACACGAACGATATTATAATGTAATTCATTGTCAGGTATTAATAAATAACGTAAACGCAGAACACTATATATAATACTATATAACACTATGTATAACACTATATAAATAGTTAGCAGAATTGAAAATACCAACACCCAATAACGCTGAAGAGAATTCTATTGTCCAAAATTGGAACAAAATATTAACGAACCAAATCATCATCGTTAAATGGACATTGAATATAGCGTGCATAATCAATTTGGTGACTTTGCACTTGACCTTGACCATTACGTCACGACGATGGCCGAAAATTTAACACGGTCTGGTCGAGTCGTAATCGTAGTGTTGGGCACCAGCAAATTACAACACAGACGCTGCCATACAAAATTATACAGTACCTACCTTCGATAGCATTATCTTCAAGATGATTGCTATCAGCTCCTAACGATTGTCTCGGTGAAACAATAATAATAGTCTTTGATTTATAGTCACAAAGACTTTCTAATTGACCTTTGCTGGATTGATATAAAGGTGTGTGGAAATAGTCCAAGGCCAGCGACCGGTGGCGGATTTTAGATCCGGTCGTCACGAATGCTTGTACCAAGCTTACCTAAATGTCTAATATTGGCGCCTATAGGCTTGATAACACTTGTGATAAAGAACTGGTATTCTGCAAACAACAATAAAGCGGATTTGTGTCGGCTCTGTTGCCGACTGTTGCTGATATTTACGACCTATTTGTTATTAATGAAATTGTACCCGGTCACGATATCATTTGAGTACCAATAAAGCCAACACTGATCAGATTATTAACAGTCAAATGAAAGATATAGAAACAGATAGCGCAATTAAGTAGGTTTTCAGAAAATAATTATAAACACATTGAATGTAAATTATGATAATAATTGAATTGTTGACCTACAAACTGAGCATAGAAACAGTACAAACCTTAAGCGGGAAAGAGTTGAATGTATTATTAAGTATTATTGGTTTAATCCAAAACTTTTGAGTCACAAAAGCGGAAAAATGAAAATTATATTTTAAGTTTTTATGACAATAAAAATGTAACTAAACGAGTTGTGAATTGATGTAGTGCCAAATCTGAATGTTAAGTGGTTTTTATTAGCACATCCTCAAAGTATGTGGGTTTCTTGTGAAAGCTGAAGTTAATATTTGGAGTAACCCCAAATGTGTCTCATTTTTAAACAATCCCTAAGAGTAACTATACGTTGATGTACTGATTTATTTAAAATATTGCTGCGTTACATACAATCGCACAAAGCTCATCATTATATTGAATTGGTTAGACGAACCTATCTTTAGTGGCTAACACCACAGTACATATTATATTGTGGTAAATTATCCTAGTTAGTAAATGCGGCATTGATAGCAAACATTGACATAAAAAATGATTATTTTCCATGCTTTTGAGATGATAAACACTTAGAAACTTCATCAAATACATTTGTACATTAAATGTAAAGTTCGTCGATCACCGTCAGTGTTCCATTCATACACCACGGTCACGAGCGCCTCGTCTGTTGTCGACTCGGCCGTTCACCGTAGCGAACTCTAATTTTATGGAATCGCATAGCCTACTGTGAGTTGTGTTTCTGTTTCATGTCTCGCTTGTCCTTCTTTTTTATATTCCTTAAGGTTAATGGGAGTAAATTTTATACAGTTTTAATGGCATACTAGTTTTTTGGGATAAATACTGTCTCCCCAGTGTTTATTAAAAGATGCCATGGTTTTGTCATTATGTATTAATATTTTCGAATTTGTAGTTATTAAAGTTCAATATCACTTCACTGTTTACACACACAATGGCCACTTTGACTCCGAGGTTACGGGTTCGATCCCCGCACAAGACAAATATTTCTGTGCATGAATATGTCTGTTTGTCTAGGTCTGGGTGTTTTCTATGTATTATATGTACTCGTATGTACATGTTACAAAAAAAATATTTAAGCATATTGTCAATTAGTACCCATAGATTTGCTTAGTTTGGGACTAGATGGCCGTGTGTAATTTGTTCAGGAATATTTATTTAGAGAAAAGGTTGCAAATGTTAACAATTTATCATTCACAGGCCATGTTTTATAGCAAACGGTGGCGCTATCAACATAGTATACATGCAAATAACTGAAAGCCGGCCGTGTGACCTACAAACCGGATAGTCTGAAGGCACACTCGCAGCGCAAACCCGCATGATACCGTATGCGAATGCGACATAGCCCAATATACTCGTACAATGTTTTATTAATCGACCCCATTGTAGCCATGTTCACGTACATGTATACGACTATACAAGTATGTAAGTAATATTATGACAAAATGATAGCGGATTTATTCGTTGAAGGCGTACCTTATCTGTTTTACGAAATTTTGTAACTGTAACTCTGCAACCAAGTAAAATTTCATTGGGTTGATTTGAATTTTCAAAGCATTGTTGTAAGTATGCATGTATTTACATAATTATATAATTTGAATAGCTATCAACAAGTTCATTTTTAAAATAGCATTGCAGCCAATTATAGCTTTTTATGTACAAATGCTTTTCACCTCATGCCTACACTCGCGTATTACTCTATCAAAGTAGTGCTCTATCAAATTTGTGCATGTGAAATCTATGCCTGGCCATATGACCCGGAAAAGTAATGCCATGGAACGTCTAGTAATCCAGGGTAGAGTGGAAGGCAAACGGTCGCATGGTCGGTCCCCAACAAGATGGTTAGATTTAATCACGCAGTGCCGCATCACGGAATGTTCCCGTATCGCCACCAACCGGGAAAAATGGAGAATCATCGCGAAGGCAGCGGTCATCGTCGAGAAGAGCGTTCCATAACCACGACCACTCTGTCAAAAGTGGTTTTTGGTTAGCATTCGAAAATAACATGATATTATCGGATGATAATCTTATATCGTCCCATCCATCGGTTATGTCTGCTGGACTACAACAAAATAACATAGATCTTATTGTACCAGCCTCCTCCTCCCAGACCTCCCAGTCCATTCTCTTCTATTCATTACAGTCACTTGACTTTTTGCTCTTTAAAATGAGCGTGTGAATATATCGATGGCTCGTAAATGTTAACAGGAGTTCCGGTTCAATATATCTATATTCTGCTCTACTGCTGATGAATACCAACTTTCTTAGCTATTATATAAAGATCTATGAACCTATTAATAATGTTGTAAAGTGCAAAGAAACGTAATATGAAGATTGTACGCCGCTTTGTAACTCGGAGAAATAATTATGCATCACCGATACATGGCCACATTATTCTTAACTAAATAAATAAGAGAGAGATCAGAACCAGACAATGTCCCGTGGTATCGCCCGTTGTACATCGAGGACCACCGGTGAACGCATTTGCATATCTGTTCGCCGCGCCAACCTGTTGCATTTACCTGCCTAGTATCTATGTTAATTGACCGTTAGGAGTCCTTTTTTACCAGGCTGTGTCTCATTTGTAATGGATCTACTCTCGTCTCTTGTTCCGGCTTCGTATAGCTTAATAACTTTAAAAAAGTGAATAATCGTCTTATTTATGCTTGGTACTAATTCGTTCTTTGTCTTACGGTGACCGATTGAGTTTGTATGCTAATTATCCTTATCTCTGCTTGCAAACAATATATTCGATTGCGCATGTATTACATAAACGAATTGACAATTATGATATGTTAATGTTCTGTGAGGTAATAAGTAATTTAAAACTTCAGATGTCATTATACCATAGCAGGAGAACTTACCTTAATTTTATCCCCCTTTCCACTGACATGGTCATAAGATTAACTTCACATTGATGAAGATTGAATCCCTGATGCAAGTCCTAAAATATATTCAACAACAAAATATGTTACAAAATATTACAATTCTTCTGATATAAAAATTTTAAATCTGCTGATGTTTGTACGAAATGATACCTGATTGTTTTAATTTTATTTTAGTTGAATGACCCACAAACGTATTATCCTCTGTCATGAATATTAATTTATTGACATTGTTACATTAAATATTCACTGATTCACGGCCAAACGCATGATATATAATCATGTGTGTGGTCCGGTGATGTTTTCTTCTGCAAACAAATCAAGTTATGGAAGGCGTTTTTACTAGAAGACAACATGAGGTTATTGAAAAGGAGCATGAAAAGATTCGTACAGTGTTTTTAATAAATGTGTTAACAAGGACGAGAGGACAATTTAAAAGTCAAAATTTACCAAAAAAATGCTATAATCAAATAATATATAAATTTTACAATATTTCGTGTAATGGTTTCGAATACGAGTTTAACTGACAACTGAAAAATTGCAATATAATCAAACCAAAGAAAAACATATACATATGTACAAAAAGTTTGCGCATAACTAGCCAGTCGCCAACAAAATGATTGATATCCATGATACGTGTCTTTAGTCGATTTTTCTTGGATTTACATTCTTGGGGTTAAGCCCCACTAAAATGAAACATAGATTTACATAGATATCTAAATCTATTTTTCTTTGCCAAGCACGAAATTTTAAAAGTAATATAACCATTTTCGAAATCTCAAATCGTACTAGTTCAATATTACGTTAATGAATCGTGTTATTTTTAGCTTCAAAAGAATTTATCGCCACATTACGCTATCTTAGAGCTGAAAAGAAAATGACAGGTTCGCAGGCGTCGTACTAATGTGTGTAATGCGGTGGATTATTCACGGTTGTCCATTGGCCGGTTGGCAGCTATCAACAGCCTGCCCTTAGATTGCATCGCCCACGCCGAGTATTAAGTGCCCGCTGACAAGTCTATCTGTGTGCCGTACCTGGAAATGTTTTAGATTAACTGTCATCGATTAACCATAAACAGATGAATCTTGAAAAGCCTGCAGACAAGCTAACTAGGACGCCACCTTACAATGTTGCAATCCCAACAATACAGCACTTTGAAACACAAGGAATATTGATTTAAAGATTAGAAGAAAACTTTAGCATTTCTAAAGGGCAAAATAAAATGTTCTAAGTAATAACAGCTGTGATAATTGATAATAATATAATATTGCAGATAATTAAAAGTCCATCTTTGGTAATCTGGCTAGGCACACAGTAATTTTGCTACTTTGTATTTTTTTTTCTTCTAAATATGTAGTTCCTTTTCATTGAGGTGAGAAAATTGTAGCTGCATGATTATATTACTTTTTGGCTATTAGTCTAATTGACATAGTTGCCTTCATTTTTGCAGGGTTTTTAATAGATCAATAAATTTTCAGTCTTATAAATGAACTGTTTCATTCAGCGGCCCGCCCATGATTCCCCATGGCTCAATTTGTCCGTTCCCATCTCATTCCGTTGGATTTGCTATACAAACCTCGTCCTGACAATTTCATCATAACTTTATTTTCGTTAATTATTCAGATATATGAATAATTCTGTTGTTCGGGATATAGACAAATACAGCAAATCAAAGATCTTAAAAATCGGTATAGCTTTTATTGAGTTATAAATGTCGTAACTATTATTTTATATATATATATATATATATATATATATATATATATATATAGATTGGATTTAATAATACTGGAAAGTAGTAGGGATGGCACTATAATAAAACATTAACAATTTGTAAGTTTTTCCATAAGTAGGTATATATAGAATGTATAATTGAAAAGCCAAATGTTATATGGCTTATTTGTAGAGTTACGTATAGAGATATATTATGCACTTGTGTTATTTGATTTCACTTCTGTCTAGTGTAAGCATGAAATTAATATATCTAATCTATCTCGCACAATGAGAGCGTATAAAATAAAATTGGTCATAATCATAACATAGTTCAATTGTGTTTTTGGCTGTGGGTTTCGATTTCTATTGCGGCGCTAGGCTAGTCGATTAACTAAATTTAATACATTCGCTCCTCAGCACTCTTACTTTCTCTGGCGTAGGCTGCGTGATTAAAATATCTGTTCGACGTCCCGACTAAGGCCGGCCTTACACAGCCGCGATTTAGAAACTGAATCTGAGAATCTGAATTCAGAACACTAATATTTCTAAGATGACATGCTCATCTTTAAAAGAATTTAAGAATCTGAATACAGAACGCTCATCTTTCTAAGATGACATGCTCATCTTTAAAATAATTTAAGAATGTATTGAGATTCTTATTTATTGAGATTATTGAGAATAGCGTTCTGAATTGTCAGAACGCTATTCTTTTTAAGATGTAATGCTCATCTTTAAAAGAATTTAAGAATCTGAATTCAGAACGCTAATCTTTCTAAGATGACATGCTCATCTTTAAAAGAATTTAAGAATCTGAATTCAGAACGTTCATCTTTCTAAGAATCGATAGTATTTATTTTTCAGATCGGTCTGAAAACATCAGCAAGTGAGGGAATAGATGCTTTGTATAGAATTCCGTACGCCGGAATTAAGACTTTTAATATAATTAAGATTCTGAATTCTATCACGTCACGTAACACACTGCTACAGAAGACTAATCAGGGTTTATCACTTCCAAAGACAGAGAAAACTATAGATAAGTTGATAGTTTCCATCGCCTTCACACAAGAGAGTAACTTAGGCCATCAGCATGTAAGGAAATAAGACAGAATTAAATGATTTTTTGTTTCGCGTGACGTGCTGGTTTCTTCTAAGGAAAGCACAATAATATTCGAAACAGCTATATGACAGCTCGATATAAAATCTCGACATTCTCTATTTCATGTCTGCCACGCCAACCAGCAGTCTATATATAACGCAGTGTCTATGATTACATGTTGTCTGTGGAATTAATATGTACTGTGGTGTAACTTATGTTGACAATCCAATGCAATGCAACCGCAGCGGACGCCACTTGATAGTTTAATTAAAATTGTCGAAGCCACTTCTGTAGAACTTTTAAAAGTAAATGACGAGGTTATAGCCGCATATTGAACAATAAATATGACGGTCCCTACGTATAAAGCGACATGTCATTTCAGACATGTCTGGTTATACTACGATATAGTAATTAAAGAATATTATTATTGGAAAAATGAGTTAATTTCTTACTTTTTAATTATATACAATCAATAAAATAAAAAAGAAAATGTTTTTTACCGACAATCTATAGCAATTAATGCAATAAAAAAAAAATGCCATTTTTGATATGGCTTTATACGTAGGGACCGTCGTTAATGTTCACGTAATGAGATTTCCAATGAAGATGTGCGTTCCATGTTCACAAAAATAAACTTATAGAACTTACTGCACTCAATAACTAGTGATGAGTGCACAAATCTTTTTTGCTATGTCACTCACAGAACTTGTTAGCGTTCTTATGATCCAACAGTTGGAACGAATCTTTTTATACAATGACAAACGACTTTCGAAGATTCTAAAGCACCGGTTTGCTAACCAATTGCAAATAAGTGAACAATTCATAAACTAAAATACCGAACTAAAACTAGTGTATTACAAATGATGTTTATAGATTCTTTCAAGTCATTGCACATGTGATATGATTGATATGCATTTTGTAACAATGGCAAAAATAATTTGGATTAAATGGGGGTTTGTTTACCTTTTTATATAATCATCTTTGTATAGTGTACTAGATATTACTTGGGTTGTCAATGCTCCACGGATAGTTCAATGATTAAATTCACATCTTTATATGATGCTTATGTTATGTATACAACGTTAAGCTTTTGGAGTCTGGTAAAAAGAGCACATTCTGTATCGAATGGATTTTTGATAATAAAGTAGCTTTATCCTTCTCAGAATGGTATCGTTTTCCTGGTACACTATTATGTACCACGCCAGGTGCTAAAATGTAAACGGTCCGCCTGATGTAAAGCGATTACCGTAGCTGATTTTTCGCCAGAGCCAAAGCTTGTTTATTAGCACGGTGCGCCACTACTTGCAGACGATGATCCACTAACATCCGCGTAAATTATCGTACTTTGAAACTCTTAGCTGATTGAGAATACTACTATTCATTAAAACAGCTATAATATCATTTACTTATTACGACGGTACAGTTAGAATTTAGACAGCTGGCAACTGTGTATTATTTCTTACCTAATAATATCAAATTTACTGTAGAAAATTGAGATTCATTCTCTTCCAAAGTGAAAGCTCTTCAAGAAGTGCTGCGTCAGCAGTGGGTACTAGCCTAAGAAGCTATACTATTCCTATACTGGAAATAAAACAGTACGCACTACGACTTCTTTGAGCGTTGATGACAAATTAGCAAGACTACGCGCCTAAGACTTCTGCGTTATTAAGCGCAAGTACGACCTCACATGGAATACTTACCACCAACTCTTATTGCGATTCAATAACTGGATAGAAAGCTTATTCATACCAATGAATAAGCGACTCTATTTCAAATTGCATAGAGTCGCTTATTCATTAGTATGAATAAGCATTCTATTCAGCTATTGAATCGCAATAAGAGTTGGTGGTAAGGGGGCTGAGTGCTTAGTGCGAATTTTTTGTTAGTGTTCGATCAAGTCAGCGTAAACAAACTGACCAAATAGAGAAGAACTCTCATGTTGTGAATTTATAACACGCCCGTTACATATCAAAATTATGTGGCTTACTTGCTCACATTTTGAAGTGAGCAACCCGGCTAATTTGGATATGTAACACGGGTCTGGTAAATTCATAATATGAAACTTTTTCTCAATTTGGTCAGCTTGTAAACACGTTTGGATGTGACCAAAGAACTCGCACTACTGTTATCATCTCTGGGCGGGACCAGCTTTTACACTCGGTTTAGAGCCAAGCCCGGAGGATTAGAGACGATACCAACGATACCAAGTTCACATACGGTACTTCGCCATTGAGTCCTTGCCTCTCTTTGAGAATTCTACCATTTGTACAAAGAGTTGTGTTCAAGGCAGTTGTTTCATATGATGTCCGCGGCCTCCTTCTATAGTCGCACCATTCGTCATAGGCAGGGAATTTATTCTCACACATTGTTGAACCTAATGGGCATAGGCTTAGTTATAAATAAAAATACCTATGTATAAGGTGTGATTGCGCGTGTGTGTGTGTGACAAACAACGAATGATCTCAGTTAGAAGTTCAACGCAACAGTTTGGATTATGGTGCGTTGATCAGTCACATCAATGGTAATACAGTACTTAGGCAGTTTTACTATACATATATTTTATATGAAAGGGAGGCAAAAGAGCAAATAGCTCTGTGATGCTAATGTTAATTGTGGTATCTCACCAGTGTTGAATGGTTTAGAATTAGTTGTTTTCTTCTAAACAAACTGACCGTGACGCTTTCCTCAGCCATTGTTCGCTATTGTGTAACATTTGTCTTAATGAAATGCAATTATGTTGTTATTGTTGCACGATGAGTTGAGGCGCGGATTTAGTTTGGTCCAAATGATTGATGAGCGGAGATAGTGTAGAATTGAACGGTGCAAACTTTTCAACGAAATTCATTGAGCTTATAAAATCCTCCGGTCGTTCTGTCTGTCAGTTGCCATGAAACTCAAAATTTAGAAATTCTGACTTCGGATGCGTGTAGAGCATCAAAAAGTAGTAATGTAAAGTGACCTTGGTGTTCCGAAAAAAAGTCGTTCTGTCTGTCCGTCCATTGCCATGAAATTCAAAATTTCGAAATTCTTACTTCGGATTCGTGTAGAGCATCTAAAAGTAGTAATGTAAAGTGACCTTGGTTTTCCGATATCAATTCGGGATTTCGAAAAAAAAATATACATTTTTTTTTTGTAAAATCATACTTATAAAAAATAGAAAACACCCAGACCAAGACAAACAGACATGTTCATGCACGCAAATGTTTGTCTTGTACGGGAATCAAACCCGCGACCTCGGAGTCAAAGTAGCCATTGCTAGCCTTTGACCACCGAGCTGGCAAATATCAGTTATCTAGTACCCATAGTACAAGCTTTGCCTAGTGTGGGACTAGATGGCACTGTGTAATTTGTACAGGAATATATATATTTGCAGGTCCAATTAATTGATGAAGGCTAAACAAAATAGTGATTGTAAACATCCCACATGCTCTGAGTCAGATTGTTTTGTCTTAAACATATTGTCTTCCAATTTTGTTAACTATATTGCTTTTATTGTTTAGTATTTTGAAACTAATGAATAACTAGTGAATTACAATGAATGATTGAATGAATGAATGAAACATTTATTTGTATGTCCAGCACACACATAATTAGTTCTGTCCATTCTTTTAATAATATAAACTTAAGTGAAATATGTATAGTGTTAAAAAAACACAATAAGAATCATAATATTATTTTCTTCCAACTATGCTTTAATTTCATCACAATCACACTAAAAACTCAGTACAAAACGAGTCTTTAATGCTCTAGAGCAATAAAAATGTATGAAATTTCATTATTGCACAGTTTTTTTAATCGCACCAGAAGGCGCCAATCTCAATGGATTAGCTCTATTCAGCCAGCCGATATCAATACTTTTTTTTTCGTACGTATTATTCGTTTCTATCCTACTTGTTCCAAATTTAAAAAATGATTGCTGCTAACTCTGAGTTAAAAATGAAAGAAATTTAAAAAAGTGATTTGGCGGGAACTTTGTTAATTTTGCTTGACAATATTTTTGGAAACGATAAAAGTGTGATACTATCTGATTTTGAGTGCTTCGGCTTCGAATTAAAATGGAATCATCTAGCGACACATTAACTCCGGAAAATTCTAAATGAAGCCGACAGTGTTATAGAAACTTCTATTTTAACTGTTTGATATGAGTTTCGTTTATCTACTATTCCTATAGGTATTAGTTGAAAGAAAAGCAGATTATGCACCTCGCCTTAAGTAATTTATATTGCCCTCGTGCCTGTTAGATTAGAGCCCTCGCTGACGCTCGGGCTCTAAATCAGGCACTCGGTGCAATAATAAATTACTTTGTGCTCGATGCAATAATCTACTATATGTGTGCCGCAGTAACACATAATGGGTATAGCTCAGCTTTTTTACTACCTCCAGTGTGGCAAACAAGCATACGGCCCGCCTGATGGTAAGCAGTTACCTATGAACCTATGAACGCCTGTAACACCAGAGGCATCACACGCGCGTTGCCGACCCTATAAAAACCTCTTCACGCCCTTTTTGAAGAACCCCATGCTGTAGTCCCCTGAGAAAACCTCGACAGGCAGTTAATTTCATTTCAGCTACATGTTTTGTTCTAACAAACAAAACGCTATACAATACAATAATGTTTAGATTTGAATGAAACAGCAGATTTCTTCGTTTCAGGTATAAGTACACAGTTGATTTTAAACAAACAAGAGATTTCCTTATTTCATGTAGATTTATACATAGTAGATTTAAATACATATAAAATACATCAGTATCTCGCTGTATAATCTAGAATATACAAAACAAATTATGAGACTACAATAACAAACACATTATAACAAAATCATTAAGGTGACGTGAGTCCAGGGCTTGGCCGTTTTCGAGTGTTTAAATCGAGTAGGATATTGAACATTGTATTTGCGTCCTTCCGCCTAGTAGTAATGTGGCTGCAATACTGACGATGCTGCTGCGAGATCTTATTTTGGCGCCTGATTTCAGCATGGATTGCTCTCGTCAGGTATGTTTTTCCAGTCCCTCCTGGAGCAGTTAAGAAAAACAGTTTCCCCTCGTTGCTTAAAACACTCCACCACCAAATCAAATAAACTCTGATCTTGCTACATAGCGTCCCGCAAATGCACGTATTCTTCTGGTAACAGTTAGTATGTATGTATTTACAAAAAAATATATTGATTTGATTTCATGATTGATTGAGGGAATTGTTATTTGGCTGCGGTATTCTGTGAGGTGGATGTAATTCCCCAGTCGGGTAGCTTACAATTACGCTCCCTACCTCTCTTTTCTCCAGAGCTTCGTTTGTCAGTCAGCAGGGTACACAGCGCGCAGGTGAAGTTGGCTTTTGTTTAAAGATGTTGATGAACCACTTACACCCTAAAATATTAATGATCCAACGTCCTAGCTCCTACACCAAAAAAATATTAAGCGTAAGTCGTGTCCTACACCAAAAACGTTGGTGGCGGAAGCACGCAAAGTAGTGTAGATCAAATTGCCTGTAAATTTGACTTCCGCAAAATAACACCTGAATCAATTAACTATCTACCTACTAATATTATAAATGCGAAAGTATGGATGACTGTTTGTTCCACTATCTTTGGGGTTATCACTATATCTGGGCTGTAAGTGGTTCATCAACATCTTTGAACCAAAGCCAATTTTACCTGCACGCCGTGCACCCTGCTGACTGACAAACGAAGCGCTGGCAAAGGGAGGTAGGGAGCGTAATTGTAAGCTACCCGACTGGGGAATTTACCTCCACCTCACAGAATACCGCAGCCAAATAACAATTCCCTTGAGAGTTGTTGTGTTCCTGCGAGTGAGTGAGGTCACCAGAAAGGAAGGAGTTGCTGTGTTGGTAGCGGGAGTGGCGGTGCGCGAGCAATATTTTAAGTTGCGAGCGTTATTATAACTACGGTAACCATTTCACATCAGGCGGGCCGTATGTTTTTACGGCCCGACGAAGTATAAAAAATAAAAATTATGACGCCTAAACGGCCAAACCGATTTCGATGATCGCGTACCTACATGTATGCGATAAACTCAATCGCTACTGAACGAATTTCAATGTGGGTTTACAGATATTCCAAGAAAGATTTATAATAAAGTTTTCCAAAGAAACATCTAGCATGAGAAAAAAGAGAAAAAAAAAACCGGGTCTCAGTAAAAAAATAAATGTATCATCATCATCGTTGTTTTGTTGTCTTACTGATATTCCTACACTGTGTTTATTGACAACGCGTTGAACGGACGCGCGGCACAGGTCTTACCTCGAACGCAGCTCCTAGAGCACTGACGTTGAGAGCGATCGAGAATCGGGGAGGGTGCGCGACCGCAAATCGTTATTCTTTTAATAATTTTATTTAAATGATTTTATTTTTAAAAGTAATAGCATAGTGCTCTCGTAATTAAAATTATGAAAATTTTGGTATAATTTCCTTATAAAAAAAATTGTATTAAATAGTTATAATTTTTACTTAGTGCAAATTTAGAGAGTAAGTTCGCGATTTTTTTCTATCGAGCCAAAAATGATTAATTGTGTTTTCAATAGCTTTGTGCCCTGCAGAAAGGACTTAAGATTTCATAGTTAAATTTCTAGGAACCAAATTGAAATAGTTTAATAGAACTATTCTTTCAATAAGCGTGTTTCCTGGACTCACTTCACCTTAAACCAAACAAATTAGAGGAAGTCGATGGATAGAAAAGTCACAAAAAATTGCTGTTGTTGTTCATATTCAGTAATGGTCAGTATTCGTCATTATTAAAATTCTGACACACTGCAAAACTAAAACAAAGTAAGTATCAGTAAGAACACAATACAATTTATACAAAACTGTTTGACTCTACTACGTATGTCATTGCTATTGCTACCACGCTGCACTTTTTGCTCCATACGATGTGTATAGGTTTACTACGTCGGGTGGCAGACAAGCATACGGACCGCCTGATGTGAAGCGGTTACCGTAGCCATATTAACGCTCGCAACATAAAATATCGCTCGCGTGTCGTCACCCCCTCTGCCAACGCAGCATCTCCTTCCTTTTTGGTGACCTCACTCACTCGCAGGAACACAACAACCCTCAAGAGAATTGTTATTTGGCTGCGGTATTCTGTGAGGTGGAGGTACATTCCCCTGTCGGGTAGCTTACAAATTACGCTCCCTACCTCTCTTTTCGTCAGAGCTTCGTTAGTTAATCAGCAAGGTGCACCGCGTGCAGGTGAAGTTGGCTTTGGTTCAAAGATGTTGATGAACCCCTTGCACCCCAAAATATATAAAGGTTATTGCGCTAGTAAAATGAATGACATGATGATCGGATAAGTGCATCATTAGGTTTTGTCAATTTGAGTGGTAGGGCATAGCGTATATTTTAAGCTGCCTACTGGGTAAGTACGTCCACCTCACAGAACACCGCAGCTAAATAACAATTCTCTTAAGGGTTGTTGTGTTCCTGCGACTGAGTGAGGTCACCAGAAAGAAAGGAAGGAAGTATAGGCTGGCAACGGTTCGGCGACGCATTGGTGTTGCTGATCTCCATGGGCGGTGGTGATTGGTTTCCACCAGGTAACCCACATGCTCGTTTGCCCCCACCTCCCTAACAGTGTGGGTACAGAAACACTAGGCGCGCTTGTACTTGTACTTGTGCGCCGGGATGTGAGCGTGCCATATAGCTCCGGCTACCCATCATGGAGAATGGGGAGTGGTAGTAGGGCCCCGATGCTTGGGTTCTCTGAGCGTCGGTCGCCACGAGCTACTCGACTTAAGAGTACGTAAGTAGCCTGCATGCAGGTGAAAGAGGAGTAAGACCTGCTACTGCTACGCTTGCGTGCTCGGTTGGTTTACTGAGCGCAAAAGCGGTGCAGGTAAAGGTCCTCTCGTCTGGTTGATTTACTGGACGAGAGACTCGCAACCCGTGATATAACCGGAAGGTTGGTACACGGGGCGCATTAGCTGTTAGGTATAGGGTGCGTGCCCCCCCTCCCACATAAAAAAACACTTACAATCGACAGATACACCTCTGTCTGCCTTGGTGTTTCTTTAGAAAAGCACATATCTACTAGGGCTGAACCATCTTGCCCCAACAAAAGTTTGGACATTAGACCTATATTGAAGACACTAAAACCATATATCATTTTGCGCTCTTAGAAGTCCCAAAACCGAACCAGTGTTAGTTGAGTAACAAACGCCCACAATAACTGAACAATGCACGCAGTGTTGTGCAAAACGACGGCGTCAATGATGGTTGGCGAATGATGATTGATAGTGATTACCGCTATTAGATGAACGATCTTTCGACATAAACTGCTGATATAGGCCTAATCAATTTTACAACATTTACCATGGCTCCCTTGACCGTTCGCACTGTTATTATTTCGTAGCAGCTAGTTGTTGCCTGTGGCTTTAGTTCGAGCGAGGTTTGATTTTAGAGAATCTTATGCTTTTATTAATATGTATTTTTAACCGACTCCAACAAAGAAGGAGGTTCTCAATTCGGCTGTATTTTTTTTTAATGTTTGTTACTTAATTACTCCGTGATTTATAAACCGATTTGACAAAAACTTTTTTGTTTGAAAGAGTATACTTCCAGATTGGTCCCATATTTTTTTCGTCATCATCATTAGCCTGTATATATATAAATGTAGAGTAATGCTTGGAATCGTTTTTTTTTTTTGTTAAAATGATTTATTTTATTTTATTTTATTTAAAGTTTATTCACCATAGAATAAGGGTACAAGACTTAATGCTAAGAGCATTCTCTACCAGTCAACCTTTGGGACAAGCAGATAAAACGAGAATGCGGTTAACAAAATAACAGTAATAATAATATAACAGTAGTAATAATAAGTAATAAATAAAGTAGTATACGTTAAGCAAACCTAATTTTAAATGATTATGCTAAAAAAATATTTTGTTCTACCAAGTTTTTCAAGTTATTTTTATGTTTTGTTACGATTAGTCACAGTTGTGGTCAAATCCTAATATACAAAGACAAAAACAACAATATTGCAATTTACAAAAGAAAATAGGTAGTGATAAAGACCAGACGTTACTCACATAATGGATTCTAATAGAGCAGACTTCAAGATCCATCCATATCCATAAAATAAGTAGAAGGCAATGTGTGTCAATAAGACATAATAGGTGGTTATTTAATTTTATTTCGGTACCGCGTTCTGCGTCCAGTGCCACGTGAGTGCTTCTAATCGGATTACTTGTGTTCTCGTCACGAATCGTGGCCTACATTTGTGCCAAGGTTCCACTATTTCACTAATGTGCACTATTCATAACAATAATATACCTACCAAGTACGTTTTGACTATACTGTGTTGTTTATGTAGCATATACGTTAGTTTTATGTAGCATATACGTTAGTTTTATGTACATACACTTAGTTTTATGTTTTTATGAATCTCAATTACATATACGCAAATTAATATACAGTGTGTCCCGGGGTAAAATGCAACCCTGAAAGGGCGTAAAAATAGACCTAATATTATCGACAAAAATATATATATAAAAAAATATATGCTTTTTTATCGATAATATTGGGTTTATTTTCATTCCCTTTCAGGGTTGCACTTTATCCCGGGATACATTGTATATTGAAAGTTCGTAAGTAAATATAATTACATGTTATCTCGCAAGATGATATGCAATTACCACATGTCGCAGTCCTTAGACACACACTGCGGTATACTACTTTTTCATTGTAAAAATATACATATATATATATTATCCCATGGAAATAAGATGTTTTTCAGGGATAAAAAGTAGCTTATGTCACTGTGCAGACCGTAAACTATCCCCGTTAAAAAAATCATATCGGTACTTAGATTCCTTTCGACGTGATAGAAGGACAAATGATTCCAAAGTTTATTTTTTATCCCATGGAAATAAGATGTTTTTCCGGGATAAAAAGTAGCTTATGTCACTGTGCAGACCGCAAACTATCCCCGTTAAAAAAATCATGTCGGTACTTAGGTTCCTTTCGACGTGATAGAAGGATAAATGATTACAAAGTTTATTTTTTATCCCATGGAAATAAGATGTTTTTTTCCGGGATAATAAGTAGCTTATGTCACTGTCCAGACCGTAAACTATCCCCGTTAAAAAATCATGTCGGTACTTAGATTCCTTTCGACATGATAGAAGGACAAATGATTACAAAGTTTATTTTTTATCCCATGAAAATAAGATGTTTTTCCGGGATAAAAAGTAGCTTATGTCACTCTCCAGACCGTAAACTATCCCCGTTAAAAAAATCATGTCCGTACGTAGATTCCTTTCGACGTAAAAGAAGTACAAATGATTATAAACTTGTCACTCTCCAGGCTATAAACTATCTCCAAAAAAAAAACATGTCAATCCGTTCGTTACTTTCGACGTGAAAGAAGGACAAACAAACAAACACACTTTCACATTCATAATATTAGTATGGAAGTATGGATTAGTAAGTCTTAAAAAAACAAGGGAGAATTACCAAGTGTTCAGACGATTTTGCAATTCATACCCATCGATTCCAATAATATTATTGGAATCGATGTGTTAGGTAAGACAGAACTCAATGTTTTAGGACCATAATAGTGTTAGATACCTACTTAAAAGCATAGCCGTTGGGCTTCACTTTAGGCTTTTAATGCTTTATTTGCCATATTGCTGTCTCTCATGTTGCTAAGAGGGGAACTCAAATTCCAAAAGCTTTTTCCACCTACTAATTTCTTCTAATTAAATTCGTTGTGAGTACCAAGGCAGCTGTAGTCTTACCCTCGGGACTGTAATGGACTTTATTGTTCATTGGCTTTTTTGGTGGTCGCCGCTGTAAATCCTGGTTACACAGGAGACACAGTGGTGGGAATGTGTGGTGGGTCCCAGTACCGATAAAAAAAGTCTTAAAAATAAAAGTTATGATCATTTTAAAAGCATATTTTGCACTGTCTCGTGTCATCTTCTGACCAAAATTCAGCATTCCACTCAATAACTCAAAGACTAATAGTTGGTTAGAAATAAATCAAATTCCATCTTCCAAATACTTATACAATACCCCGGACAAACAGACTACAATATTCAATTTTAATGATTTGTATAGATATAGATGTAGAAATGACATTAAAATATCCGTATATAGGTTCCCATCGAGGACTTCCATTAAAAGCGGCCATGTTTAACTAATTGCTATTGCGTGATACCAGTTATTACAGTACAATCATTCGATCTTCGATACAATCCTGACGTGATCTACATGGATCCGATAACAATCATATCGAAACTACTGAGCTATTATGCGTAGTCCAATTTAAATAGCAATCAAAATGCGATACGTAATAGAATCTTATTATGTGCTTTGTCTATGTTGCTTTTAAATCTGAGCAAAAGGGGAGGTCTAATGGATCGGTTGTCTCGGCATACAATGATGGGAAGTAAAGTGAATTTTCCTTTAACCGACTCTAAAAAAGGAGGAGGTCAATTCGGCTGTATTTTTTTTTTTAAAGTTTGTTACTTAATTACTCCGTGATTTATAAACAGATTTGAAAAAAAGTTTTTTTATTTGAAATAGATTCCACTTTTTTTTTACTTCCAGATTTTAGAATTTGCCTTCCAGATTGGTCCTATATTTTTTTTTATCATCATCATCATCAGCCTGTATCTACAATTCTACATACATAAATGTAGAGTAATGTTTGAAGTCTGTTTTTTTTTTTGTTAAAATTATTCCCTCCGGATCAGTAGTACCATTGATGGTACAAGTGACACAACTTTGTATCTCTAGTACCATCAATGGTACTAGTGACACTAAATTATTTATTGACCGAGCAAGTGAAGCGAGCGACTATGAGTTGCGGCGAAAAAAATTTTGTTGTTTGTGTATATTTTGTTTGTATGTTATATTCACCGCTTCCACCTGACGCGGAATGAAAAAAAAACTATGTGGTCTGTTCATTAATTAATTATTTTATTAAATTACTATACTGTCACAAGGCTCTACCATATTATGTCATTATGATGAGGTGTCCCTAGGAGACTACAGCAAAAAGTTCTTCAAAAAGGGCGTGAAGAGGTTTTTACAGAGTCGGCATCGTGAATATGATGTCTCTGGTGTTGCAGGCATCCTTAGGTTACGGTGACTGCTTTCCATCAGGCGTGCCGTTTGCTTGTTTCTGCCATATGGTCGCTACTTATCATTATCATCATAATGTTTTCCATTATTTTTGATGTTGCGTTTTATAAATAATATTCTTGGAGGAATTACACAATGACGTCTAGTCCCAATCTAAGCAAAGCTTGTATACTATGGGTACTAGATAACTGATACTATACTTAAATACATATTTTTTGTAAATGGATACATATAACACATAGAAAATACCAATTATTTATGCACACAAATATTTGTATTGTGCAGTGATCGAACCCGCGACCCCGGAGTCGAAGTGGACATGGTTAGCCATTCGACCACCGGGATGGATCGTCAAACCCCTAATTCATTAAAAGTTGGGGGGGATTGAGGAAAATTGCAGCCAAGTCGTTCAGCTCTCACCGCTTTGTGTACACATCGACTAGTTCGATAATAACAATCGATAGATGGACAGAACTGGTCGTACACCTTGTGTATCAACTTTTTTGTAGGCTTTAGAAAGTTGCCGAATCGCCACAACGGAGAGAGGTATCGAGATGCGTACGCGATTATCGAATGAGATTTATAGTATCGATTTAAATGGTGTCGTGCATCGTGCCCTATCGTGGGCTATCGTCGTAGGAAATGGGTCGCGATTGGAAAGTCGATTTGTAATGTTTTATGAGTTCTACAAAAGACTAGTTTGAAGGACGCGTGTTGCACTTAGGGTTGCCAACTTTTTTTACAAGGAAAACAGTATATTAAAAGCTGCGTAGTAAAACAAACAGTATACTAAGGCCCAGTACATGCGGAGCAGTACAATAAACAGTGCTATGGTCAAATGAAGTTTTTTTCAACAGTATTAAAGCATAGAAAACAGTATAATACTGTTTTTAACAGTATGGTTGGCAACCCTAGTTGCACTTGCTGCTATCAGTGGCGGACTAAAGCTAAAGCCGGCCCTAGGCAACATTGTATTTTCGGGCCCAGTAAAGAAGATTTCACTTCAAAAATTAAAATTAAAAACCTAATTTTCGGGCCCTAAAAAATTACGGGCTCTGGGCACGGCACGTGCCTAGGTTGCCTATACCTTATGCCTATACTGTGCTATGTGATATGATAACTTTTTGAGAATATAATAGTAGGTATTTATTAAGTAATTTTTAAATATTAAATAAATAAATAAATAATCCTAGATAAATTACACACCGCCGTCAAGTCCCAAACTAACAAAGCAAAGTTTGTACTATGGGTATTAGATAACTGATAGAATGTACATACATACATACATTTCTTTTTGTAGATACACGGTCCCGTGTGTTGTACATGAATACGTGATATGTACTACAATTGTCTCAAAATGGCAGCGCTTCCCCCTCCTCCTCACACTATATTCCATAGTCCTTACTTAGCGTAATAAATTCTTTGATCCTTCATCTATCCAGCGTTGTGATTGAATTTTGAACGGAGGTGATGGATTTGTATTTTTTTATATGATAGGGGGTCACGCGAGCATGTGGGTCACTTGATGGAAAGCAATTTCCACCACCCATTGAAATCAGCAACACCAAGGCGTCGCCGATCCGTTGCCAGCCTTTTAAGGGAAAATATTGACTCTGTTCTTGATGGTCCCCATGTCGTGTTTGTAGCTGTAACACCAAACTGTGTCCTCCGATTGGCTTATTCCATGAATCCCCTGGCATTGTCCCCTTTGAAGGGGATTTTTGGATATTTTGTCCATAAATCCCCTTCCACCGTTTACAGATGCGCGAAGGGGATTTCTGGACATAGTAAAGGGATGTCTTGACTGAAGTTCTGGAAATAAAATTTAAACAACTAATTTGATAATCTCAGTCTGTATATGTTTTACATAATGTTCCATGATTATTAACTATTAACTATGGTTATATAAAAACCAGTATTTTCAAACTATTTTCACCTACGAGGATGGCGTTAAACATATTATTTATACTTACCTGCCAATAACTAAACACTTAAATTGATCTCTTTGTTGTTTAAATTTTATTTCTAGAACTTCAGTCCAGAAATCCCCTTTCTATGTCCAGAAATCCCCTTCGCGCATCTTTAAACGCTGGAAGGGGATTTATGGACTTTATATCCAAAAATCCCCTTCAAAGGGGACAATGCCAGGGGATTCATGGAATAAGCCCTTTTGTGGCTTATCATTCGTTTTTTTGTAATTGCCTCCCTATGGAAACAATTTTAAAGTCGTATATACGTCAAAAGTTATTTGTGATCATCAATGGGTGATATAAATTACATAGAAAGCCATGTCAATCGTTATTCGCAATAGGCGAGACTAATATTCATCTCGGTCGTAGACGCAACATGAATACGTTCGGAAAAAAGAGTTTTTTTGTTCATTCGCCATTGCCGCTCACTGGTTCGAAAGATCGGTTCATTGGTTCGAGGTCTGCATTAGTTTTTGTGTGTATTGATGTGAAAGTTCCAATGTTCATATCCGGGTGTCGCATAAATTCAGAAGCTGTCCGCCGCTGAAGACTGCCTCACTACTGACCGGTACAATGATTCAATGATAAATTTCGCGCAGCATCCATCAGTTCCCTGCGATCTTTACCACATTCTAGGTCTATCTAGTAGGAGGCTATCCTACGTTAGGCTTTTTGTCCATGGTCGCCATTCCAGGTATATACGGAGGAAACATAGTTTTTGATAATAAAGTTGAGATGAGACACAACGTGGGATATGACTTTGTCTATAGTAGTGTCGTCAACCCCTATTCACCCCACTGCTGGGATACGGGTCTCCCCTCAATTTAAAGGGTTCAGAACATACTCCACCACGCTGCTCAACTGCGGGTTGGCGGAGGAGAGTAGTATAGACCAATACCACAGAATAATATAAATACAATAGATAAGTCTTTATATGCCGGGAATGTAACTTACGGTATAGTATTGATACTTAAGCATTAATACTTGCATTCATGAATATAATAATATGCTTAGGTTATGTACAGCTGAAAAAATGTCGTTTTTTAAATTATTATATGGCCACTACATGCCTTATGCAGCAAAGAGCTAAGGGTTCACTTGAATGAAACTATCTCGCCGATAGTTTCATTCAAGTGAACCCTTAGATTCGCTCCGCCGATTTATTAATATGTTTTAAACGTCAACTGGAAAGAAACTCTCCTTGTTATTATATGCAATAAACAAAGTAATTATAAATAAATATATACTTAATAATAAATATATAAAGGTTAGCTGGTAGAGATCTCTTACAGAGATAAGACCGCCTGTGCACGTATTAGTTTATCTTAATCTACATTTGTAAATATTGTGTTCATCGTCAACCTTTATTCATCCCACTGCGGATACGGGTCTCCCTTAATCGAAGGGGTTTAGAGCATACTCCACCACGCTGCTTAACCGGGTTGGCGGAGTATTATTTAGGAATATTGTGTTATTTTATGTAAATAAAGATATTACATACAAACAAATAAATAAATATTCCTGATCAAATGACACACTGCCATCTAGCCCCAAACTAAGCAAAGCTACTATGGGTATTAGATATCTGATATATTATACTTAAAGACGGTTTTTTGTTTTGTAAATACATACGTCATATAATATATAGAAAACACCCAGTCCAAGACAAACAGACATGTTCATGCACATACATATTTGTCTTGTGCGGGGATCGAACCCGCTACCTCGGAGTCAAAGTGCCATCTCTGGCCATACCAGTGGTCTTAGGTGATGTGTTAGGTAGCTAGCACGTCAAAATAAATAAAACTATAATATCACCATACCGCTAATGAATAAGAATCATAGATATTACATATTACATACAAATTATATATTATATATTATATATTATTTATATTATTATATATTATATATTATATATAAATTACATATTATATATTATTTATATTATTATATATTATATATTATATATAAATTATATATTATTATATTACATATTACATATTTGTTTATGCGCTTCCAAACTACTACTTTATAACATTCAAAACGTAGACGTGTCTAGGGAAGTCACGTCTACGTTTGGAATGTTATAAAAATAACAAATTGCATATGCAATATGCAAAAAAAAAATATGCTTGTAAAACATTCCTTAACAAAAGAGCGAAAAGAGTAAAAGCGAATGGCACAATTAAATAGCAATACAAAAATGTTTGCAACAATCGTCACAGTTCTACAAAAGAATTCACCCCAATTCCTGATCTTTAATTGGATATTTTTGTAGGGGTCTCGAGAGTAGGGCAGATGGAGCGCCGGTTCTATGTGTGTCGAACATCTGCTCGGCACGTGTGAAATTTGACCCAAACCGGTTTGAACTATGGCGCTCAAATCAGACCCTCGTAAATCTTATCTTTTGAATAATTTGGGGGCTCATTCATGAAAGTAATATGGTTTTTTATTTTGATCATTCGTTCAGAAATAAACAATGATTTTTATTGACACACGTTGAACGTGTTATCTGCGTTTGGAACACACACACCAAAAAGAACTTTATATTATTCAATACTTTATAAACAGCGTATAAAATTGGTTATATCGAATGCTTACTAGTGTTATCACCAAGGCAAACGTAATAAAATAGAGCTTCTCGAACAGTACAACTGTCTGAGAAGCGATTTTGCGCGATGAGGGAGGCAGAGGAGATGAAAGAAGGTAAGAGGGTAAGTTTAGCGGCATTTTTTTTCGAAATATCATGTTTATCTGTCTCGTATCGAAGAAAATTAAATTCTACATTTTGTACACGGAATTTTGTTAAATAACAAGAAAATATGTACCTATTTTAATTAATAATAATAAATATTCCTGGACAAAATACATACGTTATCATATTATTATAGTCTCAAAAAAATAAAAAACTAAAGATGTTTTTGCTGAATCCAGGTTCTTAGTTTCTAGTGTGAGCACAGTGGACGATAATAATGCTCTTTTTTAGACGACACAGGCCTTCAGACTGGGGCGTTAGAAGGTCCACATAAAATTATAGGGCGTTGAGACGCTGTCTAAAATTCTAGGTCATCGTCTCACAACCTGGGGCCTTCAATTCAATATTATAAGGAGTCGCAATGTGCACACCTATACATGTAAGATCTGTGTACGAAACATGTTATTATGCGGCAATAATTGATTATATTGTAGTGAGGAGTCGCATTTTTTTTTTGGGTCAGCATTAGTGGCTAAGCAAAGCTAACACATTAATAAACGACATTCTTAAATTTTAGATGTCTTATCCAATCTAAAGGCAAAAAAATATAGTCCTCTTTGGGGTTCTGTAATGGTTACATACGACATTTTAAATATTTGACTGACGAGAAGATACTACAGTGATTTTAAAACTGTGGGTCGCGACCCACTGGGGGTTGGCCCCCAGTGGGTCGCGACCCACAGTTTTAAACACAGATTCATTCGGAGGGTCGCGGGGGGAAAATTGCAGAGGTTTGTAGATCATACGCTACAGTAAAAAAAAGTAAGCAGGCCTGATTAGGTATATAGTTCAATAATTCCTCAACTAAAATCTTTTTCCAATTGAAGCCTATTTCTTTTCGTAATTTTTATCATCACTATTAAAGACATAATTAGTTCACCTAATAACAAAGTCAGTAATAAATTTAAAGCTTCCATAGCCACCTGAATTATTGAAGCTTCTTCATGGAGGGAGAGGGGAGGTAGAAGAGGGCCTCCAGAAAATTTTAAGTTGCAACGGGATCCCGTATTCAAAAAGGTTGAAAACCAATGCTCTATCTCATATCATTTCTACACTCACTTCTAAAGATCCCTCTACCTAAATAATTATATCTCGTAGCGGGCGAGCCGAATGTTTCCCACCGACCGCAACCCTATTCATCTCGCAGGGCCATGTCCTTGTTCCAGATCGTAATCATCTAATTTACGAGCGTGTACTGTACACCACCTACCACTTAGGTAGGTAACATACATACCGTAATCAAACGATGCCACACTTGTTATTTAATGCCCATATGGTTTTCAGGGTTCCGTGTCCGATTGGTGCCAAAGATTAATGAATTTCGTATTTTTTATGATCACTCTAATTATGCAGTAAAAATTTTAAAAAAATCTATGCATAAATAAATTCATTTTTTTTTGTGTGTTGTTAATACATGAATGTAGTACGTATTATTACCGTTTCGATCTAAAATTCCTACTTATACTATTTCTATGTCTCAACATTTTTTTGTTTTTAGGGTTCCGAACCTCAAAAGGAAAAACGGAACCCTTATAAGATCACTTTGTTGTCCGTCTGTCTGTCTGTCTGTCTGTCTGTCTGTCTGTCTGTCTGTCTGTCTGTCTGTCAAACATTTCTATGTCGAGAATGCGTGGAGGTATCAAGCTGAAATTTGAACTGTATACACAGGTCTACGGTCCCATGAAGTTAAAAAAAAATCAAACTGCTAAGTTTACGTAGAAAAAAGTTACGGCCGTTTATTCAGCAAAAAACGCATATTTCGACACACTCAAAGGAATCAAAACCTATAGGGTACTTCCCGTTGACCTAGAACTATGAAATTTGGCAAGTAACATCGTTATAGACTACAAGTACAGGAATAAATCTCAAAACTATACATTTGTAACTAGATCTAAAAAAATAGGGGGTCTATATTTTTTATAGGGTGTCGAAATTTCAAATTGAAACTACTAGTTCAAATGGGGTATCATATGAAAGGGCTTGATGTACACATTGCAAAATATATTTTATTTATTTTTTTCGACGCATTATTTCTTATTTATAATGAAAAATATCAAATTTAATAATGATACTACGTACCTACGGAACCCTCGGTGGGCGAGTCCGACTCGCACTTGTCCGGTTTTTTTTTTTTTTACTACGCGGGTGGCAGACTAGCATACGGCCCGACTGATGTGAAGCGGTTACCGTAGCCATATTAACGCTCACAACTTAAAATATCGCTCGCGCGCCGCCACCCCAGCTGCCAACGCAGCACCTCCCTTCTTTCTGGTGACCTCACTCACTCGCAGGAACACAACAACCCTCCAGAGAATTGTTATTTGGCTGCGGTATTCTATGAGGTGGAGGTACGTTACCCAATTGGGTAGCTTACAATTACGCTCCCTACCTCTCTTTTCGCCAGAGCTTCGTTTGTCAGTCAGCAGGGTGCACCGTGTATGAGAAGTTGGCTTTGGTTCACAGTGATGTAGATGAACCACTTATACCCCATAACTAACCATTTAAAGGGGTTTTTTTGGCGTGATAACGTCTCATAAATCGATGAACGCCGGCTGCACGCATGTAATAGCATGACTCATTATCACGTTCCGCCTGAGCCGAGAGTGCAAGCGAGAATGCGAAACATTTTTCTCTCTTCCATTCCATCGGACGATGTTTCCTTATGACCTATGAATTATCGCCCGTAAACCGATTTTACAGACAACCATTTTTTTTAATTCTAAAAAGGAAATATGTAATATACAATAGCTGGGTAAGTAGCGTAGCGAAAAGCGGTTTCGAAACCGGATGCCGCTCACAATAATCTGTGATTTTCATAATAATAAATATGATCTCATTCCTTACAGGTAAGCGCGATCATTCATAAGCATATTTAGCTCACCTTTCCATTTTATGACATGAAACGGAAACGTTACAACATCTGCAATTTTAATTTCAAAATATACGTGCGCATTATGTGCGTAATTAATTTAAACTAGTGGTCGCGCATTGGTCCAAATTAGACCATAATTAATTTAAATTATGACTTTTTAACACTTTTTTTATTGATTTAAGGCGGGGTGGTACCAGTGGTACTGCAAAATCCACAATTTAGAATTCATCTTTGAAGTAATAAACAGAGAATTAAAATCTAGGAAAATTATATTGATATTGTTGAGGATATATACTAGGGAATATATCCGATGGAAACATGATTTGATGAAGTTGACTCGATAAAATAAATTCACAAAGTTACCTCTTTTCGTGTCATTTTATCTTCTATTTTCGGTTTTATTCTTAAAATAAGTAATTTGACATTATAAGTCATGTACTAAAAAAAGGTCATAAATATCAGGTGGTATCATCTTTAAAATTTTTAATCGATTATTCAATTGATTTTCGATCGCCAGAGTCGCCAGTGTCTCGCGGAATTGTCATATTGTTTCTAGCGCTGGCTCACCTCGCCTTAATGTATTATTATGCATAATTTAAAAACAAAATATTAACATTCTATATGAACTATAGGTGTGCGAAATTTCATACTCCTCCGTTCGCGCAATTTTCGTAAAAAGAGGTATAAAGTTTTTGCTTCACGTATATACATATATAGATTATAAATACGGCATAATTGCATGTATACCCCACAAGCAAGGGCGTCGCCGGGGGGGGGGGGGGGGGGGGGGGGGGCAGGAAGGGTCAGCTGCCCCCCTCTAGAGATTCTATTGATTTATAAGTTTTATTTGTTGTACAGTCAAGAACTCGAGAAGCTTTAGCGACTTTACCTAGGTACAATTCATACTTTTCTCAATCTCCATATCAACTTGCCCCCCTCTGGGCCATCGGCTAGCGACGACCTTGCCCACAAGTTCTATATTTCCTTAAATGGAACTACATGCTTTATTGAGTATATCAAAAATCTCGCGAATTAATCTTCGGACGAAATCTGGAAAAGAAAAAGTCGCTCACAACTTTTGGAAGTAAATCCGTTAAGAATGCGCTTGCGTGATAAATTCGTGGCATTCGTCCATACGCTACTCCCGGAGCCGTCCCAAATGGCATGCAACAAATAATTATGACAAAAATTATTCATAATTTCGCACACTCGCCGAACAATTCGGAGCACGCCTGCAGAGCCTGGGATACCGCCGCCGGCGGTTTCATAACGCTGCAGCATCAACAAATCTCTCTTTCTTTTCCTATATCGTTAGAATGGGACCGACTACCGGTTTATAGGTCGACACGTGGTCCTAACTGCCAGCAGAGCGTGGGAGAACGCCCCGGGTTTCGCAAATATGTTATTTGTTAGACATGGAGCATGTTTGTGACATGCAAATTTAGATTTTTGCAACGTCGGATCTTAGGAGGTGTAGGCGTAAGTTAGCGTTTTGTATTCTTTTGATACGATACGTTGTATATATGCCTATGATGTAAAGCGTTTGAATATTTCAGAATATTTTTAATAAAATGTTATAAAGTATTTTGTGTACGACATAACAATTTGAAATATAAAACAAATACAAATTAAATTTTTGTTTGTCAATATATTCTGTGTCCGCACTTTTTGGCATTATGACAGTCTAGCTTGGCAGTTTAAGGACCGTATGATACTCGGGATAACAAGGATTATAATGATGCCACGCGTTTCGAAATCGGGTTAATTAATAAGAATTTACGAGGCGGGATTTCCCCTGAATACATTTTTCAGGGGGAATGCAAAGTATATAAATGCAGGTTAGTTATATGTATTAGTTATATGTTCTTTAATCCTTTCTTTTTTGGAGAAATGGCCGGCAAGTTTAAGTCAAGAGAAAATAAATTATGTTTTTAAACACAGGGGACAATTCTTGTAATTAAAATTGAATCAAAATTCAGTTTCGATCCAGTCTCACAAACAAATTGGTATTCTCGTATCAGAATAAATTGAAACTTAAAAGTTTTATTAAAGTGTAATTACATCGAAATATGATTAAAAAATTAAACAAATTAAGATTGTTGCAACAAGGATTGATTCCTGAAAGAAATCAACTATACAATTTCCAGTCAATACAAAATTCAAGCTCTATTCGGTGAATTTTCATTCTGTGATGTAAATTAATTACGAGGTTTGCTCCTCAGGTAACTAGATATTTACATGTTTTAGGTAAATGCTTAGGTAAATGTTGAAAGCCAATGTAATCTGTTACTCATTACACTAAGTATCTATAACATAAAAATGAATCGCTGAATGTGTTGCTAAGCGCAATTCTCGAGAACAGCTGAACCGATTTCGCTAATTCTTAGATTAGAATATTCCTTGAAGTACGAGGATGGTTCTTACGCAGATAAAAAATTGCCTGAAACAGTCTAACATTTTTCTATACTCCCATACAAACGATTCGCAATAATACTTAAAAGTAAATTTTAACTTTAATACCATACCATAAAGTTCAAGTGTTAGTGGAGTCGTTCTGGGAAAGCAAAACAATTGAGTGATGTTAGTTTCGTAGGCGGTACGAAGTTCGGCGGGCCAGCTAGTAGCATATAATTTTTAATGAAGAATTCAATCTATTGATAATACTTGACGACCCCAGTGATCGAATGGCTAACCATGTCCACTTTGATTCCGGGGTCGCGGGTTCGATTGCCGCACAAGATTTATGTGCATGAACATGTCTGTCTTGCTCTGTGTGTTTTCTATGTATTGCATGTATGTATTTACAAAAAAAAATATTTAAGTATTATATCAGTTATCTAGTACCTATCCATAGTACAACAATTTGTCCAGGAATATTAATTTATTATTTATTTATTATACTTGTCCTGTATGTACTCACCTACTGTAAGTGGCGCGGGGAGGTGATTGAGCTATTGAGCTACAAAGAGAGGTCAGAGAAAACGCATTCTACGACACAAGGTAGAATAAATTAACTACATGCTCTCATTAGTAAACTGACAAATTAACAAATCATCTTCATCAAAATGCATTTAAAAAGTTTTAGTGCATTTCATTTATATATATATATATATATATATATATATATATATATATATATATATATATATATATATATATATATATATATATATATATATATATATTTTATATTATAATTTTTATATGTATACTACGTCGGGTGGCAGACAAGCATTTCAGCTGCGATATTCTGTGAGGTGGAGGTGCCAGAACCTTTTGCCAGAGCATTTTTCGCTATTCGGCAGTCTGCACTGTGCACTACATACATGTAAGGTTAGCTTTGGCTATGAATATGTGCTTTTACACATTATACCTAAGAATACATTTCAAGTTTATAGAAATTTCCTATTTTCCTATATTTTCCTTTTCTATATGTCTTTATCTCTTAATTGGAAGTCTGAATCATCTGGCTGAAAGAAAAAAATATCACGAATAACAAAGATTTTGTTTTCTTATTATATTTTTGAAGAAAACTTGTGTAATAATTATTTACAAGGTAATCAAGTGCAAAAACAAATGAAAGCAAATCATAATAACGAAATTATTTTATTGATTGTATTAATCAACGTAAGCAATAAACAACTTATTAGGTTTATTATTTATTATTACATTTTAGGTATTATAAATATTTTAAAAATTGAAAAATGCACTAGGTGCACCCTAGGTGAGAATTGAAACCACGACCGAATCGAGAGATTATTCGACCGTGCTCTTCCCACTGACCTACTAGGAAGGTTTGTGATGGTAGCAAATTTTTGCATTTTATATTTTACTGCTGTGAAGTCGCGGTGTGGTGCCATCTACCTATTAAGTATTATACTATTAAATAATATTCTAGCAAGTTGGCCGCAATCAACTATTTAAATAATAACTTATTTCGACGAGCTCGGTGGTCGAATGGTTAGCAATGGCCACTTTGACTCCAAGGTCGCGGGTTCGATTCCCGCACAAGACAAATATTTGTGTGCATGAACATGTCTGTTTGTCTTCGTCTGGGTGTTTTCTATGTATTATATGTATGTATTTACAAAAAAAAATGTATTTAAGTATAATATCAGTTATCTAGTACCCATAGTACAAGCTTTGCGACTAGATGGCGCTGTGTTAACATTTATACAAATATAGTATAAAACGTCTACAACTCGTGAAGAGATTGCCGGAATAGAGTTCACAGGATCACTAACGTTTGAGCGATGACTCTTGTGTTATTATACACCATTATACGAGGCTCAAAGGCTCAAAACGTAAATCCGTACACAATATGCGTACGGGCACGATATAGTAATCTCAAGTAATCTAGCAGATAAAATATTATATAGTAGATAGGAATGTAGGCCATAGATACACACGAGTAGATGAAATGGAGACACTATATATATTTTTTTTTGTAATATTTGCAAAGATAAACAATAAGACATTGCGGACGAAAACAAAATAAATAAACAAATTAATATTCCTGGATAAATTACACAACGTCATCTAGTCTAGGCACTAGATAACTGATATTATACTTCAAAACATTTTTTTTTGTTACATACAGAAATATTGATTTATTTATTTATATAGAATGTGATTTTTTATATGAAGGGGGGGGGGGGGGGGGGGCAAACGAACATGTGGGTCACCTGGAAAGTAATCACCACCGCCCATGGAGATCAGCAACACCAAGGGCTCGCCGATCCGTTGCCAGCCGATACTCCTTCCTTTCTTTCTGGTGACCACATTCACTCGCAGGAAAACAACATTTTTGTTTCATTAAGATACAGTGGATTGCAATTGTCCTAAGCTATAACTTGTTGCCGTAAAATACACACAGGAGTCCGTTGCTTGGAGTCATCATCATCATCAGCCTGTATCTATCCTGTAATATAAGCTTTCTCCAATAATTTGACCACAGGCAACCGTCGGTGTTATTTCATGTTGCGAGCGTTATTAGAGCTATGGTAACCCCTTCACATCAGGCGGGCCGTATGCTCGTCTGCCACCCGACGTTAAATAAAAGTCGCAGGCGCAAATAGTCTAACAAATACAGTAAAACATTATTTTCCACTTTTTCCTTTGAAAATGCATTAGCTAATAATTGTCTGTAGGTAGGTACTTTATAAGGAAATTATCTCATCTATCAAGTGTTTACGAAATCTCCAGTCTAATAGTACGTCTTGTCGATATCTTTCGCAACAACCCTAGGCTCGAAGGATGTTTTGCGAAATACTAATGAAGCTCAAATACCTACTTCCCTATTAAACAACTAATGAACGTTGAGAGGTCCAATCAGTTTGAAATTATGACATACGTAACTAAGTAAATTAGCTAATTTGATTTTATATTTTCCCTCTATAAAACTATTATGGGATTCTTATTTCATTATGTCTGTCACAAGTCACAAATGGGAAGCGATTTTTTGTCAATTAAAGATTCCCTGGCAAATGCCAGGGAATCTTTAATAATAAATTCCTATAAATGGCTATAATTCCCTTTGTATGTTCTACCGATTGTAAATGGGGTGTGTTAAGAGGAGTTGTTTGACTTGATGCCCACGGCTTCCTTCTGCAGTCGCACCGCTCGCCATGGACAGGGAATTCATCCTCAGACATTGGAGCCTAAGTGGTCGCGTAGTGTGCGGTTTCAGAGAAGTTTTCTCCTGCGTACTGTCAAGCTGTGGAATGAACTGCATGTCGAGGTTTTCTCAGGAGACTACAGCATGGGTTTCTGCAAAAAGGGAGTAAAGATGTTTTTCAGGGTCGGCAACGCGCGTGTGATGCCCCTGGTGTTACAGGTGTTCATAGGCTTTGAGTTATCGTAGCCTTACTATCGTAACCGTAGTAACTTTGAGGGGATTTTCGCGTTAAGTGCTTATTATACGGCTAGAGATAAGCAATTTACCATATTTTTGTTAAAATTGCCGTAAGTTTTAAAATTCTCTCATCACTATCATTATTATCAGGCTGTATCTATCGACTGTTGGATATAGGCCTTCCCTAATGTCTTCCACCGTATGCGATCATCAGCTTACCGCTTCCACGCACTTCCAGCTTTTTTCCACCATCTAGACGGGGCCTACCTTTTAAGAGAACTTCATCTAGAAGCCCCTAGATGAAAATTTACAAAAATATTTCATTTATTTAAGATATTTGTGACGCGCTCGGTGGTCGAATGGCTAGCAATGGCTACTTTGACTCCGAGGTCGCGGGTTCGATCACCGCACAGGACAAACTTTTGTGTGCATGAACATGTCCGTTTGTCTTGGTCTGGGTATTTTCTATGTATTATAAGTACGTATTTACAAAAAAAAATGTATTTAAGTACATTTATCAGTTTCCTAGTACCCATTGTATAAGCTTTGCGCTTAATTTGGGACTAGATGGCGCTGTGTAAATTGTCCAGAAATATTTATTTTTTCCGAAATATTTCAACGGCAATTTGCCCATCTCTGATTGTAGTCGAATGCAGCTCACCCAGTTTGTATCAATTTTATACGATCAGTACAATAGTTACTAATGTTAACTACGTGTCATTAAGACGCTCTAGAACTGCTTACACGTAACTAGTATTTCTCCGTACAATCATTCGCCTCAAGGCATTGCTCAAGTAGCTTCTAATCTGAAGATTATCAAAGACCCGTGCACCGGAAAAAGAACAGGCAACGCCGAGGGCAGAATATTAACTTCAAATCAAGTGGGAGCAACGTCGATTCCGTAAACCAAGACAATAAATATCGTGGTTACAAAGAAGCCGGTCATAATCGTAAATCAAAGGAAGGTAGAGTTGAGAATCGAGTGGATACGGCTGTTTAGAGACCGTATCCGGTCATCTCGGGCTAGCCGGAGACACGGAGACAACAAATGACTGCCGGTAGGTTCCGCCTGGCAACCAGGTGGACAGTTACTGAGTGGCGCAAGTCACAAGCGCAGCTATTCTAATTAATGTTATAATGGAGAAAGCGCAATGGAGAAATTGGAATGTTTTATGAAATATAAGAACGGGAATTAACGCGATCATGCATAAGGGTATTTACATACCTTTAGAAACGTCAGGCAATAATAAAGGTATGTAAATACCCCTAAGCATGATCGCGTTAATTCCCGTTCTTATATTTCATAAATCATGCAACACGAAAGTTTAAAAATTGGAATGTTGTTGTTTGGGCATGTCAAGTATTATTGCTAAAATGCCAATAATTGCTGAATGTGGCTGGGCAGGGGCTTTTGGCATACTTTGTTCTCCTGAAATAACGAGAAAAATATGAACAATGTAATTTTTTATTAAAAAAACAATGTACTTATGACTAAGTCTACGTGGTCGCAAGAGCCCAAAATCCATTAAATATCTTTTAATAGGAATTATCACAAACTACTCGGCTTAAGAATATTGCCGCCACCGATCTTTAAGTATGTACCAATTTAGTTCTTTACATTTTTACTCAAGGAGGTAAGCCCTATCGCTGACCTGAAAGCCCATGCACCTACCTGATGGGTTTTCTGGGTGAACTTTTGTACAAGTATCTATATATATTTTTTCTAACTTTAAAATCATGCAGTGGGAACTGCATGATTTTAAAGTTAGAAAATAACAAAAATAATATTCTGTGATCAAGCTCAGACCTTCTTGATTTTTTCAATGTTCATTAACTTACAAATTATTTCTGGAGGATTGCTCAAATTTAAAGCGATACAACATCATCCTTGGCTTGTCCCTTTCCCCATTATTTGGGGTCGGCGCAGTATGTTTTTTTACAGTTACCCCTTTCTAACCCATATCATCTCTCACGCAAATGTTTAAAACGATACGTAATTAATTATCGTAAAAAAATATGTTTTCACTAGCGGCCCGGTACGTGCTTCGCTACGTATAAAGTGAAATACTAAAAAAAAAAAAATTGGAACATCAAATTCATTTATTCAAACAAAAAAATATTTTATTAATTGCTAGCTATTTTAAAAATCAATCTAAAACATTCGGATAAACAATATTTTTTGTTTTTCCATTTTGAGCATGACAAACGGCTGGGGGTGCCGACTCTGGAACAGGCAACATAAAGTCGAAGCACGTCCAAAATGAAATGACCGAATGAATGACATAACAACATGCTTGTACTGTCAACACTGAAAAAAGTTTCAATTTGACAGCACAATCCCCATCTGATAAAATTTGAATTTTACAGCACAGTCCCCATTAACAAAATGATCCGCCATTTATTGAATTCATTTGTTACAAAAACTGTGATAAATGAAGAATCGCTCTACCGATTTTGTGCAAACTTCAAATAAACCATCTACTAAATAGTCCGAACAAAACCTAAACATTTGGTTTGGATAGGTGATCCCGTTCTTGAGTTATAAAATTACAACGAAAATTGGCATTGATTTTTATATATATAGATTAGCTTCTCTTTATGACTAAAACACAAACCTCATCCGCTGCCGCTTATGTTATGAATGTCGGAAACATCTCATCGCGTCTTGTCGCAGTTGTCGCTGTTCGCGAGGCCTTGTCGCGGTTAACCTACAAAGCCCGCCTCGACAAAACACTATGTTACCTACATGTTCACGCAGTAATGTACGCGTGGACAATAACAGGAAAGCTTGTGGTCGAATATGTTCATAGCTGTTCGACAAACGTTAACGTACGTGCTATTTTTCAACGAGCGACGATTTATGACGTCTGCCGGTCTGCATGCTTGTCTGGTCGAATGGCTAGCCATTGCTACTTTGACTCCGAGGCCGCGGGTTCGATCCTCGCACTAGACAACATTTGTGAGCATGAACATATCAGTTTGTCTTGGTCTGTGTGTTTTCTATGTATTATAAGTATGTATTTACAAAAAAAATGTATTTAAGTACATTTATTTGTATGTCTAGTACCCATAGTACAAGCATTGCGCTTAATTTCGGAGTAGATGGCGCTGTGTGAATTGTAAACAAATATTTATTTATTATTATTAACATGACAATTATTTACAAGAGCTGTTGACATGTAGACATGAAATATAATTAAAGCATAGAATAGATTTCAAAGTTATGTTAATTATCTACTAGATAATAATCAAGCTATAGACACTTAAGATTAGTGAGATAAACGAATTATGTATCGTAGCAAAAGATCGAACAGACCTAGATAAAATTAAATTTTACGACATCGTGCGTACTACATAGCTAATGCTAGCAAAGATATAATTGATTAAGCCAGGAAACGACACACTTCCACCTAATCGCCTAGTGAATTCGCCAATCAAAACATTACGCACTGATATCAAATGCAAATTCGAAAAAATCCTGTTCGGCCATACCGTTTAAAACCGCTAACACGTTAATAAATTACGACCATTACGTTAAACGGTTGTGTTGTGTTCCCGCTCGCATGATCGTTGCCACTACTATGGGTATAGTCACCTTACTCATTTACTAGGCAGAATTAGGATATAGAGTGTTTTTTATACATTGTCAGGTGCCAAACAAATATACGGCCCGCAAGATGTACATCGGTCACCATATCCATACTTAGATAGACGCTAGTAACACCAGTACTTACTGCTCGCGCGGTTGCACCGCCGCTGTTAACGTAGCATCTCCTCACATTTTACTTAATAATAATAATTACAAAAAGTTGATAGCTGTTTTATATTATCTTGATGTACCGATACAAATTTAACCTGATTGTCGCTGTCGTAGAGATGATTTCAGGTAGTAGTAATGAAAGAATGTAAGTGGATGATTACCATCTTTTCAGCCAGAACCAACCTCACCTGCACGTGGTGCACCCTGCTTAGATAGCCAGGGTGCACCACTATATAAAGGAGCCTTTGGCGACAGTTGCCACCCCTACTAAGCTAACATTGGGCTGGTTCACAGACTAAAAAGTCGTAAAGTGAGCGATGGAGAGAGCTTGGAGTCTGTCTAAGGGATCGAATCCGGAACGAAAATATTCGACGACACAGAACCTAAGTGATCGACATAGCTCTCGATAGCAGGTGGGGGAAGAAACTCCTAGAGTGGAAGCCACGTATGGGGCGACGAAGCATAGAGCGTCCCCTTTCTAGATGGACTGACGATTTGGATGAAATAATGACAACGCGGACGAAGCCGCGGGTAACAGCTGGTTGATTATAATTTTTACCGTACGCCGTACGTAATAGTGGTAATGAATGAAACTCGACGCACAGGATAGCGACCAAGAACAGTAGCACAATAGTACCGGTATCGACAACCGTTTAGCGGTTTTGTGCGAGTATTCCACTTTTTGTCACCACCAGGCCCACAATCAAACATTCCTGCACCGCTCACGCTTGTTCAACCTCGTTGATCATTAGATATTTCTTTTTAACTGTCTCCGCTCGATTGATCAATCGGAACTCGCTTTAAAAATTGTTATGATCAGTCCTATTAGTTTGACTACTGTGTTTTCTTTCTATTTTCTTTTGTGAACAGAAAAACATAATTGCATAGCTAATAATGTAGGCCTGCAATTATTGACGTGTCGTAATATTATTCGTAGTAATAACTTTTATGTCATAATAAAGCTATTAACAGTAGGTTCCGCGCATAGCGAAGTTGGTAGCGAAATAAAAATAAGTAAATAAGTAGGTTATACAAATATACATGTCTTTTTAGGGTTCTGTAGCCAACGGCAAAAAACGGAACCCTTATGGATTCGTCATGTCTATCTGTCTGTCCGTCCGTTCGGATAAAAGTGGCTGTGACAAGCCACTTTTATCCGAAACTATAAGAACTATACTGTTGAAACTTGGTAAGTAGATGTATTCTGTGAACCGCATTAAGATTTTCACACAAAAATAGAAAAAAAAGCAATAAATTTTGGGAGCTCCCCATACTTAGAACTGAAACTCAAAAATTTTTTTCATCAATCCCATACTTGTGGGGTATCTATGGATAGGTCTTCAAAAATGATATTGAGGTTTTTAATATCATTTTGTTCTAAACTAAATAGTTTGCGCGAGGGCGAGAGACACTTCCAAAGTGGTAAAATGTGACCCCCCCCCCCCCCCCTCCCTGTAACTTCTAAAATAAGAGAATGATAAAACTAAAAAAATATATGATGTACAATTACCATGCAAACTTCCACCGAAAATTGGTTTGACCGAGATCTAGTAAGTAGTTTTTTTTTAATACGTCATAAATCGTAACTTTTATATTATGTTACTTGCTGCTACGGAACCCTTCATGGGCGACTCTGACTCGCACTTGGCCGCTTTTTTTTATAATGTCGCGTGGCAGACAAACATACGGTCCGGCTGATGGGAAGCGGTAACCATATTAACCCTCGTAAATCGCAATATGAAATATTTCAAACATCGCTCGCGCGCCTCTCAAATATTTCAAACTCTCTCCTTCCCGTTGACCTCACTCACTGGCAGGAACACAACAATCCTCAAGGTAATTGTTATTTGGCTGCGGTCTTCGGTGAGGTGGAGGTACTTCCCCAGTCCGGCAGCTTACAATTACGCTCGCCCTACCTCCCTTTAGCCAGAGCCTCGTTAGTCAGTCAACAGGGTGCACCACGTGCAGGTAAGGTTAGTTTTGGCTCAAAAAACGTTGTGAGCCAACTCTCTTGGTGTTGCTTATCTTCATGGGCGGTGGCGATTGCTTTCCATTAGGTGACCCACATACTTGTTTGCCCACCTCTCATATATAAAAAAAACCGGTTAAGTGCGAGTCGAACTCGCCCACCGAGGGTTCCGTTCATAATAAATTTGATATTTTTAATTATAAATAAGAAATAATGCGTCGAAAAAAATAAATAAAATATATTTTGCAATGTGCACATCAAGCCCCTTCATATGATACCCCATTTGAACTAGTAGCTTCAATTTGAAATTTCGACCGCCTATAAAAATATAGACCACTATTTTTTAAGATTTAATTACAAATGTATAGTTTTGAGATTTATTCTTGTACTTGTAGTCTATAACGATGTTACTTGCTAAATTTCATAGTTCTGGGCATAGATATACAAAAAACCCTTTTATATTATCTGGTTCGAGGTCAACGGGAATTACCCTATGAGTTTTAATTCCCTTAAGAATGTGTCGAAATATGCGTTTTTTGCTGAATAAACGGCCGTATCTTTTTGACGTAAACTTAGCAGTTTGATTTATTTACAACTTCATGGGACCGTAGACCTGAGTATACAGTTCAAATTTCAGCTTGATACCTCCACGCATTCGCGACATAGAGGGTCTTGACAGACAGACGGACAACAAAGTGATCTTATAAAGGTTCCGTTTTTCCTTTTGTGGTACGGAACCCTAAAAAACTACGAGGGTAACTTAGACCGATAACACCTTTTCCCAAGGCCTTATCAATAAATCTTTGTTTGCGATCTACGTTATGTCTTCATCACGTATTTAACGGTAACAGACTGTCACAACGACGCTCACGTGTTGCGGTGCCGCACGCCGTATTATTGACCTTTTGTCGTGACATTTTGGTGCGTTTGTTGCGTACGAAATGTCGACTCCGTGCTGCTTCGACGAGATAGCTACATCAAATGGCCATTAACTCGGGTCCCGTACCGACGACGATTTAAAACGTAATTGTTATGAGAAATGCGTAATATATGGCTATTCGTGAAACTGCAGCTTTAGGTTCTATAGGGTTGCCATCTCTAAACGGTTGCAACCAGGGCTGCCACCGAAGCTGTAGCCGATTACCATCGGATTTTTTGATAGCGAAAATAAAATTGTAGCTTGAATTGGTGGTAACTGTATTAAGCTTAGGTGGTAGAAACTATAGAGCTCTACTGACTAAGTTGAATATGTTTATCATTAACTTAAACCTAAGATCAATATTCGCGATCAAAAATTCTGATGGTAATCGACTTCAGCTTCGGCATAGACCCCCGGGACAAGATGCGTGAAAAATCTGGATTTTGAATCTTAAAACCCAGACTTGTCATCAGTGTTTTTTAGTACTAGTACTATTTTTTATTCTGTGACAAGATTGTTATTCGCAGCATGGAGTGAGCAATAGTGATTTAAACCCTGGACTACAAATGAAACCGCTCCCGGACGCTCCCCGGACCCCGGATGCCAAAACTAGGCTCAATCCGGGGAAACCTGGACGGGTGGTAACCCTACGGATACAGTAGGTCAGACGAGCGTAAAATGTGAGTGTCGTGTAATTTATTACTGTGTCTCATACAATATTATATTACGACTTATGTCACGGCGACATTACACGGGTCACAACTGTTGTGACCCGTATATAATCATAAGTGAGGCTTGTACAATACTTCGCATTATGTTTTGATATTTTTTTTAATACTACGTCGGGAGGTAGTCAAGCGACTCTCCTGATGTGAAGCGGTTATCGTAATCGTACTAACGCTCGCAACATGAAAAATCGCTTGCGCGCCACCACCGTTGATGCCAGAGCGCAGCAACTTTCAGCAGCAACAACAGCTTTCTGGTGACCACAATTGCAAGAACTCAACAACCCTCAACGGAATTGTTATTACTATATATTTTGTTTGTCCCAAGGTACGATTTTAATATACATATTATACAGTATGATTATCTTCTACCGCCGACGGTGTGTCTGAACTTCAAAACAAAACAAATACAAGTAGACAGTCCTTCAAGGAAATACAAATAATAACGCATGCTCCCTAAAAGACTGGCAACTGATCTGTGACCCATTTCCAATCAAATTATTTTTTCTTATTAAGGCTTCTCTTGCTCAGTCGGTCGGTATATCGTTAGTTAGCTTGGGCACTTTTAGCTAGCAGAAATTTAATTTTACAAAATACTCCTCTATATAATATAATAACCATACCGAAAAGTCTAGTTCTCTTTCCACTAAATAGTATACCGTACCTACTGAAGTAATGGTCGGGAAATTGAACAGACAGCTGTCTAGAGAGCTAGATCAGATGTTCATCAAATATCAGGAAAGTTGACTTGCCACCGGTGCAGCGGTCTCATTATATTATCATAATGAATAAGGTCGTAAATGCAATTTATGAGTTTATGTACACCGTAACTCATATAAACATGGTTGAGATCACTCCTATGTTCCTTTCAAATGCCGAATCGGACACGCATTGGCGTAAGATTGAGAGGGGCATGTAATTAAAGCTATACATTATGTATGTGTGGCTCACGCTGAATTCGTTACGCTTGATGGATAGATAAATTGTATTTATGGTATGGGCATATTGCATACGATATAGCGGGTAGCGAAAAATATATAAATACATACATAAATACTTATGATACATAGAAAACACGCAGACCAAGACAAACAGACATGTTCATGCATCATGTTTGTCCTTTGTGGGAATCGAACTCACGAGCGTTGGTGTTGAAGCCGCGTCATTGACTGCTACGCCACCGAGCTCGTCAATATATTTTTATTATATTTTTATTATGTGGGCAAACGAGCATGTGGGTCGCCAATCACCACCGCCCATGGAGATCAGCAACACCAAAAGATTGCCGACCCCTTGCCAACCTATACTCCTTCCTTTCTTTCTTTCTGGTGATCCAGGATGTCGTCATTACATGACAACTAAGTCAGTGGCCTTTGGGCAGCTTCAAAACACTGGCTTCGCCTACTCGCAGCTGAGCAGCGTGGTGGAGAATGCTCTAAACCCCTTTGATTGAGGGGAGATCCATATCCCAGAAGTGGGATGAGTAAAGGTTGTCGACACAATATGAATGTTCAGTACAGATTTTCGACCTTTACGATGTATAAATATGGGAAATCTAGCAGGGGTAGCAGGGGTAGTCCTACACTAGGTGGACCGATAATCCAGTAAAGATCGTAAGGAGCCGATGAAAACACATAGCACAAAATCGGTCATTGTGACGTGGAGACGTAATCAATGTACGTCTTTCTTTGGAATCATATCTCGTGCTTTCCTTGGAGTTCCCTTGAAGATTTTATTGTATCTTTTTAACCGACTCCAAAAAATGTTCTCAATTCGGCTATATATATATATATATATATTTTTTTAATAATTTATTTCTAAAACTCTCACACATACATTTCAACACGTTAATGCCGTACCATGAAAACCTCACAGGGTTTATCTGGGTAGGCGAATTTAATGTTTGTTACTTAATTACTCTGTGATTTATAAACCGATTTGAAAAAAACTTTTTTTATTTGAAAGAGTATTCTTCCAGATTGGTCTCATATTTTTTTCATCATCATCATCATCAGCCTGTATCTACAATCTACATAATATAAATGTAGAATAATGTTTGCAGTCGGTTTTTTTATATAAGTGGAAAAATTAATGTATTTTTGTTTGTTTTAGGGCAAATCAGTAATCCGTCCGATAGCGTTCAAGCCGCTCGGTGGCCGCCTCTCTGCGGGCGGCGAGCGATATGGCTCCACACCAGTGCTCGCTAGCCGACCGCCCTCACACATGACACTCTATGGCAGTGAGTATTACTACATTATTACTATTACGTATTCTGGGGTATTACTGATATTATTATAGTAATACAAGATTAAAATATCAGACTTTTTATTTTATATTATTTAATACATTAAATAAGTAAACGTGGATGCGGTCCATAACAATGCCAGAATTCAGCTACAAAGTTGTTAAAATAGTTAGAAGTTTTATTGTTAAGTATTATTAGTTATTATAGGTGTAAGAGGCTTGCTACGATCTTTAGAACCAAAGTCAACTTAACATGCATGCACCACCATGCCGACTACCGAAAGAGAATCTAGCAAAAGAGAAGTAGGGTACAGCGTATTTGTAAGTTGTTCTCTGTGTTAAGTATCTCCATGAGCGAGTAAGGTCACCAGAAAGGATTACTTGTTGCATTGGCATCGGGACTGGCGGTGCGTGAAGGATATTTCATGTTGCGACCGAGAGTTAATATAACTACTTTAACCACTTCACATCAGGCGGGCCGTATGCTTGTCTTCCACCCGACGTAGAAAATAAAACATGAAGTGTATTGTTCGACCGTTGTTACCGCTGCTGCAGTAGCTCGTCTGAGATTTACTGATTATGTCCCTCACTATTGTCGAACTACAATTTCATATACTTCAGAAATATAAAATAATAACTTATTTATTTTGACTTAAGACTACTACTAGTGTAGAGCTTTTTCAGACTATTCCTATTTTTTCGGCATCGTGCTATTTGTTTGACTAAAATTATTACTAATTATTTCCAGGCTCGTCGGATGTTCGTGAAGCGCGCTGGTGCGGCTCCCCACAACCCGCGTCGCTTTCCTCTCTCCCGCCCGCTACGCTCTCCGCTCCGCTTCACCAACGACACCACTCCGCTATCGTGTAAGTATTTACATTGCCATTACTTAGTATAATACAATAACACTGTGACAATACTGTGCAATTAACTTGGCTCATAGAGAACTTAAGAGATAATCTAAGATAATCATTGACGTACTAATATTGATTTCAAAGAAGTTACCGGGAACTCGGGAGTAGGGCTTGCAAATATTCGAATGTTATTACAATAATTGTATGGAACATTCGAAATAGTATTCGAATGTTTGCAAGCCTTAGTCGGGGAGTTGGGATCCGTTAGTATTTTTTGTTCTAGTTCGACTAGCCCGGTGTCGAATGTCTAGCTACTTTGACTACAAGGTCGCGCGTTCGATCCCAGTTCAGTTATCTAGTACCCATAGTACAAGTTTTGCTTATATTGAGACTGTACGGCGGTATGTAATTTGTCCAAGAATATTTATTTATGAGTATATCATTTACTAGCTTACATTCGCGGCTTCGCCCGCGTTCACGAATGAGTCTTTTAATTTTTTCGGTTAATTAGCTCACAAATAACGTGACTTTGTATTGGTAAAAGAATTCTCAAAATCGGTTCAGTAGATCCACAGATCCTCCTACAAACTCACAAACTTTATTTCTTTATAATATTAAGTACTGACTTCCACCGGCGGCTTCGCCCGCATTTCCTTTTTTTGATAAACAGTATGCTATATTCTTCCTAATACTTTAGAGAATATGTGTACAAAGTTTCGTGATGATCGGTTGAGTAATTCCAGCGTGATAGCGTAACAAACACACTCACATTCACATTTATATTAATAGTAGCGATAGTAGGGATAGATTTATTTGATTATTTTTTATTTCTTACTTGTTTTGATATCCCGACTATATAGCCACGGACTGTAACTCAGCTTTCAACAAGTCTCATACTTGTTAATCGTCATTATGTTGATCGCGCAAAAACGATAATTTCATGTAGGAATCAAAGTGGACTTACACGCAACAAAACAGATGATACTATCAACGATAAACTGTAGCGTGCAGGATTCGGTTATTATTATGTAATTATCGTTTGCCTAATTGTGCAACACTTGCTGGTTACAAATGGACTAACGGAGATTTTATATGAGCATAAGTGTCTTCGATTTCTTTACATTTATTTTTGTTTGGAAATCAGATCAATGTTTTCAATTAAATATTTGTAAACGCAAAATTAAATTCGCTTCTTGAGTATTCAATATTACGAGTATACAGCCTTTTAGTGAGTACCCGCTTCTTTTTTATATGCATGTAAAAGCTGTTTGATCAGTGAATATAATTATAGTATTACCGCGCTATGAATCAGTATATAATAATTAATCTACCTACATTTCACTATTTGTCATTTTCTATAATAATAAAATTTCTTTATTCAAATATTAGTTACTTGATTTGAGTCACATTTCTATACACCTGTCATAAAATTATTCCTTAACTACCTGTTACCCGCTGTTTCGTCCGCATTTTAGCTACAAATAAGGGTTGGTTTAAATTTCTCGATGTTATTAAAAAAAAATAGGTATCTGCCAGTTTTCTTTTAATAAAAGTAGACTGTACTATGTTGTAAAACAAGCATCTGTCAGTGAAAGTCTTGTTACCATCGCTCAATCTGTCTGTTTGTCCTGGTCTGTCTAAGTACCTATTTACTGACAAAAAAAAAGAACTTAATTACATTTTTCAGTTATCCCCATAGTACAAACTTTGTTTAGTTTAGGACTAGATGATTAGGTCAACTTTCAATCTGCGTTAGTAGAAAAATTACGAGAATTGGCCTTCTGAGGTCGTTTTATATGTTTAAACAAAAGTAAAGTGAGTTCATTAGCACTGTGGATTTAGAAGAAAGGGATTCGATAGTACCCACTTTAACATGTTTTCAGTTATGCTATGTTTACCTGTTGTAAACGCAAAGTTATATTAAAACTTTTACTTGCACGTACCTACCACCACTGCTGCAATCGTAGGACCTTCTGGAAAACAACAAAGTATCTTGTTTAGTATATTTTCTCAAAATTGACTTATCATAGAAATGTCGACGACTCAGACAGCCACCCAGTCAATTAAACTGTGTAATTAAAATTATTAGCAATAACGAGCAAATGCGCCTGTGTGCACCGCCTTAACGACTCTCGAATAAGCGCCACTAAAACGTTGCTAGTTGCTCGCCGTTCTGCTTTCATAGGTTTATGGATTTATTATTTAGTAGTTTTAGCAATTCAATGATGTAATATAACAACAATGTATTGGCCTCCACTCTACCTTATTGAAATGTTAAAACAAAATTATTTTGTCACCTATTGTTCGTAGATATAAAATAATCGCAATGTGAATGGGTTGATGTGTTCAAGACGTTAGAAAATTAAATTTATTGCCAACTAAATATCATGATAAATATGGAAACAATACCGTAAAGAAATAAAAAAATAAATCAAAGAGCACCTTATATGTCTCTAGCTTATATAAAACTTAACATATTTATTTTTAATTATACCTTAGCCGAAGGATAAAAAGCCGAAGGATTGTAGTCTATCAGATGCGCACTACTCATTAGATTACAATATAATTTCGGATTCTTATTCATTACATATTTTGTGCCATTAGGATTTCATTTAGCTATTAGATAGGTACTTAATATAAAATAGCAAATTTAAAAACATACGTCAAATCAAAAAGAAATATAGAAAAACAAATATGTACAAAAACTTTGCGCACAACCAGCCAGTCGCCAACAGCAGTGGACTTCCAGAATTAAAGTCAATGGTCAATTCTTCTTCTTTCTTGCAAAAATAAGCAGCTAAAAGTAACATAAAAGCGATTGTAATCGTAAAATATTTATTTACCATTAAGGTAAGGAACCCTAATAATAATGATCGAGAAAAGCGCCGCCATAGCGGCGGCACGCGTCCCCAGCCCGTCCACACAGCAACACACGCCGTCCGTTGCGGCGGAGGTGACACGTGTGGATCTTCCCTTACTTCAAATAAGATAAAATGGTCGTAATTAGGTCTTTACATTCAGTACCGTCGAAATGTGATAATTTTTTGGTGTTGATGTGTGCATAGTGTTCTGAATTTACTTATGAATAGGTAAGTAGAAAGTGAACCATTAAGAACAATTATAGTTACAATAAATATATTTAAACTCATGCCATCCAAAAGACGTTGTCCTGTCCAATATTTTTTTTTTCATTATACCCCAAAAATAGCACCCCCACAAAATACCTATACGGAGTTGTGGATTGAAAAAAGAATTGGAAGGTTCCCATTTTTTTTTATATTATTCGTTAGTTATTTTATTTGCAAAAAATTATTTTAGTAAAAATATTTAAGAATAATAAAATACATACCTACAAACTCTGCGCATTGGTGCAAACCAATAATAATCGACGGAATCGTATAATATTTAAACTGGAACACGGTGCACGAAGTAGCTATGAACTGGTAGAGCTGATAGTTTGTTTATGTATATGGTCTTGATTTTTTTTTACGTGACAACGTCTTATAATTCGATGGAGCCGGCTGCACGCACGAAAAAACATGACGTATGCGGCGTTACCTCGCTCTGAGGCGTTCCATTAAAATTTTCTTTTATATTATTACTTACACAAAGCCAGTATTTCTAGTAATTTGGTAAATTTGTAATTTGATAAGTATTTTATATATAATTGTCTTACATATACCTATCCATATCATAACAATCCAATCCTGTTAATATTATATTGAGAAAGTTTGTGAAATCATACATACATATGTTTGTTACTCTTTCAGGGGTAAACGTTTGAACGGATTTGATGAATTATGGCATACATATAGAATATATTCTGGATGAATACATAGGATACTTTTTATCCGTGTACTGTATTCACGAGGGGCGAAACCGCGGGTAGAAGCTAGTGTGAAATAAAAGAACTGTTATATTATTTCAAGGAATATGATGGTTTTACGCACTCTACTTAAAGGGCAAGTAATTACCGCCCTAACGGAATATCTAGACTGGAACACGGTGCACGAAGTAACTATGAACTGGTAGAGCTGATAGTTTGTTTATGTATATGTTCTTGATTTTTTTTGACGTGACAACGTCTTATAATTCGATGGAGCCGGCTGCACGCACGAAAAAACATGACGGCGTTACCTCGCTCTGAGGCGTTCCATTAAAATTTTCTTTTGAAAAATGCAAACATTCCATCAGTATTTTCTTATGACGTTGTCACGTTCAACTATCGTCAGTAAATCGACTTTACAGACAACCGATTTTTTTATTTTAATATAAGAGGGGGGCAAACGAGTATGTAGGTCAACTGAGGCCCTACCGCCGAAGCTGACGCTGATTACCATCCGGTTTTTTTAATGCATATGTCAAATTTCAGCTTAGATATGTGATAATTGTATTTAGCTTAGATAATAGAAACCCTGGAGCTATACCGAATGAGCTGAAGATGTTCGTAAATACCTAAAACGTAATACCTATTTTTCGAATAAATATCATCATCATCAGGTCATTTTAGTCTCCACTACACGACCCTCTCGAGTCTGTCTCGTCAGACAGATGGAGGATTTGGCCTACACTCCCCACGCTGGCCAGACGGGTTGGGGAGGCCTGATCGATGTTCCATAATGCATGTCCCTTAGTCGCTTTGTACGACATCCATGGGAAGAGACGGAGTGATTCTATTCTAGTCTGCCGGAAACCACACGGCTAAATATATTCGATGGTAATCGGCTTCAGCTTCGGCGGTAAAGCCCCTGGTGGGAAGCAATCTCCACCGCCCATGGAAATCAGCAACACCAAGAGATCGCCGATCAGTTGCCAGCCTTTTAAGGAAAATATACACTCTGTTCTTGAAGGCTCCCATGTCGTAATTGTTCGGAAATACCGCTGAGGGAAGTTGATTCCACAGTTTCACCGTTCATAGTATAAAGTGTCTTAGGAAATGTACTATAGTAGATCGCCAATTATCAAGATTTTTAATTTATGTCGAGTTGTACGATAGTAGAATTCAGCGGCAGGTATCAATTCAAACAGCTCATCCGAGCACTCCCCGTGATATAATTTGTATAGACCGCAAAGAGACGCTAAGATAACCACTCTTATTGAACCCGCGTCAAATTATAGTCGATGTTTACAAATACAAATTACAGTAGCGAAGGTCCGAAATGTAATACAAAGTTGTGTGGTTGGGGTTTCCTTTTATGTGTAATAATTTTTAGTAGTCGGAAATCATAGTGTTTATTATGGCACTTAAGTAAATTAAAAAAAATAAAAGTATAAATAAAATCAACAATACCAAGTAAATATTATACTTATGTGTGCGGTCTCTCTTAATCACTGAGTTTTAATAATATATATATATATATATATATATATATATATATATATATATAAAGGCTGGGCCGATTTCGCTATTTCTTTTTATGTTGCACTAGCGGCCCGACCACGCTTCGCTGTGGCTCAATCTTTTCGTTTCCATCCATTTCCTTAGAGATGGCGCTGTATGTGCAAAAAGATTTTCCCGCTTTTCTTTTAAAAATTTTCCAGAATTTTCTTTGCTATAAACCTCACGGAGCCCGAGACCTTTCCAACGAATGCAAAACCGTGGAAATCGGTTCGTGCGTTCTGGAGTTATAGCGTCAGGAAGGAAAACCCGACTTATTTTTATATAGTAGATTTGTTATTGTCAGGAGAAGATTCTTATGAGAGGAAAAAAATAAGAAAGTTGAGCGGAAATTAGAAAATTTAAGAAAACTGAAACTGAACGACCATATTAACTATTTTAATGTAGCTTTATGTCGTTTGACAGAACTGTCAGTCATTTGACAAATTGGGCGAAACCAATTCGAATTCAATATTCATTGTTAAAAAGACAGGACAAAGTCTGTCCGGTCAGCTATTAATACAATATATTTGCACTAAGGTGGTTTCATCTTCACTTAAGGGCCACGCTCGAGATATTACGAGAAAATTTTAGGTTTTCATACATTATTTATTATTTCATTTATTATTGACGAGCTCGGTGGTCGAATGGTTAGCAATGGCCACTTTGACTCCGAGGTCGCGGGTTCGATTCCCGCACAAGACAAACATTTGTGTGCATGAACATGTCTGTTTGTCTTAGTCTGGGTGTTTTCTATGTGTTATAAGTATGTATTAACAAAAAAAATGTATTTAAGTACATTTATCAGTTGTCTAGTACTCATAACACAAGCTTTGCGCTTAATTTGGGACTAGATGGCGCTGTGTAAATTCCAGAAATATTTATTTATTATAAATTTACCGTTAATTATGCCCTCAAATTATATTTTTATGTCTTAGTGACACAAGGTAAATTGGTATTATTTTTACACTTAGTAGATAATTGGATTAAAATTTATTACCTAACTACTTACTAATAAAAACCAAGTAGGTAACCTAAAACCAAACATTAGTCTTAGCCACTTTCTGCATAAAAAACCGGACAAGTGTGAGTCGGACTCGCCCACCGAGGGTTCCGTAGGTACGTAGTATCATTATTAAATTTGATATTTTTCATTATAAATAAGAAAAAAGCGTCAAAAAAATAAATAAAATATATTTTGCAATGTGTACATCAAGCCCTTTCATATGATACCCCATTTGAACTAGTAGTTTCAATTTGAAATTTCGACACCCTATAAAAATATAGACCCCCTATTTTTTAAGATCTATTTACAAATGTATAGTTTTGAGATTTATTCCTGTACTTTTAGTCTATAACGATGTTACTTGCCAAATTTCATAGTTCTAGGTCAACGGGAAGTACCCTATAGGTTTTGATTCCCTTGACTGTGTCGAAATATGCGTATTTTGCTGAATAAACGGCCGTAACTTTTTTCTACGTAAACTTAGCAGTTTGATTTTTTTTTAACTTCATGGGACCGTAGACCTGAGTATACAGTTCAAATTTCAGCTTGATACCTCCACGCATTCTCGACATAGAAATTCTTGACAGACAGACAGACAGACAGACAGACAGACAGACAGACAGACAGACAGACAGACGGACAACAAAGTGATCTTATAAGGGTTCCGTTTTTCCTTTTGAGGTTCGGAACCCTAAAAATAACCTCATGGTATTCTTCATCTACAAACGGAGATATGTAAAACAAAAAATATGGTACATCTGCTACATCCAAAATAGGATGTCCTCCCTAATGAAATTAAAAATAGATGTAGTGATTTTTTTATAAGTGTATTGTGACATTGATTTATATATAGAGTAGTCTCTATAGTGTCTTAAACTATATAAATGCACAATAAGTAGAGACACAGACCTTTTGTGAGAAATATAGCTTTATTTTGCCATTATTATTATATCGTTCGGTAAAATAAATACCAGTCTTCTGTGATAGAGGCACAGAAAAAGCAAAGAGATAGAGATTGACTTTTTAAAACAGATACCGGTCTTTTGTGGTAGAGACACAGAAAAGGCAAAGAGATAGGGATTGATTTTCTTGACATATTAATATTACATTAATCGAGAATAATGTTGCCGGTCTTCTGTAGTAGAGATACAGAAACGAGCAAAGAGATGGAGATTAACTTTTTGTGAGGAAGAGAGCATTTTCATGCCACTATTATTGCATTGTCCGGAAAAAACGTTCTCTGACTGTACTCATCGGACTGTAATTGGCTAACGACATTGGCCAAAGAGATATAGGACATGTCGCGTTATACTTTGCAAGTATCCACTAACAGAAGGCAGCAAAATAACAATACACACAGTTGTATTCATGTACGTGAGGTCACCAGACGTAAGGAGATGCGTTTGCAGCGGAAGTGTAAGCACTCGAGCAATACTTTTGTCTCTAACACAATAGTGTTAGAAAGGCAAAGAGATAGAAATAGATTATTGGATTGCCCGAGAATACCGTAACCGGTCTTCTGTGAATATTAAATTTGCAATAAAACAACGAGCCCTAAATGTCTATTTATCGAGTTTTGTTACTCATTGTTCAATTGCAAGTGTTGCAACAGCGGTCATCGGTCACTTCCGGTTGTTCATTATCTACTATGCAGTACTGCATATCCTACAATTATCTAGTGTTTGCAACTTTCAATTAACAATAGGTACTTAAGTTTTATCACTGGCTCCATTAAGCTAGAGTGGTATTGTTTAATAGAGTAAATTTCAAGTCCTGTCTTTTTTATAGATATAAAAAATACCCGCCATAATGAGTACTATATCGGGTGGCAGACAATCACACAGCCCGCCTGATGTGAAGCGATTACCGTAGGCATATTAACGCTCGTACCATGAAATGTTGCTCCTTTTACTAAAAATACCTGATACGAAATAATAGAACTATCTCCTAAAACAGATACATGTAAATAAAAATTTCAAGTTCTCTCCAAAATTAGATCATCATTATCATCAGCCGGGACCCTACCTCTCTTTTACACAACAACCCTCTGTCATTTGGCTCCGGTATTCTGTGACTTCCTCAGTCGGGTAGCGTACAAATGCCATGTACCCTACCTCTCGCTAGACCTTGCCGATGAGGTTAGCTTTGGCTCTAAATATCGTGGTGAACCACCAAATCAGTTCTAATTGTCAATCAAGGCCTAGTGCCGCGCCATGGTGTATTTTCTTTATTTCATAACTAATATGCTAATACAAACAATTTGATGTTATAATGGTGAGCTTATTTCTACAAGAGATGTCCAAACAAAAAGCCAACCTTAATGGTTGTACTCGAAACAATATATTATTGGAAGGATAACAAAAACCACGTAAAAAGTATCTTGGTAGAGCACTATGTATCTAATAACTAAATATTCCTGGACAAATTACACACGGCCATCTAGCCCCAAACTAAGCAAAACTATGGGTACCAGATAACTTATATATACTTGAATATTTTTTTTTTGTAAATACATATATGTATAGAAAACACCCAGACCAAGACAGACATTTTAATGCACACAAATATTTGTCTTGTGCGGGGATTGTACCTGCAACCTCGTAATCAAAGTGGCCATTACTACCAATTCGACCGCCGAGCTCGTCAAATCTATATAGAATCGTGTCTCCACTTTAGTGTTTTCAATGGCAAACATTAAATCATAACAATATATAAATAAAACATAAAATTGAATGGCAATTGCAGTAAGCTAATCATTCTATCCTTCAAAATTTTATACAATGGAATATTGCGAAGAGATGAGCGGGGGAATCACGCTCCGGTGCGCTCACGCATATACCTCATTTACATGGCGAATACAACATCGTAGCTCTCTCGAAACCATCTTATGAATATAGACTAGTCCGTTGAATAACACGTTACACTTAACACGAATATTACTGTGATTTGATAAGAACGGCCAAGCGAAACGTCTTTTCTGTGCCTAGAAATGGGAGCTGTTTACCATCCAATAGGCTAGAAGGCTAAACTTATAAAATATAAATAACAGTATCGTAAAATAAACAAAACTAGAATTCTGCGATCTTAAAATTTTAATAACTTATGTCCGACTTGTTTTATGGTCGATCAAAGTTTGATGGGAAAGTCCAATTTAAAAGGATGATACTATATAAAAATAAATAACAGGTTGCACTCCGGGAGTGCCGGTAGAAGTGAAAACTTGAACATTAACGTTGTGCATTTTTGAATATTTTGGAATGGTTAGGAAATAATTTCGCACGAATTGCTTTATTTATCAGTATAGCAGTACTATCACGCCAGTTCAACATTTTTACCCATCCCATAAAAGTGCACAAAGCCGCTAAAGAAGTTTCCACTTCAAAAAAATATATATTTACTTTGGAAAAACAACAAAAAATATTATAACTTTTTTTACGGTACTAGCTACTTAAACGCAGTATTCAACATAACTGTCGTACAAATTACTGTTTTAATGTATACAAAATAACTAGGTGTGACGTCATAACTCCTTTTGTGTGGAACGTTATCGGGAAACTCCAAAATTGTGATTTTCAATTTATTATATCTCGAGAAGTTTTTATACTATCGAAGTAATTCTTTCACCTATTATATTATAAGACGTCTTTACATAACAAATCGAAAGAAAAAAATGACGTCTAGCCTGCGCGCTGCGACTGCGCTTACGAGGGTGTCCTCATCAGCCTAACACCAAGTTATAGCAAATCGAACGCCTAAATTGCGTAAAAAAAAAACTTGTAAGTACTAGGTGCCCGCGATTGAAAAGTTCGATGGCATCGTTGCGCATGTCAGTCTAATCGATCACGCAAGTTAAGCTACATCGACCGTAGCCTATCTATGGATAGGCTACGGTCATCTATGGATGAGTTTATTTATCTCGAGCTCCTCCATGCTTTGGAAGGCACGTTAAGCAGTCGCTCGCAGAACAAATATGCGAAAAACAATTCAATATGGGTTACGACAATTGAAGCTGTTTCTTAAAATGGTACACATACACATGGTACATACTTACATAGTACATAGTAAAATTATTTGGAAACCAATGCCTAAAAATTGACTTCATATTCGACTTCATTCATATACATACCTATATATACTTCATTTATATAAACTACCATAACCCGGCGCCTGATGAACGCTATTAACCGAGCATGCGACCTGATTGCACTCGTATATAAACAATTGCAATTAATTCGTGTCACATTAATTATTGCGCAAGCTTGAATACATTTAGGATATTTAGATATCGTCTTACTGTACCGAGTTAGAGCGATGTTGGCTGGAGATAATTTATTTGTCAATTGAGTTTGCAAAGAGAAAAACAAAAACCGACTCCGCAAATTACTCTTCAATCGTAAGCACCACTAAATAGTTAAAAACACTGAACAGAACGCAATTTTACAATGTGAAAAAAAAAAATGGGATGGGACCAATCTGGAAGTTTCTTCAAAAATTCTTTCAAATAAAAAAAGATTTTTCAAATCGGTATATTTTTGTGAATTGACTCGCCATCATTTGTAGAACCAACATCAATCTCACCTGTACCTGGTGCATCTTACTGATTAGTAAACAAGGCTCTGGCGAATCAAATTGATATAGTATAATAACGACTGGAGAACGTACGTCCTCCTGACAGATAACAGCAGTCAAATGACAATGCCGTTGAGGGTTGTTGTATTCCTGCGAGAGTCATCAGAAGTGAGGAGATGCTACGTTAGCAGCGAGGGCGCTACACGTAGTAACTATCAAGTAGCCTGGCCTCTTGTTATAGGCTACTATAGAGGCTTATCGTTTTACATTAAGCAGGTCGTATGGTTTTTTAGCCCGTTAAGCCTTGAATAAAAGGGAAAGTTAACATAGCACTTGTACACCATAGATTAAATCGGTACTCATCGAGTAATGCGTGAAGTGACCGTAACCGAGATCCACTTTCCAGTTGCCACCACACAATAATCTGTAATTATGAACATTATCATAATTACTATGAACATCTAGATCGATGCTTATGTAAGCAAGTACAGTAACATTAATAATTGACGAGCTCGGTGGTCGAATAGTTAGCAATGGTCGCTTTGACTTCGAGGTTGCGGGTTCGATTCCCGCACAAGACAAACATTTGTGTGCATGAACATGTCTGTTTGTCTTGGTTTGGGTGTTTTCTATGTATTATAAGTATGTACTTACTTTGGGACTAGATGGCGCTGTGTAAATTGTCCAGAAATATTTATTTATTATTTAAAAAAATTAAAAATAAGAAAAAATATTAGGTATCAGTTAATAGCAAACATAAAATGCAGTAATGCAGCCCTTATGATTTTTGAAGTAGGTAAAACTTATTTACGCATGCTTGACTTGGGGAGCAAGCTGGTGAATGCGTGACTAGAGCGTTGCGAAAAGTGTGATCGGGCGAGGCGAACGGAAGTTGAGAGGTAGATATAAGTTAGTGGAGATCGAAATAGAGAGAGTTACGTTTCGTATATAGTATAATATATATGAAACGTAACTGGCTATGAGAGATTTTGTTGTTTTACGTTTATTCTTGTATTATATATATATACACAGATATATGTACATACATATAGATTTTTTTTATCTTTTATTTTTGGGGCTTATATCAGCCCCCTTACCACCATCTCTTATTGCGATTCAATAATTGAATAGATTGCTTATTCATACCAATGAATAAGCGACTCTATTGCATTTGAAATAGAGTCGCTTATTCATTGGTATAAATAAGCATTCTACTCAGTTATTGAATCGCAAAAAGAGATGGTGGTAAGGGGGCTGTTCCAGATATGCCAGCCCCATCGTACCCTAACCCAAGAGACTCAGTGATGAGATGCGGTAATTAGGTCAAAAACATTCTTGCCCGCACTGATGTAGGATTAGTCAATATACATTGAGCCAATCCTACATCGTTGATGTTCAATTTAAATTTTCTCATCAGTGAGCCTCTGTTTTGTTTATACTTGACACACTCCATCAACAAATGTTGGACATCCTCTATGACCCCTCACTTTTCACAATTAGGTGAGTCAGTTTTTTTCATGAGAAATCCAAACTTTTGATGGATAGTGTCCCGAACGTAGCCTCATTGCCAGTTTTATAGTGGTTCTTCCCATCCTTATATTGCCGAACCACGGTAGTCGAAGAGGTTGGTCTTGTATGGTCTTATACCAAATTCCTTTTTCTAACGATCTTTGGTCAAATACATATAGATGGAGCTAAAGAAGTTTTACTTCTGTCGTGTGATTGATAAGATGCTTGTACAGAATCATTAACACAGAATGGTGTAATGTTTATTTGTGTAATATAATAATATCACTCTGCCCAATTTTTGAGCACCGTACATTCTGTAAAACTAACGTCACTCGAGCTTCGATCATTAATACCAATGATGTTATATTTTTATAGATATGCCACTAAGCGTCAAAAACGAACACTCGAAAAGTAAGCTAAGTGTCTTACCTCGCAATTAGTTCGCACAATCAAGCCGACGAATCTGACGTTTGTAACGAATAGGCTATTTGACCAAAATTTTTTTCGGTTTTGACATATCAACATATAGTGACGTCTCAATAATATAACTATAGGTGAAAGAATTACTTCGATAGCACAAAAATCTCTCGAGATATTTTAATTTAAAAATCTCAATTTTGGTCTTTCCTGAAAACGCTCCATACAAAAGGCTACTGAGTTATGACGTCACAGGTTTTATTTTGTATGCATCAAATCAGAAATTTGTACGACAGCTATGTTAAATATTACGTTTATGTAATTAGTATCATAATAAAACTTATAGTATTTTTATTGCTTCTCCAATGGAAATATTATTTTTTAATAATTTCATACTTTTAAAATGGAATTTACCTCCAAACTTTGAACGACCCTAAAATAAGTCAGACGGAAGATATTAGAATGAAAGTTTGCAGATGTTTATAGTTTTGTGCGATATTGTTAAATAATTTATACAATTTTTGAAAATTGTCAAATAGCCTATTGATTGATAGGTAAAAATTCACTCTTCTGTATTTCGTAAATGCATAATTTATGTTGATAAAGTAATTAAAGCACAAGAGATCACATATCACACGAAAGTACACAATATTAATAAATTTTAACTGAGCTGGGGCCCTAACGCCGAAGCTGAAGCCGATTACCATTGGATTTTTTGATTACGAAAATCAAACTTTAGCTTAGATTGACGGTAATTGTGTTTAGCTTAGCTGGTAACCATAGAGCTCTACCGACTAAGCTTGAGATGTTTGTCTTTAACTTAACCCTAAGATCTATTTTCACGATCAAAAATTCCGATGGCAATCGGCTTCAGCTTCGGCGTTAGGGCCGCAGGTCGGCGGCACTGGCTATTAGTGTCTAAACACACCATACCGAACATACGCGACTGAAGTTCGGCGTCAATACTTTTTCAATGACTATCGACGCATTTGACCAAAATTACGTTGCGTGTTTTACATACGAATCTTAATCACGCGGAATTTCGGTCGCGGAATTTCGGCTTATGTACGACATTTAAACTAAAGTACGTGTTAAAATCAATTATTATTGTGTACTTTCGTGCGATATACATATATAGAGGCACCTATAGAAGAAGAAGGCGATAGTTTTGCAGAATGGGCATGGAAATGTAAAGCTTATCACTATGTAGATACATTTTACCATTTTTTTTTAAATAAGAAGGGAGATTGAGGGTTTGAAATGAATGAAAGAGGATCATTATATACTGTTACAAATAAATATACCGTATATTTAAGGATCTGTTTTGAAGGTTTAGAAATAATCGTAAAAATTACTCGTATGCTATAAATTTTAGTCCATAATCAATTAGATTATTTAAGCTATAAAAAGAAAACCTTTAAAATGCAAACATAAAAGGTGGTAGAAGGATCCAAGTATGGCCGGCCACGCTTCGCCGCCGGAGCAAGACAGTCCGCGGAGCGCGACGACTGACGACGGCGAAGTGACGGTACCATCGCCATAAGACAACACGCAGTATGGTTACTTTGACCATTCTCCGATTTCGATTGTACCTATTATGTATATCTATATCTATTTAGTTCTTAGGGCAAATCTGTCTTCATATTAATATTATGTATCTCTTTTTAATCACGGGCCAAGCCCGGTATGTTATTATAATATTATTATGATATTATTATTATATTATTTATATATTTAAACTTTATTAACCACATAAGTTACATAAGGATACAAAAGGTGGACGTAAGGCTATAAGCATTCTATACCAGTCAACCTTTGAGAATAGCAGAAATTCACGAATGCGGTCGAAAGCAGATGAAAAGAAAATAAGGTCTAGAAAATAGATATACTAATAATACAGACTGTTCAAATAACAGAAAAAATATATACTTACGACTGCATTAAATAAAATAAACATAATATAGTAATATCACTATAACAAACGTACATACATAGTCACATCAATGTGGTTAGGCGAACTGCATTGAGATAAATTAAATTATAAGAATAAATAAATGGCAGCAAATGCATCTAGTCTAGTTACAATTACTGACCACCTAAATAATAACTTTCTATCCACCAATATAAAATAATAACAAAACCTTGCGAGTATCTACAGTAACTTGAATTATATAATATAAAGCATATATTCTTATAATAATTCGATTAATTTATATATTCTTGTCCGGGAATTTTGATATTAGATGTTGACATACTGCTGAATGTATACATATAATTATATGATGCGTTGCCACCTTCCATACACTAACCATCACTGCACTTGTACAATACCGTAACGATAAACCTGGGCTGAACTAGAAAAACCCCGGAATATATTTAAAGAAATTCTAGAATTTTAGGTTCATATATGTAAGCATGGTGGTTTCCGGCAGACTAGAATAGAATCACTCCGTCTCTTCCCGTGGATGTCGTACAAGGCGACTAAGGGAAATACATTATAAAACATCGATCAGGCCTCCCCAACCCGTCTGGCCAGCGTGAGGAGTGTAGGCCAAATCCTCCTTCTGTCTGAGACGGACGAGAGAGGGTCGTGCTCCTGTAGCGGAGACTAAAATGACCTGATGATGATATGTAAGCATAATTTGACTTTCCCTCTTAGAAATGTGAGAGACAGCAATGTTGCAAACAAGGCATTACAAGCCAAAGAGATGGCGAGTCAAGTGAAGCTCGACTACCGTGCACCACGGATTTTTACTATCTAAGACTATTAATTGGGGACCTAAAACAGTGAGTTGTTACATTGTCATCATCGTCTGAACTGAACGTTAGGTATTCTCCCTTGTTGCTACCAAATCTGAATAGTAACCAAGGATGAGATGTTGAATTCATTGCAAGTTGCATCCGGGGTAGTATACTATTCAGATTTGGTAGCAACAAGGGAGAATTACCAAGCATTCGGATGATTTTGCAATTCATATTATTGGAATCAATGTGCTAGGTAACAACTCAATGTTTTAGGTCCCCATAGTGTTAGAAACTTAAAATCCGTGGTGCACGGCAGTTGAGCTGCACTTGACTAGCCATCTCTTTAGGCTTCTAATGCCTTATTTGCCATATTGCTGTCTCTCACATTGCTAAGAGGGGAAGTCAAATTCGAAAAGCTTCCTACTCCTACTAATTTCTTCTGATTAAATTCGTTGTGAGTTCCAAGGCAGCCGTAGTTTTACCCCCGGGACTGCATTGGACTTCATTGTTCATTGCCTTTTTTGGCGGTCGCCGCTGTTAATCCTGGAGACACAGTGGTGGGAATGTGTGGTGGGCCCCCTTTAAAGTAACCCCGGATGCGATATGTAACGTGTTCAACATGTCGTCCCGCTCCCGCCGCCGCCAAAGATCACACTCCCAGAGAACATGGTGTCCTGCTTGATCGAATTCATGATTGGTAGGATTTGTAAGTATAAGAAGAAAAATCACGGGGGCGTCTTAATATTAAAATGAGCATTATTATTTTGGTTTTTATATTGTAAATATATTACGAATAGTAATAAATAATGTGTATCTAAAACTCAAAACATAACTAAGACCAAAGATGTTCTCAAAACAACAATAAATTAAAAGCTTGTATAGCCAGCGTTTCCCAAAGTACTTAAGAGCCATATTACATTTTGACTGTGATTTTTTCGTAAAATGGCCAATTTTGGCGTTCTTGATCTCAGGAACAAAAATACATTAACAATGTTGACTTATTGAATAGTACAGAATAGCTATTCGCATAGTACATAGCGGCCTCGCTTTTTGTAAATTTTGCTTAACTTTTTAAATAAACCCAAAATTGCAGAGAAAGATTTTCATAAAATGCGCGCATTCAATATTTTGAGCTCCTGGATTGTAATACTGTTCCAAACAAATGAAATAAAAAAAATAGAATGTTATTTGTTATATAGTCGTATAGTACATAGCGGCCTCGGAATTTTGAAATATCATTGATTTAATATAGAAAAAAAACATTCTTTTAACCAAAAAAACTTCGAAAATCGCTTTAAGTAAACTGTTAATTTCTCGAATAAACGATAATATTATTGAGCAAAATTTATACGAGAATAATTATTACTTCATGATGAATAAACTTTGTACCATGAATTTATTATCTTATTTCAATAAAAACGATAAATATAACTTCAAAATTACTACAAAAAACGATGCACAGGCGGCCTTCGCGGGTTTAGTACTGCGCGAGAGCTCGTCAGCGTGCAAATGTAATAGGGCTCTTAAGTTCCGCGATACTAAGAATCCTAAGGGGTTTTGTGGAAAATTCACCAAAATTTCGCGTAATAATACAATGTCGGTTTCTGTTTTCATTTCAAAGATTCGAAACGTTTGGGAACCCGTGGTCTCAGCTAGATAGGCATTACGATCTATTAAGTTACTAAAAATTATGCTTGCGCTTGTAAAATAGAACTTATAAAAAACATAATGGTATAAATAATCATTAAAATAATTTAAATTAAGTTAAGTAACACAATTAAACTAAAGTAAATACAATTAAAATAAATACTAAATATGACTAACTATATATACAAACAAAAAAAGAAACGGATATAACAAAAACTAATTAAAATTAATAAAATATAATATCTAAATAGCATCAAAAAATAAATTAAATCAAATTATATAAAATATTGCCCGCCTGATGTGAAGCGGATACCGTACCGCTTCACATCAGGCGGTATTTATTATACCATTAAAATATTGCTTATATCAGGCATAAAAAAAATACAATCGAATCAAAAAAATATTAAATAGCCCGAAAAATATACAAGTCTGCAATAAAATTACAAATCAAGTTAAAATTATAAGAGCATAAAATGTAAATGTGTCTTATAATTTGAACGGCAACACGTACTTACGGAAATTAGGTATTCAGGTGAGGGAAGTTATAAGTGCCGGCACTACACACAATAATACAATAATTTTAAAAGGTATTCACCGTTTTACCGATGGGAATTTATACAAGTTGCAAATTGCAAGGTCGTAAACTGGATATAAGCGGAGAGCGAGTGTTGATAACATCCGGAGTGCGCAAAGGATGCTTCTCGGGGAACCGTTATTTTGAAATTTCTGGCGAAATATCAACCAATAATACTTTGAAATTTCTGGTATAGACCACGAAATATCATCGAATATTTAAAATGGACTAGAAATCTAGGTATTGAGCGTACACTGTTGTTAATGATAGCGTTATGAATTGAAAGTAAAATTATTTATGATTTATATAAACATATTAATGTTTATTAGCATAATAGCGACGTGCAATTAATAAAAAATTGTGACTTAAAACTAGAAGATTGTTAATAAAAAGAACGGAGAACGGAGCCCGGTGCCTGTAGATTGTAGTAATTATTTTATCAATTAAAAAAATAAGTAAAACGGTGTTTTATATGGCCTACCCTACACTATAACAAGAATGGGCTTAGAACGCTGTTCGTAATAAATTCAGTGCTTTTACTATGTCTGGTAGGAGACAAGCATATAGTCTGCCTGATGTAAAGCGGTTACCATAGCCATAAAAAAGCTTGCAATATAAAATATCGTCATCGTGCGCCACTCTGCTGCCAACATAGCAACTCATCCTTCTTGGTGACCTCAAATCTGAATCATATTAAGAAAAGATATTCTTTTAATAACTGTTACGGACCGCATTAAGAATATCTTTTTTTTTACATAATTATGAGCTTCGTTCTTGTCAATTTAGTTGCATCCATTCGGGATTTTCACATTCTTCTATATTTGGTTTATCCTTGGCCTTCGACTGTCTTGCTTTCCTTTTACCATAACTTTAGGGACGAGCACTACAAAGTGGCCGTATTCCCTTGACGACAAATATCCTATTTCTTCGAATATACATATTTTAAGTACTACTAAGCCGACAAAAAGGTAATGGTTATTCCCAAAATAGACATTTTATAGACATCTTAGCTAATTTGTAATATACAAAAATGAAATTCAAATGCACACAGATTATCTTGTGTAATTCCATTTCGTGGTAAGAGCACGAGTATCGTCCGCGAATTATTGGACATGAACACGTTATTTAATGTTTTAAGACGACATTCAAATTTCGGGTAGGACACGATTGTCGATTATTGTTCCGTGACGGTGAAAATATCGGCAAATCTTTTCTGAGAAATGTATACATCGCATTGGTGTATTTATCTGAAGTAGATTTATTGTAATGCTTTTGGGATGGCATCGATGTTGAAAGTCTGAAATCATTAAATGCATTACGAGCTGTAAGAGTAAGGCTTTTGAGCAACGATCACAGATTATTTATTTATTTTCTTTATTCAGGACATTAACAGTATAAATAAGATACAGATTATTTCTACAACAGATAAAGCCAATAATAGCTGACCACAAAAGTAAGAGGAGAAAAATGTATACAGTAGACTACTCATACACTATGTAATCTAATTTAATATACTTTTATCACAGTATAAGTAATCTTTTGGCCGTGTGTTTTCCGGCAGACTAGAATAGAATCACTCCGTATCTTCCCGTGGATGTCGTACAAGGCGACTAAGGGAATTACATTATCAAACCTCGATCAGGCCTCCCCAACCCGTTTGGCCAAATCCTCCTTCTGTCTGGGACGGACGAGAGAGGGTCGTGCTCCTGTAGTGGAGACTAAAATGACCTGATTATGGAGTAATCTTTTATACACAATAATAAAACACAACAGTTGTTTTAAAATTACAGAATTAGTCTCACATGGCGAAGGCTGATAATGTTTCACGAAATCTAATTAAGCGTAAAAGAGCGGCACAAATTAAAAGAAAAGGACTTCACATTTTTATTTAAATGAGAGGGGCAAACGAGCATGTAGGTGACATGATGGAAAGCATCCACCACCGCGTATGAAGATCAGCAATACCATGGAGTAGCCGATCCGTTACCAGCCTTTTAAGGGAAATATAGACTCTGTTCTTGAAGGCTCCCATGTCGTAATTGTTCGGAAATACCGCTGAGGGAAGTTGATTCCACAGTTTCACAGTTAATTTAGTAGCTTTAAAAGAAGACATTGTTTAAAAAGAAATTATGTGCATGGCTATTGAATAAATGTTATTATACTGTTAAGGCATATTTAAATGACAAATTTATTGAAATGTAAATTTTACTTTAAAATATATAAGCTAATTATTATTATTAAAATGATATGAATGAAGTAAATATTTACACGCCCCTGCGAGGGTAAAATAAGTTGGACATGTAATTATATAACACCTATATGTTATATACTGACATATTACCTTATTTTCGCAAATAAATTATCTTATCTTAAGAGCTTGGGGTGTAAGTGGTTCATCAACATCTTTGAACCAAAGCCTTTCACCTGCACGCGGTACACCCTGCTGACTGACAAACGAAGCTCTGGCAAAAAGAGAGGTAGGGAGCGTAATTGTAAGCTGTCCGACTGGGGAATGTGCCTCCGCCTCACAGAATGCCGTAGCCAAATAACAATTCCCTTGAGGGTCGTTGTGTTCCTGCGAGTCAGTGAGGTTACCAGAAAGGAAGGAGATGCTGCGTTGGAGCGGGGGTGGCGGCGCGCGAGTGATATTTTATGTTACAAGCGTTAATATGGCTACGGTAACCGCTTCACATCAGGCGGGCCGTATGCTTGTCTGCCACACGACGTAGTATAAATAAAAAAAATTGGTTGCCTGTAAAGTCGGTATACGGGCGAAAGTTTTACGTGACAACGACTTTGAGTGGTAAAATGTTTTCGAGTGGAAGGGACGCATGCCTTTCACTTTTTATGTCTGTCTCTCTCGCTCTTAGAAGGGACGCGTGCCTCTCACTCGCTCTCATTGTGAGCGCATAACGTGAGCGCGTTTCTTGAAGTGTCACCCGGCTAACCAATTTAAGACGTTGTCACGTCAAAAAAAGATGCACTATTTCTCGGACCATCTTGGTGACCTCACAAACTCGCAAAAGTATAGGTACAATGAATGGGCCTCCTGATAATTATTGTTCTATTAAAAGGAGGCAAGTGCTTTCACTTGGAAAAGTATTTTTTTTAGGGGTCTGGGATAATTTCCAGACATAGCTTTAAAAGTTACCAAGCTGATATGAGAGGAAGCAGGTCATACCTATCTGCCGAGTCTGTGAAGGCAGATGGAGTAGGAAGGCTCTAGAGGTGGAGGCCGTATGTGTGACCAATTATGGAATATTTAATTTACTGCCGAATCAGTGACGGCAGATGGAAGGCTCTAGAGGCGGAGGCCATAATATATGTGTGAATAATGTTATAATAGTTAGTTAACAGTATAGTTTTATGTTTACAGGACAAAGTCAAATTCAGTGCTGAGCGGCGCAGACAGCAAGGAGCCCGTGCCGGCGCCTTCGCCAGCGGACTCTGGGGTTGCGGAGCTCGAGAGGGACCATCATGACTATAGGTGAGGGAACTGACAAACTATCAAAAAACTCAAGTTCTTTTATAAGGAGTTATCCTTAATAAAACCACGTAAGACGCCACACACCCACTGAAGACACTGGAGCCATGGGCCGAATTAAAATTTGTCGTCAAACCTCATTCATCCCACTGCTGGGATACGGGCCTCCTCTTAATCGAAGGGGTTTAGAGCATACTTCACTACTTCTTGGGAATAAATGACTATCTAATACTGCGGCTGAAGTGAACCCGTTATACACAAACAGACGTTATTTTTACGTCCATTGCTTACGTTACGGCTCTCCTACTTACCCACTTTATGAGATTGCGAACTTTCCACTATCACCGCGGTGAATCGCCGTAACTTATCACGGCAATTGCGGCCTGTTTCTATGAATTGCTTTCCTCGTTTGATCGTACTTTCACAATAACATAGTGATGTATTTTATCTTTCACAATTTTTGACGAGCTCGGTGGTCGAATGGTTAGCAATGGCCACTTTGACTCCGAGGTTGCGGGTTCGATTCCCGCACAAGACACATATTTGTGTGTATGAACATGACTGTTTGTCTTGGTCTGGGTGTTCTATGTATTATACGCATGTATTTACAAAAAAAAAATAAGTATAATATCAGTCATCTATTACCCATAGTACATTACAAGCTTTGCTTAGTTTGGGACTTGATGACAGTGTATAATTTGACCAGGAATATTTATTTATTATTTTAACTTTAAGTTCCATAACAAAACTAATTTCTCTACTGTTACGTAGTACCATTACTTATACTGTGCTACTGTTGTATTTTTATTTCAACTTGTTTGCAAAACTTTATTATCAAGTTTTATATTACACATCTTCTGGCCATCATCTAGCCGTGTGGTTTCCGGCAGACTAGAATAGACTCACTCCGGGTCTTCCCGTGGATGTCGTACAAGGCGACTAAGGGAAATACATTATAAAACATCGATCAGGCCTCCCCAACCCATCTGGCCAGCGTGGGGAGTGTAGGCCAAATCCTCCTGCCTGTGACAGATGAGAGAGGGTCGTGCTCCTGTAGTGGAGACTAAAATGACCTGATGATGATGATATAACACATCTTATGAATATATATACGAGTACAAGGGAGGGCTATCCCCATAAGGCATATCTTCCAGTCAATCCTTTGAGTCCCTGAAAGAAATTCGTGAAATGACTTCTATCATTATCAGTAAATCAGTTATTAAAGTATTTATTTATAAGTTATTTTTAGAGTAATTGGCCATCATCTTTAAAGCCAAGCCGGCCTTAACTTCACGTGGTGCACCCTGTAAAGACAGAACGTTACAACGGTTAACGAATCAAAAGAGGCTCTTGTAAAATTGAGGGAGGGTATTCCATACTAATCCCAATTCGGATAGTCGCTCCTTCAAAGAAGACCTTCTAATGAAATGCTGGTAGATAAAACAAATAAATATATATTAATATAAGGATATATTATTGAGTGATGTAACGAGCGTCCATAGGCTGCGATGACTGCTTTCCATCAGGCGAGTCGTGTGCTTATTTTCCATCTTAGTTGTTTAAAAAAGAATATAAAAATAAGTATAAGGCGTGTTTAATTAATAATAATGTAAATATGTTTCAGTACAACTGATCGTCTCAGAAGTCATGAGGTCCGGCTGCGAGCACCTCGCGGCCTCATGCTGCAGAGCTACAGCGCTCGCGCTCGAGATGAGAGAGACACCGAGCTGGCGCGAGTGCGTCGAGACCGAGCTTTACTACGGCAGAGACTGGAAGACACCGAGTGGAGTCTGTGCCAGAGGGCCGGGGAGATAGCATTACTGAAGACTCAATTGAAGGATGCCCAGGTTAATATTAATATATATTATATGTACGGATAGTATTATATGTAGTCCGGATTAATATTGATATATATTTAGTACGTGTTGAGTGTCTACCCTAACTGAAAAACTACCCACTTTTGACTAAGATGTTGCTGACAACAATGCAAATCCATAGTTATAAGGCAAGAATTAAATTGTCTCAGATTTATGGACTAGCAGTTTGCAACGAAATAGAAGTCGTTTTATAAATATGTTGAAGCAAGTTTGTGTCAGAGTTGGGGGTGGAGAGGTCGGGCATAAGAGTGGTGAAATTCGATACTTTCCGAAGACTATTATGAGAAATAGTTTACCTTACTCAATAGTTACTGTCTCAAAATAACATAGAGAAATAGAATTATGTATTTCACTGTGGTTAACCATACAGTCAATAAAATATAATGTGGTTCACAATCATGTAGATATAGTTATTTATTCGATTTTTTGTTATTTCCAGAACGAGCAAACAGCCAAAGGCCACGAATATTTAACACTGAAAGCAGACTGCCGCCAACTGAGAGAGGCTCTAGACAAGAAAGAGAAGGATATCATGAGACTACGAGCAGAATCAGAAGAAAAAGAGAAAACAGCCAATCGACTGCAAGCTGACGTAGATAGACTAACAAACGATTTAATGGTGAACGTAGCAGACCTAGCCAAGACTAAGGAAAACAGCAAGAACGAAATAGAACGACTAAAAACTGAAATAAAAGAGCTACGACAAGAATTGTCTGATGTTTCTCTAAGCGGATACGAGGGTATTGAATGCGGAAGAACTTTGAGAGGAATATATGACGTGTGCAAGACGAATGAATATCACTGGACTTCGAGCGATAGCGCTTTAGAAGATGCCGAAGTTCAAAGGCTGAATGGTGAACTACCTGATCCTTGTGGAGATCCTTGCGCAGCTAGTGCGATAGTAGAAAGGCTCAAATGTGAGTTGGAAACGAAAGACGCACAATTCAACAACGAAAGGAGAAGATGGTCGGAGGAAAAGGACAAAGTATTGAGATACCAGAAACAATTACAACAGAACTACGTCCAAATGTTCAAGCGATCCCGAACCTTAGAGGCTGAAGTGGACGGTCTTAGACTAGAGCTGGAATTGTGCAACAAGAACATGAAGAATTTAAACAAACACGGAAAGACGATAGAGTTGTAATTACATTACCAAATTCTATAGCGTTAAATATTTATATAGAGAAGGCTATTTGTTATCCTGTAAATATTTTTGTATAAGAATTTATAGTATTTTCTTGCCTGTGTCGTTTCTGTAGATATACATATTATTTTGTTCAATGCATAATACTCAGCTGGCATGATGCGTCATTATATTGTTTAATTTATACCTAACAATAATAGAGATGAACAACACGGTAAATACTTTACATAATTCCGTCAAATAAAATAACATTATTATGGTATATACCATGAAGTTAATATGTTAGCGTGCATTTATCTACTTTTTTAATATGTATACTATATAACTAAAAATATTGTATGCAGATTTGCACGAAATTCGACAACCATCTTTTCACATATCCGTGCACTTATTCAATATAGACAAAACACGTGCATTTCGGTATTAATATGTTATTATTCGCCATTAGAGAGAAGAAATGCTAAACCGTCTATTTTTTATTTGGGTGCCAAATTATTCGGCCCGCCTGATTTAAAACCCGTAGACTTTAATAAGAGTGTTTATTTGTTATGTCCTAGCAACTCCGCGACTATCGTAGAATCTCACTGGTGACTCGCCCATAGGAACATGACAATTCATATGGATCTTGTTATGCGAGTGCGGTGTGCTGCGAATTGTTCAGAGTGCTTAGTGCGAGTTTTTTATTCGCGTTCTATCATGTCAACGTAAACAAACCGACCAAATAGAGAAGAACTCTCATGGTGTGAATTTTTATGACGCGTGTTACATATCAAAATTACGTGGCTTACTTGCTCACATTTTGAAGTGAGCAACCCGGCTACTTTGGATATGAAACTGACAATATGGAAGTTTTTCTCAATTTGGTCGGGGTGTAAACGTTAACATGTTCGAGTGTGACCAAAAAACTCCCACCATAAATTTGCCAAATTACGAAAATGTCACAAACCCAGTGTCTTCTTAATACCACATTATAAAAATACTGTAGATTTCAAAGAACTATATTAGCAGTAAGTCACTAAGTGCCTGGTAATTTGAGAACACTATTTATATGTTTTATGCTGCAACTACACTGTCATATAAATATGATCGTACATCTAGGAGTGAAATGTGAAACTAATAATAAGAAGATTCCAGGTTCGAATCCTGGCAGGGTCGCCATGTAAGGTTGGGAGATGATGCAAACACTGTGTCTCGAGTACAGGTGATTTTATTAAGAGAAGATTAATATATCTAGTAATGATACATAAAGGGGTATTCACACTACAATATCTATAATCGCGTAAAAGCTACTATACGTTAACCGACATGTTAGCCGTGTTGGTCATGTTGTCTAACAATTTAGCTGTGTATGGACGTGTTATCAATTAAAATATATGCCAACATGATTGACACGGCTAACATGTTGACTAATGTATGACAGCTTTTAAAATAACATGTTAGGACATGTTGATATTACACGAGCGTAGATATGTCATATTTATTTGACTCCTAGATCTATGGTCATATATAGATGGTGTAAATGCAGCATTAGTGAAACGATTGAATAATTATAATCAATATAGTTATCTATGTGATTCAGACAATATTTGTAAAGTTATTTGGGACCTGTATGAACAATATAGCCCCACGAGTAGATGTAAGAATATTATAGAAACGGCCCCATAAAAGATTTATGATAGGTAGACAGAGTGCCTATTTTAAGTTATTGTAGATAATAAAACTATTTTCAAATATTTATCGTTTTATATTTCTTTAACCTTAAGCCTAATATAATGTAATAAATACATAAATATTCTTGGATAAATTAAATACCGCCATCTAAGTTCCAAACTAAGCAAAGTTTGTACTATGGGTAATAGATAACGGATATAATACTTAAATACTTACATTTTTTTTAATACATACTCGTACATGTAATACATAGAAAACACCCAGACCCAGACAAACACATGTTCATGCACACAAATATTTTCGGCGATCGAACCCGCGGCCTTGGAATCAGTGGCCAATACTAACCATTAGACCACCGAGCTGTCCTCGTACGTAAGTAATAAAAATTAGTATATTAACCTTAAAATTTTGAATAATGTCATAGAAGCAAATGTGATGTCTTGGAGAAAATATCTATACATTGAATGTTTTTCGATTTTTTATCAAAATTGCTTGAAATATATTATCGTTCGGTGGAAAGCGAAATGCCTTTGAGATGTGGTGCTGGAAGAAAATGCTGCGCATATCTTGGACGGCTCACCGGACCAACGTGTCGATTCTTAAACAACTAAAAATAAAAATGAGACTCTCCACCATCTGTCTCCGAAGATCCCTTGAGTTCTTTGGCCACATTGCCCGGAAACGTGGTGACAATCTGGAGAGGCTTCCTGTCACCGGTAAGGTAGACGCCAAAAGACCACGGGGCCGAAGTCCGATACGTTGGTCCGACCAAATCCGCACTGCTCTCGACACCAGCTTACATGATGCAGTTCACGCCGCAGAAGACAGGAACAAGTGGCAGAGCATCATCCGTGCAAAAGTGCGGCCATAGTGTCACGACCCTCAGTAATGAGGAAAACGACGCAAGGAGGGAGGAGGAAAGCGAAAATGCCAATCTACATCTATCTACAGACCAGCTAGGTAGCTAATAGGTATCTAGCTAAACATTGGCAATTTTCTACCTTAAAAGTATTTGCCCTTCCTTAAACATAATACATAAAGTTCATTATGCTATGTACAATTTCGTTGCAAAAAGTAGCTTCTATTCCATTCCGCGACGGTGTAAATTGAGCCATTGTGTATCCAACGAAACGGGAAGATTAAAATATAAAAGTTCAGCAAATAGGTGCCACGTGTTTATTACATACACACTTTGCTTAAGACTAAATCAGGAGCAGAATCTACAAAACTAAGATTACGCGAGTACGCTTACATTCTCACTGAACACGTAAAAATACCTACACATAGGTATTTCAAATCATACTTATTATTTCAAACACCATTATGTTTCTAATATCACTCGCGATTATACTTGAGATCAAAGAGGTTGAGATATTTTTATCGTAATTAAAATTTAGATTTCAGATTGGAGAGACCAAAGTTTCGAGACCGGAATGTAAATCCTTCCCCTCCTTTAAAAATGCCGTAATTCTCGTTGTTCCTTGTTGTTTTTGCTGGTTCCACCTGAAATAATAGATGTAATGGTTTATATATAAAAATAAATCTCTATTTCCCTTGGTCACGGCTTCACGCGTGAACGGCTGGACTGATTTCACTTTTTTTTTTGTGTTTGTTATTGCCAGGAGAAGGTTCTTAAGAAGAAAAAAAATAAGAAAGTGGAGCAGAAAATTTAACCAATTCTAATTCAATATTCATAGTTAAAACAGGACAACGTCTGCAGGTCAGCTTGTGATTTATTAATCAATAGGTATTATTTATGAATGGTACCTAGTATAACCTTTCAATTGAGACATCCGCATAAAACTGGTTGCTTCGTTGTTTTTGCCACACCACTATTGCTGATCGTATTTGATGGAAAACATTGGGAGTCTTCCCCAATGTTTTCCATCCAGCAATGGGAGATACAGGCTGATGACGATTATTGCCGAGCAGAAAACTTATTAGTACCAAACTTATATACATTGTATATATGAATTTTGTATATTTGTCAAGTGCCAAACATATGCTAAATAATAAATGTACACTATAAAATATCTTGAATTTTATATGTATTTTGTAAAGTTAACATCAATAATACGAAGTACCAATTTGCGAATAAAATTATGTTATTTGCTAATATTTAAAGGAAAATAACAAAATAAACTACTTGTCTGTGTGATTTCAATTAAGTGAGCTTCTGAGTTTATTGAGGTTAGTCATTTTATTTACTACAAATATCACATCAGGATAAATAATTGTATAGCCAGTGAATATTGCACAGTGAAGCTACTTTGGCCTGGGTTTTCAGATCGGTATTCAGTCGCCATGAGACAAGAGAAAACTTATCCTAGTTCTAGCCCAGGATGTGATCAGCAGATCACATGTAGATACCTGGGCTATCAGCATTTCTTTTAGACTCTATAACTAATGCCAATAATACTGAAGTCGTTTGCGTACAATACGAACAAATTTGTTGCGTTTCATGATACGCAACAACTTTGTTTGGATGTGCGTACAAACCAAACGATCATGTTATATGTGTCCGTGATGTTTGTTCAGGCGCACACGGTTCACGAACACATGGAACATCATCATTTGGTGTGTACGCATATGCAAACCAAGTTGTCACGTGTCATGAAACTTTATAATTTATATATGGTATCAGAAAAGACGTAAAATAAAAATTATCAGTACATACAAAACAGTTGTGTTTGGTTCACCCTTGCTTATTCCGACATATCATTAATAATAAGTATAATATTTCTGGACAATTTACACAGCGTCATCTAGTCCCGAATTAAGCGCAAAACTTGTGTTATGGGTACTAGACAACTGATAAATGTACTTAAATACATTATTTTTTAAATATATACTTATAATACATAGAAAGTACCCAAACCAAGACAAACAGACATGTTCATGCACACAACTGTTTGTCTTGTGCGGGAATCGAACCCGCGACCTCGGAGTCAAAGTGGCCATTGCTAACCATTCGACCACCGAGCTCGTCGTATCGTAGTGAATGACCGCCCGTCATAAAGAGGATTCATGGAAAATTTTAGTTATTGAAATAGAAACTACGTTCTGCGTCAATGTCAGTTATAGTTAGTTAATCAGCTCGTTTTCTGAGGTATTCGCCGAAGAATGATTCCAAAATTCTCACTAAATATCAGATAACGCTATGGCATGGCCAGATAATTAGTGACGCAGAGGAATTCCACACTATTAATTTGCAATATAGGTTTACCTGGGTGACATCGCCTATGGTCGGTCGTCTTCTCCACTTGTACCACCAGTATTCCACGCCCAGGGTGATGCACGCCAGACCGATACCCATGAATATCACTATGAATACGCCCCCTATGTTCTGGATCGAGATGCCGTCAGACTACGACAGATAATTATTGTGTTACGACAAATTCCATGTCAGTTTATAGTAATGTGATTGTAGCAGGATGTTATTGGTATTGCAATCAAAGGATCCCTGTGGTCACAGTCATCATGTATCCATCAATATGTGGTAACCCACGCAAGGTTACCTTTAAATATCAACATTGAGCTATGCTGAGCATATCTTACAACTGCCCTGCAACGACCCAAAGTGGACCTTGCCTCCCCGGTTCAACTGCTTGAGTGATGCGTTATTATCCTGGATCAGCTTTCGTCAAATGTCTCACCAAAAATTCCGAGGCTCCGCACTTTTTTGTGCCACATCGAGTGGCAAACAAACCTACGATCTTCTTGATAGAAGCAGTAACTGTAGCCCATATAGGTTTGCTACATAGACCAGAGCTCACGCGCTGTCTGCCATTGTTAATGCAGCAAACATCTATGACGTTACTCATTCTCAGGAACTAAACAACCCTCCAGGGATTATTTGGCTATTATTTCTTGTGGTTGTGCCTGGGGTCACTTACAGTAGTAGCGCCATACCGCTGTTACCCCAGAGGCTCGTTTTCACAGTTTTTGATCACAGGATTGTAACTTGGGTGCGCTTTGTTATTTGTTTAAATACTTAGTGCTACTTACATAAATAACATAGCGCACCGAAGTTATAACTTCACAGCACGGTACGTTTTTAATTATTGAATCAGCTAAATAGCATAGGTCTTAGCGCAGAACAGTGCATTAAATCTCAATGTTCATTAGGCATCCTTGCGCTAAAAGCCATCTAATATCATAATCATCTAAGTACAGCAACTGTTACGTAATCATAATATGTATCTATTATCGTGGGCGAGGCATCACTCACAAAACTAATTTTGTAAGATATCACAATGTGTACCTGATCATCTTGTTTCTCGCATTTGATAGCTTTTGGATTGTTGGTCCACCATCTTTCTTTTAGCTTCTCAAGCTTGCGTTTGTTGAGTAATTGGAGAATACTGCAAAAATCAAAGACAATAATAGTATTAATATTTACTAACTTATATTAATTAAATTATTATAAGTCTTCGCTCAGTGAGGTGACCTGTACTTAGTCTAAAAACGTCTTTGGATTAGTCTATGTGTTTAAAAAGTACCTACTAAAAGAAGCTGAGTTTTTACATTATCATTTATTGAGTTTGTGTGTTCGGGATAATTTCAGAAAATACGGTAGGTACTTAGAGATATTTTTGCTTTTACCAATATAAGCATTTTCTTATAATTAATGAACCTTTTGCGAAAATAAGTTATATGCTTATGATTATATTAAAAAAAAAACAGAAGTAATCCATTTTGTGCTACCGTACACTTACGACGTCCAAACTACCGCAGAACCAAGACGAGTAGAAGTATTCGAGCAGAGTGTATGATGACATTGATGACATACGGAACTCTGGTCTTTTAGCGAGAAATGGAGATAGCTATGCTCAGTTTCTCTGCGCGATTTGATCTTAAATTAACATATCTGCAGCAGAATTAAAATAACTGACATAGCTCAAAGGATAAGCAAGCTGAAGGGGCAGTGGGCCGGTCACATATTTCATAGAACTGATGGGGAAGGAACGTTCTCAGGTGGCGACCCCGTAGTGGCGGACGCAGTGTGGACGACCCCACACTAAATGGAGCGAAGCGACGACCTCAAAAAAGTTGTAGGGAATCGATAGATGCTCTATGTTCAAGAGTGGACGAATATGAGCTATGATGATAATGCTTACAAGATCAACTACCTTGCGCCCGATGGTATGCCATGATGATACGTGTATCCCGTGAGAATTACCAAAAATCTTTTCTTAGCCTACGTCATAATAGCTACATGTATGCCAAATTTCAACCCGGTCTCTCCAGCGATTTGAGCTGTGCGCTGATCGGTCAGTAACGGTTGCCTTTTAGGCCGGAAACACACGGCGGGGCGGGCCGGGACGGTCAAATTGACCGCGAACGGTAGTGCAACGGGAATCCTACTATGTACTACCAGCACCAACGCACATGGAGGGCAAAAATACCACGCCGCGGCGTCGCCGCCGATGTCCGGCAGGCACTGGCGGCGCGGTATATCCGTGGCTGCCATGGATCACACACAACACAGTTTGTATTCAATAACGTAGACGGCGGCGCGGGGCGGCTAGTAAATTCCGCTTCAACAAACTAACTGGCTCTATGCCTCGTTTGCTTTGTGTTCGCGGTGATGGTCGACGGTCAGCGTCGATACCCGCGGCTGCCATGACTTTCACGCGGTCTTTATTGCTTTGCGGTCAAAAGGACGGCCCCGCCCCGCTGTGTGTTTCGCGCCTTAAAGATACACAACACTAAGTTGTAGTACTATTACTTATACTGTGGTTGTAGTTTGTATATACAAAAGATAAGGTAAGGTATGTAGGTGGAGGATAAAGGTAGCCTTTTAGGGAAACCTCGGCAGTGAGTTCAATACATAAAACTAAGAATTCACGGAAGATTCAGTGAAGGTTATGTCAACAATGTATGACATTTCATTTCCTAATAAACAGAAAGCAATCGTGTGATAGTAGGTATTTCGAGCGCAATGTCGTCAAATGTCACGGCGGTCACCTTTGTTGGTCAATTTGCATATGCCGCTCATCTTTCTGCAAGCTTAATATACTCAAATAATAGGTATCAAATATTTGCAAAAAACTTTAATACTAGCTGCTACCAGCGGCTTCGGCCGGCATAAACAATGGATTAACACAAGTGCCTATGTGTTAATCCAGAACATATTCTACATATATGTAGTCAAATTTCATCACAATCCTAACGAAATTGATTATGCCATTTACCCGTGAAAGTAATAAACATCCATACATACCTTTCTTCTTCTTCATCAGTAACCCTTGTTCATCCTAGGCTGAGGTACGCGTCTTCTCTAAATCGAAGGAGTTTAGAGCATAGCTACTCCACCACGCAGCTCAACTGCCGGTTGGCGGAGGCCAGTGTTTTCAAACCGCCTAAAGGCCACTGGCTTGACTGTCATCTAACGACAACAGCCGAGATCAACGGGTTAACGTGCCGTCAAAAGCACGGAGGAGCTCGAGATAAATAAACCCATTCATAGAGAGGTTATATCCGACGTTGCTTACGTTTGTGTTATTATTGTGTGCGGTTAGACAGACACGCGCTTCTCCTTTAAAAGACATCCAGCTCATCTAATCACCTTCCAAACTTATAATATTAGTAGGACACTAGAGGGAAATGTCGAATTTTCGAATAGATCCTGTTTTTTTTATGATCGACTGATCTACGAAGCGTAGGACGCCCCCTCTCTAGATGGACCGACGACCTCAAAAAAAGTGGCTGGCAGCGGTTAGATGCGGAAAGCGGAGGATCACATATGGTGAAAAGCATTGGGTAGGCCCAGCAGTAGTGGATAGATAGTAGATACGGGCTTACAATGATGAAAAATAATGAAGTCAGATCAATTCTCGTTACCATCATATGTATGTATATTATATATATTAGTATGTACATTAATCTTTTATTGGACTAAGTATGTACAAATTTATACATACATATAGTCTTCATAAATAATTCATTATTTATATCTATACTAGTAGTTATTAGCTTTTCCTCATTTTGACCAACCTTCATAGACGTCTACAAACAATGTCAACACAAGTAATGTCTACACGTCTCTAAGATTAACTTGTAGAGAATGCTGTTAGCGTTAACTCCGTTTTTTATCATTATATTGGTGATAATATGTTTAATAAATAGTTGTACAATTGTTAATGCCGTAATAAATACATACAGCGAATTTGTAAGCAATTAACGCTTGTTGCAAGCGTTAATTGGCTTTATATCATCGTATGGGGTGACGAACCGTCCCCCCCCCCCCCCCCCCCCTCGTCTAGATGGACCGATGACCTCAAGGAAACCGCCGGAAGTGGCTAGATTCGGAAAGCGGAGGATCGCATATGGTGGAAGCCCATAGGGAAGGTCTATGTCCAGCAGTGGATAGATACAGGCTGATAATGATGATGACGTAAACACAACGCCAAGCTGCAAATATGGATAATGGCACAAACTCAGGCCAAGGTGCAAAGGCACCTTAGTCCGAGTTTATGCCGTACACAATAGGAGTTACAAATAAACTACGAGGGCCAAGCATGATTTGCTCTTAGCGGAATTTGATTTTTATACATCAAAAGGAAAAAAGAAATTTCGAACTTCGGTCTGTATGTCAAGATCATTTTTCTCAGGAATGCGGTGTTTGTGGAGGGGAGGTACCAAGTTGAAATTAATTTCTTTAGGTCTAGAATCCCTTGCAGCTGTAAAAAGTCAACCTCCTAATTCAATGCAGTCAAAAATACGGTCTTTGCCACAAAAATTAAATCAAATGAAATGGTACGCAATTAGATTTGCATGGGGACCAATCGTGCCAACCTCACACATCAGCAGGCAACTACTATTAACTTGAGTATCCTCCGCCAACCCACCGTTGAGCAGCGTGGTGGAGTATACTCTAAAATCTCTCTCACTCTCTCTATGGGGTGCTGGGATATGGGTCTCCCTTCAATCGCCTTCGATTGGAGGGAGACCCCCTTCCATATCCCAGCAGTGGCATGAATAAGTAATAACTTCGTGTTGTAATTGATTGAAATTGGTTGGTGTAAATACTAAAATGAACTTATCACGATTTATTAGGTATACGACATAAGTCGTCCTCTAATTCGGAAACCCGTCCGTTCACTATCTCTACGTCTTCATGTAGCTTAGCTACCGTATCGCTAAACTTGGTAACTGCAGACAGAATCATTTGTTGATCTGCCTTCTGTTCTTCTCGCAGGCCCCTCTGTTCTTCTCGCAAGCCCCTCTGTTCTTCTTGCAGGCACCTCATCTGCTTGCTTTGTTCTTCTCGCAGGCCCCTTTGTTCTTCTTGCAGTCAATGGTATACGACTATTAGTCGCTGTCGAAAACCATGCAAAGTTAAGCGTTCGGACAGTACACTCGCGCCACCCTTACATGCAATGTCTACTATATACTTACTTAGTTTGTGGCCGTTGGATACAAATACATGAACCTATTCATAAGATCTGTGGTTTATTGAAAACACCTGTCTATTTCTTGTTATGAAGAATTCAGAATTCAATATTAATAGTCAACCTTGACTTAGATATTGGATACCAAAATTTATGTTGCAAGTGAAATTATACAATGCTCGTATCAGACATTAATCAAATTTAATGTATGCTGTTACCGCGTAAACGACAGGAAAAATATGTTACAAAATTGTAAAAATCCACTTTCATTCATATTTATAATGCTTTATGAAATGATGACGTTAACTGTGTGCAAACGTTGTACATATCAATACCATATCGCAATGTAAATGACACTGCAAAATGATTATTTACATTGCAATGTAGGTGACCCTGCGATATAATTATTTATATTGCAATGTAGGTGACCATGCGATATAATTATTTATATTGCAATGTAGGTGACCATGCGATATAATTATTTATATTGCAATGTAGGTGACCATGCGATATAATTATTTATATTGCATTGTAGGTGACCCTGCCTTATTACTATTTATATTGCAATGTAGATGACCCTGCGATATAAATATTATGTGATTCAGAATTTTAGAATTTATGAAAAACTAAAATAATTCAGCTTAGATGAATCATCATATGAATCATAGCATGAATCTTAGATGAATCATCGCATCAATATTTATAACGTGACGTTATTTATTTATTGATCATAAATGATTTAGAATAGACCTGAGCCTATATTTCAAATAATTTACCTTCATAGCTGAACCCTACTCAAGTAAATTGATGGCTATTTTACACATCAATATTTATATAGTAACGCTAGATGGTGAGTTAAAATATAAGGGGATCTGAATTCACCACCAATTCACCTCAGGTGAATCATATTATGATTCAAGGTCAATCATATCATGATTCACCTGAGGTGAGTGAATCATAATATGATTAACCTGAGGTACAACTACACTACAATATTTACATCGCAACGTCATCTACTGATTTAGAATTTAAGATCTAAGGCGATTTAAAACCAACGCCAATTTACCTCATACATATTTATGACTACCTGACCCGCGCAAATTCGTCTACGTGTGAGAGACAGAGGGTTGAGAGAGAAGCGTAGGATTACCATTAAAAAGGTTATGGTGAGCCAATCTTCAAAGATAGACATCTAATCTCGCGGATTTTTTTATGTATTTTTAAAGGGAACAATTTCGTCATATATTATTGCTGCGTAACTTTAACCATTTACATACACACGCACATGCACACAACGAAAGCTCTCAAAAAGAATAATTTTCGCCCGTTTTAGCAACATTTTTATTAGTGTTCCGCTCCTTTTGATCATAGCGTGTTGTTATATAGACAATAGCCTTCCTCGATAAATGGGCTATCCAACACTAAAATAATTTTTCAATTCGGACCCGCAGTCCCTGAAATTAGCGCGTTCAACCAAACAAACAAACAAACTCTTCAGCTTTATAATTATTAGTATTGATGATTCATATAGCACAACAATATTTACCTCCATTTAGAATCTAAAACCCCTTCCACACTATATAATTTGATTGCCAATTTGATTTGCCAATTGAATTGGATACAATCTGATCGTTCATCCACACGTACACAACAAGATCGCCAATTTTAGTTTTCTTCTGTTGCCTCAGCCGAACGAACTTGTTTGTATCAATATGCCTCTTAAGAAGAAGCAAAAGTTTTGGTTGATTTTGGCTCTAACTACAAATGTAGATGAGAAAAAAAGAAATAGAAGAGTATGGACAAAACATAGTTGTTAAAAAGAAAGAAACTAAGTTACGTAAATACAGTTAGAGAGCTGGACAGTGACGACTTCAGAAATTTCATGAGGATGGATCTTGACACCGTTCATGAATTATTGACTTTAGTAAGTACACCACTTTGTACCCCGCTTGTACGGAGACTACGTCAAAAAAATGGCCAATTAGCGTCCACACCATCCAATTTGATTGGACTCAATCGAATCGGGCGATCCCGACTAGGGATTGCAATCCGGCATCATTTTCAGTCCGGCCGGATCCGACCCGATTCCCATCGATCCGGCCGGATCCGGTCGGATCCGGATTGATCAAATCAGGATGATTTTCGCTTTTCAATTCAAAATGAACTGTTAGTAAGTGAATCAAGTGTCATGTACATACTTTATATAGGTAGTTTATAAAAAATATATAAAATCAATTTTATTTCTAATCTAATGGTAAGATTAGACAACGAGCAAACAATTAAAATCTAGTAGTATAGGTAACCAGTAAAATTTTAACGATGTATCGACTAACGAATAGCTCTCCTAGATTTCACTTTCACAGATAGATCCATTATTTTAGTAAGTAACTTTGAATCTGTCTAAAGAATGGCACAATTATCACAATAATGAGTTTGTTTTATAATTACAACTCTTTAGTTTAATCAGCTTACGATAAATAATTATTTTAAGTAGAATTTTAAGTAATAATTGTCTTAATATTCATTATAGGTATATTATACGAAAATCATTTTTATTTTGAAAAAAGGATCGTAGAAAATAAATAGTGTTAGTTGTGACACCACGCGCAATGCATTTAAAGTACCTACTCATGCAGAGATCTATTATTTTGCCAAAAATTGCTAGCACCGGATCCGTAGTACGGATCCGGTATATTAGTACCGGATCCGGTAACCGTTTAATAGTGCCGGATCCGCCGGATTACCGGATCCGGTTTTCCGGATTGCAATCCCTAATCCCGACCACCCGATGACCTTGAATTTCATATTTCCGTCCACACTACAAATACAATTCGATTGCCAATCTAATCAATTTGGATGTAAAAGATAATGAGAAAAGTATAAATTATAGGTAAAGTCGAGAGCTCATGAAGCTTTTCACTTGTAGTACGAGACTTACATCTACAGCGATTGTAATAATAACGGTACAGAGTCCAATGTGTAAAGCTTCTCGAGTTCTTGACTGTTCAATAAATAAAACTTATAAATAAATATAATCTCTCTTGGGGTGGCAGCTGCCCTTCCCTGCCCCCCTTGGCGACGCCCTTGGCCTTAAGGTGTGTGTGTGTGACGATTAGGAAGCTATGAAATTTGGCTAGTGCGCTCGTCATATCTGCCTACGATCCTACATAGCAGTTTTAACTAAAATTCATGTTGTGTTCCGTAATCAAGACTGTGATACATCTTTTTTTTATGTATGAGGGGGGGGGGGGGGGCAAACGAGAATGTGGATCACCTGATGGAAAACAATCACCACCGCCCATGGAGATCAGCTACACCAAGAGTCGCCTATCCGTTGCCAGCTTCCTTTCTTTCTTTCTGATAACCTGCACTCAGGAACACAACAACCCTCAAGGGAATTATTATTTGGCTGCGGTATTCTGTGAGGTGGAGGTACTCCTCCAATCAGGCAGCTTAAAAAATACGCTATGCCCTACCTCTCTCTTCGCCAGAGCCTTGTTTGACAGTCAGCAATGCACTACGTGCAGGTGAGGTTATCTATGGTTCAAAGATGTTGAGCCACTTACACCCCAAAACATCGACTTTGCAATTGCAACAAAAGGTACAACTTAAAATTAACCTGCACTAACTGGTTAAATACGAAAATTTTACAATGACTTAAAACTTACGCATTGTTAAATTGATCCTTTAGCGGTGAACCCTGCTGCACGGCAATTGCATACGGCTTCCTTGAGAACTCATCCCCGACCATTTGGAGATCGCAGCTGGTCAGCACGTGGTACCTAAGACCGTAATTATTTTAGTATTTTATTTATACTACGATGGGAAACGAGCATACGGCCTACCTGATGTGAAGCGGTACTTATATAATAAGCGATAAGCGGCCGTAATAAGCGATACTTTTTTGTAGTGTCCGACCGAATGTTCGGTTTCGGTTTCGGTTTCGGTCGAGTTTCGGCAAAAATAACGAGTTTCGGTTTAGTTTCGGTTTCGGCGGCAAACCTGCCGAAACTACGACCGAAACCGAAACTTCATTCAGGAGTTCCCGCGCTGTGCTCGGTCATGTTCGGCGCAGTAAATTCCATCCAAGCGACGAAGACATATTGATGCGTCCACGTGCCTAATCATGTCGTGACTTGTTTGCGTTTGCAGTGCGTTTTGTTTGTTATTTGTGAGTTTTCGTGTGATTTGTTTGGAATTCGGTGAGTTTTATCATGTGATATTGTATTAAGGGTAGTAGGGTAAACATAATAATTTAGTATAACAAACTAATGCATAGATGAATTATAGTAGAATCAAGTTTAACATAACTATCTGAATATTTTGTGGTTAATTTAACTCATTCGGTAATGCTATACGTAAACAAACAATAGTTAGGTACTTGGTACTTACTATTAGACTTGCGCAAAACAGTTCACTGAACTGAAAAGAGAGATGCAGTTCTTTTGACGCAAATGAACTATATCACTCATCTAGTTAATTTAGTTCAATTACTTCATTTACTTCTGTAGTTCTTTTGACTCACTTGTTCAGTTTAGTTCAATGTATCTTTGATTCAATCGACTCAGTAGTTCTATTGACTGATTCCTTCTACATTCTTCTCAGTTCTATTGCATCATTTTGATTACATTGTATTTTTGTATTAAATAAGTATAACTAATTAAATATTTTATAAATTCCCTTACAAATATTGATTTTCCTTCAAACTTTTCACAGGTTTAAGACTGTCAACCTTGAGTAAAAAGAAATTATTTAGTGGTTAAAATAATAATTATGTAATATAAAAATTGAGCCTTGTATCTTTAATACTATAGCATATTTTCGCTAACAGCTTATGGTTCTTATGTCCTTAGCCTTAGAGTTCTAATTCGGTCAGTCAACCACGCACGAAACTATCTGTCTCGTTTTATCTCGAACAATTTCAGAATCTTCCGTCCTTTTCGCTCTCTATCGCTAGCAATTTTGGCATTACAACGTATCTCTCTCATTCTAGCTCGTACGTTTTATGTATTTCCATTCTTTTTACTCTTTGTCACTCGATTGAACTAAATGACGCAGTGAACTATATGGGACAAGAAAGAGTGAGTGACAAGAACCGGCTTGTATGGTAAACTGGTACAATTGAACTACTCACTCAGGAACTACACAAGTCTACTTACTATAGTGCATTAGTGGTGATAGTAAAGATTTAGAGTTTCAACGTTCAATTTAATAATTGTAACCAAGTATCTAGCAATTATAACGTAACGTAACGTATTTTTTTTATTATTTTTTTATAATACGTCGGGTGGCAGACAAGCATACGGCCCGCCTGATGTGAAGCGGTTACCGTAGCCATATTAACGACCGCAACATAAAATATCGCTCGCGCGCTGCCACCACCACTGCAGACGGAGCATCTCCTCCCTTTCTGGTGACCTCACTCACTCGCAGGAACACAACAACCCTCAAGGGATTTGTTATTTGGCTGCGGTATTCTGTGAGGTGGAGGTACATTCCCCAGTCGGATAGCTTACAATTATGCTCCCTACCTCTCTTTTCGCCAGAGCTTCGTTTGTCAGTTAACAGGGTGCACCGCATGCAGGTGAAGTTGGCTTTTATTCAGAGATGTTGATGAACCACTTACACCCCCAATTATAAGAAAAGTACCTGCAGTTAGATAATTGTTTCGTAAAAGTTTCGGTTTCGGTTTCGGTTTCGGCCGAAACTGAGACCATTGCCGAAATTCGGTTTCGGTTTCGGTTTCGGTCGTAAAAACCAGTTTCGGTCGGACACTACTTTTTTGTCATTAAGTGATGGCCGTAGTTGCCATCCATTCGATATTTTTTTATATGAAAGGGGGCCAAGCGAGCACCTGTGGGTCACTTGATGGAAAGTAACTCATTCCGCCCATAGACATCAGCAATACCCTGGGGTCGCCTATCCGTTGCCAGCCTTTTAAGAGAAAAATTGACTCTGTTCTTGAAGGCCAAATAAATAAATACCACATGGGAAATGTGGTATTTATTTGGTAATACTGCTGAAGGAAGTTGATTCCACAATTTCACACTTCGATATAAAGAACAGTCATGTAGATGTACCTGACATCAGTCGCATCCCCTAGCCAAGCGAAGCCTTCGCTGGAACTCTTGGAGTCTCGTACTCTCTTCACAGCGTCCTCGATGGAGTTGGGCAGCCCAGCTTCCTTCATAGCCTGCCACATCTTGCTGTATTTATCGCTCACGGGGTAGTCCCATACGGCGAGTTTGGCTCTTTCCACGTCATTCAGACTGTCGTTTAGGCTCATGTCTTTCCATATTCTGTGTTAACAAGGACATTAATAAAATTATAAGAAATTATGAAACCATTTTCATTAAACATGATTTATATTGTATGTAATTAATTTGGAAGTCTACTCTGAAATGAAATTTCTTTGAGGTGAAAGTTCATATTTTTCCTACAGTTTTACTGTCCACGATAAATCGAGCATTCTATGGTTGACTGGAAGAGATCCCTGATGGGATAAGACCGCCATTTTACAACATATTATATAATCATCGAAATACATAATGGACGGTTTATCGACTTAGTTGAGTTAGGTTTGATTGATTATGCTTGCGTTTACCAAAAGCCTCGTACGCTTCGCAATATAGTAATAATGTAATAGTGGGACTAACCACACACTTTCCAAAAGCAATTAGGAATCGAGTCTCGGCTCGGCTTTTGGTAATCACAAGTAACTATCATTGTATTGCTTCTACATTTTTAGCTTAGCCGCCTAAACCTAACTTTATCCTCACACATATCTTTAGCTGTAAACGTACACACATTGCCAATGGCTCAGACTTGGTTTCAGCGTTTAAGATATATATTGGTGGAAAATGTTTCTATTCCAAAATATTTTTATAATATGTTGAGCATAGTCAGAGTTTTGGAAATCGGCAGCCCTAGAGACACATGGGGATGAATTTGTGGATACGTTCAAACAAATCCGATCCGATATTTTTTTTTATGTGCTTCGTCAAAATGTTTACACATCGCTTGATAGAGATGAAGACGAATTGTGGGATCTGCCATCGCTGCGATTGATTAGCGCTGGTGCAAGTCAAGGGGAGGGCATCCCTTGATGGTCTATATTTATCTAAATTGTGGAATTAAAAGTAGAGAGAATGACGTGTGCCGACAGCGACTTCTCCAACTTCATGGGCCGACAGAGAAATGAATCGCCTAACTTTTTGATGCGTGAAGACAAAATCTAAGTATGTAATAGATAAGTTTTAAGACCAGCATTGACACGGAATAGCCTCTGTTTTTCGTACGTTAGTTGGAATGAGACCAATAAAATTTGCCGGATGGCAAAACAAAAAATCCATGATATTTTTTAAGTTAAATTGATAATGGCCAGCTGGTATTGGCTGATGTCCCAATTTTTCGATAGGCAACATCCATTCGATTTAAGGGACACCGACGAGGAACAAATATACCTATTTCGTCGTCAACCCTTATCCCACTGCTGGAATACGGATCTCTCCTCAATCGAAAGGGTTTAAAGCATACTCCACCACGCTGCTCAACTGCAGGTTGGCGGAGGTCAGTGTTTTCAGCCGCCTGAAGGCTTTGCTTAACGACTGTCATTGAACGACAACAGCCGGGACCGACGGCTTAACTTGCCCTCCGAAGCAAGGAGGATCTCGAGATAAATAAACCCATCAATGGACAGGCTGCGGCAGACGTTGCTTAACTTGCGTGATCGATTACACTGCCACGCGCAACGACGCCATCGTTAGTATCTATCAGAATGAAATCCAAGGATATAAGATATTATTTCACGTGTTCGGAAACACGTAGCGGTAATTATAAATATTGCTACAAAGTCAGCACATCTGTTTGCTTGCGCGCGGTTGTCAGAATCCGCCTTATCTTAAACGAATTGAGTCAACTGTCGGTGACCGATAAGGAATTTTGTATATCTATAACATTATATTATCTGAAGACATGCTCTTGAGATATACGCGTAAATAAGAAGAAAATATTACTCTGAAATGAATTGAACAAAATTTTGTTCAATTCATTTTTCAAGTCCAATTGGAAGTAGGCTATTTGACCAACGTTTTTATATGTAAGGACTTCATAATAATAAAACCACACGTGAAAGAATTACTTTGATAGCAAAAATGTCTCGAGATATGTTAATTTGAAAATTACAATTTTGGAATTCCCCGAAAACGCTCCATACAACAGGCTACACTAGGTTATGACGTCACAAACAAGTATTTTGTAAACAGCAAATTTGTATGACAGCTATTACGTTTTTTGTAATTAGTATTTTAATAAAAGTTATAATATTCTTGATTGCTTCTCCAATGGAAATATATTTTTTTAATAATTTCATACTTTTATGAATGGACTTTCCCGCCTAACATTGATCGACCCTAAAATAATTCGGACGGAAGATATTAGATTGAAAGTTTGCAGATCTTTATAGTTTTGTGTATTTTACAATATTGTTAAAAACATAAAATAATTTATACAATTTTTGAACATTGTCAAATAGCCTAATATTGCTAAAAATTGAAAAATCACGTACGTACAAAAAAATGCAGTATTCAGAATACTGCAATTTTATATACACGTGATTTTTCAATTTTGAGCAATCTGTCAAACCAGGGCCGCTACCGCCAAAGCTGAAGCCGATTACCATCAAATTTTGACGTGACAACGTCTTATAAATTGGTTAGCCGGGTGACACTTCAAGAAACTGGGTCACGTTATGCGCTTACAATGAGAGCGAGTGAAAGGCGCGTGCCTTTCACTCGCTCTCGTTGTAGGCGTGTCGTGGACGCGTGTCCCTTCTAAGAGCGAGAGAGACAGACATAAAAAGTGAAAGGCATGCGTCCCTTCCACTCGAAAACATTTTACCACTCAAAGTCGTTGTCACGTAAAACTTTCGCCCGTATACCGACTTTACAGGCAACCAATTTTTTTGAATGCGAAAATGAAACTATTGTTTAGATTGTTGGTATGTTCAGCGAAGCTGGTAGAAACCCTAGAGCTCTACCGGCTAACCTGAAGTCTGTCAATAACTTTAACCTAAATCCAATTTTAGGAATCAAAAATTTCCAGTTTGTAAACCATACTTACCTACCATATTGTAATATTTACTGTTGTGGTTGCACATGGCGTGACTTGACCTATTTTGGAGATTAAGTATCAGGCGTACAGAGACAGACATTCTAAAACCAGGCGCTTCCGCTTGGTGCCGTGATAAGCCAATGAACTGTATCAACGTAAATTGGTCCGTTCACAATTTTTCACAGAATACCAGTATTTTAGAGCACCTTTAATGACGTGAGAGGCGTAAACCTCTAAGAGTTCTACACGTGCGAAGTCTGGGCAGATAGCTAGTACGTTATCTATCTACAATATAAAAATGAATCGCTAAATAAGAGATAATCTCGAGAACAGCTAAATCTATTTCGCTGATTCTTTTTTTTAGAATATTCCTTGAAGTACGAGGATGGTTCTTACGCAGAGAAAAAAATAAAAAATTGCCTGAAAAAGTCTAAAAACAACACTTTTCTTTACTCCCATACAAACGATTCATAATAATACTTAAAAGTCAATTTGAACTTTAATATAAATCAAGACTGCTAGACGGTACGAAGTTCGGCGGGTCAGCTACTCAATTATAAATATCAGCAACATACATGCGCTATGTGAAAATATGGATCTAAAAGCCTAAGGATAATAAAAGCCTAATAAGGATCTAAAGGATATTCTATGTTCAGATACATATATGGTCACGATTCTGGGGCCCTACCGCCGAAGCTGAAGCCGATTCCCATCAAATATTTTCATTGGAAAAATAAATAAATAATAAATAAATAAATATTGTCAGACAAATTACACAGCGCCATCTAGCCCCAAAGTAAGCGAAGCTTGTGTTATGGGTACTAGACAACTGATAAACATACGTAAATACATTTTTTTTTTTTTGTAAATACATACTTATGATACATAGAAAACACCCAGACTAAGACAAACAGACATGTTCATGCACACAAAATGTTTGTCCTATGTGGGAATCGAACCCACGAGCATTGGTGTCGAAGCCGCGTCATTGACCGCTACGCCACCGAGCTCGTCAATATATTTTAAATAGTTCTTACGTTTCAGTTATTGACAAACAACTTCAAGTGATCATCTACAAGGAGCTCAGTCGGTAGAGATAGAGAGTTTCCACCAGCTAAGCTAAACACAGGTGTCATGAATTTAAGCTGAAATTTGCATTCATTATCAAAAAATCTGATGAGAATCGGCTTCAGCCCTACCGCCGAAGCTGAAGCCGATTACTTATCGGATTTTTTGATTGCGAAAATAAAAATTCTGCTTATATTGGTGGTAACTGTGTTAAGTTTATTTGGTAGCAACCCTAGAGCTCTATCGACTACGCTGATGATATTTGTCATTAACTAAAACATGAGACCTGTATTTGGAAACTAAATTTGCAATCGGAATTGACTTCAGCTTCGGCGGTAACCCTACCGCCGAAGCTGTAGCAGACTATCATCGGATATTCTGGTTCGAAAAACAGGTTTTACTTATTGACAAACATCTTCAGCTTAGTCTGTAGAGCTCCAGGGTTTCTACCAGCTAAGGTAAATACAAATACCGTAAATCTAAGCTGAAGCACACCCTGGCCACTCCATACAAATGTCACGTCGTTCACTACTACAGAGACAATGACGTCTGTGCAGAGCGTTAATGAGCGTGTGTGCGTGCGGTGCCATACAAACAGTTCCACATTTGTCTCAGAGGGGAGGTGAGGACGAGACGAGAGAGCGGCAGGGAGTGGCCATACTGTACGTAGTACTATTACTTATACTGTAGCTGAAGTTTGATTTTCGCAATCAAATCAAATCTGATGGGCATCGGCTTCAACTTTGACGGTAGAGTAGGGCTGTTCCAAGGGCAGATCCAGCTCTGGCGTCAGGGGTGAGGGGGGTCATAGTTGTGGTCAAGTCAATTCAAGTTATTATTTAAATATGATAATAATAGATACAGGTAAAAAGTAGGTATTTTATTAATAGTATGTAAGTATTGTACTTAAAAATACCTATATCAAAATCAATTAACAATTTTAATTATTGGTCCATCTAAGTTCTAGACCCAGCCCAGGGGGGTCATAACCCCCATGACTCTCCCCCTGGATCCGCCCTGTCCTGTAACACGAATGCAAATAAATGATGATTATTATTAAGATATATTAAGGTAAGGTAGGTAAATAAAATATAGTATTTATTACAAATGTGTACATTTAGCTCTACAATTACCCACCTCTATATAATTTAGTATCATGATAGTGTCATATTAGAGTATTACTATTGTACTACTCCACTGTGATTGTATTCTGTGGATCCAATTATAGTATGATGAATGATACTACGTAATACATGGTAAACTGTGTTATCAGGGTTGCCACCATTTTGTGAGCAAATAAAATATATAAGAGCAATATTTTCTGGACACTTTACACATCGCCATCCAGTCCCAAATTAAGCTTGTACTATGGTACTAGACAACAGATAAATTTTTTGAAGTGAAAATTTCTTTAGCGGCGATGTGCACTTTTTGGAATGGGTAAAAAATGTTAAACTAGTGTTAGGACACGTGACCTAATTGAAAATTCATAAGATGGGGGGAGAGTAGACCACCGGCGCGGCGTAGGAGAGGAAGTAATATCCCCCTCACTTTCTACCGCGCGGTTATGCCGGCTCCTGCTGTTTATTTTTAATGTAGGTAATATAAATTGTCATGTTTGTGTACGATAGCGCTATAAATGAATATTGTATTTTACATCAAGTTTTCACTTCTGCCGGCAATCCCGGAGAACAACCCGTTTTTTTTTTTAATGTATTGGAGTATAATATCAGAGACCTAGTACCCATAGTACAAGCTTTGCTTAGCTTGGGACTAGATGGCGATGTGTAATGTGTACAGAAATTTTATTGTTCTTTTTAAATATAGGGTATAAAATCCGGATAGCAACCCTAATTACTATCTGTACTCACTCGTAGAACTTGACTTCTATATGCGCCATCCTTTCAAAGTACGTCATAGCTGACGATCCGTTCAATGGCGCGTATTGAATCTTGTACTGCTTCGAGAGATCGTCCAGGGACTCTATGGGAGTATCCAATCTTGACACGGTGAGGAAAGCAGCCAGGTTCGCCGTGTAGGAGGCTATTATGATGAAGCTGAAAGAAAGAGTTTCGATAAATATAGAAGTCGGTCGGTTTTTTATACTACGTCAGGTGCAGACGGCCCGCCTGATGTAACGCGGTTATTCATGTAAATGCTTGCAACATGAAATATCGCTCACATGCCGCCTGAGTGCCCCAACCCTTCCTTCCTTTCTGATGACCCCACTCATTCGCAGAAATAACAACTATCCATGGAATTGTTATTTGGCTGCATTTGGCCAGGAGCATGTTATAGAGTACGATTTTCTGTGGATTGGCGAAGGCCTATCTGTTGAAGGATTTTCTGTGGATTGGGTTTTCAAGTCGTTTAAATAATAATAATCATTAGATCAGGTAATGCTTACATTCAAAAACAATACACCCATATTATAGATACCTTATAAACTAACATACATATAAACTATAGGCCACTGGCATGGCTTAACGACTGTCATCCAATGACAACAACCGAATTTATGACCTACTAAGTTAGCATTAATTTGAGGGGAAGTTAGATTTCCACAATCAAAAAATCCGATCGTATTTGGCTCCTGCTTAGGCGGTAGGCTCCGTGGGACACTACCGCCGAAACTAAAGCCGATTTACCGTCGAATATTCCTGGTAGCTCAGTTGGAAGAGCACTCGACCGGTCATCGAGAGGTCGTGGGTTACCTAGGGGGGGCAGGTGAATTTTTCCATTTTTAAAAAATATTTATCTGGCAAGTTGGCCAAGACAACTATTTAAATAATAATAATATTCAGCTAGCCAGCAGCCAACTAAGCTAAACATTAATACCATACATCTAAGCTGAAGTTTGACTTTCGCAGTCAAAAAAACCGATGGGAATCGACTTCAGGTTAGGCGGTAGTCCCCCTGGACCAACGACATTCTGAAGCACGGAAGAACTCGATATAAATAAACCGATCCGTTGGTATCTATTATAAACAAATGTATATAATTTCATCTTTAATATTCCATAATAACGGTGATAAAGCACAGATAACTTTTTTTACGATGCTTAAATATACCTATCGGATTTATTAATTCCATTAATTGGCACATGTTATTAAAAATAAAACTCTTATCGCTGCTCGCATAAGGTTTTATTTTGATTACAACAAGATATAAGAGAGGTCACTGCACTAATTATCAAAACGTTATAACTGGGAAAATATCTATTAATTAATTCTTACATATTTGTTTTTTTAATACAATACATACAGTATTCTTTATTGCACAAATAAAAGATTTTACATAGGTATTATTATAATAAAAGTACAAAAGGCGGTCTTATCGCTAAGCGTTCTCTTCCAGACAACCTTCAGCTAGGTAGAGGAAACGAGATTATGTACATTTTGTTTTAATATACATATAATAAATAAATAAATATTTCTGGACAATTTACACAGCGCCATCTAGTCCCAAATTAAGCGTAAAGCTTGTACTATTGGTAATAGACAACTGATAAATGTACCTAAATACATATTTTTTTGTAAATTCATACTTACAATACATAGAAAATACCCAGATCAAGACAAACAGACAAGTTCATGCACACAAATGTTTGTCATGTGCGGAGATAGAACCTGCGACCTCGGAGTCTAACCATTCGACCACCGAGCTCGTCGAAATATATACATTTAAAATATATACATCATAGAAGTAGGAAGCCGCGGCGCTTCCTACTTTTATGATATGCATTTTGTTTGTATTTTTCTGCTGTGCTCTACTGCCCCCTTACCACCACCTCTTATTGCAATTCAATAACTGGATAGAATGCTTATTCATATCAATGAATAAGCGACTCTATTTCAAAATGAATAAGCATTCTATTCAGTTATTGAATTGCAATAAGAGGTGGTGGTAAGGGGGCTGTACTGATTCCGTCCCGACTTCGCCAGTTTGCAATAACATAAATGTATTATACGTATAGAAGTAAGGAAATAGTTTCTGGTAGAATGTCCGTTCGTTTGTTTTGCGGGCGTCGTTTATTTTATTTACTAGTAAATTTCCGCGATTTCTTCTTCATTGTAGTTTCAGTCATGATTCCAGCTTTAAATAACATTAAACTACGCTCGCAAAATCCAAAGTTAAATTCCAAAAGCTTCTTACTCCTACTAATTTAATTTCTTCTGATTAAATTTGTTGTGAGTTCCAAGGCCAGCGTCGGACTGGCCATATAGTCGAGGTGGCATCTGCCAGCCGGGCCCCAGCCTGCGCCGGCTCCCCACGGGCCTGGCTTGCGGGGTTTGCGGCAACCGTAGGATAATATACCATCTACCATCATCTAGTCTCGGGCCCCGGGCTTGTCAGCCACCCGGGCCCTTCCGGCCCAGTCCGACCCTGTCCAAGGCAGCCGTAGTCTTACCGCTGGGACTGCAGCGGGCTTCATTGTTCATTGCCTTTTGACGTGAATATGTCTTTCAATTTGCTACTATATGGGGGCGATCCAATAAATCGAATGATAACAAAATCGGAAGATAGAGTTTGGCGTTGTAGTTACGAATATATGATCTACATCCAAAATTCAATCACACCACTGGATAGATGAAGGATCAAAGAATTTATTACGTACTAGCAAACCCGGCGAACTCCGTTTCGCCACCAGATGGCGCTGTATGTGAAAAAAGATTTTCCCGCTTTTCTTTTCAAATTTTTCCAGAATTTTCTTTGTTATAAACCTCACGGAGCCCGAGACCTTTCCAACGAATGCAAAACCGTGGAAATCGGTTCGTGCGTTCTGGAGTTATAGCGTCAGGAAGGAAAACCCGATTTATTTTTATATAGTAGATGGACTATCGAACACCGTGTGCGGGGGAGAGAGAAGCGCTGCCATTGAGATAATTTTAGTGCATATAACGTATTCACGTACAACACACGGCCGTGTCCATGACCGCTGTTAATCCTGGCTACACAGGACACACAGTGGTGGAAATTTCCCGTTACGCTTGCAAAACAAATGAACGAACGTATAAGCACGCACGAGTTCATACGTAGGTACACAACAAGCGAATAATAATCGTTGATTGGGCCTCTTTTATCTCGACAATCAATCTGCATGTCCTGAGGGAGACTTTTTTAATGATCTCCTGTTAATTCTACTAGGGATAACACTTTAGTATGTAGTAGAATTTCACTTCCTATCTACGTAAAGTCATCATCATCATCATCATCAGGTCATTTTAGGCTCCACTACAGGAGCACGACCCTCTCTCGACCGTCCCAGACAGAAGGAGGATTTGGCCTACACTCCCCACACTGGCCAGACGGGTTGGGGAGGCCTGATCGATGTTTTATAATGTATTTCCCTTAGTCACCTTGTACGACATCCACGGGAAGAGACGGAGTGATTCTAATCTAGTCTGCCGGAAACCACACGGCCTACGTAAAGTATGTAAACGTAAACCACATCGATGAGTAATACTTGTTTAATGTATTCTTTGCCAGGGACATCTTTTACGTATAACGGACATTGACTTTTTGAGTTACTGCCGAATTTCCGTGACGTCGTGTCGCACGCATGGTTCATTCGCATTCATCTTGTAGAGCTATTATTATTTGTTATAACTTCATAGTTCAAAACTGGAGCCGGACCCTACTGCCGAAGCTGAAGCCAATAACCATCGGATTTTTGACTGCGAAATTCAAAATATCGCTTAGATTGGTGGTAATTGTTTTTAGCTCGGCTGGTAGAAACCCTAGAGTACTATCGATTAAGCTGAAGATGTTGGTCATTAACTTTAAAACTAAGGTCTATTTGCGCAATCAAAAAATCCGATGGCATTCGGCTTCAGCTTCGGCAGTGGGGCAGTAGCCCTGCTTGATAATAACCGCAATTTATATGGCATTATATTATGCTTTTACAAGTGACAACGCAATATTTTGTTTTCACTTTAACGCCAATATCTCAAAAACTACGAAACCGGTTACATTGCCCATTTACTTTTCATAAATAGTGTCATACAAATATGCACGCAGACATACTGAAAAAAAATCTATTGAATCAGTGCCCCTTTTCAATTCCACAGCATTAAGGTGCGTACTAAATTGGATGGTAGACATTGTCATAATTATAACCTACGAGGCTACGTCTCATGTGTATGTAACACCATTTTTCGCTTTTCATCTATTACTGCTATGAATAATGAAAATTAATATTTTTCTGTTCTATTCTATTCTATCCTATTATTCCTATTCCATCGTACTCTAGCCTATAATATCTTATTCTATTCTATATTGTTTTTGTGGATGAAACTTTGGTAAGCATTAGTAGGGATGTTAGGGAGCTCTGTAACCATAATTCTTGGATAACCAGAATTAAAAATCTATCTGTAAATTTAACCAAATTCTTTATAAGAGTTTTTAATCATTTCCTACATAACGAAATCCAAATGATTCGGTTTATTATTATTTATCTTAATAGATCTGAAATTTCATTTCCATTATATTTAGGTCAAATTTAATAATTATAAAAGGGAAGATTGATAGTATATTGATTTATATACCTTTCAATCTAGTTGAATCTACTGCACGAATTGCGTTGAAATTACAGAACGATAATATGAAATTACTTATCTTGTTATTGTTAAGGTTCAGTACAAAAAAGAACTATTCACTAGAACGCATCTACTTACCCAAAAAGCCACCAAGTTGCCGCCAGCAGTCTTCCAGAGAGATTCTTAGGAGCCTCGCCGCCTCCTTGCGGTGTGAGTGACGTCATACAAAACCATAGACACTCCTTAAGGGTAAACTCCCTCTTCTCCTCGTCGTCTTTGTACTTATCGCGATTATTTTGGTAGCTATACGGACTCCATTTATCAAACACCCACATGAGGAAGCTGAAACATTTTACATGTAAATAATTCAACATTTTTATACGACGCCGCGGCCGGCTTGTATCCGCCTAATGTAAAGTGGTTACCGTGCCATATACATGCTCGACCCTTTGATGTTGCCGATTTCCATAGGCGGTGATGATTTCCATCAGGTGACCCACATGCTAGTTTGCCTCGGTGAGGCCATTTTTTTTGGTTCTCCAATGGTAATATTTATATTTATAATTTCAGCTTTTTAAAATGTGATCGACCGAAAAACAAGTCTGCCGTAAGTTGTTAAGTGAAAAATCGTTGATCGTTCTAGTTTTGTGTAGTTTACAATATTAATAAATATTTCGTATAATTTTAGAACATTGTCCAGCCCCCTTACCACCATCTCTTATTGCGATTCAATAACTGAATAGAATGCTTATTCATACCAATGAACAAGCGACTCTATTCCATTTGAAATAGAGTCGCTTATTCATTGGTATGAATAAGCATTCCATCCAGTTATTGAATCGCAATAAGAGATGGTGGTAAAGGGGCAGTAGCCTTTATAACAATGGGAAGTTCCTTACAGGAATAGATATTACAAAATTACATATTATCAGTTTATAAATATGATTATGTTGTATTTCTATCTTTGGAAAATATTTCTAAGTAAAATACGGCGCAATAACATTTAAGCACACCGGAACGCGGGTGAAGTAGTAGTAGAAAAAACCCGGACACGTGCGAGAATGAGCGGTTCCGTACAAAATTGTACAGACCGTACACAGGTATTTTATCCGACTCCAAAAAAGGAGGAGGTTCTCAGTTCGGTTGTAATTTTTTATGTTTGTTACTTCATTACTCCGCCATGTATAAACCAATTTGACATTTTTTTTTTCTTTGAAAGAGTTTATTTATTATAATGTTGAATTTAATATAATATTGAACTTGATACATCGACGCGTTCCTGGAAAAACGGTCTTGGCAGACTGACACACAGACGGGCAATGAAGTGATCCTATAAGGGTTTTCTCCTTTATAGTTACGGATCCCTAAAAACACAGACCTGAACTGATTAACGATTCAAAAATGTATTTTTTGTCATGAAATAACAACTGCACGCCAGTTTAACCAAAGTATAATAATTAATAATAGTAGAGAAGCATCTAGCCAGTGGACCGTGTAACCACAACTTAACATCAAATGGCACACATAAGACTATTAAGTAGAGCCCCCTTACCACCAACTCTTATTGCGATTCAATAACTGAATAGAATGCTTATTCATAGCAATGTATAAGCGACTCTATACAATTTGAAATAGAGTCGCTTATTCATTGGTATGAATAAGCATTCTATTCAGTTATTGAACCAATGAATAACCGACTCTATTCAATTTGAAATAGAGTCGCATATTCATTGGTATGAATAAGAATTCTATTCAGTTATTGAATCGCAATAAGAGTTGGTGGTAAGGGGGCTGACTGTGTATTCCTTTTTTAACGTGATAACGTCTTATAAATCCATGAACGCCGGCTGCACGCACGAAAAAGCATGACTCATTGTCACGTTCCGGTTGAGCGTGCAAGCGAGAACGCGGAACAAGCGATAGAGAGGCACGATCGGCCTAAGCGTTCGCCTCGTGGCGCATCTATCTCTTTTCCACTCCATCAGCCGATGTTTTCCTAGGACGTTATCACGTAAAATTATCGTCCGTAAACAGACTTTGCAGACTACCAATTTTTTTGGTAGTCGTCCTCCGTAGCTCCCGTCCCGATATTAAGTACTTATGCTGTCGCATAAGTTAAAGGTCTCTCCACACAGTTTCGTTAAAATAACTGTTTGAGTACAAAGTGATCTTAAACGCCACTGTTACTGTTTGACGAGCTCAGTGGATGAATGGTTAGCAATAGCCACTTTGACTCCGAGGTCACGGGTTCGATTGCCGCACAAGACAAACACGTGTGCATGAACATGTCTGTTTGTAAAAAAATGTATTAAGTACGAGTACATTTATCAGTTGTCTAGTACCCATAACACAAGCTTTGAGTTTAATTTGGGACTAGATGGCGCTGTGTAAATTGTCCAGAAATGTTTATTTATTTATTATTATTATTTATTACTACTTACTAAATGTCATTGTAGTAGTCAAGTTTATCATTGTAGAATTTCAAAGACAGTAAGTCCAGATTTACGTAATTATTTCGTAGATAACGTAGAAATAAGATAATGGAAAATTCCAAATACTTTACCATACAGATGTATGATTCTTTTCTCTATTTACTGTGTAGCCAAGAATAATTGCAGCAAAGCAACCACTAATATTGAATAGTGAAGCTGATTGTAGTTCCAGAGGCAAAATCGAAGGCTGCACAGGATGGAACTCATGAAGGCTTAAAAATAATAAAATGTAGAAGAAGAATAAGAAGTAGGTTCTAGTTACATTTAAAAGATCTTCGCCAAAGACAATATCTAATCTATATTATATATGAAGCTTATTAATATTCCAATGAGTAATCAGATATCGGGTGGAATTTCGAGGTAAGTGGAATTAAAAATCTGCAGACAAAAACGCAAGCAATAAATAATAATAAATAATTTAACAGATAAATTAAATATGATCTTTACTGCTAAGGCAATAGAATTTCAACTGCATTAAACGACATTTCCCTTGACATATGAATTACAAATTCTGAGTTAGTTCCAGAACCAATGTTGTGATGGTATGACGTGTCTGGTCGGATGACCTCGTGCCACAAAATCTGATAAGAAATAATGGTGGCAGGTGGGCATCGCTCTATCGATTGACTTGTGCATAGTAAACATTATTATATAGTAAGTTAACTTCATTTAAAGGACTAATTCTGCAGAACATGTGAGTACTATGGAAAGAAATTTTGTATTAGTTTCGTTATGTATGCCGGCTAGAGGCAGGCTAACCCAGTTTAATGCATCAGCTTCCCTACTTTTTAATCATCATAACCTACTGATTGCTGATGACATGCAATGCAATAAAAAGGGACAATAGAAGTCACACAATATGATATCACTAGGTACAAAATACTGACTTTGCCAATGCTTTTGAGACGATATACACTGATTTTAAAATGAAACAGTCATTAAAACAATAAAAAAAGTCTCTATCGCTTGTTCCGCGCTCTCTCTTGCGCGCTCGGCTCAGGCGGAACGTGACAAAGAGTCATGTTTTTTTCGTACGTGCAGCCGGCGTTCATCGATTTATAAGACGTCAAAAACAGTGACCTTATTTCATATAAGTGAAGTTTACAAAGGACTGCAAAGGACAAGTTTTGATAACTAGAAAACAAAATTTCTTCCAGTAGTATCTAATTAAATGTTCCGCACATTAATTTTACGGACGCAGGCTAAATCAGTACGACCGGGCAAGGCGGGGAGTGTTGCTAGTCTTGTGCAATCTATGGCGCTAAAAATAGATCCCCGACAAAATAAGCAACCGTCACGCAATTTGGTTTATGAGTGAGTGAATGTCCATCAGTGTGCGTGCATTGGACTGGCAAGAATCACCTGGGGCCTTACCACAAGCTCTAAACGCAGGAATGGAACTATGATGGTTGCGTATTTATCAATGAATTTCATTCATAAATTCGCAACCATGATGGTTCCATTCCTGCGTTTAGAGCTTGTGGAAAGGCCCCTGATTGAAGTAGCTGGAGGAAAGTCTTTCGTAAATTCAAAAATAGATTAAGTCGGTTGAACGTCAGTTTCTTTACTAATGATGGGTGAAATTGGCTTTTTTTTTAATTAACGTTGATAATGGTAACGTAACGTTGTTAGCTACGTTATCCGAGAATTTAAAACTCTCTCTCTGGATGTATTTCTTATTTTGTGCTCCAATCAACAGGCTGCAATTCAATTTTACCATATTTTCTGGATGACTTATAGAATTTCATATTCTTAAGAATTAAACCACCTGCCCCTTATTGTAATTATATCTCATTACATACATCGCGAGATACAGGAATATTCAAACGGAATGGGATATTGCGTAACTCGTCTAATAATATTGAATCTTTTTTCTTCCGCACAAAACACATTACGCATGGAATATTTTCATTTCTTACAACAACTGAATATTTCACTTACTAACCCAGATGAGCAGTGTAGTCTGGAATTATTAGAAACTATGGTATGGTTACATATAAGCAGAACGGATTAACAAAACACTTTTTTAAGAAACTCAACTATGTTAGTCCTAAAAGTTTCTGCTTGACTCGTTATTTTGGCTTCAGAGGTGTATCTATAGCAGACGTTTCTTCTTAAACACAAATAAATTTCACTTTGGTAACAAATAAATTTGTGCTTTAATCGATATCAGAAGATAATTTTGAAATTGTTTACGCCGTCATTGTGACCTGTCTACCGTTTATCGAATCTCACTCACTACTATAATTGCTCATTTATTAGCCAGCAAGTCCACAACAACGAACACTTAATGTTACGTATTGCTCCCCTATTACCCCATCCCAGATTTGCAGATTTGCTATGATTATGAGCGACTCTATAGGCACAGTTGTGTCACAGTATTAGGTAATCTTAAGACTGTGGTGTGTCTGACAAAAAGGATGTCCAAATCTTCGGGAAGAGTGTCAGTACCTACCGCTTTTTGCATTAGAGTCGATAGGGTTTATAACTGTGTGACACGTTATTTACTTAAATCTTTAATCTGTTTAATGGCTTCCTACACACGGGTCTATTTTTCAAATGCCAATTCCCTAAGTGACAACCCTTTTAACATTGTATTATTTTTTGATAGATGGCTCTATGTCACAATCTATGTAATCACGATTACGCAGCAAGGTATAGATTAACTTGGTTTTCGGTCACTGACTTTACTTAAGTATTTTTGCTAAGTATTATAGCGAGTAGAAGACAGTAGTCACTGGCTACTATCGATACTCTCTCAAGCCCGAAATTCTTACTGGAATCTACATGACGTTTTGCCCATCTAGACAACGCATTACGTGTTACCTTATCCACTTTACATACACACATTAGTACATGGAACATGTCTCCAGACAGGCTGGGGAGAGTGACTAAAGGATTAGGGAGAACACAAAAGATCCATAAGGGTCGACGTGTCACTGGTGCTGCAGCACTGGACCCACTCTAAGATAAGATACCTTATCCATGACACGAAATTAATGTCGCTGCCTTTGAAAGAACCATAACATTTTAAATACATTTACTAGCTAAAAAAAAACTACATAATGAATTCGCGTAGTAGCTTTCGTGAGCACTATCAATACGTTGTAGCGAAATGAAGTATTTTTATGAGAACAAACGAGCATGAAGATCAGCAACACCAAGGGATCGCCGAACCGTTGCCAGCCTTATAAGGGAAATAAAGACCCTGTTCTTGAAGGCTCCCATATAGTAATTGTTCGGAAATACAGCTGAGGGAAGTTGATTCCACAGTTTCACCGTTCGAAAATGTCTCAGAAAACGAACTGTGGTAGATCGCCAATTATCAAGATGATATGGATGGAGTTAATAGAGTAAACGCATTGCGCAAGCGTTTACGTCATTACATTAGAAATTGCAAGCAAGGCATAACGCAGTCTGTAAGTACTGCTAAGATTTTATCAGAATATAATGTTTCCTAACCGTTTCTTGTTTTTTAGACGATTGCTATAGAAGATTTTGTTCGGTGCAAAGACTACATTTGCGAGCATTTCTTTTGTTTTGCAGACCTGGGCGCCTACTACTACTGGGGTTTTTTTTATTGCGAATATCTAACTTTAGCCACAGAATAATATACTCTAACTTTAGCTTAGATTTATGGTACTGTGTTTAGCTTAGCTGGTAAAAAAACCTGGTGCTCTACTGGCTAAGCTAAAGATGTTTGTTAATAACTTAAAAGTAAGATCTATTTTTCGAATCAAAAAACTCAATGGTAATTGGCTTCAGCTTAGGCGGTAGGGCCCCTGGGCAGGGCCTGGGGTAATTGTGTTTAGCTTAACTGATATGAACCGTGGAGCTCTTCAATCAATTAAGCTGAAGATGTTTGTCACAAACGTAATCCTAAGACCTATTTTTTTACAGTCAAGTATTCTAGATCTGAATCGGCTTCTGCTTAGGCGGTAGGGCCCAAGGACCCTACTCACTATAATAATAATCATAAATATTTCTGGACAATTTAAACAGCGCCATCTAGTCCCAAATTAAGCGCAAGGCTTGTACGATGGGTACTAGACAACTGATAAATGTACTTGAATACATTTTTTTTATAAATACTTACTTATAATACATAGAAAACACCTAAGATAAGACAACAGAAATGTTCATGCACACAAATGTTTGTCTTGTGCGTGGATCGAACTCGCAATATAAGAGTTAAAGTAGCCATTGCTAGCCATTCGACCACCGGGCTCGTTTTCAATTTGACGATGCGCATAATGAAATATAGCTTTGAATAGATTTTTATAAGAATCCGGAAATATAACCAACACGATATGAGACTGTATTCGACTTCGTAAACTGGTTTCCAACGAGACGAGACGTTAATCTTGACACGGTTGCCATTTTGATTGCAAAACTGTTACAAGCACGTCAGTAGGTCAAGTTATCATGTAAGTACTTAATTGAAACTACGAGTAATCATCATTATATTAATACGTGAAGCAAAAACTTTGTACTTCTTTTTACGAAAATTGCGCGGACAGAGGAGTATGAAATTTCGCACACTTATATAAATAAATAAATATAAATATTGTCAGACAAATTACACAGCGCCATCTAGCCCCAAAGTAAGCGAAGCTTGTGTTATGGGTACTAGACAACTGATAAACATACGTAAATACTTTTTTTTTTTGTAAATAACTACTTATGATACATAGAAAACACCCAGACTAAGACAAACAGACATGTTCATGCACACAAATGTTTGTCCTATGTGGGAATCGAACCCACGAGCGTTGGTGTCGAAGCCGCGTCATTGACCGCTACGCCACCGAGCTCGTCAATATATAGTTTATATAGAAATGGAGTGTTAATATAGAAATGTTTATATAGAAATGGAGTGCAGAATGGTAACATTTTTTTTTTTAATTATGCATAAAATATAGATTAAATCAATAAAAAAAAACATTACACACATTACCATGTATTTGACACACACACTCATATGAGTGTATATATACTCTTTTGTTTATTGTTTCAATTGAATGTGGTCGAATTTCGACCAATGCGCGACCATTAGGATTTTTTTTTTCCTAAAATTGAAATGAATAAGTAACCATAAAGTTAATAATCTAATAGTGTTTCTCTATTCCATATTGACTCTAACATTGCCAAGAGGGGAAGTCAAATTTAAAAAAAATCCAACTATAATTTTTTCTGATTCTATTCAGTGTGAGTTGAGTTTCAAGGCTACCGTAATTTTACCCCCGGGACTGCAGTGGACTTCACTATTCATTGCCTTTTTGGTGGTCGCCAGTGTTAATCCTGGCTACACAGGAGATACAGAGGTGGGAATTCGTGGTGGGTCTGTCCCGATAGTTTGTTTTCTGTTCCTGTTAGTTGACCTGTTTCTCCACGTTTTCATTAAGCATATAATATTTAGTATAAATGTTTTGCCGGCCATACCATCAACGTCTTGGTACATGTCTGGAACCTTATCGCCTCTTTTATTTGTTCTCTGTTTTCCGATAGTGATAACTATATTCGATTCTATAGTTCTCGGTCTTATGCAAGATAAGGCCTGTTCAAGTCAATTTATAGCGAAAATTTTAGTCAAGGGATTATTAACGCGTAAAATGAACAATTGCGCGAATATTTTTTATTATTTAAATATGTAGGTACATTATTATTGAGGAGCTCAATGGCGTCGTTGCGCGCGCCAATCTAATCGATCACGCAAGTTAAGCAACGTCGAACATAGCCTATCTATGGATGGGTTTATTTATCTCAAGCTATTTCGTGCTTCAGAGGGCACGTTAAACCGTCGGTCCTGGTTGTTGTCTTTAAACGGCAGTGGTTACGCCAAGTCAGTGGCCTTTGGGCGACTTGAAAACACTGGTCTCTACCAACCCGCAGTTGAGCGTGATGGAGTATGCTCTAAACCTCCTTCGCTTGGGGAGGGGGGAGTCCCGTATCAAAACCTTATGATTATGGGTTGATGCCCAGCCGAGAAATAAATAATTGTTAGTTTGTTATTAATGTTATTTCATTATTTCCTACCATAAAGAGACGCTGTGCGATGACGTTAATAAGAATCTTACTGAAACAAATAGTTTCAATACCAAAGTTAATACCAAAGTAAATATCAAATTAATACCGGGATATAACGCCAGATAAATAAGTAATAGTTGAACCTGAACGCCTGACCTCCTTGGATACATAATATTGGGTAAAATATATGTAAAAAAAGTCGGTTTACGGACGATAATTTTACGTAATAACGTCATAAGAAAATATCGGTCGATTGAGTGCAAGAGAGATAGATGCGTCACAAGCCGAACGCTTAGGCCGATCGTGTCCCTCAATCGCTTGTTCCGCGCTCTCGCTTGCACGCTCGACTCAGGCGGAACGTGACAATGATTCATGCTTTTTCATGCGTGCAGCATGAACGTCGTATAAATCGATGAACGGACGTTATCACGTCAAAAGAATAATGAAAAGAAATAATCGCGCGTGGTTTAATAAGTACTCCACGTGCAATGACATTCACATGCACGGATATTAACAAAAATCCACTTTCAAAATTTAAATTAAATTAAATTTAAATATTGTCAGACAAATTACACAGCGCCATCTAGCCCCAAAGTAAGCGAAGCTTGTGTTATGGGTACTAGACAACTGATAAACATACGTAAATACATTTTTTATTTTGTAAATACATACTTATGATACATAGAAAACACCCAGACTAAGACAAACAGACATGTTCATGCACACAAATGTTTGTCCTATGTGGGAATCGAACCCACAAGCGTTGGTGTCGAAGCCGCGTCATTGACCGCTACGCCACCGAGCTCGTCATTTGCTTTAATGTATAAATTATTGTCATTAACGAACAAACTAAAAGTAGGTATGTTGATTAAGACTGCAACCACAGTATAAGTAATAGTTGCTACAACATTAACTCTAGAATCACCTGAATGCTCCTATCGTTCAAGACATAAAGATGAAAATTAAATAAACGGAAAGAAACTTTAAAAGAAGCAGTTCATGGCTAAGACAATAGACCATTTCATTGTAGTAGTAAGTATATAAAAGTTCATTTACCTTGTAAAGAAATACGCTGCGAGTATTGATAACCAGACGTCGTTTTCCAAAACAGTCAAGAATTTAAACAGTGATGTGGGAGTTCTAGGAAGTTTCATCAAAATTGTAATTCCGACTAAATCGTAATACGGCACTGTGAAATCTACTACGTTCTCTCTCTCTGCCATAACTGATAGTGAAGTGAGACCTATATCTGCCCTTTTCTCTGTCAGCTCCTTAATTATTCCATTCCAGTTACCATTTTCGTCCATAGTACCGAAATTTCCATCAGGTGCCATAACTATTTCGTAATCGAATTTAACAATTTGTCGTATCTCTTCTATTAAGTCTATGCAGTAGCCTTTGAAACCTTTCTCTGCTTCATCATCTTTGATAATAAAAGGTTGTTGCTAAAATGAAAAATTTTTAACCTTTTAATATAAATTGTTATCGTTTTCAAACTTATCTATTTCACCTATACTATTGTTCATTTTTAGAATACATAATATTATTACTGCAATTGCATTTTCTAAGAAGGAATCTTTCTGCCCATTTATTTATCAATAGATATAGATCATTAATAATGATTGAAGATAGATGTAAAGAAAATTCAGGTCAGACTAAAGACGTAAGGCGTGTTGAGCCCGACTGGAGAAGTACCTCCTTACAGGCGACCGCAACAAAATGACAATACCTCAGAAGATTGATGTGTTTGTATGAATGAGGTTTCGTTATGTAATGTAAATGACTTAAGTATGTGTTACTTTTAATGAATACAAATTTTTGGTCTATAGAACGTGTATTTTTTTTTCATCATGGTAACATACAAAGACGGCTAGAATTAGCGATATCTTGATAAGGCAAGTGCCAAACAGTCCCATAATATTTGAAATAAATACATATCTACTTATTTTAGCATAGGCATTATTATGCGTGAATGTTTTCAACGCGGTTACACTAATTTAAGATGTTTTTGTTCCAATAAACAAATATGACCGCTCCTTCCATGACGTAATTTTGTAAAATACGATTACAAGCTAGATATTTCGAAATATTGTCTTTTCTTATCTATATATGTAGAATTTTCAAATTTATAGAGGCATTGAGGTCATTACTTTTTTTTCGAAATTCGACAGTCACTAACATTCAATCTTTATAATATTCTACAATGAATAATAATATAACATGAGAAAATCCATAATTCACAGAAAATTTAAGACTAAATTGTTGGCTCAGGTGGTAATTAAACATACTGACAAAGTTTATCATGTTGCCGAGCGGATTTTGAACAGTTACAGAGTTCATTTACCTACCTCTACTGTCACGACTCTGTAAACCAACTTCGCAGAGTATTCGCTCATATTTTCAGGGTCAGTCAACACTAAAGGACTTGAAAGACCTGCTTTCCATGAACCTAATGAACGGCTGCCAATAGATGCCCCATCTTTTACAGTAACTGCTGATAAATCAGTATTAAATTCCATATAACTTCTACCATTCATAGGATCATCTTCTGGAATATAGAATGGGGCATATGTTGGAGTCTCCTTTACCTATAAAAACACAACAAAAATACACTAGCTAGCAATATTTATTTATGAGTCATTTATTTGTGGTCCGTCTTTACATCTAATTCTTTCAACATACCTCTTGAAATGCTGTCCGCAGGTCCAAGGTCCTGTTAGGCGTATTCTTACCGTCGTAATCGTCACACGTAATATATTTCATGTCATTTGGCCACTTGCCAGAATCCAGGAGTGATCTGGAAATTCATAAACGTTAACTCTCATGGAATATGCCAAGTTATAATTAGACTGCGCGTGGCGTACTAAAATTAGTACGGGTACACCAGCGCTAGAATAGAGGTCAATTACTTTACTGCTAAAAATGTTCGCAGAGACAGGTCGAAGTAGAAGGCTGATGTGATTTCGGGTTCACCGTTCATGCTATAAGTCGTTTTGATCTTTCCCAAACGATCTCTGCTCTTAGCATCGGGCGTTGGTCTCATATACACGATCGTAGCATCTTTACACCCACATCCTATATCACCTTTATCCAACGATAGAGCGAACCAGGCCGTCTTTTTTCCAAAATACAGATTTTCGTCTGCCGCGTCTAAAACGTTTTTTATAGTCCTCAAACTGCCGATGACGAAGAAATTAACAATATCTAAGTCACGCAAACTTCTCAGTTGGGTTTTTATGTCATCTTTGTTAAAACTTTTTACCGGTGTTATTACGTGCCGGGTTGGGATGTTTTGTAGCAAAGACTTGTACTTGTGATCCATTACTGAAAGAATTATAATTCATTGTATATCCAATGTTATCGTAATAATATCATTGATTACATTCCTACTTCTACATACTTACCAAAAAGTTCATCAAAAATTATAGCAGCGTTTGTTATATCCTGTTTGTAAACAATAGCCCTAACAGATTCAGGTAAAACATCAGCTGGTGGCATTATTTGGAGCAAGAATTTAGTTTGATTAGCGTCAAGCGTACGCCACTGCCTCAGATCACCGGCTTGTCCGAAAGATCCAGAAATAGTAGGCAAACCCAACGCTGCAGTGAATGATTTTATAGTTTCCGAGCCCACCCCTGTCATTGTAAAATCCAATACAACGTGGGGCGTTTTCTTTGCCGAAAGCATGTCATTGTATTTCCTGCAAACTGTTAACATAAAGAGGATTTTTTGTTAATTAAATATTTCGACTCGTTTCATTGATTTGATTTATCAATCATCTTACCATTTTCCAAAAAATCTTTGGCATCTGTTCGATTTCCGACCACAATAAACGGATCCACAGCCAACCCCAAACTTGGATTTCGTCTCACATATTCTTTAGCAACCTCAAAAGCCTTCTCTGCTAACGCGTTATTTTCCTCGTTGATTAACACTGAAAAACTATGCGTTTTAGCATATGCCAATGAAAATAATAATTCGCAGTAAAATATGAAACTTACAAACATTTATGTTTTGCGTTGTTTGAGTAAAAGATGAACGGGCAAACGAAAATAGAATAAGAACGGCCAATGCGCGCCGCGTGTCTTTATGTTTAGACTTCATGCCGTAAGAATTATAGGATCTTGAGACATTTCATTGACTAGACGTTATAGAAGGTAGCGTACTAATAAAGGGCCGCGTTATGCCCCACATGTATTCCACTGTGTACTATCTAGTTACCACGGTGATGTCCGACCTTGATTCACGCTGGGTTATTGATGTTCAGTGCTCATCACTAATAATGTTTGTACACAAGTAGCTACATTATGTGGGCGTGTGTGGTGTGTGTTGTCGACGGCGTATGTAAACCATTTATTTGTCAGTGTGAGCGTATGCCATTACAGGTTCTATTGACTGGTAAAGGCGCCTTGATGAATTGATTAATTTCATAAACACTCAAGGTATGGTCACATCACACGTTGTATTAGAAAACGATATCTACCTTGAAAATGTAAAAAATACGGTAGTACACGAAGATTTCGTACTTATAACGTGGCCTATGGTTTTGGGGCGTGTTGGAGTAGAGTTATGAATGATATTACATATTTTTTTAAATTAGAGCTTGTTTCTCCTCCTCGAAGAGGACCCGAGCGATGGCGGGGAGTATTGCAGTTGGAACTACGGGTCCGGCTGTTTGGATCAGGGTAACCTCGGAGACTGGCTGACTAGCCTATAATTTAATTTGCCAGTCATGGGTCTTGCCTGGCAAATTATAGTCATGTCATGTAACATAGATTTACGACAGGTCTCCTGAGCTTCGATATCGTTAATCGCTATGATGTAACAGCGACCCAGCCGTTGTAGCACTTTGGATACGTTCACACAACGGCTACACGATTCGAATTTTTCACGATTAGGTACTATTTTCCTGTCGAGTATACTCGACACTCATTTACAAAAGGACCATAACATTCAATTTGTGATGTAAAATTATAACGTATAGAATAGTTAGTGAAATAATATACTTAAAAAAATCGAATCGAAATTGTCGTCGTGTGAACGCAGCCAAACAGACTCAACGTTATGTCTTACAATAACGTAATTATTGAACACTAGCTGCCCGCCCCGGCTTCGCATGGGTAGAAAGTGGTAAGTATTTGTTTCCTCGCAATTTTTAAATCTTTTCTCTCCATAAGAAATAAAAATATGAAAATAAAAATTAGCAAAATTGGTCGAGCCGTTCTCGAGTTTTGCCTTCCCGGAACCTCTCCACTAACACTTGAACTTTACGGTATGGTATTAAAGTTCAAATTGACTTTTAAGTATTATTACGAATCGTTTGTATTTGATTATAGAAAAGTGTTATTTTTAGACCTTTTCTAGCAATTTTTTTATTTTTTTCTCTGCGTAAGAACCATCCTCGTACTTCAAGGAATATTCTAAAAAAAGAATTAGCGAAATCAGTTCGGCTGTTCTCGAAAATTGCGCTTAGCAACACATTCAGCGATTCATTTTTATATTATAGATAGATTATGTGAGTCGGACCTCTGTTCTACAGTATAAGTACGACGTACGTACTACGAACAATATTACTGCTGCCGCTTTCTCCTGCCGATAAATCTGGAAGTTTTTATGGTACCTACGCTCATTTACGCTCTGCATAGACGTCATTATTTATGTAGCAATAAACGACGTGAAATTTGTATGGAGTGGCCGTGATATGGTTCTACTGTATATCATTTAGCAGGGGTACTTTAATAGCAAGTGTAGAATCTCAAACTGTTGGGGTGTAAGAGGTTCATCAACATCTTTGAACCAAAGCCAACTTGACCTGCACGTGGTGCACCCTGCTGACTGACAAACGAAGCTCTGGCGAAAAGAGAGGTAGGGAGCGTAATTGTAAGCTACCCAACTGGGGAATGTACCTCCACCTCACAGAATACAGCCAAATAACAATTCCCTTGAGGGTTGTTGTGTTCCTGCGAGTGAGTGAGGTCAACAGAAACGAAGGAGATGCTGCGTTGGCAGCGTTAATATGGCTACGGTAACCGCTTCACATCTGGCGGGCCGTATGCTTGTCTGCCACCCGACCTGGTATAAAAAATCAAAAAATAAAAATTTTGTTCGACTCCGCATGCACACATTCACACTTTGCACAAACCTCAACTGGTTGTTGTAAGTAGGCGGTAGCAAGCATTAACGTCGTCGCCCGATTTATTGAACACTAGCTGAGCGGTCGGGGTATGAGTACGACCAAGATGCATATCACGATAGGATTTTGCAGACCGGTTATAGTTTCTGTTGCGTATGACATAAGAACGGCTACACACACACTATATTACACTTTTAAAAGTGTAAAATTTTCTACATTACCACAGTTTATGTATAAGTACAACGTAGTAATACGCAAAGATTATAATCCAATGTTATAATAAAGCACTTGTACTATTCCACGTTATTATATTTAATATTACCGACCGGTTTCGCCGCTAAGGCATTATCAAGGTAAACAGATGGTGTTTGTGTTTCTACAAAAAGAAGTAAGTCGAAACCGGTCGGTAATATTAAATATAATAACGTGGAATAGTACAAGTGCTTTATTATAACATTATGATAATAATGTTCCACCAAGTGCCAACAATCAACAGTATCAACTTTATTATAATCCAAGATCCCAGGGCCGCCAGACGTCACTTATTTTCTGATGAACAAAATGCGATGAAATAAGTGACGTCTGGCAGCCCTGGGATCTTCCTCTATTAAGTTGATCCTTCCCTATTTGTTTTTATTATACCATCTCTAAAATGATCACAAAACGAATTTATAAATAGCATACATTGATATTTGTTTCGTATGTGTGTGACAAATGTGTGATTTCCGATTATAACCAAAACAGGAAACTAAAGACCACAAAACATTGTTAGAACTTATGTACCGCAAACAAAGAGGTACCTAAATGAAAATTACGTATGTAGTTTTAAGCTACGCGAACGTTCATACTGCTACATATAAACAAGGTCTAAAATCGCTTAAATTTGAGAAGATTATACCAACTTATTTATTCAATTTCGTAGAAAATGATAACGATCTTTGCCCATAACTGTAACGTGGGAATACAACATACGAAATTACGAACACCGCGAAATTTGAGCGTGTAGTAGTCGCTCCAAAATAGACGGACTGTCTGTCTGTTTTTTTTATACTGTCGGGTGTCAGACAAGCATAAGGTCCGCCTGATGTGAAGCGGTTTGCCGTTACCATATTAACGCTCGCAACATGTAATATCGCTCACGCGCCGCCATCCCCGTGCCCGTGCCAACGCAACAACTACTTTCTTTCTGGTGACATCACTTACTAGCAGGAACACAACCCTCAAGGGAATTGGTATTTGGCTGCGGTATTGTAAACTATCCCCCGATTGTGTTTATATTCGTTTTTTTAATAGCCTCCATATGGAAGCAATTTTAAAGACTTATTCACGTTAAAAGAGAATAGGGCATAGTGTATTTTGTAAGCTGTCCGACTGGAAGTACCTCCACCTCACAATAGTATTGTGAGGTGGAGTGGAGAATTAACACAATCGGGGGATAGTTTGGTGTTGCATCTACATATTATCTATCTCCATCCAAAACTCAATCACACCACATGATAGAAGTATCAAAGAATTTATTACGCTAAGTAAGGACTATGGAACATCGCGTGCGGGGCAGGAATCGCTGGCATTTTGACATGATTTTAGTGCATATAACGTATTCACGTAAAAAACACGGCCGTATCCATGGCACAGCCACACGCAATTTTTTGCTAGTTTCGTTTGTCAGTCAGTACACCACGTGCAGGTGAGGTAGAGAAATTGAGGATAATCTCGGTTTGCTTGCAGATTTAATTTAAATACATGTTGACTAGTCATGAGAATTCCAATAAATGAAAAAGCCACGTCCTAGAAAATATCGCTATTCTGAATCAACCAACACCTGAATTACCATTTATCACTTGTTCATTATGGACATTAAATAATAAATAAATATTTATGGACAATTTACACAGCACTCTGTCTGTAGTCCCAAATTAAGCGCAAAGCTTGTGTTATGGGTACTAGACAACTGATAAATGTACTTAAATACATTTTTTTTTGTAAATACATACTTATAATACCCAGACCCGGACCAAGACAAACAGACATGTTCATGCACACAAATGTTTGTCTTGTGCGGGAATCGAACCCGCGACCTAGGAATCAAAATGGCCATTGCTAACCATTCTACCAGCGAGCTCGTAGAATCCGTTCCAATGAGCTAGCAAACACAATACTTACGCCAGGAAGTTGGTGAGGAGTTGGATGTCCTGCAGATTCCTGGTGAAGCTAATGCCAATTAACTGTCGAATGAGTCGAATCAAACAAAAAAATCGGTTCATCCATTTCGTAGCTACGAACTGCCGATGCCGTTCTACTATTAAACATCGAAGGATTCCCTAGACAGGGATTCTCAAAGCTTTAAGGTAGCGGAACACTAAATCGACATTATTTCGCGGTGACGTACACATAAATCGCAAAGGTTCCGCGATAACCACTTTGGGAATCGCTGGTTTTGACAAACATCCAAATACACATATCCATTAACACCCTTCAGTTTCATCGGTCAGGGGCACAGAATAAGTAGTTTTTAAAAATAATATACAATCAAACAATAAACATACACCTGCTGGGACTGGGTTTCTCCTTAATCGAATGGGTTTAGAGAATACCACCATGCAGGTCAACAGCGGGTTATCCAAGCTTTCAAGCCGCCCAAAATCCAGACTTGGCTTAACGATTGTCATCTAATAACAACAGCCGTGACAGACGGCTCAACGTGCCCTGCGAAGCATGGATGTCGAGGTAAAAAGTCATTTCTAGGACATCTAAAAAAATTTCATAATTGTCCCTAAAACATCCCAAACGAAAGTAGTATCGTATATTATATCCGACAAATTTCGACAAATTCAAGGCTCTGGGTGAAATCAGATTTTCGCTAAGTGGTGTAGTTTTTTTGGGCAGTGCCGAAATAAGTCTTATTTCGGCACTGCCACAAAAAAAAAACCTTATAACTCTTTTTTGCTTTGGGCGACAAATTTCGACAAATTAACGACAAATTTTTTGTCGTTAAAATCAAGATCTGAGACCTGGGCAGTGCCGAAATAAGGCACACTCTATCACGCATACAACCTGTATTGTAATGCTTCAGAAAGGAAATTTCTTTTTCAATTAAATGGTTGGATTAGAATGCAAACAAACAAATATTCGATTGGACTATTTTATTGCCAGAAATGGTTTACACACACTAACTCCACAATTGAGAGAAGTAGTGTTAAAACTGTACACTCTACTAAGTATATCTAATACTAAATGTATGTACGAATCAAAATTTAAGGTAATTATGTAAGTAGTTTTGAAAAAGTTAGTCAAAATCTTAATACAATAATCCCTTGACGGAACACAATGTGTTTCAATATTTGTATGGGGAATTAGACGAACATTTTGTTATCTTACATTCGAGATTTGTTATCTATCACATACAAGAGACGAAAATAAATTAGAAAAACAGGATATAAGAAAAATAAAGACGTCCATAAGAAATACAAAAATAGCACGCTGTAGTAATTAATTATGTCAATAATGTACTATCACCTTGTCAACTTTGAACTTCAATAAATTTCAATCTTAAAATTAGTGTCACAATGTGAACAGTCAATACGTCCGGCTTCTTGTGAATCGCATGGAATTTAGAGTACAGGTTAGTCCATCGTTGTATAGCCAGAACAAATTCCAACTCACTCACCAAGAAGCAGTGCACGTCCACAATGCAAACCATAACCAAATGTCGAAGGAATGTTCAATGGTTAAGTAATAATGCCTATGTATTATATAATGTGCGACATTTACTGCTAAACTTAAATTTACAACTGAATTAATCTAAAACACTTTAATTAATCTTAGTTAATCTAAATCCTTGTTTTTCGGAAGCTGTTTATATAAATCGCGTCGTTCACAGAACGGATTGTGAATTGATTTCACTCGGGGGTGAATACTTTGGCAGTATTTTACTGGCGAAATGATATCCAATACCGATACATGTTAACTTCCATCAATTCGATAACCCAACTTCTACAGGTCTGTTGAAATAGACACCAATACGCAAAAACAGCATACAACACCTAAACCGACGTGTGCTCAGTGTCGGTTCACTGCGATGCACAGCCTGCCACAGCTGACAGTTATATTAAATTTACAATTTACAGGTACTTCACAGGTAAGTTTAATACACAATGTATTATAAACCTAAACTTAATTGTGGTCACAAAAGAGCCCAACTCGCAGTATATAATAATCAGATCATATACAAGTTTGTATAAATATAAAAACTATGGTTTTTGGCATTGTGTGCAGTGTCGTTACAGGCATATAAGATATGTATTGTGGTGAGTTGAGCCCTAATGAACATAGATGCATTGCAGTAAACCAAGGTAGGTGTGGGAACTAAAGTTTAGGCTGCGGCCTCCTCCGCTTCGGCCGGTGGAGCCTCCTCCGCTACTTTCGCCTTCTTCTCTGGCGTTTTCTTTTCCTCTGCATCACCATTGTCTGCGGAGACTGATTTCCTCTTCACGGCTGCCTTTTCTGTAAATAGAAGACAATTTATCTTAAAATTGTTTAAAATATGGTGACTATGGATTACAACACATGACCCAGTGATTTTACCTGAACATAACTAAAGATCACTATTAAGAATATGATAAAAGATATGGTATATTTAAATGTTTATACATCTAATAGTAAACTGTAGTTTTTGTGATGACCTCGCCAGATACTTTAATAATACTGGTTTTTCAACTTCATAACATTGACATGACAGTTCTTAACTTACATCGGTAATATTGACATGACAGTGTTTACCTATAGCAAGTATAAGTGTTTTCATATTAAAACAATCATATTTCCTACATATTAGCTTTTTTTAATGAAACTATACAAATTAATTTTTGAATATTATGAAGGTTATTTGGATAAATGCTGATGATGTACATCAGTATTTATCAACAAATGGTTATATTTTTATGTACATACCTGTGGCATCTCCATTTTCAGTGGCGTCGTTGCTCTCCTCGGCATCACCATTTTCTGCTGGCGTGTCTTCGGGAGCATCCCCGCTGCCATTCTCTTCTTTGCCGTTGCTTTCAGGGGCCTCTGCAACTTTTTTGGCGGGAGACTTCTTGACTGGGGACTCCTTTACTTCGGTGGATGTCACTTCTTCGGGAACGGCGTCACTTTAAAAAATAAAAGGAATTATTTAAAAAGGACAAATAATAAACTTCATACAAACATGTATGGCCTAAAATGGCAATTGTTGACATTGACAAGTCTATCATGCTTGACACGAAATAGTCAAACTTTATTGATTCTGTGTATTATGAGAATGGTGCAAAACTTGGTATTGTTAGCATTTGCATACCTAATTATAATGAATAATATGTTGTAACCTGAGCAAATGACATAAATAGCAGACTATTGTAACTTCAACTAGCAGCATAATACAAATTGCTTGGTGTAATTTATAATACAAATTGCTTGGTCTATTTTAAACATAGACATTCACGAGCTTGGTGGTCAAATGGTTAGCCATGGCCACTTTGGCTCTGAGTTTGCAGGTTCGATCCCGCACAAGACAAATATTTGTGTGTATGAACATGTCTGTTTGTCTTGGTCTGGGTGTTTTCTATGTATTATAATGTACCTATGTATTTAAAAAAAATGTATCTACTACTCATAGTACAAGCTTGTATAGTTTGGGAATAGATGGCCGTGTGTAATTTGCTTATATTTATTAGAATATTCAAAATATGCCTATACATATAAACAAATACACCAATTTAATACTCTTCTAACAGTATCAAGCGCAACATCAGATAGGTAGATACGTTAGCACATAGAAGTATATTTCCACAAAATGTACAAATAGGATGTAGGCAAAGTGAGTGTCCAATGTCATTTGCAAGGCATATTGAGGTAATAATTAAAACTGGACGAGCACATTATTATTCCATAAAGCGTAATGCTCGCTTCGTCGGCCTGTTAGTAACGGGGCATAACAATACATTACGAGTTTACGATGTGAATGTTCGCCGGCTATGTGGGTTGATATAAAAGGAAAAGTCTGCCGGAACAAAAACAAGTAGCTGTTGCGCAAGGCTGCATGTGGGAAAGTTGCAACAGAGGAAACCGAACGTAAGTATTGGATGGTACACATCGAATGAATAAGTTAACTCGCTCCAGTGGACGAGTGCCACGGAGTGAGCCGTAACTCCGTAAGCGTTAAAAATAAAGTAATGACAACATGCGTGGCCCTCGCGATAATGTAACCGACTTTGCCGCCACAAAGTTGCAAAACATGACTCTCGAAGATTTGAAACGAGCGCGCGCCGGTGACGCTGCCGCGCCGGCACGCCGCGCATGCAACGCCATCTTGGATGAAGCGGGGCCCGCGCCCGCCACCCGGCGTGCTTTCAACTTCATTCACGTTGTAATACGCAAAAACAAGACATACAATCTACCCATGAGCACTCTAGAACATTCTTTGTTGCTTATAGAATACTAGTAACGTAGATTAAAATAATAACAATAACGTTATCAGTTAAAATTACATTTTCCCGCGTGTACTTATCTCTGTCGGCGTCCAACAAATAGCATCATTGAACTATGATTAGATTTCAAAACACTGATGTAACACAAATAAATGATAACACTGAACCATTTTAATAAGGGAAACACGTTAGAAACACCGACATTGAACATAAAACACCAATTTCACACATAAATAGGAAGCCATTTTGATCACGTTTTCGAAGCCGCCAAAAATATAATACCACAAAACTTATACATATTTATTATAATTTGTGAATTAAACTTACTTCTTTTCGACGGCTGCGTCTGCCATATTTATTGTTTAATTTAAAAGGGAAAACTTGAATTAAAATTATAGCACGTGTTACGCACAGCGTACAACAATGCTCACCGCACAAACACCAACGACAAAATGAAGGAGGAAGAAGGAAAAAGTATATACGCGTCGCCTCGCGCAACGCTGCGCACCTGCACTGAAGTTTGTATAGGAACTTCAATATGATGAAATAGCAATAGCAACTTTGATATTATCAAAGAAGGATAGTTATATTTTACATATTCAACTTCTGTAACCTTGAATACGTACTAGCAAGGTAGCGAGCCGATAATCTACCTTACTCTGTCCCTTCGGTGTAAAAAAAAAATATTCGTTCTTGTTCGTTGATTGTATTATTAATATTATATATTATATATATGAATTATGATTGTTCATCGTCATCCATCGCACTATCGCACGCAATGAAAAAATAAATAAAATCATATTTTTTCTATGAAATTGAATAAGGAATGGGCACCTTGAAAATATAACCTATATAATCATACAATTAAATCTGAATCTTCAATTTTTTAAATTATGGTTTTATACACCCAAAATCCAATTTTAAAGTTATTGGATTGGACTGGCAATAACTTAAATTAACATCTTTCTGTTTTTGACTATAATGCTTGAACATACATACGCAAGAATCTTAATTGCAAAAACTATAAATCACATTATCCTTACCTGAAAAAGCAAGACAGTGTCTTTTTAAATTGTATTTTAGGGTATCAAATATAATTAATTGATTTAATTATATTATATAGGTACAATATTTAATTTAAAATATTCCGGGTATTACAAAGCGCTATCTAGTAAGACATACAATGCAAAGAAAATAGCTTATAATTAAAATATTCAAAAATATATAATAATAATAATTAACAAGCTTTTATTATTTGACAATGTAAAAAAACCAAAAAGTTCACTTGCTGTTCTTTGGTCAAGGCGTTAAACTCTTATGGGTTAATGTGGAAATTATACATAAATCGCCATTTTGTGGCGGCCACCATATTGGATTTTAATGACATTTAGGTAATGGTACATTGTCACGAGAACTAAACAATTGTGTCAAATTTCAGCTCAACGTGAAGTGGATCAAATTTAATTTGCAAGATTTGATTCAAAGACTGCGGTGATACTAAATAAAAGCTTGTAAAAATAGACGTACGTAAAACAAATACTTTCAAGTAAATACATATATATTACTATATTTTATAATAGTAGATAGGTAGGTAATACCTACGTATTAGAAAACATCATTTATACTTGTAATGTGGAATACTCTGTCTCGAACTCTAAATTATCTCCACAATAGGTTTAGGAAGGTTACGCGGCGTCGTCGTCGCTGTCAAAGTGTTCAATATGAATAATTTTTAATCAGACGGGTATGGATGGACGAAGCTCAAACTTTTATAACACAAAAATAAATAAATTTTGATGACTATCTGTATCATAAAAATGTTTGTTTTTCATTGAAACAAAGATCACAAATTATCTCTGATTACAAATTTTAGATAAACGTAAAAATAGGACTTCACTTGAGTAGCGAAAAACAATGACGTCATAACACAACTATGTATTTGTTTAGTACATTTTTTATATAAAATTGCGTATGAATAATGTACTACAAGTAACTTGAACCTTTAACCGGTCTGCATAAGAAATCTCTTGTGTAAATGGAATGAGTTATCTTCAGAACGTAAGGCGGTAGGCTCTCTGAACTACGCTACACTCCACGGAAATCATTGGTGAATCACATTGGCACGGTGTATTGGTCCAATCCAAACCTTACAAACATGTAGGAAACGCATGCGTCTCATGCTTGCGGCAAGCCATGGAATGGATATCAGTGGACACAAATGTGTACAAAATGAGACGTCGATAGCCCAGAATGTAGATGTTCTGCATTCTGCAAGGGAGTTAACGAGACCATGATGCCTAAAAATCGAAAGGCACACCCGGACTAGTAAAATATAAGTACGTAGTAATATTACTTAAAGTGTGGTAATGGCTTCTCCCGATTAGAGGCATAATGAAGTACATTGAACATGACTGTCTCTAACCTGGCGGGGGAGAGTTGCTGAAGGATTAGGGTGTGCACAAATATACTAAATATACCAGATAGGTACCTACTGAGATTTTATTTTCTTGAAGTCACTACAAAATGTAGGTATCTAGTAAAATCAGAACTCTCGGCAAAAACGTCACCTCAATCCTCGTAGGACATTCATTCTACGAAAGGAGGTGAGAGTTGAACGTGCGTGCAGAGGACGCACGTTCAACTCTCACTTCCTTCTTACCGGTTATTTTTTGTCATTTAATGTCTATGTATGATCATTGATCATTAATTATCATGTTCACTGTTCAGCACTCGATCACAGCTCGGTCCTTAGTTAGATATTCCTAGAACTGCCACTTCTCAAAGAAAGCAGACCCGGACATTTTTGAAGCATTGCTGTTTTTTTGTTATAAGAAAATAAAACATATTTTTAGGTGGGTATAATTTATTAGAATCAAATAAGTAGGCGTAATACTTACATCAAATAAATCAACTCAAACTCTGCTATAGCTAGGGCCACATTGATTTGATTTATTAAAATTATATTTTTTACTGGTTAGGGCACAGAATAATATACACTAGTTAGGGTAGTGGTAATACGGTTGACTTTCGCTCGCGACGCCCGGACATATCGATGTAAAACAGCAGAATAATATACAGGAAAAACCCGGATATGCACTATTCAAACCCGTATACTCCGGGTCAAACCCGGAAAGTTGGCAGCTCTTGATATCCCTGAAATCACATAAAATCAATTTGCTAGAATATGCGTGTGCACGGCCTTTTTGAGTTCGTTGGCCGATAACATTGTTTTAGCTTTATGAGAATGCGTATGTCACGTATTATGCACGTGAATACCTCTATAACCTATCTACTTTGTAAAATATTAATTATTGCTGCAAATCGAAATTTAATTATTGGGGACAATTAGTAAAAAAATAACATAATAATCTTGTGAACGAAATACATAGGTATCTAGGTATAAAAGATACCTCTCAAGTACCTAATACCTACTTAGGTGTTTTTTAGCACTTACCTAGCCTGTGCATTGCATCTAGAATTATAATTTATGTAATAAACACAATACTCTTGGACTAAAAATATCTGAGGTAATATTTTTTCTTTCTCTTTTCGACCATATACCTACATTAATTAAATTAAAATGCCTTGCGCTTTATGTTTCCAAGTTGTATTTCTTGGGCCAGAAAACTATCAGTCCGAACTCATGATCATGAAGCAAAACCGCATACTTTCGATTGGTAAAACAACTGTAGTTTCATTCTCAACTTTGATGCGTTGCATTAAGGTGCTAGCGCTTATTTTGAAGCACAAGGAACGTGGTAGGTGTGTAGGTCGTTGCCTTTTTGAAAGAAATCTTGGCAGTAGCCGTTGATTTCGTCAGAATATCGAGTTCGTCAACCAGAACATTACCTTGCTTTGATGTTGGTTGGTTGGTAACTTTGGACAGCACGATGTCTTCGTTGAATGAAACTCGAATATGCTTCGTCATTTACAACGAAACAAACACAGACATAGATTTTTCATTTACACTATGCCGGTTACGACGTGGATTTTTTTTTAATGAAGATTGTAGTTACAACAAAATAATAAATAAATATTATTTTGTTTTTGTCTGACTTCCAGAATAAATTGAATTAAAAATATTTACCTACGTCTGCAACAGACATCGGGTAGGTAGGTATATACTTACCTACCAAACAATAATATCGGTCGACCTTTTCCCAGAATAAGGAATTAGAGATAGTGGCAGTATGAAAACACAATAATTAATTTGATATAATTGAAATATTTCGTTATATTATATATCTAACCTAAACTGTCAGAAAATGTAACACCTAGATTTTTTTACAATTAAGTGTATGATTTTAAAATAATAAAACATTACAAAGGTACTTACTTCTTTCAGTTGAGTAAATAAAAACTGTAAAGTCAATAAAGTACATTTCATGAACATTTTTCATTATAAATTTTATTGTCGTTTTGACGGTTGATAAATAGTAACTATAAAAATATTGTAAGGGAGTCACTACTGTCACCACTTCACCAGCGCCATTGAGATAAGTTCGGTCGATTTTTTGCCCCCGTAAATAAAAAGTGGTTAGAAGTCGATCACCCCGTTGCGTTGCGCAATTTTTAACTGGGCATTGCAATTTTAAAGTTAAACTATTTTCGTTTAAATTAGTGCCGAGCGTCGACCGTATGTGTAATGTTCTGCTGCAAATCATGAATGAATTCGATCAAACAGCACACCATGTTCTCTGAAGCATTAGTGTGATCTTTGGCGGCGCGAGCGGGACGACATGTTGAACTCCAGAGTCGCTTAAACACGTTGGCCGAGCCTTGCCGAGTGATGACCAACGCCAACGCCAACATATAGACAGCCTCGGTATTTGCTTTTCCTTGTCATCACTCGGTGTCGCTCGCCTAGTTGGCCGAGTGAAGCCAAGCGCCAACGTGTGTAGAGGTCATTTGGCGGCACTTGTCTTCGCTCGCCGTCACTCGTGATCGCTTGCCTCACTTCGGAGCGCTGTCGGTTTTTGTGCACAAATCAAAGGCACTCGTCTGCGCTCGGCCAGTGGCGTCCACAGTGTGACAGTGTCCACACGGTTGTTTGTATACCCGCCATTACACGGTTGACATCCATTGCTGTAAAACGCGTATAATGTGATAATGATAATGTCGCTCACTAGCAACGAAGATACTTTTAAATTTTTGGAGTATTATCAAAATGAATCCATAACTTAATATTTTTATTATTTTCTTTTTCTTTAATGTGCTATACACTGAGATATTTTTTTTATACTACGTCGGGTGGCAGAGAAGCACATATATCCCAAATAATAGTTATATACGGTCATTAAGTAAATAGCCGAAGCTGCAGCAACTTCAATGTCGACGTCCAGAGTGTTTCAGTGCACAATTAACACTGACAGTGGCCAACGTGTCCCGCCCACACCCACCGCACCTCTACTAAACACTCGTCTACATTGGCCGCTTGCATTGGCGCTCGTCGCACTTGTCCAACGTGTGGACTCGGCCCACATGTATAGCCGACTAGTTCAAAGATGTTTAAGAACAACTTACACCAAGTTGTTCATTTAAAACATCTTTGAACCAAGTCAACCTCACCTGCATGTGGTGCACCCTGCTGACTGACAAAAGAGGGTCTGGAGAAAAGAGAGATAGGGCGTAGCGTATTTTTTAAGCTGCCTGACTGGGGAAGTACCTCTATCTCACAGAAGCCAAATAACAATTCCATTGAGGGTTGTTGTGTTACGAGTGAGTGAGGTCACCAGAAAGAAGAGTTGCTGCGTTGGCAGCGGGGGTAACGGCGCGCGAGCGATATTTCATGTTGCGAGCATTAATATGACTACGGTAACCGCTTCACATCAGGTGGGCCGAATGCTTGTCTGCCACCCGACGTAGTATAAAAAAAAATATCTCAATTCTCAGTGTATACCACACTAAAGTGGATTTTTTTTTTATAAAATTTATAAAATTAAGGATTCATCTTTAAAATACTTCAAAAAAAAAGTATCTGCATTGCTAGTGAGTGACATTATCACATAATACGCGTTTGACAGCATTTGTATGCCCGCCATTACGCGGATGTCAACACACATTGACATTAGCACTTGCCTGTCTGTACCCATTTGCCGACGCTCGCGCTGGCCTACACTCGGCCAAGCCAACATGTATAGCCGAGTTTAGAGCTTGACTTGACTAGCGAGAGACAGGCGAGTAAGGCATTAAGGTGAAGTGAGTAGACTTGCGCAAAACAGTTCACTGAACTGAAAAGAAAGATGCAGTTCTTTTGACGCAAATGAACTATATCACTCATCTAGTTCATTTAGTTCAATTGCTTCTTTAGTTCTTTTGACTCATTTAGTTCGTTTAGTTCAATGTATCTTTGATTCAATCGACTCAGTAGTTCTGTTTACTGATTCCTTCTACATTCTTCTATGTTCTATTGCATCATTTTGATGACATTGTATTTTTGTATTAAATAAGTATAACTAATTAAATATTTTATAAATTTCCTTCCAAATATTGATTTTCCTTCAAACTTTTCACAGGCTTAGGACTGTCAAGCTTGAGTAAAAAGAAATTATTTAGTGGTTAAAATAATAATTAATATAAAAATTGAGCCTTGTATTAATACTATAGCATATTTTCGCTAACAGCTTATGGTTCTTATGTGCTTAGCCTTAGAGTTCTAATTCGGTCAGTCAACCACGCACGAAACTATCTGTCTCGTTTTATCACGAACAATTTCAGAATCTTCCGTCCTTTTCGCTCTCTATCAGCAATTTTGGCATTACAACGTATCTTTCTCATTCTAGTTCGTACGCTTTATGTATTTCCGTTCTTTTTACTCTTTGTCACTCATTGAACTAAATGACGCAGTGAACTACATGGGACAAGAAAGAGTGAGTGACAAGAACCGGCTTGTATGGTGAACTAGTACAATTGAACTACTCACTCAGGAACTACACAAGTCTAGAAGTGAGTCCAGGAAACACGCTTATTGAAAGAATAGTTCTATTAAACTATTTCAATTTGGTTCCTAGAAATTTAACTATGAAATCTTAAGTCCTTTCTGCAGGGCACAAAGCTATTGAAAACACAATTAATAATTTTTGGCTCGATAGAAAAAAATCGCGAACTTACTCTCTAAATTTGCACTAAGTAAAAATTATAACTATTTAATACAATTTTTTTATAAGGAAATTATACCAAAATTTTCATAATTTTAATTACGAGAGCACTATGCTATTACTTTTAAAAATAAAATAATTTAAATAAAATTATTAAAAGAATAACGATTTGCGGTCGCGCACCCTCCCCGATTCTCGATCGCTCTCAACGTCAGTCAGACAGTCAGTGCTCTAGGAGCTGCGTTCGAGGTAGGACCTGTGCCGCGCGTCCGTTCAACGCGTTGTCAATAAACACGTTGAAATAAACACAGTGTAGGAATATCAGTAAGACAACAAAACAACGATGATGATGATACATTTATTTTTTTACTGAGACCCGGTTTTTTTTTCTCATGCTAGATCATAAAAACTTTAGAAAACTTTATTATAAATCTTTCTTGGAATATCTGTAAACCCACATTGAAATTCGTTCAGTAGCGATTGAGTTTATCGCATACATGTAGGTACGCGATCATCGAAATCGGTTTGGCCGTTTAGGCGTCATAATTTTTATTTTTTATACTTCGTCGGGCCGTAAAAACATACGGCCCGCCCGATGTGAAATGGTTACCGTAGTTATAATAACGCTCGCAACTTAAAATATTGCTCGCGCACCGCCACTCCCGCTACCAACACAGCAACTCCTTCCTTTCTGGTGACCTCACTCACTCGCAGGAACACAACAACTCTCAAGGGAATTGTTATTTGGCTGCGGTATTCTGTGAGGTGGAGGTAAATTCCCCAGTCGGGTAGCTTACAATTACGCTCGCTACCTCCCTTTGCCAGCGCTTCGTTTGTCAGTCAGCAGGGTGCACGGCGTGCAGGTAAAATTGGCTTTGGTTCAAAGATGTTGATGAACCACTTACAGCCCAGATATAGTGATAACCCCAAAGATAGTGGAACAAACAGACATCCATACTTTCGCATTTATAATATTAGTAGGTAGATAGTTAATTGATTCAGGTGTTATTTTGCGGAAGTCAAATTTACAGGCAATTTGATCTACACTACTTTGCGTGCTTCCGCCACCAACGTTTTTGGTGTAGGACACGACTTACGCTTAATATTTTTTTGGTGTAGGAGCTAGGACGTTGGATCATTAATATTTTAGGGTGTAAGTAGTTCATCAACATCTTTAAACAAAAGCCAACTTCACCTGCGCGCTGTGTACCCTGCTGACTGACAAACGAAGCTCTGGCGAAAAGAGAGGTAGGGAGCGTAATTGTAAGCTACCCGACTGGGGAATTACATCCACCTCACAGAATACCGCAGCCAAATAACAATTCTCTCAATCAATCATGAAATCAAATCAATATATTTTTTTGTAAATACATACATACTAACTGTTACCCGTGGCTTCGCCCGCATGGTCCAGGGAAGCTGCCATTAATTTGTGTATATTTTTTTCTTGTTGTCATTTTTTTACTTTTATGGGATAAAAAGTAGCTTATGACACTCTCCAGACCGTAAACTATCCCCGTTAACAAAAATCATGTCGGTACTTAGGTTACTTTCGATGTAAAAGAAGGACAATTGATTACAAAGTTTATTTTTCCCATTGGATTAAGATGTTTTTCCGTGATAAAAAGTAGCTTATGTCACTCTCGGAATATCGGTCGACCTCGGAATCAAACTGGACATGGTTAGCCATTGGACCACCGGGGTTGTCAAATATAAATACTGTTAATATCAATACCGCTGTATGCTCGGGCATAGCAGCTAGGGACAGACGCGTGCTGTACGGCACATATCGATTCTTATAAGGATGAAGAATAGTGTATGCTGGCGCGTGATAGTTAGTTAGTCTAAGTATGTACCTATTTTAGTTTGACCAATAATAAATATAATTGAATATAAAAGAATTATTGAATAGTTTTCTTTTTATTTTGAATTCTTTACTTTTTCATAATATACCAAAACATCACTTGTTTGCATGTTGAATATAATATACTTCATTAATAAAAAAAATGTATTTTTACATGTGGTTTATTGATTTTCATATAATTATATTTCCAGTAAGTACTTTTAACTATTGTATTGACGGGTGTAGGTGTAATACTACACGGGTGTAGATAGTCGCTTCGCTATACTGTGGCGTCTCGGCAGCAATCGCGCGCTTGTAAGCGAGTACCCCGCGCCGGCTCCTCTCAAGCCCCACACCTCACCCCCTTGAAAACGGCCAAGCCCTGGACTCACGTCACCTTAAAGCCTTATTTGCCATACATATATATAGCTGTCTCTCACATTGTCAAGAGGGGAAGTCAAATTCCAAACGCTTCGTACTCCTACTAATTTCTTCTGATTAAATTCTTTGTGAGTTCCAACTTGACTTCAATATTAATTGCCTTTTTTGGTGGTCGCCGCTCTTAATCCTGGCTAAGTGGCTACACAGGACAAGAGACACAGTGGTCGGAATGAGTGGTGGCCGTGGTGGGCCCCCGCCCCGATAAATACATATATATTTATATAAAATTAATTGCTTTTTTAAATGGTATAGAATAAAATGTACACAGATTTGTCAAAGAAGTTTTGTTTTGAGTCTAAAATACAGTACATTGCACAGTGCACACCCAGTCGTCCAGTCTAATGGTGAAGTCACAATCGCAATAACATCGTAAAGTTATGAGTAAACACGCGCCGCCCACGAACGTCATTTACACGCACTTTTGGTTGCGTGAATACAATAACCAAATGAAATTTTATTTTCAATGTTTAAAACATGTTTTACTTGTCGTGTAATCGTGTTATTTGTGTTAAATTATGTGAAAGCGTGAGTTAATTTTATTTATCAGATTAGACACCTCATCGATACAAGCTTAGAATAATAACATCTAGAAAGATAGTCTCATACAAAAAACCTGATAAATAAAAGTTAGTACATATTTAATTTACTATCGGCCACACACACAGCTCGCACTGCTCGCATACGTACAAAAATAATGTTGCAAGCGGTAAGAGATTTTCCCCAAAAATAGGGAAATAGCAACTGCTTGTTTCCGAGATTTATTATTTTCATACGTCTATTTTTGTATAGTTTTAGATACCTCAGTCTTGAATTATTTTTAGATTTCTATAGCCTAACTATGGTAAATATTCTCATTAGGTTCCCATTAGCCAACGTCAAGGCCTGTGTACTGTGTGACAAGTAGGGTTGCCAACTATACTGTTAAAAACAGTATTATACTGTTTTTCACTACATTATACTTTTTACTGTTGAATAAAAATAAAGTATACAAAATACTGTTTTCAGCATCAAAATACTTAACACTAATGTTATGTATGTTAGACATATAGCTCACATATTATTTTTTTAAATGAGCTCCTCGCTCGTTTTAATTAATATAATAATAGTTATAATTGTGGTGAGGCATATTAAGTTTAAAAAAAAAAGACTATATTAATAAGTTGTGCGAGAAGCTCTTAAAAATATGTATTTAAAACATTAAATAAATAAAATACTGTTCATTTTTCTAAAATACTGTTTAATATTCTTCTCAGACCTCAATATACTTTATTTCTTGTAAAAAAAGTTGGCAACCCTAGTGACAAGGCTGACTGTCAGATTAACTTTTTAATCGGAAATGACAACACGATATAGAAAAATAACACATTAATAATTAGCTCAGTACAAGTCATGTAAAAAGGTGTATGTAAGTAGTTCACTACAATATTTAGATCCAAGTCAACCTCACTTGCATTTAAGCTAACGAGATTCTGGCAAAAGAGAGATAGGGCATGTCGAGTCTGGGGAGATATGTATGTCCATCTAACATAATGCAAACCACTACTCAAAGGCATTGTTGCTTAAAGTTTGTGAACCACTGCCTCTGAGAGATTTTGTATTTGTGCGAGAGTAGTTACCATAAATGAGAAGATGACACGTTAGCAACAGCATTACCAACGCGTGAGCAATATTCATTGTATTGGGAGCACATACATATATAATATGTGAGTTATATATATATATATTATATATATATATGGCGGTGTGGTTTCCGGCAGTCTAGAATAGAATCACTCAGTTTCTTCCCGTGGAAGTCGTACAAGGCGACTAAGGGAAATACATTATCAAAGATCAGGCCTCCCCAACCCGTTTGGCCAGCGTGGAGAGTGTAGTCCAAATCCTCCTTCTATCTGGGACGGACGAGAGAGGGCCGTGCTCCTGTAGTGGAGACTAAAATGACCTGATGATGATGATGATGATGACATATACATATATGACTTCAGTAAACACTTTACATCAGGTGTTTGTTAACCGGCGTCGTATATAAAAAGTCGTACTGAGTTCGAATTTGTATTTATGATAACACAGTATGTTTGAGCGAACACGAGTCCGAGTGACGCTTACTTTTTTAATTTTGCCAACCCGTAGTAGAACAGCATAATCGGATATGCTCTAGTCTCCCATAGTTAATTGAAGGTTATCTTTTTAAATCTTGTCGGCGGTTAAACAAATATACGGCTCGGCCGGCAAAATGTAAACGGTTATAGCCTATAGGCGCTTGCAACTAGAATGGTAAGTTGGTTTTTGGAATAAATTTGTTAGTAAATTGTTATTTGGCTGCAATTCGGGCAAGTATCTCAGACAGTAGTATGTCTTTCACCAGCTCCATAGTGCTAATGTGCGGGTGAGATAGGTCTTAGTGGAACCTAAAAATGTTATCGATCCATTTAAACTCTAAATGTGATGTTGTATGCAGAAACTTCTTCTATTATCTGACGTTACTATTACTATTAATAAAATCACCGCGACGTAACCAGCATGAATCACCTTCAATATTATAATTTTTTCTGTCTTTTTAAAAGTTACTCACACCTCACTGCAGCCAAATAATAACACTCTTGAAGATTATTGCGTTCCTGCGAGCAAATGAGGTTACCATAAGTAAGTAAATGTTGCATTAGCAGCGGGAATGCAAACGCCTGAGCAATACTTCCTGTATTGTAAGCAAATATAGACTACGGTAACTGCATCAAATGAAGCCTATGTTTGTTCTCCACTCGGCGTAGTATAGAAAATAATATTTCAGTACAGAGTAGTTGGTTTGTAACCGTTATGTATCCGATTCAACGAGCAGCGATAATCGAATCAGCGGGAAATAAAAAATACCCTAATTATGTAATTACGGAATACTATTATGCCATATTCCATGTGAAAAATTAAAAGCGCAATATATTTCGTTTATACTGGCAACCCTATGTATAGCGAATTTAAATAATTATTGGCAATGAAGCCTTGTTTATACTAGTGAAATTTGGGAAACGGTATATTTTTTATATAGCAACATTGTTGCATAACGGCGACTACAGAAAAATTTACTAATAATTTCGTTTTATTTAAATATTCAATTGTTTTATTGGTTTAAATGTAATATTTACAATATTGGAATGTTAAGTTAGAATATATAATTTGTTATCCTGATGTATTCCGGCACACATGAATAGTCCAAACTGTAATTTTGAATTAAAATCCTGGGAGATGTAACTGCTAGAGTTTGACATTGAGGGAGGACTAAAGAAAGTGGGCCGTACGAATTCTGTTATAATGGCTCAGTTCGATTTGCTTCACATTCTAGTGCATAATATGCTCGGTTTGTAGACGTTATTATTTTAAGCGTACAAGCAGACACTTCTACTGTTAAGGGCCTATCACATTACGGAGTTTTCTAACAATCTATTATGGTGCCGTATCGCTTCGCTTACACCTCAGCGAGACAACAACATTTAAGACTGTCTAAAAACGTCATGTAATAGGTTCTTGACACTTCTCCTTTTCCGCCGAAGGTAGGGGACCGAGAGCACTTCGTGGTAACACGGTACGTCACGAATATATTTTCTCGATTCAGAATGTGACCTTGCGTGGCGTGGCGTGGCGCGATAATACATCGCGCACCCCGAGTTGATGTCTTTGGAAAATTCCATTGCGTTGTTGTACCAATTCACTTGAGCTACCATGAACTGCCATTCAGTTGATTTCTATTTTGAAATAGTTAGGATGTCCACTTTGGACTTTACAATACATTTTTTATAGTTATATGCAAGACACTAGTGTTACCTAGGGTTGCCAACTTTTTTTTACAAGAAATAATGTATATTTTGGTCTGAGAAGAATATATAACAGTATTTTAGAAAAATGAACAGTATTTTATTTATGAATGTTTTAAATACATAATATTTTAAGTGCATCTCGAACAACTTATTAATTTACAGTCTTTTTTTTTAAACTTCGTACGCCTCACCACAGTTATAACTAAATTTAAAATCAGTAAATGTCTCATTTAAAAAAAATGTGTGAGCTCTAAGCATTTTGATTCTGGAAACAGTATTTTATATAGGTACTTTATTTTTGTTAAACATTAAAAAGTATAATGTAGTGAAAAACAGTATAATACTGTTTTTAACAGTATAGTTGGCAACCCTAGGCTACCTTACATTGATATCAGTAATCTCTATGTATTTAAATATGTTGTAGAGATAATTTTATTTCAGAGTACATATCCACCAAGAATCTTGCTCGGTACTAAGGAACTTTATTATTGTTTATCTCCTGTCCAAGTAATGTGTCACAGAATATTCGATACCGTCTATTTTTATTTATAGAGAAAAAGGCATACGGAATTCACGGTTGAACATACTTAGTTGAGACTAGCTACATATTGTGTTTGTACAAAGTGTTATTATTTGATAGTAGGAATTTAATCCTACTCTCAAATACCACAAATACAAGATGGTTTGTAATATTTATTGTCTAAAATTTTTATTCATAGACGTATAGAATTTTGTCATTAAGTTAAGTAGGTAAGTAGTAAGTACTTGTACTGTACCACACAATTAAATTTATTTTTATCGACCGGTTTTATCTTAACTGCATTATCAGGGTAAACAGCTAGTCACCAGCTGTGGACAGGCGAAACTGGTTGATAAAAATAAAATTAATTACATGGAACAGTACAAATGCTTTATTAATGACGTGCAAGTGTCAGCAGTAGTTCTTTTTATAACAAAATCAGTATCATAACTTTTAAAATATTGACATACTTAAATAAATATTGCGCGCTGTTCCCTACTCGACCGCGGTCGACGAATCGCTGATCCAATTATGATGAAATTTTGTAGAGATATAGAATAGATGATATAGATAAATTAACAAGCATTAAGCCGTGTTGAATAGTTATTGAGATGTAGAAATTGATTTAAAAAACCAACGCGAGGTCTCAGTTCGCGGTGAAATTCATATAGCCCTGCCATACACTCGTCGAGTGGCGTGGGAAGTAGCGAGGGAAGTAGGCAGGAACGTTGTGTGGCCGGTGTGGCCACGTTACTCGTCATGCCGCTCGTCTTGCTCTTCGTCTTGCCCATCATTCCCTGTTTTGTCGGTTTTTTGGGCGCGAGTCAAAGGACTGGCAACGTGAGTGCGAGTGGCCGGCCACATAATCGCCTCGGACGCATTCCGCATCGAGCGCTCGGGCGCGTAACACGCGTCATATTTTTTAAATCATTTTTTTTTAAATCATGTCTGTCATGAACATTTCCTTTAGAAGAGCTGGTAGCAAAAAAGAAATGTTTGATGGCATCTTTTAGACCTTTAACTATGCCGTTAGTCCATAAAAAAAAGCTTCGTTTCTATAATAAAAATGCATATCGCGCACGCCGCCACAGCTTCAACGTCCATTGTAACCCCGCCGCCACACTATGCTCCTCGCGCTGCTCATCGCCTTGCTCCTCGCGCTGCCGCGATGTTTCCCTCTCTGCCTACACACTGCCCTACTCGCGCAATTATTCGCGACTCTCCGCACTTGGACATTTGCCTTTGCTATACAATGGACGTTGAAGCTGTGGCAGCGTGCGCGATATGCATTTTTATTATAGCGAAACGAAGCTTTTTTTTATGGACTAACGGTCTAAAAGATGCCATCAAACATTTCTTTTTTGCTACCAGCCCCCTTACCGCCATCTCTTATTGCGATTCAATAATTGGATAGATTGCTTATTCATACCAATGAATAAGCGACTCTATTCCATTTGAAATAGAGTCGCTTATTCATTGGTATGAATAAGCAATCTATCCAATTATTGAATCGCAATAAGAGATGGTGGTAAGGGGGCAGCTCTTATTGGGAAATGTTCATGACAGACATGATTTTAAAAAAAATATTTAAAAAATATGACGCGTGTTACGCGCCCGAGCGCTCGATGCGGAATGCGTCCGACGCGATTATGTGGCCGGACACTCGCGTTCACATTGCCGGTCCTTTGATTCGCGCCCAAAAAACCGACAAAACAGGGAATGATGGGCAAGGCGAGGAGCAAGACGAGCAGCAAGACGAGTAACGTGGCCACACTACGTTCCTGCCTACTTCCCTCGCTATTTCCCTCGCCACTCGACGAGTGTATGGCAGGGCTATATAATAGCAAAGGCAAATGTCCAAGTCTGCGGAGCGTCGCGAATAATTGCGCGAGTACAGCAGTGTGTGGGCAGAGAGGGAAACATCGCGGCAGCGCGAGGAGCAAGGCGATGAACAGCGCGAGGAGCATAGTGTGGTGGCGGGGATAGGAATCGGAAGAAATATTAGTGATGATGTAATACGAATGTCAATTTCTAGACATTCGCGAATGTGAATGCGAATGCGAATATCTGCCGTCGATATTCGCGAATGCGAATGCGAATACGAATATTGACTTTTGTATTTGGCGCCATTGGTCTATGGCTTTATTTTGGCAGCTTAGTTGGCGCGCGAGTTACACGCACACATTTGTAATTATTTGCATCTACTTCCGAGCATTGTCGAGCCGATCCGAAGAATGCCGATTGCTGTTTGATTTACGAGTGATGTATAAAGTTTAGTTAACAAAAAATCCTAACAGAAGATAAGGTTTTGAAATAAATATATGTATAAGAAGTCGATACTTATTTCTCTATTTAATTTACCTTTTTGTAATTGAAAATCTTAATTATTTTTAGGACGTTCATATTCGCAAAACATTCGCATAAAATTGCGAATGCGAATGCGAATACGAATATTCGTTACATCACTACTTACTATATACCTATATACAATAAAACATACAACATAACAAAAAATGATTTAAAAAATAAAATAAAAATCGACTTCAAAAAACTTAGAAAATAAAAAAGTGGTTTTCTAAAAAAAGTTAAATTTGTAAAATTTGTAAAACATACACTGAAAAGTCAAAAATAATAATAGGTAGGGGAAAAAGTCTTTTCGCATTATAGTATGTATGAACTTGTAATAAAATCTCTTTGGTTATATCATTTGTATCTAGAAGGTTTTGATATCTTTAAAAAGTTTAAATTTTAAAAAAGATAATTCCAAATTCAAATTAGGTAAATGTGTGATTTTCATTTGTTTTTTTTACTGTCAAGATGAGTGAATCTAATGAAGAAATTCGATACATTTTAAAATTTTACTACAAATAAGGTAAAAATTCAACGCAAGCTGCGAAAAAAATTTGTGACGTTTATGGACCTAGTGCAGTGTCTGTGAGAGTAGCACAAATTTGGTTTAAGCGTTTTCAATCCGGAAATTTTGATGTCAAAGATGCACGTCGCTCTGGTCGCCCTGTTACGGATAAAATGGATGCCATTTCTGAAAAAGTGGAGCAAGATCGGCATATCAGTAGTTACGACGTAGCTGAAGAACTAGGAATTGACCACATAACAGTTTTGGCGCATAAAAAGGTCGTGGTCAAAGGCCGGCCAGGCTTCACAGACTCTGGCGAAACCCGGGTTAACCCGCAACAAGGTGATGCTGTGTGTATGGTGGGATTGGAAGGGAAGATATTCATTATGAGCTGTTACCGCCAGGCAGGACTATCGATTCTGAACTCTACTGTGAACAACTGATGAGATTAAAGCAAAAAGTTGAGAGAAAGCGGCCGGAATTAATTAATAGAAGGGGTGTGATTTTTCATCATGATAACGCTAGACCTCACACATCTTTAGCCACTCAGCAAAAATTAAGAGAGTTTGACTGGGAGGTGTTAATGCATCCGCCGTATAGTTCTGACCTTGCACCTTCTGATTTCCACCTGTTTCGGTCTCTTAAGAATTCTTTAGGCAATGTCAGGTTAACATCACGAGAAGACTGCCAAAACCACTTGTCGCGGTTTTCTGACATACTTTAGTTAAATGTAAATAAACTGTATTAAAAAATGTTTTGAATTTTCATATAAAATACGAAAAGACTTTTTCCCCAACCTAATATATTTAAAAAGGAAGTTCTTTTTATTTGCAGACAAAATTTCGCGTTAAAATTATTTCTTTATTCATATTTGAATAAAGAAATAATTTTAATCAATATGAGAATTATTAAAATGCGTGTAACTTTTTAATTACGCATCGACTAGTTGTGTTTTATATCCGACAAGTTTCGACAAATTCAAGGCAACATCTGGGTGAAATCAGATTTTAGCTAGGTGGTGTAGTTTTTTTGGGCAGTGCCGAAATAAGGCTTATTTCGGCACTGCCACAAAGAAGTACTTATAACTTTTTAACGGGACGTCGACTAATTCTGATACTTGGTGTCTGAATTCGACAAATTGACGACTAATTCTGGAGAAAATCATATTTTCGCTATGTTTTGTAGTTTAATAGATCCCGAGTGGGCAGTGCCGAAATAAGCTTATTTCGGCACTGCCACAAATAAAACCTTATAACTCTTTAACGGGAGACCGACAAATTTTTTGCTTTGGGCGACAAATTTCGACAAATTAACGACTAATTTTTTGTCTAGTTAAAATCAAGATCTGAGACCTGGGCAGTGCCGAAATAAGGCACACAAAGAAAGTTAATATAAATAAATATTGTCAGACAAATACACAGCGCCATCTAGCCCCAAAGTAAGCGAAGCTTGTGTTATGGGTACTAGACAACTGATAAACATAATAGGTAGGGGAAAAAGTCTTTTCGCATTATAGTATGTATGAACTTGTAATAAAATCTCTTTGGTTATACCATTTGTATCTAGCAGGTTTTGATATCTTTAAAAAGTTTAAATTTTAAAAAAGATAATTCCAAATTCAAATTAGGTAAATGTGTGATTTTCATTTCTTTTTTTTACTGTCAAGATGAGTGAATCTAATGAAGAAATTCGATACATTTTAAAATTTTACTACAAAAAAGGTAAAAATTCAACGCAAGCTGCGAAAAAAATTTGTGACGTTTATGGACCTAGTGCAGTGTCGGTGAGAGTAGCACAAATTTGGTTTAAGCGTTTTCAATCAGGAAATTTTGATGTGAAAGATGCACGTCGCTCTGGTCGCCCTGTTACGGATAAAATGGATGCCATTTTTGAAAAAGTGAAGCAAGATCGGCATATCAGTAGTTACGACGTAGCTGAAGAATTAGGAATTGACCACAAAACAGTTTTGGCGCATTTGAAAAAAGCTGGGTACACTAGAAAGCTCGATATTTGGGTGCCTCACGATCTCACTGAAAGAAACTTAATGAACCGTGTACTCATTTGCGATTCTTTACTACGACGTAACGAAAGCGAACCGTTTTTGAAGAAGCTTATAACTGGTGATGAAAAGTGGATCACGTACGACAAGAACGTGCGAAAAAGGTCGTGGTCAAAGGCCGGTCAGGCTTCACAGACTCTGGCAAAACCCGGGTTAACCCGCAACAAGGTGATGCTGTGTGTATGGTGGGATTGGAAGGGCATTATTCATTATGAGCTGTTACCGCCAGGCAGGACTATCGATTCTGAACTCTACTGTGAACAACTGATGAGATTAAAGCAAAAAGTTGAGAGAAAGCGGCCGGAATTAATTAACAGAAGGGCTGTGATTTTTCATCATGATAACGCTAGACCTCACACATCTTTAGCCACTCAGCAAAAATTAAGAGAGTTTGACTGGGAGGTGTTAATGCATCCGCCGTATAGTCCTGACCTTGCACCTTCTGATTTCCACCTGTTTCGGTCTCTTCAGAATTCTTTAGGCAATGTCAGGTTAACATCACGAGAAGACTGCCAAAACCACTTGTCGTGGTTTTTTGAACAGAAGTCCCAAAATTTCTATAGTAATGGGATCATGTCTCTACCTACAAGATGGCAAAAAGTTATCGAACAAAATGGCACCTACATACTTTAGTTAAATGTAAATAAACTTTATTAAAAAATGTTTTGAATTTTCATATAAAATACGAAAAGACTTTTTCCCCAACCTAATACGTAAATGCATTTTTTTTTGTAAATACATACTTATGATACATAGAAAACACCCAGACCAAGACAAACAGACATGTTCATGCACACAAATGTTTGTCCTGTGTGGGAATCGAACCCACGAGCGTTGGTGTCGAAGCCGCGTCATTGACCGCTACGCCACCGAGCTCGTCATATCATACCCTTTCAAATAAAATATAGAATTTGACCATACCTGCTTATAAAATTTTAGGGGTTTCCCTTGACTTCCCTGGGATTCCATCATCAGACCCTGACTTGGTGAATATAGACCACCTCGCAATCATACCCTTTCTAATAAAATATAGAATTTGACCATAATTGCTTATAAAATTTAAGGGTTTCCCTTGATTTCCCTGGGATCCCATCATCAGATCTTGACTTGGTGAATATGGGAACACCTTGCAATCATACCCTTTCAAATAAAAAAAGAATTTTGAAAATAGGTTCACAATTCGCGAAGATATCGAATAACATACATACAAAAAAAAAATTCTGTCGAATTGATAACCTCCTCCTTTATTGAAGTCGGTTAAAAATATACATAAAAAACATTCAACAGCTGCAGAAATTAAAAAACAATGAGAAAGCAAGCAACGCAATTTATAATCATTTTAGGGTTAATAAGTTTAAAATCATTAGCTTACTTGGGACCATCATTCATCAACTAGATCGCGGGGCTATAAATGTTTTCATTGGCAGAACACAAGAAAATCCAAATATAATGGAAAATGAACTCAAATCTACCCAAAGCACAATTTTTTACATTTATCCAGACAGGGCCGGGTAATTATTAATAATTATCAATTTATTACATTGACCATGACAATAACATGTAGAAAATAATAATATAAAGGGACTTAAAGTTGTAACATTGGTGAATCTTGCTCTATGAGATCAAAATTCTAGATACAACCAATTTGTCGGCCCCCTGTGTAGCGCTAACCAATTTTCTGCTTATTATTACACGGCAAAACTGCGGAAGATATCAATCATAATGATTCAGAACATTTGAATCAGTTTGGGACATTAGATTTGACATTTCGGCCAAAAACATGGCTAGTTATTCCATAAGTCATTTTATTATACCATTAAGATGTAAACAAGCATACGGTTCGCCTGATGGACGGCAAAGACCGCGGGTGCAAGCTGGTATTTAGGTGTTCCCGCCCATAAATGACAACAGTACTCTTTAGGCGGCCATATTTGAGCTTTGTAAGGCAGAAGCCTTTGCCGCTAGTTGAAATACTGCTTCATATTAAATCAACTTTTACTCTTCGTACTCTTGGAATAGCCAATTAAATGCGGATCTTCTTGAAGTCTGAAAGATTTTGGAGTATTCTTCGCCACTGTGTGGAGGGAGCTGAGTGAGGACAGTGATGTTGGGATGCACAAAGCTTGATTTAATATTGATTTGACTTTAAAATGATAAGACATACTTCTTTTGTTAGTATTAGGTATATTCAACTTAAGCCGGTTCTCTAGATGCGCAAACGCGCGAGTATTGTAAGCGTCTACATCAAGTGAGCCGTATGCTTGTTAACACTTTATAGGACAGTAACGGAGATACCAGTGCTCTGACAAAACAGGAGTTCAGCCCCCTTACCATCATCTCTTATTGCGATTGAATAACTGAATAGATTGCTTATTGATACCAATGAATAAGCGACTCTATTCCATTTGAAATAGAGTCGCTTATTGATTGGTATGAATAAGCATTCTATTCAGTTTTTGAATCGCACTAAGAGATGGTGGTAAGGGGGCAGTACTCTGTCAGTACGGGCATCGCAGTAACTACAAAAAACCGGCCAAGTGCGAGTCGGACTCGCGCACGAAGGGTTCCGTACCCTATCCGTATCTATAAAAACGGCAAAAAAATAACGTTTGTTGTATGGGTTTTTATGGGTAGTGTCCGACCGAAACTGGTTTTTACGACCGAAACCGAAACCGAATTTCGGCAACAGTCTCAGTTTCGGCCGAAACCGAAACCGAAACCGAAACTTTTACGAAACAATTATCTAATTGTAGGTACTTTTCTTATAATTGGGGGTGTAAGTGGTTCATCAACATATCTGAATCAAAGCCAACTTCACCTGCACGCGGTGCACCCTGCTAACTTACAAACGAAGCTCTGGCGAAAAGAGAGGTAAGGAGCGTAATTGTAAGCTACCCGACTGGGGAATGTACCTCCACCTCACAGAATACCGCAGCCAAATAACAAATCCCTTGAGGGTTGTTGTGTTCCTGCGAGTGAGTGAGGTCACCAGAAAGGCAGGAGATGCTCCATCTGCAGCGGGGGTGGCAGCGCGCTAGCAATATTTTATGTTGCGATCGTTAATATGGCTACGGTAACCGCTTCACATCAGGCGGGCCGTATGCTTGTCTGCCACCCGATTTTATAACAATAATAATAATAATAACGACGAGTCTTCATCGGTCGGAGTGTACACAAGAAGGCCCGCAGGACTCTCAGCTCTGGCTTGCCTTCATTGGCCATCCAGAGAGGATCCGCTAGAGCTATATGCTCCAGGGGTGGAAGTGTTAAAGGGCATCACGCCGCGAGTAACTTCGGAGAAAGCGCAGCACACCTCTCGACATCCCTGAGTCACTCACACCGGTGTTGCCCCCGGCCGTTTTCCTGGCATTTCGGGGGCCCATCTAATGAGTGGCAAGCCATCGCATGCCGCAAATAACTAGCAATAAAAGCAGTTATGGCAGGCGTCCGTCCCTCTTCTGTAATAGCCCGGTATTAATAACAACCCAGATCTCATCTCCATAGCCCATTTATTTTCCATCACACTTCGCAATAGTCTCAACGCCTGCCGAGACCTGCTCATGGGTACGTCGTTCCATTGACATATCCTGGAGTGGGTCACGGCGGGCGTACATTACATCAAACTTCTCAAAGGGGCCTCTACGCGTTGGATCCATATCCCCGCGCACGCCTGTCAAATGACCTGGCTTGACCCGTGAATTAAGTGAGATACATATAATAATAATATCCTGGAGCGGGACACGGCGGGCATATAACATTACATTAAACTTCTCAAAGGGGTCTCTACGCGTTGGATCCATATCCCCGCGCACGCCTATCAAATGACCGGGCTTGACCCGTGATTTAAGAGAGATACATAATAATAATAATTACGTTACGTTACATTATAATTGCTAGATACTTGGTTATAATTATTAAACTGAACGTTGAAACTCTAAATATTATCACCACTAATGCACTATAGTAAGTACCAAGTACCTAACTATTGTTTGTTTACGTATAGCATTACCGAATTTAAATTAACCACAAAACATTCAGATAGTTATGTTAGACTTGATTCTACTATAATATATTAGTTTGTTATACTAAATTATTATGTTTACTACCTACCCTTAATACACCTGATATTTCACATGATAAAACTTACCGAATTCAAAACAAATCACATGAAAACTCACAAACAACAAACAAAACTGCAAACGCAAACAAGTCACGACATGATTAGGCACGTGGACGCGGCAAAATGTCTTCTTCGCTTGGATGGAATTTACTACGCCGAACATGACCGAGCACAGCGCGGGAACTCCCGAATGAAGTTTCGGTTTCGGTCGTAGTTTCGGCAGGTTTGCTGCCGAAACCGAAACTAAACCGAAACTCGTTATTTTTGCCGAAACTCGACCGAAACCGAAACCGAAACCGAACATTCGGTCGGACACTAGCCCTTAAATATTTGTTTTATTTTTATTTAATTATTGGTTTTTAAAGTGAATACATAACTAAATATTATGTGAGTATTTCAAGTGTCTACCTATTGCCGTTTTCAATTGCGAGCAAAAACGAGCAAAAAATCACGTTTGCTGTATGGGAGCACCCTTAAATATTTGTTTTATTCTCTTTTTAGTATTTGTTGTTATAGCGGCAACAGAGATACATCATCTGTGAAAATTTCAACTCTATAACTATCACGGTTCATGAGATACAGCCTGGTGACAGACGGACGGACGGACGGACGGACAGCGGAGCCTTAGTAATAGGGTTCCTTTTTACCCTTTGGGTACGGAACCCTAAAAATGGTGTTTATTGCACACCGGTGCTTACCGTGTAATGCTCATATTATCATTGTAAAGAACAAGATTTACTGTCTACCTACAAGTTAATCAATTCTTTGTGCTGTCAAATCTAAGATCTAAAATATATACATTTCTTGACGGCTTAACTTTGCTACTTATTGCAGTGCCGTTGTATCCGTACAGCGGTAATGTCCGTGGTTACTGACATAGTTTGTTATGATACTATTTATTTCGATAAGTAGTTTTTTTGTATGGAAAGTCGTAGTGACAACCTCTGAAATTTGAATTCAGCCTTCTGTCCCGTAAAGTGTTAAATATCTATCTATATATATAAAATTCAAAGTCCTGACTGACTGACTGACTGACAGTGACGGATTAAGACTACTTGATACTTGATACTTGAGTATGTCAACTAGAATCGGTCTTTAAACCTTTACCGCCTAAAAACTTTAGTTTTTTGTAAAATAAGATGATGATGATTTTGGGGTGTAAGTGGTTCATCAACACCTTTGAACCAAAGCCAACTTCACCTGCACGCGGTGCACCCTGCTGACTGACAAACGAAGCTCTGGCGAAAAGAGAGGTAGGGAGCGTAATTGTAAGCTACCCGACTGGGGAATGTACCTCCACCTTACAGAATACCGCAGCCAAATAACAATTCCCTTGAGGGTTGTTGTGTTCCTGCGAGTGAGTGAGGTCACCAGAAAGGAAGGAGATGCTGCGTTGGTAGCGGGGGTGGCGGCGCGCGAGCGATATTTTATGTTGCGAGCGTTAATATGGCTACGGCAACCGCTTCACATCAGGCGGGCCGTATGCTTGTCTGCCACCCGACGTAGTATAAAAAAAAAAAAAAGATGAGATGTAACGTACTTTAGAAGTGGAGTAGGTGCGACAACACTAAAAACCAAAGCATAATTTATTTATTTACTAGCTGTCCCGGCGAACTTCGTACCGCCTAACAATCAATGAATGTCGTGGTACATATTAGCTGAACTAAATTTATGATTTTATGGAATTAAAACAATGAATAGTAGAAAATAATAGAGAAGCTCGATGGCGTCATTGCGCGTGTCAATCTAATTGAACACGCAAGTTAAGCAACGTCGACCGTAGCCTGTACACGGATGGGTTTATATTACCTCGAGCTCCTCCGTGATTCGAAAGACACGTTAAGCCGTCGGTCCCGGTTGTTATCATTAGCTCATCTTGAGCTCCTCCGTGCTTCGGAAGGCACGTTAAGCCATCGGTCCCGGTTGTTATCATTAGCTCATCTTGAGCTCCTCCGTGCTTCGGAAGGCACGTTAAGCCGTCGGTCCCGGTTGTTATCATTAGCTCATCTTGAGCTCCTCCGTGCTTCGGAAGGCACGTTAAGCCGTCGGTCCCGGTTGTTATCATTAGCTCATCTTGAGCTCCTCCGTGCTTCGGAAGGCACGTTAAGCCGTCGGTCCCGGTTGTTATCATTAGCTCATCTTGAGCTCCTCCGTGCTTCGGAAGGCACGTTAAGCTGTCGGTCCCGGTTGTTATCATTTAATGACAGTCGTTAAGTTAAGTCAGTGGCCTTTAGGCGGTTCGAAAACACTGGCCTCCGCCAACCCGCAGTTGAGCAGCGTGTTGGAATACGCTCTAAACCCCTTCGGTTGAGGGAAGACCCGTATCCATAAAAACTGAAGATTTCATAAAAATAAAGATTTCCTTATTGTTAATTTTTTTTTAAAAAAACGTTTTGTTTTATTTTTTTTAGTTTTTAAATAGGTTTTATCATTTTGGTGATTTGTAATTGTCATTTCTTTTGATGTTTACTCTGATTTGATTCTTGCGCTCGAACCCCATGGGAAAAGAGTTTTCACCCCTATCGATTTGACATTTTTAAATTTTCATAACAAATCACAGACAACTTTCGCGACATAAAAGTGACACCAATCGATTTGACGTTTTGATATTTGACAACCAATAAATATCGTAATCCCTTTTTCAACTGACACTTTCATTTGTATGGGAAAATGTTTTTTCTTTTATTTTATTTTTTCGAGAATTTTCCAATGTTTTTAAGAGTTATTTTGCTATTCGGGACGGAAACAAATCCAACAAATCAAAAACCATGGCAATCGGTCCAGCCGTTCTCGAGTTATAAGTGTTGTAACAAACACGACTTTCTTTTATATATATAGATTGAAATTTATTTATTGAAATGCGCCTTGCGGCTTTTCAGAGCATTGAATACACGCAAGATAGTATTAACGTCTATGCACTTGTCGCATGCACAAGCGGGCAGCGAGTGGGCAAGCGGGAGGAGCGAGTGAGCAAAAATCGTCATGGGTCATGACTCTAGGTCGGACTCTATGTCAACTTAAAATGCGCGAATTTTCAAATTAGTCCTAGAAACTTTTGTTGGTGTGATTTTTGGTGACGTGAGAGTGAGACGTGATGCCCTAAGGACGGATTTTTTTTGTGCTTCTTCTGGTGCCCCCCTCAGACGTGATGCCATAGGCTAGGCAATTGCTTAATTTGATTAAGGGTTAATCCGTCACTGCTGACTGACTGACTGATATATCAACGCACAGCCCAAACCGCTGGGTCTAGAGATTCCAAATTTGGCACGTAGGTTCCATATGACGTCTAGGGAAGGACACACTACACTTACACACTAAGAAAGGATTTTTCAAAATTCATCTCTTAATGGGGTGAAACGGGGGTTCAAAGTTTGTATGGCGAAACGAGATTAGTTGGACTATTTTATCCAAAACTTTACACGAGTACTTCTATAGATAAATGAGTAAATACGTGTTTCAGGATTTTTCAATATTCAACCCCCTAAAGGGGTGAAATGGGGTGAAAAAGTCTGAAAATCGTCATGGGTATTGTTTTCATAGTTTATCGGGTCGCTAATTACGAAAATAACAACTATTTTCTAATCAAACATAGCCGACGTGAAAAAAGTCGCCCCTGTGGGGGTGCGATGGGGTAGAAATGTCTAAAATGGGGTGAAAAAGTCTGAAAATCGTCATGGGTATTGTTTCTATGGTTTATCGGGTCGCTGATTACGAAAATAACAACGATTTTAAAATTCAACGTAGCCGACGTGAAATAAAATCACCCCTGTGGGGGGTGCGATGGGGTTGAAATGTCATAATATCAATATGGGTGTCGATTTTATGGTTTTCTGGGACGTCAATTACGTAAATGGCATCGATTTGAAAATATACCATAGTGGACACGAAATGTCTAAACTGGGGTGAAAAGGTATGAAAATCGTCATGGATATTGCTTTTATGGTTTATTGGGTCGCTGATTACGAAAAATACAACTATTTAATAATCCAACATAGCCGACGTGACATAAAATCACCTCTGTGGGTGTGCGATGGGGTTGAAATGTCATAATATCAATATGGGTGTTGATTCTATGGTATTCTGGGACGTCAATTACGAAAATGGCATTGATTAAAAAGAAAATATAACCTAAGGACACGAATTACTTAAAAGGATTTTACAAATTTTACCCTTATGAGGGTGAAACGGAGGTCCAAAGTTTGATTAGTTGGACTATTTTATCCTATACTTTACACGAGTACATACTTCTATAGATAAATATGTAAACACGTGTTTGCCCCGAATTTTACGCGAGCGAAGCCGCGGGCATAAGCTAGTAATAAATAAATTCCTTTTTTCAGTTTTTTCCCGTCGCGGTAGATATAAAAAAAAAAATTTTAGTACAGTAATAGATTTCTAATTGTAACCTATCTATATAGATTTCTAATTGTCAGTCAGATCAATGGGAAATAAAAAATACCATAATTATGTAAATGCGTAATGCCATTATTCATATCAAAAATTAATAAAAGCATATATTTTCTTAATACTGGCATCCCTCACAAATAGTGAATTTTGGGAAACGGTGTATTTTCTGGCTGACTGGCAATATTGTTGCCTACTATCGGAAGTAGCGGAATTTTTTATTATTAATTTAGTTTTAAAAATTGTTTTATTGGATTAAATGTTGAAAAATAGTTACAATTTGAATATTAAGTTAGAATAAGTATTTATGTTATTTTTCTGATGTTCTTTGACACACAAGAATACTGCAAACTGTAATTTTTAATTTAAATCCTGGGAGATGTACTAGGGTTGCCAACTTTTATTTGACAAAAAAACGTAATATATGGTTTGGTTAGGAAAAAAATAAAGTATAAAAGAAAAAAAAGTATTTTTCAAATTTTTATTGCCTTAAAAACGTATTTTGGTATCAATGTTTTTGCTATTTTTTAATGTTTAAAAGCTTGTTTGATCAAAATTGAAATAAATAAACAATTCGTTTTTAATTTGTTGACGCTCTATTCATCTCTTCTCGCCTTTTTAGATTACATTATAGGTTAGAAATAAAGTATTTTCACATACTTACTTTATTTCTATGCAAAAATATAAAGTATAATTACCAAAAATAAAGTACGTAAGATACGTTATTTTAAAGTATGGTTGGCAACTCTAGATGTAACTGCTGTAGTTTGACCTTCAGGATTGGATTAACGTATGTCGTAACGAATACTGAGCCGTTAAGGCCATTTAAGGCTCAGTATTCGTATCTGGTAGTGGTTACATTCTCTTAATTTCTCTTTGTATCTGGCCGTATAAGACCGTCCACATACATTGCTTATTAGTTGACATGAGTTTGCTGTTTGCTGCTTGCCTGCCGCTTGTTTGCTGCAAGCACGGTTAGTTACACCGCGGTTTGCCAAACAGATACAAAGCACAAGCAACAAACGACAAACATCCATTCACACACTACAAACGTTTTAGAACAACATAGCGTAGTTGCCGTAATATTTTTTTTTCACTCAATATTATATTATTGTGTAACAATAAAAATAAACAAATATGATAATAGTAAATAAATATAAAAATAATTATGTGTATTAACTAATCATTTTTGTCGAATAGTTATGTAGTCAAATTATTAAAAAGTGTATTTTGAACCTTCTGAACACAGAAATAAAAATTACTTTGAGTGAAGAGCAAAAATAGAGTTACAAATGTTACAATGTCAATCCGCGCACGATGTCAGCGCAAGCTCATCGTGCTGCCACCTATGAATCTATTTTGGAACTATAGACAGTGTTGCTGCTATATAATAATGCTCTAAAATAGTAGAATTAGTTTGAAGTTAAACACGTTTATATTTTATTATAAAAATAAGGTCGTTTAACTTATTCGTTTTGTGTTCGTTTTCTGATACGGTTTGACAATAATAGTAACTGTATGGACTTTTCAGCCCATCATAAAATTTTATTTCGAGTTCGGAGTCGAAGTGGATGACATGAAATCTGTATACTACGCTTCAACATTGCGCTCCGGTTGTATTGGATTTCACAGACGAAGAGTGAGGTACGAAGATTTTGAAATCATTAATTGAAAAAAATAAAGTTCGAGGAGAACATACATAAGATAGAGAACGTGGATAGGTACTAAATTATCTGTTTTACATCGTATTATGCCTGCGATGCTACGGTAACTGCTTTCCATCAGGCGGGCCGTATGCTTGTTTATCACGATAGTGGCATAAAAAGAAAGAGATGGTAAGAACAACATCGAGCTTTCTTTTTAATAAGAAGAAGTTTGGCCTCCACTTTTAGCTTCAATCTTCTCCAGGAAAGCGGAGTGGTATCACTGGTATCACTAGTAATCAATAGTAATAGTTTGTTAGAAAGCATGGTTCAAGCGGTACTGAAATTATCAATTTGTATGACTAAAGCCTATGAGAACAATAATATTATATACGTAATGTTATTGGTGGTTTGCAAGAAACAAATCTATAAAAATAATTCAAATATAGCCACAAACATTTGGCATTTTTGAAATATAAACGTAAGCAATGCTGGGAAAATTGTTGTTCATATTTTAAAGGTTCTAGTGATGCTACTGAAGGACAATACAACCTTTTGAGGCTTGATCTAATCTAAAAAAAAACTCATTTTTCCAAAATTACAGATATTCAATACGACTTTATTGGGGAATGTCTGATTTGATGACCCTAATGTCTAACATAAGTAGTACACTCCTTCTGTGATCTACTCTATCGATAATTTGCTAGCACATGAGTATGGCTTAACATGGCGTATGCAATATGTTTCATACTTTTCGTATCATAGACCTGTGTTTAAACTCAGTTTGAAAGATTATTTGTATTGTTCTTCTCTCTTACTTTTGCTTTGCGAGAATAAATCTCGATTCGTTGAAGTTGCTTTTCATCGTGTGTTCTGGGTCTTATTATTATTATACGCATATAATAAACTTAGTTAAAACATGCAAGATTTATTTTTTAGAAGATTTTCGTATGTCTAGAACGAAGTATGACAAATTTCTAATTTGTGCGAAATAGTATTTGTATATGTAACTCTTTAAATGCAATAAAATGTATTTGAGTTCATTGGTCACTGAACCTTACGGTATGGCACTCCCCATATTTTAGGATGTGTCACTTTGTGTCAGCTTGTTTTTTTATTGTCTATTGATTTATTTGTAAATATATAACAGCTGATATATAAAAAATATGTAAATACTAACATAATCACATCTAATAATAAAAAAAAGAAAAAGATTGTGTGCAATAATTTAATTATAATATGATTTAAAGAAGTATTTCTGTTTAATATAATTATGTTTGTAATAGTTCGTATGTAATATGTTTATGCCGCAATTTCTTCAACTTTCAAATGACTACTCCGATTTTGACAAAAATTGATTAGTATCTAGAAAACATAAATACAATTTTTAAGTTCGTTTGCCAACAAAATTGGTTAAGTAGTTTTTAAGATATAGGCGCTAATGTGAAAAGAAATTATGGTTGTTACTCGTAAATCGCTGGTCCGATTTTGATGAGCACATGCAATTCATGTGCTCATGGAGCATTTCAATCAGTTTAATAATTTATATTTTGAAAAATAATTGCGAAGTATTTTTAATTTCATACTGTTATAATATAGAACCATAATTATAACAATAAGATTTTATAGATATGCAAATTCTATACGTTTTTCAAAATACAATACATATTTTGAACTTATAATTTGTACAAATAAGCACTTTCAAATGTTGCACATAGTTTATGCTGTGAAGATCTTTGCATACGTTTATAACTGTCTTAATAATAACAACAGGAAATGTAAAACATTACATTAAACTTCTCAAAGGGGCCTCTATGCGTTGGAGCTATATCCCCGCGTAAGCCTTCGCTTGCTCCGTGATTGAAAAGACATAATGATAATAATTGGTTGGTAGTTTTATGTTAAAAACATTATTAGTAGATTTAACTTCAGTGTAGTAGAATTTCCATTTTTTACTAGTAACATTGTCATTGACCGCCACCCGTGAGCAAGTCGTTGGCTCGATCTCGCTCTGTCGATCGGGTCCGGCTGTGGAAGCCATTTTATTTAAGTGAATGTGACAAATTATATTTGGGATTTTTCGTACATAATCATCATAGTTATCGTGTCAATGTGTGCCTGCATTGAGTGTAATTCGTGACGTGTAATCGTGTTGTGTAGTAAAAGTAAAATGTACGTGTTTCAAATCGGTTTGTGTTGACCTGCCCCGTTTCTTACGCGGTCGCAGGCAGGCATCGATTAGTGCAACAAGGCGGCCTTTAATAACGGCGAGTCGAGGCTTTTGACTAGTTTGTGGTGTGCGCCATGGGCAACAATGCTGCCACCGCGAATAAGAAGGTGGATTCCGCCGAAAGCGTCAAGGAGTTCCTTGATCAGGCCAAGGAGGATTTCGAAGAGAAATGGAAGAAAAATCCTACCAACACCGCCGGACTGAACGATTTCGAGCGAATCAAAACGCTCGGCACTGGGTCGTTCGGCCGGGTCATGATAGTCCAACATAAACCGACGAAAGAATATTATGCTATGAAAATATTAGATAAGCAGAAAGTGGTAAAATTGAAACAGGTTGAACACACGCTAAATGAGAAACGTATCTTGCAGGCTATTAACTTCCCGTTCCTGGTAAGCCTCAAGTTCCACTTCAAAGACAATTCAAACCTGTATATGGTGCTAGAGTACGTGCCCGGAGGTGAGATGTTCTCGCACTTGAGGAAAGTTGGTCGCTTTTCTGAGCCTCATTCGCGATTCTACGCGGCGCAGATAGTGCTCGCATTCGAGTACCTACACTACCTCGACCTCATCTACCGAGATCTCAAACCCGAGAACCTGCTAATTGACTCGCAGGGCTACCTTAAAGTGACTGATTTTGGTTTCGCGAAGCGCGTTAAAGGGCGTACGTGGACGCTTTGTGGCACTCCAGAGTACCTGGCCCCAGAGATCATCCTCTCGAAGGGTTACAACAAGGCAGTGGACTGGTGGGCACTGGGCGTGCTTGTATATGAAATGGCTGCTGGCTACCCGCCGTTCTTCGCTGATCAGCCCATTCAAATATATGAGAAAATTGTATCTGGTAAGGTTCGTTTCCCCTCACACTTTGGATCAGATCTGAAAGATCTCCTCCGCAATCTACTACAAGTAGATTTGACTAAGCGTTATGGCAACTTGAAGGCGGGTGTCAATGACATAAAAGGCCACAGATGGTTTGCGAGCACTGACTGGATTGCCGTCTTCCAAAAGAAGATCGAAGCACCATTTATCCCGCGTTGCAAAGGACCTGGTGATACTAGTAACTTTGATGACTATGAGGAGGAAGCCCTACGCATCTCATCGACTGAGAAGTGTGCAAAGGAGTTTGCCGAGTTCTGAGCGCGTAGTTGGTGCCTGCGAGCAGACACTACCGTGAGTAGGTGTTTTGTATTAGTGAATCTTCCGTGACAATGTGGTCGTGGAATCGTGACGAGTGCACCTGTTTGCCGGCCCACTGGGTGATCATAGACGCTGACGCGCCCCCGAGCTGGCACCCTGGATGTAACAAGTTTGGAGTGTAAGCGAGATGATTGTAGAAATGTTTTTCCGATATTTCGGTGGCGTTCATTTGCTTAGTGCCCTTTCAAAATGACTTGTAGCAGACAGAGGGAGTCGAAAGTGTTCCCCTTTCTGGTGATATTCCCGAAATGTGTTTCACTGACTGTCCCCATGTCCCCATGAGCACCACTCAATGCCATCACAGCCGTTACACTCAGTAATGGCAGTTCACAGTTTAGCATTGGGAAGCGGAGAGCTTTATTTAAATATTTTATATTGTTTTTGTGGAATCTATTACACAATCTTGTAAATGTTGATCAAATTTTCTTGCTTTTAAAGTTAATTGTTCATGATAATTCTGAACTTCGATTTTTATCTATACATCACTAAACCATCTACTTAGAGCTATTTTTGATCACTAATTTTTTCGTCGATTAATCAATTGAATTTCCTAAAATATTATCTTGATGGAATGTTATAGTTTTTATTGATTGACATTTCATTATTGGTTTTATTTGATAGTTATATTGTTGTATGAGTTGATATTTTATCTAAGGAACTGTAACTACATCAAAATATATTGAAGAGATTAAATTATTATATTGTATACATGTACCTAGTTATGTTTATTTGTGCAATTTGACCTATGTGTTTGTGATCTGATGTGAGGATTATTTTGAACTTAAGTGTAATTTGTATTAGTTCCTTATTCTGTAGGTTTTAATGTAATTGTTATTGTGGAAACGGAACATGTGATTGCATCTTTCGCCAGTTTTGTGTAGTGAACATCATGCCGTGCCCTGGGACTTATTGTTAGCATCAGTTTTTTAAAAGCAATATTTACATTTAAAAAAAATCTTAAACACATTCCCATTATAATGAAATCAATGTTTCATTCATGTGTATAATCCTACATTTCAACATTCAAGTCCAGCACAAAATAAATCATGAGAGAATTTTTATATTTGGGATCTTCTTTTTCATTATAATAGGAATATGTTAAATTTCCTAGTATTAAATCTAAAAATGCCTTTTCGGCGATATCTTGTCATTGAGACTGATGTTATCAATAAGTATAAGTAATAAGCAAATCTATTCGAGTTCGAACTGTCATGCAGTAACTTTAATCCCATCTTTAGAATGATCTTACCAGCAATGATTAACTGGCAATGTTTATTATAAAGTTTGTTAGCTATTAGACGTAGGACTTTGAATCCAGGCTGTACAAATAAATATCTAGTTATTTGTAGTGCATTTTATATTGTGGAAACATTGTGTGCGTCTGTGGCAATAGTCATTAGGTTGAATTGTCCCGAGGAAGGTTACTCGACCGTGTGCACACATTTCCTAACGCATCTCTTGTGAAATTTTCAGAGTGACCATTGTTTCAGTTGGAAACTGACTGTTTTCTAAATGTTTCAACATTAGAACTGGAGAATGCTTTATTGAATGATATAAAATCATATCAACTTGTTTGTACATGAGTAATCTTTCTAAAATTCTAATTAAATCAATATATAAAAACTTTTGCAATGTGTCCAAATATTGCATGTGTCAAAATTCACTATAGACCCTGACCAAATAGACAAAAAACCTTCCACAAGTAGCTATAATTTTGTAAGGGATTATGTCGTGGTTATATTGCTGGGAAACTTTTTTCTTAAATTTATCAATAGGAAATTGCATTCTTAACTTAAACATGATATGTGTGATTAAAGGTTTTTTATTTTTCTGGTCAGGTTTGCTTTTTCTGTATCTTTAACTAAATGTAGAGAAATTAAGGATTTTGATTTTACTATTTGGCTACCGATTCCCATCGAAATGAGTTACCCATGTATACTATTTTCTTCAAACCATTCAGCACTTAGCGTAATGTTAAAACAATGTCTTAATTGGTGAAATCAAATATTTTTCTCCAACTGCCCTAGTTGGAGGGGTAAGTTTTTTTGTTGTTGAAGTTTCCTAAATTTTCTAGAATTAATCCTTCTATTTGTATATTTTAATTGGTGCCATATTCGTTTCTTGGGAATGGTCCTGTAAATATTAAGGTTATCGTTAGTTAAGTTCTCTTAGCCTTCTTTATTAATCATATAATTTAGAACGTTTAATACTTTTCTATTATTGCCACACCAGTGAATGGCGCTTGCTGTTGTCGCATTTAATACAGTATTAAATCTTTCGCACCATTTTAGTGAGACTTAGGATTCAAGTAATCAATAAGTATCGATCGAGTCTTGAAAAGTAGCTAGTCACTTGTTTCTGTTGATTTCTTAAATGCGACATTATTGTAGTAACAGCTTGGTGTCAATGCTTTAGATATCTTATAGATTTATTGTAGATTGATTAGGTAGGTAGATTGTTTTAAAGTTTTGCGGCGAAGATAAAAGCAGCCGTCGTTTATTAATCTGCCGGGTTTTATTGCGTTATTGATTAATGAAGTTCTTAACAAGCAAAGAAAAATATGAATTTCCTTTGTAACCTCAACTTATCGTGGAATATCGAATTGCATTTTTCTCAGCTCACTTTCGAGGCATTGTTCTCTGTGGTAGTTTTTCAATGAGAAATGTAAAATCATTTTCTATTGTGTTCTCGCCAATTACAAGAGACACGTATTTTATAAAAATTATATTCACCATTTGGACATTGTTTGCAGTGCTGCAATGTTGATTGTATTTCTTAAAATTTCACGGGGTATTTAGACGTTTGGAGGTAACTATTATTATTTAAATTGTAAGGATAATAAGGAATTTCTGATGTGTACCCCTCATTACTATTATCATTGTATATAAAATCTAGAGTGATTGTGTCCCCGGTATTTAGGAGATTTGATATCAGCTTTGGTATCCGCAGACCTTCATTCCAGTAGCTTCACAACTTGCTCACGAACAATGTGTACGTTCTAATGTGAACATTTTAAAGCCATTTTGGATATTATAAACATTAGTGTGACAGTATGTGTATTTGCGAAAAGTCTTTTTATATCTGTGCGTATTAATATTAAAATGTTCACGTTTAGATCTATTATATCGAGTGCCTATAGCATTGAAAGTTCAAGTGTAAAAAGTCAGTTAATTTCAATAATAATTTGTCACCATGTATTGATCTTCCATAAAATTACGATGAAATTAAAAATATCGATGTAACAGTATACGATTGTTTAATTTATTGAATTAGCTGTAAGGTTTCTCGGAACTATCGGGTATGGATTTGGCGATGATACCTTTGATCACAGTACAACGAAACTATGTATATTCTTCCCGTGTCAGATACGTGTCGAAGGTCACGTGATTTGAACTAGACTATCAGCATTATCAGCTGTATTTGCATGGAAAATGATAGATTTTGAAAACCAAAGTCGTGACGTAGTATTGGCAATATGTGGGAAGAGAATGCTTTGTTTTATTGTATACGAGTATACCATGGATTTGGCAACATCTCTGCTGCTTTGGCCGGATACCGTGGAAGATTTACCAATGTATGTATGTAAAGAGCTCTCCGTGTTCACACGTTTGGCAAGCATAGCACGGGGACGACACGTGGGGAGTCGTGGCGGTTAATATGTGGCTTCCTAATAAAGCGAAATGTCCCGAGCGCCGTATTCATCATGCCAACAGAAACAATGAATTGTTGCTACACATTGCAGCAACGTTTCGAGATTTTTCTGAATATATATCTGAATATATTTGTCATGGTCTGGGTGTTTTCTATATAATATAAGTATGTATTTAAAAAAAAAAATGTATTTAAGTACATTTATCAGTTGTCTAGTACCCATAACAAGCTTTACGCTTAATTTGAGACTAGATGGCGCTGTGTAAATTGTCCAGAAATATTTATTTATATTCTATTTGCTCGATCTGTGTTTATACTTATCGTATTTTCTAAATCGTACAGTGAGACACTTCCACAGCGTTCAACAGCTTATTAACATTGTTAATAGTAATTAACAAGTTTGTGACCAACGAATGTTAATACGCTCACCACTTCGGTGCTACGAATACGTAATTATAATAATTACTAGCACTGTACACAACAATTATGATTCTGTGACTATTTGAATTCGGCATGTTATGATTATGACATAGGTGTGAGGCAATATAAAACATCTTTTTGCATGTTTATTCTAGCGATTCAAAAACATGGTTTCAAATTTTAATCAATACAACTATTTTGACATGTATCGTACCCGTCGCACATGTTGTGTTTTGCGAATGTGGTCATATAAGATTATGATATTTTGAGAATATGTTTTATGAGGATATGATGTTTTGCGAATATCGTGTTTTGCGAATGTGGTCTTTTGAGAATATGATATTCAGCGATGGTGGGATGCCTACTCTTGCATTGGTCTTCACGAGCTGCGAAAAATTTTAAAACTATGGAACAGTATGGAACTCCATGTTGTTCCATAGGTATTAAATTCTACCACTCGCACGAGGCTCGCGAATACCATGCGAATGCGAGTGTGGTCACGTGCAGCGAGCGGTTGGCTTAAATTAATTAATGTTCATTTATGATTTTTGTCACATTAATTATCTTTATTCGCATTATGGATTTTTTTAATATCATTTGGTTTGCAAACAAACTATATTCCTCCCAATGAGAAACAGTTGTAGTTACAATAATAGCAGTTCTTTCAGATTTTTTTTTATTTGGAACATTTCTATGCAAAGTATTTTTAAACAGCATATTTCAAAACATTTTTTTCTTACTGTAATTTTGTTGGAATGGTTCATTTGGTAGTCATAAATGTATATCTATAACACATAAACAAAACCGTACTGAAATGTTTGTACGCGCATCACACAAAAACTACTGATTGAATTCTGAATCTTATTACTGAAAATTATGAACCTTTAGTTACAGTGTTATTGGAGTATATTTCATTAAAATCGTCCCGCATAATCAAAAGATATTCAATTTTTAAATTTATTTGAGACATAATTCCACGCGGAGTCGCAGGTACAACTAGTGATACAATAATTAATTTTGACAATATTATTAAAACTCACGTGAGACATACTAAATAAATTAAATAAATTCAACGGGTCACTCACGTCTTTTTGTCGGGAAAGCAGACTAGTTTCGATCTCAAAAGAAGACCTTAATCAGGGCGAAGGTCCAGACACGTCCTCCCTTTCTGCGATAGTAAGTATGGTTTGTAATCCCAGCCATGGACTGTGTTCATGCTGCCAGCCAAGTGTGCCAGCCAAGTGCATGAACCTAGTCCATGGCAGGGAGACAGTATTGTTAACCCATAGATTTCACTCAATGTAACGTCCACGTTGTGTCGTAGTGTAATCTATACGCACGTACAATCGCCCTTAGATTTAACGTGAAAGATAAAACTACAATTAACGAAGACTAAAAAAGTTGCTTTTTCTGACACCAGATGTCGCTAGGTAGGCGTCGGGTCCAGATTGTCAAATTGTACTGAATTTTTTGACAGTGAAACTTCAAGACGACAAGACAACACAAACGTCAACAAGACATTTGACAAGATGCTATGAATTGACAGACGATTGGACCCTGCGCTACAGTGCTGCCAAAAGATTTACTAAACTAATGAAAAGAAAAACGTAATTTTGACATCAAAAAAAATCTACATCCAAAAATTAATCACACCACTGTATAGATGAAGGAATAAAGAATTTATTACGCTAAGTAAGGACTTGAACATCGCGTGCGGGGGAGGAAGAGGCGCTGCCATTTTGAGACAATTTTAGTGCATATAACGTATTTACGTACAACACACGACCGTGTCCGTGACACAGCCACACCCCATTTTTTTTTAATCGGGAATATTCATCCCGAGCAGTTCATGTTAAAAATCCATTATTCGAAATCGTCAAGGTTATGTGTAACCTCGGGTTGATTATTGATAAAAATGATGACGAAAATAGTTGATGCACGTAATAACCACTATTTTGATATATTTTTATTTATAAACTAAATATAACAAGCGTAAAATGAGAACAAAATAAAAAACGAGAACGTTGCTTTTGAAATGGAGCCATATTCGGGATTTTTTTTTCTATCGAGCGAAGTAAAACGAATTATGTAACGAATGATGAAATAAGGTAGATTGGATGCTTAATTACAATATAATACAACTGTTCTTCGTATGGTTATCAAAAACTGGTTTGAAAAATCGAAATTAGGAAAATATGTCTTCTTAAATTGTAAAACACCAATGAGTAACATTCATTCTTCGTTTGGATTTATTAAATTATTATTTTGTTAGGTACTCGTATTAGCACATTAAAACCATTATTTTGCATACATTTTCCTTGCATTGGTGACTGTTCGGTTTTGTCGCTGATAGAGGTTCCAATTGTTTTGAAATATGCAATTTTTTTATCGGAATATTCATAGCTATTTTAAAATCCAGTTTTTATATTCGCGGCCAGTCAACTGGTTGACCTTTGGGATATTCTTGAGAATATCAAAGTATAATAACACTCGGATAGCGCACACTAAGTATTTATATATGTTATCATTTAATTACCTAGTGAAGTACGACTAATAATATAACGTAAGGTCAATAGTGTCACATAGTTGGTTGCGTTTTGTCTCGCCTAGTCATTTCGTGATTAAAACTTGCTTCGCCACTATTAGTGGCCTAGTCTAAACACATGTTCTAAAAATTCACATTTTACGACTGAAATTCTTCTGACGTTGAAATATTTGAGATAAGAATAACGTTATCTAATTACGCTTCTGTGTTACATAAAGTCTTTATGAAATTCTGAATAATTTTGAATGCAGGTGTAAAACCACTCACTGAATCATCCAAACATGTACCTAAATTACAATTTGAGTCACTGTATTTGTTAGTATTGACTCAAACGTGCCGTGGAAAGCGTAATATAAACTGTTTATCTTACTAAATACTAGGTTTTAAAACTTTACGCGGTGAATCGCCGACGTCTGCATTCTCACTAGCTGTAGAAATAATAATAAATAAGAATTAGTCACACCACGATGTGCCAGATTTAATTATTCAAAACCAACCGTATGCATAAACAGCAATTAAATATAATACAAGTATTACAAACATACGCGTTAGAAGCAAAGTAGTCAAAGTCATACTTTTCATTTATAAGGTGAACTGTTTTTAATTGAAAAATTTAAAAAAAAATCATTGCCAATGATCGACTGGAGAATACCTCCACCTCACAGAATACCGCAGCTAAAAACAATTCCTTTGAGGGTACACTGCCAACATATACTCTTATATATGGGAGTATAGGCTAGACCCCTTGGTGTTGCTGATCTCCATGGGCGGTGGTGATTGCTTTCCATTAGGTGACACACATGCTCGTTTACCTCTCTGTTAAAAAAGTCTTATAAATGAAAAGTATGATTCTGACCATTTTAGGAAGCAGACATTATAAAAAAGAAAACATAGGAAAGGAAATGCAAGTTATGGGAAAACAGACATTTTGGGGAAAACTCGTTATAGACATTTACGAGCTTGGTGGTCGTATGGCTAGTAATGGTCACTTTGACTCCAAGGTCGAGGGTTCGATCCTTGTACAAGTCAAAAAATTGTGTGCATGAACGTGTTTATCTTGGTCTGGGTGTTTTTTATGTATTATACGTATCTACATATTTACAAAAAAAAAAAAAAAAAATTTAAGTATTATGTCAGTTATCTAGTACGCATAGTACAAGCTTTGCTTAGTTTGGGACTAGATGGCAGTGTGTAATTTGAATATTTATTTACATTATACTCCAGCGGTTTATTATCCTGGTTGTGAGTTCTCTTGTATATTTCAAGACTGTATAAAGAGCATTCTAATTAATTTGAACGAATCTCGTGGTAACTGGTTCTTACTGCTTTAATATTGTAGTTTCGTGTTACTGTATAATGTCTGCCCAGCCATGCGAACTCCGGCCGAGATCATTTCATTATCAATAGACACAATAGACGGTTAGCCCGAAGCAGAGTATTACGTGCCAGCCAGTATTGTCAGAAACGATTAATTTTCCACTTACAAACAGATGCTCCGTGGCTTAATGCGTTATTATCTTGCGTGTACATGCTGCCAATTAAGGTAATGAACGTGAATTTTCTGTGTCACGTTTGTATTTTAAGTCGCCAGCATTGGTATTATATTGATCAGGTATTTTGCCAATCGCTGTGTGCTAGTGGGTGCCGATAATGGTCTGTTCGGTCTCGCAATGCCTGTCTCAACCTTGAAACTGTGCGAGCGCTGAGAAAGCGCTTGTTGCGTACGCTACACTCGTGTGTATGTGGCGTATCTAAGTCTATTCGTAATTTAGCTTTAAACGTAGCAATAAATAGTTTAAATAGGTATCGATTTTGACGTGAATAGGTCTTTAAAATTGCTTCCATAGGGAGGCAACTCAAAGAAACGAATGATAACAAAATCGGGGATACCTTTTGATGTTGCAGCTACATATCTATCATCTCCATCCAAAATTCAATCACAGGACTGGATAGATGAAGGATCAAAGAATTTATTACGAGGACTATGGAACATCGCGTGCGGGGGAGGGGTAATCGCTGCCATTTTGAGATAATTTTAATGCATATAACGTATTCACATACAATACACGGCCGTCTCCATGACAGCCATACGCCATTTTGTCTTATATTCAGAGAATATTGTAACAAATCACAAATTTTGTGAGTTCGTCGACATACATTTGGTTTTTCACCGTCCCCATTGCTTTATTTGCCATAAAACCTTTTTGCTGATTATCTCTTTACGGTCGGAACTGATTGAATGAGACTCGAGTAGTTGCCTCTCCTTGTTTCAGGTCATTACATCTTGGTTGATGTTGTACTTTTTATAGTATGTACATTTATCGTTCTTTGCCCTTCCTTTCCAGTTTTAAAAGTGCTTCTATTTTTCTTGTACCACCTTCCAGATGTTTAGGCCATAGATATTACTTGTCATTTCACTATATTTGCTACGTCACCTGTGACACGTGCTAATTTCCACATACATTGTGGTAATAAATTTCAAGGTCCAGCTAGAAGCGTTCTACATAGTTACGTCTAGTTCTCGGCTTGCTGGCAATCCAATGTGATCAACAAGCCAATGCGAGAGTTTTTTGTGACTTTTTTAAATAAATAATGACCGAGTCGCACAGCCATTTAAAGCCTAATTTAGGCAGATAAATTGCCTCGCACTTGATCAGTACCAAGACGACATACATATAATGTTGTATTCGTCGCGGTTTAACAATATGTTAATAATATTTAATCTATATCTTCATCCAACAGAATCTATAATAATACGAACATATCTTTTCAATATCTATACTGTTTTGCGATAAAAACATTTGCGGAATAAGATTGCTTGTTTTATAATGAACTTTTGCTATAGAATTTAATTTATTCATTTATTTAGATTGTTAATATTATTTGCAATGCTATGTTTTACTGGGAAACAACCATACCTAATGTTTGTGTTTTCCCTAACCTATAAAATGTACCTACAAAGTGTACAACCATTAAAATGTTAACTCGGTTGAACGTATTCGGACGCCATTCTGATGTTTTATGTATCTTGGTCAATTTTATATTTTTTAATAGCACTAACGTTCTTCAAATAACATTTATTAAGTAACAATTTATGTGGTTCCCTTTAAATGGATACTAATTCAATAATATCACGCAGTAAATTGAAATTCACGACTAAGGTCACGAGACTCATTCAAGGTTCTTTAGAAAACTGTACTCGGCACCTCGTCTTGACTTGTTTCTTTTTGTTACAATACAAATCTCCTCCACCAATAACTTGTTGTTTAGTGTTGTTGGAACAATTCATATAAGCTATTTTCAGTTTTCTTTACGGGCGGGTGTATAGCTTTTATTTTTTTATGGGAGATATGCCTTGCAAGTTGTGAGCAATTCTTTCTTTGGGAGTCAAGTCAGAAGTCAAATTCTCGTAATTATTTTACGATCACAGAATGAAAGTTGACCGAATCGAGACTAAATTGTGAATTGACTAAAATGATGTACAAATAAATCAAGATTTTCTTCATTACATTATTATCAATTCTTATTGTTATCAATATAACATTCTCAGTACGTTTCGTTTTCGGACACATTTCAATATATCTCACTTAAATTAAACTTTGAAGGTTCATATTGCAATACCAGAATACCAAATGTGGTATTTGTGGATCGGAACAGAATCGTCAAGATTCTGTTACACATTTTAATTAAGAGAATTGACCCTCAGAACGTCTATTATGGTCAGTAATCCTATTAAACTCTTCTCAAAAGGACCTCGGTGCCGGTGGTACTGGTACCGTAGCTTGCAACAGCGTCTTCGACAAGATCCTTCATACTGCTTGATCCATTTCGTTCATTGTTTTGTGTGGCTGTTAAGGCATTAGAAAACTAATTGATTTTGCTGTCAATTGTTTCGTTTCTTTTTTTTATTTTCTATATGATTCCCTACTACAACGGGCAATTTTTTTGATAAAATTGGACCGACGCTACGGGACTATTTCATTATGTGTTTTATTCATCTAATATAACTTTAGACAAAAACTGGTAATGTATATTGACATTGACAGTTTTTGTCTTTATTGGAACTGCACGTGCACATGAAACACATGCCATATTCAAAAAGTGAAAAAGAATATAAAAATGGAAGACATAACAACGTTAGTTCTTCAAGCTAGTAAAGTGAAATCGAATGTTAAAAACTAAAGAGAATCAAGAATACACTTTATATTTCTATAAAACACTTTGTTTGAAACATACGCATTGATCGATAATTTTCTTCTACCGTCTGGTGACCTTCAAGTTCCCCATATGCCCAATTCACACCGTCGTGTTCACAAATACTTGTTCATATTTTATTATTTACCTATAGACGTGTGATGAGGTACACTGAAGTTGGCCAGGCAACTGGTTTTATACGTGGTTGAGTAACGAAACCAACTCGTAGTTACACGTTTCCTTTCGCTTGTGCCCGCTCAGCTGTATAAGGGCACGGTAAATTTATAAAAGTCTATGTATGTATTGACCGTGATGTGAGTGATTATTTAAGTAACATAATGACATTTCAAAAATATCTTTTATAAGGGAAGTTTTATATTGAAGTATAGGTATCGATGATTTTATTTCTAAATACAACATCATTCGTCTCTATGATTACTTATATTGACTTAATGTTTAATAGATGACTAATAAATGAACACCTTAAACATAAAATTACTAAGAACTCTTGCTCCTGTGCTCTTTCCTTTATCCGTATATCAGAAGGTTTAAGGAATATAGTCTGGCAATGGATCGACGACCCTTTGATTTCTGATCTTCATAAGCGGTGGTGATTGCTTCCGTCAGGTGACCCATATGATAGTTTGCCTCTCTCTCGTAAAAAAAGGAAAACTATTTAATGACACTTAAATAAATTGAAATAATAGTGCACCAATCAATTCTTAATAAATATATTCTTAATAAATATAAATCTCTAGATTTGCATCCGATACCAATCTAGAGATATGTTGTAGTGCTGTGTCGTCGCATGGATATTTTTAAACCAAGTTATATTTCAAACAAACACGCGATCAGCTTGATGTAAATTGTATTGATTTTTCTCAAGATTTCATATGCTAGAATGATGATAGATCAATTATTGAAAAGCTAACAACTATATGACCTTGACATGACCTCGTTAAATATCTTCCTTGTCCCGGCGGTGAATTCCATATTGTGTAACAAAAAACATGCAAAACGAAACATTTGTTATGTTACATAATTTGGAAAGAACTTTTAGACTCCTACAGTTTAAAGTTGTAAAAATGATAGATTTTGAACATAGCTCTTAGCTACAGGTGCTCGAAATAATATAAACCCATCCATGGACAGGCTACGGTAGACGTTGCTTAACTTGCGTCTTCGATTAGACTGACACGCGCAACGACGTCATCAAGCTCCTCTCCTGCTCACATGGCTTCCGTCTATTAACTCATAGTTATGAGTTAATAGTCATGAGGGACTCATGACTAGAGCACTAGATTTATGTCAATCAAATGCCTGTCTATTGAAGAACCTGTCTTATGTTACGGTCATGTTCACAGAGATTATAACGTGAACATCATGATGTAAAGAATTAATTACGTCCATTACTCAAGAAGACATCGTTTAGATAAGACGCTCAGGGGTTTATCAAAAGTGATGCCGTAAAGAATCGGTGTCAACAAATGTGCATATTCATCTTGATTATTAAAACAAATTAATTGTAGTGGTTATAAAGGCATTTGTACAAAGATATGATATTTAAACGTGTTAATTAAAGAGTTATATTACACGTAGTACAATGGTGAAATCTGGGGAACTTGTACTTATCCCAAAGGTCGACTATTCAATATTGGAAAAGATAACAGGTAAAACTAAGGTACAATATGGATACCTATTGAACACTTACTAATAAATAAGAGAAGAGTAATGAGACAATATTTAATAACAAGAATAAACAAAAAGATTCTTTTTTTAATATAACAACTAAAAAGTACCTATTCTTACTGTATTTCGCTCAAAAAGCCCTTTCATATTATGATACTCAATGTTACCCATATCATAGGGGTTAATGTGGAAATAATAAATAGCCTTCCGGGGTGGCCGCCATATTGGATTGAACAGGGCGGCATTTAGATAATCGTCTGGTGTCACCAGAACCAAACGTGTGTGCTAAATTTCAGCTCTATCGGTCACAGGGAAGTGGGTCAAGTTTAATTTGCAAGGTTTGTTTTTTTTTTATGTGAGAGGGGGGCAATGTGTGATGGAACGCAATCACCACCGCCCATGGAGATCAGCAACACCAAGAAGTCGCCGATCCGTTGCTAGCCCATACTCCATCCTTCCTTTCTTTCTGGTGACCTCACTCACTTGCAGGGACACAACAACCCTCAAGGGAATTGTTATTTGATTACAGACACCGCGGTGAAAATAATTAAAAGCTTGAAATAAATTGTGCTCGTAAGTTATGTTAGTGCATGTAGAGAATTCATCTCGCCTTCTTAAAATCTCGCCCGTCGACGAGTTTGCCACCTTGAGTCTTGATTCTTGACGATATTGGGCAATGAAAACATTTCACAAGTACCAGAACAGTATAAGAAACTAAGTGGGCCATCTGATTCTTAGTTGTTTTCAAATATACATTATAATTGGCCCGGTTGTCGGACGAGTGCGCTCCGAAATTCGAGAGGCGGGCTAGAATCTCTTAGAGCGCATCACACATTGCAGAAAATCCAGTTAGGGTATAAAATTAATGAAATAAATTAAACGGGTCACACACGTCTTTTTGTCGGGAAAGCAGACTAGTTTCGATCTCAAAATGAGACCAACCCCCCACCACCCTTTTCAGTCGGGCGGTGCGCGCATTGGCGCGCAGTGTCCGGCGCGAGAGACAAAGGGTGGACGTGTCTGGACATTCGCCCTGATGAAGGTCTCCTTTTGAGATCGAAACTAGTCGGCTTTCCCGACAAAAAGACGTGAGTGACCCGTTTAATTTATTTAATTAATTTAGTATAATGTCTCACGTGAGTTTTAATAATATTACAGTTAGGATATATTTAGAGCGAGATCACACCGCTGCCACTCCATACAAACTACTCCAAACAATGACGTCTGTGCAGAGAGTGAAAATGCGTGCGTGCGGCGCCATATAAACTGTTCCAGATTTGTCTCAGAGGGGAGGTGAGGTCGACACAAGAGTGCGGCAGGGAGTGGCTATACGTTAACCTAGTACTATTATTTATACTGTGGCGAGATACTGCTCCATGAGAATCTCGATGGCGTCGTTACGCGTGTCAGTCTAATCGGATACTCAAGTCGAGCAACGTTGACCGTAGCCTGTCCAAGGATGGGTTGATTTATCTCGAGTTCGTCGTGCTTTGGAGAACACGTTAAGCCCGGCTGTTGTCACAACAGCCTTTAGGTCATGTCCTGGTGGCCTGGTAGGCGTTGATAACACTGGCCTGCACAAGTCGCAGTTGAGAAGCGTGGTGGAGTATGCTGTAAACCCCTTCGTTTGAGTGAAGATCTATATCGCTGCAATGTGGGATGAATAAGGGTTGACGGATTGCTACATGCTTGTAAGAGACCGTGATATAGCCTCTCTTGTCTCGCTTATGGCAGTGTCTCGCTTTAAACATGTCGTATTGTTTAGTGTGTGTATTACAACGGTCACGGCAACGGCTGTGTCACACTTCGAGTAAAAGGTCGACAACGTCGGCATCATCGAGTTAGGTGTCCAACAAGGTGGACGGATACAAAAAAAAAAATGAAAGAAAGTATAGGTACACTGGCAACGAATCGGCGACCCCTTGGTGTTGCTGATCTCCATGGGCGGTGGTGATTGCTTTTCCTTCAGGTGACCCACATGATCTCATAAAAAAAAATCAAGGCCGCGACTGACTGTTCAATGTCCTCGTGAGGCTGCAAACAGACACAGGTGGAGAAGAATCGCAAACCGACGAAGACAAGCAGGACGGGTTTTTTTTTTTTTTTATGAAGCCAATCGCAACTTGCGCACACAGTCAGCGGTGTCAGCGGTGTAAACTACCGCCGAGTGTGCGCAGATTGGCTTACTTTTCTTTATTGTTATGTATACAACGTTCAATATAATAAAATCAAAATAATCTAATACAATTTTTGTGCGGGACGGTTTAGGCAGCAGACAGTACCAACGAAATATACACACACTTGAATAATATAACCTTTCATCAATATAAAAAGTAGACAAGTCTGGGTCAGACCTGCCAATGGCGTGCTATTAAATCCTGGCTACTGCATACAAATGTCGCGTCAGCAACAACGATATAAACAATCATAGATATGATTGTACATACACTACACAGATGTGTAGAGCGTGAATAAGCGTGTGAGCGTGCGGCGCCATACAAGCTGCAGATTGGTCTCAGAGGGGAGGTGAGGTCGATACGAGAGACCGGCAGGGAGTGGCGATACTGTGGTACTAAGTATTCATAGATTAAAACGTATGTTTCTGACAATTTTCTTTATACATATTTTAGTCTAATCAACGAAATTGCCATACGGGAGTTACGATTGTTTGCGAAGTCATTTGGTCAGTTAACTCCTCCCTCTAGTCACAGTTGACGGCGATGAATATCACTTCAGCTTGAGTGAACGGATTTACGTGTTATCTCCTCGCCACATATCTAAAATACATATTTAACACTTGCGTCACAAAGAAATTTAAACTTCGGAATGTGAACCATTATCTCGAACAAACGAGCAAACATGTCTGAATATCCTCACAAATTACCTATACAGTTTTCATTAACACAAAGTATATCGTGTCAAAAATACCTACTCACAAAACAGACAAAATCAACAATGGCCTTCACAGCATACGTTCCGTATAATTATGTACATATTTGTGTGTATATGTGTGTGTGAACTCATATTTCATTAGTGAAATAATCAAGACTTTTGTTGTGACCACACAAGTAAGCTAGACATGTGGGGTGTAAGTGGTTCATCAACATCTTTGAACCAAAGCCAACTTCACCTGATCGCGGTGCACCCTGCTGACTGACAAACGAAGCTCTGGCGAAAAGAGAGGTAGGTAGCATAATTGTACGCTGCCCGACTGGGGAATGTCTATTCTCAGAATACCGCAGCCAAATAACAATTCCCTTGAAGGTTGTTGTGTTTCTGCGAGTGAGTGAGGTCATCAGAAAGGAAGGAGATCCTGCGTTGGAAGCGGGGATGGCGGCGCGCGAGCGATATTATATGTTGCGAGCGTTAATATGGCTACGGTAATCGCTTCACTTCAGGCGGGCCGTATGCTTGTCTGCTATAAAAAAAATGTAGAGAAACAAAACAAATGAAGAATCATGACATCGCATAGAACTGAGTCAATTTAGATCAGCTGGTTCAGCATTGTCGAGCGAAGGAATTACGTAAACAAAATAATTGGTGACGAAAATGTTATGAAAACATCAAACAAACTCGCTGGCTGCCTTACAAAACAAACGTAATGTTTATCGGCAAAGATAACGCTGCTATCGAGTCTTTAGACAAGACCGATTATCTTTCAGAGTTTAGAACCTTATCTGTCGAATTTATTAGTGCGTTCAACTTGAACGTTGAAAATTTACATACCTCTTCAAGGCAATCGGAAATAGGGTTACCAGATCCATAAATTCCGTACAAAATCCCTTACTTTTTAGTTTCGCTGATATTTTTCTCTCCATCGTTGCTATGTGCGGAGTACTGCGGAGATAGAGAAATCTTCAAAAGGCCCATTATTTTTCTACTGAATTTACATAAATATTTTATTGACGTTTGTTCAAAAAACGAATGATAACAAAAACGCGGGATGCAGTTTGGTGTTGCATTTACATATCTATCATCTCCATCCAAAATTCAATCATACCGCTGGATAGATGAAGGATCGACAAATTTATTACTTTAAGTAAGGACATCGCATGCGGTGGAGGGGGAAGCGCTGTCATTTTGAGATAATTTTAGTGCATGTAACGTATTCACGTACATTTTTTATTATTTCCAGAGAAGTTTTCTCTTACGTACTATCAAGCTGTGGAATGAACTGCCTTTTGAGAACTATGAGGTTTTCTCAGGAGACTACAACATGGGTTTCTTCAAAAAAGACGTGAAGAGGTTTTACCGTGTCGAAAACGCGCATGTGATGCCTCTGGTGGTGCAGGTGATAGCATAAGTTTAATTTAAAAATACTTACAGAGTGGGTACGTTAACAACAACTTTTACAGTCGTAGAAACACTCTTGGATTATGATTTGGACTCTTGATTCGTTCTCAGTTCAGTTTTGCTATGCTATATTTCATGTTATTGTCATGGGTAAGATGTGCATAAATATGTTTCATCATCATCATCATCAGCCTGTGTCTATACACTGCTGGATATAGGCCTTACCCAATGCTTTCCACCAAATACGTTCCTCCGCCTTCCGCATCCATCTTTCTTAAGGTCGTCGCATCATGTAGAAGGAGAAATATGTTTAAATCTCTCATATATTATTATTCTAATTTTATTTATAAAATACTGTTTTATTGTCGTTTACTTAGATTTTTTAGATAAGTGTTTATTACTTTGGCAACCGATCGAATGTGTACTTACCTCGGTCTTATCGAGTTGAATAAGATCTTAAATTCACATTTAAAAACAGTTTTTAATCTATATCTTAATTACATTTTAGATGTGAAATCAAATAAATTTTTGATTTCACATCTAAAAGATTTGATTGGAGCCAGCGGAACCTGCGGAACGCTTATATACGCTGAAAAGTAGTGACACCACTTTTGAAACACTCGGAAATGAATAGGCTCCAACACCACTTTTGATGAAACTTGTCTTGTGACAAGTTTCGTCAAAAGTGGTGTTGGAGCAGTCAGTCTTTAATTGTTTAAAGACCTCGACATGCATGAGGGTTGTATCAAAAAAAAATTGAGATCGATCAATGTTCTTGATGAATGATTTATCAAATACATTTTGCATAGAAGTCAATGGAAAACATACATTCAGCGAATCTACTCGCTCTACTCAACCTCGATTTCGGCCCCGTGGGCTAGAATTCGGCCTAGTTATTCTTATTTAGATTTTTAGTAAAAACGTCCTTGGCTATAGCACAGTGTAAGTAATAGTAACATTTAATACCGACCAACCGTTAATACTTGGGTAATTAAGAAATTAACCTAAATTTAGTATCAAATATTATTGTGTACTTTCGTGGTCCTTGGACTTCATGTACTTTATCAACATGAAATGTGACGGCTGAACGGCATTTTTACCTTTTTCCATCGGGTGGCAGACAAGCATATGGCCCGCCTGATGTGAAGCAGTTACAATATTGCCAGCGCGCCAACACCCCCGCTGCCAACGCAGCATCTCCTTCCTTTCTGGTGACCTCACTCACTCGCAGGAACACAACTCTCAAGGCGATTGGTATTTAGCTGCGGTATTCTGCGAGGTGGAGATACTTTCCCCAGTCGGGTAGCTTACAATTACGCTCCCTACCTCTCTTTTCGCTAGAGCTTCGTTTGTCAGTCAGCAGGGTGCACCGCGTGCAGGTGAAGTTGGCTTTGGTTCAAAGATGTTGACACTTACACAGTTATACCCCAACCTACCATACCATACTTATTTCAATGAATTGTCATAAACGTTAGATTCCTACTACTTGCGAGGTGAGACAATTACCTCACTTTTCGGGTGTTTATTTTTGAGGCTTAGTGACGTATCTATAGAAATTTAACATCATCGGCCTGGTGTTACAGGCGTCCATAAGGCTGCGGTAACCGGTTTATATCAGGCGGGCCGTATACTTGTTTGTAACCATAGTTGTAGAAAAAAATAACGATGTCAATATTTCCTGACAATTTAACATTTTCCCTGTTATTATTATGTTTTCCTGTAATATTTCGCCAAAATTCCGGACAAGACAGGAAATTTCCAGTTGTTTTATAGCCCTAATCGTATAGAGAATGAATATTGCACAATATTATTAAATGTTATTTTTTAAAGAGGAATTATATTTGGCATATTTTTTAGATTCTGTAAGTATTAATATCCGTGCTTCGGAGGCTACATTAAGCCGTCGGTCCCGGTTGTCACTAAATCACAGTCGTTAAGCAAAGTCATACACCCTGGCCAATCCATACAAATGTCGCGTCGTTTACTACTTTACTATAATGGCGTCTATGCAGAACGTGAATGAGCGTCTGTGCGTGCGGCGCTATACAAACTGTTCCAGATTTCTTTCAGAGGGGAGGTGAGGTCGATACGAGAGAGCGGCAGGGAATGGCCACACTGTACGTAGTTTGTTGTGACCAAGTCAGTGGCCTTTAGACGGCTTGAAAACAGTGGCTTCCGCCAACCCACAGTTGAGCAGCGGAGTGTTAGCTATCATTAAATTTAAAAGAATAATTTATAATTATTTAGTATGTATTTATTTATGCGTATGATTGCCACAGTCATGATTTCACATTGTATAAAAGATTTGATTTGACTCCAAGCTTGTAATTCTATGCGCTAGCATTTCGACCAATCACGATGAAGCACGCCACTCTTCAAGTGGTGGAAGTGGAGAGCAGGGCGTCAACTTCATTCCAAGCGAAGCAAGCATCAGGCATTCGATACCGAGCGCTCGTTCAGAAAACACGTGTGTGAAATAAACGATCTCAACTGTCAGTATCAGGGGCGCCGGCTTTTAGAAAACCTCATGGGTGCTCATGCTCATTTGATGACTCGAAAAAAACGAAGTGTGAGACCCACAAACACCCAGACCCAACACAAATATCTGTTTCATCAGCAAACATTTGTGTTGGTGCGGAAATCGAACCCGCGACCCTTGCGTCTCAACCGGTGCTCTAAACCACTGTGCTAAACGGGTCGTCGGGTAATGAAAAAGCGCCCACCCCTAAAAGGCCATTACTGATCTGTTTCTTGATGTCTATTCTAAGGGGTGCTCGGCACCCACTGTTTATTTCTCATGGGTGCTCGAGCCCCCGAGCGTCCGGCGCCCCTGGTCAGTATTACAGTTAAGCTCCTCCTAGGAATAAAGTGTATACCTACCAAGCAACGTCAAGAGTTTCATTACTTTGAACAACCTCCAACAGGAGTATGCTCTAAACCCCTCCGTCTATTGAAGGAAGACCCAAATCCAAACAGTGGGATGAATAAGGGTTGAGGACTATGTATTAAGCAAGGAACGCATATAGTAATATTATTAAAACTCGCGTGAAACATTATACTAAATTAATTAAATAAATTAAACGGGTCACTCACGTCTTTTTGTCGGGAAAGCCGACGAGCGCTGCCCTCGACGATGACGTAGTGGTAGAGCAGCGCTCCACCAATCGACACACCAACCCCCCACCACCCTTTCCAGTCGGGCGGCGCGCGCATTGGCGCGCAGTGTCCAGCGCGACAGACAAAGGGTGGACGTGTCTGGACATTCGCCCTGATGAAGGTCTCCTTTTGAGATCGAAACTAGTCGGCTTTCCCGACAAAAAGATGTGAGTGACCCGTTTAATTTATTTAATTAATTTAGAACGCATATAGGTCCGTCATGTCTGTCGAATGTCTATAATAATTCATAGTATTCATTTGGTGTGGTAACAGCTATTTGTCCTGGAGAGGTCCTGACTCCTGCCCCATCTGCCATCATTGATTCGGCAGATGTGGCCGGCCCACTGCCACGTAGCTAGATTTTGCGGACTATGTCAACAATATTGCTTCTTCGTCTAAATTCCTCGGTCCGGATGCGATTTCTGAGAGAAATTTCGAGCATAGCTCCATGGCTCGACTTTTAGCTTGTGAACCAGTCCGATGGCCTGCATTGCCCATCGGTCGAAAATCACTGATCTAGATAACTATATATATATACAATGTCTAGGGTAAATAGTATGTATGGCAGCATGAGGGTAAATTTCTTAATACGTAAGTCGGGAATGGGGTAAAATGGATTTTTTATTAAAATTCAAAAATCGTATATATTCAGATTGTTTGTAAAGAAACCCGTCTAACATACTTATACTATTTGCCAATTGCCAATCTTAAACAAACACATAATAAAAATTTTACAACGTGTAACTTATCTACATACTTACATCCGTGCAGCTTATCCGCTTTATCCAATTTTGAGTAGATATTATTGATCCTTAGCCGTCAACATTCAAATAAAAGTCACTTGACACTATAATATAAGTCACTTCACACTTGACGTATCATTTGACAAGCCTGGTGGCACACTCCAATCACTCCATACAAATGTCGCGTCGTTAACTACTACACAAACAATGACGTCTGTGCACAGAGTGAATGAGCGTGTGTGCGTGCGACGCCATAGAAACTGTTCTAGATTTGTTTCAGAGGGGAGGTGAGGTCGACACGAGAGAGCGGCAGGGAGAGGCCATACTGTTCGTAGTACTAGTGGTGTGCCGTGTATTTGCACGTGAAACACGTGAAAACAACTAATTTATTTCAAATATTTATTACTGAAAAGCAACAAGTAACGTCTATCTGCTCTAGTGCAATCATATTTATTGAAGTTCTTCGGCCATGTCTCAAGATGAACTGATCATTGTATCGAACGTTTGGTAGTTCAGTCAGGGCACACCCTGGCTACTTCATACAAAAAACGACAACACAAACTTAGGGTTGACTGCATAACGAAGTAGGTACCTTGCACTGTGAAGTAAGACGTTATACTTTGGGTAATATTGTAATAATAAATATCTTTAAACGTTTATTTTGAATGATCGTCATTATGAGACTGCGCATTAAATCCAGTTACGTTACCGTGCAACAATAAAGGTTTCACGCGGGTTGTAATTGGCACAAAATACAGAGAGTAATTTTATTGGTTTTTATAAAATCTAATGTCGTGATTGTCTATTGAAAGTGTGGAGTAAATATCACCACCACATTTCCACATCCGACTCTGTTGCACGTCTATTCTGGCGTAGACTAAAGTCAGTAGATAAAAGTCCCTCGTCTGTGCAGGCCTATAAGATGGACCTATATGATAACGTCTGCTGTAGGCGGCCCATTGTACAAGTGTAACAGAAGTGCCTCGAATCGGTTGAGATGGCGAGACATCGCGAGGCGAATGTCCGTGAGTGTTGTCTATGTGTGCGTTCTTGGAGAGTGTATGTAATTTTACTTCTGTCCTCTCTGTATATTGTGACCGCACTGCCAAAAGCGTAACGAAGAAAAGGATAGCTTGTAAACTATGTTATCTTTTTATTATTTTTTCTTGAAAATCACTGCTATAAACTATAGTTTATAGCAGTGATTTTAAATCTTTTTGAAAATAGAACAACTTTTCAAGTAAAAAAATTGGCGGTCCCCTCCTCCCTTTCCCTCTCCCTCCATAGAGAAACTTCAAGAATTTAGCTTTACAATTGTTACTGCCATTTGCTCCCGATTTTGTTCTTAGGTGAACTAATTAGGTCATATAAAAATTAAGAAGAGAAATATAGGCTTCAATTGGAAAAAGATTTAAAGATTTGAGTTGATGAATTATTGGACAATAATCAGGCCTGCACATGTTTTTTTATTGAAGCATATGACCTACAAACATTTGCGTTTTTTCCCCACGATCCCCCGAACTAAGGTTGCCAGATGGTCGGGAATCGTCTGAATTCTCCCGATATTTCATGTGATGTTCAGACTCCCGACAAATAACAAAATCTCCCGACAAATATACGTACGTTTTGTATCTTATCCACATATTATTTTACCGCAATAATAATTTGCAAAATGGCATACTCAGTGCTTGGACCTCAGGCGGCTCGTAGTGCGCGTAAAATTTTGACTCACAAATTTTCATTTCTCCAGACAACAACACTAAAATCCAGACATTTGAAAATGTTATCCAGTTATTTAGTTTTTCGATCTGGCAACCCTACCCCGAACGTAACAACACGACCTCTCTAGGGATTGCGACCCACAGTTTGAAAATCACTGGTCTATAGTAACATATAAAAACTAACATTTAAAGGTTATTTAATTAAAATACAACTACAGCATCAATAGATATTCCAATGTTAAGTTTACTTAAGACTTAATTCAAAGAAGTCGCAGGCGCAGCTAGTTCAAGGTAAAAATAATGTTTCGTGCCTGAAGTTAGACCAAAACGAAATGTCCATAACCAAATTAGTTTCGAAGAGGCGAGAAAATTATCATTCCTACACTACAACGTATTAAATAAGATGCAAACGTCGAGAATTCACGGCTCATTATTCAAAATGAGCTATAGATATTAACATTTAAATCAAGAACAAACGACTACGATTTTAACAGCAATCCTATTCTCTTGCCAAGTAAAAATTACTTTAGTATAATAACATTTTTTGCTTATTATCTAGTTTTAGACGCTGGCTGGACGACATTGTTGTTGTATTTCTGTTCGGCTGTCGCTGGCCGCGTTTTGGCACAATTTCAACGGGGTTTTTTGAACGATCTCCTATCTATTCCTGTATGACATTGCTCTTGGGTCTTGGGCAACACAAGGACACGGTGGTTTTATATTTTTACTGATTTTATATTCCGTGATAGATGCTTCCCGTCGACTCGCGTGAGTTTCGGGTTTACTACGATGAGAACGCGATTGCATAATTTATTAGTTAGCTTATTCCCGCGCATTCATACACGCGTATGTCGGAATCCCATATTATGTTTATTTGTTATGTTTATCTCGGATGAACACCAAAAGGTTAAGTTTTTCTTAATTGTAAGCTTCAAAGAGGAGCGTCGTTGAGAGAGAGTGGCGTCGTTGCGCGTGATATCTATAATAAGAAACTAACCCTAATCCGTCACATCCTAATAAAATTGTAATAATATTACTCTTCTGTAACAGTCCATTATTAAGTTCACCCAGATCTCATCTCCATAGCCTATTTATTTTCCATCACACTTCGCAATAGTCTCGACGCCTGCCACCTGTTCATGGGTATATCGTTCCATTGGCATATCCTGGAGCGGGTCACGGCGGGCGTACAACATTACATCAAACTTCTCAAAGGGGCCTCTACGCGTTGGATCCATATCCCCGCGCACACCTATCAAATGACCGGGCTTGACCCGTGATTTAGGAGAGGTTAGGTCTAATAATTAATAAAATTATTGAAAAAACAAATAATAAAACTAAGTTAATAAAACAAGATAATAAAAGACTTAAATTTAAAATATCCAAAAATTGGTCTTAGGTTAAAGTTATGACAAACATCTTAAGCGTAATCGGTAGAGCTCTAGCGTGTCTTCCAGGTGAGTTGAACATCAGTTAAGCAGTAGGTGGCATTAGTGTCATTTTCGCATTCAAAAAATTCCGGCTTCAGTTTAGGCGCGGGGGCCCCAGCCCCCTTACCACCACCACTTATTGCGATTCAATAACTGAATAGAAAGCTCATTCATACCAATGAATAAGCGACCCTATTTCAAATGGAATAGTTCCATTTAAAATAGAGTCGCTTATTCATTGGTATGAATTAGCAATCTATTCAGTTATTGAGTCGCAATAAGAGATGGTGGTAAGGGGGCTGTTTTTGAAATGAAAATATTCGATGTGAATCGCCTTCGGTTGGACCTCTGGATTAGGACATTTTTCTTTATATAGATAATCGAGATACAAGTTACATAATTTGGGTTTCGTTATTTGCAACTGTATTCGCTCACGTAATAAACGGAATACGTAATAGTATCAAAGTGATTGCCTTACAGATTTTTGCAATATTTGTATGCCATCAAAAACATAACTTGTAAAAAAAACCAAGTCTCGCAACTCAGTTCTTCTACCGTAAAAAGTTGTGAGATCCATGTAATACCAAGTCGGGTAATTCATTCAGTCCCTACTTAAGGGACCTTCCCTCTTAACTTATTACGTAATTAGCTAACCAAACAACATCTTATACTGACCATATCAATATTAAAAATCTTTTATGTTTTAAATAAACAGATTGACTTGGCCATCGCACTAAACAATCTAATTTAATATAATATGTATCACTTATGAGATACATTGTGTTTTCATGCGATGGCCAAGTCGATCTGTTTATTTAAAACATAAAAGATTTTTAATATTGATATGGTCAGTATAAGATGTTGTTTGGTTAGCTAATTACGTAATAAGTTAAGAGGGAAGGTCCCTTAAGTAGGGACTGAATGAATTACCCGACTTGGTATTACATGGATCTCACAACTTTTTACTGTAGAAGAACTGAGTTGCGAGACTTGGTTTTTTTTACAAGTTATGTTTTTGATGGCATCTCATTACTTTTTGTAGATAAGTAGTCCTCCTTTTTTCCTATCCGGTACTAGTTCTTGAGCTTCAGCCATAGTTTTTCTCAAAGCCCATTTCCTGTCTCTAGGGATTTTTCTCGGAGGCTTTGATGTTATAATTTTTGACAAGTTTGGACAGTAAATACTTCCTAGTCTATTGTATATAATTAATAAAAACTATTAACTAGTATTTGTATATCTATCATCATCATCATCAGCCTGTATCTACCCAATGCTGGATATAAGCCTTCCCCAATTCTCTCCACCTAATACGATCTTCCGCCTTCCGCATTCAGCAGCTTCCAGCCGTTTTCTTAAGGACATCGGACCATCTAGAAGGAGGGCTAACGCTTCGTTATCCTACGCGCGGGGTTCTAATGTCTTCCTCCGCCATCTGCCATCACTTACGCGGCAGATGTGACCGGCCCATTACCACTTCAGCTTGCAAACTCTACATTACCACTTAAGTTATGTCAACAACTTTGGTTCTTCGTCGAATTTCTTCGTTCCGGATTCGATCCTTCGGAGAAATCCCGAGCATATCCCTCTCCATAGCTCGCTGTATATCTATAGATATATTATAATATTTTTGTGTATGGTAAATATATCTATACAATATTACAAGCCCGCAAGGCACCTTATGGCGAGTTGTTGGGGAGTAACAACACCACGGGTATCGAATCTCCAGCGGGCCTTCGTCCCCGGCATGTCTTCGTTGGTCGGAGTGGAAACACAAGAAGGCCCCCATAAGACTCTCAGCTCTGGCTTGCCTTCATTGGCCGTACAGAGAGGAGTCGTTAGAGCTATATACTCCAGGGGCGGAAGTGATAAAGGGCATAATGCCGCGAGTAACTTCGGAGAAAGCGCAGCACACCTATTGAACACCCCTGAGTTACTCACACCGGTGTTGCCCTCTGCCGATTTCCTGGCAATTCGGGGGCCCATCTAGTAAGTGGCGAGCCACCGCCTGCTGCACATAACGATCGATAGTCAGTCCATTACGTAATCCACCCAAAACATGAGATTTGGGTGGATTACGTAATGGACTGATCTCATGTCCATAGTCCATTTATTTTCTAACACACTTAGCAATAGTTGTAATGCCTGCCGAGACCTGCTCATGGGTATATTATTTTACTAGCTGTTACCCGCGGTTTCGCCCGCGTGTTCCAGGGGCGCTGCCATGCGGACGAATATATATATATATAATATATATATATACCCTAGTAACAATTTCCGTTGGGGTGTCGTCGCCAACGGTAGGGAAAAGGTAGGGAGATGGTAGTGTTATTGCCGACAAAGTCCCATCATAGGGCCAACCGCGTAATGTTTACGTTATATATCCCACAAAGTCCCATCATAGGGCCAACGGCGTAACGTTTACGTTATATTTACCACAAACTACTAACAGTGGGCCTACTACCTGTGTCGTTGGTCGACCAACAAGAAAATTGCTTCGCGGGTTTAACGTTGGCCTAACTGCACCACCATCTACAATTATGGCGTAATGTTTACGTTAAATTTCCCACAAAGTCCCATCATAGGGCCAACCGCGTAATGTTTACGTTATATATCCCACAAAGTCCCATCATAGGGCCAACGGCGTAACGTTTACGTTATATTTACCACAAACTACTAACAGTGGGCCTACTACCTGTGTCGTTGGTCGACCAACAAGAAAATTGCTTCGCGGGTTTAACGTTGGCCTAACAGCACCACCATCTACAATTATGGCGTAATGTTTACGTTAAATTTCCCACAAAGTCCCATCATAGGGCCAACCGCGTAATGTTTACGTTATATATCCCACAAAGTCCCATCATAGGGCCAACGGCGTAACGTTTACGTTATATTTACCACAAACTACTAACAGTGGGCCTACTACCTGTGTCGTTGGTCGATCAACAAGAAAATTGCTTCGCGGGTTTAACGTTGGCCTAACTGCACCACCATCTACAATTATGGCGTAATGTTTACGTTGAATTTCCCACAAAGTCCCATCATAGGGCCAACCGCGTAATGTTTACGTTATATATCCCACAAAGTCCTATCATAGGGCCAACGGCGTAACGTTTACGTTATATTTACCACAAACTACTAACAGTGGGCCTACTACCTGTGTCGTTGGTCGACCAACAAGAAAATTGCTTCGCGGGTTTAACATTGGCCTAACTGCACCACCATCGACAATTATGGCGTAATGTTTACGTTAAATTTCCCACAAAGTCCCATCATAGGGCCAACCGCGTTTTGTTTACGTTAAATTTCCCACAAACTTCCATCATAGGACAAACGGCGCAATGTTTACGTTATATTTACCACAAACTACTAACAGTGGGCCTACTACCTTTATGGTTGGCCAATCAACAAGAAAATTGTTTCGCGGGTGTAGCGTTGGCCTAACCACACTACAATCTACAATTTTGGCATAATGTCAGGCGTGTGAAACTCTGCGCGGCAAGCTCGGATGGGTACATACGACATAAAACTGGTTAGACGACACGTCCAGGCGCCTTACCACAAGCTCATAACGCAGGAATAAAACTATGATGGTTGCGTATTTATCAATGAATTTCATTCATAAATTCGTAACCATGATGGTTTCATTCCTGCATTAAGAGCTTGTGGTAAGGCCCTCTGAAGCTCTATTTTTGAATCATTCGTCGCGCGAGTGGCGAGGCGAACGAGGAGGCGATCAGGCGATTAACGACCTTGCGCATGTAGACATAGCTCGCTTATCGCTTTGCCCTTCCCGCAGGCGGTGCTACAGGCGAAAAGCGAAGCTATGTATATGTGTGCAAGGTCGCTATTACGGAATACTGAAACTCAAACGTCGCACGAAAATCAGTAGAATCCTCTAAACGAGTGAATCAAAAATCTAGAGCTTCTGACGGGCGTTACTTGAACGGGCGTTGTCACACTCGCGCAATCATAGGTACAGTTTTTTTTTTGTAGGCAGTAACGCTAAGCATATTATAGGTAGGCAGAAAACAGGCTCCGATCGCGGTCGACGCGGGGGACGAGGCAGCTCGATTCAGCGTACCATAGACCGTTACACATTACAGATACGGTTCAATTTGGCTTGCACAGTTGCACTGATTTATAAATCGGTGCGTTCTTGTCTGCCGGGCTTAGTATGACAGTTACATTTCTGTAGGTAATACTATTAAGTATTCTGTGGTAACGTAACGGCAGGGCCAACCGCGTAATGTTTACGTTAAAACCTATCCGACAAAGTCCCGTCATAGGGCCTACGGCGGCGCGGCGCGGCGGCGGCATGCTTACGTTAGATTTACCACAAACTACTAACAGTGGGCCTACTACCTCAATGGCTAGCCAATCAAATCAACAAGAAAATTGCTTCGTAGGTATAACGTTTGGCCTAATCGAACCACAATCACAGATTACTAAATAGTTACTACGTACTAACCACAACCTACATTTTTTTAAATCATCATTATGTATTTATTTATTGAAGCTACAAATAGTTTTTATATATTTTTGGCTCTGGTTTCTTGGACCTTACGATCTACAAATAGTTGCATATCAGTGTTGCCAGATACACCGCTTTCCGCTTTTTCTCCCGCTTTTTTGACTAGGTATCCATCCACCTTCCGTTTTAACCCTACGTGTGGGTCCGCTTTTTCAATGAGCAGTTTTCTTTTAGATATCTAAAGCATCCTTTATCTCTCGCTTTATAGCGCTGGAGCCACTTTATGACCACAGATAAAAAATACATGGAAAAGTAACTAGGGAAAAGGCGTAACGTAAAAGGCAGTGAAAAAAGTAGATTCTCCTTCCTTGTTACCCTCAAGAGCCACAACAACTTTTCTGTGTTCTACTCTACAAAACGTTTATTTCGTCATGAGTTTCATAACCGACAAACGTCACTTTTTTAATACTTACTTAAATAATTAAAGATTAAAGTTTGATTGAAGAAAATAAAAGTAGCCAGTAGATAATTCTAAATTTAAAACTGGATTTATATTTTATCAGTTCATACTGTTTAAAACAATATGTAATAAAATAAAATATTCTCCACTGCTGTGATAGTACGTCTAAAGGTAAATTCATAAAAGCTATTCTACAGTGGTATTTGAAAAATATAAATTGAGAATCACGATTTTCGATTCGATTTACAGGTTTCCCCGTGTGGCAACACTGTTCCACCATAAAGTTGTCCAAAATAATCGTTTGTATCGATATATCATATCGATACGTATCGCAAGCGATCGTATCGATTCAGCGATATAAATGCAACGTCTTGTATCGATATTTATCGATTTTTTAAACATTATATTTTTTGTAGTTAAAAAGCTTTGGTTTTAATCGTTCATCTTATAACCATACATCTGAAAATTTTTACCTACATAAGATTTTCAGTCCAGGGGCTTAAACCCACCCATAATTTTAACATTGCGCATTTGTGACCTTACGTAAGAACTATCAAGACTCCCTCCCACCTCCTTGTAAGAAAAAATAAGACATGGGTGACTCCCCTTTCCCCCCCTAAATTGTCTTACGTAATAAATGAATGGGCCCTTAGACATGGATTCGAAATTTTAATACTTAAATACACCGATACGATACATCAGATTTCAGATACGATATATCGCTGAGTATTGTATGGTCGTGTATCGATACAAAATATCGATATATCGCATTGCTTTGTATCGATACAGCGTAAAATCGATTAGTATCGCGCATCTATTCCACCATTTTAATTTTAGGCTTGGGCGGTTGCTCGTTGCGCGTACAAAAAAAAAAGTGGTAAATAAAACAGTGAGTACGGACGGAGGTAAGTACCTAATTTATTAATCTTTAGACTTAATAACTGATCTAATTTGTGATAATAACTATATAATAAGTGCAGTGATCATTGTGAGATTTACTTATGTGGTCAAGGTACAAAAAAGTAACGCTAACGCATGCTTACTCGCGCGCAAATTGTATTTTGCTCTTTTATGGCGGGCAGGTTGTGGCAGCGGCATTAGATGTCTTTATGTAATGTTAAGGAATCTTGATCTTTTATATTATGTCTTTTGTAGCTAATCTTTTGTCAGATGTGTGCGATTCGTGTTAAAATAAATGAGACGCACGCCCACCGCTCGTGGCTGGGGTACACTAGAAATTATAACCTTTTTGCATGGCAGCACAGCAGGAGGAAAATACTTGTGGTTCAAAGTAGGTAGCCGTACGGCTCTAGAGAAATTACCTACTTTGAATGCGCAGTTTTTTTTTTTGGTTTGGGATGATGATAATATAATATTACTTTTAAGTACCCCATGCATGACCATTCTATTTGACCATAGAGCTCCAAATTACCTCAAAAGCTGCTTCAAGTTTTCCTCTTCTTTCCATAGTTTATCTCTTCGCTCGTGTGAAAACCTTACTCTTTAACTCATTCCACAAAATTTTTCGATCAGTCTTTTACTGTCCAGGCTATAAGGCTCTGGAATACTTTACCTGTCACCATCAGAAATGCAAAATCTTTAGAAGTTTTTAAAGGACAAGTTAAAAATCATTTCCTAGGACTTTGATATACTTATATATTATTATATATATTTATGTATTTATATATATTGTTATTTATGTATATATATTATATGTATATATTATATAATTTATTAATCTATGATAGTTTACATGTCTTTGTATATGCATAATAATGTTTGTCATAATATTACTATGCTTATGGTTTTCATAAATTTCTTTTGATCAGCGAATCCTGCCCACTCCATGCACAAATTCGTTACCCTAAGGTTGCCTTGAAAAGATTGCTCTCAGCAATAAGGCCGCCTTGTTGCATATATACAAGTCTGTAATAATTTATTGATTTACTGTACTTTAAATTTGTATTTTGCAAATAAAGCATATTCTATCTATCTATCTATCTTAACCCCTGGATTGCTCCTTTAAGTTGCACCTCAACCCATGCAGATAAGAGTAATAGGAAAGGGTGTGCATGAGAGGCTGCTCGCTTCTTTAATTTTATTCAGAACTTATTTTGGTTTCAGATAACTTGAGTAAAGCCAGAGAAAAGGCGAAACAAGCTGAAATAGATTCTGAAGTAGGCAGCGATTATTCCCACAGTGATAATATAAGAAGACGCAAAAAGACCCGAAGAATCTACGACAGTGACACAGATACCAGTGAAAAATCAGATGATGCCATAAGATATCCATCACCACCATCCACAAGATCCATTTCAGCTACTAATCTAACACCACTGAAAACATCAACATCAGCCACCAATCCAGCACAATCACCGATAAAATCCACATCATCCACCAATTCAACACCACTACTGATAAGACCCACTTCATCCACCAGAGAATTCAGTGAAAATGCTGAAGTTGTACAAGTAGAAGAAGAGTCTTTTACATTGGGTAAGCAGATACAAGTTTGAATTTTAATAACATTTTCACATCTTAACGTTATGTTTGAGTTTTGAGCTCCTTACCTGACTTGGGATCCCTGCTCCACTGTATGTATTAGGTGTTTCTTCACTAGCACCAACTAGTCTACCTTGCCTCTTTAGCAAATGCCTTTCGTATGTTACTAAGACTAGTGCAAAAAAGGCATTTTGCTTCGTAGTTAATTTGATTTTTAGGTAATATGATCAGGAGGGGATTAATTGGACATTGTTATTTTCAGGGTCACTTGATCTTACGGTCACACCATTTTTAAAGGAATCAAACTCGCACACCTTAGGTAAGAGAACTATGTTTATGATTTATTATTAATATCTATGAAAAAAATAAGAAAATTAATATGAGATTGCATCCAGTATTTGGTCCGATTCATTTTCTTTTTTACCTTCTTATTTCAGATGTTATTGCAAAACATTTAGCCAGTATTAGCTTGGAAATCAAAGAATTACAAGTTAAACAAGATGAGATTTTACTCAGACTCAGATCAGATCGATCCGCTGGAAACTTGGGACTTCCAGATGAATTAAAACTACCGTGCGACGATTCAAAAGATTTGGAAGATCTTGAAACTTGGCTCACGTCATCGCCTCAGGTAACGCCGCATACGTCATCTTTTTCCGTGCGTGCAGCCGGCTCCATTGAATTATAGACGTCACGTCAAAACTTGGTGCAGCTATCCACGCCTGATATCATGACCAAGGGAGCAGAGGATGCATTTTTATAGGTTCACATATACCTTGATTTCCTATAATAACAACCTTTTAGAATGGTCTCAACTCGATATATTTGAATAGGTGTGGTGTGTGTGTGTGAAAAGAGTGTAACCGTTTAGGTACCTATTCATTTTTTTTATTGTCTTAAATCAAGGTTTATAAGTAAAATTTATTAATGATAAATCTATAGTTAATAATAATATTCACAGAACAACACTGTAATAATTTAAGTTTACTTTAAAATAAAAATAATGTTGTAACAACCATATTGTTTTAATTTATAAGTAGTAGTGTGTACGTACAGTTATTACTATAAACCTACATTTGTTTTTTGTTGGGTAAAGGTAGACAGGCTTCCGTGCATCCCGGCCCATCGCAGCCGCCGATGCGACAATACTCGCACTCTGAAAGTAAAAATGGAGCCCTTTCCGACTGCTGAGGTCTGCGACGGACGCGCGCCGCAGTCTACGTCAGTATCGTCGGCCGCGCGCGATATTGTCTATCAAACCTTAGAAGCGGGGCGCCATAAATTTTCGTGTGCGGTATTGTCGCGTCGGAAGTCTACCTATACCCAACAAAAAACCAGCGTAGGTTTATTATATAGTAATAACTGTACGTTAGGCCCTACCGTGGAAACACATGTTTGGCCCTACGTAAAAAGCTATCTTTAGGCCTACGATGCAGAAACTACTTTTGGCCCTAAGTAAAAAGCTATCTTTGGGCCTACGTTGCCGAAACTACTTATGGCCCTACGTTAAAAGCTATCTTTGGGCCTACGTTGCAGAAACTACTAATGGCCCTACGTAAAAAAAACTATCTTTGGGCCTACGTTGCAGAAACTACTTTTGGCCCTAAGTAAAAAGCTATCTTTGGGCCTACGTTGCCGAAACTACTTATGGCCCTACGTTAAAAGCTATCTTTGGGCCTACGTTGCAGAAACTACTAATGGCCCTACGTAAAAAAAACTATCTTTGGGCCTACGTTGCAGAAACTACATTTGGCCCTACGTAAAAAGCTATCTATGGGCCTACTACTGTAAAAACTACTGTCGGGTTACTCGTAGTTGGGCTTACATTGGTCCTACGGTTGGCCCACCTACAAATAGGTATGACAGACCTCACCGTTGGCCAACAATTACGTACTCAAAGGCCCAACAAAACGCCAACTCAAATTGTTACTAGGGTATATATATATATATATATATATATATAATAGGTAGGGGAAAAAGTCTTTTCGCATTATAGTATGTATGAACTTGTAATAAAATCTCTTTGGTTATACCATTTGTGTCTGGCAGGTTTTGATATCTTTAAAAAGTTTAAATTTTAAAAAAGATAATTCCAAATTCAAATTAGGTAAATGTGTGATTTTCATTTGTTTTTTTTTACTGTCAAGATGAGTGAATCTAATGAAGAAATTCGATTCATTTTAAAATTTTACTACAAAAAAGGTAAAAATGCAACACAAGCTGCGAATAAAATTTGTGACGTTTATGGACCTAGTGCAGTGTCTGTGAGAGTAGCACAAATTTGGTTTAAGCGTTTTCAATCAGGAAATTTTGATGTGAAAGATGCACGTCGCTCTGGTCGCCCTGTTACGGATAAAATGGATGCCATTTTTGAAAAAGTGGAGCAAGAGCGGCATATCAGTAGTTACGACGTAGCTGAAGAATTAGGAATTGACCACAAAACAGTTTTGGCGCAATTGAAAAAAGCTGGGTACACTAAAAAGCTCGATATTTGGGTGCCTCACAATCTCACTGAAAGAAACCTAATGAACCGTGTACTCATTTGCGATTCTTTACTACGACGTAATGAAAGCGAACAGTTTTTGAAGAAGCTTATAACTGGTGATGAAAAGTGGATCACGTACGACAAGAACGTGCGAAAAAGGTCGTGGTCAAAGGCCGGTCAGGCTTCACAGACTCTGGCAAAACCCGGGTTAACCCGCAACAAGGTGATGCTGTGTGTATGGTGGGATTGGAAGGGTATTATTCATTATGAGCTGTTACCGCCAGGCAGGACTATCGATTCTGAACTCTACTGTGAACAACTGATGAGATTAAAGCAAAAAGTTGAGAGAAAGCGGCCGGAATTAATTAACAGAAGGGGTGTGATTTTTCATCATGATAACGCTAGACCTCACACATCTTTAGCCACTCAGCAAAAATTAAGAGAGTTTGACTGGGAGGTGTTAATGCATCCGCCGTATAGTCCTGACCTTGCACCTTCTGATTTCCACCTGTTTCGGTCTCTTCAGAATTCTTTAGGCAATGTCAGGTTACCATCACGAGAAGACTGCCAAAACCACTTGTCGTGGTTTTTTGAACAGAAGTCCCAAAATTTGTATAGTAATGGGATCATGTCTCTACCTACAAGATGGCCAAAAGTTATCGAACAAAATGGCACCTACATACTTTAGTTAAATGTAAATAAACTTTATTAAAAAATGTTTTGAATTTTCATATAAAATACGAAAAGACTTTTTCCCCAACCTAATATATATGTATGTATATATATATATATATATTTATATATGCGACGAGCTCGGTGGTCGAATGGTTAGCAATGGCCACTTTGACTCCGAGGTCGTGGGTTCGATTCCCGCACAAGACAAACATTTGTGAGCATGAACATGTCTGTTTGTCTTGGTCTGGTTATTTTCTATGTATTATAAGCATGTATTTACAAAAAAATGTATTTAAGTACATTTATCAGTTGTCTAGTACCCATAATACAAGCTTTGAGCTTAATTTGGGACTAGATGGCGCTGTGTGAATTGTCCAGAAATATTTATTTATTATTTATTTATATATATAGTATATATATTTATATAGTCCTTCCGACGTGATAGAAGGACAAATGATTACAAAGTTTATTTTTTATCCCAGGGAAATAAGATGTTTTTCCGAGATAAAAAATAGCTTATGTCACTCTCCAGTCCGTAAACTATCCCCGTTAAAAAAATCATGTCGGTACTTAGGTTCCTTTCGACGTGATAGAAGGACAAATGATTACAAAGTTTATTTTTTATCCCATGGAAATAAGATGTTTTTCCGGGATAAAAAGTAGCTTATGTCACTCTCCAGACCGTAAACTACCCCGTTAAAAAAATCATGTCGGTACTTAGGTTCCTTTCGACGTTATATACGGACAAATGATTACAAAGTTTATTTTTTATCCCATGGAAATAAGATGTTTTCCGGGATAAAAAGTAGCTTATGTCACTCCCCAGACCGTAAACTATCCCCGTTAAAAAATCATGTCGGTACTTAGGTTCCTTTCGACGTGATAGAAGGACAAATGATTACAAAATTTATTTTTTATCCCATGGAAATAAGATGTTTTTCCAGGATAAAAAGCAGCTTATGTCACTCTCCAGACCGTAAATAAACTATCTCCGTTAAAAAAATGATAATACAGGTATACTGATTCTTTTACCGCAAATGTAACTTTGTAATCCCATATATTTATATGGGATTACAAAGTTATTTATGCAGTTAGCGTATCTAGAAAACTGGACGGAAATTGCAAAATATTTTAATTTTTCCTTGATTTATACAGTAAACACAAATTGTATTCTAAATTTGAAGCTTCTATGTCTGCTAGAAGTGCCTTAGAATTTTGATGATCGGTGAGTCAGTGAGTGAGTGACAAAATTAAGGAACTTTGACTAGTTATAATTCTAAAACTACTGGTTCGAATTGAATGAAATTTTAAATATACCGTGTTAATACAATACCTGCTTGGTTACTAAAAATTCAGGCTCCTAGTTTTATCCACAACAAAGTTATAGGGGGTCGAAAAAGGCCTGAAGTGCTTCGAGAAAAGGATGGTACGGCCGTGCCGCTTTTTGCTCGACTTGGTGGGGGCACTGCCGTGCCCCCAGATAAGATATCCCAAAATACTTTTCTGCTATTTACAAGGTAAGTACAAATAGATAAAATTGAAGTAAGTGGGCTCCAGCTTAATTGGCAATAAATTTTATGCACTGGTTTTTGACAGATTTATAGTTCTGGATGATCAGGTCGATGGTGTCGTTGAGCGTGTCAGTCTAATCGATCACGTAAGGTAAGCAACGTCGCCCGTAGCCTGTCTATGGAGGTGTTCATTTATCTCGAGCTCCTCTGTGCTTCGGAGGGCACGTTAAGCCGTAAAACCTAAGTCTAAACCCCTTCAGTTGAGGGTAAACTCGTATCCCAACAGTGGGATGATTAGGGGCCGTCCATTAATCACGTGAGGTTTTTTTTGCACTTTTAACAACACCCTCCCACCCTCTTGGTGATACCCCCCCCCCCCCCCCAATAATTGTATTTTTTGTAGCTACAAAGAATCTTAAAACTTTTAGAATTAATAAGGATTTTTGTTATACCACTAAGGCGACAAACAAGCATACGGTCCGCCAGATGGAAAGCAGTTACCGTACCCCTATGGACGCCTGTAACTCCAAAAACATCACATGCTGGAGCGTAAAAACGTCTTCACGCTCTTTTTGAAGAACCTTTGTAGTCTTCTGAGAAAACCTTAACAGGCAGTTCATTCCACAGCTTGATAGTACGGAACTTCTCTGAAACCGCACAGTACGTGACCACTTCGGTTCTAATATGTGATCCTCATTGTACAATCGGCAGCACACAAGGGGACGGAAAATGTCTTCTCAGACTCAAAGGTTCTAAACCGTCCGTTCGTCAACAGACAGTTCGGTTTAGAAATCGCGCGTTTGACAAAAAATAAATACACGTGAGTATATTACTACACCCCCCCCCCTCCCCCCTTGTGATATTTCGTGATTTTTACCGAACCCCTCCCCCCTCTTTTGAGCCTCACGTGATTAATGGACGGCCCCTTATGGGTTGATGTCGATGGTTCTGCTTCGTAACAATAAAAATGGCGGTTGTCAAAATTCTTGTCTTGAAAAATTTATCCTAAAAAGAAAATTGCAAGCATACACGGTAAAGAATAAGATAAATAAATATAAAAGTAAAACCGTTTCGCGCCAATACATTGGCATGCAAAAAAAAACATTTCAAAAATAGAAGAAAGAAAAACGATTAAAATAATAATTCAATACGTTCCTTTCAACTACTTATAAATATATACCATATCATCTTGATAATTGGCGATCTACGACATTTTATGCCACGTACGGTGAAACTGTGGAATCAACTTCCCTTAGCGGTGTTTCCGAACAATTACGACATGGGGGCCTTCAAGAAGAGTCTTTGTTTCCCTTAATAGGCTGGCAACGGATTCGCGACCCCTTGGTGTTGCTGATCTCCATGGGCGATAGTGATTGCTTTCCATCAGGTGACCCATATGCTCGCCTCTCATAAAAATAAAGAATAAGTAATACAAATTTTAGTTTTTATCACGTCAAGAAACTAAAATTTGTTTTATTCTTATTTGTATTTACCTACCTTCTTATTTGTATTATGACCAGATAACGTCTTATAAATCTATGAACGCCGGCTGCACGCACGAAAAAGCATGACTCATTGTCACGTTCCGCCTGAGCCGAGTGTGCAAGCGAGAGCGCGGAACAAGCATCTGTCTCTTTTCCACTCCATCTGCCGATGTTTTCTTATGACGTTATAAAATTATCTACTTTTTTCATTCCAAGTGTGAATCTTAAGATTTCGGTATCTATGAAACAATATCTTCACATTGTGCAATTTGTTGCACGCAAGTGTTGAGATTAAGAGCCATTCTCTGGCTGAAAACAAAGTATTGATATCAAGCAGTACATGCCTACGGATTAAAGTTTAAGTGATAACGTTGGATAAGAGAATATTGCTTTTATTTATAGAAGGAAACGCGGATATAACATGGATTAACATTTCTTTTATTATATATACTGACTTCGATCCGTGGCCTCGCCTGGGTCGTATTCGAGAAAGCAGCCTATACAACATCTACGAGTACATTAAGTATTTGTGCAAAATCAGTTCAGGAATTTTTGGTATTAGTCCGGAGTTCGATAGTTTAAAAAAGTAAAAATTACGCTTTAATGATCAATCGGGGTGTAAGTGGTTCATCAATATCTTTGAACCAAAGCCAACTTTACCTGCACGCGGTGCAAGCTCTGGTGAAAGAGAGGTAGGGAGCGTAATTGTAAGCTACCCGAGCTGGGAATGTACCTCCACCTCACAGAATACCGCAGCCAAATAACAACTCCCTTGAGGGTTGTTGTGTTCCTGCGAGTGAGTGAGGTTACCAGCCCCCCTAGCCAAGTGTAATTCGTAGCGTAACGAGCGTTAGATTGATCATGTGACATTTGTCAATTCTCATACCTACTAAAATGTTCGATTTTGACAAATGTTACGTGATTTATCTAACGTTCGTTACGCTACGAATTACACTTGGCTAGGGGGCAGAAAGGAAGGAGATGCTGCGTTGGCAGCGGGGGTGGGAGCGCGCGAGCGATATTTTTACTTGCGAGCGTTAATATGGCTGCGGTAACCGTTTCACATCAGTCTGCTTGTCTGCCACTAGCCGTAGTATAAAAAAAAAACGAACTAAAAAACTGAACGATAATATAAATGAACGAAAAAGATTTGTTATTGTGAAAAAAACGTGGGGTGTGTGTGGGGTGTTTCCATATTTTTCATTAATCGAGCACCCCACGCTTGTTATATATTTTCTGTCTATATTAAAAATTATTTTTCGTTTTTTTAGTTCGATTGATCATTAAAGCGTGTTTTTAGTTTTTTAAAATGATTTTCTGAGGTATTTAGTAATTTTTAGATTATAAGCAAATCTTTCATTTATTATGAATGAATAAATGAAATGTTTGCTATCTAAATTATTATTTTTTGGATTTGACTGGTTTTTCTTTTCAATTAAAGGTCTTAAAATAACATACAAATTATTTTTACTGACTGTACCTTATATCATTGAACTTGTTTTGGTATTAGTTCGAACAATGGTATCCATTAGGAATAGAAAATAAATATGAGTTGCAACAAATACCAGTGGTATTAGGTTGTTGGTATTAGGATGAAATAAATCATATTTATTTTCCACTTTTTAGTTCGATGTGATATGTGAGGAAATTAATTAATCCTGGCGATCCTTACCAGGTTACTTAAATAGCCTGTCCATGGATGGGTCTATTTAACTCGAGCTCTTTCGTGCTCCGGAGGGTACGTCAAGCCGTTGGTCCCGGCTGTTTCCGAATGATGAATGACAGTCGTTAAGCCAGGTCAGTGGCCTTTAGGCTGCTTGAAAACACTGACATCCGCCAACCCGCAGTTGAACTGCGTGGTGGAGTATGCTCTAAACCCCTTCGATTGAAGGGAAACCCGTATCTTAGCAGTGGGATGAATAAGGTTTAACGAGAAGCATTATCTACCAGTCAACCTTAGGGTGATGCCAAGATTAAACATGGCAAGTAAAATTTCCATTGTGAAACTTGCTGTTATATTATTTAAAATAGGCCTTACATTTTCTCTACAATCTCCTCCAGGAACCAATAAACAAAACTACGCGTTCTGCAAAACAAGGTCATTGTATAGATTATTTCTTATAATTTAATTCGGCAAGTCGTAGGCAGAACCCGTTCACCATGTGTTGTGTCGTAAATTATCCGCGCTGATCCCTGGAACAATGCCCAGATGTCTGCGCCGCTTCCTGATACCGATAGCTTCCTACGTAGAAGGTAACAAACATCTGTGGTATGACACGAGCTGGAGTCATTATGTATTTGCCAGTAGAATCAAGCGCTTGTATGCCGTTACATTGCCAGTATAAGAGGGTACCGCGTAGTGCTACGAAAGCTACGTCCGTCTCTGGACTATGCATGGCCATTTTATACAAAATGTTGAATATATGTAAAAGTACCTACGACGAGAATGCCGATAAACTATCCTGTAGTTTGGCATATAATTAATATGTAAAAAATGCTTGTTGTTAATAACCAATAAAAAATATATTAAAAAAAAACTGGAAGTGTTGCGATTTATAAGCGACCGACAAAAGAGATAAGTAAAAAAATTAAGGGTCAAAAATTTAAGTTTCAAGTCCAGTGGTTCCAAATAAAGACAACACAGTGGTTCCAAAGAAAGAACAAATTTTGAGGTGTAAGTAGAGATGGGCAAAATGCAATGCGGCAAGCACATATAAATGCCTAATAAATGCCCAGTTTTTGGGCATAAAAGAGGAATTTATATGTACATATTGGGAATTTATCGTAAATGTCCGGCACTTTGCCTATCTCAAGGCGTAAGTGATTCATCAACATCTTTGGTACTTCCCCAAGCGCGTAGCTCACAAATACTCTGTATCCTACCTCTCGTAAAAAATATTAATTAGGTAGGTATTATATTATAAATTAAATAATTATATATTTTTTTCTCAATCCTTAAAAGTTTATGCAATTAGATTTTAACATCCCATAAAAAGTATGTAGATAGGTAAGTAGTTTACTTAATGATGAATGATCATTCATTCATTAGTATACTCTTTCAAATAACTACTCGAGTCTTTAGCTTGTTTATCATTCTAAATCATAGTTGTGTGGTCTACATTTAAGTTCATGATTGTTCATGTTACGCATTTTGATGTAGACTATTACTCTTACAATTACCTTGTTTTGAAAGAAAATATAATTATGTTGTTTTTATTTTGTTTTCCTTATGTTGATCCAAAGTCCTCCCACATTAACGCGATATTCTTCCATAAGTCCAAGGTTAATTTGAGTCATTTTCATAATAGGGTTATTTGCGACATTTCCATAGACACATTTCGTGTGAAGGTAGGGTTGCTAACTTATTTTTTACAAGATAAATAGTATATTAATGCCGGAGTAGCAAAAAATAAACAGTAGGTATATAAAGGTCGGATTAGAAAAAAAAAATAGTATTTTGGATAAGTGAAGTTTCTTTCCGCAGTATTAAAGCAAAATATAAACTAAGAAAGAAAGGAGTATTATAGGCTGGTAACGGATCTGCGACTCGTTGGTGTTGCTGATCTCCGTGAGCGGTGATGATTGGTTTCCATCAGGTGACCCACATGCTCGTTTGTCACCCTCTCGTATAAATAAATAAAAAAAAACAAAAAAAAAAAACAATGTTTCCTAATTCCTAAGTCGCATTGTACCTACCAAATATTTCCGTCAAATAAATTGTATTATTATTTTAATGTAATATTGTTTTTGCAGTGTAGTTGGCAACCCTATGTGTAGGTCTGAATTATCTCACTAAATGATACCGAATCTATTTTTTTCTTTTATTGTTTTGGATCTGAGCCACATTCTTACACATTTTGCATCATCTATATTGTGCGACCATTAGATTGGTATAAATATGTATTGTTATATTGGGCGCAATGACGTCGGTTTATGTTTATTTATGCTAACAAGTTGGTATTAAATCTGCTAGACCAGTGTTACTCAAAGTGTGCTTCGCGGAGTCCTAAAGTTCCGCAAGGCCTTGAGGACTCTGAATGCAAATTATAATAAAATTATTATCAAACGGATTTAATAAAGTTATCTACGAAAAATAAATAATTTCATGGATCAATTGTGACATAATATACCTATAATATATTTTTTAATAATATTCGTCACACAAATTACACAGCGCCATCTAGCCCCAAAGTAAGCGAAGCTTGTGTTATGGGTACTTGACAACTGATAAACATACGTAAATACGTTTTTTTTTTGTAAATCCATACTTATGATACATAGAATACACCCAGACCAAGACAAACAGACATGTTCATGCACACAAATGTTTGTCCTGTGTGGGAATCGAACCCACGAGCGTTGGTGTCGAAGCTCCGAGCTCGTCATATTATTGATTGTACAACAAATTTTGACCCTGCTGACTGAGTAACGAAGCTCTGGCGAAAAGAGAGGTAGGGAGCGTAATTGTAAGCTACCCGACTGGGGAATGTACCTCCAACTCACAGAATACTGCAGCCAAATAACAATTCCCTTGAGTGTTGTTGTGTTCCTGCGAGTGAGTGAGGTCACCAGAAAGGAAGGCGATGCTGCGTTGGCAGCGGGGGTGGCGGCGCGCGAGCGATATTTTATGTTGCGAGCGTTAATATGGCTACGGCAACCGCTTCACATCAGGCGGGCCGTATGCTTGTCTGCCACCCGGTGTAGTATAAAAAAAGAATATGGGCTTACATTTCAATGTGATTTGCTCACACAGTCGTCGGAGTCTGACCCCGGCCACTCCATACAAATGTCACGTCGTTTACTAAACTACATAAACAATGACGTCTGTGCAGAGAGAGAATGAGTGTGCGTGAGTGCAGCGCCATACAAATTGTTCCAGATTTGTCTCAGAGGGGAGGTGAGGTTGACACGAGAGAGCAGCAGGGAGTGGCCATACTGTACGTAGTACTATTACTTGTACTGTGCTGATACTAAGTCGTGCTTTGAAGGATTCAATAGTGAGTGCCAGTCGCACTCACACCTTCAGAAGTATCTAGCGAGTTCCAAAGACGCGTTACCTGGACACCGTAAGAATCGATTAAGTATCTACTGATAAATAAAATTAGAGTGCCTGTTTGTATTAACATAGCCGCTTTTTACTAAATATAGATTATGGATGTATACACGGTATATTTTTTACAATTATTGTCTGTCTGTCTGTCTGTTTGATCCGGCTAATCTCTGAAACGTCTGAATTAATTTTGATTTTGACGGGACTTTCACAGGTAGATAAAATAAGAAATTTCATTTATATTAGTATAAATAAATAATAAAAAATAACTATTCCGCGCGGACGAAGTCGCGGGCACAGCTAGTATACAATAAATAAATAATAACTTCGAACATTCGCAGGAACACACAGTTAGTTTTTCAAAAGGGCTCGATCGCTTAAGTTTGAGAATCGCTGTGCTAGACTATGTTTGCCTCGACTTAATATCGGCCTAACTACCAAGTATGTAGCTTAACCTAGTTTTAGAAGTATAAGCTGCGATTTGACCATGTTTTATGGAGTGAGCTTGGATAGTATAAGATATACGAGGAAATTAGGTCTGCAGGATTATGTAACTACTCGCACGTGTTGATGGTCTACATAATATAAGTTACTTGGGTATTTGTCTTGTTATTACGCAATAAAAGATGCTTTCAGAGATAATGATTAAAAGACAAGGGTTAATTTGATGATTAGTGATGACAGATGTGGGAGAAAGGTTACGTGTGAGGCCTTGCGGAAAGAGGGACTGGTGACTTGTAATACAGGTGGGTACACATCCATCTAGCCCAGGCACTAGTTCTCTCCAATATTTAATTGTATCTGTTTAATTTTAATATCTGCAATCGGCAATCGGAGGGCAAACCTTCCGACACTTTACATAACAGCATTTGTCCCCTGTAGTTTCTTGACCCCAAACCAAGAAACTACAGGTTGGGGTCAAGAAACTACAGGGGACAAATGCTAGTTAATTTCCTCCATATGGAGGGGCTCTATTTGATGAATTCATTCTTCAAAAAGAAGCCCCAGAGGACATGGACCTGGCAAAGCCGCGATAAAGTGACTCGGAACGGATAAGAGGCGAATATTTAGGGATGTCTCAGTGATCAATAGATTTAGCACCGGCAGTGATCACCGACTTACGAGTCACCCTAAATATTAGCTTCAAACTCGAGAGAGCCCGAATGATGAGATCGAATCTGCGTCCGACTCTTCCCCAGATTAACCAAAAATCGAAGAAGTTCCACTTGGAACTTCAAAACCGATTTAGCTTGCTGGAAACTATTGCGGACATGGACGAGACAGCAGACCAAATAACGGGGATAATACACGAAGTCGGCAAAATACACTTCGGACGGCAGCATAAAGCTAGAGAAGCTAAGCTCTTAAATGAGACTCTTGCTCTTATGAAGAGTCGACGAGAAGTAACGGCATCGGCAAGAGCTTCGACAGAGTATGCATCTTTGAACAGGCAGATTAGAAGGCTAATACGCCGGGCCTATCGCATCTTCAATACCAATTGTATTGAAAATGCGATAGTGCACAATAATGGATTAAAAGCACGTGCATCTTCTGGACTACCTAACTAGGCTCTGGGCGATTAGAGGTAAGCATGTCGAGTCTGATTATATGTAGGTATGTATTAGCTGACCAGGCAATCGTTGTTCGAGTCTGCCGCCATATAAATTATTCCTAACGGTATGCACTGCCGCTGCAGTGCTGCCGCTACAGTGCTGCGCGGTAAAACTGCCTGCCGTACTTGTTCCGAGCAAGGCGGCAGTGTTGCATTTTTCGTCGTGATTTACAGTTGTTGAGTTGATAAGATGTCTATTGACGACCAACTTTTTTGAAATTTGAAAGAAATTCATCTTTTTTTTGGTGACAATTTACTTGTCAAACAAAACTTTCACGCTGGGACTCAAAAACACCTTCATAAAGGATACACATTCATAACGGTAACATATTCAATCTGTTACAGAATTATTCCTGTAACACTTATTGGCGTGTTTTAAACCTGTTTCGCTAGTAACACTTATAAAGTGTAACAGATATAACGTTTCTGTTACCAATCTGTTAGAAAACTGTTTCTACATTTTTCTAGACGTGTGTACCTACGCACCATACTGGTACGCGCCGCGTGAGCTGTTGCAATCGGTATAGTTATGCCAATATAAACCTTATTGGCTGTAACAGTTATTAACACTTATAAACCGGTATTTCGGAAAACAGATTCAAAGTGTAACACTTTCTTTCTGTTTCACTTTAAAAACAGAAATGAAAAACACTGTTCATAACACTCTATTCGGTTACCGTTAAAGTCCCTGCGAGTTTCACGTAGGTAAGTACTATCACTGTGGCGACGGTGTCACTAGTGGTCTATCGTGGCGGTGGGGCGACACTGCCGCGCAGCAGTGCTGCCGCGACATTGCTGCGTTGCGTAGTTCGGAATGTACTCTCATATAAACCTGTAGACAATGTATTCGGACCAGTATTGCTGCGGCAGCAGTGAACCGGCAGCAGTGCAGCGTGCTGCTTAGCTCCGACTCATACCTTAACCTAACCTAACCAAGCTCATTGGTGTCAACTACTTTTGACTGACGACGTGACCACAAAAGTCGAGCGAGAGTAGCAAGCGAGACTCGACTTTCTTTTGCAAAGGAAGGTAAGCTACCTGTACTTTGACTAGTCAAATCTAGGAATGCCTAGACTTCGGGTGTTGACTATACCATAATATATACAGATATTTTGACCAGTCCTTAATTGTCACACTGTTTCAAATTAAATACTTTACTTATTAAGATTTTGGCATCAGTGAAAGGTCGTCATCAGACAACTGTTTTCAATACTTTATTATGACTGAACTTGGCAGCAGCATACGGGGCGTGCGAGACTGAATTAGAAGAAAGAAATACAAATTCAACTAAATTAGTAAGTTCTTAATTAGTTGGAGTAAAAAGATGCACCGTGAAGTGTCATTTTAGTTCTTTCTTCTAAGTTTTTGTTATACCACCACACTCTGGTCACTCCATACAAAAAACGCCAACACAAACAGACCGCGTCTGTATACGTGCAAATGTGCGTGTATGTACCTTACTACAAAACGAAGTAGGTTCATAGTGCTATGACGTAAGACCTTACGCTTTAGGTAACAATTGTAATCAATACACATAATGAAATCGTAACTGGTAAAAAAAATTATAGGGGGGCTTTATGAACGCAATAGAACCCAAAACAATTATTTTTAGAATTTTTGTCTGTTTGTCTGTATGTCTGTTTGTCTGTACGTTTGTGCACGCTAATCTCAGAAACGGTTTAACCTATTTGAATGCGATGTTCACTAATGCGGTTACGGTTTGCGCTACATAACATTTAGTGTATGTTTCATTTCAATCGGTTCATAAATAAAATGTTCTTTCAATCTAAAAAAATCACATGTAAATGTTACGAAATAACCGATCAGTTGAATTGACTGAGATTTTTCAATTGAATTGACTGAAACTTTATGAAGGTACTATGTTATCATCGTTATAGTAAATAATACAACGAGTGAGATGCTTAGAGGTTGTAGTGCTAACGCAAGTTAAGCAACCCCTGTCGTAGTTCCAACTAGGATGGGTGACCACAATTGGCACGAAAAATATATCAAGTGGCTTACATCGTTGACATGTATGTCAAAATAGAAACAGAAAGGTTAGTTTATATACGTACTAACCAGACACGTTTAAGTGCTGAGGATTACATGCATATGCGAGATGCAATGCAACATGATAACAACGTGGAGAACATGGGACGATTGAATTTTACCATTTAACCATTTACCCATCATTTAATCATAACCATTAGTCATCGTAAATTCACATTATGATTTTTACTCTCAACTAGCTGGCCTGGCGAACTTCGTATCGCCTTTAAATATTTATACGTTAATTTTTTAAACTAATAGTAAAGTAATACTATCCTATCTCTCAAGTTGGATCAAACTGCATACAGTGTGCAAAATTTTATTAAAATCGGTCCAGTAGTTTAGGATTCTATCGCAGACAAACAACGTGACACGAAATTTTTATATATTAAGATTAGGTGGGTTCGGTCGAAAAAACTCGTACTAAGCACTCTGAAGATCATCATCATCATCATCAGGTCCATTTTAGTCTCCACTACAGGAGCACGACCCTCTCTAGTCCGTCCTGGACGGAAGGAGGCCTACTTTCCCCACGCTGGACAGACGGGTTGGGGAGGCCTGATCGATATTTGATAATGTATTTCCCTTAGTCGCCTTGTACGACATCCACGGGAAGAGACGGAGTGATTCTATTCTAGTCTGCCGGGATCAAAAAACCTGATGGTAGTCGGCATCAGCTTAGGCGGTAATATTTGGGATAGCACGCTACCGCCGAAGCTGAAGCCGATTACCACTGCATTTTTGATCGCCAAAATAGATCTTAGGTTTTAGTAAATAATAAACATCTTCAGCTTAGTTGGTAGAGCTATGGTAGAGCTCTATGGTTTCTACATGCTAAGCTATACACAATTACCGCCAATCTAAGCTAAACTTTGATTTTAGCAATCATTTTGGGGGTGTAAGTGGTTCATCAACATTGTTGCTGGCAGTCTCGCCAGCTGTTATGTCCCTCTTTTGTAGTTTTTTTTTAATAATATTTTTGAATTTATTTTTATATTGCTTTTTTTTGTAAAATATTCTAATGTCAAGTGCCGAACGGTGTGAAAGTAAATATATTTCTTAGTTCTTCTGGCCTTGTTTTAATTTTATTAAATACAGTCCATTTTTAATATACGCTCTCCTATCACTAACAAACATCTTTGAACCAAAGCCAACTTCACCTGCACGCGGTGCACCCTGCTGACTGACAAACAAAGCTCTGGCAAAAGAGAGGTAGGGAGCGTAATTGTAAGCTGCCCGACTGGGGAGTGTACCTCCACCTCACAGAATGCCGCAGCCAAATAACGGTTCCCTTGAGGCCTGTTGTGTTCCTGCGAATGAGTGAGGTCACCAGACGGGAAGAAGATGCTGCGATGGCAGCGGGGGTGGCGGCGCGCGAGCAATATTTCATGTTGCGAGCGTTAATATGGCTACGGTAACCGCTTCACATCAGGCGGGCCGGATGCTTGTCGGCCGCCCGACGTAGTATAAAAAAATATATCAAGAAATCGGTTTCAGCTTTGGCGGTAGGCCGTGTCGATGAGCGATCGGTTTAAGTAGGTATTTATTTAGATTTGTTATTTTGACCAAGACGTTGTCAGCAACTCTGTGATCTTTATCGAGGTGACCATGATGATTCGTCCTCATCTTTAACGAGGTCATTCTTTCTAGTTTATAAATAAGCTAGCGATCCATCCGAAGTTTGCCTGAAACTAGGAAAACGCCGGGGGTTTGACTGGTACCTACGCTATTATTATCAAGATGATTCTTGATTCACAGATATCGCATTCGCTCAACACCTATATGTGTGAGTGTTATTTGAAATACACTAAACACTACTTAGACAAGACAATTAAATAAAAAAAATTAAAAATCCCCGACCTTTTAGTCTAGTCAAGCCCTTTCATTTGATACCTTTATTGAGCGGGTTGTAAAAAAAATATTTTTAATTTGTCATTTCGTGGTGGCGGCCATCTAGGACCGATTTTCATCAAACATAGCTCAGAACACTCCCGACTAATTCACCTTTAAATAAAAAAAAAATCCAAATCTGTTCATCCGTTCGGGAGCTACGAAGCCACAGCACACACACACACACACACTCAAACTTATAACACCCCGTTATTTTTGCGACGAGAGTTAAAAACTTTGAACATAACAGAAAAAAAACACATGTTTTCCCTTTACCTTTCAGTCGTTTTCGAGATTTTCGCACTGTGCGTACTCCTGAACGAGTTGTTCTTTCATCTGTGTGTCACTTAGATTCCAAAACTATTGAATCAATTTGATCGATGGTTATCAATTTAATTGCTTGTTGTTTGTTGGATTTACTAAATTTCGCCTGCTATTTCATAGCCACGTATTTCGGTTTCCCATGAGAACTTTCAAAAATCCTTTCTTAGCAAAAGTCGGCGACAAGCATACGGCCCGCCTGATGTGAAGCGGTTACCGTAACCATATTAACACTCGCAACATAAAATATCGCTCGCGCGCCGCCTCCTCCACTGCCAGGTGACCTCACTCACTCGCAGGAACACAACAACCCTCAAGGGAATTGTTATTTGGCTTTATTATTATTATTATTTATTTATTATTCTCCAGTTGGGTAGCTTATAATTACGCTCCCTACCTCTCTTTTTGCTAGAGCTTCGTTTGTCAGTCAGCAGGGTGCACCGCGTGCAGGTGAAGTTGGCTTTTGCTCAAAGATGTTGATGATGATTCATCAACATCTTTGAACAAAAGCCAACTTCACCTGCACGCGGTGCGGTGCACAATACATACAGGGTTTTGGGGTGTAAGTGATCTTACACCCCAAAACCCTGTATGTATTTCAGCCCGATCTGTCCAGTGGTTAGAGTGGTGCGTTAATAGATCAGTCAGTCAGCCAGATTTTTTTTTTATATGTATATATGAGAAGACAAGTGGACGTACGATGTAGACTACTTCAGATAACAGGTTTGGCGAGACTAGTGTTTAAATTGCGCAAGTTGTTAGGATAAAGGTGACACCGCATTGAGCAGCACGACGCCACAGTATTACTATTTTTTTGTGACGATGCGGCACGGCGGCGTTACTTATTATTGTTCTTAAGTTTTTTTATTTTTTTTATACTACGACGGATGGCAGACAAGCACACGGCCCGCCTGTTGTGAAGCGGCTACCATAGCCATACTAACGCTCGCAACACAAAACATCGCTCGCGCGCCGCCACGCCCGCTGCAATCGCAGCATCTCCTTCCTTTCTGGCGACCTCACTCACTCGCAGGAACACAACAACCCTCAAGGGAATTGTTATTTGGCTGCGGTATTTTGTGAGGTGGAGGTACATTCCCCAGTCGGGTAGCTTACTATTACGCTCCCTACCTCTCTTTTCGCCAGAGCCTCGTTTGTCAGTCAGCAGGGTGCACCGCGTGCAGGTGAAGTTGGCTTTGGTCTAAAGATGTTGATGAACCACTTACACCCCAAGTAATCATGTGTGTGATGTACGCGGTAAGTGTCACGGGTCTACGGGGCTAAAAATTTGCGATCAAACCAAAAAAGCCGCGTCGCGTCGTACTCGTATACTGGCGTTTAATGCAGTTTCACCTTTATGCAAAAAAAAAAAAAATATCTGGATTAAAAATATGTACGTTATTAAATGTTAGGCGCTGAGCATTGCTTGCTGGCCATTTGATTGATTTGTGACTCCGACTTTGGCTTTTAGTCTACATATATAAATAATTTATATATAAATTATAAATACATATATAAATTACATATTTAACAATATATATAAATTAACTGAAGAATCCCTATTTCCCTTGGTCACGGCCACAGTGTTAAGGGTATCCTAGGCATTACGCGTGGACGGTTGAACCGATTTCACAAATTCTTTTTTCGGTATGTTTATTATTGCCAGAAGAAGGATCCTATATAAAAAAAAAATAACAAGAAAGTTACGCGGAGAATTTCAGAAGACCGAACGATCATAATATTAACTTTTCTAATGTAACCTTATATCGTTTGAAAAAATTGTCAGTCGTTTGACAGTTGGCGTAATTGACGCGTTGCAAATATCTTTTTAAACAGCTGCATCGGTCGGATACTTGCAACTTGATAAAATAATTAATTTCGTGACCAAGGGAAATAGGGCTTCATTTTTTTGATTACACCAATTCAAATTTAATATTCATAGTTAGGACACGACAACCTCTGTGGGCTCAGCTTTTTAGGGTTCCGTACCTCAAAAGGAAAAACGGAACCCTTATAAGATCACTTTGTTGTCCATCAGGACACGACAACCTCTGTGGGCTCAGCTTTTTAGGGTTCCGTACCTCAAAAGGAAAACCGGAACCCTTATAAGATCACTTTGTTGTTCATCTGTCTGTCTGTCTGTCTGTCTGTTCGTTTGTCTGTCAAGACCCTCTATGTCTAGTATGCGTGGAGGTATCAAGTTGAAATTTTAACTGTATACTCAGGTCTACGGTTCCATGAAGTTGTAAAATATGAAACTGCTAGGTTTACGTAAAAATTGATACAGCCGTTTATTCAGCAAAAAACGCATATTTCGACACATTTTGAGAATGTGTCGAAATATGCGTTTTTTGCTGCGGCGGGAATCAAAACTCATAGGGCCATTGACCTAAAACTATGAAATTTATAGGGTGTCAAAATTTCAAATTGAAGCTACTAGTTCAAATGGGATATCATATGAAAGGGCTCGATGTGCATATTGCAAATAATATTTTATATGCACTATTTCTTATTTATAATGAAAAATATCAAATTTATAATGATCCTACGTACGGAGCCCTCGGTGGGCGAGTCCGACTCGCACTTGTCCGGTTTTTTTTTAATTATCACAAAAGCACTGACAATTGATATCAATGATCGCGTGCTATGGCTACTTTGTCTATGATGACTCATCCATAGTAAAACAACACCAGGTGTTTTCTCCGTGACAGATAGGTATATTGCCAAGACTACGTCACGAGTATGGCTGTCAAATTGCGTGCAAAATACAGCTGATGACGTAGACAAGTTCAAATCACGCGGCAAGTTTTTCTGTAAAGAACATACCTGGTATCTAGGATATATTAGCATTCAGGCAGTATCTGTCTGAAGCTATGACATCGACTAGTGCCACATGCAACAGCCCATTATACAATCGGTAGAACACACAAAGGGAGGCGAAGTGTCTCCTCAGTATTAAGGGCTCTACGTATAGGTATCGTTTGTGAGCTTGGCATCGTTAATAATTCTCACAGCTCGTCTCGAAATCGCTCCACAAGGTGCTATGCGCTAGCTGATATCTAGGTTCGCTAGCCCAAAGGTGACAATAGTAGCTTTTTTTTTGAATTGCCTCCCTTTTAAAGACATATTCACGTCGAAAACCCCATTATTTTTACTTAAAGATTTCGGCGAAACGGCTATATACGAATAGAGATTGTGAACAATTGTATCGGTCAAGGGTGATTCAGTAATACATTCTGGTAGCTGAAAAGTGGTTTATCGGTTTTATCATCGGGAATATACCTACTGAATTGATAAATGAATTATTTCTTTATTAGTCATAATATGATGAATTGCTTTTTATCGATAGTGCTTGGAGGCCAATGTTATTGCTGAAAGTAAAGGGGAGACATTTGTTGCTATTTACAATCGCGTGCATAAATGCATATCATCGTCATCATTATCAGTCTGTATCTACCCACTGCTGGATATCCAATGCTTTCCACCATATGCGATCCTCCACTTTCCGCATCCACCCCGTACCAGTCTCTTTTTTCGAGGTCGTCGGTCCATCTGGAGAGGGGGCGCCCTACGCTTCGTTGCCCCATACGTGGCCTCCACTCTAAGACTTTTCTCCCCCATCTGCCATGCCATCGCCGATTGCATGCCACTGCATGCATATAGAATTTGCAAAAGAAATGGCTTGCACCTGTCAAGTATATTAATAATTAGTATAGAAAATTGTTTTATCCCGTATGCATGTAGCGCGCAGGCATGTTGCATTAAAGTTTATTTTACAATTGATAGCTTACTATTGCGAGTACGCGATTTTAGTCTAAAAGATATGGAGTTTTGTACGTCACAGTACCTATCTTATTGTGCTCAATCAATGATATCCCACTTTATACGAAACAGACTAGTTTTTATTCTTAATTAATATTAAATATTGTATTGCATTAGTAAGCAGATAAAACCAGTAGACCTTGCCGACTAGGTTGAAAGGCCTGTAGAAATAATAAGTGCTATTATATCTACTTTACGGCGGACAGTGGTTATTTTGCATTATTTTATAGACAACCTACTCATAACAAGTCAGCGCCGCATTTAAGCACAGACGGGGTAGGGCCCTCTATCATAAAGGGTCCCCACCACAAATGAACTGTTGCCACAACTTGGTTAGAAAATTAGGTAAAATTACATTTACGTCGTTGTCATACTTAGGTCACTTTCAAGACTGCCCAACTAAACAACATTAAAAATATTAGATACTTTTAAAATGTTATGTGCCTGTTAAGAGCCCTATTACATTTGCACGCTGACGAGCTCTCGCGCAGTACTAAACTCGCGAAGGCCGCCCGGTGCATCGTTTTTCGTAGTAATTTTGAAGTTATATTTATCGTTTTTATTGAAATAAGATAATAAATTCATGCTACAAAGTTTATTTATCATGAAGTCACAATTATTCTCGTATAAATTTTGCTGAATAATATTATTGTTTATTCGAGAAATTAACTTTAAGTTTACTTAAAGCGATTTTCGAAGTTTTTTTGGTTAAAAGAATGTTTTTTTTCTATAATAAATCAATGATATTTCAAAATTCGGAGGCCGCTATGTACTATACAACTATATAACAAATGACATTCTATTTTTTTTATTTCATTTGTTTGGAACAGTAGTACAATCCAGGAGCCCAAAATAGTGAAAGCGCGCATTTTATGAAAATCTTTCTCTGCAATTTTGTGTTTATTTAAAAAGTTAAGCAAAATTTACAAAAAGCGAGGCCGCTATGTACTATGCCAATAGCTATTCTGTACTATTCAATAAGTCAACATTGTTAATGTATTTTTGTTTCCGAGATCGAGAACGCCAAAATTGACCATTTTACGCAAAAATCACAGTCAAAATGTAATATGGCTCTTAAGTCGTCATACTTAGGCCACTTTCAAGAACTAAACAACATTAAAAATATTAGATACTTCTAAAATGTTATGTGCCTGTTAAGAAGCATCAGAAAGTAGAATTAGTATAATAAAATGAATATCAGTATGACATCTTCAAACGTTTGGTCGACTCTTACAGCAAACGGAGGGCTAGCATATTTCTCGCTGAACGAATGAGCATTGCTATCCAGCGTTGCAATGCTGCTAGCTTCTGGCTACTTTACCTTTCCACGGTGATGCGGGAGAATTTTTTGACGCTATTTAGTTTATCATATTTTATTACTTTTAATTCGTTTTTGTTATTTCGGTTTTGTTTGTATTTATAGTTAGCCATATTTAGTTTTTATTTTAATTGTATATTTTTAATTATTAGTAAGTAATTACAATTAATATTAAATTCATGTAAATATAGTAAAAAAAATGTAGTTCGGAAAATGCATGTTTTTTTATGCTACGCCGGGTGGCAAGCATACGGCTCGCCTGATATGAAGCGGTTACCGTAGCTATATTAACACTCGCAACATAAAATATCGCTGGCGCGCCACTACCCCGCTGCCAACGCAGCATGTCCTTCATTTCTTTCTGGTGACCTCATTCACTCGCAGGAACAGAACAACCCTCAAGGGAAATTGTTTGGCTGCGGTATTCTGTGAAGTGGAGGAACACAATCCCCAGGCGGGTAGCTTATAATTACGCTCCCTACCTCTCTTTTCGCCAGAGCTTCGTTTATCAGTCAGCAGGGTGCACCCCGTGCAAGTGAAGTTGGCTTTGGTTCAAAGATCTTGAATGTTGACTTTAATTACGTCCTTGTTGCTTCAATTGAGCCATATTATAATTTCAGTAGCTGGCTAACCGAGCTTCGTACTGTGATGTAACGTAACTAACTCATGCATTACAAAGGCGACGTATGCATGTTTTCCACTCGAGTGTTATAAAAAAGATTTATTTGTTTGTGTACACCAAGGACTTGTCGTCAAACTCCGGATGTGACGCCCGCAAATAGGGAACATTACCTTGTCCAAATTTAAATCCCAAATGTCACATACAATGCGTCACGTCGCGTTGTTTACTGCTCTCTACATTTCAATAATGCACTGGAAAACGTATGTTTTTTTAACACTTTTTTTTTGTGTTTTGATGTTAATTTCTAGACTTTTGTGGGAGTTTGTCGATTTCCTTGAGACAGTGGGCTACTAACTACTTCTACTAATGGAGCACTACGGACGGGTGCCAGTTGGTAGTAGTTTGCATGAAGTAACTTAAGAAGAAAAGCACGCAAAGTAGATTAAAATGACCTGTAAATCTGTACTTTTTTGAGGGGTATGAGGCGCCCAATCATCGTATTAATGTCAACCTAAGATACAACATACAAAAAAAAGATAAAACATACAAAAATAATAAGTTAAAACTATCTGTGAGGAGCTCAATGGCATCGTTGCGCCTGTCAGTCTAATCGAACACACAAGTTAAGCAACGTCGACTGTAGCTTGTCCATGGATGGGTTTAATTATGTCGAACTTCTCCGTGCGTCGGAGGTCACATTAAACCATCGGTTTCGGTTCCGACTGTTTTCATTAAATGACAGTCGAAGTGGCCTATAGGCAGCTTGAAAACACTAGCCTCCGCCAACCCACAGTTGAGTAGCGTGGTGGAGTACGCTCTAAACTCCGTCGCATGAGGGGGGACCTATACCCCAACAGTGAGCTGAATAAGCGTTGACGACAACGACGTTAATTCACTAAAATAATACAAAAAAATGAATTCTACATTATTTTTATATAAATTTGTACAGACATGTCATACAAAATTGTAGAAACCAAACAATATGGCTGACGTCTGTATGGGCGTCAATTCATTCATACACACGTCTATGGTATAACACGGGCTCTGACGTCAATTGCGTTGTCTCATGTGTCGCTCGGTATATTATAGTTGCGAAGTCAATGTTCTTTTATTTCTTGCATGTAAGTACTGGAAAGAGGCTGGCATTTCAAGTATCACGACAGCCCTCCGTCGCTGAATGTCATATTCGTAAACCACCACATTCGCAAAACATCATATTCTCAAAATTCTTAAAAGGCCATATTCGCAAAACATAACATTCGTGTGATACAACATTCAAAGTACAGTCACTGATGTTTTAATTTTTCTGCTTCTATAAAAGAGTGAAAATCCAACCGAGATTATTCTTGTCGTCCGGTTATCCAGCCACGTCTAACTGATAAATTCATCGTAAGTAAATCGTTTATCATAAATCAATTGTAATTAGGAAAGCATATAGCTATATTGATAAGATGGTCATTATTGATATTTAACTTATTAAATGATACGTAACACGGAAATATTTCGATGTTTACAAAGTCATTCACGCAAATATTTTATTAAAGCAAAGATTAAGAAAATAATTTATTGGGAGTAAATTCTTTTTCAAGATTTCTTCTATAATATAAGATTAGCGCCATCTATCGCCACGCAAATAAAAACAAATTTATGAAATATGAGCATGACTTCGTCAAGTTCGTCATTCGCCTTTTGCACTGCTAAGCCGAAGCGTGGTGCGTCGATGTGCGGTTCTCTGGAGAGGTCACGACCTTTAGCATTGAGGAAAACGAAACAAGGAGGAGGGCACTTCGTAGACAGAGAAAACTATAGATAAATTGATAGTTCCCTTCGCTTACACTTATGAAAAACAACATGGCTTGAGCCAACGTTATGTAAGGAGATTGGGAGACTGTTTGATACGATTTTTTGTTTGGCGTCACGTTCTGATTTTGTCAAAGAAGAGCACAATAATGTGCGAAACTGTTATATGACAAAGCTATATCAAATCTTGACACCCTCTATCTCACCGTAGACTTATTTAATATTATAAGTCTATGGGGTACTTCTTGTTCTAAAAACTAATAGGTTAAGTATCTATAAGATTTTTTAACATCTTAAATCACGTTTGAGACAATAATAGCCAGAAATAATATAATACGCATCTAAAATCGAAAGCAAGGCCTGGCTAGATTTTTAGAAGCTAGATTTTTGTATGCTATGTGTGATTAGATTTTGCAAATATTCCCATATTACTTAGCTCTATTATATTGTTGTAAATCCTTACCTTATAAAACAAATAACAGACAATCGATCAATAAAACTGTCAAATTCTTAGAGTTTAGCATACATCACATCGTGAACTATATTTATTGATTAAATTATTGATATATGTATAAAAGCTGCCATACATTAACCAATTTAGCCGTGTTGGTCATGTTGACTAACAATGTAGCTGTATGTGGATGTATTGTCAATCATGTTGGCAGATAATTGACAACACGTCCGTCCATACATAGCTAAATTGTTAGTCAACATGACCAACACGGCTGACATGTTGGTTAATGTTTCATCATCATCAGGTCTTTTTAGTCTCCACTACAGGAGCACGATCCTCTCTCGTCCGTCCCAGACAGAAGGAGGATTTGGCCTACACTCCCCACGCTGGCCAGACGGGTTGGGGAGGTCTGATCGATGTTTTATAATGTATTTCCCTTAGTCGTCTTGTACGCCATCCACGGGAAGAAATGTTTACATGCCAACGATATTGAGAAAAAGTTTCATATTGTGAATTTACCAGACGCGTGTTACATATCCAAACTAGCTGTCCTCACTTCAAAATATGACCAAGTAGGCCACATAGTTTTGATATGTAACACGCGTTTTATAAATTCACACCATGAGAGTTCTTCTCTATTGGTCGGTTTCTTTACGTTGACATGATCGACCTAACCTAACCTAACCTAACTCAGGTTAAGTTGTCAACGCGTGAGTTATCTACACCTCTGGTGTTGCAAGTGTTCATAGGTTACCATGACTGCTAAGCGGATATGCGGATAAGCAACCATTATAGGCAATGGATACTTGCAACATTAACGCATATCACAAAGCTCACCTGATGGTAAGCAGTCATCGCAGCCTATGGACACTCGCAACTCCAGAGGTATCACTCACGTGTTGTCTACCCTGTATTTTTACAGGGTAGGCAACGCGCAGTGATACTTCTTCACGCTTTTCTTCTAGAACCTCATGCTATGTCTATTGGGAAAGCTTATAATGATTAGTAGCTGTTTAAAACTTAAATAAAACCGGCCAAGTGCGAGTCGGACTCGCGCACGATGGGTTTCGTATCATTATCAATAAAAACGGCAAAAAAAATCACGTTTGTTGTATGGGAGCCCCCGTTAAATATTTGTTTTATTTTTATTTAATTATTTATTTTTAAAGTGAATATATAACTAAATATTATGTGAGTATTTTAAATGCCTACCTATTGCCGTTATCAATTGCGAGCAAAAACGAGCAAAAAATCACGTTTGTTGTATGGGAGCCCCCTTAAATATTTATTTTATTCTATTTTTTAGTATTTGTTGTTATATCTGTGAAAATTTCAACTGTCTAACTATCACGGTTCATGAGATACAGCCTGGTGACAGACGGACGGACGGACGGACGAACAGCGGAGCCTTAGTAATAGGGTTCCTTTTTACCCTTTGGGTACGGAACCCTAAAAATACTGTTATTGGTCCGCTATTGGCCGTTCCTTCCGAGACTTTTTAGTACAATATGTGTTCAATTTACTTGTTATATAAAGTAGAGATGCGCCGAGTACTCGGTTATTACTTTGTACTCGGGATACTCGGCGAGTTTTATAGTACCTACTCGTATTCGGCCGAGTACCTCGTTTTAAATGTCGAGTGTTCGGTTAACCTTATCTAGTGATAAGTTTTTTTTAAAGGAAAATAATAGAACAATGAAAAAGCATATTTACTTAAACAAATAACATTTATTAATTTGAATAATTTTAACAAAAATTTGAAAAGAATACTGGAAAAGTGAAAACATAAAATACTTTTATTATTCTCGTAAGTTGTAATGTAATCTATGATAATTTAATAATGGTAAGTAATGTAATGGTGTAGGAACACTAAGCACTCTGCCCTTTGTGGTAGCAATCGGTTTCTTTTCTCCTCATAAACGTTACCAGGCCCCTTATCACCATCTCTTATTGCGATTCAATAACTGAATAGAATGCTTATTCATACTAATGAATAAGCGACTCTATTTCAAATGGAATAGAGTCGCTTATTAATTGGTTTGAATAAGCAATCTATTCAATAATTGAATCGCAATAACAGATGGTGGTAAGGGGGTTGCTTCCGAAAATAATCGCTCACTGTATACTGTACTATGATCACGTTTGAACGTGTTTTCGCGCCTTATTACATATACCAGAAACGAAAACCGAGTAACTCGGCCGAGTACTCGGTTCGGTAGAAAGAAAACCGAGTATATACTCGGTACTCGGATAATCGGTAAACTTTGTACTCGGCCCGTCTCTATATAAAAGAATTAAGAGATGATTAAACAATTGTTTATTTCATTTTTTAATTATTTGTGTAAGCATTTTGCGAAAAATTATAACATAAAACATTGTTTGTTTGCCATAAAATAATAGCAAACACAATCATAGTGATGAAAAACAGCTGTAAGCCGATTGATAGATACCGCGAGCGTGTAGCTATTTGCTTACGTTGGAAGTAATATTTTGATTAGAAATACTAATATTATTGTTTTCCAGTATTCTATCAGTGTTGACAACATGAGTTTGTTATTGATTGTGTCATTTTAGCCAAGATGAATTTGAGACGTTATAGCAGTCTGAGTATGAATCAGAAAAATTGGAATTTAAAATACCTTGTATGTATGTTGATATTAGTAGTATAAAAAATGTAAGTGACGTGTATGACGGTGGGGCTTTGGTGTATTTGGATCAGTTGGTAGGAAAATAAATTAATAATTATTCCTGCCCCACTAGCCAAGTGTAATTCGTAGCGTAACGAACGTTAGATAGATCACGTGACATTTGTCAATTCGAACATTTTAATTTTAGTATGAGCTCCACAGTTCAAATTAGCCGTCGCTACGTTTTTCTACTTCGCAAACTGCCGTTTGGCTAGCCCCCCAGGGTAGATTACACGTTGCCATCTAGTCCCATACTAAGTAAAGCTTGTACTATTGGTACTAGATACTCAGGTATGGCAATGCTTGCAAAGTAAACCTTTTTTGAAAACCACAGACGAAAATTTACAAAAAGAAAATTTATTTAAGTATAATATGTTATACCTACTTAAATATTTTTTTTTGTAAATGCATACATACAATAAATAGAAAACACCCAGACCAAGACACACAGAAATGTTCATGCACACAAATATCTTGAGCTGCACACAACTGTCTTGTGCGGGTATCGAACCCGCGACCCCTGGAGTCAAAGTGGGCATTGCTGCCATTTCGACCACCGGGCTCGTCTAACAAATATATAAAATGTTTAATTAATTAATAACGTTTTAGATATTAATTAAAATTTTAAGCCGGAAACCGCGGCGCCTGCCTCGGGCCTTTTTTAAGGGGCGTCAGAGTTATTCTTAAAAAAAAAGGTAATCGCGTCGCTGGAACACGTTACCTGATGTCATCAGAGAATCTTCCAGTATGTACGTAAGAATGTTCAAGCTTATTGACGTGAATACGTCTTTGAAACTGCTTCCATAGGGAGGCAATTAAAAAAAACCGAATGATAACAAAATCGGGGGATATAGTTTGGTGTTGTAGCTACATATCTATGTATCATCGCTATTCATAATTCAATCACACCACTGGATAGATGAAGGATCAAACAATTTATTATATTACAATTTAGACTATCCGTTGCCCGATATCCGATGCCTCCCCAACCCGTTTGGCCAGCGTGGGGAGTGTAGGCCAAATCCTCCTTCCGTCTAGGACGGACGAGAGAGGGTCGTGCTCCTGTAGTGGAGACTAAAATGGACTTGATGATGATGATGAAGGACTATGAAACATCGCGTGCGGGGGAGGGGGAAGCACTGTCATTTTGAGATAATTTTAGTGCATATAACGTATTCACGTACAACACACCGTGTCCATGTAAATGGAGGGTGGCTATGTCACAAGTATGTGAATTTATCCAAACAATAATCATCATTGTCTTATTGTTTTTCCTTTGCGTTTCCGTGTATAATTATGTATATGTGTATAATTAGCATATATCTATGAATCGCATGTAAATTTATGTTTTCATAGGTATTTAGGTATTTACTTTTATTTAGTGAGTCGCATTCGAGTTTTATATGCTTTTCCCAAAGATTGACTTGTAAAGAATGCTCTTAGCATTAAGTCCGCCTTCTGAACCTTTATTCTATGGTCACGAACCAGGGGGCCACCACACATTCTCACCACTGTGTCTCCTGTGTAGCCAGGATTAACAGCGGCGACCACCAAAAAAGGCAATGAACAGTGAAGTTCAACTACTTTCTATGGTTACATTATATAGTCAATAACGTTTAAATAAATAAAAATAAAAGGTGTTATTTTTTAGAGTCCCTTGGGGTGGAGTTCCACTGAAGCGGACCTTGGAGGAAATTAACTTTCTTTACACCTCGCTGTATTCTGCTTGAGTTGCGAAATGAATTGAAACACGTTAAAACAGCACAAGTCGTCATCACCCAGCTCCGTTACAATGAAAACGCAGTTTAAGAGTAGCATGTAACTAAGATTTCGTGAGAAAACAGTAGTACGAATGGATGATACTGCGCACCTTAATTAAATATATCGAGATACACACATCTTTAGACAAAGATCATTAAGTCATCTGTTCGTGACTGATAACTGTTATCAAAACAGGTAGTCTCACGCCATCTAGCGACAGATAACGGCATCTCTGGAAAATCTATAAAATGTTAGCTAAACCGCGTGATTTCTTACAATAAAAGGCTTGCACTTGACACGTTCTTTATTGTTATGTAGAAGAAAGTCAATTGATTTTACTTTTATATTTTTTGACTTCTTTACATACCTGTGAGATAAGAACGTCATATTATCTTGTTCTCGTGATAAGGCGTGACCTTGTACTGAGCACTGTTACCGTGTATATTGTGAACATTTAGGTAATCGAACTCCGTAAGGTCACCCTCATTATGCTGATACGTCAGAAGTCTTTTGTTTCAACATTTTTGCTGTTTAGCTGAACATTGGAAACGTTTTGGACGTTTTTCGGTTAAATTATACTTATATTCATTCCATTGTAACTGCTGATACTCCTGTTAATAATCGAAGGTATTCACTCTATAGTCAGCCTAAATTCACTATAAGAAATAACTCCATTTACTCCCTTCTGTCTGTCTGCCTGGTACGTCAGCACATCACTACGGTAATTTATTCAGTGGTATGGTTTAATATTTAAAGACCCACCGTACCACCAGAGGTACGGCCAGGGGTACGGTGGGTCTGAAGCGTGTGACGACGGCCGGTGCAACCTGGGGCCTACCGCCCAAGCTGAAGCCAATTATTTTTTGATGCCAAAAATTGATCTTGTGTTATAGTTATTGACAAACATCTCCAGCTTAGTCAGTAGAGCTCACGGGTTTCTATCGGCTGAGTTAAACATAATTACCGACAATCTAACCAGTAGTGTCATTTTCGAATTCAAAAAATTCGATGGTAAGGCTTCAGCTTCGGTGGTACGGCTAGAGCTGCCACTTCTAAAAGAGACCTAACTCGGAGATTTTCGAAACATCTCTATTTTTTGTTATCTTCTTATATATAAAAATGAATTGCTTTTTGTTAGTCTCGCTAAAACTCGAGAACGGCCTGGCCGATTTAGCTGATTTTGATTTTGAAATGTTTGTCGTAGCCCAGGGAAGGTTTAAACGGTGAGAAATTTTGGAAAAAATTCAAGAAAGATAGTGAAAACAACAATTTTAATTTCCCATACAAAGTGTTCCTACTATAGTCGAATGTCATAACAGCAAAGATGGCGCACCTACCTATCAATAGTGTCATTGTCACAAAGAATCGACGTCATATTTGTTGGTTGTCAAATACGACTTTCTCAGAAGTGACATAGAAATGACACAATACTAATAGACATCAAGAAAGGAGTTGAAATATGTAGTGACTGTCTATGGTAAATCATGCTTTGTACAATACTTACGAATAAATAATAGAAATTTGTAAACTTCATAAACACTCGGATTGTAAATTACAAAAATGATTGCAAAAAATGTAACCAGTGTCAGCAATGCGAATAGACCAGAAAATGGGGGCTGAACGCAGAAAGAGGTTTGTGGATTCACATAGAGTTGTATAACTTTGCATATGGTAAGACCTACATTATAAAGGTCTGTCATGTTAACCAAGGTGATACCTATTACAAAATAAAACGGATCCTCATTATTTTCTGAAGTACCTAAATCAGTAATTTTAATATAATCCTATTTTATCATTTAGTCATAAATTTATTTGGCGAGAACTATCTTTACTGAAGTCTAAAGGGCTGCCAGGTTTTTAAATCGACATCATCCGAGACATGTACCGAAATTCCAAATCCATAGTTTATACCTCTGTCGGAGAGGAGAGACAAAATTCCCATTAACGTCGGTGTCCCAGCGATCAGTCTTAGTCTGTTTTTGTTCATATTAGGCATATTCTTATATATTAGACATTTGTGGTTTCTTGTATATTAGACGAATTGTCAAGTAGTATCATGGATCCACATGGACCAGGGAGCTTACCGCCGAAGCTGAAGCCGTATACTATCGAATATTTTGATTCCAAAAACAGGTCTTACGTTTAAGTTATTCACAAGCATATTCAGCTTAGTCCGTAGAGCTCCGGAGTTACTGTCAGTTAAGCTAAACACAAGTATCATACTTCTAAGTTGAAGTTTGATTTTCGTGATCAGAAACACCGGTGGGGATGTCTTCAGCTTAGCCGGTAGGTGTCCATGAATGCTGATATAATTGCACTGGAGGATGCAGATAGAGGGCAGTTGGTGCGATGAGTGAATTAATGGAAGAGGTCACTTGAGAACTATGGGCTGAATCCGAATACGGGAAAGATCGAGTACTTGGGCTGCAAAACAACAGATCCCTAAACGACCGTGCACATAAGGATATGGTCGAATGCACGGACAGTTTAAGTACTTGGGTTCTGTTCTTCGATCATCGGATAGCATCGACTGCGAGATTTCAGTAGCTTAGACTTAGTGGCTTGAGGTAACCAGTGTCATCTGTGACTAGGGATTGCAATCCCGTAAAGCGGGATCCCGCAAATAAAGAATTTGGCGCTAAAACTAAGTAAATTTTTATTTATTTCCAAAATCCAAAAGAGTACGATGAAGAAACCAAAAATACAGATCGTACATATACATTGTTCATGCCAAGAAAAGTTGCAATACTTACGCCAAGAAATAAATAAAATTATAGAAAAAGTCGTAGTTCAAGACGATGAAATATATGCAGATGACGTCTTGGAAAATACACCTATAGCTAGAACATCTGCTACTGATACAAATCATACTCTAACGCTAAAAGAAGAATGAGAAAAAAGCTTCGACAAGAAAAAAAAAATTAAGAAAAAACCAGACATTGTTGTCTGGCTTTTTCATTCATTTGACATTCGTGGTATTAGACGAATTGTCAAGTAGTATCATGTATCCACATGGACCAGCTCTGTGCGGTAGGTCGACGGGTGTTCATGTATGCTGATATAATTGCACTGGCGAATGCGGAAAGAGTGCAGTTGATGCGATGAGTGAATTAATGGAAGAGGTCACTTGAGAACTATGGGCTGAATCCGAATACGGGAAAGACTTGGGCTGCAAAACAACAGATCCCACGACCGTGCACTTAAGGATATGATCGAATGCACGGACGGTTTAAGTACTTGGGATCTGTTCTTCGATCATCGGATAGAATCGACTGCGAGATTTCAGTAACTTGGACTAAGTGGCTTGAGGTAACTTGAGTGACATCTGTGACTCCGAAATTTCGTCAAGTTGAAAGGACAAATATATAAATCCAAGATTAGACCATTTTATAAGTTAGTGAAAAATCGTCAATACTTGAGCGACACGTACAGGTGTTGTCTTCCATGGAGTTGAATATGCTGCGCAGTATGCGCGAAGTTTCATAGAAGGACCGCGTCAGGAATTCTCGGACATGGCCAGCAAACTACTGCCAAACTTTAAGCTGGTTTTGTAAAAAAAAATATGGAAAGCGGCAAGTTAGGAAACAAAGTATTGCAATGGCACATCCTCCAGGTTCGGGCACACAGGGTTGGATCTTCTTAAAGAGACACAGATCTTAGATCGTATATATTTATTAAGTAGATAGATGTAGGTGAAACAAAGTTCACCGGGTCATCTAGTAATAAAATAAAACATATTTTTAGATAGATATAATATTAAAATCAAATAATTAGGCGGATTACCTACATCAATTAAATCAATTCAAACTCTGCTATTGCTAGGGCCACCTTGATTTGATTTAATAAAATTATATTTTTTACTGGCAAGAGTTTGTTGCAGCATCTTTGCTTTGATTTGATATACGTTCGACTTTCGCTCGCCGCCCGGGCACATCGATGTAAAACCCGTAGCCCGAATAAGCACTATTCAAACCCGTACACTCCGGGTCAAACCCGGAGAGTTGGCAGCTCTAGGTACGGCCCCTGGTCGAAAAGTTAGGCAATAATAAAGGTATGTAATTACTCTTATTCATTCTTGAGTTAATTCCCGTTGTTATTTTCATAAATAATCGAAAAGTTATTGACTATTCTTCAACAATCGTACTTCTTCATTCTCGGCTACTGCAGTGGGTTGTCGTTGGCCAGTATAGGTAGGTATTCAAACTGCCTAAGGCCACTGACTTGGCTTAACGACTGTCATCATTAGATTATAGCCGGATCCCATTGGCTTACAGCGATCACCGTCTTGGGGAAGAGCGTGAGATAAATAAATCTATCCAAAGATCTATAATAGGCATGCCCACTTTGGTGCCACCAAAATCGGTCAAAAGTAGTTTAGATTAAAGACGTTGGTCTACTCGCAGCCACAGATTCTTTATAGCAGTGTTTTTCAAAGTGTGGGTCGCGACCTCATAGGGGGTCCCTTAGCCTCTATAAAGGGGTCGCTGAAGGTCGCGAAGCTGTAAAAGGAAGCGTTCAAAAAGATATTTCATCATCATCTGGTCATTTTAGTCTCCACTACAGGAGCATTTAGGCACATTTATCAGTTGTCGAGTACCCATAACACAAGCTTTGCGCTTAATTTGGGACTAGATGGCGCTGTGTAAATTGTCCAGAAATATTTATTTATTTATTGTAGTGTGAATACCCCTTTATGTATCATTAGTTCATTACTACATATATTAATCGAATATTATCTTAATAAAATCACTTATACTCGAGACTCAGTGTTTGCATCATCTCTCAACCTTACATGGCGACCCTGCCAGGATAGATGCAAGCTCCGCATATAGTCATACAGACATCCTATGTACCAAACTGGATACTTTATTTATGTGTTAAAATAAGAAAAATGTATAGTGTCAATCCGTCTGCACTCATAGCATATCGTGGATACGTATCATACATATGTAACGTAATAAATAAATAAATATTCCTGGATAAATTACACACGGCCATCTAGTCCCAAACTAAGCAAAGCATTGTACTATGTGTACTAAATAACTGAAATAATACTTAATTTTTTTTTGTAAATACATACATATATTACATAGTAATCACCCAGACCAAGACAATGCTTTGGCGGCGAAACCGGTCGGTAATATTAAATGTAATAACGTGGAATAGTACAAGTGCTTTATTATAACATTATGATAATAATGTTCCACCAAGTGCCAACAATCAACAGTATCAACTGTAAAAACCTCTTTACTCATTTTTAGAAGAACCTTTTTTTATATAATAGTTATTATTTCTTAATATATCTAACTGTGCTCTAGCTCTAACTCTAGATCAAAGGTTCCCAACCGGTGGGTCCGCGGACCACTAGTGGTCCATGAGAGTTAAATTATGGTTCGTGATGCAAACTTATAATGAAAGAGATTGAGCACTATTATACAAAATACTCAAATCGCGAGTAATAAAATAATGGATTTATATAAAACCTTGTATGGTCCGCGAACAATAAAAGGTTGGGAACTACATGGGCCGACGACCTCAAAAAAGTAATTGGTAGCGGTTGGATGCGGAAAGCTGACGATCGCATATGGTGGAAAGCATTGGGAAAGGCCTATATCCAGTAGTGGGTAGATACAGGCTGTTAATGATGATATCTAACTACAAGGACAAAGACAAAGTTTGCGATGTTTCATACAACAAAGATCGCTCAAGATGAATAAGCAATTAAATGAAATGATTCAATATTGAGATAATACGACTCACTTTCAATAGCATTGGGATAAGTTTACATCAGAACTTCTATTGCGAATTATTGAATTCAGGCTTGAAGACGGATGAACAATTTACTGAAGCGATTAGATTCCGAGTTAAGGTGACGCATTGATGAACGAAATATTCAATATGGTAAACACCTATTTATTTTATATGAAAAATATATAAAACATTAGGTAAACGTTGCTCCTATGTTTTCCTCATAAAAGAAATATACTTATTTTACCCACAAAGCGAATAAGCACGACGTTGCACGAGGTTAAGTATAGATACTTAAGCTCATGCAACATTGTGGTGTTCGCATTTCGCATTGTGGGGAACTCGGAGGTTACCTACTCACACGCTTGAGCCCCTACAGCTGTACGTAAACATATTGGTAGTTTGATTGTCCTATATCTATCATGGGGAATATTCTGAAGAGATCTTTAATGTGGTTTCTCCTTCTCCATTTGTCCTTAGAGCCACTCGTGCTGGTCTGAAATCCAATCCTCATAGGGTTTAGGATCCTCAGTTGATGCCATCCCGTACCAAAAAGTTCGGTATTCGGGAATTCATTTCCAGCGCCCGTATTTCCCTCTTCCTAAACCCACGGTCGTTAAGACGAAGCGTGTAGAAATATTTACTGGGTCGTCAAGGGATGGACCGCCAGCACTGCGCTATTCGTAATGATGGCCATCCTCACATTTAGTATACATGAGCTTTCGATCAGGCAAGGTGGAGACATTAAGACCAACTACATAAATCTAACTTTATTTTGAAGCTTATGCATAGACTAAAACTATAAAGGAAATTTTGCGGAATTCCTCTGTCCCGTATGCCAATAAAATACAAATCTCTGTTTAAACAAGTTACCCCTACTTAGCGATTTTTTTTTCTGTTATAATAGAGAACAATCCGTGTAATGGAAACTGACAAAATGAAGCTCTGGAAACTGACAATATGAAGTATGTATCAGGTAGCCAATAATTACATTCGTATGTTTTATAATTACTGAGATAAATCTAGATCCCTGCCGTCAAAATCGTCAAGACGTCGTCTTAAGCTGTATATTCCAGATCAAACGATTCGGTGATTCAAGAGTAGATACAGTATGAGGAACGGTATCATAGTATCTATTAGGCCTTTTGTCCACTCGTCGACTTGATTTTACCCTACTAATATTAGTTATGTATACCAGCAAAGATATTGTGATATTTTCACAAAGGACTGAACGGTTTTAGATGGTTAGGATTAATATAAAAAAATATTTTGATTGACGTATAGAATACTATCTATGTACATCTTTGACACGCTGTCACGAGAGGAGACGACCTGTGAAACATCATGGAGAGGTGTAGAGGAAGCGTTTCTGATGTATCACGATGAGCTCGGTGGTCGAATGGCTAGCAATGGCCACTTTGACTCCGAGGTTCTCGCGGGTTCGATCCCCGCACAAGACAAATATTTGTGTGCATGAACATGTCTAGTTCTCTTGGTCTGGGTGTTTTCTATGTATGTATGTATGTACAAAAAACAAACGTATTTAAGTATTATACCAGTTATACTACGTGTAACTTCAAGTACGCAAAACCTAAAAATAGTTTGTTCAGAATCAATTCCATAATTTTCATAAATTTTTAAAGTAACTGGTTTTGAAAAATAATAATTATTTTTAATCGCCGTGTCTTTATTAAATTGCGCTCGACAATTAAGCGAGAAAATGTGAAGAAGGTAAACAAACGTAATACCGCCGCGTCCAAAAAGTCTTAAGCGCCGTGCAGAGAGCTCTAGAGAGAGAAATATTAAAGAGCGCTTACGCGTCATTGACGCGGTGCTTGCTCTTTAATATTTATATTTGCCTATCGTAGACATTGGCGCGTCTTTATGATAAAAAAGCGCCACAGAGCTCAGAAACTATTAGAATTATTAGGAAAACAAAAAAGTGTTCATATCTCCTAGATTTTTTTTTTCGAAATTATTACTTACATCAATCAATTTATAATAATAAAACTCAGTTGGGGTGTTCGAGGTTTTGCGTACTTGGAGTTACACGTTGTATAGTACCCACAGTACAAGCTTTGTTTAGTTTGGGACTAGTTGGCAGTGTGTAATTTGTCCAGGAATATTTTTTTTAACAGTTCTATCAATTTCGTTCTCGATGAAATCAACAACAACTACTCATTTCAAATCGCGGACATATTTCGAGTCGATGAGTTGACGCGTGGAAGAAGGGCCTTAGGGTCCGTTCACACAGACCGGCTCGGGAGAGGAGTGCAGATTTTGGTGGCGTTTAAAACAGAGCTTTAGGCCATTGGTATAAGGTTTATTTTTTAAATTCACTTCTTTTGTTATATGAGAATAGAAGAGAGCCGATGTGGATTTTTAAAGTAAACCTTATGCCAATGACATAAAACTCTATTTTAAACGCATCCAAAATCTGCTCTCCTCTCCCTCCGGTTTGTTTGAACCGACCCTTAGAGTTAGGACTTAGTGTTACTGTATCAACCCATGTTCATCCGACTGCTGGAATACGGGTCCCTCCTCAATCGGGGGTTTATAGCGTACCACCACACTGCTCAACTGCGGTTTGGTGGAGGTTAGTGTTTTCAAGCCTATTTGGATTAACGGCTGTCGTCTAATGACAACAGCCGGACGGGACCGATGCGGTTTAACTCGCCCTCCGAAGCACGAAGGTCGAGATATATAACCCCATCTATGGACTAGTGATGTAACGAATGTCAATTTCTAGACATTCGCGAATGCGAATGCGAATATCTGCCGTCGATATTCGCGAATGCGAATGCGAATACGAATATTGACTTTTGTATTTGGCGCCATTTGTCTATGGCTTTATTTTGACAGCTTAGTTGGCGCGCGAGTTACACGCACACATTTGTAATTATTTGCATCTACTTCCGAACATTGTCGAGCCGATCCGAAGAAGGCCGATTGCTGTTTGATTTACGAGTGATGTTTATTGTTTATCTAACAAAACATCCTAACAGAAGATAAGGTTTTGAAATAAATATGTATATAAGAAGTTGATACTTATTTCTCTATTTTTTTAACTTTTTGTAATTGAAAATCTTAATTATTTTTAGGACGTTCATATTCGCAAAACATTCGCATAAAATTGCGAATGCGAATGCGAATGTCGAGAAACATGCGAATATTCGCAAATGCGAATGCGAATACGAATATTCGGTACATCACTACTATGGACAGGTTACGGTCGTCGTAACTTAACTTAACTTACGTGATCGATTAGACTGACAAGCGCAACGATGAGCTCATTACACAACAAATCGAGACACACATACATATCTTCCAATTTATTTACTTATATTATGTAAATATACTAAACTTCGGCCTGAACAATAAATATAGATAAACATCGATCACAGATCAGACCATTTTATTGAGGCGTATTCAATGATAGCGTTATCGAATCGCAATTTGGTAAATTGATAGTTATTTTGAATGAATAAAAACCAGATGCTCGATGGCGTCGTTGCGCGTGGCGGTCTCATCGATCACGCAAGTCAAGCAACGACGACCTCAGCCTGTCCAGGGATGGGTTTATTTACCTCGAGCTCCTCCGTGCTACGGAAGGCACGTTAAGCCGTCGGTTTCGGCTGTTGTCGCTAGATTACAGAAGTTAAGCCAAGTTAGTGGCTCATAAGCGACTTGAACTGCAAACCCGCAGTTGAGTAGCGTGGTGGATAAGCTCTAAACCCTTTCGATTGAGGGGAGACCCGTATCCCAGAAGTGTGATGAATAAGGGTTGACGACTACATCATAGAAAAAAAAGTATTTTTACGTAAATTATCCAACATTTAACACAAAATTAATGATCTGCGAGTGATTGAGTTTATAGTCATAAAGCCCTGGGGCGATTTGGGCATAATGGGATAAAATGGCTAGTTGTATTCTAGATAGAAAGAGCACTTCGGAAATACATCATTTAGCATCGGTCTTATTGTCCAGATCGGTCATAGAATTTTTTACACCAGACAGAAAATCTCGAAAATATGGGATCTGAGTCTAACTCTAAACATATAAGATGCAAGATGAAGGCATTGTGTGAATTAGCCCTCTTAGACATATACGAGTATGTATTATTTTTACTCAAATCGGATACCGTATAAAATCAGATCCGGTTTGAAAATCGGAAAGCTCGATTTTGGCTCTAAACAAAAGATGGCTGAAACAAGACACATTACACCTGTCACGAAAAACTCGGTCTTGTGAAGCGGAGCAGTTACCGTGTCACTTGTCAGCATCAGGGACCTTACCACAAGCTCTAAACGCAGGAATGGAACTATGATAGTTGCGTATTTATCAATGAATTTCATTCATGGGGTGGGTTCATTATGGGGTGTAAGTAGCTCATCAACATCCTCCGAGCTAAAGCCAACCTCACCTGCACGTGGTGCACCCTGCCGACCAGCTAACGAGGCTATGGCGAAAGAGAGGTAGGACGCAGCGAAACATCATACTGTGCTCCCCTTTCACTGGTCAATTGGGAGAGGGGCACAGTGTGGTCGTTCGCTCCAGGCTTGGCCAGCATCCGACTGGGGAAGTGCCTCCACCTGGCAAAAAACCGCAGCCATAATGGCTATGCTGTGTTCCTGCGAGTGAGCTAGGTCACCAGGGCTTTTTAGAGGAGTTGTTGTGCTGACGGCGGGGAGACCAGCGGCTGTCGAACCGCCGCTAGAGGTGCGGCGTGTTGGCGCGGCGGTCAGGGAGACCCGGTGAAACGGCTGTCCGCTGGCCGCCCGCAGGTCAGTAGGGTTCCCGAACCCGGGGATCACGTAATCTCCGCCCCGGGAGGCTGAACCGCCAACCTGTGTAAAGTCCTTGTTGTAGTAGTCGTGCCGGAGGAGGACACCGGAGTGGACCCGGCTGCTGCAGCAGGGGGGGACCGGGGGCCCTTCCGCCCGCCGCGCTAGCAAACCGCACAACCTGCACTGTACTGCGGGGGTAGACTCTGCGCATTTTGTCTCTTGTGCCGTCAGACAGAACAACTTCTCTTATTTTTTAAACCTCTATCCCTTTATAATGGCTAGGAAGAAAAAAAGAAAGGTTTCTGCAGCGGCGTCCTCATCCACATTCGACGTGGACTTTTGTAACATTAGGGGACTTCACACAAACTTAAATGCAGTTCACCATCACCTAGAGACTGCAAAGCCGACCCTGCTTTTTTTAACGGAGACGCAGATATCTTGTCCGGGCGATACTTCTTACTTGTTATACCCCGGGTACAAACTTGAACATTCTTTTGTACGTCGAGCCGGGGTATGTATGTACGTCCGGGATGATATTTGCTGTCGACGTCTTCACGGCCTTGAAGACAGGGACCTGTCAGTGTTGTGGGTACGCGTGGAGCAGGGCGGCCACACCCGTATCTACGCGTGCCTATACAGGTCTCATAGCGGTGATACAGACACAACTCGATTGATCGAGCACCTGCAATTGGCGACTGACAGAGTCATCGAGAGGTACCCCTCCGCGGAGTTAGTGATATTGGGAGACTTCAATGCCCACCATGCCGAGTGGCTCAGCTCTCGGTCCACTGACTTCGCGGGGAGGTCTTTCCATGATTTTGCTCTGGCCTATGGTTTCTCACAGCTGGTTCATTCTCCAACGAGAATACCAGATATAGAGGACCATACAAGCTCTCTTCTGGACCTTCTGCTGACCACACATCCGGATGGGTATACAATCTCTGTGGATGCGCCACTAGGCTCATCGGACTTTGGGGCCTTATCCGGACCCAAGTGCCATGTGCTAGCCCAGACGCACCCCGGTCTATCGGATGGCGTCGCATGTGGCACTATAAGTCAGCAGACTGGGATGGACTGCGTGAATTTTACGCATCGTACCCGTGGAGGCGGCTCTGTTTCGATTCAGAACATACTGACACCTGTGCATCTGCTGTAGCTGAGGGGATTTTAGCTGGGATGGAATTATTTATTCCAAACCGGCGGGTGGCTACTTCAGGTGCTAAGAAGCGGCCGTGGTTTAATGGGCCTTGTAGAGAAGCTAAACTCCGCAAGCAAGCTGCATACGAGGCTTGGAACACGGCTCGTATCAATGGAGATCCTGGTGTTTCTGACTTGAAACGCGTATTCAATGCTGCCTCGAGGTTCAGTAAGAGAGTAATTGCCAGGGCAAAGTTTGAATTCATCGGCAGGATTGGTGAGCGCCTAGCTAAGCACCCATCTGGGAGCCGTGCTTTTTGGTCGCTTGCTAAGGCTGCCGAGGGAAACTTTTGTCAGTCGTCCTTTCCACCACTCCGAAAACCGGATGGTAGTCTGGCCCACAGTGCAAAGGAGAAAGCCGATCTATTGGGGAATCTCTTTGCCTCAAACTCGACTTTGAACGACGGGGACGCCGCACCGCCTTCCATCCCACGGTGTGGTGATTCCATGCCGGAAATCTCATTTACTCAGCGAGATGTCCGGCGGGTATTGCTATCCCTCTACGTTCATAAGTCGAGTGGGCCAGATGGCATTCCGGCAGTGGTGTTAAAGCTGTGTGCTCCTGAGTTGTGTCCAGTTCTCACGCGCCTTTTCGCGCTCTCTTATTCCACCAGGCAGGTTCCGTCATCGTGGAAGACTGCGAACGTGCACCCTGTGCCCAAAAAGGGTGACAGATCAGACCCATCGAATTACAGGCCTATCGCCGTTAACTCCCTTCTATCCAAGGTAATGGAGCGCGTGATCAACAACCGGCTCCTGAAATACCTAGAAGAGCACGACTTGATCAGCGACCATCAATACGGCTTTCGTCATGGTCGCTCGACTGGTGATCTTCTAGTGTATCTTACACATCGCTGGGCTTCAGCCGTGGAGAGTCAAGGTGAGGCACTAGCTGTTAGTCTAGATATGGCGAAGGCGTTCGATCGGGTCTGGCACCGCAGTCTTCTTTCGAAGTTACCTGCATACGGTTTACCTGAGGGTTTGTGCGAATGGGTCGCTAGCTTCTTGTCCTGCAGAAGTATTAGAGCCGTTGTGGATGGTAGTTGCTCCGATAGCATGGACATTAATGCTGGCGTCCCGCAAGGCTCGGTATTGTCCCCGACGCTGTTTTTGCTGCATATCAATGATATGTTGTCTATTGACAGCATTCATTGCTATGCCGACGACAGCGCCGGGGACACTTATTACACGGGCCGCGCCAATATCCCCCGCTCTCTGGTGGAGGAGAGCCGCGAACAACTTGTGTCGGAAATGGAGAGCACACTGAATAGTGTGTCCGACTGGGGGCGAAAGAACCTAGTTCAGTTCAATCCCACAAAGACACAAGTCTGCGCGTTCACCGCTAAGAAAACCCCTTTTGCTGTGGCTCCTCAATTCTAGAACGCACCCCTTACCGTCGCTAAAAACATTGGGATTCTCGGAGTTGAAATCTCCAGCGACGTTCAGTTTCGTTGTCACCTGGAGGGAAAGGTCAAGCTGGCGTCGAAGAAACTAGGTGTGCTCAACAGGGCAAAGCAGTACTTCAACCCGCGGCAAAGACTTATGCTTTACAAAGCTCAAGTTCGGCCGCATATGGAGTACTGTTGCCATCTATGGGCGGGAGCGCCTAGATACCAGCTTGCACCTTGTGACTCGATCCAAAGGCGTGCTGTGAGGATTGTTGAGGATCCCAAACTTACAGATGGTTTAGAACCGTTAAGTCTGAGACGAGATTTTGCGTCCCTTTGTGTGTTCTACCGATTGTATAATGGGGTGTGTTCAGAGGAGTTGTTTGACATGATGCCCACGGCCTCCTTCTACAGTCGCACCGCTCGCCATCGACAGGGAATTCATCCTCACACATTGGAGCCTAAGTGGTCACGTACTGTGCGGTTCCAGAGAAGTTTTCTCCCGCGTACTGTCAAGCTGTGGAATGAACTGCCTGTCGAGGTTTTCCCAGGAGACTACAGCATGGGGTTCTTCAAAAAGGGCGTGAAGAGGTTTTTACAGGGTCGGCAACGCGCGTGTGATGCCCCTGGTGTTACAGGCGTTCATAGGCTGCGGTAGCTGCTTTCCATCAGGCGGGCCGTAAGCTTGTTTGCCACTCTAGTGGTATAAAAAAAAAAAAAAAATTCAGAAATTCGCAACCATGATGGTCCCATTCCTGCGTTTAGAGCTTGTGGTAAGGCCCCAGACCACTTTTATATAACAAACACCAACACTAAAGCTTTGGTAAAATTGGTAATATGTTAAGGAAGTTCTTTCTTCTGTCATTGGGTACAACTTGGTGGTTTCGGGACTTGGATCTTATGAGATTTGCACGTTTTGCTACCATGTGTTTTTTCTGCAACTTGAACGTTATGAGACTAAACCACATAGACACGTCTTAAACTTTTATTTATTAATCAATAGTTATATATTATGTTTATTTTTATCTACTGGCATTGTAATGCCAGGGATTCATATGTGTGTACACATATGAATCACGAAATAAAATAATATAAAGCTAGCTTTTGAAGTCTTTGTTACTTATGTTAAGTAATAATAACTAACCAATTTATTTCCTAGTTTCCATATAACATTTACAGATTTTTATGACACGTATTTTGTAGTTTCATAGCTGAGCCCAATGGAGTAATTAAAGCCTAACTCCGCTGACTTGGCCGTGTCGCATTCGACATGTCAATCAGTGATGGAATGGATGAAACATTGTCAAATTTGCAATTAAAATGATTACTTCATTAATAATTACAAAAAATATTTTAATAAAAATGGATTTGAGGATTAAAGCGCATCACACATACGAAGAATATAAAGATAATTATATATTTAGACTAAGACACTGCTATGTGCGGGTAAGAAACAGTGACAATGACTTTTTTCACTTATCGCAGTATCTTCACCATGTGTAATTCGATTTTAAGACTGAGCTGAATTAAGCATGTCGGATTAACGGATTAAGAAATATTGATTATATAAAAACAAAACAAATTTAATAACAAAAATAACAAATTGCAGATTATGCATTAAATATGACTGATTGGAATGAAGATTTTGATTTAATTAACGTGTCTTGATTTCATAGATAATCTTGGATAACTTTCTGCCTTCGGCTTCGCTTGCGATTACTATAAGATTTTGATCTCCGATTTTTTGTAAGCCAACAATCTTGTGTACTGTTAGCGTCTATAAGCTATGCTAACTGTTTAGATTAGTGTCTATGGTTGTTTGGCACTTTACTTGGTAAAAACCTACTAAACACTAAATAAGTCTTCTTTTTATTCCTCCATTTTGTTACCATCTTTCGCCCGCTTCTTCGTACGCGCATAACCCGGCATCCCATGAGAATTTTCATAAATTCTTGCTCCCGGTAATAGCTACCTGTATCCTAAATTTTATCCCGATCCGTCCAGTAATTTGAATCGTGCGTTGCGTTGATCGATCACTCAATAATATGTAGGTATGTACAAAACCCGATGTAAAAACCATGATGAATTTTAAATATCTTATAATAATATATCAATAATCGAGAGAGATCACTTATCGTTTCCACCCTGTATACTTTTAAAGCAGAAAGAAGTAAATTTTATAGACTACAATATAATGTTACTAAATATTATCGTTGTACGTTATAGCCATTCATTATAAATGGTAACAAATAAAAATATTACGTACAGTAATAAATGTCCGGAATATTGCTTCTACAATTATCGGCGAATTAAAAATTTGCACTGACTTCCTGCACCACCGCTTTAGTACGGCACTAGGTTTTTTGACATTTATTTTTAATCATCTATAAACTATAAAAAAGCCGTACATTAATAATTAATCGTAATTCCTCACTTATACCTGGGAAATTCCATTTACTCATGTACTCACCTGTACCGCTCAGAAATGACGGCATAGTGCTTAGAGTTATTTTCTGATATAGTAACAGCCTTTCTAAGCGTTATTCACGATGGTTCATTTCACAGGTATTTTTTTCCATGGGCTTGTCTATTAATGAAATAAAAAAAATGACATCGGCAGATGACATTAAAAAAAGTAAAAAGTGAATAAAAATTGTGATATTGAAGAATACATACAAACTGGAAAAAATAAACGCTCTTCAGAAATAAAACTTTCGCTCTTCATAAATAAAAAGTATAGGTAACATATCGTGTGGTCATCCTATGTGGCTTATTTTCACAAAATGGAGAAAAAAAATCTCTGCTAATAGGTTATAAATGCACAAGATGAGATTTCGATTTTTTTATATCCATTTAATACTAAATGCTAGTACACATACATATCTAATACTAGCTGTTACCCGCGGCTTCGCCCGCGTGGTCCAGGGAAGCCTGCTGCCATTGATTTGTGTTTCGACGTGATAGAAGGACAAATGATTACAAAGTTTATTTTTTCCCATGGGATTAAATTGTTTTTCCGGGATAAAAAGTAGCTTATGTCACTCTCTAGATTACCCTATTAAAAATTCATGTCTATACTTAGGTTTCTTTTGACGTGAAAGAAGGACAAATGAACTTTATTTTTTAATAACGTACGTTTACGGTATGGAGAGTGGTATTGGCTAATTTTTATCCAGGAAAAACATCTTATTTCTACATGAAGTAAAAAACAAATACAACAAAAGAAAAATAGGTACAAAGTTTAATGATGATCAGCTACATAGAGCGTTAAGAAATAATAAACAAACGAATTTACTTACTTTAACACTTATAGTATTAGTATGGATCAAGACAAAAAAATTGTTCACCACGTAAATGATTGCCCTCTGCGGGGATCGATTTTTTTTCCGTGGGAATAAAATATTTTTCCTGGATAAAAAGTAGCCTATGTTGCTATCCAGACCGGAAACTATCCCCTGTTAAAAAAATCATGTCGGTACTTACGTTCCTTTCGACATGATAGAATGCCAAATTATTACAAAGTTTATTTTTTCCCATGGGATTAAGATGTTTTTGCGGGATAAAAGGTAGCCTATGTCACTTTCCAAACAGTAAACTATTCCCATTTTAAAAAGTCATGTCCGTACTACGTAACTATCCCGTTAAAAAAATCATGTCGGTACTTAGGTTCCTTTCGACTTAAAAGAAGGGCAAATGATTACAAAGTATGTATTTTCCCGTAGAAATAAGATGTTTTTCCTGGATAAAAAGTAGCCAATGCCACTCTCCATACCGTAAACGTACGTTATTAAAAAATAAAGTTCATTTGTCCTTCTTTCACGTCAAAAGAAACCTAAGTACAGACTTGAATTTTTAATAGGGTAATCTAAAGAGTGACATAAGCTACTTTTTATCCCGGAAAAACAATTTAATCTCATGGGAAAAAATAAACTTTGTAATCATTTGTCCTATCACGTCGAAAGGAACGTAAGTACTGACGTGATGTTTTAACAGGGGATAGTTTCCGGTCTGGAGAGTGACATAGGTTACTTTTTATCCAGGATAAATATTTTATTCGAAGCAAAAATAAAGAGGGCAAACTTTTATGTGGTGAACAATTATTTTCTCTTGAGTGTGGGCGTTCCATCCATACAAATATTATAAGTGTTAAAGTAAATTCGTTTGTTTGTTATTTCTTCATGCCTTAACTATGCAGCCAATCATCATTAAAATTTGTACATACTGGTACTACTTTTTATCCCACGAAGTAAAAAAAAATACAACAAAAGAAAAATATACACAAATCAATGGCAGCAGGCTTCCCTGGACCACGCGGGCGAAGCCGCGGGTAACAGCTAGTTAAAAAATAAAGTTCATTTGTCCTTCTTAAACTTTGTAATCATTTGTCCTTCTATCACGTCGAAACACAAATCAATGGCAGCAGGCTTCCCTGGACCACGCGGGCGAAGCCGCGGGTAACAGCTAGTTTTATATATAAAATTAATCTATACTATCTAATTCTATACTAATATTATAAAGCAGAAGTTTGGTTGAACGCGCTAATCTCAGGAACTACTCTTGAAAAAATATTTTAGTGTTAGATACTTAGCCTATATTTCAAGGAAGGCTATAGGCTATATAACATCACGCTACGACCAATAGGAACGGAGCACCGGTGAAAAATAGGAAAAAAATATTCCTTTTGAGGGCTATGTCGCGTGCGCTGCGTAAACGGTTGAAGTTACGCATAAATCATGTATGACGGAATTGTTGACGGACGGGACGGAAAAAATGCGGACGGAAAAGTCCGCGACAGTATATGTCTATCTTTTAAGATTGACACACTATAACGTTTTTTCATGATAATCAATAGGAGAAAGTAGGTAAAAAAAGGTTATAGTGAGTTAATCTTAAAAGATAGACATATGCTGTCGCGGACTTTTTTTTAGAACTTTTAAACAGGAACAATTCCGTCATACATGATTTTTGCGTAACTTCAACCGTTTACGCAGCGCACGCGACGTAAGCCCTCAAAAGGAATATTTTTTGCCTATTTTTCACTGGTGCTCCGCTCCTATGAGTCGTAGCGTGATGCTATATAGCCTATAGCCTTCCTTGAAATATAAGCTACCTAACACAAAAAGAATTTTTCAATTCTACCCAGTAGTTCCTGAGATTAGCGCGTTCAAACAAACAAACAAACAAACAAACAAACAAACAAACAAACTCTTCAGCTTTATAATATTAATATATAGTATAGATTCATTTTGTAAAATCGTTAGCCCACGCGTTAGAAAGCCTGAGAAATGATGGATCACTATTTACAGGTCATATTCCTGAAATTGCGCCAATATTTATGCAGAGCTTTTTTTATACAAACTACGTTTTTTAGTTATACGTTTAGTTACTTTTAGTTATATGTATACAAAATGTTTAAAAAAATATGGCTCGATTGAATGATATTCACAAAAGAACAAATCTGTTTTGTGAGATCTTAGGGACCTTAGTTTTTATGTTATACTTTTTTAGTTTTGAAACTTTGTGAACTGTTATTTAGTGAATAAGTTTTGGCACATTATATATTAAATGTCTGTAAGCACATTAACTTTATTTTTATAATATTTCTGAAGATCTTATAAAAATATACATAGCGTGCGAGGATTGAGGGACCACACTTCAAGAGCCGTAGTTTCTTTAATATTTTACTACAAATTCCAGGAACCGTTCTACATTTCTTTTAAAACTAAACTGTGATGAACTTAATTCGTGAATTTGAGAAATGGTCCCCCAATTCTCACACACATGTAGTATTAATAAAAGATCTGTTTCTACTTTTTCTGGTCATACCACACCCCGATCACTCCATACAAATGCCGTGAAGGTAACTACTACATAAACAATGACGTATGTGCAGAGAGGGTATGAGCACAGTATGAGCGTGTGTGCGTGCGACGACATACAAACTGTTCCAGATTTGTCTCAGAGGGGAGGTGAGGAAGACACGAAAGAGCGGCAGGGAGTTGCCATACTTAGTAATATTATACATAATAGTACTAATAGTAATTTTAGTACTATTTATATACAGAGTATTATTATTTATACTGTGATCATACTATATATAACGTGCGGATACCTTGAGTCCGAAAAGCTGCAATGGGTTCAAATTACCTGTTTGTGACTCAGTTAATTATGATCCAGTCAATTAGTTGATGCTGATCTAAATAATTGATAAGCCCTATGAGAATGGTGGGTATGCTTGTCATTGAGTATAATTATTTGAATTGGTTATGGTCTGGAATCTTCTTGTTCATTGCGTTCTTCAACATTGAAGATCGTGCCCATCCTGAGAGGATTCTGTGAAGCGAATTTTTTTTTATAAGAGAGGGGGGCAAACGACCACGTGGATTACCTGATGGAAAGCAATCACCACCGCCATGGAGATCACGAACATAAAGGGGTCGCCGATCCGTTGCCAGCCTTTACTCCTTCCTTTTTTTCTGGCGACCTTACTCACTCGCAGGAACACAACAACCCTCAATTGAACTGTTATTTGGTTGCGGTATTCTGTGAGATGGAGGGACTTCGCCGGTCGGGCAGCTTAAAAACACGCTATGCCCTACCTCTCTTTTCACCAGAGCCTCGTTTGTCAGTCAGTAAGGTACACCATGTGCAGATGAGGTTCGCTTTGTTTAAAAAGAACAACCAATTCCATCCTCTCCCATCTTCCTTCTGCCTCAAAGCGTTACTCTAGGGAGATTATTGACAGTAGTAGTACACATTACATGAATTTTCATAGATTATTCACCAGAATACCACTCGCATTGGAGACACGTGAAATCTTTGAAAAACATTTGAAAAATATAGTCTTACAAAAAAAGTTATATAAAGAGCAGTTCTTTTGTATTAATAATGATTTTTAAGAAAAAATAAAAACCGACTTCGGCTGGCAACAGGGCAAATTTAAGGGTTTCCATCAATTTTTCTGGGATCCCCTCAACAGAGGGTCTGTTGAGGGGATCCCAGAAAAATTGATGGAAACCCTTAAATTTGACTTGGTGAATACCTCGCAATCATAACCTTTCAAATAAAAAAAAGAATGTGACCATACGTGCTTATAGAATTTAAGAGTTTCCCTTGATTTCCCTGGGATCCCCTACCAGACCCTGATTTGGTAAATATGGGAACACCTCGCAATCATACCCTTTCAAATAAAAAAAAGAATTAGACCATACGTGCTTATAGAATTTAAGAGTTTCCCTTGATTTACCTGGGATCCCATCATCAGATCCTGACTTGGTGAATATGGGACCACCTTGCAATCACACCCTTTCACATAAAAAAATAATTTTGAAAATCGGTTCACAATTCGCAAAGATATCAAATAACATACATACAAAAGAAAAAATTCAGTCGATTTGAGAACCTCCTCCTTTTTTGAAGTCGGTTTAAAAATAGATAACCGAAAAATGTTGATCGTTCATTTCTTTTTAAAATAGTATCTCTAAATGAATCACTTCGACACTCACCGACACACTGGAGACCTCTACTACGTTGTTGTCGAGGGCTTAAAGGACAAGGACCCCGACACCGCCCAGGTAGAGGCGGTCTCTTTCGCGGTAGTAGAAGTGGTAGCTAGATTTAAATATCACGGTGTTTTGCCCCTCTCGTCGGATTCTGACAATTGATCTTAGAATCTGACAATTGATGGAGCTCAATTCTACTTCCATCTCCTCTACATCCTCATTGCGTCGCAACGTCCGTGTGTTGACATGTCTATGGTCAGTTTATGGTGGTAGACTGACGACCGGAGATTTTTAGCAACCCCTGGCTTGCCGTAACCAGAATCCACCTTGGCCCGGAATAGCAGTTGTAACTCATTGGGGAGTAATGTCCTAAAGTCGCTACGCTGGGCAAGCAGGTTGGCGACTATCGACAGGGCCTCGTTAGCTAGTCAGCAGGGTATACCACGTGTAAGTATGGTCGACTTAGACTCTTTTCTTATACCTACCAAATAAGCATTAAAAATAATAAACATATGTATAGATTAGATATACTCGTAGATCGTCTGAGAGCCATTGACGCCATCAACTGTCTCCTTGACTCCATTTATCAAATGTTAACAGCAATTTGCGACGAGATTCACTCTCAAATATCTTTTAATGGACGTGTATATTAAGTACTTTCTGTGCCTACGACTTCGGTTGCTTCTCACCATAGTAATTAGTTTATTGCTTGGCAATATTTGGAAAGGTTACTGCAACCAATACTGGAACACCGCGCACCTAACTTAGATCTTCTGATTCCGTCGGTCGATTTTGATAAAATCAATAATTCAGAATATACTTACTTATGTAATATTTTTCAATAACTAGATTTTTAATTCCATAAGCATTTTCTGCGTGATACGCACAAAGGATCTAACGAACCGACAATCAGGTAAATTTTTTTTTTAGTAGATTTTGAGATTATTTGCTTTTGCTATTGCGTGCAGCAAACGACTTATTTGATTTTGATGAAAGTTAGCAGATTACTGGATTACATATTTACTTACATAAAATAGTCATGACCATTGCGCGTTGTTTTTTTGATACTACGTCGGGTAGCAACTCACTCGCAAAAACTCAACAACCCTCAAGGGAATTGTTAAATAACAATTCCGCAGCCAAATGGCTGCGGTATTCTGTGAGGTGTATACATGTACTTCCGCACTCGGGTACTCTCTTTCGCCAACGCAACTTTGAAATTAATTTGAACTTTAAAAATAATCGCGAGGTCTCAGATCGCGGCAAACTAGTTATATGTATAATAAATTATTCATAAACGTAGAACATCAGCTTGTATTATATTCAGTTTTTGAATAATTAAAACTTGACCTTTTAAAATGAAAGGAACTACTTAAAAGTGACTGTTGAAAATAACCTACTTCCCACCTAGTTTTTTTACAAAGACAATTTCTAATATAAATACAGCGAATAGAAAATAATATTTAAAATTATATTTTAACTGAAATATTTTTTATTATATTCTTCGAATTCAGTTGCATAAAAGTCAAAAAAGAAAGAAGGTATAGAGAGGTAGGGTACAGCATATTCTACGTTCTAGTAAGATGCCCGACTGGGGAAGTACCTCTACGTCACAGAATACCGCAGCCAAATAACAATTCGCTTGAGGGTTGTTGTGTTCGGACGGGGTGGAGGCGCACGGGAGATATTTCATGTTGCGAGCGTTAATATGGCTACAGTAACCGCTTCACATCAGGCGAGCCGTATGTTTGTTGGTCACCCGACGTGATATAAAAAAAATCTATGCCAAAAATGTTTGTTTAATGAAAGATCCTTCCAAACCTAATGCATGAGCAAACTAAGAGGATCAATCACCTTTTCTACGGCATAACCAACGTTTTGGCTCGGATAAGAAGCAAAATATCGCAATGATTTACACGTTACCTAATATATAAAATGGTCGTGTCACGGTGTTTGTAATTAAACTCCTCCGAAATAGCTCGACCGATTTTCGTTAAATTTTGTGTAAATATCGGTTAGGTCTGCGAATCGGACAACATTTATTTTTCATCCCCCTAAATGTTAAGGGTGGTCCACCCCTAAATTTATTTTTTTATTTTTTTAACATTTTTTTTTTGTTTTATGATACAGCATATAAAAATACATACAACCCCAAATTTGCACCCCTCTACGATCAACCCCTAAATTTATATAGCAAAACAACGTTTGCCGGGTCAGCATGTATTACTATATTGCAATGACCTTCGTCCACATACAGGAATGTAAACAGAAACGCAATGCTTGGATCTACGAATATGCTAGAGATGACTGGCTGAGCCAAAAATACTGCGGTTACTGGAACCACTAGAATATTACACCTAGCGGCGCTACTATAGGTCAAAGGTCGGTGGCCTGGAAATGACGACGAAAGTTGCCAGAGTTGTTCCGCTCGCAGAAATCTTTATAGGGTTGTTTACGTAAAACAAAAACGGAATGGAATGCTTAACATACAGAGTATACTCTTTGGGCAATGAAGAACCCATTTATTGAAAGGTTGACTGTAAGAGTTTGCACATAAGAATACAATACAATACATTGCACTATTGCAATAAATACAAGGATGTAGTAACAAGATAAAAAAATACATTTGAACGAGCTCGGTGGCGTAGCCGTCAATGACGCGGCTTCGACGCCAACCTCGTGGGTTCGTTTCCCACATAGGACAAAGAACAAACATTTATGCATGAACATGTCTGTTTGTCTAAGTCTGGTTGTTTTCTATGTATCATAAGTATGTATTTACAAAAACGAAAAAAAAAAATGTATTTATGCATGTTTATCAGTTGTCTAGTACCCATAACACAAGCTTCGCTTACTGTGGGGCTAGATGGCGCTGTGTAATTTGTCTGACAATATTTATTATATTTATACATCAGGCGGCCTTAAGCAATCTCTTCCAGGCAACCTGTGGATAGAGGAAAAAATTGGTTGTCTGTAAAGGCGGTTTACGGACGATAATTTTACGTGATAACGTCATAAGAAAACATCGGCCGATGGAGTGGAAGAGAGATAGATGCGTCACAATGCGCGCTCTCGCTTGCACGCTCGGCCTGAACGTGACAATGAGTCATGCATGAGTCATGCTTTTTCGTGCGTGTGGTCGGCGTTCATTTATTTATACGACGTTATCACGTCAAAAATACAAATCAGAAGGTAGGTAAATATATATGAGAATAACTTCCACTTTCGACAATTTTTTACTGTCTGTCGCTTACAACAAAAAATTGTTTTCCTATACTACTGTATAAGGAACATGTGTTGTACCAACTATGAAGGTTTGTTTCATCTAATGACAGGTAAACATTGAAGCTATTATCTGCAGAAAAGAATCAAGAAATTAATGTCCGGTGCCCCGGGCTGTGGATGATGAAAATAATTCAATTAAATCCAATCAACCAATTCACTCCATCGATTGTTTGCTCCGTGGTACCTTTGAAATTGATTGGGCCAATAACGCCCGGGCTTAATCACCATTTCCAATCCGATTGGATAGAGAAATTTGCACGTTTTCTGTTTCAATTGCATTCATAGTAACCTTATTATCATGAATATTTTTATAAGAAGTAATTTTGTCGTAGTTACATATGATAAATTCATGGGCAGAATCTACAATTCCAATTCCGTATGCGAACAAAACAATGGACTTGCCATGCAAAGGGCAGATTGTATGTAAATAATACACGCAATTTATGCTATACTAGGCATTAAATAAACGATTCTCGTGTATACGTTACGGCTAAAGGTGGGTGTGAACATAAACTTAAGATTAGCCGGCTAATGTGCACGTTAACCGAAATGAAACAGCTAAAAATGTATTTGATGGACGCGCCGGGCCGGCGGAGGGCTAGAGGGGGCGGTGGGGAAACAATGCGCGCACACGTGGCAATAAAACTTCCGAATAAAATACTATTTTAATGAATTACGATGTAGGATGCAAGAGCGAGCGAAGGGCACCCCGAGGTTAGGTTTTGTTAGGTTACTTTAAACCCTTTACACAGAAATAGGAGCCCCGCTCGTCGAAATAGCACCACAGTCTATGAAATATGAAAGGTAATTTAGCCGGCTAAAGATAGCCGGATAAGAAGAAACTAACATTAACACCTCCTCGAAGTTAGACCTAAGTATAGCCGGCTAATCTTAAGTTTATGTTCACACTTGTATATAAATGCCATAAAATTTCCACAAATGGTTTTATGGATTTCAGATAAAATATACAAATTTAAAAAAAATACCCATTGGTTTACGAGGGGGAAGAATCAATTTAGTTAGTTCTCAATTCTGAGTAAAGTAATGTGTTATCCGCCAAAAAATGTTCGGCAAATTTCGTTTGTCTAGGTATCAACCCTGGAGGGTGTGGACTTCATATTAACTTCCACCTCCTACATTAACTCCTTAAGGCAGTGGCTCTCAAATTGTTTTTATTAGATTAGCGTAACACTTCAAGGAAGATATCAACTCGCGTACCCTTTATTGCACGGTTGATTACTTAGACATTTGTTTTTACTGACTTAACTTGAATCAAAATATTGTCGCGCGTACCTAGATGCACTTTGCTTGCTCCTCGGGGTATGAGTACCATTAATTCGGAAATACTGCCTTATGAAAGCTGAAAGTTTGCAAGCTGAAGTGGCAATAGGCCGGTCACATCTGCCGAGTAAGTGATGGCAGATGGGGGAGAAAGGTATTAAAGTGAAGGCCGCGCGTAGGACTACAATGCATCCATCTAGAAGGAGAGCGTCCATCTCTCTTTCTAAATGGTCCGATAACCTTAAGAAAGGGGCTTCGGAAGGCGGGGGATCGTATTTGGTGGATAGCATTGGGGAAGGCTTTATCCAGCAGTGGGTAGATACAGGCTGATGATGACTGCCTTATGGGATGCAATCTTTGTTTGTTAAACTTTATTGTATAACAGCACAAACAGAAAATACAAACAGAAATAGGCAACTTCAATTAAATTATACAATGGCGGACTTATCCTAATATGGATATCTTAGAGTCAATCACATAATGGTTGAAATGGTTGAATACTACACATATTAAATCCGTGTTTCGGAAGGCACGTTAAGCCGTCGGTCCCGGATGTTGTCATTAGAGAGGCCAGTGTTTTAAAGCTGCCTATAGGTCATTAATTTGGCTCAACCGCGGGTTGGCAGAGGGCAACCCGCAGTTGAGCAGAGTGGTGGAGAATGCTCTAAACCCATTATAATGACGGGAAACCCGGTGCCCTACCGCCGAAGCTGAAGCCGATTACTATCGGTGTTTTTTATTCCAAAAATTGGTCTTAGGTTAAAGTTATTGACAAACATCTTTAGCTTAGCCGGTAGCGCTTTAGGTTTTCATCCAGCTGAGCTACACTACTACACAGTAGTTTCATTTTAGCATTCGAAAATTTCGATGGTAATCGGCTTCAGCTTCGGCAGTAGGGTCTCCGTCAGAGCCGGGTTATGCATGTTGGGGCTCCTAGGCAATGCTAGTCTCGGGGCCCCTCTACCCTCTTCTAACTTCCTAATATATTTTGTCTAACACAACACAAATTTATTTTTAATTACGCTCTTTTTTACTAAGTAGGTAAATCATCACATTATTCAATAAAAATATTGAGTCAAATGAAAAGAATTAGTATACATTGTCATTGAAATTTCAAATTAAGTTTTTACTGTTTAAGAAACATTGTCCATTCTTTTCTTGAAGCGGCCCCTGAACGTGGCGGGCCCCTAGGCAGTTGCCTACATTGCCTAATGGATAAAACGGCCCTGGTCTCCGTATCCCAGCAGTGCGATGAATAAGGGTTGAGATGAGAACGACGACGACATATTAATTGGTTTAGTGCAGGGGTTCCTAACCGGTGGTCCGCGGACTACCAGTGGTTGAGCATTTGAAAATACGAAAAACGAGTTATAAAATAATGGATTTATATGACAGTCGAGGACCCTACACCCAGCAAAAACCTCGTAGTGGTCCGCGAATAAAAAAAGGTTGGGAACCACTGCTTTAGTGCATTAAGCATCATTCTGACTTAATAATGGATGTAATTCCAAAAATCCTTTCTTAGTACACACTTACTTCATTTATGGAAACTTTGTGCAATATTTCAACGATCCGTCAACCCGTCAGTCCTCTGCTATATTTATAGAAGACATTTCGTGTGGTAATAGAACAAATAAGTAAAAGTGTAGGTCGCAACGACCGCACATTCATAACCTTTGATCCATTTTTTTTATTGAGTACCTACATCGAAGAATGAATCTAGTTCATATTATTAAGAAATATTTACTTTTTTGTTTGGACGAATTAATGAGGTTAAAACTTCTTAATCATAAACTCATTTTACTGGCGTATAATATAATTAGTTTATGTTCCAGAGCTGGCAATCAAAGTAGGTACATGAAACCTAATAGGTATTACTTATGAAGTCAGATCAATATCTGTTACTATGAATTACGTTCTAGGTAAGTAGGAATGTATGATGATTATATAGATTTATGAAGTAAAACTTCTTTACGCACGCTTGACCTGGGGAATAAGCTGGTGGATGCGTGACGAGCGCGTTACGGTAACGGCGAACGGAAGTTGAACGGAAGTTAGTAGAGCTAAAGAAGTTTTACTTCAGTCGTGTGGTCTAAAGCACAGTCGTTTTTAGGGTTTGGTACCAAAAGGACTATTACTGAGAGTCCGTTGTCCGTCCGTCCGTCCGTCTGTCACCAGGCTGTTTCTCATGAACGGTGATTGTTAGACAGGTGAAATTTTCACAGTTGATGTATTTCTGTTGCCGCTAACAACAAATGCTAAAAACAGCATAAAATAAATATTTAAGGGGGTTCCCATACAACAAACGTGATTTTTTTTTGCTCGTTTTTGCTCGATATTGATAACGGCAACAGGTACAACTTCAATATCGAGCAAAAACGAACGGGCTTGAAATATTCACAGAATATTTAGTTATATATTCACTATAAAAATAAATAATTAAATTAAATTAAAACAAATATTTAAGGCTCCCATACAACAAACATGTTTTTTTTTTGCTCGGTATTGATAACGGCAACAGATAGACGCTTGAAATATTCACAAATTATTGAGTTATATTATTCACTTTAAAAATAAATAATTACATTAAAATAAATATTCAAGGGGGGCTCCCATACCACAAACGTGATTTTTTCCAATTTTTTTTTACTGGCAGGACAAAACAATCCTTAAGGAACTTGTTATTTGGTTGCGGTATTCTGTGAGGTGGAAGTACTTCGGCAGCTTACAAATACGCTGTACCTTTTTCGCTAGACGGAAGGATGCACCACATGCAGGTGAGGTTGGCTCTGGCTTTAAAAATCGTGGTGAGCCACTTACATCCCTATAGGGATTCACAATCTTTAAATCAAATCTTTAGTTTAGCTTATTATGTACTTTGAAGAAACTCAATCTATTCATTTTCTGTGATAAGTTATGTCAATTGATTATTTCTAGACTATGTAAAATATTAAACGTGGTTAATACCCACATTCTGTACGCACCAAATCTTGTGCCTTGTGAGTGGTACATACTTGGTACAATATTTTAGGTTGCAATTGACACCATTTCTTCATTGTATTTTGTTGCCACGTACAGGTGAGCTCCTATATATGCGCCAACGTCACGCCAACAATTCGTTTTCTTATGAAAGTGTGTTAAGGTACATGTTTTTTAATTAAAGTAAGACGTGCACACCGGTACACAGTACACTCATTTCATGTTTATTAAGTCGAGGTACAAGATTTGGCGCGCGAACGAGGGAGGTCCAATTATGTTATCTATATATTAATAGGTGAAGCAAAAACTTTTTACGAAAATTGCGCGGACGGAGGAGAATGAAATTTCCCACAGTTATTTTTCTAAAATTATACATAAAAATACATTAAATCATTTAAAAAAAACATTACACACACGCATATATATACTCTTTTGTTTATTGTTAAAGTCTGTGGTTAAATTGAGAATAGATTAAATTAATTATGGGCCAATTTCGACCACTGGACGGCAAGTAGGTAGTAGTATTATAACGTCACTGCAGAAATTTCAGATTTTCTGTTTGAAGTAAGCCTCATACTTCAAACAGAAAATCTGAAATTTCTGGTGAAAGTTCGCAATTTTTCAGATACAAATTTCCTTTGGTTGGGTCGTTGGATGTGGACTTAAATTTTTTGCCTAAATAAGTCAATAAATATGAAACTATGATATTTGTTCTCGAAAACGTCACAAAATGTATTTAAAGAATCTTAGAAATTTTAAATATTTTTTTGTCTGTTACAGCTAGACCGATTTTCATGAAATTTTAACTGGCAGGAAGCTGATGTTACAATGAATAACTTTTATTTTAGAAAAAAGATTAGGGTACCGCGAATAATTTTTCTGTTAAATTCCACGTGGAGTTCTCAATTAACCGCTAGTAAATACATACTCACTACCTACGCAATACGTGTACGTAATATAATCTTAGTGACCTGTGTGTCTTATTTCCAATAGAATCAGAACGTTTCCAATTTGTAATTCAATCTTGAGACTGCGAATGTACGAGACATACAATATCTTGACGGCAGTAAATAAATGTAAATAAATTATTTCGCAGTAAGGGAACCTTGAACATGGGCTCGAATTAGGGTTGCCAACTTTTTTTACAAGGAAAACAGTATATTAAAAGCTGCGTAGTAAAACAAACAGTATACTAAGGCCCAGTGCATGCGGAGCAGTACAATAAACAGTGCTATGGTCAAATGAAGTTTTTTTTCAACAGTATTACAGCATAGAAAACAGTATAATACTGTTTTTAACAGTATAATCTGTGTATTCGAGCACACAGATTGACATAAATAAATATTCCTGGACACTGCCATCTAGTCCCAAACTAAGCAAAAGTTTGTACTATAGCTAGTACTTATGATATTCTATTATGTTACATTGTTACTTATTGTAATATGTATCTTGTAATCCTCGATATCGAGATGGGCGCCAGACATGCCATGCCATGACAAATACAAAAATCCTAATCAGCGGTAGAGCAAAAGTTACATTTAAATTTATCAGGGCAATGAGTCAGTAGGCCTACGGTCTTTTTGCATCATTTGGTATCAATTTCATACTAAAATTTCAGTTACGGGCAAAAGGTCCAGATAAATGGCCCAGTCCGTTAACTCTACTTAGCTCCGAGGTTTGGTGATCACAGTGGTACTCAAGCGATACGCCTGCCGACACGTTCTGGGTGCCGCAGTAGGTAGCCGACAGGAGCTCGGAATGGCCGGGACGCAGTGCAACGTCACCACAGGGTAGTCAGACTCACGACTGGATCGTGAGGTTATATATAAAAAACCTCCCTGAGGACAATATGCCCGCCATTAGCACAGGAAGTCACTTGTGCACAGAATCTATCACGGCTCGAGGTAATTAACAAGATCTACATACCGACGGGAGGTTTAAACCGCCGCCTGGCAGAACAGTGCGGCCGAATGGTGCCGCAGAAAGCGCTGCAGGGCGCACTGGTAAACGCGCTGCAGGAACCACGCGAAACCGGCGCCGCGCCGTCAAGTCTCCCCTCTGGAATTTCACCATTTCACATATCACTAACCATCCGGCCACTGATTTCCCGTCCTACGCAAATTCGCGGACATTAAACTCACCAGTTCAATCGAACGAGTACACCTGGAGGCGCCGGGGCTTCAAACTGGACTCTCGAAGCCTTCCGATCAGGCGCCTAAATCTGAAACGGACGCAGCTTTACAGTATTGCGATTTCACCAAGATGACGACGCACTAACGCTTGGGAATTCGGCTTACCAATGTGCCTGGGAGTCAAAGCTTGCGCGCAAATCCCCACTCGAAATTTCCCCGGCCCGTACGGCTCCGCGACCCATCGAACTCTCTCGAAGGCTCCAACTACCCGAAACCGACGCATATCTTCAATAAAATTTCGTGCGTAACCTCCATTGAAAATTTTTTGAAAAATTCGACTTGTCACTCGGCGGCCAAGGGCACGTTTCTTCGTTTATAAAAACGTGGCAACCACCTGCAGCCAATCACATCTCACTCAAAATACTCGGAGCAATGTTCTCAACCTAAATTCGGAAATCAAATTACTCATTCTATTCACGAACGGAATTCTCCAGGCTTCTTGCCTTCCATCACAAAACACGGCAACCAACAAACAAGATTAAGAAATCAAACTACTTTAAAATTAAGATTAAAAATTATACAAGATTATTCCATTCGTGAACAGAAATCTCCCAAATGGTTTTCCTTCAAAAGAAAAGTAGTTTTCCTTCATTTATTCAACCCGCGTGTTAATCCTTCTTAGTGGATTCCAATATATCCCATAAAAAAATAACGAATCCAAATTCCAAACGAAAAAAAAAACCTTTCAAGCCATACGACGATCAAAAAGTGCGCGCTTCCAGGGTCCGCGTTCCAGTAAAAATAAAAAAAATAGATCAGCTGTCAGAACAGTAAATAGTTGGATGTCAAACATAGCAAATTGCACACCACTCCAGCCTAATGAATATTTTCTAGTTTTAAAATAATGTAAGATGTGTTTAAAACCTAAAATATGTGCAACGATTAAAAATCACCCGTTACACGCTTAAAGGCCACTGACTTTGCTTAACGACTGTCATCTATAATGACAACAGCCGAGACTGAAAGCTTAACGTACCCTCCGGAGCATGGAAGAGCTCGAGATAAATAAAACCATTCATGGACAGGCTATGGTCGACGTGGCTTTACTTGCATGTTCGATTAGACTAAAGCGCTCAACGACGCATCGAGCTCCTCGTATGTACATGTTGTTGGAGAATTAGTTTTATTGTTTATGGTTTTACAATACAATACAATACATTACTCTTTATTGCACCAAATACAGGATAACAAAGTAGTAACATGATTCTAAAGAACAACGGGCGGCCTTATCGCTATAAGCAATCTCTTCCAGGCAACCTTTGGGTATAGGAAAAAAGAATACATCTAAGAGGTAGGTGGCGCAGTTAACAAAGTAATGACATAATGAAAGACGTAAAACATACACACATACACATTGGTAGATATATAAACATTAAACTTTACAGATAACATTTTTGAGAAGATGAAGTTTTTAATAACGTTTTATTGATGGCTAAAAAACATAGTGACCTCAGATCACAGCAAACAAGGGAGATTTGGTACGCTGTACAAATTGTATCGAAACCAGATGTCGCCGATTCTTCTACTACCTGCCACCTCTACACGCATAAAACAATGCATAAACTACTGCACACATGCAAAACTACCCTTATTATTGGTTCTTACCCTTTAGGGACCGCATTGTACTATTACTAGTACACATTCAAACAATAGAGTATTCATTAGAAAGAACTTTCTCAGTATCGATATCGATGAAGTGTGTTAAATATTGATACTTTTATTTGTAAGTACTCAATTAATTTTAAGAAGACTAAATACGCGTTTATGAGAAATTCAATAGGCTATTTGACCAACATTTTTTTCGGTTTGATATGAAAATCACAATTTTGGACTTTCCTGAAAACGCTCCGCACAAAAGGCTACTGAGTTAAGACGTCACCCATTTTGGACCTCTGCCTGCAGCATTTATCCATTTTTCTTTAATTTTTCCATCCTTCGGATATCTAAAAGTTGTATTTAAAAGAAGCAGCAATAAATAGTTATTATTATTAAAAAGTACTTAAGTACAAGAATAATTGAATACTCAATAATAACATATATTTTATAGACGTTTACCATTAATTCAATTGGTAATACATAGTAACTAATTAGGAATTGTACTAATATGAACAAGAATTAGGTTGTTTTATCGCTACGACTACACCTCTATTTCACGGCAGGCGAAAGCGGCCGCACTACACGATTGTCATTGTATTGCGAGTATCGATAACACACAAATCCATTGCGCCATCGGAAGAACCGATACATTTATTATTTTTTACTAAAGAAGCAATGAATTTTGTTTCACATGATGTGATTCACTAGGTACTGTCACAATAACAAAATAATATTTTTCGGTTTTAAAATAAGATTAAACATAAATATTGTAAATAATTGTAATACTGACACGTGAAATGAGATGCCATCTTTCACGTAGTTCACTTTGCTGCTTGTATTTTTGCAAACAATCCCTGAACAAGTCGGCATTTTGTCAAAAATCGAGAGATGTGACAACGACTCATAGTAACTATCGACTGGCGGCAGAAATTTACATCAAGCCAAATTATGGCCAGATGTGTTCGCACGAACTGAGCCGCCTTAGCAAATCTCCCTTGTTTGCTGTGATCTGAGATAGTGACATTGTAGGAATTTGAATTTAAATAAAAGAATGTATTTTGTTTGGGGTTTGAGAAAATTTAGTTGTAAGAAGTTGTCTAGAAGAATCAGGGAAAAGATGTGGTAGATTGTGGTTTATTGTTTTAAGTTTTATTTTGATGAAATATATTTTATTATGAGAAGATGAAGTTTTTAATAACATTTTAGATAGTGTGTTCCCAAAAGGTGATAGTGAATCAACCCTGAAGGAAACCCCTCTCAACACGATGTGATTCAACAACAGGTCATGGGCCTTGCAAAAAATATTTTTTTGATTACGAGTTTATATTAATAAATTAACATGGATTCCGAAAATATGGGTGAGAAATTTAAAACTGATTTTTATCCTAAACTAAACAGTGACTGTGATTATACCATATGGAAGAAAAAGATGCTTATTCTTTTACACGCTAAAGATTTGCATGATGTTTTGACTGCCGAATCAAAAGAAAAGGTATGTACAAAGAAAGACAATAAAGCAAAATACCTAATTATTAATAGTTTGCACGACAAATATATTAATCATATTATAGAATGTGATACCGCTAAGGATATGATTACAAAATTAGATAATTTATTTTTGGGAAATAAAGAAACACAGATTTGCACTTTATTGGAAGAATTTTATAATTTCAAAATTACAGAAAACATAATGAATGACATTAGTAAACTGCAAAATAAAGTAACAAAAATTAGGAGCCTTGATTTTCAAATGGAAGACCAGCAAGTCATATCAAAAATATTAAGCTGTTTACCTACAAAATTTGACTACTTTCGAACGGCGTGGCAATCAACTGGAAAACAAGATAGGAATTTAGATAATTTGATTTCAAGAATATTAGTGGAGGTAAATCATCAAGACAGAAAGGAGAATGATGAAAGTGAAACAACTGCCAACACATTTTATATTAAAGACTGTTACAACTGTTGGTGGTAAATTTTATTGATAATTATACAACCTTTATGCAATTCTGTGTCTATGGTTCCTTTCTGTTTGAAGGAAAAGTTTCGAATTCAAAATGACATGGAATAAAAAGAAAAGTCATTATTAATTTATTCGAGTGGAAGTTTTTCTAAGATAATGAAGCTATTTTCTCTTGGTTTTATATTGTGTTGGTTTTGTAAAGAAAGGCATGTGAAGATGTGTTAACTAAAATGTATTAAGAGGGTTTTGATATGACTGAATAATATATTATGTGAGTATCAAAGAGGCTTATTATTTTATAACAATAACAGGTTATGGGCCCAGGAACTTTTCATTGTCCTTATTTTGAATAAGGGGGTAGCTTGATTGTTATGGCATAGTTTATTGTTTGAGAAAATGGATGATAATGAACAGATTAATGTTCCTAAATTAAATCATGAACATGAGTATGGAATATGGAGAAAGAAAATCAATCTGTTATTTGAATACAAGAAATTAAATTTAAAGTCTAAAGATGAGGAAACAAATAGATCAGTTGACGCAAAAGCGAGATATTATTTGATAAATGCGGTCGGAGAAAAATTTATAAATTACATTTTAAATTGTGAAACAGCAACATGCATGTTAGAAAAATTAGATAAAATATTTTTGGGTAATGAAGAAACGCAAATTTGTCAACTTTTGGAAGAATTTTATAAATTTAAATTTACGAAGAAAGATATAATGATGGATATTAGTGAGTTAGAAAATTTAGTAATGAAAGTAAGAATATTAGGATTTGATATCAATGATACACAAGTGATGTCAAAGATTTTATGTAGTCTGCCTTATGAAATGAGAAGTCTGAGAACAGCATGGGAGTCTACATCGAAGGCAGACAAAAATGTTACAAATTTGATATCACGGATTATATTAGAAACTAAAATGGAAAAAATGACAGGTGAAAGTTCAAAAACAAATGAAAATCAGAAAGCAGAAGAATTGAAAACAAGTGAAGATAATAATTATAACACATTTGTTGTGGTAAAAACATGCTATAATTGTGGAGTGAAGGGACATATTGCTAAATTCTGCAGATTCACAAATGGATTCAACAAAAATAGAAATAGATCGAATGACAGAATAGGAACTATGCAATGTTATAAATGTCTGAGAGTTGGACATAGGAGTGCTGACTGCAGAGAGAAATATAGTTGTAATATGTGCAAAAATAATAGTCACTATAGGAAGTTCTGCTTAATTGAAAAGAATATTAATTCAGTAAGTGATTTTAATTATGCTACAGATGACCAGCTAGAAGTGGAATTTGTTATTGATTCAGGAGCAACATGTCATATTATCAATTCTATAGAATTCATGACAAATATTGAAAGGTGTTCTCATAAGATTATGACTGCTGATGGAAACACACATGAAATAAATAAAATAGGAAAAGTGTCATGTAGTAGAAATAATATAACTTTGAATGATGTACTATATGTACCACGAATGAAGAAAAATTTGATTTCAACTTCAAAAATTACAGAAAATAATTTTAAAATTACATTTTTCAGAAACACGTGTGAAGTCAGAGATTTTTACACCAATGACACTATATTTATAGGAAGGAAGGCAAAAGACGGACTTTTCTACGTGAAGTTGTTGGTTAACAGGTATGCTGTGCAGGGTGCAAGGTCAGTTGATGTTGAAAATGTAAATTTAGCTAAGCATAACTCAAAATTTTGGCATCGTGCTTTAGGACATACACCGGTTTCAAAAACGAAAAATTTGGTTAGAGGAATGAATTTTAAAACAGAAGAGGAGATAGGTACTTGTGAGGTCTGCATCAAATCAAAATTGTGTAGAAAACCGTTTACAGAAACTCGAAATAGGGCCAAGGAACCTTTAGAAATAGTTCATAGTGATATATGTGGCCCTATTGGTACTGAGACTTATGATGGATTTAAATACTTTATGACTTTCTTGGATGATTATACTCATTTTGTCAAAATATTTCTATTAAAAACAAAGGATCAAGCTTTTTCAAAATTTTTAAATTATATTAACTTAGCTGAAAACCATTTTGGTTCAAAAGTTAAAACTTTTAGGTGTGATAATGGGGGAGAATATAATAGTAGTAGATTTAGGCAATTTTGTAATGACAAAGGTATTTATGTCGATTATACAATACCTTATACACCTCAACACAATGGAAAAGCTGAAAGATTAAATAGAACGATCATGGAACGTACACGTTCATTGCTTTTTGAGTTTAAGTTACCTAAGGTTTTGTGGGGTGAGGCGGTATTAACTGCTGCATATTTAAGTAATAGATGTTTTAGTACGGTTGTAGACAAAACGCCGGCAGAGCTCTGGTTTAGTAGAGTTCCGAATGTAAAACATCTTGAGATTTTTGGTTCATTGGCTTATTTTAAAATAAATTCGAAAGTTGACAAATTGGATTCACGGTGTAGAAAGGGTTTACTGGTGGGTTATACGAATAATGGATACAAGATTTGGAATCCAGTTGACAATGTTATTTGTTATTCGCGTGATGTAGTTTTTAATAATAATGTTGAAGATATTAGTAGATTTTTGAGAGATAGTCATGTGTGTACTAGCAATGGTGGTTTATCAGATTTGTTTATAGAAGAGGGAACGTTGGAGGATAATGATGCGCTACAGCATACCTTTGAAGATGGTTCAAACATTGAAGGGGAATGTCAAGTAAGTAGGAACTGTGAGAGGGAAAGTCAGGAAAGGAACATTGTTATGGAAAATTTAGAAGATAGTAATGAAGATGTTAATGAGAAGATTGAAGACAATACTAGTCAAGGGTTGGTAAATGAAGAAAGTATTGATCAGATGTTTAATAATCAAGTTGACAGAAGAAATAATGAAAATGCATCAGCTGATGAAGGGGATATATTTGAAGATGCAATTGAAGCTGAAGGTGAACAAATTTGTAGAAGAATTCTACCTGAAAGAAATAGACGATTACCAACAAGATTAAAGGATTATGATTTGGAGAGCTCGTTTTTGACATATAATGAAGTTTTGGAGAGTGAGGAAAAATATTTATGGCAGAAGGCAATAAAAGAGGAACAAGATTCGTTGGAGAAAAATAATACATGGGAAATTGTTGATAGATCTGAAGCAAGAAATAGGAAAATTATAACAAGTAAATGGATCTTTAATATTAAACCAGGAGGCAGATATAAAGCAAGATTGGTGGCAAGAGGTTTTATGCAAAAATATAATATTGATTACAAAGAAACTTATAGTCCAGTAGTTAATACGACGAGTGTACGTCTGTTGTTGGCAATTGCTGGGCAAAGAGGTTACAGAATTAAACAGTTCGATGTGAAGACTGCATTCTTATATGGTGATTTAAATGAAGATATTTATATGGAAATACCTTTAGGTTATATTAATGAGAAAAATAAAATTTGTAAGCTTAAGAAGAGTTTGTATGGTCTTAAGCAAGCACCACTTATGTGGAACATTAAATTAACTACTTATTTGAAGGATTTGGGTTTTATTCAATTAAAGCAAGATCCGTGTTTGTTTATTTGCAAGGAAAAAGAAATTTATTTAGCGATTTATGTTGATGACGGAATATTGATAGGAAATAATGAGTTGGAATTAAATAATATTATTATGAAATTAGAAAAAGAGTTTGAAATTAGAAAATTTGACAAAATTGAAAAATTTATAGGAATCGATATCACAGTTAAAGAAAATTGTGTTAAAATTTTTCAGAAATCATATATCGATCAAATGTTAGAGAAGCTCAATTATATTAATATCAAAGGTAGTGAATATCCGGATATACTAATTGATGTGCATCAAGAGGGGAAAACTAGTGTTAATGATGTGCATCAATATAGACAATTAGTTGGAAGTCTTTTATATCTTGTTAATAAAACAAGATTAGACATTTCGTTTCATGTGGGTTATTGCAGTAGGCATCAAGAAAGTCCTAATTTAAATGATTTTGGGAATATTAAAAACATTTTTAGATATCTTAGACATACAGGTACTTCGGGTATTCAATATTTGCAAAGTAATGATTTTACGCTTAGGGCTTATTGCGATGCAGACTTTGCAGGTGATCCTGATACCAGGAAAAGCACAACTGGCTTTGTAATCTTGTATAGTGGAGGACCAATACACTGGTGCTCACGTAAGCAGTCCGTCACTGCTCTATCCAGTACTGAAGCTGAGTACATATCAGCAGCTGAATGTATTAAGGATTTACTATATGTACAGAGTTTGTTTTCAGAAATTACAGGGAAGACACCAAAAACAGAGTTATATGTTGATAACCAATCAGCAATTGTTTTAATTAAGAATGGAATTCTAAATAGAAGAAGTAAACACATAGATGTTAAATATCATTTTATTAAGGAAAAGATTGAACAAAATTTAATTGAAATTTTTTTATTGTCCCACCAATTCGAATATAGCAGATATACTCACAAAGGGTTTGAATAGAACAAAGTTCTTACATTTAAGGAAGTGTATAGTTAGTGATTATTAGTGATTACTATGGACACGGTTAACGATTAGAATAATTTTAATTATTTCAAATAGAGATAGGTGTTTTGGAATTGATTTCTAAATTTAGCTTTAATATTTCTTAGTTTATATTAGTTTAGGTATATGCAATTTGAAATTTTTAATAAAGGAGGGTTTATGGTTTATATGTATTTAGATTGATAAGTTAGGTAGGGATTATTATTTATGTGGGTATTTAATACTATTAATTAATGATTGATTTGATTGTGTGTTGTTAACAGAAAGGGAACAATAGTCATAGAATTGAGAGGGGATGTTGGTGGTAAATTTTATTGATAATTATACAACCTTTATGCAATTCTGTGTCTATGGTTCCTTTCTGTTTGAAGGAAAAGTTTCGAATTCAAAATGACATGGAATAAAAAGAAAAGTCATTATTAATTTATTCGAGTGGAAGTTTTTCTAAGATAATGAAGCTATTTTCTCTTGGTTTTATATTGTGTTGGTTTTGTAAAGAAAGGCATGTGAAGATGTGTTAACTAAAATGTATTAAGAGGGTTTTGATATGACTGAATAATATATTATGTGAGTATCAAAGAGGCTTATTATTTTATAACAATAACAACAACTGTGGCAAGAAAGGACATGTTGCTAAATTTTGCAGAAACAGAAATACACATAACAGGATGGAATACATGGGAAATGCATTACAATGTTTTAAATGTTTAAGAATTGGACATAAACATACAGCTTGCAAAGAAGAAAATAACTGTACTATTTGTAAGAATGACTCACATTATACAAAATACTGCTTAGATAGAGGATCAAGTACTGTAAGTAATGTCAAATCTTTAACATTCAGTTCACATGAAATAGTTGAATTTATAATGGATTCTGGAGCAAGTAACCATATAATTAATAATGATAAATATTTACAAAATTTAAGCAATAAACAATATAGAATAGCAACAGCTGATGGTAACATACATACTGTTAATAAAGTAGGAAAACTGTACAGTAGAAATAACAATTGGACCTTCAGTGATGTTCTATATGTTCCAAAAATGATAAAAAATATTATTTCAATACCGAAGCTGACAGATTATAATTATGAAATTAAATTTTTCAGAAACCAATGTAAGGTCTACGATGATGGGGTCTGCTTTCTTACTGCGACCAGGGGCAGTGACGACCTGTACTACGTAAGAATTCCTATTGAATATGTTAACCACATAGGAAATTCAAGGTCAGTCAACTTTTCTAGAATATCAAAAGAGGAATTTTGGCATAGAGCATTAGGACATTCCTCGATTAATAATACTAAAGGCTTAGTACGTGGTATTAATCTTGATATTAAAGATAGTTTGGACATCTGCGAAGTCTGCACGCAATCCAAGTTATGTAGAAAACCTTTCAAAACAGAACGTCATAGGGCTACAAAGCCATTAGAAATTGTTCATAGCGACATCTGTGGGCCAATAGGGGTTCCAACTTTTGACGGATATAAATATTTTATCACATTTTTAGATGATTACACACACTTTATGAAAGTTTTTCTCATTAAAAGAAAAGATGAAGCATATTCTAAAATAATTAATTATATTAATGTGGCAGAAAATCATTTTAATACTAAAATTAAAACTTTTAGATGCGATAATGGGGGAGAATACTCTAGTAATAGATTAAAGAAATTTTTTGAAGAAAGGGGAATTCAAATAGATTATAATATACCATATACACCCCAACATAATGGGAAATCTGAGCGATTAAATAGAACAATTATGGAAAAGACTAGAGCGTTACTATTTGATATGAGTTTACCAAAACAATTATGGGGTGAAGCGGTACTTACTGCAGCATATTTAACTAATAGGTGCTCGAATAGAATTAATAGTAGAACGCCGGCTGAAATGTGGTTCAACAGAATTCCAAATTTAGAACATTTAAATATTTTCGGTTCTTTGGCTTATTTTAAAAATAATAAACCTAATGTTAGTAAATTAGATTCAAGGTGCAATAAGGGTTTATTAATTGGTTATACGAATAACGGTTATAAGATTTGGGATCCAATTAATTTAAAAATACATTATTCTAGAGATGTTAAATTTGATAATAATAAAACAAAAGTTATTGAATTTTTAGAAGAATATAATTCGAGTGATAACATGATGGATTTATATAGAATTTTTTGTGATGAAAATGTTAATGAGTGTTCGGTGGATAGTGATTCTCACTTTGAGAGGGGAAATTATAGATATAGTCATGCAGGGTCGAATAGTGATGGGAATACACAAGTGATAGATATTGTCGATGATTATAATTTAGAAAATAGTGATGGAATTAGTGCGGTTAATAATGATGAAGAATTTTTAAATAATAATGAAGAAAGTTTAAAGAATAATGATGAGGTTTTAAATAATAATGATAGTGAAGATGAAGATGATAATGGTGTTTGTGTAAATGAAATAGTGGAGCCAGAGATTTTAAATGAAAATGTTCAAGAAAATGAAGATGAAGATGATGAACTATTTGAAGATGCAAATGAAATAATTAATGAACAAATTCCTAGAAGAATTTTGCCTAAAAGAGAGAGAAGATTACCAGAGAGATTGAAAGATTATGATTTAGAAAGTTCGTTTTTAACTTATGGTGAAGCAATTAAAGGTGATGAGAAGTTGTTATGGCAAAAGGCCATTGATGAAGAAAAAGATTCTTTGGAAAAGAATAAGACATGGGTTATTGTAAATAAGTCAGAAGCAGAAAATAGAAAAATAATTACAAGTAAATGGATTTTTACAATTAAACCAGGTGGAAAATATAAAGCTAGATTAGTAGCAAGAGGTTTCTTACAGAAATATAATATTGATTATAAAGAAACATATAGTCCAGTGGTTAATACTACAAGTATACGTTTACTGTTGGCAATTGCGGCTCAAAGAGGATACAAGATGAAGCAATTTGATGTGAAGACAGCATTTTTATATGGAGATTTGGAAGAAGAAATTTTTATGGAAATACCAACAGGCTATAATATTGAAAATAGTAAGAATAAAATTTGTAAATTAAAGAAGAGTTTATATGGACTGAAACAAGCACCACTTATGTGGAACAAGAGGATAACCGAATATTTAAAAAAGTTAGGTTTTATACAATTAAAATTAGATCCTTGTTTATTTTTCTGTAAAGAGAAAGAAATATATTTAGCAATTTATGTTGATGACGGAGTTTTAATCGGAAATAATATTTTACAATTAAATAATATAATAACAAAATTAGAAAAAGAATTTGAAATGAGAAAGTTTGATAAAGTTGAAAAGTTTCTTGGTATTGATATAGACGTTAGAGATAATTTTGTAAAAATATATCAAAAGACATGTAGGATCATTAATTAATAAATATAATTATGAGAATTTGAAACCAAGTGTTTATCCGGATATTTTGATCGATACACATCAAGAGGGGAAAGGGAGTATTGATGATGTGCATCGTTATAGGACATTTATAGGTTCTTTATTATATTTAGTGAATAAAACTCGTTTAGATCTTGCTTTTCATGTTGGGTATTGTAGTCGATTTCAAGAGAATCCTAACTTAAATGATTTTCTAAATATCAAAAATTTGTTTAGGTATTTAAAAAGCTCTGTTTCGAATGGGATTACTTATTTGAGAGGGAACGATTTAACTTTGAGAGCGTATTGTGATGCAGACTTTGCCGGTGATCCTGATACTAGGAAAAGTACGACTGGCTTTGTCATCCTGTACAGTGGTGGACCTGTTCATTGGTGTTCGCGTAAACAGTCCGTGACTGCTCTGTCCAGTACAGAGGCAGAATACATCTCAGCTGCCGAATGCATTAAAGATCTATTATACGTTCAAAAATTAATTCATGAAATAACTGGTAAAATACCAAAAACGGAACTATTTGTTGATAATCAGTCGGCTATTGTATTAATTAAAAATGGAATCTTGAATAGAAGAAGTAAACATATAGACGTTAGATTTCACTTTATTAAAGAAAAAATTCAAGAAAATAAAATTGAGATATTCTACTGTCCAACAAATTCAAATTATGCGGACATATTGACAAAAGGATTAGACAGAACAAAGTTTTTAAGACTAAGGAAATATATAGTTAGTGACACTTAATTAAAAATGAACATAGTGAAGTGATTTAATGTAATGTTATAGATATAATGATAGGTTAAGGTTGTTTGGCTGATTAATTGGAAATTTAGTTTTAAGGTTGTTTTGATTGATTAATTTGAAATTTATATATTAAGGTTGTTTAGGTAGAATTATTTTAAATTAGATAGATAGATAGAATATGCTTTATTTGCAAAATACAATATAAAAGTACAGTGAATCAATAAATTATTACAGATTTGTATATATGCAACAAGGCGGCCTTATTGCTGAGAGCAATCTTTTCAAGGCAACCTTAGGGTAACGAATTTGTGCATGGAGTGGGCAGGATTCGCAGATCAAAAGAAATTAATGAAAACTATAAGTATATTATGACAATCATTATTAAGTATATTAGTTATACGAAGATATGTAAACTATCATTGATAAATAAATTGTATAAAAATAAATAAATAAAGGTTCTCAAAGTTATCTCACCTTCCTCTTTGCGAGAATCAATAGCTTTCTAGCGCCACATATCAGCACACAAAAGTTAACATTTTATTGTAAATTTCTGTTTTTAATCGCGTAGTCAAGTTTATTTCTAAATATCAGGTTAAAGACTTTATATCCTTTTCATATTTCATCAATCTTTACTGCCTCAGAGACTTTTTTCTTGGCTCATTTACTGCGCACTAGGGATAGTATTCAACCACTTTGAGATAGACTGCCTTAGAACCTTACATACTCCATTCAATAATTGCGGTATAAACATTGGGTAAATCTTTTTTAGGTTTTAAAAGCGACGACGAAAATCGGACTCACAAATCACAAAATCACAAACTTATGTGATGAACATCTTTAGTTTAATCGGTAGAGCTCCGGTAGTTAGTGTGGTGTAGTGGCTCACCACGATCTCTACAGCCAAAGCCAACCTCACTTGTACGAGGTGCACCCTACCGATTAACGAGAGAGCTCTGGCGAAAGAGACGTAGAGGAAGGAGGACCAGAAATGATGGAATTGTTGCGCAGTGCGCTGGCAGGGGGTGGTGGTATGTTTGTGGTATTTGTTCGTTTGTTTGTCCTTTTTTCACATCGAAAGTAACGAACGGATTGACATGATTTTTTTTGGAGATAGTTTAAGGCTTGGAGAGTGTCATAGGCTAATCTTTATCCTGGAGAAACATCTTATTCCCACGGGAAAAAATAAAGTTTATTATCATTTGTCCTTCTTTCACGTCTATAGGAACCTAAGTACGGACATGATTTTTTTAATGGGGATAGCTTACGGACTGGAGAGTGACATAGAGTACTTTTGATCCCGGAAAAACATCTTAATCCCATGGGAATAAATACATTTTGTAATCATTTGTCCTTCTATCACGTCGGAAGGAACCGATATGATTTTTTAACAAGGGATAGTTTCCGGTCTGGAGAGTGACACAGGCTACTTCTTATCCAGGAAAAACATTTTATTCCCACGGGAAAAAAATATACACAAATCAATGGCAGCACCCCTGGACCACGCGGACGAGGCCGCGGCTAACAGCTATTATATACTATAATATACTGTACAGCAAAAATTAAAACTCACGATATAATTTAGATTTTAGGTAATAAAGTGACTATTTTAATGAAGTTACCGGATTGTATTATAAGCAGTCGACAGTTTTATCATAATGTTGGAGCATAGCCAGCTACGAACAGGCCTGTCCGTAAAGCCGCGCCGCGGGTGTCTCGGCCATCAATTCTGGTTTATGTACTGAAGTTCTACCGGCTTAGGAGTTGAGTCAATTCAGCTATGAAGAACTTAGAACCCAGGTTAATAATTATACGTCGACAAGGAATTCATCGTCACACTAAGTGGTCGCGTACTGTGCGGTTCCAGAGAAGTTTTCTCCTGTGTACTGTCAAGCTGTGGAATGAACTCTCTGTCGAGGTTTTCTCAGGAGGCTACAGCATGGGGTTCTTCAAAAAGGTCGTGAAGAGGTTTTTACAGGGTCGGCAACGCGCGTGTGTAGCCCTTGGTGTTACAGGCGTTCATAGGCTACGGTAACTGCTTTCCGTCAGGCGGGCCGTTGCTTGTTTGCTACTTTATGTGGTATAAAAAAACTAAGCAGTCTCTCAATAAAATTAATAGAAAGAAAACCCATACAATTCTTTTAGATGATATTGGCTGGCAACGGATCGGCGACCCTTTGGTGTTTCTAATCTCCATGAGCAGTGGTGATTGCTTTCCATCAGGTGACACACATGCTCGATTACCACCCTCTCATATAAAAAAAAACCTAAAACTCGCGTCTGCATCTGATATTTGCTTCAAAAGGGTCAAGAAACCACTAAACTCCTCAAACTAATTCAAAGAAAGATCCGCAGAACTGTTTACTCTATTTATAATTTAATATTACGATTTCCACAAAGTTTTCCGTTATTTGGCCTTAATCGTTAACCAATTTATGAGCCAAATAATATGTTTAAAAAGAAATGTTTGAAAACATTTCTACGAAAATAAAACAATCATGGCGTAGCTGTTTCTCTCTAAATTATAAACAAATTGTTTACGTAAATGAGATATTTACTTTTTGACGTATTGCCACTACGTCTTATAAATCTTGCTTCTTTCTTCGTATTATAAATCAATGAACGCCGCGCCGGCCGAAAAAGCATGACTCATTGTCACGTTTCGCCTGAGCCGAGAGCGCGGAACAAGCGATAGAGAGGCACGATCGGCCTAAGCGTTCGGCTTGTGACGCATCTATCTCTCTTCCACTCCGTCGGCCGATGTTTTCATAGAACGTTATCACTTAAAATTATCGTCCGTAAACCGACTTTACAGACAACCATTTTTTCTATAGAAAGAAAAGAAACCTACCAACTGGTTTATAATATTCACAGCAGCGAGATGAATTTTATATGTAAAGATATAAATAAAAATATATATAAATAAAAGATATAAATGACGAGCTCGGTGGCGTAGCGGTCAATGACGCGGCTTCGACACCAACGCTCGTGGGTTCGATTCCCACCATAGATTCCCACACAGGACAAACATTTGTGTGCATGAACATGTCTGTTCGTCTTGGTCTGGGTATTTTCTATGTATCATAAGTATGTATTTACAAAAAAAAAAAAAATGTATTTACGTATGTTTATCAGTTGTCTAGTACCCATAACACAAGCTTCGCTTACTTTGGGGCTAGATGGCGCTGTGTAATTTGTCTGACAATATTTATTATTATTATTATTTATAAATAAAGATAGGTAGGTAGATAGGGGATTTTTAGGTGAGGAGCTCGAAGGCGTCGTTGCGCGTGGCAGTCCAATCGATCACGGAAGTCAAGCAACGTCGACCGTAGCCTGTCAATGCGTGGGTTTACATATCTCGAGCTCTCCGTGCTTCGGTGGGCACGCTAAGCCGTAGGTCCCGGCTGTTGTCGTTAGATGACAGTCAAGTCAGTGGCCTTCAGGCGGCTTGAAAACACGACGTGCCAAACGGTCCAATGGCAGCACTGTAGCGTAGGGTCCAATCATTTGCCAATTCACAGCATCTTGTCAAATGTCTTGTTGACGTCTTGTGTTGTCTTGTCGTCTTAAAGTTTCACTGTCAAAAAATTCAGTACATTTTGACAATCTGGACCCGACGCCTACCTAGCGACATCTAATGTCAGAAAAAATATCAAACATCCCCATTAACGATGATTTTATATGCATTATTATTTAGGACACTATTGTACAACCAAATTTAATCAACAACAAATTTAATTTACTACACGAAGTTATTAGTAGTAGTACTCTTTGCTTGCTTTTGCTTGTGTGTACGTTTGGTACGCTTGATGCCATACAAATCTGATTCCATACCATTTCCGTGCGGTTCCAGAGAAGTTTTCTCCCGCGTACGGTCAAGCTGTGGAATGAACTGCCTGTCGTGGTTTTCTCAGGAGACTACAGCATGGGGTTCTTCAAAAAGGGCGTGAAGAGGTTTTTACAGGGTCGGCAACGCGCGTGTGATGCCCCTGGCGTTACAGGCGTTCATAGGCTACGGTAACTGCTTTCCATCAGGTCCACCTGATGGAAAGCAGTTACCGTAGCCTATGAGCGCCTGTAACGCCATTGAAGTCAAATGGATTTTTTTATACCACTAAAGTGGCAAACAATCATACGGCCCACCGTATGATTGTTTGCCACTTTAGTGGTGTAAAAAAATCCATTTGACTTCATTTAAGTGCAGCACTCTATTTTTTATATGAGACCCCTCTCATATAAAGTGCTGCGAAGGCTAACGAGGATGTGGGTCACCTGATGGAAAGCAATCACCACCGCCCATGGAGATGCCGCCAGCAACACCAAGGGGTCACCGATCCGCTACCAGCCTATACTCCTTTCTTTCTGGTGACCTCACTCAAGAGATAAAGTTGATACTGTTGATTGTTGGCACTTGGTGGAACATTATTATCATAATGTTATAATAAAACACTTGTACTGTTCCACTTAATTAATAAATTAAGTGGAACAGTACAAGTGTTTTATTATAACATTATCACTCAAGAGAATTGTTATATTCTGTGAAGTACTTCCCCAGTCGGGCAGCTTAAAAAATACGCAATGTCCTACCTCTCTTTTCGCCAGAGCGTCGTTTGTCAGTCAGCAGGGTGCACCACGTGACATGCATATTCCCTATTATTAAGAGACGAGCCCGGTGCTCGCACTCGGAGTCAACTCCGAGGTCGATCCCTGCGCAAGACAAACATTCGTGTGCATGAACATGTATGTTTGTCTTGGTCTGGGTATTTTTTATGTATTATAAGTATGTATATATTTAAAAAATATATATATATACATATATTTAAGTACATTTATCAGTTGTCACTAGACTATAAGTGCTAACCTATAGTACAAGCTTCGCGCTTAATTTGGGACTAGATGGCGCTGTGAAAATTGTCCAGAAATATTTATTTATTTATTATTATTTAATTATATTTTTTTATTTAAGAGTCTTACAGCTCAATAGTTACATGCATGATTACAATAAATATTAATATGCCAATAACAAGTCTCCACTCTACTTCATTACAGTTTTTATTTTTTACTTCATCGGGTGGCAAACAAGTACACAGTTAGCCAGATGTCGCTCTGTCTATGATCTCATGTGCGAGCTCTAGGATATTGTTATTTGGCTGCGGTTTTTGTGAGTTGGAGGTACTTTCCCAGTTGGACTGGCTTATTATTGCCAGAGCCTCGTTACAAACGGGGTGCAACACGTGCAGTTGAGGTTTTGACTCAAAGATAATGGTGAGCCACTTACACTCAAACGGCTAGTCCATTCAACAGAACAATCAACAAACATCCAAAACTTAAGTCAGAAATCTAAACCTTAAAATTAAATAGTGTATTTAAGAGATATATCATCATCAGGTCCATTTTAGTCTCCACTACAGGAGCACGACTCTGTCTTGTCCGTCCTAGACGGAAGGAGGATTTGGCCTACACTCCCCACGCTGGCCAAACGGGTTGGGGAGGCAAGAATAATGATTTTATATAATGAAGAGATATATAAAAATGATTATATAATATCATTATATAATCAACTAACTGACCCGGCAAACGTTGTTTTGCCATATACATTAATCGTTTAGGGGTATAAAAAATAGATGTTGGCCGATTCTCAGACCTACCCGATATGCACACAAAATTTCATAAAAATCGGTCCAGCCGTTTCGGAGGAGTATGGCAACGAAAACTGTGACACGAGAATTTTATATATTAGATAATAATTATTATATATCTAATTTATAGAAATGATTTAAGATATTACAGAATGATTTTTAGGGTTCCGTACCCAAAGGGTAAAAAGGAACCCTATTACTAAGGCTTCGCTGTCCGTCCGTCCATCCGTCTGTCACCAGGCTGTATCTCATGAACCGTGATTGTTAGACAGTTGAAATTTTCACAGATGATGTATTTCTGTTGCCGCTATAACAACAAATACTAAAAAACAGAATAAAACAAATATTTAAGAGGGGCTCCCATATAACAAACGTGTTTTTTTTTTGCCGTTTTTATAGATAATGGTACGGAACCCTTCGTGCGCGAGTCCGACTCGCACTTGGCCGGTTTTTTTTTTATTTCATCTCGCAGATAGAAGACCTATCTTTCTTAAGCGTTAAATACATATCTGTATAATAAGACGCCTACGTTCGAAGACGGACGAAACAAGGGCTGTTATAGATAGATAAAAAGGCAAAATCAAAGGTTTTCTTTAGAGATAGGAGCTGGATGGCGTCATTGCGCATGTCAGTCTAATCGAAGACGCAAGTTAAGCAACGTCGACCATAGTCTGTCCGTGGATTGGTTTATATTAACTCGAACTCCTCTGTGAATTGGAAGGCACGTGTAACTGTCGGTCCCGGCCGGTATTAGATGACAGCCGGTCAACCAAGTCAGTGGCTTTTAGGCGGCTTGAGAACACTGGTCTCTGCCAACCCGCAGTTAAGCAGCGTGGTGGAGTATGCTCTAACTAAACCCTTTCAATTGAGTATAGTCTCGTATCCCAGTCGTGAAATGAATAATAGATACCATTTTTGTAAATAATTATTCGATATTATTATTTACTACATTATTATTTATTTATTTAAAACTTTATTGACCACAGTAAAAGGGTACAAAAGGCGGACTTAATGCTATTGCATTCTCTACCAGTCAACCTTTGGGAGTGCAGAGCAACACGATTGCGGCTATTCCAAACAAATAACTTAATACTGTAAACACAATATGTAACTTAAAAGATAAATAATATAAAAATAAAATTAATATACATACTTAAACATACACAGTTATATACAAATATACATACATATATATAAATATAAATAATTATTGGTGTATATAATTCTTCTCTACTAAAGAGGTTACTTCAGTTTTAAAGCTAAGACGAAAATAATGTTCCTTTACACTGTTCGTAGAAAACGCTGCAAATATAACCGTGCCCTAGTTTCATAATGGACTTTAAAACTTCCAGTGACTTTTGTCGCACGTATAGAGTTCCATTCGCCACATTAGCATCGCGTAACGCTCAGGAATGTAAATTGGGTGTCATTGACAAGCACACGTTAGGTATGGCTAAACAGGGGGGCTAGCCAAATGGCAGTTTGCGAAGTAGAAAAGCGTAGCGATCGCTAATTTGAACTGTGGAGCTCATACTAAAATGTGCGAATTGACAAATGTCACGTGATCTATCTAACGTTCATTACGCTACGAATTACACTTGGCTAGGGTTCAAGTTTCGGAAAACGGGACTATTTTGCGTCCCGGCGGCGCTTTGTTTGGGGACAACGGGACAGGTGACCAAGAAAAGGGACAAAATCCCGTCAAAATGGGACGTATGGTCACTTTAGGTCTGACTGATGTAAGGTAATTAACCGTGGCTATAGTATACTGCACGGAAATGAAATGAAATGGAAATGGTATGCAATTAGATTTGTATGGTACTAAGACATACGAATCTAATGATAGGGACTTCAATTTTGAAATCTGTATGCCTAGAAAGATATTTGCGACATACTAACCCCCTTACCACCATCTCTTATAGCGATTCAATAACTGAATAGAATGCTTATTCATACCAATGAACAAGCGACTCTGTTCCATTTGAAAAAGAGTCGCTTATTCATTGGTATGAATAAGCATTCTATTCAGTTATTGAATCGCTTTAAGAGATGGTGGTAAGGGGGCAGTGTCTGTATCTGCCTAGTGTTTGTAATAAATTTAACACTTACACCCCAAATCTATCAATGATTTGGGGTGTACGTGTTTCATCAACATCTTTGAACCAAAGGCATCCTCACCTGCACGTGGTGCACCCTGCTGACTGACAAACGACGCTCTGGCGAAAAGAGAGGTAGGACATTGCGTATTTTTTAAGCTGCCCGACTGGGGAAGTACTTCACAGAATATAACAATTCTCTTGAGTGATAATGTTATAATAAAACACTTGTACTGTTCCACATAATTAATAAATTAAGTGGAACGTGCAGGTGAGGATGCCTTTGGTTCAAAGATGTTGATGAAACACGTACACCCCCAAATCATTGATAGATTTGGGGTGTAAGTGTTAAATTTATTACAAACACTAGGCAGATACAGACACTGCCCCCTTACCACCATCTCTTAAAGCGATTCAATAACTGAATAGAATGCTTATTCATACCAATGAATAAGCGACTCTTTTTCAAATGGAATAGAGTCGCTTGTTCATTGGTATGAATAAGCATTCTATTCAGTTATTGAATCGCTATAAGAGATGGTGGTAAGGGGGTTAGTATGTCGCAAATATCTTTCTAGGCATACAGATTTCAAAATTGAAGTCCCTATCATTAGATTCGTATGTCTTAGTACCATACAAATCTAATTGCATACCATTTCCATTTCATTTCATTTCCGTGCAGTATACTATAGCCACGGTTAATTACCTTACATCAGTCAGACCTAAAGTGACCATACGTCCCATTTTGACGGGATTTTGTCCCTTTTCTTGGTCACCTGTCCCGTTGTCCCCAAACAAAGCGCCGCCGGGACGCAAAATAGTCCCGTTTTCCGAAACTTGAACCCTAGCCAAGTGTAATTCGTAGCGTAATGAACGTTAGATAGATCACGTGACATTTGTCAATTCGCACATTTTAGTATGAGCTCCACAGTTCAAATTAGCGATCGCTACGCTTTTCTACTTCGCAAACTGCCATTTGGCTAGCCCCCCTGTTTAGCCATACCTAACGTGTGCTTGTCAATGACACCCAATTTACATTCCTGAGCGTTACGCGATGCTAATGTGGCGAATGGAACTCTATACGTGCGACAAAAGTCACTGGAAGTTTTAAAGTCCATTATGAAACTAGGGCACGGTTATATTTGCAGCGTTTTCTACGAACAGTGTAAAGGAACATTATTTTCGTCTTAGCTTTAAAACTGAAGTAACCTCTTTAGTAGAGAAGAATTATATACACCAATAATTATTTATATTTATATATATGTATGTATATTTGTATATAACTGTGTATGTTTAAGTATGTATATTAATTTTATTTTTATATTATTTATCTTTTAAGTTACATATTGTGTTTACAGTATTAAGTTATTTGTTTGAAATAGCCGCAATCGTGTTGCTCTGCACTCCCAAAGGTTGACTGGTAGAGAATGCAATAGCATTAAGTCCGCCTTTTGTACCCTTTTACTGTGGTCAATAAAGTTTTAAATAAATAAATAATAATGTAGTAAATAATAATATCGAATAATTATTTACAAAAATGGTATCTATTATTCATTTCACGACTGGGATACGAGACTATACTCAATTGAAAGGGTTTAGTTAGAGCATACTCCACCACGCTGCTTAACTGCGGGTTGGCAGAGAACAGTGTTCTCAAGCCGCCTAAAAGCCACTGACTTGGTTGACCGGCTGTCATCTAATACCGGCCGGGACCGACGGTTTCACGTGCCTTCCAAATCACAGAGGAATTCGAGTTAATATAAACCCATCCACGGACAGACTATGGTCGACGTTGCTTAACTTGCGTCTTCGATTAGACTGACATGCGCAATGACGCCATCCAGCTCCTATCTCTAAAGAAAACCTTTGATTTAGCCTTTTTATCTATCTATAACAGCCCTTGTTTCGTCCGTCTTCGAACGTAGGCCTCCTCTCCCATCCTCCATGAGTCTCTGTCCTTTGCCACCTTCATCCAGTTTATGGCGGCTTGTTGGCGGATGTCATCCTGCCATCTCCTAGAAGATCTTCCTCTACCGCGGGTGTTGGCGCGTGGTCTCCACTCTAATGTTGTCCTCGCCCAGCGGCTGTGATCCATTCTAGCTATGTGTCCTGCCCATCTCCATTTCCGGCGCTCGACTTTATCCACTAGCCTTATTATACAGATATGTATTTAACGCTTAGGAAAGATAGGTCTTCTATCTTCGAGATGAAATAAAAAAAAACCCGGCCAAGTGCGAGTCGGTTTCGCGCACGAAGGGTTCCGTATCATTATCTATAAAAACGGCAAAAAAAACGTTTGTTATGGGAGCCCCTCTTAAATATTTGTTTTATTTTTATTTAATTATTTATTTTTAAAGTGAATATATAACTAAATATTATGTGAGTATTTCAAGCATCTAACTATCACGGTTCATGAGATACAGCCTGGTGACAGACGGACGGACGGACGGACAGCGAAGCCTTAGTAATAGGGTTCCTTTTTACCCTTTAGGTACGGAACCCTAAAAATCACTCTGTAATATCTTAAATCATTTCTATAAATTAGATATATAATAATTATTATCTAATATATAAAATTCTCGTGTCACATTTTTCGTTGCCATACTCCTCCGAAACGGCTGGACCGATTTTTATGAAATTTTGTGTGCATATCGGGTAGGTCTGAGAATCGGCCAACATCTATTTTTTATACCACTAAACGATTAATGTATATGGCAAAACAACGTTTGCCGGGTCAGCTAGTTGATTATATAATGATATTATATAATCATTTTTATATATCTCTTCATTATATAAAATCATTATTCTTGCCTCCCCAACCCGTTTGGCCAGCGTGGGGAGTGTAGGCCAAATCCTCCTTCCGTCTAGGACGGACAAGACAGAGTCGTGCTCCTGTAGTGGAGACTAAAATGGACCTGATGATGATATATCTCTTAAATACACTATTTAATTTTAAGGTTTAGATTTCTGACTGAAGTTTTGGATGTTTGTTGATTGTTCTGTTGAATGGACTAGCCGTTTGAGTGTAAGTGGCTCACCATTATCTTTGAGTCAAAACCTCAACTGCACGTGTTGCACCCCGTTTGTAACGAGGCTCTGGCAATAATAAGCCAGTCCAACTGGGAAAGTACCTCCAACTCACAAAAACCGCAGCCAAATAACAATATCCTAGAGCTCGCACATGAGATCATAGACAGAGCGACATCTGGCTAACTGTGTACTTGTTTGCCACCCGATGAAGTAAAAAATAAAAACTGTAATGAAGTAGAGTGGAGACTTGTTATTGGCATATTAATATTTATTGTAATCATGCATGTAACTATTGAGCTGTAAGACTCTTAAATAAAAAAATATAATTAAATAATAATAAATAAATAAATATTTCTGGACAATTTTCACAGCGCCATCTAGTCCCAAATTAAGCGTGAAGCTTGTACTATAGGTTAGCACTTATAGTCTAGTGACAACTGATAAATGTACTTAAATATATGTATATATATATTTTTTGTAAATATATACATACTTATAATACATAAAAAATACCCAGACCAAGACAAACATACATGTTCATGCACACGAATGTTTGTCTTGCGCAGGGATCGACCTCGGAGTCAAAGCCATTCGAGCACCGGGCTCGTCTCTTAATAATAGGGAATATGCATGTTTTTTTTTTATTTCTTACATTAATCATTTACATCTTTATTACATAGAAAAAAATAAAAATAGCCTGGAAAATAGTCAAATTATTTTTCAAAATGCAATTTAAAACATTGAATAAATTTGACCAGTTCAAACGCCACCTTTTAGCGCGCGCTTCTGATGACGTCATTGGTCACGTAATATGTCAGTACTGTTAATTACTTGATACTTATTTTTAGTTTTATTATTATTAATTGCTGTATAAATCATGGAAGAAGTTAAAAAACGAAGTGCTAATACACTATTATTAGTATACCTAATAAAGTGTTTTTTCGTATTCCACGCGATACGAAAGTACGAAGATGATTATAAAGGATTATGTATATGAGTTTAAAAGTATTTATAATATCTATAAATACTTTTAAACTCATAATTGAGTGAGCTTAAATAATAAGTATACCTAATACATAAATTACGTTTAAATTATAATGATATAGACATTATCATAAATGGTTATATAAAAGTTATCTAAATTTTGTTGTAAGTAATATGTGTTATTTAAACATTTATGAATAAAAATCTATGTTATGGCAAAAATATACCATGTAATATAATAATTTACCTTGCAGCTTTCACTCCTTTGATCGCATAGCAAGCATATGGCCCACCTGATGTGAAGCGGTTACCGTAGCCATATAACTCTCGCAACATGAAATATCAGTCGCGCGCTCACAGCGCCTCGTCTGTCAGTTAGCAGGGTGCACCACATGCAGGTGAGGTTGACTTCGGTTCAAAGATGTTGATGAACCATATTTACACCCCAAATTTGATGCAAAATATGGCGACACAATAAATTAATCTATTTTCGGTAGATTATATCTGATTGTGCTTTCACAACTAGTATCGTCCTAGATTGATTACACATATTATTCATATTATTATTATTTACAAGCAATCCACACCGGAATACAGTTTCAAACAATTTTTCTCACAAATGCTATTAACACAGTAACACAATTCAATATATATCGATACCGGTAAATCAAATGACATGATTGTCGACATGACCAATGACGTCACATGTCATTTCGACCAATGGTGACGCGTTTTGTAAGTTTGAATTTTCGTAGCATAATTTTCACTTTTTTTTCTTGGTTTAAGTATTAACTAACAAAAAATATATATTTTAAGTATAATTTAAAGACAATAAAGAATCGTGAAAAAAATATTTGAGGCCAATAAAAAATTTATGCATATTCCCTAATAAGTAAAAATAATGGATGAGCCAACTTTTTTGTTCGCAAGTATACCAATTCATTTTTCCACATTGTAGCACTAAATGAAATTTCTAATAACTCAGTAAATATTTATAATAAAGAATTATTGAAGTTGCCTTGTTAACTCTTTGAATTTGCTCCAACAATCCACTTGACTTCGAAGAAATGCTGTTCATTTCTCGATTTATAAAGTGTATCGCTACTTTTATCAAGGAAACTGAACGATAGCAGCTTCATTAAGTTATCTTTTCAAGATTTTCTCTTGTATTCAAATAAGAAATGAATAATATTCACAATTGAATTTAAGCCTGCTGTGATCGCATCCTAAAAGTAACGCACAAAAAAGTGGTAGCTTAAAAGCACATAGAAGTGTAGAAAATTAAAATGGCGGATTTTAGGCGCCAAATTAATAACAGATTTTTTTTTATTTCTCTACACGTATAGTTATGGGGTGTAAGTGGTTCATCAACATCTTTGAACCAAAGCCAACTTCACCTGCACGCGGTGCACCCTGCTGACTGACAAACGAAGCTCTGGCGAAAAGAGAGGTAGGGAGCGTAACTGTAAGCTACCCGACTGGGGAATGTACCTCCACCTCATAGAATACCGCAGCCAAATAACGGTTCCCTTGAGGGCTGTTGTGTTCCTGCGAGTGAGTGAGGTTACCAGAAAGGAAGGAGATGCTGCGATGGCAGCGGGGGTGGCGGCGCGCGAGCGATGTTTATGTTGCGAGCGTTAATATGGTTACGGTAACAGCTTCGCATCAGGCGGGCCGTATGCTTGTCTGCCACCCGACGTAGTATAAAAAAAAGAAAAAACTTATGTAGTATCAAAATTAACCCTGTTAATAATTTACAATGACTAATTTATATCACTTGAAGGTTAAGTACCTAATTTGTAAGTCTATATGTGATAACATTTGTATAAAAAAAATGATAAATCTATAATTTTATCATAGTTATCAAGTTTACTTGAACGCGAACGAAATTGCTTGTTGAATTGAAATAGCTAAATAAAATTACAACAGACAAATAAAATTTAAAATACCTATTTGGCCAAAACTATTATTGTAATTACAATATTTGCTTTTCAGTTATTCAGTCAGAACATTATTAAAATAGGTACGAGTTCTTATTAAATTAATTTAATTTTTTAATTTCAAAAACTTCGCATATTATAATATGACTACATAACTCATTTACCTCTTCTTGACGACATTAATCTAATCAATGATGTTAGTTAAATACTAAATATGGATGGCCATATTTAGTATTTCTAACATCATTGATTAGAACTGTTTTCTGACGCAATTTAATAAGAGTATGGACTCTTACAAAATTGCGTCAGAAAACAGATCCTATTGTAGATAGTTACATCATCTGGGAGAGAGACTATCGTTATCCTTATAATCTCAGTGCTTTGATATACTTGCTATTTTCAGAGGCTTTTCCCACACAGAGAGCGTAATCGGCGCAATGACATAGCATACCTCCTTCATGACGACCACGACCGCTCTGTCAAGAGCGTAACGAAGAAGAAGATGTATGGACACAGTAAATGGCAATAATAACAGATGGATAATAAGCATACATATAGAATATCATCATCATCATCATCATCATCAGGTCATTTTAGTCTCCACTACAGGAGCACGGCCCTCTCTTGTCCGTCACAGACAGGAGGAATTGGCCTACACTCTCCACGCTGGCCAGACGGGTTGAGGAGGTATACATATAGAATATGCTCTGGATGAACTTATAGCTCACTTTTTACCCAGCTGTGTTCACCCGGAGCGAAGCTGCGAGTAGAAGCTAGTATGTCATATTATTTATTTTATTCAATTTAACATTTTCACAACACCCCGACCGGTAACAAAAAAAAGTTTGGTATGTATGTTTTACAACCAGTTACCCTGTTTTGAAATATGTATGACGGACGGACAGATTCTCGTGATGATAAATATTTACCAACGATGGTATTATGTTTGAAAGGCGTACTGGGAAAACCAACAGTTTATTTAAAATGTTTTGCTTATTTTGGCGTTTTTACTATAGGTATATAAATTGATGACTGATACGCAGTTATCGCCAAAAGGGCAGGGTCGGCAACGCGTGAGTGATCTGAAGGCCAATTCTCGTAATTTTTCTATAAGAACGCAGATTGAAAGTTGACCGAATCGAGATTGAATTGTGAATTGACTAAAATTATATACTTGATTTCATTAATTAATTATTATCAATTCTTGTTGTTGGCAAAGTAACATTCATAGTTTGTTTAATTTCACTCATATTTCGATACAATACCGCTTAAATTTAATTTTGAAGTTACATATTGTGTTACGAGAATACCAAATGTGACTGTTGGCGATCTACAGCGCATACATCCTTTTTGGCCAATATTTTCAAATTCTCAGTATCATTTTCTTTTTATATTCGAAAACAATTGTTGTATTTGAGTCAAAAAATATACATGAAACACGAACGAGTGGTTTCCTTTGCCATCCTCAACATTTTTGGTGTCAGAAGAAATTACGTACAAATATAATGCCCGTGATAACTAGGGCTCGCTCTCTGGATAACAAAAGGAACCAAAGTATACGCGAGTTATCAACAAATATAGTGCCTTGTGATAGTGCTCTAAATAAAGACAGTGCCTCTATTTCCGGTGCCCCTGCACCAGCTCCGTCTAGCATACCTCACACTAAAGCAACTAATTTGTCTCTCGCTACAAATGTGTTACGTGTTACAACTGATTCTGAACCAAGAGTTCCAATGCCGCTTACGACTCAAAGCAGCTTAGTAAGTTTGAATTCATCGACGAAATCACACAGTCGACGTTCAACCAATACAGTAAAGGCTCGACAATTGGCTGCCAAAGTTGATCACGCACGACGGTTGGCTAAAATAGAGAAACTAGCCTTGGAACGAGAAAAGGCTTTAGCAGATCTAGAACTACAAGCTGAGCTAGCGGCTATCGGCAGCAGCTCGTCACGCACCTCTAAAGTGGATCGTGTTAATGAATGGTTAGTTGGTTCTCATGATAGTAATGTAGTCTCAGAACATACTAATTCAGTGCACTCGTTTGATAGGACAACAAGATATGATGGGAACCCTGGCGTAACTTGCCAGGTCACCACGTCTGTGTTGGGTGCTACGCCCGCCATGCCAGATGTCTCCATGCCTCGAGTGCGGGAACCCTGTGGTGGCGGTAGCAGAAACCTACCGACGACTACTATACATGCACCAGAGTTAGGTACACATAACTATAATGAGAATTGTAATTGCTACAAAAATAAAAGTCACAACCAAACTGTAGGTACACAAGATAACTTTATTTTATTAGCCAACGCCATCGCAGACCTAAGCAAGAAGAAGTCTTGGGTGAGTGATCTTCCTTATTTTGACGGTAGTGCGCTGGGCTGGCTTCCATTTAAAAAAGCCTTCGATCACTCGAAAACAAATTTCACATCGAGTGACAACTTGACAAGGATTGCGGCGGCTCTTCAAGGCGCGGCTCGGGAAGCAGTCGCGATGCTGCTAGTATCTGCAGCGGATCCGGAGCAAGTCATCCGCGCTTTGGAAACCAGGTTCGCGCAGCCCGAGTACATCGTGCTTCAACAATTGGCTTTAGTGCGTAGTCTCCCTAGACTCCCTGCATATGAGTCTCCACGGGAACTCAACGTTTTTGCTTGCCGTATACGCAATTGCGTAGAAGTTATTCGCCTTCTCAACCAACCGGAGTATCTTGCAGCTCCTGAACTAGTTAATACAATAATTGGTAAATTAACTCCACTCCTCAGGTCTAGATGGGCTGACTTTGCTGTAACAAGGGTTGGCTCTGGCAAGTTCAAATTAGAAATTATATCCGAGTTTCTCGAGTATGAAGCAAATTTGCATATAAAATTCGGTTTTATTTTGTCAGATTCTACAGTTGTCAGTAAAAATCAGCAAAGTCAATCTGTCAAACCTACTAAAGATAAAATTTATTCAATTGCAACCTCTTCCGATTCGTCTTCCAAACAAAAAAGTATTGACGTATTATGTAAGTATTGTCGGTCGAACGAACACGAAGTTAGCGATTGCAAAAATTTTGAATGTCTCTCTTTAGATGATCGTTGGGAGTGGGTGTTAGAGAACAAAGTTTGCCGTAAATGTCTAAAAAAAGGTTTTCACCAGTACAAAACCTGCAAGAAAAGGTGTGGTATAGAAGGCTGTACTGCGGATAGGCGACATCATAAGCTCTTACACAGACCTCGGTCTGTAACCACGGCTCACGTCGAAGTACAGTCGGCGTCATCGATTTCTTCCGAAACCGAAGTACAGTCGGCAACGGAAATTAGTATTAACCCGAAATCGACTACATCTACTAAAGACAAGCAACGGTCTGCCACGGTTGCTCACAACTCTTCTCCCGTGAATCTGTCTAGGCTCAAGCCTCTTTTAAAGGTGATAGCGGTTACTATAAGTGGGCCACTAGGAAGCGTAGACACTTACGCCCTTCTTGATGACGGCAGTTCCGTAACGCTTTTAGACCAATCGATAGCAGACTTAGTGGGAGCCAAGGGCCCTAAATGTAGATTGAATATTGACTGCATTGGTGGCTTACGAAAACAGACTGAAGTAACTTATGTAGACATAAAAGTAAAGGGTCGTCATAGTGACGACACTTTTGAACTTAGGGCGCGGTCTATTTCAAATTTAGGTATAAATAATCAGTCAGCTCGTTTAGATGATGTCATTCAATTTAAATACTTGTCAGACCTAGTAGACGTTCTCTGCTATGAGGACGCAAAGCCCATGCTACTGATAGGAGCCGATAATTGGCAAATGATGCTTCCTAAAGTAGTTCTTCATGGCACTCGTAACCAACCTGCCGCCTCTCTTACGGCATTAGGCTGGGTTCTATTCGGGTATATGTCAAATAGGTCAGTTTTTGATTCTTTTAACCATATCTTTGCCGCTGATGATCATAACGATTTACCTTTGGACGCCCTCATGAAAGAATATTTTAAATTAGACTCTATAGGTATAGTAAAGGTTTGTCATCGTAGTGTTAGTGAAGAACGCGCCTTGAAAATTCTTGAGGAAACTACCAAACGACTAGACTCGGGAAGATATGAAACTGGTTTATTATGGCGCGATAATATCTCTTTTGTTCCGGATAGCCGGGAGTTAGCTTTGGCCAGATTTTCTAGCCTCGAGCGCAAGATGGCCAAGGATAAATCGTATGCTGATGCCTACAAAGACAATATTCGAGGTATGATTAGTAAGGGGTACGCTGAACTATGTACAGGGCCTCCGATAGGGCAGATTCCATGGTATCTTCCTCACTTCGGCATTACTCATCCTCATAAGAAAAAGTTACGCGTGGTCCATGATGCAGCAGCCAAGTGTGCGGGAGTTAGTCTCAATTCGCTGCTTCTGACTGGTCCTGATCTTCTACAGCCACTGCTAGGTATAGTAATGCGCTTTAGGGAAGGCTCCGTTGCCTTGACTGGGGATATCAGGGAGATGTTTCCACAAATTAAGATTAGCCCGGAGGACAGAGACTCTCAACGTTTCTTATGGAGAGATAGCCCCGACTTACCATTACAAGAATTTCGAATGTCCTCGATGATATTTGGTGCGGCATCTAGTCCCTGCACCGCCTTATGGATTAAAAACAAAAACGCTAGTAAGTTTCAATTGCAGTATCCGGATGCTGTAAAATCTATCATCGTAGACCATTATATGGACGACTTCTTAGGTAGTTTTGATAGTGTCAAAGAGGCTGCTCAGCGCGCTTCTGAAATAGTTTTTATTCATAAAGAAGCCGGCTTCGTAATGCGGTCTTGGGTTTCGAATCATAAAGAAGCATTGTCTCTAATCCCTTCTAACTTACATGCGAGTGATACAACTGAAGTAAGTTTAGGTTCCACGTCACCATCACAAATTCGTGTTCTGGGTTTAACCTGGAACGTCAGTGAGGATAAGCTTTATTTTATGAAGTCTCTCCCTAAGGCACCAGTTAAATTTACTAAACGTTCCGTACTATCTTTGTTAATGTCTACTTACGATCCGTTAGGACTATTGACCCCTATTATAATGAAGGGTCGTGTATTATTTCAAAGAACCTGGAAATTAGGTATTGACTGGGACCATGACTTGACAAGCATTCTCATCGATAATTGGAAGAATTGGTTCCTTGAATTAGAGAATTTGTGTAATAGTGCTATTCCTCGGTGCTACATAAACAGCACTGGGTATATAAAAGATGTTCAGCTCCATATCTTCGCCGACGCAAGTGAATGAGCATATGCTTGCGTAGCCTACTGGCGTTTCACATACGACGACGATAGCGTTACATTGTCTTTGATTGGGGGAAAAGGTCGGCTTGCACCCTTAAGACCAGTTTCTATCCCTAGGCTAGAACTGCAAGCCGCCCTTATCGCCTCTCGTTTCTGCACATATGTAATCGATGCGCACAGACGAAAACCTAATCAAACTTTTTACTGGACGGATTCTCTAACCGTCTTAAAGTGGCTCCGTAGCGATGCTTGCACATTTAAAGCTTTTGTCTCGTTTCGGGTTGGAGAGATAGCCGAAACAACCAACATTCAAAATTGGCGATATGTTCCCACAGCTTTAAATATTGCAGACGACGCTACGCGAGATGTCCACAAGTTTTCCACGTCATCACGATGGTTCACGGGACCATCATTTCTTTCTTTTAGATCCTCAATCAGAGTGGCCATGTGAACCATCACGCATCGTCCCTCCGGTGACTGAAGAACTAAAACGTGATTCGGAATGACATATAGCTATCACACCGCAACAACTTCCTTCACCGGTAGTTGCAGACCACCAACGCTTTAGTAGTTGGTTACGTTTACTTCGCGCCACAGCTCGAATACATCAGTGTTCTAGAGCATTTCGGACGATTTTAAATCCAAATTCCAAATTACCTTTAGATCATCTTCGTGATAGTAATAATTTACCTTTGCTTACTGTTCAAGATCTCAACGTTGCAGAGATCCATTTATTTCAAAAGGTACAACTAGATTCATTCTATAAAGATTTGATTTGCATTCAAACAGCACGTCCGGTTTCAAAAGACAGCAGGTTAAGAAACCTTTCTCTTTTATTCGGTGAAGACAAACTACTTCGACTCTCTGGACGCACTGCCGCTGCTGAAGCCATAGAATCTTATCCGATCGTTCTTGATGGAAACCATCGGATCACAAAATTATTAATACACTCCTACCACATCAGATTCGCTCATGGCAATAACGAGCTGGTAGTCAATGAACTGCGACAGAAGTTTTATATCCTCAGCTTGAGACCTGCCGTGAGAGGAACATCACAGAGATGCCAATTTTGCCGCAATCGCAAGGTTATTCCCATGATACCACCATTAGGAGATCTTCCTGACGCAAGACTGGCGCATCATCAACGTCCTTTCAGTCACGTGGGGCTAGATTACTTCGGCCCTCTAAACGTTTCCATTTGCAGACGCACCGCCAAAAGATGGGTAGCCCTATTCACATGCATGACTGTGAGAGCAGTGCATTTAGAAATCGTTGAGAACCTTTCTTCAGATTCTGCCCTGATGGCTTTAAGGCGCTTTATTTCCAGAAGAGGATGCCCAACACATATATACTCCGACAATGGGACTTCCTTCATCGGTGCAGCGAAAATGTTACCGGAACTTTTTAACTTCTGCTCAAATAAGAAGATCGAGTGGCGGTTCATACCACCTTCCGCACCATTTTTTGGAGGTTGCTGGGAGCGACTAGTCCGGTCCGTAAAATCTGCACTTTCCACAACCTTGAAGGAACGTACACCAAAAGAGGAGGTACTACATACACTGCTCCTCGAAGCCGAATGTGTGATCAACTCTAGACCCCTCACCCACGTTTCCGTCGACGTAGACTGCGAGCAAGCGATTACACCATTTACCTTTTTAATTGGGAGTACCAGTAACGAGCCAGATGTCAGGATATTTGACGACCATGACCTTCACAGGCGAGTAGATTGGAGAAAAGCGCAGAGGCTTGCTGACCATTTCTGGCAGCGTTTCGTAAAAGAGTACCTGCCAACTCTAGTTCCACGCAAAAGGCTAGCTCAACAGGTCAAGCTCAAAATTGGTGACTTGGTTTTCATAGCAGATGGAACACTTCCCAGATTTTGTTGGCCTCGCGGACGAATTGTGGCAGTATATCCAGGCAAGGACGGCATAGTGCGAGTAGTAGATGTCGCTACGAAAGGGGGAGTGCTGCGCAGACCTACTCGTAAGGTGGCGCTGCTGGTCGCCGGCCAATAGTAATGGGTGCTTCTCACCGTCGGGGGCCATGTTGGCGATCTACAGCGCATACATCCTTTTTGGCCAATATTTTCAAATTCTCAGTATCATTTTCTTTTTATATTCGAAAACAATTGTTGTATTTGAGTCAAAAAATATACATGAAACACGAACGAGTGGTTTCCTTTGCCATCCTCAACAGTGACATTTATGAGATCGAGAATGGATGGAAACTGAATTTTGACTATATTTTAATTACGAGAATTGCCCCTCTGTTTCTTGTGTTAAAAGCGTCCATATGCTGCGATGAATACTGCTTTCGATTAGGCTGGTCGTACGCTTGTTTGTCACCCTAGTGGTATATAAAGTATTAAGTATATAGATTCTTTATTGTTGGATTTATATTTAATAATATAAATCCAACAACAAAGATATAACAACAATAAAGATATACATATATAGTTGTTGGATTTATATTTTATAATATAAATCCAACAATAAAGATATAACAACAATAAAGATATATGTATATAGTTGTTGGATTTATATTTTATAATAGCGTGCCTAAACACCGATTTCCCAAAAACACCATCGTCGCAGCGGCTTTGGGACGGACCTATCTGTGAGCAAATACGGAATCATCTTTTCAATACGTGTTTGAACTCTGCAGATCGTGCCCGTCTCTTAGCTGTTAGCGAGTGGGAATCTGGTTTGTGGCTACAGGCACTCCCTTCGTCTAATACCGGTACCCTAATAGACTCCTCAAATTTTAGAATAGCGACTTCCCTTCGCTTGGGTGCGCCATGCTGTGCTCCACACCGCTGTCATTGTGGCGTTGTTGTCGACCAGCTCGGACACCATGGTCTCTCCTGCACGAAAAGAGCAGGTAGGTTTTCCCGCCATGCCAGTCTTAATGACATAATCCGCCGGGCTTTTGCCACCGCTAACTGTGCGGCCATTCTCGAATCAAATGGTCTTGTACGGGATGATGGCAAAAGACCGGACGGTATGACTTTGGTACCTTGGAGGATGGGGTGGCCCTTAGTTTCGGACACAACTTGTGCTGATACTCTTGCACCGTCTTATCTTCTCAGGACACAAAATAGGGCTGGCGCGGCGGCTGAATCTGCTGAATGCCTCAAAAGGCGCAAATATAGTAGTCTCGATAGCAGTTATATATTTGAGCCATTTGGGGTGGAAACGTTAGGGCCTTGGGGGCCGAGTGCCAAAAAAATTTTTAAAGAACTTTCGTCGCGTCTGGTCGAAACATTTCGTGACCAAAATGCTGGCCTCTACTTTGCACAAAGAATTAGTGTTGCGATCCAACGAGGCAACGGGGCCAGCATATTGGGAACTTTGCCTTCGGGCAGCGGTTTATTAGATTAGTTTTGTTTTTAGTTTATTTTAATTAGTTTTAATTTAGATGTATTTATTTAATTATAAATTTTAAGTATTCTTTAGTTTTATAGTTGAATTGTATTAATTTTTATCTAATCTCATACTGAAATTTACACATTAAAAAAAGACGTGTGGCACTCGGGGACTGCCGCGGTAAAGCTATTGAATAGCATTTTGTATCAACTTATGCAATTATAATTTTATTTATTTATTTTATTCATGCAGTATTGCTTTTTCTTTGATATTAATTCAAGTTACACTTTTTGAGCGTGGTGACCGATAAGAAAACAATTTTTTCTATTATTAAATAAATAAAACGAGTTTCGTAGAGTCGTACAATACGTCTAATCGCACGCACACAACGCCGTGTCGAAGACTGCCGAACTGAAACAACGTTAGACGATGCACGGCCTTCAAGCCACACCTCCTTGCCCGTCGGAGTGGGGAGCGTGAGGTTTTTTCGTTACGGAATTTCTGGATTCGGTCCCCGCGCTCAAGACCCGCGATAGAAGCTATGCAATAGCTTAAAAACTAAACACAGTATGACAGTCTTTACGCACAAGCTATCAAAATAAATTTAAAAAGTTATTTTTCGATACAGCTCTTCTATGGACAACTGTATCGTAAAATTACTTTTTTACCATTTCGATACAGCTTCAGCCCTGGATACAGGTATTTTAAACAGGTTGCAATGCAAATACATTGCAACTTTGCAAAATTTTTCTACATAATCTGTGAACGCGGCGCCGCGCGGCGCGTCGCGCATGCGCACTACGCATGCTCGATCTGCAAATGGATTTATAAGTAAGAATTATAGCTGTTAAATTAACTTCATGGTTGTATTTAAAATATTATTATCATATATTTCATGAGATTAGATAAAGTAGTGTATGAAACTGCACATAATTAGGTATTACAATACTCGTGTGGTCTATTATAACATTCGCCTTCGGCTCATGTTATAAACTCACACTCGTATTTTAATAACCCTTATTATGCAACAGTTTCATAAACTACTATTATAATATGTATCTAATAGTATGCTTCCTACATGAAAACTAACTTGCTACTTCCGACTTGCAGAGCAAAGCTTGGAGTTTCAAACTACGGGATCGAATCCGGAACGAAGAAATTTGACGGAGAACCAAAGTGGTCGACATAGCTGTCAGCGAGCTGAAGAGGTAGTGGGCTGGGCATATCTGCCGAGTCAGCGATGGCAGATGGGGAGGAAAGTCCTAGAGTGACCGACGACTTCAAAAAAGTGGTTGGTAGCGGTTGGATGCGGAAAGCGGACGATCTCATGTGGTGGAAAGCATTGGGAAAGGCCTACCATCCAGCAGCGGGCAGATACTGGCTGATAATGATGATGATGTAATAGTAATGATAATTCGTGATATTGTAATATAATCGAATGCAATGTTTTGTTTTGTTGTATCTTGTTAAAAATAGAGAACTTTATTAACAGTATATATGTATAACCATATAAGAAGTAATACTAATGTACTGTATGGCTACTTCCTGATTCTCTCTCGACCTCACCTCTGAGAGGAGCCTGGAACAGTTTGTATGGCGCCGTACGCAAACACGCCCATTCACGCTCTGCACAGCTAGTCATTGTTTATTATTAATAGTTATAGACGCGACATTTGTATGAAGTGACCGAGGTGTGGTATAACCGAATAGGCAATGTTGCAGAATATTGCGTTTCCAACATTTACATTACTAGTATTATTCGGCAAAGTTAGATAGTTAGGCATCTGTTCGGTTATGTACTAATTCGGAAAGTGAGTAATTTTTCTGCGTTCTCCAACTGACAAACCTTTTCATAAAACCCTTTTGCAGCCAAATCGTGCCCCATGGGCTGAAAGTGTCAAACTATACTTTAATTACCTAATGGACAATACGGTCAAAGTAATTATATAGAGGCGCGGGTTATTTACGCACTTTGGGCACTTTTCTCACCTCCATTGCCTCCATGAAAACTTGTTGAAGAAAGAAATGTACTATAGATATAGAATGCGTATAAATGAAAGAGATGCATATAATTACTAGTTGAGCGATGCTGGAGAGACTTTATATACTGGGAATTACAGAAATATAAATTAATATTTCTGAGCTACCTAATCCGAAATCTCTCTCTCACATGTCTCAGTTCTCACCTCAGCGTCCACATATTTGAACAGCTATCAGAAAATCGTATTGGTGGACTTTCACCCCAAAACTTTTTTTTCACATCGCCCTTGATTCTCACACTGCTTCTACTCATCGTTGTTTCTCGGTCATCGTCGGCGGTGAGGCAAGGATCTTAATACGGTTATGCTCAGATACAGATAATACAAGTTTTTTTTTTTTTTTTTTTTTTTTTTTATACTACATCGGGTGGCAGACAAGCATACGACCCGCCTGATGTGAAGCGGTTGCCGTAGCCATATTAACGCTCGCAACATAAAATATCGCTCGCGCACCGCCACCCCCGCTGCCAACGCAGCATCTCCTTCCTTTCTCTCTGGTGACCTCACTCACTCGCAGGAACACAACAACCCTCAAAGGAATTGTTATTTGGCTGCGGTATTCTGTGAGGTGGAGGTACATTCCCCAAGTCGGGTAGCTTACAATTACGCTCCCTACCTCTCTTAAATAGTAATTTATAAATAGTAACAGAATACTTTAAATTACTAGCTTCGTACTCTGTTCCTATTGGTCGTAGCATGATAATATTATTAAAACTCACGTGAGACATTATACTAAATTAATTAAATAAATTAAACGGGTCGTGTCTGGACATTCGCCCTGATGAAGGTCTCCTTTTGAGATCGAAACTAGTCGGCTTTCCCGACAAAAAGACGTGAGTGACCCGTTTAATTTATTTAATTAATTTCGTAGCATGATGTTGTGTATGTAGTCCTTCCTTCCTCGATTAATGGGCTATCTAACACTAAAATATTTTTTCAATTAGAACAGTGGTTCTTGAGATAATAGGATTCAACCAAACAAACGAACTCCTTAGCTGTGTAATATTAGTATAGATGTGAAGGTATTTTCATTAAAATAAAATAAAAATAACTTAAAAAATAAAAAATATAATTTTCGGACAACTAAAGGGTCCATTTATGGTCTTAATCGTTGTAAGACTATTGTATATTTACATTGGTCTCGTTGTGCGACTTGGAAAACGCGTCAGCTTTTCGTCATGTGCATGTGTGGTAGGATCACCAATTTTTTTTTTACAAGATAACAGTATTATTATGTTCGGTTTCCCATTTCTAGTACACGTTTTTAACTATAGGGATAATTGTAAAAATTGCGCCTGCAATTCTAATTCTGTTTAATTAAAGCACAGTATAAGTAAAAGTACTACCTACGTATTAAAGTCTATTCTAAAATTACTGTACTGCTCTGTATTCTGTAATTAGTTTGTACTCTTTTATAGAGTTTAAAGAGAAAATAGCTCTTTGAGTTAACTGATGCCGGACGGTCCGGAACCCGATATCTTAAGGAAGTGGCTGTACTCTATACCTGTAGTACCTAATTTTATAGTGATCTGTTAGTACAAGCTTAATTACATTTTACGTAATTTTGGTGATGATCGGTAGGTAACCAAAATGGTTCATTGTACCCAAACACTTCGTTGCAATGGTCATGCATCGGGATTTTGAGTACAATTCCGGGATTTAAATAAATTAAGACTGACTTCAATACGTGTATCTATATACATGTAATAAAATCAGTTTTTATTTATTATTAAATATTGTTACAGGAAAAAAATATTTTTTTTTAAATAAGAAACTTTCTGTTTATATTTCGCTACCCCCAAAAGCGTCAAACTTATAATTAGAAATTTGCTAGAATAAGGTAATTCATTAGTTTATTTGCTAGAATAAGGTACATTCATTACATCTAGGTCAATATATAATTTTTGGTCCATTCTTATTCTGTCATTGTGTAAAGCGTGCAAATATTCATCATCATCATCATCAGCCTGTATCTACCCACTGCTGGATATAAGCCCTCCCAAATGCTTTCCACCAGATACGATCTCGCGCCTTCCGCATCCATCCGCTCCCAGTCGCTTTCTTAAGGTCATCGGCCCCATCTAGTAGGAGAGCGCCCAACACTTCGTCGTCCTACGCGCGGTCTCCACTCTAATACTCGGCAGATGTGACCGACCCATTGCCACTTCAGCTTGCAAACTCTGAAGTGCAAATATTAAATTCTTACAATTGGCGAGAACATCACGATCGCCATATAGAAGATTTAAATTGAATTTAAAGTTGCGGGTATATCCAGTTCAAAATAAATTAAATATACAAAATTTTCTAATGACATCAGCATTTAGGCATAAAAGTAGAGATTACACGCAGAATCACGTACACACATTACCCTGTCTTTATGCCTGTGAATACTATGCTAGCTACGCATAACAAATGGCTGGCTCGAAACTGGCACATGCATAGGGTTGCCAGGCGTCCGGATAAAGCCGGACATAGGCTTTTTGATTGCGTGTCCGGCCAAAATGAGCGGTGTCCGGATTGTCCGGGTTTTGTTAGGTTTTTCACATTACGCAAACGTGCGAGAGCGCCGAGCTTGACCGAGCGCAGAGCGAGTCGAGCGTTGATTTTATATACAACATATACATACACACCTATTAATACTGAGACACAAAATCCTCAATAATGTAGGGTGCCCAGCTTTTTTATCCAAATGTCCGGCCAAACTTGCTGGTCTGTCCGGCTATTACATTTGGCGACCTAGCAACCCTACATGCACACATGATTTTAAAATGCGTTCACTAACATCTCCATTTACGTCTGAGTAACTCGCCACATGAAGGCGTTTATTAAGACTCCTTTACATTAGCGAATAGATCGCTTTGGCGTGTGAGAGTTGATCTGTGGTTGTACGTTTTGTGTGAAGTTGTGGAATCAACTTCCTCCAGCGGTATTCTCAAATAAATACGACATTCAAGAACAGAGTCAATATTTCCCTTAAAAGGCTGGCAACGGATCGGTGAATTACGAGGAACAGTGTGCCTTATTAACAATGGAATGGAAATAAAATGTATTTCCATGAAAAAAGGTTTAAAAATAAGGTATCATGACGGTCCCTACGTATAAAGCGACATGTCAAAAATGGCAATTTTTGTTTATTGCTTAAATTGCTATAAATTGCCCGTAAAAAACATTTTCTTTTTTATTTTCTTGATTGTATATAATCAAAAAGTAAGAAATTAACTTATTTGTCCAATAATAATATTCTTTAATTACTATATCGTAGTATAAGCAGACATGTCGGAAATGACGTGTCGCTTTATACGTAGGGACCGCCGAATTTATGTTTGCCTAGAAAGATGTTTGCGACATACCAGTGTCTGTATCTGCCTAGTGTTTATCTATCTATCAGTGATGCACCTGGGGGGATGGCCCCCCCACTGGTATATTGTCGACGCTGCAAAAATTCTATATCCTATCTTGCCCGTATTCAGCGCGTTCGACGCACGATCGTAAATGTACAAGCACTCTTAATATTTCATACACGACCTAGCAACCAGATTATGTATCTAAGACACGTGCGCGTTGCGTCTAGAATATGCGATCACTTGAAAGAAATAATACCGATCGAGTAATGTTGGTCGTTTAGTTATGTTGAAACTAATACTTTTAGATTTTTACTACAATTTCGGGGTGTGGTTCTCACCTGCGCGTGGTGCAACCTGCTGACTGACAAACGAGGCTCTGGCGAAAAGAGAGGTAGGGCATAGCGTATATTTTAAGCTGCCCGACTGGGGAAGTACTTCCACCTCACGGTATTCTGTGAGGTGGAAGTACTGCAGCCAAATAACTCCCTTAAGGGTTGTTGTGTTCCTGCGAGTGAGTGAGGGTCGGCGACCCTTTGGTGTTGCCGATCTTCATGGGCGGTGGTGATTGCCTTCTATCTGGTGACACATATGCTCATTGGACCCCTCCCCTCTTATAAAAAAACAATATTCTTTTTAACTCTCGACGCCAAAGTCGTGTTTTAAACTTGGTACACAAGTCATGATTGCAGTAATAGATTGCTATAGACAACAACTCGAAGAAATTTTAAGTATATGGTATAGTAAACTAGTATCTGCGCGCGGCTTTGTCCCGTGTGGTCACTATACTCTTGATTAAAATTATAAATAATAAATATTCCTCGACAAACTACACTTCTAAACGCCATCTTGTCCTAAACTACTCGTAAGTAAAGCTTGTACATAAGTACTAGATAACTGATAATAATAATCGGATGGTCTGCCTGATGTGAAGCGGTTACCATAGCCCATTGCGTTAATACTAACGCTCGCAACATAAAATATCGCTCGCACGCCGCCACCTCCGCTGCCAATGCAGCATCTCCTTCATTTCTGGTAACCTCACTCTTTCACAGGAACACAACAACCCTCAAGAGAATTAATATTTGGCTGCGGTATTCTGTTAAGTGGAAGTTTTTCCTAATAAACAACCCTCAAGAAAATTGTTATTTAGCTGTGGTATTCTGTGAGGCGGAGGTTCTTCTCCAGTCGGGCAGCTTACAAATACGCTGTATCCTACCTTTCTTTCGCCAGAGCCTCTTTCGCTAGCCGGCAGGGTGCACTGCGTGCAGGTGAGGTTGGCTTTGGCTAAAGATCGATACTCATTTCTCAGTCCATCACGGAGAGATACTCCGAACCTACAAGTATTCACATAATATTTTCTAACTTACGACAGCACTTAAAATATCAGCTATAAAGTTTAAGTTGAGCTCGTTTAGTGCGATAAAAGAGTTAGAATCGTAAAATTAAAGTTAAAGGGGTAGTTACCTAAAAAGATAACTTTGACTTTGAATGGGATCTTAACTTGGATTGTAAGTATAAGTGATACCATTTAACTTTCAACTTAATTTAAAAGTTTAAACATCATTTGCGTTGGTGAGATTCAGATGGGTAAGTTGATGTTTCTTCTTCATTTATAATATTGATTGTCCATTTTTCCAAATAAGCCTAAGGTCCGCTTGATACGTCCGCGCCTTGGCGCTTGCAACACGAGGCGAGTATCACTTGCAAGTCGCCAACAACCGCTGCTCGCCCGTATAAATGTAACGTAATATTCCCGTCTCTCGGGTAGTGTTCCTTATTACTAATCGATTCCCCCGTGGAATAATCTTGTCCCTGTTAATAGGTCGCCATTTGTTACGATCCCTGCATGGAGGGCATCGTGCAACATAATATTAGAACTTTATAATAAAAGTTTGCAATCATCTACTGTGGAGATACTTCCCCGATTAGGTTACTTCAATTTGGGCCAGAAATATTAGTGTGCTTATGTTTCTTTCGTCAGGACGTAATTCCCTAACAGACTGTGAGCACTATACGTAGGTGGGATTGAATTAGGTTAAAAAGAAGATACTAGCCACATATATGAGTAAAGTAGGTAACTAATAGGGGGCCATCCATAAATTACGTCACACGTGGAGGGGGTCGTTGAAGTGTGACATTGTGTGACAAGAGGGTGGGAGGGGTCCTAAATTTTGTGACGTGACATTTCAAAATCTATTATAATCTGTTAACACGAACTTTGAACTATTAACGAAAAACTCAAAAACATTTGCAACTCTAGATGTAAATTTGCAAAATATGTGTCGTCACACTAGGGAGGTGAGGAGTCTCACAAATGTGACCAGCTGTGACAAGGACGGGGGGAGGGGTCAAAAAATCATGAAATTCGTGTAATTTATAATATATTACAGTTAGTATTCACCCACACAAACACATGCACATACACCCACACAAATCCTGCACACACACCTCACACACATACCCCACACAAACTTAAAATTTTAGCTATTCTATAATGTGTATTGTAACTGTGTCTGTTTATCGTTTTTTTATTACTGTTTCTTGGTACTTTGTGCCATCCACATTTCGCGGGGAGGGAACTGGTGCACTGAGATACAGGCCTCGGCTTAGTTCAGGCGCCAGTCCCTCTTTATTTAAAAAATTGTAACATCTATCTGTATGCACTTGTTGTAAAACTGTTTTATAGAGAGAGAAAATAAACGATTTTGAATTGAATTGAATAGTACCTATATAAGTCAGCATGGACCACGGTCGGTGCAACCAGGGGCTCTTCCGCCGAAGCTGAGGCCGATTATCATCCGATTTTTTGATTGCGATTATCAAACTTTAACTTAGTTTGGCGGTTATTGGGTTTAGCTTAGCTGGTAGAAACCAAAGAGCTCTACTGACTAAGCTGAAGATTTTTGTCATTAACTTAAATCTAAGATATATATTTGCGAACAAAAAATTCGATGGTAAGGGCCCCTGGTCGAAACGTCAGACAATATTAGAGGTATTTATGATTATGCATGATCGCGTTAATTCCCGTGCTTATTATAATTTTAATTACGCAATGTGAAAGTTTAAAAGTTATTATAAATAATTTGATCTTCCCAAAGTTTGACTGGTACAGAATGTTCATTAAGTTCGTCTTTTGTACTTTTAATTTCGACGTCAATCAAATGTAAATAAGTACTTTTTTTGTGATTCCTTAAATATGCACTGGCCGTGTGGTTTCCGGCAGACTAGAATAGAATCACTCCGTCTCTTCCCGTGGATGTTGTACAAGGCGACTAAGGGAAATACATTATGAAACATCGATCAGACCTCCCCAAACCGTCTGGCCAGCGTGGGGATTGTAGGCAAAATCCTCCTTCTGTCTGGGACGGACGAGAGAGGGTCGTGCTCCTGTAGTGGAGACTAAAATGACCTGTTAACGATGATCTATGCAAATTCCGTATCGGGACGGGGTCCCACTACACATTCCCACCACTGTGCCTCGTGGTACCGCTACATAAACAATGATATTTGTGCAAATTGTGAATGTTTTTACATGCCCAGTCAAACAAACTCAGTATTTTTTAAACCCAAAATATTTACAAAACGGTATCTATCTGCTATGACCCATGAATCGTATTCGGTGGAAAGCATTTGGGAAGGCTTATATTCAGCAATGGGTAGGTACTGGCTGATGATGATGATGACCTATGACTCAAGAAAATATTATGCGCCCAGAAATCCTTTATGCACTTTAGTTATATAAATTGCGTTAAGTCTTCTTTGTAAGAATTTCTCTGTCAATTTTTACGATCAACGTAGATCTAAGTACGTTACAAATTTATTTTTACTTTTTATAATAATTTAACTACACAACATTGACGAGCTCGGTGACGTAGCGGTCAATGATGCGGCTTCGACACCAACGCTCGTGGGTTCGATTCCCACACAGGACAAACATTTGTGTGCATGAACATGTCTGTTTGTCTTGGTCTGGGTGTTTTTTATGAATCATAAGTATGTATTTACAAAAAAAAAAATGTATTTACGTATGTTTATCAGTTGTCTAGTACCCATAACACAAGTTTCGCTTACTTTGGGGCTAGATGGTGCTGTGTAATTTGTCTGACAATATTTATTTTATTTTTTTATTATTGACACTTGAGAGTTCTGTCAGTGCATTTGTAATGAAAATCTGAATAGAATTATTCAATAAAAAGAGCATGTCACTTTTTTAGCCAAAATAAAACATAGTCAAACTGTTCTAAATTCTACTCAAAAGGAAGGTGATGTCGGTTTGACAGAGAGGCAATCAGTATCCATATTGAACGTACATAGTATCTACTATTATTTCCTTACACTGTGATGCAGATTAATGGATTGAAAATTCATTGAGTTGAGAATAGGCATTGCATAGATTTAGAACAGACTAGACATCCCAAACCATCCTAGAGTATGACGTACACGCGTCAACGCCCCAAATTAAGTTTTTAAGTTTGTGTCCAAACGCGTTAGTGATAAATCTCGTCGTTGACAACATAAGCTTGAAGTTGACGGACCGCTGTCACGTTGTTTTTAAAAAGATTTTGTTTTTCGTAAAAACAGCATTAAATGATGCGTGTGACGTCATTTGATTATGAAAAACTGGGCAAGTGCGAGTCGGACTCGCACAGAAAAGTATTCGTTTAGGTATTCGATATTGTTAATTTTTGTATCAAAGTGTACTAGCAAATATTTATTATAATATATTGAAAAAAAAAGCGCAACTAACTTCATTCTTTAAAGTATTTTGTAGTATTATTTCAAATACTACAAAATACTTTAAAGAATGAAGTTAGTTGTTAAAAAATTGTAACATCTATCTGTATGCACTTGTTGTAAAACTGTTTTATAGAGAGAGAAAATAAACGATTTTGAATTGAATTGAATAGTACCTATATAAGTCAGCATGGACCACGGTCGGTGCAACCAGGGGCTCTTCCGCCGAAGCTGAGGCCGATTATCATCCGATTTTTTGATTGCGATTATCAAACTTTAACTTAGTTTGGCGGTTATTGGGTTTAGCTTAGCTGGTAGAAACCAAAGAGCTCTACTGACTAAGCTGAAGATTTTTGTCATTAACTTAAATCTAAGATATATATTTGCGAACAAAAAATTCGATGGTAAGGGCCCCTGGTCGAAACGTCAGACAATATTAGAGGTATTTATGATTATGCATGATCGCGTTAATTCCCGTGCTTATTATAATTTTAATTACGCAATGTGAAAGTTTAAAAGTTATTATAAATAATTTGATCTTCCCAAAGTTTGACTGGTACAGAATGTTCATTAAGTTCGTCTTTTGTACTTTTAATTTCGACGTCAATCAAATGTAAATAAGTACTTTTTTTGTGATTCCTTAAATATGCACTGGCCGTGTGGTTTCCGGCAGACTAGAATAGAATCACTCCGTCTCTTCCCGTGGATGTTGTACAAGGCGACTAAGGGAAATACATTATGAAACATCGATCAGACCTCCCCAAACCGTCTGGCCAGCGTGGGGATTGTAGGCAAAATCCTCCTTCTGTCTGGGACGGACGAGAGAGGGTCGTGCTCCTGTAGTGGAGACTAAAATGACCTGTTAACGATGATCTATGCAAATTCCGTATCGGGACGGGGTCCCACTACACATTCCCACCACTGTGCCTCGTGGTACCGCTACATAAACAATGATATTTGTGCAAATTGTGAATGTTTTTACATGCCCAGTCAAACAAACTCAGTATTTTTTAAACCCAAAATATTTACAAAACGGTATCTATCTGCTATGACCCATGAATCGTATTCGGTGGAAAGCATTTGGGAAGGCTTATATTCAGCAATGGGTAGGTACTGGCTGATGATGATGATGACCTATGACTCAAGAAAATATTATGCGCCCAGAAATCCTTTATGCACTTTAGTTATATAAATTGCGTTAAGTCTTCTTTGTAAGAATTTCTCTGTCAATTTTTACGATCAACGTAGATCTAAGTACGTTACAAATTTATTTTTACTTTTTATAATAATTTAACTACACAACATTGACGAGCTCGGTGACGTAGCGGTCAATGATGCGGCTTCGACACCAACGCTCGTGGGTTCGATTCCCACACAGGACAAACATTTGTGTGCATGAACATGTCTGTTTGTCTTGGTCTGGGTGTTTTTTATGAATCATAAGTATGTATTTACAAAAAAAAAATGTATTTACGTATGTTTATCAGTTGTCTAGTACCCATAACACAAGTTTCGCTTACTTTGGGGCTAGATGGTGCTGTGTAATTTGTCTGACAATATTTATTTTATTTTTTTATTATTGACACTTGAGAGTTCTGTCAGTGCATTTGTAATGAAAATCTGAATAGAATTATTCAATAAAAAGAGCATGTCACTTTTTTAGCCAAAATAAAACATAGTCAAACTGTTCTAAATTCTACTCAAAAGGAAGGTGATGTCGGTTTGACAGAGAGGCAATCAGTATCCATATTGAACGTACATAGTATCTACTATTATTTCCTTACACTGTGATGCAGATTAATGGATTGAAAATTCATTGAGTTGAGAATAGGCATTGCATAGATTTAGAACAGACTAGACATCCCAAACCATCCTAGAGTATGACGTACACGCGTCAACGCCCCAAATTAAGTTTTTAAGTTTGTGTCCAAACGCGTTAGTGATAAATCTCGTCGTTGACAACATAAGCTTGAAGTTGACGGACCGCTGTCACGTTGTTTTTAAAAAGATTTTGTTTTTCGTAAAAACAGCATTAAATGATGCGTGTGACGTCATTTGATTATGAAAAACTGGGCAAGTGCGAGTCGGACTCGCACAGAAAAGTATTCGTTTAGGTATTCGATATTGTTAATTTTTGTATCAAAGTGTACTAGCAAATATTTATTATAATATATTGAAAAAAAAAGCGCAACTAACTTCATTCTTTAAAGTATTTTGTAGTATTTGAAATATACTACTTACTAAAAATTAAATAGAATTTACAAATTACTAATTAGAAGTTAAATTTTATTGTTTGTATTCCATTACCGCACATAAATAATTAGTTAGGATGGCTTTGTTCATGAAATATTAAAAAAAATAACTACATACCAAATTCTCTTAGTAATAGTAGAAAGGTCAAGAGAAGAAAAATCTTAGGAAATTTAATATGCTTTAATTTAATTCCAAGGTGGTGCTTTTATGCAAGCTTCAAAAGTTCGACAACACAAAAATGGTAATAATTATCTGAACCCCCAATTGTCGGGTTTTTAAATTATTTGTTATAATATACGTTAAAGCTGTCCGACTGGGGAAGTACCTCCAGTTCACACAATACCGGAGCCAAATAAAAATTTCCTTCGGGGTTGTTGTGTTCCTGCGAGTGAGTGAGCTCACCAGAAAGAAAGGAAGTAGTATAAGCTGGCAACGGACCGGCGACCCCTTGGAGTTGCTGATCTCTATGGGCGGTGGTGATTGCTTTCCATCAGGTGACCCACAGGCTCCCTGACAAAAAAATATGTCCCAATTTTGAAATCCTTATGCGATCACTGCCCGTCCGCTAAACTGTAGGTATATTAACATCTACCTGGATCAGGATTATCATTTACTATGCTATTTTCTTTGACATTTTTAATGCCAAAGTTCAATAAGTCGAAATGTCAAGAATTTGACGCGAAATATAAAAAAATAATTAACATAATATATTATATAAAATACAAATCATATCGTATTTTATTGTACATATACAAGTATAATGCATAGCGACTCAGTATTATACGGTACATTTACATCTCTAGTCATGGAAATGACCCTACAGACAAATGTAACACATACTTCCTTGATTTACTACATACATCAAACTTTGTATAACTTTATGCAGGCACACACCTGTTAATTTTCATACATTGGTAACGATTAACAGGAGAGTTTGTAAAAAAATAAGTAGATACATACAGTTCTTATTACGCATAGACCTTTTTTATATATGAGGGGGGCAAACGAGCATGTGGATTACCTACCATTCATTTGGATGATAGATCAATGTTATTAGGCATAAATTTTAGGGTAGTGTTGGAAGTGACAGCCAGAAAAGTATAAAAACCGGCGCGAACACGTGCCGATTCTCATTCCGTTGCGAGTCGCCGAAGCGTCAACATCACATCATATTTTCATTTCGAGTACTTTTGTAGAAACTCTAGCCGTTTGTTTAAATTTCGTTGTAATTTGGATTAAATCAGTGGCTTGGAAGCTGCCGTTAATGTCATTTTTTTAATATTTTCATAACGAAATGCTAAAATCAGAAGTTGGATAGAATTCATCGCCATTTAACCGCCCTATTTTTGACAGCTACAGGTTTTTCATAGAAGTCGAACAGTAACCGATCTCGTCATGAGGACAAGGGTCGGCGTCGCGATTCCAGACGCCGGGATCGCATTCCAGACAACGAACTGCTGCAGGAGATGGCAGCAATGCGATCCCGACTGCGAGCGTTGGAAGTGCGTGCAGGGAGCCGGCCTAGGCGGTCGGCACGCCGTCCGGCGTCCTCGCCGCGCACGCCACCAGCCCGGCGCTTGCCGAGCTTGTCGAACGCGCCACCGCCATCCCGGCGTGAGTTCAGTGCGCAGTTGTTGTCGTTGCCACCGCGTGCAGCGAGCTCACGGCGTGAGTCGCCGTCTCAGCGCGCATCTGGCACATGGCGCGAGATATCGTGCCGGCCAGCGGTCCGCACGTCGCTGCCACCGCGTGCAGCGAGTTCGCGGCGCGAGTCGCCATCCCAGCGTGTATCTGGCACGCGGCGCGAGTTATCGTGCCGGCCAGCGGTCAGCACGTCGCTGCCACCGCGTGCAGCGAGCTCGCGGCGCGAGTCGCCATCCCAGCGTGTATCTGGCACGCGGCGCGAGTTATCGTGCCGGCCAGCGGTCAGCACGTCGCTGCCATCGCGTGCAGCGAGCTCACGGCGCGAGACGCCGTCTCAGCGTGCATTTGGCACGCTGCGTGGATCATCGTGCCGGTCAATGGCCCGTACACGATGCCGAGCGTCGTCCCTGTCGAGACGACGGACACGGTGGCGGCCCGCCACCAGCGTCCCTGCCGCCGGTGCTGCCGAGCGAGGCGCCCGCAGAGCCTACCCATGCTGCGGAGTCCATCTCCGAGCAGGCCGTCAGCGATGCGAGCATGCCGCTTGGGGTCACGAATCATCTCGTGGATGCTATTCGTTTCATCAACACCTCGGTGAGATCCAACCAATATTTTTATCCAAGTTTGCACAATGAAGTTGACCGTCTAACCGTAGAACTAAATGCCTAATTGGGGCGAATATGAGTGCAAACCTTTGTGTCCGAAAACACCCGATATCGCCAATATTTTATTTGAGGTGATGAGTATCAATTCGGATAGTTATTCCACATACGCTAATTACGCCCGTCGATCGTTATTTGACTGCGTATAGTACAGGGACTAAGTGACGAATTGATTTCGACATCTAGTATGTTGCGTACTGCCCAAAGAATATTTTTTTGTCAAAAAAAAATAAGCATACGCCTAGTAATCCTATTACGTAAACAATGTTTAGATGACGGTAGATTTTTGCAATCCTAAAATGAATTCAGGCGAAAGTCTTAGTACTAGTGGTTTATCTAATGCAAAAACTATGTTTGTACCATCGAGTCACCATTCATACCCGAGTTGTGTTCATTTGGTAACAAGCATGGGCATAAGATCGAATTGTTTTGCCAAATAAAAATCCGAGACGCACAATAAAAATGAAGTTAATTTTAACTACCCACTTTGCTATTTAAGAACTTGACTATTCAATTTGGCAATTGAAATATTTTTGTGTTTACGTTTGATGTTTACATGTCTGTAATTTTACGTTAAGTACGTTCCGATTTATTTACCGAAATTAGTAAAGCGGCACATTCTCGAAGGTGAAAACGTTATTTTGTGGTTTCACCGTTTTATTTCAACTCTGATATAGTGTGTTGGCATATCAATAATCAATAGAGATGCCTAATAAGTGTGTAAGCCGTACTAGAAGCTACTCCGGAAGTAGTTCTGGGAGACGTTCCAGAATTCGTTCTAGGAGCCGTGATTCTCGTCTTAAACATCTAGATTCATGTTCTAGACACCGTGATTCGTGTTCTAGATGTCATGATTTATATTCTAGTCGTAAACGCAGATGACATAGCTGTTTTAGCAATGTATTAACTCAACAAATGCAACAAATTCTAGATCAATTGACATCATTGAGGACAGCGTCGAACGTCTCTACCGTGGCTACGTGGGCCGAGTGGCCTTGTGTCTCTGGTGACGTCGCCGCTGCAGCCGCCGTTGGCAGAGACTATGCCGATGGTCTGGGTGCTGTGAGTGAGTGAGAGCTGGTGCTGCGAGTCAGCGCTCTGCAGCTCCGCTTTCGCCGGGGTATTCCGTGAGTGCTACTACGGATCGAGGCCCCAGCACGACTGATCGTACAATAGATGCTATACGATCCAATCAATACTACGGTGAGATCTAACCAAGCTATTTTTAAATCGCTGGCGTCGCATTGGCTATTAAGAATTTAAGCTTCTGTGCGTTAAGAAGCCAGATATACCAAACGTTTTATATGAGGTCATGAGTACTAGCTCGCCGATCTTTACTAAAGTTACTTATAGTCAAAAGGTTAAGTGACCAGCCAATTTCGGCAATGCAAAAAAGGGGTATTACGGATCCACAAAGCCGTGCCTCTGCCATGAATGCAAAACTAGAGCCACATGAATAAGTGGCATTCTTTTCTAATTATTTTAAATCAAATACATCCAATAAAAAGTTTAGTAATAGTTCGCATCCTATAATAGTTATGTCGAAAAGTCACAAGTAGATCTTGATATCATTCTGAAGCGAAGATTTAACGACGGTAACTGTGCTAAGGGACCTAAAACTGATTCGCAATGGTGGCGATAATGGTCAAAAGGGTTTTGTCCATAATTCTTCTAAAATTGAGCCAAATGGTTTTTGTAGAAAACCTCGTCACAAGGTCGTGACTTGTTTTGCGATATGGTACATGAGATATGCGATAATGCACTCCAAACGCTGATGGGATTGTCCATCAATCTGAGGAACTGCTTGTTTTTGTCACCTTAGATGGAATACTTAGGTCGCGCTATAAGTCATAGTCAGGTACAGCCGAGCGATAGTAAAATCAAAGCATTGTCGATTCTGCTGAGCAAAAATTGTTACAAAGTAGTTAACTAGGTAGCCCATGGTAAGGTAGTTGGTGGGTGTACCTTCAAGATTTAGATTTTGTTTGCACAATAAAGATGGGCATTTCTGTGACATATACTATCTGGGTGGGAGCCCTGGTAATATATGCGCCGTTCAAAGGCCAGTAAGGTTTAGATGCAGAACCTTAAAATTTGTTAACGAATAAGCCTACAATAGTACAAATTCGATTGTTTTGTTTAATTTGATTGCAGGCTTGAGCTGAACGGTCTTCGCGACTCGTTGATATATGCAGCGTCTGCAGCTGATGCTGGGTGTGCTGCTGCACGCCTCTGTGGCGCGCTGTGACGAACGCTCCAGCAGATGCTGGGTGCGCTTGTGACTAGTGCTCCGGCAGATGTTGAGCGCGCTGCGTCATGTGGCCGACGCACTCACTGACGCTAAATGTGCCGCTACGCGCCTATGCTGTGCGCTGTAGTAGTTGATGCTCCAGCTGATACTGGGAGCGCTGCCGGGAGGTTCAGCCGATGCTGGGATCGCTGCCAAGCACTACAGACGTTGCTGGGTGCGAAATATTTGTCCTACCGTGGTTAAAACAGATCGGTCGTATTCTGTTAGTTGTGTGAGCAGACCTCACATGCTAATCATGTGAGCAGACCTTACACGCTAGTAGTGTGAGCAGACCTCACATAGTCACTCTAGTGGGCAGACCCCATTGCATACGTCGTTAGTACCGTACATACTAGTAGTGTGAGCAGACCTCACATAGTCACTCTAGTGGGCAGACCCCGTTGCATATGTCGTTAGTGAGCAGACCTCACTTAGTTGCCATTGCGGTGACACATAATAAGATGAACATTTGTTCCGCAGCTTATGATGATGTTCCTCCAGAGTCAGACGAGGTGGATGTCGGCGAACTGAAGCTGAACCTCGAGCTGCAAAGTCTACCGGTTCCTCAAGATGAAGCAGTCCCTAACACATCTCGAGGCGGTGAAGAACCAGAACCTGAAAGCAAGGGAGCCCGAGGACGGCCTCCTGTCAGGAAAGGCCGTGTTGGAAGTGACAGCCAGAAAAGTATAAAAACCGGCGCGAACACGTGCCGATTCTCATTCCGTTGCGAGTCGCCGAAGCGTCAACATCACATCATATTTTCATTTCGAGTACTTTTGTAGAAACTCTAGCCGTTTGTTTAAATTTCGTTGTAATTTGGATTAAATCAGTGGCTTGGAAGCTGCCGTTAATGTCATTTTTTTAATATTTTCATAACGAAATGCTAAAAGTAGTTTATTTTTACAGCAAGATATTATTATACACAATACAAGGTCAAACGCCTTCTTAACACTTAGGGACTCGCGTCTCAATTTGTGACACAAATACTCGCAACCGGGTTCACTGGACGACCCACTATAAAAACGTAAATTATTCCGAAACCTTAAATAAAATTTGAATTTTCTTTTTTTATGACGATAATATATGTATAAAGAACAACAAGACAAATTAATAAAAAACTGATAGGTATTTATTGTTTTGAAATTAAAAATTAGCTATTACAAAAAGATAACAAATTTCTACCAATTATCTGACATTTTTTTCGCAGAAGGCTATAATTTCTATAATTATCTATGTCTAACAAAATATTTTCTATTTTCATAAACTACTATAATGTACTTACTAAAAGGAAGCAACATTGAGATCATTTGCTTAAGACCATCCTAAGGCTTTTGCCACCGCTAACTGTGCGGCCATTCTCGAACCAAATGGTCTTGTACGGGATGATGGCAAAAGACCGGACGGTATGACTTTGGTACCTTGGAGGATGGGGTGGCCCTTAGTTTCGGTTTTCACATCGGAAAGGCCCTTGATTCTCACACTGCTTCTACTCATCGTCGGACTTGAGGCAAGGACCGTAATATGGTTATGTTCAGATATAGATAACATAATACAATAGTAACAGAATACTTTAAATTACTAGCTTCGTACTCTGTTCCTATTGGTCGTAGCATGATGTTGTGTAGTCTATAACCTTCCTCGATTAATGGGCTATCTAACACTGAAATATTTTTTCAATTAGAACAGTGGTTCCTGAGATAATAGGGTTCAACCAAACAAACAAACTCCTTAGATGTGTAATATTAGTATAGATGTGAAGGTATTTTCATTAAAATAAAAATAACATAAAAAATAAAAATGATGATTTTCGGACAACTAAAGGGTCCATTTATGGTCTTAATCGTCGTAAGAATATTGTATATTTACATTGGTCTCGTTGTGCGACTTGGAAAACGCGTCAGCTTTTCGACATGCGCTCCAGGTAGGATCGCCAATTTTTTTTACAAGATAACAGTATTATTGTGGTCGGTTTCCCATTTCTAGTACACGTTTTTTGCTATAGGGTTAATTGTAAAAATTGCGCCTGCAATTCTATTTCTGTTTTATTACAGTCTATTCTAAAATTCCTGTACTGCTCTGTAATTAGTTTATACTCTTTTATAGAGTTTAAAGAGAAAATAGCTCTTTGAGTTAACTGATGCCGGACGGTCCGAAACCCGATATCTTAAGGAAGTGGCTGTACTCTATACCTGTAGTAATTTTATAGTGATGTGTTAGTACAAACTTAATTACATTTTTCGTAATTTTGGTGATGATCGGTAGTAGGTAGAACTATTTTGGTTCATGGTCCCCAAACACTGTTGCAATGTTGCAATGGTCATGCATCGGGATTTTGAGTACAATTCCGGGATTTAAATAAATTAAGACTAACTTCAATACGTGTATCTATATAGGTACATGTAATAAAATCAGTTTTTATTTATTAGTAAATATCGTTACAGGAAAAAATAATATTTTTTAAATAAGAAACTTTCTGTTTATTTCGCTACCCCCAAAAGCGTCGAACTTATAATTAGAAATTTGCTAGAATAAGGTAATTCATTAGTTTATTTGCTAGAATAAGGTACATTCATTACATCTAGGTCAATATATAATTTTTGGTCCATTCTTATTATGTCATTGTGTAAAGCGTGCAAATATTCATCATCATCATCATCATCAGCCTGTATCTACCCACTGCTGGATATAAGCCTTCCCCAATGCTTTCCACCAGATACGATCTCCCGCCTTTCGCATCCATCCGCTCCCAGTCGCTTTCTTAAGGTCATCGGCCCCATCTAGTAGGAGAGCGCTCAACACTTCGTGGTCCTACGCTGCCATCACTTACTCGATGTGACCGACCCATTGCCACTTCAGCTTGCAAACTCTGAAGTGCAAATATTAAATTCTTACAATTGGCGAGAACATTACGATCGCCATAAAGAAGAATTAAATTGAATTGAAAGTTAAGGGTGTATCCAGTTCAAAATAAATTAAATATACAAAATTTTCTAATGACATCAGCATTTAGGCATAAAAGCATAAAAGTAGAGATTACACGCAGAATCACGTACACACATTACCCTGTCTTTATGCTTGTGAATACTATGCTAGCTACGCATAACAAATGACTGGCTCGAAACTGGCACACATGCACAGGGTTGCCAGGCGACCGGATAAAGCCAGACATGGTTAGGCTTTTTAATTGCGTGTCCGGCCAAAATAAACGGTGTCTGGCTTTTGTTAGGCATTTTACATTACGCAAACGAGCGAGAGCACCGAACGTGGCCAAGCGCAGAGCGAGTCGAGCGTTGATTTTATATACAACATACATACACCTAATAATACTGAGACACAAATCCTCAATAATGTAGGGTGTCCTGCTTTTTTACCCAAATGTCCGGCCAAACTTGCTGGTCTGTCCGGTTATTACATTTGGCGACCTGCCAACCCTACATGCACACATGATTTTAAAATGCGTTCACTAACATCTCCATTTACGTCTGAGTAACTCGCCACATGAAGGCGTTTAATAAGACTCCTTTACATTAGCGAATAGATCGCTTTGGCGTGTGAGAGTTGATCTGTGGTTGTACGTAGAGCTATGGTAGAAAGACACCAGGTATGTTCTTTACTGACAGATGTGGTCACGTGATTTAAACTTCCCTACGTCATCGGCTGTACATTGTATGGAATTAGAAATCCAAAGTCATAACCTTGACTTTGAGACCTTTCCGGGATCTTCAATGGTAATGATTACCGAATAAGAAATAAAACATTTTACCATGTAAATTAATTTGAGAATAGATTATATACTTCGAACAAACTTTCGTAATACGCGGCGCCGCGTGGCAGCCCTTGCGGTCGGTTCCACATTCGACTCAGAGGGGAGATGACGTCGCCTTGAGAGAGCGGCAAGGAGTGACCATACTGTACCTAGTACTATTATTTATACTGTGACATTATTAACATTCTGTTAATAATAAAGCACTTGTACTGTTCCATGCAATTTTTTTTTTTATCCGAAACCGGCCTTTGAAAATAAATTTAATTCGCTATAAGGCCTCATTTACGGAGACGCGGGGGGCCACGCATCGCGTGCTGCGGCGCGGCCCGCCCGCACTTAATTCAAACATAAGGCGTTGTATAAGTGCGTTTACGGAGAAGCGATTTTTCACGCGTTTGCTTGAAATGGAGCGTGTTTTGTGGCCGAGCATGCGGATGGCAACGAAGCGTCGCACGCGGCGTGTATCGCTGCGGCGCACGTAGCGATGCCCGCGGCGGGAACCTTCTGCCAGTCTAATTTGGAAATCCGTCGCCGTTGCAATGGAGGTAGGGAATGATTTAAGAGAGGTAGGGACCGTAATTGTAAGCTACCCGACTGGGGAATGTACCTCCACCTCACAGAATACCGCAGCCAAATAACGGTTCCCTTGAGGGCTGTTGTGTTACTGCGAGTGAGTGAGGTCACCAGAAAGGAACGAGATGCTGCGATGGTAGCGGGGGTGGCGGCGCGCGAGCGATATTTTATGTTGCGAGCGTTAATTGGCTACGGTAACCGCTTCACATCAGGCAGGCCGTATGCTTTGATCGCCGCTTTTGATCGCCGAAAGTACGATTTGATCGCCTTTTTTTAGAAGAAAATTCTATGTTAAAAAGTGAATTATTTAATATAAAAAATTGGTCGGACGTCGGTTCGAGTGTTGCTCTGTGATGCCCGCCGCGTGCATCGCTGCACGCTTGAGGGGTCGCCGCGGGCGCAGCGGCGGGCATCGCCACTCTTCCCGCCACGCATCTCTATGAACAACATAGTATATTGCCATATCTTTGAGTTTGCGCGTGCGATGACGCGGGCCGCTGCACGCACTGCCTGTCTATAAACAGAAAAAACGTCCCACGCGCCGCGAGAACCCACGCGACGCCCCGCGTCTCCGTAAATGAGGCCTAAGACGAAACGAATTACGAGGAACAGTGTTCCTTATTAACAATGGAATGGAAATAAAACGTATTTCCATCTGTTTGCCTAGAAAGATGTTTGCGACATATCGGTGTCTGTATCTGCCTAGTGTTTGTAATAAACATATCTATCTATCAGTGATGCCCCCACCAGTATATTGTCGACGCTGCAAAACTTCACTATCCTATCTTGCCCGTATTCAGCGCGTTCGACGGACGATCGTAAATGTACAAGCACTCTTAATATTTCATACACGACCTAGCAACCAGATTATGTATCTAAGACACGTGCGCGTTGCGTCTAGAATATGCGATCACTTGAAAGAAATAATACCGGTCGAGTAATGTTGGTCGTTTAGTTATGTTGAAACGAATACTTTTAGATTTTTACTACAATTTCGGGGTGTAAGTGGTACATCTATATCTTTGAACCAAAGTCAATCTCACCTGCGCGTGGTGCAACCTGCTGACTGACAAACGAGGCTCTGGCGAAAAGAGAGGTAGGGCAAAGCGTATATTTTAAGCTGCCCGACTGGGGAAGTACCTCCACCTCACTGAATACCGCAGCCAAATAAAGGTATGTTGTGTTCCTGCGAGTGAGTGAGGTCACCAGAAAGAAAGAAAGGAAGCAGTATAGGCTGGCAACGGGTGCGCGACCCTTTGGTGTTGCCGATCTTCATGGGCGGTTGTGATCGCTTTCCATCTGGTGACCCACATGGTCATTGCCCCCCCCCCCCCCCCCCAGTTATAAAAAAACAATATTCTTTTTAACTCTCGACGCCAAAGTCGAGTTAACTTGGTACACAAGTCATGATTGCAATAATAGATTGCTATAGACAACAACACGAAGAAATTTTAACTATATGGTATAGTAAACTAGTATCTGCACGCGGCTTTGTCCCGTGTGGCCACTATACTCTTGAATAAAAGTATAAATAATAAATATTCCTCGACAAACTACACAACGCCATCTTGTCGTAAACTAAGCAAAGCTTGTACATAAGTACTAGATAACTGATAACAATAATCGGATGGTCTGCCTGATGTGAAGCGGTTACCATAGCCCATTGCGTTAATACTAACGCTCGCAACATAAAATATCGCTCGCACGCCGCCACCTCCGCTGCCAATGCAGCAACTCCTTCATTTCTGGTGACCTCACTCATTCACAGGAACATAACAACCCTCAAGGGAATTGATATTTGGCTGCGGTATTCTGTTAAGTGGAAGTTTTTCCTAATAAACAACCCTCAAGAAAATTGTTATTTGGCTGCGGTATTCTGTGAGGCGGAGGTTCTTCTCCAGTCGGGCAGCTTACAAATACGCTGTATCCTACCTTTCTTTCGCCAGAGCCTCTTTCGCTAGCCGGCAGGGTGCACTGCGTGCAGGTGAGGTTGGCTTTGGCTAAAGATCGATACTCATTTTTCAGTCCATCACGGAGAGATACTCCGAACCTACAAGTATTCACATAATATTTTCTAACTTACGACAGCACTTAAAATAACAGCTATAAAGTTTAAGTTGAGCTCGTTTAGTGCGATAAAAGAGTTAGAATCGTAAAATTTAAGTTAGTAGTTAAAACGGTAGTTACCTAAAAAGATAACTTTGACTTTGAATGGGATCTTAACTTGGTTGTAAGTATAAGTGATACCATTTAACTTTCAAGTTAATTTAAAAGTTTAAATATAATTTGAGTTGATAAGATGCGTAAGTTGATGTTTCTTCTTCGTTTATAATATTGATTGTCCATTTTTTTACAAATAAGCCCCAAGGCGCTTGCAACACGAGGAGTATCACTTGCAAGTCGCCAACTTCGTTGCCGCTGCTCGCCCGAAGAAATGCAACACAATATTCCTCTCTCTCGGGTAGTGTTCCTTATTACAAATCGATTCCCCCGTGGAATAATCTTGTCCCTGTTAATAGGTCGCCATTTGTTACGATCCCTAGCTGCATGGAGGGCATCGTGCAATATTTTGGGGTGTAAGTGGCTCACCAATACCTTAAGAGTCAAAGCCAACCTCACCTGCACGTGGTGCACCCTGCCAATAAGCAAACGAGGCTCTGGCGAAAGAGGGCACAACTTTAGCCCGACTGGGGAAGGACCTCCACCTCACAGAATACCGCAGCCAAATAACAACTCCCTGGAGTGTTGTTGTGTTCCTGCGCGTGAGTGAGGTCACCAGAAGAAGGAGTTGCTGCGTTAGCAGCGGGGTTGGAAACGCGCGAGCGACACTTATTGTCGCAAGCGTCTATAGGCGACGGTAACCACTTCACATCAAGCGGGCCGTATGCTTGTTTGCCACCCGTCGTGGTATAAAAAAAAAAACATAATACTAGAACTTTATAATAATGTTTGCAATCATCTACGGTAGAGATACTTCCCCAATTAGGTTGCTTCAAATTGGGCCAGAAATATTAGTGTGCTTATGTTTCTTTCGTCTGGACGTAATTCCCTAACAGACTGTGAGCACTATACGTAGGAGGGATTGAATTAGGTTAAAAAGATGATACTAGCCACATATATGAGTAAAGTAGGTAACTAATGGGGGGCCATCCATAAATTACGTCACACGTTAAGGGGGAGGGAGGGGGTCGTTGAGGTGTGACATTGTGTGACAAGGGTGTGGGAGGGGTCCTAAATTTTGTGACGTGACATTTCAAAATCTATTATAATCTAAGTGTTAACACGAACATTGAACTATTAACGAAAAACTCAAAAACATTTGCAACTCTTGATGTAAATTTGCAAAATATGTGTCGTCACACTAGGGAGGGGGTGTCTCACAAATGTGACCAGCTGTGACAAGGACGGGGGGAGGGGTCAAAAAATCATGAAATTCGTGTGACGTAATTTATTATATATTACAGTTAGTATTCACCCACACAAACACATGCACATACACCCACACAAATCCTGCACACACACCTCACACACATATACCCCACACAAACTTAAAATTTTAGCTATTCTATAATGTGTATTGTAACTGTGTCTGTTTATCGTTTTTTTATTACTGTTTCTTGGTACTTTGTGCCATCCACATTTCGCGGGGAGGGAACTGGTGCACTGAGATACAGGCCTCGGCTTAGTTCAGGCGCCAGTCCCTCTTTATTTAAAAAATTGTAACATCTATCTGTATGCACTTGTTGTAAAACTGTTTTATAGAGAGAGAAAATAAACGATTTTGAATTGAATAGTACCTATATAAGTCAGCATGGACCACGGTCGGTGCAACCAGGGGCTCTTCCGCCGAAGCTGAGGCCGATTATCATCCGATTTTTTTATTGCGATTATCAAACTTTAGCTTAGTTTGGCGGTTATTGGGTTTAGCTTAGCTGGTAGAAACCAAAGAGCTCTACTGACTAAGCTGAAGATTTTTGTCATTAACTTAAATCTAAGATATATATTTGCGATCAAAAAATTCGATGGTAAGGGCCCCTGGTCGAGACGTCAGACAATAATAAAGGTATTTATACCCTTCTTATGCACGATCGCGTTAATTCCCGTGCTTATTATAATTTTAATTACGCAATGTGAAAGTTTAAAAGTTATTATAAATAATTTGATCTTCCCAAAGTTTGACTGGTACAGAATGTTCATTAAGTTCGTCTTTTGTACTTTTAATTTCGACGTCAATCAAATGTAAATAAGTACTTTTTTGTGATTCCTTAAATATGCACTGGCCGTGTGGTTTCCGGCAGACTAGAATAGAATCACTCCGTCTCTTCCCGTGGATGTTGTACAAGGCGACTAAGGGAAATACATTATGAAACATCGATCAGACCTCCCCAAACCGTCTGGCCAGCGTGGGGATTGTAGGCAAAATCCTCCTTCTGTCTGGGACGGACGAGAGAGGGTCGTGCTCCTGTAGTGGAGACTAAAATGACCTGTTAACGATGATCTATGCAAATTCCGTATCGGGACGGGGTCCCACTACACATTCCCACCACTGTGCCTCGTGGTACCGCTACATAAACAATGATATTTGTGCAAATTGTGAATGTTTTTACATGCCCAGTCAAACAAACTCAGTATTTTTTAAACCCAAAATATTTACAAAACGGTATCTATCTGCTATGACCCATGAATCGTATTCGGTGGAAAGCATTTGGGAAGGCTTATATTCAGCAATGGGTAGGTACTGGCTGATGATGATGATGACCTATGACTCAAGAAAATATTATGCGCCCAGAAATCCTTTATGCACTTTAGTTATATAAATTGCGTTAAGTCTTCTTTGTAAGAATTTCTCTGTCAATTTTTACGATCAACGTAGATCTAAGTACGTTACAAATTTATTTTTACTTTTTATAATAATTTAACTACACAACATTGACGAGCTCGGTGACGTAGCGGTCAATGATGCGGCTTCGACACCAACGCTCGTGGGTTCGATTCCCACACAGGACAAACATTTGTGTGCATGAACATGTCTGTTTGTCTTGGTCTGGGTGTTTTTTATGAATCATAAGTATGTATTTACAAAAAAAAATGTATTTACGTATGTTTATCACTTGTCTAGTACCCATAACACAAGTTTCGCTTACTTTGGGGCTAGATGGTGCTGTGTAATTTGTCTGACAATATTTATTTTATTTTTTTATTATTGACACTTGAGAGTTCTGTCAGTGCATTTGTAATGAAAATCTGAATAGAATTATTCAATAAAAAGAGCATGTCACTTTTTTAGCCAAAATAAAACATAGTCAAACTGTTCTAAATTCTACTCAAAAGGAAGGTGATGTCGGTTTGACAGAGAGGCAATCAGTATCCATATTGAACGTAGGTACATAGTATCTACTATTATTTCCTTACACTGTGATGCAGATTAATGCATTGAAAATTCATTGAGTTGAGAATAGGCATTGCATAGATTTAGAACAGACTAGACATCCCAAACCATCCTAGAGTATGACGTACACGCGTCAACGCCCCAAATTAAGTTTTTAAGTTTGTGTCCAAACGCGTTAGTGATAAATCTCGTCGTTGACAACATAAGCTTGAAGTTGACGGACCGCTGTCACGTTGTTTTTAAAAAGATTTTGTTTTTCGTAAAAACAGCATTAAATGATGCGTGTGACGTCATTTGATTATGAAAAACTGGGCAAGTGCGAGTCGGACTCGCACAGAAAAGTATTCGTTTAGGTATTCGATATTGTTAATTTTTGTATCAAAGTGTACTAGCAAATATTTATTATAATATATTGAAAAAAAAAGCGCAACTAACTTCATTCTTTAAAGTATTTTGTAGTATTTGAAATATACTACTTACTAAAAATTAAATAGAATTTACAAATTACTAATTAGAAGTTAAATTTTATTGTTTGTATTCCATTACCGCACATAAATAATTAGTTAGGATGGCTTTGTTCATGAAATATTAAAAAAAATAACTACATACCAAATTCTCTTAGTAATAGTAGAAAGGTCAAGAGAAGAAAAATCTTAGGAAATTTAATATGCTTTAATTTAATTCCAAGGTGGTGCTTTTATGCAAGCTTCAAAAGTTCGACAACACAAAAATGGTAATAATTATCTGAACCCCCAATTGTCGGGTTTTTAAATTATTTGTTAAAATATACGTTAAAGCTGTCCGACTGGGGAAGTACCTCCAGTTCACACAATACCGGAGCCAAATAAAAATTTCCTTCGGGGTTGTTGTGTTCCTGCGAGTGAGTGAGCTCACCAGAAAGAAAGGAAGTAGTATAAGCTGGCAACGGACCGGCGACCCCTTGGAGTTGCTGATCTCTATGGGCGGTGGTGATTGCTTTCCATCAGGTGACCCACAGGCTCCCTGACAAAAAAATATGTCCCAATTTTGAAATCCTTATGCGATCACTGCCCGTCCGCTAAACTGTAGGTATATTAACATCTACCTGGATCAGGATTATCATTTACTATGCTATTTTCTTTGACATTTTTAATGCCAAAGTTCAATAAGTCGAAATGTCAAGAATTTGACGCGAAATATAAAAAAATAATTAACATAATATATTATATAAAATACAAATCATATCGTATTTTATTGTACATATACAAGTATAATGCATAGCGACTCAGTATTATACGGTACATTTACATCTCTAGTCATGGAAATGACCCTACAGACAAATGTAACACATACTTCCTTGATTTACTACATACATCAAACTTTGTATAACTTTATGCAGGCACACACCTGTTAATTTTCATACATTGGTAACGATTAACAGGAGAGTTTGTAAAAAAATAAGTAGATACATACAGTTCTTATTACGCATAGACCTTTTTTATATATGAGGGGGGCAAACGAGCATGTGGATTACCTACCATTCATTTGGATGATAGATCAATGTTATTAGGCATAAATTTTAGGGTAGTTTATTTTTACAGCAAGATATTATTATACACAATACAAGGTCAAACGCCTTCTTAACACTTAGGGACTCGCGCCTCAATTTGTGACACAAATACTCGCAACCGGGTTCACTGGACCCACTATAAAAACGTAAATTATTCCGAAACCTTAAATAAAATTTGAATTTTCTTTTTTTATGACGATAATATATGTATAAAGAACAACAAGACAAATTAATAAAAAACTGATAGGTATTTATTGTTTTGAAATTAAAAATTAGCTATTACAAAAAGATAACAAATTTCTACCAATTATCTGACATTTTTTTCGCAGAAGGCTATAATTTCTATAATTATCTATGTCTAACAAAATATTTTCTATTTTCATAAACTACTATAATGTACTTACTAAAAGGAAGCAACATTGAGATCATTTGCTTAAGACAAAAGCAAAAAAAAAAATCAAAATAAATATATGGTCGTTTGGTCTTTATCAATGTAGCTGCCATTTTGTAAAATCGATAATGTGACATATTCTAAATCCGAACGTCGAATATCTGGTGCTGGTCGACGAATGCCTAGCCTTGATTGTGAGTTTAGTACGGTTAGATTTTGAAGTAAGCTTTCAAATCTGGCTATTTCTCCAATGACACCTTCTTGTTCCGAATCTGTATCATTTTAAATATTATATTCTATATCAGCTGGCCTCAGATATTTATTGGAAGCCATTTTCTATAAAAGTATAAAATTAATAAATAAACATAAAAGATATTGTGGAAAAACAGTTACGTGTTTAGTCGCTACTGGGTGTAACAGACCCATATGTACCTTTAATGTCAGTAGCACTCACGCGCAGCGAGCTAACTGACTCCAAAATCGTCACTTGCTGTCTCACTCTGTCGTCGAAAGGTACTAACAACGGCAACACTGCAAACGTTGAACTTAAAAAGTTATTGAGCAAAATATAGAAGACTGGGTCCGCTGGACCCAGTAGCGAGTCCAAGACGTCCAAGTGTTAAGATCACAGTAAGCGGCATCGACCTGACATCTGCCCCCTAGCCAAGTGTAATTCGTCGCGTAACGAACGTTAGATAGATCACGTGACATTTGTCAATTCGAACATTTTAGTACGTTAGTACTATTACTTATACTGTGATTTTAGTATGATATCCACAGTTCAAATTAGCGATCGTTACGCTTTCCTACTTCGCAAACTGCCATTTGGCTAACCCCCTAGGTATTTTAAAAATATATAAATTAAAAGGTTACTAGAGTTATTAAACCAGACGCATTTACTATAACATTTTTCTGCCTTATTCTAGGTGCGTACGTTCTGTTTTTTTAACTATGTCGAATGCAGACAAGCATGCGTCCCGTCTGGTGCGAAGCGGGTAACGTAGCCCATTAATGCTCGCAACATAAAATATCGCTCGCGCGCCGCCACCACCGCTGTCAACGCAGCAACTCCTTCATTTTTTTATGCCCTCACAGGAACACAACAATCAAGGGAATTAAAAGGGTAGCTTACAATTACGCTCCCAACCTCTCTTTTCTCCAAAGCTTTGTTTGTCAGTCAGCAGGGTGCACCGCGTGCAGGTGAAGTTTGCTTTGGTTCAAAAATGTTGATGAACCACTTACAACCCAGGTACATTATTTTTGATGAAATATTTACATTACAGGCATTGAGACGTCAAAATGCCTCATTCAGACCTTCCAATAATATAAGCAAATTTTCATACATAATCGTTGCACATACATTATTCTCGGGGTTACCGTCATTCGAGTTGGCAGATGTCAACTCAATCTCCAGTCTATTTCGAGATCGTCTAATAGTCATGTTAATTTTGATATTTCTATTTGAATGCTAATCTGTGACTCAAGCTCGCTCTGTAATATTAATAGTTGATGTAATTCTACGAGTTATGATGAACGTATGTAATAAATTTCAAAGCGGTTCCCAGAGCAGCTGGGGTGCGCCGTGCGCCCATACTGTATGATTTACGCTACCACTGCATTAGAGTATACACCGAATTTTGAAAGCAAACTCAGATCCATACAAAAATATCAAGTAGTCGCTAATGCAATAGTAAGACAAATCCGTGTCCAATACATGTCATATTAGAAACTGTCCAGTTCAGGAAGCAATACCCTTTTTCGTAATCAATAAAAAGTTGATTTAAAAAAAAAAATGAAACCGACTTCAGTTGGCGAGCGCAGCTTATTGGTGGAATACCCCAGCAGACGCTGCTGCCCGTCTTCCGGGAAATAGTTATCGCGTGACACAAGATTCCTTAGTCGCCTTGTACGACATCCAGCGCAGAGCAATGGAGTGGCACAATTTTATTCTGCCGGCTACCATAGTGCAAATTTAAGATTCGATTTTTCTGGGATTCCATCATTAGACCCTGACTTGGTGAATATAGAACCACCTCGTAATTACCCTTTCAAATAAAAAAATTGAATTTGACCATACGTGCTTATAAAATTTAAGGGTTTCCCTTGATTTCCCTGGCATCCCATCATCAGATCCTGACTTGGTGAATATGGGACTACCTTGCAATCATACCCTTTTAAATAAAAAAAGAATTATGAAAATCGGTTCACATTTCGCAAAGATATCGAATAACATACATACAAAAAAAAATATTCAGTCGAATTGAGAACCTCCTCCTTGTTTGAAGTCGGATAAAAAAAGGTCCTTTTCTCTTATTGTTTTTTTTTTTTGTAAATATACAAAGTAAAGATAGTGCTGAAGAGTAGGAATCCAAAGTACGCTTATTCGCGATTCCTTGATAAAAACTGTGATAAGAAGTGGATTATGTATTATGTGATTATAAAGACAAATGTTCATTGTTGTCTCTGTTTAGCTATAAAAATGATATGAATGTCATTTTGTAATTTGAATTTTGAATAATTATTCTTAAAATAGCGATATAAGTAAAATAGCGGAATATTTATACATTGTAGCGATTACAATGTATAAATATTCCGCGATTTTAAACCTAAGCACAGTATAATTAATAGTACTACCTGCAGTATGGCTATACCCTGTCGCTCTTACAAGGCGACCTCACCACCCCTCTGCCTCCTTACCACCATCTCTTATTGCAATTCAATAACTGAATAGATAGCTTATTCATACCAATGGATAAGCGACTCTATTTCAAATTGAATAGAGTCGCTTATTGGGTATGAATAAGCAATCTATTCAATTATTGAATCGCAATATGAGATGGTGGTAAGGGGGCTGAATCGAATGTAGAACCGATCGCAAGGGCTGCCATGCGACGCCGTGTGTTTCTAAAGTTTGTTCGTAGTACATCTACATTTAACGGAAGTTTTAAATAGAAAAATGATTTATTTCTTATTATGCAATTACTACTATTAAACTATTTGATTTTTCATTACAAAATAAATTACAAACGATCGGATTTTTCTTTGCAAAAAACTAACTTCACCTTAAATTTGTGTTAATAGTAATAAGCTTAGGCGGTACGAACTGATGCACTCTTTTGATTAAACTAAACATATTTATCTCAAATTAAAAGAGAAGTCCGATTTTCGCAATCAAAGATGGGATGGGAATCGTCTTTTGCTTATGCGATAGAATCTAGAGGCCTACTTTGAAGTAAAAACCAGAAATTTCGGGCGAAAATTAAGGATTTTTCACACACTTTATATTACTGATAGAATCGTTCGATTTGGTCGATCGATGTAGAGTTTTCATCCAGCAAGGATTAATGTTTTAATGGATGGATTAATGTGCCTAAATGGTACAATTGATTGAAACTATAAAATATATTAAGGAAAATCCTAATATTCGGATTTTCATGATTTGATTTGAGCTGATAATCTTACCAAGTTAATCTATTTTCGTATTATCAATTTGTTTTTTTTTATCATCATCATCATAGCCATCTAGTCGAAAACTAAACAAAGCTTGTACTATGGGTACTTAGATGACTGATATACTTAATTTTTGTTTTTTTGTAAATACATACAAAGAAAACACCCAGACCAAGACAAACAGCACAATTCATGCACACAAATATTTGTCTTGTGCGGGGATATAACCCGCGACCTCGAAGTCAAAGTGGCCATTGCTAACCATTCGACCACCGAGCTCGTCAAGTAGACCTCAATTTCTTAATTTACCGCTTAATGGATTATTCAGATGTTTTTGGGAAATGGTCACTATGTACTAAAAGCGTCATTGTAGAGACGATGTATGTAAATACACTTAGGATGCTTATGTAAATTTGATGGACGAGCGCGTACGTCCATTATTTGGATATTAAGAGATTTCACGCGACGACAACGTCTCGGCATAGACTGTCAACAAGTTTGTTGCGCAATGGACTATACGAGTAGTCTCGGTATGACATCAATACAAATAAATAAAGCTGAAGAGTCTGTACTTCGGCTTATGTTATTATTATTTTTTTATACTACGTCGGGTGGCAGACAAGCATATGGCCCGCCTGATGTGAAGCGGTTATCGTAGCCATATTAAAGCCCGTAACTCCTCCTTCCCTTCTGGTGATCTCTATCACTCGCAGGAACACAACAACCCTCAGGGGAATTGTTATTTGGCTGAGGTATTCTGTGAGGTGGAGGTACATCCCCAGTCGGGCAGCTTAAAAATACGCTATGCCCTACCTCTCTTTTCGCCAGAGCCTCGTCGTCGTTTGCACATAAATTATTATAACATAGTTACATCAAAAGTGTACAAAAGTGAGCTTATCTCTACAAGAGATCTCTTCCAGCCGATCTTATAGGCAATAAGACCAATAGTCACTTGACGGATAATTACAATATATGCGTACTTATTAATAGAGAGAGAGAGAGAAAAAAAAACTACAATCAAACGTTATTATAATATAAATATAAAAGAACACCAAAAAAAAAAAACTAACAGCGGCAACCACCAAAAAAGCCAATGAACAATGAAGTCCATTGTAGTCCCGGGGGTAAGACCACGGCTGCCTTGGAATTCACATCGAATTTAATCAGAAGAAATTAGTAGGAGTAAGAGGCTTTTGGAATTTGACTTCCCCTCTTAGCAATGTGAGAGAACACAATATGGCAAATAAGACATGGAAAGCCTAAAGAGATGGCTAGTCAAGTGAAGCTCATCTGCCGTGCACCACGGATTTTAAGTACCTTTTTTTTATTTTTTATTATTCTACGTCGGGTGGCAGATAAGCATACAGCCCGCCTGATGTGAAGCGGTTACCGTAGCCATATTAACGCGCTCGCACCATAAAATATCGCTCGCGCGCCGCCACCCCCGCTGCCAACGCAGCATCTCCTTCCTTTTTTTTCTTAACACAATTGAGTTGTTATGTAACACAATCTTCATGGTATATGGGTTGTTGTGTAAATACACAACAACCCATTTTCAAAACCACCCTACGACTAACTTAAGGGAAATACAACACTAAAGGGAAATACTTTACCCTAACTTAAGGGAAATACATTATAAAACATCGATCAGGCCTCCCCAACCCGTCTGGCCAGCGTGGTGAGTGAAGGCCAAATCCTCCTTCTGTCTGGGACGGACGAGAGAGGGTCGTGCACCTGTAGTGGAGACTATAATAACCTAATGATGATGATGATGATGATGATGATATCTTAGTGGACTGGTTCAGGAACCAGTCAGCAGACTGGTACAATATTGTAGTTATTAGAGTTACTTATATCCGTTTAGATTAGATGAGTTCGATGGTGTCGTTGCGCGTGTCTTTCTAATCGAACACGCAAGTTAAGCAATGTCGACCGTAGCTTGTCCACGGATTGGCTTATTTATCTTGAGCTCTTCTGTGCTTCAGAGGACAGGTTAAGCCGTCGGTCTTGGTTGTCGTCGTAAGTTTACGGTCGTTAAGCCAAGTCAATGGCTTTTAGGCAGTTTGAAAAATGGCCTCCGCCAACCCGTATTTAGCTGCGTTGTGCATGCTCAAATCCCTTCGATTGAGGGGTGACCCGTATCCCAGCAGTGGGATGAATAAGTGGTGATGAGAAAGAGTTACTTAAATGGTTGTGAACTAATAACTAATATATTATACCAATTATAATGTTTTCTAAGTTTGCGGCGAGAAAAATATTACCATTACTACATTAATTCGTCTTCGAAGAGAAATCATTTGAACTGTGTAGCTTTTAATTAATTTAAAACCATCACAAAATCCTTCAACAAAGTTCTTGTCTCTTGTTACACAACAAGAAAGTATAATTTATTATTAAAAAACCTCTCCGCATCTCACCTCTCAAGAACTGCTAAAGTGAAGAGAATTGTATATATTTTTCTGCAACTTTCAAAGTCACCGTACCGCTGACATTTCCAGTTACAAAATAATTTGACGTAAAAAATATTTTTTTTTAGTTGAAATGTTATTGTCATTAGTTTTGTGACATTATTAAATTAACTAGTGGTCGCCCAGTGGTCGAATTTCGACCAAAATTAATTTAAATTATGACTTTAACAATAAATAAAAGAGTATATATGCGTGTGTGTCAAATACCTGGTAGTGTGTGTGATTTTTTTTTATGATTTAATGTATTTTTTATGCATAATACAAAAATAAAGTTAGCATTCTACACTCCTTCTCTATATAAACTATAAGTGTGCGAAATTTTATACTCCTTCATCGGCGCAATTTTCTTAAACAGGGGTATAAAAGTTTTGCTTCACGTATTATACGTAGTATGTATGTATGCCTACTTTAGTAGTGTAATTACTTAATAGGTTGATGACGTCACACTGTGACTCACACAGTAGAAATATAAGATACAAAAATTCGTCAGCAACACAAACCTTCCTGGTAGCTCAGTTGGAAGAGCACTAGACCGGTCATCGAGAGGTGAATTTTTCCATTTTTCAAAAAATAATTATAAGTAGTGTTCCATAGTCCTTACTTAGCGTAATAAATTCTTTGATCCTTCTTCTATCCAGTGGTGTGATTGAATTTTCGATGGTGTGCCTTATTTCGGCACTGCCCAGTTCTCAGATCTTGATTTTAACTAGACAAAAAATTAGTCGTTAATTTGTCGAAATTTGTCGCCCAAAGCAAAAAATTTGTCGGGGTCCCGTTAAAGAGTTATAAGGTTTTTTTTGTGGCAGTGCCGAAATAAGCTTATTTCGGCACTGCCCACTCGGGATCTATTAAACTACAAAACATAGCGAACATATGATTATCCCCAGAATTAGTCGTCAATTTGTCGAATTCAGACACCAAGTATCAGAATTAGTCGACCTCTCGTTAAAAAGTTATAAGTATTTCTTTGTGGCAGTGCCGAAATAAGCCTTATTTCGGCACTGCCCAAAAAAACTACACCACCTAGAGAAAATCTGATTTCACCCAGATGTTGCCTTGAATTTGTCGAAATTTGTCGGATATAAAACACAACTGGTCGATGCGTAATTAAAAAGTTACACGCATTTTAATAATTCTCATAGTAAATATAGTCCGAGATCTTGCATCAAAATTATATCATGCACAAAATGCAACAGTAAACGTTTCATTTCCTTCCTTTTTCAGAGTCTGGCAAAGTTTGTCAATGCATGCAACTGTTTTCTGATCTACGAATGCTTTAGGTGTTCTTTAGCACTACATTAGTTGCTTTTTACGATAGCCATATGTGAATGGGGTGGTGTTATTCTACTCTGCCTACGTTAGGCTCTCTGACTACAATGCGAATTATTAAAATGCGTGTAACTTTTTAATTACGCGTCGACCAGTTGTGTTTTATATCCGACAAATTTCGACAAATTCAAGGCAACATCTGGGTGAAATCAGATTTTCGCTAGGTGGTGTAGTTTTTTTGGGCAGTGCCGAAATAAGGCTTATTTCGGCACTGCCACAAAGAAATACTTATAACTTTTTAACGGGAGGTCGACTAATTCTGATACTTGGTGTCTGAATTCGACAAATTGACGACTAATTCTGGGGATAATCATATGTTCGCTATGTTTTGTAGTTTAATAGATCCCGAGTGGGCAGTGCCGAAATAAGCTTATTTCGGCACTGCCACAAAAAAAACCTTATAACTCTTTAACGGGACCCCGACAAATTTTTTGCTTTGGGCGACAAATTTCGACAAATTAACGACTAATTTTTTGTCTAGTTAAAATCAAGATCTGAGACCTGGGCAGTGCCGAAATAAGGCACACTTTTCGATGGAGATGATACTATATGTCGCTGCAACACTAAACTGTATCCCCCGATTTTGTTATCATTCGTTTTTAGGGTTCCGTACCCAAAGGGTAAAAAGGAACCCTATTACTAAGGCTTCGCTGTCCGTCCGTCCGTCCGTCACCAGGCTGTATCTCATGAACCGTGATAGACAGTTGAAATTTTCACAGATGATGTTTTTTTTTTTTTTTTTTTTAATTGAGAGGGGGGCAAACCTGAGCATGTGGGTCACCTGATGGAAAGCAATCACCACCGCCCATGGAGACCAGCAACACCAAAGGATCGCCGATCCGTTGCCAGCCTTTTAAGGGAATTAAATACTCTATTCTTGAAGGCTCCCATGTCGTAATTGTTTGGAAATACCGCTGAGGGAAGTTGATTCCACAATTTAACCGTTCGTGGTATAAAATGCCTTAGGAAACGTACTGTAGTAGATCGCCAATTATCAAGATGATATGGGTGGAATTTTAATTTATGGCGAGTTGTACGATAGTGGAATTCAGCGGCAGGTATCAAATCAAACAGCTCATCCGAGCACTCCCCGTGATATAAATCTTCTTAGAAGCCAGTTTGGCCTTGCACTCCAAGTGGCCGCGAAACTGAACATCACTCGATATGTCGACACCCAAGATGGAAATGTTGGGACTAACACTAAGGGGAGTACCTTTTAATCTAGGAGCTACGATAAATTTCTATTGCCGCTATAACAACAAATACTAAAAAATAGAATAAAAAATATATTTAAGGGGGCTCCCATACAACAAACGTGATTTTTTTTTGCTCGTTTTTGCTCGCAATTGATAACGGTAATAGGTAGACGCTTGAAATACTCACATAATATTTAATTATTTATTCACTTTAAAAAAAAAAAAAAAAAAAAAAACAAATATTTAATTTACAAATAATTCATACAACAAACGTGATTTTTTTGCCGTTTTTATAGATAATGGTAGGGAACCCTTCGTGCGCGAGTCCGACTCGCACTTGGCCGTTTTAATTTTTTTAATTGCCTCTATGGAAGCAATTTTAAAGACGTATTCACGTCAAAAAGTGGGTAGGACCATACATTTTCGTTGAATTGTGCCACATTTGTCGTAATTTATTTAGATTGATTTATAAAAAAATTCTCTGCAGTTTCACTATAAAGATGAAAAACAATAGCGGTGTGATTTGTCATAATTTTCATTATTAGCGTTTGCCATCATAATATATTTTCATTCGTAAAACGAAAATCAAACACGGTCAAATTTATTCGTTTGCGTGCCAGAAGGCGAACGCTGCTGGAAACTTGGAAGACATAATTACTGTTTATACCTTTCTAATTAAATATAGTTTATCGACAACCTTCGGTCACGCCATTGCATGGGCCTATTAGGCGCTAAAGACACGGCGGCGGGGCGGGCCGGGCCGGTCAATTGACCGCGAACGATAGTGTAAAGGGAATCCTATTACCAACGCAAATGGAGGGCAAAAAGACCTCGCGGCGGACGGTTCGCCAAAGTTCACCTAAAATTTCAACTCCGATAGTTGGAACTCCGAAAATGTTCTTCCTAACATTTTTCATCCTAACAATGACAATTCCTAACTACTCTGTTCCTAATTCCGAATCGTTCAACTTCATAATGTCAATAGCTATAAACATCTATGATACTATTATTTGTTTTCCTATATTTTCTCAACATTACCATCTTTTACACTATTATCCAAAGGCATATCTTTTTATTTAGATTTGTTTTTATTATCAACATTATATACATTAATTTTGTGTAACTTTTACAATTTTGGTTCTTTTTACATAACACGAATTATAGGTTAGCGAGGAGCAAAGCGACGAGCGGGTTAGGTTGACATAAACATAGCGACTTTAGGGCGTTTCTCAAATTAGGGTAAAATATTATTGAAATTATATGAAATACAACTTTAGGAGTTAAAATATATTTCATCATCATCAGGTCATTTTAGTCTCCACTACAGAAGCACGACCCTAGTCCGTCCCAGACGGATTTGGCCCAGGAGGATTTGGACGGATCCCAGGAGGATTTGGCCTACACTCCTCACGCTGGCCAGACGGATTGGGGAGACGTATATATATTTACGTGAGTCATATTATTAATTACTATTTTCGGAAACATCACTGTTATGGACATTGTCGGTAGTACTACAAATTTTATGAATGAAAACTTTAGGAAGAAAAATTTTAGGAAGAGTTCGGATTCGGATTCGGATTACAAATTTGTATGAAGAACAATTTCGGATAAAACTTTAGGTGAGTTAATATTCACCCCCGGCGGACACTACCGGCAGCGCGGCATATCATATCGGAGGGCAGCCGCAGGCATCGACGGTCAGACGCGGTCTTGATTGAAAAGATTGCCCCGCTCCGCGCCGTGTGCTTCGCGCCTTATATAGCTGAAGTAATTCATCAACCAATGCGGTCACAGGTCAGTGACGTTCAATGTAGAGGTAGTTATTAGCAAAGGTTGGTGTCCCCATGAGAGATGGTTACTTAGTACACTACACGGCGCGATGCGACGCCCTCTTCCTCCCTTTATAATAAATATTCCTGGACAAATTACACACTACCATCTAGTGCCAAACTAAGCAAAGCTTGTACTATAGGTACTAGATAACTGATATAATACTTAAATACATTTTTTTTTAAATACATGCATATATTATATGGAAAACACCAGACCAAGACAAACATACTTGTCAATTCCTACAAATATTTGTCTTGTGCGGGGATTGAACCCGCGACCTCGGAGTCAAAGTGGCCATTGCTAACCATTCGACCACCGAGCTCGATTTATTATCTATATACATAGCATAAACTTTTAACTGGCTGAAGCATGTACATTGGAGATATTCAATTTTGACGAGCTCGGTGGCGTAGCGGTCAATGACGCGGCTTCAACACCAACGCTCGTGGGTTCGATTCCCACATAGGACAAACATTTGTGTGCATGAACATGTCTGTTTGTCTAAGTCTGGGTGTTTTCTATGTATCATAAGTATGTATTTACAAAAAAAAATGTATTTACGTATGTTTATCAGTTGTCTAGTACCCATAACACAAGCTTCGCTTACTTTGGGGCTAGATGGCGCTGTGTAATTTGTCTGACAATATTTATTTATTATTATTTATTTATTATTCAAGCGGTCTTTATAGCAGCTAAGAAGCCCGAACAAATATTTTTTGGAAAGATTTGTGTGGATTTACGCAAAATTTCTGCACAAAATTGGTTGCTGTTTTCAAAATAAAATGTTATACAGGAGTCCTAACTAGGGCATGAATCTCGGAATCTCGGAATATCGTAATATCGGAATCTCGGAACCGATTTCCGATATTATAAATTCCGATACTGAGTGACCCAATATCGTAATATCGTAATATCGAAGTCAGACAAATTTTTTTTTTGTTTTTAAATAAAGTTAATAAGAGCGCCACAAGTGAGCCAATATGTGACGTTGTTGTAAACATGTTGAAACGCCTTGAATATAAAGAAAATCCAACTAGTACCATCGCCGACACAGAAACAGAGACGGAATCAACGACAACTGCTTTATTATCTACAACTCGTCACGCTACAACGAGTAAGTTAACCCTCCAACAGGAACTGGAGAAAGACCTGGAAAAGTGCAAAGAAAAGACGAGAATCGTATCCTCGTCAGACAAATTTGATTTGTAATGACTAAAAAAGTAATATACGACAACAGAGGTGAAAGAGGAGTTTATCTGACGCTGGCCTACACTTACCTAACATGAGTTTGGTCTACCAGTGTTGAAAGTGTACGTGTTTTTCGTCAGCCGGTTATTTTTGTAATAAAATACGAAGTTCACCGACAAAATGCTTGAAGCTTTGTCGATTTGAGAATGTATTGCAAAGAAAAACGTGCCTTTAAAAAATAAGCCTAGTCTTCATTTCTAATAATTAATAGTGATTCCTAATAATTGTTGATTTCGCTGTTATTCTCTCTTCTTCTTCGTTACGCTTTTGACAGAGCGCTCGAGCGGTCGTGGTCGTCATGAGGGAGGATTCGGGGTTGTAGTTACTCGCTTCACAATATTCCGCCATCTCGTCCGATTTGAGGCACTTTTAGTGCACTCATGCAGTGGGCCGCCCACGGCAGACTTTGTCTGGTCGGTCCACCACATGGGTGATCTGCCGCGGTGTCTTGTACCCTCGACTCTACCCTGAACCACAAGGCGTTCGATGGAGTCACCTTCGCGTCTTGAGGCGTACCCGAAGAATTTTAGTATACGCGATTGTACTAGAACAGATAATCACTGCTTGATGCCGAGTTGTTGAAGTATGGAGACATTTGTGCGATCGTGGACAGAATCCACGATACTCCGAGCATTCGTCCCCAGCACCACATCTCTAAAGCGTTGATCTTTTTCTTTTCCACTTCGCGTAAAATCCACGTCTCTGCATCGTATAAAAATATGGGGAAGAATAAAATTGTTACGAGCCGGGTCTTAGTGGCTTTAGTTAAGTTCCTGTTCTTCCATATTTCTTTCAGCTTACCCATTGCGTTTCTTGCTATAGCCATGCGTCTCATTACTTCATCCACGCAGCCACCGCTGTTCATTACAAGAGAGCCAAGGTATATATAGGACTGGACCACTTCACAGTTTGCGATCTGTGTTACTTCTGGCATGTTACTGTTGGCGAGATCCACGATCATTATTTTGGTCTTAGTATGATTGATCTTTAGTCTGAACTCTAGGTTTACGCGTTCCATTCTGAGAAGTAGTTCTTCCATATGACATTTATTAGTTGCAAGCAAGGTGCTGTCGTATCGCATACCGCAGGTTTGCAATCCTGTATCCACCAACTGCTACACCGTCTGTCCAATCCTTCAAAGTGATTCTCATTATAAGTTCTGTGTATACTTATATTAAACAAGAGCGGTGATATTATGCATTCTTGGCGGACACCGGCACTGAGGTGGAAGTTAATTGACAAAATGTCATCTGTCCGTACCGAGGCTGTTCCTTCTTCATACAAACGTCTAATAAGGTGAACTAGATGTTTTGGTGTCCCCATTGCTAACAGCGTATTCCAGAGCTTTGACCATTTCACCGAATCCAACGCTCTGGAGAAGTTAACAAAGCAGATATAAGTTGGCTTGTTGAATTCTCGAGCCTAACAATGAGTATTTGCTCTCGAGTGTCCTTCCCCTTACAAAACCAGTCTGTTCCGGAGCAATCTCCTTAGACAGATAAGCTTTGCCTTTCATTTTGAATATGTAACAAGATCTTGCTAGAATGTGATATAAGTGCAATAAGGCGGTAGTTGTTACATTTCTTAGTTGACCCCTCTTTGTGTAACGGGGTGAAGACTGTATGAGTCCATTCACCAGGCCATATTCCAGTTTTCCATATCTTATTACAAATGGTGTATATAATTTGTGAGCCGTGCTCTCCCAGGGCTCGTATGGTTTCGATTGGGATCGCTTCTCTGCCCGTCGCTATTCCGTTTTTGAGGTGGTTTATAGCGGCTTCAACCTCTCGTATAAGTATGGAGGGCTCCAGTTTCTCACTCTCAGGCTCCGCGCTGGGAAAGTTCTTGCATCGATCTTCAAATAGGGACTGACAATAACCTTTCCTAGTCTCTGAGATTTTATCTAGTTCTGTCACTATATTGCCACTAGTCTTCGATGGCCCATGTTTTCGATGACAGTAATTTTGTAATGATGCGAAGTTTATGATACAAATGTTATTCCTAAATGTTGATTTTGCTTCGATATTTTCATTTGATATGTTATTGATGTTGATTTTGAGTCCGTTTAATTAGTAATGTACTTATGATAATATCGAGAAATCTGTGATTTAATAAAAAAACTAAAAAAATCCACAAAGTTTTGTACCAAATTAAAGAATTTGATCTAAAATATTATGTTTACTGTATCAAACCTAACTTTATGAGGATGTATAACGCATTTGCGAAATTCCGATATTAATATCGGAATTCCGATATTGAGATCTAATATCGAAAATCAGTATCGGAATTGAAAACTTTCCGATATTACATGCCCTAGTCCTAACGCTCTACTTTTGTCCAGTAAGTCGAGTAGTTACGACCTCAAAAGGAGAGGGATCGTTTCATCAGGGGCGAATATAAAGACGTAGCTACCCTCTCTTCGCCACGATAAACACTATAGATTTGGGGTGTAAGTGGTTTATCAACATCTTTGAACCAAAGCCAACTTCACCTGCACGTGGTGCACCCTGCTGACTGGCAAACGAAGCTCTGGCGAAAAGAGAGGTAGGGAGCGTAATTGTAAGCTACCCGACTGGGGAATGTACCTAACAGAATACCGCAGCCAAATAACAATTCCCTTGAGGGTTGTTGTGTTCCTGCGAGTGAGTGAGATCACCAGAAAAGAAGGAGATGCTGCGTTGGCAGCGGGGGTGGCGGCGCGCAAGTGATATATTATGTAGCGATTGTTAATACGGTTACGGTAACCGCTTCACATCAGGCGGGCCGTATGCTTGTCTGCCACCCGACGTAGTTTAAAAAAAAAGTATAGTATAGTTAGAGCTGTTATTCTTTCACTGGTTTTGAAGTAAAACTTCATTACGCACGGGGAGTAAGCTGGTGAATGCGTGGCGAGAACGTTACGAAAAGTGTGTTCGAGCGAGGCAAACGGAAGTTGAGAGGGAGATATAAGTTTGTAGAGCTAAAGCAGTTTTACTTCGGTCGTTTGGTCTAAAGCACACTCGAATTTTTTAAATATTAATTTATCTAAAATCTTTAAATTTTGATCGACTTTTGAAGAATGCAATCTTGTAATTTCGTCCTGCTAGGCGCCAGCCATTCTATCCTATACCTAGCGTTTGTCAGGTCTTGGCATTTCTCGTTTTGGAGTGTACGAGGTTCATCAACATCTCTGTACCAAGGCCAACCTCACCTGCACGTGGTGCAACTTGCTGACTGACAAACGAGGCTCTGGCGAAAAGATATGTAGGGCATAGCGTATTTTTTAAGCTGCCCGACTGGGGAAGTGTCTTTACTAACAGAATACCGCAGTCAAATAACAATTCCCTTGAGGGTTGTTGTATTCCTGGGAGTGAGTGAGGTCATCAGAAAGAAAGAAAGGAAGGAGTATATGCTGGCAACGGATCAGCGACACCTTGGTGTTGCTCATCTCCATGGTCGGTGGCGATTGCTTTCCATCAGGTGACCCACATGTACATTTGCCCCTCCACCCCCCCCGTCTCAAAAAAATAAATAAAACTCTCACGTAATGTAGATTTTTGGGACAGATCACTCATAACTAATCTAGCATTACGCGGTTCTGATAACATCTATTATGACTGCATTTCATAAAATACATGCTATCATAACGAAGTGACATTTTTATCTAATTAATCATTGTTATCTAATGGACATAAGACGTAAATATAAGATCAAGAGCGAATCAGATTCGGTATTAGGGTTCTTCATCAGCATTTCATCAACAAGAGTCTATATATTGTCTGTGGTTTAAGTCTACCCAAATGTCATGTCGTAAATAGCACACATCCTCCAAAAATACCAGTATGTATTGGGGGCTGTTAGGTTTTTTTGCGTAACGGAATTTCTTGATTCGGTCGCCGCGCCAAGCCCGCGATAAAAGCTATGCAATAGCTTAATAGTCAATTTATGTTATTATTCAATATATTTGTATTATTAGTTTTCTTAATTTAAGTAGTATATTGGTGTTTTTGTGGTAGAATAAGTGTTAATGTTACTACACTGTCGCATTAGGTGTTGATACCTGTAATGATAACTGTAGGTTTTGATGAATAAATAAATAAATAATAAAAAAAAAATTGTCAGCTTTTGGAATACCTTTCCTGTAGCTATCAGAACTGCATAGGCTATTGATATTTTCAAAAATTCATTCCAACTTAGTAAACTGACAGTTATAGATGCCATCAAAAACATAACTTGTAAAAAAACCAAGTCTCGCAACTCAGTTCTTCTACCGTAAAAAGTTGTGAGATCCATGTAATACCAAGTCGGTTAATTCATTCAGTCCCTACTTAAGGGAGCTTCCCTCTTAACTTATTACGTAATTAGCTTACCAAACAACATCTTATACTGACCATATCAATATTAAAAATCTTTTATGTTTTAAATAAACAGATTGACTTGGCCTAGTACTAGTTCTTGAGCTTCAGCCATAGTTTTTCTCAAAGCCCACTTCCTGTCTCTAGTGATTTTTCTCGGAGGCTTTGATGTTACAATTTTTGACAAGTTTGGACAGTAAATACTTCCTAGTCTATTGTATATAATCAATAAAAACCATTAACTAGTATTTGTATATCTATCATCATCATCATCAGCCTGTATCTACCCAATGCTGGATATAAGCCTTCGCCAATTCTCTCCACCAAATACGATCTTCCGCCTTCCGCCTTCCGCATTCAGCAGCTTCCAGCCGTTTTCTTAAGGACATCGGACCATCTAGAAGGAGGGCCAACGCTTCGTTATCCTACGCGCGGTCTCCTAATGTCTTCCTCCGCCATCTGCCATCACTTACTCGGCAGATGTGACAGGCCCATTACCACTTCAGCTTGCAAACTCTACATTACCACTTATGCTATGTCAACAACTTTGGTTCTTCGTCGAATTTCTTCGTTCCGGATTCGATCCTTCGGAGAAATCCCGAGCATATCCCTCTCCATCGCTCGCTGTATATCTATAGATATATTATAATATTTTTGTGTATGGTAAATATATCTATACAATATTACAAGCCCGCAAGGCAGCTTATGGCGAGTTGTTGGGGAGTAACAACACCACGGGTATCGAATCTCCAGAGAGCCTTCGTCCCCGCCATGTCTTCGTTGGTCGGAGTGGAAACACAAGAAGGCCCGCGCAAGACTCTCAGCTCTGGCTTGCCTTCATTGGCCGTCCAGAGAGGAGTCGTTAGAGCTATATACTCCAGGGGTGGAAGTGATAAACGGCATAATGCCGCGAGTAACTTCGGAGAAAGCGGCAGCACACCTATTGAACACCCCTGAGTTACTCACACCGGTGTTGCCCTCTGCCGATTTCCTGGCAATTCGGGGGCCCATCTAGTAAGTGGCGAGCCACCGCCTGCTGCACATAACGATCGATAGTCAGTCCATTACGTAATCCACCCAAAACATGAGATTTGGGTGGATTACGTAATGGACTGATCTCATGTCCATAGTCCATTTATTTTCTAACACACTTAGCAATAGTTCTAATGCCTGCCGAGACTGCCTCATGGGTATATTATATTACTAGCTGTTACCCGCGGTTTCGCCCGCGTGTTCCAGGGGCGCTGCCATACATTTGTGTATATTTTTTTCTTGTTGCAATTTTTTTACTTCGTGGGATAAAACGTAGTAACAATATGTACAAATTTTAATTATCAAGGTCTGCGGACGAATATATATATATATATATATATATATATATATATATATATATATATATATATATATATATATATATAATATATAATATATATACATAATATACGTACATATATATATATATATATATATATATATATATATATATATATATATATATATATATATATATATATATATATATATATGTATGTATATATATATAGTCCTTTCGACGTGATAGAAGGACAAATGATTACAAAGTTTATTTTTTATCCCATGGAAATAAGATGTTTTTCCGGGATAGAACGTAGCTTATGTCACTCTCCAGACCGTAAACTACCCCGTTAAAGAAATCATGTCGGTACTTAGGTTCCTTTCGACGTTATAGAAGGACAAATGATTACAAAGTTTATTTTTTATCCCATGGAAATAACATGTTATTCCGGGAAAAAAAGTAGCTTATGTCACTCCCCAGACCGTAAACTATCCCCGTTAAAAAAATCATGTCGGTACTTAGGTTCCTTTCGACGTGATGGAAGGACAAATGATTACAAAGTTTATTTTTTATCCCATGGAAATAAGATGTTTTTCCAGGATAAAAAGCAGCTTATGTCACTCTCCAGACCGTAAATAAACATCTCCGTTAAAAAAATGATAATACAGGTATACTGATTCTTTTACCGCAAATGTAACTTTGTAATCCCATATATTTATATGGGATTACAAAAAAAATTAAAACTGGACGGAAATTGCAAAATATTTTAATTTTTCCTTGATTTATACAGTAAACACAAATTGTATTCTAAATTTGAAGCTTCTATGTCTGCTAGTGCCTTAGAATTTTGATGATCGGTGAGTCAGTGAGTGAGTGACAAAATTAAGGAACTTTGACTAGTTATAATTCTAAAACTACTGGTTCGAATTGAATGAAATTTTAAATATACCGTGTTTATACAATACCTGATTGGTTACTAAAAATTCAGGCTCCTAGTTTTATCCACAACAAAGTTATAGGGGGTCGAAATAGGCCTGAAGTGCTTCGAGAAAAGGATGGTACGGCCGTGCCGCTTTTTGCTCGACTTGGTGGGGGCACTGCCGTGCCCCCAGATTAATATTTATTTATGTAGTTATTTATTTATTTATTAAATACTAGCTGATGCCTGCGACTTCGTTCGCGTGGTCTTAATGATTCCGGCGTATTAATAAAAATACGAACTAATGTAGATACATAAGAAAATACTTGTTATATGTTAAAATATTTTTTTTATTATTTAACATTGTTACCATAGTATAAAAAAAATAAAAATTAAGGGAGTCTTTCCTTCGGGAGCTAATATAAAAAGACCTGAAGCGTTACAACTCTCGAGAAAGCCACGTAAAGTTGGCCATGCGAAAAACAACCAGTCCTAAGCTTGACCAACGAATTTTAGTGATTTCTTTATTGTCATAGCAAAGCAAGTGGTCACAGAGAACTGTGTACGTTTAAAATTAAAATGGTTTTTTTTTTAGAAGAGTGGTATACGCGGAATTAACCCAGATGTTACTGACATATAATATTGTGTTCGAACTTAATTATTTTTTGTATGCGGTTTAATAACTGTTAAATAACGTGGGGAAATATATATAAAAAAATATATCTCTAATGGAAATTCGGAAAATTGGTGTTGTTTATAAACAACGCTAGTAAGATATACTACTATCAGGGTTTGTTTTGTAAATAAGACTACTTAATTACTATTATTTATTTTATTAGACCTTTAAAACAAAAATAAGTGACAAAAGGGAAAAGAAAAATAATATTACATAGTGTGTTAATAGCTCAAAACTAATTTGAAATTTCTTCATCCTAGTTCATCAATAAGTGGTATTGAAGAAAGGTAATTATCAATAAATAGATGGAAAGGCATACATTCCATCTATTTTTTCATTATTACTATTCTTGTTTTCTTGACTGTAAATTTTACGAAAAACGTTCACTTGCTCCCAGTCCAAGTTTTCTGTACTGACTCAAGTTATCTCCAGATTATCCTTGATAAGGTTCAAACCAGATCACATAACCCAAACGAGTTGCACCCACCCAAAATTTATATCCCCATCGGATAGGTTTCCCAAGTATAACATAATTATTTTGTTTACATGGGTGACTACCATAGAAAGTCACCATCGCTTCATCTATCATCATCTTCACATATCAAGGCATCTAAAAGTGGTCTAATTTTGGCAAATTTATCGTTTGGTTGTAAATTAGAATTGTCACAACAGTGTAAGTTGGATATAGTGACGGTGAAGCGATCTCTGGACCTGGCATTAAAAACTATGGGTATCCCACAGTCAGAAGCATTCTCATAACACCTTCTAGGTAATACCACGTATCCACTGAACAATCAAAATCCAAAGAAACATTTCTTTATCAGTCTTATTTCCTGACTTCTTTTTCTCAGTAGCATACAGATTGATGTACTTTACAAATAAACTTATGATTTGACAGTCAAACAGACACTCAAACTAATACAAAGGTATTTGCTTCAACAGCGCACTTTGCTTATCGTCCTATAGTTTCTGTGTGGAAAGTATGTCTCCTGATGACCAAGTGCAGCTTTTATTTTTTGGTACAACAGTTGGTTGTATTATCGATTGTGTTGAAGTAGAAGCTACCTGAGAGTATTACTGCATGTCACTAATAGTTCCTCTGTTAACCCGCTGACGTTTTGCAAGTTCATGCGGTGGCAGGTCGTCCTCCTCTCTATCAGAAGAAGAATAGTTAATTTCTGCTCGAGCTCGTAGTTGCGACCCTGGTATACTTACCAGATTCAGGGGATGAAAACCAAGTGTTATTGCATTATTATGCAATAACACTTGGTTTTCATCCCCTGAATTTTCATATGTAACTGGATTGCAGTTTTCTGGTGGAAACATAACCAAAGAATCTGGTAATGGTGATTCTTTGTCATTTTCCAACTCCTCCACAATTTCATGCAGCGTCAAATTTCGCACTCATATCCTAAAATAAAAGAAAGTAGTAGTAGTACATTTTACTACTGGCGTTTATAAACAACACAAGTTATTTCTATCTATAACTTCTGTCGAAAGGGTTCGAAAATATATAGCTTAATATTTTTGTGGCGTCTAAGTACTAACATTATGATTTTAGCAAGTTATGTTCAAAGAATAAGTAACTTATTGAAAATACTTACTTTGATAAACTCACCATTGAAAACTGCTGAAATAACTTATAAATAACACGCAGAATTTAAATAACCAAGATGATTTACCGTCAGAATACGATTTACAAAACGCTCGCCTATCAAGTAACACAAAGAAAAAAAATCAAAAGTACCCACAATTTCTTCTATATTTTTATATCTTATGAGTTGTTTTAAAACAACAGTAGTAACAAGTGGGTTAATACAGTTTCACCGGCATCACTCCCAGTGAAAATCTCAGCTTCAATTATATTTCGCTGCCAAGCATTGACTTTACTTCAGGAAGGAGATCTTCCCCAAATTTATTAATATTCTTGAAAACTCTTGGGCACGTAAAATTCTATCTACAGCTTCTAGTGCCTTAATGTTGGCCATTTCGCATTCATCTCAAACGATTAGACAGCAATCCTGAAACACCTTCGCTTTGTCACAGTTTCGTGTCACAGAGCATGTCGGTTTTTCAATTATGTTTAAATCGAGTAGGATATTGAACATTGTATTTGCGTCCTTCCGCCTAGTAGTAATGTGGCTGCAATACCTGGCGATGCTGCTGCGAGATCTTATTTTGGCGATTGATACTCAGCGTGGATTGCTCTCGTCAGGTATGTTTTCCAGTCCTTCCTGGAGCATCTAAGAAAAACAGTTTCCCCTCGTTACTTAAAACACTTTCCACCACCAAATCAAATAAACTCTGATCTTGCTACATAGCGTCCCGCAAATGCACGTTTGTGCATTTGCGGGTCAGTCTTCTGGTTTGTGCGAATATATACCAATCGTTCCATTTTAATTTTAGCGTACACACACGTCTATAATAAACTGACTAAATAGACCACGTTACCTTTGTAAATAAAATAAAACGATTGCGTCTAACTTGTAGCAGGTAAGAACAAAAGTAGCACCCCGCGGTTTTTTTTACGATACATTCAATATTTTGTTAATCTATTTATTGATATTTTAAGTAACTTTTTTAGTTCTATTTGCTATTATAGCGTGTTTTTTTTTACATTTTTTTAAAACTATAATTTATTGTAAACACGTGTTGTTTATGCAAATAAATTTAACTTTGTTCTGCATCAGGTGTTCCAAATCTTTGATTTTTATACCTCAACAAAAAATCCTCATCAGGCTGAACAACTTTTGCTAAGGAGTCATTTTTAAATTTCTTATAGTTTACCTGAACCATTATGGTTCTGCATCAGGTGTTCCAAATCTTGGATTTTTATACCTCAATAAAAATGGTCATCAGATTGAACAACTTTTGCTAAAGCGTCATTTTTATATTTCTTATAGTTTACCTGAACCATTAAGGTTCTGCATCAGGTGTTCCAAATCTAGGATTTTTATACCTCAACAGAAAATGCTCTTCAGGCTGAACAACTTTTGCTAAGGCGTCATTTTTATATTTCTTATAGTTTACCTGAACCATTATGGTTCTGCATCAGGTGTTCCAAATCTTGGATTTTTATACCTCAACAGAAAATGCTCATCAGGCTGAACAACTTTTACTAAGGTGTCATTTTTATATTTCTTATAGTTTACCTGAACCATTATGGTTCTGCATCAGGTGTTCCAAATCTTGGATTTTTATACCTCAACAAAAAATGCTCATCAGGTTGAACAACTTTTGTTAAGGCGTCATTTTTATATTTCTTATAGTTTACCTGAACCATTAAGGTTCTGCATCAGGTGTTCCAAATCTTGGATTTTTATACCTCAACAGAAAATGCTCATCAGGCTGAACAACTTTTGCTAAGGCGTCATTTTTATATCTCTTATAGTTTACCTGAACCATTATGGTGCTGCATCAGGTGTTCCACTTTCCAAAATCAATTATAGCCTATTTTTTGCCCAGGCTTAACAGCTATATAACAAAAAAAGTTTCATTCGAATCCGTCCAGTACTTCCAGAGATTAGGGTGTACAAACAGACAAACAGACATACAGACATACAGACATACAGACAAACAGACAAACAGACAGACATTTTTTTTTAAATTCTTACTCTATTACTATATCTCCATCGCCTCCATTTGTTTTTTTGTAAATATATTCAATGTACAGACACATTATTTTTACTGTTTTATTATAAGTATAGATTTTATAGTGTATGTATTTTTAATTATTATTCAATTATTTATCTGTAATAGGTTACACAGTTTCGTCTATCATAATAATGATTCTTATAGTATTAGTACATTAGTACTATTACTTATACTGTGGTATTAGTATACTTCTAATTTTCATTAATTTCTTTTGATGACCTCAATCCTATCCACTCCATCACAAATTCGTTACCCTAAGGTTGCCTTGAAAAATTGATCTCAGCAATAAGGCTGCTATTGGATACAGGCCTTCCTTAACGCCTTCCACCATATCGATGCTTCCAGCAACAAAGGTCGTAAACACCAAATTAATACTTTTGTCAGTTCTTAGCAATTTGATTTATACATTATAAATAATTGTTACATTAAAAAATAAGACCTAGAACTGTATTAAATAAGTGTATCAGCGGAAACAATGAGGGTCTTTAGACAGCACTGTAGCGTCGGGTCCAATCATCTGTCAATTTATAGCATCTTAGTCAAATGTATTGTTGACGTCTTGTGTAGTCTTGTCGCCTTGAAGTTTCACTGTCAAAAAATTCAATACAATTTGACAATCTGGACCCGACGCCTACCTAGCGACATCTGGTGTCAGAAAAAATATCAAACATCCCCATTGTTGGTAAACCTGAATAAATTTATTTATTTATTTATTGTTGTTTGGGTGACTTACAGCGAAATAGGTGTAAATATATAACACTTATGAGTAAAACTATGCTAATTACAAGTCTCCGCCATAAATTATACTAATAAAAATTTTGGGAGTAAAAAGTTTTTTTTTAAATGAATCCTAACAATCTTTGATCAATGCAGCGTCAAAAATTAAGTAGGACTGTGTTCTAAGCTCATTTTCGTCAAAATGGCTTTTACGTCCATTCTCTACGATTCTCCGCTGCCTGCATCCGGCCACTTTCAGGGGCCCTGAAGCCGATTCATCATCATCATCATCATCATTATCAGCCTGTATCTACCCACTGTTGGATATAGGCCTTTCCCAATGCTCTCCACCATATGCGATCCTCCGCTTTCCGCATCCAACCGCTACCAGCCACTTTTTTGAGATCGTCGGTCCATCTAGAGAGGGGGCGCCCTATGCTTCGTCGTCCCATACGTGGCCTCCACTCTAGGACTTTCCTCCCCCATCTGCCATCGCTGACTCGGCAGATGTGGCCAGCCCACCGCCACTTCAACTCGCTGACTCTGAGAGCAATGTCGACCACTTTAGTTCTCCGTCGAATTTCTTCGTTCCGGATTCGATCCCTTAGAGAAACTCCAAGCATTGCTCTCTCCATCGCTCGCTGTGCGACTTTTAGTCTGTGAACCAGCCCAACGGTCAGCGTCCACGTTTCTGCACCGTAGGACATAGCGGGGAGGACGCACTGATTAAACACTTTGGTCTTCAAACATTGGGGTATATCTGCGGTGAGGATGTGCCGAAGCTTCCCAAAAGCTGCCCAGCCCAGTCGAATGCGTCTATCGATCTCTTTGTTGAAATTACCCCGGCCCAGCTGTATGGCCTGTCCGAGGTAGACGTAGTCTTTAACCACTTCAATTACTGCATTCTCTACGACAACCGGGCTAGGGATGATGAGATCGTTGTACATAACTTTCGTTTTGTCAAAATTCATCCCCAACCCCACGGATCGAGAAGCAGCATTGAGATCGTTTAACATTCGACTGAGATCCTCCAGCGATTCAGCCATTATGACCACGTCATCGGCAAATCGTAAGTGTGAGATGTACTCGCCGTTCACATTGATACCCCGCGTCTTCCAATCAAGCGTCTTAAATACATCTTCTAGTGCAGCGGTGAATAGTTTCGGGGAGATGACATCCCCTTGACGTACCCCCCGCTGCAGTTGAATAGGATCAGACTGCTGATTCTGGACGCGGACAGTCATTGTCGCAGCATTATATAGACATCTCAGCACTTCGATATAGCGTTGGTCTACTTGACATCGCTGTAAGGATTCCAGAACAGACCAAGTTTCGATGGAATCGAAGGCTTTCTCATAATCCACAAAAGCCATACACAACGGCAGATTGTACTCAGTAGTTTTCTGCACAATCTGCCGCAGTGTATGAATGTGGTCTACGGTGCTGTAGCCTGAAGCCGATTACCATTGAATATTTTGATCCCCAAAAATATTTGTTTGGTTTGAGTTACTGACAAATATTTTAACTTTGTCAGTAGAGCGTCATGGTTTCTACCAGCTAAGCTAAACACAATTGCTACTAATGTAAGGTGAAGTCTAATTTTTGCGATCAAAAAATCCGGTGGTAATCGGCTTCAGCTTAGGCGGTAGGCCCCCTGGTTCCTTTTAGGTCACTGGTTATCGGCTCAATGTCACGACTTGTTAACTCTGACAGCTATGCCAACTATGGTTCTCGTTCGAATTTCCTCTGAAACCTCGAGCACTCCATTCGCTCTCTGTGCCACTTTTAATTTATGGAGCTGCTCACTGGGATCTAGGGTCTTGCTTCGCTGTCAATCTTCATATCAAATTCTAAACTGACATATCGTAGAAGACCGATAGTTACAAATGTTTCCTACTACTACTAATTGGGCATGATTAAATTAGTTGCGAGTTACTTGCGGATTGCCCCAGACTGTTAGTCCTGGCTACACAGAAGACACGGTGGTTGGAATGTGTGGTGGGTCATGTCTCGTGACGAAACGTACAAAGTTTTCCAACTGGACCGACATTATATGAACGAATGTGTTATAGCCTTATGTTATTATTAAATTAACTGATCCACGTAAGTTTTCAAATCCTAAACAAAAACCGGCCAAGTGCGAGTCGGACTCGTGCACGAAGGGTTCTGTACCATTATCTATCCTTTTAAATTCACTATATGGACTACTTCCATGATTTTTGTCACATTTCTATATAGAACAGTTTCGTTCGTTGATACAGGGGGGGGGGGGGGGGACACTTGCGTCTAACAAAAATTTGCACATTAAATGTAAATAATTCGCAAACAGATTACTGTATCGAAAAATGATCTTCCTACACTCCCAATATTTCTAAAAGACCTATCCAACGACACCCCACACCATGGGACAGGTATAGAAAAAAAAATCATCCCTATTTTACGTGTAATAAGGTACCCCGAAAAAAAATTTTTTTCAAAATTTTATTCTACCACTTTGTCAACATAGTTAATATGTGTATACATGCAAAACTACAGCTTTATAGTATCAAGCATCTCTGAGCTAGGCCGCGGACGGACGGACAGACGGACATTGCGAAACTATAAGGGTTCCTTGTTTACTACGGAACCCTAAAAATTACCTTGTGTTGCCATACCGGTGAAACTGGTTAGTAAAATATATTAAATTACGTCGAACAATACAAGTGCTTTATTAATAATATAATGTCAATATTGTTCCACCAATTATCAACAATTAATTTGTCGTTGGCTTTCACTGTTATTTTTCGGAACCCTAAAAACTGAGTAAACCTTTTGACTAACGTAATTAAAACACAGTAGATACTTATTTCAGTAATCTTTACGTACATCACGGCACAGTATGAGTAGTACTAAGTAATCATAGTGAGTTTTTAAGTCGGTCTTGTCATGGTCCTTCCTATAGAATTAGTACTGAAAATTTCCAAAATTATTGCAACACTTATACAACGTGATGCCCGCCTGATGTGAAGCGGTTATCGCTAAAGGATTTTTCCGCGCACTATTAAGTTGTGGAGTGAACACCTCGTGTCGTGATTACCCGGGAAACTACAGCGAATATAGTCCGCACAAAGCGAGACAAAGTTTCAAGGGCTTCCGCCCAAAGGTGACAACAATACTCCATGTGAGTTCGCACTTGGTTTAATCTTCAGGTTTTGGCAATTTAAATAATGGAATGATTTAGCATAATACTAATATGGGTGGTTGATAACCAAGTAGAAGGTACGAATATTGTATATAACTTGATGTGGAGTGGATTGGTCAAAAATTAGTAGTACCAGCTTATTTGTAGGTTAGAAATATAAATGTTTGTTTTATTCTATTAATGTCATTGATTCCTGATTGCAAATTACCTATGACAAAGACATAACCAAAAAAGATAGATGCTATTCTATTCAGGTTGTTGCTGATGTCAACGGTGTGGATATAGTAACCGTAGCCTGAAAAGATAACAAGGTAGTCAATTTGACATCAAGTTTTGTAGGAGAAATGCCAAAGGCACAGGTGAGAAGCTATGACTAGAAGACCAAGCAGTACGCAACAATTGATCGCCAAATATTATTGAAGATTGTAATCGTCACGTGGGTGGCGTGGATTTAATAGATAGCATAATGGGAAACGAAGCTACGAAGCCTGCTGCGAAGCTGTATTTTGTAGCAACAAAATACAGCTTCGCAGCAGGTGGCAGGATCGCATATTCTATCATTTATTGGATTTGAGCATGGCAAATGCATGGCTTCTTTACAAAATAATTCATCAAGCAAAGGTCTTGCCAAGCTAAGGAAAAACATTTGAACTTGGCTGATTTTCGGCTTGAAGTTGCAACAACTGTGTGAAAGCTTTGTGTACCATCGAAGATGAAGAACTGTCGATCTATCAAAAACAAACATCAATCAAAACGACACAAAGGTCCAGCACAACATGGTCCTCCAGTGGCAATCAGGCAAGATCAGGCAGGTCACGGGCCTGTTTGAACAGAAAAGAGCTGCAAATTTCCTAAATGTTCTGATGTCTCACAAGCAATGTGCGAAAAGTATGGCGTTGCTTTGTGCTTTAATAAAAACAACAGTTGTTTCGAACTATTTCACCTAAGTTACCTTTATGATGCAGTGTAACATTTATGTCACACTCCCTTTAATTAGGATTTTCTCAAATAAATTAAAAAATTAAGATTTTTTCAGAAAAACGTGTATTTTTAATTTTTTGGATTAACATTTTTCATTACTTCTTTTAAAAATTGGATATCTTGCCCTACAGAGGGTTAACGTCATTAATGCGGCAAACAGACATTCGACACGTCCGTCATACTATTCGTACGTCGTTAACCCTCTTCCAATATTAATAAAAAAATACTTAATATAAATAAACGATATTCCGGTGCTATTGGTATACATGTACTACTATTATTGTAAAATATACTATTTTCTTTATTTAGTTCGAAGTCAGCCAGAATGTAGCGTTACCATAGGCTTTTTTCGTCAATGGTTTGGAGAGATATGTTTCCCAATGGAATCAATATCGATAGATATGGAGTTTTTTACATCATATTGCAACAAACAAGCATACGGCCCGCGCGATATTGATAAGCGGTTATGAGTCTCATGCGTTACTTTGTTATACGTACATACTTACGTTAAAAACCTCTTCACACCATTATTGAAGAACCCCATGCTGGAATCTCCTGAGAAATTGAATTCCATTAGTAAGTATATTCTATTTAGTCAGCGTCAGTCATTATTGACAATAGTATTCCACATCCAACCCAATCTATCGTGTCAATGTTGACTGAAGAGTGTCGGTCCATCTATTATTACTTAATGTATGCACTGTCGTACCTAGCACAGCCTAGGGAACGCTCGGCGCTCATTTCCCCACCAGTCATCCAACGGAGATGTCTAGATAGAGCATTTGTGCGGGGCATGAGCTGTGAGGGAGGGGATGGCGCGTACTTAGTAGCCAAACAGGCTGTACTCAGTACAGCACGTGTTCAAAAATGTCATATTTTACTATTTTATAAATTTCATTTAATTTCGTTTCAATGTTATATTGACGTTTTAATATTTCTTAATATGTTTTAATGAGGTGTATCTAGACGGAACCGGCATTTCGCGAGACATCATAACCATCGGCCTACTAAGTAATAGTTCTTATACTTTGGTAGTAATATACGTATTGAAAAAAAAAAAACGTTTGTACCCGTAATGTACTGCGCTATTATTGAAAACTTTAATTTCTAGTATCGGGTACCGCCCACAAGCACCGATTCACAAGTAATTTGCGAACAAACACGTCATCCGGCGTCGTAGATAAACGTCGCCTGATAGACGGGGCCTTGGGATCGAGACTAGAAATTATTTTAAAGCATGTGTGGGAGATGTTACGTTGGACGCGTCTATGTAGGCATGTGCAAACGAAATGTATGTTTATTTTTTATTAATAAATCACTTTTGTTCACTTTCAAACAGAGATTTTAGAAACAGAGATGATAGATAGACAAAATATTTATTACATAACAGCTACATACAAACAAACAGTTGCAGTGCAGTGGACTATTTTGATATATGCACAGATGTGACGCATCGGCGCGAAAGGCCCTAGTTCAGCGAAGTCAGCTAGAACAGGTACTCAGTTCGACTGTATTTTTTGTATTTCTACCTACAATATATTATGTCGGACCCATGGAGGACCAAGAGTAGATCGCCCTGGAGACATAGGATTAGGAGAGCGGACCCCAAATAGAAATGGGAAAAGGTCGGAGGAAGAAGAAGAAGAACATACAAATACCCATAAATGAGGAGCTCGATGCCGTCGTTGCGCGTGACAGTCTAATCGAACACGCAAGTTAAGCAACGTCGACCGTAGCCTGTCCATGGATGGGTTTACTTATCTCGAGTGCTTCGGAGGGCACGTTAAGGCGTCGGTCGCGGCTGTTGTCATTAGATGATAGTCTTGGCTTAACGCCAAGTCAGTCGCATTTAGGCGGCTTGAAAAATACAGGCCACCGCCAACCCGCAGTTGAGCAGCGTGGTGTAGTACGCTCTAAACACCTTCGATTGAGGGGAGACCCATATCTCAGCAGTGGAATGAATAAGGGTTGTTGACGACCCATACACATATAAAATATATTGTAGTGTAAATTACAATAATAATAACCGGTTTCATATAAATTGACATGAGACAAACTTTCTGTTATGTGGATAGAAATCCCCGAGGAAGCCAGATAGAGTCGGACACGGTAATTTTTTCACACGGTATTCTGCAGTTTTATTGTCTATTTTACCATTTTCACTCTTAGCATACATTGATATAGATGCGTTATCTATTTATGATTGCTAGATTATTTTATTTGATAAAATTAATGCACGATTCAGCGTTCATGATAAAACTAATACCGAGTCATGGTAAAAAAAATTGGTGGTCTGTAAAGTCGGACGATAATTTTGCATGATAACGCCATAAGAAACATAGACTCATTGTGCATCTCTATCGCTTGTTCCGCGCTCTCGCTTGCACGCTCAGCTCAGGCGGAACGTGACAATGAGTCATACTTTTTCGTGCGTGGAGTCGGCGGTTTATAAGACGTTATCACGTCAAAAAGACAAAATCCGTCATTTTCCATACAAAATACAGCTGATGACGTCACGTGATCACATTTGTCGCTAAAGAACATACCCTGTGTTTTTGTAGGTACCATGTACCGACCAGGGATGTTATGGATATGAGATTTCGGATTCGCATACGGTTACGGATCTGTAAATAATATTATAACGGTTTCGGTTATGGTTTCGGATATGAAATTATTTCGGATTATCCGATAGTTAGTTTACAGATAGTTTCAGATACGGATGCTATTTTTTTAGGAATTGTAAAAAAAAATTTTTGATTACAAGGTAAATTAAAAAAAAACATGTTCAATTCAATCCAAATTCAGCAAATCACGGGAAGCAACTTTTGGACTAAGGAAAAATCATATCTATAACTCCTCCAATGTATTTGACATTGGAGGAGTGGAAATCATCTGTCATAATAGGGCCTTCATTTTTTTTAGGTAATTTTAATCTCACAAGAATAGATGAAAGATATAGAGAAGTGGCCGTGTTGTTTCCGGCAGACTAGAATAGAATCACTCCGTTTCTTCCCGTGGATGTCGTACAAGGCGACTAAGGGAAATACATTATCAAATATCGATCAGGCCTCCCCAACCCGTTTGGCCAGCGTGGGGAGTGTAGGCCAAATCCTCCTTCCGTCTAGGACGGACGAGAGAGGGTCGTCAGGGTCGTCAGGAATCCGTGGGTATCACGTTAAACAACTCCTCGAACACACTCTATTGTACAATCAGTAGAACACACAAAGAGACGTAAAATCTTTTCTCAGACTTAAAGGTTCTAAACCGTCTGTCAATTTCGGATGGACAACAATCCTCACAGCACGCCTTTGAATTGAGTCAGAAGGTGCAAGCTAGTATCTAAATATAGACATACACGGTATAGACGAGGTCCGTGGTCGATTGGCTAGCAATGGCTATTTGACTGCGACATCGCGGGTTCGATGTCTGTTTGTTTTGGTTCTAGGTGTTTTATATGTATCTCTTTTTAATCACGGGTCGCCGTGACCCGCTCCAGGATATGTCAATGGAACGACATAGCCATGAGCAGGTCTCGGCAGGCGTTGAGACTATTGCGAAGTGTGATGGAAAATAAATGGGCTATGGAGAGATCTGGGTGAACTTAATACCGGGCTATTACATATATTATTATTATATGTATTATTATTATTTAAATAGTTGTCTTGGCCAACATGCCAGAATATTATAAATATTTAAAAAAAATGGAAAAATTCACCTACCCCGCCTAGATAGATAGATATATAGAGCATAGATTTGAAACCCAATCGAGAGGTCGTGGGTTCAAACCTAGGCGGGATAGGTGAATTTTTCCATTTTTCAAAAATGTTTTATATGTATGTATTTAAAAAAATGTATTTATGTATTATACCAGTTATCTAGTACCCATAGTACGAGCTTTGCTTACTACTTCTATTTTGGACTACAAGACGATGTGTAATTTGTTCAGAAATATTTATCTATACTCAGTACTCCATATGCGGCCGTACTTGTATATAAAAACTACCACTTCAATACTTGATATTTCTCTAAGCTTAGGGATTAAAATAGTCGATATTCTGTTATTTTCCACCTGAGACCCAGACCTGTTGCCTATACGTGGGTGTGCGTCCTCCCTCGCATGTCAACGAAGTCACGATATCGATTTACTGAGCGTAACCGTAAATATTACCATGTTATTTAGGTACACCCTCGGTTTCGCACGTGTGGGTTAAATTGTAGAGACGGGAATGTTGCCACTTAAGGGAATTTTACTAATCTTTTCACTTTTCGGAATATGTGTTTATGCCTTACTCATTTTTAACCGACTACAAAAAAGGATGTTCTCAATTTGGCTGTATTTTTTTTATGTTTGTTACTTAATTACTCCGTGATTTATAAACCGATTTGAAAAATACTTGTTTTATTTGAAAGAGGATCCTTTTTTTTATTTTTTATTTGAAAGACTTCCAGATTGGTCTCATATTTTTTTCATCATCAGCCTGTATCTACATACATAAATGTATGTTTGGAGTCGGTTTTTTTGTTAAAATTGTGTGGGTTTAGTCTGGATAAATGTATCTACTCTAGACGTAGAAACAGCCGAATTCCAGGCCAGGGGGCTAATCCCAAACGTTAAGACTACAAGACTACAACGCTTTACGCTAAAACCGGTTAATAGCAAATACATTGATCCGGAGATCGAACCTCAATCCGACTCGTGCTAGAATTTATCGATTTAGTTAGTTTGCGCTACCACCTCCGCTGCTAGCGCTATTACTACTATTTTCTTCCAAGTAACCTCACTCACTCGCAGAAACGCAACAACATTTAAAGGAATTTGGCTGTGGTATTCTGTGAGATGGAGGGACATACCCAGTCGGGGAGCTTATAAATTTGCTGCCTCTCAAATACCTCTCTTAAAAAAACGAATGTGTTTTAGACCACACGGCTGAAGTAAAACTTCTTTAGCTCTATTATCTTATATCTCCCTCTCAACTTCCGTTTGCAGTTTCCGTAACGCATTATTAATAATATTTATTTTATTTCATAAAAGCATACAATTTTGGACTATATCTTTATACACTAGTATCTGAATATAAAGTAATCACTCACAATTTTTTCGAGTCCATCACACAAGTGTCTATACTAGGCCGAGCCTGTGTCATAGACACCAGCCCCCTTACCACCATCTCTTATTGCGACTCAATAACTGAATGCATTCACCAGCTACTTCCCAAGTCAAGCGTATGTAAAGAAGTTTTACTTCAACCATAGGTTTTCATAATAATCGAATCCTGCCTACATTACCTATTTCTATTTTGTTGATGTAACCTGTAAGAACGGTGAGGGAGTAGGTGGGGTCCCCTCGCCCGCCCTCGCACATTATATGTCTAAAAATGCCAACACTGTCATCATGCGGCAGCCAGCAGGTTCATAACCCCTCTACCATTGGAATATTATTAGAAACTAATGACCGCCCGCAACTTCGCCCGAGTAAAATTCAACGTTTTGAAGTATAACTTGAGGAGTAAGCTTGTGAATGCGTGACGAGAGCGTTACGGAAACGGCGAACGGAAGTTGAGAGGGAGATATAAGTAGAGCTAAAGAAGTTTTACATCAGTTGTGTGGTCTAAAGTAGACTCGTTTTTCATTAATAAACTAATTTCATTGATTAATGCTTGGAGCACTGCCTCGGGTTTGATCCCCGCACAAGACAAATATTTGTGTGTATGAATATGTCTGTTTGTCTTGGTCTGGATGATTTCTATGTATGATAATATGTATGTATGTAAAAAAAATGTATTTGTGTATAATATAAGTTATCTAGTGACTAGATGGCATTGTGTAATTTGGCAAGGAATATTTATTTCAAAACAAATCATAATATCTTTAATCCTTGGACTTTATAAAGCACTTAGAAACGTCATACAAATTAAATATAAGAACATGTATCTACTCGTAAATCATTACTACTCTAAATCCGCAAAGCTTAGATTCACTTTCATTACACTATCTTGAATGTGAAAGTGAATTTAAGTGCCAGTTCCGGCGACACGGCTTCTTGAGAAGAACTGGCAAGAAAGTCAAGGTCGACTCTTTTAATTGCCAAGTTTTAACAATATCGTTACATTAAATACAAATACAATCATTAACATAACATATCAAGAGCAATTCATTTCCAAATACTCTTATGGATATTTAAACGCGTTATTTCTCAGTGTCTCCCTGGCACTCATCTATAAATAGCACGGTTAACTCGCTTCTGGAGCACAAAAATTGAGTCTACATCCGCGGCACTACCCCAACGCAATAAACCATAGGACATAATGCTGTGAAAATAGCTAAAATAAACTAAACGCGCAGTGTCAACATCAGTCAGTTGACGTATTTTCCTTACGATGTAAGCTGCTTACCTGAGTCTACCCGATAACGTTTCCATATGTGGGCCCCATTGTAATTTAGAGTATAATGTTATACCAAGGAAGACAACCTTATTGACCAATTTCAATCTCTCATTGTCCATCACCACACTGGTTTTTACTTGTTTAACATTTTTTATACTATTAATTATATGAGAGGAGGGTAAATGAGCATGTGGGTCACCTGATGGAAAGCAATCACAACCGCCCATGGAGATAAGCACCGCCAAGGGGTCACCGATACGTTGCCAGCCTATACACTTTCCTTTCTTCCTTTCTGGTAACCTCACTCACTCGCAGGAATACATCAACGTTATTTGGCTGCGGTATTCCGTGAGGTGGAGGTACTTCCCCAGTCGGGCATCTTAAAAAATACGCTATACCCTCCCTCACTAAAATATAATTTTAGCAAATATATAGGATCTTAATAAGTATAATTTTAGTAAATATGTTTTTTTCGGAATTTCACGAAGTTGATACCCGGTTACCTATATTATCTTCCTAATGGGTCTAACGTTTATAAAAACGTTTATTAATGTTATTTACATTAAAACATGCAAAGATTTAAGTTGATTTTAATGTTGACATCTATTAAAATGTAATCATAAGCTAGTTTATTACAAAATAAGGCTACAACTATTGCTATCATCCGGGAGTTTACCCTCATACATTAATATCCAAGGTTAATGTTTTTGGCTGGCGTTTTCTGCGTTCCCTTTAGCTAGTCGGTAGGCTAGTTGACATAACTTTGCTATTTAATTGTACAATATGATTTAGTTAGCAACAAACACGGGAGAGATCTGTTTCAAGCTTTTCTCCCTGTCAATACCAAGGCTTTATTGGCACGTAGTCTTCTCCTTCCACTTATAGATTATGCGGATGTGGCTTATTTGGATCCAACGGAGGAGTTACTTAATAAGTTGGAACGCATTCAAAACATGTGCATATTTCTGAATATCGTGCGCGTTTAGACATTTTACCAGTAAGGGAACGAAGAATCCTCTACACCCTTTCCTTTCTCTTTCATGTGCTTTTCAATCCTTTGGCACCCTGTTATCTACGTGCCTGTTTCCAGTTTCGCACTATAGATGATCGTCTTCGATCTAGCAGCATTCCGTTACTAAATATTCCTGTCCCAAACTCCTATTCCTATACTAAATCTTTTACTGTGCAAGCAGCACGTCTTTGGAATTCACTTCCAATTGATGTGATGATGTCGCAAACTATAACATCATTCAAGCTGCACCTGAGGAAGCATTTGGGTGGTGCTACAAATGTTCTTAGACTTAATTAGAACTGCAGCTAAAGTGTATAACATATGTATTACAGCTTTAACGGTATATATATATATATATATTTAGTGTTAGTGTAATATGTCCAAACTTTACTTTCACTGTTTCACTGTCATAATTTCTGTTATTATATAATTATTTTTATTTTGTTACCAAGTATTTGGATAATCAGATTGTACCTTAGTTCTCCCCAAAATGTTATCTTTTAACTATTCATTGAATGGTTGACTGGAAGAGATCCCTTATGGGATAATTCCGCCATTGTACGTGTATCTCTTTTATCATCATGTTTATGTAATTTCTATTGTACAATAAAGACTTTACAACAACAACAACAACATAAGTACTTCAATCAACAACCAAAATCCTCCAAATACATGACATAAAAAGCAATAACATGAAAGACAACCCCATCCCAATTACATGAAAGACAACGGTTTCCTGCTTCGAATGTGTTCGGAGATTTTCGAATTAGTTGCTCGTTACCTACTCTATTTATTTGATGGCCAATTTTGCAGTTGTTTATTTCCCCCCTCACTGACAGTGATTTTACGGGTCACATTAATGCTCCCGTCTACGCACTGTTCATCCGTGCTGTGGGGCTGGTCAAATATTACTTAAGCAGAATTTGAGTAAGTTAAGCCACCTCCTCTCCCTTGTCAACGTAAGTAAGCAAAGTTATTCTTCTTCATTATAATCATTATCAGCCTGTACCTAGGTAGGTAGGTACCCACTGTAGTACTTTATATATATTTTATATCTTCCATCCGTTTCGTCATCCTATACGCAGCTTCTACACCAGGAGTCCTACCGCCGAAGCTCAAGCCGTCGGATTTTTTGATTGCAAATATCAACCTTCAGCTTTGATCGGTGGCAATTGTGTTCAGCTTAGCTAGTAGAATCCTTGGAGCTTTATCGACTAAGCTGCAGATGTTTGTCAATAGCTAAAGCGTAAGACCTATTTTTCGTATCAAAATATTCAATGGTAATCGGCTTAAGCTTCGGCGGTAGGTCCCCAGGACTTTGATCATTCATATGTCATCGCCGCTTCTCCTTACTAAATCAAAAAACAATTTTGGTTAATCGTCTAATTTCTACGTTCCAGATTCAATCACTTAGAGAAATCCCAAGCTCTCTTCAATATCGCTGCGCTACTTTTAGTCTGTAAAGCTGTCAGATGAACAGCTTTTAAGACTCTTCATCGTAGGTTATAGCAGGGAGTGCACCCTGACTAAAGATTTCTTCTGAAGTCTGAAAGCATTAACGAATTTGCGCGATGAGGATGAGCTGAAGCTTTCCAAAAGCTGCTTAGCTTTGTCAAATGCGTCTATCCTTTTCTTTGTTAAAATTATCCTGGCCTAGCTGTACGGCCTGTTCGACGTAGACTTAGTCCTAAACTACTTCAATAGCTGTATTATCTACCGTTAACTCTTGAATACCACTACCGCTGCCATGGGTTCTGAAATTCTCTCTGTCCCACACACACTATTAACCACTTACCTCTACCACAAGCTGAACAAAAATACATGAGTGACCCGTTAATTTTAGTATCGTCGTTTAGAGCATACTCCAACACGCTGCTCAACTGCGGGTTGGCGGAGACCAGTGTTGTCAAGCCGCCCAAGGGCCACTGATTTAGCTTAACGACTGTCATGTAATGACTGTAGACAGTACTGTGTACTGTCGTGTAGTGTACAGCCGGGAGTGACGGCTTAACGTGCCCTCCGAAATACGGAGGACCTCGAGGTATATAAACCCATCCATGGACAGGCTTCAGTCGACGTTGCTCAACTTGCTGACACGTGCAACGACTCCATCGAGCTCCTCAAGTTTACTTTAGTTTAAATAATGTTACACTATAGGATGTAACAGAATTTGTTATTTGTCTCATTTCTACTGAGAATTGCGTATCGCATCTGTCTCTATGGAATGCCCTATATTACATTCATGAATAAAAGAGTCGGAACGGAACCTCCGTTCGTGTGGGTTACATTTGAAATTCCAAGCGAGTCTATTTGTTTGAGTTTTCGGTGTTGTGATGCACGCGTCGTATTATTTTGTTAATTTAATGAATTCTCACGGAGACTGCTGCTGTTTTAAGTTCGCTATTGCATAAAATTGATTTTTTGTTATATTGCAACAAAGTTTCTTTAAACAAACATCTTATCAACATCAATCCTATATTGATATGTTCATCGCACTGCTGTGATATGGGGCTACCCTGGTCTTGACCGTGAAGTACGCTATCGACCCCTCCGATTCAGCTCCATATCATGCTGTTCAACTGCGTTTTTTTATACTACGTCGGATGATGAAAAATTATACGGTGGAGGTAGTTCCCCAGTCTGACGGCTTACAAATACACTGTACCCTACCTTTCGCTAGTCGACAAGGTGCATGCGAGGTTGGCTTTGTCTCTAAAGATCACGATGAGCCACTTATATCCCAATTTTTTATGTAAATATTCCAATTAAGTCTATTATTTGTATGCGTGTTAAAGTATTTAAACATACATATAAATCAATAATAATAAAAGTCATAAATCATACTCGCACGTCATTTGAAAGACTAATCTAATTATTCCTCTATATGTTGACGTCACTTGGAGGTCACAGTTCGAAGTCGTCAATATTATCAGTTTGACACTACTAAATAGATCATAATGTTATATATTGACTAAGTATTTACATAAGTCACGAACGGTGAGACTGTGGAATCAACTTCCCTCAGCGGTATTTTCGAACAATTACGTCATGGGAGCATTCAAGAACAAAGTCTTTATTTCCCTTAAAAGGCTGCCAACAGATCGGTAACCCCCAAGGAGTTACCGATCCGTTGCCAGCCAGTTATTGCTGATCTTCGCGGTGATGATTGCTTTCCACCAGGTGACCCACATGCTCATTTGCCCCCTCTCACATATAAAATAAATAAAAAATAGGTATTATCATCATCATTATTTGATTTAATCAAGAAGCAGTGGGCAGGCCACATGACATTCAAAACTGATGGTCGGTGACGTAGAAATGTTCTTTAATGCAAACCACGGACGGTAAAACCCAGCCACAGTATACGTAATATGTGGCGAGAAGTAGGATGACCCCTACTAGATGGACTCACGATCAAAGTGCTTAGAAGGGTTTTCTACTTATTCGAACTCGATTTTAATTATTGTATGGAATTGACATAACGCCATCTACCAACAATCGAAGTAAAGCTAGTCCCATCTATCTATCTATATATATATAAAATTGAATCCCTATTTCCCTTAGTCACGACAATATGCGTAAACTGCGGAACCGATTTCTCTATTTATTTTTATTTTGTATTTGTTATTGTTAAGAGAAGGTTATTATGACAGTAATAATTGGAAAGTTGCGCGGAAAATTAGATAATTTAAGAAAAATAAACGACCATATTAACTTTTCTAACGTCACTTTATGTCATTTGAAATAACTGTCAGTCAGTTTGACAGATTGCGCAAAACCAATTCGAATTCAATATTCATTGTTAAGTACCTACACAGAACAAAGTCTAAGGGTCAGCTAGTACTAATAAAGTTAACATTGTCTAGATCGAATGTGTTAGAGAACTCGCATTTAGCCATCCTGATAAAGATCACGGGAGGCATAAGGCACGGGACCAATACTTGTGGAATACTCCTTAGATTATCCCTTATGAATCCTATATCAACACTGGACATCCATTAGCTTATACGATAATGATGATGATTTCAGTCCAAAGACATCCACTGCTAGAGGCCTCATAAAAAAACCACACCCACTGATTTTGAGCTATTTGAATTCATCAATGTTTAACGATTTTTACCAAGCACCCTACAGCCCATAGAAGTAGGAAGCTGCGGCGCCCGGAGTAAGGCGGCGCGCGGCGCTTCCTACTTTTATGCTACAGCCTAAGCTGAAGCTTATTAAAATCGATTATTTTTACTACAAAAATCGGATTTATATTTAAGTTGGTCACAAATATCTTCAGCTCGTTTGATAGAGCTGTATGGTCCCTGTCGGCTTAGTAAAACAAGATCACCACTAATATAACAGAATGTTAGATTATTGAAATCAATAATCTGATCTAAATCGGCTTTAGGTTAGGCGGTATGGCCGCAGATCGTCGTTCTATCTAGCAGATGGATTACTACTTACGTTTTATCAACTGTTTTGGTTATCAACCGAGATATGTACATCAAAGTATTATGTATCAATTGGATTTGGATAGTTCTGTTATCTCTCCTTGGGCTTAGGCCCCCTGGTTGCTATGCATTCGTATATGAATTGTCTATGTGCCTTATTTAACAATCAATTACTTAAAAATGAATTGTACACTGTCACCTTTGGCGCGTATTAAATCCAAAAATAGGCAACGTTGCTACGACCTACAATATCGACAATGTCATCAGATACTGTCGCAATTTGTTGTGAGACTCTGAGTCAATGTACTCGTACAGTCGCGTTGTGTTTGCATAAAAACAAAATTTCTCCTTAACTTTGCATTCTCTTTTTTATCTTTGAGGCATAGCCTTGCCCTTATTGCATAAATAAATAATAATAAGTGAAACAAACAGTCCTATATGCGAATATTGTCGCTAAAGAAGCTCTATGTGCCTCCATTACGCGAGCTGATGAAATTCGCCAACATTTTCTTTCAGACATTTTCATATGTAGGCTAAATTCATTTTATGATAACGCCATAATACCAAAGTAATGCGTTGAGTAGTCAGTTGACTTTGTATATGAACAAAAAAGCTAGAATATTTCAAACATTGCGCATTTCAAAACGTAAGGTTGTGTCTTCATGTTTAGTTGTTATATACTTTAATATTATTTGTAGTTTCCGATTCAACAAAGGCAGCATCTAAAAAGTTCATATGACTGCTCGATCTTTTTGGTAAAAAAAAAAACGGGTTGCACTCCGGGAGTGCCGGCAGAAGTGAAAACTTGAACATTAACGTTGTACATTTTTAATATTTTGGAATGGTTAGGGAATAATTTGGCACGAATTGCTTTATATTTATCAGTATAAAAGTACCTACTTTATCTATCATTTATGTATTCAAATACAATATTCATTTATTGCGCTATCGTACACAAACTTGACAATTTATATTACATTAAAAATAAACAGCAGGAGGGGGATATCACTTCCTCTCCTACGCTGCACCGGCGGTTTACGCTCCCTCCGTCTTACAAGTTTTCGATCAGGCCACGTGTCCACGCGAGTTTAACATTTTTTGCCAATCCCAAAACGTGCACAACGCCGCTAAAGAAGTTTTCACTTCAATAAAACATTTTTGGCCATGTGTAGTTGACTCCTTGATTGAGAACATGTCAATTACTTAGAAAACCACAAATTTTATGATCTAAGTATAAAATCTTCTAACGTTAGGCCATAATACTGAAGGTAGGCGTCGCCGCCAGTCTTATTGCAAGCGATCTAGATCTGTTGCGAATTGCAGCGGCAAGTGACAAAAGAATAGACAACACTGTGTTCTGTCAGTTAACACTGGCCCGTGAGGTGCTTCTTCACAAAGAGATAACACATGTCGACGAGCTCGGTGGTTGAATAGTTAGCGATGACCACTTTGACTCCGAGGTCGCGGGTTCGATTCCTGCACAAAACAAATATTTCTGTGCGTGAACATGTCTGTTTGTCTTGGTCTGGCTGTTTTCTATGTATTATGTATGTATTTACAAAAAAAATGTATTTAAGTATAATATCAGTTATCTAGTACCCTATAGTACAAGCTTTGCTTAGTTTGGGACTAGATAGCCATGTGTAATTTGTCCAGGAATATTTATTTAACAAAAGCGTTCAACAACTTGTTGATGGTGTTACAGAGGTAGAAGTTGCCGATGTTGAAGCAATTTTAAATTGGTATAGATATTTTGCGAGCCATGTTCCTGCAAGATATATTTCTATCTATCGACCTATTCGTTTATCATTTCTTCAACTATTTACAAGGTCTATCATTTAGCATTTGTAGGCATATCTGTTCTAATGCGGAATTCCCCAGATATAAAGCAATCTTGTGTATTATCCATACATTTTGCTTTCGTTTAGAATTTTTTTGTCAGAAAATTATATTAAATTGTGTCCTATTTATTTACATATTGCAAACAATAAACAGTATTTTTTCTTGACATAATAAGCGCCGTACTCATAACTTTAAGCTCTATCTACTCTGCTGCTGCTGCTGTTGCTGGGATAGATGCACAGAAAATTGGTCTGCTTTGATCACGGCCTCCTTTTACAGTCGCACCGCTCGCCATCGACAGGGAATACATCTTCACATATTGGAGCCTAAGTAGTCGCGTACTATGCGATTCCAGAGAAGTTTGCTCCCTCGTACTGTCAAGCTGTGGAATGTGGAATGAACTGCCTATCGAGGTTTTCTCAGGAGACTACAGCATGGGGTTCTTCAAAAAGGGCGTCAAGAGGTTTTTACAAGGTCGGCAGCGCGCGTGTGATGTCGTTGGTGTTACAGGCATTCATAGGCTACGGTAACTGCTTCCATCAGGCGGGTCGTATGCTTGTTTGCCTCTTTAGTGTTATAAAAAAATATATGGGTCTATCTTCAATCGAAAACGTTTATAGAGTAATCCGCTACGCTGCGATGCTCTTTGGAGCCTTGTGGTCCACTCCTTCCACAGTCTATTTTTTCAAATCACCGGAAGACTTGGCTTAGATAAGAACTATCAATTAATTATAGATTAGTTCATTGGCGGCATCATATACTAATAAAAATAATCAAATACCAATAGGTACTAATATTATAAATGTGTGTTTGTTTGTCCACTTTTACTTCTAAAAGATCTAATGTCTGGAAAGTGAGTTTGGGGTGTATGTGGTACACCAACTGAGAAATGAAGCTCTGGCGAAAAGAGAGGTAGGGAGCGTAATTGTTAGCTACCCGACTGGGGAATGTACCTCCACCTCACAGAATACCGTAGCCAAATAACAATTCCCTTGAGGGTTGTTGTGTTCGTGCGAGTGAGTGAGGTTACCAGAAAGGAAGGAGTTGCTGCGTTGGCAGCGGGGAGTGGCGGCGCGCGAGCGATATTTTTAATGTTGCGAGCAGTAACATGGCTACGGTAACAGCTTCACATCAGGCGGGCCGAATGCTTGTCTGCCACCCGACGTAGTATAAAAAAAAGTGACATTTGTTACTTTTTATGCAAATGCATATTATTCTCACAGATAAAAAAGTTTTAATACAATGACCACACGGACGAAGCCTAGTTAGTATAATAAATTGATACCGCGAGTTAAGCAATGTCAACCGCAGTCTGTCTGTGGATAGGGATTATTTATCGCACTCCTCCATGCTTCGGTAGGCACGTTACGCCTCGGTAGATGACAATCGTTAAGCCAAGTCCTTTGGGATTGAAAATACTGCCCCCTTACTACCATCTCTTATTGCAAATCAATCACTGAAAAGAATGCTTATTCATACCAATGAATAAACGACTCTATTTCAAATGGAATAGAGTCGCTTATTCATTGGTATGAATAAGCAATCTATTCAAAATGGCTGGCCTCCGCTAACGTGCATTTGTGCAGCGGTCTAAACCCCATCGATAAGAGACTCGTATCCCAACAGTGGGATAAATATGCAACAATTAATGATAACAGTCGTGACAGACGGTTTAACTTACGTTTATAATAACTTTTAAACTTTCGCGTTGCGTGATTTATGAAATATAAGAACGGGAATTAACGAGATCATGCATAAGGGTATTTATATACCTTTATTATTGACGTTTTGACCAGGTTGCCCCGGCCGTGGTCACAGGCAGACTCACTTAACTACTAAACACTAACTTAACTTACGTTTGTAACATAAAGCTGATTGAGTCTATCTATCTGCGGGTTGTGGTCGTCGTTGCTAGATTCCGTGGTCATATACATACGAGTAAACTTTTAACTAGCTATTTCGTATTAACATTTAACGTAAATGTCGCAGCCAATTGGTAGAACCGCCACATTACTAAACGGCTGACTTTAGTCAGATTGTATTTAAATTATCTTTTGGTTAGGTTTGGATAGGTCTGTGTTCTGATTAGAAATAGCCAAGCTATTTTATTATTATAGTATCCTTGGTGATGCACCATCAGGTAACAATTCGGTCGTGTAATAAGTGTAACTTAAGTTATAAACAATAAATTCAATTCAACTATAAAACAAAAGTACCTAAAATTAAATAATACTTAAAATTAATAATTAAATAAATAGATCTAAATTAAAACTAATTAAAATAAACTAAAAACAAAACAAATCTAATAAATCGCTACCCGTAGGCAAAGTTCCCAATATGCTGGCCCCGTTGCCTCGCTACTGCGACATATATACTATTATCATAGTATATTTTAGACTCACGGACACGAGAACGAATGTCTTCCAATTTATTCGCTTTCAGAGTGCTTATTACTCATACAAGTTTTTTGTTCACGTTCGATTATGTCAACGTAATTAAACCCACCAAATAAAGAACAACTCTCATGTTGTGAATTTATGACACGCGTGTTACATATCAAAATGATGTGCATTACTTTTTGAAGTGAGCAACCCGGCTAATTTGGATATGTAACACGTGTCTAATAGATTATGCTTTATTTGCATAATACAAATTAAAAGTACAGTGAATCAATAAATTATTATAGACTTGTATATATGCAACAAGGCGGACTTATTGCTGAGAGCTATCTGTTCAAGGCAACTTTAGGGTAACGAATTTGTGCATGGAGTGGGCAGGATTCGCAAATCAAAAGAAATAATGAAAACTAGAATTATAGTAATCTTATGAGAATAATAAATTCACAAATGAAACTTTTTTTCAATTTAACACGTCCGAGTGTTTCCCAAAAAAGTCGCAGTAAGCACTCAGTAAGACCGGGAACTTACAGCAACATCTTCATTGTACACTTGCTATATATACTATTATGAAGCGCCTTTATCGTTGAAAGCACTTAACATAAGAACTAGTGCTTCGGTTAATTTTATACCATTTGATACGAGAGCTGCACTTAAAAAGATGTAAATGCCATTACATTTTAAATACTTAATTTTACGGAATCATTAAAGCACATTTTATTACAAGCTTTTATTTAGTTTAAGCGCGGTGTCTGTAATCAAATCTTGCAAGTTAAATTTGCCACTCGTTTGGTTCTCGTCACAATGTATTATTACCTAAATACCGCCATTTCAAATAATATGGCGGCTGCCATACAAAATGGCGGTGTATAATTATCACATTAACCTCTATGTTGTAATATGTTATGGGTATAAAATGAAAAGTGTTGAAGAGTCAAACACAGAATCTTTTTGATTCTTTTTTTTTATTGACTACTAATAAAAACTTGTTACGAAAAAAAAATTTTTGTATATATTTTTTTCTGATGTTTTTTTATGTACACGAGAGGGGCAAACGAGTTGTGGGTCACCGCTCATAGAAATCAGCAACATCAAGGGCTCACCGATAAATGGCAGCCTTCTAAGGAAAATATAGACTGTTGTTGGATCATGGATCATTTATGAAACCTAGTTATTACCGATATAAAAATATTTTATTACTGCACAGAAAGGTTTTCAAATTTATGTCTAAGTGTCTAAACACACTACACCGAAGATACGCGACCGAAGTTCATCACATGTACTTGAATTTGGGCAGGAATGGCGACGAGGATTAGTTGCAGTTTTAAATATATTTTAGTACAACTTCTAGTAGATTGGGTATTTCGCAGTTTGATGGTACTCACTGACAGCAGCAATCTCTTTCCAGTCTCTGCTCCGGCTGCTGCACGACGCGAATGCGAGACCATCAAAGCAGCCATGGCAGTCGCGTGTATCTACTAACGGTAGTAGGTGGATGCAGGCATGAATTAATTGATGTACGCAAAATTGTGTAGATCAAATTGCCTGTAAATTTGACTTTCGCATAATAACATCTGAATCAATTAATAATATAAAGCTTCGTTTAAATTGTACTCGGAAACCATCGAATGGACCTTTTCGTTTTTAATCCGTTTGATTAAATCGTACCTTAGCAAAATGATCAAATTGTTTATTTTGCCTTTGAGCATTATGCGCACTTACACAAATTTAACTGTTTTTTATGAATCAAAATCGCATTTTTTCTTTATTTTTTATCCAAGCACCTAATAGCATTTTGGAAATGACCATTGGTGAAGAAGAAATAGCCAATGATACTTGCCAAAAGGTAATTTTTAGAACATCAATTAGAAACAACAAGTGAAAATAAAATCTTAAATTTTTTAATTAACTATAATGTAAATTATAAACACAAAATTGCTTGTGCCAGTTGGATCCATTTTACATAACTTCATCCATTACCAATAATTATGCTGATATTTTATTTCAATTAATTAATAAATACTGCCTTTGTTATGAATAAAATTACAATTCCGTATGGTCTCAGCGGCGCGACGTCACGTCATGACGGTCATTCATGTCGAATGATGCCAACTTGTACGTCAATTAAACTTTTGACACCAATGAATTGAACGCATTGCCCAAACCGATTAATTAGTACCGAGGCGTCATTTAATTAAATGTTGAGTGTTTGCTTCAATTGAAGTAATTTATCACTTTATGTTTGCGTATCATGGAATATACAATACGTGATAGGAATTCCTCCTCAGTACGACTTGATCGAAAAGCGACTCAATTTTTTTTATGTTTATGCTCATATTTTCTGCCTTTACCGTGATATAATAAGAGAGAGAAAGAGGGATAGTCATTTAACAAACCTAAGATTTCGCTATATCCTTTAATTGTGCTTACATACCGGTAATAGTCATGTTGCAACTTATGAGCTTTTATAAGTATACTCTTCACATCATCGCTTCTTACCAACAATTTATGATATCTTTTGATTTGCGCCGAGTCGAGAAGTTCTCGCCACAAAGTGCTTTCCTTTCAGAGGGAGCGCTTTTCCGCTCCATCCGGCACTGAAAACATCTTTGCTACTGTAATCTAGGTTAGTCACGTAGTTAGCGAAATAACATATTTACGTACATTACTGACACATTAAATATATTATTAGATAAGTTAAATACATTTCTTTAACAACTCGGGTGACAAATAAGCACACGGTCCGTCTGTTTGTAAGAAGATATTGTTGGTATGTACATTTGCATTGCATTACCCAAGGGCGGATCCAGCTTTGGCGCCAGGGGAAGGTCACATAGTTGTTGTCAAGTCACACTCAAGTTATAATTAAATTTTGACAATAATAGATACAAGTAAAAAGTAGATATTTTATTAACGTATGTAATGTATGTCTCTCACATTGCTAAGAGGGGAAGTCAAATTCCAAAAGCTACCTACTCCTACTAATTTCTTCTGATTAAATTCGTTGTGAGTTCCAAGGCAGCCGTAGTTGTACCCCCGAGACTGCAATGGACTTCATTGTTCATTGCCTTTATTGGCGGTCGCCGCTGTTAATCCTGGTTACACAGGAGACACAGTGGTGGGAATGTGTGGTGGGCCCCCGTCCCTTTTTTATAATAACATATGTTATAAAAACGTTAAATTTAACAATTTTAATTAGTGGTCCATCTAGGTCCTGAACCCAGCCCAGGGGGTGGTCATGACCCCCATGACCCTCCCCCTGGATCCGCCCTTGGCATTACCAAGGCACCACTCGCACATTACCGACTTTATAAAGACTTTATGACACTCCTTTTGATGAACTCCATGCTGAAATCAATGGTGACGAGCCTGAAAATAAAATTAAATATTACTAACATAAACAAGCGTAATTTTTCCTCTCTGCATCAAATAGGCTGCTTCGGTTCCCTAAGATTTGTATGATAACAGAATGTATGGTAACGTGGGTAGATATCTTAGAGAACCGACTGTACTTGCTGACTCAACTTAACTTAAGACTGCCCAAGTAGCCTGCTTGCAATTGAAAGGTACAGGGGCCTACCGCCGAATCTGAAGTCGATTAGCAGATTTTTTGATTGCCAACTTCAGGTTAGATTAATGGGGATGGTGTTTAGCTTAGCTGGTGGAACTCCAAGAGTTCTACCGACTAGGCTGAAGATGATTGTCATTAATTTTAAACTAAGGCATATTTTTGGAATCTAAATATTCGATCGGAATTGGCTTCAGCTTAAGCGATAGGGCCCCTGGGCAAGAGAGTCGGAATCCTGTATATATATAGGGTATAGGGTTCTTGCATCTACTGATTATAAACTCCAGCCAATTGAAATTACTACAATATGTCGTGCACCTCAAAATGGCCCATTATAATTTCCACATTAACCCATATCGTAGGGGTTAATGTGGAAATTATAATGCGCCATTTTTAATATGGGGTGTAAGGGGTTCATCAACATCCTTGAACCAAAGCCAACTTGACCTGCTCGCGATGCACTCTGCTGACTGGCAAACGAAGCTCTGGCTAAAAGAGAGGTAGGGAGCGTTGTAATTTACCCGACTTAATTTACCGCGTGGGAATGTACCTCCACCTCACAGAATACCGCAGCCAAATAACATTTGAGGGTTATTGCGTTCCTGCGGGTGAGTGAGGCGACCAGAAATGAAGGAAATGCTGCGTTGGCAGCGGGGGTGGCGGTTCGCGAGCGATATTTTTCATGTTGCGAGCGTTAATATGGCTACGTTAACCACTTCACATCAGGCGAGCCGTATGCTTGTCTGCCACCCGACGTAGTATAAAAAAAAATATATGAAATGAGAGGGCTTGATGACCGAAATACAGTAAGTAAACTTACAGTTCTTTTTCATTGCATAACTAATACAAAACAATTTGATGTTACACAGATGAATACAAAGGTGGGCTTATCTCTACGAGAGATCTCATCCAGACAACCTTAATGGTTGTACTCGAAACAAGCCCCCTTACCATCCCTTTTGGCCAGTGTACTGGCCAAAAGGAATCATATTCTGTAATTAAGAAACACTCCGAATTTCTGGGGTGTAAGCGGCTTACCACCATCTTTGAACCAAAGCCCAGCACGTGGTGCACCCTTTTGACGTTTTGCATCTGGCGCCATTAGTCTGTTTGTAACCCAACATGCTAAAAATATTTCGTTGTGTATTCATTAAACATTGTTAAAAAAACATTTGCGAAGCTCGATGGCGTCCCGCCGCTCTCAGCCGTTGCGTTAAGTTCATCGGTCCATCTAGCGAGGGGCCCGACGCTTCGTCGCCCAATAGAAGAAATTCGACGGAGAACCAAAATTATCGACATATTTTTTTTTTTATACTACGTCGGGTGCGGGTAAGATTTATCAGGCCAAGTGTTTGAAAGATTATGTGCAGTTGGTGAATTGTAAGTTATTTTATACTACGTCAGGTGAAAACAAGCATACGGCCCGCCTGATGTGAAGCGGTTACCGTAGCCATATTAACGCTCGCGACATAAAATATCGCTCGCGTGTCGCCACCCCCGCTGCCAACACAGCATCTCCTTCCTTCCTTTCTGGTAACCTCACTCACTCGCAGGAACACAACAACCCTTAAGGGAATTGTTATTTGGCTGCGGTGTTCTGTGAGGTGGAGGTACTTTCCCCAGTCGGGTAGCTTACAATTACGCTCCCTACCTCTCTTTTCGCCAGAGCTTCGTTTGTCAGTCAGCAGGGTGCACCGCGTGCAGGTGAAGTTGGCTTTGGTTCAAAGATGTTGATGAATCACTTACACCCCAAAAAAAAAACATTCAAAATATTTCAGTTTAAATGTATATTATTATTATGTAAAACAAAATTGTTTGGGTTAAAGCCAACGGCATGCTCTAATGGAATGTAATGGAAAATGTACGATCGAGGACACGCTTCGGAGCCGCAATGCAGCTGTTACAACACTTACAGCTCTGATAACTTCGTAATGGCACATTTATATTTTAAATGGTTATTGGGTGTAATGATGTAATACACAAGGGTGGTATGTTAGGACAAAATTAGGACAAAAATTTTTTATATGAGGCTCTGGTGAAAATAACGGTAGGGACCTTGTAAGCTACCTGACTGGGGAAGTACCTTCACCTCACAGAATACCGCAGCCAAATAAAAATTCCCTTGAGGATTGTTGTGTTCCTCCGAGTGAGTGAGGTCACCAGAAAGAAAGGAAGGAGTATCTTCTGGCAACGGATTGGCGATCCCTTGGTGTTGCTGATCTCCATGAGCGGTGGTGATTGCTTTCCATCAGGTGACCCATATGTTCATTCATTTGCGGGGGGCAAACATCTCACATAAAAAACAGGCACTCCGGGAGTGCCGGCAGGAGTGAATGGTTAGGGAATAATTTTGCACGAATTGCTTTATTTATCAGTAAAAAAGTACTATCATTTATATGGTAAAATACAATATTCATTTATTGCGCTATCGTACATAAACATGACAATTCATATTACATTAAAAATAAACTGTAGGAGCAGGCATACATTTTCGCCGCACGGTAGAAAGAGAGGGGGATATTACTTCCTTTCCTACGCCGCGCCGGTCGCGCCACTCCGTTCCGTCTTACGAATTTTCGATCGGGCCACGTGTCCTGACGCGAGTTTAACATTTTTTATCCATCCCAAAAAGTGCACAGCGCCGCTAAAGAAGTTTTCACTTCAAAAAAGAAAATTTTTGAACTATCGATGCGGATAAAGTTGCGAGCGCTCGTAAATAAATACAAATATTTTTGTGGTGAATATGTTTGATCGCGTGGTCAGACGCTATCTGCCATGTATGCATGCCAAATTTCGTGACTATCGGTGAACGTGTCAGCTGGGAAAATGGATTACATTTTTTCACCATCGATATACGACAAATCTCGACCAATAGCGTTGAAAATGGTGGATTTCTTTCAATAAAACTTTTAGTGATCCCGACGAAAAATGGGGAAACACTTATGCCAGATACTTAAAGACAGCACACGGGTCAGTGTATGAATAAAGAAGCGAGGGAAGTAAGGTGCCACCAAAAAAAAAAAAAGTATTGTTTAAATTCTAATTTTAAGTTATATTTATTTAGAACACGGACAAAAGGTGGACGTGTCTGGACATTCTCTCTTTCTCCATTCCATTCTCCTTTTGAGATCGAAACTGACTAGTTTGTCGGCTTTCCCGACAAAAAGACGTTAGTGACCAGTTGAATTTATTTAAGTTATTTACACTGTACCTCCATCTGTAAACCAGTGACACAGCTTTGCTGTGTGTCTGCACTCTGCTGTGACATTATGTTGACGTGGGGACGTTTAAGCTGTCAGAGCATTATTTGAACATAGATATTATTTTTTGACGTGATAACGTCTTCGAAATCGATGAATGCCGGCTGCACGCACGAAAAAGTATGACTCATTGTCACGTGCCGCCTGAGCCGAGCGTGCAAGCGAGAGCGTGGAACAAGTGACGCATCTATTTCTCTTCCACTCCATCGGCCGATGTTTTCTTGTGACGTTATCATGTAAAATTATCGTCCGTAAACCGACTTTACAAACTACCAATTTTTTTAATAACCATGTCGGATGGCAGACAAGCATACGGCTCGCCCGATCTGAAGCGGTTACCGCAACATTAAAGATTGACTGTATCTGATTGCCAAGACTACGTCACGAGTATGGTTGTCAAAATCTGTCATTTTTTATTCAAAATACAGCTGATGAGGTAGCCAACTTCAAAATGAAATCGAAAAAATTCACGCGACCTCTATTAGTAAATAACATACCTACCTGGGGCCCTACCGTCGAAGCTGAAGCCATTAATTTATTGGTACACTAGCAAAGTACCCGTGCTTCGCTACGGGAACACTCCTGATTTGCGTTTATTTTTGTTTCGTAATGACCATTATCACAAACATACACCATTTAGGTTAAGACGTCCCGGTAAACAATATTTTTGGCATTCGCACCAGAAGCCAAAATTGCAATGCTTCCAGGAGAACTTACTCCTGAGCAAACTACATACAACAGATCATGAGAGAAGCAGTCCTGTCTCAAGTCAACCCCAGCGACCTTTAGAGACTGCCCCTGAGCTTTGTTAATGGTCATAGCGAAACACCTTTATGGGAAATTGAAGTGAAGTTTCTTAAATTGAACTGGGTTGTCTTATGGAATAATGGGAATGCGGGTTATCAAGAGAGATTCCTCAACAGCGCATCCTTGTTTGTCCTCACTCAACAACTCATCATTCCAGTTGTTTAATACGTAAACAATGGTGGCACGAACCTCCTGATGATACACCTCCGTTCCATGCAAGTGGTAGGAGATGGAGCGGAACAGGCCAGCTCCATCACCTTCCAAAGCTATAATGGTATGGGGCATCATCACACCTTCCACAAATATAAATTTAGTGAATCTTGACCTCATGGTTTGAAAAATACCGAAATTCTTATATTAAGTAGGTATATCCCATAAAGTCGGTACTTAGAATAGGTTTTTCAATTAGTTTTCGACACCAGATGTAGCTTCATTTGAAGGACGCAGTTTTTTTTTACGCCCTACGCGCGCGATGGATTACCTCCGGGGGTAACTACTGGAATGAGGTGAGCGATAAACCGTCATGGATAACCCCATGGTATGAAATAATCTGTCGTATATACCCTTTCCTTAATAACGAAACCATAGCGCGCTGTACAAATGCTAGGTAAAAAGAAGTTAATCAGTTACCCATAAACATCCGCTTTTTTATAAACAACTATTCCACCAAGTCTCAAAATCGTAGGTGAATCGGTTTCCAAGAGGGTTTTCTTTTCAATCCCCTATTTTAACCTCTTAGGAGTGAAATTTCGGAAAATAACTTAGTACGCGCTTGCATTGTATAAGGAACACATATCCAAAGTTTCAGGTTTCTAGCTTCAGGGGTCTGGGCTATGCGTGGATTAGTGAGTCAATCAGTCAAGTCAGTGAGGACAAAGCCTTTTACTATCTAGCTTTTGCCTGCGGCTTCGCTCGCGTGAAGTTCGCGCTTTTTAGATTATCCAAGTCAAGTCTAACACGCAACGCAACCACCCTCATGTAGCACCTATAATTGTACTAAATACGGATGCAAGAACTTTCCAGATAACTACTACTACACCCGTCCCGTCCTCGCCGCGCCGGTCGCCCGCGATATTATAAGCACTGATTGACGCCAAATACAAATTTAAAAACCTATTAGGATAACACTTCAGTCAACACACAAGTCTCATTCCATCAGCTTAAAAAAGTTAAATCAAAGTTTAAAAAAATTACATGACTGACTGACTCACTAATCAACGCACAGCCCAAGTCAGGTCACGTTAGCCACGTTGAATTTTAAAATCGTTGTTGTTTTCGTAATCAGCGACCCAATAAAATATACCCAATAAAAACAATAATATCCTTCATGATTTTCAGACTTTTCGACCCCATTTTACTCCTTGGTTTTGGGTTGAATTTCGAAAAATTCTGGAACACGTGTTCACTCATTTATCTATAGTCAAACTAATCTCGTTTCCCTACACAAATTTTGGACCTCCATTTCACCCTTTTAGGGGAAAAATTTGAAAAATTCTTTTAAGTTATTTCGTGTTCACTATGTTATATTTTCAAATCGATGCGATTTTCGTAATTGACGTGCCAGAAAACCATAGAATCAATACCCATATTGATATTATGACATTTCAACCCCATCGCACCCCCATAGGGGGATGATGATGAGGAGGGGGGTGGGGGGGAATTTTATGTCACGTCGGCTATGTTGGATTATAAAATAGTTGTTGTTTTTGTAATCAGCGACCCGATTTACAATAAAAACAATACCCATGACGATTTTCAGACTTTTTCACTCCATTTTACCCCTTTAGGGGTTGAATTTTGAAAAATTCTGAAACACGTGTTTACTCATTTATCTATAGAAGTACTCGTGTGAAGTTTCGGATAAAATAGTCCAACTAATTTTGTTTCCCCATACAAACTTTGGACCCCCGTTTCACCCCCTTAGGGGATGAATTTTGGAAAATCCTTTCTTAGTGCACCCCTAGACGTCATAAGGAACCTACTTGCCAAATTTGGAATCTCTAGACCCAGCGGTTTGGGCTGTGCGTTGATTAGTGAGTCAGTGAGGACAAAGCCTTTTATTATTATAGATTAATTTATTTATACTATTGAACGCGATCTCTTTTGTATCGAAACTTTTTTAAGAACAAAGCAACTCAACCAATAAAAAAAAATTTTATAACTCACTAGTGAATAATACGAGTAGTAATGGAAAAGTCACAGTTTGATTATAGGTGTCATTATGTGCCTAATTGCGGTTAAATATGAGCCACTTTATGAGCAAGTGTGTTGAAAAACAATTTTATCTACACTCAAATCGAAAAATTCGAATTACGAATTCAAAGACGGTTCTATACAGACGCAGTTTATAAACGCATATACATAAAATTAAAAATAAAACTCATTATAGTACCGCCAACTGTATCATAAAACTCATTATAGTAACGCTATCTTTTTTTTTATTAATTCATTAAACTAGTCTATGGTTTTAGGCTGAATATGAAAACAATGGCGCACGCATGCGTAGTTTGAACTTAATTTCCCGCGCTTCCCATAAATTTTTTTGCCGATCGTGTTTTTGTATTCGGGATTTCAAAAAAGTTTACTAAAATCCTGTAAGTGATTAAAATATGATTGGAGAAGAAAGTAGTGACGGCGAGATTTTCACTCCGCCAGATATTCTAGACGCGGCATCGGCGTTAACTGAAAGTCTCCTGCCAAAAAAGTAAAAAAAAATGTACGACAAAATGTACCAAGAATTTATAGATTGGAAATTTGTTTAATTTCAATTTTTCCTATAAGTGAAGATAAAGTAGTGCATTAAACTGCATATAACTTAGGTATTAAAACACTCGAGTCAACCTATTATCGCATTCGGCTTCGCCTCATGCGATAAACACACTCTCGTGTTTTAATACCCCTTCTTATATGACAGTTGCATAAACTACTATTATGATTAAAATTAAAATTAAAAAAAAATGTTTCAGATACTTGGCAACTGGATCTTCATTTCGAGCTATGTCTTATGTATTTAAAACAGGCGAAACAACTATTGGAAAAATTATTGATATTAGATTGTTCCTAATTTTTTTTTTTATTAGCTCTACCGACTAAGCTGAAGATGTTTGTCATTAACTTAAACCTAAGATCTATTTTGGCGATCAAAACATCCGATGGTAATCGGCTTCAGCTTCGGCGGTACACCCCCTGGTGTTTGTCTACCATGACGTTAATGATGTATTCCAGGGCTGTCCAAACAACCATTACAAATTACTAAATAGATTAGCGGGCCGCAGACACAAATACCTACTTGACATTTTTACTAGGTACCTACTCTGAAAGTTTAAGCCTAGTTAACCAGTTAGTTATAAAACTTTAACTTTTCTAAATATTAATCAGATTTTTTAAATTTTCTAAATTTTTAACTTCTTTTTAATTTTCTAAATTTTTCTAAATATTTAACTTTTCTAAATTTTAATCAGGTTCGTTGTACAAAAACTGTAGGGATAAATTAATAACACGTCACTGGCCGCAAAAATATAAGCCGAGGGCCGCATGCGGCCCGCGGGCCGTGCTTTGGACAGCTCTGATGTATTCAATAATACTCGAAGTCTGTTTTACCGTGCCGCTTTATTTTAGTATGGGAGTCTGTCTGTAGAGAAGCTGCAATTAATTTGAGCAACATACCTCGCTCTTTAGAATGACTTGTTATTAATGACTCTTTTTTTTTTTTTTTTTTTTTTATACTACTTTGGGTGGCAGACAAGCATACGGCCCGCCTGATGTGAAACGGTTACCGTAGCCATATTAACGCTCGCAACATAAAATATCGCTCGCGCGCCGCCACCCCCGCTGCCATCGCAGCATCTCCTTCCTTTCTGGTGACCTCACTCACTCGCAGGAACACAACAGCCCTCAAGGGAACCGTTATTTGGCTGCGGTATTCTGTGAGGTGGAGGCACATTCCCCAGTCGGGTAGCTTACAATTACGCTCCCTACCTCTCTTTTCGCCAGAGCTTCGTTTGTCAGTCAGCAGGGTGCACCGCGTGCAGGTGAAGTTGGCTTTGGTTCAAAGATGTTGATGAACCACTACACCCCTTTTGACTCTTTATGGTGATATCAAAAACTTTACTATTTTATCCAAAATCTTATGCACCTAATGGTTACAAAATGTAGTTTGATATTTTACATTGCATTTGTAGACATGATTTGGGGCAGTATCTCTACCAAAAATAGTAGCCAAATATCAGTCAAGTTGCCAAATAAATCTGTCAAGTTGGGAGCAGTGATAGATGGCATACCTAACACACGAGCAAGCCTGTTTTAGATTTCATAAACACAATTTAATGTTCTAATGTCTAACAGAAACTGGAAACTATATCGTAAAGCTAAGTAATAACCGTAAGTAAACTAACCAACCCCTAATACAGCAAGGGTTGCTCGAACTGGGGTGAATTAAATTTGGATGGTGACGTCAACGCGGCCTTGCAGCGTCCGTGGTTCACTGAGATTGAAATTTAACTGCACGGATTCAGATTGGCGGTCGAAACGCGGCGATTGGCACGCTGATAAATCTTTCTGTAACGGGGTATGTTACAGAAAGATTTATTAGGCCAAGTGTTTGAAAGATCATGTGCAGTTGGTGAATTGTAAGTTATTCCATTTTCACGTCCTCGGGAGGCGGGTTCCCGAAATAAAACAGCTCCGCGCGTCCGGGGAACTCGTATCCCAGAGAAATTTCCAAAAAAAAACCAATTTTTTAAAAATTTTTTGTTCCCACTTCGCTTTGTCCAAAGCCCTGAAAATTCTACTAAAAATAAGATGAATATAGTCGGCTACGTGGTAGAAACTTAAAAACAGATACTGGCAATACAAAATTTCTATCATAACAAAAGTTTTGTTTATTATTGTCAAGTTTTCTGCGCGGCGCCATTTAATGTAAAGTCGGCTCGGGTATTTTAGATAATTATTGTGATTAAAGTGTTTCTTTCTACGGTTATTATATATCAAAAGAATCGTTGTGATGTGTACTTCGTGTGTGTGTTTAGATAAATGAGTTTCGAAACACTCATGTTTAACTATGAACACGAAAAGTGGCCGCCGTACTGCGCATTGCAATGACGGCGTTGTGTTTGTTTGTTTACATTAATTAATATGCTATTTTAGTGATTTAAAAGCAAGAAATAGGTGTAATAGTGTCTTGTGAACAAATAACAAATAGTTTTTAACAGAAATATAGTGGGATGTGTAAATAATGAAATTTTATGTCAGCGCGGCCCCAGGGTTTCGTCGTGATTTTTGTATGGAGACGAATCCGTGACTGGTGAGTAGTACTGATACTATTTATTTTATTTCTCCACGCTGTGTAAACCTACGAAAGATATTAATATGTCATTTTAAAGCTGAAATAGTGTAGTTTATTTCAATATAAGTCTGATTGCTTCGAAATGAAAAGTTTATTGATAAAAACTTGTTCGAAAAAAAATTTTCGAGCAAAATGTTGATATACTTGACTTTTACTTTGTTTATTTTTTACTTTAGCTTCAATTAAAGCAATTTGTGACAATGTAGTCTCATTCTGTATATTATAAGCTATCCATAGGTATTTTTTATTTCAATATAGCTGTAGTATTACGCCAGTTATAACGATTTTCGTTTGCGTCCGCGGCCGCTCGTCAGTAGTTTGAGCACAAATTTATCCTCTGGACGTGTGAGCGATTTTTTTTTCGGCGGGGGGGACGTGTCAGTGGTTAGACTACGTCAGGTGAAAACAAGCATAGGGCCCGCCTGACGTAAAGCGGTTACCGTAGTCATATTAACGCTCGCAACATGAAGTATCGCTCGTACGTAGCCACTCCGCTGCCAACGCTGCTGCGTTCTTCCTTTCTTGTGAACTCACTCACTCGCAGAAACACCCTTATCGTTATTTGCTTGCAGTATTCTGTGAGGTGGAGGTACTTCCCCAGTCAGACAGCTTACAAATACGATACGATATCATATTATCTCTTTTTTAATGCCAGACCCTTCGTTTTTAGGGTTCCGTACCTCAAAAGGAAAAACTTATAAGATCACTTTGTTGTCCGTCTGTCTGTCAAGAATTTCTATGTCGAGAATGCGTGGAGGTATCAAGCTGAAATTTGAACTGTATACTCAGGTCTATGGTCCCATGAAGTTGTAAAAAAATCAAACTGCTAAGTTTACGTAGAAAAAAGTTACGGCCGTTTATTCAGCAAAAAACGAATATTTCGACACACTCAAGGGAATCAAAACATATAGGGTACTTCCCGTTGACCTAGAACTATGAAATTTGGCAATTAACATCGTTATAGACTACAAGTACAGGAATAAATCTCAAAACTATACATTTGTAAATAGATATTAAAAAATAGGGGGTCTATATTTTTTATAGGGTGTCGAAATTTCAAATTGAAACTACTAGTTCAAATGGGGTATCATATGAAAGGACTTGATGTACATTGCAAAATATATTTTATTTATTTTTTCGACGCATTTCTTATTTATAAAGAAAAATATCAAATTTAATAATGATACTACGTACCTACGGAACCCTCGGTGGGCGAGTCCGACTCGCACTTGTCCGGTTTTTTTTTGCTAATCTTTTTAATTTTTAATTTGTCTTGTTCGTTAATCGGCAGGGTGCAATACGTGCAGGCGAGGTTGGCTTTGGTTGGAGGTTGGATATAGGCTACTACTAGTTTAGGTGCTAGTACTTGTGTACATTGTTGTAGTAATAGGAACCATTTGATTCTTCCTATAACGGCTATTACCCGCCGCGATCGAAACGCCTATTTGTCGTGAACCAAAATAGACTTAATTTACTAAAACCAGAAGGCACATGATGTCGCAATTTGACTGTATGATAGACATGGTGTTAACACACCTTACTGCTATTAAGCCTCATTATTATTATTAATTATTTACAGTGTATACTTATACTTAAATTAATCATACGTGCGTAAGTACCATTAAGCATAAGTGTACACTGTAAATGATTAACACATGACGAGGTTCTATATAACTTTGAGTATACTAGATGTTATATTTCTTTAAATATGTATGCCACAGCGTCAAAAACGAACACCCGAATGTCTCACCCAATTGTCTCACCTCGCAATTAGTTTCCACAAGCAAGCCGACGAATCGTTAGTCTGTGGCAATTGATTGAAATATACATAAAAATACCGTCTTCTATATTATTACGAAAAGTTTATTGAATTACATTAAAAACAAAACATTGTTATAATATAAATTTACACTACAAACTAAATTAACTAAAAATAATCTAATCCTAAAATTAATAAATAAATAAATACATCTAAATTAATACGAAAATGCACAATTTATGTCAATAAACTAAATAAAGCCCAAGGGATCCTTATATCACGCTAAAGTACGCAACAATATTTGATGTTAACGCTTATTTAATTTCATATTTTTGCAAAGAAAATAAGCGCTATTGCGGCAATTACATGCTCAATGAAGGAAAGAGATAGCAAGTATATTAAATCGTTGAGATGGTAAGGATAGCGATAGTCTATCTCCCAAGCGATGTAACTACCTATCCATATGCACAGTTACCGTCGAACAGGAACCGTTTTTTGAAAAATCTAGTATGGGTATGCCATATCTAGCATATAAAACATCATTGGGAGTATACGAGTATAACATGGCGTTACACGTCGAAAAATAAGAAATCTTTAACTGTGTATTAAGCAATAAGTTATATCAAGCCGTTAGATTTCGCTTCGCGTTTCATTACTTTAGGATATAATATTACATAACGATGACTGAAACCCCAGTAGCTCAGCCTAAGCAGGGCTTACATTGTTATATTAATAATCTTGCTTTATATATTAGACGTGTTAGCAAATCCTGAAATCCTTATAAAAAGGGCCACCTCTTTCTAAGTGGATTTCAGGATAATAAATTACGTGGTTTCCGCCTGTCACGAACACGATGCAACCACCTGTTTGATAACTGGATGAAGCTTTTGGGTAGCTTTATGGCTCTTAAAGTAAAGAGCTTTTAACATGTTTTAAAGATATAGTGATATATCTACAGATAAAGATAAAATTCCTTTATTCACAAAAATAAGGTGATACAGATGTCAGATTTCTAAACTGAGTTTCACTTATTCTGCCCGGTTTTGGGTGTGTGAAATAAACATAATTATCATTCTCTCTTAAGTCACGGGTCAAGCCCGGTCATTTGATAGGCGTGCGCGGGGATATGGATCCAACGCGTAGAGGCCCCTTTGAGAAGTTTGATGTAATGTTGTACGCCCGCCGTGACCCGCTCCAGGATATGTCAATGGAATTGAATATGGCGAAGTGTGATGGAAAATAAATGGGCTATGGAGATGAGATCTGGGTGAACTTAATACCGGGCTATTACAGAAGAGGGACGGACGGACACCTGCCATAACTGCTTTTATTGCTAGTAACTTGCGGCAGGCGACGGCTTGCCACTCACTAGATATTAATTAATTATAATAATAATTATCATTATTGTTAAAATTAACTGATATATATATATCAGATTTAACAAATGTCAATGATATTTATACGGATTTAATGTATGCATTTCTGCATTTACAGTGACCGGTAACTTTTGTCCAGGAGTATATTTTGAAGTGTCTACTGCAGGGATCGAAAAGGTTCGTAAAATACCGGTAAAGTACCGGTACTTAGAGGTTCTGATACTAGAACCCGAACCGAAACCGGAACCTAAATCTAGAACCTGGACCGAAACCCATATTTTACAGGTTCTTCCTTAAATCCTGCCCGAACTTGAATTAAACATAGAGTACGTCCACGCGGCTTATTACGCCGTCGCAACGTAATAATTTTTGAGCATTGCCAGCCACACAGGCGTTACTTCAATTTTTTCATTTAATTTTTTAATAAAAAAATATCGTACGTATTAAATTCAAGTAGGTATAGTTAATACCTACTTGAATAATACCTACCTTAAATAATACCTACTTGAAGTAGGTATAGTTAATACCTACTTGAATTTAATATCTCACCAATAATGAGCCATCTGCTACAGTACGTTTCCTAAGACATTTTTTTTACTACGTCGGGTGGCAGACAAGCATACGGCCCGCCTGATGTGAAGCGGTTATCGAAGCCATATTATAAAATATCGCTCGTAACATAAAATATCGCTCGCGCGCCGCCACCCCCGCTGCCAACGCAGCATCTCCTTCCTTTCTGGTGACCTCACTCACTCGCAGGAACACAACAACCCTCAAGGGAATTATTTGGCTGCGGTATTCTGTGAGGTGGAGGTACATTCCCCAGTCGGGTAGCTTACAAATTATGCTCCCCACCTTTTTTTTCGCCAGAGCTTCGTTTGTCAGTCAGCAGGGTGCATCGCGTGCAGGTGAAGATGGCTTTGGTTCAAAGATGTTGATGAACCACTTACACCCCAAAACACCACGTATGTACCACGAATGGTGAAAATGTGCAATCATCTTCCCTCAGCGGTATTTCCGAACTAACATACAAAAAGCCATACAAAAAGAAACCTTCAAGAACAGAGTCTTTATTTCCCTTAAAAGGCTGGCAACGGATCGGCGACCACTTGGTATTGCTGATCTCCATGATCTAGGTGATTGCTTTCCATTAGGTGACCCACATGCTCGTTTGCCCCCTCTCATATAAAAAAAAAATGTTTTGAAGGAGTATAGGTTTGAGCATGATTCTGCAATTTATGAGCGCTCAATCAAAAATCAAAGGAAATTCCCATACTTGGAAGTATGGGAATTATTATTGTTAATGTTATTAATACAATCAATAGTAGAAATTTAAAGTTGCGTTCCATTATTCCAAGCTGTCTACTAACTGTCAGCTGCAAGAAATAAAAAATATGCCACACACGGTCGAACGTATCCCTTCTTCTTAAGGAACCCTTAATTCGAAACCGGTATATTGGAACCTTTATTCAGAACCGGTTCTTTGGAACCGGAACCGAACCGGAACCTGAACCGGAACTGTACCGAAAAGATGAACCTTTTTACGAACCGAAATGACGAACCGGAACCCATAATTGTACCGGTTTTCAATCCCTGGTCTGTACATGGTACGACATCAAAGTCAAAGTCAAAGTCAAAATTCTTTATTCTGTGGGCCTCGCGGGCACTTAGACACGTCTTTTACAATTAGGTATATTTTTTATCTACCAGCATCATCAACCCATAATTGACCAAAAAGGCACAATGAAGCCCACTGCAGGTAATCTAAAGGCTTCAGCTTCGGCGGTAGGGGCTGGTTAAATTTGTTGTGAGTTCCAAGGCATACAGCAGTATGCCGAAAATGTAAATTACTTTACCGCACTGTCTCAAGTATCATTGGGTCATATCCAAGTACCTTTCTTCGGAACGCAAAAGTAGCGCACGCGGCAATGCAGTTGGAATATAGGACACATCTCGCCTAGGGTGTAGACGGTTCGCAAGGGAGTCCAAACCTAGAGAAGAGATGGGATATTTTATAATTGTAATATATTACAGTAACCAGCACATAAGTAACTTATGTAAATAAGAGGAGCGACAAACTCTAGGTCCTAAACGTAGTGGGCTTATGTTATGTGAAAATACTAATAGAACGTAGTGTTAAAATGTATGGGTTTAATCTTATACATTTATACATATAATATTCAGTGCTCCACACATCTATAGCTTATGTGAACATAAGCTACAGGCGTGTCCACTCGAGCCACAATAGCAGTTAGTATATTAGACACTGTCTAATAGGTATTTTAAAAACTCTAAAATATCAAACAACATATTATTTGATGTGAAATGAGTAGTAAGTATAAGCCAGTGATTTAATGCTGTACGTTTTTCTTTAAGGATTTGGTATGCAATGAAAACTACTACACTAAATTATTACCACCGGTAAATATATTTTTAAAACATTTCTTCTTATCTTTATTAGCTACAAGCGGCCCGGTGGGTGACGCTTTGCTGAATCTTCCCATCTCCATCTCATTCCTGTGCTATCACGTGTGAGTCGTGAGGTATACGTTAGTACTATTACTTATACTGTGGTTATACTGAATACAAAACAAGCGGGAGCACCTGTTTCCGTTTTTCTACGCATTGCCCCTCGCCCACCGAGCCGTCCGGCCCGGAGTTGACTATATACGCTAAATAATGACATGCCTTTCGTGTTTCTATGACGTATAGTTTTGTAATTATTAGGGTCTCCTCCTTCCGTCTAGGACGGACGAGAGAGGGTCGTCAAGGGCGTCGCCAGCCGATGGCCCAAGGAGGGGCAAGTTGATATGGAGAATGAGAAAAATATGAATTGTAGGTAAAGTCAAGAGCTCATGAAGCTTTTCACTTACATCTACAGCGATTGTAGAGCCCAACGTATAAAGCTACACGAGGGACTTTACAATAAATAAAACTTATAAATAAATGACTCTAGGGTGTGGGGGGGGGGGGGGGGGAAGCTGCCCCTTCTGCTCCCCCTTGGCGACGCCCTTGGAGACTAAAATAGAACTGATGATGATGATTTATTAGGTTAAGACAATATAGACCAATTCGTTTCAGTCCAGTTTTCTGCCATGGCATTGGAGTGATTTTAAAGACGTCATCATGTCGTATTTATTAGGAAATACAGGTGAGGGAAATTGATTTCACAATTTCAAAGTTCGTGGAAGAAAATGTACATTTGCCAACTTAAAAAAGAACTTGCCTGAAGCTCGGTCGTCCATGTGCTAAATATAAGTCACGTTCTCGAAATTAATTTTATATTTGAAGTTACAAAAGTAATATTGCTACCTGTTTACATAGCACAACTGAAAGGAACCTTTAATACGCACATAATATTTTTATGAAATAAATGCTATAAAAGAATAAGTACTAAATGGTGAGGTAATTTTAGGACGTAATAGCCGACTGTTTTCATATTTGATGGTGGTCGTGACCGCAACCTTTGTGTGGGTGGTTATTACAGGACCGATCGATTCGTGGAATGTATTTGTAATCACCGGTATCATAGTTATGTATTTGATTTTATCAAACATACTGATACGGAACTGTAATAGTATGTTCGTCTATAATTGGTATGTTTAGTATTACGAGTACTTGTGTTTAGTATTACTTGGATTCATATTTCGCTGTTTATATAAAGGTATATAGGTTATATCTTTAAATCAGATTTTCAGATAATTTGCACTTTTTTATACTTCGATGGGTGGCAGACAAGCATACGGTCCACCTGATGTGAAAATAATATCGCTCGAACATGAAATATTAATCGCGCGCCGCCACCCCCACCGCCAGCCCTGCTGCAAGCGCAGAAATTACTTACTTTTTTTCTTTCTGGTGATCTCACTCACTCGCAGGAACACAATAACGCTCAAGGGATTTGTTATTGGGGTGCGGTATTCTGTGAGGTGGAGGTATTTCCCCAGTCAGGCAGCTTACAAATACGCTATGACCTCCCTCTCTTTTGCCAGAGCCGCGTTCCAGGTGCGGTTGGCTTTGGCTCTAAAGATCGTGGTGAGTCCCTTACACCCCAATCATTGAGATTTGATTCTTTGTTATTATTTCTACCGAACGATGTCTAACTAGCGCTGAACACAGACCTTTAATTTATAGCATGTGAGCTATGGATTCCATAGCTTTTCTCTTGGATAAATATTAATCTTGTATATATGTATCATTCACACTCATTTGTCTTTACCAGATAGTTAAGTAAAACAATATATTCCTGGTCAACCTACTCAGCGCCATCTAGTCTCAAAACCAGGCAAAGTTTTAACTATGGCTATTTTATAAAAAATATGTTTAAGTATGTGTTGATAAACGTACTACTATCTACTCCAAATATACTTTTTTTGTAATTACATACTTTTGCATTACGTTTTGGGGGCGACCCGATGAACAGGATTGGGACATGTTTTCTTATTTTTATTATTTAATTTAATCATATTTGCCCTGTTCCCGTTGTTTCAGGCATCCATAGGCTGCGGTAACTGATTCTTATCAGGGAGGTCGTACGCTTATCTGTAAATTAAGTGATATAAAAAACGATATCAGCGACGCCAAATTGTTATTTAAGTAAAATAATTTATAATGTAGAAACAACACAAAATTCACAAGCTGTATGATCATAATAACGAATTTTCACACTATACGCAGAAAAAAAAAATTCTACGTATAGAGTGATCAATTGATCAAGTAAAGAAATATTTATAAAACCAACGCCATCTAGTGCCAAAGTACACAAGCCTAGTACTGTGGGAAAATGATAAATAATAAGGTTATGACACACACTTTTGTCTTTTTACTGTCTTTATCTACGGTAGCAGTTAGATTATCATGATCAGATACATAGCGGCATCTAGTCCCAAGTTACGCAAAGCTCTACTCTGGTTGCAACTTAACTGATAAGATTAATCACAGTATGTTTGTTCGTGATATATTACACTATTCACACTATTTATCTATGGATAGCAGAATATTTTTTATCGCGATTATAAAGGGGTTGCACTACTTTCTGTGGCGGTTACTACAGAATTCTACCATAGCCCATTTAACGTTTCCCTACTAGTTGTCCAACGGAGACGTCTGGACAACTCTAGACAGAGCAGAGGGGCAGATGCGTACCGAGTAGCTATACAGTCTACTCTTATTATAATCGGTACACACCGCACCGTTAAGAGAATACCAATTTTACTGTTTTATGTATTTAATTTAGTCATTCAATGTTTTAATGATATTTTAGTAATGTTAAGTCCAGACGAAAGCGGCAACTCGCAAAACTTCAATGGTGCTACTTGCAATAAGTCTACCTTATTTGTGAAAAGTTAAATGATATTCCTAGTACGAGGCTGACTTGCTAATTCATGTAGAGTTATTATTTCATTAGAGCTAGGAATATAATTATAACGAATTCTATATCAAGAAATTGCAATATTTTCTATATTTTTATTTCAGTTCCTGCCATAATAAAGTTTATTTTACTTTACTTGTCCAACAAAGTCCACTTTCAGATTTCATCACTTTATCATTATCATTCATCACTTTATAAATTTTCTGTTAGTGAATAGCAATTACTTTTCCAAAAAAATATCTCGTTTTCTTAAATATCGTGGTCACAACACTCGCTCACAAGCGAGGCGCCGCTGACGCTTTGTGCAGCAGTTACGTACACCACCTATTGTTCTATTGGACTTGCCTTTCTTTTATCTTACTAGCCTTTTAAAAATATCCTTGTTATATTCTTTTGTTATAGTCTAATTTATTCATGCTCGGCTTACACATTTTACAACGCAATTATTTTGGAATCTTCATAGCCTATACAGTGTACAGAAAGGCTATTTTTCTGTTAAGACATTTTGATTTGGAGAGTAATAATATGAACAATGTACTGGCGAGATACCTTAACTATACCTTAACACTTGACCATTCACGTTTCACGTTTGACCGACACAAGTTTGGTTCGAGTCCATCGTACTTATTGGTACCCTATTTTTAACCGACTTCAAAAAAGGAGGAGGTTCTCAATTCGGCTGTATTTTTTTTTTTAATGTTTGTTACTTAGTGTTTAGTATTACTCCGTGATTTATAAACTGATTAAAAAAATTTGAAAGAGTATACTTCCAGATTTCATCATCATCATCATCAGCTTGTATCTACCTAACGTTCTATTACGTTAGTACTATTACTTATACTGTGGTTCTATCTAACGTTATCTTATTATAACGATCTATCTAACGTTCGTTGCGCTACGAATTACACTTGGCTAGGGGGCAGGGGCGCCACCGCAAAAGCTGAAGCCGATTACCATCGAATATTTTGATTCGAAAAATACGTCCTTGAGTTTACTTATTTCTGTTTCTACCAGCTAATCTAAACACAGGTACTACAAATCTAAGCTCAAGTTTGATATTCTCAATCAATAAAATCCAATGGTAATCGGCTTCAGCTTAGCCGGTAGGGCCCCAGAATTCATCATCATCATCATCAGGTCATTCTAGTCTCCACTACAGGAGCACGATAGTCTCTCGTCCGTCCCAGACAGAAGAAGGATTTGGCCTACACTACCCACCTTGGCCAGACGGTTTGGGGAGGCCTGATCGATGTTTTATAATGTATTTCCCTTAGTCGCTTGTACGACATACATGGGACGAGAAGGAGTGATTCTATTCTAGTCTGCCGGAAACCACACGGCCAAGAATTACCATCGGATTTTTCGATTGCCAAAATCAAACTTCAGCTTAGACTGGCGGTAATTGTGTTTAACTTAACTGTTACAAACCCTAAAGCACAGCCGATTAAGCTGACGATGTTTGTCATTAACTTAAAAACCTAAGATAAATAAATAAATATTTCTGGACAATTTACACAGCGCCATCTAGTCCCAAATTAAGTGCAAAGCTTGTGTTATGGATACTAGACAACTGATAAATGTCCTTAAATACATTTTTTTTTGGAAATACATACTTATAATACATAGAAAACACCCAGACCAAGACAAACAGACATGTTCATGCACACAAATGTTTGACTTGTGCGGGAATTGAACCCGCGACCTCGGAGTCAAAGTGGCCATTGCTAACCATTCGACCATCGAGCTCGTCAAGTATAATAAGTGTATTTTCGCGATCAAAAAATCTGATGGCAATCGGCTTCAGCTTAATCGGTAGGGCCCCAGATGGATGAGGTACCAAACAAACATGATCACCAAGATGACATTCCTTATTTATATCAGAATTGGGACATAAACCAAACGGGCACTGAAACGACCAGATCCCTTACCACCAACTCTTATTTCGATTCAATAACTGAATAGAATTCTTATTCATACCAATGAGTAAGCAACTCTATTTCAAATGGAATAGAGTCGCTTATTCATTGGTATGAAGAAGCATTCTAATTCTAAGGTCGCTGAATAGAGGGGCTGAATTATTTATTAACGATGGCCGGCGATTGAGTATTTCCGTTTCTAGCATACCTAAATTTGGGACTAAAATATTTTTATAATGGAGTTTATTATTAGCTATATGTATTTGAGTTCTAAGTGGTCCATCAACATCTTTGAACAAAAGCCAACCTCACCTGCACGTGGTGCACCGTGCTGAGTGACAAACGAGGCTCTGGGGAAGAGAGATGGTGTATTATGTAGAGATAGCCCATAGTGTATTTTTTAAGCTGCCCTACTGGGGAAGTACCTTCACCTCACAGAATACCGCAGCCAAATAACAATTACCTTGAGGTTGTGTTCCTGCGAGTGAGTGAGGTCACCAGAAAAAAGGTAGGAGTAGCTGACAACTGATCGGAGACCCCTCTCATATATAAAAAAAAGCTATAGCTCGCGAGTTCGCTTACGCAGAATTGAATTTTAGGTGTTGCATATACCGTAAAAATATTTGAAGAAATGTGGTAATATGTAGCATAAACATTCGCATTTTTATAAAATCTTTTTTATTTTTGTTTTGTATTTTTGTAATTTCAACAAAGAGATCGATAGACACATTCGACTGGGCTGGGCAGCTTTTGGGAAGCTTCGGCACATCCTCACCGCAGATATACCCCGATGCTTGAAGACCAAAGTGTTCAATCAGTGCGTCCTTCCCGCTATGACCTACGGTGCAGAGACTTGGACGCTGACCGATGGGCATGTTCACAGACTAAAAGTCGCACAGCGAGCGATGGAGAGAGCAACGCTGGGAGTTTCTCTAAAACAGTCCAAGGGATCGAATCCGGAACGAAGAAATTCGACGGAGAATCAAAGTGGTCGACATAGCTCTCAGAGTCAGCGAGTTGAAGTGGCGGTGGGCTGGCCACATCTGCCGAGTCAGCGATGGCAGATGGGGGAGGAAAGTCCTAGAGTGGAGGCCACGTATGGGGCGACGAAGCGTAGGGCGCCGCCTCTCTAGATGGACCGACGATCTCAAAAAAGTTATCTATATCCAACAGTGGGTAGATATAGACTGATGATGATGATGATTTTTGTATACAAAAAATGGCTGGCCATGATCTTTTCGGGGTCGGCAACGCGCGTGTGATGTGAAAAAAAAATCTTCCGAGATACTTCTCCGGTTAGACTGCAACAAAATAATGTTAAGCCCTCGCTTTCGCCCAACCTCTGTTTGTTAATCTGTGGGCACATGCAGGAGTGGTTGACTTTGGCTCTATAAACGATCAAAATTATCTCGTTTCGATGCAGTCTCATTTGGTATTCTCGTATCACAACTTCAAAGTGTTATTAAAATGTGTTTACAACGAAATATGATTGAAAATTAAATAAATTGTGATTGCAATAAGAATTGATTTAAATTCATGAAAGAAATCAACTTTACAAATTTCAGTCAATTCATAATTCAATCTCGATTCGGCCAACTTTCATTCCGTGATGTAAATTAAGGTATGTAAATAAATACCCTTATGCATGATCGCGTTAACTCACGTTGTTAATTTCATAAAACATTTCTCTCAGGTATGCAAACCGGATCCTGAAATTTTATCATCAATACATATAATAAAACAGTAGGAACCGCGTGTCTGTACATTTGATAAAATTAACAAAAAATGAGTGTGGGCGATAAAAAAAGAGTAACAGAACACAAAAAAGATTTTTTTGATTTTTTTGTCTGTCTGTCTGTCTGTCTGTATGTACTCGCTAATCTTTAAAACTACTGAACAGATTTTTACGCGGTTTTCACTAAAAGATTAAGGTGATCCCTGAGCAACATATAGGCTTTGTTTCATCGAAATCTGATGTCAGATTAAAAAGTTATCGTCATTTAAAGTTTAAAGAAAATTTTTCTTTATAGAAAATCACTCATCACAAAATCTAAGAAACTACAAGTGCTAGGAGTCTCAAATTTTGTATGGGGGTTCCTTTCAGGATGTAGATGCTCACTAAGACGGGAATTTGGAAAATTCAACTCCTAAGGGGGTGAAATGGGGGTCCAAAGTTTGTATGGGGAACCAAGATTAGTTGGACTATTTTATACGAAACTTTACACGAGATCTTCTGTAGATAAATGAGTAAACACGTGTTTCAGGATTTTTCAAAATTCAACCCCTAAAGGGGTGGAATGAGGTGCAGACGTCTGAAAATCGACATGGGTATTGTTTTTATGGTTTATCGGGTCGCTGATTCCGAAAACAACAGCTATTTTATAATCTAACATAATCGACGTGACACAAGAGCACTCCTGTGGGGGAGCGATGGGGTTGAAATGTTACAATATCAATATAGGTGTTGATTTTATGGTTTTCTAAAATGTCAATTACGAAAATGGCATCGATTTGAAAACGTGGACACGAAATTTCCATCTCGGCATAAAAATCCAAGATTTGGAACACCTGATGCAGAACCATAATGGTTCAGCTAAACTATAAGAAATATAAAAATGACGCCTTAGCAAAAGTTGTTCAGCCTGATGAGTATAAATAGTTTAACAAAATATTGATTGTATTGTACAAAAAATAACCACACGCAGTGCTACTTTTATTCTTACCTGCTACAAGTTAGACGCAATAGTCTTATTTATTTTATATATATATATATAAAATAATATATATATATATATATGTATATATATATACATATATATATATATATATATATATATATATATATATATACTAGCAGCCGCCCGCGAATTCGTACGCGTGGAGTTAGTTATTTGCAAATAATTTTTAATTACATTCGAAAAAGCTAAATACCTAATGAAAGGAAAAAGATGAAAAAGTTAAAAACAATCAATATCTAGACGAGTTTTTAGAATCAATGAAGTCGACGGATATTATTTTTTAAAACCTCTTTGTAAAACCTAAAGTACTTTTTATTGTTATAATAATACATCCCTCCTTTATAATAATAAGTGTGTAGTTCTTTTCAATATTTTTCATACTTAAATATCATTTAAAATCCTTCTGCCATAATTACTTTAACTCCAATAACATTGGATTTTCATACAAATTTCCAACCCCCGTTTTAACTCCATAAGGGGGTTGATTTCTAAAGATACATTATTAATACACCTCCATACCATCTATAGAGCATAGATTTTAAATTTCAAGTCTCTTACTTCAAAAACATAGGACTTTTATACAAACTTCCAACCCCCGTTTTAACACCAAAAATAGGTTGATTTCTAAAGATACATTATTAGTACACCTCCACACTATCTATACATTTTAAATTTCAAGTTTCTTACTTCAAAAATATAGAGCTTTCATACAAACTTTCAACCCCCATTTTAACCCCAAAAAGGGGTTGATATCTAAAGATAAATTATTAGTACACCTCCACACCATCTATAGAGCATACATTTTAAATTTCAAGTTTCTTACTTTAAAAACATAGAACTTTCATACAAACTCCCAACCCCCGTTTTAACCCCAAAAAGGGGTTGATTTCTAAAGATACATTATTAGTACACCTCCACACCATCTACAGAGCATACATTTTAAATTTCAAGTCTCTTGCGTCAAAAACATAGAACTTTCATACAAACTTCCAACCCCCTTTTTAACCCCAAAAGGGGGTTGATTTCTAAAGATACATTATTAGTACACCTCCACACCATCTATAGAGCATGCATTTTAAATATCAAGTATCTTACTTCAAAAACATAGAACTTTCATACAAACTTCCAACCCCCGTTTCAACCCCAAAATGGGGTTGATTTCCAAAGACACATTATTAGTACACCTCCACACCATCTATAGAGCATACATTTTAAATTTCAAGTCTCTTACTTCAAAAACGTATAACTTTCATACAAACTTCCAACCCCCGTTTTAACCCCAAAAAGGGGTTGATTTCCAAAGATACATTATTAGTACACCTCCACACCATCTATAGAGCATACATTTTAAATTTCAAGTCTCTTGCTTCAAAAACATAGGACTTTCATACAAACTTCCAACCCCCATTCTACCCCCTTAGGGGTAGAGTATCGTAAAATCCGTTCTTAGCGGATGTCTACACCCTTTAAGGAACCTACCAGCCAAATTTCAAGTTTGTAGGTGTTATAGTTTCTGAGATTTCGTGATGAGTGAGTCAGTGATTTTCTGTTTTATATATATATATATATATATATATATATATATATATATATATATATAGGTATATATTCGCACAAACCAGAAGAATGCGTGCATTTGCGGGACGATGTGTAGCAAGATTTTGTGACTCAAAGTCTTTTAAACAACGAGGGGAAACTGTTTTTCTTAGATGCTTCAGGAGGGACTGGAAAAACATACCTGACGAGAGCAATCCTCGCTGAAATCAGGCGCCAAAATAATATTATCATACAGCAGCATCGCCAGGTATTGCAGCCATAATATTACCTCTAGGCGGAAGGACGCAGATACAATGTTCAATATTCTACTCGATTTATACAGAACGGAAACACCGACATGCTTTGTGACACGAAACTGTGTCAAAGCGAAAATGTTTCAGGATTGCTGTCTAATCGTTTCAGATGAATGCGAAATGGCCAACAATGTGGCTTTATCGAGGATTAGTAACGCTTGAGGTATTTTCATATTAGCTCCCGAAGGAAAGACTCCCTTCATTTTTTTTTTTTTTTTTGAAACTACGGTGACTATCTTAAATAAAAATAATAATTTGTTGACTTTTAACGTATAATACTGCCCCAAATATTTTCTTATGTATCTACTTTAGTTCGTATTTGTATTAATATGCCGGAATCATAAAGTCCACGCGAACGAAGTCGCGGGCATCAGCTAGTTATCAAATAAATGAACTAAGGAAATCGCTTCCATACCCTTCATCATTTAGCGACACACAAAAAGTGAACTTATACACTGATAATATATATGTATATAAATTGGCCGTGTGGTTTCCGGTATGACCGTGTGGTTTCCGGCAGACTAGAATAGAATCACTCCGTCTCTTCCCGTGGATGTCGTACAAGGCGACTAAGGAAAATACATTGGCAAACATCGATCAGGCCTCCCCAACCCGTTTGGCCAGCGTGGGGAGTGTAGGGAGTGGGGATTGTAATCCTTCTTCCGTGACGAGAGAGGGTCGTGCTCCTGTTGTGGAGACTGAAATGACCTGATGATGTGGATGATGATATATATAAATTATAAATTTATTCATGTCTATCTTGTATAGACGACGCATTGGTAGCGCTAATTTTGTTGGAAGAATTCCGTAAGGTTAGAAGCTGCCATACATTAACCAACATGTTAGCCGTGTTGGTCATGTTGTCTAACAATTAATCTGTGTATGGATGTGTTGTCAATTAAAATATCTGCCAACATGATTGACAAACACGTCGATTAACATGTTGGTGAACATATGGCAGGTTTAAGGTTTCTTTCACACGGTTTTGTCGCGTCGTCGTAGCGTACGCGCCATGGCGACGAAGCGGCATATGTTACGACAAGAAATGCATGCCTATAGCGAAAGCTCATTGACCCTATCGTTGAACTTACGGAGTTCGACAATGTTTGTGCAACGAAACTACCACCATCTAAGATATAAAGCGCTTGGTACGCTTCGTACTTCATGCAGCAATCTGCACGAGCGGCGTATGAGTACAATGACGCGACGAGCCGTGGATATTGTACATTTCTATAAGTTTAGGTATGAAAGCAGTAAACTTTATTGAAATCGATAGTTCCGGTCAAGGCTACAAGGCTCCGCGCACACGTCTGATTAGATCGCGGCACGGCACTGACAAACGAGCCCTTCGCTGATATATTAATTAAGTTCAAGATTGTGGCAAAGAATAACGATCAAATTCCATTGTAACTGTAACTTGGACTTCGGTCGCCTTGAGCACGACTAAAATCTTTTCATCATTTATTTTTTACTGTGTGAAGCGAGCGCAGCGAGCGGAATACTCGTATATGTACGACGAAAAGTCACTCTGGGAAATAAATAGGCTCCAAAACCATTAAACCGATTTTGATGAAACTTGTCACAAGTAAAAATCTCGACATGCTAAATGGTTTGTATAGAAAAAAAATGAGATCGATCATATTCTTGAGGAATCATCAAATACATTTTCCATTGAAGTCAATGGAAAACATTGACTCTGCGAATACTCAACCTCGATTTTGGCCCTGAGGCTTAGAATCCGGCCTAGGGGCCGTCCATTAATCACATGAGGTTTTTTTTCATTTTTAACACCTCCCCCCACCCCCTTGGTGATACTTGGTGAGGTCGTGGAAGTCTAAACCCCCACCGCCCTCAAATCACGTGTATTTTTTTGTAGCTACAAAGAATCTTAAAATTTTTAGAATATCAATAAGGATTTTTGTTATACAACTAAGGTAACAAGCATACGGTCCTCCTGATGGAAAGCAGTTACTGTACCCTATGGACGCCTGTAACACCAGAAACATCACATGCGCGTGACCACTTCGGTTCTAATATGACGTGAGGATGAATTCCCTGTCGCTGGCGAGCGGTGCGACAGTAGGAGGAGGCCGTGGGTATTATGCCAAATAACTCCTTTTAACACACCCCATTCTACAATCGGCAGAACACACAAAGGGACGGAAAATCTCTTCTCAGACTCAAAGGTTCTAAACCATCCGTTCGTCAATAGTCATGAAGAAAAGGATGCTGTCTTTTTTCCTTATCGTGGCATAAAAGTTATCTGTTCGTGCAAGCGTGAACATGCCAGACGCGCTACAGAATCGTGGCAGCTCCATCAATACACGTGATATCTTACTACAACCCCCCCCCCCCCCCCCCTCTCCCCCTTGTGATATTTCGTGATTCTTACCGAACCCCCTTCCCTCCTTTTGAGCCTCACGTGATTAATGGACGGCCCCCTAGTACTTGATCTCCATCAATTAAATTTAAGAAATAAAAACAAACTCGCTGTGCATATTACTAGGCTCCATAAAATCTCTAGCTCATTCCCAGGTCAATGTATACGCTTTTACAATAAACTTCCAAACGACGCGTTTTTTAAATTATCCATGGGCAAATTTAAGAAATATATCAAAACTATACTATGTCAAAAGGCTTACTATTGTATCTCAGATTACATAAATGATAAAAGTATTTGGAAATTAATTGCTCTTGTTATGTTATGTTAATGATTGTATTTGTATTTAATGTATCGATATTGTTAAAACTTGGCAATTAAAAGAGTCGGCCTTGAGTTTCTTGCCAGTTCTTCTCAAGAAGCCCCGTCGCCGGAACGGGCACTTAAATTCACTTTCACATTCAAGATAGTGTGATGAAAGTGAATCTAAGCTCTGTGGATTTAGAGTATCATATGACGTTTCTAAGTGCTTTATAAAGTCAAAGGAATAAAGATATTTTGATTTTTTTTTTTACTATGTCGAGTGGCGAAAAATCATACGGCCTGCCTGATGCGAGCGGTTACCGTAGCCTTATAAGAGGTCCCCGAACAAATGAAGGTTGAGAACCATTCCTTTAAGGGAAGGAGAAATAAAGTCGTAGAGCTCTACCGAATATCTGCCGTCGTATAGTCGATAAAAGTGGGGGAGGGATTTCTTTGCGAAGTTTCAGTTGCTTTGCATGCAAGTAGCTATTATGATGTAAACTTGTGCTAAGAGAGCATTTTTAACCGACTCCATAAAAGAAGGAGGTTCTCAATTCGGCTGTAGTTTTTTTTTAATGTTTGTTACTTAATTACTCCGTGATTTATACACCGATTTGAAAAAAAAAAAACTTTTTTTATTTGAAAGAATATACTTCCAGATTGGTCCCACATTTTTTCATCATCATCATCATAATCAGCCTGTATCTACCCACTGTTAGGTTTTTTATTTCAGTACTCCGTCATTTATAAACCGATTTGAAAAATTGTTTTTTTATTTGAAAGAGAATACTTCCAGATTGGTCCCATGTTTTTTCATCATCATCATCATCAGCCTGTATCTACATACATAAATGTAGAGTAATGTTTGGAGTCGGTGTTTTTTGTTAAAATTATGAAAGTGTATGCCGGAAGGAATAAAAAGAGTCATAATTGGTAAGTTTCTTTCAAGCATTTCTTCTTTGTCAACGATCAGTCTCGAAACGCTAGTAGTAAAACAAATTTGGATAAAAAAAATACTTGTAAGACGTGTCTATAATGCCCACAAGGGCCCAATGGCATAATAGAAAATTAAAATGAAAAGACTTTCTTTTCATTTTAATTCGTATTCCGGTACACATTTTCATTCCACGCGACGGCACTGGCGGTCCTTAATAGGTAGGTACTTAATGGAAATTTACTGATCACAAAGACAATAAATATAAAACAACGTATCAACCAATTTCGTTATTTTCACAATTGTCATGTAATAAACGAGCTTGTTAAATTATCAGAACTCGAATGAAGTTACAGTCGATTTCAATTTCATTATTTCGAAACGCCGGTGCCCGAAAATAGCGAGGTTCGTTCAATTCTTTTTATATTCACATTTAATTAATGGCTGAGGCTTTTGAAAAATAAAATATTCCCCAGTTGCTTGCGGGCTTCGGTGGTGTACCCGACTTGATGGAAATCTAATTTATTCGATACTTACGTGTTCTTTAAGACAATTGGTTTCTTAAAATCCGATTTTGCCTACATGATTTTGTCTGCGTTTCTGGAATTAAAGTCGGTTTAAGACTGAAGCTTATTACTTAAGTTTGTGAATGTTTTTGAAAACAACACTATCACTATGTTGAACGTCAGGTCCTTTACTCAAAAATATATGAGCAGGCAGATTTCAAAACTTGCGTTTGACTTATTATTCAGTATTCTGTAAAGCGCTAAGGTCGGCGGGCGGTTGCTGTTACCCTATCCAAAGCCATTTTTTATTTATGTCAATTAATTGTGTAAGATGCATGGAAAAGCTGAAGATCGCTCTCTGTGTGACAGAGCGGTTCGGAAGAATTGGTTCTAGGTTTCGACCATAGCGAGAGCTATGGGGATAGTTATGCTCGGAACCTAGAGCCAACTCTTTCGAATCGCTCCAAAATTGGTTATTTTGCTGTAATCTTTCTTCTGTGAGGTATGCTAGTACCTCTCAGAAGAAAGCTATATAGATAGCTCTCTCCAGAGATGCAGTTTATAAAATATTATACTTAGCTCTATTTCTTTTTTATCCGATCCGCGCCTGGTTGAAACTTACTCTTCAAAAGTTCTCGAGTGGCGACCCTGTACTAGTGGACGCAGTGTAGGATGATCCTCCATTACCCCGCCGCCATACTATGCTCCTCGCGCTGCTCATCGCCTTGCTCCTCGCGCTGCCGCGATGTTTCCCTCTCTGCCCACACACTGCTCTACTCGCGTAATTATTCACGACGCTCCGCACTTGGACATTTGCCTTTGCTATACAATGGTAGATGAAGCTGTGTAAGCGTGCGCGATATGCATTTTTATTATAGCGAAACGAAGCTTTATTTTATGGACGAACGGTCTAAAAGTTGCCATCAAACATTTATTTTTTGTTTTGAGCTCTTCTATGGAAATGTTCATGACAGACATAATTAAAAAATATGATGCGTGTTTCGCGTCTGAGCGCTCGATGCCAAATGCGTCCGCCGCGATTATGTGGCCGGCCATTCGCGCTCACGTTGCCGGTCCTTTGACTCGCGCCCAAAAAACCGACAAAAGAAGAAGAAGAAGAAGAAACATTTATTGTAACATGACACAACACTATTACATAGTTTACAGGTAAGTTAAATAATACAGAAAGACGAAACAATAGTGCTGCATGATGCCACAAATTGGACCCAGCTCAGCATTATGCTGTGGTCTGACTATGTTAGACCCCAGCGCTGATTTTCACACCATTACCACGGACGAACAAACAGACGCAATACAGGTGTTTGTGTATCGGTAAATGTAAATTATTTTAACCAACATTATAGCACATAAAATCTAATACTAATAATGAACAATTATCATAATTGGAGAATCTCTTGGATCAACCCGATACCAGCGGGTTGATCCAAGAGATTCTCCAATTATTTGAACAAAGAGTACACCCGACATAGCGATATCACACAGTCAGAAACAACACTATAGGAAAATAAATAAAAAATAGTCAGGCTCTGAGAAACCCGTATCCAGGGCCCTAAATCATGACAAAAAGTTTTCTAGATCATAAATGATCATAAATGTACGTGAGCGAATGACTGGTTAATGTTTATAATGAAAGACAATCATCCGTTCACTCAGCAAAACTTGTTTGTACTTTGTGACTGTCGTTGAAAGAAAAAGTTTATATAAATTTCTGTAAAAAAAGTAACTCTCACCTTGTGTAGTCTATACGAAAATAACATGATAACCTACGTCTGTTACATTTATAATAACAAGTACAAATCATACATTGTGCTTTTTTTACCAAAACGAAATACTGTTACTGTATTAAGAAAAATCTTACCTAACCTCCAAAAAATAGAACGAAGACATTTCAGTGTCGCTTGCAAAATAAGTAGCCATATCATTCCATAGCTCAACCACTGCAGCATTGTATAAAACATAGGCATCTATATAGCTTATAGAATTAATAGCATGAAATTAATCTGATTGAGTTGATACTGACTTCGCTCACAAAGTAGCAAACTATTCTATATATTGAATTTTATTGCTTTGACAAACTGTTACCTATATCCACAACCCAAGCTGCTGGGGCTAGAGATTCCAAATCTGGCACATAAGGTCCTTATACCAGGGGTGCACTAAGAAAAGATTTTAGAAAATTCCCATGGGACACCGGGACGTATAATCTAGAGTAACATAATATAGTAGTGTAATAAGTGTTATAAACAACTATGTATACCCGTCATAATTTTTTTTTGTGTATTTATTAAATGTGCATCTGCATTAAATGTGTTTATTCGTTTTAGGGTCTGAATTGGCGGAGGAATGATATTCCAGCATTTTGTTGCCGCAAATCTAAAACTTCCACGAAATGCAGCTGACCTGTGGCAGGGCACAGATAATCGAGTCAATAAGGAACGAGTGGAATAGCCACAGTCATTCTGCATCCAGGCCAACTTAACATAAAGGTATTCTGGTTGCTTGTAATTAATCACACCAAACATGAGACTTGCAAGATGAAGGTAGCGGCGTGATGTCATTTTTAAGATGTTATATTTATTTAGATAAGGAGTTACATGATTTCGAGGTGGGATATGAAAGCAAAACCGAGCACAGGCATTCTGGACGCGCTGTAGTAACCTTTCTGTTTTTGCCAGTAGACATGGGCCGTAAACAACATCAGCATAATTTAGTTTTGAGAGGATTAGAGAATCACAAAGCCTAATTCTCAGGTCTATGCTAAGATAGGGACGGACCCTATACAGCAGTTTCAATCTGTAAAAACAATTCTGGACCCCTTTTTGAACATGGTTTTCAAAGTTCAGATGAGCATCCATAATAAGGCCAAGATTCCGTGCCTCCGCCACTTGTTCAATGGGATGACCAGATAGTGTCATGTTAGGGGCCCGTCTCTTTATCTCTGCTACTTGTGTCTTAGTACCAATTATAACACACTTAGTTTTTGTAGGATTTAGAAGTAAACTGTTTTTTTGTGACCAATTATTAATACGACTAAGATCTTCATTTAATTTTCTTACAGAAGCATCAGTATCCCAAGGGCGAGTATGAATAAAAATCTGAAGATCATCAGCATAAAGGTGGAATTTACAGTTCTGAATAACATCAACAATATCTACACTGTACAGAATATAAAGCAACGGACCGAGAACAGATCCCTGTGGGACGCCTCGCTGGACCGGACTACACCCTGATCTTTTGGATGTACCATCATTGTTCTTCAAAAGAGGGAATGATGGGCAAGGCGAGGAGCAAGACGAGCGGCATGACGAGTAACGTGGCCACACTACGTTTCTGCCTACGTCCCTCGCCACTCGACGAGTGTATGGCAGGGGTATAGATGGTGCGACGATCTGAAAAATTGATAGGGAATAGTGGAAGCAGATCACTTCAGATCTATGTAACTTTTTAGACAGACCTAAGTGCAGCAGTGGATGAATATGGGCTGACATAATGAATATTGTAGTTACGAAATCGAGACGCGAAATAATAGAGTACTCAAAGAAAGTGAACTGTCCAGCACGTATTTTACTTATGAGGACTTACACTAGAAGTAGTGTGGAGTCTCCGTAGTTGCTGAATTAAACACGATGTGACAGAAAACGTATATTGTTCCGTTCTTAGTTGTTGTATCTACGGTGTATATAATACTGTGTTTACTTATTTTATACCCAATTAGTCGCCGCAGTATGCGCGAATTAAAATGCTATCTAATCACTAATTTATACAATGTTACGGTTAAGACCGTACAGAAAGATATATATGAAAAGAAACCACAGAAATAAAAACATAGAAACCAATAAATAAATACTCGTGTTATGAATAACTTTAGTAGATGTTACAAGTAATATTCTCCAATAGTTTCGTGGAGTGAGAAAAATATTAATGTCTCACAGAGGGCGCCTGTATATTTATAGTTTGACACCTTGTTTGTGTAGGTAGAATGTAGTAAATTGCTTTTGTCTCGAATTTCCCTGCGGATTATATTCGAAAGTATCCCTTAATGGTAAAAGAAAGGGTTATTCCTGTTTTTAGGGTTCCGAACCTCAAAAGGAAAAACGGAACCCTTATAAGATCACTTTGTTGTCCGTCTGTCTGTCTGTCTGTCTGTCAAGAATTTCTATGTCGAGAATGCGTGGAGGTATCAAGCTGAAATTTGAACTGTATACTCAGGTCTACGGTCCCATGAAGTCAAAAAAAAATCAAACTGCTAAGTTTACGTAGAAAAAAGTTACGGCCGTTTATTCAGCAAAAAACGCAAATTTCGACACACTCAAAGGAATCAAAACCTATAGGGTACTTCCCGTTGATCTAGAACTATGAAATTTGGCAAGTAACATCGTTATAGACTACAAGTACAGGAATAAATCTCAAAACTATACATTTGTAAATAGATCTTAAAAAATAGGGGGTCTATATTTTTTATAGGGTGTCGAAATTTCAAATTGAAACTACTAGTTCAAATGGGGTATCATATGAAAGGGCTTGATGTACACATTGCAAAATATATTTTATTTATTTTTTTCGACGCATTATTTCTTATTTATAATGAAAAATATCAAATTTAATAATGATACTACGTACCTACGGAACCCTCGGTGGGCGAGTCCGACTCGCACTTGTCCGGTTTTTTCTTGTTTATCTATAGATACGTACCTGTGAGAGCTTTGCTTAGCGTTTTTTTTTGGAGAAAACAAATTTACCCACAGTGGGTGGGAGACCAGCCCCCTTACCACCAACTCTTATTGCGATTCAATAACTGAATAGAATGCTTATTCATACCAATGAATAAGCGACTCTATTATAATAGAGTCGCTTACTATAATAGAGTCGCTTACCTTCACTTCACATATAGTACGTAAACAATATTTACACATATACTAAGTTCACTAAATGGGTGATGCTTCTATCACCACGAGCGATGAATGTATCTTGGCGTTCACAACAGCGGGTTGCAAGACAGATGCGGTATGTTCTTTTAGGCTGATGACCGTCGAGAGACTAGCAGAGCACTGGCTCTTCCCGATACTTTGTTTATACTGGTGATTTATGTCTCACATTGTGGGGTAGGAAAAGGAATGATTTATGTCTCGCATTGTGGGGTAGGAAGGAAACAAGAAATAATATTCAATAATATCCGGTGTCAACCAGCTCATCTAAGGCGAGTCCTGTGAGGCTTAGTGATCAGCCCGCGCGGCAGGTGCGGTCTACAAGGACGACGCAGAAGTCATCAACAAAATAAGACGCACATCAGTCACGGTCAGTCATCACATTTTTTAGGTAGTAGCATTATTTTGATCCTGTGATGGTAGATTCCTATTAGGTGATAACCGTTAGATATGCTTTTCAATTATGTTGTATCTGATTTATGCACTTCACTTTTTCCTGTTTATAATTTTATTGTAAAAATATAAGGTAGAAAGGGTTAAGTCTATACGCATTGAAGTCTACTACACTGAGTCAGTGACACTGACATTTATACGTCTCGTCTTGAATATGACGATTTTGACAGTTGATGTTTAGTATTGTTATACTTTGTTAGCTTTGGATACGAGTTCTTTGTAGCCTATTATTTAAAATATTCTAATACTTAGATATATTAGCATTTCTGCTTTCCGGACATGCCTAAAAATATAGACTGATACCTGTTACTCCACAATTTCTTGTAACGTATTAACTTAATCGATAGTGCAAATTTGCTGCTGTTTTGATTGACTTTTTGAAGCACTTCGATAGTGGCTATACACTTTTAACAAAAGTTGCTTGAAGTTAATGGTCAAGTAATTTTACTTTAATAATTGTTTTGGATTTAGTGATGATGATAATGATAATACACTATTACAAAACCCAAATGTGTACGTATAGATGTGCTTACTAATATTAATAAATGAACATTTTGGTCAGAAGCACAAACTCAGCCGTTGAAATTCTTGCCATAAACCAACGTACATTTTTTGGTGTAGCACTTACACAAGCGAATGTTGTCATTATTTAATGTTTTAACACTATTATTGTTTATACTATTATTATCGGGAACGTAGTCATTTTTCTTCCATCATAGAGTTTAATTTCGATTTTATACTTTCTCTCTGCCACTTATAATGTACGTTGCACGCGGTACACCGCGTGAATGATAATTCTTCTTTTTATTTTTTTATTTTTTATTAGTATTATATGATGTTGCTAAGAAATTCTTATCTATTATTAATGTCCATAGCAGTCCATTAATTAATTGCTTATAATATGTGTTGTATGTTTAATACTTTTTGTAATAGCTGGCGAGTAACTGCGTTCGGGTATGGAAGTATATATTTTCACTATAATAGATTCTATCATGCTGCTTCCCTAACTTCGAGTGCAGCGTGGGTGCGGTGTTGCGCTATTGCCGACATAAAGACCTAGTTAGATAAATTTATTGTATTAGTATATTTACTATTTAGTAATAAGTATAATATTATAGTCTTACTTTACTCCCTATACCCATGTCTGACTTGTCAGATGTGGACTCAGACTCTGAATATTTTTCTCTTTCCTCTTCTAATGATAGTCTCACTAGTACTGATGCTGCTGCCTCTTTGGCCAATGATCTAGATGTAAGTTTTTCAACATTTAGGAAAAATTTCAATGTCGTCCACATCAATGCACAGAGCGTGCCTAGCCATTACCCCGACTTGCTCTCCACTTTCTCGTCGGCAAATATACATGCGGTTCTGATTTCGGAATCCTTTCTGAAACCATCACTTCCGTCCACACTGTACCCTTTGCCTGGTTTTCGGCTAATTAGGAATGACCGCATATGTACAAAGCCGCAGGATACTTCTGGTAGAATTATGGGATATGGTGGCGTGGCAATTTACCTGCGCAGCGATATACCGAGCCAAATAATTTCTTTGTCCGCCCCTTCGTACCAAGCTCCTGAACATCTGTTTTTGGAAGTTACTCTTCATCACTCGAAATTCCTCCTAGGCGTTTATTATAGCCCTTCCCTTCACATCAATTATTTTCAGTCTTTTGAAACTATCCTTTCTAACTTACGAGCCCAATATGAGCATGTGATTATCATGGGCGACTTCAATACTTGTTTAATAAAAAATGACAATAGATCCAAAAATCTTCTTTCCCTTCTAAATTCGCTTAATTTATGCGTTCTTCCCCTTAATCCCACTCACTTTCCTCATAATGGTGCCCCTTCATTACTCGATTTAATTATCACGTCCACCCCGGAGCTTGTAGATGCTCATGGCCAATATAATGCGCCAGCCTTTTCGGCACATGACCTTATCTACGCATCTTACAGACTTCGACCTCCTAGGCAGAGACATAAGATATTAAGCTTGCGCAACTTCAACGCCATAGACAGTAAAAAATTCCAAGATGATCTCATTAACACTGATTGGAACCCAGTACTTTTAGAGCAAGATATAGATCGAAAGCTTACAGCCTTTAATGAGATTATTACTGCTATCTTTGACAAACACGCCCCTGTCAGAAATATTCGTGTAAAACATTTCCCGGCTCCCTGGCTCACTGATGATCTTAAAAAACTGATGGCCAAACGTGACAGAGCTAAAATAAAATTGCGACACAATTGCACGGAGGAAAACCGGGCAAAGTACATTGCTTTGCGTAACCATTGCAACAAAATGTGCAGAAATGCTAGGCGGAAGCACATTCACCAGTCTATAGAAAACTGTTCACCTGGTAAAATGTGGAAGTTTCTCAAAAGCGTGGGTGTGGGGAAAGCTCCAACCAACCTCATTAGTAATGTAGACCTGAACGCGTTAAACAAACATTTTAGTGCATCTCCAATATCCTTGACTCCGGGTATCAAACAAAATACACTAAAACATCTAGCTGATTCCCCTACAATTAATTGCCCTCAATTTGTAATTCCAAAGATCACTCCCGGGGAGGTAATTAAGATTATTGATACTATTAAGTCTCGAGCTGTTGGTAATGATCTTATCTCACTTGATATGGTTCAGTTGGTGAAGGAAGAAATTGCGCCTATTCTTGCGGACATTATTAACTGCTCCTTGGTATCTGGGGTTTTTCCTAGCTCATGGAAATTAGGCCATATCATCCCATTTCCTAAGAAGCCTAATCCCTCATCCTTTTCCGAATACCGGCCAATTTCTATTCTCCCAGTACTATCTAAAGTTATGGAGCACTTTGTTCATCGATGCTTAACAAAACATCTACAGCAGTTTAATCTATTAAATCAATATCAGTCCGGATTCAGAGGTGGGCACAGCACCGTTTCAGCTCTTGTCAAGGTCACTGATGATATTCGTTGTAACATTGATAATAAAAAGCTAACAATTCTTTCTCTTCTAGATTTCACTAGCGCGTTTAACTCAGTTGACTTTGACATAATGCTTCAAGTACTTAGAACATATAATTTCTCACCTTCTTCACTCGCATGGTTTGGGTCTTATCTCGTGGGCCGGCGTCAACTGGTGAAGGTCGATGAGTGCAGATCTGACTGGTGCGAGCTGACTGCTGGTGTCCCTCAGGGCGGCATACTCTCTCCTGTGCTCTTTGCAATGTTCATTAATGACATTACTACATCTATCTCCTCTTCTTATCATATGTATGCCGATGACCTTCAAATTTATACCGCTGCCCCTCTGGATAACTTTGCACAAGCTATTAAAATTATCAATGCTGACCTTGCTGCAATTGCAAATTGGTCCCTAAATTTCGGTTTAAAAATTAACCCTGCAAAATCCCAGGCCATTATAATAGGAAGTCCTTATTTTATTTCCAAACTGGTAACCAGGACAATACCTAGCATTGTTTTCTCAGGTACCATTATTCCTTTCTCTTCATCTGTACGCAATCTAGGTATTGTCATGGATCAAACATTGTCATGGGCGCCTCAGATCAGCGAGGTTAGTCGTAAATTATTTGCGTCGCTTCATTCTTTGAGACGGCTGCAAGATTTTCTACCTTTCAGTACTAAAGTGATGTTGGCACGCTCCCTTCTCCTTCCCTTATTGGATTATGGTGATGTGGCCTATCTGGACCCGACTGAAGAGCTGTTTGATAAATTGGAGCGTCTACAGAACCTATGTATCAGATACGTTTTCGGTTTGCGTAAATATGACCATGTCTCACGTTTTCGTAAGCAGCTCGGTTTGCTTCCCATTAGGCTTCGGAGAGACTTCCACATACTCACTCTTCTTTTTAACGTGCTATTTAATCCATCTGCTCCTCTATATCTAAGGGAACGATTTCGGTTTCGTGAGGTTGATTGCCGTCTGCGTTGTTCAGGGACTCGGATTTTGGACATACCTACTCAAAACACCAATGCGTACACAAATTCTTTCACAGTAAGATCGACAAAAATGTGGAACGCATTGCCTATTGATGTTCGGATGGCTCCTACGTTATTGTCCTTCAAAAGTGGATTAAGAGGATTCTTTACTGATGAGACTTGAAGTTACTTAATATTTTTATTGCTTATGTACTATTGTTTCATAATTTAGTTATTTGTGTATTTTATTTATTTATTTGTTTGCAAATTACCCTTTCTAATTTATTACTCGATGTTCTACTGACTTGCCAATCACTGTAGTATCCACTCCACGCAGTTACTCTAAGGTTGACTGGAAGAGATCCCCATGTGGGATAAGTCCGCCTTTGTATCCCTTTATTTTAGATGTACTCATTTGTTGTAATCTGAACAATAAAGATAATACAAACAAACAAACAAAATATTGTCGCTTATTCATTGGTATGAATAAGCATTCTATTCAGTTATTGAATCGCAATAAGAGTTGGTGGTAAGCCCCCTGGCTAGATCGATTTGTCTCGTCAACGTAAAGTCGTCGTCGTCACCCCTTATTTATCCCACTGCTGGGATATGGGTCTCCCCTCAATTGAAGGTGTTTAGACCACGCTTTTCAACTGCGGGTTATAGTATTATCACAGTATAAGTAATAGTCCCCAACCCGTCTGGCCAGCGTGGGGAGTGTAGGCCAAATCCTCCTGTCAGTGACGGACGAGAGAGGGTCGTGCTCCTGTAGTGGAGACTAAAATGATCTGATGATGAAGTAATAGTACTACGTACAGTATAGCCACTCCCTGCCGCTCTCTCGTGTCAACCTCACCTCCCCTCTGAGACAAATCTGGAACAGTTTGTATGGCGCCGCACGCACACACGCTCATTCGCGCTCTGCACACACGTCATTGTTTATGTAGTAGTAAACGACGCGATATTTGTATAGAGTGGCCGGGGTGTGGTATTATTACTTATACTGTGCTTATGACATTAATGGAAGACTAGTATCCCAATAGTGGAATGCATTTGGGTTGCTGATAGTGATGAGTTCCTACTATAGTGACGTTTGCCAAGTTTTATAACAATCATCTAGGGTATTGTTAGTTGCCTACAATCTTCTGTGAGGTAGAAGTAAAAGTACTACCCCCGTCGCTTTCGCTGTGCCTGTCATATCTCTGTCACCAGAACTTCGTTTGCTTATCAGCTAGGTGTACCACGTGCACCATGCACGATCGACGACATCACAATTGATACATCTACAAGACCACGAGTATATTTTTTTTATGTGGTGTGTCTAAATGTGTCCACTTCGCTTGATGGACAGCGTAGGTGACCAAACGTAGGGGCCATCATTACTGCGATTAGCGCAGCGTTGGTTCCCCGTTTGTCAATCAATTTAAGCATCTTTTTTGACAAATTACACAGCGCCATCTAATGCCAAACTAAGCAATGCTTGTACTATGGGTAACAGATAACTGATAAATGAACTTATTTTTTTTTTGTAAATACTTAAACCTATATCTATATATATAAAAGAAAGTCGTGTTTGTTACAACACTTATAACTCGAGAACGGCTGGACCGATTGCCATGGTTTTTGATTTGTTGGATTTGTTTCCGTCCCGAATAGCAGAATAACTCTTAAAAACATTGGAAAATTCTCGAAAAAATAAAATAAAAAAAAAAACATTTTCCCATACAAATGAAAGTGTCAGTTGAAAAAGGGATTACGATATTTATTGGTTGTCAAATATCAAAACGTCAAATCGATTGGTGTCACTTTTATGTCGCGAAAGTTGTCTGTGATTTGTTATGAAAATTTAAAAATGTCAAATCGATAGGGGTGAAAACGCTTTTCCCATGGGGTTCGAGCGCAAGAATCAAATCAGAGTAAACATCAAAAGAAATGACAATTACAAATCACCAAAATGATAAAACCTATTTCAAAACTAAAAAAAAATAAAACAAAACGTTTTTTTTTTTTAAATTAACAATAAGGAAATCTTTATTTTTATGAAATCTTCAGTTTTTATGGATACGGGTCTTCCCTCAACCGAAGGGGTTTAGAGCGTACTCCAACACGCTGCTCAACTGCGGGTTGGCGAAGGCCAGTGTTTTCGAACCGCCTAAAGGCCACTGACTTAACGACTGTCATTAAATGATAACAACCGGGACCGACAGCTTAACGTGCCTTCCGAAGCACGGAGGAGCTCAAGATGAGCTAATGATAACAACCGGGACCGATGGCTTAACGTGCCTTCCGAAGCACGGAGGAGCTCAAGATGAGCTAATGATAACAACCGGGACCAACAGCTTAACGTGCCTTCCGAAGCACGGAGGAGCTCAAGATGAGCTAATGATAACAACCGGGACCGACGGCTTAACGTGCCTTCCGAAGCACGGAGAAGCTCAAGATGAGCTAATGATAACAACCGGGACCGACGGCTTAACGTGCCTTCCGAAGCACGGAGGAGCTCAAGATGAGCTAATGATAACAACCGGGACCGACGGCTTAACGTGCCTTCCGAAGCACGGAGGAGCTCAAGATGAGCTAATGATAACAACCGGGACCGATGGCTTAACGTGCCTTCCGAAGCACGGAGGAGCTCAAGATGAGCTAATGATAACAACCGGGACCGACGGCTTAACGTGCCTTACGAAGCACGGAGGAGTTCAAGATGAGCTAATGATAACAACCGGGACCGACGGCTTAACGTGTCTTTCGAATCACGGAGGAGCTCGAGGTAATATAAACCCATCCGTGTACAGGCTACGGTCGACGTTGCTTAACTTGCGTGTTCAATTAGACTGACACGCGCAATGACGCCATCGAGCTTCTCTATTATTTTCTACTATTCATTGTTTTAATTCCATAAAATCATAAATTTAGTTCAGCTAATATGTACATATTAGCTGAACTACACGACATTCATTGATTGTTAGGCGGTACGAAGTTCGCCGGGACAGCTAGTAATATATAGAAAGCACCCAGACGAATTCAAACAGACGTGTTCATGCACACAAATGTTTGTCTTGTGCGGGGATCGAACCCGCGACCTCGGAGTCAAAGTGGCCATTGCTAGCCATTCGACCACCGAGCTCGTTTCACGCTTCACGCGTCGTAATCGACCCAGAAATAGAGAACGCGATATCCTACAAACGCAGCCACCATGTTCGAATGCTTCGTATATGACTACTGTATTAAGAAGTAATAAGAAGAATTTGATTAAAGTGATTTAAAGGCGTCCTTTTCAAGGAATTCAGGAATCTGAAATCATTCTACTTCTTCCAAGTCATTAGGTAATTAATTAACAAGATGTACTACCTCGCCCGTATGTATTTTATACGCTACCACTTAGCAGATTGCATTAGTTAGACGGTAATGAATTAGTTGCCTAGGAAGATTTACTCACAATGCTGCAATGACGTAATTTTATATAGTCGAAGGTACTGATGTGGCGTAAAATACCTTCTGGCTTTACTGTTGACGCCAGTCAAATGTGAAAAGTGACTGTGAAACTGAGCATTACTCAGTATATCAACCCCCAAGACATCAATACTGGAGCTTAAATAAATAAATATTCATAGACAATACTAAGGGGTACCTTCCAAGCTAGAATCTACGACAAATGGGGACTTTTTTGCGATAATCGCTTAGGGGGCAACGCTTCGTCCATATGAGGTCCCCACTTTAAGATTTTCCTCCCCCACCACAGACTCGGCAGATGTGGCTGGCCCACTTTCACTTATTATTTTTTTTATTTAAAAACTTTATTGACCACAAATTATAAATAAGGGTACAAAAGGCGGACTTAACGCTAAAAGCATTCTCTACCAGTCAACCTTACGGACAAGCAGAAAATCATGAATGCGGTACTGAAGAAGCAAAATTAAAAAAGAAACAGATTTCTTCACTTCACCCATAGCTAGCTATTGTATTAAAATTTATTCAGCAAATAACTTATTGTCGTAATATGGCCTACACTCACGGTAAACCTACACTTTGCAAACTAATAATAAAGGTACAAGCCCACTCAAATAGACGCACCTCAAATCTTACCTCGTCCACTTGAATATGGCTACACATATTAAGTAGGGAAGCGGTGGGTAAGCCTCGCCGTGCCCAAAATCGAATTGCCTCGCGCGTGTAGGCTAACTTTCTTAATTAATCCGATCCAAGTTCGAGGTAGAGCTCATACTTGGCTCACAAGCTCACACACTATGCGTGACCTTTAACTGTGAAATACGTGACATTTTGCCGTAATCAATTTAGTATGTAGGTATTATGGCTTTGTTATGCGTGTTAGTATAATTGATCACGCAAGTCAAGTAGTGCGAATCACAGCTTCTCCGTAGATGGGTTTATTATGAACAAATCCACGGATGAAGCACAATAGTGCTTCGTAATAAACCCATTCGAGGTGATCCAAGTTATTTTAATGGTTAAAATCAAAGATCTATTAAGTCCCGTATATCATGAATTAAACGTTTAACTAAAATAAATAAATAAATATTCCTGGACCAATTACACACGGCCATCCAGTCTCAAACTAAGCAAAGCTTGTACTATGGGGACTACATAACTGACATTATACTTAAATACATTTTTTTTGGAAATACGTACGTATAATACATAGAAAACACCACATACCAGGACAAACAGACATGTTCATGCACACATATATCTGTCTTGTGCGAGGATCGAACCCGCAACCTCGGAGTCAAAGTGGCCATTGCTAACCATTCGACCACCGAGTTCGTCGAAAAATGATTGTTGTTGTTGTATTTTCTGTATTGTACACCTAAGAAAACCACAATTACAACTTACTGCGGACTTATCTCTTTTAGAGATCTTTTCCAGACAACCTATGAGTGTTTGGTAGGAAAATGTACAAGAATCGTGTGCGGAAAAGTAAAATCATTCAAATTAATAAAATGATTTGCATAGCCGGTCTCCGCTTCGCTCCGTTCGCATCCTCTATCGTGAATCTACGATACACGACACACTGCAGGCTGCAGCCAGAATTCCTTCTTCACGAAGTCCCTAAAGAGATGAAATTGATTCAGCCCCCTTACCACCATCTCTTATTGCGATTCAATAACTGAATAGAATGCTTATTTATACCAATAAGGGGGCAGGTACCAATCGATTAATCCTCAGGGTACAGGTTGACTACTTCTTATAATCCACAACGTCTTCGATCTTGCCAGACCAGTGTATTCGCGAAACTTAGATTTCTCATGCTTGTGTCGACACTATCAGGTTATATCAAGTTTCTATGGCCATCTTTTTTATTTTCCATGTTTCCTTTTATTATATTCTATATTATTAATGTTTTTATGTATCTATTTTTATGTATTAAGGTGGCTTACAAGTAGTCATCGTAGTCAATTGACGCTCGCATCACTATAGGTACCACTCACGCGTTGCCTATCCTGCAAAAACCCCTTCACGCCTTTCTTGAAGAACCTCATAATGACTTGGGAAAACTTCGGCAGGTAATTTATTGCACAACTTAAGAGATCGCGGAAGAAAACCTCTCTGAAATTGCGCAGTGCACGACCATTTTGGCTCCAACTTGTAAAGATGAATTTCCGTCGATGGTGAGTGGTGCGACTGCAAAAGGAGGCCTTAGATGAGACTTGTTTATAACCAAGGGGGCAGAATATGAATGGGACTTTATGAGACCATGAAACCCTTGCTATGTCGATGTGACGCTCGAGTAGGCAAACGCATAGTAATCCTAAGAAAGTTATACCCGGATTAAAAGTATTACAGGCCTACTACACTCTAGAATCTTTCGCCCCTGCCGAGTCAGTGGTCTGCTATCACTGACTCGACAAATGTGGCCGGCCCACTGCCATTTCAGCTTGCTACCTCTGAAATCATTTTTTTTATATTAGCTCAGCATAGTAACTCCACTTTGCCTGATGGTGAGCGAAAAGAGGAAGCCAAATTGTAGTGGCTACTGACAAATTACTAGACAAGTGTTCTGTCTCGCGAGGTGCTTCATCCTGTCCTCATCACGCTTCCTTTGAAAGATCCTATTGTGTGAGGGAGGAGATACATATGCAGGCAAGGGCTGTTGTACTTTTTAATGGTACGGTAGAGGTATCAATTACCGAACTGTTTAGTGCGCGAAGAAATGTAGTCAACACATATCGCTCGGAGAACTCTGCACGTGTAGTGCTATGTTAGAAAGGAGAGGGCGGGATAAGGCAAAACAGTACGTCAGAGCACTTTGTTTTTTTATATTTTTTATATTATGACGGGTGCCAGACAAGCATACGGCCCGCCTGATGTGGAGCAGTTACCGTAGCCATATTAACGCTCGCAACATAACATATCGCTCGCGCACCGCCACCCCCGCTGCCATCGCAGCATCTCCTTTCTGGTGACCTCACTCACTTGCAGGAACACAACAAGGGTATTGTTATTTGGCTGCGGTATTCTATGAGGTGGAGGTACATTCCCCAGTCGGGTACCTTACAATTACGCTCCCTACCTCTCTTTTCGTCAGAGCTTCGTTTGTCAGTCAGCAGGGTGCACCGCGTGCAGGTGAAGTTGGCTTTGGTTCAAAGATGTCGATGAACCACTTACACGCCAAAGAGTACTTACCATGGTAGAGGCGATACAATACGTTATGCGATCCAAATATGTCTCAGCGAGTAGGTAGGTATGGAAGACACTGTTCTGGTTGCAGAAGTCTTTAGGTGGTATATTGCCTAATTTCTTTTGCCCTTCGCTGAGGAAAGTCGGTTGCTTGTGTAACAGTGTGAACATTAATTAAGTTGAATAAATGTATTATTTATGCGTGTTTTAAAACGTCGAGGTCGAATAATCGGTTTCCATTGTAATTGCAATCGTAATTAGCTGTTATTGTTCTTCGTTTTTTTTAACACTGAAATTCTTATTACTTTATTATTTTAGTTTGAGGAATTACTTTATACGCAATTTAATGTGGATGAGTTAATTGATGTGACGGTCGATACGCGTAAGCGTTATGTTATTTTCATATAATAATTATAACACTATATTACGTCTTTTTATATGAGACTGGGACAAACGAGCATGTGGGTCACCTGATAGAAAGCAATCAGCCACCGCTCATGGAGATCAGCGACACCAAGGGGTCGCCGATCTGTTGCCAGTCTATATTCCTTTCTTTCTTTCTTCCTGGTGCCCTCACTCACTTGCAGGAATACAACAATTCTCAAGGGAATTGATATTTAGCTGCGGTATTCTGTGAGGTGCTGGAACTTACATTGTAACGTGACTTACGTACATTGAACGTACATTGGGTTCAACAATGTACAAAATAACGTAAATGGGCGGTAAATAAATTTTCTGGGCTTACGCCCAGAAACATCTAATAATAGGGGTTATTACTCGCCCTTGACGACCCTGTAAACCCTTTAAGCCTACAATACAATAGATTTGCCTAACAACGCTTTCATTAAGGTACCCACATCCCATAGTGACAAATTTCCAATAAATGCCCTAATATTAATCATTGTATGATACATCGGTTATTATATTTACTAGCGTGGTCTTCCGACTTCGGCCGCAGCAACTAGAATATTCATTATATTATCACCGCTTTGTATGAAGTTCCATACAATAGTCAGCTGAATTTTTCCCGTGAATCAAACGATTGAAATAAAAGGTGGTGTTCTTGCGAGTGAGTGAGGTCACCAGGAAGTAATAGTTGCTGCGTTAGTATCTGGGGTGCCGGCATACGAGCGATATGTTATGGTTAGCTTATATGGAACCGGAAAGCTTCACTTCAGGCGGGCCGTATGCTAAATTCCCCTTATATGACGTTATCAGGTTAAATTAATGTCCGTAAACCAACTTTACAAACAACCATTTTTAAATAAATAAATAAATATTTCTGGACAATTTACACAGCTCCATCTTGTCCCAAATTAAGCGCAAAGCTTGTTTTATGGGAACTAAGACAACTGATATATTAAATACACTTTTTTTAAATACATACTTATAATACATAGAAAACACCCAGACCAAGACAAACAGACATGTTCATGCACACAAATATTTGTCTTGTTCGGGGATTGAACCCTCGACCTCGGAGTCAAAGTGACCATGGCTAATCATTCGACCACCGAGCTCGTCAAATAAAAAATGGAAGAAGTTATCTCAATAATACACACCAACAGTCAGATTTTATTTATATAGATATATTTGTTAAAGATGGAGGAGGGGGAGGTCGATATTCTCGTGTACATTGACAAATTTCCATGTAACTGTTCAGAATGAAAGGGTTCCAGACAACCATTGAATAGACGTTTCAATGGATTCATTAGATTAATTTGAGGGTCGTAATCGGGTTAAGTCAATAATAAACCAAATTGTGTAGTGTTTTTGTTTCACCATTTATGGAGGGGCGACGACTGGGTAGTACCGTGACATTATCTGATTTTATGTTTAGCACATCCCGGATGACCCCGGTCACTCTATACAACTATCGCGTCGTTAATAATTACATAAACAAAGACGTCTAGTCTGCGCAAAGCGAGCAGGAGGGGGTGTGCGTGCGGAGCTATACAAACTGTTCCATATTTGTCTTAGGGGGAAGGTGAGGTTGACATGAGAGAGCGGCAGGGAGTGGCCATATGCATCGCCTCTCCCATTGCAGCGCCCCACAGGGTGCTTGATTGTTACTTTGACATTAAATTAAAAGACCTATGTATACATTAAGGATGCAATAAATAATTGAGTATCTAAATATATAAAAGGAGAAACTGACTGACTGACATATCAACGCACAGCCTAAACGGCTAAACGTAGGCACTTGAAATTTGGAAGGGACGTAGCTTAGGTACCGTAGAGGTGCACTAAGAAAGGAATTCCCGAAATTCCCACGGGAACGGGAATTAGCGGGAAAATCCTTTTGTATGAAAAATCTAAACCGCTTAAGTTAGACGCTTGAAATTTGGCATGCAGGTACCTTAGTAAACTTAAAGCTTAGTTGCAACAGGATATTGCAAAATTCTCACGGGAACGGGAGTTAGCGGGAAAAAACTTTTGTATGTAAAAATCTAAATCACGTAAGATAGATGTTTTCAATCTAGCATGCATGCATACCTTATCTAGCATGCATGCATACCTTAGTAAATATAAATTTTAGTTATGGCTGTATTTTGAAAAATTCCCATGGGAACGACAGTTAGCGGGAAAAAAATGTTGTATGAAAAAATCTAAACTGCATAATTGTATATATAGTACAATTAAAGGTGCTACATCAAGGTGGTTGCGCTGCGTGTTAGACTTGGCTTGAATAATAAAATGTTCGAATTTCACGCGAGCGAAGCCGCGGGCGATAGCTAGTTGAGTATAAATGCGAAAGTTTGGTTGGATGAATATTCATTGATGTCACAATCACGTCAGAACGTCTGATTGAAATTTGAAATAGAGAAAGATAATATTTTTTTCTTAGAACTAAAAACAAATCTATCCCACGTTAATCGTACATTATTAACGTGGGATAGATTTGTTTTGAGTTTTCAGAGAACTAGCTTGTTGGACATGATTATTTGGATAGTGGTAGTTTAGGGTCCAGAGAATGTGAGAGCAAATTTTTACCAGCTGTTAAAAATGTGGAGAACGTGGTTTCACCAACCTGGGAGGCTACCGCCGAACGACTGTCATCTAATGGACAGTTAGAACCGAGCGACGTTGCTTCTTCTGTTACGTGTCGGTTGCGTGTTATGTCTGGATATAATAAATAATAATATTATTTTGAACTTATATAAAGAATATATATAATGAAAACTTAGTCACGGCATCACGCGTAAACGGCTGGACTGATTTCGCTGATTCTTTTTTTGTTGTGCCTACTGTTGTTAGGAGAAGGTTCTTATGAAATAAAAAAAAAAAAGTTGCGCCGAAAATTAGAAAATTTAAGAAACTGACTGAACGAACAAATTAACTTTTCTAATATACTTTATGCCATTTGACAGGAATGTTAGTCATTTGACAATTTTAATTCAATATAATTGTTAAGAGGACAGCCCCCTTACCACCATCTCTTATTGCGATTCAATAACTGAATCGAATGCTTATTCATACCAATGAATAAGCGACTCTATTTCAAATGGAATAGAGTCGCTTATTCATTGGTATGAATAAGCAATCTATTCAATTATTGAATCGCAATAAGAGATGGTGGTAAGGGGGCAGGACATCGCCTGTTGGGTCAGCTAGTATATTATGAAAATAGCAGGTCTACGCAGTGTAAGTAATTCAGTACGTAAATAAACAGTTCTTCAGAAACAATAGTAATTCCCGAGCGAAATCACTTTCTCCACAATAAACACGCAATGTATTTTAATTAAAGTTTAAACTACTCTGCGCTTAGTTTAATTTATTACGACAACTTGTCCACACTGTGTGGCTTGTTTATTAAGTAACTGTCGTGTTCACATAACTGGGAGTTCGTAATGTTTTGCATTACCATACGTTAATTTGACGAGCTTGGTGGTCGAATGGTTAGCAATGGCGAATTCCCGCACAAGACAAACATTTGTGTGCATGAACATGACTGTTTGTCTTGGTCTGGGTGTTTTCTATGTATTATAAATTATAAGTATGTATTTACAAAAAAAATGTATTTAAGTACATTTATCAGTTGTCTAGTACCCATAACACAAGCTGTCACGTTTTATCTGGGAGATAGAATAAAACGGCCAAATTAAGTAAGTATTATAAGTCTATATTGTATAATAGATAAGTTAAGTCTCAGACGTGGGTAGGTTTGTGAAGTGTTGGTTCCAATCAAGGCTGCCCTTCCCTTTTTCATTGCCTGACTCCCCTGAATGTAGCCGCCTCCGCCGGGTTGCCAAGCTGCTGGGATCCAAAGCGAGTCTCGGAGATGAGGTAAGGTGTTGAGCTTGAGGTATGAAGCTTGAGGTATGAGTGGCAGCAATTTCAGCCCGAACGCAGTTCCTGAGCGAACATCAATATGAAGTAAGTATATTACACAAACAACACTAGTTTCGTCACTGGTCCTGGCGAGCAAGCGATATGGAGTAGGCGAATTGATGCAAGCAAAGCCGGAGAAAATTGGCTAGCTAGTACTACTATAAGAGGCTCAGGCTTACAAAATTTTACTGGGATGAAGTGGCAGTCATGAAAAGCAGATACGGTTACAGTAACACGTAGATACTGAATAAGTAGGTGTTATTAGATACAAAATTTGAATAATTATATTTAGGTAACATCTAGGTACAAACTATATATGTTCCTGTATTACATACACCAAACTGACAATAACTATAAAATACTGCAAAAATAGGCAATGTAATATAGTACTATTACTTATACTGTGGTACTACTAAGCATCACAATATGTACGAGTATTTACTAGGTACTTAGGCGGTACATGAACACCACCTACGCATTCTACTCACTACAAAATAAAGCACTACTACATAAGTACTAATATTATGTTCTGTGACATCACTAAGCATTATTATACATATATATATCATTTAGGAGAATACAGGGACACATCTACGTGCCCATTCTACATTACCGTTAATCGGCCTTTATAATATGTTATATACCCTATACTGACAAAATAAAAATATATTGCACAACTTACCCAGACACGGGATACAGAACTTATAATTCAGTTTAAAGATAACAGAAGTTCACTCCTTATTTATTTATAAGGTACACAAATTATTAATCTTCACTCGAGATTTGAATGTAACAGTTGACCCGACCGCAGTGGTACGCGGGTGTTCTTAATGAAATTCTAATTGTCGATGGTCGCGCGCGGACCAATGTCGGCTGCTGGAGCGACACGCGACAGCGGTGATTCTCCCCGCGCGTCCTTCGCCCCGAGCGTATTTATTGTCCACTAACATACAATAAATTGTTATTTGTTGTCTGTATGTTGACAAATATTTTAGTATGTAATGTATGTTAAGTATGACAAGTGTTAGCAGATTATATCTTTATTTTTTTTTGTAAATAAAAGTTTTTATATATATTTGTTTTATTTTTAAGTTGTTTAATTTTATAGATAATATTTTAAATAGTTTTAAATTTAGTTATAAGAAGAAATTTTATATTTATGTACTTAACCTATAATTATAAAATTTAAAAATAAGGATAACATTCTTATGTTACAGTACCCCCCTTCCAAGAAAAGATTTTACCTATGTAAAATCTGTACTCACAACATAACAAACACTAACTCAAACAGGTTGCATATTATTTACAAATTTGAGATCCTTTATATGCCAGGCTCCCAGATCATGCCCAGTCATATCTTCAAGAACGTATACTAAGGGAGATCGTTTCTCTTTCACCTTGCACTTTAAATATTTTGGGGCAAATTTTTTTGTGAAATGAGATTCCTTATCACTTTGGAAGTAGCAGCGCTTCCATACGATATCACCGACTTTAAATTCTGCATGTTTACGTCTTAGATTATAGCGTTGTGTGTTCTTTAAATGGGCTTGCCAAAGGGCAAACTGTACTTGATCGAACATGCTTGCTAAATTACCCAAGTTTTCTGCGTACAAGTCGCGTGGAAGAAAAATTAGCTCGTTCGGGATGTCGTTATCTATATAGTGAGACCCACTCGTTACTAATTCTCGACCATGGACAAGAAATGATGGTGTGTACCCGGTTGTTTCATTCACAGAGTTGTTCATGGCAAATTGTATTTTCGGCATATTTACATCCCATGAGCGGTGGTCATCATGAACAAATGTGGACACCGCTGTAATAATGGTTTTGTTATACCTCTCTACGGTGTTCACCTGGGGACTATATTTAGGTGTATAATGAACATTAGGTACACAATATTTTTTTAATAGAGATTCCATTTCACGACCTGTGAATTGCACACCATTATCTAAAATAATAGTCTGAGGGATGCCGTGAACCAAGAAAACACCATCTTCTAAATGTTTGCTGACAAGGTCAGCGGTCGCTCTGCGTAAGGGAAACATGAGGCAATATTTTGAGAAACAGCACGTTACTACAAAAATGTAACAGTTCTGCTTTCTAGAGATTGGTAGAGGGCCAACCAGATCTATAGATATTGTTTGGAAAGGTCTACTACATTCCTTAGGTCTTCCCATCGTACCCAAAGTTCCTTGAGTTGAGAGTTTATAGGCTAAACAAGTTTCACAAGTAGATACGTAATTAACTACGTCCGAATACATCTTAGGCCAATAGTATCGGATCAGAAGTCTTTTATATGTCTTAAAAATGCCAAAATGAGCTGCTGTGGGTTCTGAATGATTATCTCTCAGAACACCAAGGCGCTGCTCTTGTGGAACAACGAGTTTCCAATCAAATTCGGAAGTAAGCACGTTTTTGCTCTTCACAAAACGATACAAAGAATCGTTTTCAACTCTGTAGTTAGGGAAGCTTGTAGGTGAATTTTGGCAACCCTGAAAAATGTTGAGATACCAAGAGTCTTGAGTTGTTGGGACAGAGGCATCCGAAATTGCAGCAAGAGTAGGAAGTCTAGAAAGGCAATCTGGTACGATGTTGTCCTTACCGCGACGATGTGTTATTTTAAAGTTGAAAGCTGATAAGCGAACACCCCATCTAGCCAGTCTTCCAGATGGATTTGAAAGGGAAAGAAACCATTTTAGAGCTGAGTGGTCAGTATAGACGGTAAATGGTTTCCCACTCTCTATATAGCATCGCCAGTGTTCAAGGGCTACTAACACAGCAAGTGTCTCACGTTCTGTGACGCTGTAGTTTCTCTCGGGTCCGGTAAGAGATCTGCTCATGTAGGCGACTGGATGTTCAACTCCATCAATCGTTTGAGACAGCATGCCACCAACGCCAAAATTACTTGCGTCCGTATGGATTTCAAAAGGGTGATTAAAATTTGGACATGCCAAGACAGGAGCATCAACAAGAAGAGATTTTAGCTTTTGAAATGCGACATCCGCTTCACTCGTCCAGGAGAAAGGTGGAGCATTCTTTTTAGTAGAGGTTAACTTGTTTAGAGGTCCTGCAATCGTACTAAAATTTGGAATGAATCTCCGATACCACGATGCTGTTCCAAGAAAACGTTTAACCTCTTTTTTACTGCTAGGGGTTGGATAGTTGACTATAGCTACCACCTTTTCTGGGTCAGTGCGAAGACCTTGCGCATCTACAAGATAACCAAGGTAGCGTAGTTGATTGCGGAAAAATTGACATTTACTCAAGTTCACCGTTAAATTTGCCATACGTAGTTTGGCCAGAACTCGCTGTAGCAAAGACACGTGCTCGCTAAAAGAGTTGCTGATAACGATGATGTCATCCAAGTATGCAAAAACCTTTAACTCAAATTCAGGGCCGAAAAGAGTATCCACTAAGCGTTGCTGGGTGGCTGGTGCATTTGATAGTCCAAAAGCCGTAACTTTAAACTGAAGTGTACCACGACCTGGGACGTAGAATGCGGTTTTCTCTCTGTCCTCTTTTCTTATGGGAATTTGCCAAAAAGCTTTAGAGAGGTCAATGCTAGAAAGGAACTTAGCATCTCTCAAATTATCTAAAATTTCAGACACATAAGGAAGGCAATAAGCATCTTTTTTTGTAGCGGAGTTAAGTTTTCTGCTGTCCAGGCAGAACCGCGGCTTGCCGTCTTTTTTATTGACAACTAGCACCGGTGATGACCACGGGCTTTCGCATGGCTCAATGACGTCTAGTGATAACATTTCATCGACCTGTTCAATAATAATCTTCTGTTTTACAGGAGACATGCGGTAATAACGTTGCCTAATTGGCTCGCAATCGCCGGTATCAATACTATGTGTGATGACGTCGGTTCTACCAAGACCCTTCTCCTCAAAAGAAATGGATTTAAAGTCCACAACAATGCTATCGGCAAGAGCTCTTTCCGATACCTTTAGATTCTCATAACCATAGACCTTGGGTTCGTGAGAAATATTCAATGTATTAGGGTCGTCAAAAAGATAGTCTATATTGTTTAGGTATTTAGGTAGAATTTGAAATTGATTCCAGAAATCAATTCCCAGAATTAAGGTTGAGTTAACCTCCGGAATGACATGCACCTTAATAATATTAGTTTTATTATCAAAAGCCATAGGTAGAAGCATGTAACCTAGGGAATATAATTTTTGACCACCAGCGGCAGTCACAGTTATAGGGTGATCATTATATAAGGTGTATCCATGTGTAAGTAGAATTTTATAAGAATCTTGACCCAAGATACTAATTACTGAGCCCGAATCCAGTAAGCCATAAATGTTTAAGTCGTAGTTATTTTCAATATTTATTTTAATATAAGGACGAGGGTCGCAACTCGGCTTCGAAGTGAAAATTGAAGCAATATTATATGTTGAGAAAAAGTTTTTTATAGTCAGCAACCAGTTCTTCCAATCCGAGTCATCGAAAAAACTGGGTGCTGCCTTACTACAATTTTCACCTAGTCGTTTTTTGGACCTTGTGCACTTATAACTTTATTACAGTCAGGACAATCTGTAGAACGAAAATCTTTCTTTCCGCATTTAAAACAAAATATGACACGATCAGCGGGGCATTCTTTCATGCTGTGTGTATCTAATCGACAACGGTAACAGAATTTTGATTGTGAAATAGCAAAAACATTACTAGGATTTGTCTGTACTTTGTTTGTGTTATTGTTAGAGTAGGATTTGTAATTGGTATAATTTTTTACTAATTTATTAGGAAAGTTATAAGCAAATTCGGGAGCCAAAGTTTTAGAAGATGAGGCTACTGGTTCTTTAAAATTTTCTGAACGGGCTATGACTTGTTCAAAATTGCGACAAAGTGTTTGCAAGTGGGAAATAGAAGACACCTCTGGATAATTTGCCAGTACATTGGAGTAGCAAGGACGAATGTTGTGTAATATAATATCAAGTTGATCCTTTTCTTGCATAGGTGTGCTAAGACGAGAAAACATGCCCTTAATTATTGCTAGATAAACAATAATATTTTCTGTTTCTCCTTGAGTACGATTACGAATTTCAGTGATCATACGGTAATCGTAATCAAATATGTCAAAATCTTGACGAAGTCTGATAACTAACTCATCCCAACGTTTCACATTATCGCGAACCGAACGAAACCAGTGTAAGGCATCGCCTGTAAATATTTCATACGCATATGCCATAAGTTTATCACCAGAAATATTCTTAGCCACGCGAGTTTCTTCTATTTTTTGAATAAAAGATCTAACACATGTCTTGCCATCGAATTTAATCTTAGCAAAGTCTGATGAGAGGCCACGATCACAATGGACCGTTACATTAAAGTTATCATTGGCGGCAGTAGCCTTATCTTTATCAAGGGGTGCAGATTCTGAGTCTCTAAATTCTTCTGGTTCAATAACTTTTAAAAACAAGCTACAATAATCTTCGAAGGTGGTTTTTAAATTTTTTATTTTTGATACTATTTCCGATGTTACTTCCGGCAGTTCTAGTCGACGGAACCTATGATGAAGATGATTCAACAAGGAGCGTGTGCGGTCAATTAAGTTTTCGTCCAATGCCGAATATAAAGTATCTAAATTAACTTTAGCTTTAATTAAAGATTCTGAGATGCCCTTGATATCATCGATTAAGTCTAGACAAGAAAAAGCGATATCATTCGAAGGGTAAATTTGTGTTAGTTTGCACACTTGTCGTCTAAGCTCTAGGACAGTGCTAGCAGGAATTTCTCCTCTAATTGTGACCTCATATTGCAACTCTGATTTTTGGAGGTGAAGGAATTTAATAGGATAAGCCATGTTTAATCCCCTTGTATAGGTACGTTGTGCAAATTGCGACAAAAGCAAAAAAAAAAAAAATGAAAGAACAAATATACACACACAAAAAAAAAAAGTTATTCCGTTCTGTCACAATAATATACCTCGAACTAGAACGATGAAGTATAAACAAGTTATGAAAAGAAAATTAAGAATTAAGTAAGAATATTCGTGAAAAATTTTTTTTTTATATAATCTTCTGTCAAGTTATGTGCTCCTTACTACAGAGAAAAATATAATAGAATATTAATAGCGAAGCTTAATATTCAACACATAACCTGACAAAAACATACTATCATCGTTTTACAGCGATAACGTGCACACAACCATCACCAGAAAAGGAAAAAAAAACCTGAAGTGGAACCAACTTCTAAACCTTTAATTACTAAGCTTGGGCGCCATTGTCACGTTTTATCTGGGAGATAGAATAAAACGGCCAAATTAAGTAAGTATTATAAGTCTATATTGTATAATAGATAAGTTAAGTCTCAGACGTGGGTAGGTTTGTGAAGTGTTGGTTCCAATCAAGGCTGCCCTTCCCTTTTTCATTGCCTGACTCCCCTGAATGTAGCCGCCTCCGCCGGGTTGCCAAGCTGCTGGGATCCAAAGCGAGTCTCGGAGATGAGGTAAGGTGTTGAGCTTGAGGTATGAAGCTTGAGGTATGAGTGGCAGCAATTTCAGCCCGAACGCAGTTCCTGAGCGAACATCAATATGAAGTAAGTATATTACACAAACAACACTAGTTTCGTCACTGGTCCTGGCGAGCAAGCGATATGGAGTAGGCGAATTGATGCAAGCAAAGCCGGAGAAAATTGGCTAGCTAGTACTACTATAAGAGGCTCAGGCTTACAAAATTTTACTGGGATGAAGTGGCAGTCATGAAAAGCAGATACGGTTACAGTAACACGTAGATACTGAATAAGTAGGTGTTATTAGATACAAAATTTGAATAATTATATTTAGGTAACATCTAGGTACAAACTATATATGTTCCTGTATTACATACACCAAACTGACAATAACTATAAAATACTGCAAAAATAGGCAATGTAATATATGTAGTACTATTACTTATACTGTGGTACTACTAAGCATCACAATATGTACGAGTATTTACTAGGTACTTAGGCGGTACATGAACACCACCTACGCATTCTACTCACTACAAAATAAAGCACTACTACATAAGTACTAATATTATGTTCTGTGACATCACTAAGCATTATTATACATATATATATCATTTAGGAGAATACAGGGACACATCTACGTGCCCATTCTACATTACCGTTAATCGGCCTTTATAATATGTTATATACCCTATACTGACAAAATAAAAATATATTGCACAACTTACCCAGACACGGGATACAGAACTTATAATTCAGTTTAAAGATAACAGAAGTTCACTCCTTATTTATTTATAAGGTACACAAATTATTAATCTTCACTCGAGATTTGAATGTAACAGTTGACCCGACCGCAGTGGTACGCGGGTGTTCTTAATGAAATTCTAATTGTCGATGGTCGCGCGCGGACCAATGTCGGCTGCTGGAGCGACACGCGACAGCGGTGATTCTCCCCGCGCGTCCTTCGCCCCGAGCGTATTTATTGTCCACTAACATACAATAAATTGTTATTTGTTGTCTGTATGTTGACAAATATTTTAGTATGTAATGTATGTTAAGTATGACAAGTGTTAGCAGATTATATCTTTATTTTTTTTTGTAAATAAAAGTTTTTATATATATTTGTTTTATTTTTAAGTTGTTTAATTTTATAGATAATATTTTAAATAGTTTTAAATTTAGTTATAAGAAGAAATTTTATATTTATGTACTTAACCTATAATTATAAAATTTAAAAATAAGGATAACATTCTTATGTTACAAAGCTTTGCGCTTAATTTGTGACAAGATGGCGCTGTGTAAATTGTCCAGAAATATTTATTTATTTATTTAATGTGAATGAGGGAACAGGGAGCCTCTGTTCATTCAGTGATAGGCAGACAAGCATACGACCCTCCTGATGTGAAGCGGTTACCGTAGAGCCATATTAACGCTTGCAACCTCACTGGCAGGAACACAACAACCCTCAAGGGAATTGTTATTTGCCTGCGGTATTTTGTGAAGTGGAGGTACATACCCCATTCGGGTAGCTTACAATTACGCTCCCTACCTCTCTTTTCGCCAGAGCTTCGTTTGTCAGTCAGCAGGGTGCACCACGTGCAGGTGAAGTTGGCTTTGGTTCAAAGATCTTGATGAACCACTTACACCCCAAACATTAACTAAGGGGGTGTAAAGCACATAACCGTAAAAGTTTTTCCCAAAACTGGCCCCCTACCGTATAAGCTGAAGCCGATTACCATTGAATATTTTGATTAAAAATATAGGTGTTACGTTTTAGTTATTGACAAATAACTACAGCTCAGTTGGTAGAGCTCCAGGGTTTCTAGCAGCTAAGCTAAACACAGAAGGCCAATTCTCCTAATTTTTCTACGATCGCAGATTGAAAGTTGACCGAATCGAGATTGAATTGTGAATTGACTAAAATTATACACTTGATTTCATTAATTCATTATAAGCAATTCTTATTGTTGACAAAGTAATATTCTTAATTTGCTTAATTTTCGGTCATATAATATAATCCCACTTAAATCAAACTTTGAACTTACATAATGTGATACGAGAATAGGTATTAAATTTGACATTTGTGAGATTTTGACTGGATTGAAACTGAATTTTGAATACATTTTAATTACGAGAATTGCCCCTCTGGTATCATAAGTCTAAGCTAAAGTTTGATTTTCGCAATCAAAAAATGCGATGAGATCGGCTTCAGCTTAGCCGGCAGGGGGCCAGTTTTGGGAAAAAGTTTTACTGTTATGTGCTTTACACCTTTTATTGAGCAAAACGATGAATATAATACATATAAAACACCCAGATTAAGACAAACAGACATGTTCGTGAACACAGATCTATGTCTTGTGCGGGGATCGAACCAATGGCCTCGGAATCAAAGAGGCCATTTCTAGCCATTCGACTACCCGGCTCACCAAAACAAACAAACCGGGCCTTTCCATCGTACGCTGCAATAAATATGCATAATAAGCCCCCTTACCACCAACTCTTATTGCGATTCAATAACTGAATAGAATGCTTATTCATACCTATGAATAAGCGACTCTATCCTATTTGAAATAGAGTCGCTTATTCATTGGTATGAATAAGCATTCTATTCAGTTATTGAATCGCAATAAGAGTTGGTGGTAAGGGGGCTGTTATCTATTATCAAAAGTATAAGTTTTGCTTAGTCCAGGACTAGATAACGCTGTGTAGTTTGTCCACGAATATTTATTTATTATTATTTAGTTAAAGCTGCAACGTTCGTATGAAGTGGCCGGGGTGTGACTCAACACTCTTAGATAATTTTAATTTAATAAAATATAGACCCCTGTCTACCCAAAGAACGCGCGATGAATTACCAAGAGCCTAATGATGTTATGAATACTATGGATATTCCAATAAACTAAATCGAATTTTGTACAATGTAGATAAATAAATTCTATGCCAACGATGTCATATATACTATAGATATGCCACAACCGTCAAAAACGTACACCCGAAAAGTGAGGTAATGTTTTACCTCGCAATTAGTTTGCCGTACAAGCAAGCCGACGACACTGCGTTTATGACAATTGAATGAAATAGGTAAAAATGCCGTCTTCTGTATTACGAAAATGCATAATTTATGATGATAAAGTAAATAAAGCTCAAGAAATCACATATCACACTAAAGTACACAATAATGTTTGATGTTAACGTTAACGTGAGTTTGTCTTGGTCTGGGTGTTTTCTATGTGTTATATATATGTATTTAAAAAAAAGTGTATTTCAGTATAGTATCAGTTGTCTAGTACCCATAGTACTAGCTTTGCTTAGTTTGGGACTAGATGGCAGTGTGTAACTTGTCCAGGAATATTTATATTTCTTTTAGGTTAATTTCGTATTTTTGCTAGAAAAAAAGGCTCCATTGCGCCCATTACGTACTCTGCAAGGGAAAGAGGTAGCAAGTAAGTATATTATTAAAGCGCTGAGATGATAAGGATATTGATAGTCATAGATCTGTCAGGCGACTCAATTATGACTAAATTTTTGGGTATGCCATATCTATACAATTTACAACATCATCGCAAGAGCCTCAAATAACCTAGCAAAACGTAATTTATCACGGACTGTTTCCTAAATGGATGGAATTTCCGAAAAGCACCTCTTACTAAGTGCCTACAAAGAAAATAGGGAAAATATGAGTTGAGTGTTATTATCTTGTAATTTTTCTTGTTGCTACGAGAGTTTTCTTTTGGAGTTTTGAGTACATTTTATTAACTTGTAGCAGATGGTGAATAGATGAATTATGAGTGGTATGAGGCTGGATATGTATAAACGTTTATGAAGTTTTTTACAACTCAGTTGGCAAACAAGCGTACGACCCGTCTGATGGTAAGCAGTCATCTCAGCATATGGATGTATATAACATGAGCATGCTGAGTGCGAGTTTTTTACCAATTTGACTCCAAGGTCGCGGGTTGGATCCCCGCACAATATAAATATTTATGTTCATAAACATGTCTGTTTGTTTTGGTCTGGGTGTTTTTTATGTATTACTAGCTGTCCCGGCGAACTTCGTACCGCCTAACAATCAATGAATGTCGTGGTACATATTAGCTGAACTAAATTTATGATTTTATGGAATTAAAACAATGAATAGTAGAAAATAATAGAGAAGCTCGATGGCGTCATCGCGCGTGTCAGTCTAATTGAACACGCAAGTTAAGCAACGTCGACCGTAGCCTGTACACGGATGGGTTTATATTACCTCGAGCTCCTCCGTGATTCGAAAGACACGTTAAGCCGTCGGTTCCGGTTGTTATCATTAGCTCATCTTGAGCTCCTCCGTGCTTCGGAAGGCACGTTAAGCCGTCGGTCCCGGTTGTTATCATTAGCTCATCTTGAGCTCCTCCGTGCTTCGGAAGGCACGTTAAGCCGTCGGTCCCGGTTGTTATCATTAGCTCATCTTGAGCTCCTCCGTGCTTCGGAAGGCACGTTAAGCCATCTGTCCCGGTTGTTATCATTAGCTCATCTTGAGCTCCTCCGTGCTTCGGAAGGCACGTTAAGCCGTCGGTCCCGGTTGTTATCATTAGCTCATCTTGAGCTCCTCCGTGCTTCGGAAGGCACGTTAAGCCGTCGGTCCCGGTTGTTATCATTAGCTCATCTTGAGCTCCTCCGTGCTTCGGAAGGCACGTTAAGCCGTCGGTCCCGGTTGTTATCATTAGCTCATCTTGAGCTCCTCCGTGCTTCGGAAGGCACGTTAAGCCGTCGATCCCGGTTGTTATCATTCGCTCATCTTGAGCTCCTCCGTGCTTCGGAAGGCACGTTAAGCCGTCGATCCCGGTTGTTATCATTAGCTCATCTTGAGCTCCTCCGTGCTTCGGAAGGCACGTTAAGCCGTCGGTCCCGGTTGTTATCATTAGCTCATCTTGAGCTCCTCCGTGCTTCGGAAGGCACGTTAAGCCGTCGGTCCCTGTTGTTATCATTAGCTCATCTTGAGCTCCTCCGTGCTTCGGAAGGCACGTTAAGCTGTCGGTCCCGGTTTGTTATCATTTAATGACAGTCGTTAAGTTAAGTCAGTGGCCTTTAGGCGGTTCGAAAACACTGGCCTCCGCCAACCCGCAGTTGAGCAGCGTGTTGGAGTACGCTCTAAACCCCTTCGGTTGAGGGAAGACCCGTATCCATAAAAACTGAAGATTTCATAAAAATAAAGATTTCCTTATTGTTAATTTAAAAAAAAAAAACGTTTTGTTTTATTTTTTTTAGTTTTGAAATAGGTTTTATCATTTTGGTGATTTGTAAAATTGTCATTTCTTTTGATGTTTACTCCGATTTGATTCTTGCGCTCGAACCCCATGGGAAAAGCGTTTTCACCCCTATCGATTTGACATTTTTAAATTTTCATAACAAATCACAGACAACTTTCGCGACGTAAAAGTGACACCAATCGATTTGACGTTTTGATATTTGACAACTAATAAATATCGTAATCCCTTTTTCAACTGACACTTTCATTTGTATGGGAAAATGTTTTTTCTTTTATTTTATTTTTTCGAGAATTTTCCAATATTTTTAAGAGTTATTCTGCTATTCGGGACGGAAACAAATCCAACAAATCAAAAACCATGGCAATCGGTCCAGCCGTTCTCGAGTTATAAGTGTTGTAACAAACACGACTTTCTTTTATATATATAGATATGTATATATTTACAAAAAAATACTTAAATATTATATTTAAGTACATATATAAAGTTCTCTGGTAACCATAGTACAAGCTTTGCTTGGTTCAGGTCTAGATGGCGCTGTGTAATTTGACCAGGAATATTTATCTATATAATATCTAGATAATGTTGCTAAGCGCATAACTCAAGAACAACGCGACCAATTCTGCTAATTTTTGTGTTTATATTTTCGTTAAGGTATAAGGACGGTTCTTATGGAGAGAAAAGACGTAAAAATTGCGAGGAAAATAAAACACCATTTGTTACCCGTGCGAAGCCAAGGCGGACAGCTAGTTGCAAATAAAATAAAACTGCACTTAAAATACTTGCTATTAGTGTTTACATATTCAGTTCGGCTATCGGTTTGAAGTAATCGAGTTCCGAGGTCGTAAATTTAAATTGTTTTCTGATATACAAAACTGTTAGGTATACAAAAGCCTTGCCAGCAGTGAGGTCAACGTTTTCATGTCAATGAAACTTATGTGAAACATGTCGGCATTTTACTTATTGAACCAAAGTATTGAGCATAGAACAATGATGATATAAATTCTATAGATGTGGCATTTTCTCGTCAACTCTTATTCATCCCACTGCTGGGATACGGGTCTTTCCTAAATCGAAGGGCATATTTCACCACGCTGCTCAACTGCTCGTTGGCGGAGGTCAGTGTTTTCAAACCGCCTAAATGCCACTCACTGGTTTAACGACTATCATCTAATGACAACAGACGGGACCGACGCCTTAATGTGCCCTCCGAAGCACGGAGGAACTCGAGATAAATATATAGATGTAGCATACCCATACTAAATTGCGTCAGTAAACGGTTCTACTTTGGTATCTACTATCGCTATCCTGATCATCTCGGCGTTTTAATATAATATTTGCTATCTCGTTCTCTCGCTGAGTACGTAATCGGCACAATGAATGACGCCTATTTATCTTGCAAAAATATTAAATTAAAATAAAATACGCTTTAACATCAAATATTATTTATTGTGTGTTTTAGTGTGATGAACTTTATTTACTTTATCAACATAAATTTTGCATTTTCATAATAGAGAAGACGGCGTTTTTACTTAATTCAATTATCAAAAACCCCCCTTCCAATACTAAAATCTTTTTTAATTCTTTCACTGTCCGTGCAGCACAACTTTGGAATAAATTGCTGCCCCAAATAAGAGACTGCCCATCCGTCAATAGTTTCAAAAATAGATTGCAAGAACACTACTTGTCCCAGTTGTGAATATTTATGCATGTATGGTAAAATTATGTATCTTATAATATTTATTTGTTTTTTCTTTATGTTTTGATAAGTAGATTTTTCGCATAAAGTTATTTTATGTCTATTGCAATAGCTATATATAAAAGAGTAATAACTCTTTAACGAGTCGAAATATCATTTAATTGTATTGTTTTTTAGTTCTTCTTCTTTTTATTTTTCTTTATTAATAGTACGCACATAGTGTAATATCCGTCAAGTGACTCTTTCTCTCACTATAAGGTCGGCTGGAAGAGATCTCTTGTAGAGATAAGCTCACCTTTGTACACTTATGTTTTAACTATGTTAAGCTAATTTATGTGCAATAAAGAATATAATAAAAACGTCAGTTTTGTCAGTTTGCTTGTTTTTTCTAAATTACCTCAGCTTTCGAGTGTACGTTTTTGACGCTTGTGGCATATCCATAATATTTATTTATGACATCATTGGCATAGAATTTATTTATCTACATTGTACAAGATTGGATTTAGTTTTTTGGCAATATTTTCAAAAAGTAACAGTACAAACAACATTTGTGTGCATGAACAGGTTTGTTTGTCTTGGTGTGGGTGTTTTCTATGTATTGTATGTCATCATCATCATCATCATCAGGTCATTTTAGTCTCCACTACAGGAGCACGACCCTCTCTCGTCAGACAGAAGGAGGATTTGGCCTACACTCCCCACGCTGGCCAGACGGGTTGGGGAGGCCTGATCGATATTTTTTATTGTATTTCCCTTAGTCGCCTTGTACGACATCCACGGGAAGAGACGGAGTGATTCTATTCTAGTCTGCCGGAAACCACACGGCCAGTATTGTATTTTTTTTTTTTTAGATATACGAAGCCAATCGTAATATCGCACACTCAGCGGTGTAAAATGCCACTGAGTGTGCGCAGATCGGCTTATTTCGTAAATAGCGCACACCCCTGTCATGGACAAGGCTCTTATTTGCTATATAATTAAAGCCTACTGATAGGCCAGTATTGTATTGTATGTATGTAGTTAGAAAAAAAAATATTTTCATTTATCAGTTAACTAGTACCCATAGTACAAGCTTTGCTTAGTTTGGGACTAGATGTCACTGAATAATTTGTCCAATAATTTTTATTTATTTATTATTTTTCACAAGCATGCACAGATATTCGTATGTTTGCCCGTGCATGCGAACGTGTTGCTTAAACATAGCACCTATGTAACGTATTATGTCGTCTGAGTAGGCGCCGGCCAATAGCTATAACAGTGCTATGTAAATATGGTCACTCCCTGCCACTCTCTTGCATCGACCTCACCTCCCCTCTGAGGCGAACCTGGAACAGTTTGTATGACGCCGCACGCACATACGCTCATTCACACTCTGCACAGACGCCATTGTTTATGTAGTAGTAAACCGAAACGACGCAACATTTGTATTGAGTGGTCGGGGTGTGCCAATAGCATATATGTGTATTACTTTGCATGTGTTGTAGTAAAAATAGTTGGCTCTAGAAGGAAGACATCGGTTTTGTAGCAGAAGAGAAGTGATCGCCTTTCTAATCTCTATTCCTATTTCTATGGTAGTCTATATATATATACATATAAACTAAACCTAAGTTCCGTGATTGCATCTTCAAACAACAGATGTCAGCGTCTTTTGTTTAATCTATTTTATGATATCACTTAACGACTCCCATTAGTCAGAGGTGACATTAAAACACCTCTTGCGAAGGCTCCTGTCTACCTGCAACCTCTCAATTTACACGATATACGCATTTGCAAATTTATTTTGCAGCTCACGTACCGATATTCATTTAATTTTCAACTTTATACGTGATACGTAAGGTTTATAGACATGTTTTTGAGCCCGTATCATTGGTATTCACGCCTGCCTTTTCAATTAGAGCGTCACTATGTAGACATAATGCTCACGTGACACAGTTTTTTATGGTTGACGCAACACTATGTTTGCACTTAAATGTCTTATTAATCTTTTTTTTTTCCTTTCTTTCTGGTGACCTCACTCACTCGCAGGAACACAACAACCCTCAGTGAATTGTTATTTGGCTGCGGTATTCTGTGAGGTGGAGGTACATTCCCCAGTCGGGTAGCTTACAATTACGCTCCCTACCTCTCTTTTCGCCAGAGCTTCGTTTGTCAGTCAGCAGGGTGCACCACGTGCAGGTGAAGTTGACTTTGGTTTAAAGATCTTGATGAACCACTTACACCCCTAATCTGTTCTGTTTAAGTTAATACTGAACTCTATACGCGCCTTCGCCAAGCGTGAACACAGTAGTGGGATAAAAGTAACCTATGTGTCAATCCACAACATATTCTACGTATCAAAGTTGAAGCGGATTACCATTAGATTTGTTGATTCCAAAAATTGGTCTTAGGTGAAAGTTATTGATAAACCTTTTCAGCTTAGTCAATAAAGCTCTAGGTTTTCCATCCATCTGAGTTAAACATAATTAGTAATTAATTACCAGAGGGTCAATTCTCGTAATTAAAGTCAGTTCCAATTCAGTCTCGATCTCACAAATGTCAAATTTGGTATTCTCGTATCACATTATGTAACTTTAAAGTTTAATTTAAGTGGGATTATATCGAAATATGACCGAAAATTAAATAAACTAAGAATGTAACTTTGTCAAAAATAAGAATTGATAATTATTAATTAATGAAATCAAGTATATAATTTTAGTCAATTCACTATTCAATCTCGATTCGGTCAACTTTCAATCTGAGATCGTAGAAAAATAATCTAAGCAGTAAGCATGTTTTATTTTTTTGAAAAAATATTTAATGTACAGAAACAGCTCATTCACTCAAAATTTCTAATCGCTTATATACAATAGACTACTATTGTAAACGATTTATTATTTTCTTATAAAAAAAACATACGTTAAAGTTACGTAATATTAAATTTAATCTAATCTTTGATAAAGTAATTCCTTTATGGTTTATCATTGACTGTGCGCCGTATATCATTTATTTTTTAAAAGTCGATGGCCAAATCGGAGGTTTGATGACATGAAATCGATTGTTACTATCAATACAAAATAATTAATAGTTATTTATTATTGAACCTACTTTATTAAGGGGCTGCTGCAAAACTGTCGCCACGGTTTTTACCAAACAGATACGACATCATCTCGGATGAGCTGTTTGAATTGACACCAGAAGGCCAATTCTCGTAATTTTTCTACTAACGCAGATACACGCAGAACGCAGTTGATCGAATCGAGATTGAATTGTGAATTGACTAAAATTATATACTTGATTTCATTAAATAATTATTATCCATTCTTGTTGTTGGCAAAGTAACATTCTTAGTTTCTTTAATTTTCACTCATATTTAAATATAATCCTGCTTAAATTTAATTTTGAAGTTACATATTGTGTTAAGAGAATACCAAAGGCCCCCTCAAACAGCCGCGATCAGCGGTGGCGGTGGCGGTGGCGTTCAGTTGTAACGCTAGGTAACACAAGGAAACATTCAAACAAGCGCGGGCGCCGCGCGGCCCGGACGTGGCTGGCCGCCACCGCAAACCACGCCCTAGCCCTGCCCTGATCGCCACCGCGTTGGTTTGTAGTGTCGCGGCCGCGGTTGCGATCACGGTGGCGTTCAGTTGTAAATAATCACAACTGATCGCGTCACCGCGTTAAAGGCTCACTCAAACAGACGCGATGGCGGTGGCGGTGGCGGTGGTGACCTGATCGCGCGATCACTTGTACACAGACTGCCGCGGTGGCGATCAGGGCGTGACCAGCGATCACAGCCATTCCGCGCGATCAAGCAAGCGCATTGACGGTGTTGTTAACCGACTTCAAAAAAGGAGGAGGTTCTCAATTCGACTGTTTTTTTTTTATGTATGTTATTTGATATCTTCGCGAATTGTGAACCGAAATTCAAAATTATTTTTTTATTTCAAAGGGTATGATTGTAAGGTGGTCCCATATTCACCAAGTCAGGATCTGATGATGGGATGCCAGGGAAATCAAGGGAAACTCTTATGATTGCGAGGTGGTCCCATATTCACCAAGTCAGGGTCTGGTGAGGGGATCCCAGTAAAATCGATGGAAACCCTTAAATTTGCCACTCTATTGCTCTGCGCAGGATGTCGTACAAAGGAATCTTGTGTGACGCAATAACTTTTCTCCCGAAAGACAGGCAGCAGCGTCTACCGGGGTATTCCACCAATAAGCTGCGCTTGACAGCTGAAGTCGATTTTTATTTTTTCTTAAAAATCATTTATTTTAATTAACAAGATGTTTAGACATCCTAGCGCAGATTTAGAAGACGAAGTGTAGATTTTGTTTGCATTATGTGAAGATGAGGAAAGGTACCTACACAATCGCTAGACATGTTGCTCATACCTCAACGCTTGAAAATTTTAAATTATAAATTCTATTGTGTTTATAACCGCGTGCGATGTATCGTATAGAACTGGGTAATTAATAATAATTTCTATTAGTTGCTCCGTTTTGTCCGCAGCCATTTTGTCCGCAGCCACCGAGACTGGATCGAAATTGGATTTTGACTATATTTTAATTACGAGAATTGTCCCTCTGTCGCTGAGTTCCACTAACGTACACCTCACTATAAATTCAAATTCTATCCATATCATCTTGATAATTGATTTAATACAATACGCTTCCTAAGACATTTTATACCACGAATGGTGAAACTGTGGAATCAACTTCCCTCAACGGTATTTCTGAACAATTACGACATGGGAGTCTTCAAGTAGAGAGTCTTTATTTCCTTTAAAAGGCTGGCAACGGCTCGGCGACTCCTTGGTGTTGCTGATCTCCATGGGCGGTGATTCCTTTCCACCAGGTTTCTCACATATAAAAAAATAAAAAAAAAAACAGTGCTTCGATTCCCGTAAATGTTCAAGTGCTAGATCTATTCGTAACGATTGAACATTACGGGAACCGGATCCCTGGGACTACATTTCCACGGATCGGCGACTCCCCGCCATTGCTAATTTCTATTCACGGTGGTGATTAATTTTCATCAGGTGACCCCTCACTCATGCGTTGCCGACTAATGCTGACCCTAAGTTTAGCGCTTATTACCACACCCCGGCCACTCCATACAAATGTCGCGTCGTCTACTACTACATTAACAATGACGTCTGTGCAGAGCGTGAATGAGCGTGTGTGCGTGCGGCGCCATACAAACTGTTCCAGATTTGTCTCAGAGGCGAGGTGAGGTCGACACGAGAGAGCGGCAGGGAGTGGCTATACTGTACGTAGTACTATTACTTATACTGTGCTTATACTGAGCGCAAGAGCGGTGCGGGTAAAGGTCCTCTCGTCTCGTTGGTTTACTAGACGAGAGACTCACAATCCAATCAAGTTATATATATATCTCAAACCGGAAGGTTGACACACAGTGGCGCATTAGTAGTTAGGTATAGGCTACGTGACCCTAGATTTAGCGTATAATATTTTTTTTACTCAAGTGGCGCTAATTATATAGCAGGGACCCACTTAAGAGATTTCTTGGAATTAGCTAGGGCCTGTCATTATAATTAATGGTGGAATTCTACTATTTTATTTTCCAGTCATATAGGGTTAAGTCAAAAAGGTAGTTTGTAACGTTAGAAATCTTTGGTTTTGTTTGAATAATGTGTGTGAACTTTTCAGTGAAATTTATTGAGCTTATAAAATCGTCCGGTCGTTCTGTCTGTCCGTCCGTTGCCATGAAACTCAAAATTTCGAAATTTCGACTTCGGATTCGTGTAGAGGATCAAAAAGTAGTAATGTAAAGTGACCTTGGTTTTCCGATATCAATTCGGGATTTCGAAAAAAAAGTCGTTCTGTCTGTCCGTCCGTTGCCATGAAACTCAAAATTTCGAAATTCTGACTTCGGATACGTGTAGAGGATCAAAAAGTAGTAATGTAACGTGACCTTGGTTTTCCGATATCAATTCGGGATTTCGAAAAAAAATAATTTCCCTATGCTACGCGTCCGATGTTTTATAATATATTATGTTCCTTTGCATTGTTTAAATGCGATGTTCACCTATGGCTAGGGTTGCCACCCGTCCGGGTTTCCCCGGATTTGTTCTAGTTTAGAGGGCGTCCGGGGAGCATCCGGGCGGGGTTTCGTTTGTAGTCCAGAGTTAAAAGTTACCAGAGTTAAATCACTACTGCCCGCTCCACGCTGCGAATAACCGTCTTGTCACGAAATAAAAAATAGTACTAATACCTACTAAATACACTGATGCCATGTCCGGGTTTTAAGATTCAAAATCCGGAGTTTTCACGCATAGTGCTGGTTGCTAGCGTTTAGAGATGGCAACCCTACCTGTGGCCCGTGTATTTATAAAATGTCATAGGGTTGACACAAATTAGTATAATGTACAAATAGTAAAAAAATATCTTCACTATTATACTAATATTTATTATTAGGTTTTGGGTAATCTACGCATTACCACGAGGTCGTTAAAAGATTACGCCCTATTTATAATTAGAGTTAAGCAATGTCAACTGGAATAGCACCTGACATAACATTTCGATGGTGAGTTCATAGTTGCATATTTGCGTACTGTGGCGTGTATAATTTTAGTACTATTAGGCACGGAATATATCCATACAAAAAGCGTATTTATTTTTTCTGTTGTTTTTCCATACTACCTATTTTTGAATTAAGGCAAAAAAAAGGGAACAAACTTTTATAAATCATCAACTAAAAAATCAACGACATAATATTCTAAGCATAATCCTGACCTTTTTTTTTTCAGCGCCATCTAGCCCCGAGGTAAGTTTTTAATATTATGAATTTGTTTGTTTGTTTAATTTTTAAAGTTTTGTTTTATTTAAAAGGTTTTTGAAAGTTTTTTTGGATGGATGGCTGTTAATCCTTTCACGTGCTAACCCCTGAACGGATTCGGATGATTTTTTTTTTGGTATTTCATCATATAAGTGTACTGTCAACGTTCATTTCGGAGCAAAATCGATGATTGATATATTTTTTTTAATTTTGACCAATAATTCTGTTTTAGTAATTTTGGGGCAAAATCGATGATTGATATTTTTTATTTTGTCCAATAACTCGGTTAAAATGAAAAGAAGCGGTGGTTTCTGTTTTAGTTTGACAACGTGCACGCAGTTGAATTTGTGAACAAAATAAAATTAAAATTCCATGATAAATATTATAATGATAAGGCAAAAATGAATGTGTACAAAACTTTACTTTACTTCCACAGATTACACTATTATACCTGGGAACACGATAATCACTTACAATATTATAGGTTTCGTTGCCAATGAGAAACGATTTATATTTTCTTAATCTGTCCGCCATTTTATATATTACAAGGTGTTTAGTATGTGGGGTGAGTTTGATCGGTGGAATAACGGGATTACGTTGCTAATGACTATAGTGACCTCTCTGGGGATTGTAATTGTGAAGTAATTAGTAATTGATTTTGTATTGATTATCAATTTCACCCGTTTTTATGGTTATTATTAAATTTCTCCATTGTCTAGTGGGGCACCTTTCTGATTCCAAATTAGAAAATACCAGAGACTTCAAAGTGACCCCAGTTCAAGTATAAACTTGATAGTGAATCAATATTTTTTTCTTCAAAACCTAAGCTAAAAATAAACATATATATGAAATACCTATTGTATAATGTACTCCCATTTATAAGATTCTTATTTTAATTTTTAATGCATTAATTATATGTGTCTATTTCCTGAAACTTTAGGGGCCATCCATAAATTACGTCACACGTTAAGGGGGAGGGAGGGGGTCGATGAAGTGTGACAAGGGGGTGGGAGGGTCCTAAATTTCGTGACGTCACATTTCAAAACCTATAATAATCTAAGTGTTAACACAAACTGACTATTATATATTGAACTATTAACGAAAAACTCATTTGCAACTCTAGATGTAAATTTGCAAAATATGTGACGTCACACTAGGGGGGGGGGGGTCTCACAAATGTGACCAGCTGTGACAAGGACAGGGGGAGGGGTCAAAAAATCATGAAATTCGTGTGACGTAATTTATGGATGGCCCCTTATCAAAGCCACACTAGTCAATGGTAACCTCTTAAATTGCCCGAGTAGTTTTTACTCTCCATAAAAATCGGTTCTATTTATAATTCATAGTAGGTACTGTAGATGTCAATCAATAGTTTCTGTTTTTACAATACTGATACAGTTTAACTAGCATTTCAAGGTAACGGTACGATGGCTTGAAATATTAATTAATTTAATACACAACGTGTCATCGATATTCCTTGTAAAATACGTAGACATAGCAACCATAATAAACGTAGAGCAGTATGGGCAAAAGTATACCCAAGTCACAGCATAGTAATACAGCCAGTAGTTTAACTTCATAATAGCGCCATTCATTCGTCATTTACACGACACCGCTCAGGAAGTTTTGATGCGCCGCGCAACAACTGTGCCTGAGCGGTCGTGTAAATGACGCTTGGCTGTGTGCGTGCGTGTTTGGGCGCTAGTATGAAGTTTTTTTTTTTTTTTTTTTTTTATACTACTTCGGGTATAAGCATACGGCCCGCCTGATGTGAAGCGGTTACCGTAGCCATATTAACGCTCGCAACATAAAACATCGCTCGCGCGCCGCCACCCCCGCTGCCATCGCAGCATCTCCTTCCTTTCTGGTGACCTCACTCACTCACAGGAACACAACAGCCCTCAAGGGAACCGTTATTTGGCTGCGGTATTCTGTGAGGTGGAGGTACATTCCCCAGTCGGGTAGCTTACAATTACGCTCACTACCTCTCTTTTCGCCAGAGCTTCGTTTGTCAGTCAGCAGGGTGCACCGCGTGCAGGTGAAGTTGGCTTTGGTTAAAAGATGTTGATGAACCACTTACACCCCAAAAGTTAAACTACTGGTTGTATTACTATGCTGTGCCCAAGTGGTGCGGCGCGAAGTCTTGGGCGGCCGCCTATAATAATAATGTATTAATAGTTGCCCGTGTCAGTCTAAACGTCGACCGTAGCCTGTCCATGAATGGGAGGGTACTTGAAAACACTGGCCTCTGCCAATCCGCAGTTGAGCAACGTGGTGGAGTACGCTATAAACCCCTTCGATTGAGGGGAGAGCCGTATCCTAGCAATTTAATCTCCAGTGAAAACCTTGGCAGTTCCACAACTGGAGAGTTCGAGACTTGAGAATTGTTTGATGCAGAACGTCGGCGTTGTGGCGTAGTGCCGCACCCAAAGAATTCTGAATAACAAGGCAATTGGCTTGTTATTTAGAATTTTCGGGGTGTAAGTGGTTCATCAACATCTTTTAAACCAAAGTCAACTTCACCTGCACGCGGTGCACTCTTCCTTGTAAAATTCGTAGACATAGCAACCATAATAAACTTGTAAATGGGGTGTAAGTGGTTCATCAACATCTTTGAACCAAAGCCAACTTCACCTGCACGCGGTGCACCCTGCTGACTGACAAACGAAGCTCTGGCGAAAAGAGGTAGGGAGCGTAATTGTAAGCCCGACCGAGAAATATACCTCTACCTCACAGAATGCCGCAGCCAACTGATAATTCCCTCGAGGGTTGTTGTGTTCCTGCGTGTGAGTGAGGTCGCCAGAAGGGAGGGAGATGCTGTTTTGGCAGCAGGGGTAGCGTCACAGGCACAGGGGTTGGGGGTGAGCAACTCCTTCCTTTCTGGTGACCTCACTCACTCACAGGGACGCAACAACTCTGAAATGAATTGTTATTTAGTGGCGGTATTCTAAAAGATACAGATAACCTAGAGAAGCTGATCATAACTGGCAATGTGGGTGGCAAGCGACCGAGAGGACGAAGCCCTAAGAGATGGTCCGATCAGGTGTCCGAGGAGCTGCAAATGCCAGTGTCTCACGCTCTCCGTCAGGCAGAAGACCGCAGTAATTGGCGGAAATTGCTGCAAGGCTTTCATCGTGGTCCCGATCCTCATCAGCCAGGTACCGACTTAAGGAGGGGGATTCTAAAAGATGGAGGTACTCCCCCTAGTCGGGTAGCTTACAAATACGCTGTACCCTACCTCTCTTTTGCTAGAGCCTCTTTCGGTAGTCGACAGGGTGCATCACGTGCAGGTGAATTTGGTCTTGGCTCTAAAGATCGTGGTGAACCACTTACACCCCAAAACTTTCTCAAAGGCCAAATAGGGTAAAAAACATGTCATTAAATCCTCTTTATTTATTAACTTTACTACCTACTTACGCCAAAGAAGAAAAATATTTTGACCACAAGAAGTTAAGTAAGAATTTAGAAAAATTGCTGGAACTTTGCCAGAGTTTAGCCGTAATAAGTTCCCCTCAAAGGGCTCGTAACAAAGCTATTTATTCACGTTGTTTTCTCTTTGATAGTACAATTTTCGAGTTAAGAAATTTTGGGTACGACCAAATAGGTTGGGACGTAAACCTAAAAATTGTGGTGACAAAATCGAGTGAGATAATGTTTACATTTCTTGAAGGTATCACTGTAAAAGCACAGTACATAAATAATAAATCTATTTATGCTATGGTAATATATATAAATGTATATATGGTAATATATAAATTGGCCGTGTGGTTTCAGGCAGACTAGAATAGAATCTCTCCGTTTCTTCCCGTGGATGTCGTACAAGGCGACTTTAGGCGGTTGGAATATAGGTCTTCCCTCATTCAAATGCTTAGGCCGCACTCATCGCGATAACCCGAATATTCGCGTTATCGCGATGTATGTAACCAAGTATTCGCGAATACTTCGACACTTCGGGCGAAGTTTCGGGCACATCGCTCCGCTGTCGGTAAACTCTCGCACATCAAAGGGTTTTATCGCGATGAACTTCGCTTGCGCGGCCACACTTCAGTCGGCCCGCACCCATCGTTTCTAGCGGACGTGTTAAATGTAATTACAGTGTGTGTTAAATGTAATTACAGTGTATAATATAGCTGAAGTGTAACATGGATTGGAATAACGATATTTCTTTTTCTCCTTTTTCTTGCTTTTAATTTGTTTTTTTTTTTTTTTTTTTTTTTATACTACTTCGGGTGGCAGACAAGCATACGGCCCGCCTGATGTGAAGCGGTTACCGTAGCCATATTAACGCTCGCAACATAAAATATCGCTCGCGCGCCGCCACCCCCGCTGCCATCGCAGCATCTCCTTCCTTTCTGGTGACCTCACTCACTCGCAGGAACACAACAGCCCTCAAGGGAACCGTTATTTGGCTGCGGTATTCTGTGAGGTGAAGGTACATTCCCCAGTCGGGTAGCTTACAATTACGCTCCCTACCTCTCTTTTCGCCAGAGCTTCGTTTGTCAGTCAGCAGGGTGCACCACGTGCAGGTGAAGTTGGCTTTGGTTCAAAGATGTTGATGAATCACTTACACCCCAAAGATTTTTAGATGACATTAATGTAAAAATAATTATTTGCTGCCATAAAATTGGTACAGAGTAACCGCGGCGTCCCTGTTGTTATTTGTGTTCATACATCGCGATAAACTATGCAACGCGCATTATGGCCGCAAAGATTCGCTGTAGATCGAATACGAATGTTATCGCGATGAGTGCAGCCCAAGCTGAAGAGATTTAATTTTAAAGCATACTCCACCACACTGCTCAACTTCGGGTTGGCAGAGGCCAATGTTTTCAAGCCTCCTTAAGGCCACTGACTTGGCTTAACGACTTTAGGCTTATGCTCGGCAGTGGACGTCCTTTGGCTGAAATGAAATGATCATTATAAATAACTTTGAAACACTTCAAACTTTATCCAGTCCCAAGTCATGGGAAGTAAAAAAACTGCTGAACCATTTTAAGAAAAACCAACCATGTCCACGTCGTCCTGGCGGAGATATTACCTTACTCTTAAAGTAATGAAATTAAAATGTTTGACTATCATAAGCAGTAACATAAATATAAAAAAATATACATAAAATAAACCAAAAGAAAACTCAATATAAAAGATAGAACGAATGAAATGAAAGGCAAAATTGCGAGTGTTCCCAACTTGTTCTATAATATTTTTCTTTCCAGTACCTCACCGTAACAACAGCGCAATAATCTAATTATAACTCTATTTAATTTCAGCTTTATGCTTTAGGAATTAAGATCGCAATTGTATAAATATTTTCACCTATCAAGAGCAAAAGGTACGTGTCGTCCTCAAAACTTTTGGCAGACGCTCAATCGAAAGAGACATTGAAAACCGTCAGGATGAAATCCCAGGAGTTTGAAACTTTTGTACTAATTGATTCAACGATTCGCATGGCTTTGGGATTAATGTTGGAAAACTAAGAAACTATATCTACACATATAAATAAAATTGATGAGTGTTTTATTTGTGCTGGGAATTTGGGAACAGCTAATCTAAATCTAATAAGATTAGAAAATAAAGACGTTTTAAGGCTGCAGACAATTTTATTCTATTAGTACCTCAGATATTCGGCAAAGTTTATAAGTTTATATGTATGTAGATCCACATTTCTTCATATTGTGCGATTTTGTAGAATCAGTAGGATCAAAAAAAGAATCACGCGAAGCGTGAAGAAGCATCCTGTAAGCCACCGGTCATTGCGAATAAACTTACAGAATTTTTTAAAGTAAAAAATTAACCGACTTCAATGAAAATTCTACTGACATTTTCTCTATATTTTAATCTCAAGGTCAATTCTCGTAATTGTTTTACTTGAATGAATGTTGACCGAATCTAGATTGAATTGTGAACTGACTAAAATTTTTTAGTCAATACAGATTGAATTGTGAATTGACTAAAAATTTTTTTAAATTGTGAATGACTAAAAATTTTTAGTCAATTCACAATTCAAACTAGATTCGGTCAACTTTCATTCAAAATCCCAAACTAAGCAAAGCTTGGTACTAGATAACTGATATATATACTTATTTTTTTTTAAAATACATACATATAATACATAGAAAAATACCCAGATCAAGATAAACAGACATGTTCATGCACACAAATGTTTGTCTTGTGCGGGGATCGAACCCGCGACCTCGGAGTCAAAGTGGGCATTGTTAACCATTCGACCACCAAGCTCGTCTTCGTAGTTTGTTTAATTTTCGGTCATATTTTGATATAATTCCACTTAAATTAGACTGAAGTTTCATATTGTGATACGAGAATACCAAATTTGACATTTGTGAGATCACAATGTTTTACATACTAAAACTTTCCCAGAAAAATACACAGCCGAATAGTAACTACTCCATGCAAATCAGAATAGCAGTTTCTGAGAAATTCGTGGAAAATACATGCATACATTCAGATCATACAAATAACCTTTATTGAAGTTGGTTATAAGATTGATGTACCCGATTGACCACCGTACCAGTAGGTGGGGTTCTTCAAAAAGGGCGTGAAGAGGTTTTTACAGGGTCGGCAACGCGCGTGTGATGCCTCTGGTGTTACAGGCGTTCATAGGCTACGGTAACTGCTTTCCATCAGGCGGGTCGTATGCTTGTTTGCCACACTGGTGGTATAAAAAAAAAAAAAAAAAAAAAGGCAGAAGTGGCGAGACTTTGTGAGGCGAGCTGCTGCCTCATCATGATAAACGCGACCACTCTGGCAAGAGTGAAGCGACAAAGAAGGTAAGATTGATAAGATAATTATGTCCCTTTTTTTAAAATGAAACAAAACAGATTTCAGTTCATTTACGTTTATATCGAAAAAATGAGAGCTTCAGACGATATAATTTATTCCGTGGAATTTTATTATGTCTTGATACTTTGATGTCGATCGTTTATATTAAATTATTCATTGCACGTTGCTACATAATATAATGAGCAATGTAATACGTTTTTTGATTGCAGTGGTACGTTGTTTTAAGTTTTAAGTTCTAAGCCGTGTGATTTCCGGCAGACTAGAATAGAATCACTCCGTTTCTTTCCGTGGATATCGTACAAGGCGACTAAGGGAAATACATTATCAAATATCGATCATGCAACCGATTTGGATTCGATCATCCAACCCGTCTGGCCTGCGTCATAGTACAAATATAGAAGTAGGATAACTTCATACAAACGCACCGAGCGCGGTTTGTATGTGAGCGCGCCCGTACGTATGGCCGTCGCACGCACACACTGACAACATTTATACGGGTTTAAACGGAGCGCCAGTCGGGGCCGTGCCGTACGTAAAATCGCCCGCTTCCACGCAATATTCGCGCCTGCGCTGACGTTCGTTAATAATTTGAACGTACAGGTACCTACTAGTGATGTAACGAATGTCAATTTCTAGACATTCGCGAAAGCGAATGCGAATATCTGCCGTTGATATTCGCGGATGCGAATACGAATATTGACTTTTGTATTTAGCGCTATTTGTCTATGGCTTTATTTTGACAGCTAAGTTGGCGCGCGAGTTACACGCACACATTTGTAATTATTTGCATCTACTTCCGAGCATTGTCGAGCCGATTCGAAGATGGCCGATTGCTGTTTGATTTACGAGTGATGTTTATTGTTTAGTTAACAAAAAATCCTAACAGAAGATAAGGTTTTGAAATAAATATATAAGAAGTTAATACTTATTTGACGAGCTCGGTGGCGTAGTGGTCAATGACGCTGCTTCGACACCAACGCTCGTGGGTTCGATTTCCACATAGGACAAACATTTGTGTGCATGAACATGTCTGTTTGTCTTAGCCTGGGTGTTTTCTATATTTTTTTTTTTTTTTTTTTTTTTTTTATACTACGTCGGGTGGCAGACAAGCATACGGCCCGCCCGATGTGAAGCGGTTACCGTAGCCATACTAACGCTCGCAACACAAAATATCGCTCGCGCGCCACCACCCCCGCTGCCAACGCAGCATCTCCTTCCTTCTGGTGATCTCACTCACTCGCAGGAACACAACAACCCTCAAGGAAATTGTTATTTGGCTGCGGTATTCTGTGAGGTGGAGGTACATTCCCCAGTCGGGTAGCTTACAAATTACGCTCCCTACCTCTCTTTTCGCCAGAGCTTCGTTTGTCAGTCAGCAGGGTGCACCGCGAGCAGGTGAAGTTGGCTTTGGTTCAAAGATGTTGATGAATCACTTACACCCATATATATATGAGAAGTAACTATGTATTTTTAAATACATAGTTACTTCTCATATATATATGAGAAGTAACTATGTATTTAAAAAAAAATGTATTTACATATGTTTATCAGTTGTCTACTACCCATAACACAACCTTCGCTTACTTTGGGGCTAGATGGCGCTGTGTGTAATTTGTCTGACAATATTTATTATTTATTATTATTTTATTTACCTTTTTGTAATTGAAAATCCTAATTATTTTTAAGACGTTTATATTCGCAAAACATTCGCATAAAATTGCGAATGCGAATGCGAATGTCGAGAAATATGCGAATATTCGCGAATGCGAATACGAATATTCGTTACATAACTAGTACCTACCTACGTCGTATGTAACTACAAATACGTTAAACATGGCTACAAAGTCCACTAGCCATAAAAACATTGGAGTTTTCATGGATGTCTCAATAACAATTTGTCAAATCCAGAATTATCTTCCTTCTTTTTTTCGACACCCAAAGGATAAAAAGGAACCTATTACTAAGACTCCGGTGTCCGTCTGTCACCAGGGGCTGTAGGTATTTCATGAACCGTGATAGCTAGACAGTTAAAATTTTCACAAATGATGTATTTCTGTTAGCGCTATAAGAACAAATAGTAAAAACAGAATAAAATAAATATTTAAGGGGATATACAACAAACATGATTGTTTGTACCCATACAACAAACATGATTGTTTATTTTTGGAACCCTTCGTGACCGAGTTCGACTCGCACTTGGCCGGTTTTTTGTTACAGTACCCTACTTAATTTTGTATTTTGTACCTTACTTGTATATAGAGATTGACTAAGTATTTTTGACGGGTGAATAAACTATTAAGCGATAGCCCTACGTGTTTAGGCTACTATCACCCGCTCGGGGCTTGAGTTGTCTTACTTCTCTATTTGTATTATGCCTGCGTGGTGAGTGTAGGCCAAATCCTCCTTCCGTCTAGGACGGACGAGAGAGGGTCGTGCTCTTGTAGTGGAGACTAAAATGGACCTGATGATGATGATATGTTGTTTTAAACGTGACAATTTACATGACTGATATTTAAAGAGAATATTGAAAAAACAGCATAGACATGTTGATGTTATACCACAACCTTTTATATAGATAGACATGTTTATTACAAACTACAGTCACACACACAAAAATTAAATTAAAAAATAACAAGGAGAGAACTTATACAATAGGAAACAGAACGCAGAATAAAAGATGCATGTGTGTGCTGAAGCAAGCAAACGACCTCAGCACAGTGTGACTATTTTGCAAAAAACACAGCTCAATTAAAAGCTCAACGTTCAGGTGATGATATTCAGCGGTCGGAACTTTCAGCTGACGCTTCAGTAGTGAATTCAATTACTCAACCGCTGATAGGCCGCTTCGCCTGCATCAAATTATTGTTTGAAATTTAACTAATCTTGAGAATGCATTTGCACTTAATGGAGTAAGAGTTCTAGAGTGGTATTGCGAAATATCACAAGAATACGGTTGTGAATATGTTTTCATATCTATGTATTTTTTATTTATTTAGGGGCGTACGACCTGATGATGATGATGAAACCAATCATTAGTTGGATCTAAGAAATTCTTTTCCTGTACCCCTTGATCTCTATTACGTAATTACCAGATACAAAGCTAAATCACAATAGATATAAGCCTATAAACTTCTATCGCCACAGTAAAGGTTTAAGCAGTACACCTATTCCATATAATTCAAATGCATTACACCTTTTACACACATCTATGTGTAAAAGGTGTGATCGAGATTTGAGATCGAGATTCTCTCGCTATGTGAGAACCCACTCACCACGCTCGCATGAGTTGAATTGAAATTGTTGAAATGAACATGTTCAATTTTCCTCCCTTCATGAGCCATTAGCAGCAACATCTCGCTGTGAGTGAGTGTGAGTGATGAAGGCCCACCACACATTCTCACTGCTGTGTCTCCTGTGTAGCCAGGATTAACAGAGGCGGTGAGCATTAGTGAGTAGACATTGCGCTCCAGGGAAGTACCTGGAGCGCAATATCCCATAATTTGCTATAAACAAACGATGAATAAACAGTAAGTAAGTAGTCCTCAAGATAGACTGATGACGTCAAAAAAGCGGCTGGAAGTTGAGGATCGTTTTTGGTGGAAAGCATTGGGGAAAACCTATATCCAACGGCGGGCAGACTCGTATAGGCTGATTATGATGACCCAGCAAATTATAGCGGCCAGTTATATTCGCGGCGAGCACTTGCAACAAGAACTAGGTGTGTGTGACCGAAGCTTTAGAATCGTGTAGCGATGATGCATTATTATACTGTTAAATGAGGCAATTTCGTATATTGGAGTCGAGATACTCTCTATATTGTCTACTGTGCCATCAGCGTGGTTGTACAAAGTTTCCTCCGAAATCCTTTCATTCATTATTCATGAAACGCTATCGATCCTTAATACTGCCGCCCTTCTCGGCCCAGGCTATTGTATTTATGCGTATCGATTTGATGCTAAGCACATAATTTAACGCACAATTACCGTTTTATTAATAAACTTATAGCGATATTGTTATCGATTAGTATTTTGTCGGAAGTTATCTGGGTGGGGTCTAGTGTGGAAAAATATACGGCTCATATGTCGAGGGGAGTATTTATAGTACCTATTGGACTAAATGCTTCATCATCATTGATCATCATCATCGGCCTGCTTTTTTGCACTGCTGAATATAGGTAAGGATTACAAACCAATTTGCTTGAATATAGGTAAGGAGTAATCCTTACCTATATTCAAACAAATTGGTAGCAGAAGGCCAATTCTCGTAATTTTTCTACGAACGCAGATTGAAAGTTGACCGAATCGAGATTGAATTGTCAATTGACTAAAATTATATACTTGATTTCATTAATTAATTTTTATCAATTCTTGTTGTTGGCAAAGTAACATACATAGTTTGTTTAATTTTCACTCATATTTTGATATAATCGCGCTTAAATTTAATTTTGAAGTATATTGTGTTACGAGAATACCAATTGTGACATTTGTGAGATCGATACTGGATCGAAACTGAATTTTGACTATATTTTAATTACGAGAATTGCCTCTCAGGTCGTAAGACCTGCTACCAATTTGCTGTGTCTGGTAGGTTTACTGGGCGCAATAGTGGTGCGGGTAAAGGTCCTCTTGCCTAGTTGGTTTACTGGGCGAAAGACTAGCAATCCTTGATATAACCGAAAGGTTGGTGCGCATAGACGCATTTGCTGTAGGCATAGGGTCGTAGCTCGTTGCTGAATATAGGTCTTCCTCAATGCATTTTTTTATATGAGATGGGGGCAAACTAGCATGTGGGTCACCTGGTGGAAAGCAATCATCACCGCCCATGGAGATCAGCAACACCAAGAGGTCGCTGATCCGCATTCCTTCATATGCGATCTTCCGCTTTCTGTATCCAGCCGCTTGCAACTTTAAAAGTGGTTTTGGGGTTTAAATGGTTCATCAACATGTTTAAAACATAGCTCACCTCACCTGCGTGTGGTGCACCTTACTGACTGACAAACAAGGCTCTGTCGAAAAGAGATGTAGTTTACAACGTATTTTGTAAGCTGCCCGACTGGGGAAGTATCTCCACCTTGCAGAATACCGCAGCCAAATAAAAATTCGCTTGAGAGTTTTGTATTCCTGCAAGAAAGTGAGGTCACCAGAAAGGAAGGAATTGGTATGTTGGCAGTGCGACCGTTAATATGGCTATGGTAACCGCTTCTCATCAGGCGGGCAGTACGATTGTCTGCCACCCGACGAAGTATAAAAAAGGTATCTTTTAATTACTATTTTTTATTCATCAGTCTAAGCCTATCCAGCTGCAGCGGAAAGTATGTCAAGGGGATGTCATTTCCCCGAAACTACATACCTATGCTCTGGAAGCCGTATTTAAAACGCTGGAAAAAACGGGGTTGCAGGCTGGTCGTATGCTTTTTCTTTCCACCGGACGTAGTATTATATTTTTTTTTTTTACATAAAAAATACCTAACTAACTACTAAACCTCGCCAAATGTTCTTACGCCTTTGATGTCAGAGAGATTTTCCATGATACTCATTGCCAAACAGCTTAAATAAATCGTAACGCCGCGCCGCCGCCGCTACGTTTTTTAACCAAAGTTATTCATTTTTGAAGGGATATCCATTTGGACACAGAGGTTATTAAAAGTTTGAAAAGCCTCTTACCGGATTTCAAAGTGGAAAAGGGACCGGACTGGAATGGAACCTTGGACTATGTAATTCAAATATACCTTCGAGTTTAGACACACTGAGTTAAAGAATTCAATGTTTGTTTTTATCTTTGAATTTGAACCGAAAAAACATTTATCATATGTATGTATGTTTATATGTGTAAGTTTGTGTACGATAACACTTGAATTACATTTTTTATACTTATATGAGAATTGCCACCCGCAAACGAGTATGTGGGTCACCTGATGGAAAGCGATCACCACCGCCCCTGGAGATCAGCAACACCAAGGGGTCGCCGATCCGTTACCACCCTATACTCCTTGCTTTCTTTCATATGACCTCTCCCAGGAGTCACTCGCAGGAACACAACAACCCTTAAGGTAATTGTTATTTGGCTTCGGTATTCTATGAGGTGGAGGTACTTCCCAAGTCGGGCAGCTTACAAAAATGCTATGCCCTACCTCGCTTTTCGTCAACGAGGCTATCGTTTCTCAGTCAGCAGGATGCACCACGTGTAGGTGAGGTTGGCTTTGGTTCAAATATGTTGATGAACTACTTACACCCTAAACCACTGCTTCGATTTAGTTGAAATTTGGTAGGTCTACATGCCTATTAGATTTTAAACATATACTTATGAATACAATTTAAGCTTTACCGTGAAAACAACACCTGCCATTAATCTAATTTTTAGGATTCCGTTCGTAGCCAATAAGAAACCCCCAAAAAATCAAATTTTCACCAATTATGTATTGCTGTCGGCCGCTATAGTAAACATGCATTGTGAGCCTCACTCGTGTTCCTACCACCACCGCACCGGTAGTGAGTCCCGATACAAATCTACGTAAACATCACATCTGCCCCCTTACCACCATCTCCTATTGCGATTCAAGAACTGGATAGAATGCTTATTCATAGCAATGAATAAGCGCCTCTATTCCATTTTCAAGAGAGTCGCTTATTCATTGGTATGAATAAGCATTCTATAGATATTCTTAAGAGATTGTGTTAAGGGGGCTGTTCAGCGTTGTTCATAATGATACAACACGACGCTGACGGAAACAACCAGTGACTATCTCAACTTTTCATTTTATCCAACTGTCTAAACAGGGCTGTCCAAGTCACGGCCCGCGGGCCGCATGCAGCCCTCGGCTTATATTTGTGCGGCCCGTGCCGTGACGTTGTTTCATTTACTGGTTTTTATACAGTTTTTTACCGTTACAGTTTTTTTTTTACAACAAATCTGACTGAAAACTATATATTTTTAGAAAAGTTTAAGTTTTATAACTAACTAGTTTAACTAAGCTTAATCTTTCAAAGCAGGTAGTACAAATGTCAAGTAGGCATTTGTTTCTGCTGCCCGCTAATCTGTATAGGAATTTGCCATGGCCCGGTATTGTATATAGTTTGGACAGCCCAGCCCCCTTACCACCATCTCTTATTGCGATTCAATAACTGAATAGATTGCTTATTCATACTAATGAATAAGGGACTCTATTCCATTTGAAATAGAGTCGCTTTTTCATTGGTATGAATAAGTATTCTATTAAGTTATTGAATTGCTATAAGAGATGGTGGTAAGGGGGCTGGTCTAAGAAATAATGTTTCTCGTAGATTCGTACGTTTCGTTCCTTTGGCGTGACTATTATGGCCGTAGGTACGATTTAACAAACAATTACTAAAAATAAAATAAAGTCGTTCGGTGGTTAAAGGGGTCGTCATTCAAGAAACGTGTTTTGTACGGAGAACATTCTACGGAGGTACGTAGCCCATCTTGTATTAGTCCGACTCGCACTTGACCGGTTTTATTATATGCCTAAAGAAGAAAATATAACGTCGTATATAATTTTACCAGAGGGGCAATTTTCGTAATTAAAATATAGTCAAAATTCAGTTTCGATCCAGTCTCGATCTCATAAATGTCACATTTGGTATTCTCGTAACACAATATGTAACTTCAAAATTAACTTTAAGCGGGATTGTATCGAAATATGAGTGAAAAGTAAACAAACTAAGAATGTTACTTTGCCAACAACAAGAATTGATAATAATTAATTAATGAAATGAAGTATATAATTTTAGTCAATTCACAATTCAATCCACAATTCAATCTCGATTCGGTCAACTTTCAATCTGCGTTCGTAGAAAAATTACGAGAAATGGCTTTCAGATTTTGAACTAAAGTTTTAGTCTATGGTGCCATTACGTAGTAGATACATAAGTATGTGCTATTTTTTCCTTGAGGTCGAACCAATGTCGTTACTAGTTAAACATTTGAGTAGGCACTGAAAGTCTGGAATGTATTTGTTAATTATTTTGTTTCATCAGTTACTAAGCTCTACAATATTCAATTAATGACGAGATCATTGGTCGAATGGTTAGCAACGGCCACTTTGACTCCGAGATCCCGGGTTCGATCCCCACATAAGACATTTGTGTGCATGAACAAGTCTGTTTGTCTTGGTCTGGGTGTTTTCTATGTATTATATGCATGTATTTACAAAAAATATATATTTAAGTATTATATCAGTTACCCATAGTACAAGCTTTGCTTAGTTTGGGACTAGATGGCCGTGTGTAATTAAGTCCAGGAATATTTTTTTTTATTAATATAGGTGAAAGGATTACAAGTAGCCCAATTTGGCCAGGAATATTTTTTTTTAATTAATGGGGGTATAAGTAGCTACCACGACTTTAAGATTTTTTCAGGATTCGAAAAAATCCGATTTTTATAATAAACTAGCTTTCGCCCGCGGCTTCGCTCGCGTGAAATTCGATCATTTTATTATTCAAGCCAAGTCTAACACGCAGCGCAACCACCTTTAATTGTACTATATATACAATTATGCAGTTTAGATTTTTTCATACAACATTTTTTTCCCGCTAACTGTCGTTCCCATGGGAATTTTTCAAAATACAGCCATAACTAAAACGTATATTTACTAAGGTATGCATGCATGCTAGATTGAAAACATCTATCTTACGTGATTTAGATTTTTACATACAAAAGTTTTTTTCCCGCTAACTCTCGTTCCCGTAGGAATTTTGCAATATCCTGTTGCAACTAAGCTTTAAGTTTACTAAGGTACCTGCATGCCAAATTTCAAGCGTCTAACTTAAGCAGTTTAGATTTTTCATACAAAAGGATTTTCCCGCTAATTCCCGTTCCCGTGTGAATTTCGGGAATTCCTTTCTTAGTGCACCTCTACGGTACCTAAGCTACGTCCCTTCCAAATTTCAAGTGCCTACGTTTAGCCGTTTAGGCTGTGCGTTGATATGTCAGTCAGTCAGTTTCTCCTTTTATATATTTAGATATCAAATATCCGATTTTTTAATATATATCTGATATATATCGGATATATATATCCAGGCTAAGAAGACTAAGCGAATTTTATTCTGTAAGGGGATTAAACACATAAAAATGTGAAAGGAATTTGTTAAATAATTTATGTGTCAAATTACCACTTTTAATGAACACTTAAAAAACAAGTACATACCTATTATTATAATAATCTTCATTTTTATTACCTCGTAAAATAAACCTTATATGATTTGAAGTTAAGGTTTGAATTTCAATAAAAAGCTAGCCCGTACTGGTAAGTTAAAGGGGATTTCCCCAACTTTAAATGAGGTTGCCATTTTGGGAAGCAATCCAGAGTATTTTGAATTGTAGTTTTTCGCTCGTGTTGCCAGGGTAAAAATTAATCTCCAACAAATTTAGTTCAGAAGACAGGAAAAAATCAATTGATATATATCAAGATAGAAATCAACTGATATATATCGTGATATATATATCATGATATATATCGGCGAACCCTGGTTTTTTTACATACACATTGTATGCAAGTTTGACTCCAAAGAGTTGGTGAGTAATTTCACTACAAAACCATATTCATCACCCCGTTAAACAATGCAGTCATATTAATGTCATACAAATCACACATTCTGAACATAATGGACGTCCTAGTTTTATTTATAGCCGTAATAATTATTGGACGCCATATTAATTAAGTCCTGTTTGTGACAACAATGACTGAGCGTAGATATTCGCACGAGGGAATTACCTAACATAGTTACAAATGCAGACAATTAATTTGAAATTAGTCCTTAGGGCGCTAAACATAGGAATGAATATTAAAAAAGGTGACTGTAAAAATATGATATTTCTTATGAATAAATTGGTAATGATACAGGCCGTTGTTTTTATATACGTAAACAAATATACGTTCAGTCGATGTAAAGCGATTACCGACGCTGTAGCATACACATTTTATTAATTTATATGAATATTATTGTATTATATATAATAAATATTTCTGGACAATTTACACAACGCCATCTAGTCCCAAATTAAGCGCAAAGCTTGTGTTATGGGTACCAGACAAAAAATAAATGTACTTAACTTTTTTTTTTTATTGTAAATACATACTTATAATACATAGAAAACACCCAGACCAAGACAAACAGCCATGTTCATGCACACAAATGTTTGTCTTGTGAGGGAATCGAACCCGCGACCTCGGAGTCAAAGCGGCCATTGCTAACCATTCGACGACCGAGCTCGTCATATATCACAAATAAACAACGGATGGAACAACAAATACCTATATTTTTTCGGAATACAAAATGTGATATACGACGCAAATATTTCAAAGAAATTATGAAATTAAATAACATCTGTACATATTTATATGTTTATTTGATTTAAAAAAAAAAATGAATTTGGTAGTCTTTGAACCGGCTTAGCTGTTAACCTATTCTATGCTATTATACCTATAAAATATACCGTAGATTTAGAACAGCCTAGAGAACGTAAGTAAGGGGTGAAATTTCTGTCCTATCGCTGAAAATTTCAAGTTTACTGACGCATCTCTGATGTGCATGATTAAAAGATTTCTTTTACCTTCGGAAAACATCACGAAAATCGTTACGATTAAAAAAAGTGAGCGTACCATTTTTCTCCTAATTTTTAATAACGTCACATACACACATCTGGGGCCTTACCACAAGCTCTAAACGCAGGAATTGAACCATAATGGTTGCGAATTTATGAATGAAATTCATTGATAAATACGCAACCATCGTAGTTTTATGACGGACGTGACGTAACCACGCTCGCTATTAACAGTTTAGGAACCAAACAATATTTTTTATTAGTCGATCACCATTGTCAAAGTATGAGAGGATATTAATAGAGACGTGCCGGATCGTCAAATTGGTGTCTAGCCTAGATCCGCTGTCGCTTCGATGAAACTTACAGTAACTGTCTCTAACATTTTATTTCAAGAATGTTTATTCCTCGACATTCTTCTAGTCTTAATAACCAGCTTTTAGCTCCATGAAAGAACAATGGAAAGACCCGAATCTTTGTTTTCATTCATCTTCTTATTTGTCATTTTATGTCATTACATCTTTGGTTATTTTAAAATATTTTTTTTTTACCAGTCTACAGTAAATGTTGTGATAGCAAACGGTGAGAAACCTTCTCACTGCAAGCTCCTCTTGCAAGTTCTCAAGTTTATTTTGTCCACTGCATGCACACCACTATGTTGAACCGCTTCCTCCATCGCCTACAATTGGGCACTCTCGAACCAAAATAGATGTTTGATTTGTGTATGATTTGTGTATGAAATTTGCCCCTGTGGCTTTAGCCAATGCAATATTTTTTTGTTTCAGAAACTACGAAACCGAAAATGTATCAACATTTTTGCTTTATGATTATGTTGAGCACTTACCAAAAATCGAAGCCGGTTTGGTGGTGGTTGCTATAAAAAAAGTTGATCCATAAATTCTATCTGCAATAGTAAATGGGGCTTCTACTAAAAACAATGCTTTTTTCACTGCAATTCGATTTTTATATGATAAGAATGAAACGTTGTGGTCATTAGAAGTACGCTTAATTCTATAAGACTTTCCGTATCACTAAAGGTACCAAATGCCAAGCGGTATCTATGTTAATTTAAATCAATGACTCAAATGTACTCGTAAATGACTCACCTGTGTTTATCCAATTATACAGGAATTACAAAAATAAACAGATCTGTTTCCGTTCAATTGATTATTGAACTGCATACGAGTATGTGTAGAACTGATGGTGAGTGGGTTGCCACGGTCGTCATTGCGTGAATCACACTGTATCGTCAAATAGCAAGCGATACTTCTCATTTTGCAAGCTCCTATGTCTATAGGTTACCATTAATTCGTTGGGTTACCCTTATGTACCACAAAATAATAACAAAGAAGCGAATATATGGCTACAAATTTATAAATGCTATAATATCAATAAAAAGTACGCATACAAAACCTCATGGCTACAGCTTTTTTTTAACGAAACGGGAGCCAGCCACATATTCCCACCACTGTGTCTCCTGTGTAGCCAGGATTAACAGCGGCGACCATCAAGAAGGCAATGAAGTCCACTTTAGTCCTGGGGTTTCTGATTAAATTAGTTATGAGTTTCAAGGCAGCCTAAAACTACGGCTGCCTTGAAACTCATAACTAATTTAATCAGAGGAAATTAGTAGGAGTAGGAAGCTTTGTATTTTGGCTTTCCCTTTTGGCAATGTGAGAGACAGCAACTTGACAAACTAGCGGACCCGTGCCCACGTCGTTGGGCGGTAAACATTTTTACGATGCTCGGATTAGCTCGGTGGTCGAATGGTTAGCAATAGCCACTTTGACTCTGAGGTCGCAGGTTCGATTCCCGCACAAGACAAACATTTGTGTGCATGAACATGTCTGTTTGTCTTGATATACTAAAGTATAGCTTAGGACACTCATAAATAACGCCTTAATAGGCGAAAAATGAAAATAATAAATAAATAAATATTTCTTGACAATTCACACAGCGCAATCTAGTCCTAAATTAAGCGCAAAGCTTGTGTTATAGGTACTAGACAACTGATAAATGTACTTAAATACACTTTTTTTGTAAATACATACTTATAATACATAGAAAATACCGTATTTTCTTAATATTTATTTATTTATTATTTTCATTTTTCGCCTATTAAGGCGTTATTTATGAGTGTCCTAAGCTATACTTTAGTATAGCCACATGTGGTATAGCGTAGGACACTCACAAATAACGTGGCTTCCACGTAGTAGTTTTAGAGATTACCCACTACAACCTCACAAGAAAACTCACAAACTTTACCTCTTTATAGTATACATAAGACATGAAAAGCCTTGTAAGAGATGGAGAAGTTCAACTACCTTTTAGCGTAAATTGTTTACATATACACTGCAAGAGACCTACAAATGTGAGTTGTTACCTAACACATTGATTCATTTTGTTTATATAGTAGTTCATGACGCGACATTAGTATGGAATGGCCGGGAAGTGTTTCCACGTAATCCTAGTATGTTAAATTAAAATCAACACGACCTGTCCTACCTGTCCTGACATAGTAGAGATATAGAGCAGTACATCAGTTTCAAAGAATGCCACACTGTTGCATTATAGATATTTAATTAAATAACTCAGAGGAGCTCTTTTGCAGTCGCTGAAACATGTGGTTACTAAAATAAAGTATTGATAAGTTAACGTTTTAATAACGAGTTGGGTGGGATCCTATCGAGACACTTGCCCCAGGCATAATGCTTAAACGCTTAATGACGTAATAATTAAATGTCAATAAGTTTTAGTTAAGTAAGGCAGATAACGTTAATGAAATTGTTTTATTCTTTCATATTATCCAAAATTGCTACATTTACGCAGATACCTATCATAGTCTAAACCTGCGTTTCCACCAGAGATGTGCGATGTTAATGATAGCTAAGCACGATATGGTACAAGGTATGGTATGAGGATGCGGTACGAAGCTATGAAACGATGTGAGTGTTTCCACCACAGATGTACGAGCAAGCTGAGTGGTGCAAAGATAAGTCGTGGCTAGAGACGCTGTAAAACGGTGTGGAAGTGAGTGATGCAAGGACATAATTCATCAAAAGTATTGAGATTCTTAACGTTGAAATCTCCAGCGACGTCCAATTTCGTTGTCACCTGGAGAGGAAGGTCAAGCTAGAGTAAGAAGAAACTAGATGTGCTCACAAGGTCGAAGCAGTATTTCAACCAGCGGCAAAGACGTCTGTTTTTAAACTAACAGACGGTTTAGATAAGAACCTTCAAGTCTGCGGAGAGATTTTGCTTCCATTTGTGTATTCTACTGATTGTGCAATGGGGTGTGTTCTGAGGACATGTTTAACATGATACCCACGGTCTCCAACTATAGTCGCACCACTCGCCATCGATAAGGAATTCATCTTCACACATTGGAGCCTATATGGTCGCGCACTGTGCGCCTCAAGAGAAGTTTTCTCCCGCTTACTATCAAGCTACAAAATGAACTGTCTGTCGAGGTTTTCTCAGGAGACTACAGTATGGGGTTCTTCAAAAAGAGCGTAGAGAGGTTTTTACAGGGTCGGCAACGCGCCTGGTATTACAGGGTATCATAGCATACGGTAACTACTTTCCATCAGGCGGGCAGTATACTTGTTTCCCGCTTTAGTGGTATAAAAAGAATATCAGCTCTTTTCAGACTTGCGAGCGGAGTGCGGCCTGATCACTGGTCATTTCGAACGCCTGTGACTTGATTACTGATTTATATATCTACTATGCCGCCGATGTGACGGTTCATTTCCCCGTGCTCATAATACATTCTGCTCATCAATGACGCGTAGTAAAGGACAGCTGTCCGATAATAGACCTTAAACATATAAGCATAAGACATAATATATATTATGTTTTGGTATTACAAACTTAGTGAATGGAAAGTGCGTACGAAATTGGCTAAAGCATACTGTTTTGGCTACCCACCTACGTAGGTACTTATTTATGTATGATATGTAAATGAAAACCTTTGCTTTAATACCAGCTAAATAATGGTTTTAAAATTAATTTCTATATCTCAGAAACTACTTCCTACGGATGAATAAATTATCAATTATTGTTAGGCCATCTTCTCTCTTCTCTCGCGTTTCAACAACCCCGACATGCTCTGTATCGTTCGAGACATCATCATCATTAGCAGCATCCATCTGCTGGATAGGCCATCCCTAACGCTTTCTATCAAACGCGATCCTCTGCTATCGTTCGTGGGAAATCAAATTCAAGGTTAATACTCCTTTTCTTCTTCTTTTAAAATTCATTGAGCTCCAAGGCAATGTTTTACCTCTATGTTTACAATGGACTGCCCCCTTACCACCAACTCTTATTGCAATTCAATAACTGAATATATTGCTTATTCATACCAATGAATAAGCGACTCTATTATCGTTTAAATAGAGTCGCTTATTCATTGGTATTAATAAGCATTCTATTCAGTTATTGAATCGCAATAAGAGCTGTTGGTAAGGAGGTGATATTGTTTGGTAGTCGTCCAAACTAAGTAGCAGATACGGTAGTGGGAATAAGGGTTGGGCTTATTCCATAAAATGACGTGATGACATCTTTAGTATTATCTCTGTGAACAGCACTCAATATTTTATTATTCAGAAACTATAAATATATTAAAATCTAACATGACATTATGATGTAAATAAATAGAAAATAGTAGTTTATGAAACTGTTGCATAATAAGGGTTATTAAAATACGAGTGTGAGTTTATAACATGAGCCGAAGGCGAATGTTATAATAGACCACACGAGTATTTTAATACCTAATTATGTGCAGTTTCATACACTACTTTATCTAATCTCATGAAATATATGATGATAATATTTTAAATACAACCATGAAGTTAATTTAACAGCTATAATTCTTACTTATAAATCCATTTGCAAATCGAGCATGTGTAGTGCGCATGCGCGACGCGCCGCGCGGCGCCTCGTTCACAGATTATGTAGAAAAATTTTACATAGTTGCAATGTATTTGCATTGCAACCTGTTTAAAATATCTGTATCCAGGGCTGAAGCTGTATCGAAATGGTAAAAAAGTTATTTTACGATACAGTTGTCCATAGAAGAGCTGTATCGAAAAATAACTTTTTAAATTTATTTTGATAGCTTGTACGTAAAGACTGTCATTAAGATACTGTGTTTAGTTTTTTAATGTGTAAATTTCAGTATGAGATTAGATAAATATGTTTATGAATTAGATTGGGCTGCGCCGTCGAAACCAAAGAGAATCGATGGAATGACATTTGTGTCTTGTACCGCGGATGCACTTATTTGTGACCCGAATAATTGCGATTATGATTTTTGAGCACCCATCCAATTAACCAAATCATCACTGTGCTGAGGGATAAGTACAAGCGCTCAGCAATGGCCCACCGAAGTGTTTGACAAAAGAGGACATCTGAGGTGTGAAGAGTCTGAAGATGAACGTTTCATGGCACACACTCGAATATTTTTTCTTTTTTCTCTTCTTCGGCAGATTTCAGGACTGATAGTACAGGGCGTGAAATAGAAGAGGGAGCGTCGGTGTCTACGACACGGATATCGAATAATGCCTCCCTCTGAGCATTCTAAACGCCGCCGCAACGTATATGTCTGCGCAAAGTCTACGCTCTCCTTCAGAGATGATAGGTTCTGGTTGGTTCGTGTTGGCATAACTCACAAAATAGATATGGTTTTTCTTATGTGAGGGTCGCCGATCCGTTGCCAGCCTATACTGCTTCCTTTCTTTCTTTCTGGTGACCTCACTCATTTGCAGGAACACAACAACCCTCAAGGGAATTGTTATTTGGTTGCGGTATTCTGTGAGGTGGAGGTACTTCCCCAGTCGGGCAGCTTAAAAAATACGCTATGCCCTAACTGTCCTATCGCCAGAGCCTCAGTCAGCAGGGTCCACCACGTGCAGGTGAGGTTGGCTATTATTCAAAGATGTTGACGAACCACTTACAGCCCAAATCTGATTTCATTGTGGCGGTGATTAATCCACCAATTTTGCAGCAAAGAGCATGGTCGACGTATCACTGCCGTAGCCATCAAATGATTTTGGCATAGAGTGGGGAGTTCTCTGATAACAAAGTGTAAATACTCATTATCTAAGTACTTATTATTTTTGTTAAGCACAGAAATAGTTATAATTTTCGGAATAGTTAAATATTGATACTTATATTACAGAACTACTTCGATTGCCATTCAGCGTGGCAATGCTGCCAGCATTCTGGGCACGATGCCTTTTGACAGTGATGCGGAGGAATTTTTTGACGCGGTTTAGTTATTTTTTTTTCTTTCTTTTTATTTATATAATAATATTCATTTTAAGATTAGTTTATTTTTAGTTAATTTAGTTTGTATTACTTGAAATTAATGGTATAAATAAAATAACTTCGATTTAAGATATAAAGTTTACGTTAAAATTTGTGTATCTTGACGTATCTAAGGACAACCAATCTCTGTGTACAATAGAGAAGCGATAGCGCTGAATCGTGTAGCAGGCAGCGTGATGATGATGAGTTACTGCTTTGAATGTCTACTTTGGTAATATCATGAAGTATGGTGATAGGAATAACGAATGTATTCTAAAAACAAGGAAATAAAATCGGGAATGTCAGGGAAATAAATTGTGTATGTGTTGTGTTGTGTGTTGTGTGTGTGTGCGTGCGTGTGTCAAATCAAATAATCAAATCAAATCATCTTTATTTGCAGAATACAGTAATAGAAGTTGTTACTCGGGTATATACAGTCAGGTACAGTGTATTCAGCCCGCAAGCAGGCGTGCAAAATATTTATGTCAACTACTATTTACTAATACAACTTATTATTATTAATTAAATTATTACAATTAATGCAGCATAAACATGTCATATATAATATTAGTCTACCATTTAAATGTCATGAATTCTGAGACACTGTAAAAGCAGTGTGTCTTGCAGTATGTCATCGTCACTACTTCAATATTATAAAATTGAGATAATTGTACAATTAAATACACAACGGCATCTGTGTGGTCACACGCCGGTCACATTCTGCCCACAAAGGACTCGTCGGTTTATTTTTAGTAATGATGTTTTACGACTCTAAAAATAAACAGTCCAGGCGTTGTTCTGGGATTTCCAATGGAACCGTACTTTTATGTCTCTAGTATATAAGTACGTAGTAGGACTATTACTTATACTAAGGTATAACGACAGAACCAACTTAAAAAGATCTCTCGGTTATCTCGGTATGATTATAGAAGTTTAAGAACATCAATCTTTAAGTTTTTTTTAAATAACAACGGAGTGGTGAATGTTTTTTATTCTCTTGACAAAAGCTTCGTTTTCTGAATATTTTGTTATTTAACAAGGTACTGATTGGCTATTTTTAATCGACTTCAAAAAAAGGAGAAGGTTCTCAATTCGTCGGGATCTTCTTTTTTAATTTTTTATGAAAAGTACTTTCTAATTGGTCATTTCGCAATACATATCTTCGTGTACCCATTTGTTTGCTGTAGAACCAGTATAACTTGACCCCATAAATTCCAATAAAATATAAGTACTGCTATAACTTTAAAACTTTCGCATTGCATGATTTATGAAACTAACTACGGCAATTAACGCGATCATAACAATAAAGAAATAATAAAGGTATGTAAATATTTTTATGCATGATCGCGTATTGCAATTTTATATTGAAATATTTAATACCTATACCATTTAGATGTTTTTTATCAACAGGATGAGCAAGCTCAGTAAAACACATAGTCCTACTTACTTTGTGTGGTTCTGAGTTTACTTTTTTTTTATACTACGTCGGATGGCAGACAAGCATACGGCCCGCCTGATGTGAAGCGGTTACCGTAGCCATATTAACGAATGCAACATAAAATATCGCTCGCGCGCCGCCACCCCCGCTGACATCGCAGCATATCCTTCCTTTCTGGTGACCTCACTCACTCGCAGTAACACAACAACCCTCAAGGGAATTGTTATTTGTTGCAGCCAAATGTGAGGTGGAGGTACATTCCCCAGTCGGGTAGCTTACAATTACGCTCCCTACCTCTCTTTTCGCCAGAGCTTCGTTTGTCAGTCAGCAGGGTGCACCGCGTGCAGGTGAGGTTGGCTTTGGTTCAAAGATGTTGATGAACTACTTACACCCTAAACCACTGCTTCGATTTTGTTGAAATTTGTTAGGTCTACATGCCTGTTAGATTTTAAACATATACTTATGAATACAATTTAAGCGTTACCGTGAAAATAACACCTGCCATTAATTTGTTGATTTTTAGGATTCCGTTCGTAGTCAACAAGGAACCCCCAAAAAATGAAATTTTCACCAATTATGTATTGCTGTCGGCCGCTCTAGTAAACATGCAATGTGAGCCTCACTCGTGTCACCCGACCCGATACAAATCTACGTAAACATCACATCTGTTCAGCGTTGTTCATAGTGATACAACACGACGCTGACAGAAACAACTAGTGACTATCCAAGTGACCCAAAAATTACTCATTCACATCTTGCAATATAGGTACAATACTAACTTTCGAGGAGCCTTCATGGTTTCATGGCGAGTTAATCGAAGGATAAAGTTTGGTGTTGCAGCTAAAATCTATCATCTCCATCCAAAATTCAATCACACCATTGAATTAATGAAGGATCAAACATTTTATTACGCTAAGTAAGGACTATCGAACATCGCGTGCGGGGTAGTGGAAAGCGCTGTCATTTTGAGATAATTTTAGTGCATATAACGTATTCACGTACAACACGGTCTTGTCCAAGACACAGCTACAGCCCATTTTTTGTTTTTAACCACGTAATTGCCTGATATCCTTACAGATTACATGATGTTAATACAGGCATTGCATGTTAATACAGGAACAGGATATTCGGAATAATAATTATTCATGTTTCACCTAATAATCTGAATATGAAATTACATCATGTAATCTGTAAGGTAATCAGGCAATTACGTGGTTAAAAACAAAAAATCACTCAATTTTAAACTTATATAGAATTATTACATTATTTTGAGTAAGTGGTTCATCAACATCGTTGAACCGAAGCCACACAAGAAAGAATGGAAGGAGTATAGGCTGGCAACGCATCGGCGACTTCTTGGTGTTGCTGATCTCCATGGCCGGTGGAGATTGGTTTCCATCACCCACATGCTCGTTTGCCCCCCTCTCATATAAAAACAAAATCTCCTGCACGTGATGTACTCAGCTGACTGACAAACAAGGCTATGGTGAAAAGAATGGTAGGGCATGGCGTATTTTGTAAGCTGCCCGACTGGGCAAGTACCTCGCAGGATACCCCAGCCCCAGCCAAATAACAAATTGCAACTACTACAATATTTAGTTCACTTGATATAATGGCATAAAATAAAACACCGAACGTCGCTCAGTAGTCCAGATTCAAACTAAAATTTATATATTCATTAAATAAATAAATATCGCGTTTGTCGTCTGTATCGGGTCGTTTTTTTTTTTTATATTTGCATATTAATTTTTGCCATGGAGCTCACTACAGAACTTAAAGCACTAGAACTATTTTAAAGACACAAGTAGAAATTCTTTTGCTTCACGTTCAAAAAATCTGTCGCTGGTTTTCCATGAAATTCCTTAATAAAAAAGTATATTAATGGAATGGCTTAAGGCGTCCCTGATTAAAGAGCTCGACACATTGAGCAAGCGGTGCAAACGTTTCTCGTGTTGGCATCATTGCAGGTGTTGTAGGTGATGCTGTAACAGCCTCTTCCACTTTCCGTCCGAGGTCTTTACTAACAAGAGACATAACACCTATAACTCTTTCAGTAATAGAAGGAATAACTCCCCTCAGACTACCAGCAATATTGTTAGCAAGTCTCTGTCTTTGTGCATCGTTCACTAGTATATGGTTGTAGAAATCAGCAGAAGGTTGTAGATCAACTGCATTGCTCTCTAAAACTAGAAACTTTTCTTTCGGAGCACTTGGATCAACATATGGCATGGGACCATTAAAAGAATTGGGATAATATTTTGGAGCATCTTTCATATTATCCAAAACAGGAGCAACTCCATCACGATGGTAGTTCTTTGCATATTTTGGACGGTTTATTTCAATTTTGTTATGATTGCGTCCTAGTCGGTGATCTTGAGTATCCCGGTAAGATACGATACGAGCTTCAAATAATGAGTCAACTCCTCCAGTAATACCTGGTACTAAATTAGACGGATTGAATGCACTTTGTTCCACTTCAGCGAACTGATTATCTGGATTTCTGTCAAATGTCAGTCGCCCAATTGTCACAGTGTGATAGGTGCCGTTTTTCCATAACCTTGAAAGGTCAAAAGGGTTATAATCAAGTTTAGGTATGTCATGTAAACTTAAAAGGTCCATTTCCAATCTCCATGATGGATAGTTTTTGTTCGCTATGGCATTGTATAAATCTCTGGTGAAATAATCAGGATCTTGGCTTGCTATAGCGGATGCTTCGGCTGCTGTTAAATTGGCTAATCCCTGTTCACTCCTGAAATTGAATCTTGCGTAGTATTTGTCTCCATGTTTATTGTATATTTCGTAAGTATGGATGGGAAAAACGTCCATCGTTCTGTATCCATATGGGATTCCATAGTCTGAGAGTAGCCACAAAAATACTTGTATAGCATCAGGGTTTAATGTAACGAAGTCCCAAGTCATATTGAAGTCAAACAAATTGGTTTTGGGATTTCTTCTTTGTGCACGAACAATTCCTGCGAAACGTTGAGGATCCCTTATTTCAAAAACTGGTATGTGTAAATTTAGGAAATCCAAATTTCCTTCGGCAGTGTAAAATTTTGCTGCAATTGCCTTAAATTCCATGCCCAAGTCATGCCCACCCAAATTTTGTTTGCTCGTAGAGAATCTCCCAAACACAGGAGTTTTCTTTCCAATGCCATTGAAAACATCTGATTTAATGTATTTGGAGACATCGTGGGTAACTTCAAAGTATCCATGAGCACCAGTACCCTTTGTGTGGACCAATCGTTCCGGTATTCTTTCACCATCGATATGTAAAATTTCTTCAGTAAAATATTGGTTTGAGAATATGTTCGAGTTTAGTGATTTAGTTCTCCTTAGGTCCACTGGATATCCTGTACTTGACGCTAACAACATAGGTTTCTGTAAAAGTAGAGTACAAAAAATTGTAGCACTGGGAAATCGTTATTTATTTATAAATGCAAAAGTAAATTTTGCATAAATTTATTATAAGTTCAGAATAAACAATACGATACTTTTTATCCCGAATAAATAAACAATACGATACTTTTTATCCCGAATAAAATGTGTTTCCGAAAAATTACGAAAAGTTTGGCGCGATCACCGACATTCACGGTCTTAGCTGCGGGCGTAGTAGCTCGTATGTTACTTTAACAATAAATATTACTTTAACAAACTGAAAACAGAAAATCTATTTTTTGAAAAAATAATAATTTATTTCATTGTGTAAAAAAAAAATCCTTGACTTTTAGATATAAATAGTCTAAGAGCGCCTAGATTTCGTGAATTGACTATAATATACTTGTATATACAGTTTACAAACAAAATACTTAAAGGGATATTTTATTTCCCTACTAAAACTTACCGGATTTTTTATTTTGAACTCTACTATTTGAAAGTTCGCGGCATTTATGGTCACATTATTATATCCATCGACATAATTCCCCACTAAATAACACAACAGAACTACTTGAGCCCACATAACTGTATCTAAGTTGCAAATGTCTTAATTCCCTTCAGATTTCATTTTATGAAGGCTTGTATAATTCCATCGTTAATCATGTGTTAAGATTATCTACTTCCATAAAGCGTACATGAGCAGGTTTTTTTAGGGTTCCGTAGCAAATGGCAAAAAACGGAACCCTTATGGATTCGTCATGTTTGTCTGTCTCTACTGTTGAAACTTGGTAAGTTGATGTATTCTGGGACCCGCTTTAAGATTATCACACAAAAATAGAAAAAAAAAAACAATAAATTTTGGGGGTTCCCCATACTTAGAACTGAAACACAAAATGTGTTTTTTTTTTCATCAAACCCATACGTGTGGGGGGGGGGGGGATATCTATGGATAGGTCTTCAAAAATGATATTGAGGTTTCTAATATATTTTTTTTCTAAACTGAATAGTTTGCGCGAGAGACACTTCCAAAGTGGTAAAATGTGTGTCCCAATGTAACTTCTAAAAGAAGAGAATAATAAAACTAAAAAAAATATATGATGTACTAATAATGTACATCATATATGTTTTATCATTTCGAATATCATATCAAAATTGAATATCATATCAAAATTGGTTTGAACGAGATCTAGTAAGTAGTTTTGATCTAGTAGATTATTTTGAATACGTCATAAATCGTAACTTTTAAATTATGTTACTTGCTGCTACGGAACCCTTCATGGGCGAGTCCGACTCGCACTTGGCCGATTGTGTTTTATACGACTAGCCTTCGCCTGATAGGAAGTTGTCATCGTAGCCTATGGACGCTTTCGCCATCAGAGGCATCATTCTGCCCTGCAAAACCCCCTTAACGACTTTCTTTAGAAACTCCACACTGTAGTCCCCGAGAAAACTACGTAATGGAAAAACAGACATTTCCGAAAATATTTCAGTGGAATGTGTAATTAGAAATTAACATTTAAGTAAGTAATTGACACATGATGCTGATGATGCTTTATTGTACGAATGTAATCTACCCACTGCTTGATATAGGCCTTCCTTAACATCATCATCATGATCATCATCATCAGCCTGTATCTACCCACTGCAGGAAATAAGCCTTCCCCAATGCTTTCCGCCAGATACGATCCTATGCCTTTCGCATCCAGTCGCTCCCAGCCAATTTTTTAAGGTCATCGGACCATCTAGAAGGAGCCCACTTCGTCGTCCTACTAGCGGCCTCCACTCTAATACCTTCCTCCCCCATCTGCCATCACTTACTCGGCATATGTGACCGGCCCATTGCCACTTCAGCTCGCAAACTCTGAAGGCTATGTCACGACAACGACGACAACTTTGGTTCTCCGTCGAATTTCTTCGTTCCGGAGTTCCGGAATTATATACAAAGTTTGATCATCTTCATGGCATCACGGCATCCCTATTCGGATTAATATTGTTATTTTTAGGGTTCCATACCTCAAAAGGAAAACCCTTATAAGATCACTTTGTTGTCCGTCCGTCTGTCTGTCGGTCTGTCTGTCAAGACCCTCTATGTCGAGAATGCGTGGAGGCACAGTATAAGTAATAGTACAGTACAGTATGGCCTCTCTCTGCCGCTCTCACTAGTCGACCTCACCTCCCCTCTGAGACAAATGTGGAACAGTTTGTACGGCGCCGCATGCAGACACGCCCATTCTCGCTCTGCACAGACGTCATTGTTTATTCATGTCATGTAAACGACGCGATATTTGTATGGAGTGGCCGGGATGTGACTCAGGTCTACGGTCCCGTGAAGTTGTAAAAAAAATCAAACTGCTAAGTTTACGTAAAAAAAAGTTACGTCCGTTTATTTAGCAAAAAACGCATATTTCGATACATTCTGAAGGGAATCAAAACCTATAGGGTACTTCCCGTTGACCTAGTAATATAAATTGTCATGTCTGTGTATGATAGCGCAATAAATGAATATTGTATTTTACCACATAAATGATAGTACTTTTATACTGATAAATAAAGCAATTCGTCCGAAATTAATCCCTAATTAATTAAGTACCGCCACTTCACAGAATGCCGCAGCCAAATAACAATGCCCTTGAGGTTTGCTGTGTTCCTGCGAGCGAGTGAGGTCACCAGAAAGAAAGGAAGGAGTATAGGCTGGCAACGGACCGGCGACCACTTGGTGTTGCTGATCTCCATGGGCGGTGGTGATTGCTTTCCATCAGGTGACCCACATACTCGTTTGCCCCTCTCATATAAAAAAAGAAATCAGTACCTACCGAGTACTTGAAAAATACTGAGCCAATATACTGGGACTTTCAGAAGTACGCTCGCGGTGAAAACTGAATATTAAGGCGGTGAAATCCAATGAAGCGTCATAGTTCAGGAATTATTATTCGTATTTCACGATTGTTTTATCTGAATGTGGCTGCTGTTTACATCGTGTTCATATTTAGTACACAAAATGATTATATTATCTCGTTTTTGTTGAGGTAAAGTGCCAAACAAGTTTACGGTTTGCCTGATATTAAGCGGTACAAGTAGCCATGCAGACGCTCGCAATACAATTAGTAGTGCCTGAAAGCGGAGGATCGCATATTATGGTGGAACGCATTGGTGAAAGGCTATATCCAGCAGTGGGTAGATACAGGCTGATAATGATGATTCGGGGTGTAAGTGGTTTATCAACATCCTTGAACCAAAGTCAACTTCACCTGCACGTGGTGCACCCTGCTGGCTGACTGACAAACGAAGCTCTGGCGAAAAGAGAGGTAGGGAGCGTAATTGTAAGTCACCCGACTGGGGAACGTACCTCCACCTCACAGAATACCGCAGCCAAATAACAATTCCCCTGAGGGTTGTTGTGTTCCTGCGAGTGAGTGAGGTCGCCAGAAAAGAAGGAGATGCTGTGTTGGCAGCGGGGGTGGCGGCGCGCAAGTGATATATTATTATGTTGCGAGCGTTAATACGGTTACGGTAACCGCTTCACATCAGGCGGGCTGTATGCTTGTCTGCCACCCAACGTAGTATAAAAAAAAACAAGATGAGCTATAGATAAGGCGCAGATAGATAAATATTTCGCCACGTCTGAAAAACTTATTTTCAGGTTTTTTTTTTTACACACTTTCGATGTTTACCGTGCCTAATGTTTGTCGTAGGTTTTGATCTCCGTGAAAGGGTTAAAAGGTTGGGAATGCGCAAGTGATGCCCCTGAACCAGAGGCTGTAGCTTTCCATCATGAGGGCCGTATGCTTACCATCTTAATGATATCAAAAATGCATGCTTTCTTATACTTGAATGTTATATTGAAAATGTTTTCTTATATTTGGAGAAAAGGGGACTCCTCTAATACAGGTTTTTTTTATACTACGTGGGGTGGTAGACAAGCATACGGCCCGTCTAATGTGAAGCGGTTACCTTAACAGGTTATTTCAACTTAACAGAGGAGATCAAAAATCGTTGTAAACTAACCTTGTAATTACCAATAAACTGAATTTGATTTTTTATAAGACTTACATGTCGGTGTGAGTGGCAGCACGCCACAGACTTTACGGCCACAAATGCCGCAGTCTGCCTTCAAGTCCCGATTTAAATGCCAATCAAAGTGCACTTTATCTTTGACAGCCGTTTTGAATTTTGCATGAGAACAAACGATTGTAATTTATTTCCTTGCTTTTAGCACACTGCTAGTAATAATAAAATTGTAGTTTATGAAACTGTTGCATAATAAGGGTTCTTAAAATACGAGTGTGAGTTTATAACATGAGCCGAAGGCGAATGTGATACTAGACCACACGAGTATTTTAAGACCTAATTATGTGCAGTTTCATACACTACTTTATCTAATCTCATGAAATAGATGATAATAATATTTTAAATAAAACTATAAAGTTGATTTAACAGCTTTATTTCTTACATATAAATCCATTTGCAGATGGAGCATGCGAGCATGCGTGCGCGATGCGCCGCGTTCATAAATTATGTAGAAATATTTTTCAAAGTCGCAATGCATTTGTATTGCAACCTGTTTGAAATACCCGTATCCAGGGCTGAAGCTGTATCGAAATGGAAAAAAAGTTATTTTTCGATACAGTTGTCCATAAAAGAGCTGTATCGAAAAGTAACTTTTTAAACTTTTGCGTAATTTTTGACCAAGCAAATGGAGCGACTGAGGTTTGTAAATGGAATTGTAATGTATTTATATAAGTTAGTTTCGCGATAACTCTCATATTTTTGCTGAAGTTTTGATGAAATTTATTGAATGTGTAGAAAATGTAAATACAATTTCTTCGGATAATTAATTTTGTTCAGAAGTTTTTGAGATTTTTTCGTTAACATGAAAATAAAACTCGCAACACGGCTGATTCGATTTTGATGAAACTTGGTTGTTACGTCGATCATAATACATGTGACAAGATCATCGGGCATTGCAATCTGTTTAGTAGTTTTTAAGATACCAGAATGAATGTGGAAAACATACCTCGAGGTCAGCAAGCAATCGTTTATCGCAATTTTCCAGTGTTCAACACTAATTTGCATATACTTATGTAATAATGGAATAATAATGTACCCGTGTAATTAGTTAATTACGAATCATTTATCTAATGCCCCCCTATTTCGTGTATCTAGTCGATTACGCAAAATAATTACACAAGTTAGTCAACACTAGGCTCCCTGATTTCACAATATACCTGGAATTGTGACTGACTGTTGAAGTCATTCCACCTAGAATATAGATACATAACAATTTCCTAGAGATCACAGCAGGAGTGGCACCACAAACGTAATAGGTACCTTATGTTGCTTCTTTTTTATAGATTAGCTCCGCATAGTGGCTCCGCATCGCCTGATAGTAAGCGAAAAGAAGAGCCCAAATTGCAGCGGCAACTGATCACAGACTAGGCAACAGTGTTCTGTCAATTGACACTGCCATGGTGGTCGGCGAGGTGCTTCTTCACGCTTCGTGTGGAGGATCCTGTGTTGTAGGAAAGAGGAAACACATGTCGCAAGGCGTTCAACTTTTTAATGATGCTACTGACATAGGAGTTGTCGGACTTTGTAGTACGCGAAGAGATGTGCTCAACAGTGGAATAATAATAAAATAAATAAATAAATATTGTCAGACAAATTACACAGCGCCATCTAGCCCCAAAGTAAGCGAAGCTTGTGTTATGCGTACTAGAAAACTGATAAACATACGTAAATACATTTTTTGTTTTTTTTTTGTAAATACATACTTAAGATACATAGAGAAAACCCAGACTAAGACAAACAGACATGTTCATGCACACAAATGTTTGTCCTATGTGGGAATCGAACCCACGAGCGTTAGTGTCGAAGCCGCTACGCCACCGAGCTCGTCAAATAATGATGTGCAACCCTGCACCAGTGGCTTTGTGACGAAAGGGAGAAGGTGGAATAATATTATATATAGGTGGGTATGGAGGATCCTCCTTCTGTAGTGTAGGCCAAATGCTCCTTCTGTCTGGGACGGACGAGAGAGGGTCGTGCTCCTGTAGTGGAGACTAAAATGACCTGATGATGATGATGATGATGATGATGAGGTGGGTATATAATAGGCTACGATTATCTCTTCACATTTGGCTGGCCCACAGATTACATGTTATTTAGATTTAGGCCGGCCTATGTACTATAAAATATATAAGATAATATAAGATTTATTATTTAAAAAAAAAGATTAACGAATTAAAGAGTAAGCACATATATAAAAATATGTGTGTTGAGGATATGGGAGTGTAAGAGTATGTGATTGCGATAGTGAAAGTGGCAGAGCATGAAGAAGAGTATGATTTATTAAATAGTACAAAATTAGATATGATATAATTAGGTCTGTAATGTCGTTCTACTGGTTTTTTTACATTCAAAAAATTAAACATAATAACTGTATGTTTAGTAGTGCATTCAGTAGTCATACAGTCTCGAAGTAATGCGCTCATGTATTTACTTACATTAGACCCGATGAGATGGTCTGACCAGATCCGCACATCTCTGGACTCAAACCTCTACAGTGCCCTCCACGTTGCTAAAGATCGCAATAGTTGGAGAAAACTTTTTGGAAGGTGTACTACACCATAATATTGAAAACCATACCATTTAAAAACTATTTCCAATACTATATATAAACTGGCACATTTATAAAATGTAGAGATTAGTATTACGAGTATGTGCCAAAACTGTATGTACCAGATAGATAGAATAAATTTATCTCTATAAGGAATGGAGCCAAGTGGCATTGTTTAAATTAGGCATTCTGCTATATTGCCAACTTCAAGACATTAATTATTTAAAAATGTTTTCTATAAGAGACGGAATTCTTAGCTTTCATGGTTTCACCGTGCGGGTGCCGGGTCCATCGTGTGGCAGAGAGAGAAACCCCAAGCAGATCCCGAGACTTGTGACACGAGTGTAGGTTTAACTTTATAAAATATATACCCCTTTCCGACGTACATCAACACTCACTACTTGTGTTTCTCTCACTGCCCAGCCAAATCTGGTATGAACCTGCTAATGCAGCTTTATATACTCTTTCTAGTATAGAACTTACTGCACTTCTGGACAAGCCAAGGTCTTTCAGCAGGTTATAGAGAGAATTTGCTGGTATACCTCTCGCTCCTACTTCTACAGCGTATAGATTAACTACGTAGCCGCTTTTTGTTAATTCGTTTAAGAGGTCATAATTTTTGTTTTGTTTTATCGCGTGGTCTTTGGGTATGTTAGTTTCCCACGGTACGGTAAGCTCTACAAGTACTATGCGTTTTGGAAAAAAGGAAAATGTCCGGTCTGGATGGCGAAACACCCACATCCTCTGGGATTTTATAATGCTTTTCATAAGTGTCCATTAAAATAGTCCAGTCAGGTGCTGTACCCAGGATTGAGTAAGACTTGTTCTTGGAGTTTGAAGTTGAATCTTCTTTTATAAAGTTAATATGTTTACACTAGCTACAACTTTTTTGTCGTAATAATGTCCTGTTGTGAGGATGAATTTCCTGTGTATGGTGAGCGGTGCGCCAGTAGAAGGAGGCCGTGGGCATTATGTCAAATAACTCCTCTGAACACACCCCATTGTACAATCGGTAGAACATACAAAAGGACGCAAAATCTCTTCTCAGACTTAAAAGTTCTAAACCGTCCGTCAATTTGGATTGGTCAACAATCCTCCAAAAAAAACAAACTCGATTGACACTATTTGTGTGGGAAAATGTTTTTTCTTTTCATTTTTCGTCAATTCTCCAATATTTTTAATAGTTATTCTGCTATTCAGGACGGAGATAAATCCAACAAATCAACGATGAACATCGATCCAGCCGTTCTCGAGATAGAAGTGTTCGAACAAACTCGACTTTGTTTTACATATATAGATAGACAGTGACCAATGTCTAACCACAGCACCCTGTGAAAAGCTTTCATAAAACCTCATCTATATTCTAAAATGTGTTTCATTTGCATGGCCCGGAAACTGAACCCGAAAAACTTACCTACACATTTACATATTAATTAAACATCAACCGGGTTTATTGTTTTGGCATGGTTTGGGGTTGTATTATGTTTTTTGAGAAGATAAAGGATGTCTCCGATATTCAAGATATTAGTATCCCAGTGCAGTGACTAAAGAGCGTCAAAGATATCAAAGATATAATAAATAAATATTGACAGACAAATTACACAGCGCCATTCAGCCCCAAAGTAAGCGAAGCTTGTGTTATGGGTATTAAACAACTGATAAACATACATATATTTTTTTTTTTTGTAAATACATACTTATTATATATAACCAGACATGTTCATGCACACAAATGTTTGTCCTATGTGGGAATCGAACCCACGAGCATTGGTGTCGAAGCCGCGTCACTGACCGCTACGCCACCGAGCTCGTCATAATTAGCATATGACTGTCATAGTCAATTTGACAGTGTTTACACTGTATAGCCACACCCCGGCCACAACGTTAACTACTACATAAATAGTTGCGTCTGTGCAGAGCGTAAATCAGCGTGTGTGCGGTACCATACAAACTGTTCCAGATTCGTTTTGGTTTTTTCTTGCTTGGTTCTCCGAGCGTCGGTTCGCCGCCACGAGCTACTCGACTTAAGAGTACGCAAGTAGCCTGCATGCGGGTGAAAGCGGAGTAAGACCTGCTACTGTTCCGCTTGCGTGCACGGTTGGTTTACCAAGCGCAAAGGCGGAGCAGGTAAAGGTCCTCTCGTCTGGTTGGTTTACTGGACGAGAGACTCGCATCCCCATGATAATTATAACCGGAAGGTTGTCACACGGGGCGCACTAGCTGTTAGGTGTAGGGTACGTTGTTCCAGATTCGTCTCACAGTGGTGAGGTCGATACGAGAGAGCGGCAGGGAGAGTCCTTACTGTACGTAGTACTATTACTTATACTGTGTTATAGCTCCATTAATTATATACTATCGTAAACGTTATTACTACTTTCGTGCTGTTGATAAGCCGAAAACGGGGCTATGCACATACATCGCTAGAGAAGGTTTGCACAACTATGATTACATAAAGAAACCGGACAAGTGCGAGTCGGACTCGCCCACCGAGGGTTGCGTACGTTACGGAAGCTAATATTTTTTTTATATTTTCCATTATATATAAGAAACAACGCATCGGAAAACATATATTTTGCAATGTGCACATAAAACCCTTTCATTATGATACCCCATTTGAACTAGTATCTTCAATTTGAAATTTCGCCTCCAAAAAATATAGACCCCATATTTTTTAAGATTTAATTACAAATGTATAGTTTTGAGATTTATTCTTGTACTTGTAGTCTATATAGATGTTACTTGCCAAATTTTGTAGTTCTAGGTCAACGGGAAGTACCATAGGAGTTTTGATTCCCTTAAGAATGTTTCGAAATATGCGTTTTTGCTGAATAAACGGCCGTATCTTTTTTATACGTAAACTTTAGCAGTTTGATTTTTATACAACTTCATGGGACCGTAGACCTGAGTATTCGGTTCAAATTTCAGCTTCATACCTCCACGCATTCTCGACATAGAGGTCTTGACAGACAGCCAGATAGACAGACAGACGGACAACAAAGTGATCTTATAAGGGTTCCGTTTTTCCTTTTGAGGTACGAGATTGAGAAAGAGATTGAACACTATTATATAAAATATTTACAACTCGAGGTACAGAATAATGAATTTATATGACACGGGGACCCTACTCCCAACAAGAACCTCGTAGTGGTCCGCGAACAAAAAAAACCGGACAAGTGCGAGTCGGACTCGCCCACCTAGGGTTCCGTAGGTACGTAGTATCATTATTAAATTGATATTTTTCATTATAAATAAGAAATAATGCGTCGAAAAAAATAAATAAAATATATTTTGCAATGTGTACATCAAGCCCTTTCATATGATACCCCATTTGAACTAGTAGTTTCAATTTGAAATTTCGACACCCTATAAGAATATAGACCCCCTATTTTTTAAGATCTATTTACAAATGTATAGTTTTAAGATTTATTCCTGTACTTGTAGTCTATAAAGATGTTACTTGCCAAATTTCATAGTTCTAGTTCAACGGGAAGTACCCTATAGGTTTTGATTCCCTTGAGTGTGTCGAAATATGCGTATAAACAGCCGTAACTTTTTTCTACGTAAACTTAGCAGTTTGATTTTTTTACAACTTCATGAGAGCGTAGACCTGAGTATACAGTTCAAATTTCAGCTTGATACCTCCACGCATTCTCGACATAGAAATTCTTGACAGACAGACGGACAACAAAGTGATCTTATAAGGGTTCCGTTTTTCCTTTTGAGGTACGGAACCCTAAAAAGATTGGGAATCACTGGTCTAAACGATCAAACGATGACGCAAGTTAAGCAACGTCGATCGTAGCCTGTTCATGGATGGGTTTATTTTATCTCGATCTCCTCCGTGCTTCGGACAGCAGGTTAAGCTGTCAGTCCCGGCTGTTGTCATTAGATGACAGTCATTAAGCAGTATGCTTTGTCTCGAACCTAAATTAAGTTACTATAAAGCAATAGTACTATAGTAACAAAGTTAGTCTTGATAATTTGTCACAGCCGATAAAAGACTTTTATTATTACTATGATATAGCACATAATAACGAATGTAGATAGTTTTAAGACCATCAATGAATGACATTTGTTCACAACATGTCTGATTGAAATAAATGAACAACAATGGAATTTTTGTAAGCATTGCGTCAATGCATTCGTAACTGCACAATTAAATGTAGTATGGTACACAAATCGTACACGTTGATAAAGAGTTATTTTTAACGGGATGGGGGCCCACTACACATTCCACCAGTGCGTCTCCTGTGTAGCCAGGATTAACAGTGACGACCACCAAAAAAGGCATTTTTTTTTTATACTACGTTGGGTGGCAGACAAGCATGCGGCCCGTCTGATTTGAAGCGGTTGCCGTAGCCATATTAACGCTCGCAACATGAAATATCGCTCGCGCGTCGCCACCCCCGCTGCCAACTCAGCATCTCCTTCCTTTCTGTGACCTCACTCACTCGCAGGAACACAAAAACCCTCAAGGGAATTGTTATTTGGCTGCGGTATTCTGCGAGGTGGAGGTACATTACCCAGTCGGGTAGCTTACAATTAGGCTCCCTACCTCTCTTTTCGCCAGAGCTTCGTTTGTCAGTCAGCAGGGTGCACCGCGTGCAGGTGAAGTTGGCTTAGGTTCAAAGATGTTGATGAACCCCTTACACCCCAAAATGCAATAAACAATGAAGTCCATTTCAGTCTACGGCTGTCTTGGAACTCACAACGAATCAGAATCAGAAAATATTAGTAGAAGCACAGTATAATAGTACTAACGTACAGTATGGACTCTCTCTGCCGCTCTCACTAGTCGACCTCACCTCCCCTATGAGACCGATTTGGAACCGTTCGCAAGGAATGCCATAACGTGCGAATGGACGTCGCTTGTATTTTATTAGATAGTTAATTGATTCAGGTGTTATTTTGCGGAAGTCAAATTTACAGGCAATTTGATCTACACTACTTTGCGTGCTTCCGCCACCAATTAGTTCATGCAAATTACTGCCGGCCGGCACCCGCCCACTACCGTTAGTAGTTGCATGCGACTGTCGTGGCTGCTTTGGTCGTCTCTGCTCCAGCTGCTGTGGTCGTCTCGGCGAATCTCCAACATCTGAAACAGAAGATACATGCGACCGCCGCCGCCCCGACCGCCGTGGTCGTCTCTGCGACACGTGTTTCGCCTCTACGCGAGGCATCCTCAGGCGATCTGTGGATGTTGATGGTTAGAACAACAACCTACAAATGACAAGTCCATCGCATTGCCGGCCTTTATATTGTGTCCACTTCCCCCTCCCCCCCCCCCAAATTGGATGGATGGACGGACGGACGGACGGATGGATGGATGGATGGATTGATGGATAGATGGATAGATGGATGGATGAATGGATAGATGAATGGATATGGATGGATGGATGGATAGACAGATGGATAGTTGGATGGATTGATTGATGGATTGATGGATGGATGGATGGATTGATGGATTGATGGATTGATGGATTGATGGATTGATGGATAGATGGATAGATGGATAGATGGATAGATGAATAGATGAATGGATATGGATGGATGGATGGATAGTTGAATGGATATGGATGGATGAATGAGCAAACGAGCATTAGTTGATAAAAAATGCTATGCAATAGCTTTACCTCGGCAGTCCTTGAGTGCCACACGTTTTTTTTCTTCACTACGCCCATCTGATGTCAAGCGGTTACCGTAACCATATGAACGCTCGCAACATTAAATATCGCTCTCGCGCTGCCATCTCCGCTTCCAACGCAGCAACTCCATCCTCTCTGGTGACCTCACTCACTCGCAGGAACACAACAATCATCAAGGAAATTGTTATTTGACTGCGGTATTCTGTGAGGTGGTGGTACTTCGTCAGTCGGGCTGCTTAAAAAATACGCTATGTCCTACCTCACTTTTCGTCAGAGCCTCGTCTGTCAGTCAGCAGGCGTACCCCGTGCAGGTGAGATTGATTGACTTTGGTTCAAAGATGTTGATGAACCACTTACACCCTTGTACATGTCCGACTAATAATTGAATAATGTCAGCCCTAGAGAACGTCACTCAAACATAGGCACGTGTACAGACGTCATTTGGTTACTACATGCAAAAGCGTCATTTTTGTATGGAGTGGCCGGGGTTTGGTAGAAGTAAGAAGCTTTTGGAATTTGATTTCCCCTCTTAGCAATATGACACAGTGCAATATATCCATACTAATATTATAAATGTGAAAGTGAGTTTGTTTGTTTGTTTGTCCTTCTTTCACGTCGAAAGTAACAAACAGATTGACATGATTTTTTTTTTAGAGATAGTTTAAGGCCTGGAGCGTCACATAGGCTAATCTTTATCTCGGAAAAACATCTTATTCTCACGGGAAAAAATAAAGTTTATAATCATTTGTCCTTCTTTCACTTTAAAAGGAACCTAAATACGGACATGATTTTTTAAATGAGCGTAGTTTACGGTCTGGAGAGTGACATAGGCTACTTTTTATCCCGGAAATACATCTTATTCTATTCTAGTCTGAAGGAATTATTCTATTCTAGTCTGCCGGAAACCACACAGCCGGACTAAGTTGTAAGTGCTTATTTCTAAAAGTCTAAGATACTCTGTGCACTTAATTATGCATTAGAGAGTTTTGACATTGACTTTGAATCTTTCACCTGTAGAAAGCTACGGAATCAGCGAGTAACATAGGTTATTTATTGCGCCCATGCGAAGTCGGAGCAGGTCGCTAGTCTTACATATGCGTACTTTGTAAAGCCTATAAGAACTCTATCAATATTTTAACTTTATAGTAGGACAATAAATGTTAAGACCCGTAACAGTTAATGGTAATTGTTGAGTAATTGCCTACTCAATCCTAATAACTATAATCTAACTTACATACTAAACTTACCCGATTCCCGAGGCTGGTTCACCGTAATCCAGACGGGTTCACGCAGACAGGAATGAGGGTTTAAGGACAGGAAAATATATATAACTAGCTGTTACCCGCGGCTTCGCCCGCGTGGTCCAGGGAAGCCTGCTGCCATTGATTTGTGTATATTTTTCTTTTGTTGTATTTTTTTTTACTTCGTGGGATAAAAAGTAGTACCAGTATGTACAAATTGTAATGATGATTGGCTGCATAGCTAAGGCATGAAGAAATAACAAACAAACGAATTTACTATAACACTTATAATATTTGTATGGATGGAACGCCCACACTCAAAAGAAAATAATTGTTCACAACATAAATGTTTGCCCTCTTTATTTTTCCTTCGAATAAAATATTTTTCCTGGATAAAAAGTAACCTATGTCACTCTCCAGACCGGAAACTATCCCCAGTTAAAACATCACGTCAGTATGATTTTTTTAACATTTTTTTGTCTTGATCCATACTAATACTGTAAGTACCAAAGTAAGTAAATTCGTTTGTTTGTTATTTCTTAACGCTCTATGTAGCCGATCATCATTAAACTTTGTACCTATTTTTCGTTTGTTGTATTTTTTTTTACTTCGTGAGATATTATTATTTATATAATATTGATAATACTATTTAAGGAACGTTTGTTATTACTATTTATATCTCACGAAGTAAAAAAAATACAACAAAAGAAAAATAGGTACAAAGTTTAATGATGATCGGCTACATAGAGCGTTAAGAAATAACAAACTAACGAATACTTACTTTAACACTTACAGTATTAGTATGGATCAAGACAAAAAAAGTTGTTCACCACGTAAATGATTGCCCTCTGCGGGGATCGAATTATTTTTTCCGTGGGAATAAAATGTTTTTTCCTGGATAAAAAGTAGCCTATGTTACTATCCAGATCGGAAACTATCCCCTGTTAAAAAAATCATGTCGGTACTTACGTTCCTTTCGACATGATAGAATGCCAAATGATTACAAAGTTTATTTTTTCCCATGGGATTAAGATGTTTTTGAGGGATAAAAGGTAGCCTATGTCACTTTCCAAACAGTAAACTATCCCCATTTTAAAAAGTCATGTCCGTACTCTACTACGTAACTATCCCGTTAAAAAAAATCATGTCGGTACTTAGGTTCCTTTCGAATTAAAAGAAGGGCAAATGATTACAAAGTATGTATTTTCCCGTAGAAATAAGATGTTTTTCCTGAATAAAAAGTAGCCTATGCCACTCTCCATACCGTAAACGTACGTTATTAAAAAATAAAGTTCATTTGTCCTTCTTTAACGTCAAAAGAAACCTAAGTACAGACATGATTTTTTAATAGGGTAATCGAGAGAGCGACATAAGCTACTTTTTATCCCGGAAAAACAATTTAATCCCATGGGAAAAAATAAACTTTGTAATCATTTGTCCTTCTATCACGTTGAAAGGAACGTAAGTACTGATGTGATGAAAAATATTTTATTCGAAGGAAAAATAAAGAGGGCAAACATTTATGTGGTGAACAATTATTTTCTCTTGAGTGTGGGCGTTCCATCCATACAAATATTATAAGTGTTAAAGTAAATTCGTTTGTTTTTTATTTCTTCATGCCTTAACTATGCAGCCAATCATCATTAAAATTTGTACATACTGGTACTACTTTTTATCCCACGAAGTAAAAAAAAAAATAGAACAAAAGAAAAGTATACACAAAGCAATGGCAGCAGGCTTCCCTGGACCACGCGGGCGAAGCCGCGGGTAACAGCTAGTTTTATATATAAAATTAATCTATACTATCTAATTCTGTACTAATATTATAAAGCCGAAGAGTGTGTTTGGTTGAACGCGCTAATCTCAGGAACTACTCTTGAAAAAATATTTTAGTGTTAGATACTTAGCCTATATTTCAAGGAAGGCTATAGGCTATATAACATCACGCTACGACCAATATGAGCGGAGCACCGGTGAAAAATAGGAAAAAAATATTCCTTTTGAGGGCTTATGTCGCGTGCGCTGCGTAAACGGTTGAAGTTACGCATAAATCATGTATGACGGAATTGTTCCTCTTTAAAAGATGTAAAAAAAAGTCCTCGATCGTATATGTCTATCTTTTAAGATTGACACACTATAACGTTTTTTCATGGTAATCAATAGGAGAAAGTAGGTAAAAAAAGGTTATAGTGAGTTAATCTTAAAAGATAGACATATGCTGTCGCGGACTTTTTTTTAGAACTTTTAAAGAGGAACAATTCCGTCATACATGATTTTTGCGTAACTTCAACCGTTTACGCAGCGCACGCGACGTAAGCCATCAAAAGGAATATTTTTTTCCTATTTTTCTTTGGTGCTCCGCTCCTATGAGTCGTAGCGTGATGCTATATAGCCTATAGCCTTCCTTGAAATATAGGCTACCTAACACAAAAAGAATTTTTCAATTCGAACCAGTAGTTCCTGAGATTAGCGCGTTCAAACAAACAAACAAACTCTTCAGCTTTATAATATTAGTATAGACTAGCTGTTACCCGCGGCTTCGCCCGCGTGGTTCAGGGAAGTCTGCTGCCGTTGATTTGTGTATATTTTTCTTTTGTTGTATTTTTTTTTACTTCGTGGGATAAAAAGTAGTACAAATTTTAATGATGATTGGCTGCATAGTTAAGGCATGAAGAAATAACAAACAAACGAATTTACTTTAACACTTATAATATTTGTATGGATGGAACGCCCACACTCAAGAGAAAATAATTGTTCACCACATAAATGTTTGCCCTTCGAATAAAATATTTTTCCTGGATAAAAAGTGACCTATGTCACTCTCCAGACCGGAAAATATCCCCTGTTAAAACATCACATCAGTACTTACGTTCCTTTCGACGTGATAGAAGGACAAATGATTACAAAGTTTATTTTTTCTCATGGGATTAAATTGTTTTTCCGGGATAAAAAGCAGCTTATGTCACTCTCTAGATTACCCTATTAAAAATTCATGTCTGTACTTAGGTTTCTTCTGACGTGAAAGAAGGACAAATGAACTTTATTTTTTAATAACGTACGTTAACGGTATGGAGAGTGGCATAGGCTACTTTTTATCCAGGAAAAACATCTTATTTCTACGGGTAAATACATACTTTGTAATCATTTGCCCTTCTTTTAAGTCGAAAGGAACCTAAGTACCGACATGATTTTTTTTAACGGGATAGTTACGTAGTAGAGTACGGACATGACTTTTTAAAATGGGGATAGTTTACTGTTTGGAAAGTGACATAGGCTACCTTTTATCCCGCAAAAACATCTTAATCCCATGGGAAAAAATAAACTTTGTAATCATTTGGCATTCTATCATGTCGAAAGGAACGTAAGTACCGACATGATTTTTTTAACAGGGGATGGTTTCCGATCTGGATAGTAACATAGGCTACTTTTTATCTAGGAAAAAACATTTTATTCCCACGGAAAAAATAATTCGATACCCGCAGAGGGCAATCATTTACGTGGTGAACAATTTTTTTGTCTTGATCCATACTAATACTATAAGTGTTAAAAGTAAGTAAATTCGTTTGTTTGTTATTTCTTAACGCTCTATGTAGCGGATCATCATTAAACTTTGTACCTATTTTTCTTTTGTTGTATTTTTTTTACTTCGTGAGATATTACTATTTATATAATATTGATAATACTATTTAAGGAACGTTTGTTATTAAGATTTATATTATCCCCTTAAAAAAAGTCATGTCGGTACTTAGGTTCCTGTCGACTTAAAAGAAGACCAAATGATTACAAAGTATGTATTTACCCGTAGAAATAAGATGTTTTTCCTGGATAAAAAGTATTAAAACGTGCTCTTTTGATTTCCGAATGACATTTATTTCACCTTGACACTTGACACATAAAATTACTCTATAGGTACAATAGATGGCGTTAGTAGTAAATATTTGTTACTAAAATATAACACCCCTACTTAACAAAATATTTCTATAAACTTAAAACATAAATTCTTTAACTTACATACTTAATTTTTACTGAGGAACAAGACCTATCATTTCTAAGAATTTATAATGTTTATTTGACAATAATCCTTTTGTCAACAAATCTGCAGGCATATCTTGAGTTGAGATATACATAACATTAACTAAACTATTTTTTATAGCGTCTTTGACATAATGATAACGAACATCAATATGTTTTGTTCTATTGAGTGATTGGTGACTGGTTGCCAATTTAAGTGCACTCTGGTTATCACAATGTAACATAACAGTACATAATTTACCTGTGATCTCATATAACAAATTTCTTAAATATATAGCTTCTCTAGTTGCCTCTGATAGTGCTACGTACTCAGCCTCTGTACTAGACAGAGAAACAGTCTTCTGTTTTCTACTCTGCCATGATATTACTGAGCCACACATGATAAAGCAGAAGCCAGTATAAGACTTTCTATCCAGTGTGTCACTAGCCCAATCAGCATCAACAAAACCTTTTAACTCTACATTATCTTTACTATATTTTAAACAATAATGTTTGGTTTTCTGTAAGTACTTCAATACTCTTTTAGCATGATTGTAATGAGTTTCATTATAACAGTTATTGAATTGACTCAAATAACTAATGGAATATGAAATATCAGGTCGAGACATGACAGCTAAGTACATTAAATTTCCTATAAGTCTTTGGTAAGGTACATTTGTTACACAATTTTCTGCCTTTTCAAGATTTATCTTACATTCTATAGGCGTATCTATGGATCCACAGTTAAACATTCTGAATCTCAATAACAATTGTTCTATGTATTGCTGTTGATCAATTGTAATGGTATTAGACTTCTTATCTACATTTATTCTCATACCTAAATAGCGTTTTACACAACCAAGATTCTTTATCTTAAATTCTGCACTTAATACACTTATCAATCTTTCTGTCTCATTTTTACATGTAGAAAATATCAAAAAATCATCAACATATACTGCTATTATTATTTTAACATCTGTACACATTTTTGTAAATAAACACTGTTCATGACAACTGATTTTAAAACCTAATTTATTTAAACAATCCTTCACCCTTTCATACCACATTAAAGATGATTGCTTAAGCCCATAAATGGCTTTCTTAAGTTTTAAAACTTTACCTTTATCTTTACCTTCAAAACCTTCAGGAATAGTCATACAAATATTTTCTTTTAAGTGTCCGTTTAAAAATGCAGTGGTCACATCAAGATGTGTTATGTTCATACACCACTGTACACTAAGAGCAAATAGCATTCTTAACGTAGAATGTTTTACCACAGGAGAAAAAGTGTCCTCATAATCAATACCACTTCTTTGTGAAAATCCTTTGGCCACCAGTCTAGCACGATATCTCACTTTACTGTTCACATCAAACTTTTTATTCAAAACCCACTTGCACTGCACTATTGAAGTATCACTTGGTACATCGATGAGTTCCCATGCCTCATTGCACTCAAATGCCTGCAACTCCTCACGCATGGACAGCTTCCATTGCTCTGCTTCAGGCCCACGCAGCGCTTCAGAGAAGTCTATCTCCTCGGTTCCTGGCAAGTTATTTGAAGTACACATGTTTGTGTAACCAAAGCGAGTCGGTGGTCTTCTCACTCTCTTATTGTCGACTACTTCACTGTCTCCTAGAGCTTGTAACTCACTTGATGAAATATCTGTTGGTATAACTGAGTCAACTGAAGTGTTATCGGTAGTCTCACATGGTTCCATATAATACGATGAATCAGAACTTGTACTAGCCAGAGATTCATTCATCATGGTGTCATCCCCTACTGAATCTCTGCTCTCTACGCTAGATTCCAGCACATCATGTGTTGTTTCAGTTTCCTCTCTTTGAATCAAATTCTGTTCTTCATTCAGAACCCAAATAGCATTCTCTTCAGTTTTATCATTACCCTGTTTTCCTTCCATCACTATTAAGTCTCTCTTAATGGCAATTTCATTTTTCTTTGGAACATAAACACGATATCCTTTCACATTGTCTGCATAGCCAACAAGAATGTACTGCTCAGCTTTTTTATCCCATTTCAATCTTCTTTCTTTGGGTATGTGAGCCATTACCAGACTTCCAAATAGACGAATATGACTTACATCTGGTTTCTTTTTGTACCACGCTTCATATGGGGTCATGTTTTTAAGACTTGTAGTTGTTGAGCGGTTTTTAAGATATACAGCAGTATTTGCCGCTTCTGCCCAAAACTGTTTTCCTAGCTTTGCATCAAACATCATGCATCTTGCTTTCTCAACAATCGTTCGATTTGCTCTTTCGCAAACACCGTTTTGTTCTGGCGTATAAGCAACGGTTTTCTGGTGAATAATACCATTTGTTACCATATAATTTTTCATTTCTTTACTACAAAATTCACCACCATTGTCTGTACGTAGAATCTTTATTTTCTTATTCTGTTGATTTTCAACCATCATTTTAAACTCTTTGAATTTGCTGAATACTTCATCTTTATTCTTCAAAAAATATATGAAAGTCATGCGACTATAGTCATCTATGAATAATAGAAAATAACGGGCTCCTCCAATGGATTTTGTTTCCATAGCACCACATACATCAGAATGTATTATCTGTAGTGTCTCAGTACTCCTTTCTGTCACATGTGAGAATGGTAACCTCGTCTGTTTGCCTTCGCAACAGATCACACATTTCGCTTCTGACCCGTGGTTACACTGATTTGTTACACCGGTGTAACCACTGAGCACACTTATGACCGATAGTTACACTAATGTAACTATCGAGCATATCTATTACCGGTGGTTACACTCAAAGTAAGTTTCGATGATAATAGGTGTCCACTCACGCACATGTTACAAAAAGGATAAAGTTTTATTTGTCACCCAAAATATGTAGAATAGCGTAGAATAAATCAAACCGAAATGACAGATAAAAATGTCTTGTTGAAATTCACCCAAATTTAAATCCCTTCTTCCACTTAGGTAACTAAACTTTCGTAACCAGTTACAAGAGAAGAATTTTTTTACGCTGTTTGGTAACTAGTTGTGAGAGAACTATTATTTTTTCCTCTTTTGTAACTTTTGATAGTTACGAACGTAAACTAGTCGCATTTCGTGAATCAGTCACATTTTTTTTATTCCACGTCGGGTGGGAAACAAGCATACAGCCTACTTGATGTGTGTATAAACGCGCGCAACAAATGTTACTTGTGTGTTACCACCCCGGTTGCTGGCGCTCCTCAGGAGCATCATAAAACTACCATTCTACAGGGATTTGTTATTTGGCTGCTGTAGAGGTACTTTTCCAGACGGGCTATCGTCATGGCCTACTTCTCACTAACCTTGCCTCCTTGTTATTTAGTAGGGAGTACCACGTATTTTTATATCACTAAGGTGACAAACAAGCATACGTCCCGCCTTTCCGATAATGGAAAGCAGTTACCGTAGCCTATGGACGCCTGTAACACCAGAGGCATAACATGCGCGTTGCTGACCTTGTAAAAACCTCTTTACGCCCTTTTTGAAGAACCCCATGCTGTAGTCTCCTACCTCCTCCTAATAGATATTGAGCCCCCTACACCACAAAATAAAAATACCACAGTATAACTAATAGTACTTACATACGAAATAGGCACTCACCGCAACTGAAAGGAGTTTCTCCCGCTCCCGCTCCCCATTTAAATCCGCGGGCGCAAAATAGTTTCAACTCGCTTAACTTAACGCAATAGAACGCCTCGGGTCGCTATTCATTTGTTTTCTCACCTCCAGCTTAAGTAGCCAGGTTGTGATAGTGATATACATTATATTCACATAGGGTCCCTATGTGTCCCTATGATAGGGACTTAAAACCTTTTTGTTTGTAAAGTGTTAGTACAGTACGTTCTTCATCTACGTTTGAAGATACATAACGCATCTTTTTGAAACACGCGAGTGACTGCTTAATCTATTGGGTACCTAAAGGTATTAATGAATGTTCATGTTTTGTTTGTTAATATTTTTTATCATATAAGTGATTTTAATTGTATACACAGCCATTTTTATACTTAACACATCCCAAAACCATCCTTAACACATCCTAAAGCAATCCTTATCATATCCCAAAACCATACTTAGCACATCCCAAAACCATCCTTAACACATCCCAAAACCATCCTTAACACATCCCAAAACCATCCCTAACACATCCCAAAACCATCCTTAATACATTCCAAAGCCATCCTTAACACATCCCAAAACCATCCTTAACACATCCCAAAACTATCCTTAACACATCCCAAAACCATCCTTAACACATCCCAAACCCATCCTTAATACATCCCAAAACAATACTTAACACATCCCAAAACAATACTTAACACATCCCAAAACAATCCTTAACACATCCCAAAACCATCATTAACACATCCCAAAACCATCCTTAACACATCCCAAAACCATCCCTAACACATCCCAAAACCATCCTTAATACATCCCAAAGCCATCCTTAACACATCCCAAAATCATCCTTAACACATCCCAAAACTATCCTTAACACATCCCAAAACCATCCTTAACACATCCCAAACCCATCCTTAATACATCCCAAAACCATCCTTAACACATCCCAAACCCATCCTTAATACATCCCAAAACAATACTTAACACATCCCAAAACAATACTTAACACATCCCAAAACAATCCTTAACACATCCCAAAACCATCATTAACACATCCCAAAACCATCCTTAACACATCCCAAAACCATCCCTAACACATCCCAAAACCATCCTTAATACATCCCAAAGCCATCCTTAACACATCCCAAAATCATCCTTAACACATCCCAAAACCATCCTTAACACATCCCAAACCCATCCTTAATACATCCCAAAACAATACTTAACACATCCCAAACCCATCCTTAATACATCCCAAAACAATACTTAACACATCCCAAAACAATACTTAACACATCCCAAAACAATCCTTAACACATCCCAAAACCATCCTTAACACATCCCAAAACCATCCTTAATACATCCCAAAACAATACTTAACACATCCCAAAACAATACTTAACACATCCCAAAACAATCCTTAACACATCCCAAAACCATCCTTAACACATCCCAAAACCATCCTTAACACATCCCAGAAAAGCTTTTTTACTAGCCCCATTAGGATCTTTTTAACTATCAACTATTTCTATTTTAAATGTGACCACTGGTAATAAGTGTGCTCAGTGGTTACACCGGTGTAACAAATCAGTGTAACCACGGGTCAGAAGCGACACATTTATCCTTCGTCATGTCACTAGTACCATCAAATGTCAATCCATTCACTGTTCCATTTTTCATCTTATTCAAATCATTACTGTTAATATGTGCTAGTCTCCTGTGCCACATCTCTGCACTTGCTACTGTCTGTGCCGCTAACAAACAATCTGCTTCTTTAGTCTGAAGCTTGTAAACACCATTAATTGACACTGCAGTTGCCACCAACACATTATTCTTATTACGTATGTAACAGTGGCTTGATTCAAAATTTACACTGTTTCCATTTTTGATAAGCTCACTCACAGATAATAAATTTGTTGTTAAACTTGGCACACATAGCACATCTTTAACTGTGATTTCAAAGTTACAATCCGTCGTTATCTGTACGTTTCCCGAACACAAAACTGGCACAACTGTATTGTTCGCAACAGTAATACTTGATAAACTCGGCGAGTAATCTGCATTGTTTATCCAATCTTTGATCGCCGTCATATGTGCACTTGCGCCGGAATCGACGTACCACTCATGTTTACTATATTTTCCATTCAAAAATACCACACTAAAAGCATTTGATTGCTTATTTTTCTGCAATAATGGACATTGGTTTCTAAAGTGACCACTTTGTTTACATTTGTAACAAGTTATTATTTTCTTATCATCTGTCACTTTTGACGACTTCGCGTTGTTGTACCTTCGACTGCAGAATGGTTTTTTCGCAGCAAATGCAGCGCTACTGGTATCCGTATCGGTAAAATTCGAAACCTCCATATCAATCAGCTTTGATTTTATTGAGTCTGTGGTAATTTGAATACCTGAGTGCTCAATGGCCATTATCATTGGAGAATATTTTTCTGGCAAACCTGCGAGCAATAATGAGCCGATCCACTCGTCCGTAATTGTAAAACCTGTGCCTTTTAATCTCTGCGCGGTCTCAATTACTTGCGTTACGTATGAAGTCATTGTATCGCAATTTTCTTGTCGTATTGAGATTAAATGTCGCAGTAGGGTTATCTTTCTTGAAAAACCCGAGTCATCAAACATGTTCTTAAGCTTTTTCCACAAATCTTCAGAACTTGATGTCTCTTTGATATGCACGTACAATCCGCTATCAATTGTCAAAACCAGTTTTGCCCGTGTTTTTTCATCTTCTTCTGGTTTTTTTTCGGTCTTCGCCGTCGGTTTGATGTAATGTATCATACCTTCTAGTACCAACAGGTTCTCTGCCGCAAAACTCCACTCATCATAATTTTCCCGTCCTTTTAGTTTGGGAACACTTTGTATGTAACTCATAGCCATTATTTAAACAAAGATCTGCACTTTTCTTAAACTGTAAAGTAAAATTACTTAAGAAATCAGGACGATTGCCCATAACCTATTAAAACGTGCTCTTTTGATTTCCGAATGACATTTATTTCACCTTGACACTTGACACATAAAATTACTCTACAGGTACAATAGATGGCGTTAGTAGTAAATATTTGTTACTAAAATATAACAAAAAGTAGCCAATGCCACTCTCCATACCGTTAACGTACGTTATTAAAAAATAAAGTTCATTTGTCCTTCTTTCACGTCAAAAGAAACCTAAGTACAGACATGAATTTTTAATAGGGTAATCTAGAGAGTGACATAAGCTATTTTTTATCCCGGATAAACAATTTAATCCCATGGGAAAAAATAAACTTTGTAATCATTTGTCCTTCTATTACGTCGAAAGGAACGTAAGTACTGATGTGATGTTTTAACAGGGGATAGTTTCCGGTCTGGAGAGTGACATAGGTCACTTTTTATCCAGGAAAAATATTTTATTCGAAGGAAAAATAAAGAGGGCAAACATTTATGTGGTGAACAATTATTTTCTCTTGAGTGTGGGCGTTCCATCCATACAAATATTATAAGTGTTAAAGTAAATTCGTTTGTTTGTTATTTCTTCATGCCTTAACTATGCAGCCAATCATCATTAAAATTTGTACATACTGGTACTACTTTTTATCCCACGAAGTAAAAAAAAATACAACAAAAGAAAAATATACACAAATCAATGGCAGCAGGCTTCCCTGGACCACGCGGGCGAAGCCGCGGGTAACAGCTAGTTTTATATATAAAATTAATCTATACTATCTAATTCTATACTAATATTATACAGCTGAAGAGTGTGTTTGGTTGAACGCGCTAATCTCAGGAACTACTCTTGAAAAAATATTTTAGTGTTAGATACTTAGCCTACATTTTAAGGAAGGCTTATAGGCTATATAACATCACGCTACGACCAATAGGAGCGGAGCACCGGTGAAAAATAGGAAAAAAATATTCGTTTTGAGGGCTTATGTCGCGTGCGCTGCGTAAACGGTTGAAGTTACGCATAAATCATGTATGACGGAATTGTTCCTCTTTAAAAGTTCTAAAAAAAAGTCCGCGACAGTATATGTCTATCTTTTAAGATTGACACACTATAACGTTTTTTCATGGTAATCAATAGGAGAAAGTAGGTAAAAAAAGGTTATAGTGAGTTAATCTTAAAAGATAGACATATGCTGTCGCGGACTTTTTTTTAGAACTTTTAAAGAGGAACAATTCTGTCATACATGATTTTTGCGTAACTTCAACCGTTTACGCAGCGCACGCGACGTAAGCCCTCAAAAGGAATATTTTTTTCCTATTTTTCACTGGTACTCCGCTCCTATGAGTCGTAGCGTGATGCTATATAGCCTATAGCCTTCCTTGAAATATAGGCTACCTAACACAAAAAGAATTTTTCAATTCGAACCAGTAGTTCCTGAGATTAGCGCGTTCAAACAAACAAACAAACAAACAAACTCTTCAGCTTTATAATATTAGTATAGATTAGTATAGATAATAATAGGAGTCCGTTCACCATAGTCCAGAGTAATAATCCAGAGTTCCAAGGTTGCCCAGCGATCAATCACTCATTGTTAACACTGTCCAAACTTTCGACGCGTCCCGGCGTCGATCCGCGGTCCCGCGCGGTTCCAGAAGAGTTCCAGGCGTTCCAGAAGCGCCCCGCGCACGCCACGTTGCTTAGGTTATATTTTTGTCAGCCCCGCTAGTCCATCCAGCGAACTACGGGCGACCACTATCGACTGCTACGCGAACTCCAGGTCGCGAGACTACCGTATGTGCTGCGAGGCCTATCCCGAAGCAACACAACACAACAACCGCTTTCCAGAACGGGGAGTCTATGCAGTGGCCTACCAGCGACCATTAGCGACTATGTGAGACTGCCGCGCGCGCGCCCCCTGACGGCGCGCACCGGCGAAACGAGTGTTGCCGGTCAACAAGCTCGTTTACCCCTAACTAACAATCGATTGATTTCCAGAGTCGATTTTAAATCCAACAGTAATATATTTAATTTGAAAGAAAATTATGAATACAATTCCATTAACTGTTACGGGCTATAGATAGACCCGAGAAGAGAGTCTGGAGATCCGTAATACACACTCCGGTCTAGTTCGAACTCCAGACTGTCACAACGATTTGTACTTCTCAAAAGTAAACAGTGTATGTACCTACTGTAAGTGTGATGTGAATAAATATTATTATTATAATGCTTAAACTTAAAGACGAATTTATCTAAAACCAATTTTGAATTGACCCAGCGAACTCTTTCAATAACTGAAAGACATTATTGGCAGCGGATTACAGACGAGTTTCAACGAACCGAAGGTCAAATCGTCGAAAGTTTTCATGCTCGCTTTGTCCTCACATTTTAACTTGATTTGAGAGCGATCGATATTGAAGCTTTATTAAGTCTTAGATATTTTATCTGTATATAGAAAAGGGAAAGGTGATTGATTAATTGATAAATCATAGCTAAAACTGGACGGATCGGGTTGAAATGATACCAGTGTTGTTAGTTAGTATCAGTCAGTGCATAACTATTTATTATATTATATCATTAATATTATGACGAGCCCGGTGGTTGGATGGTTAGCAATTGCTATTTTGATTCAGAGGTCGCGGGTTCGATTCCCGCACAAGACAAACATATGTTTGTCTTGGTCTGGGTTTTTCTAAGTATTTACAAATATATATATATATATATATATATACATATATATATATATATATATATATATATATATATATATATATATATATATATATATATATATGTAAGCTTTGTGACGTTGACATTGACATTGAATTGAGTATGCATTAGTGCAGTTGTAAGAGGGAGCCACTAGCCACTAGCGACAGCGAGAGAAAAGGAACATTACCGAATAAAAATTACAAAAATATAAACGTTGTTGATTTGTGTTTAGTCATGTTCAAGTTATGTTTGTGAATTTGCGTTTGAATTTATGTTTGTGAGACCATTAAAGTTTTGTAATAAGAAGAGTAAGGCATGAACATTTAATTGTCGATTCTCTGTTTTAGGTTAGTAACTTTTTCATTACTTTTTCATTTGATAAATTTGATGTAAAGTTTATTTGTATTTAAGAAATAAAACTCTGTTTTAGATGAATCACATTGTGTTGTGCTTTAAGAAGAACTCATCATCTTATAAATCGACAATTCATATACATGTGCAGAAACAAAAACATTGTTAACCTATACAATGGAGAAATTAAGATTTGAGTTTATTATAAAAGCCAAACCGGATGATAATAAGACAAATATTTATGCTATAACCTCTATTACGGATACACAAAACCAAACCTTAGCGGTGCCTAGAGAGTATCAATCAGTGCATTTACACAAAGAAATATTAAAGCATGAAATATTTGACAAAATAAAAAGATCTCTCCAGAAAAGACATGATAAGAGACAGGTTTGGATAACATTAACCAAGGAAATGAAATCAACATATTTAGATGATGACAACTTACAATTTGATGGGTTTTTACTTGAAAAATTAGAACAAAGTCATGAGTCGTCATCAACGGAACCAGCATTGTTAAGAAAAACAGAAAATAAGACAAGATTGGTAACAGAATTTTCAATAGAGAAGTTTTCAAGAAATACAACAAATGTTAATCAATGGTTAGATACTTTTGAAAGTGAATGTGTACGTTTACAAATAGATACAGATTTACAAAAAGTTGAAATTTTAAGATTACTTTTGGAAGATACTTGCATCGATTGGTACACCTCAATGATTATCAAACATACTATAGATTCAGATTGGTCTGTATGGAAGAAAAGTTTAATTGAAACATTCGCTAATAAAGGCTGGTCACCAATAAGGTACGCTATGAATTTTAAATATATACAAGGATCAATGTTAGAATATGCTCTAAAAAAAGAGAGACTGTTACTGTAACTAGAATAAACAAATTAATAGATACACAAACCCTGATTTACTTAATTGCCACCGGTCTACCGAACTTCATTATGGATAGAATAGACAGAGAAAGTCTGAAAGAAGTAAATGACTTATTTAACTGCATAAGAGGACTAGAAAGTTTAACAAGGAAAATTGAGACAAAGAAGAATTTAAGTACGGAAAAAAAATACTATAAACAAGAGATTAAACGAACTGACAAAACATCATGCAGGATTTGTGAGAATAAAGGAAAATTAAATAGATTCCATCCAGAGAATGCTTGCTGGTATAACTTTGAAAAAAAGATAACCAATGACAAAAACCTTAATTCTAATTCAATATTACAAGTTGAACTAAGTAATGAAGATCCAAAAAACTAAAATTCCCTCCACTAATTGAGATTACGGTGATATTAAATAATACATTAGAAGCTAAGGGGCTGTATGACCCCGGTTCACGCATAACATTAATAAATTCAAAATTAGTTCAGGTGACGGATATGAAGCCAAATTATTGTTATAACAAAATAAAAACAATAAGTGGAGGGGGTAAAACTAAAGGTTTCATTACACTGGATGCAGAATTATTACTTAGGAAGACTAAAATAAATGCGTTTATCTTTGAAAATGAAAATTTTGAGTATGATCTAATACTAGGATTAGATTCAATACATAAATTTGGGTTGACTCATGATGAGAATTTAAATATCCAAATACACAATTTCAAAACAAATAGCAAGAATGAAGATAAAGAGATTAAAAATATGGAAATAAATATAGAAGATAAAGAATATGAAGTAAACTTTAATGAAGGGATAGATACAAACAAATTTAGTATAGATACAGAATATTTAAATACTGACCAAAGAAAACAGATAAACATATTATTGAATAGTTACACAGAAATTTTTGCGAAAAATAAATATGACACCGGAAAAGTGAAGAAGTATGAAGCGTGTATAGATTTGCAAGTTGAAAAATATTGCTATAAAAGACCATATAGATGTTCAGTCCAAGACAAGATAGAAATAGAAAATCAAATCTCACAACTATTAAAACATGAATTGATTGAGGAATCTTACAGTCCGTTTGCGGCACCGGTTACTTTAGCTTTTAAAAGGGACGAAGGAAAGAAAAGCAGACTATGCATAGACTTCAGAGATTTAAATAAAATAATAATACCTCAATCACAACCATTTCCTCTCATAGAGGATTTAATAACAAGAACAATAAATTGTAATTATTTTACAACTCTGGATATAAATTCAGCTTTTTGGTCCATTCCTTTAAAAATTACAGACCGATACAAAACTGGTTTTGTAACTCAAGAAGGTCATTACCAATGGACCTGTTTACCCTTCGGTCTTAAGACATCACCAGCCATATTTCAACGGATTTTGGGAAATATTATAAGAAAAAATGGCCTGACAGGATTTGCAGTGAATTTTATTGATGATATATTGATCTTCTCTAAGACATTTGATGAACATATAACACACTTAAAGAAATTGCTGGAAGCTATTCAAGAAGAAGGTTTTAGGCTAAAATTGACAAAATGTAAGTTTGCATGTGATTCTGTCAAGTACTTAGGTCACATATTACAAAAGAATACGATTACACCTCTAAAAGACAATTTGAAATCAATAAAAGATTTTCCTGCTCCTCAAAATAGAAAACAAATACGCCAATTTTTAGGAAAAATTAATTTTTATGGAAAATACATTCCAAGTGTCTCAATAGTTCTTGATCCTTTACATAAATTGCTCAGAAAAGATCAGAGATTTACTTGGACAGAACAGTGTGAGGATGCATTCCAAAAAGTTAAAGATTATTTATGTTCCAAACCAATACTAGCCATTTATGATCCACAAGCACCAATATTAATTTATACAGATGCCAGTGCCGTAGGAATAGGAGCAGTTTTGAAACAAATTCAGGACAATGGCAAAGAGAAGCCAGTAGCATATTTTTCTAAAAAATTAAATATATCACAAAAAAATAAAAAAGCTATATTTTTGGAATGTTTAGCCATAAAAGAGAGCATAAAATTTTGGCAACATTGGTTAATTGGAAATCATTTTACTATCTACACAGATCACAAGCCTCTAGAGAAGTTAAACATAAAAAACAGACCTGACGATGAATTAGGCGATATGTCACTCTACCTGTCACAGTATAATTGCGAAATAAAATATTTTCCAGGAAAAAATAATACAGAAGCAGATTGTCTTAGCAGAAACCCTGTATTGGACACTGATGCAAATAATGAAGATTACTTAAGAACGGTAAATGTTATTGATATTCATGACATAAAGTATGATCAAGCACAAAATTTGCAATTAAAAGAACTTAAAAAAAATATCATTTTAGAAGATGGAATTTACTATAAAAAAAGTGGGAATAATAGAAAAAAAATCGTACTAAGTGAAGATTACAGCAAAACTATAATTAAAAAGACGCATGAAAAATATTGTCATACTGGAATAAATCAAATAGAATCTAAAATAAAACCATTTTATACTGCACCGAATCTATCAGAAAATATTAAATATATATGCAAAAACTGCGAAATATGCATAAAAAATAAAACAAGGTTAAATAGAAGATATGGCTTTATGTCGCAATTAGGCCCAGCGACTAAACCCTTTGAAATAATGTCACTGGACACAATAGGAGGATTTGGGGGTCAAAGATCAACAAAAAGATATTTACATCTACTAGTAGACCACTTCACGAGGTACGCATATATCCTATGTTCTAAGAATCAACATGCTCGAGACTTCATCAAACTTATAGAAAAAATTCCTCAAGAAGAAACAATAGACATCTTACTCTCTGATCAATATCCAGCTTTTAATTCGATTGAATTCAAGAATTACCTTAAGAACCGAAATATTCAATTAATACTTACAGCGGTAGATGCACCATTCTCAAACGGTTTAAACGAAAGGTTAAACCAGACTATTGTGAACAAAATAAGATGCAAAATGAATGAATCAAAAGGAAAAGCAAATTGGTCAAAATTAGCAGAAGAATGTAGAAATAGATACAATGAAACAAACCATTCTGTAACAGGATTCTCTCCTAAATACTTGCTATCCGGTGAGTCCACAGACTTGCTACCAAATGAATTAAAAGGAAAACAATTATTATCAAAAAGTTTGGAAGAAGACAGGAAAATAGCATTCCAAAGGTCAAGAAAATCGCATGAATATAATAAAACTTTATTTGCCAAGAATAGATTACAACATGATTTTAAAAAAGGAGATAAGGTATATGTTGACTATGGAAACAAATTAAACAAAAAAAAGATGGATGAAATTAGAATTGGTCCCTTTATAATTGAAGAAAGAATATCAGATTCTGTTTTTAAGATAAATACTGGTCGTGGTTCAAGATCTCTTGGACTATATCATGTCACAAAGCTCATTCCTGTGCTTGTTGATTATTGAATTTCGCAGCCAAATTTTACTCAACTTAAGTTAAAAAAATTTGCATTTCGAAGGGGGGTGATGTAAGCTTTGTGACGTTGACATTGACATTGAATTGAGTATGCATTAGTGCAGTTGTAAGAGGGAGCCACTAGCCACTAGCGACAGCGAGAGAAAAGGAACATTACCGAATAAAAATTACAAAAATATAAACGTTGTTGATTTGTGTTTAGTCATGTTCAAGTTATGTTTGTGAATTTGCGTTTGAATTTATGTTTGTGAGACCATTAAAGTTTTGTAATAAGAAGAGTAAGGCATGAACATTTAATTGTCGATTCTCTGTTTTAGGTTAGTAACTTTTTCATTACTTTTTCATTTGATAAATTTGATGTAAAGTTTATTTGTATTTAAGAAATAAAACTCTGTTTTAGATGAATCACATTGTGTTGTGCTTTAAGAAGAACTCATCATCTTATATATATATATATATATATATATATATATATATATATATATATATATATATATATATATATATATATTAAACTTTGTCAAATACATACATACAAACGTAAGGCCTATTTTTCGAATCAAAATATTTTGCGGTAATCGGCTTCAGCTTCGGCGGACCCTTGTTAAAAATATTTCATCTATTTCGTAATACTTACATGCCTACACATTAGAGATTCATACAAAATCACGTTATGACAGAAAACCTAGTAGATACAATAGAAGCTTTCTCAAGTTGTAGCTTCCAGACGAGGTTCGCGTGTAGAAAGTGAGTGTGTTATAAATCACATTGGGTGTGGCTGGGCATCTAATAATGTAGTATAAGGGCAGGGCTGGGACCGGCGCAGGCAGTCGAACCTTCAACGAAGGCTCTGGCATTTTAGGTTATTTTTTTACAATACAATATATACAATACAATATATAACTATATTCAGCGCAATTCAGCTTTTGTGCATGGAAAATATCAGTTTTGTTTGAAGATATGTTGTATATGTATGTTGAATACAAACGCATATGCATACAACAAATACAAATGTGTTTTTTCTGGCGCATTGCTAACGCCAGTGTTCAGCGCATTTTCGTCGTGGCCAGCGCTGTTTCGCTGCGTTTACACCATACATACGGCTACTACAAATTAGGGTTGTAACGGAGGCCTACTTAGCGGAGGTGGAGGCGGATGCGGAGGCGACCTGTATCACCTCCGCGGATGCGGCGGTTAACGGATGCGGAGGCGAAGGTGAGAGTGGATGTAGAAAAAAATGTAATTTGTGGTGTATTAAAACTAAGTACAAAGTTTTCATTTCAAATCACTTAAGTAAACATATACTCGTAAATAAACATTACCTTCTAGTCAATCAAAATTAACACAAAATCTGGAATTAATGTCTTCTAATAGTTTTTACCGCGCGTTATTGTTCTATGATTACGTAAATAAACCTCCGTTACAACTCCGCAAAAATAGGCTAGACGACAATTTTTTCTTTCGATTTGTTATGTAAGGTCGTCACAATAATATAACTATAGGTGAAAGAATTACTTCGATAGCATAAAAACTTCTCGAGATATGATAACTTGTAAATCACAATTTTGGACTTTCCCGAAAACGCTCCATACAAAAGACTACTGAATTATGACGTCACACTTATGTATTTTGTATACGTTAAAACAAAAATTTGTACGACAGCTATGTGAAATACTGCGTTTATGTAGCTAGTGCCATAACAAAAGTTATAGTATTTGTGATTGTTTTTCCAAAGTATTTTTTTTTTTTTATAATTTCATTCTTTTATATTGGACTTTCCCACTACACTTTAATCGATCATAGAACAAGTCGGACATAAGTTATTAAAATTTCAACATTGCAGATCGTTCTAGTTTTGTATATTTTATGACACTGATAAGTTTTTTTTATATTTTTTTATCATTGTCGCCTCGCCTATTGTACGGAGGCGAAGGCGGAGGCGAAGGTACGATTTCTTGCGGAACTTCCTCAGTAACGGAGAAGAAGGCAACCCTACTACAAATTCCGTTACAACCCGTGTAGTTAATTTCTTACGTGACTGTAAGGAGCTGAACTGTTTACGTTTAAATAAATTCATCCAGCGAAATACAAACAAAGCTTTTAAATATTTAATTATTCTCTTAACAGTATCTTAATCTTACAGAAATTGTTTCTTTTTTACTAGGTCGGAAAACAAACAATCATAATACGTCCCGCATTATGTAAAGCGTAGTCTAAAAGCCAATACAACGCATCGTTGCATATTTTTTCCTATCAATTTTCACACATCGTATCCAACACAAAGTTGAAACCCCCTGGGTTTAAATAAATGTCGTAACAAAAAGTTTATAAAGTTTCCCGTGGCGAGCTTTGTCTGTAAAGTTTGTAGAATGCTTAATAAATTCGTCGAGGTTCGACAGGCTAAACAAACAATGACAAAATACTTCGCAGATATTGCAAATTATCATCAACCTGTATATCATCATCACCATTTCTGCCGTAGGATGTCTAGTGCTGGAAACCTCATCCTGCTTCAACATCAATAAGCCACATAGCTTGGAGAACTGACAGCCATTGGGGCAGAAAGGTTCTGGAGTGGCAACCAAGACACGGAAAGCGCAGCGTAGGAAGCATCCTCCGCCCATTAGATAGACGGACGATCTGTAAGGTCGCAGGGAATGGTTCTTGTTGTCGTGGCCAAATTTGTGTCAACAAATTTGTTTGTATGAAAGCATTATTGTATCTTTATTATTGAATACTTGCATAGACGCTCACTTTATTTTTGGAGAAATGTGAACGTCAGAATAAATTTAGTACTGGCTCGTGGTAGTTAAACTTGTGGTGGTAAATTATTTTAGTTTGGAACTATCTTGCGCCCGCGACTTTGTACCCGCGTATTCGTTTGTACTTTACGTAATCACTATGTGGAGGTAAGGTTGATGGCCACTTTATATTTGCTGTGGTTTGGGACTTGAAGGTGCTCTGTAAAATGTTTGTATTAAAATAACAGAAGGGATTCACTTAAGCAAGGTGTTATCGTACTGAACCATGTTTTAGGAAAAGGCGAAGGCCTCAGATTACAGAATTTCTATAATCTGAGGCGAGAGAGCATAGATTTTAGAGTAGAATAGATACCACCTGCTCATTACATAACATGAAACAGTGTATAATTTTGTTTATCATTTTTGATGACGTGAATGTAGTAATACTTATGCATACTGCCCGCCTGATTGTAAGTAGTTGCAATACAAGGAGTCTTACCCGCTGGCTCCTCCGTTGCTAATGCAGTATCTCCTACCATCTGGTGACCTCACACACTCATAAGGACTCATGTCTCGGTTTTCTGTAAGAAGAAGGTTTCCTTTGGAAGTTCGCTTAGGTTTTAATGATGACGGAGAGCGTCTAAAAAAATAAAATCGGTATTTTAGTACTGATTGATGGTACTTTCTTTAGACGGACCAAACTCGACGTTCTGTTAAGTTCCTTGTGCATTGCAAACTTTGGCTTATTCCGTTCCATCCTAGACCCAAAGGTGGTTACTCGGAAACGCGTGTCCATCAATTCACCCTGATAAGTAAAATTTAAAAATTATGTCAATTCTCGCGTTTCCGAGTATCCACTTTTAGGACTAGGGTATATAAACGCAATAATCCCAAACTGGACTTGTGGTATATCTAGTCGACTTTAAATCTAGTTCTGAGCGTATGTAATAATGGAGGGCGGAGGGGGAACAAATCGCCTCCCTTTGTCAGGTGCGGCTCATGTGATGTCGTGAGCTTATGCATGTTTAAAGAGAATGCTCCAAAACGAGATTACAGTTACATCGACGGACGATTGTGTTGAAACGGATTTCGTTATTTCTGATACTTGTTATATGTCGATTTTATAGATAGTTAAGGAATGAAACAGTGAAATCATTTTCCTTTATTGGTCATAGGGGTAATGACATTGAAAAGGTTAGAAAATGCTGCATCTATACATCTATCACCTAACATTATACACAATATCTGAAACTAAACTGTATCGCATAAGATAAATGACTAAAAAGTAATCAAACCACACTGCTACTTTACAGCAGTACATAGAAATGCAAAAAATTGTAACCATTACAAACCTTCCTGGTAGCTGAGTTCGAAAGAGCATTCAACCGGTTATCGAGAGATAGTGGGTTCAAGGACCACTTAGGGGAAATGAATTTTACAATTTTATCTGCATATCTAATTTCGGCCACTCCCTTCCGCTCTCTCGTATCGACCTCACCTCCCCTCTGAGATGAATGAAAGGAACTGTTTCTTCTGAATGAATGAAAGGAACTGTTTGTATGGTACCGCACGTACAAACGCTCTTTCACGCTCCGCACAGATAGACGCCATTGTTTATGATATACGGATGCAAAAGGGTAGGTTCATCATCATCATCACGTCCATTTTAGTCTTCACTACAGGAGCACGACCCTCTCTCGCCCGTCCTAGATGGAAGGAGGATTTGGCCTACACTCCCCACGCTGGCCAAACGGGTTGGGGAGGCCTGATCGATATTTGATAATGTATTTCCCTTAGTCGCCTTGTACGACATCCACGGGAAGAAACGGAGTGATTCTATACTAGTCTGCCGGAAACCATACGGCGCGAAAAGGGTAGGTTGATGTATGGTTAATGCAGTAGTTGTAGATAGGATGGATAGGTAACCGATACGATTATAAGCGCCTTCCCAATTAACTGGTGAGACCCACTTGTGGGACCCACTTAGGCCAGCAACCGATTCGCAATCGTAACGAGATTTGATGTTCCCAAGTCCTGTTTCACTTGAAGGACCAAAATTTATGTATGGTTAATGTAATAGTTGTAGATAGAATGGTGGTTTGTTGAAGTAGATAGGTAGTTAGGTAGAGTCCGCACTCAGTTAAAAGGGTTGCAAGTTAAACCCAAATCTAGTTATAGTGTCTGTTTATAGGTATAAGTTGACACAAGTTATTATGCGAACTAAACTTATTAGCTAATTACAATAGTTTTATACGCCGCGAACCGCGTAAGGCGCGGAGTCAACATTAACAAAAATCATCTACGTGAACCGTACAGTTGACGATGTATGAAGTGGCCAGGGTATGCCCAAATTAAGAACAGCTTGTACTATTGGTTCAAGCTAACTGATAAACAGTATGGAGTACGGCTCGCCATCGTTTTTAGAGCTAAAGCCAATTTCAGCTGCAAACGAAACCATCTAACGAAAGAAAGGTAGAGCATATCGCAGCTGTGGGTCTTTGAGGATAGTAGTATTTCTGTGTGTCTGAGATCACTTGTTGAGAGGAGATTCTGCGTCAGCAGTTGGGGTGACAGCGCATGAGACACCGTTTTAACATCAGGTGGGTCGTTTGTGTGCACAAGAAGTATAAAAAAGATGCATATTTTTTCATAAACTGAAACGAATAGAGACCAGACACTCAGATATTTTGTATTTGAAATATAGCTAATATAGATTTATTGAGTTAGATAAAACCTCGAACTTCGTTGACTGAAAACAAAAGGAACAAAAACACTTTAACGAATAGCTAGTTTATCATATAATATGAAATTTATTACCAAAGTTTGGCAGTAGATTGTCTACAGAATTCGCCATAAAGCAAGAGATGGGAAGTACGCAGACGTAAGGGCAAAGAAATTTATTGCCAGCAAAAAAAATGGCAGGTTATAAAATTCGAATTTTTATGGTGATTCAACCCACGACGGTCTTGTTGTGAGAGAATGATCTTGTGACGTTTATGGAAATATTTTTTTTTAAAAGGTTTTCATGGTTTTATTGGTTGCATTATGACTGATGACTGTGGAGTAGATTCTAGTGAGTAGGAGCGAGTAGGAGCTAGATTCCACTGAGCTGCTTGTTCATGGTTCATTTACAAAGCTTCGATACAAGATTAAAGCGCATAGATAGTGCATAATTTATATATGTTGGCATGTTATTCGTCCCGGCTGTTGTCGTTAGGTTAAGTCAGTGGACGTTAGGCGGAAAACACTGACTTTCGCCAACCCGCAGTTGAGCACCGTGGTGGAGCATACTCCACCACGACTATGATATAAAATATATAAAAATAATTGGAGTATACTCCAAACTTTTATATATATTTTTAGATATATAATAATCTCGTATCATAGAGTTTGTGGTCGCACTCTTGTGAAACGATACGACTGATTTGTATATTTTCCGTACCTCAAAAGGAAAAACAGAACCCTTATAAGATCACTTTGTTGTCCGTCTGTCTGTCTGTCCGTCTGTCTGTCAGGTCTACAGTCCCATGAAATTGTAAAAAAATCAAACTGCTAAGTTTACGTAAAAAAAGTTACGGCCGTTTATTCAGCAAAAAACGCATATTTCGACACATTCACAAGGGAATCAAAACCTATAGGGTACTTCCCGTTGACCTAGAACTATGAAATTAGATATTAGCAAGTAACATCGTTATAGACTACAAGTACAAGAATAAATCTCAAAACTACACATTAGTAATTCAATCTTAAAAAATAGGGGGTCTATATTTTTCGAAATTTCAAATTGAAGCTACTAGTTCACATGGGGTATCATATGAAAGGGCTTTATGTTCACATTGCAAAATATACTTTATTTGTTTTCTCCGACGCATTATTTCTTATTTATACGTATTATTCCTACGTACGGAACCCTCGGTGGGCGAGCCCGACTCGCACTTGTCCGGTTTTTTTTTAATATTTGGGGGGCACGAGAATAGGTCATTAAGTATATTTCATACCGATAGGTGATTAAGGTGTGTCTATTCAGATTTTTTTTTGTTTTTTGGTCGATTTTATTTTGTATTTTTTTATTAGGCAACTAAAAGTTTATAGTTATCGTTACTGACCGTACTATTAATGCACAGCTCAAACTACCGCACGAATCGGGTTACAATTAGGTATACATGTAGCAATCATGACGTAGGCATTCGGTAACAAAGGATTTTATAAATTTCAACTGAATACCGGGATAGGCCGATGTCGCGGGCGCAAACTAGTTAAATGTAAACATTGCATTAAATGCAAAGTTTGCTACTTACGAAGTCTCTATACATCAACATAAATTAGAGAGTATTAAACAACTGTTCAAGATGGATAGTTGCTCCCAACTCCAGACAAGAGTACGTACGATACTCAACAATGTGAAGAAAGTAAGTTCTTTGCACTGAAAAGTTCAGATCAGTTTACAAACTTCATTTAACTTGAAGCACACATAGTATCTACTAACAGAAAGTATAACCATCAGCTTCAGGCATGGAATTAATAAGACACCTCCGTAATGCATTGGTCTTTGACAAGTACTACACGTAGTAAGTAGAGGTAGTTAGATACACAATAAATGCTATGATAATCCCTGAATAATGTCTTCTTGATATTATAACTTTTAAACTTTCGCGTTGCATGATTTATGAAATAAGGAACGGGAATTAACGCTATCATGGCGTAGCGGTCTATGACGCTGCTTCGACACCAACTCTCGTGGGTTCGATTCTCACACAGGACAAACATTTGTGTGCACGAACATGTCTGTTTGTCTTGGTCTGGGTGTTGTATCATAATCATAAGTATGTATTTACAAAAAAAAAATATTTACGTATGTTTATCAGTTATCTAGTACTCATAACACAAGCTTGGCTTACTTTGGGGCTAGATGGCGCTGTGTAATTTGTCTGACAATATTTAATTATTTATTTATTTTCGCCAGAGCTTCGTTTGTCAGTCAGCAGGGTGTACCGCGTGGTGGTGAAGTTGGCTTTGGTTCAAAGATGTTGACGAACCACTTACACACCAAAAATGTTATGTCTGATTTGTGATTATATATTACTAACTAGATGATGCCCGCGACTTCGTTCGCATGGAAATTTTGATGTGTATCTTGACGGCCTGATCAAAATGTGATCAATGTAGGCAATGAGTGTGTACTGCGTACTTCGGAGCTGCTCTTCTACTGCGACCTTTGGCAGGCTGTAACGTTACAAGTAAAACGCACTCGTCTACTAAGAAGGGATTTTGCGAAATTTACTCCCTAAAGGGTACGAACGTTTGTACGTAACTTTTATGTTTGTGCTTAGATCTGTGTGGAATTTCGTGACATTGCTCTTTGCCATAATTTAATGAAACTCTAATTCAATATTTTCTAAAATAAATAAATAAATAAATATTGTCAGACAAATTACACATCGCCATCTAGCCCCAAAGTAAGCGAAGCTTGTGTTATGGGTACTAGACAACTGATAAACATACGTAAATACATTTTTTTTTGTAAATACATGCTTATGATACATAGAAAACGCCCAGACTAAGACAAACAGACATGTTCATGCACACAAATGTTTGTCCTATGTGGGAATCGAACCCACGAGCGTTGGTGTCGAAGGCGCGTCATTGACCGCTACGCCACCGAGCTCGTCAGATCAGATAATTAGATCTCTTAAGTGGTAAAAAGGGATATCAAATTGTGTATGGGAAAAAGTATTAAAAAGGCATTTCGGCTTGGCACTTTGTAAATGTAGTTCTAAAAGAACATAAGTAAATACGTACTTCACGATTTTTCGATAGTCGGTTGACTATCGAAAAATCGTGAAATACGTGAGTGAACAGGGGTGTGAATGATTTTCATACATCCACGCGTACGAAGTCGCGGGCAAAAGCTAGTTTTAGTATAAAGTCTAACAAATTCAAACCTGGTATAGGTAAACGTGTATAAAATATGTGATTAACTAACTTTTCTTTGCAGAGTGCGAATACTTAATTTCCAAGGTTTACCCAATTACCATTTTCCAGGGTTTGCTAACTTATTAAATTAAACCATTGTTCACACCTACACAGAATTCTTGCACAGACTATTGTATCACCGCTTTTTAATCTATAATTCGGCTTTTGTCTGCGCTACGCCGAAATTTTACAATAGGAATCTACAAAACCTTACGGACACGATATTTTGATACCTTTCCGTATACATTGCTACTTCTCTTATGTTAGTTTTGTTTACTGTCTTAGCATGAATGGTGATGTATGCTGATCTAATCAGATTTTCGCATTAATGGATTTTTCTGGCTAAAATAGGGACCTTGGGGCCCCTCCCTGTAGGACCGGGCCATTCGTCTCCCTCTGACGTCACCGCCAAGATCAAGGTTACCGAACGCTGCTGGCCCGGGTCGACTACATTTCCCTTAATTACATATAAAATTTTCCCCTAAAATGATAAATGGCCATATTTTTAAACAAGTTTTGTTACTACGTACTAATGTGTATTTTCATTAAAGGGCCTTTAACAGATATCGGCTTTAATTTCAAATCGATCGAACCTAACCCTAGCCCCTAGTGTTTACGATCGCACCTACCTAGGCCCTAGACAACGCCTAACCTTATTTGTAGGTTAGGCTAATAACTAATAGCCTAGACTCTAGGCTATAGCTATTAGCTAGGTTTTTAGGGTTCCGTACCTCAAAAGGAAAAACGGAACCCTAATAAGATCACTTTGTTTTCCGTCTGTCTGTCTGTCAAGGCCCTCTAAGCCGAGAATGCTTAGAGGTATCAAGCTGAAATTTGAACTGTATACTCAGGTCTACGGTCCCATGAAGTTGTAAAAAAATCAAACTGCTAAGTTTACGTTTATTCAGCAAAAAACGAATTTTTCAATTTTTTTGAATCAAAACTCATAGGGTACTTCCCGTTAACGTAGAACTATGAAATTTGGCAAGTAACATCGTTATAGACTACAAGTATGTACAAGAATAAATCTCAAAACTATACATTAGTAATTAAATCTTAAAAAATAGGGGTTAGATTCCTGAACTATTTATAATTAACCTACGTACGGAACCCTCGTTGGGCGAATCCGATTCGCACTTGTCCGGTTTTTTTTAAATATTATTGTGGAATGAATTTACCTGTTGAGGTTTTTCAAAAAGACTACAGCATTACGCCATTCTTCAAGAAAGGCGTAAAGATTTTACGGGGTCGGCAAAGCGTGACTGATTCCTCTGGATGTTTTCAACCTTAAATGTATAAAGAAAATGAGGATCTTATTCCTAGAATAAGCAAGGTGTTGAAATAGAAAGAAAAGACATGTAGGCATTCAGTTGCAAAAACGAAGGGAGTTGTCCTTATGAACTTACCGTACTGCTGTTATATTTATGTTATTGCATACTTTGTCTTCGTCTGGGTGTGTTCTATGTATTAAATGTATATATTTAAAAAAATATAAAAAAAAGACGTGTGGCACTCGGGGACTGCCGCGGTAAAGCTATTGCATAGCATTTTGTATCAACTTATGCAATTATAATTTTATTTATTTATTTTATTCATGCAGTATTGCTTTTTCTTTGATATTAATTCAAGTTACACTTTTTGAGCGTGGTGACCGATACGTGTCCATTAAAATAGTCCAGTCAGGTGCTGCACTGAGGATTGAGTAAGGCTTGATCTTGGAGTTTGAAGTTGAGCCTCCTTTTATAAAGTTAATTTGTCTTTTGTTTGTCGTTAATCCTTTTTGGGCTCTAGCTATTGAAAGGCTTATGGCTTCACGTATGATTTGAAGTACTCTGTCATGGCGATGTGAGTAATGACCCCTATCAAGGAGCACCTTGCATCCCACCAATAGGTGCCTTGCTGTACATGTCGCCTCTCCACAAGTATAGCAACATTTTTCAGAGGCTTTTCCCCACCTAACTAAGTTACTCTGGTCAGGGAGGGTCATTTGAAAGGCATTAAGATAGAATTTTAATAAGGCAGGAGACCAGTCATACAGCAAGGTGCGCCACTTCAGAGCTAACGGGATGCAAAACTCGCCTATGGTTAACCACTCACTTTGCATTTCTAAATTCATAGCGTGCACTTTGTAACTGTCATTTTCGTCTTGTTGTAGAATGGTTTTTACTATGTCTCGGTCTTCCCTTTTCTTTCTCGCGCCCAACCCAGCTCTATTTGCCTGTGCACCTACCATAAATTGTTTGTGGAATTGAAGTCTAGATTCAAGGTCTGTGGCATTTTTGTCTTTTGGGAGAGATTTAACTAATTCGTCTTGCGACTTTTGCAAAACATGCGTTTTTGTAACTCTCAGGTGTTTATAGAGTTCAGAAGGTTTCTTTAATTTCAGCCCAAAACTATTGTGATCCCTAAATAGAGTCGAGGGATCAGCCGGATGTGCCAGTCCGAACCATGACTTCAATATCTTTATGACATTAGCATCTAACTTTGCCAAGAGGGTTTTACCGAAGTCATATACTAGGAAAGGCCAAGTGAGACGTGATGTGAGATATTTGTCATATATCCATGCTTTTTTAATATTACTGATAGGCTGTTGGTCTACCTTATTGAGGTCGTTAATGAAATTTTCGACAACTTCCCCCAATGATGGTGTGCGTCCTTTGTAATCTATCTTTCTACCAAGAAATTTGAAAGGCACTGTTTCTGCAACAACACAATTATTTTTTTTTGTTACAATTCAATTAATGCCTTATATAATAAGTTGTTTGTTACAATTCAATTAATGCCTTTTCCAAAAGGAGTAAATTAATACAGAACAAATTTATTGCAATAATGACAATTTGTATGTCGTCGTCAACCCTTATTCATTCCACTGCTGGTATATCGGTCTCTCCTCAATCGAAAGGGCTCAGAGCGTACTCCACCATGCTGCCTAACTGCGCGTTGGCGGAGGCCAGTTTAAGCCGTTCAATGGCCATTAAATAGCATAAAAAACACTGACTTGCCTTAACGTCTGTCATCTAATCACAACAGCCGGGACCGATGGCTTAACGTGCTCTCTAAAGCACAGCTTGAGATAAATAAACCCATCCATGGACAGGCTATGGTCGACTATGCTTAACTTCCGTGATTGACACACGCAACGACGCCATCGAGCTTCTAAAAGAAAGAAGAAAATTGTAGGTACTAGATTAGATTACTTATTAGTTGCTTTTATACTATACAATTGCTTTTTAACCGACTTCAAAATAGGAGCCGATTCTATGTTCGACTGTATATTTTTTTATGCATGTTCACCGTTTTCTCCATCAATAGTGGACCGATTTTCAAAATTATTTTTTTAGTCAGAAGAGTGAACTTTCGAGGTGGTCCTACTGGAACCAAGTCAGGATCTGATGGTGGAATCTGGTGAAATCTAGGGAAACCTTCAACTTCAAAGGCACGTACAATTTTTTTCACATATTTTTATTAGGTAAGTTAACGATTGGCGGTGGGAGGTGGGGACACGTTCAAAGAAATATTCGTTTCTTTTACAGTGTAAAGGTTAATGAGTAATGACTATAGTTGTAAATCAGTAGAGAAAAGATCAAGGATGCTTTCAACTGAATTTATGGAGTGATTTTAACAAATGAATAATAATGGATATTACAGTGTTAGTACTCGAAACATTAGTAATTAGCTAATAACCTCCCGAGGTCACTGGGTTCGGTAAACAACTTTAAAATAGCTTTGCGAATTTACATTGTTATTCAAAGGCTCATGTAATTTCGGTAATAGCTCGTAGGTGTATCTGTGAAATTGTAGGTATTAAAGTTATCAGTTTCTATGGAATATGATCATGGAAGGATGGCACGTACGAGTTCTACTCCACGTGAGAGCGTCTATATGTTATAGAACTTTTTTTCTATACAAATAAATAAATAAATATTTCTGGACAATAGGCTTGTATCCCATTTTTTTTTTTCGATCTGTTATTTAAAGACGTCACAATAATATAAATATAGGTGAAATAATTACTTCGATTGCATAAAAACTTCTCGAGATATGATAACTTGAAGATCACAATTTTGGACTATCTCGAAAACGCTCCATACAAAAGGACACCACGTTATGACGTCACACCGTGCTATTTTATATGCATTAAATCAGAAATTTGTACGACAGCTATGTTAAATATTGCGTTTATGTAGTCAGTGCCGTAACAAAAGTTATAGTATTTTGTATTGTTTCTACAATGGTAATATTTATTTTTTATAATTTCATACCTTTAAAATGGACTTTCCCACCAAACTTTGACCGAACATAAAACACTTCGTACATAAGTTATTAAAATTTTAAGATCGCAGATCGTTCTAGTTTTATGTATTTTACGTTACTGATAGAGAGTTTTTATAATTTTGTGACATGGGCAACAAGCCTATTTACACAGCGTCATCTAGTCCCAAATTAAGCGCAAAGCTTGTGTTATGGTTAGTAGACAACTGATAAATGTACTTAAATACATTTTTATTTGTAAATATGTACATACTTATAATACATAGAAAACACCCAGATCAAGACAAACATACATGTTCATGCACACAAATGTTTGTCTTGTGCGGGAATCTAACGTGCGACCTCGGATTCAGAGTGGCCATCGCTAACCATTCGACCACCGAGCTCGTCAATATTTCGTCTTTTTTTCTATGTGTTTATTGTTTTGATATTTTGTGTCACAATCAATAATAACCGTAGGTGGAAGAATTACTTCGATAGCGTAAAAACTTCTCGTGATATAATAACTTGAAAATTACAATTTTGGACTTACCTGAAAACGCTCCATACAAATTGCGACTACGGTATGACGTCGCACCTTCCTATTTTGTATGCATTAAACTGCGCGTACTCTCAAGCTGTGGAATGAACTGCCTGTCGAGGTTTTCTTAGGAGACTACAGCATGGGGTTCTTCAAAAAGGACGTAAAGAGGTTTTTACTGGGTCGACAACGCGCGTGTGATGCCTCTGGTGGCACAGGTGTTCACAGGCGGTATGCTTGTTTTCCACTTTAGTAGTATCAAAAAAATCAGAAATTTGGTCGAGAGCTATGTTAAATATTGCGTTTATGTAGCTAATACGGTAACAAGTTATAATTTTTTTTATTGCTTCTCCAATGCTCATCAATGTAAACATCCTAAAGACAATCCAGTGCCAGTGCCCCTGCAAGCTACCTGCTAATGCAAGATACAGAAAGTATTTTCGTATAGATACAGCCTGGTGACAGACGGACGGACGGACAGCGATTTAGGGTTCCGATTTTTTAGGGTTCCGTACCCAAAGGGTAAAACCCTTTTACGGATGTGAAGCAGTTACCGTAGCCATATTAACGCTCGCAACATAAAGTATCGCTCGCGCGCCGCCTCACTCACTCGCAGGAACACAACAACTCTCAAGCGAATTGTTATTTGGCTGCGGTATTCTGTGAGGTGGAGGTACATTCCCCAGTTGGGTAGCTTACAATTACGCTCTCTACCTCTCTTTTCGCCAGAGCTTCGTTTGTCAGTCAGCAGGGTTTGCAGATTTGCAGAATAACAAATAATGTAAACAATACGAAACCAAGCAATCCCATATAAATTGTCTTCAAAATAGGCGGTAAATCTCCAAGTAACATGGTAACATAGTCACGACTACGAGCGACGGGCGTCGCCGCCGCGCCTCGGCGACAAATGACGCCTACAGACATTTGCACACTCATTCGCATGCAAAAAGCGTTCGTATTTTTACGGGTGTAATCGACTACGGAAAAACGGTGACGTTATAGTCGCATTTTTCATGTAAGCGATTTGAATACGAATGAGCTGTGCCTTAACGACTACCACAGATTTTTTTCGTCATATATCCTGGCCCTCCATAAACCCCGATAACGTCTCCGATTTTTAAGATTCCGTAGCCAAATGGCAAAAAACGGAACCCTTATGGATTCGTCATGTCTGTCTGTCTGTCCGTCCGTATATCACAGACACTTTTTTCCGAAAGTATAAGAACTATACTGATGAAACTTGGTAAGTAGATGTATTCTGTGAACCGCATTAAGATTTTCACAAAAAATGAAAAAAAAAACACAATAAATTTTGGTTAATTAATAATTTACAATAAAATAACAATAAATTCAATAAAACAATATATTTAGAACTGAAACTCAAAGATTTTTTTTCATCAAACCCATACGTGTAGGGTATCTATGGATAGATCTTCAAAAAACATATTGAGGTTTCTAATATATATATTTTCTAAACTGAACAGTTTGCGCGAGAGTCACTTCCAAAGTGGTAAAATGTGTGCAGTGTCTAACTTATATACTAAACTAAAAAAAAAAACTACACTTCTAAAATAAGATAATGATAAAACTAAAAAAAAATATATGATGTACGCAAACTTCCACCGAAAATTGATGTGAACGAGATCTAGTAAGTAGTTATTTTTAATACGTTAAAAATTTGTAACTTTTATATTATGTTACTTGCTGCTACGGAACCCTTCATGGGCGAGTACGACTCGCATTTGGCCGCTTTTTTTATACATTACATTCTAGTAAAATATCTTTATACTTAAATGCATTGAAGTGTTGCGATTTGCTGAAATGAGTGTAATCATTGTTGCGTGTATCAGTCTAATCGATCACGCAAGTTAAACAACAATACCGTAGTCTGTCTATGGATGGATTTTTTTAATTAGAGCTACTCCGTGGAGGACACTTTAAGCCGTCGGTACCGGCTGTTGTAAAAATTAGATAACAGTTGTCAGTCTGCCCTTTTTAGGCAACTTGAAAACACTGGAAACGAAACGAAACGAAACGAAATTGTTTATTTTATCATTAGGCCCTTGTGGGCAAGTAGGAACGTTCTCCATATTTTTATTAATAATATTGTTATTTTTTTTTTGGTTTGTGTTTAACTTATCACCAGACATAGTAAAATAATAGGTAAGGGAAAAAGTCTTTTCGCATTATAGTATGTATGAACTGGTAATAAAATCTCTTTGGTTATACCATTTGTATCTAGCAGGTTTTGATATCTTTAAAAAGTTTAAATTTTAAAAAAGATAATTCCAAATTCAAATTAGGTAAATGTGTGATTTTCATTTGTTTTTTTTACTGTCAAGATGAGTGAATCTAATGAAGAAATTCGATTCATTTTAAAATTTTACTACAAAAAAGGTAAAAATTCAACGCAAGCTGCGAAAAAAATTTGTGACGTTTATGGACCTAGTGCAGTGTCTGTGAGAGTAGCACAAATTAAGTTTAAGCGTTTTCAATCTGGAAATTTTGATGTCAAAGATGCACGTCGCTCTGGTCGCCCTGTTACGGATAAAATGGATGCGATTTTTGAAAAAGTGGAGCAAGATCGGCATATCAGTAGTTACGACGTAGCTGAAGAACTAGGAATTGACCACATAACAGTTTTGGCGCATAAAAAGGTCGTGGTCAAAGGCCGGCCAGGCTTCACAGACTCTGGCGAAACCCGGGTTAACCCGCAACAAGGTGATGCTGTGTGTATGGTGGGATTGGAAGGGAAGATATTCATTATGAGCTGTTACCGCCAGGCAGGACTATCGATTCTGAACTCTACTGTGAACAACTGATGACATTAAAGCAAAAAGTTGAGAGAAAGCGGCCGGAATTAATTAATAGAAGGGGTGTGATTTTTCATCATGATAACGCTAGACCTCCCACATTTTAGCCACTCAGCAAAAATTAAGAGAGTTTGACTGGGAGGTGTTAATGCATCCGCCGTATAGTCCTGACCTTGCACCTTCTGATTTCCACCTGTTTCGGTCTCTTAAGAATTCTTTAGGCAATGTTAGGGTCAAAGGTTAACATCACGAGAAGACTGCCAAAACCACTTGTCGCGGTTTTTTGAACAGAAGTCCCAAAATTTCTATAGTAATGGGATCATGTCTCTACTCTACCTACAAGATGACAAAAAGTTATCGAACATAATGGCACCTACATACTTTAGTTAAATGTAAATAAACTTTATTAAAAAATGTTTTGAATTTTCATATAAAATACGAAAAGACTTTTTCCCCAACCTAATATAATGCCAGAAAAGAACTTTTTAGTAAAGTATTAAACTATTTTAGTAAATGATCACCAAAATTAATACCCCATTTTAATGTGAAATTGTAACCAAAAATTAAACATTTTGCTATCCTATCAAAGCAAATGACTGCAAACTAATAATTGTTAAGTAAAACATTTTAACCACACTTTATTTTAAATAGTTGTCCAAATATTTGATGGTTTTGGATTGTTAAAATTCGCGCAAGACCTAATTAAGAATCCAAGTGCTCTCGACGCCTTGTTCGCAATATAATCAATATGTTCGTCAAAAATTAATTTAGAGTCAATAATTACGCCAAGGTCTTTGATTTTAGTTCTCATGAGAACTTGGTTACGAAGAATATAATTAAAATTCACAACGTTAGTTTTTCGAGTTACTGTCATTGAATAGCATTTAGAAACATATAAGTCCAACATATTATTATTGCAATAATTATCAAATCTATCTAAGTCCTCTTGTAATAAGTAGGCGTCATCAATTGTTTTAATATCTCTAAAAATTTTTGTGTCATCTGCATATAGTAAAAATTTTGAATATTTAAAATAAGTAGCGATATCATTAAGAAAAATAGAGAACAAAAGAGGCCCGATCAAAGAACCCTGAGGTACACAAGAAGGTATAGACATCCAATTGGACATATAGCCATTCACAGCTATCGCTTGGCTACGGTTACCTATATAGGACGTCAACCATCGATATAAGTTACCGTGAATCCCAGCAAATAACAACTTCTGTAGTAATATGGAATGATTAATGCGGTCAAAGGCTTTGCTAAAGTCAGTGAATATCATGTCCACTTGTGATCCCGAGTATTAGAAGTGATATAGTCATTAGAGAGTACGAGGTTGGAGACTGTTGATCGACCCTTGATGAAACAATGCTCTTCAGGGATAAACCAATTAGCTAATGCGGCGTATAATTGCCTATGCACAACTCTCTCAAAAATCTTGGCAAAAATACAGAGCTTAGATAATAGGTCTATAATTTTTTATGTCGCCTTTATCGCCACCTTTATGGATGGGTGCCACAAAAGCAGATTTCCATATGTTAGGCACGTACCCTTCGTCTAAAGACCTTCTGAAGAGAATGCAGAGAGGGACAACCAGACTACGGGCGCATTTAACAATTAATTAATATAGGTGATATATTATCTGGTCCAGCCCCTTTTGATAAGTCAACACCTTCCAGCAACTTTAGTACTTCAGATGAGTTAATTTGAATGTCACCTATATTGTTGAAACTGGGGCTGTGAGCATTCAAGTTGCAATTCCCATCACTATTCGGGGTTGTCAAAAAGTTTGCTTGAAAGTAATTGGCAAATAAATTACACTCCTCCTCTGCATTGGTTCCCGATACCCCCTCATATGTCATAGATGAAGGTAGCTTATTAGAAGACTTATTTTGCTTTATAAATGACCAAAATGTTTTAGGGTTGCTAACAATTGCATCTTCAGTTTTACTCATGTATGATTTATAACATAAATCTTCTAACAGTTTAGCCCTTTTCCTCAAAAATGAAAAAGTAACATAGTCTTCATGGTTACCATACCTTTTGTATTTACGCCAGTACTTAAATATAGAAGTAAAACTTCTTTACGCACGCTTGACTTGGAGAGTAAGCTGGTGAATGCGTGACGAGAGCGTTACGGAAACGGCGAACGCAAGTTGAGAGGGAGATATAAATTAGTAGAGCTAAATGAGTTTTACTTCAGCCGTGTGGTCAAAGGTCACTCGATTTTAGGGATCCGTAGTCAAATGGCAAAAAATGGAACCCTTATGGATTCGTCATGTCTGTCTGTATACTGTCTGTCCGTATGTCGCAGCCACTTTTTTCCGAAACTATAAGAACTATATATATTGTTGAAATTTAGTAAGTAATATGTATTCTGTGAACCGCATTTTCATACAAAAATAAAAAAAAAACAAGAAATTTTGGGGGTATATAATACTTAGAACTGAAACTCAAAATTTTTCATTAAACCTATAGGTGTGGGATAGTTCTTCAAAAATGATATTGAGGCTTCTATTATCATTTTTTTCTACACTGTATAGTTTGAGCGAGAGACTCAAATATAATAATAAAACATTTAATTTCATAAACATAAACCTGATGCATAAACCGTGAACCATTATTTTCTAATAACAAATTTGTTCATAGGTGCTTAATACTTATAATTCACCCAGGGCGTGGCTTGATCGTTAGCGGGTGCGGAGCGCGCGGGAGGCAGGTTCAGCACAAAAATTATGCTATAGACATGGGTGCAAAGAACAAATTCGACCTGAATACGTTCGTAGAGCCACACACTACTTGGTGAATTTTATATAAATAAAATAAAGGAAAATGCAATCAATTTAAATGAATGTTGGGATGTTGAAGAAGTTGACGATAATATAGAGAACTACAAGAACTTTTATATTACGTTACTTGCTGCTACGGAACCCTTCATGGATGAGTCCGACTCGCACTTGCCCGCTTTTTTATCTATGAGATGAATTGCTTTTCCAGCAAATCAAGTACTGACTGTGGCAATTGCTGAGTGAGAACCAGTTCAAAACACTTGTCATGAGGTGGACCGTCTGCTTGTGTGACATCCGATGCACAATAAAAAAAAAGCGGCCATGTGCGAGTCGGACTCGCCCATAAAGGGTTCCTTATCTGCATGGTAATACATCATATATTTTTTTAACCGACTTCAAAAAAGGAGGAGGTTCTCAATTCGACTGAACATTTTTTTTGTATGTATGTTATTCGATATCTTTGCGAATTGTGAACCGATTTTCATAATTCTTTTTTTATTTGAAAGGGTATGATTGCAAGGTGGTCCCATATTCACCAAGTCAGGATCCGATGATGGGATGCCAGGGAAATCGAGGGAAACCCTTAAATTTGCCCTATGGTAGCCGGCAGAATAAAATTGTGCCACTACATTGCTCTGAGCTGGATGTCGTACAAGGCGACTAAGGAATCTTGTGTCACGCGATAACTTTTCTCCCGGAAGACGGGCAGCAGCGTCTGCCGGGGTATTCCACCAATAAGCTGCGCTCGCCAACTGAAGTCGGTTTCAATTTTTTTTATATATCAACTTTTTAGTTTTATTATTATCTTATTTTATAAGATACAGGGGGGGGGGGGGACACATTTTACCACTTTGGAAGTGAATCATTTTTGAAGACCTATCCATAGATACCTCACACGTAAGGGTTTGATGAAAAAAAAATTTCGAGTTTCATTTTAAGTATGGGGAGCCCCCAAAATTTATTGTTTTTTTTTTTCTATTTTTGAAGTATTTTTGTGTGAAAATCTTAATGCGGCTCACAGAATACATCTACTTACCAAGTTTCAACAGTATAGTTCTTATAGTTTCGGAAAAAAGTGGCTGTGACATACGGACGGACAGACAGACAGACATGACGAATCCTGGGTTCCATTTTTTGCCATTTGGCTAAGGAACCCCAAAAACATCAGTATCCCAATTAAAATATTTCAATCAATGTTGATTTTTATGTTTGTTCTATGCTCTAGCGAATCTTCAAATTGTTTGCATTAGGTAAAATAATTTTATGAGTTTATCAGAACTTTACTAGATGGCGCTGTTGCATTATTGAATCGCGTTAGCGTTGTTTACTTGAAAAGATGGATTTAGGTTTTGAAATAAAAATACTTCAATAAAAATCATAACACTCTTTTTACAATTTTTGTAGTCTTTCGTCCATTTTTAAGTTAGGAAGGATGATCGACCTATTAATTTATTGAATTAAATCAATGTTCATCCATCCATCACTAGTCAATTCACTAGCTACTAGTCTTGTGCTTAATCGGACAGTCATAAGTGCGCACTGTAATTAGGGTTGCCAACTTTTGTTTACAAGAAAAACAGTATATTAAAAGCTGCATCGCAAAACAAACAGTATAGTAAGGCCCAGTGCATGCGGAGCAGTACAATAAACAGTTCTATGGTCAAATGAAGTTTTTTTCAACAGTATTAAAGCATAGAAAACAGTATAATACTGTTTTTAACAGTATGGTTGGCAACCCTAACTGTAATAGCATATTCTGTGGTAATAGTACAGTCTGATTAATGTACTAGTACACCTTAATAGTACTCAGAAATGTAGCCGATAATATAATCATTTAACTCTATCCCTGCACGCAGGTTTAATCTATCAATGTCAATAAGCTTATAAGAGAACTATAAATACGTAGATGAAATACGCAATGAATTGGAAATGTACATTGGAGTGTCAAAAATAAATCAAAGTTACATCTATAAAAATGAATCCCTATTCCCTTGGTTACGGCATCACGCGTAAATGGCTAGACCGATTTCACTATTTCTTTGTTTGTTGTGTTCATTATTGTCAAAAGAAGGTTCTTACAAAAGAAAAAATTAAGGAAGTTGAGCGGAATATTAGAAAATTTAAGAAAACTGAACGCTCATAGTAAGTTTTGTAATGTAACTATATGTGGTTTGACAGAACTGTCAGTCATTTCAATTGACAGATTGCTCGAAACGAATTCGACGACAGGACAATGTCTGTCGGGTCATATATAATATTTATCCGATGGAAGTTTGATTGATTTTTGACATTCCAATAGTAAACACTCCAATCCAACAGATCAACCTTTTAAAATTTCCATAAATGTTAGCAATCGGTAAATCAGTTTAGGGATTTTCACAGATATGGGTAGGTTAACATGTATAACAATCATTCATATTTTTTTTGTCATTTGTTACGGTAAAACACAATAATCGTGGGTATTTAGGATAGGATCATAGTAGTACTTATACTTAATTGATTCCCTTCATACTTAAACAGGCTTCGGACTGTCATTCTATTTTAAGAATGGCGTATTTAAAAATCAATAAGTATGTACAATGATTCAAATTATATATATAGATTTTGGTATTTTTAGTTTTTTTTTCTTTTTTTTCCTTTTTTTTTAAATTTAGTATGTATTTACATATTTACATATTGCCGTGTAAAAATAATACTTCTGAGACTTTTGTGGCCTTTAATAATTTTGGTCTATTGTTAATCAGCAGACCCGCTCCTGAAAACACTCGTTCACAAGATACTGATGTGGCTTGAATACAAAGTCTTTTCAGTACTAACTGGTATAAATGCGGGTATATGGTCTTTGTCGTGTGCCACCACTTAAGGGGATCTTCCTTTCTGTTTAAATATTCCTCTTCTACATATTTGTCTAACTCCCGGATCCCGGCAGCTGTCGGGTTTGGTGGGCGCGTTATTTGAGCGATTTCTGCATCAAACTCATCCCAAATACAGCCCTTGCTTGTACTTGGTGCGACTGCTTGTTCATTTTGATTCTGAAGCACCTGAGCAGCACTTTCCACAGGTTCATTGTTCTGTATCTGCACCTTTACTACCCTGCGTCTTAAGCCGTCTAAAGCTCTATCATAAGCTTCCGGGGTGTTGAATCCTTTTTTCTTAAACCTTGGGTCCAAAATGCACGAATCAGAGTACAAAACGTTTGATTCCAAATCTTGAAATCTCGCCAATATTTGACTTTTTAGCTTTTCCAGCAAAGCGACTAATTTGTCGTCTTTTTGAGTCAACATCTCTTTAGCTACATGCCTGCTCATTAGTTTTGTAAATATTAAAACTTTGGAAAGGCTAACATGCTTTTTTTTATTATTTGGTAGAAAAATTTGCCAACGTAGTACTGTTTGCCGACGCTACCTCACTTATTTTTAAAGTTGCTAGGTATAAAGACAAAATTGATGATGTTAATAATGCTCTTTCTGCAATTTTGAACTGGTGTACTCATACAAAACTAAATGTATTAAATTCACGTTACCCAATGTCAGGCAAGTCCATGCTGATGTAGTCATAAAGGACACCACCCTAGTTTATGACAATGATACTGTTTTTCTTGGTATTACCATTGATTCAAAGTTGCAATGGGGCCCTCATATAATGAAACTAGCTCGCAGACTCAGTTCCGCAGCTTATGCGGTTAGGAGAATAAGACAGATAGCGGACGAGACAACTGCTAGGCTCGTTTATTTTAGTTATTTCCATAGCATTATGTCATATGGCATATTGCTTTGGGGTAAAGCAGCTGACATTGATAAAATTTTTGTATTACAAAAGAGAGCCATTAGATCAATTTACAATTTGGGTTCTAGGGATTCACTCCGTGAGTTATTTAAGGAGATAAACATCCTCACTGTCGCTTCTCAATATATTTATGTAAATATTATGTACGTCCGTAAAAATATTTCGAATTTTACAAAAGTATGTGATATAACTAATGTCAACTTGCGGAGCAAAAACAAATTGGTTATTCCAAAACATAGACTGGGGAAGGTCAATAATTCGTTTGTCGTAAATTGCATCCGCTACTACAATAAGTTGCCGGAGTCGGTCCTGATTTTACCCGACACTAAATTCAAACAGCTTATTAAGACCACCTTATGTAAAAAGGCTTACTACAGGACCGACGATTACCTTAATGATAAAAATGTATGGCAAATTCTCGGCACAGGATGTGAAGCACAGGCGTCTTATCTTTACAAGTAGTATTGTGGATATACATTTTAGACTTTATACAATATGTATATACACTCTATACTATGATTTTTTATATTTTTATTTTTTTTAGTATTTTATTTTACTTTAGTTTTTTCTCTTATTTTGGTCGAATACCATTTTTCTTTTTATTGTATTATGATAATATTGTATGGCCATTTAAAAAAAAAGACCTATATTGACAGAGTTTCTTTCGGCATTTCTTCTCGTCAATGGTCATTCCGAAATGCTGGTAGATAAAAAAATATACCTAATTGTAAAAGACGTGTCTAAGTGCCCGCGAGGGCCCACAGAGTAAAGAATTTTGACTTTGACTTTGACTTTGACTTTTCCGTACTAATTTCTTTGGTAATTTCGTAAAAAGGCTCTAAAATTGGAACAACTTTCTCGATAATATCCTAGTCTGCATTTTGAAGGCTGAGCTCGCTACGAATTAAGGCCAACGTACTAATTATGGCATCTTTGATTTTGACGATCCTTTCCAACATTTCGTAACAGGAGTTCCATCGCGTTGGACATTCTTGCTTCAATTTAAGCAACGGTAAACCCATTTGTTTTTGCGTTGCTTCGAGCTTTGATTCAGCTGTGTAGCTACGTTTAAAATACTCAACAATAGCTTTCACTTTTGCTTAAATTTAATTGTTCAACATGCCCTTAAAGAAATTTCCGATATACATCGGAAATTTCTTTAAGGGCATGTTGAACAATTAAATTTAAGCTGTGTGCGAAACAACCCACAGGCCGCCAGTCACCCAATCGGATGGCTGCCTGAATGTTAGCGGCATTGTCGCTTACAACACACGTGATTTTATTTGTAATTTGTCAATCTTGAATATAGTTGTAAACGAGCCGTTTAAAACGAAACAGGCGGGCGTAAAACGAATAACTAGCCGCGTGAAATCGGCGAGAAACGAGCTCGAAATGGCTCTTAGCCGACGTTAGCAAAGATAAAATAAATATTTTTTTTAGGTAAACAGCATTAATTTTGGGAAGTTATGCTCGGTACTTATTTAATGTTTAAAACTTTTGTTTTGCGCGAGTGTTTCATTTTATAAAATAATGTTTGATAGGTAAACTACCGGCATATTAGTTAGCGTTGTTGCCCTGCAGTCAGCTTGTAATTTGCTACTGAGTGAAAATAAATATGTTTACAACGTACCTAAGCCTTAAAAATAGTTTAAGCAGTCGTAAAAATTTAAACGTACATATATCTTAGAAAAACGAAAAAACCCGTTTCTACCCAGCCCAAATGGGTGTAAATGGTTTTCGGGCGAATAAAACCGTTTCTCGCGGCTCGTTTGAAACCGTTTCTCGCCGGCTTTGCATCTATAATCTTGAATCATTTGGCGTAAAAAAGTCATTAAATTTTCACTTGTGTGTCGTTCGTTATAATTAATGCAGCCTAGTAAAACAGACTGTATCTCTGTATTTTTATTTATAAAATGCGCTGTTACCTCTATATAGTTTTGAGTAGCGCTAGACGTCCAAGCATCGGTGCACAAACAGACCGCAAATGATTCTTTCAGGGTTTGCTTAGCAATTTCGAAGACCTTCATATAGCATTTAGGTATCAAAGTATTGGTTAAAGTTTTTCTTGTTGGAAGTTTGTATCCCGGACAGGTAGACACCATTTCTAACAGTTTCTTGAACTCTGGCTCGTCGACAATTCTGAACGTATGGTGGACCTTTGCTATCATTGCAACAACTTGTCTGTCAATTTGCCCCACTTTACGCGTAGGCGGTGGGTTACGCACAAAATCTGTAATTAATCTACTGGACGATGGTATCACCGGTGCGCAATGTGTGCTTGTACTTGCTACAGGTGCAGCTGAAGTAGACGGTTGAACTGCTATTTCTGGATTTGTAGGGTTCATAGTAATTTCTGACGCTGGCTGTCGTTCGATATTCAGTGATACAGTTGGATGTTTATTGGTCAAATGCCTTTTTAACGTTCCCAGAGAGCCATTTTAGTACTTAATTTGGTTGAACAATAATTGCATGTTGCTTCATTAACACCTTCTTTAAAATGCAACCACAGAACACTACGTTTTGCTCTTATTGGCGCCATATTAATTTAGTATTTTTTTGTAAATAATATGTACATATGTAGCTTAGACAAACGAAAAACAATGTTGTTTGTTAATTGTAAAAAACGATTAGAAATGTTTAGATTATACCTACACATACACCGAACGTCTGTTACATTACAGCGAAAAGCACATTCACAAAATAAGCGTCTATCACCACAAATTTCGCAAAAGAAAAATAAAGAGGTTAAATTAAAGTCACGATAAAAAAATTGGTTGCCTGTAAAGTCGGTATACGGGCGAAAGTTTTACGTGACAACGACTTTGAGTGGTAAAATGTTTTCGAGTGGAAGGGACGCATGCCTTTCACTTTTTATGTCTGTCTCTCTCGCTCTTAGAAGGGACGCGTGCCTCTCACTCGCTCTCATTGTGAGCGCATAACGTGAGCGCGTTTCTTGAAGTGTCACCCGGCTAACCAATTTATAAGACGTTGTCACGTCAAAAAGTTCAATTGCGAAATATTATATGAAGCGCATAAAATGAAATGGATAGAGTAACAAAATAAAAGCTCCTTCTTACCTCAAAGAATCCTTTCAATTTTCCTCTTCAGTTCACAATCTGCCACTTCGCTCTTGTCAAAATCTTACTCTTTGCATTCCTTCTCATTCCTCTAAATTCTTTGATCAATCCTTTACTATTCAAGCTATAAGGCTCTGGAATAACTTACCTGTGACTATCAGAACCGCTAAATCTATTGAAGTTTTCAAAAAGATGGTACAAAATTACTTGCTTTCACTTTGACTCCATCTATGGATACTGACATTATTAGCTTTATTTTTACTTATATATTATATTATGTATGTATATTATGAGGGTATATATTTGTGTATATGTGTGTATATATTTGTGTATATATATATGTGTGTATTGTTGTGTATGTATATTTCAATGTATATATGTTTTTATCTATGTTCTATGTATGATTTGTATGTGTTATATAGTTATTATTATGTTACATATTATATAACATTTAATTTATAATTTAGTTAAGTACATTTTTCTTTTTTTTATGCGAACCCTACCTATTTCATGCCTTATTCAGTTACCTAAAGGTTGCCTTGAAAAGATTGCTTTCAGCAATAAGGCCGCCTTGTTGCACATAAAAGTTGTGATAAGAAAACTGTTATTTGTATTCTCTGTAATTTATTGTGTAAATAAAGCATATTCTATCTATCTATCTATCTAAAAGGTACTTAAAAATCATGCGTCCATCACCGCAATAGGTATAAAAGTACTTATTTAAAATGTGTTCATGCACAAAAGTTGAGCGTAACTGTAACTTCTTCACAATAAATAAATATTAATACACTTGCCGAAATACTAGTGGAGTATATATTCAAAACTTTTACGTAAAATTATAACTTTGAAAAACAGAAACATAGCAGGCCGGTAACAAATTACATATAAATCAGTGTACAAATATCTGTAACATGTTTCAACAGCGACTCGAGCGCTGTATAAATTATATTTATCAATGCACGTTGATTGCTTTGAAGCGCAGTTATGCTAGAAATACAGCATCTTGTAAGTTTATATCGAATGGAAGCGATAAAGCGCTGGATAAATTTAAATATTGTTAGACGTAGGAAGGCTTTAAATTAAAGCATGTTTACGCTGCACATAACAATGTAAATTTGGTAATTACAAGCACTACACAGCGCTGTATAAGATTTTCTATGAATAAAACACACGGCGCTGAAAGCGATTTATACCAGAGGGGCAATTCTCGTAATTAAAATATAGTCAAAATTCAGTTTCGATCTAGTTTCGATCAAGTCTCGATCTCATAAATGTCACTTTTGGTATTCTCGTAACATAATATGTAACTTCAAAATTAAATTTAAGCGGGATAGTATCGAAATATGACTGAAAATTAAACAAACTAAGAATGTTACTTTGCCAACAACAAGAATTCATAATAATTAATTAATGAAATCAAGTATATAATTTTAGTCAATTCACAATTCAAACTCGATTCGGTCAACTTTCAATCTGCGTTCGTAGAAAAATTACGAGAATTGGCCTTCAGTGCAGTGCGCGTACCTCCTATCTCGCTTACTCTTACGATAACAGTAAACGTAAGACGCTATTCATTTCTTTGTCTCTCGGACAGACCACAGACAAGTATTTCGGGCTTCGATAACCTAGTACTGTTAGTACTGTACGAAGTGTACGAATAGTCCGATTAGGTCCGATTAAGAGTTCGCGTTTGGTAACGTTTCTTTTTGTACAGTGTCAAGTACCGTCACCTATTAGTACATAGTACATGTACTACTCAAGACTACTCACTACGTGACGGTGACATACAGTCGACAACGTTCACGGTTGACCCTTTAGCAAAATTTCTCCTTTGCACCATGTTCACTAGTTAGCCCAACCCTCTTTTTTCTTGACCAATTAGGAAAGACCTTTTTGTCAAAGTTTTATGACTTAAATCTTTCGTTACAACAAAAAACTGACCATCTGTTGTCAATTGCATTTCATTGTGCAGTCACATTCACATTTTAACGTTGCTTGCGACAGCACCAAATTACTCTACACAGACACAAACGTTAAAATTAAATAAAAAATGAGCCACCGGAATTTGACCGCCGAGGAAAGAGGTCGCATTGTTTTTCTTCGCGACATGGGCAGAAATATACGCCAGATTTCGGAAGAGTTGCACATGTCGGTAAGTAAAATTATTATTTGTATTATCTTACTTTTTATATGTTCACATTGGCAATGTTTTAAAAGAAATATAAATTTTATATGAGGATAGAGAAATAAAAAAAAGAATGTAAAATTGTTAAAGTAGTATGGAAATAGTAATAAATACATTAACTTAACCTTAACGTAAGCCGTATAACTTCGAAAACATAATTTAGGTTCGATTTGGACGGGAGAATTAGAAATTTATTAGGCAGGTGGTAGTAGTAGTATTAGAATAACTTGTCTCATGTTAGTTTGTATTTTTGTTTCATCGAAATACAGTGCGTGGGTAAGGCGGTTCGACGACGAGGGCCATCTGTTGAACGTTCCGCGCCGGACTCAGCCGCGGGTTTTGACAGAGGACCGTTTGCAGAGGATGATCTCAGTGTATGAGCAACATCCATTTACTCCGACGATGATGTTTGCGGAGGAGTATGATTGTTCCCTGCAAGCGGTCCGATGTGCGCTGCGGCGGGCCGGGATCCGCCATAGAAAACCAGCGCGGAAAATTGTGCTGACAGAGGCCCACAAAGCTGCCAGGCTTCGTTTCGCTAGAGAATACAGGGATGTCGATTTTTCACACGCCATATTTTGCGACGAAAAAACTTATACTTTTTATGTCTAGTCAGGGCGACGGCATTTATGGCGTGTGAATAATAAGCGATACGAGCCGCGCAATGCGCCAAACAACAATTCAGGCAGAATTGTCGTTAATATGTGGGCTTGGATGAGCGCTGCAGGTCCTGGGGAACTCGTCTATATCCCCGGGAGGGCCAACGCTCAAAGCTACGTGGAGCTGTTGCGGGACACAATGTTGCCTACAGTGAGAACTGTGTATCCGGCTGATTATTTTCCTGAATTTCTTTTTATTCAGGATAATTGCCCGATACACACGTCTCGTGTAGTCACACAATGGATTCAGCAACAGCCCGATGTGCGAACGGTGTCATGGCCTTCCCGTTCTCCGGACCTTAATCCCATAGAAAATCTGTGGGCAATTATGGTCCAGAGATGGGATAATAGAAATGAGAGGACTGCAGCGTCACTAATATCACATGTTGACGAGGTTTGGGACGGATTTCGCGGCAAGGATCTCTGCGAAATCCTTGTAAAGTCTATGCGAGATAGGTTTGATGCAGTCATCACCGCTGATGGGGCCATGACAAAATATTGACATTATCCCAATTAATTATTGCTAATATTTTGGTTTGATTAACAATTTCAATATTTTCTCATGGTCTCACCTGCCTGTTCTTTATTAATAAATAGTGCTAGTATAATCACATAATTAACAATAGATGGAAAACGATAATTTTATAGTTGGGTTGAAAAATAATGTCATTTTAGATATTATTAAATAATTTTGATTAGTTTGTTACTATAATTTATGTGTTAATTTGTGTTGTGATTGAATTTAAGGTTTTGTATGACTAAATAACATTATATTATATTTAACTAGCAACCCGCCCCGGCTTCGCACGGGTGCAATGCTGATACTAAATGTACTACAGAAGGTCTTTGCGCTTTGTCCTGTCCAGTCCTTCCCCAGTTATAGGCACACGCCGCCGGCTCCGCGGCCGGTACCGCCACAGCCGTTATGTCCCTGCATTTTAAATGTGTAATATCTTCTAAACTATTCATTTAAATTACATGCTGTGAAGGGCCATATTGATCTATATTAAATGCGCAATGTATTTAAGGTACTTAATTGGATAAGGATTAATTCTGTATTGCTTAAAATCGCTTCGTAAATAAGGCATTAATTCTTGTAAAAAGCAAAGGATAAAATAACGGTTATTGTGTGTTACCACTAAGAGATAGACATATACCATCGCGAACTTTTTTGTAGACCATTTTAAGGTGAACAATACTGTACTACATTATTTTGATCTATCTCGTTGGGTTCAGCCAGCGTTTGCAATGAAAGAGCAAAAAAATGTGTTTATTTACGACATCACATTAGAAACCTCTAAATTATCAGTGTTTTTCTACTATGTTATGCATATATTATACATATAAACTTTCCAGTTGAATCACTCTATCTATTAAAAAAAACCGCATCATAATCCGTTGCGTAGTTTCAAAGATTTAAGCATACAAAGGGACATAGGGACTGAGAAAGCGACTTTGTTTTATACTATGTAGTGATTAAGTTGATTATCTAGAAAACTTTATTTATGTATCAGATTGTATTATAAAGAGCTGCTAAAGAGCTATTATAGAGAGCTGCTCTTCTACTGCCCGCTTTGGCGGGTTGTAAATGTTGTAATGTGACAATGACAAGTGAAACACTTGTATAGTTAACATTAGATTAGAATTTACAATGGAAAATAATAAAAAAACCGAAATATTTAATGTAGCGAGCGTTAATATGGCTACGGTAACAGCTTCACATCTCGCGGGCCGTATGCTTGTCTGTCGCCCGACGTAGTAAAAAAAAATGCACTGAAGTGTTATGATTTGGTAAAATGAATGTAAACATCATCATCGTCAACATCAACCTGTATAGAATAATTACATGTCATCTATATATATAAAAGAGTAATTCACTCACTCACTCATCACGAAACCTCAGAAACTATAACACCTACAAACTTGAAATTTGGCAGGTAGGTTCCTTATAGGGTGTAGACATCCGCTAAGAACGGATTTTACGATACTCCACCCCTAAGGAGGTAGAATGGGGGTTGGAAGTTTGTATGAAAGTCCTATGTTTTTGAAGCAAGAGACTTGAAATTTAAAATGTATACTCTACAGATGGTGTGGAGGTGTACTAATAATGTATCTTTGGAAATCAACCCCTTTTTGGAGTCAAAACGGGGGTTGGAAGTTTGTATGAAAGTTCTACGTTTTTTAAGTAAGGGACTTGAAATTTAAAATGCATGCTCTATAGATGGTGTGGAGGTGTACTAATAATGTATCTTTAGAAATCAACCCCTTTTTGGAGTTTAAACGGGGGTTGGAAGTTTGTATGAAAGTTCTATGTTTTTGACGCAAGAGACTTGAAATTTAAAATGTATGCTCTATAGATGGTGTGGAGGTGTGCTAATAATGTATCTTTAGAAATCAACCCCTTTTTGGGGTTAAAACGGGGGTTGGAAGTTTGTATGAAAGTTCTATGTTTTTGACGCAAGAGACTTGAAATTTAAAATGTATGCTCTATAGATGGCGTGGAGGTGTGCTAATAATGTATCTTTAGAAATCAACCCCTTTTTGGGGTTAAAACGGGGGTTGGAAGTTTGTATGAAAGTTCTATGTTTTTAATGTAAGAAACTTGAAATTTAAAATGTATGCTCTATAGATGTTGCGGAGGTGTACTAATAATGTATCTTTGAAAATCAACCCCTTTTTGGGGTTAAAATGGGGGTTGGAAATTTGTATCAAAGTTCTATGTTTTTGAAGTAAGAGACTTGAATTTTAAAATGTATGCTCTGTAGATGGTGTGGAGATGTACTAATAATGTATCTTTGGAAATCAACCCCTTTTTGGGGTTAAAACAGGGGTTGGAAATTTGTATGAAAGTTCTACGTTTTTGAAGTAAGAGACTTGAAATTTAAAATGCATGCTCTATAGATGGTGTGGAGGTGTACTAATAATGTATCTTTAGAAATCAACCCCTTTTTGGGGTTAAAACGGGGGTTGGAAGTTTGTATGAAAGTTCTATGTTTTTAAAGTAAGAAACTTGAAATTTAAAATGTATGCTCTATAGATGGTGCGGAGGTGTACTAATAATGTATCTTTGAAAATCAACCCCTTTTTGGGGTTAAAACAGGGGTTGGAAATTTGTATAAAAGTTCTACGTTTTTGAAGTAAGAGACTTGAAATTTAAAATGCATGCTCTATAGATGGTGTGGAGGTGTACTAATAATGTATCTTTAGAAATCAACCCAATTTTGGTGTTAAAACGGGGGTTGGAAGTTGGTATGAAAGTCCTATGTTTTTCAAGTAAGAGACTTGAAATTTAAAATGATATATGTATATATATATCTATAGATGGTATGGAGGTATACTAATAATGTATCTTTAGAAATCAACCCCTTTTTGGGGTTATTGAAGTTAAAGTAATTATGGCAGAAGAATTTTAAATGACATTTAAGTATTAAAAAATATTGAAAACAACTACATACTTACTATTATAAGGAGGGATGTATTATTATAACAATAAAAAGTACTATAGGTTTTACAAAGAGGTTTTAAAAAATAATATCCGTCGACTTCATTGATTCTAAAAATTCGTCTAGATATTGATTGTTTTTAACTTTTTTATTTTTTTTCTTTCACTAAGTATTTATTTTCGAATGTAATTAAAAATTATGTGCAAATAACTAACTCCACGCGTACGAAGTCGCGGGCGGCCGCTAGTATTGTATATATGTGTATACACAGTACTATGTATAATAATAATAATTAAAGAACATGTATTATAAACACAAATCGACGCACATTAAATGGCCGATTATGTTGATACTGAACTCTGTGCTTGACACCCTGCGCTGAAGTTTTGCCGCACTTTTATTTTCATTCACATAGTCGTCAGTTCTATAAATGCTTTTTTACATACAGTATTTTAGAAGTAAAACTTCTTTACGCACGCTTGACTTGGAGAGTAAGCTGGTGAATGCGTGATGCGTGAGCGTTACGGAAACGGCGAACGGAAGTTGAGAGTGAGATATAAGTTAGTAGAGCTAAAAAAGTTTTACTTCAGTCGTGTGGTCAAAGCCTCAAAGCACACTCATTCTTTTTATCAATGAGTTGAATTGCTTTTCCAGCAAATCACGGACTGACTGTGGCAATTGCTGATTGCGAACCAGTTCAAAACACTTGTAATGAGGTGGACCGTCTGCTTGTGTGCCGTCTGATGTAGGTACAATAAAAAAAAAATCATCAGTATCCCAATTAACACATTTCAATCAATGTAAATTTTTATGGATGCGACTTATATCTTCAGCTCGCATGTTTTGTTTGTTCTATGCTCGAGCGAACCTTCAAATTGCATGCATTAGGTAAAATAATTTTATGTACACTCAAATCGAAAAATTCCAATTACGAATTCAAAGACGGTTCTATATATACGCAGTTTATAAACGCATATACATAAAATTAAAAATAAAACTCATTATGGTACTAGGCAATGATTTTAGGCTGAATATGAAAAAAATGGCGCACGCATGCGTAGTTTGAACTTAATTTTCCGCGCTTCCCATACATTTTTTTGCCGATTGTGTTTTTGTATTCGGGATTCCAAAAAAGTTTACTAAAATCCTGTAAGTGATTAAAATATGATTGGAGAAGAAAGTAGTGACGGCGAGATTTTCGCATCGGCATCGGCGGTAACTGAAAGTCTCCTGCCAGAAAAGTCAAAAAAATTGTACGACAAAATGTACCAAGAATTTATAGATTGGAAATTTGTTTAATTAAATATTTTCCTATGAGTGAAAATAAAGTAGTGTATGAAACTGCATATAATATAGGTATTAAAACACTCGAGTCAACCTATTATCGCATTCGGCTTCGCCTCATGCGATAAACAGACTCTCGTGTTTTAATACCCCTTCATAAGAAGGGGTATTACGCACATTTCAAAAGAAGGGATATTAGTGTCATATAAATGACAGTTGCTTAAACTACTATTACGAGTTTATCAGAACATTACTAGATGGCGCCGTTGCATTATTGAATCGCGCTTTGGTTGTTTCCTTGAAAAGATGGATTTAAGTTTGAAATAAAATACTAAATTATCCAAAAGTTACCTTATTTACTAGATAATAATAATTTTTGAGTCTTTAGTCCATTATTACGTTAGGAAGGACGAACCTTCACTGTAATACCTTTCTCCCCCGTCTGCCATCACTTACTCGTCCGTCAGATGTGGTCAGCCCATTGCCCCTTCAGTTTGCAAATTTTGAAGGCTATGTCTACAACTTTAGCTCTCCGTCGAATTTCTTCGTTCCGAATTCGATCTCTCTATGAAACCCCGAGCATAGCCCCTTCCAACGCTCACTGCGCGACTTTTAGCCTGTGGACCAATCCGATGGTCAGTGTCCAAGTACACCATAGGTCATTACATGGAGGACGCATTGGTTGAAGATATTTTTAGTATTCAAGCATTGGGGCAATTGTGCGGGGAAGATGATTGTGCCGAAGCTTTCCAAAACCTGCACAGCCCATTCGAATGCGTCTATCTATCTTTTTGTTGAAGTTACTCCAATGCTTTTTTATAATTCGTTTTATAAAAGTTAAGCTATATTTAGTTTTATATAAGGTAGGTATTATTAGATTAATGTAAGTTAAGTGTAATATAATGGCCGTGTGGTTTCCGGCAGACTAGAATAGAATCACTCCGTCTCTTCCCGTGGATGTCGTACAAAGCGACTAAGGGAAATACATTATAAAACATCGATCAGGCCTCCCCAAGCCGTTTGGCCAGCGTGGGGAGTGTAGGCCAAATCCTCCTTCTGTCAGGGACGGACGAGAGAGGGTCGTGCTCCTGTAGTGGAGACTAAAATGACCTGATGATGATAAGTTAAGTATCACTTGTTCGAGGTGGACGTAGTCTTTAACCACTTTAATTGATGAATTTTCAACAACCACAGCGCTGTGCAATATGGTGTTTTATGCTACGAGGTATTCAGATTAAGTTAGACACTTAAGTGTCGTAATAGTGAAGTGTAAGTGAGACTATATTAAGGTAGTAGTGTAATATGCTTATACCGTGGTTACACGAAGTCCCTTATACTGGAATTATACCGTACTGTTGATCGTACATATTTGCTAATTTCTTATAAAGACAAATAATAATTTTGCAAAGTTAAAATGCTCAAAGAAACAACCACAAGTGGGCGTCTTATGTCGCTGACAGCAACTGATTACGGTTACTTGAACAGTTTAGTAACAACATATTAAATATGTAGTCAGAAAATATATGATTTTAAACTCTTTTCTTTTACGGCCAATCTTTCAGCATTTATTTTACCCAAAGCGAATTCTCAAAAGAAAAGAAATATATAAGTAAAAATATATTATAGTATAACCGTGATGAGCACAATGGCGTCGTTGCGTGTCATCAGTCTAATCGATCACGCAAGTTAAGCAACGTCTATCGTAGTCTGTGTATAGATTTTTTTAATTATAGTTCCTCCGTGGAGGACACGCTAAGCCGTCGGTACCGGCTGTTGTAATTAGATGACATTCGTCAGTCAGTTGTCTTTAGGCAGCTTGAAAACATTGAGAACGAAACGAAATTATTTATTCTATAATGAGAGGCAATGTCATCCATACTAATCTAAATATATAAAAGGAGAAACTGACTGACTGACATATCAACGCACAGCCTAAACGGCTAAACGTAGGCACTTGAAATTTGGAAGGGACGTAGCTTAGGTACGGTAGAGGTGCACTAAGAAAGGAATTCTCGAAATTCCCACGGGAACGGGAATTAGCGGGAAAATCCTTTTGTATGAAAAATCTAAACCGCTTAAGTTAGACGCTTGAAATTTGGCATGCAGGTACCTTAGTAAACTTAAAGCTTAGTTGCAACAGGATATTGCAAAATTCCCACGGGAACGGGAGTTAGCGGGAAAAAACTTTTGTATGTAAAAATCTGAATCACGTAAGATAGATGTTTTCAATCTAGCATGCATGCATACCTTATCTAGCATGCATACCTTAGTAAATATAAATTTTAGTTATGGCTGTATTTTGAAAAATTCCCATGGGAACGACAGTTAGCGGGAAAAAAATGTTGTATGAAAAAATCTAAACTGCATAATTGTATATATAGTACAATTAAAGGTGCTACATCAAGGTGGTTGCGCTGCGTGTTAGACTTGGCTTGAATAATAAAATGATCGAATTTCACGCGAGCGAAGCCGCGGGCGAAAGCTAGTATTATATACTAGCTGATGCCCGCGACTTCGTTCGCGTGGACTTTATGATTCCGGCATATTAATACAAATACGAACTAAAGTAGATACATAAGAAAATATTTGGGGCAGTATTATACGTTAAAAGTCAACAAATTATTATTTTTATTTAAGATAGTCACCACAGTTTCAAAAAAAAATATAAAATAAATGAGACTCCCTGTCTTTCCTTCGGGAGCTAATATGAAAAGACCTGAAGCGTTACTAATCCTCGATGAAGCCACATTGTTGACCATTTCGCATTCATCTGAAACGATTAGACAGCAATCCTGAAACATTTTCGCTTTGTCACAGTTCGTGTCACAAAGCATGTCGGTGTTTCCGTTCTGTATAAATCGAGAAGAATATTGAACATTGTATTTGCGTCCTTCCGCCTAGAGGTAATATTATGGCTGCAATACCTGGCGATGCTGCTGTATGATATTATTTTGGCGCCTGATTTCAGCGAGGATTGCTCTCGTCAGGTATGTTTTTCCAGTCCCTCCTGAAGCATCTAAGAAAAACAGTTTCCCCTCGTTGTTTGTTTCAAAGACTTTGAGTCACAAAATCTTGCTACATAGCGTCCCGCAAATGCACGCATTCTTCTGGTTTGTGCGAATATATACCAATCGTTCCATTTCAATTTTAGCGTACACGTCTATATAAAACTGACTAAACAGACCACGTTAACTATATATATAAAAAATTTTTCTATAAAGAAAAATTTTCTTTAAACTTTAAATGACGATAACTTTTTAATCTGACATCAGATTTCGATGAAACAAAGCCTATATGTTGCTCAGGGATGACCTTAATCTTTTAGTGAAAACCGCGTAAAAATCTGTTCAGTAGTTTTAAAGATTAGCGAGTACATACAGACAGACAGACAGACAGACAAAAAAATCAAAAAAGTCTTTTTTGTGTTCTGTTACTCTTTTTTTATCGCCCACACTCATTTTTTGTTAGTTTTATCAAATGTACAGACACGCGGTTCCCACTGTTTTATTATATGTATTGATATATATTGATGATGTGAAAGCGTGTTTGTTTGTCCTTCTTTCACGTCGAAAGTAACAAACGGATTGACATGCTTTTTTTGGAGATAGTTTAAGGCCTGGAGAGTGACATAGGCTACTCTTTATCCCGGAGAAACATCCTATTCCCACGGAAAAAAATAAAATTTATTATAATATGTCCTTCTTTCCCGTCAAAAGTAACCTAAGCACGGACATGTTTTTTTTTAATGGGGATAGTTTACGGTCTGGAGAGTGACACAGCCTACTCTTTATCTCGGAAAAACATTTTATTCTCACAGGAAAAAATAAAGTTTGTAATCATTTGTCCTTCTTTCACGTCAAAAGAAACCTAAGTACGGACATGACTTTTAGAATGGGAATAGTTTACGGTCTGGAGAGTGATATAGGCTATTTTTTATCCCGGAAAAACATCTTCATCCCATGGGAAAAAATAAACGTTGTAATCATTTGTCCTTCTTTTACATCGAAAGGAACCTAAGTACCGACATGACTTTTTAATGGGAATAGTTTATGGTCTGGAGAGTGACAGGCTACTCTTTATCTCGGAGAAACATCTTATTCCCACGGGAAAAAACTAAGTTTGTAATAATATGTTCTTTCACGTCAAATGGAACCTAAGCACGGTCATGATTTTTTTAATGAGGATAGTTTACGGTCTGGAGACTGACATAGGTTACTTTTTATCCCGGAAAAACATCTTAATCCCATGGGAAAAAATAAAGTTTGTAATTCTTTCTCGTCCTTCTTTTACGTCTAAAGGAACCAAAGTACCGACATGATTTTTTTAACGGGGATAGTTTACGGTCTGGAGAGTGGCACAGCTTACTCTTTATCTCGGAAAAACATCTTATTCTCACAGGAAAAAATAAAGTTTGTAATCATTTGTCCTTCTATCACGTCAAAAGAAACCTAAGTACGGACATGACTTTTTGAATGGGTATAGTTTACGGTCTGGAGAGTCACATTGGCTACTTTTTACCCCGGAAAAACATCTTCATCCCATGGGAAAAAATAAACGTTGTAATCGTGTGTCTGTTGACGCCCCTCTTGGGTCTTCGGATCATAAAGAGTATTGTGCCACTCACATGCCAAAGGCGACCGCGCACAGCCGGCACACGTCGTGTGTGGCATTTTAGGTCAGCAGATTGGGACGGGCTGCGTAGTTTCCTGGCCTCCTACCCTTGGGGGCAGATTTGCTTTTCGCTTGGTCACTTGGAATGCAAGGCCAAACTGGCTTCCAGGAAGATTGGTGTGATTAGTAAAGCCAAGCGGTATTTTACACCCCGACACCGCCTTCAATTATACAAAGCCCAGGTTCGACCTCACATGGAGTACTGTTCGCATCTCTGGGCCGGTGCGCCCCAGTACTTGCTTGCTCCATTTGACCGCATACAACGAAGAGCAGCTCGAATCGTCGGTGACCCAATGATCTCGGATCGATTGGACTCTCTCTCTACACGCAGAGATGTAGCGTCTCTTTGCTTTCTATACAAATTATATTACGGGGAGTGCTCCGATGAGTTGTTTGATTTAACTGTTTATGTAAAATAATATAGATGACCAATTAATAATAAAAATGTAATTGTATTTGCACGCCAACAGGCAAAATGTAGCGATAACAATAATTACTATGTTAAACATCCCTGTACCTACATTTAGCAAATAAACTAATTTGAATTTGAATTTGAAAAAAAAAAAAAATTGATACCTGCCGCTGAATTCCACTATCGTACAATTCGCCAAAAATTAAAATTCCACCCATATCATCTTGATAATTGGTGATCTACTACAGTACGTTTCCTAAGACATTTCATACCACGAACAGTGAAACTGTGGAATCAACTTCCCTCAGCGGTATTTCCGAACAACTACGACCTGGGTGCCTTCAAGAACAGAGATTTCATTTTCCTTAAAAGGCTGGCAACGGATCGGCGACATGGGCTGTGGTGATTGCTTTCCACCAGGTGACCCACATGCTCGTTTGCCCCCCTCTCACATAAATAAATAACATCGTTACTTTTACACTTATATGTGTAAAAGTATGTAAAAGTATGAATGGATAAAATGTCAAATAGTAGATATATATTCGTACGCGTGGAGTTGTTATTTGCACATAATTTTGAATTATGTTCGAAAAAGCTAAATACCTAATGAAAGGAAAACATAAAAGAAAGACAAAAACAATCAGTATCTAGACAATTTTTTAGAATCAATCGACGGTCCCTACGTATAAAGCGACATGTCATTTCAGACATGTCTGCTTATACTACGATATAGTAATTAAAGAACATTATTATTGGACAAATGAGTTAATTTCTTACTTTTTAATTATATATACAATCAATAAAAAAAAAGAAAATATTTTTTTTACGGACAATTCTATAGCAATTTATGCAATAAAAAAATTGCCATTTTTGACATGTCGCTTTATACGTAGGGACCGTCGCAATGAAGTCGATGGATATTATTTTTTCCAAAACTTCTGTGTAAAACCTGAAACACTTTTTGTTGTTACAATAAAACATCCCTCCTTATAATAGTAAGTATATAATTGTTTTCAATGATTCTACTATCCTTAAATATAATTTAAAATCCTTCTGCCATAATTACTTTAACTTCAATAACATTGCACTTTTCAGATATTCCAACCCCCGTTTTAACCGCAAAAAGGGGTTGATTTCTAAAGATACATTATTAGTATACGTACACCTACACACCATATAAAGAGCATATTTTAAATTTCAAACTCTTACTTCAAAAACATAGGACTGCCATACAAATTTCCAAAGCCCGTTTTACAGGGATTGATAAAGGTACATTATTTTACACCTCCGCGCCATCTATAGAGCATACATTTTAAATTTCAAGGTCTTATTTCAAAAACAGACTTTCATAAAAACTTCCAAAACCCGTTTTAGCCCCAAAAAGGGGTTGATTTCTAGTACGTTATTATTACACCTCATCACCATCTATAGAGCATACATTTTAAATTTTAAGCTCTTACTTCAAAAACATAGAACTTTCTACAAACCAACTCCCGTTTCAACACTAGACAGGGATTGATTACAAAGATACATTATTAGTTCACCTCAACACCATCCATAGAGCATACATTAAATAAATAATGTTAGAATAATTACATGTCATATTGTATAAATCTGTATACACAGTACTATGTATAATAATAATAATTAAAGAACATGTAATTTCATTTCATTTCATTTGCGTCGATTTGTGTTTATAAAACACAATCGAAATTTAATTTGCGTCGATTTGTGTTTTATAAACACAAATCGACGCAAATTAAATGGCCGATTATGTTGTATACAGAACTCTGTGCTTGACACCCTCAGCTGAAGTTTTGCCGCACTTTTATTTTCATTCACCTAGTCGTCAGTTCTATAAATGCTTTTTTACATAAAGTAATATAGAAGTAAAACTTCTTTACGCACGCTTGACTTGGAGAGTAAGCTGGTGAATGCGTGACGAGAGCGTTACGGAAACGGCGAACGCAAGTTGAGAGGGAGATATAAGTTAGTAGAGCTAAATGAGTTTTACTTCAGCCGTGTGGTCAAAAGGTCACTCGATTTTAGGGTTCCATAGTCAAATGGCAAAAAAAGGAACCCTTATGGATTCGTCATGTCTGTCTGTATACTCTCTGTCCGTATGTCGCAGCCACTTTTTTCCGAAACTATAAGAACTATACTGTTGAAACTTAGTAAGTAATCTGTATTCTGTGAACCGCATTTTCATACAAAAATATAAAAAAAAGCAATAAATTTTATAGTATATAGTATACTTAGAACTGAAACTGAAAAATTTTTCATTAAATCAGTAGGTGTGGGATAGGTCTTCAAAAATGATATTAAGGCTTCTAATATCATTTTTTAGGGTTCCGTACGCTAAAAGGAAAAACGGAACCCTTATAAGATCACTTTGTTGTCCGTCTGTCTGTCCGTCTGTCTGTCTGTCTGTCCGTCTGTCTGTCTGTCTGTCTGTCAAGAATTTCTATGTCGAGAATGCGTGGAGGTATCAAGCTGAAATTTGAACTGTATACTCAGGTCTACGGTCCCATGAAGTTAAAAAAAAATTAAACTGCTAAGTTTACGTAGAAAAAAGTTACGGCCGTTTATTCAGCAAAAAACGCATATTTCGACACACTCAAGGGAATCAAAACCTATAGGGTACTTCCCGTTGACCTAGAACTATGAAATTTGGCAAGTAACATCGTTATAGACTACAAGTACAGGAATAAATCTCAAAACTATACATTTGTAAATAGATCTTAAAAAATAGGGGATCTATATTTTTTATAGGGTGTCGAAATTTCAAATTGAAACTACTAGTTCAAATGGGGTATCATATGAAAGGGCTTGATGTACACATTGCAAAATATATTTTATTTATTTTTTTCGACGCATTATTTCTTATTTATAATGAAAAATATCAAATTTAATAATGATATTACGTACCTACGGAACCCTCAGTGGGCGAGTCCGACTCGCACTTGTCCGGTTTTTTTTTATTGTGCATCGGATGTCACACAAGCAGACGGTCCACCTCATGACAAGTGTTTTGAACTGGTTCTCACTCAGCAATTGCCACAGTCAGTCCTTGATTTGCTGGAAAAGCAATTCATCTCATAGCTAAAAAAAGTGGGCGGGAGTCGGACTCGTCCATGAAGGGTTCCGTAGCAGCAAGTAACGTAATATAAAAGTTCTTGTAGTTCTCTATATTATCGTCAACTTCTTCAACATCCCAACATTCATTTAAATTGATTGCATTTTCCTTTATTTTATTTATTTATTATTGCATTTTCCTTTTGAGGTTCGGAACCCTAAAAAAAGCGGTCATGTGCGAGTCGGACTCGCCCATGAAGGGTTCCGTAGCTGCATGGTAATGTACATCATATATTTTTTTAACCGACTTCAAAAAAGGAGGAGGTTCTCAATTCGACTGAATATTTTTTTGTATGTATGTTATTCAATATTTTTGCGAATTGTGAACCGATTTTCATAATTCTGTTTTTATTTGAAAGCGTATGATTGTAAGGTGGTCCCATGTTCACCAAGTCAGGAGCTGATAATGGGATGCCAGGGAAATCGAGGGAAACCCTTAAATTTGCCCTATGGTAGCCGGCAGAATAAAATTGTGCCACTCCATTGCTCTGCGCTGGATGTCGTACAAGGCGACTAAGGAATCTTGTGTTGTGTCACGCGATAACTTAAGAAAATAAGCTGCGCTCGCCAACTGAAGTCAGTATTATTCTCTTATTTTATAAGATACAGGGGGGGGGGGGGGGGGGACACATTTTACCACCTTGGAAGTGAATCATTTTTAAAGACCTATCCATATATACCCCACACGTCAGGGTTTGATGAAAAAAAAAATTTCGAGTTTCATTTTAAGTATGGGGCCCCCAAAATTTATTGTTTTTTTTCTATTTTTTGTGAAAATCTTAATGCGGCTCACAGAAATCAGAATACATCTACTTACCAAGTTTCAACAGTATAGTTCTTATAGTTTCGGAAAAAAAGTGGCTGACATACGGTCAGACAGACAGACAGACAGACATGACGAATCCATAAGGATTCCATTTTTTGCCATTTGGCTACGGAACCCCAAAAACATCAGTATCCCAATTAAAATATTTCAATCAATATAATTTTTTATGTTTGTTTGTATTTGTTTTTATTTATAACTAGATGACCCGGTGAACTTCGTTTCACCTACTTATAATATAAGATCTAAGATCTGTGTTTCTTCTTAAGCCTACCCGGTTTTCCCGAACCTGGAGGATATGGCATTGCAAGACATTTGATTCCTAACTTGCCAGTTTCCATAAAATTTGACCATAACAGCTTAGATGACTCTCTTGCAGTTTGCCTGCCATGTCACGGACATGAAGCTATATCCGATCCGGGAATTCCTGACGCGGTCCTTCCACGAAACCTTGCGCATATTGTGCACCATATTCGACACCATGAAACGCAACTCCCGCACGTGTCGTCGCTCAAGTATTGACGATGCTTTACTAATGTATAAAACGGTCTAATCATCGATTTATAGCTTTGTCCTTTTAACTTTGGCGGAATTTTGGAGTCACAGATGACACTGGTTACCTCAAGCCACTTAGTCCAAGCTACTAAAATCTCGCAGTCGATGCTACCCGATGATCGAAGAACTGATCCCAAGTACATAAACCGCCCGTGCATTCGACCATATTCTTATTGTACTCGATCTTGACCGCATTCAGGTTCAGGCCATAGTTCTCAAGTGGTTTCTTCCATTAATTCACCCGTCGCACCAACTACCCCCTATCCGCATCCGCCAGTGCAATATCATCAGCATACATGAACCCCCATGAACCCACCGCAGAGGTAGTCCATTTGGATCCATAATACTACTTGACAATTCGTCTAATGTCACGAATATCTAATATATAAGAATATGTCTAATATGAACAAAATCAGACTAACGACTGATCCTTGGTGGACTCCGACGTTAATGGGAATTTTGTCTCTTCGACAGAGGTCTAAACTATGGAATTTGAATTTCGGTACATGTCTCTGATGATGTCGATAAAAGCCCCTGGTAGCCCTTTAGACCTCAGTAAAGAAAGTTCTCCCAATAAATTTGTGACTAAACGACAAATGTGAATTACAGATTTAAGTAATTTTGAATAAATAATGAGGAATCTAAAAGTTGATACTGTTGATTGTTGGCACTTGGTGGAACATTATTATCATAATGTTATAATAAAGCACTTGTACTATTCCACGTTATTATATTTAATATTACCGACCGGTTTAATGAGGAATCTGTTTTATTTTGTAATATAATCTTGGTCTTTGGAATACGATTTTGGTCTTACCATATGCGAAGTTATACAACTCTATGTGAATCCAAACCCCGTTCTGCGTTCAACCCATATTGTCTGGTACTATTCGCACTGCGGACGTTGATTACAATTGCAATCATTTTTGTAATTTCCAATGCGAGTGTTTATGAAATTTGCAGATTTCCATTATTTATTCTAAAGTACTGTAGAAAGTAACAGTCACTACATATTTCAACTCCTTTCTTGATGTCTATTAGTATTGTGTCATTTCTATGTCATTTCTGAGAAAGTCATATTTGACAACCAACAAATATGACGTCGATTCTTTGTGACAACGACACTATTGATAGGTAGGTTCGCCATCTTTGCTGTTATGACATTCGACTATAGTAGGAACACTTTGTATGGGAAATTAAAATAATATAAGATCTAAGATCTGTGTTTCTTCTTAAGCCTACCCGGTTTTCCCGAACCTGGAGGATATGGCATTGCAAGACATTTGATTCCTAACTTGCCAGTTTCCATAAAATTTGACCATAACAGCTTAGATGACTCTCTTGCAGTTTGCCTGCCATGTCACGGACATGAAGCTATATCCGATCCGGGAATTCCTGACGCGGTCCTTCCACGAAACCTTGCGCATATTGTGCACCATATTCGACACCATGAAACGCAACTCCCGCACGTGTCGTCGCTCAAGTATTGACGATGCTTTACTAATGTATAAAACGGTCTAATCATCGATTTATAGCTTTGTCCTTTTAACTTTGGCGGAATTTTGGAGTCACAGATGACACTGGTTACCTCAAGCCACTTAGTCCAAGCTACTAAAATCTCGCAGTCGATGCTACCCGATGATCGAAGAACTGATCCCAAGTACATAAACCGCCCGTGCATTCGACCATATTCTTATTGTACTCGATCTTGACCGCATTCAGGTTCAGGCCATAGTTCTCAAGTGGTTTCTTCCATTAATTCACCCGTCGCACCAACTACCCCCTATCCGCATCCGCCAGTGCAATATCATCAGCATACATGAACCCCCATGAACCCACCGCAGAGGTAGTCCATTTGGATCCATAATACTACTTGACAATTCGTCTAATGTCACGAATATCTAATATATAAGAATATGTCTAATATGAACAAAATCAGACTAACGACTGATCCTTGGTGGACTCCGACGTTAATGGGAATTTTGTCTCTTCGACAGAGGTCTAAACTATGGAATTTGAATTTCGGTACATGTCTCTGATGATGTCGATAAAAGCCCCTGGTAGCCCTTTAGACCTCAGTAAAGAAAGTTCTCCCAATAAATTTGTGACTAAACGACAAATGTGAATTACAGATTTAAGTAATTTTGAATAAATAATGAGGAATCTAAAAGTTGATACTGTTGATTGTTGGCACTTGGTGGAACATTATTATCATAATGTTATAATAAAGCACTTGTACTATTCCACGTTATTATATTTAATATTACCGACCGGTTTAATGAGGAATCTGTTTTATTTTGTAATATAATCTTGGTCTTTGGAATACGATTTTGGTCTTACCATATGCGAAGTTATACAACTCTATGTGAATCCAAACTTGTATTGTCTGGTACTATTCGCACTGCGGACGTTGATTACAATTGCAATCATTTTTGTAATTTCCAATGCGAGTGTTTATGAAATTTGCAGATTTCCATTATTTATTCTAAAGTACTGTAGAAAGTAACAGTCACTACATATTTCAACTCCTTTCTTGATGTCTATTAGTATTGTGTCATTTCTATGTCATTTCTGAGAAAGTCATATTTGACAACCAACAAATATGACGTCGATTCTTTGTGACAACGACACTATTGATAGGTAGGTTCGCCATCTTTGCTGTTATGACATTCGACTATAGTAGGAACACTTTGTATGGGAAATTAAAATTGTTGTTTTCATTATCTTTCTTGAATTTTTTTCCAAAATTTCTCACCGTTTAAACCTTCCCTGGGCTAAGACAAACATTTCAAAACCAAAATCAGCTAAATCGGTCTGGCCGTTCTCGAGTTTTAGCGAGACTAACAAAAAGCAATTCATTTTTATATATAAGACTAGCTGGCCCGGCGAACTTCGTACCGCCTAATTGTCAATGAATGTCGTGGTATACATATTAGTTGAACAAAATTTATGATGTCTTGAAATTAATATAATGAATAATAGAAAATAATAGAGAAGCACGATGGCGTCATTGCACGTGTCAGTCTAATTGTACACGCAAGTTAAGCAACGTCAACCGTAGCCTGTCCATGGATGAGTTTATATTATCTCGAGCTCCTCCGTGCTTCGGAGGGCACGTTAATCCGTCGGTCCCGGTTGTTATCATTAGATTATCTCGAGCTCCTCCGTGCTTCGGAAGGCACGTAAGACGTCGGTCCCGGTTGTTATCATTAGATTATCTCGAGCTCCTCTGTGCTTCGGAAGGCACGTAAGACATCGGTCCCGGTTGTTATCATTAGATTATCTCGAGCTCCTCCGTGCTTCGGAAGGCACGTAAGACGTCGGTCCCGGTTGTTATCATTAGATTATCTCGAGCTCCTCTGTGCTTCGGAAGGCACGTAAGACGTCGGTCCCGGTTGTTATCATTAGATTATCTCGAGCTCCTCCGTGCTTCGGAAGGCACGTAAGACGTCGGTCCCGGTTGTTATCATTAGATTATCTCGAGCTCCTCTGTGCTTCGGAAGGCACGTAAGACGTCGGTCCCGGTTGTTATCATTAGATTATCTCGAGCTCCTCCGTGCTTCGGAAGGCACGTTAATCCGTCGGTCCCGGTTGTTATCATTAGATTATCTCGAGCTCCTCTATGCTTCGGAAGGCACGTAAGACGTTTGTCCCGGTTGTTATCATTAGATTATCTCGAGCTCCTCCGTGCTTCGGAAGGCACGTTAAGCCGTCGGTCCTGGTTGTTATCATTAGATGGCAGTCGTTAAGCCAAGTGGCCTTTAGGCGGCTTGCAATTACTGGCGTCCGCCAACTCGCAGTTGAGCAGCGTGGTGGAGTATGCTCGAAACATATTCAGTTGAAGGAAGACCCGTATTTAATATTACCCAGCAGTGGCTAAATATTAAGTTCAGTATTTTACTATGTCACAAAATAAAGTACCATGACACTTGACAACCAATTAATATTCATTTTCAAGCATTCATTCATAGACAATTTTCAAAACAACAACAGACAACTTTCGCGACGTAAAAGTTAGACCAATCGATTTGACATTTAATTGAAAATCAATAAATATCCCAATCCGTTTTCAAATTTAATTTTTCGATAATTTTGTCAATGTTTTAATACTTATTATCCTATACCCACATTTCTGAACGCACGCATACATTTGACGTACGCACGTTAACGTCACGTTTGACAGGTCCGACATCCACGAACATTTTGTATGGAAAAATGATTTTTCTTTTATTTTATTTTTTTCGTAAATTTTCCAATGTTTTTAATAGTTATTCTGCTATTCTGGACGGAGACAAATCCAACAAATCAAAAACCATGGCAATCGGTCCAGCCGTTCTCGAGTTATAAGTGTTGTAACAAACACGACTTTCTTTTATTTAAATAGATTGTTTGCATGTAAAATAATTTTATGAGTTTATCAGAACTTTACTAGATGGCGCTGTTGCATTATTGAAACGCGTTATGGTTATTTACTTGAAAAGATGGATTTAGGTTTTGAAATAAAAATACTTCATTATTTGAGTCGATAAATCGTAACATAATTGTTACAATTTTTGTAGTCTTTCGTCCATTTTTAAGTTAGGAAGGATGATCGACTTATTAAATTATTGATTGAAATGAATGTTCATCCATCACTACTCAATTCACTCGCTACGTGACGGTGACGTACGTCATTAGTATTACGTCTTTTGTCACTATTCATACTTAGGGCCGAAACACAACCAACTACGTTGCGGTGCCGCGAAACAAAGCGTTCTACTTTGAATGTTGGTGGACGTATGTAAAAAAATAGCAAAAAGTGTTACACTTTGACGTTAAAGTTTGATTAATCGTTTACGTTTTATTACTTTTTCTACACTATATGCGGCGAGGTGCACGCCGCAAAATTCTGCGTAGCGGCGCGAATGACACTGCCAATTTTGGCGGTGCGGTGCCGCAACGTGGTTATGTGTTTCGGCCCTTAGGGCCCTATGCAAATTGCAAACTACTTCTTAGCATTTTTTTTTAACAAAATCAATATACTAGATGATGCTCGCGGCTTAATTAATTATTCAATCGTATTTATTATTATAAATTTTATATATGCATGACTTCGTAATATTTGCATGCCGATTGTTGGCGCAACACGCTTGTTCTATCGAATTAGGTATTATTAACCTATTATATCATTTCAGTTTTGAGAGATGCAGACATTACCGACGCTCTCGAAGATTCGGATGTGGATATTTTATCAGATGACAATGACAATGAACAGTCAGAAGAGCTACCTCCTGTGAGAGAATTTAGTCCAAGTGACACTGATTCAGGTTCTCTTTCAGAATCTGAAAGCGAATCTCGGTCGTTGTCAGAAATTTCTACTTCATAGCAAAATCGATGCAGATACCCAAATTGTAAAAAGCACACTACAGCGTTTTGCATAAAATGCGAATTTTTTTTGTGCAGTATCCGAAAAAGGAATTGTTTTCTAAAATTTCATAAAAATTTGTAACCATAGAGTAATAAGCTCTTCTCTTTATCTTTTTATTATTTTAATCTATGAAGGTAATATTAATATACAAGTGAGCTATTAATATATAGGTAATTTTCGTTTAATTTCAAAAGAAGTAAAAAATTATGTTTTGTTTTATTATTCTATTGGGACTGAATATGTGTGATAAAGAGAGAGATTTACTAATAGATCTAAGGAAACGTGAGGATAATCAGCTGACTGTGATTATTAACAATAAGTTCGAGATTGTGTTACTGATTAGATACTAAAAAGTAAAAACAACAATAGCAAATCTGCTGGCTGTGATTACTAAACCATATACTACTATTGTTCTTAATATAAGTTTAATTAATAACGTATAAAGATCTCAAAAATTGTTATGTTTTGATTAAATTCAGAATATTTTAGATAAAAATGGGTTTTTATTTCAATATTTCCGTAAATTTTGTAAAAAAACTTACTAAGTGTAGTTGGATTCGAGTTTAATTTCAGTAGTCATTGGGAACCGATGTTGTTTATACACAACATTGAGAAAATCCTAGTTTTCCACCAAAGATTTTTTATTTTATTTTTCCTGGTATCTATTAAGTTATTGTAGCCCACTGATCTGATTTTTATTAAATTTTCGAACTTAAAAAGTTCTGGGTCTCAGGAGGATAGGGTACGTGTATCACTTGTTCGAGGTAGACGTAGTCTTTAACCACTTTAATTGCTGAATTTTCAACAACCAACGCGCTGTATTCAGATTGTAGTTAAGTGTAACTATAATAAAGACTATACTAAGATAGTAGTGTAATATGCTTATGCCGTGGTTACGCGAAGCCCCTTAAACTGTAATTATACAGTGCTGTTGAATGTACATATTTCCTAATTTCTTTTCTATAAGACAAAAAATAAATTTGCAAAGTTAAAATGCTCAAAGAAACAACCACAACTCTTATGTCGCTGACAGCAGCTGATTACGGTTACTTGAACAGTTTAATAACAACATCTTAAATATGTAGTCAGAAAAATATATGAATTTAAACTCTTTTCTTTTACGGCCAATCTTTGAGCATTTATTTTACTCATAGCGAATTCTCAAAAGAAATGAAATATATAAGTAAAAATATATTATAGTATGGCCGTGATGAGCACAACGGCGTCGTTACGTGTCATCAGTCTAATCGATCACGCAAGTTAAGCAACGCTATCGTAGTCTGTGTATAGATTTTTCAATTAGAGCTCCTCCGTGGAGGACACATTACAACGTATCTCTCTCATTCTAATTCGTACGCTTTTTGTATATCCGTTCTTTTTACTCTTTGTCACTCGATTGAACTAAATGACGCAGTGAATTATATGGGACAAGAATGAGTGAGTGACAAAAACCGGCTTGTATGGTGAACTGGTACAATTGAACTACTCACTCAGGAACGAACTACACAAGTCTACAGCTCACCATTAAAAAAAGAGGAGAAAACAGTAACAGATAAAGTAAAAAAAGGCAATTTCATAGTTTCCTCATACAGTTCAAACAGTCATCTACTTTTATTAGTTACCAGAACTCGCATACATTAATGTTGACCACAACATAATAAAAAACAAAAATCAAAGTAAAATTATTTCTTCATGTAACTTTCTGTGACTTCAAATGAGTAGTAATAGGTTTTTTTTTAATAATTTGGTTTTCATAATACTTATTTATAGCTGAAAACAATCTTTCCATAGTGGTGCTGCTATGTGGTAGGCTTAGAAGTGTCACCAATTTTAAAATTTTGTTTTGGTCAAAAAGATAAATTGACATTTCTATCGATCGTTGATGAATCACTGATCCTTCTATCAAAAACAAATTGTTATTTAACGGCGGGATCACATATATTTCACAAATTCAAAGCTTGAAGGCTGTACCCACAACCAAAATGAACAAAAAAAAATTTATCGAGCGCGTCAGATTTTTTATGGGGATGTTAAGTGAACCTAAAAAAAAGCTCGTATATAATAATCTGACGATTTGGATGTGACGCAAACTCTCGGCCATTATTAGAATGTGCAAAAAAAAATCGCCATTTTGAAATACTCGAGCGCGTCAGATTAAGATATATGGTTCATCTTTATGCCCTAGACGTGCTGTCTCATAATCTGACGATTATCTGGAGGGATTCGCCTAATATGACAATTTTTTTGTTTTTTTTATTTTTTTATTTTATTGAACTTATTTAATTGAAAAGCTGAAGAAATAGCATGCAAATAAAACAGTGTATGTTTTTTAAGTAGACTACTTGTCTTGTCATCATCGTCATCATCATCATCAGCTTCATTGATTTTTTTTGCGTATTTTTTTTAGATTATCTTCATCGGTAGAATCATCATCTTCCTCCTCTGGCTCTATTTTATCCTCAGATTGCATAAGAAATCATTAAAATATTTAACGATTTTTTTAATGAATAACGTTTTTTTAATTATTGAAAAAAAAAGATATACTTTTCTGGAGTACCCTCAAGAATATCCGGTGTTATGACTACATCTTCATCATCATCTACGGAAAGGGGAATACAGGCATCACGTAGCTGCACACGCTTTAATCTTTATCGATTATTTTTTCTTACTTCGGCAGGAAATCGTCAGACTATATATTTTTCGTAAACCTTGAATTATTCCCTTCAAAATAAAAAAAAAGTTAGCCAAGCTTGGGAATGTCGAGTTGACATTTTTTTTACAACTTTGTAGCCCTCTCCTTTTTTTACGTCACTTGGAAATTGTCAGATTAGTGGAATATACACGTTTTAGCATGTAACTAACTCACACTACCTTAATCTGACGCGTTCGAGAACCTCAGATGATCAATTTCTTTTTACAGGCTTTTAATCGTGTACAGGGTATCTCCCTATATGTTAATCTGCCGCGCTTTAGTAACTCCCGAAATCCCCCTCTTGGGCTCCCCTACTCAGCTCGCATTGTTAGTTTGTTATGCTGTAAATAGACTATGGCTGTAATGAACCTTCCATGAGTTTATCAGAACTTTACTAGATGGCGCTGTCGCATTTTTGAATCGCGCTATGGTTGTTTACTTGAAAAGAAGGATTTAGTTTTTGAAATTAACATAAATTGCAATATACAGTTGTACCCAAACAAATAAAAAATTTTTTTATTCGTCCTTTGTTACTTTGTGAAGGATGATCGTTTCAATTATGTTATTGACCAATACTATCGATTGTATGTAATCAATTATTCGATTATAATTAAAATTAATATATTTGTCTAAATGCCCAATATAATCGATTATATCAATAGTATTGAATCGATTATGATATGATAACAATAAAATTATTATAGCAATATATAGATGGTATCGATAATTAAATCGATAGTATTTCTGTATTATTGAAATCGATAGTATCGATTATATCGAGAATATCGATACTATCGATAGTCTAATCGATAGTACGAGTGATTCTGGATGAACACAATGGATTAAACGATAGCCGATTATTTTGAAACACTACTCTTGAAGTACGCGGATATGCAGGATGCAGATTGCATTGCACTTTGCAGTTTTTGCACTACATCTTAATATTAGATTTGAGGAAATACCTATTTTTATTTATTATTGGTTAGGCAGGTTAGGTTATTTTTAGGTAATAACCGTGACTGTCGTTCCTAAAGCGGTAAAACGGGGTGAAAATGTCTGAAAATCGTCATAGGTATTGTTTTTATGGTTTATCGGGTCGCTGATTACGAAAACAACAACAATTTTGAATCCAACATAGCCGACATGACATACAATCACCCCTGTGGGGGTGCGGTGGGGTTAAAATGTCATAATATCAATGTGGGTGTTGATTCTATGATTTTCTGGGACGTCAATTACAAAAATGACATCGATTTGAAAATATCAACCCTTAGAAGGGTAAAATGGGATCAAAAAGTCTGAAAATCGTCATGTTTTTATGGTTTAAATGGTCGCTGATCACGAAAACAACAACGATTTTAAAAATCTACGTAGCTAACGTGACCAGCATCCTCTACTGAGGTGCGATGAGGTTAAAATGTCTATGTAACAATATATGTGTCGTTTTACGGGGTTTCGGAACGCCAATCCATACTAATATTATTTATGCGACAGAATGTCTGTTACCTCTTCACGCTTAAAACGTTGGACCGATTTAGATGAAATTTGGTTGTGAGATACCTTGAGTCCTGGGTAAGGACGAAGAAATTACGTATTATTGTTATTTATTTTACCCGTAGGGCGGTAACGTGACCATCATCCCCTATTTAGGTTACAATGCAAATGTATTGCAACTTTTCAAAAAAAATCTACATAATCCGTGAACGCGGCGCCGCGCGGCCCGTCGCGCAAGCGTATCACGCATGCTCGATCTGCAGATGGATTTATAAGTAAGAAATGAAGCTGTTAAATTAAGTTCATGGTTTTATTTAAAATATTATTATCATCTATTTCATGAGATTAGATAAAGTAGTGTATGAAACTGCACATAATTATGTCTTAAAATACTCGTGTGATGCTATTATCAAATTCGCCTTCGGCTCATTTGATAAACTCACACTCGTATTTTAAGAACCATTATAATATATATAATACTAGCGACCCGCCCCGGCTTCGCACGGGTGCAATGCTGATAATAAATGTACTACAGAAGGTCTTTGCGCTTTGTCCTATCCAGTCCTTCCCCAGTTATAAGCACACGCCGCCGGCTCCGCGGCCGGTACCGCCACAGCCGTTATGTCCCTGCATTTTAAATGTGTAATATCTTCTAAACTATTCATTTAAATTACATGCTGTGAAGGGCCATATTGATCTATATTAAATGCGCAATGTATTTAAGGTACTTAATTGGATAAGGATTAATTCTGTATTGCTTAAAATCGCTTCGTAAATAAGGCATTATTTCTTGTAAAAAGCAAAGGATAAAATAACGGTTATTGTGTGTTACCACTAAGAGATAGACATATACCATCGCGAACTTTTTTGTAGACCATTTTAAGGTGAACAATACTGTACTACATTATTTTGATCTATCTCGTTGGGTTCAGCCAGCGTTTGCAATGAAAGAGCAAAAAAATGTGTTTATTTACGACATCACATTAGAAACCTCTAAATTATCAGTGTTTTTCTACTATGTTATGCATATATTATACATATAAACTTTCCAGTTGAATCACTCTATCTATTAAAAAAAACCGCATTATAATCCGTTGCGTAGTTTCAAAGATTTAAGCATACATGGGGACATAGGGACAGAGAAAGCGACTTTGTTTTATACTATGTAGTGATAATAATAACAGTTTCATAAACGTGTTATGCTCTGCAGCAACGCCCCCTGTTTGTATCGCGATCCAACCTATTGCAGTTTAATGTACGAAAGACGAAGACTACTATTATGGTTGTATTGTATTAAAATTAAAACTTGGTACTTAATTATTTTCTTCTTATGACAAATGACGCTTTGCATTTTGTTTATTCGATTGACAGACCCATAGTATCTTTTTTAAATGTATAATTTTGGCAAGTTTATATCTATAATTCCATCATAATATATAATTTATGTCACTTAGAAAAATAAATTATATTTAAATTTCAAAATCTCAAGATTAGAAGAGAACATATACGGCTCTATATAAGTCGGAAGAAATGAGTGAAACGGGACGATTACCTGCGTTTCACCTACGTTCACTAGTGTGCGGATCATTCTAAGCCGCTACCCCATAGTAGTGCGGCTGGGAATGAAGGCCGTCTTTTTCAAAGTATAAGATTCGGGTAGCAATCAAACAGAGTAACGTTGTAATAACTATATTTGCAGATAACACTTCTATTCACTTCGACAGTTGTTCATCAAAAGCCCTCCATTTTCATTTTCCCTTTCTTTTTATACAAAAGTACAGTTTTACGTTTTATTTATGATTTTAACAGTTTTCAACAATGAGATAATATTAGAATTCAAAGTAATATTTTTAGAGAGCTTAGCAAACATTATTTTACATTTTAGAGACGGTTTTGTAATAATTGAAACAATTTCCTAGTCGATAAATCGTTACTTCTATTATTAATGTTTAAATTCTAATATTACCTCGAATTGTTGTGAAACTGTCGTATAATTTAAGTACAATTTTAGAGAATGCTTTTTATGGTTTAGAGAAGATTTTAGAATAAGAGGAATAATAAATAAGATAATTTGCTAGTCACTCAATTGATAGATATTGATACTATTATTATTTGAATTCTAAAATCATCTCTAATTATTCTACAAACTATCGCTTAATCAATAAAATACTTTTAGAAGAGGTATACATGTCGTTGTATATCCAGATAATCTAACATTCGGCCTTTCCTGACATTAAGTTTGGCCTCAAACTTCAATACAGATTAAGAATATAACTGAAAATAATTTATGTTAACTACTTAAATGTTAGTGAACCTTCGAGTTAAATAAAATACCGATGAAATAAAATACCGATGGATCTATCGACATCAAATATTTTATTTCCATTAAAGATAAAATACCGATTGATCTATCAAAATCAAATATTTTATCTTGTTATAAGTCTAAATAACAATAATTCCTCATACATTAGAGTCAAATAATCAAGACAAATAAAATATCGATGGATCTATCAACATCAGATATTTTATTATCACATAAGGATAAAATACTGATTGATCTGTCAAAATCAAGTATCTTATCCTATTTAAAATTGATCACATTCATTTGACATAAAATATCGATGGATCCATCAACATCAGATATTTTATTATCACTTAGGGATAAAATACCGATTGATCTATCAAAATCAAGTATTTTATCTCTACATACTCATAATTTTCGAATCAAATAAAATACCGATGGATCTGTCAACATCGAATATTTTATTAGTACCACAGACAAAATACCGATTGATCTGTCAAAACCAAGTATTTTATCCTGTCAAAACCAAGTTATCATTAGTTAAATTACTTTCTAGTCGTAACAAAAGATCAGTTTGTCAATATCAAATATTTTATTCTCATTAATTTATACATTACGTTTTTGAAAGCAATCACCACTTTAATATTATGTAACGCCTATATAGTCTAATTAATCAATTTCTTTTTATATTAAAATTAAGTAACTTATAACGTAGAATATTATCGTAGTACCTACATTCATTAGTATATATATCGTAATACATATTTGTTTTCTATCAGTGTTTCAATCATTATACCCTTAGCCACTTATTGATTTTATTTTATAATATACGATCGTAACCATTTATGTTTCTGTCTCAGTGCTACTACTACTACTACTGCATTTGTTTTCAGAACCATCATCATTGTAAGTCGATATCCAAGGTTTAATGCGGTCTGCTGCCCAAACGTTACTATAGTTTTTATATGTTATTTTTGTACCAGGTATGCTTGATACTTCATATCTATCATTTTCGAGGACATTAGTGATTCTAAAGGGTCCTGTAAATTTTGGGAGTAATTTTTTACTTTTCCCTTCATTATGTGGAACGGGTTTTAAGACTTTGACCAAGTCTCCCACCTTATAAATTTTTGCCATAATCTTATTTTTATCATACCTAATCTTTTGTTTTATTTGGTCTTTCTCAATGTGTTCACTTATTTGTTTTCTTACATCGTCTATTTCATCAATTTGTCGCGTTTCATTTAAAATTGAACTGAATACATTATCTCCCTTGCTCACCATTTCTATACCGAAGAGTGCTTTCGACGGCGTTTTACCTATTCCTTTATTCATGGTATTATTTAATCCCCATTGTAGTTTATTTAAGGCTTGATCCCAATGTTTCTCTCCTAATTTATCTGTGTATGCGGTCAAAGCATCTAACACGGTTCTGTAATATCTCTCCACTTGGCCATTGGCTCGTGGACAGGCTACAGCGTTAAGAATATGATTTATTTTAGAATCCTCGATAAAATTTTTAAATTCGTTGGAAGTAAACGATGTTCCTCGGTCTGATATCAACCTATTAGGAAAACCAAAGCTATAGAAAACTTCTCCCAGAGCTCGTATAGTAGGGGCAGATTTAAGACATTTTAAAGATTTGAGTAGGCAAAACTTAGTGAAACCATCGACTATCACCAGAAGATAAGAATTTCCTTTCGCACTTTTGACAAAAGGTCCTAAGTGATCAATATGTACAGTGTCAAATGGCTTATCAACCTTATGAATCGAATGAAGCAGTCCTTCTTTAGGTCCTGAAGGTTCTTTGCTATATGCACATTCTAAACAAGAGCGAACATATTTTTTAATGAATCGTTTCATTTTTGGAAACCAAAAATCATTTGTAATTTTATTTATTGTTTTCTCTACACTAAAGTGGCCAATGTCATCGTGGTTTAATTTACATAACTGAAAACGGGCAACTTTTGGTACTACCCATTTTAGCTGGTCACCAACCTTTCGAAAGAGCTTATTGTTTTTAAGTACATAATTTTTCTTAACCTCCGAGTATTCGGTATCCTCCAAGATTTTCCTAATTCGTTGGGATTCTGAATCTTCTAACTGTAACGTAAGTAACCAGTCTTCTTGACTTATTCTAAGAATCGAAGGGACAACATCGTGATCATCGTTCGATTCGTAAGGTTGTGGATTTCGGCTAAGAGCGTCTACATGGGACATTGTGTGGCCAGGTTTATACTCTATGTCAAGGTCAAACTCTTGGATTGCTATCCACCAGCGTGCAATTCGTGGTATTAGATCCCTTTTAGTGAAAGTAGACCTCAGAGCAGCACAATCAGTGATCAATGTGAATTTAATCCCTAAGAGATACACTCTAAATCGTTGGAGTGATGCTACAACTGCCAGTGTTTCCAACTCATATGCATGATATTTCTGTTCATCTAATGTAGTTTTTCGACTGAAATATGCTATTGGGTTTATTTTATCACTATGGCTAGTTTTTTGCAGTAATATTCCAGCTATACCATTTTTGCAGGCGTCTGTATGTAAGTAGGTCTCATTTTTCGGATCATATATACCTAATACAGGGCGTTCGATTAATTTTTCTTTAAGTTTAACGAATGCTTCCTGTTGTTCCGTACCCCAACACCACGTTATACCTTTTCGCGTTAGGTCTGTGAGTGGCCTAGCTATAACCGCAAAATTATATATAAATTTCCTGAAATAACTTGCCAAACCGATAAACTGTCTGACTTCGTGAACATTGCAGGGCGTTGGAAATTGTTCTACAGATAAAATTTTTGCTTTTCCTGGTCTGATTCCGTGCTCGCCTATCTCATAACCAATATATTCTAATTCTTCTTGGAAAAAATTACATTTTTGTAGATTTAAAGTAAGTTTAGCGTTCCGTAGTAATTTAAAAGAGTTTTCCAACCGTTCAAATTCCTCATCAAAATCTTTTCCGGGTATAAGTATATCGTCCATATATGCAAGAGCGGAATCAAACCTGGAATTACCTAGTACGTGATTAATTGTTCGTTGAAATACTGCTGGAGAATTGACCAGCCCAAAGGGCATTTTCTTAAATTGAAAAAGACCGTCTGGGGTGATAAATGCTGTAAGATGTCTACAGTCTTCTCTAATGGGAATCTGATAATAACCACTAGCTAGATCGAGACTTGTATAATATTTATTTCCGTTAAGCATGTCGAGTTGATCATCTATTCTTGGCATTGGAAAATGATCCTTTATTGTCCTACGATTTAGTGCTCTGAAATCCACACACAAACGGTAACCACCTGATTTCTTTTTTACAAGTATAATAGGGCTGGCATAAAAGGAGTTTGACTCTTCCACAATATCATTTTGTACGAGTTCATTAACCATATCTCTGACTATTTCTCTTTCTGCATAGCTTAGTCTGTAGGGGCGGTAAACAACAGGCGTGGTATCATTTAATTCTATATGCATTTCGGTTGTATTAGTGCATCCAAGCTCAGACAGATTTTGTGCAAAGCAGTCTCTGTACTTATTTATTAATTCAAGGATTGATTGCTGCTGTTGTTGATTTAAGTTAGAATTAATCTTAAGTTCCGACATTGTTATAGGTGTCGCTATATTGTTACTACTTGTAATTTGCCTACAGGTTAACTTAGGACAACTTTGTGGTGGTCTTATTGAGCCAATTTTATCTCCACGTGTTAGTATAACATCCTTGTTTAAAAACATAGGGGCTTTAGAAAAATTGCAAACAGCTATTTGACATTTCCCATCTTTAACACTATAAACACCTCCCATGACATAGTAATTTGCATTTTCTAACTTCCTAAAGCTATCTTCTATGTAAACTTCACAAGTAGAATGGTAGTCATCTATGCATTTAATAAAATCAAATTTATCTACAACAGTATTCATTTTAATTCTTAATACAAGTTTTTCGTTACATTTGTCTTCAGTCTGTAGGTTAGTTAAGTCGTCCGAAAGTTTTCTTTTTAATATATTTAACTTATCGTGAGTTTTAATGACTAGAACGTCTTCCCTTTCTGTGAAATCTTGACCAATCAATAAGGATTCAGTAAGTAACGAGGAATCTACAATGTAAGCGTCAATTTCTGCCTCAATCTCATCAATGCACAAATTCAACCGTGTTCTGCCCAAGGGAGTAGAGGAGCCATTGCCAAAACCGCGAATGTGAGGGATGTCATTCTCATATTTGGGCAAAGAGTATTTCTCTACAATATCTTGTCGAATCAACGTGCATTCGCTTCCAAAATCTACGTAACTACTAACTTTGATCGAATTATTTATAGATGCAGTTTTATAATATTTAGAATCCGATCTTGTTTTTTGCGTGAACATAGTTTTCTTATCGGAAGGTTTGTTATTATTACGGTTAGGGTTCTTGAAGCAATCACTAAAAAATTCCAAGATGATCTCATTAACACTGATTGGAACCCAGTACTTTTAGAGCAAGATATAGATCGAAAGCTTACAGCCTTTAATGAGATTATTACTGCTATCTTTGACAAACACGCCCCTGTCAGAAATATTCGTGTAAAACATTTCCCGGCTCCCTGGCTCACTGATGATCTTAAAAAACTGATGGCCAAACGTGACAGAGCTAAAATAAAATTGCGACACAATTGCACGGAGGAAAACCGGGCAAAGTACATTGCTTTGCGTAACCATTGCAACAAAATGTGCAGAAATGCTAGGCGGAAGCACATTCACCAGTCTATAGAAAACTGTTCACCTGGTAAAATGTGGAAGTTTCTCAAAAGCGTGGGTGTGGGGAAAGCTCCAACCAACCTCATTAGTAATGTAGACCTGAACGCGTTAAACAAACATTTTAGTGCATCTCCAATATCCTTGACTCCGGGTATCAAACAAAATACACTAAAACATCTAGCTGATTCCCCTACAATTAATTGCCCTCAATTTGTAATTCCAAAGATCACTCCCGGGGAGGTAATTAAGATTATTGATACTATTAAGTCTCGAGCTGTTGGTAATGATCTTATCTCACTTGATATGGTTCAGTTGGTGAAGGAAGAAATTGCGCCTATTCTTGCGGACATTATTAACTGCTCCTTGGTATCTGGGGTTTTTCCTAGCTCATGGAAATTAGGCCATATCATCCCATTTCCTAAGAAGCCTAATCCCTCATCCTTTTCCGAATACCGGCCAATTTCTATTCTCCCAGTACTATCTAAAGTTATGGAGCACTTTGTTCATCGATGCTTAACAAAACATCTACAGCAGTTTAATCTATTAAATCAATATCAGTCCGGATTCAGAGGTGGGCACAGCACCGTTTCAGCTCTTGTCAAGGTCACTGATGATATTCGTTGTAACATTGATAATAAAAAGCTAACAATTCTTTCTCTTCTAGATTTCACTAGCGCGTTTAACTCAGTTGACTTTGACATAATGCTTCAAGTACTTAGAACATATAATTTCTCACCTTCTTCACTCGCATGGTTTGGGTCTTATCTCGTGGGCCGGCGTCAACTGGTGAAGGTCGATGAGTGCAGATCTGACTGGTGCGAGCTGACTGCTGGTGTCCCTCAGGGCGGCATACTCTCTCCTGTGCTCTTTGCAATGTTCATTAATGACATTACTACATCTATCTCCTCTTCTTATCATATGTATGCCGATGACCTTCAAATTTATACCGCTGCCCCTCTGGATAACTTTGCACAAGCTATTAAAATTATCAATGCTGACCTTGCTGCAATTGCAAATTGGTCCCTAAATTTCGGTTTAAAAATTAACCCTGCAAAATCCCAGGCCATTATAATAGGAAGTCCTTATTTTATTTCCAAACTGGTAACCAGGACAATACCTAGCATTGTTTTCTCAGGTACCATTATTCCTTTCTCTTCATCTGTACGCAATCTAGGTATTGTCATGGATCAAACATTGTCATGGGCGCCTCAGATCAGCGAGGTTAGTCGTAAATTATTTGCGTCGCTTCATTCTTTGAGACGGCTGCAAGATTTTCTACCTTTCAGTACTAAAGTGATGTTGGCACGCTCCCTTCTCCTTCCCTTATTGGATTATGGTGATGTGGCCTATCTGGACCCGACTGAAGAGCTGTTTGATAAATTGGAGCGTCTACAGAACCTATGTATCAGATACGTTTTCGGTTTGCGTAAATATGACCATGTCTCACGTTTTCGTAAGCAGCTCGGTTTGCTTCCCATTAGGCTTCGGAGAGACTTCCACATACTCACTCTTCTTTTTAACGTGCTATTTAATCCATCTGCTCCTCTATATCTAAGGGAACGATTTCGGTTTCGTGAGGTTGATTGCCGTCTGCGTTGTTCAGGGACTCGGATTTTGGACATACCTACTCAAAACACCAATGCGTACACAAATTCTTTCACAGTAAGATCGACAAAAATGTGGAACGCATTGCCTATTGATGTTCGGATGGCTCCTACGTTATTGTCCTTCAAAAGTGGATTAAGAGGATTCTTTACTGATGAGACTTGAAGTTACTTAATATTTTTATTGCTTATGTACTATTGTTTCATAATTTAGTTATTTGTGTATTTTATTTATTTATTTGTTTGCAAATTACCCTTTCTAATTTATTACTCGATGTTCTACTGACTTGCCAATCACTGTAGTATCCACTCCACGCAGTTACTCTAAGGTTGACTGGAAGAGATCCCCATGTGGGATAAGTCCGCCTTTGTATCCCTTTATTTTACATGTACTCATTTGTTGTAATCTGAACAATAAAGATAATACAAACAAACAAACAAACACTAGCTTTATGACCAACCCGGTGGCAGTAGTCGCATCTTATTATAGGTTTAGTGCATTTGTTAGATGTATGACCCTTCTCGTTACAATTAAAGCAAGAGATTTCCGTTAGATTTGATCGACATTGATTACTACGATGTCCAGTTTTGTGACATTTAAAACATGTGATTTCGTTGGGAGCGGTCCCATTACCTATTCGTTTTAACAAGCGGGTGTTAGTTTCTTTACATAAGTCTTTAAGGAATTTAAGTAAATTCTCCGGATCCTGGAATCTCGCAGAAGATGCACTAGCTCTAATCATCCTATCGTCTATCCCAAATATAAGGCAATCAACTGCCTTTTTGCCTGTAATACCACATGAATTTAATAACATGACTTTTTCATAATAGTATTCGTCAACCGATTCTCCTAGTCTCATGCGTCGTTCTAACATTTCTGTTAATAATGCACCATAATTGCTTTCGGACGGGAAGGCTCTTATTAGTCGGTCCTGCCATTCGGTCCATGTCAGGAGTATGGTTTGAAGACCTTCATACCATTTCCTAGCATGGCCGCCTAGTTTGGGTAACGCATAATGAACAGTCTGTTCGTCAGACCAATTATAAATTTTCGCGCATTCATTAACCTTGGCTATCCACCCTTCAATGCGCTGATTTTTCTGTACAGGATCAAATGTAGGTATAATATTTTTATCATAAGTCATTTGAGAATTAGGTCGTGTAAAATTTTGAATTAATTGTGCAAGATCATTAATATTAAGAGACAAATTACATTTACTGGTATCCGATTCAACTGGAGCTGCAGACTCTAGGGCAGACTGCTGTGATGATTCTGCATGTGTTGCTTGCCTTGATACTGATGGCGCTCGTAGTGGCACTGCATCCAGCGCCGGAGCCCGATGCTGACGAGACGACTCTGCATTCATCGCTGGCGTATCTTGAAGTAGCTCTGCACTCACTGGTACGACAGCTGCTGGCAAATTCAGCGGCACTCGCACTGGCGTTAAAGTTAACTGTCTATCCTGGAAAATACACAATAGTGCAATATGTATTTGAACCATTGAAATCACACGGATAGGAAGTACCCTTAGATTTAAATGATCTCAACAAGCATTTTTGCACGTCATCTGTTGGTCTTGATCCGCTTAGAAAACTATCCACGTTAACATATCTCAATAGTCTCCCAAAATTTGATAGTGAAACATTTGAGCTCGGAGAAATAACATCAGCTGAAGTGGTCAAGATTATAGGCTCAATAAGTTCCAAGGCAGTTGGTGATGATAACATCGGCTTGGACATGATAGATCCCATAAAAGACATAATTGCTCCCTACCTTGCTGATATACTGAACTCCTCAATCTCACTTGGAATCTTTCCATCAGCCTGGAAGAAAGCCCACATAATTCCTTACCCCAAAAAATCCGATCCAACCTCCTTTTCCGATTTTCGCCCTATTTCAATCCTACCCGTCCTTTCCAAGGTGCTGGAGCACTTTGTGCATCAGCGCCTAACTATCTACCTGCGAAAACATAACCTATTGTGTGAGCACCAGTCGGGATTTCGTGCCGGGCATAGCACGGTGTCAGCCCTTGTAAAAGTCACTGAAGATATTAGAAGTAACATTGACAATAAAGAATTAACTGTTCTAGTTCTACTTGATTTCACCAATGCTTTTAATACAGTGGATTTTGATATATTGCTTGGTATGATAGGCACTCTTAATCCATCTCCTAATACACTTTCATGGTTTATGTCCTATCTTACTGGTAGAAATCAACTGGTGAAGAGTGATGACGCCAAATCCGACTGGTGTGAGGTTAAAGCAGGTGTTCCACAAGGGGGAGTACTCTCACCTATATTGTTTTCTTTTTACATCAATAGCATTGTGTCTTCTCTCTCCTCTTCTTATCACCTATATGCTGATGATCTTCAAATATATACGTCTGCTTCACTTGATGATATAAACACGGCTATAAATGTCATCAACAATGATCTTTCCATCATTAGCAAGTGGACTAATGACTATGGACTAAAAATTAATCCTTCAAAATCTCAAAGTATTATAATTGGCAGTTCTCATTTTGTTTCTAAGTTAAACAGCGTGGTATGCTCAAATATTTTTCTTGATGGCGTAATAATTCCTTTTTCTACCACAGTCAAAAATTTAGGCATCATCTTCGATCAAACGCTGTCGTGGGCCCCTCACATCGGTGAAGTAAGACGTAAAACATATGCTTCCCTACATTCATTAAAACGGTTACAATACTTTCTCCCCATTAGTACTAAAAGTCTACTTGTGCGTTCCCTTTTGCTTCCTATTCTAGATTATGGGGATGTGGTATATATAGACCCCACTGAGGAACTACTTAATAAATTAGAGCGTATCCAAAATGTATGTATCCGATATGTTTTCGGGGTGAGGAAGTTCGATCATATCTCGGAATTTCGCAGAAAACTTAATTTACTGCCCATAAGACATCGCAGAAATATTCATACCCTTACGCTCCTTTACCAAGTCTTATTTAATCCCTGTGCTCCAAACTATTTACTAGCAAAATTTAAGTTTCGCGAAACGGATAGCCGTTTGAGATCTAGCAATAATCCAAAGTTAAACACCCCCTCATACAACTGTCATTCCTATGCCAAATCTTTTACTATAAAGGCTGCACGACTTTGGAATTCTCTGCCCGTTGATGTGAAGATGGCCCAAACTATTCAATCTTTCAAGTCTAAATTGCTGAAGCTCTGGACTGAACCTTCGGACATGTCAAGCTAATGATATATATTAAACTAGTATTTATTGTGTATGTATGTATGTATTATATGTATGTATTGTATTTTATTTATTAATTATGTACTGTATTGTGTAAGTATTATTCATGTATAGTATGTATTGTTTATATATATATATATATATATATTTAAGTTCCTAGAAAAATATTTGTACAAAGTTATTGTAAAGTGCTTTCATATATCTACCTTGCAAAATTAGTAAACTCCTGTGAACATTCCATGGTTGACTGTAAGAGATCCCTGATGGGATAAGTCCGCCATTGTACAACATGTTTTTGCATATGCTTATTTGTTATTGTTGTATTACAATAAAGTTTTTACAAACAAACAAACCCTTTAAAATTAACTATAAAGAGACATATATATATATTATTATATATATATATATATTATATATATATATATATATATTATATATATATTATATACACACATATTATATATATAATATGGACCAATACACAACGCGCAGATATATGCATTATACAAACACTATATACCATATGCGTATATATAGCATACCATATACTACATATGATATACACCACACATACACGATATTACATTTTTACTATTACTGGTAGTCTACACTGAAACTGCTCAAAGGTTAAAAAAAAATTGATTTTCTCCTGTAAGCTACCAGTCTACAGTCAATGAATCGAAAAATTATTTTTAAAATAACAATAAGAAAAAAGAAAAAAAAAAAAGATATAGTAATAATAACGAAGGAAAGAAACAAAAAAAAATTGGTTCCAAGAAATAAAATCAAAAAGAGGTGAATACTTGCCTGCACTGTATTTGCATCAATTCCTGTAATAAGCTGTCGATTTATACTACCCTGTGACATTTTAGAATGCCGCGAACGACGCTTCTTGCTTTTATAACGATTTCTAGTTTCACGACTTCTTTCTGAATAAGAGGAACTATCCTCCGAGCTGGTACTGTAACGGCGACGGCGCTTATAACCACGCCGCCGCGAATGCCTTGAGCGGGCGCGTGAGCGACGTTCATGATATCTGCTGCTGTTATCACTAACCATTCTAATTTTCCAAATCCACTTCTGATATAAGATTCGGGTAGCAATCAAACAGAGTAACGTTGTAATAACTATATTTGCAGATAACACTTCTATTCACTTCGACAGTTGTTCATCAAAAGCCCTCCATTTTCATTTTCCCTTTCTTTTTATACAAAAGTACAGTTTTACGTTTTATTTATGATTTTAACAGTTTTCAACAATGAGATAATATTAGAATTCAAAGTAATATTTTTAGAGAGCTTAGCAAACATTATTTTACATTTTAGAGACGGTTTTGTAATAATTGAAACAATTTCCTAGTCGATAAATCGTTACTTCTATTATTAATGTTTAAATTCTAATATTACCTCGAATTGTTGTGAAACTGTCGTATAATTTAAGTACAATTTTAGAGAATGCTTTTTATGGTTTAGAGAAGATTTTAGAATAAGAGGAATAATAAATAAGATAATTTGCTAGTCACTCAATTGATAGATATTGATACTTTTATTATTTGAATTCTAAAATCATCTCTAATTATTCTACAAACTATCGCTTAATCAATAAAATACTTTTAGAAGAGGTATACATGTCGTTGTATATCCAGATAATCTAACAAAAGTAAGCGATTAATTAAACGGCAATGACGCGGCGTCGTGATATTTTAAATATTCGTATTAGAGGAAGTTTCCAGGGCTGCCATACGTCACTCATTTTCTGATTTTTTATTATTTTTTATATTAGCTCAGCATATTGGCTCCGCTTCGCCTGATGGTAAGCGAAAAGAGGAGCCACAATCGCATCGGCATCGAACAAGAGAACCTTGATGTCTTGTTAGTTAACGCTGCCATACTGGCATACAAGATGCTAGTTCACGTTTTGCTTGAAGGATCCCATATTGTATGAATGAGGAAACACATGTGCCGGCAACGCGTTCCACTTTTTAATGGTGCGACTTAGATAGGAGTTGTCAAACATTTTAGTACGCAAATGAATGATCCCAACCGTGAACTTGTGATATCGCGAGCCTGCACATGACGTTCTGTGACGAAAGGGGAGGAAGGGATAAGGGAAAATAGTTCTTCAGAACACTCACTATGATATAAGCGGTAAAATACGCTTAGTGAGCCAATATCCCTGTGGAGCTGAAGAGGTTTAAGATTCTTGGTAACCTCTTCGTCTTCTGAATAAAAAGTGCATGATTGAGTAGTGTTAGGGTGTATCGTATGACTACCTGCTACCTTGGCCAGACGTCCATTACCGTACCAACGCTGTAACCACCATGGGACCGCTAGTATCATATTATGTAAAAATCATCTATCAGAATTTAAATGAGGTAGTAGGGTTTTTACGTACCTTGATTGCCTGATACCTGGTCAATGGTCGTCAGGCCAAGGTATATGTACTATACTTAAGGAGCTTGTACTATATTTAAGGAGCTAGATATAAATTTCATGATGAAATATTTGACAACCAATAAATATTCTTATAATTTTAAATAGTTGTTTCGGCCAACTTGACAGAATTTTAGAAATATTTTAAAAAATGGAAAAAATCACCATCAAAAATAGAATTTTTCCATTTTTAAAAATATTTAATAACCTATCAATATCTCAATCCATTTTCAACTGTCACTATTTGTATGGGAAAATTTTTTTTCTTATATTTTATTTTTTTCATCCATTTTCCAATGTTTTAATACGTAGACAAAACCAAAAATACAAAAAACTAAAAACAAAAAAAAAACTAATATTATATTTGGTTAATCTAGGAATACAATAACATTTTGAATAAGTCTGCTAGGTTTAAGTGTATTTCGGGGATATTATCACTTTTCTTTCGTGAATAACGACTTATTTCTGAAGACGTACATACATGCCAACTTCATAAATATACAAAGACGGGAGGGTTATATATACTACGTCAATGAAATCGCAACGCTTGCACGCGTGGTTCCGTGTCAGAAAGGAGAAGATAGTTCTTCAAAGCTAAGGTTGCCATCCGTCCGGGTTTCCCCGGATTTGTGCTAGTTTCTAGGGCGTCCGGTGAGCGTCCGGATTTCATTTGTTGTCAAGGGTAAAAAGTTTTAAATCATTACCGCCGGTAAGTTAGACAGTTGAAATTTTCACAGATGATGTTTTTTTTCTTTTGCCGCTATAACAACAAATACTAAAAAACATTATAAAATAAATATTTAAGGGGGCTCCCATACAACAAACTTGATTTATTTGCTCGATATTGATAACGGCAACAGGTAGACATTTGAAATATTCCCAGAATATTTAGTTATATATTCTCTTTATAAATGCATACGTAAATTAAATTAAAATAATTATTTCAGGGGGGCTCCCATACAACAGACATGATTTTTTGGCCGTTTTTATAGATAATGGCACGGAACCCTTCGTGCGCGAGTCGGACTCGCACTTGGCCGGTTTTTATTATAGATAATGGTACGGAACCCTTCGTGCGACTCGCACTTGTAATTGGCCGGTTTTTTTGCTCCCTTGGTTCGCCTGTGGCCCGTCTATATATAAAATGACATAGAGTACAGGCACGTTCATAAATCAAGGTTACTCCCGTCAGGCAAAGGAATGTTTCGCTGTACGAAATCCCAGTACGTAGTACTATTACTTATACTGTGGTAAGGTGGTGATTATGTATGTTCGTGCTTGCAAACGCAAGCGGAGCTGCTGGCAGCTAATAAGTAAGCGTGTACAAAACAGAACAATATTTTCATATTGTTTGTATGTGAACGACACAAACAGGGTAAAAAATGACGCAAACAAAAGTTTCAGTTATATAAGTCCCTTATTTTGCGTCGGAGATTTAAAATATTGTGTCACAACAAAGTTCGAAAATAACTTTTTACTTCTAGAATGTTAATAATGTCATTCCATTTTATTTTGTCGTTACGTTTACGTACGTTTGCACCAAACAATTTAATTTAATGTAATATGTATCACTTGTGAGATACATTGTGTTTTCATGCGATTGAATAAACAGAATGACTTCATTCTGTTTATTTAAAACAAAAGATTTTTAATATTGACATGGTCCCTATAAGATTTTGTTAAGTTAGCTAATTACGTAATACTTAAGACAGAAGGTCCCTTAAGTAGGGACTGAATTAATTAACTGACTTGGTATTACATGGATCTCATAACTTTTTACGGTAGACGATCTGAGTTGCGAGACTTGGTTTTTTTTACAAGTTATGTTTTTGATGGCATATGTTCTTCATATTTTTAAAAAACCACATAGATTTTTTGAAAAAATAAGAAGAACATATATTATTTTTATATTGAGTTCATGACATTCCAAATTTTGTTATCGAATATTTTATTAGTTTCATTTACCTTTTTCTTTCTTGATACAAAAAGACTCTTAGAACTATGAAATTCATATTTTCTATTTGAATAAGTCTCTGAATAGCAATGTCTTGACTTTATATAAGTTTTCGTTTGTTTGATGTGCTAATAAAAATATTATTTGCTGAGAAAAATCTTTAAAGACCCGCAAAACAATGTAATAAGATAGGTCTGTTATGAATAAAATGTTTTTTTTTGTTTCGATAACAAAGATAGACGAGCATTATTAAGACGGCGGGTGCTAAACATGCATATGTCCCGCCTGATTTAAAGCGGTTACCATAGCCTACGGGTTCTTAAACTGTGCGCCGTGGCGTCCTGATGTGCCCTATAAAGCAAAGTAAGGCGTTCTGAGGCGCTCCTCTTTACGGTTCTCTGGAAACTAAACCACAGTATTACTATTTTTCATAATCCTTTTTGATTACATTGCTAGGGCGCCGAGACTAAGATTAAATTTGCAAATTTGCCGCGGGCTGCAAAGTTTGGGAACTCCTGCCATAGCCTATAGACACTTGTCATGCAAAAACTATTACTCAATGGCATGCTCGCTACTAACATCTCTTTACTTCTGGTAATCTTGTTCGCTCCTAAGAATACAACAAACCACAAAGGTGTTGTTTGACTGCTATTTTATGTTATGAGGAGGTACAAAAAAAAAGGTGCTGTCCGAATAGTATTCTTTTCTTTTTTAAGAATTAAAGAGAGGTACGGCTCGAAATTCCCTACCTCTCTTTAATGTATGGATGGAGTTCTTCTAAAATGGAGTGAGGAGGTTTTTACAGGATCCGCAATGCGCGTGTGTTGTTTCTAGTGAAGATGTTTTCCTTTAGATCGGTTCAAAGAAAACTCTTATTGTTGATGACAGTAGTCAGGTCTGCGATGAAATGAAAGTCAGCACTTTCCTCGGAACGATTGCAAAGTCTTTCTCTCAACATCAATTTATTTTTAGGATTACTCAATATGTATGCAATTTGATCTACGCTACTTTGCGTGCTTCCGCCGCCAGTTAGTTAATGAAAACTATATGACAACCACCCACTGCATGCAACTGCTGTGGCCGCTTTGGTCATCTCTGCTCCAGCTACTGCAGTTGTCTCTGAGACTTTCCAACATCTGAAACAGAAGAAAGATGCCGCCGCTACCATCTGTAGATGTTGATCGTTAGAATATCAACTAAATATTAGCATTAGTAATAAAAACAAAAGTTTGTAGCACAAGCGTCTGTAGGCTGTGGTTACAGGTTTCATTCAGGAGAACTGAATGCTTGTTTACTATTTAGGTGATTAATAAATAAAAAAAACAAAAGTAGAGTCACAAAAAAACAAACATTTCCTTTATTTAACCGACAAACATCTTAGTAATAAATCGATAACCTCAAACAGGCGAATTACTACAAATAAAGGTAGTTACGCAATAAAAACAAGTTGCGTAAACCAGTCGGCTGTAGGGTATCGATCCCTGCCCTTCACCTTGGCGTCCTTTTCCAGTGGGAACGGGATCGCAGGAAAGTCCATTTACATGGTGCGATAATTTCTAGTATTTTTTCAATATTAAATATTCTTTATTGCACATTAAAAACGGTTACACTGGTACCTTTTTAACGTGCAATACCACTTACGTAAAGATCTTGTAACCGTTACAAAAGCTTTATGTAAGTGGTAGGCCAAGGTGAGCTAATGTCTAATAGAGATCTCTTCCACCCAACCTTCAGTAGTGGGTATACTTTGGTATTATAAAACGTAGATAAATAGTAGTTAAAAATAAAAAGTAGATAGATAGATAGACAACATTTTTATTCCGGCGTATGCGCTGGAACCGTCTTTCACGGCAGGCGTTTAAGCGAGTCTATATAAATGTAAGCGCGTCAACGCTTGAACGGATGGCGCGTCTAACGCGCTTTAAAAAACATACTACGTGTTACTGTTACATATACCACGCTTATACTGTGCTTATATGCTCGTGTAAAACGCTAATCCCATCAAAAATATAAATGTTAAATGAGAGCCAAGTTCAATATTGTGGTATATGTCTTGGTTGTTGACTTCAACACAAAATAAGTGAGATCTAAATGGGTGCCAAGTTCAATGGTCAGTCCTGAAATTTATTAATTACAACATAAAATATTTTATATCAACTTAAAATATCATTTGTTCTTAAAACTTAGGATCTAAAAGTGTTCAATAGAACACTATTAGAGGCTTACAGATATTATAAGTGTTCCTAATAGAATCAATTTATATGAAAAATATTATAAAAAAAATACTATTTTATGATTTTTCCTTTGTATTCACCCAACTACCTTTCTGGATGCCAAATTTGAGCTATCTAAGTCATCTGGAACTGGGGTTAGACTTTTGATCTATAGGTCAGTCAGTGATAAAAATGGCGATTTTTTGGACGTTAATATCTAAATAGCCATTTGAGGTGTGTTTATGAAATTTGGAGGGCATATGTAACTCGCAAGTTTCAATATATGAGCCAAATTTTACATATTAATGCTAAATAGTTTTTGAGTTAAGAGGGGGACAAAAGGGGCTCCAAATGGTTCGTGTAATATTACACACTGCTCGCCAGTTGTGTTAGCTTGAACTTCTTGACACGCTGCCGCGTGTCTAGATCTGAAAGCGCTATAAATCGTGTTACGTTTATTCCTCAATTTTTATTTAATCTTATTTTATTTACTGGTTCCGATAAATCGTAGCTTCTGTATCATCCTTAAGGACCTAAAACGAGAGACTAGACTCCGATAGCGACACGCGGCACTTGCGCACCCAGCTGCTACACAGCGCGTCTGTGAATTTCGAGAAACCGTTTAACTCACTGAGGTGGAAAAAGTACATTTCATATAAAGGAAAATGTATAATTGTAGTAAGAACTGCGTTTATAATCCAAGGAATATATCATTTACGGGTTGCATTCGCTGCTAAAAATATTCCAACACATGTTTTTACCCGACTGCGACAGAAGGAGGGTTATGTTTTTCGAGTGTAAGTATGTATGTATGTATAATTGTTTGGCACGCTCTGCAGCCTGAACGGCTGGATGGATTTTAGCTTGAGAGGTGTCGTTAGATTAGTATTTGCTGCGATGGTGACATAGGCTATCAAATATATAAAAAAATCAATGTGGCGGCTGTGAGCCGCAAAATTGTTGCAGTAATTATTTTTCTTCTAAATATCGATATGGGTGTCAAAATAAAGGTCTCGATGACCTGATTTCAAATATATATTTGATATAATTAATTTTTGCCTGCGGCTTTGCTTGTATTTTTTTATCGCAGCATCTCCTTCCTTTCTGGTGACCTCACTCACTCGCAGGAACACAACAGCCCTCAAAGGAGCCGTTATTTGGCTGCGGTATTCTGTGAGGTGGAGGTACATTCCCCAGTCGGGTAGCTTACAATTACGCTCCCTACCTCTCTTTTCGCCAGAGCTTCGTTTGTCAGTCAGCAGGGTGCACCGCGTGCAGGTGAAGTTGGCTTTGGTTCAAAGATGTTGATGAACCACTTACACCCCAAAATTGTATGGAATTATATTATTGTTACGCGTGATTAAGAAATCTATTGTAGGTGCAGTTGGGTTTTTGATTTTTTAAATTAACTTATAACACAGAAAAGCAGTCGGGTTTTTTAATTACTGTTTTTATTAACAATTTATAATAATAATTTTGAGACGCTACTTGCTTCGATAGGTTTTCTTCTTGCTTCGATAGGATTGGATACATGATTCGATATCCTGTATATAGTAATAGAGGGTCTCGCTAGACAGTTGGGTCAAGAACCAGATACGTCTTGGACACGGCCCGCATCGTGAGGAGGTTCCTCACTCTGGAGTATTGACCACCGGTAGTTTGGGTTTTCGCTCTACTACCAGCGGGTGTCTGGTCCTGTTTTTTATATTTTTAAATGTATTTATTTTATTCTATATACAAAAATGTAATAAAATAAGAGTAAAATGTGAAATAAATATGAAAATAATAATAAATATTTCTGGATAAATTACACACTGCCATCTAGTCCCAAACTAAGCAAAGCTTGTACTATGGATACTAGATAACTGATATTCTACTTAAATACATTTTTCTTGTAAATACATGCATATAATACATAGAAAACACCCAGACCAAGACAAACAGACATGTTCATGCACACAAATATTAGTCATATGCGGGGATCGAGCCAGCGACCTCGGAGTCAAAGTGGCCGTTGCTAAACATTCGACCAACGAGCTTGTCCTATTCATCTATAAGTATCTACGAGTATTTATTGTAAGTTCTATGTTGCTATTACTATAGGTGCCCATTTATAATAAGTGTTGTGTGATTGGGGTGTAAGCGGTTCATCAACATCTTTGAGCCAAAGCCAACTTCACCTGCACGCGGTGCACCTTGATGTCTGACAAACGAAGCTCTGGCGAAAAGAGAGGTAGGGCGCTTAATTGTAAGCTACCTGACAGGGGAATACCGTATGTACCTCCACCTTACAGAATACAGCAGCCAAATGACAATTCCCTTGATCAGGCGGGCCGTATGCTTGTCTACCACCCGTCGTAGTATAAAAAAAGAAAAAAAAGTATATTAACCAAATATGTACAATAGTTCGGATCTACTCAGGTAATAGCTAGTTTCATTCGTCACCACGTTCGCCCCGTAGATGGCGACCCTGCCGGAACGTCTCATCTACAAGGAACAACACTCAGGCAAGCGCTACGGCGGTAGCGTGGTCTCGGCTTGGAATAAACTTCTGTTCCCTTCGGAGTCATGCTTGTCCACGAGCTCTCCAAATGCCTGATAGAGACTGGTAACCGTAAACCTGGCAGCTTTCTAGCACATCCTCGCTGTGACAAAACGTTCATAATATGTTGGGTACAATGCCAAGAGGGCCCTTTACCATAACATCTGTTTTTTTTTGACGAGCTCGGTAGTCGAATGGCAATGGCTACTTTGACTCCGAGGTCGTGGATTCGATCCCCGCTCAAAACAAACATTTGTGTGCACGAACATGTCTGTTTGTCATGGTTTAGATGTTTTCAATGTATTTACAAAAATGTGATTTAAATCCTTGAAAGCTATAAGAATTTGACAAATTGAAAGCTAAACTGTAAACAAAGCAGTAGACAAAGTAATGACACTCTTCTTCCTCTAAGAAGGACACTGTATATTCGAAAGCAATAACAGCACGGAAAGCAATAGTAGTTCAGACTACTGCCTCCGCCGTCTTGTGTGCACAGTTCGGTCTAGTTTCGGGTCTGTCTGGCACAAGCATATAATTTGCTTACAAGATGGACCCAGCCTCAAACTAATTGATGTAAAACTTTTAAATGAAAATAAATTATTATTATTATTATATACCTACGCATTGAGATGACTACGTACTACGTAGTACTACGTAGTACTTATATCTCAATGCTTCAAACGAATTGAATCAATCATTTTATTTTTTAGTTGATTAGTAGATTTTATTTGATTAGTATCAATCGATATGAAGCATCTGCTCTAGGAGACGCTTCAACTCGATTGTTTGTAAGACGACTTAGAGCGCGCGAACTCCAACTCACTTAGTCTCCGCCAAGCGCTTACTGCAGTGTGACACGTTTTGAGTGCGAAGTTGTTCCTTAAAATATGCGGTAATTTACGAATCAAAGCGGGTTTTCACTAGGTCGGGGGCCGAATAGAATACTAATCACAAAAACATACATAATTCGAGATATTTTAACCAATTTCTAATTTAGCTAAATTATGAATTCTATCAAAGCTTGGAATATTAGGTATAAATGTCGTCCATTCTGTATTACTTAATCTATATGGGTAAAAATATATTGCAAAACGCGTCAAGCTTTGTGGCGCTTACAAACGTTTATCGTCTAACTTAGCATGTCGTGTTAGGTGAAAAACCTACCGACCAATCACGGCACATTGTGAGTGTACCTTAGATGTGCTTTTAGCGCTTTGTGTTTTAATTGTTTGGTTGGACGACATATTTATTGTTTCAGCGCTTCAGCGGATATTAGCTTAAAAAAAATAGCTTCTCTAGTACGTAGTACTTATATCTCAATATATATTCTTCTCAGTCGGACACTCTTGGCAGAGTGGTCGTGATCATGGGCAGGTCATTACGAATGGCGGCTCCTGTTATATTTCTCCATTTGGTTCTGTTGGAGGCATTGTGGGAGCATTCGGACATGGAGGATATTGTGAGAGACTTAATTAAATCTCGCCATCTGGTTGGAGAGCGGCCGCGGGGTCTCTTGCCTTCCACCTTGCCTTGGACTACAAGACGCTCCATAGAATTTTCTTTTCGGGTAATATGCCCGAAGAAGTTCAGTATACGTTTTTGCACAGTCGACGATAACCTTTCTTTAATATGAAGTTCATTTAAGATCGTTGCATTAGTTCGGCGAGTAGTCCACGGAATATATGGTGCCTTTTAAATGGGGCATAAACAATGACGTCTGTGCAGAGCGTGAATGAGGGTGTGTGCAAGCTACAGCATACAAACTGTTCCAGATGCGTCTCATAGAAGAGATGAGGTCGATACGAAACAGTGGCAGGAAGTGACCATACTGTATATAGTACTATTACCTATACTGTGACCGGGGTCTACCTCCGGGTGAAATTTAGTTAATTAAATGCTGTAGTTAAATTAGAAGTTCCAGTAATAACAATAGAACAGTAAATTAGATACTTAACGTAATAATATTGACGGGAACTTTTAATCAATTTAACTACGGCGAAGTTTCAAGGCCCTCGGCAAAGCTTTTGGTTTCATTATCCAAGAACCATTTACTAATTACTGTACATTCGGTCGAAACAATATGTTTAAATTTATACTAATTTACTTAAATCCATTTTGACGAGAAGTTAATTTCCTGCAAGTTCTGACCTTTCAACAATATCTACTTCAAAGTTTTCAAAATTTCAAGGGCCGTTGGCTGTTTATAATAGGTAGGGGAAAAAGTCTTTTCGCATTATTGTATGTATGAACTTGTAATAAAATCTCTTTGGTTATACCATTTGTATCTAGCAGGTTTTGATATCTTTAAAAAGTTTAAATTTTAAAAAAGATAATTCCAAATTCAAATTAGGTAAATGTGTGATTTTCATTTGTTTTTTTTACTGTCAAGATGAGTGAATCTAATGAAGAAATTCGATACATTTTAAAATTTTACTACAAAAAAGGTAAAAATTCAACGCAAGCTGCGAAAAAAATTTGTGACGTTTATGGACCTAGTGCAGTGTCTGTGAGAGTAGCACAAATTTGGTTTAAGCGTTTTCAATCCGGAAATTTTGATGTCAAAGATGCACGTCGCTCTGGTCGCCCTGTTACGGATAAAATGGATGCCATTTCTGAAAAAGTGGAGCAAGATCGGCATATCAGTAGTTACGACGTAGCTGAAGAACTAGGAATTGACCACAAAACAGTTTTGGCGCATAAAAAGGTCGTGGTCAAAGGCCGGCCAGGCTTCACAGACTCTGGCGAAACCCGGGTTAACCCGCAACAAGGTGATGCTGTGTGTATGGTGGGATTGGAAGGGAAGATATTCATTATGAGCTGTTACCGCCAGGCAGGACTATCGATTCTGAACCTACTGTGAACAACTGATGAGATTAAAGCAAAAAGTTGAGAGAAAGCGGCCGGAATTAATTAATAGAAGGGGTATGATTTTTCACCATGATAACGCTAGACCTCACACATCTTTAGCCACTCAGCAAAAATTAAGAGAGTTTGACTGGAAGGTTTTAATGCATCCGCCGTATAGTCCTGCCCTTGCACCTTCCGATTTCCACCTGTTTCAGTCTCTTCAGCATTCTTTAGGTAATGTCAGGTTAACATCACGGGAAGACTGCCAAAACCACTTATCGCGGTTTTTTGAACAGAAGTCCCAAAATTTCTATAGTAATGGGATCATGTCTATACCTACAAGATGGCAAAAAGTTATCGAACAAAATGGCACCTACATACTTTAGTTAAATGTAAATAAACTTTATTAAAAAATGTTTTGAATTTTCATGTAAAATACGAAAAGACTTTTTCCCCAACCTAATACTTTGACGTTAATTGGTTCGCACAAGAGTATCCTCGCAGTATAAGTAATAGTACTACGTACTAATATCACAGTATTAAATAAGAAAGTGAGTTTTTTTATACTACGTCGGGTGGCAGACAAGTATTCGGCCCGCCTGATGTGAAGCGGTTACCGTACCGATATTAATTATATAGCAACTACGGTAAGGGTTATTATTATTTAAATCAGGGTTTCCCAACCTTTTTTACATCAAGGCTCCCCGGATCACAAATAATATTTTCATGCCCCCCCCCAATATTTTTTTCAGTAATTAAGTATCTACAATAAAAATCGCATTATTTTAACAACATTTATTATTATGTAATTTGTACAAAAAGAATCACAAAATGAACTTTGACTAAATTAAAACGTTTTTATCAACCAATCTATAAGAGTACTAGGAAGTATAGTGACAATACTAGTGAGATACTTGAGCTTGCATTCTCCCTACAGTGTTTACTTCATATTCTACCTACAAGTGTTTACTTCATTAACGCATTGAAATAATTTTTCTATTGAAAACACAAACGTCTCAAGCCCCCCTTGACATCCCTCTATGCCCCACTAGGGGGGCGCGCCCCCCTGGTTGGGAAACCCTGATTTAAATGGTTGTCTTGGCCAGAATATTATATTTAAAAAAAATGGAAAAATTCACCTGGTGGGATTTGAACCCACGACCTCTCGATGACCGGTCGAGTGCTCTTCCAACTGAGCTACCAGGAGGTTTGTGTTGCTGACGAATTTTTGCATCTTATATTGTACTGCGTGAGTCACAGTGTGGCGTCAACCTATTAAGTAATTATACTACTTAACATTTTTCAAAATATAATACGGTAAGGGTTTCACATTAGGCGAGCCGTATGCTTGTCTGCCACCTGACGATATATAAAAAATGGTGTGTGACCGTGTCATGGACACGGCCGTGTGTTATACGCGAATACGTTATATGCACTAAAATTATCTCAAAATGGTAGCGCTTTCCCCTCCCACGAATGCGATGTTCCATAGTCCTTATTTAGCGTAATAAATTGTATGATCCTGCATCTACCCAGTGGTGAGATTGAATTTTGGATGGAGATGATAGATATGTAGCTGCACCACCAAACTGTATCCCCTGATTTTGTTATCATTCGTTTTTTAATTACCTCCCTATGGATGCTATTTTAAAGACGTATGATCACATCAAAAAAAGTATGTTTCCTACTCAGAAGACACTCAAATATGCTAAAGACAGAACATTGCCAGAGCATTAACTAAAATTAGTATTGTCTTGAGGCTTCATTATTATGCAAATCAGTGCCTAAAGTTACAGGTGAGGTCGGAGTGAGGATAGTTATAAACAATCTTTAGTAGTTCAGGAACACTGTTAGTCGCTAGTTTTTATCATCAACAAAATGTCTAGCTAGACAGCGGAATGGTAATGTTCGCCCGTTTTAATTGACTTGGTCTTGAAAGAACAGTTTTAAAGGTAGATATTTACATTCCAACATTAGTTTAGTCTGGTATATGTTTTTCCTTTTTTCCTGTACATGTTTTTACTTTTTTCTGTACACGTTTTTACTTTTTTTCAGAGCGCCATCAACGCTGAGTTTTATTCCTGCTTTGTTTTTACTCTGATAAGCACGTATAGATGATTCGAGTGCAATTGTCATGCCAAACTTAAATGTGGGAGGGAACGCGATGGAAAGAGAAGTTTTTAAACATGTCTTTTTTTTCTTGATTCACGATCACGAAAAAAAAGATCACTTTTATATTATGACAAATAATACCTATGACAATTAGTAGAGAAACTTGAGCTGTTTGATTATTTTAGTCGTTTGGCAGTTGGCACCCACCCGCATACCGCCGCCATCATACACTCAAAAAACTTAACTCTTCTTTCTTAGTCGGGTAAAACCAGCCCCCCTACCACCATCTCTTATTGCGATTCAATAACTGAATACATTGCTTATTAATATTCAGTTATTGAATCGCAATAAGAGATGGTGGTAAGGGGGCTGAAAACTTTTTCTGCGATTTGAAAATGGCCCCAATAGTAAACGTTGTTCATTATTGAATACTGGACGAACATCTAAATGGAACACAGTAACTTTTCTTCCACCAACCCGCACCAACCCCCACCAACTCTCAGTTGAGCAGCGTGGTGGAAAATGCTCTAAACATTGCCTGCCTTTAATTCAGGGGAAACCCGTATCCCAGATGTGTGATGAAAAAGGGTCGATGACGAAACTTTACTTTCTAGCCTATTCTAGGTAACACAAATACATAAAGACGAATATCCATTTTATGACCCATTCATATTATGGCATAATTAAAATCAATGCGTAAAAGACACATAACAATAACATTGTTACGGCAATAAAATGCGTTCAATTCGAATTAAATGGACCGAGCCCAGTTATCGAAGACGTCTGATAGGTATTTTATTACTGGCGGAGACTAATAATTCTCGTGATTTTGCTTACGTAAAAAATCTATTGTATTTGCCGTGTCACATAAACGTCAATACTAGGGTTGCCAACCGTCCCGCATATTCCCGCTATAGTCCCGTTTCTAGTAGTGTAGTTTCTAGTTTCTAGTAGTGTGGCCGTAGCATTAAGGGTCTCTTAATGCTACGGCCACACTACCGTGATATTCCAATAATTATTGCCATAACTTCAACAACGCCCAGGTGTAACCACGATTTATGGCCATAATTTTACAATGCCAATCAATATGGCAAATGGCGGTAGACGATAGCTCCGGCGGCGGTCTTTTATCGCACATCAAAGAAAATTATCGTAGTAATTATTGCGTTTGTGGCCACACTGTCGTTTGTCCAGTGTGCAACATGAGCTCAACGGTGACGCACGTATTGACCGACATGTAGTGGTCATCACTTCACGCAGATTACTGCGTGAAGTGGTGTGGTTACAATTTAAATTATTAAACGGTAATTTAATGCCGTAATTATTGCGGTAACCGCCCGGTAGACGGTGTAGTGTGGCCGAGACATACAAGACGTCCCGCTCAGCGTGTGAGCGGGACGCTAAATATCCCGCTTTTCGGAATTAGCTACGCACACACATACGTCAAATGCGCAATCTCAAGACAAATACTCGTTTAAAAAGTAACTTATAGTTTTCACGATAAAATATAATTTATCGTATAATACTATAAATTATATCTTTTTCTATTAGTAAATTCTGACTATTATTTAACTAACGAGGTGTCTTATTTACTTTTCATCCTGATTTGCAAAGATAAGTTCACGTTTTTTGTATTCTGTATAGAAAATTCATTAGATCCCCCTTTTTAAATTCTTCTCCCGCATTTGAAATCAACATTTCCTGCAAATTCGTATTTTGAAGTTGGCAAGCCTAGTCAACACGTTCAGGCTCTACTATCATGGGAATTGGGAAGTGGTCAACATCCCATAGGAACAGAGCAATCCAGGGTCTAAAGTTGAAAGCATTTATAAGCTACGAAAAAAAGTACGAGCTCTTGATACGGCCGCGTGTATGTTAAGTTCCGTTGGTGGTGCCAGGAGCTTGTGTCCTCGGATGGACCTTGGTCCACCCCATTAAATCTTTAAATAATAAAAAAAATAAAGCATTTTTATGAATATACATAAATATATTCATAAAAATGCTTTATTTTTAGGGTTCTGTACCCAAAGGGTACAACGGACCCTATTACTGAGACTCTACTGTTCGTCCGTCGTCCGTCGGTCTGTCACATGTCTCATGAACCGTAATAGCAGGTAATAGTTTTTAGACAGTTGAAATTTTCACAGATGATGTATTTCTGTTGCCGCTATATCAACAAATACTAAAAAAAACAAAACAAAATAAATATTTAGTTGGCTCACATACAACAAACGTGATTTTTTTTTGCTCTATATTCATAACGGCAACAGGTAGACGCTTGAAATATTCACAGAATATTTATAATAATACTAGCTGTAACCCGCGGCTTCGCCCGCGTGGTCCAGGGAAGCCTGCTGCCATTGATTTGTGTATATTTTTCTTTTGTTGTATTTTTTTTTTACTTTGTGGGATAAAAAGTAGTACCAGTATGTACAAATTTTAATGATGATTGGCTGCATAGTTAAGGCATGAAGAAATAACAAACAAACGAATTTACTTTAACACTTATAATATTTGTATGGATGGAACGCCCACACTCAAGAGAAAATAATTGTTCACCACATAAATGTTTGCCCCCTTTATTTTTCCTTCGAATATAATATTTTTCCTGGATAAAAAGTAACCTATGTCACTCTCCAGACCGGAAACTATCCCCTGTTAAAACATCACATCAGTACTTACGTTCCTTTCGACGTGATAGAAGGACAAATGATTACAAAGTTTATTTTTTCCCATGGGATTAAATTGTTTTTCCGGGATAAAAAGTAGCTTATGTCACTCTCTAGATTACCCTATTAAAAATTCATGTCTGTACTTAGGTTTCTTTTGACGTGAAAGAAGGACAAATGAACTTTATTTTTTAATAACGTACGTTTACGGTATGGAGAGCCACTCTCCATACCGTAAACAAACGAATTTACTTACTTTAACACGTATAGTATTAGTATGGATCAAGACAAAAAAATTGTTCACCACGTAAATGATTGCCCTCTGCGGGGATCGAATTTTTTTTTTCGTGGGAATAAAATGTTTTTTCATGGATAAAAAGTAGCCTATGTTACTATCCAGACCGGAAACTATCCCCTGTTAAAAAAATCATGTCGGTACTTACGTTCCTTTCGACATGATAGAATGCAATATGATTACAAAGTTTATTTTTTCCCATGGGATTAAGATGATTTTGCGGGATAAAAGGTAGCCTATGTCACTTTCCAAACAGTAAACTATCCCCATTTTAAAAAGTCATGTCCGTACTCTACTACGTAACTATCCCGTTAAAAAAAAACATGTCGGTACTTAGGTTCTTTTCGACTTAAAAGAAGGGCGAATGATTACAAAGTATGTATTTTCCCGTAGAAATAAGATGTTTTTCCTGGATAAAAAGTAGCCTATGCCACTCTCCATACCGTAAACGTACGTTATTAAAAAATAAAGTTCATTTGTCCTTCTTTCACGTCAAAAGAAACCTAAGTACAGACATGAATTTTTAATAGGGTAATCTAGAGAGAGACATAAGCTACTTTTTATCCCGGAAAAACAATTTAATCCCATGGGAAAAAATAAATTTTGTAATCATTTGTCCTTCTATCACGTCGAAAGGAACGTAAGTACTGACGTGATGTTTTAACAGGGGATAGTTTCCGGTCTGGAGAGTGACATAGGTTACTTTTTATCCAGGAAAAATATTTTATTCCAAAGAAAAATAAAGAGGGCAAACATTTATGTGGTGAACAAATATTTTCTCTTGATTGTGGGCGTTCCATCCATACAAATATTATAAGTGTTAAAGTAAATTCGTTTGTTTGTTATTTCTTCATGCCTTAACTATGCAGCCAATCATCATTAAAATGTGTACATACTGGTACTACTTTTTATCCCACGAAGTAAAAAAAAATACAACAAAAGAAAAATATACACAAATCAATGGCAGCAGGCTTCCCTGGACCACGCGGGCGAAGCCGCGGGTAACAGCTAGTTTTATATATAAAATTAATCTATACTATCTAATTCTATACTTTTAGGAATGTCAGACGAAAATTGTTAAAAAAAAACGACCGTACCAATCAATACATGTAATTCGTTTACATTATTACAACTATAGAGAAAACAAAACACCAAATATTGTTTAAACAAAATATAACGAACCCAATCGCAGCAAAACACGTCACACACACCGAGTGCACTGTTCGAAGTCTGCCAAGCAAATGCCTTGTCGGGTGGACAGGCCGCCATTTTATAAGCGCGGCCGACGTACCACCCCTCCTAGCTCGTTGAAGGGCTAACACGGCCTACCCTGACTGGAGGCGTCCCCGACTCCTGTATCTTCGTCGGAGTCGTCCGAAGATAAGCGAAGATCATCTGCAATGGTGCCTTGAGGAGTCCGGGCACCTGTCTGCAATCCTGATGGTCCAGCACCAGTATCACAACTGTCAATATTTTCGTCATCTGGAAACATTTTATACGTCACGCAAATGGTTTATTTCATAACTCATCCATCCTTCAAGCTTTCACACTAAATAAAGACTTGGCCATAGAATATTACTTTAAGCACACATATACCATTCAGAAAATTCTAACACGTTACATATGTGTAATGTTGTAAAAGCGTGTACAGAGCTCTGTCATTGTTACCACATGATGACGGAGACTTCCAGTCTTCCCCAGACGTGCGGCCGGTGGAGCTCCAGTACCTGTGAACAGATTCAGGCAGAGGGCGTCCCCAAAGCCTGCCGGCAGAGGCATCACTGAATCGCTTACCGATAAGGACATTACACGCCATTGTAAAGCCTTATTCCACCAGTAAGACGGAGGCATCGCTGAATCGCACGCTCTTACTGACTCTAGATGTCACACCTCCTTATAGACCTGGACGTCTCATAATTATCATCTGTCCAGCCGGTTGCCTTTACAAACTACCTAGCACTATGCTTATAATTTAGCCGGCCACCTACACCTAACATCATAGACTTTGGATTAATTAAGAGAAAATAGTCGCGTTATATGAGTCAGTATGTCAGTTACCAAGGGAATGCTATTTTATGAGTTATGAGAAATTTTGGCCAGCTAAAACACAAACATGTACCTGGTAAACGAAAGAAGGAGAAAGTAAGCAACCGTCAACTTACTCTCGAAAAATGATGCACACGTCTCTGGACACCATTCTCCGTGCCATGGAACCATATACTCGGCAGCCGCTTGTGTAGTTTTCCCATACGAGCCACTTAACAGTCTCAACTCATAGCGGTCGCTTGGTAGTAATTTTATAACTTTGTATGGTCCCCTCATTCCTGGGTCGAGTTTGCCAGTAGATTGTGAATATTTGACGACGAATACCAATTCGTCAATCTTAAAAACACGAGGTGCACGTCGCCCACGGTTAACGTAGTCATCTTGCTTCTCCTGGTTTCTTTTTAGTAACTCACTGGATCTTGTTCTACACATCTCCCGCCATGCTTCGCGGTTGGGCTGTGAATTTTCTACAGCTACATCTCGTACGAGTGAGCGAATAACAGGTGTAGTACCTTCAGTTCCGACCAGTAAGTTTAGAGCTGAAGTTTGTGTTGTCTTTTGCTTGGTGATATTTAAGACAAGTTGAAGCTTCCACAATTGATCGGACCAGGACGCTCCTTTATGATTCACTTCGATTCTAATCATATTTAGTACGGTTCTCACGTATCTTTCTATCTGCCCATTAGAGTGATGCATCTCGGGTGTTATGTAGTGGATTGTGCAACCGAGTTCCGAAATGAATTTAACAAAGTTAGAGGACTCAAACATCCGCCCTCGATCAGTTATCAGTAATTTTGGTACCCCAAATAACGATACTGCATTGGTTAGTGTGCGTATAAGTTCACCTGCGTCTTGCCGGTGTATTGCATATAACATGCAAAATTTAGTAAAAGCATCTACCATTAACAGTACGAATTTGTAGCCATTGGACTCGGGCAAGGGCCCAAGGGCGTCTATGTGCAATGTATCAAAAGGAACGTTCGGCTTTTCCCATGACGTAATGGGCTGGTGAGTTGCTCTTGGTACGCGTTTCTTAGATATGCACACTAAACAATGAGCAACATATTTTGCAACGAATTGCCTAAGGCCGGGAAACCAAAAATGCTTAAGTATTAAGTCTAAAGTCTTATCCCCGCCTATATGTTCATGTTCGTCATGAAAGATTCGCAATAAGCTTAGACGATGCCCCTTAGGGATATAACATAGTAGTCTCGGTTCATGACCCACCTGTGTGTAACGGTAATAAAGCAGACCGTTTTGATGGACATAACGACTAGAGTCTAGTTCCCCCTCTTGTAGCTTTTGAATGAGACCCTGCGTCTCTTCATCAGCTGATTGCGCAATTTCAGCCCAATTACGAGGTTTAGAAATCAGATTTACCTCTACAACTGATGGGTTTCTGCTGAGGTAATCAGCATGTGGCATCATTTCCCCCTTTCTATATTCGATATCAAAGTTAAAATCTTGGAGGTAAACCCACCATCTGGCAACGCGAGGAAGCAGGTCCTTTTTCTTCTCAGTGGCCTTGAGAGCATTGCAGTCGGTGACAACTTTAAACTTTATTCCAATTAGGTAATGACGATAGTGCTGCAATGCCTTCACGACCGCCAAGGTTTCCAACTCGTATGAGTGGTACCTGCTTTCTGCGTCCAGAGTCTTTTTGCTGTAATACGATACCACATGCTTTTTACCATCGGGCCCTGTTTGCAATAGTATCGCACCGTATCCCATGCTACTAGCATCGGTATGAATTTCCGTGCCAAGCGCGGGGTCAAATATAGCTAGTACCGGTTCGCTAATAAGGCAAGCTATAATGTCTTGACGGGCGCGCTCCTGCTCCGCTCCCCAACAAAAGTCAACGTTCTTTTTAGTCAAACGCGATATGCAAGCTGTTCTGGTGGCATAATTTTTAATATAGCGCCTAAAATAACCTGCTAGGCCTAAAAATTGCCTGACTTGTTTGACGTTTGTTGGAATCGGTGCATTTACAAGCGCTTCTACTTTACGTGGGCTCGGCTTAACCTGACCTTGGCTCACTACACGTCCCAAATATTCAATTTCCCTTGAAATGAACGAGCATTTTTTTAAATTTATTGAAAATCCGGCACTGGTAAGAGTACGCAGTACATCCCGTAATAAATTTATGCCTTCTTCAACCGTATTACTCATTAACAATACGTCATCTACGTAAACTAACACATTACCAGCCTCGATGTGCTTCCGAAGGGTATCGTTAATGATACGCTGATACACAATCGGAGAATTTGTCAATCCGTACGGCATTTTTATATATTCAAAATGTCCCTCAGGGGTAACAAATGCCGTGCGGTGTACTGACTCCTCCTCAAGTGGTATTTGGTGGAATCCGGTAGCCATGTCCAAACTCGAAAAGTATTTAAAATTTCCTAAACGATCAATGTGATCATCTATAAGAGGCATTGGATACCGGTTCCTAACTGTCACTCGATTAAGCGCCCGGTAATCGACGCACATACGGTCGCTTCCATCCTTCTTTTTTACGAGGAGGATGGGGCTTGCGTATTCCGAATTTGAGTCACGAACGATACCCTTCTCTTTAAGGTCACGTATTATTTCACGCACTTTGAGTTTCTCTTGGTGAGATAACTTGTATGGTCGGTAAACAACAGGAGTGTCATCCTTAACGGTGATACTCATTTTACCTGTAGTTACAGTCGTCGACGCTGTTCCCGATATTAAATAATTTGAAAACTCGTCAATAACCGACGTTAACAATTCTTGCTGTTCACCTTGAAGAGGTGTATTAACTTGATCTTTTATATTAGGTACAACTGTATTCACGAGAGCTTGACCCAAAGGAGCACGAGTTAAGTATTGACTATTTTTTGACCGGACATAGACGACGCCATCTCGGTTGAGTATGTCCGTACCCACTATTACTGGAAATGCAATACAGGGTTTTGGGACAACGATTAAATCAGCCTCGAGAGTAATTTCATTAAATTCAATAGTCAGTGTTACGTAATAATCGGCTTGAATAATATTTTGACTTATTCCCCTCAATGCACAACTCATTGGTTTCAGTTCATGTGTAAAATATTTTAAAACACCTTCAGAAATGAGCGAAACATTTAAAGCACCACTATCAATTAAAACATCAACGGGGATACCTTGTATTACCGCGGTCGTCACATCATTGGACCGAAACGGATCGCGCAGTGACAGCTCGGTACATAGATTTATGTTTCGTTTATTTCGAGGATTTGATCTATCTTTTGCAAAACAATTACTCTCTTGATGTCCTGTCTTTTTGCAAAAGCCACAGATGGGTACTTTATTTTCTAAGGTCGAGGAGGATGTAGCGGTGGACTGTTCTTTCGATTTCTTAGGGCATGAATGCTTTTTATGTCCGACTTGACCACAATTAAAACATTTACTGTTAGTATGCAGTGAGGGTAGAAATCGCTTCTTATTTGGAAAATGTTTAAGATCTCTTTTAACGGAACTACTGTTACTAGCTTTGCTGTAGATAGCCAAGAAGGAGACGATATTGTCGCAAGTCAGATCAGCATTTGCAGCTGTGGCTCGGATTTGAGGGTCGGTAATACCGCGTATAATGATTAACACCATAAGTTCTTCGCTCAGCCCTTTAACTACACGCAAACGCAATAGGGATCGACGAGCATATTCAGCATAAGTACTAAATTTATCGGAGGTACTATTCATAACCTCAAACAATATATTTGCATAATCAAGTTTACGCGGGCAAAGAGGTTTAAATTCCCGTATGAAATTTGCCCATGTCCTATCACTAGTTACCCATTCGTCGAGCCAAGTACGCGCGTCACCCCTAAGGCACTTTGATACTCGCGATAAACATTCTGAATCGCTCCATCCATTTGTCATTTTAGCTCGTTCGACCTCTGAACACCATGTGTTTATGTCATGCAGTGATGGATCAAAACAAGATACAAAATACGAATGTGATTGTTGAACACTAATTGATCTAATGGCATCTGCGATAATTCGGGCGGTACCCGCTATTCCCTCCCCATTAGAGGTAGAAAAAACGTCATTGGCTACGGCCCGTGGTTTGTTTGAGGCAGCAATCGAGGGTTCCGTTTCTACGCATATACTGGGTGTTGTTAATGGAATAACACGATCGAGGTCAACGTGAATAGGAACAGTGGGTACTTTGTCGCGATGTACCTCGCTTTCTAATGATATGACGTTCGTAGTTGACAATAAATTCGATCGAACCGGGCTATTATTATCACGCGCGGTCGCATTGGAAATTGCAGCAGGTAGATCACGATTTTCCGCGGTAGTTATGGAACGATTAGTTTCTAACGTATTCAAACGTTTTAAGATAGAATTCAACGTATGCTGCATCGAATTATCATATTCGCGAGGCATATAAGGTGGCGTACGTGACCGTCTGTTACGCGATCTATCACGAGACCTATCACGCGACCTATGATAATCGTGTCGACGTGTCCTGCTACGTGAATCACGAGGTTTATCAGACATGGTAACAAACGAAGGTAATCACATCAAAATTATAAGTGCACCCGAAAAATGATAAACCACAACACAAAATTACGAAATAAATCAACAAATATGTTGGTGTCTTGTTCTTATAAAATAATGAACGCTATTTAGCAATTTGAAAGTAGTGGGCGAAGATTTTTAATCCCACGCCTGATTTTAGGAATGTCAGACGAAAATTATTAAAAAAAAACGACCGTACCAATCAATACATGTAATTCGTTTACATTATTACAACTATAGAGAAAACAAAACACCAAATATTGTTTAAACAAAATATAACGAACCCAATCGCAGCAAAACACGTCACACACACCGAGTGCACTGTTCGAAGTCTGCCAAGCAAATGCCTTGTCGGGTGGACAGGCCGCCATTTTATAAGCGCGGCCGACGTACCACCCCTCCTAGCTCGTTGAAGGGCTAACAATACTAATATTATAAAGCTGAAGAGTGTGTTTGGTCGAACGCGCTAATCTCAGGAACTACTCTTGAAAAAATATTTTAGTGTTAGATACTTAGCCTATATTTCAAGGAAGGCTATAGGCTATATAACATCACGCTACGACCAATAGGAGCGGAGCACCGGTGAAAAATAGGAAAAAAAATATTCCTTTTGGGGGCTAATGTCGCGTGCGCTGCGTAAACGGTTGAAGTTACGCAAAAATCATGTATGACGGAATTGTTCCTCTTTAAAAGTTCTAAAAAAAAGTCCGCGACAGTATATGTCTATCTTTTAAGGTTGACACACTATAACGTTTTTTCATGGTAATCAATAGGAGAAAGTAGGTAAAAAAAGGTTATAGTGAGTTAATCTTAAAAGATAGACATATGCTGTCGCGGACTTTTTTTTAGAACTTTTAAAGAGGAACAATTCCGTCATACATGATTTATGCGTAACTTCAACCGTTTACGCAGCGCACGCGACGTAAGCCCTCAAAAGGAATATTTTTTTCCTATTTTTCACTGGTGCTCCGCACCTATGAGTCGTAGCGTGATGCTATATAGCCTATAGCCTTCCTTGAAATATAGGCTACCTAACACAAAAAGAATTTTTCAATTCGAACCAGTAGTTCCTGAGATTAGCGCGTTCAAACAAACAAACAAACAAACAAACAAACTCTTCAGCTTTATAATATTAGTATAGATTCACTTTAAAAATAGATAATTTAATTAAAATAAAACAAATATTTAAGGGGTTTTTATATATGCCATCACAAAAAAAAAATATTTTTTAAATTTTATTAGATACATGTTTTCAAAAATTTCAAGTAAATGATGAGCCAATAAATAATCTCTAATATCCATATTCTCTTACAATTACAATCGAATAATTGACGCTTTGTTAAATCTGACACGAAGTATGATGAAGAGGAGATGAGTGTAATCATTCTGTTCAGAATATGAAATGAATGGACGTTTCTCTTGAAATTGCTATAGCGCCCTCAATCTTTCCCCAACAAAAAAGCTCTTTGTTGCTGGAACTTCGAATTAGGTTTCAACACACCACCGAAGCTATGCATATTTTATATCGCTGATTTGATTGAACTGCCCCCTTACCACCATCTCTTTTTGCGCCGTGTGGTTTCCGGCAGACTAGAATTAGTCTGCCGGAAACCACACGGCGCGCCACAAATGGAATAGAGTTGCTTATTCATTGGTATGAATAAGCAATCTATTCAATTATTTATTGAATCGCAAGAAGCACTCCGTCTCTTCCCGTGGATGTCGTACAAGGCGACAGGGAAATACATTATAAAACATCGATCAGGCGTCCCCAACCCGTCTGGCCAGCGTGGGGAGTGTAGGCCAAATCCTCCTTCTGTCTGGGACGGACGAGAGAGGGTCGTGCTCCTGTAGTGGAGACTAAAATGACCTGATGATGATGATGATTCCATTTGAAATAGAGTCGCTTATTCATTGGTATGAATAAGCATTCTATTCAGTTATTGAATCGCAATAAGAGATGGTGGTAAGGGGGCTGGACCTGTACCATAGTACACGTTTAACGTCATAACATTTCTAAACTATATTTTTTATTACTGCAACAGAATTGTTGAGACGAATACATTGTTTATTCTCTTCTACATATGAAAAAGAGACAACGCTATGTATAGCAGTAGCTTTTTCGTGTTTGATTACAAGTCGCTCATTTTAGCACAAACAATAATATTATAAATGTCATGGTACCTATACATGGATGTGTTAAGAGATGTACTCGTAGAAGGGCCTGACCCCTACTTAAGGCAGCATTATTTTAACCTTTAATAATTATAAATTTCCATTGACATAATTATCATCTAAATGGACATCATCAGATTTAATATTGTTAAATCTGATGATGCCCATTAATTTCACTAAAGTGAAAGAGTGTATTATTGAAATCATTTTGTCAAGAAATGGCGTGGTTCATTGTGTGTGAGCGCTGTGAATTAGATTTTGACATAATATAGTACTCGCATAGTATGAACGTGCAATCCGTCTGTCGTATAAATGAAGACTGGCGCGCCATTGGGCTTCTTTTTAACGAATCGGACCTCTTTGGTTCCGACTCTTTTGAATACCCGAAGTCTATTGAATGGTAGATCAATGAGAATTTCCGACCATAGTGCCCATAATAATAATTGTTTATATGTCAAAATGAGTTAATTGGAATAAAACACGAAAGACATACTGATATACGAACATACCGTTGTCTCTTTTTTCACTTGTATCCCAGAATAGACAATTCACTGCACTTACATTCAACTGTCATAGAATAAAAATGAAATAGAATTTCCACTGTCTAAAGTCAGACAAAACTCTCAAAGATTGCTTTTCTATTGTTTTTTTTAAAAGCCATAGGTATTTTATTTATATACACAGACATCAGCTAGTTACAATTTTATAATACCTACTTATAATTGATATTAAGAATTTTGATTTGGAAGAGAGGTAGGGTACACCGTATAATATAAGCTGCCCGAGTGGGGAAGTACCTCTACCTCACAGTATATCGCAGCCAAATAACAATTCCCTTGAGGATTGTTGTTTTCCTAGGAGTGAGTGAAGTCACTAGAAAAAAGGAGTTGCTGTAGATGTAGCTGTAGAAGAAGAGTGGTATAAAATCATGCATAAAACATATTTTATAAATACAAATGTATTATTTTAATATGTTTTCTAAAAGTTCCTTTAGTTAATTATTGTATTACAAAAGTATAAGTTATTTGACGAAGAGTATTCGATAGAATAAAATAAAAGATTTCTAATACATTTGTATTTATAAAATATGTTTTATGCATGATTTTATACCACTCTTTTGTTTTGGTTCAAAGAAGTTGCTGTGTTGACAACAGGGGTGGCGGCGCGCGAGCAATATTTCGAGTTACGAGTGTTAGTATGGATTCGGTAACTGCTTCACATCAGACATATGCTTGTTTGCCACTCGACGTGGTATAAAAAAAAAATATATTATTAAGTCCTTTTTGTCGCGTATCATCCAGTACACAGCATACCTAACATTTAGCACGTGCTGATCTGACTCCTCTCGTTACGCAGGAAACTTGCCAGACGTGACAACAATTTTTAATTCCCAAATGTTATTCCGTTGCTTTATACCCACTTCTCTAATAATCCTTACATCGTGACGGGCGGGCCATAGGTAAACATCACGGCTGTGCTTGCTATAAAGCGCTTATTCAATACATAACTACGAAAAGAAAATGCTACTTTGATCGTGCCACTCAGGTGAAATTAATCACTGAAAACGCACTTGTATTTCAATGTCCAAACACAAAAGTCTCTTGGTGATGTGAAGTGGTGGCACTTTTTTTTTTTTTTTTTAATACTACGTCTGGTGCACGACAAGCATACGGCTCGCTTGATGTAAAGCGGTAACCGTAGCCATATTAACGCTCGCAACATAAAATATCGCTCGCGCGCCGCCATCCCCGCTGCCACCGCAGCATCTCCTTCCCTCTTTTTTGGTGACCTCACTCACTCGCAGGAACACAACAATCCTCAAGGGAATTGTTATTTGGCTGCGGTATTATGTGAGGTGGAGGTACATTCCCCGGTCGGGTAGCTTACATTGCGCTCCATACCTCTCTTTTCGCCAGAGCTTCGTTTGTCAGTCAGCAGGGTGCACCGCGTGCAGGTGAAGTTGGCTTTGGTTCAAAGATGTTAATGAACCACTTACACCCCATAACTTATATAAAAAAAATCTTATCATTTAAGATTTTAAGATCAAGAGGCTGATGATGATGATGGATATATACAGATCTATCTGATCTGGGACTCTACCGCAGAAGCTGCAGGTGATTACCATCGAATATTTTGATACCAATAATATTTATATTTTTTTTATATTTATATTTTTTTATTTATCTCTTACACAAAGGACAATAATGCATGTATTACACATAATTCTATACAAATATACCTTTCTGAGAGACTGGTATCTCCACTAGGTTGCCCTGTATTACGGATTACCAGGCTCTCACCCTGCGAACTTAATATGTAGTGTGTGTAGAATTTACAAAATTATATTTTGTGAAAAGCTAAAATGCAGGAATCAGCTCAAGCTTGAATAAATGCGCACGCAGACGCAAATGGAGTGTATGTAAGTGTAGCGAATGTGTATGTGTGTGGATGTGTGGGTGTGTGTGTGTGTATGTGTGTATAATCTACTATATAAAAATAAGTCGGGTTTTCTTTCCTGACGCTATAACTCCAGAACGCACGAACCGATTTCCACGGTTTTGCATTCGTTGGAAAGGTCTCGGGCTCCGTGAGGTTTACAGCAAAGAAAATTCTGGAAAAATTTGAAAAGAAAAGCGGGAAAATCTTTTTTCACATACAGCGCCATCTGGTGGCGAAACGGAGTTCGCCGGGTTTGCTAGTAATATAATAAGTCTTACGTTTTAATTATCGACAAACATCTTCAGGTCAGTCTGTAGAGCTCCAGAGTTTCTACCAACTATGACAAACACTATTATCAGTAATCTAAGGCCAAGTTTGATTTTTGCTATCAAAAAATGCAATGGGAATCGGCTTCAGCTTCGGCGGTAGGCGCCCTTGATTTAAATGCCGGCGTAATATTCTTCTTCTCAGCCAGTAAACGTTTATTTATAAAATACTAGCAAACCCGGCGAACTCCGTTTCGCCACCAGATGGCGCTGTATGTGAAAAAAGATTTTCCCGCTTTTCTTTTCAAATTTTTCCAGAATTTTCTTTGCTATAAACCTCACGGAGCCCGAGACCTTTCCAACGAATGCAAAACCGTGGAAATCGGTTCGTGCGTTCTGGAGTTATAGCGTCAGGAAGGAAAACCCGACTTATTTTTATATAGTAGATTAAATTTTACCACTTCCATGTCTGTACATTTATGAATTATGTGTTTTTGTTAAAAAAAATCTAAATCTTTTTACTAAACATGGAGAAATTGAAACTTCTAGAACAAGACATAAAAATCGACTGATTACACCCAAACAACGCCTGACGCAATCTAAAAGAAACGTTTATTGCATGTCAATAAAAATTACAATCATCTAGGGCTGAAATTATTGACATTTAAGAAAAAATTGTATGACATTTTATTAAATAACAGTAGTTTATGAAACTGTTGCTTATTAAGGGTTCTTAAAATACGAGTGTGAGTTTATAACATGAGCCGAAGGCGAATGTTATAATAGACCACACGAGTATTTTAAGACCTAATTATGTGCAGTTTCATACACTACTTTATCTAATCTCATGAAATATATGATAATAATATTTTAAATACAACCATGAAGTTAATTTAACAGCTATAATTCTTACTTATAAATCCATTTGCAGATCGAGCATGCGTAGTGCGCATGCGCGACGCGCCGCGCGGCGCCGCGTTCACAGATTATGTAGAAAAATTTTGCAAAGTTGCAATGTATTTGCATTGCAATCCAGGGCTGAAGCTGTATCGAAATGGTAAAAAAGTTATTTTACGATACAGTTGTCCATACAACAACTGTATCGAAAAATAACTTTTTAAATGTATTTTGATAGCTTGTGCGTAAAGACTGTCATTAAGATACTGTGTTTAGTTTTTTAATGTGTAAATTTCAGTATGAGAGTAGATAAATGTTTTTATTGTATTGTACGTATGACGTATCGAATCCAAAGTGAACTTTTTACTACCTAACCCCCGGTTTAGAAGTTAGGCCGTCTAAACTTTTATAATTTATACACCGGAATTACTCGTTTCTATCAGACACCCATTTAGGTTAAGTGCTCGTAGCACCCATGCAACCCAGAGATTGAGGGCTCATACTATAGAATTTTAAAAGTTTTAATTTTATTTTAAACCCTAACATGATTTATATTTTTTGTTAGGCGGTATCCGTCTAGAATATAAATAGGGATTTGTAGAAAAGGTGTTTGAAGGCCCACATTTTCTCAGGCATTGGCTAGCGTATGAAGCGATAACAGGCTTACTATGGGCCGAAACACAGAACCGCGTTGCGGCACCGCACGAATGAAATGAAACATTTTTTTACATACATTTAATAACATTGAGAAATCACATAAAAATGGTTGCCGTACAGTATGACAGCACAACGCTTTGTTTCGCGGCACCGCAACGCAACGCTCGGTAGTGCGTTGCGTTGCAGCGCGTCGCCGTGACGCGGTTATGTGTTTCGGCCCTATTATAATGTAGTTTGTGTAACATTGCTAAGCGGTAAATTTGTTTTTTTGTTTTTGTTTGAACAAAGGTCACCCTGACCCCTGTATATATTTGTGAATTGGTTTACTATTTTGTGTAGTTTGCGTAACATTGCTAAGCGATATATTGTATTTTTTTTTTGGAGTATGGCTCCCCAGTGTCCATCGGAAATTTTTGTATACTTAAACTTTTTTTGGAAGGGAATTGCGCCTGAGTGATCGACAGTGGTCCAGCCCGGTCCTTGACCTCGGACCCATCCGATCACGTTTTGATTTTTTTTGGCTTCGGGTATTTTATACCCGAATAGCGTTTTAAACCGCCCGACTTTAATTTTGGACCACGCCCGACAGCTGGCGGTCCCTAGGCGCCATCCCCCCGCCATATTTGGATCTTTGCAACATTGTGTCCTATAGTTGCAGAATTGTAAAAGTGATAAATTTAAAGATAATTGTATCTACCCGCTTACTTGTATTGAATATTATTGAGCTCGCCTTTGCATATAGGATATTTTAATCAAATCCCACGTTTTAATACTACCCCCTTTGCGGTCTCGATTTTCATATACCTAACCTCCAACCATAGGTAGAAAATCGAGGTTGTAACACTTGGAGAAATTGTACAGTTTCTGAGAAGTTGCACTTTGTTTTCACGTGGGTGTAGCTTACCAGTTTGCGGCGAGAATAATAAATAGAGCTGGGTTGAGAGGTTTCTTTTATCTTATTATATCGATACGATGTCAATAAGAAAAATGCTGTTTTTATTCACAATTTTATTTGCCGAGCTCGATGGTCGAATGGTTAGCTATGGCCACTTTGACTCCGAGGTCGCGGGTTTGGTTCCCGCATAAGACAAACATTTGTGTGCATGAAATGAAAATGTCTGTTTGTCTTGGTCTGGGTGTTTTCTATGTATTATAAGTATGTATTTACAAAAAAAATGTATTTAAGTACATTTATCAGTTGACTAGTACCCAGAACACAAGCTTTACGCTTAATTTGGGATTAGATAGCTGTGAAAATTGTCCAAAACTATTTATTATTTATTATCATTTATAATACGTTTTCTGTATTTAAAAATTCACCGACTGACACGACCTTCTTCGTGATAAAAAAGTTGCTATGGTAGTCTCCAGACCTCACTCACTCGCAAAAACGCAACAACCTGCAAGGCTACGGTATTCTGTGAGGTGGAGACACTTTCTCAGTCAGGCAGGCCAGAGTCTTATTTGTAATTCAGCAGGGTGTATCACGTGCTAGTGAGGTTGATTTATTTTAATCGATTTGGTGCAATGCGAGCCTTATAATTTTTTTTTATAAAAATGACAATTGCGTTCAAAATACATACAACAGCATACTATGCTGTTGTATGTATTATATATATATATATATATTGTATGTATTTAACAACATTGGCTAGTTAGAATTTTATTATTATTTATAGATACTATTCCAAATTCCAGACTAGCCGTGGTGGTAACCAACTTCATCTAGTTTAACGAAATTGTGCTGACTATATACTAAAACATTTATTCCTGGAAGATGTTCCCCAAAGGAAAGCTCAGAATAACTCACAATTTGATACAAGAACTAAAATATTTCTGTTCACAAAGTTGTTCGCGAGAGAGCCATTGGCTTTAAAAATATTCAGCAAAATATACAAAAATACTGAAATACTGTCGGTAGCTTGGTATGCAAATTAAGGTTTTACGCAGCGTGTTGTCGGCTTTTTATAGCCTTGCCGTGAATCTTTTATGATTTGACTCTAATGTCAGATAAAATTTTACTTTATTTTTATATTATTCTATTTTTATCGTTTTGTAAATTAGAGTTTTGAATGTAATGGCAAAATATAGAGAATTGTTATCATTCTTAAATAAATAAGGTATCTTAGGAATCATATTATATAGCTTAGAGATTAATGTTATATATATTTTCTATTTATGTAAATTAAATCGGGGCGTTCGTTTGTAATGTTGTGTCTTGAGTCAAAATTTTGGGCTTTCGTCTACAGTATAGATCAGAGGCAGTCTTGCCTACTGTCTGTAGGTGAAATGAATAAGTTACATTTTATGTAATAAGTTATGTTTTTAATTGTTACTTAATAGAATACGAGTATATGCAGATAAATTTAATAAATATAATATATCCTAAATATTATCCAAGAATATTAAATAGGAACTAGTATAGTCATAGTATAAGATAAGATATATAATTAATTAAGTTAGAAAACTAAAATTGCATATCCTAACTTAAAATTAAATTTAATATAAAATTAATATAACTGCATTAAAAACTAAAATTACAATAAAATACACAGAAAAAATAAAAATATTATTACCTATATTAATTGTCCCAACAATTTTCGGAGATTGTGGCCAAATGCTGGCCGCATTTCCACTCGTATATAGCTTTAATTTTTTTTAATATTTTGGCCTTTGATCACCCGAAGTCAAGACCAGCTTCTTGGCAATATCATATATTCAAACTAATATTTTATTAGAGTAGAGAAATTCGGGCCTCAAGGAATGTCCAAATTCAAGGAGGCGGATTTCTCTTGCTAATGTCTTACCTAATAAAATATCAGTTTGAATATTCCCGTCACAGGTACCAGCGGGCGACGTGTTGAACATAAGTAACTAGCGCCGCGCCCCGACGCTACACGTGGTAGCCTGATATATATTCCACCCCCTAGCCTCACGCCTACGCACGATTACGTCACGCGCTTCAAGGGATTTAATTACACTGGAAAAGCTTCATGGAAATGTTTTAAATCCATCTTGTAGTGTAAACACGACCATCTTTAAAATATCTTTTGTATAATTAGTTATCGAGGCTATGATGAAATAGAGGTAGGGACGGTCGAGTACATGTGGGTAAGTACCTTCACCTCACAGATAACAGCAGCTGAATAACAAGGGTATTCGGTAAAGATCACGCAGATTTTTGGTAAGATAAATGGGTGTTTTAAAATTTAAGATTTTTCTAGTCATATGTAATGAGACTAGGTTCAGTATGGGGTTCTTCAAAAAGGGCGTGAAAAGGTTTTTACAGGCAACGCGCGTGTGTTAGCCCCTGGTGTTACGGGCGTTCATAGGTTATGTGAACTGCTTTACATCAGACGGGCCGTATACTAGTTTTCCACTTTAATGGTATCAAAAAGAATGTAAGCCATCGCATCCAATTATACAGTAAACTGAGCCTAGAAAAGCCCGATATTTGTCGTGACATTGATAGTCTTTCATGTGGAGCGATTTGGTTTTAATATCTATCTGTCGTAGGCTTGTTTGGCACTCGACGTGATATAAAAAAGTATTCGTCGTTTCCAGAACTTTTACATCTATCCACACGGCGTCCTTTCCAAGGTTATATCCCGGTCTCGAGGTGCGCTTCGGAGCTACGAGTGATTGGTACACGCACGTTTAGAATAATACACTTAGATAAATGGGATAATGGTATGGTATACAAGCTAATAAAATTTGTGATGACTCATCCCCATTGATTTACTAACTTATTCACATCTTCACTTTTGGTGAGCTGAGTACCGATAATATTAACAAAAAAAAAAGACTCCAAACGTTACTCTACGTTTATGTATGTAGATACAGGCTGATGATGATGATGAAAAAAATATGAGACCAATCTTTTTTTTTTATACTACGTCGGGTGGGAGACAAGCATACAGCCCGCCTGATGTGAAGCGGTTACCGTAGCCATATTAACGCTTGCAACATAAAATATTGCTCGCTCGCCGCCACCCTCGCTGCCAACGCAGCATCTCCTTCCTTTCTTTCTGGTGACCTCACTCACTCGCACGAACACAACAACCCTCAAGGGAATTGTTATTTGGCTGCGGTATTCTGTGAGGTGGAGGTACATTCCCCAGTCGAGTAGCTTACAATTACGCTCCCTACCTCTCTTTTCGCCAGAGCTTCGTTTGTCAGTCAGCAGGGTGCACCACGTGCAGGTGAAGTTAGCTTTGGTTCAAAGATCTTGATGATCCACTTACACCCCAAATCTGGAAGTATACTCTTTCAAATAAAAAAAGTTTTCTTCAAGTCGGTTAATAAATGACGGAATAATGAAATAGCAAACCTAACAGTGGGTAGATACAGGCTAATGATGATGGTGACGCTGATGATGAAAAAAATATGGGACTAATCTGGAAGGATACTCTTTCAAATAAAATAGTTTTTTTCAAATCGGTTTGTAAATCACGGCGTAATTAAATTACAAACATTAAAAAAGGTGCTGTATCAATCCAGATGATATTCTACGCCATGCTAAATGTCGACCAAATCCGTCCAGCTACATGCACATCAATGTTTGAACTATGTGGGAATCGAACCCACGAGCTTTGGTGTCGAAGCCGCGTCATTGACCGCTACGCCACCGAGCTCGTCAAATTCTACGTTTACCAACTGGGCTGGTAAATTTTATTTTAGTCTCAAGGATCCAAAACGGTGCAATAGAGTCGCAGTCCGCTCGATTCTCACAAAAGAAATGTCATTTTTTTTTCTTTTTAATATGATATACATATATACTATAACTAAGTGCACATACACCACGTGCAGGTGTGGTTGGCTGTGATTCAAAAATGTTGATGAACCACTTACACCCTTATGGTTGCTTAAAGCACAGGACTACAGGACGTCAACTTACCCAAGTGATTTGATTGATTTGTTTAACGGCATTTAACGTTTTCTTTTCTTCCATAATTATGAGAGTTCGGAAACGCGATAAAACTGTATCTCCTCAGAAAATTATATCTGCCGCGAACACAAAGGGTAAAGCTAGGTTTTAACTCAGAGGTCTTGTACAGTTAGTTACGTAAATAAATAAAAAAAATACATTGGAATAAAATATTGATATCGCTTTGCTAGGTGACAAAAAAACATTATAGCCGATGACTGCTCATTCGACCGATCGTATACTTGTTTGTCATCTTAGTGGTATCAAAAATAGTTATATATTACTGGGGTATTTTTAAATATTACTACGGTGACAAATAAGCATATGACCTGCCTGATGGTAAACAGTCAGCAAAGCCCATGGAAACTAGCAATACCGGAGGCCTCACGATCGCCTTGCTAATTTTGTAAAAAGCCTGAATGGGTAAATAATTGGTTTACGTTTTGCGGTATTGTTATTTGGTTCCGCACTTTTGTGAGGTGGAGGTACTCCCTAAGTCGGGCTCAATGCACCCTGCCTCTCTTTCGTAGAGTCTCGTTTGCTAGTCGGCATGAGATTGTTCATGGTTCTAAAAACGGTGGGGTTTAAGCCCATAAAACCTCATCGTGTAATTTTAGCTGTTGTTGGCTTCTTTGTCTTGCTGGATATATCCGATGGGAATGATGGGTTGGCTAGCCTGAGCTTGGTGCCCCCTGGGTAACAATAAGTACTCGTCGCCCTTGCGACTCCTTATCGTTATTGCTGAGGATCCTTATCCTTCCGACGGTTGGCGAATATTCTGGTAGAGGAGGAAAGCGTAGTCGCTTTTCGACGTCTGCGCCATCTCTGTGCAGTCATAGTAAGGCCGAAAACTTTATTAGAAAAGACCTTGGTGTTGATGTGCCGTAACGTCTTCCTGCGCGCTACTGATGAAAGAGGACGAGAAACTCATGTTTCCCAGGAGAAGAATCATTAGGAACATCCGCCGAAGAGTCGCGGACTTTGAGCTTTACCCGTTTTTACCGCCTCATCATTCAGTGGAGAGAAGGAGATCATGAAGGAATTAGTCAGCATGGTTGTCACCTACTCATGACAGCAGATTCTACATAACCAGGGGAGCTACCGCCGATGCTGAAGTCGATTATCATCTGATTTTTTGAATGCGATAATAACACTACTGATTAGATTGTTGGATGTAATGTTTAGCTGAGCTGGAAGAAACCCTAGAGCTACAGACTAAGCCGGAGATGTTTGTCAATAACTTTAACATAAGATCAACTTTTTGAATAAAAAAATCCGATGGTAACCGGCTTCAGCTTCGGTGGTAGAGCCCCAGGTTACCTATTTGGTGGCGAGGTATCCATAAAGAAAATATTTATAACGTAATAAAGAAATAACCCTAATGGTACCTACTTACACTATTATTATTTAAATAGTTGTCTTGGCCAACGTGCCAGATAAATATTTTTTGAAAAATGGAAAAATTCACCTGCCTTCCCTAAGGTGGGACTTGAACCCACGCTCTTCCAACTGAGCTACCAGCAAGGTTTGTGTTGCTGACGAATTTTTGCATCTTATATTTCTACTGTGTGAGTCACAGTGTGATGTCATCAACCTATTAAGTAATTACACTACTAAAGTAGGCATAGCAGTCCATTTTTCAAAAAATAGCTACTTACACGTGTTAACTTTAATATGACATTTTATTCAAGATGGTTTAAATACTTATCAATTTATAATTTGACTTATTAATTTTAAAGAGTATTGGTATTGACTACAGTACTCCTCATTGGCCGTGCACCATCACGCCGGCCAATGAGGTGATAGTTGGACGTGGTGGGGTAGGAAGGGAGAACTGAAGTTGATAAGTACGACTGGGAAAGCCATTAGACTAACGGGCGCCTAGCAGTGAAGACGACTTACAATTTTTACTGTGCAGTAATTTATAATAATTTAATTTAATAAGAAGTACAAAGGGATGTTAACCAACTGTCGTGGTTTTATTTTTAATTATCGCCCTGAACACTAAGGTTAAGGCAAGGTATCGCTTACATCTCAGAAGTTGGATTTGAAAACAAAAAAACGCCCACTAAGCGAGGAAAGTGTAAGTACCATTGCGACTTTTAAAATTACCGGCTATTCCGTACCTTAAAAGTTGATGTTTTAACTTGTTTAAAGTGCATAATTTGACCCTTAATGATGAATTATCGCCGATTATGTGACAAGAGAAAGGCTCAAAACCTTCACTGTTGTATAACAGCGACTTGGTGATTGTAATCGATCGGGGCACTCCCCGTATTACTTTCACCTGGTTGTAGATTGCACCCTGTCTTAAATACGTGGCTGGGGCACTCCCTGGTAGTATTTAAGATTATTATATCATCCGTGACGTAGAATTTCCTTGTCGGTACGACTAATTCTACCATTAGAACTTGAAACTGTAGTTGCTTATAGTGTGCATGATCGTTACTGGTGTATTTCAACATCCTAGCGATTGGAATTGATCGGGGAACTCCCCGTATTACTTTCTCTTGGTTGTGAATATTGTCTTGTCTTAAATACGTGGCCAGGGCACTCTCTGGTAGTATCTGAGACAATATAATTATCTCATTAGTAACGTGAAGCTTGATTGATCAACTAACAATTGATTGTTTGATTTAACGTTCTTAAACGAAGCGGTGGTAATTTGATCGGGGCACTCCCCGTATTACTTTGTTATACCAGTTTCACTTTGTTATAGAAATTATCATGCCATGCACTCCCTAGTAGATTATGATTAACTTGGAATGTATAGTCAACAGGGAAGAGTTTTTTTTCTCCTCTCCCCTCTATGTTAAGTTTCAAGGACAGTAATATTAACACGTATTCTTTTGTTGAGGTTGAATCATCGACAAGAACAAGGCTCAAAGAAGTCGCAGATCAAGGACTAAAGAGGAGACGGCATTTCATTATCATGCTTGTACAGCTAAAACACGCAGTCGTAGCCAGTCACAATGCCGAACGCCACTTTTGTCTCCTGGTAGGCGGTATGGCAGAAAACGATCGTCACGTCTCAGAAGTCGTAGCTCGCGTACAAGGACTTCGAGGTCAACATCGCGGTAACGAAGTTCTCGATGTCATAACAAGGATTCAGGAAGGTCTCTGACGTGGTCGAGATCTAGGATCGGGTGTCGCTCGCCCACCTTTTGTAATGAGCGAAAATCTAGTATTAATGATAGGGATCAGAATTTGTTTAAGGGTTTTCTTGATGCCATTAATAGTGTGGGATCTAAGAGTACTAGTGACTAGTAGGTATACTTTGAATGTGGTTCCAGAGTTTGATCCACTGAATAGAACAGACTGTAGAATCTCGAAATCACAAAGTAGACGAATGCACCCAAATATACGGCTGGGACGACAAACATATAGTTCACTATGCAAAAGCTTAATGGTATAGAGAAATCTTGGTACCAAGGTTTTCAGTTTTGTATTCGTGGGCTGAGTAGAAAATAAAGCTGCGTGAACCTTTTCCTACAAGAGAAAATCACGCAGATTTATTTATTTTATTTATTTATTCCTTATTGCACACAATCCATTAAGTGGTTATGTACAAAAGGCGAACTTAATGCTAAAGCATTGTCTACCGATTTACCTTTCGTACATGTATGATTTATTGTAGGAGGAATGCCTTAGTTTAAATAACATACACAACATACGCATATATATACATACGCATACATATACACACATATATATATACACACATACATACACATATACATACATAGATAGCGAGGAGGTAGCCACTGTTCATGACATCTCCAGGTAATGCAAATGTACCTGATTTTTAAATGATACGCGAGACTGTGCACGTCTAATGTTCATTTATTGTCTGAAATGCTGAACAAAAGAGTGCGCTACGGAGAATCATTAGATTTATACTTTTACTCAAAAACAAATCTATTGAGTCATTGCGAAATATTAGGAAAACTCGCAGTAGACTGTCTGTTAGCCGGTATAGGTAATAGAAATGTTCGGGTTGGTGGTCAGAGTGCAGACTTCACAGAGCATGAGTAAGTCTTAAAATTCTTAAAATCTGTAAAAGTAGAGCACGATAGGGGTAATAATGATGTTACTAGAAGTAGAGACAAACGAAATAGTCAACCTAACTATAATTACAAAAAAATAACTAGTAATTGCAACGAAACGGGACATCCCTTTTTCCGTTGACTAAAACCAAATTTATATTGTACCGATTGTAAGTTACTGGGTCATTTAACAGCAGATTATCCAAAATCAAATCAGGGTGACCTCACAAGAGGACAAAATAAAAAGTAATAAAAGTCGAAACTGGCTATGATACTAGTACCAAATATAGAATTACTGTCAGAGTAAACGGTGATTTATTGTATTGCATATTGACTTGGGCAGTGAGGGCACTCTGATTGGGCTCAGTGAAGCTAAAAGGATACAGCTACAGTGGCAGGGGATTAGTGGCTCTTTACATAAACCATACATTGCCGATTCAGCATGTCGCCCTATAGGACTGTCTATGCTACTATCGAAGTGCAGGATATTATTACCGAACATAACGAACATTTTCTGATCGTTGATGATCACGTCATTCCTTCTCCCCTTTTATTAGGCCATACATTCACATAAACACCTAATATTAAACTAGTACAGACATTAAAATATAGTAAAGACTGACGTAACATTTCAAAAATCAGAACCACTAACACAACTATTAAATGTCCACTAGTTTAAGTGAAATGTCCCTGGGAGTCGATGAATAAAGACAGTACCTGTGAAGTAAAGTTAAAGGAAGGGTTGGGCACTGTTTTAATTCAAAATATAAGCTGCCATATATATCTGCTCAACAGCTCGACAGTAAAACGGATAATCTAATTACTAGAAGTCACTGTATAGACAGTTTAAGTATTAATTATGTAATTAATAATGCAGAGAGTTTCGATGAAAGTGTTAATTGTGGGAATTCTCTATCGCATACCCAAAGGTGTCAGCTTAAAAATCTTCCGAATAAGTATAAAAACAGTTTTTCATTTAGCTTAAAAGATTTGGGATTCACAACTGGAACTGAAATGGTCATTGAACTGACTGATTCAGGACCAGTGGTATACCGTCCATATAAATTTTCGCATGATGAGCGTGAAACGGTTAAGGGTATGGTTCGGCGATTATGAGGATGGCGATATTATTAGGGAGTCTAGCTCTCCTTATGCCAGCTCTGTCGTATTGGTCAATAGGAAATCGGGAAAAGAGGTTATACGTGGACTATCGCGCAGTGAATCGGAAGACTAAACGCGACCATTACTCGCTACAGAGGATAGAGAATCAACTCGATAGACTCTCTGGTAGTACGCTGTTCATAACGCTTAACCTAGCTTCAGGCTACCTTCAAATCCCAATTGCAGAACAATCTCGAGAGAAATCCGTATCTGTAACTCTAGATGGTTAGTACGAGTATAATGGGATGGATTGGTCAATCCTTTTGGATTGGTCAATCTTTCAGCGCACAACAAATAAAATGATCCAAAGTTCTCCAGTTAAAGTTTAGACCCTCTTATATATGGATGACATACTTATCCCAGCTAGATCATTTGAGGAGGGTCTGGGACGTCTAGAGGAAGTATTTTTTTAAACTGATGTCTCAAAATGGTTTAACATTGAAATTAAATAGATGTAACTTTTTCTTTGACAATAGATTACTTGGGGTTTGAAGTTAGTGCAAAGGGATAGTGTTAGACAGGGAACATCAAAGCTAGAGCTACTTATTTTAAATTTCTCTTTTCCATGCAATGCCTAAGAGGCCAGGCGATTCCTGGGGCTGGCAAGTTTTTTGTTTTAGAAGATTCGTTAAGGGATTTGCAATTATAGCATGACCTTTGACAGCGCTTTTAAGGAAGGAGACCTCGTTAGAATCATTCGAGCATCAACGGGAATTGAGAGACAATCTAAGAAATTAGAGCTAAAATGTAGAGGACCATATCGAATCAAGAAGGTTCTTCCTAATGACCGGTACGTAGTGAAAGACACGCCAGTTACGCAGAGGGGTAAACGTTACGAAGCTGTTATAGCAGTGGACAAAATCTTTCGGTCGCTTTCGGTTGTTCAATCAGATTCTTCGGAAGATGATTCCTCTGGCAACGAGGAACCTTATCAAAGCTAAACTAATTCTTAGTTAATGTCACATCACTCTTAGACCTCATAACATGTTTTGGTATATTTTGAACACCATAGTTTCTATAAAGTTTTATTATGTAAGAAGTCTTATATGTATAATGTGTGTAAATATCTTATAAGATTATATTGCATAGGAAGTAAAAATAAAATAAGTAAAGGTTATGATTATCATGAAAGGATATCTTTGTGCTAATCAAGGTCATGGATTGGCACAAGGATCAACATACCATGCCGGTAACGGTCAAGGTCATGGACCGGCCATATTAATGAAAGTTATCCTTGTGCTGATCAAGGTCATGGATTGGCACAAGGATCAACATACCATGCCGGTAACGGTCAAGGTCATGGACCGGGCATATTAATGAAAGTTATCCTTGTGCTGATCAAGGTCATGGATTGGCACAAGGATCAACATACCATGCCGGTAACGGTCAAGGTCATGGACCGGGCATATTAATGATAGTTGGCACCCTAGTTAGCGTCATGAACTAGCTGGTGCCGTATAGTTGTTAAGATTATATTGAAATATAAATGTATAAAATAACATATTAATGAAAGTTATCCTTGTGCTGATCAAGGTCATGGATTGGCACAAGGATCAACATACCATGCCGGTAACGGTCAAGGTCATGGACCGGGCATATTAATGAAAGTTATCCTTGTGCTGATCAAGGTCATGGATGGGCACAAGGATCAACATACCATGCCGGTAACGGTCAAGGTCATGGACCGGGCATATTAATGAAAGTTATCCTTGTGCTGATCAAGGTCATGGATTGGCACAAGGATCAACATATCATGCCGGTAACGGTCAAGGTCATGGACCGGGCATATTAATGTAAGTTGACACCCTAGTTAGCGTCATGAACTAGCTGGTGCAGTATAGTTGTTAAGGTTATATTGAAATGTAAATCTATAAAATAACATATTAATGAAAGTTATCCTTGTGCTGATCAAGGTCATGGATAGGCACAAGGATCAACATACCATGCCGGTAACGGTCAACGTCATGGACCGGGCATATTAATGAAAGTTGGCACCCTAGTTAGCGTCATGAACTAGCTGGTGCCGTATAGTTGTTAAGGCTATATTGAAATGTAAATTTATAAAATTGTTATTTAAGAAAATTTTACTGGCTCTTCTGAGTAATGTCGCGAACGTTTATACCTATGGCGGATTATTGTTAAAGTATGAAAGTAAATGTACATTTAATAGCAAGCACTACATGTATCAAATAACGAAGGGACTCGTTAAAAGTCGGATGGCCGAGTTGTTAACTTTAATATGACATTTTATTCAAGATGGTTTAAATACTTATCAATTTATAATTTGACTTATTAATTTTAAAGAGTATTGGTATTGACTACAGTACTCCTCATTGGCCGTGCACCATCACGCCGGCCAATGAGGTGATAGTTGGACGTGGTGGGGTAGGAAGGGAGAACTGAAGTTGATAAGTACGACTGGGAAAGCCATTAGACTAACGGGCGCCTAGCAGTGAAGACGACTTACAATTTTTACTGTGCAGTAATTTATAATAATTTAATTTAATAAGAAGTACAAAGGGATGTTAACCAACTGTCGTGGTTTTATTTTTAATTATCGCCCTGAACACTAAGGTTAAGGCAAGGTATCGCTTACACACGTCAAATCTACCCACAGTTGTCGATATTTTTATACGACTTGTTTGAGTGATTAAATTTAGTTATCTGAAGCTTACTGTACACATATAGGTAGGTACCACATACATACGGTACAACATACCTACATACAAGCTCGGAAAATGCGGGAAACATGTCCCTAGGGAAATTTTATTTCGTTTAAACGGCACCTCCATCTCACACAATCTTATATTGTGCCCTTGTAAGGTTCCTTTACATTTGTAAATATGCGACCTTTAAAGTTTCGTTATTACGCTTTTATGGCGCAAAGGGCTAGTTCTGTCCTTTTTACACTAATACAACGTTGTATATTTGTCTCTTTCGCACGTGGTAAAGGTTTAGCACTAAACCTATTGAGGTGTTGAGTGTTGAGTTGATATTCTACTTCGCTTTTTATGGAATTTGTGTGAAGCGGGCCTCAGTCGAGCGTGGAAATGGAGTAAATTCATAGTAGGTAAATTGCTTTACGAGTACTATTTTTCATGACTCGGAAACCGGTGATTTGTGATTTCCGAACCGGTTTTATAGACTTAACATTTTGATTTAATTTCCCATGCTCTAGTATATTGCCGGTATTTTGAAATAACGAGAACATTATTTCAAAATACCGGTTAATGTACTTTCATTAAATTGTTCGCTTTTGATATAATTTAAATGCACCACGAGTGCCAGGATTTATAACAACAATGTTTGTAATATTTTATCATTGCTTAATAGCTATTTATTTTAAGGTTTCGTTCTGAATGTATACCACATCAAAAACAGGTAACAATCGTAACCACCCATATAAAAACCGCATTCAAACTAATCCAGTCATTTTAGGGACAAATGTACAAACCAAGTATATAGCGAACAGACAGAGGTTCTGTCAAACCCCGTAACACTTCTAATATAAGTAGCAATAGACGAGACCCTCTTATACTGGTAGTGTTACAGTCTACAAGCGGTTGACTGTACAAACAAAAGTCATATTTTCCACAGAACTAAGATTTTTCGCTACCCTACAGAAGACTAGCGTTGTAAAAGAGAAAGAAACAGTTATGTTAGATACGCTTATGTTAGAGCGAGATAGAAAATGAAACCATATTTTCAAGATATAAGAACCCATGGCCGTCATTGTATAAGTTCTCACTTATTCAAAAAAATTGTAACATTTAAAACTGAATGTTAGTGCAAATTTGTATTTAAACAAAAGTAATTCATCATCTTGGCCGTGTGGTTTCCGGCAGACTAGAATAGAATCACTCCGTCTCTTTCCGTGGATGTCGATGTCGTCGTGGAAGGCGACTAAGGGAAATACATTATAAAACATCGATCGGGCCTCCCCTGGCATCGCCTGGCCAGCGTGGGGAGTGTAGGCCAAATCCTCCTGTCTGTGACGGACTATAGAGGGTCGTGATCCTGTAGTGGAGACTAAAATGTCCTGATGATGATAAAGAATTAATCATAGTTGTATGTGTCATGTAGTTATCACCTATTTAACAATTTAGTTTTCATACACACATTTACATTATATGAATACATAGAAATATATATATAGTATGGGCACATACATACATATATACACACACGTAAGTAAGTACATACATAAAGAATAGATTTATAATATTATATCAAAAGTCATTAAAACCGACGTGCTACAATATCGAAATTCAATATTTTATTTCAAAAAACTTATAAAATTTTTAAATTTCAAATTCAAACTTATAAAAGGTTCTTATTAATACAGTTAAAAGTACTTTCGAATATCAAAAGCCTCAGATATTATATTCAATCGTGACTTCTGAGGTTAAATCAATATTCAGTTTCAGACCATGTTGTGGCTTACAATTACGCTCCCTACCTCTCTTTTCGCCAGAGCTTCGTTTGTCAGTCAGCAGCGTGCACCACGTGCAGGTGAAGTTGGCTTTGGTCAAGTGCCTTAGTATTGTTTTGTACGACGCCATACAACGTACGCTCGGCCTAATATAACCCGGTTACCGTATAGTCATAAAGTCGCTCACAATATACCTGAGCAGTATTGCTCGCACACTGGCACCACTCATTGCTATCGCAGTCCTCTCAGGTCCAGGTGATCACTTCCTAGCAGGAACACGAGAACCCATTCGGTTACGGTATTCTGCTGTGAGGTAGAGATACTTCGGGCGGCAGCATATAAATATCAGAAACTAGTTTGTCAACAGCAAGATGCACTACGTGCAGGTGAGATTAACTCAGGCTCAAAAATGGTAATGAATCACTTACACCTCAAAATACTGGCAGTATAAAATATCTCTCGTGCGTCAACTGTCCCCCAGACAACACAAGAACTTCTTCCTTTTTGGTGATCTTCGTCATCTGCAGGAACACGACAACTCTCTAGGGTTCTAGGAAAGTGCTCTGAAGATCTGTTTTCCCTTATCCCTTCCTCCCCTTTCCGTCACCGAACAACACGTACAGGCGGTACCACAAATTCACCGTTGGTATCATTTCGTCGCGTACTTAAAAGTTTGGCAACTCTAATCTATGTCGTACTATTAAAAAGTGGAACGCGTTGCCGGCATATGTATTTCCTCAATCATACAATATGGGATCCTTCAATCGAAGCGTGAAGAAGCATCTTGTAGGCCAGCATGGCAGCGTCAACTGACAAGACATCAAGGTCTCTTGTCCATTGCCGTTCCGATTGGGGCTCCTCTTTTCGCTTACCATCAGGCGAAGTGGAGCCCATATGCTGAGCTAATATAAAAAAAGTGTTATTTAGCTACAGTCTTCTGTGAGGAGGTAATTCTTCAGTCGGGCAACCTATAAATATGTTGTGCCCTACCTCTTTTTTGCTAGAACCTCGTTAGTTAGTCGTCAAGGTCGACAACGAACAGGTAAGGTCTATAGTATTTATAATATCATTGTAATAATCTATGACCTTAAGATTTAATACGTTTATATACAAAATCGCCCGAAACCAATCCATCACTAATCAGAAAACAGCCATAAACCAGCCAAATAAAAGAGGCGCCGCCCGTCAATAAACATTAATGTTTCATTAATGTATTTTTTATTGAAACTTCAGGGCTGAAACCGATGATTCTCACGCGACACTTTTCTACCAAGCATTCAAGCCACTCCTAATTTATATAATACTAGCTGTCCCGGCGAACTTCGTACCGCCTAACAGTCAATGAATGTCGTGATGTACATATATATATGAACAAAATTTATGATTTCTTGAAATTAATACAATGAATAATAGAAAATAATAGAGAAGCACGATGGCGTGAGGCACGTGTCAGTCTAATTGTACACGCCAGTTAAGCAACGTCAACCGTAGCCTGTTCATGGATGAGTTTATGTTATCTCGAGCTCGTCCGTGCTTCGGAAGGCACGTTAAGCCGTCGGTCCTGGTGTTTATCATTAGATGGCAGTCCTTAAGCCAAGTTAGTGGCCCAACCCGTAGTTGAGCAGCGTGTTGGAGTATGCTCTAAACATCTTCGGTTGAGGGAAGACCCGTATCCAGCAGTGGGTAAATAATAAGTTCAGTACTTTAGAAAGTCACAAAAAAAGTACCAATTGACAACAATAAATATTTCAATCCACAAAACAAATCACAGACAACATTCGCGACGTAAAAGTGAGACCAATCGATTTGACATTTACATAACAATCAATAAATATTCCAATCCTTTTTAACTGGCACTATTTGTATGGGAAAACGTTTTTTCTTTTATTTAATTCTTTCGTCAATTTTTCAATGTTTTTAATACTTTCCCGACCAAGACACGACATAATTTTATATATTATATAGATTTATGGAGCTTGATTTAAATTTCTGAACGCACGCATAAATATTTTAGAACCAATAAATCAGCCTGGCGCAACTCAAAGTAAAAAAACGACTCTATGAATCGGAAGCGAATTTGGTACAAATTCTGATTGTTTTCGCTTCCATTTCATACATATTAGAATTACGCTATTTGTATGGCACATCCGTCTCTTAAAAAGTAGTGGTTACATTCTCTTTGCAATAAATATTTAAATCCACAAAACTGTTTTCAAAACAAATCACAGCCAACTTTCAAGACGTAAAAATGAGACCAATAGAGTTAACATTTGTTTTTAATCTATGACATTTGTTCTATAATGAGCTTAATATACATTTCTGAACGCACGCATACATTTGGCGTACGCACGTACGACAACGTCACATTTGACAGCTACGACAACCACGAACATTTTGTATGGGAAAATGTTTTTTCTTTTATTTTATTTTTTCGAGAATTTTCCAATGTTTTTAACAGTTATTCTGCTATTCGGGACGGAAACAAATCCAACAAATCAAAAACCATGGCAATCGGTCCAGCCGTTCTCGAGTTATAAGTGTTTTAACAAACACGACTTTCTTTTATATATATAGATTTTTGAAAATGGAAAAATTCACCTCCCCGCCTAAGTGGGACGACCTCTCGATGACCGGTCGAGTGCTCTTCCAACTTAGCTCAGTGGGAAGCAGAACCAGGAAGGTTTGTGTTGGTGACGAATTTTTGCATCTTATATTTACTGTGTGACGGTACTTCCCCAGTTGGGCAGCTTAAAACTACGCTGCTTTATCTCTCTTTGTGCCAGAGCCTCGTTAGTGAATCACCAGGGTGCACCACCTGCAGATTAGGTTGGCTTAGGCTCTAATGATGGTGGTGAGCTCTCATACCCCCAAATATATATATGAATATGTATTTCTTTAGCACGCTCTACAGTAAACCGATTGATGGATTTCAGTTGAAATGTCATTCGACTCGTCTCAGCGATAGAAAGCACGATCCCCCTGAGCGTTCGGCTTGTGACGCATCTATCTCTCTTCCACTCCATCGGCCGATGTTTTCTTATGACGTTATCACGTAAAATTATCGTACGTAAAGCGACTTTACAGACAAGCAATTTATTATAAGAAAGTATTTCCATTTGGAGTAAATATAGTGTAGCGACTACCTACCCGCACTATAAGAAACAAAATATATCAGAGATACAAGGAACGTCAATATAGAAGAAATGCACTGAAAAGTGCAGTTGCAGCATGAAACATAAAATAGAACAAGCTAGCCTTGACAAAGGCTAATATTTGTGAACGCAGCTGTTCGATTCGTCGTACGCGAAGACGTCGTGTGGCCCAGCGCAGCGCTCCGCTCCGTGACGCGTCATCCGCCTCGATGCCGCCGGTCGACTAAACGTCAGCTACGTAGCGCGGGGCATATATGTAACCTCTGTGTGCCAGCGTGCGCGAGACGCACGCTCCCCGCGTCCCTTGCCTACCGCGCAGTTAAGGCGGCGCCTGATTGGTTTTCTTTTATTGTAAAATAGTATTGTTCATAATTAAATAATTTTGTATATATTTAGGTTAAGTTTCAAATAGATTCATTCCAATTTCAACAGTCAACAAGTGTTTTAATTACCTACCATAACCACGGTAAAATAGAGAACTAGCTTTTGCCTGCGGCTTCGCTCGCGTGAAATTCGGGCATTTTAGATTATCCGAGCCAAGTCTAACACGCAACGCAACCACCTTCATGTAGCTCTTTTTTTTTATACTACGTCGGGTGGTAGACAAGCTTACGGCCCGCCTGATGTGAAGCGGTTACCGTAGCCATATTAACGCTCGCAACATAAAATATCGCTCGCGCGCCGCCACCCCCGCTGCCACCGCAGCATCTCCTTCCTTTCTGGTGAAAAAATTACATCGACATCAATTACCAAATTCCTAACCATTCCTCCTCAGCTCAGCAGTGTCACATGATGACTTCCCAGTGCAAATTAGAATATGGAATTACCCTATAATATGAATATAACATTAATTTAGAATATGGACCCCCGTTTCACCCCCTGAGGGGATGAATTTTGAAAAATCCTTTCTTAGTGCACCCCTAGACGTCATAAGAAACCTACGTGCCAAATTTAGAATCTCTGGACCCAGAGGTTTGGGCTATGCGTTGATATATAAGTAAGTCAGTCAATCAGACAGTTTCTTCTTCTATATATTTAGATGACATTTCAACCCCATCGCACCTGTGGGGACAGGGGTGATTTTATGTCACGTCTACTATGTTTGATTACAAAATAGTGGTTGTTTTCGTAATCAGCGACCCGATAAACTATAAAAACAATACACATGACGATTTTCAGACTTCTTGACCCCATTTTCCCCTTTTAGGATAAATCCTGAAAAACGTGTGTCCTCTTTTATCTATAGAAGAAGTATTCGTGTAAAGTTTCAGATAAAATAGTCCAACTTATCTTATTTCCTCATACAAACTTTGAACCCTCGTTTCACCCCCTTAGGGGATGAATATCCAGCAGTGAATAGATACAGGCTGATGATGATGATGTTATATTTTTAAGTCGATGCCATTTTGGTAATTGTCGTCCCAGAAAACCATAAAATCAACACCCATATTGATATTATGACATTTCAACCCCATCGCACCCCCACAGGGGTGACTTTATGTAACGTCGTACCCCCAACAAGCAACAACAACAAGGGTAACTTTATGTAACTTCGACTATGTTTAATTAAAAAATAGTTGTTGTTTTCGTAATTAGCGACCCGATAAACAATAAAAACAATACCCATGATGATTTTCAGACTTTTCCCCCCATTTTACCCCTTTAGGGGATGAATTTTGAAAAATCCTCAAACACGTGTTTACTCATTAATCTATAGAAGTAGTCGTGTAAAGTTTTAGATAAAACAGTCCAACTAATCTTGTTTCCTCATACAAACTTTGGACCCCCGTTTCAGCTTAAATTTAATCGCTTAAATTTAATTTTGAAGTTACATACTGTGTTACGAGAATACCAAATGTGACATTTATGAGATCGAGACTGGATCGAGACTGAATTTTGAGTATATTTTAATAACGAGAATTGCCCCTCTAATATTATAAAGCAGAAGAGTTTGTTTGGTTGAACGCGCTATTCTCAGGAACTACTCATTCGAATAGAAAAATTATTTTAGTGTTTAATAGCCTATATTTCAAGGAAGGTTATAGCGAGCACCAATGAAAAATGGGAAAAAATATTCCTTTTGGGGGCTTCCGTTGCGTTCTTATCACGATAACTGATATTTTCGTGGACGAAGTCGCTCGCAATTGCTAGTTTAAACATAAATCCGACTTCCGCAATTAAAATACCCGATGAGAATCGGCTTCAGATTAGGCGGTAGACCACTTGATCATTATGGAAGTTAGGGAAGGCTTATGTTTAGCCAAGTTACTTATACTGTGGCTTATAACACTGGACGTCTCTTGGTTAAAATCATGATGACAATGAATTATTGACGCGATAACGTCTTATAAATCGATGAACGCCGGCTGCACGTACGAAAAAGTATGACTCATTGTCGCGTTCCGCCTGAGCCGAGCGTGCAAGCGAGAGCGCGGAACAAGCGTACGGCCTGAGCATTCGGCTTGTGACGCATCTATCTCTCTTCCACTCCATCGGCCGATGTTTTCTTATGACGTTATCACGTAAAATTTTCGTCCGTAAACCGACTTTACAGACAACCAATTTATTTTTTAATTGAAAGGACGTGTCAACCCTAGCTATTGCTAAAATAAATGATTCTTACGAAGTGAAGAAAATTAACACTAGAAACCACCACCCGTAGTCCCCCTGTATCTCACCCACCAATAGCTTGAGATTAAATTTTCATAAATAACAAATTGGAAATCATAAATCAAGTTATTAAATGGAATAGTTATACATTATATGTATGTATACTGTAACTAAAATATTTTAATATATAAGTAAGACGTATGTACCTAATACAATTTATAACCCTTCGTTAAATCCGTTATTTATGGTCCTTCGTTCCAAGATCAACTTCAATCTTTGTTTATTAAAAATAATAATAAAGAGGGTCGACGTGCCACCTGTGGTACAGCACTGGACCCATTTCAGGATAGTGCCTACCTATATATACCCTGTAGTTTAACTACATATGTACGTAGTATACATATACATGTAGTTTAATTGTATATATACGCAGTATTACGTAGACGGAGCATAACTTTATAGTACGATATGGTACGATAAAACGCAAAACACAATCATACAAGAAAACTGCATGCATGCAGTGAAATTAAAGATAGCAAAAAAAGATATATTTATGTTTTTAAACACGCTATAAATTGCTGTAGAAGCTTGTAGTAGAAAATATCTGAAGTCGATGAACTCTGTTGACCTTGCATGGCATCTTTCGAGCAATATTTTGCCTTTATTTCACCAATATCGTGAAGGTCATTCCAGAATTGAAGATTGAAAATGAAAAGTATTTATAAATCCAATAAGAACATGCAATCGACATTTTCAAAATCATCTCAGAAATGTTACAAAAAAACGCAGGTTTATTAACGGACTATCTCAGTGTATTTTCAAGCCGCCTAAAGGCTGTCTTGGCTTAACGACTGTCATCTAATGACATCAACCGGGACCGACGGCTTATGAGTCCGTATCTGAAATTACGTCGATTTTGTAAAAATTTGCTCGAAAAAGATTAGTTTTCAGACATCATTTAAAAAGTTTTTAACTGAATAAACGAGTAAGTTTTTATTCAGGTACGAACTCTTAACGTGTCCTCGCTCGTGATAAATTAACACATCCATGGGCAGGCTACGGTCGAAGTCGCTTAACTTGCGTGTTCAATTAGACTGACACGCGCAACGACGCCATCAAGCTCCTCACCACTAAGAGTAAGCAGGATGGAATAACTATTAAGTAATTTGTTGCAAGATCCTGGGGGCCTACTATCATGCTGTGGAATGAACTGCCTGTCGAGGTTTTCTCCGGAGATGACAAGGGGACAGCATGGGGTTCTTCAAAAAGGGCGTGAAGATGTTTTTACAGGGTCGGCAACGCGCGTGTGATACCTCTGGTAATACAGGCGTTCATAGGCTACGGTAACTGGTTTCCATCAGCCGGGCCGTATGCTTGTTTGCCACTTTAGTGGTATGAAAAAAAAACTTTTTGAACGAGTATATGTAAACAGTAGAAGATATCGATTCAGACGAAAATAATATTCGGTGAATTTGATATTCACATCCAGCCTTACAGCTGACGTGATTGTATAACTCTTTCTTATTTATTATTCATAATTTAGGGAGTTATTATTAGGTTGATGAATAAATGATACATGCTCTGGTTATATATATGGGAAAAGCACTTACATATCAGGAATCAAAATATTTAACAATTTGCCAGAATATATCAAAATGTTAGAAGGTCCTTTGTTTAAAAGAAGACTGAAGGATTGGTTGATATGTAGGTGCTTCTATAATTTGGATGAATATTTTAATAGAAATGTTTATTTTAGAAATGAAAATTTTAAAATAAATAGCTCTGACTATAATTAAAATATGTATAAAATAAATGACGAATTATGATGATATTGTACGTCCGAAGTGGGCAAACTGTTGTGTCTAAAAACCTGATTGTTACAACCATTGTACACAGTTGACAATAAAGTATTATCTTATCTTATCTTATCTAAAATCCATTACTTTTTATTGCAGTAAAGTTTGAATAAAGGTTATACGTGTAACATAATTTATTAATGTAAACTATTTTGGGAGCGAGTTTGGTAAACAAAAACAATTTTTATTATCGGGGATTTTTATCGTGGGGGAGAATGTAGAGATGAGGCCGATTATGGGACGACGAAACATTGGGATTTTTTTCTCCAATTAACCGACTACAGCGAAACCAGAAAAAGAGGATTATGTGTTTGACCAGCCGCCTTACATCCATCTCTTATTGCGATTCAATAACTGGATAGAATGCTTATTCATACCAATGAATAAGCGACTCTATTTCAAATTGAATAGAGTCGCTTATTCATTGGTATGAATAAGCATTCTGTTCAGTTATTGAATCCACCAGAGGGCTCACGCCTTTTTCTCGCCCAGCGAATAACTATTGCCATCCATTGTGGCAATGCTGCTAGCCTTCTGGGCACATTACCCCTAATGACTTTAATGTTTTTACGTTTGGTGTCCACTTCATATTATGACAACTTGTGCATAAGAACATTTCTGCATTTGACCACTTCTAGGTATGACCACTCGTTAGTATGACTATTTCTGGATTTCAATATTTCGTTTTGCGTCCACCCTCAGTACAGAGTGCAAATGAATACAAATATTGAAATGGATATTATGGATTTGACGAGCTCGGTGGCGTAGCGGTCAATGACGCGGCTTCGACACCAACGCTCGTGGGTTCGATTCCCACACAGGACAAACATTTGTTTGCATGAACATGTCTGTTTGTCTTGGTCTGGGTGTTTTCTATGTATCATAAGTATATATTTACAAAAAAAAAATGTATTTACGTATGTTTATCAGTTGTCTAGTACCCATAACACAAGCTTCGCTTACTTTGGGGCTACATGGCGCTGTGTAAATTGTCTGACAATATTTATTATTATTATATAGATAATTCCCCTCTTTACGTTATGCGGGCGAGTGTTTTGACGCAATGTAATTTTTATTTCTTTTAATAGTTGAATAAAAAAAAAATATAGGTTTTCTTTTTTTTTACTTCATGATTTAATATTTTTATTTTTCATTAAGAGCCATATTACATTTTGACTGTGATTTTTGCGTAAAATGGCCAATTTTGGCGTTCTCGATCTCGGAAACAAAAATACATTAACAATGTTGACTTATTGAATAGTACAGAATAGCTATTGGCATAGTACATAGCGGCCTCGCTTTTTGTAAAATTTGCTTAACTTTTTAAATAAACCCAAAATTGCAGAGAAAGATTTTCATAAAATGCGCGCAATCACTTTTTTGAGCTCCTGGATTGTACTACTGTTACAAACAAATGAAATAAAAAAAATAGAATGTTATTTCTTATATAGTCGTATAGTACATAGCGGCCTCGGAATTTTGAAATATCATTGATTTAATATAGAAAAAAAACATTCCTTTAACCCAAAAAACTTCGAAAATCGCTTTAGGTAAACTGTGAATTTATCGAATTCGTGATAAAATTATTGAGCAAAATTTATACCAGAATAATTGTTACTTCATGAGGAATAAACGATGTATAAATTTGGAGCATGAATTTATTATCTTATGTATATACAAACGATAAATATAACTTCAAAATTACTACAAAATGCGATGCACCGGCCGTTCAAATTTAGTACGGCGTGAGAGCTCGTCAGCGTGAGACCTATGTCGAATTTCTTCGCGCCAATATCGACCGGGCGTCAGAGTATAGTACGACTACCAAGTTTTGATCACGTAAGTACAATTCTTTCTAGTGTTTGTTTTCTATGGAATCTACATAGCTTAGCAACAACATATAGTTGAATTATTCTTAATATTCATTTCATTATTTTCAGCATGGGTCGAAAAGCTCGTAGGTATGTGCATGAAAGTAAAGATGTACATAATGTGTATAAAATAAAGCAAGGTACTTCTTTCCTCAATCATCATCATCAGCCTGCATCAACCCACTGTTGGATATAGGCCTTTCCCAATACTTTCCACCATATTGTCTAAGTCTGGGTGTTTTCTATGTATCATAAGTATATATTTACAAAAAGAAAAAATGTATTTCCGTATGTATATCTGTTGCCTAGCACCCATAACACAAGCTTCGCTTGCTTTTTTTTATACCACCAGCGTGGTAAACAAGCATAAGGCACGCCTGATGGAAAGCAGTTACCGTAGCCTATGAACGCCTGTAACACCAGAGATAATATAAGAGGCATCACACGCAACGCGCGTGTGATGCTTCTTATATTATATTTAATATAAATTATATTAAATATAATATAAGATTATATAATAAATAAATATTGTCAGACAAATTACACAGCGCCATCTAGCCCCAAAGTAAGCGAAGCTTGTGTTATGGGTACTAGACAACTGATACATACGTAAATACAGTTTTGTCAAAATTCATCCTCAACCCCACGGATCGAGAAGCCGCATTGAGATCGTTTAACATTCGACTAAGATCCTCCAGCGATTCAGCCATTTTCTTTCCTCAATACACCTATTTAATATAATACTCATTTATATTTTTATTCGGCATTAATAACAATAATGGAACTGTTTCAGAATTAATAACTTCACTGCCAAGAAAACATTACGATGGATAAAGAAAATATTCCGACATCATCGATTGAGGTGCGGTATGATTTTCTTTTCTCTTACCATCTATCGACATGGGAATCGTTTTCGAGGTAATTTGGGGTGCAGATCACGAGAATGAGCTCAATTCGTTTCGGTAATGAGATGACAAGATTTTGAACACATCTGTTCATCTCATCATCATTTTCTACAATCAATAGTGGCTAATTCACACTACATAGTTCGAATAACATTCTGACTGATGAAAAAGCGTAAGGAACTTTGTTTTCGTCGGGGATCCCACGACGAAAAACAGATTTTTTTTTTTTCTTTATATAGTTATCCTGGTTGCATCCCAGGCTTCGGCATTCGAGTCTGGGATTCACATATCTCATTGATTTGTGTGATTTAACTCCGGGGTGGGTTTTGATGTACGATTGCCACTTAACCTAATCTGATGTGCCACTCTTTTTTTTTTTTTTTATTTTTTTATACTACGTCGGGTGGCAGACAAGCATGCGGCCTGCCTGATGTGAAGCGGTTACCGTAGCCATATTAACGCTTGCAACATAAAATATTGCTCGCGCGCCGCCACCCCCGCTGCCAACGCAGCAGCTCCTTCCTTTCTTTCTGGTGACCTCACTCACTCGCAGGAACACAACAATCCTCAAGGGAATTGTTATTTGGCTGCGGTATTCTGTGAGGTGGAGGTACATTCCCCAGTCGGGTAGCTTACAATTACGCTCCCTACCTCTCTTTTCGCCAGAGCTTCGTTTGTCACTCAGCAGGGTGCACCACGTGCAGATGAAGTTGGCTTTGGTTCAAAGATGTTGATGAACCACTTACACCCCAAAACTTTTGCCGCAGCCTCATTAGCTTATTGGCAGGGTGCACCATGTGTAGTCGAGGCCAGTTTTAAATTTTGAAAAACCCTGAATCACGTTTTTTTTATTATTTTCATTTTTGACTTAACGTTATTTTTAATTATTTCAATTTAAGACTTTTTACTTACCTAGTTAATAAAAGATACTTTTTTTAGTTAATAGAAGATTTTATGATTCGAGGTTCTGAGGTTTCGACTCTACGATGATAAGTCAGTCAGCCAAACTCTCTCTTTATATGAAAGTATAGATATACTAACTGTCAAATTCATAAATCACTGGTGAATTGGCGTGATTTAACTTAGTTTATTTTTATTTTAGATACCTAAAGGCCACGACGTTCTTCTTTGTTTGAAAAATTTCATTAATATAGACGAAACGACCACTACCAGCACTTGAGGAGATAGATACGTGGACAATAGAAACAGAATCTGGGATCGTAAGTATGAACAAAATCATTTAGAAGCTGAAGCTGTTATATTCATTTCAGATTTTATTAATAATAATAATTGTTTCAGGTAACAGACTACGTAGTTCAAGAACGGAGAATAAATGATTTTCATTCTTTTTTAAACAGTTGTTTGATCATGGTGGAACATTTGGTGCTTTTTCACACCAAAACCATGGATTGATTTGATAGAAATTTGGCAAATAAGTAGTTCTGATTAAAGTTGTTTTACACTCCCATGTAAATTGTTACTAGTTTTATTCTTATCCATAATTTTAATCTAAAACCAAAAAGTACCTAGATAAATAAAGGATTAGGTAATAAAATAAATTTTATTTTTAATAAAAATCATCTGTCTCATTTATGGTACATATAATCTGTTTCTTCCCATACTAAATCCATGACACTCTAAAAATGTGTAGGTACAACTATAACAAATTACTTCTTAAGTAGAAATACTAAAAAAATACGAAACTAGAGAGAAAGTATCAAAATAGCTTGTTCGTAATTTCAACATAGAAATTATGAGGACTCGTGACCCACGTGACCGTCGGGATGCTTCAATACCGAATCTCGCATAGCGCAAATGTGTGATAGGGCTCTTAAGGACTCTATGTAAAATATCGATTTCTTTCTTCCAAAGTAATATTTATTAGCGATGTAACGACTCGACTTTTTAAACCGATTCAAACCGATTTGAGCATAAACCGAGTTGAGTCGATTAGCGCGTCTACTAAACCGATTTGGCCGAGTCGAAAGCAATGTAACGACTCGACTTTTTAAACCGATTAAAAAGTCGAGTCGTTTAAAAAGTCGAGTCGTTACTTGACTTTGTAAACCGATTAAAAAGTCGAGTCGTTGCTCGACTTTTTAAACCGATTAAAAAGTCGAGTCGTTACTCGACTTTTTAAACCGATTCAAACCGATTTGAGCATAAACCGAGTTGCGTCGATTAGCGCCTTTACTAAACCGATTTGGCCGAGTCGAAAGCGATGTAACGACTCGACTTTTTAAACCGATTTGAGCATAAACCGAGTTGCGTCGATTAGCGCGTCAGCGCGTCTTGCGTCTACTAAACCGATTTGGCTGAGTCGAACTTACTTACGCATCTCGCTCGCGTCGCTCTGCGCGCATTCGCCCGTTTGGCCGTTTGACCGTTTGCTTGTTTGGCCGTTTGCCCGTTTGCCCGTTTGACCGTTTGGCTGTTTGCTCGTTTGGCCGTTTGCCCGTTTGGCTGTTTGCGCGTTTGCCCGTTTGGCCGTTTGGTCATTTGCCCGTTTGGCCGTTTGCTCGTTTGCTCGTTTGCTCGTTTGGCCGTTTGCCCATTTGGCTGTTTGCGCGTTTGCCCGTTTGGCGTTTGGCCGTTTGCTCGTTTGGTCGTTTGCCCGTTTGGCCGTTTGGCTGTTTGCTAGTTTGCTCATTTGGCCGTTTGCCCGTTTGGCCGTTTGGCTGTTTGCTTGTTTGGCCGTTTGCCCGTTTGGCCGTTTGCCCGTTTGGCTGTTTGCTCGTTTGGCCGTTTGCCCGTTTGGCTGTTTGCGCGTTTGCCCGTTTGGCCGTTTGCTCGTTGGCCGTTTGGCCGTTTGGTCATTTGCCCGTTTGGCCGTTTGCTCGCTTTGCTCGTTTGGCCGTTTGCCCATTTGGCTGTTTGCGCGTTTGCCCGTTTGGCCGTTTGCTCGTTTGCCGTTTGGCCGTTTGCTCGTTTGGTCGTTTGCCCGTTTGGCCGTTTGGCTGTTTGCTAGTTTGCTCATTTGGCCGTTTGCCCGTTTGGCCGTTTGGCTGTTTGCTCGTTTGCCCGTTTGCCCGTTTGGCCGTTTGACCGTTTGGCCGGTTGGCCGTTTGGCTGTTTGCTCGTTTGCCCGTTAGCCCGCTTGCTCGTTTGGCCGTTTGACCGTTTGGCCGGTTGGCCGTTTGGCAAACGAGCAAACAGCCAAACGGGCAAACGGCCAAATGAGCAAACTAGCAAACAGCCAAACGGCCAAACGAGCAAACAGCCAAACGGGCAAACGACCAAACGAGCAAACGGCCAAACGGCAAACGAGCAAACGGGCAAACGGGCAAACGGCCAAACGGGCAAACGCGCAAACAGCCAAATGGGCAAACGGCCAAACGAGCAAACGAGCAAACGGCCACACGGGCAAATGACCAAACGGCCAACGAGCAAACGGCCAAACGGGCAAACGCGCAAACAGCCAAACGGGCAAACGGGCAAACGAGCAAACAGCCAAACGGTCAAACGGCCAAACGGGCAAACGGCCAAACGGGCAAACGGCCAAACAAGCAAACGGTCAAACGGCCAAACGAGCAAACGGCCAAACGGGCGAATGCGCGCAGAGCGGCGCGAGCGAGATGCGTAAGTAAGTTCGACTCAGCCAAATCGGTTTAGTAGACGCAAGACGCGCTGACACGCTAATCGACACAACTCGGTTTATGCTCAAATCGGTTTAAAAAGTCGAGTCGTTACATCGCTTTCGACTCGGCCAAATCTGTTTAGTAAAAGTGCTAATCGACGCAACTCGGTTTATGCTCAAATCGGTTTGAATCGGTTTAAAAAGTCGAGTAACGACTCGACTTTTTAATCGGTTTAAAAAGTCGAGCAACGACTCGACTTTTTAATCGGTTTAAAAAGTCGAGTAACGACTCGACTTTTTAATCGGTTCAAACCGATTCAAATCGCGATTTCGTCGATTCGGTTTGGAATCGACTTGCATGAATTGTCTAACCGATTCAACTCGGTTTGACAAAATTCCAGATCGTAACATCACTAATATTTATATATACTTTATCCCGGGACACACTGGCTATTATAAGTTTAGGTAGGTTTTTTGGCATATTCCTCATCCTTAAGTCGGTCCCTCACTGATGAGAATCGTGACCACGACGAAAGCGTTGCAGCCATAGAAATAAAATTGATTTCTGTGGTTGCAGCAATTTCCTCCAATTACTGCGGTCTTCTGCCTGATGGAGAGCGTGAGATATTGGCATTTGCAGTTCTTCGGCAATTCAAAAGTTTTCATATTACAAAAGTTTAGTCATATTACAAAAGTCCTTAATAACAATAAATTCCTAAATTATTTAAAAAAACATAATTATGTTTCTGACCCCCTAAAATTTTGTCAATAGGTACTCTGTATATAAAGATAAGTTGTCATAACAGTACATTTCAAGTGAAAAATTCAAATTATGTGTAAATTCACATATTCAGCGCATTCGTACTTTGTTTACGCAAACGCTGTTGCTATTTGCAATTATAATGAGTCTAAATCGTCACAAAGCTTCTTTGCTTTGCTCCGTGTGGGAGAGATTTAATGCCACATTAACTATGTACTGCAACTGCGAAGAGAGTGATAATAAATTTAAATAGAAGGTGAATTAGAAAGGATTTAAAAGGGATGTTTGAACTTGTCAATATGAACAACTTAGACGCCGGCTTTTGAAAGTTTTGAATTTTTGTTGAACAATACAAAAGAGATAAGTAAAAAGGATTGAAAATTTGAATAAAAATATCAGGAGGAGTAATTTAGGGTAATAAATTACATATTAATTAACTTGTACAACTTAAAATTAAAGCAAAAATAATATATAACTAAATTAAAAACTAAAAGTATAATAAAATACACAGAAAAAACAATATCATTATATTAACTGTCCCGATAAGTTTCGGAGATTGTGGACAAAAGGTTGGCCGCATTTCCACGCTGTACAGCGATGGAAATATTTTGCCCTAGATATTGGCCAGCCCTTTGATAACCCGAGGCACAGTCCGTAGCAGCAAGTAACATAATATAAAAGTTACGATTTATGACGTATTAAAAAAATACTACTTACTAGATCTCGTTCAAACCAATTTTCGGTGGAAGTTTGCATGGTAATGTACATCATATATTTTTTTTAGTTTTATCATTCTATTATTTTTTTCACGTGTCCCCCACACACATTTTACCACTTTGGAAGTGTCGCTCGCGCAAACTATTCAGATATTACTATTCTATTTAGAAAAAAAAATGTATTAGAAATCTCATCATCATTTTTGAAGACCTATCCATACCCCACAAGTATTGGTTTCATGAAAAAAAATATGAGTTTCAGTTCTAAGTATGGGGAACCCCCAAAATTTATTGTTTATTTTTTTCTATTTTTGTGTGAAAATCTTAATGCGGTTCATAGAATACATCTACTTACCAAGTTTATTTGTTTTTTTTTTTTCATAAACTATGTTGTAATAAATTTACATATGAAATCACACTATATTATAATAATAAAACCTAACTATATAATACTAAATTAAATAAAATATAGAGCCCAAATTACTGTCGTCACATGATGGTAAAGTGCCCAAAAGGCTGGCTGCATTACCGCGTTGTATGGCCAGACTAATACGCTGGCCAAAATAAGCGCCAGCTCTTGGGTCACCAGAGACGTCGACTAACCGTGCAGATATCTCTTTAAACAAGACTTTTGCATCTGCACCCCAAGGCCCCAAGGTCTCCACAGCAAAAGGCGTAAATATGTACGACTCTTCTAAAGCCGCATACTTACGCCTCTTATTAGCCTCTGCCACCGTCGCAGCCGCTCCTGCCGTACAGGATGTCGCTCGTATGTGAGATGGTGCAATCGTATCAACACAGGTAGCATCCCATACGAGCGACCGCCCGTTCCGCCATGGTATGAGCGTCATACCGTCGGGCCTCTTGCCGTCGTCTCGGGTAATGCCAGCAGGCTCAAGTATTGCCGGCACGCCGGCACTGGCAAAGGCCCGACGAATGACATCATTAAGGGCGGCATGACGTGCAAAACGACCTGCGCTGCGGCGACAAGCTAAACCGTGGTGTCCTAGGGGGTCGACGTCTTCTCCGCAACGACAGCGATGGGGCTCGTTTGTTCTGGCACCTATCCGCAAGCTTGCTGCTAAGCAGAAGCCAGTCCTGTCCAGCAATGTACCTACGCTTGTTGACGGAACAGCGTTCAACCAGTACCCTGATTCTGGCTCACAGCTAGCTAAGAGACGGGACCGCTCAGCTGAACAGCTACTTGTTTCCTGCAAATGATTACGGGCAAGTAAGCAAAGCGGTTCGTCCCACTGCCGCTGCGAAAACAAAATCCGGGGAAAATCGGTACCTGGGCTGTTGACGCTAGACCAAGCGTTCTTGGCCTCGCTCAAGCACGCAACCTCTACGTCGGAAAACGACGGGGATAAAATTTTACCTATGAGGCTAAGCGTGCTATGAACCGAGGACAAGAAAGCTGGCAGTGCCACACTGGAAATTTTTCGTATGCCTAGACCACCATGGCGAATTGGAAGTGCTGCTTGGGCCCAACATCTGTCGCCTAGGGGGCAATTCAAAATGTTTCCGAGGACCTCCTGTACGCATTTATCTAAACGAGCAAGAAGCCCGTCGTGGGCCCAAAGCGGGGAACACCGTAATATGTAGGTTGTTCTAGGCACAAAAAGACAATATTTTATTATCCAATATGCAAAATGGGGGTTGATGTCCGCTAGACGGCTGGAAGATCTTTCAAAAGAAGAAATTTGGTCATCGACAAATTTTACGAAAGCATCCTCTAACACCGGTGCTCCCAGAAGGCGGAGTGATTGATCATCTATGACGGTCAAATTTGGAGCCAAAACATTAAATTTTTCCAGAATTTCATCTTTTATGTGATCTGCGAGACCATTACGGAAATGTATCTCACATTTTGAAAAATTTAATTGTAAACCGATTTTGCCAAAAGATTTTATTATGTTTTCCAAATCAGATAAAACAGTGTCAGCATCACCTCCAAGGGTACCGTCGTCTAGGTACCATACGTTAAATTTAGACGCCAAATTTTTAATAAGGGGATGAATTGCCAAACCGAAGATTGCGGGTCCGAGAGGGTCACCCTGCTGACAACCGACTGCTGACTTTATAATTTTGCCCTCATAAACTAAATTTGTCGGTTCGCTGTAACACTGCCACATATAAGCATATGTGGCAGGTATTATGTTTTTTATTTGTGTCAGCAGAGTGCCTCTGTCCACTGAGTTGAACGCGTTCCGGACGTCAAGCTTCAGCAGCACCTCACCTTCACCGCGTTTGAGGAAAGTACGTGCCGCATGTACGGCGGCTTCGCATCCCCCTCTGCTTCCAAAGCCTAATTGCGTCGGCTGAAATTCTTGCTTCAATATTGGCATGATATGTTTGCAGCAGACTTTGGAAGCCACACGGCGAATGGTATTTCCAACAGCAATTGGGCGGATTCCACCGTCTTTTTTGCGGAGCGCACATAAGTTAGCACCATATAATACTGGCACTACTGGCTTATAAATTTTGCCGCTGAGCATAAAATTCACGAGCCGCGTCAAGTCATTCAGGAGAGCCGTGCCTATCTCACCGGTGACGCCACAAATTAGGTCTTTTAGATGCTGTGGCGACAAACCGTCGAGGCCAGCTGCAGAGCCTTTCCTAAAGGACACGATCGCGGCCCGTATATCCGCTGGCGTGGCCTCTGGTGGGCGCTCCAAAGGATCGGGGGCATCCGGTAGCTGTGATGCAACCGAAGGTTGTGGATGTTTGGAAATCAAAGAAGCGTAGGTCTCTGGAGTGTTAGGAGCAACAATGTCACTAGAAAACAGGATCTCGGCTGCTCCTTTTATGTCTCCCTCGTTAAATTTTGTTTCAATTTTTTTTGATAAATTATATGTATTGTTTTTCCGACGGTTTTCAAAAATTGGCCTTATATGTGAGGGAGAACAATTATTTTTAATTTTTTGTGTTATAGAACCACCAAATTTATCTATATTTACATTGAGAACCCTGTATGCGAAAAACAGAAAACACTCCCAGGCACATTTATCATTTTTATTTAAAACATCTCTTATGCATGTGGACAGAGAAGCCGCCACGCAGCGTCTGGCTCCACGTGGTATGCGCCTTACTACGGGCAAGTTCTTTTTGAAAATATTTAGGTCTTGCCATAAGGTAGTACTTGTATCAAAATGTTGTGTGGATTGATTATTTCCTGTGTCTGTCACTCTTGTACTGTTTAATTGCACAACCTTATGGCACTTACCTCGATGTATATTAAGGCCTCGCTGTCCCCTGAAGAAACGTGGCTGGGAGCAGTCCCCGCATTGCACCAATTCCAGTGTCGTTGCTGCACTCGACTGGCTGTTTGATGCGGAAAGGGCCAACTGACTTAACATAATTTGCTTATACTAAAAATAGAACTAAATTTACACTGCACTGGAATTTACACAAAAACAAACACAATATAAAAACAATATATATCAAACACAATATAAACACAATATACCAGGTAGCAATTTATTTATGCTACATAATTTCATATTCTTGATTTGGTGACAAGACGCATGCGTTGTTACGTAGGTGCGTCACAGGGTGATCTTGCAATTGGAAGCTGCAGTGGAAGAGACCTAGCAACGCATGTCGTCGCTAGGACAACCGATGGCGGCCTTAGCAACCGCGTCTTGAAATTATCACACGCGGATTGGAAATTTTTCAAGACTGAACAGGCACTGTGGTGGGAACAACTATAAAATCCCCATGCGCACATATGAAAAATATCTTATTAGGTTTAAGAATAAATATCTTAAGCGACCCGAGCCTGCTTGTCACTTCTGTTGATTTCTTGTTTTTCTTCGCTATTGTACGTCCTTAGATTTATTGTTAAATTTCTTATACTTATAATGTAAGTACTTCGGCACAAACACTCTCTCTTAGTTATTGCACTGTTGTTTGTATTTATTTGATGATTTTTATTTACTTGACACACTTTTACAATTTTAAAATAAATTTAGCACAGAGACATTGTTTTTCGTAACGCGCCATCTTGAACTTTTTTCGATTACCAAGTTTTAACAGTATAGTTCTTATAGTTTCGGAAAAAAGTGGCTGTGACATACGGACAGACATGACGAATGACGAATAAGGGTACCGTTTTTTGCCATTTGGCTACGGAACCCTAAAAACAACTTATATTTAGTCATCATCATTAAAAAAGTCATAAATGCATAACCGATACATATTTTCTATTAATTTTACAGTTTTACTTTTGATATTTTTAGAGTTCTAATATTAAATTTTACTATATAATAGATTCTCATACGAATATACAAATTCAGTGGAAACTTTAACTGACAACAACTATAGGGCCGTGTTTTAAGCTCAACATTTTTCAAAATATTAAATTCAAAAATGTTGCATTAAACTCACTTCCAGTTCATCGGAATAGTAGATATAGATTTACATTTAAAAACAGAACAAATTAATTATGAACTTGAATAATTCTTTACGAGTACCACTTACACCCTTTCTATATATGAAAGTTACTGTATGATACACCCCTTCCGAATAGAGAGCGCAAACTAACGGACATTGCGCTCGCCGACTCTGCCGCTCGCTTCCCCGCGTCCCCCCCATCGTTGCTCCGCGCAAGTACATCAGTCATCTGACTGTATGTAATCTTAAGACTGTGCCCGAAGCCAAGACGAGCTTCTTGGCAACCTCCCTATTTAAGTAAATAAAACATAATTTAAGTCACCTTACTTTATATTGTGTTTTGTGTTTACTAGTAAGTATATTTGAATATAATTGAAGAATGCGCTGGATAGATGGATTCTGGCCACTATTGGTCCGTATCCGCGGTAGGGAGTCTGTGTGTGCTTTTCTATGCACAAAATCAAGTCCTTTGGAGTGTAAATGGTTCATCAACACCTTTGAAACAAAGCAACCTCACCTACACGTGGTGCACCCTGCTGAATGACAAACGAGGCTCTGGCGAAAAAGAGAGGTAGGGCATAGCGCATTTTTTATTTTTTTTCTGGTCATCTAATCATGATGAGCTCGATGGATGAATATTCAGTAATACGATGGCATCGAGGATCTAGGAGTCTTCCATGTTTTTATGCTTTAGTTTGCATGTTTTCTGTTTAAATTCTAATAGCATATGCTAAACGTCTTGTGCGGGAATCGAACCAGCGACCTCGAAGTCAAAGTGGCCATTGCTAACCATTCGACCACAGCACCGAGATCGTCGACTATGCTTACCTAGTTTGGGAATAGATGCCTATGTGTAATTTGTTCAGTAATATTTATTTAATTCCGTACGGAGACCGTCTCTGTGTTTCAACCAAGGACATCATTACGTATTAATTCCACGGTTACAACTCATGCAAAATTTTGTATTTAAATTTGTATTGGTCAATCTTATGAGATCGCGGGCGGCGCGGCGGGAGCGGGACGGGTGTAGTAATTATCGGGAAAGTAGAAGGTGTATGAGGTGAGTAGGGTTTTAATGTACCTGATACCTGGAGAATGGTCATCTGGCCAAGGTAGCAGGTAGTCATACGATCATAGTACACCCTAACATTACCCAATTATGCACATTTTATTCTTCAGAAAATAAGTGACGTCTGGCGCCTCAGGGATCTTGGATTATACTGTCTGTAATGTAAATCTGTGCTTTACATAATTTTGCATGAGTTGAAACCATGGAATTAATACGTAATGATGTCCTTGGTTAGAACACAGACATGGACTCCATACGCAATGAATATTACTGGACAAACTACTTACAGCCATTTATTCCCAAACTAAGCCTGGTTTGTGCATACCGATTTATTATTTATACAATACTAGCTTTGCCCGCGGTTTCGCTCGCATGAAATTCGGGCATTTTAGATTGCCAATGACCAAGCCAAACAACGCAACCACCTTCATGTAGCACCTTTAATTGTACTAAATACGGTATACGCTCATAGTACACCCTAACACTACCCAATTAGTATGCACATTTTTATTCAACAGAAAATAAGTGAGGTCTGGTGGCCCTGGAATCATCCTCTAGTAGCCACGTCACGGTCTTTAGTCTCACGATTTAAATTAATTCATAATGTAATTCATTTGTGTGACGTCATTACGTCTGCATAATCCTGTTTAATTAAAACAAAGATAATTAAGCTATTGCATAGCTTCTATCGCGGGCCTTGAGCGCGGGGACCGAATCCAGAAATTCCGTAACGAAAAAACCTCACGCTCCCCACTCCGACGGGCAAGGAGGTGTGGCTTGAAGGCCGTGCATCGTCTAACGTCGTTTCAGTTCGGCAGTCGTCGACACGGCGTTGTGTGCGTGCGATTAGACGTATTGTACGACTCTACGAAACTCGTTTTATTTATTTAATAATAGAAAAATTTGTTTTCTTATCGGTCACCACGCTCAAAAAGTGTAACTTGAATTAATATCAAAGAAAAAGCAATACTGCATGAATAAAATAAATAAATAAAATTATAATTGCATAAGTTGATACAAAATGCTATGCAATAGCTTTACCGCGGCAGTCCCCGAGTGCCACACGTCTTTTTTTTTATTAATGCTTCCATCCTTAGGGAGTACGCTCGGAGAGTTACGGGCTGAATGCTGGGAACTGTAATAGGGATATTTTTAATTTGAAATTTACTTTATTTTATTTATGACTAGCCGTCCGCTCCGTTGCTAAGAGAGGAAGTGAAATTCCAAAAGCACAACCTTGTAGGCTTCTAGGAATTGTTATTTGGCTGCGATCTTCTGTAAGGTGGAGGTTCTTCCCCAGTCGGGCAGCTTATAATTATTTACGATGTGCATCTTTCGCCAGAGCCTCGATTGCTCAGTTAGCAGGGTGCCCCATATCAGGCCCATATGCAGATTAGGTTGGCTTTGGCTCAAAGGTAGAATAAAATACTTTGTATCTATTACACAAACAGTGAAACCTAATCGGGATCTGTAAACGCAGGGTAGAACAAAGAAATTTCATAAATATACGCAGAATTTCGCAAACAACTTTATATACCTTTTTAACTTGGCTTATAAATAAAAGTTATTGTTGTTTTCTTCGGGAAAACGTGGCAAAATATACAGAAAAGCGTAATAAAATAACCGGCAACACCGAGCTAACTGTATATTTGTTGATGTAGTTTCTAAATATAAATTATTAGCTACTTTTTATGGGGTTTCTGTTTGTAACACCGTTTTATGAATAAAAAATAACGATTCGCTATAAATACACAAGTATGTAATACAAAAAAAGTTATGTATTTAAGGCCATTGTAGCCGTGAAAGTGACGACAAAGTTTTGGGGTGTAAGTGGTTCCTAGAAGCCTTCAGGGTTGTGTTACTGCGAGTGAGTGATAGTCGTCAACCCGTATTCATTACACTACTGGGATACGGGTCCTGCGAGTTAGTGAGGTCACCAGGTTTGAAGGAGTCTCTGCATCGGCAGTGAAGCTGGCAGCGCGCGAGCGATTTTTCATATTGCAATCGTTTATATGGCTACGGTAACCGCTTCACATCAGACAGGCTTGTTTGCCACCCAACATAGTATAAAAAAGATATATTGTAATAACGTGATGATAGAGGAGGCTGGTGGAGGGTGCTCCGAGGAGCACCAATGATGTAGACACTAGTTGTTGTATATGAGCAGAGCCTTTATTCTAATGTTTTAATGCTATTTATCTAATCTCATACTGAAATTTATACATTAAAAAACTAAACACAGTATCTTAATGACAGTCTTTACGCACAAGCTGTCAAAATAAATTTATAAAGTAATTTTTCGATACAGCTCTTCTATGGACAACTGTATCGTAAAATAACTTTTTTACCATTTCGATACAGCTTCAGCCCTGGATACAGGTATTTTAAACAGGTTGCAATGCAAATACATTGCAACTTTGCAAAATTTTTCTACTAATGCGCGGCGCGTCGCGCATGCGCACTACGCATGCTCGATCTGAAAATGGATTTATAAGTAAGAATTATAGCTGTTAAATTAACTTCATGGTTGTATTTAAAATATTATTATCATATATTTCATGAGATTAGATAAAGTAGTGTATGAAACTGCACATAATTAGGTATTAAAATACTCGTGTGGTCTATTATAACATTCGCCTTCGGCTCATGTTATAAACTCACACTCGTATTTTAATAACCCTTATTATGCAACAGTTTCATAAACTACTAATAAGCAACTGGTTGTCGCTGACCAAGCAATATGCGTCTATGTCGCAGTAAACCATTAAGTTACGGTAAAACATACAAATTTGCCATTGTGCTCTACATACTACAATATCAAATCTTAGCATTTAGGAAGAATATCAGAATTTCCTAAGTAAAGTTTGTTATCAAGTCAATAATAGTAGACAATAACAGTACCCACCAAAAGGTGTAATTATTTTTGAATTTTGAGCATGTGGAAGTTTCAAGAGAGGTAGGGAGCGTAATTGGAAGCTACCCGACTGGGGAATGTACCTCCGCCTCACAGAATACCGCAGCCAAATAACAATTCCCTTGAGGGTTGTTGTGTTCCTGCGAGTGAGTGAGGTCACCAGAAAGAAATGAAGGAGATGCTGCCAACGCGGGGGTGGTGGCGAGCGAGCGATATTTTATGTTGCGAGCTACGAGTGTTAATATGGCTACGGTAACCGTTTCACATCAGGCGGGCCGTATGCTTGTCTGTCGCCCGTCGTAGTATAAAAAAAAATCGAGCCGCGGGCGAGACATCTAAACGGCCACGAGTGATGTAATTTGAACTTACCCCAAATAAACAATTTATGTTAAGGACTACCTATTTATCTTTGAACTATTCAATACGCGCAAAAATGAGCTATTCTGTAGATATGTATGTGTCTCTGGTGTCACAAGCATCCATAGGCTACGATGACTGCTTACCATCTGGCATGTCGTGCGCTTGTTGGTCACCCTTGTGGTATAAGAAAAGTACTTATTGAAAAATTCTGTTAAAATAACTAATTATTGTGAAATTTTTTAACCTGCCCCCTTACCACCAACTCTTATTGCGATTCAATAACTGAATAGATTGCTTATTCATAACATTGAATAAGCGACTCTATTCAATTTGAAATAGAGTCGCTTATTCATTGGTATGAATAAGCATTCTATTCAGTTATTGAATCGCAATAAGATTTGGTGGTAGATTGCTTATTCATAACAATGAATAAGCGACCCTATTCAATTTGAAATAGAGTCGCTTATTCATTGGTATGAATAAGCATTCTATTCAGTTATTGAATCGCAATAAGATTTGGTGGTAGATTGCTTATTCATAACAATGAATAAGCGACCCTATTCAATTTGAAATAGAGTCGCTTATTCATTGGTATGAATAAGCATTCTATTCAGTTATTGAATCGCAATAAGATTTGGTCGTAGATTGCTTATTCATAACAATGAATAAGCGACCCTATTCAATTTGAAATAGAGTCGCTTATTCATTGGTATGAATAAGCATTCTATTCAGTTATTGAATCGCAAAAAGATTTGGTGGTAAGGGGGCAGGTGTCTTTTTGTTTGGTGAAGCAATGTCAGTAATGGTCCTGTATTTTTGTCGATGTTGTAAATTTGCTCTTAAAGTGAATGTAGTAAACTTTTTTTTTTTTTTTTTTTTTTTTATACTACGTCACGTGGCAGACAAGCATACGGCCCGCCTGATGTGAAGCGGTTACCGTAGCCATATTAACGCTCACAACATAAAATATCGCTCGCACGCCGCCACCCCCGCTGCCACCGCAGCATCTCCTTCCTTCCTTTCTGGTGACCTCACTCACTCGCAGGAACACAACAGCCCTCAAGGGAACCGTTATTTGGCTGCGGTATTCTGTGAGGTGGAGGTACATTCACCAGTCGGGTAGCTTACAATTACGCTCCCTACCTCTCTTTTCGCCAGAGCTTCGTTTGTCAGTCAGCAGGGTGCACCGCGTGCAGGTGAAGTTGGCTTTGGTTCAAAGATGTTGATGAACCACTTACACCCCATAACTATTTTATAACTTAAGTGGTATCTCTCTAGTCAACCCTTGTTCATCCCACTACTGGGATATGGGTCTCCCCTCAATAGACGGGATTAAGAGCATAATCCACCATGCCGCTCAACTGCGGGTTGGCGGAGATCAGTGTTTTCAAGCCGCCTAAAGCCATCTGACTTGGCTTAACGACTGTCATCTAACGACAACAGCCGGGACCGATAGCATAACGTGCCCTACGAAGCACGGAGGAGCTAGAGATAAATTGTCCCCATCCATGAACAGGGTACAGTCGAGGTTGCTTGACTTGCGTGCTCGTTTTTGGGGTGTAAGTGGTTTATCAACATCTTTGAACCAAAGCCAACTTCACCTGCACGTGGTGCATCCTGCTGACTGACAAACGAAGCTCTGGCGAAAAGAGAGGTAGGGAGCGTAATTGTAAGCTACCCGACTCGGGAATGTACCTCCACCTCACAGAATACCGCAGCCAAATAACAATTCCCTTGAGGGTTGTTGTGTTCCTGCGAGTGAGTGAGGTCACCAGAAAAGAAGGAGATGCTGCGTTGGCAGCGGGGGTGGCGGCGCGCAAGTGATATTGAGCGTTAATACGGTTACGGTAACCGCTTCACATCAGTCGGGCCGTATGCTTGTCTGCCACCCGACGTAGTATAAAAAAAAAATCGATTAGATTGCAAATAAAAATCAAGATCCTCGGCAACGACGCCATCGAGCTCCTCCTTAAATGATATATTATTTTAAAAAATCACGTTTGTTGTATGGAACCCCCCTTAAATCTTTATTTTATTCTGTTTTTAGTACTTGTTGTTATAGCGGCAACAGAAATACATCGTCTGTAAAAATTTCAACTATCTAACTATCATGGTTCATGAGATACAGCCTGGTGACAGACGGACTGACAGACGGACGGACAGACAGCGGAGTCTCAGTAATAGTGTCCGTTTTACTCTATGGGTACGGAACTCTGAAAAATAACATATGCATCGAGTTACGTAATTCCTGTAAACTGAGCAAAATATCCATAATAAAAACAAAAAGCAATTTTAAAACTGACATTCAATATTTCCCATTTCACAATCAAAAGCGCCCACACAATCCACAGGTGAATTCACTCGTATATTAATGTATGTACATACCAATTAAAAAGAATTGGAGTGAGACACCGACCTAGCCTGACCCATTTCCGTCCTCGATTCACAGAGGTCAATATAACGGGAACAGTGCAAATGAATTCGTAACGTATTCCTTTTGGGATAAAGTGGATTTTGCAAGGTTATATGTAAATCCCGAAATAGATTCGCGAGACATTTAGTGTGGATCTTATTGATTGTTCAATGCAGGTCGCTTTGTGAAATCAATGGTCGGGAAGTGTTAAAATTGATGATACTATTTCCAACAAAGTGTTATATAATTTCAAGAACATCTTACCTTTATAATATTATTTACCTATTACCACAACGTTACTTCTTTCTTTTTTATACTACGTCGGGTGGCAGACAAGCACACGGACCGCCTGATGTGAAGCGGTTACCGTAGCCATATTAACGCTCAATATCACTTGCGCACCGCTACCCCCGCTGCCAAATCAAGGGAATTGTTATTTGGCTGCGGTATTCTGTGAGGTGGAGGTACATTCTCCAGTCGGGTAGCTTACCATTACACTCCCTACCTCTCTTTTCGCCAGAGCTTCGTTTGTCAGTCAGCAGGTTGCATCGCGTGCAGGTGAAGTTGGCTTTGGTTCGAAGATATTGATGAACCACTTACACCCCAAATTAATTAGTACTAAGTATACAGTACCAAGTAATATTGTACATTAGGTAGTGACTTTATATGTTGCTCTATTTATTACATCTATGGGAGTCATACATGAAACCGCCGGTATTTTTTGTTATATGAATAGTATTAACTGTTTTTTTATATACTACGATTTTTATTTAAAAATATAATCGGTATTATTATTTAAACGAGCCCGGTGGTCGAATGGATACCAATATCCACTTTGACTCTGGGGTCGCCGGTTCGATCCCCGTAGAAGACAAATATTGTAAATATTATAAAAATGGAAAAATTCACCTCCCCTGTCTAGGTGGGATATGAACACTTGACCTCTCGATGACCGGTCGAGGACTCTTGCAACTGAGCTACCAGGAAGGTTTGTATTGGTGACGAATTTTTGTATTTAATATTGGGATTAAATATAATGACCACCAAGTAATACACTGAGACCTTAAGCTCGCTTACCAATAAAATACACTAAACAGAAAAAAAACGAGATACAGACCATAACAAGAAAGTCTAAAATTACCACGTGTCTATCTGTTTTAGACTGACTGCATTTTAATAAAAGTAATAATTTTAATAAAAGGATTATTGAAATTATATGAGTTTTATTTTTTAAACTTATCGGGATTTTTTTTTTTTTTGGTACGGGTTAATTAATTTACTATCATAAAAAGCCCGAACTTTAGTAAACATTTCGCAATATTACAAGGTCACATTTTAAGGTTTATTTACTAGGTATGTTTAGGTGAAAAAAATATTTATCTGCAGTAATTTACTTTAATCGGATACCTAACAAAGTGTTAAGATATTTGGACATCAATTTAAATTAAATTGTGGTTAAAATTTTGGTGGTCATTTACTATGTTTTACCCTGGTTTTACTTAACAATGATTAGTTTGGAGTAATGTGCTTTTTGCTATCCTATCAAGGATAGCGAAATGTAAAATTTTTGGTTACAGTTTCATATTAAAATGGGGTACTCATTTTGGTGATCATTTACTATTTTTGGCTGTAAAAAGTGCTTTTCTGACGTTATATTTTACTATGTCCGGTGATCAGTTAAACACAAGCCTTTAATATTTTACTGCTGTGAGTAACAGTGTGGCGCCATCTACCTATTAAGTATTACACTACTAAATAAAGCATCGCAGTCCATCGTTGCAGATGAAATTCGGCAATTTTTCGATAACACCAAACTTATTAAATAATTATAATTTAAATAGTTTATTTCGGCCAACGTGTTAGAATATTATAAATATTTTAAACATTTAAAAATTCACTTCGCCGCCTACGTGGGACAAATATTTGTGTACATGTCTGTTTGTCTTGGTCTGGGTGTTCTCTATGTATTATAATATGTATGTATTAACAAAAAATGTATTTAAGGACATTTATCAGTTATCTAATAGCCATAGTACAAGCTTTGCGCTTAATTTGGGACTAGATGGCGCTGTGTAATGAGCGTGTGTGCGGCGCCATACAAACTATATTCCAGATTCATCTCAGATGGCAGGTGAGGTCGATACGAGGGAGTCGCAGGGAGTGGCTGTACTGTACGTTGTACTATTATTTCTATTATGACAAAGGCCAACATCACCTACACGTGGTGCACCTTGCTGACTGACAACCAAACCCGGCTGTGTCGAAAAGAGAGGTAAGGACATAGCGATTTTTGTAAGCTGCACGACAGACGAAGTACTTCACCTCACAGAATATTTAATGTTGCGAGCATTTATGTGCCTACGGTAATCATTTCGAATCAGGCGGACCGTATTTTATCACCCGGCATGGTATTAAAAAAACGTCATAAAAATTCTCTACTTACACTCCTAGACGCTTTTCATCAGACACTTTTAGTTGAATTCATTGAGATTGAGCCTCGGCCTTAAAACTCCTTTCACACGAGAGACCTCAAGATTACATACGTTCTATTTACTTTCAGCAGGTATTTGCATGTCATATTACGGCAGACATTTCAAAGGAACTGAAATATGAAATGACTACACGGGACACTAAGCCCTCGGTACACAGGCTTAGGCACATTATGGAATATACGAGAAATTTATTAATATACAGAGTGTTACATCAAAGAATCGTCTAAAAATAGCGATACAGAAACACATAGAGAATTGTAGGGTGGTTTCTTGCCCGGCGATCGATCAGGCAGACCTTTTACGATGCTATAAAGCCGAATGAGCTTCTTTGTCAAGGATAAACAATAAGGTAAGGGAACGAATTTTTATTGACACAGTCACAGTGTAAGTAAGAGTACCACAGTATAAGTAATAGTACTACTACAGTATGACCACTCCCTGCCGCTCTCACAAGGCGACCTCATCTCCCCTCTGATGAACAAAAGATCGTTCATAGTATATAATCTAATTTCAACTCAACTTTTAAATGGTAAAATGATATATTTCTTATTATTTAATCATTACCATTACTATTTGTTTTTTGTTGTTATAGATGAACAAGAGAGGCTATATCACCGTCTTTAACACGCGTATATAGTCGTCGTAGACAACCCTTATTCATCTAACTGCTGGGATACGCGTCTCTTCTCAATCGGAGTGGTTTAGAGTATATTCACCACGCTGCTCTACTGCGGGTTGGCAGAGACCAGTGTTTTTAAGCCGCCTAAAGGTGACTTGGCTTAACGACTATCATCTAATGACAACAGCCGAGACCGACGGTTTAACGTTCCCTCCGAAGCACGGAGGAGCTCACATGGAGCTGTGGCGCTCTAAATATATCGTATCTGTTCTCGCTTTAAATATTTTTTTTTGTGAATTATATAAAGACGTGAGGGATAAGCTATTACAAAAGGTAGTTTTGTGATAGAACGTAACAAAATATTTTCTGAAAAATATGTCGTCTGTCGTTTTATACCACTCAACGAATTTAAACCTAAAGTAATCACTGAAAGATGTGAAACTTTAGTTAGAATTAGTATTTATTTCATAAAAACAAGACTTACAGAATCAGAACGTACCTATTCAATTTTTAAGTCTAGAAACCTCATAGTACCACGCCACTGCTGCCGGCACAGACGAAGTCGTAGGCATAGCTCAAGACCCAATAAGTTGAATTTAGTAAGTTTAGTCCTTTAGCCGCCCATCGATAAAAGATTGCATACATCTTGCAAGTGGAGCATAGGATTCTTTTGTTGCCATTACTGGCTTATTGTGATGTGTTTCAGCTATTGCTTGTGCTTCTTCTAGAGCAGCACGTACTCGCTGACCAAAGACAGGATTGATCAAAAAAATTATTTTAATTACTCTTTCTCTAATAGGAGAGGCAACTCGCACCAAATTTGCACCAACATTTGCGGCAAGATTCTTTCTCTCCGTTTCTGTCACTAATACATGATTATAAAAATCTGCAACGTGTTCCAAGTCAACTGCATTACTTTCCAACAACATAATTCTTTCCTTTGGAGCATTTATATCTACGAAAGGCATCGGACCATTGAAAGAATTTGGATAGTACTTCGGCGCATCCTTCATATTATGTAATACGGGAGGAACTCCATCTCGATGATAGTTCTTTGCATATTTTGGATGGTTTATTTCGATATTGTTATGGTTAACTCCCAAACGATAATCTTGTGCGTCCCGGTATGAAACGATTCGTCCTAAAAACATAGTATCGACAGGACCAGAGATGCCTGGAACTAAATTAGCTGGATTAAATGCACTTTGCTCCACTTCGCTGAAAAAGTTATTAAGGTTTCTATTGAAAATTAGTCTTCCAATTGTTACGGTGTGGTATGTTCCTTTCTCCCATAATTTTGTTACATCAAATGGATCATAACGTAATTTTTTCAAATCATTGAAAGACATGATGTCCATATCTAGTCTCCAAGATGGGTAGTTTTTATTAGCGATGGCATTATATAAATCTCTCGTGTAATAATCTGGATCTTGACTAGCAATCGCCATTGATTCAGCAGTAGTCAAGTTCGCTAATCCTTGTTCTGTCCTATAATTGAATTTTACGTAATATTTTTGTCCTATTTTGTTGTATATCTCGTAAGTATGGATTGGAAAGATGTCCATCTTTCTGTACCCATCTGGTATTCCATAATCAGAGAATAGCCACATAACTGCGTGTAAAGTATCAGGTCTTAAGGTTCTGAAATCCCAAGCCATTGTAGCATCAAGTATATTTGTTTTAGGATTTCTTCGCTCAGCTCTTATAAATTCTGCGAAGTCTGATGGATCTCTATAGAAGTATACTGGAGTATGCAAACATAAATGGTCTAAGTTTCCTTCACGAGTATAATATTTTACGGCGAGTCCTTTAATTTCTCTTCCTAGTTCCCCGCCTCCCAAATTTTGTATTGCTGTTGAAAATCTGCCAAAAACAGGTGTCTTTTTTCCTATCCCATTAAATACATCAGCGCTGATATACTTAGAAACATCGTGTGTGACTTCGAAGTATCCGTGGGCACCGGAGGCTCTCGCATGCACTACCCTTTCTGGTATTCTTTCTGCATCGACATGCTTTATTGATTCTGTCAAATATGGATTTGAAAATATATTCGTATTTAATACAGTGGTCTTTCTAATATCGACTGGGCTTCCTGCACTTGTTGAAAGAACACCTATTGGTTTCTGAAAGAGAAATACAAGATTATTATTTGTAAAGGTTTGCAAACGATGTTGTAAGTATATACTCGTATATCATATCACAACTCTATGTGACCTAAATGTATAATGTAATGTATGTGTAATGAATACCATTCCTTTTCTTTTCGCATTTGTTTAATTTAATTTGAAATTAATACTTTGAACAAAAATTATCATGTACACTACAAAATAATATATATGTCGTAGCCAACTGGTTAAATTAGCCACCTAGGCCATTCATTGAATGCCGCCATTCAATTAAATGGCTAAAGTACAACTAGCAAGTCGTTAAACGTGACGTTTAACCAGTTGGCTGAACGTCGTTTAGCCACTGGATATTGTTGAATTTATGATGTTTGGTTAGGGTGAATTTGAATCATCATCATCAGGTCCATTTTAGTCTCCACTACAGGAGCACGACCGTCTCTCGTCCGTCCTAGACGGAAGGAGGATTTGGCCTACACTCCCCACGCTGGCCAGACGGGTTGGGGAGGCCTGATCGATATTTGATAATGTATTTCCCTTAGTCGCTTTGTACGACATCCACGGGAAGAGACGGAGTGATTCTATTCTAGTCTGCCGGAAACCACACACACACACTGAATTTGAATAATTAGGTTGAATTTATGATGTTTGGTTTATTTGATTTGATTTGAATCACTTGGCTGAATCTTGGTCAGCAATCTTCAAAGGGCTAACTTTCAATACGCTAAGTTGTTAAACGTTGAGTGTTTCGAGTTCAATCAACTATCGTCCTAGCCATTTAATTGAATAGCGGCATTCAATGAATGGCCTAGGCGTCCAATTGACTGGCTAATTTAACCACTTGGCTACGACATATACATAGTTATTATATATAATATACTACAACTAGCCCGCAACACTAACCATTTAGAGTTTATGAAAGTAGTATTTGTATTATTTCCAATATTATTGTCTGTCTGCGAAAATAATTATATTCAAGTGTGAAGAAGAAATAATATTAATATTAAGAATCTCCCACTTCACATTTTTAATTTTATAGACACGCCTGGCGCCTTTATTGACATTATTCTACTGAGTAAAATGATAAAAGCAAAAGTTTGTGAGGGTGGATGAAATGACGTTTATTACACTTTCGTAGTAAATATTCGAACAAATTTTATGTATTAATATATAGAACACTTTTTTAATGTTTCGTAAGTCCAAATGAAAAAATAAACAAACGAAATCCTTACGGGGTCACCCATGACGTCTATAATTATGTCTAAGACATCCAATTTTCCATCCTATCTACTGAAGTAATTAAGTTGAAATTAATATACACATGACTGCGCCATATCTTGATTAACTGACGAGGCTCTGGCAAATGAGAAGTACCCAACTTCTCTTACAGCCACAGTATAGAATTTTCTATACCATGGCATCTTTATATGAGAGGGAGGCAAACGAGTAAGTGGGTCACCTGATGGAAAGCAATCACCACCGCCCGTGGACATCAGCAAGCAATACCAAAGTGTCGCCGATCCGTTGCCAGCCTATACTCCTTCCTTTTTTTCTTTTTGGTGACCTCACTCACTCGCCGAAATACAACAATCCTCAAGGGAATTGTTATTTGGCTGCGGTATTCTATGAGGTGGAAGGGCATGTAATATCGGAATGTTTTCAATTCCGATACTGATTTCCGATATTAGATCTCAATATCGGAATTCCGGTATTAATATCGGAATTTCTCAAATGCGTTATACATCAAAAACATACAGTAAAAATAATATTTTAAATCAAATTCTTTAATTTGGTACAAAACTTTAAGGTTTTATAACTGTTTGGTTATAAAATAGTAGTTTTTTTTCTTACCCTTAATTTGGCATAGAAAAAAATGCAATAAAAAGTAAAATGTTTTATTGAAATTAGCTTTTAGACATTATTAGACATCAAACAAAAATAGAGAAAAAAAGAATTGCACTTCAGTTCTCCTGAAAAATCATGTATGCCACAGCATACATTGCCAGATGGACGGGGTAAAAGTATTGTATGCTGTGGCATACATTGCCAATTAAAGTATGAACAAAATGCAAGTGGCAACGAATTTTTAGTGGCATCAAATCTGCTACTAAGTGGTACCTATATTGCAAACTCTAATAGTCCGTATATGAAGGCATGGTCACGACCCCCATTGTAATGTGTACCGCTAGAAAGTCCCATAGTTCATCTACAGTCAATTCAAGAGAACGTCCGGTTTTGGATATATCGTAGGCATTTATTTGCTCTACGATATCTGCTAAAATATGCGGTGAAGAGAACTTATAGAAATAATTCAACGAAGACAGACTCGGAACGTCTGTGAGATTATAGTCTTCTTCTATAGTAACCCTGTGTTCAAGAGAACACAGGGTTACTATAGAAGAAACACTGTTTCTGTCCCTAAACGACTTAGACGAAGACGTCTAGGTCGTTTAGGGACAGAAACAGTGGGACGACGTTGTGACCTTGTATTTCTAGGAAACCGTAATGTGGGGGATGATGTAACTTGCGCAGCAAAGCGTGGAGTTGCAGTGTACACCTGTTGTTGGTAAAGTTGGTGCAGGGGTTGATGGATCTACTGTATTAGCGGGAGTTGCTGGGAGTGACGGTATGTCACTTAGCATTGGTACTTTGTTACAATTTGGTTCTAGAGAAGGACTTGAATACACGGTTTGAACGATTGGTGTGAGTGGAACATTCTCGCTGCTGGAGTCTCCGTCATCGTCTAAAATATTAAAACTTTCCAAAGAAGAAAAGTACTGAGGAAGTTCACACAGAAAGCGGAGTGCGTACACGAAATTCCTCTTTAACATCAGCATGTTCACTATCGTCAGAGGGTGCATTATCAGCAGACACGAGTATTAAACATCTAACACCATGAGATTGTAGCTTTTGCTGACGACAAAGAAAAAAAACATGGTCAAACACAAAGTAAAAAGTTACCCCAAACTGGCAATGTATGCGGTATCATACAAACAAAACTAATCGTCTTTCATTACGAATTTGGCAATGTATGCCACCGCGTACATCAGGTTTGTGACCAAAATAAACAAAGATTACAAAGTTATAATACACAATTATTTTTCAAACTCATTTTATTATACTATCATGCATAAAATATATTTATTACACCAACCATAAATCATGTAATATTAGTAAAAATAATAAAATATCTTGGACAGTACGCCTGAGTTCCGCCGAGCAGCCATTTTCATGAAATAATGTTAAAATTGGTGTTGGCCAGAGCTTTGTTTTATTTTTTCGCACAAATATAATTAGTTTTGCATTAAATTTAATTTATTAGAACATAGATATTTGTAATGTATTTGACAAAATATTTTTGACAAGTTCATGTATGACAGGACTTACATTGCCAAATTAAGGGTTAATCGGCGACCCGAAAAACCATAAAAACTCATGACGATTTTCAGACTTTTTCACCCCATTTACACATTTCAACCCCATCGCACCCCAATAGGGGATGATGGTCACGTTAGCCACGTTGAATTTCAAAATCAGCGATCCGATAAACCATAAAAACTATACTCATGATATTTTCAGACATTTTGGCCCCCTTTTTATCCTTTTAAGGGTTGTATTTTGAAAAAAAATATTAATTTCGTGTCCACGATGTTATATTTTCAAATCGAGCCATTTTCGTAATTGACGTCCCAGAAAACTATAGAGTTGACACCCATATTGATATTATGATATTTCAACCCCATCGCACCCCCACGAGGGTGATTTTATGTCGCGTCGGCTACGTTTGATAAACCATAAGAACAATACCCATGACGATTTTTAGACTTTTTCACCCCATTTTAGACATTTCAACCCTATCGCACCCCAATAGAGGATGATTGTCCCGTTAACTACGTTGAATTTTAAAATCGTTGTTTTCTTCGTAATTAGCGACTCGATAAACTATAAAAACAATACCCATGACGATTTTCCGACTTTTTCACCCCATTTTACCCCTTTAACCATTTTAGCCCCCTTTTTACCCTTCCTACAACTCCTAAGAGTTGAATATTGAAAAATCCTGAAACACGTGTTTACTCATTTATCTATAGAAGTATTCGTGTAAAGTTTCGGATAAAATAGTCCAACTAAGCTTGTTTCCCCATACAAACTTTGGACCCCCATTTCACTCCCTCAGGGGATGAATTTTGAAAAATCCTTTCTTAGTGTATGTCAGAAGGAAACGTGCCAAATTTCGAATCTCTAGACAGCGGTTTGGGTTGTGCGTTGATATATCAGTCATTCAGTCAGTCAAGACTTTGAATTTTATATAGAAACGCTCACGCGCACACGCTCACTTTCAACACTTGTAGGCAAAACTCATGTAAGGTAAGTGTAGGCCTGCGTCAGATAAATTCCTCTTTCACCTCTGTTGTTGTATATTACTTTTTTAGTAATTACAAATCCCAAAAAATCAAATTTGTTTGACGAAGATACGGTTCTCTTCTTTTCTTTGCACTTTTCCAGTTCCTTCTCAAGTTCTTGTTGCAAGGTTAACTTACTCGTTGTAGCGAGACGAGCTAAGGGTTCATCATCTTCACCGGAAGAAAATAAAGAAGCTGTCGTATATTCCATCTCTGTTTCTGTGACGGCGATTAGTAGATTAGAGTACTATTTGGATTTTCTTTATATTTAAGGCGTTACAATATGTTTACAACAACGTCACATATTGGCTCACTTGTGGGTTTCGGAAATGTATCATCTTTCCGGCGCTGTTGCTTTTGCTTGTGGCGCGCTTATTAACTTTATTTATAAACAAAAAAAACTAAATTTGTCTGACTTCGATATTACGATATTGGATCACTCAGTATCGGAATTTATAATATCGGAAATCGGTTCCGAGATTCCGATATTACGATATTCCGAGATTCCGAGATTCATGCCCTAGCCGTGGAAATGCTTTCCCAGTCGGGCAGCTTTAAAAATAAGCTATGCCCTCTTACTCTTTTCGCCAGGAGCCTCGTTTGTCAGCCAGCACGGTGCACCACGTGCAGTGAGGTTGGCTTTGGTTCAAAGATGTGATGAACCACTTATACCCCAAAGAAGACCTCACAGAAGACCGCAGCCAAATAACAATTTCTTAGTAGCTTAGAGGTCAACTCAACAAGTTGAATGATGTTATCAGTGAAGCAAGGACTTGTTGCAAAGGTAGCGTTGGTGATGGCGTTGAAGCGATACTATATGGTTCAAGTGTATAGGCTACGGTCACGGTACTGGCCGTATCTTATCTGCCACCAATGTTTTTTGATATGGCTAAAATGCCAAACTAGCGTACTTCCATCTCACAGAATACCGCACAAATATGAATCGTTTTAGGGTGTTCAAGCGAGTCACTGAGGTTAAGAGCGAGCTTGGTAGCGCGCGAGCGATATTTCACATTGCGAGCGTTTATGTAGCAATAGTAACCGCTTCAATCAGGCAGGCGGGTCGGGCAGCTTGTCTGCCACCCGACATACTATAAAAAAAAATCTAATTTTGAGTATGCTTTTCAATTGTTTGTTGTTGTTGGATTGCGTTGCTACGTAAGATGTCAGACAAGTAAATACAAAAAAAATACGTACCGGGTGTCTCGTTTTGAAGTCCTGTATTTGACCTGGTACAGCATCAATGGTCACATTTTGTGAGCTATGTACAAAATCCGCTACACACAGCCACGTCAGAACTACTCGTACTAGAGCTAGAGTCCACATGCCTGTCTACGTTAGTGGAAGTTGCCGCAATGTGTCGAGTTTCTCCAGTAATATTGAAGAGCCTAGAAGGTCTTGAGCATTATCTTATACAGTGTTATTAAGGTTATTGTTCATTATACGTTGCCGTACATATTAAATGCTGTTTCAATATTCAATATCTTTATTGCATATAATATGTAGGTACATGTCGATCTTAAAATACATGTTAGTTTTAAGTTATTACATATTATGATCCTATAAGGGTATGGCAGCAGTCTGAAGTGTACGGAACGGTTTATTATATGTCATCTAATTTATCATTTAAAATTTCGTCAAAAGTATATAATACATACATTTGGCTACCAGTAAGGTCTTTAATTTTTTAATGAAGCTTGCTCCTTGGTCAATATCTTTTATTTTATTTGGCAATTTGCCAAATTGCCCTAATGGTAAATATTTCGACGGCCATCGCCGTCGAAATATTTACCATTAGGGCAAGAACTATGCATAGCAACAATTAGGACAAGAACTATGCATAGCAAGATGTGATTTTGGTTTTATTAGCTTGTGTCTTAACTGCTTTCTTACTTTACGTGATCTATTGACTGCTTTTGTAAAGAAGTCGGGATATTTTTTAACAAATTTACATATCTCTAGGATGTATAGAGATGTTACGGACAGTATTTTATATTTTACAAAATAAGGTTTGTGAAAGTTAAGCGTATAGATGTCGGGAACTTTTATATGTGTTTGATAGTTAATTGATTCAGGTGTTGCGGAAATTAAATTTATAGGCAATGTAATTGCGTACACTTGCTTGCTTCTGCCACTAATTAGTTCATGCAAATCACTGCCGGCCGGCATCTACCGACTACCGTGAGTATATGCATGCGATTAGCGTGGCTGCTTTGGTCATCTCTGCGACTCTCAACTTCTGAAACAGAAGGTGAACTGAACACGGGACTGCCTTCTCCCTGGCTGCTGTGGTCGTCTCTGCATCCCGTGTTTCGCCTCTACCTTCGATCACTAAAATAAAACCTCTATGCAAATTGAGTTGACCTAGAACCGCTAACAAAGAAACTATTATGAAAACTGTCGAAAAATGAACCGTCTTCAATGCAAATTTCCTGCCTTATATAGCTCTCTTTCTTATCGTGTGTATATTTTACACACGCAAATCTCGCCAGAGAAATATTCAGTTGAAGAGCCGTGAAACCGGAGCCCTACCGGCTAAACTGAAGTCGATTTTTTGGTTGCGAAAATCAAACTTCATCTTATTTGTGTTAAGTTAAGTGAAGTAGCTGGTAGAAACTCTGGAGCTCTGCCGACTAAGCTGAAGATGTTTGACAATAACTAAAACATAAGACCTATTCTTCTAATCAATATATTCGATGGTAATCAGCTTACTATTTACCACACCTCGGCCAATCCATACAAATGTCGCGTCGTTTACTACTACATAAACAATTACGTTTGTGCACAGCTTGAATAAGCGTGTGTGCGTGCGGCGCCATACAAACTGTTCCAGATTTGTCTCAGAAGGGAGGTGAGGTAGACACGAGAGAGCGGCAGGGAGAGGCCATACTGTACGTAGTACTGTTACTTATACCACAGTATTACTATTTATACTGTGTATTTACTAAAATTATTGAATCTCAATCAGCGTGTACGAATGATTTAACTGGTGTGTATGCCACTTTAAATAATAACGGAAACTACACCTTTTGTTTGAAAGGCAGTTAAATTACTTAATCGGTTTATGTAGATTTAGGTAATTAAACTTAAATTCCCTTGAGGGTTGTTGTATTCCTGCGAGTGAGTGAGGTCAACAGATGGGAAGGAATTGCTGCGTTGACAGCGGGAGTAGCGGAGCGAGGGAAGTTTAATATTGCGAGAGTTAATATAGCTACGGTAACCGCTTCACATCAGGCGGGTCATATGGTTGTCTGCCACCCAACGTAGTATATAAAAAAAATCTTTTTGTCTGCGATTGTCTCCCAATTTACCTTTTAGGCATTTATAATCTTCTAGCGAAAATAACTCTTAAAGACGTAATAAAACCAAATATGTATAGAGGCTAATAATATATGTACATAGCATCGTCGTGTCGTGTATTATTACTGCGAAAGGTGTCATATACGGTAGGTATTATACTTAGGTTAGGAAGGTATTATTTCTTACTCTTAGAGGTATTTAATGTACTAAAACCAAATACGCATTTGGTTTTAGTATAATTTATACGCATAAAGGCTTACAATATTTGCGATATTGAACAAACTTAAAAGTATTATTCCTTACACTTAGAGGTATTTATCGTACTAAAACCATATGCGTATAGAGGTTTATAATATTTGTAGATTGCATCGCTAATGTTGAATAAACTGAAAATAAGTATTATTATTTATTCTTATAGGAATTCATTGTACTTACTATTTTAAAATTAGCCTTACTAAACATGTTCTTCCCGTAATTATTTTTAATAGATACTTGTAGTTTCTACTATTTAATTACTTCCTAACAAATAATTTTCTGTAATTAAATGTCTTCGATGCTTCTAGTTATTGTTTAAATACCTATATGTTTGCATGACTATCAAAACATCCTTCTTCTTCGCCAGTAAAAACAGCGTTGCCAGCAGTGGAATAAATCTCTTATTTCTTATTGAATTTCTTATATTAAGTTCTTTGGAATATATAAAATAGCCGTGCACCAGTGCATTTACCTCGGCAGGACAGTTGGCTAACGATGCAGCACGCGTAACAATATACATAGTCACTGTAATACACGATGTCAAAATAAACACGTCGAACGGGCGTTGTTGTTGGCAGCAGTGCGAGGAGGCTATTGTGAAAGTGAACGCTTCTGTCTAATTTCGAACGGTCGTAACCATCCACAATTAAAGGCCACAGTTTTTGTTGCATTGCAGTAGACACCTAAAAAGAGCGCAATATATTTTTTGCCTGCAAACAAGTTGTGATTATAAAAATAACGAGTAGAATTTATACTTTTTAAAGATTACAATTTTGTTTACTGCATTCCTAATTAGAACAAAAATGAAAGGTTAATGGCATTATTTTTATGTCTGGATTACGTTAGGTTACTAACAACATCAACGACGAGGCGAACAGGAGGCGACAACGTTTTCAACGTTCACATTATATCAACGTTTTGATATAATGAAGTCACTTTTACAATGTCATTTAATAACCTTCTCTAATCTTATAAGTAGAAAAGAGAAAACCATCTAAATACTTTGATAATGCTTTAAAAGCATAACCGGTCGTTAAAAACACATAATAGGTAGGGGAAAAAGTCTTTTCGCATTATAGTATGTATGAACTTGTAATAAAATCTCTTTGGTTATACCATTTGTATCTAGCAGGTTTTGATATCTATAAAAAGTTTAAATTTTAAAAAAGATATATCCAAGTTCAAATTAGTTAAATGTGTGATTTTCATTTGTTTTTTTTACTGTCAAGATGAGTGAATCTAATGAAGAAATTCGATACATTTTAAAATTTTACTACAAAAAAGGTAAAAATTCAACGCAAGCTGCGAAAAAAATTTGTGATTATTATGGACCTAGTGCAGTGTCTGTGAGAGTAGCACAAATTTGGTTTAAGCGTTTTCAATCCGGAAATTTTGATGTCAAAGATGCACGTCGCTCTGATCGCCCTGTTACGGATAAAATGGATGCCATTTCTGAAAAAGTGGAGCAAGATCGGCATATCAGTAGTTACGACGTAGCTGAAGAACTAGGAATTGACCACATAACAGTTTTGGCGCATAAAAAGGTCGTGGTCAAAGACCGGCCAGGCTTCAGAGACTCTGGCGAAACCCGGGTTAACCCGCAACAAGGTGATGCTGTGTGTATGGTGGGATTGGAAGGGAAGATATTCATTATGAGCTGTTACCGCCAGGCAGGACTATCGATTCTGAACTCTACTGTGAACAACTGATGAGATTAAAGCAAAAAGTTGAGAGAAAGCGGCCGGAATTAATTAATAGAAGGGGTGTGATTTTTCATCATGATAACGCTAAACCTCACACATCTTTAGCCACTCAGCAAAAATTAAGAGAGTTTGACTGGGAGGTGTTAATGCATCCGCCGTATAGTCCTGACCTTGCACCTTCTGATTTCCACCTGTTTCGGTCTCTTAAGAATTCTTTAGGCAATGTCAGGTTAACATCACGAGAAGACTGCCAAAACCACTTGTCGCGGTTTTTTGAACAGAAGTCCCAAAATTTCTATAGTAATGGGATCATGTCTATACCTACAAGATGACAAAAAGTTATCGAACATAATGGCACCTACATACTTTAGTTAAATGTAAATAAACTTTATTAAAAAATGTTTTGAATTTTCATATAAAATACGAAAAGACTTTTTCCCCAACCTAATATAATTAAGTGAATTATTCATATCGAAAAAATTAAAAGGTCTTCTTATCGGAAGTACTTTGTCTCAAGGCGAAAGTTTCAACCAGTGTGTATTCACAATGTGTAACACATTGTGTTAAACACTCATTTGGAAGATTATATTTTCCCAATGTTATGATGAGACCCGTAGTAAGGGTAAATGGCAGTAGGCAAAACAGGTAGCTCGTAAAACTGATCGTATTTGAAATAGAAAGCTCTGGAATTGTGACCACAGACGTAGGTATATTAAGGACGATAGTGTTTAGCAGTGGACTTCTTTCTAAAGTTGTCTTGACAATGATGTGGTTTAAAATAAATTATATCACTCGTTATTATTATTTTGATATTTTTTATCGTCATCGACCTTTATAAATAAAATAAATAAATAAATAAAATTCTTCATTCATCTCAATGCTGGGACACGGGTCTCCCTTCAATCGAATGGGTTTACAGCATACTTCACGCTGCTCAACTGCAGGTTGGTGGAAGTCAGTGTATTCAAGCCGCCTAAAGGCCACTGATTAGGCTTACAGACCGATGAAAGAAAGACTTAAAGAAGAGACGAAAAGGAACCGACGGCTTAACGTACACTCCGTGCTTCGGATAAATCTCGAGATAAATAAACCCATCCAGAGACTGGTTATAGCCGACGTTGCTTAACTTGCGTTAAGTTGCGTTCGATTAGACTGACACACGCAACCACGCCATCGTGTTCTTACATGGTGTCGTTGTATCTCTAACATTTTTTATCGAGTGAGTAGAAAATAGTTCGTTTTCACTAGAATGCAGGAAATCACATCGGGCAAAATATAAATATAATACTGACATAACTATTTTTAGTACAATTACGTGCACTGTCTAAAAATAACCAGCCACCGTTATATGTATGACGGGATGTTATGAATGTCTGGAATTAACATCACTTTATTACAGTTTCTAATTTTAAAAAGTATTTTTGGCTCTTGTACTAGTACATATCTATCTAACTATGCGTCATTGTCTCATTTCAACCAACTGTTGAAATAGTGGTAATCTTAACCCTAAAACAGTAATCGTAGGTCCAATGGACCCATATTGTATTTCTCTCCTGTTGAACATGCGAAAGGTACAACTGCAACCACTCTTCAGTACATTAGCAGCGAAGGTATTGTCGAAGGGCGATTGACGGTCTTGTTTTGCTCGCACTCTTAAGATAAATAAATAAAGAGTCGGTCCATTAGACCTGTAACTACGTGAATTAGGACAGATAAACTTATAGATTATAGATTTCGAAAATTCCCACGGGATACCAAGATACGCGCGGGCGCGAGCTGGTTAATATGATCGTTTAACTGAAGTCCACGCGGACAAAGTCGCTTTCGTTCGCTAGTCTAATAATAATTTTAAGTAAATCCATCCAAATTGTTTCCCTAAGCTCTGAATACTTTGAAAATGAAAATTTCCAAGCGTGTGACTGGTTCAGCGAAGGCATTTGACGACTAATCTTTCCATCCCGAGACGTTAGATTGAAATTCTTTAAGATTTATTACAATTCGTTTAAACTGTTTACCTATTGTACGACAAAAACATTGGAGTTTTCTTGAACTTATGTAAACATTTCTCGACAAATTACATAGTTGAATTGTCTGGTCTACACGATACCAATTTGCTGACCGAAAGAGGGTTAACAATTCGTTGCCGCCTTTTAAACAAATAACAAATTCAGTGGTCGCCCAGTGGTCGAAATTCGACCAGAAATAATTTAAATTATGACTTTAACAATAAACAGATGAGAACATCATCATCTTTGAATAAAAGTCAACCTTATCTGCACGTGGGGCATCCTGGTGAATGACCAACGAGGTTCTGGCGAAAAGAGACGTACGGCATAGCGTATTTTTAAGCTGCCCGACTGGGGAAGTACCTCCACCTCACAGGATGCCGCAGCCAAATAACAATTCCCTTGAGGGTTGTTGTGTACTGGCGAGTGAGTGAGGTCACCAGCAAGAAAGGAATGAGTTATAGGCTGGCAACGGATCGGCGACCCCTTGGTGTTGTAGATCTCTATGGGCGGTGGTGATTGCTCTCCATCAGGTGACCCACATGCTAGTTTTCCCTCTCTCATATAAATAATTTTAACAAAAAAAACCGACTCCAAACATTACTCTACGTTTACGTATGTAGATACAGGCTGATGATGATGATGATGATGATGAAAAAAATATGGGACCAATCTGGAAGTATACTCTATCAAATAAAAAAAAGTTTTTTTCAAATCGGTTTATAAATAAAGCAGTAATTAAGTAACAAACATTAAAAAAAAATACAGGCGAGTTGAGAACCTCCTCCTTTTTTGGAGTCGGTTAAAAAGAAGGCCGTATGATTGTCTGCCACCTTAGTGGTATAAAAAAAATATTGAAATGAAATGAAATGTTTATTATTAACCGAAACTATTACACATTGAAACTAGTACTAAGACCCCACACTAGGCTTGGCCTGTATCGTGTCGTGTATTATAGATATACCTCTCATGTTGTACGTCAGATCGGAGCCTATTAGTAAACCGTGTTTTGTATACAAAACAGGTTTGCATTGGGCAAATTTTGAGCCCGTACAGATTACGAATTCCAAAACTTAATTATTAATTAAGTCATTCAGATTAGGATGGGAAAATTTATAATTGGATTCGATGGAGAAAATTCAATTTGTCGGTTGTTTGTTGACGGAATACTGGTGAGGAATCCTAATTCTATAGGCCGGTTCGCTCCTGACCACTTGTTTGGGAAACTTCATTAAAAAACATGAATATTTGGGGTGTACCACCATCTTTGATCCAAAGCCAACCTCACCTCACCTGCACGTGGTGCTCCCTGATGATTAACGAGGCCCTGGCGAAAGAGAGGTAAGGCATAGCGTAATTTTAAGCTGCTCGACTGGGGAAGTACCTCCACCTCAGAATACCGCAGGCAAATAACAATTCCATGGGGACGACAGACGAGATCGTTTGCTTCCCTCTCATTAAAAAAAAAACTGGTTGCACTCCGGGAGTGCCGGCAGAAGTGAAAACTTGAACATTAACGTTGTGCATTTTTGAATATTTTGGAATGGTTAGGGAATAATTTCGCACGAATTTATTTATCAGTACAAAAGTACTATCATTTATGTGGTAAAATGCAATATTCATTTATTGCGCTATCGTACACAAACATGACAATTTATATTACATTAAAAATAAACAGTAGGAGTAGGCATACATTTTCGCCGCTCGGTAGAAAGAGAGGGGGATATTAGTTCCTCTCCTACGCCGCGCGGAGGGAGAGTAGACAACCGGGTCTACTCTCCCTCCGTCTTACGAATTTTCGATCAGGTTACGTGTGCTGACGCGAGTTTAACATTTTTACCAAAAATCAAAATATATTTATTTAATATATTTGTAACCAATATTTGTAACAACATATTTGTTTTAAACATTAAAGGTTGACCGTCAGACTGACTGACCGTTGTCCTTCCGTTAAGTGTACTTGAAGGATTTGACCTGTATTTGAAGGAGCCACAAACCATCCCAAAAGTTTTACCCATCCCAAAAAGTGCACAACGCCGCTAAAGAAGTTTTCACTTCAAAAAACACTGAAAGGGTATAACAGGTCTACATGTAATATTCTAGTCCATAAAGTTAATGGAAATTTACTTTATTTTCTAGTCATAAATTTGCTTAAATTTTCTATTATTATGACCGTGATGAGCGCCAATTGACCAGCGTGGTGGAGTATGTGCTAAGTCCCCTTCGAATGAGCGAAGACCCCAGCTGTGGGATGAATATGGGATGATGCAGATGGGGTTTAAAAAGCTAACCATAATCTCCACAGCCAAAGCCAGCTACAGTTGCTTTTGGCTGTAGTATCATCTACACTTGGTGCATCCTGCCTCACCTCCCCTCGGAGACGAATCTGGAACAGTTTGTATGTCGCCGCACGCTCATTCACTCTCTCCACAGACGTCATTGATGATGTAGTGATTACCGACGCGACATTTATATGGAGTGGTCGGGATGATGTAATACTACCTCAGTAGTAGAGACGATAGTATGGTTCTTCTTCTTAGTCGGCTCGGTACACTCGTGCCAGAGTGGTCGTGGTCATCATTGTGAATCACGATGAGTGATGATTTTGGTAATACAGCGCCATTCTTAGCGGACTGCAGACTTTTTTTTCAGTATGGTAGATTGTCTGAAAACCTCGTAATGTAATAGGCCTCGATATTTATTCATATTCCGTGGATATATCTATGCAACGTACGTTTATTTATCCGGAGAACAGACTGACGTTTCGCGTCAGTTCGGATTATGTAAATAGCGTTCTATAAGGGGAGGGTTGTTCCATGCTCGTTGTTTCGGAAAACTCCCCGTTCCCCCGAACCTCCCGGTGCTCCCGTCCACTCTACTGGAAGCTGGACATGTGCCTGTGTGTACCGATATTCTGCCTTTTATGTTAGCCTGGTACATACTTCGGCTTTATCTAATGTTAAAATGTTTGCCTTTGATGTTTTAGGTATATTTTTTATGCAATACATGGATATATAACAATGTTAATAATACCTATTAATATTATTATATGAACACTAGCCGTGACACCGTATAGCTAACCTAACTTGATTTAAAAAATGTATACGTAATAATATGTATACGTATACGTACATATTACTCGGGGAGTAATAATTCGATAGAGTCGTTGCGCGTCTGTTCGAAAAACGCAAGTTAAGGAACGTCGACCATAGCCTGCCCATGCATGGGTTTATTTAACACGAGCCTCCGTGCTTCGGAGGGTACGTTAAGCCGTCGGCCCCGGCTGTTGTCATTAGATGACAGTCGTTAAGCCAAGTCAGTGGCCTTTGGTTGACCTGAAATCATTGGCCTCCACCTAGCCGTAGTTGAGCGGCGGCGTGGTGGAGTATGCTCTAAAACACCTTCGATTGGTGGGAGACCGGTATCCCAACAGTGGGATGATTATGGGTTGATAGTTAGGGTTCCCAACCCTCCCGGATTGCCCGGGAGACTCCGGTAATATTGATTAGTCTCCCGACCTCCCGGAAAACAATAATTTCTCCGGTTTTTTTTAAATAAAATATACTCTTCGTACTACATCTTGTTGAAGAAAATAGAGTGGATTTACGCTGGGTTGACTTCTGTACTAAATCAAAACAACCATGAGAAATCCACGTCCCGAATTGCAAAAAAAAAATGGTCACGTTTCTTTCTATTCCTGTCTTGATTCTTCTTACGAGGGTATTCAGCATAATGGAACAAACATGGAGCAAGAAAAGAAACCCAATGAGTTTTGTGATGAAAAAACGACAAATATTAGATGCTGCTTAAAGCAGAAAAAATATGAATTTAAAACTTAAACTTACATTTATTCTACTCCCCCCCCCCCCCCCCCCTATCTTAGATCCCTAAGTCTCCCGGAATGGTCCTTTCAAGTGTTGGCAACCCTAGTTGATACCGACGACGCTCATTGGCTGCAACGACGTCATAATTAAAGTCAACATGCATTTTCCGAACGCTATTTTGGTATTTATTTTGATATACTGTTTCTACTTTCAGATTCTTCTTAATAAGTTTATAACATTTTAGTGCCTAATTATTTTCTTATCTTATTATTGTTGCAATTAATAAGTCGTATTTGATTCATCATCATCATCATTATCAATGCCATTGAAAGTCCACTGCTGGACATAGGCCTCCCCTCTAGATCTCCAATAAGACCGGTTGGAAGAGGCTTGCATCCAGCGCGATTCCACGGTCTTAATGAGGTCGTCTGTCCACCTTGTGGGTGGACGTCCTACGCTGCGCTTGCCGGTACGTGGTCTCCACTCGAGAACCTTTCGACCCCATCGGTATAATACGTATTAGCCTTCTAATCGGAACATTTTGAGTACTGGTATGATGACGTAATAGTAGTTTATGAAACTGTTGCATAATAAGGGTTCTTAAAATACAATTGTGAGTTTATGACATGAGCCGAAGGTGAATGTCATAATAGACCACACGAGTATTTTAAGACTTAATTATGTGCAGTTTTATACACTACTTTATCTAATCTCATGAAATAGATGACAATAATATTTTAAATAAAACCATGAAGTTAATTTAACAGCTTCATTTCTTACTTATAAATCTTTCAGTTATAGTACGGACATTAAATTTCATTAAACAACAGTTTTAATGACTTGATACTATAACTCAATCAAGACAATACATCATATAAAAAATGGATATCAAGACCTATTCTCTCAAACCAGGATACTCTGTGGTATAAGATGGTAAATAAAGAGGTTAATGTTTGCTACTTTTTTAATTTGCTTCAAAAAAGAATAGATCTTCAAATCGCAATTAAATTACGCGATAACGCCGGTGTCTATGAATCGAAATTATTGTGTAGCCTTTCTTTTTATATGCTGTAAGGCCTCTATTATTAACCTCATCGTCTACCCTTATTAATCCCACTGTTGGGATACGGATCTCCCCTCAATCGAAGGGGTTTAGAGCATACTCCACCAAGCTGCTCAACTGCGGGTTGGCGGATATTATTAATCTATGAGTATTCTATACTGTGCTAGTATTCTATATTATCATCCAGGTCATAGTCTAAATGTGTACCAAATTTCGTCCAAACCTATTCAAACAAACAACCTCATTAATTTCCTTTTATAATATTTGTAGGATACACTGTCTCCTTGTTTATGGACTAAAATCAGGTCAATATTACGGTTCAGGACCTAATGACACTGCTTTATATCGGAATATTTGCACAAGTTCCTCCATTGGTGCCTATTAACCTAGATTTTAGAGCTATTAAGATTATAGCTCTCGTTAGCCAAGAACAAGGTTGAATTATGAGACTGAGAAATATCATAACTTCCATAAATGAGGACTGAATAACACTAAACATTAGCGAACTTACCTACTAAGCTTTTTTTATATGGCAGTAGGGCAAGCGAGCATGTGGGTCACCTGATGGAAAGCAATCACCACCGCAGATAGAAATCAGCAACACCGAGGGATCGCCGATCCATTGCCAGCCTTTTATAGGAAATATTGACTCTGTTCTTTTTTTTTTTTTCCGTCTGTCTGCTAATCGACTCGTCCTGAACGAGAGCGGAAAATCTCTATATAAAACAGTCACTTTCCGCATCCATCTGTCTATTTTCAGTTGACAGCGTCGGATTTTGGTGATGTTTTCACTATCAGAGTTAAATATTTTTAAAGGAAGGTTTGTTTAGATTTTATAAGCTTTTATGTAAGAATATTTTTCTTATACTACGTCGGGTGGCAGACAAGCATACGGCCCGCCCATGTGAAGCGGTTACCGTAACCGTATTAACGCTCGCAATATAATATATCACTTGCGCGCCGCCACCACCGCTGCCAACTCAGCATCTCCTTCATTTCTGGTGACCTCACTCACTCGCAGGAACACAACAACCCTCAAGGGAACTGTTATTTTACTGCGGTATTCTGTGAGGTGCAGGTACATTCCCCAGTCGGGTAGCTTCAAATACGCTCCCTACCACTCTTTTCGCCATAGCTTCGTTTGTCAGTCAGCAGGGTGCACCGTGTGCAGGTGAAGATGGCTTAGGTTCAAAGATATTGATGAACCACTTACACCCCAAAATTATTCTATTAAATTAATAAATTATGACATTAATCTAATACAATTTTTTTTTTTCTATTATTAAAATTAATGATGATCAATTAAAAGATAAATCATAATAAAGGAATGAAATAACGATGAACGGATAAAAAGAATCGCGCCACGGAGTGAACTTCAATTCCTTCGTGGTGAGGGTTCCAACAGAACATCTGTCGACCTTTATGAAGGAGGAATTCTGGCCTAAAGGTGTTAGGTTCCGACGCTTTCGTGGTCGGTTACAGGACACCGTGCGGAATAAGCTGACAGTGCCGACTATGCGCGTTTCATTTTAGATTTAATTGTAAATATATATTTTTAGTTTAGGGTATGTATTATATGGACTTGTTATGTTCTCTCTGTACATTGCAAATGTCTGAAATAAATGATTATTATTATTATTTATATCTCTTTTTAATCACGGGTCAAACCCGGTCATTTGATAAGCGTGCGCGGGGATATGGATCCAACGCGTAGAGGCTCCTTTGAGAATGTGATGTAATGTTGTATTATTAATAAATAGTTTTGATTTTGACTTTCAAATAACTTTATGCTAGTTTTTGCGAGAAATTAATCGAAGGATTTTATATTTATTCCATAATATCGAGATAGACAGAAACTATGAAATGCCATTGGTGGTGATCATTCACGTGTAAGTAGCAGCATATTTGGAGCCAAAAGTGGGTGCACGTGGTGCACCCTAGCAAACGAGGTTCTGGCACAGTATAAGTTATAGTACTATGTAGTTCGGGCGAGATAAGACAGACATATCGAGCAACGAACCTTGAGATACCTACACTGCACAGAAACTGTAGCCAAATATCATTTAACTTTTCTGAGGTCACATTCTGAACTCCAATGCTTGAATGATCAAAGTGTTTAAGCCACGTCTGCCGAATTAGTGATTGCAGGTGGGGAGGAAAGTCCTAGAAGGGAGGTAATGTAGTAGTAGTGTAGAGTAGTAATGATTTATACATTATATTTAATTTGTATGACGTTTATAAGTGCTTTATAAAGTCCAAGGAATAAAGATATTTTGAATTTTGATTTTTTTGAATTGTGAGGCCACGTACGGGGCGACGAAGCATAGGTCGCCCCCTCTAAATACCGACGACCTAACCGCATGGGCCTTAATATCACAATAATAATCTTTATTTCTTTCAGTTATAGTACGGACATTATATTTCATTAAACAATACTTTTAATTACTTGGTACTCTAGATACCCACGACCTAACCGCACCGAAAAAGGTGGCTGATTACGGTTGGATACGGAAAGCGAAGGATCGTCTATGGCTAAAAGCATTAGGAAAGGCCTATATCCAGCAGTGGGTAGATACATGCTGATAATGATGATGATGACGCTTTAGGATTGTTGCGTTTATGCGAGTGAATAAGGTTACCAAATATTAACAGCATATTCTCATTCAGACGAAAACGATTTGGTTACGATTGTAACGGGTTCTTCGCATAGAGATATATTAATTTATATTTGTCTATGTCTGGGTGTGCCTATAAACACCTCTTGACACAACTCTATGAATATATCTATGGATATCTCTTGACACAAAAAAATCTATTCTATTATACATGTTTATATTACACTATTACAAGTACGAGATGTATTTGTTTAGCAGTTGTCTTTGCTTAGTTTAGGGCTGTAAGGTGCTGTGCAAGTTGGTCTGGAATAATAATTTATTTATTTAGACTTTGTGAATTTAGATTCTATAGGACATCATCCTAAAACATCAGGCTACTCGGCTGTGATTGATTTCTATTTCGAGATTTCTTCTATCTACCCGCATCTCTCGCATACTTCTTGGCCAAATTCTTCGCTTTCTTATGAACTATTAATGTTAATAGCCCAAATTTCACCGCAATAACGAAATATGATACTTATGTAGGTACTCATTATTCTGGAGCGAGGTCGGAATACTCGTACAAACAGACCTACGAATAGTGGGGTCGTTAAGTATTTTTCGACGGCGGGGCGCATCGTTCATCATTGTCGCAATTTGTGGAGCAATATGGTAAATCGATTTCCTCGTCCTTGCCCATAAAAATGTACTTAGGACTAACTTTTTGATGGCTAGTTCTACAAATGTAATGGCCTGGGGCTGCCCAGCCGGTTCGTGTATTGCGAGGTCGTTTTGTTGTATTCTCTTGAAACGCTTCGGGCTTTCGATGATTCTTTTGGGATTTAAGTGACGCATTGTCATCATTAGAGACAAAGACCACCTTACCTGTATCATTAAAATAGAATGTCTTTAACCGTACTGGAAATTAAGTACCTCATTCCCGACTGTAGAGCAACCACATCTTACAGAAGTCGGTAAAATAGCAAATACCTCCAACTCACAGAATTTCGCAGCCAAATAACAATCTCGTTGTCTGAGGGTTGTGTTGTTCCTGCGAGTGAGTGAGGTCACGAGAAAAAAAGAATGGCTGGCAACGGCTCGGCGACCCCCTGGTGTTGCCGATCTCCATGGGCGGTGGTGATTGCTTGCCACCGGGTGACCCACATGCTCGTTTGCCCCCTTTCATATAGATAAAAGGTCGATACAATAGCGAATGTGTGTCCATACAGCACATAATATTATACTGAGGGCAGACGCCTTACGTACTTTGGACTACAAGAAATTGTCTATGGATTTCATTACTAATATGTCGTAACGGGAATCTTAACTATTAAGTGTTTTATATGGGAAGCAGGTTGAAAAAAGTCGCGTGGTGAGCAGCAAATTACAATTCAGAAACTCATCGATATAACGCTAGCGTAGCAAGAAGATGTGATGTGAATATAGCAATTGTAAATGAAGTGAAGTCTACTGAATTTAAACTAGGGTTGTAACGGAGGCCTACTTAGCGGAGGCGGAGGCGGATGCGGAGGCGACCTGTATCACCTCCGCGGATGCAGAGGTTAACGGAGGCGGAGGCGAAGATGAAAGTGGATGTAGAAAAAAATAAATTTATGGGGCATTAAAACTAAATACAGAGTTTTCATGTCAAATCACTTATGTAAACATATACTCGTAAATAAACATTACCTTCTAGTGAATAGAAATTATCACAAAATCTGGAATTCATGTCTTCTAACAGTTTTTACCGCGCGTTATTGTCATATGATTACGTAAATAAACCTCCGTTACAACTCCGCAAAAAATATACGGAGGCGGAGGCGGAGGCGAAGATACGATTTCTTGCGGAACTTCCGCAGTAACGGAGGCGGAAGCGAAGATCCGTTACAACCCTAATTTAAACCATCTAACCAACGTACTCTTAAGACTTTTGGCGCTATGCTTAAAATTCATCTTCTTGTTTCTTGTGGCGCCACCTATTTGTTGCTTGTCAGGCGGACATTTTTTTAAACTAAGTTTAGTTATCCTTACCTCTACCCTCCACACTATTAAGTTAGCTCTTTTCGGCACAGATTTTAGGGACCGGTTTTATAAACGTTTTTTGAATAAAATTATGAGTTAGGTTCTTGTGGGATTTAAAACTGACCCAAAAAAATTGTGAAAAACCAGTATTTTAGCCAGTATAGTAACCAGTAGTTGCGCTAGCAGTAAAGGTCCTTACTTCACCGCCGTATTCACGCATTTTATCGTATCGTAGTACATGCAATATTCAACGGATGTTGCTACTCGTTAAGACACGGTCAAAAATAGGTGGTTATCGCAAATGACCACCATGAAGAAAAGAATACCCCTTCCACATGATTTGCCAATCGAATTGGGTACAATCTGATCGTCCATCCACACATACACAACAAGATCACCAATTTTAGGTTTCTTTTGTTGCCTCTGCAGAACGGACATGTTTGTATCTAGATGCGAAGCAAAAATTTGGGTTGATTTTGGCTTACTACAAATGTAGATGAGAAAAAAAATAGAAGACTATGGAAATGAAAGCAACTGAGTCACGTTAATATAGTTAGAGAGCTGGACAGTGACGATTTCAGAAACTTCATGAGGATGAATCTTGACACCTTTCATGAATTATTGACTTTAGTATGTCGCAGTATATCACACACCCGCTCTGCTCGCCGCCGCTTGCATGGTGACTGACTACGTCAAAAAATTGGCCAATTAGCGTCCACATCACCCAATTTGATTGGACTCAATCGAATTCAATCAAATCGAGCGACCAACCGATGATCTTGAATTTCATATTTCCGTCCACACTACACAATTCGATTGCCAATCTAATCAAATTGGACATAAAATTGTATCGTGTGGAAAGGATCGTTGTGGTTTAAGAATCCCGTTATGAAATCCATAGTCAAATCTAATATAAAAAGAATCGAAAACCTAGCTGAGCGCAAAACGTTAAAAATTACTCAATAAGAACGGCCATAAATTTCCTGGGAGGCTTTTAAAGATCCCATTTTTATCCTGCTACGTTTCAAAAACTAGGGTACTTTGAAAAAAACAATGTCAGCAGACGGATTATCTCTCGAGGATAGGAATATAGGCTTCATGCGTACGGGCAATTTATTTCACTTATACTGACTTTTAGATGTATTGCCTTTTATATGTGCCTGCTCATGGGAAGAATAGCAATTGACACAGCATAGAGTTTAATAGCAGTCATCATGATCTTTCTGCAAAATATTACTACGAATAATAGAAATAAATAGTAATTAAAAACAATTTAAGTAAACATACTAAATAAGAAATAATGTGCACATCAAGCCCTTTCATATGTTACCCCATTTGAACTAGTAGCTTCAATTTGAAATTTCGACCCCCTATAAAAAAATATAGACCCCCTATTTTTTAAGATTTAATTACAAATGTATAGTTTTGAGATTTATTCTTGTACTTGTAGTCTATAACGATGTTACTTGCCAAATTTCATAGTTCTAGGTTAACGGGAAGTACCCTATGAGTTTTGATTCCCTTAAAATCCGTAAATCAAAGGCCAAGTATGATTTTTGCTAACAAAATATTCGATGGGAATCGGCTTCAGCTTCGGCGGTAGGCCCTCTGGTCTGGGTTTATAGTTCATTTCATTACATAACTAGTATAACTTGCTTTAATGTGCTTGCATTTCTATAGAAAACTGTTCATTCAGAACTCTCGCAATCTTTATTTGGTTCAGTAGTCACTTTGAGCCACACCTGCCGCATAGTCAGTCGCTCGTTGGACACTAAAATTACACTAGAATGCACTATCGATCGGTGTCGTCGACCTTACCGTAACCACAGTAAGAAAATAACAGTAGGTAATTTTCTATTGAATCTAACAAATCACTAATCTACGGTCAGGTGCAAATCTTAAATTTGTTTTTTTGTTTGTAGTATCTACCTTTATTGTACACTGCTAACTCGCGCAACTTCGTCTGCGTGAGACAGGGCGTTGAGAGTGAAGCGTGAAATGTTATAAACACAGAATAGTGAGTCAGGTTTAAAAGATAGACATATGCGGACTTATATCACGGACTTTTTTTTAGGACGTTTTAAGACGAATAATTCCGTCGATTATATATAGGTAATTGTTGCGTAACTTGAACCGTTTACGTAGTTTCCCATTTTGCAACATTTTTCATTGGTGTTCCGCTCCTATTGGTGGCAGCGTGATGTAATATAGCCTTCCTCGAAAAAGAGGCTGTCTGACACTAAAATAATTTTTCAATTCGAATAAGTAGTTCCTGAGATTAGCGCGTTCAAGAAATATATTTTTATATCACATAACTAACAGAATTTCAAGAGCATGTACAAAGGAGGGCTTATCTCTATAAGAGATCTCTACCAGCCAACCTTCAAGTGTTGGATAAGAGAACAAAGAAGAAGTTGCAGCCTGTCGTGAAGGTACGACGGAGCACTTGGACTAAAAAGAATCTTGTAAAGAAGCATCAAGAATAAATTGTTGTTTTTGTCGAAAGAACAACAGTCAAGGTAGACTTCTATATTTTTTTCTTCTTCTGTATCTATAAAAGGCATCCGTTACTGACTGATTCATCAACGCGTAGTTCAAACCACTGAATGGATCGGGTAGAAATTTGGTAATTTTTTAAACGGGACTGGGTCTCCCCACTCATTGCTACCACTGTATCTCCTGTGTGATCAGGATTAACAGTGGCGACTGCTAAAAAAGGCAATGAACAGTGAAGTCCAATGCAGTCCCGGGGGTATAACTACAGCTGCCTTGGAACTCACGACGAATTTAATCAGAAGAAATTAGTAGGAGTAAGAAGCTTTTGGAATTTGACTTTGAGAAATTCGGTATACAGGTAGTTATTATGATGTAGCCATCCACTACGAAATCAGTTTTGAAAATACTGACGGGATATTAAGAGACGCGCATAAATTCGAGTACGTAGTAAATCTTGTAATGTTAACTACCGTACTCTGCTTGTTCGTTTTCAGGGTTCCGTACCCAAAGGGTAAAACGGACCCTATTACTGAGATTCCGCTGTCCGTCCGTCCGTTTGTCACCAGGCTGTCTCATGTGATAGTTAGACAGTTGAAATATTCACAGATGATCTATTTCTGTTGCCGCTATAACAACAAATACTAAAAAACAGAATAAAATAAATATTAAAGGGGGCTCCCATACAACAAACGTGATTTTTTTTGTGGTTTCTAAAGATAATGGTACGGATAGTACGGAACCCTTCGTGCGCGAGTCCGCTTTTTTTGTACTTTCTTGTTTCTTGTGTCTCAGGATTAGAGGGCACAAGTACTAAATATCAATCACTAATAATCTATCCATGCATTCATTCATAAGGCATAATTGATCGATTATGTCGTTAAATGCAGGGGCGAATTTAGGAGCGTGGAGGCAATGAGGCAGCAAAGGAGAGGTGGCATATTTGAATTTACAGATTTTTTTATAAGTATAATTTATGACAGCCTCCCTCTTTCGCGGAGACTTTCTTTCTGACTCCTCTCTCGAGCAGCCGCTTCGGTTGTCCCCTGTTTATTATTATCTTGAAATGGGTCCAGCGCTGCAGTACCGGTGGCACGTCGACCCTCTTGAATCTTTTGTGCACCCCTGTCCCCTCTTAAATCCAGCAGTGGGTAAATGAGGCATACCTCTATCTCAGTATAAATAATTGTACTACGTACAGTATGGCCACTCCCTGCCGCTGTCTCGTGTCGACCTCACCTCCTCTCTGAAACGGAACTGGAACAATTTGTATGGCGCCGCACGCACACACGCTTATTCACACTCTGCACAGACGTCTTTGTTTATGTAGTAGATGGTAGTAGTTACCGACGCGACATTTGTATGGAGTGGCCGGGGTAAAATAGATAGCTTCTTAGCGTCATTTATTTTAGTTCTGTGCAATCTAAAAATACCTACCACTATTTCTAAAAATAGTACGTAATTATGTTCGGCCATCTCGAAAAAATTTGAACCTATTCATGCGAATACCCAATCAACCCGCCGTTCACCGTCCACTCTTACATGAGCTACCCCATCCCGCGATGTGTATAAAAATAGACGAGTGTTATGAATCGCCTCCAATATCGTAGGTCTAGTTAAACTGGATAGATTATCCGTTATTTTGTTCGTGTCACTCTCACTATTCTGTGTATAACGACTGTTTGAAACTTTGGAACAGTGCTTGTAACCTCTATCGATGTGGTAATAAAACTAAATATCTAAGGAGATACAAATCTAAGTAGGTACCTACCTACTTAGATTTATACGGTTGAGAATGGTATCAAAGTTTCTGATTGCTCTTTATCGAAGAATTGTAACCATGCTGCAAAAGTAATACATAAATAATAAATAAATATTTCTGGACGATTTACACAGCGCCATCTAGCCCCAAATTAAGCGCAAAGCTTGTATGGGTACTAGACAACTGATATGTACTTTAATATTATTTTTTTGTAAATATATTATACATAATTATACTAGGTATTTATTATAGAAAACACCCAGACCAAGACAAACAGACATGTTCATACACACAAATGTTTGTGAGTATACTCGTGTATTTACTAACATTGTTATTATTTCATATTTTTTTTATTTCTCTTTCATTAATTTATAACATATAGTTCCGAGATTTATGGTCGAGACTAAAATGACTCTATTATTATTGTTGAAATTAAAATAACCCGGTTTGTTTATAAAACTGTAAAAATAACTAGACAAAAAATTGTAGGAAAAGTGCAAAAAGGAATTTTCCCGTACCGGGAATCGAACCCGAGCCTCCTGGGTGAAAGCCAGGTATCCTAGCCACTAGACCATACGGGAGTTGACAAATGTAATGAAATTACTATATAAAAGTTAAATAGACTATTTTAATTTATCAGATTTGTTTTATCGTAGTGTGTTGGCTGGTTTCTCAGAATATACAAGATGTACTACTGTACTGGTAACAATTAGCTGCTCCTTCAAAATTATGGGCACAGTAGAAAGGGCTCATTCATTGAATGCTTTGCGTGTTCAGTATCTTTTAGAGTACACAGGTGTGATGTTGTGAAAGCATATACTTTCTACATTATTTTAAACTTGAAAACCATTAATAAAAATATTATTTCACCATTATTTTTATAACACAACAGACATGTTGCGCCATCTATTAGATTATTTTGCCACTATTTGAGTTTGATGAAAAGAGAAAATAGTACTATCTTCAAATAATAGATGTCGCTATGTTAATAATTCAAAACATTTAAAATCTCAGATTAGAGATTTTAATAATAATTTTATTTATAATTCAACATGTAATTCTTTAATAACTAAAATTTATAAAACTAAAATTAAATAATACTTAAAATTAATAAATAAACAAATACTAAATTATATCTAAATCTATTAATATCTAAATTAAAACTAATTAAAATAAACTAAAAACAAAACTAATCTAATAGACCGCTGCCCGTAGGCAAAGTTCCCAATATGCTGGCCCCGTTGCCTCGTTGTATCGCAACACTAATTCTTTGTGCAAAGTAGAGGCCAGCATTTTGGTCACGAGATGCTTCGACCAGACGTGACGACAGTTCTTTAAAAATTTTATGAAAATTTCATTTATTTTTTTAATAATAATTTAATTGATTAATTGAAATAAATGAAATAATGCGTGTAAATTAAATGCCAGCGTGAAACTTGTTTCCTTACTTTTCTCCGTGATTATTATTTATCTCCGAACAACGTCAAAATAAACTGAATATGGCGTCATTACGGCACGACCTTGATGCTTGTAAATATACCAAAACAATTCCACATAACTTTATACTATATATATGCGATACAAAAATATTGTGCACTTCTCGACGTTTGATTTATTGTGAGATATTTAAAGTATGCCCTTGAAGTGCAATAAATGAAAAAGTGCTCGCTGAGCCATCTATTTCACCGTTGTTAAACTAATGTGCTGCTTTAATACCACAGCACAGACCAAAGCAAACCAGAAGATTTTTATTACATAGCTGTTCAAACTCAGAAAAAATAGTTTAAAATTAAGATAAGAGATGGCGCAGTGTATTTTTGTTGAGTTTTTAAAACGCGCTATGGTTTGGTTTGTGAAGTTATATAATATCAGAGCATGAGCAAATTTTGTTTTTTCAATCTAAAATAAAATGTGGAATAAACAGGTTTATTCTTTTATCTAATCTCATACTGAAATTTACACATTAAAAAACTAAACACAGTATCATAATGACAGTCTTTACGCACAAGCTGTCAAAATAAATTTAAAAAGTTATTTTTCGATACAGCTCTTCTATGGACAACTGTATCGTAAAATAACTTTTTTACCATTTCGATACAGCTTCAGCCCTGGATACAGGTATTTTAAACAGGTTGCAATGCAAATACATTGCAACTATGCAAAGTTTTTCTACATAATCTGTGAACGCGGCGCCGCGCGGTGCGTCGCGCATGCGCACTACGCATGCTCGATCTGCAAATGGATTTTTATGTAAGAATTATAGCTGATAGATTAACTTCATGGTTGTATTTAAAATATTATTATCATATATTTCATGAGATTAGATAAAGTAGTGTATGAAACTGCACATAATTAGGTATTAAAATACTCGTGTGGTATTATTATAACACTCGCCTTCGGCTCGTGTTATAAACTCACACTCGTATTTTAATAACCCTTATTATGCAACAGTTTCATAAACTACTATTATGGTTGTTTCAATTAAAAACTTTTTATTATAAACTAGCAAACCCGGCGAACTCCGTTTCGCCACCAGATGGCGCTGTATGTGAAAAAAGATTTTCCCGCTTTTCTTTTCAAATTTTTCCAGAATTTTCTTTGCTATAAACCTCACGGAGCCCGAGACCTTTCCAACGAATGCAAAACCGTGGAAATCGGTTCGTGCGTTCTGGAGTTATAGCGTCAGGAAGGAAAACCCGACTTATTTTTATATAATAGATAAACTTTAAAGTTTTAAACTTGTCTAAAATGTCTAAGTTGTCTTTGGTATGGTGACAATGGTGAGGTGACTGACTAAGTGACTATGTATGTATATACTTTAATACACGGTTCGTCTGGACTGGAGTCTCTGGAATTTTTATTTCGAGTCAGCGAGTCACTGTAGCTTTTGATTTGACTGAAGTACGGTCGTTGTACAATAGCAGCTCTAGTATTAATTTATGAATAGATTATAATATAAGTAATGTCGACTCCGAGAATATACTCTTAGTGATAGCACAGTATAAGTAATAGTACTGTGATAGTAAGGAATGTGTTCTGGAATTGTGGAGCCATAGATTTGTAATTCTACGCTATCGCTTCCATATAAAGCGTAGCGTTACCGGTGGTTATTTACGTCTTTTGCTAAATAGATTGAGAGCTTTTAAACCCTGTTTTGCAGAATAGATCCAACCAACATGACTGTTATTACTCTTAAATTAAAGCTATTGAAGTTTAATAGGAATAAAACAATCACGCAGTATAAGTTATGTGTAGCATACGTCATCAAACTGCTAGAATCTGTTGCGAATGTATATAAAACTTGATTTGAAGTTTCTCGCTATGTATATATCTCAGTTTGGCATAATTTGCCAGTTGGATCTATTCTGCATAACAGGATCCAATTATGAAACGTACTAGCGGAGCCATTGAAAAAAAAAAATGTTCAGTTTGGGAATTAGGTCAAACTTATGTTTTTTTATATTTTTAGTTTACCTATAGTCATGCACAACAAAATACTTTAAATCAGTTAGTTAAACACTTTAAACGGTTTTTTTCTGTTTGTTCTGTCAATGCCCGAAATCTAGGCGCTCCTAGGTTTAACCAGTCAAACCTCATTTCCTTCTTTTTAACAAGTTACCTACCTCATTTTATTCTCCAAAAGCAAGTCGAGGTTTGGTTAGGTTAGGTAACAACAAAAGCCGAGCGAGCGAAGCGAACAAGGCTCTCTCACTTAAGAAATATACATAGAATGCTCATCTTGAGAAAAGTTAAAAAACATAGTTTTAAATAAACAATAACCAGAATGCTATAACAAAAATACAGCTCCAAGATACTCTCTGGCTAGAAACTGTACGACAACGCTTTAGAATATACCTACGAGTAATCTATGTGGGATCGGAATGAGGCATTGCACATAAGTGGTTCACTTCATAAGGGATAGAGAGCGGTTTGCCGAAGTAGAATATTTTAATCAAACCCGCTGATCGAAAATAGCAAACGGCAAAACCATAAACACTTCGACAGGGAAGCGACCTCGGGTATCTTTTGTTTCTTATATCAACGACCTCCGTAAAGTTATAGAGAACTATGTGTTGTTTATCTTTTGTGTGAGAATAATAAATCGATTCATCCGTAGAACAGAGTTCGATGTGATCATAGAACAAAAACGTCTTAAGCTTGCTTAGGGTTGGCATCTCTAAACGCTAGCAACCAGCCCTACCGCCTAAGTTGTAGCCGATTCCCATCTAATAATTTAATCTCCAAAAATAGGTCTTAGGTTTAGTTATTAATAAACATTGTTTGCTTTAGCGGTAAACCTTCAGGGTTTGTGCCAACTAATATAAACACAATTGCCATTAATCTATTCTGAAGTTTGATTATTGCAATTAAAATATCCGATGGGAATTGGTTTCAACGGTCTGCGGATAACTGATATAATACTTATATAAACTTTTTTTTTGTAAATTACATAGAAAATACCCGATCCAAGACTAACAGACATATTCATGCACACAAATATTTATCTATCGGTGGGATCGAACCCGCAACCTCGGAGTCAAAGTGGCTATTGCTAACCATTATATATTGCTCCCGCGCCGCCTCCCCCGCTGCCAACGCAGCATCTCCTTCCTTTCTTTCTGGCGACCTCACTCACTCGCAGGAACACAACAACCCTCAAGCGAATTGTTATTTGGCTGCGGTATTCTGTGAGGTGGAAGTACATTCCCCAGGGTAGCTTACAATTACGCTCCCTACCTGTCTTTTCGCCAGAGCTTCGTTTGTCAGTCAGCAGGCTGCACCACGTGCAGGTGAAGTTGGCTTTGGTTCAAAGATCTTGATAAATCACTTACACCCCAATGTATAAAATATATTATTATATTATATACTTTGACTGTAATACTAGGCAATTCTGTAGAATGCCGCATGACACACTTTACCGATAACCTATCATCATCATCATCATCAGCCTGTATCTACCCACTGCTGGATATAAGCCTTCGCTAATGCTTTTCACCAAATACGATCCTCCGCGTTCCGCATCCAGTCGCTTCCAGCCCTTATCAGGTCATCGGACCATCTAGATAGAAGGTGGGCGCCCAACGCTTCGTTGTCCTACGTGCGGCCTCCACACTAATGAATTCCTCCCCCATCTGCCTTATGGCAGATATTACTTATATATTTAGAATATTAACAACGAATAAAATTACAAAACACGGTGTATAATATGAATATCTCTTTATTTTTAACAATAAACTCTAGACAGGAGGTATTTATCACTTATTTAGCTATTGACTAGATAATTTGCCACATACATTATAGGAATTATTTACTATTTATGTATAAAAGAAAAGTTGTTATGTACCTAGAAGAATCATAGTTATAGATTTTATCTAATTACATTAAAAGTTAAGCGTTCTGAACTTGAATTATTTATGTATTCTTCATATCAAGTTAATACTGTTAAGAAAAATACTGATAGGTGATTTTTTAATCATTGATTGATTTTTAATCATTGATGCATTATTTTTTAATCATTAGGACTGATATTAAATGCGGCCCGATTTGCGTCGAGTTGGGCGTTCATCACACATTACAAGTGTTGGAACTAAGGTTGTCATCTCTAAAAGCTAGCAACCAGAACAAGATGCGTGAAAACTCCGGATTTTTAATCATAAAACCCGGACATGTCATCAGTGTTTTTTAGTACTAGTACTATTTTTTAATCTGTGACAAGACGGTTATTTGCAGTATGGAGCGGGCGGTAGTGATTTAAAACTTTTAACCCTGGACTACAAATGAACGCTCCCCGGACGCCCGGACGCTCCCCGGACGCCCTTAAAACTAGGACAAATCCGAGGAAACCCGGACGGATGACAAACCTAGTTTGAGCAACCGATCCAGAGCAAAAAATCTTAGCTATGCATGTGGTTGGAACTTGACATGGAGACAACTTCGGGCATTTATAATGAATTCCATATAAGTACATATAAATACACAATAAATACGCAGTTTTTGTGCCTAAATAGGGAAGTTATATGTACTTTTTGGAAATTTATAGTAAATGCCCAAAATAATACCCATCTCCAGTTTGTTCCCGAAAAATATTAGGTCTATGTTGTGAACAACCAAATGTATGAATGCCAAACACATCACTTTTCTACTAAATGATAAACAAGGATAATTGAATGATATTGGTGTTATTCAGACTTATAATAGCTTCAGATCAGTCAATTCAAAATAATAACAAACAAGATATATTTCCAACTAAAATAAATGATTAGAATAAACGCCTACAACATAATTATTTTTGTAATTGAAACAGAGCTTAGAATTCCCTTTGTTGAATAAAAGTTGCAAATCCCTGACTAGTGTCCGAGCTAGATTGCCCCGCAACATCACGCTTAATGACTACTGTTCTGTATGTCTCAGGGTTTATAGTAGGTCATACGAACAAACTATATACAGCTACATTATTATAGTACTGATTTAATCGAATAGTTTCAGAATAAGAGTGACCAACGATTACCATCGATTTTGTCGATTCCAAAAATCGCTCTTAAGTTAAAGTGATTGACAAATATATTCAGCTTACTCGATAGAGGGCTAGGGTTCCTACTAGCTGAGCAACGATCTATGCCGTAAGTTTCATTTTCGCATTCAAAAATTCCGATGGCAATCGGCTTCAGCTTCGGCGGTAGGGCCCCTGATTGTTATTAAACAATGTTGGTTTTACAATAGGACGGCAAGTATCAGAATACTAACGCATAGAAAGAGTCTCATAGAACGGTACTAAAGGTTTTATATGAATCTAAAGGAACAAAGGTCTCAATAGGAACAGGTGGCTCTGTCAAGCGCCTGGTAGTTCAGGATAAAGTCGAGGGTATAAGATCTCGCGGTAGCTTACCCGTGAGATGGACCAACCAGATAAAGTTTGTTCTAGGCGCCCCATTGTATGAGCGTACGCAGAAGTGCTACGAATCTGGCGAAATTGTGAAAAATTGTGTGATGAATAACGACAGCCTCCCTCGTGATGCTCGCTCAGACAGACCGCAGCCAGACACAACCGCTCTGTCAAGAGCGGAACGAAGAAGAAGAAAGGAATGAAAAGAAATCAATTTCAATCACGAAAGAATTTTCTGTGCTCGTGGGTTTTTTTAAGATTTCTGGATCCAAAGAAAGATCACTACAATGAAAGTTATTATAATATTAGTAATATTCAAATAAAAGATACAGTCCTGGAGTTGATTACTTCATTTCTTTCTATGCGTTTTTTTTAATTTTTATCCACACGTATAATTAAAAAGTTTAAAGTAAGAATAAATTTACACCTATTATTTTGCGATTGATAACTTAGATACATATTAATGATTGTCAATAATGGGAAAGCGGTAAAAATTACTTACAATTAGAGATGCGCAAAATGCCGGGTATTTATGATAAATGCCCAAAAAGTACTTATAAATTCCCTATTTATGCCCAAGACTAGGCATTTATTGGGCATTGTACTTACTGTATTTACTGGGCACTTATTTTAAATCCCTGACATTTTGCCCATCTTTACTTACAATGAATGAGACATTATGAATGGAAGGCGGCCTTACTATAATTACACTTATATTGCTTGCAGATGTGAATTGTGTAAAGGGGAATGGTTAGCCAGCCAAGATGAAAGGCTAGGAGTAGGCAATGTATTCTTAAGCCGATATTCTATAGATATATTGGAGATCTGCAGCTCTAGTGAGCATCTCGCCGCCTCCTGCCAGGGCCTCCAGCGTAGTTGGCCGCCGCCAGACCGATGAGGTGCTTAGCTTGCAGAGTACCGGAGTATCCACGGTTGAGACCAAGGTCCAATGCACGTTTCTCACTGGAAATAAAGATATGGCTAATGAGAACTTGCTAATGTGTTATGAAAAAACGGTTACTACGCGTGTCTGCTGTTTCTACTAAGCCGTACCTGCTAAGGTTTGGGATAATCTACTTGTACTAATACTAATTAATATCACTAATATGTTCATTTTGTATTGCAGGTAAATATATTGTCGCCCCATATGCACCACTATAATTTAAAAAATGCGTAATATCAATATTTTAGTAGTCATTTAATAACCGTCATAAAGTATTTTAAATTTAAATTCAAACAGAAAAACTTACAAGCTTACACTTCTTTCGAATATCAGTGTAAATTAAAAAAAAAAATACTACTGGTATGTTTCATATCGTGAAAAAATTATATCAAAGATACAAGCATCAACTTACTTTTCATTAAAAAATATCTCAATAACCTATCAAACTATGCGTTATTTGTAGTAAATACCACGAAAACTTAATTAGTGTATTCTTATATGACAAATCGACTCCTATTATGTATACAATTATGGCCAATAAATAACAATTCCTGTACCCACCCAGCTAATACCGGCGCTTGTATAATTAATTGAATTAATGAGTTTTCATATCAAATTATTGCGATGTCTAAATTAAGGGCTTGATTTATGCGACAAATTATGTAAGTTTGTAGGATCTTTGTTTGACTGTTATGTGTCTGTTTTCAAGTAAATATAACTTGAAGAGCTGTTACAGATTGTGTAGAGCTTACATTAATGTTATGTAATAGACATTTTTATCTGCATTTTAGAATTTAATAATAAAATATATCTTGTGATGGATAACCAAATTATTTTCCATCACATTAATAATGTTGAGTTTTTAGAATTTAATAATGTTTTATAACTGGTAACAAGTGGACAGATTCACAATGATTACCTTTTAGCACTCGTCACGTCACACAGTAAACGTCGGACAGGATATGTTTAAATATGATAAATAAAAAAATTAATTTAATGAACACAAAATAATATATCAAATATTATTCTTTTTATCCTTTGGTAGAGGTTTTAAGATTGCTGTTACCAATACTTTATACCATGAGTATAATAGATATATAATTTACGTAAAATCATAAACTGTATGATAATCACTTATACACTTTATTAGTTAACTGCTTATTGGTAAAGGACTTGGGCACAAGAACTTTGAACAGATTAAGTAATTATGAAAACCACTGAATCCTACTTCATTGCGAGTATATTAATTTACTTTACACAGTATTACCGTGCCTTTCGCGATGATGTCAAGAATTTGAGTCCCTTTATACCTCAAAGTAACCCATGTTTACCCAAGCATGAACTCCAGGGACACGTAGAGTAAATATTCAAATTATTCTGCAATGCCAACTCAGGTATTTCGTTCTATTCTGAAGCACTTAGAAGGATGCACAAATTAAGCATGCGCAAAGCTAAATACAGTTGTATGTAAAATACCGTGTAATTTAATTTAAATTTAATATTTATATGTAATTTATTTTACTAAAGGATAATTTTAGTGGAATGGTTCAATTTTAATACACATGAACAAACACAACCAAAAAAGATACTTAAAAATATTTAAAACAAAAACGTAAATAAATACTTTTTTTTTATACTACGTCGGGTGGCATGGCAGATAAGCATACGGCCCGCCTGATGTGAAGCGGTTACCGTAGCCTTAACGCTCGCAACATAAAATATCGCTCGCGCGCCGCCACCCCCGCTGCCATCGCAGCATCTTCTTCCTTTCTGGTGACCTCACTCACTCGCAGGAACACAACAGCCCTCAAGGGAACCGTTATTTGGCTGCGGTATTCTGAACATTCCTCAGTCGGGTAGCTTACAATTATGCTCCCTACCTCTCTTTTCGCCAGAGCTTCGTTTGTCAGTCAGCAGGGTGCACCGCGTGCAGGTGAAGTTGGCTTTGGTTCAAAGATGCTCATGAAACACTTACACCCCAATATTTAATGTTTAATGTTCTTTTATTTTTAATGTTCTTGACTAATTTGTTTTAATGTTCAATATTTAATGTTCTTGATATATAATGTAATGTCTAGTTCCTTGGTTCCGAACCTAGGGGTAATTACCCCCTCAGGGGTAAAATAGGAATTCTGTACTACCCGTACAGATACCCGTCGCTATCAAGCTGATAAAAGATAACAAATTAGTACAAGCTAATAAAATCTAATCTAAGGAGGGGGGTAAAATTAGTTTCCTTTATTGGTCATAGGGGTAACATAATTGAAGAGGTTAGGAAACGCTGGTCTAGATAGACCGATGACCTCATGGGAGGCCGGAAGCGGCTGGAAAGCGGGGGATCGCAGATGGTAGAAGGCATTGAGAAAAGCCTATGTCCAGCACTAGATAGATACAGGCTGTTGATAAAGATCTACGAGTATTTGTATTTTAACCAGTTGTATTTGGATGTTAAGTCTAATTGGGACTGTTCATAAGCTTAATAGTCATTTAAAAAAGAAAAAAGAACGGGGTTTGTAACGTTAGAGCGTTACATTTTTTTATATTATAAATGTGAAAGTTGACCTTCTTTCACGTCAAAAGGAGCCAATGGATTGACATGAACTTTTTATGGGAACAGTTTAAGATCTGTCGAGTGACCCAGACTACTACTGTTTATCAGAAAAATATCTTTTTCCGACGAAAAAAAAAAGGTTTTTTTAAATATGACCACGTGGGGGAAGTCACAAGGGTGACAACTAACTAATGTTTTCACTTCAGGTTAGCAGCGTGCTTAGTGCGAGTTATGTACGTATTCGTTTTCGACAAATTTAATTTCGCTTTGTATATAATTGTCATAACGCCATCTATCAAAAAACAGTCGCATTATGTTGGAAAACTCGCATTAAGCCTTTATGCTTCTTTGTCTACCGAGCAAAAAATAAGGCTATTAATGAATGCTAAGCAGTTTTATTACATGTAAATTTTTCTTCGCAAAAACATGCTCAAAGCCAATGTTAGACCACCTTTGCATAATTATTACATAAGCCTTTTATACTGAACATGTGTGTGAACAGAAAAACCCTCTTCTACATAAAAAAGGTTTCATTATGTATGTTGGTGTGTAATAAAATTTTAGGATATATATTTGAACAATGTCTTGCAAGCACGCAATGTTCATAGACATCAAAGTCTAGAACAACTAACAGCGAAAATTCTTTCAAAAGCAGGCAATAAGGATAAATAATTTAGTGAAACCGATGATGCAAAAAAAAAACACAAAATGACATATTACAATGTCTTAGAACTGTGATACTTTTGCATACAATTGCTTATTTGATAGTAAAATCTTTTAAACAGCGTAATTTTTTGTTTAGCTGAATGTTTCTTTCTATTTTATCTAAAGCAAAAAAGCTACATGGTTGCTGTCTAATGGTTTTTATTTTTAATAGACAATACACACAGCAGCGAATACCATCTAGCATTTAGGTTTACATTTTTTCATGCAGCCTATTAGTGAACACAGTCCACTATAATTTATATCTATGGTTAGTGTGACGCTCAAGACATACCTAGTAATATCGTCTTTAAAGCTGAAAAGAGACAAAACATTTTACATAGATATAAATGTAGTGATATTAAAACATTGGTTATCTACTCAAAATATCAAAATAATTCAATGAACATCAATGGGATAAAACAAAAGCCATTGAAAATTAGTTTGATTAACTTATTTCAATAGTTTGAGTAGAGAATAAAGACATAAAGAATGTTTAAATAACAATTAAACTGTTCAGAATACTGACATTACTCTGAAACAAGTCAAAAAGTCTTTGGTTACCCTCTCGTTAACTACATAATATATGTAGTTATATAGTAGCAATAAAACTTGTATCGTCCCAAATCGACAAGGCGAAATATTATTACTATTTAGGACGACAGTGTTTCGTTGTCCATGAAAATAGTCAATGGATACGTTCGTCTAGTTTATTTCAATGCTAATTAACTTTTCATTCGTTTAACAGCTAGTGTGCAGCAAAAGGCACATCATCTATTTAGTTTCAACCGACATTTCTTGCGAGCAGTAACCAAAGTATTTCATAAAATTATTAAATAAAAACAATAATTTTGAAATAGGTGTTTATGAAATGCAAAAATTGTTTTTCATTAAAACATGCTTGGATTTATAACAATTTGTTTTTAACTGTTGAAACAATCAGGAGTTCTAATTAAGAACGTCAAGAATTCTGAAATCAAATCATGAAATTTGAGATGAAATTCTTTTGTCTAAAGGGCAAATGTGTTTTCATTAAAAGTACCGGGTAATACAAGAATCTATCCTAATGAAAGATTTCATAATAATTATCTGTATTTCTATCTTCATTTTCTAAGATATATTCTTGTGGTTATAATGGATGTTGTAATAATGTTAGGCTTTGGTAAAAATCAGGTCACGACAAAGCGTTGTGGAGCGACTCGTTAAATATTATTTAATTAGAAAATAAAATAATAATTTAAAAAACAAAAAACCCGCCTGCATGGATAACTACAATTAAAAATCAACTGAAAAGACTGAAACAAGATAAAAATTCAATGATAAGGTATTTAAAAAAGCAATGATTAGGTAGGTACTTAAAACTAGAAACGTAAATTGAAACACTACAAAACCTATGTACCTACGTATTGTACACTTAGAAATATCAGCACGGTAGTCTTTCAATTTTTTGCAACAGTATAAACAGAATTGCAGTCGGAGGCATGAAATTAAGTGCTTCTATATGATAAATTATTATCTCTTTGCGCATGCCTCCGACTGCAATTCTGTTTATACTGTTGCAAAAAATTGAAAGACTACCGTGTTGATATTTCTAAGTGTACAATACGTAGGTACATAGGTTTTGTAGTGTTTCAATTTACGTTTCTAGTTTTAAGTACCTACCTAATCATTGCTTTTTTAAATACCTTATCATTGAATTTTTATCTTGTTTCAGTCTTTTCAGTTGATTTTTAATTGTAGTTATCCATGCAGGCGGGTTTTTTGTTTTTTAAATTATTATTTTATTTATGTCTTTTTAGTTAAGAAAGATTACGTAACCGGATTAATTCCTTAAATGAGTTTATGTCATGTGGTTGATTTAGCAATTTTTTAGCGTCAAGAGAACTGATAGCAAGTCCGGAGAGAGTCTTTACTCTACTCAAAGCAACGTAGGCTTGACCTTTTGCAAATAAGTTTTTACTTAAATCTACAACTGCTCGGTCTAAAGTTGTGCCCTGTAATTTATGCACCGTCACTGCCCAGCATAAAATTAAGGGAAGCATTCGTCGCTCGATCTTGCCTTTACCACGTAAAGCATCAAATTCTGTAGCACAAGGCTCGATCCGGACTCCAATTCCAGGTAGGTTCCCTGTTATACTTGGATCATCGAACTCCACAAATACCGCTTGTGGAAGTTCTCCCGGCTCCAACTGCTCTCTGCGTAGTGCTGGCCAGTCTATTCGTCGGATAACACCCATGGCACCGTTAACCAGCCCATGGTTAACATTTATGTTCCGTCTTAGCATGGCTCGAGAGCCTACACCTAATTTGAGTTGGTTTAGTATACCACCTGTTTTATTGGGATCTTCAGGTATGTATTCCTCTCGTGGTTTTTGACCATATGTTTTAGGATCCAATGAGATATCTACAGCACTAACAGTGTATACTTGTGTGAGCTTTTCTAACTTTTCTGTCATGGTCGCGTTATATGCATCAACCAGTCTAGTTGTTGGGAAAATTCTGACAGCTTCTCCATCCTCAAATGGCCCTATCAACGGTACTCTGCGGCCTTCTATAATTGATAACTGCTGCATTGTAAGTTCTCCAACGCGAAGACTGTTTAATATGTCCAACTTAAATTTTTATCTTATCAGAGATTAAAATCCTTCATTTTGATACCCCACTCGATATGCTTGGTAGAAAAAAATATTTAATTCTTTTTTTATTTATCGTTCCATTTAATATTAATAATGCAAGTTATGTACATACTTAGAATCAGTGTTTAAAATCCTTCATTTTGATACCCCACTTAATATGCCTGGTAGATTTATTTTTATTTCCTCACATTATGGCTTCAAACAGCCGCTATATTGTTTTTATTTATATTTCACCTACCTAAGAACACTCGGGCTATTAAGACAAATCTAACGATACCTCAAATGTGAAAATCCATTCAACGGTTCTAGAGATACAAGGTAATAAAGAATATTACATACAAACAAGATACGCGCTAAACACATAACCCTCCTGGCAGTCGGGTAAAAAGGAGTAGTATTTATATTAGCATCCAACTTAGACGAAGGTACCTACAGTCTATAAAACACAGACAAATAAAGCTATGTAAAAAACAACATTTGATGTCAATGCAGCCACCACTCAGCGAAATGCTGTGGCACATAAATAAATAAATGCCATATTAATACGCTCGCAACTTGCTCGAGCGTCGCCACTCACGCTGCCAATGCAGCAACTCCTTCGTCTCCTCCTCCAACTCCTCCTTCCTTTCTGGTCACCTCATTAACTAGCAGGAAGACAACGATTCTCAAGGAAATAGTTATTTGACTGCGATATTCTGTGAGGTGGAAGTACTTCCCCAGTCAGGCAACTAACAAATACGCTATACCATACCTCTCTTTTGCCAGAGCCTCTTTTGCTACACCTTACGCACGCGAGGTTGGCTTTGGCTCTAAAGATCGTGGTGAGCCAGTTACACCCCGTCATCGTATAATTTCATTTGGGTTTAATCAACAAATAGTATGTTGTGTAGTCTAAATGATATGTGGTCAATAATTCGGCAAATGCCATTCAAGTTACTTATAATTTGTAACGTTAACAACAGGTATAACAATAATTTAAAAAAAATCCGAACCCAAAAATTACTTTAAAATCGCACCACTAAAAAGTTAAAAACACTATCAGTACTGAATTTTATGATATAAAAAAAAAATGGGACCAATCTGGAAGTACACTCTTTCAAATAAAGAACCGTCTTTATTTGAAAGAGATTTTTTCAAATCGGTTTATGAATGAGGGAGTAACGAAGTAACAAACATTAAAAAAATAAAATACAACTCTGATTGTTTCAACAGTGTTTCGAAAATATTTTAAAATGTAAAGTAATTGTACATAATGGAATATAAATTATAGGGGAAACTTACTTCTCCATTTTGCGTTCAATCTGAATGAGATTTCCGAGGCGGTTGAGCATATCCATGATTTCTTCAGGCTCGTATTGTCCCTCATCACGATAGTAGTTGCTTTGACTAAAAATAACAACAAGTTACATTTTATAGATAGTTACGTTACTCTCGAAACTAATTACTTATTAATATAATTATATACACTATTTTTTTTCTACCACTAAGATACGTCCCGCCTAATGGCAAGCAGTCACCGCAGCCTATGAACGCCTGTAACACTAGGGGCATCACACTCACGTTGCCGACCCTGTAAACACCTCTTCACGCGCTTTTTGAAGAACCCTATGCCGTTATAGTCTCCTGAAAAAACCTCGACAGGCAGTCCATTCCACAGCTTGACAGTACGCGGGAGAAAACTTCTCTGGAAGCGCACAGAACCCGACCATTTAGGCTCCAATGTGTGAGGATGACTTCCCTGTCGATGGCAAGCGGTGCAACTGTAGAAGGAGACCTCTAAACATACCCTGAATATTATGAGTTAGGCTAAAACTTATTATATTTCACTTATATGACTCAGAAATATATAAAAAAAAATCTATTCAATCGGATTGATTTCGAAAACAGGCATTATCCATCGTATGTAATATTAAAACAGAAATTTCATAATAGTTCTATCTAATAGTTACTATATAATTACATATATTATTATTTTAATTTTAGTCGGTTAAACGGTTAAACGAATGATTCCAATCACACAAGCAAGTTAAGCAACGTAGCCCGTAGCCTGTCCATGGATGGGTTTATTTATCTCGAGCACGGAGGTGCTTCGGAGGGCATGTTAAGCCGTTGGTCCCGGCAGTTGTCGTTAGATGACAGTCGGTGCCCTTTAGACGGTTTGTAAACACTGGCCTCCGTCAACGCGTTGTTGTGAAGCGTGTTGGAGTATGATCTAAACCCATGGTGCCCAATCGGTAGCTCGCGGGAACCTGAAGGGCAATTCTCGTAATTAAAATATAGTCAAAATTCAGTTTGATCCAGTCTCGATCTCATAAATGTCACATTTGATATTCTCGTAACACAATATGTAACATCAAAATTAAATTTAAGCGTGATTGTATCGAAATATGAGTGAAAATTAAACAAACTAAGAATGTTACTTTGCCAACCACAAGAATTGATAATAATTAATTAATGAAATCATGTATATATAAAAGGAGAAACTGACTGACTGACATATCAACGCACAGCCTAAACGGCTAAACGTAGGCACTTGAAATTTGGAAGGGACGTAGCTTAGGTACCGTAGAGGTGCACTAAGAAAGGAATTCCCGAAATTCCCACGGGAACGGGAATTAGCGGGAAAATTCCTTTGTATTAAAAATCTAAACCGCTTAAGTTAGACGCTTGAAATTTGGCATGCAGGTACCTTAGTAAACTTAAAGCTTAGTTGCAACAGGATATTGCAATATTCCCACGGGAACGGGAGTTAGCGGGAAAAAACTTTTGTATGTAAAAATCTAAATCACGTAAGATAGATGTTTTCAATCTAGCATGCATGCATACCTTAGTAAATATAAATTTTAGTTAAGGCTGTATTTTGAAAATTTCCCATGGGAACGACAGTTATCTAAATATATAAAAGGAGAAACTGACTGACTGACATATCAACGTACAGCCTAAACGGCTAAACGTAGGCACTTGAAATTTGGAAGGGACGTAGCTTAGGTACCGTAGAGGTGCACTAAGAAAGGAATTCCCGAAATTCCCACGGGAACGGGAATTAGCGGGAAAATCCTTTTGTATGAAAAATCTAAACCGCTTAAGTTAGACGCTTGAAATTTGGCATGCAGGTACCTTAGTAAACTTAAAGCTTAGTTGCAACAGGATATTGCAAAATTCCCACGGAAACGGGAGTTAGCGGGAAAAAACTTTTGTATGTAAAAATCTAAATCACGTAAGATAGATGTTTTCAATCTAGCATGCATGCATACCTTATCTAGCATGCATGCATACCTTAGTAAATATAAATTTTAGTTATGGCTGTATTTTGAAAAATTCCCATGGAATGATCGAATTTCACGCGAGCGAAGCCGCGGGCGAAAGCTAGTCATGTATATAATTTTAGTCAATTCACAATTCAATCTCGATTCGGTCAACTTTCAATCTGCGTTCGTAGAAAAATTACGAGAATTGGCCTTCTGGTAGCCCGCAACTTATTTTCTGGGCGCACGCGAACAAAATCGGATAAGGAATACACAAACCAGACTCTAAGAGGCTTTCTGAAAATGTGAACAGCCAAGTATCGCATTAGCTTTTTGCTGTTCCGGCCTATTCTGTTGATGTGTGTGTCATATTAACATAATAAATAAAAATCACTTATATTTTAGGGTTCCGTACCCAAAGGGTAAAAAGGAACCCTATAACTAAGGCTCCGCTGTCCGTCCGTCCGTCCGTCACCAGGCTGTAATCTCATGAACGGTGATAGTTAGACAGTTGAAATTTTCACAGATGATGTATTTCTGTTGCCGCTATAACAACAAATACTAAAAAATAGAATAAATTACATATTTAAGGGGGCTCCCATACAACAAACGTGATTTTTTTTGCTCGTTTTTGTTCGCAATTGCTAACGGCTATAGGTAGACGCTTGAAATACTCACATTATATTCACTTTAAAAAGAAGCTCCCATACAACAAATGTGATTTATTTGCCGTTTTTATAGATAATGATACGGAACCCTTCGTGCGTGAGTCCGACTCGCACTTGGCCGGTTTTTTTTATTAACTTGGCTGAGCCCGCGTGGCGTATCGGGATTTTCAAAATAGCCTTTGGAACAATACCAGTTGGGCACCACTCATCTAAACCGATTGAAGAGTGACCCGTATCACATCATAGCAGTGGGTTGAATAAAGGGTTGACATAGATAGACGACTGATTTATAAAAGTAAAGGAGTATGCCTATGAATATTATTTACCTTTCCTATGCCTACCAATAAGAATTTGTTGTGAAAGCATTTTAAATATTGTTTAAGGATAAAGTACCACTACCTGGGGTAAGCTGCTGCGGGTACGACGAGGAGAAGAGCAATGAGCGTGCAGCAGGCCAGGAGACAACTTGGTCGCACCATCCTGAAACAAGTTGAGTATATATAAATAAAAATAATAACATGACCCACAAATACAAAATGAGCCACAGAAATACTAAGTTAGGTTAGGTTAGGTCAGGTTAGGTTTGGTATGTTTTATATCAACTTCAGTCGCCAAGTCAGTATAATAGTCGCCTAGTTTCACAATTTTAGATGCTCGGTATATTACTACCCAACAAAAATGAATCGCCGAGATGTACGCGCATAGGTAATATCCGAACGACTACACCAAATTTGATAATTCCGTTTTTTTTTGAGTTCGTTATTTGTTTTTTTTTATACTACTTCGGGTGGCAGATAAGCGTACGGCCCGCCTGATGTAAAACGGTTACCGTAGCAATATTAACGCTCGCAACATAAAAAATATCGCTCGTGAGCCGTCACCCCCGTTGCTTTCTGGTGACCTCACTCACTCGCAGCAACAACAATCCTCAAGGGAATTGTTATTTGGCTGCGGTATTCTGTGAGGTGGACGTATATTCCCCATTTGGGTAGCTTACAATTACGCTCCCTACCTCTCTTAAAAGAAACGGTTAAGGTTAAAGGTTAAGAAAAGATTGATTAAAAGAAAAAATAATCAAAATGTTTTTTTGTTGAAACGCAAACACCATCTGTTAACCTTGATAATGCCCAAAAGCGAAACCGGTCGGTATAAATAAACTTAAATACGTGGAACAGTACAAGTGCTTTATGAAGAACAGAATGTTAATAATGTTCCATCAATTGCCAACAATCAAGAGTATCAACATATTTTTTTAATTTCTTAATATGAAAAATACGTGAATGAATCAGACGGCAGACTGCGAAAGATAATCAATATATTGACAAAACATTGACAGAAAATATTGTCGAAAAAAATATGGAGGTACGAAGTTGGGCGGGTCTGCTAGTATCGTCGATATAATTGATGATAGGCTACTTACTCTCGTCACTTTCTACGCGATAATCCTGTAATAATTTCCTGTAAGAAGTTCGAATTTGCTTACTAAATTAAACTTATTATTAAATTACGAAGCTGAATATATACTATGCTAAAACATAGAGTTTTCTGTAACTTTACCTAAGTTACAGAAAACTCTATGTTTTAGCATAGTATATATTCAGCTTCGTAATTTAATTTCATAAGTCCAAGACTTACGTTGATAAGTCAGTGAAGTTTTGTTTTAACGGAACCACGCATTCCCACCACTGTATCTCCTGTGTAGCCAGGATTATCAGCGGCAACCGCAAAAAAGTCAATGTGACAATAAAGTCAACTACTGTCCCAGAGGTAACACTATGGCTGCTTTAAAATTCGCAACAAATTTAATCAGAAGAAATTAGTAGGAGCAGGAAGCTTTGGAGCGAAGCGTTTTACGTGGTTAGTAGAAATCATCGAGTACAAATTACTGTTAAATTAATTATATTTTCTTTAGTGCTTCTTTAACTTTAGGGAAGATCCCAAAATGAGGACTAGAAATATTCAATTTCATCGGTCAACTGTGAGGATACCCAAATCAATGTCAATATTTTTTATTGGACCTGACAACTTTTTCACTGGCACAGGAATAGGTGACAATTTTATTATTCTATTGATTTGTAGTGGTTACACGCAGCGGAAAAATATGCGTTCGACACTGTATATTCTGGTCCATGGGCACCATAACAGAACTAGTGACCTCACTTAAGCACTCGCAGGAACACAACAGTCGTCAAAGATACCCATACTTCCATACTAATATTATAAATGTGAAAGTGTGTTTGTATGTTTATTTGTTTGTTTGTTTGTCCTTCTTTCACGTCGACAGTATTAAACGGATTGACATGATTTTTTTTTTTGGAGAGAGAGAGAGAGTTTAAGGCCTGGAGAGTGAGAAAAACAACTTATTCCCACAGGAAAAAATAAAGTTTATAATCATTTGTCCTTCTTTCACGTAAAAAGGAACCTAAGTACGGAAATGATTTTTTTAATGGGGATAGTCGTAGAGTGACATAGGCTACTTTTTATTCCAGAAAAACATCTTAATCCCATGGGAAAAAATAAACTTTGTAATCATTTGTCCTTCTTTTACGTGGAAAGGAACCTAAGTACCGACATGATTTTTTTAACAAGAGATAATTTCCTATCTGGAGAGTAACATAGGCTACTTTTTATCCAGGAAAAACATTTTATTCCCACGGGAAAAAAATAGTTTATAATCATTTGTCCTTCACGTCGAATGGAACTTAATTGCTAACATTTTTTTTAAACAACCAAGCAAACAAATGTATTAGAGCTAAAGCCAGGCTCAGCTGCACGGGGTGCGCTCTGCCGTAGCGTAGCGAAATAGGCGAATAGAGTGGTAGGGTATAGTGTATTTGTAAACTGACGGGGATCGACCCTGTGACCTCGGAGTCAAACTGGCATTTGCTAGCCATTCCACCAGGCTGTCTATTTATTTTGAATGTGTGTTTACTATGTGTGTGTTATTTGTCTGCGGTCTTATGTGAGGGGGAGGTATTTTCCCAATCCGGTCCGACATGCCCACCTCTGTGCTTCATTTCCCGTAAATATCCAACCACTACAATGTCGTAGCGATTTATTATTTGAAGCACTTTGGGTACGTGTGTACGTATGACGATGGCTGCTGGATTCGAATTTTCCATGTTTACTATATTCCCTGTGTGGTTTCCGGCAGACTAGAATAGAATCACTCCGTCTCTTCCCGTGGATGTCGTACAAGGCGACTAAGGGAAATACATGAGCAAACATCGATCAGGTCCCCCCAACCCGTCTGGCCAGCGTGGGGAGTGTAGGCCAAATCCTTCTTCCGCCTGGGACGGGCGAGAGAGGGTCGTGCTCCTGTAGTGGAGACTAAAATGACCTGATGATGATGACTATATTCCCGTATACTCCATACTCATTCACACCAGGACCATTCGATTATAACGTACAATGACAGGATGTACCAGGGGCCCTAACGCCTAAGCTGAAGCTAAGATACCGATCGAAATTTTTAAGTCCGGAAATCATAACTCCGATTTCCGGACTTAAAAATCAGCTTAGGCATTAGGGCACCTGGTACACCCTGTCATTGTACGTTTACATATCTGACAAATATTTTCAGCTTAGTTGGTATGGTTGTAGGGTCTCTATTGGCTATACTAAACTCAATTACCACTAATCTACTATTATACTATACTATATTAACTAAAGCAGTTATCGAAGTTTGACATCTGCTGTTATATAAAATAAAAAAATTGCTTGTCTGTAAAGTCGGTTTACGGACAAAAATTTTACGTGATAACGTCATAGGGAAACATCGGCCTATGGAGTGGAAGAGAGATAGATGCGATCATGCCTCTCTATCGCTTGTTCTGCGCTCTCGCTTGCATACTCGGCTCAGGCGGAACGCGACAATGAGTCATGATTTTTCGTACGTGCAGCCGGCATTCATCGATTTATAAGACGTTCAAAAATAGGAAACAAACTATGTCATCAACAAATTAAGCAATTTTTAGCTCATTACAATCTCAAGTCAGCATACATTCTAACTTTAAATCGGTTCTTTAACAACTGCTGAAGTAAGCGAAGTTATCAGCCCGGAATTACCATAGCAAGAGAAATTACGTGTATCATGTGAAACTTCACAAATGTTCCAAGAAATATAATTACTACGTGGGTATGAAAGCCCTGAGGGGACTTGACGTCTAACTTTTATCTGAATATGCTACCAATTGATATATGTAGGAAGTAGTAATTGGGTTGGAGTGGCTCAACACTAAGTCTAAAGCCATGGCCAACTTCACCACCTGTGTTAGCCACTTCCGACCCATGGTTACACTGATTTGTTACACCGGTGTAACCACTGAGCACACTTATTACCAGTGGTCACATTTAAAATAGAAATAGTTGATAGTTAAAAAGATCCTAATGGGGCTAGTAAGAAAGTTTTTCTGGGATGTGTTAAGGATGGTTTTGGGATATGATAAGGATGGTTTTGGGATGTTAGCGACTGGCTGGTTGCAATGTATATTTATGTATATTTTTCTATATTTCTATTTTTATATTTGACGTTCTGTTTTTGATATCGATTATTGTCTTGGATTCAGTCTTGTCTTATCGTGCAACTCGTTTTGTGATCTCAGTAATTATAATTTCATATAATTTTACTAAGCGTTTCCTTCATATTCCTACATCTATACAGTCCACTTAGCATCACATAATCTCCGGTAGTTATCAACCTGGTAGACAGAAATTTAAATTTAACAAAACAATATTTAGATTTCTGTGACCAGGGGTCCTACCGCCGAAGCTGAAACTGATTATCATCGAATATTTTGATTCGAAAAATAGGTTTTTGTTATTGACAAACATCTTCAGCTCAGTCGATAGAGCTCTAGGGTTTCTACCAGCTAAGCTAACAATTACCACCAATCTAAGTTAAAAGTTTGTGGGGTGTAAGTGGTTCATCAACATCTTTGAACCAAAGCCAACTTCACCTGCATGCGGTGCACCCTGCTGACTGACAAACGAAGCTCTGGCGAAAAGAGAGGTAGGGAGCGTAATTGTAAGCTACCCGACTGGGGAATGTGCCTCCACCTCACAGAATACCGCAGCCAAATAACGGTTCCCTTGAGGGCTGTTGTGTTCCTGCGAGTGAGTGAGGTCATCAGAAAGGAAGGAGATGCTGCGATGGCAGCGGGGGTGGCGGCGCGCGAGCGATATTTTATGTTGCGAGCGTTAATATGGCTACGGTAACCGCTTCACATCAGGCGGGCCGTATGCTTGTCTGCCACCCAACGTAGTATAAAAAAAAAAAAAAAAAAAAAAAAGTTTAATTTTGGCAATCAAAAAACAACCTAAACAGTATTGTAATTTTACCATTCAGATTCCGATAGTAATCGGGTTCAGCTTCGGTATGTAGGTAGTAGTAGTTTATGTTTTAGATTGTTGGTAATTATATGACGAGCTCGGTGGTCGAATGGTTAGCAATGACCCCTTTGACTCCGAGGTCGCGGGTTAGATCTCCGCACAAGACAAACATTTGTGTGCATGAACATGTCTGTTCGTCTTGGTCTGGGCGTTTTCTATGTAATATATGTATCTATATATTATATTTACAAAAATAATGTATTTAAGTATTATACCAGTTATCTAGTACCCATAGTACAAGCTTTTCGCTTAATTTGGGGCTAGATGGCGCTGTGTAAATTGTCCAGGAATATTTATTTATTTATTATTTAGCTCAGATGGAAGAAACTTCAGAGCTCTACCGACTAAGCTGAAGATGTTTGTCAATAACTTTAACATATGACCAATTTTTGTAATTAAAAATTCCGATGGGAATCGGCTTCAGCTTCGGCGGTAGGGTGCCAGGTCCTGAAATCACTGCCCTACCGGCTAAGCTGAAGCCGATTCCCATCTGATTTTTTTGATTGTGAAAATTAAATTTCAACTTAGATTTATGGTACTTGTGTTTAGCTTACTTGGTAGCGACCCTCGAGTTTTGCCGACTAAGCTGAAAATGTTTGTCAATACCTTAAACTTAAGACTAATAATCTATAATATTAAAATGAATAGCTGAAAGTGTTGCTAAGCGCAAATCTCGAGAACAGCTGAACCGATTTCGCAAATTCTTTTTTTAGAATATTCCTTGAAGTACGAGAATGGTTATTACGCAAAGAAAAATAAAAAATATATATTATAGAATCGACTGTTAGGCGGTATGAACTTCGCCGGGTCAGCTAGTTTTAAATAAAAATATTCGAAGGTGATCGGCTTCGGCTTCGGCGGTAGGCCGAATCTTTTATATTACCGATCTTTTATATTACAGACGAAAATACACTTTTATTTGCAAGTAAATATTTTAACAAATACTTATAAGTATTTATAATGTCTTCTTGGACTTCCATTTTTAAAGTCACGCAGAAATCTTTATGTTTTTTTATGAATATGCTGATGTTGCCCACCTCTCGTATAAAAAAATAAATATTTAAGAATTATATTAGTTATTTAGTACCCATAGCACAAAATCTGCTTAGTTTGGGACTAGATGGCGGTGTGTTTTTTGTCTTGGAAAAAAAATGACTATAGTAAATTACGAATTCAAAGAGCTATTCTTGATATGGGGAACGGTATATAATTGGACCTATTATTAATTGCGTATGGAAATAGTCAGTATTTATTACTTTTACCCATAGGAATGACGTAGAACAGTGTAGTAACAACAGAACTTGATCACGGAAATATATCATCACTGAATATTTGCCAACCGAGTATAAAAAGTCTTGAAATAGAAACAGCAAAGTCCCAATACTTGTTTACGTATCTAGTCCCAAACTGTCTGAGACAAAACATAAATAGAAATGTTCATTGGACCAAAACACAGACGCACAAAGACATTTTGATCCCTTAACTGCGGAGGCGAAACTTCCGAAGATATCCCAATCTTGTGATCAGACTGTAACTTTGATTTTTTTTTTGTTGATTTTGTATGTGATTATATTCTCTCGATTTGACATCAGTAATGGAAGAGGTTTACTTTGAGAGGTCAGGCTATTACTGTGGAATTGTTTGTTTATTCGTTAAACTACATCGATTGTACCGACTTATAAATATTTCGTACATTATGTTAAGAGTTATTGCCTATAGATGAGTTCTATCTATCTCCATTTTAGCAAGAATAAAGCAAGGTAATTGCCCGGCATTCACTCAGTCCCTTGCCATTTACCGTTGCAGTAAGACGTTAGCGCTAAAATAACAATCAAACAGGTATTGAAAAGTTGTAGATAAAATACCTGTCTCTGCGTTCACGTTCGTTTTCTTTCTTTGCGTACTGCATGTATTCATGCGTTGGTATTTAATAAGCGCTTTGTAACCAATTATTACTACCGTGATCTTCGTCTATGACGTATATATAAATTAGTCGTAGACATTATGGACACTTCCTGCCACTATCTCTAGCTGGCCTCACCTTCCTGCGACTGAGTGAGGTCATTAGTAAGGAAGGAGTAGTTAGTTGGCAGCGGCGCGCGAGCGATATTTAATGTTGCGAGCGTTAATATGGCTACGGTTACCGCTTCACACCAGGCGGACCATATGCTTGTCTGCGACTGGACGTGGTATAAATAAGAAAAATACAAATCGTGACATTTGTATGAAGTGGCTGAGGTGTCTGTCCAAAACCACATTGGCCGTTATCCCGTCTTAACGCGAAAGAAAAAGCGTGCAAACATTTTTTACTATTAACAATTCCGATATAATTTCTTTCTGCAGACATCAGATTTCTTATACTATCCGTTACTAAAAGTATTCCATAGTGAAAAATGAATGCAATGGATTGTAAATTTGCACAGTTGATTCAAGAACGGAGCAGCGAGGCATACAACCCCGAGGAGCGTTTAGTTCAGTCCGCCCGACTTGACGCATCGAGTTTCAACGCAAATAAACAAAAGAAACTGGGAAAACTGATATATTTTACTGTCATACTCCAATATTATAAAGACGGAGAGTGTGCATGTATTCACGTAAGCCTGATAGAACTTCAGGGGCCCTAGCTAAGTTACTAACGTGTATGGAAACAGGAAGCTAAATTATGTGATACCATACTATTTCAATGAACTGCCAAAAGAATTGCAAAATCTATACTCGAACTCTATAAAGGCAAATTAAAAAAAAAATACTTAATAAATCCTAATCTTTTAAAACAAGATAAATAAATAATAATTTTATAGTTATATTATATACACATAGCGACTCCCCACAAAATGGGTAAACCCTGCGAGGTTTTTGTTTTGTGGATTATAATATGATGTTAATGTATGAAGTGAGGTGTATTGTACAATAAATAAAAAAAAAAGCGCCGAAGCTGAAGCCGAATACCATGGGATTTTTTGATCACCAAATTAGATTTTTGATTTAAGTTATTGACAAACATCTTCAGCTTAGTCGGAAGAGCTCTATCGTTTCTACCAGCTATGCTAAACACAATTACCGCCAATCTAAGTTAAACTTTGATTCCCGCAATTAAAAAACCCGATGGTAATCGGCTCTAGGAGGCCAATTCTCGTATTTTTTCTACGAACGCAGATTGATAGTTGACTGAATCGAGATTGAATTGTGAATTGACTAAAATTATATACTTGATTTCATTAATTAATTATTATCAATTCTTGTTGTTGGCAAAGTAACATTCTTAGTTTGTTTAATTTTCACTCATATTTCCATACAATTCCGCATAAATTTAATTTTGAAGTTACATATTGTGTTACGAGAATACCAAATGTGACATTTGTGAGATCGAAACTGAATTTTGACTGTATTTTATTTATGAGAATTGCCTACTCTGGTCTCAGTTGATTCAGATTGGTTTTATCTGCCTGTGAATACGCATGGATAAACATACATGCGTGAGGATAATGGACAAAACCAAAACATGTACAAAAGGGAGTAATTTTTCACTCGTGGAACAATATAACTGAGAATGCTACCATTCTGTAGTACAAGCGACATGTGGCGACAGTCAAGCATCATCAACATTTGCTATTTTATGATTCATTTTATTTCGAAGTCACTTTATTGTATTTGAGTATTGATTCAGATAACAGAGTAGAAATATGCACGTGTCTTTGTTTTCTCTCGTTTAAGTACCGATTTTTTCCTAAGCGTCTATGTCCAAATACATAGATTTCTGACAAATGATATCCATACAATATATGCATGTTTGTCACTACTACATACTGGTTGTCTTTTTTATAAACCTGTATGAGACAGACCCCTCATGTACTTCTGTAAGCTAATAACTCGTGTGAGTGAGTAACCACCATAAGCAAAAAAGATCGCGGTCCATTGAACTCTAGCTTATCCAACTGGTTAAACTGTATATGTATAGAATATATACCTCTTTGAATACTTTTAACCCCTCTCGTGCCAAGATCCCATGGTGGGTACAGCATTGGTACGGCGCTTAGTACATCGCTAAAATTCGCGGCGGGATTGAATCGGGAACGAAGAAATTCGACGGTGAACTAAAGTTGTTGACATAGCCTTCAGAGTTCGCAAGCTGAGGTGGCAATGGGCTGGTCACATCTGCCGAGTAAGTGATGGCAGATGGGGGAGGAAGGTATATGTTGGGCGCCCTCCCTCTAGATGGTCCGATGACCTAAAGAGAGCGGCTGGGAGCGGCTGGATGCGGAAGGCGGAGGATCGTATCTGGTTCAAAGCATTATATCCAGCAGTGGGTAGATACAGGCTGATGATGATGATGATGATGAAAATTCGCGGCATGCGAAAGGTAACCTTTCAAATATTAATAGCTTTTTTGAAATATCTCTAGTATTTTCGGAAATTATCCTACATATACAAACAAACCCTCAAAATTCGCACTCTCTCTTTATAATATTAAGTTTAGTAGGTACCTATTAGTGACAGTTCAAACGAGCTCATGCCGCTCACAATTGTGCTCTCACAACTCGAGCGGACTGATCCGATTGTACACCAGCGACGCATAGATGCAAGCTAGATGGTTATTTGAGCTGTTTCAATAGCTAATAAAATTTTATGAATTAAATAGGGATGTTATAGAATTGTACATTTTATCAGAGTATCGACTGGTACTGTTTAGTCGAAAGTTTTTACCGATGCAAACAAAGGAATGTTATGTTTAACCTATAATGATATTTAAGTTTGTTAAGGCAAACATTTGTGTGCATAAACATGTCTGTTTGTCTTGTTCTGGGTGTTTTCTATGTAGGTATTATAAGTATGTATTTACAAAAAGTTCAGTTGTCTAGTTTCCATAACACAAGCTTTGTGCTTAATTTGGGACTAGATGGCGCTGTGTAAATTGTCCATAAATATTTATTTATTTGTTGATGTACCACAATATAAGCATTGCACTCAGTATACAACAATTGTCATACGCGTCATCCGTAAAATAAAGTCCTATCTGTATATCGACGAGCCCTGTGGTCGAATGGCTAGCAATGGCTACTCTGACTCCGAGGTCGCGGGTTCGATCCCAGCACAAGATTTGTGTGTATGAACATGCCTGTTTCTCTTGGTCAGGATATTTTCTATGTATTATAAGTATGTATGTATTTCCAAAAAAAAAAAAAGCCAAATAACAATTCCCTTGAGGGTTGTCGTGTTCCTGCGAGTGAGTGAAGTCACCAGAAAGAAGAAAGAAAAAAGTATAGGCTGGCAACGAATCGGCGACCTCATGGTGTTGCTGATCTCCTGATCTCCATAGGCGGTGGTGATTGCTTTCCAACAGGTGACCAACATGCTCTTTTTCCTCCTTCTCATAAAAAAAAATCAAAGCTTGACCGCTGGCGACGACAAGTACTGAGAGCCTACGACATTGATACAAATTTATCTTATCAAAGTACTTAATCAAGCGATATGTTGACAGAACTCTCCGATTTGACTAATTACTGATATTCGCAGTTCGCACACACGCGGCGATAACTAACGATTGCATAGATTTGTGTTACACTTATTTGCCGCCAAAAATTGCTGACCAAAGTCTCATATACTTGTCACATATTTGACGAGCTCGGTGGTCGAATGGTTAGCAATGGCCACTTTGACTCCGACTTCGCGGGTTCGGTCCCCGCACAAGTCAAACATTTTTGGTGCATGAACATGTCTGTTTGTCTTGGTCTGTGTGTTTTCTTTGTCTTTTAAGTATGTATTTACAAAAAAAAAATGTATTTAAGTACATTTATCAGTTGTCTGCATGGTACCCATAACACTAGCTTTGCGCTTAATTTTGGACTAGATGGCGCTGTGTAAATTGTCCAGAAATATTTATTTAAATATTTATATACACGGGTCGATTGAAATCGGCCGAAAAGCATTACACTGCCCACTGATTTCGTTGTTTTTTTTTTTTTTTTATACGCTACGTCGGGTAGGAGACAAGCATACGGCCCGCCTGATGTGAAGCGGTTACCGTAGCCATATTAACGCTCACAACATAAAATATCGATCGCGCGCCGCTACCCCCGCTGCCAACGCAGCATCTCCTTCCTTACTGGTGACCTCACTTACTCGCAGGATCACAACAACCCTCAAGGGAATTGTTATTTGGCTGCGGCATTCTGTGAGTTGGAGGTACATTCCCCAGTCGGGAAGCTTACAATTACGGTCCCTACCTCTCTTTTCGCCAGGGCTTAGTTTCTCAGTCAGCAGGGTGCACCGTGTGCAGGTGAAGTTGGCTTTGGTTCAAATATGTTGATGAACCACTTACATCCTAATAGCCCTGCCATACACTCGTCGAGTGGCGAGGGAAGTAGCGAGGGAAGTAGGCAGGAACGTAGTGTGGCCACGTTACTCGTCATGCCGCTCGTCTTGCTCCTCGCCTTGCCCATCATTCCCTGTTTTGTCGGTTTTTTGGGCGCGAATCAAAGGACCGGCAATGTGTGCGCGAGTGGCCGGCTACACAATCGCCTCGGACGCATTCCGCATCGAGCGCTCGGGCGCGTAACACTCGTCATATTTTTTAAATCATTTTTTTAAAATCATGTCTGTCATGAAAATTTCCCTATAAGAGCTGGTAGCAAAAAAGAAATGTTTGTTGACATCTTTTAGACCGTTAGTCCATAAAAAAAAAGCTTCGTTTCGCTATAATAAAAATGCATATCGCGCACGCTGCCACAGTTTCATCGTCCATTGTATAGCAAAGGCAAATGTCCAAGTGCGGAGCGTCGCGAATAATTGCGCGAGTAGAGCAGTGTGTGGGCAGACAGGGAAACATCGCGGCAGCGCGAGGAGCAAGGCGATGAGCAGCGCGAGGAGCATAGTGTGGCGGCGGGGTAAAATTTATCAATCATGCATAGGATCCGCCTAATGTCAAGTGCTGACTTCATTATGATTTTTAGGGTTCCGTACCCAAAGGGTAAAACGGACCCTATTACTAAGGCTTCGCTGTCGGACCTACCGACTGTCCATCTGTCTGTCACCAGGCTGTATTTCATGAACCGTGAAATTGGAAATGACAGTTGAAATTTTCATTTCATTTTCATATTTCTGTTGCCGCTATAACAACAAATACTAAAAAACAGAATAAAATAAATATTTAAGGGGCTCCCATACAACAAGCGTGATTTTTTGCTCGATATTGATAACGGCAACTGGTAGACGCTTGAAATATTCACAGAATATTTCATTACCTGTTATAATATTATAATAAATTTTATTTATATATGCACATTGAAAATAAATAATTAAATTAAAGTAAAACAAATATTTAAGGGGGCTCCCATACATCAAACGTGATTTTTTTTCCGTTTTCTGCGTGAAAATGGTATGGAACCCTTCGTGCAATTCGCCGGTTTTCTGTAAATAAGCTGATATTTACATATCCTCTATTTGTAACTAAAAAAAGGACCTTAATTATTAAAAAATAACACTTAACTGTAAATAACACAAAACTGGAGAAGTACTTACTTACTTGAAAAGTTTTTAGACTTTACAGAAAACCGCAACCAAAAAAAAACATTTCCCTTGAGGATTGTTGTGTTCCTGCGAGTCAATGAGCTCATCGATAATGAAGAAGTTGGTATGCTGGCAGCGGGGGTGGCGACGCGAGAGCAATATTTCATGTTGCGAGTGTTTATGTGTACGGTAGCTGATTTATATCAGGCGGGCCGTATGCTTGTCTGTCATCCGTCATAGTATAAAAAAAACACAAAAAAAAAAATGAAAAACATATTGTTGAATTCCATTTGTTAACTATTATTACGTTATCTTTATATATAAAAGAGTAAATCAATCACTCACTCATCACGAAATCTCAGAAACTATAACACCTACAAACTTGAAATTTGGCAGGTAGGTCCCTTATAAGGTGTAGACATCCGCTAAGAACGGATTTTACGATACTCCACCCCTAAGGGGGTAGAATGGGGGTTGGAAGTTTGTATGAAAGTCGTATGTTTTTGAAGCAAGAGACTTGAAATTTAAAATGTATGCTCTATAGATGGTGTGGAGGTGTACTAATAATGTATCTTTGCAAATCAACCCCTTTTTGGGGTTAAAACAGGGGTTGGATGTTTGTATGAAAGTTCTACGTTTATGAAGTAAGAGACTTGAAATTTAAAATGTATGCTCTATAGGTGGTGTGGAGATGTACTATTAATGTATCTTTGGAAATCAACCCCGTTTTGGGGTTAAAACGGGGTTGGATGTTTGTATGAAAAGTTTTACGTTTTTGAAATAAGAGACTTGAAATTTAAAATGTATGCTCTATAGATGGTGTGGAGGTGTACTAATAATGTATCTTTGGAAATCAACCCCTTTTTGGGGTTAAAACGGGGGTTGGATGTTTGTATGAAAGTTCTACGTTTTTGAAGTAAGAGACTTGAAATTTAAAATGTATGCTCTATAGATAGTGTGGAGGTGTACTAATAATGTATCTTTGGAAATCAACCCCTTTTTGGGGTTAATACGGGGGTTGGAAATTTGTATGAAAGTTCTATGTTTTTGAAGTAAGAGACTTGAAATTTAAAATGCATGTTCTATAAATGGTGTGGAGATATACTAATAATGTATCTTTAGAAATTAACCCCTTTTTGGGGTTAAAACGGGGGTTGGAATTTTGTATGAAAGTTCTATGTTTTTGACGCAAGAGACTTGAAATTTAAAATGTATGCTCTATAGATGGTGAGAAGGTGTACTAATAATTTATCTTTAGAAATCAACCCCTTTTTGGGTTAAAATGGGGGTTGGAAATTTGTATCAAATTTAAAATGTATGCTCTATAGATGGTATGGAGGTGTACTAATAATGTATCTTTTAAATCAACCCCTTTTTGGAGTTAAAACGGGGGTTGGAAGTTTTTATGAAATTCCAATGTTATTGAAGTTAAAGTAATTATGGCAGAAGGATTTTAAATGATATTTAAGTATAAAAAATATTGAAAACAACTGTATACTTACTCTTATAAGGAGGGATGTTTTATTATGACAATAAAAAGTACTTTGGGTTTTACAAAGAGGTTTTAAAAAATAATATCCGTCGACTTCATTGATTCTAAAAATTCGTCTGGATGTTGATTGTTTTTAACTATTTTTATTTTTTTTCCTTTCATTAGGTATTTAGCTTTTTCGAATTTAATTAAAAATTATTTGCAAATAACTAACTCCACGCGTACGAAGTCGCGGGCGGCCGCTAGTACACAATAAAAACATTTAGATAGATATAACATTTATTGGATCGCTGTTACACATTTTACTAAATCTAAGACAAATACTTAAATAAAGGCAAGCAAATATTATGCAATTCATATACGCGATAAAAATTTATTATGCAAAAGATTCACAAATTAGGAACATGTAAAAAAGCGCTCATGTGCTCGAGCAACACCAATGGGTTGGAGGCTCAGTGATAATTGTTGCCCCTAGAGGTAAAGCACTTATTTTTAGCTCCCACCTTTACAAAAAATTTGATTATTTTCATTTAAACAAGACGATGATTGTAAAAAAAAGTAAGTAGTAAAAAAAACGTGCCGAGTGAACGCGTTACTAGAGTGTACCGTAAACCAATAGAGATGTACGCGTGCGAAGTTGGGGCGGGCTGCTAGTTTCTAAACCTCTTCTAGAAACAATTCTAAACCTGCATGTCCGTACAAAGTCCACTTTGTATCGTATATGACACAATACTTGTTTAGTCGTTAAGCCACACAAAAGCCTCTGCTCGGTGCAGCAGAGCCTCTCGCATCGTTCGAAGCTTACTGTTCACCCAGCGAGAAAATGTACATTTATAAACAAAATACTTTTGCATTCTGTTATTAATAAAGCACTTGAACTGTTCCTGTTATAATAAAATTTATATTTACCGACGGGTTTTGCTTTGTGTGGAAAACAGGTGGGTAAAAGGTTTTAGTTTTTATTTTAATACATTTTAATTTTGATAATTATTGTCATTGCTTGCACGGTATCACGGTGGAAAAGTAGAAGACCTATACCACATATTAGTGGAGTGTGTCCGGCGTGCCGGACGGACTCTAAAAGAGCCTAGTCTCTGAATTTGGTCTAAATAGATGTTGACATATAAGTACCCAATAAATGAAAAAAATATCAAATAGTGCAGTAAGCGTAAACGGCCGTATCTTTTAACTGCGTTTAGTAAGTAATTTGATTTTAATTAAAGGATTATAGGCTTGAGTATTTGATATTAATTTCAACTTGATATTTCTATATCTCTTCTCTATTTGTTCCTGAGAAAAAAGGCTCCAAAGCCAGACAGATCGACAAGTCCATCCTATGAGTCCTCCAAATTATTTCTATACTATACAAGTTTTAATTATTTTGAACCATTATATTACCAATCAAGTCTTTCTACAAGTGTTGATTGCGTGGGACCATATTACAAAAGCCAAACTTAGTTTGTACCTACTTCGTGCTACTGCAATGTTTATGCTTAGTACCTATCCGCCAGAGAACTTTGCGGTTGGCAGCTAACCTCCAAATTGCGATTGTGACAAGCGAACAGTTTGTCCTGTAGCTGTGCTCATCAACAAGTTTGCGCCCGAATTAACATTGTACGGAGAGATGCTAGTTTGTAATGTTAGTGTACAGTTTGCCAACAAGTTAGCTTGTTTACTATGGAATTGCAACTGTAGGTTGTTGAAATAACGGTTAGTTTACATGCATTGACGATGTGGCTAACATATCTCCCAGAACTGTTACAAAAAAAAAAAAAAACGGGTTGCACTCCGGGAGTGACGGCAGAAGTGAAAACTTGAACATTAACGTTGTGAATTTTTGAATATTTTGGAATGCTTAGGGAGGGAATTCGTAAGTGGGCTCCCTCCCACTTATGAATTTTTGATCAAGCCACGTGTGCTGACGCGAGTTTAACATTTTTACCCATCCCAAAAAGTGCACAACGCCGCTAAAGAAGTTTTCACTTCAAAAAAAGTCTAAGCTTGTTGTTTGTTACAAAATAAGACTAAATGGTTTAACGGGAAAGTAAACCCTTTCAAAGCCATAGTAGCTTTTATCCTAAACCCTTTTGCACCTTGTGCGGAGATTATAGATGATACTGATATGCAACGGGTAGGGAAGTGGTTATGCGAAAATGCGAAAACGTGTTTTGTTTCAATAACATAGACCTAAAGCCCTACCGCCGAAGCTAAGGCGGATTACGATCGGATTTTTTTATTGCGAAAATCTAGCTTCACTTAAAATTAGTGCCATGATTACTAAGCTTAGCCGGTAGGGACGAAGACGCTCTACCGATTAAACAGAAAAGTTCTATCACAAATGTAAACAGAAGTCCGATTTTTGCAATCGAAAAATCCTATGGGAATCGGCTTCAGTTTAGGCGGTGGACCCTCTGTTTACTTTGAAGATTTTTGTTCCAAGTCTCCCTATTATCTTTAGAGCCAAAACCAACCGCACCTGCTCTTGGTGCACCCTGCCGATTATCGAAAGAAGCTCTGGCAAAAGAGAGGCATAGCACAGCGTATTTGTAAGCTGACTGACTGGAGAAGTACCCTCACCTCACAGTATTCTGTATTGTAAAACATTATACAAATTACCATGTATTTGAAACACACACGCATATCATACTGTTTTGTTTATTGTTAGAGTAATAAATTAAATAAATAATTATGGTCCGATTCGTGAAAAGAAACGTGGTCCCTCACTATGGGCCTTATGAACAAGCTCAAAGTAGCCCAACGAGCTATGGAGAGGGCTATGCTCGGAGTCTCTCTGCGAGATCGAATCAGAAATGAGGAGATCCGTAGAAGAACCAAGGTTACCGACGTAGCCCAGCGGATTAGCAAGTTGAAGTGGCAGTGGGCAGGGCACATAGCACGGAGGACGGATGACCGATGGGGTCGAAAAGTTCTCGAGTGGAGACCACGTACCGGCAAGCGCAGCGTAGGACGTCCACCCACAAGGTGGACAGACGACCTCATTAAGACCGTAGGATCGCGCTGGATGCAAGCCGCTTCCAGTCCAGCAGTGGACTTTCAATGGCTGAGATGATGATGATGATGATGGTCCAATTACGACCACTGGGCGACTAGTATTATGTAGATAAGCAAGCTAATTCCAATTTTATTTTACATCACTCTGTCAGTTTGTTTACGAGGGCTAACACAAAAGTTAAGCCTAACTTCATAAAAACGTATCTAAACTAAAGGCAATGCTACCCTACATATAAACATCAGTTAAACCATGTTCTTTTACTGTTATGTTATAATAAAATTACGTGTAGGTCACAATAATATAAAAATCAACGGCGTACAAAACTCTAGGGAAACGGTTCAACAGTGTTTGAGAAAATATATTTATATAGTGTTATTGGCTATAGCTAAACAATTCTTTGGAGATTATTTCGATGATAAAAGTTAACAGTTTTGGAAATATTGGAAAGATTTGTGTTAGGTAACAACTCAATGTTCTAGGTCCCCAATAATGTTAGATACTTAAAATCCTTGGTATACGTAAACGGCAGTTGAGCTTAGAAATAGAAATAGAAATAGATTTATTTCAGCTAGCTTCATTTGACTAGCCATTTCTTTAGGCTTTTAATGCCTTATTTGCCATATTGCTGTCTCTCACATTGCTAAGAGGTGAAGTCAAATTCCAAAAGCTTTTTACTTCTACTAATTTCTTCTGATTAAATTCGTTGTGAGTTCCAGTTCGGCAGCCGTAGTTTTACCCCCGGGACTGCAATGGACTTCATTGTTGATTGCCCTTTTGGTGTTCGCCGCTGTTAATCCTGGCTACACAGGAGACACTTATTAATATATATATAATAGTCTTATTAAAGTTTTGGAAAGATACGTTAGCTAGTTTTTGGTTGTGACAGTTTGTGTGATATAAAGATTATTTTTGCTTTTATCCTATTCAGGATCCTCGGACTGACTGGAAGATTATTGCATAACTTTACCTATTGAACTTAGTAGGAGCATGAAATAAATAAATAAAATAAATATTTCTGGACAATTTACACAGCGCCATCTAGTCCCAAATTAAGCGCAAAGCTTGTGTTATGGGTACTTGACAACTGATAAATTTACTTAAATACATTTTTTTTTTTGTAAATACATACTTACAATACATAGAAAACACCCAGACCAAAACAAATAGACATGTTCATGCACACAAATGTTTGTCTTGTGCGGGAATCGAAACCACGACCTCGGAGTCAAAGTGGCCATTGCTAACCATTCGACCACCGAGCTCGTCATCTTTTCATTCTTTCAGTTTTTCGTTTAACTTACGTGCCCGGGTAAAACTGGGGCAGGTCAGCTAGTCATTCATAAATAATAAAAAAAATATCTTGAGCCGTCCGCAGATTTGCAGTCATAAAGTGAGAATGTTGTTTTATTCTCGTCGGAACATTGGAGGCTGTAATGAATCTTTTAATATTGTTCTTTATGGATTGCAAACTTTATGTGTTTTGTAAATTGTTCCGAGTTATCTTTGGAATATAAACAAATTCGCGGATGTAAATATAATGGGGTGTACGTGGCTTCCGACGATCTTTACAACCTCACCTGCACGTGGTGTACCCCGCCGACTAGCGATAGAGGCTCTGGGAAAAGAGAGGTAGGGCAGCGTATTTACAAGCGGCCCGACTGGTGAAATACCTCCCCCTCACAGAATACCGCAGCCAAATAACGATTCCCTTGAAGATTGTTGTGTTCATGTGAGTCTATGAGGGAAGGAAAAAGGGGTGGCAGCGGGCTAGCGATATTTCATATTGCGGTTATATATATGGCTACGCTAACTACTTTACATCAGATCAAATCAAATCAAATCAAATCATTTATTTGTAGAAGCAGGTACATACAATAGGTTTTACAATTTGAATTGAACAAACCACTTCTTGCTCTAAAAAGAACATACAAATATTAATAATGTAATAGTTTAGCAGGCGTGCCGTATGCGTGTTTGTCACACGACGTTGTTAAAAAAATTCGCGGAACATATACAGTAACCTCTTCTAAGCGTTTCGTAATAGTATAAGGTCAGTCTGTTTGTCATGGTCATGATACTTAGTCGAAATTGAAGTAAAATTAATCATTGACTTAGAAAAATAAAATAAATTGCCGGATATTTTGACACTCTTATAGCAATCAAAACCTATAGAGTACTTTCCCAATACTAACTACGTCCCCGATGGTTACTCTATAGGTGTCGATTTACTAAAATTTAAACTATTCTCGTAAAAAACACATGTCACTCCATAAGTTCCTTCCGACTTGAAAGAAGGACAAACAAACGAACAATTTATTATGGCTGTAATAACATATTTTTTAGTTCCTTTTGGCGTGAAAGAAGGACAAATAAATAAAACCGATCGGTGACTCCTTGGATTTGCTGATCTTCGTGGGTGGTGATGTGACAGATTTATTAATCGCGCGCAACAATAATATAATTCCACACAGCAAAGCCGCAGGCAAAAACTAATATATCAAATATATATATTTGAAATCAGGTCATCGAGACCTTTATTTTGATACCCATATCGATATATTTAAAAGAAAAAAAAAATGATATTGCCTATATCACTCGCCTGATTAAGACGAATCTAACGACACCTCTTATACTGAAATCTGTCAAACGGTTTAGGCTGTAGAGTGTGCCAAATAATAAGACATACATACATACACACATACATAAATACATACATACATACGCTCGAAAAACATAACCCTTCTTCGGCAGTCGAGTAAAAACGAATATAGCGTTTGTTACAGAGTTGGCAATAATAAGATGACCCCTAGTCTGACCTCCTAATCAATATTTACTGCCTGGACCTTAAGTACCATTGAAGGCTTTACAATTTATGTAACAACACTTCGTTGTACCATTCACGTGTTTACAAATTTTAAGCAATACAATAATTCCCTAAAGAAAAATAGATTTGTAAGGACTATGTTTTTGTTAATATTATTCTTAGAGAGTTTTCAGGTTTATGTAGTATACTCGGGAATAGCTTTATGACTAGCTGAGGGGCGCATGAGCGATATTTTATGTTGTGAGCGTTAATATGGCTACGGTAACCGCTTTACATCAGGCGGGCCGTATGATAGTCTGCCACCCGACGTAGTATAAAAAAAATAGGGTACAAAAGGCGAATTTAATGATAAGAGCTTTATCTACCAGTCAACCTTCGTGAAAACTAGATGAAACTCGAATTCGGTTCACAAAATAACAGTAATGAACATACACACAATAAAGAGGATTGTTGTATTCCTGCGAGTGAGTGAACCCTTGGGAATTGTTATTTGGCTGAGGTATTCTCTGAGGCGGAGGTACATTTCCCAGTCGAGTATCTTACAATTACGCTCCCTACCTCTCTTTTCGCCAGAGCTTCGTTTGTCAGTCAGCAGGGTGAACCGCGTGCAGGTGAAGTTAGCTTTGGCTCAAAGATGTTGATGAACCACTTACACCCCAAACCATTCACCCTTAAATTAACTTAACACACTACACGACAAGTAAGCAATTAAAATTTTATCGTTAAAGGGCAAGGGACTGCAAATTTTCATCAGCAATATTGGGTATGGCGAAAATTGCGCCTTAACGCAGTTATACAAAATTTGAAACCATAATTTAATAGCTACAACAGTCATATTTTAAGAATAATTTAACAGGGGGTTCATGAAATTATTTCCTTTTATCTTCTTTTTGTGGCTTTTGTTTTAATATCCGTTCAATTAAAATGTTTCTGAACAATTTTGTGAACCTGTTGGCATTTTTGATGCTTGTAGCGTTTGTTGTTAATTTTAATCTGTGTGTATTTCTTATTGTATTCTTTACTTTGGCTATTTGCAATAGCAAATATTATGTTTTACAATTTACCATTTACCTACGAACGTTCTGTAATGTCATTTGCGTTCGAAGATTTAATTCGTCTATTTGAATTCTTGGCTTGTTTGTTTGTTTTTAATATTTTTATTATAGGTACTTAATAAAACAATATTATTAAATATTTATAAAAAAAAATAGACATCCGCATCTATCTTATATACTTAATTAAGATCGTTTCCAGTCATACTTTGAGTATCTGAATGAAATAAAATGAGGTAAGTGTACTATAAGAACTTATGAATTTAAAACATTGACATGCCATTTGGATGGTACCTAAGTCATTTTTTCTTTAACAAATTGTAATGACCCCCATTAAATATGTTTTCACTATTTTAAAGTAGCAGATAAAATAAAGAATATGTAAAATCAAAAGCTGTATCGTATAAAAGCAATTGATAGATATGTAAATCCTCAGTACTAGTTTGCGTTATTTAATGTGTAGTTTTCGCGCAGCGCACGACCGCTAAAAACAAAAATATTTCATAAACTGAAATAACTCACAACAGCTCCGTACAACATAATTATGTGTTGTATCTTTTCTCGCGGCGTACGACCGTCGCGTTGGCCATACGCAAATATTTTATAAGCTGCTCTGACTGCTTAGTACGAGTTTTTTGTTCGCGTTCGATGATGTCAACGTAAACATACCGACCAAATAGAGAGGAAATAACATGCTGTGAATTTATAAGACGCGTGTTACATATCAAAATAAATAAGCAAGTAAGCCAATGTCGCTTACTTGCTTACATTTTGAAGAGAGCAACCTGGCTAATTTGATTATGTAACACGCGTCCAACAAATTAATAATATGAAACATTTCTCAATTTGGTTGAAAACCTTAGCACGGTAGAATGTTACCAAAATACTACTAAGCACTTTGTAACATACATGACATAACGTGTCCAGGGATAGCGTGTTTGAGAAAGACAGATGAAGTAACTATTAAGTATTTTGTGCCTACAGGCCCTTAATAGGGCAAATAACATGAGCAACGCAAGTTGTTAGCTGAAGTGCTGAAGATTTAATATAATATTATTTAAGATAATACTCATTTATTCCACTCGGGGTCGAAACCCTTGGTCCATGGGGTCCGAGCACAAAAAACTTTATAAGAAAATTAGGAAAAAGATTGGTCGACGTAACCGGTGACCCAAGATCTGGCACATTCCTTGCCCAAAGGATCAGTTTAGCCATCCAGCGAGGAATGCTGCTAGCATCTTGGGAACGATGCCACATGGGCCAAACTTTTTACATTTATTTTAGTTTTAGGTTAGTTTTATTTTAGTGTTATTTAATTTTAGGTACTTTAGTTTTATAGTTGAATTGTATGTATTGTTTTTAACATAAGACTATCAGCCTACTTTATTTTGCGAGATAATGTCATCAACATACCTATAAATTTTCTTGTGCGATGTCAGGAAAACACCAGCCGATGTTAAAGAGAGACAATGTTCCTCAGATCGTATTGTATGTGACAGCACACGCGACTTTATCGGACTTTCATCGGGAACATGTTGTCTTGTTATTTGAGTCGTTTGTTTTAAGTATATGTTTTTCTAAACATTTTTATAAAATGCTAACCATAGTCAAAGAATAAAATATTACAAAGTCTCATGATTGACAAACAGCTTGAACCTTCTTAACAATAGAATTGAATTCGAATTGTTTTCGCGCAATCTGTCAAATGACTGACAGTTCTGTCAAACAACATAAAGTTACATTAGATAAGCTAATATGATCGTTCAGTTTTCTTACATTTTCTAATTTTCCACGCAACTTTCATATTTTTTTTCTTTCATAAGGACCTTCTCCTGACAACAACAAATACAACAAAAAAAGAGAGAGCGAAATCGGTCCAGCCGTTCACGCGTGTTGCCGTGAGCAAGGGAAATAGGAATTCATTTTTATATGTATTTCCAATCTGCATTCTTTTACAGTAGTAAAAGAATGATGTCTAAAATTTTAAATCGTGTTTTTTGGATTTATTCTCTGGACCGATTTAAAATTGCCATGATATTTGATTGGTTTTCCTAGAACAACTTAAACGTTCTTATAGCAATATTTTTATTTGACGAGCTCAGTGGTCGAATGGTTAGCAATTGCAGGTTCGATCCCCGCACAAGACAAATATTTGTGTGCATGAACATGTCTGTTTGTCTTGGTCTGGGTGTTTTCTTTGTATTATACGAGTATGTACGAGTATGTATTTACAAAAAAAATGTATTTTAATGTAAGTATAATATCAGTAATTTACTATCCATAGTACAAGCTTTGCTTAGTTTGGGCCTAGATGGCAGTGTGTAATTTGTCCAGGAATATTTATTTTATTTTATTTATAATATATGAACGCAAACACAACATAGGGCCGCTTGATAAAACAATACTAATATAAAACAATTCTCCTGACAATAATAAATATAACATAAAAAGAAATAACGAAATCGGTCCAACCGTTCACGCGTGATATTGTGGCTAAGGGACATAGGGATTCATTTATATATATATATATATATATATATATATATATATATATATATATATATATATATATATATATATATATATATATATATATAAATAATACGAGTGAATCTGAGGGAAGTAATCATACATAAATCATTAAAAGAGTTTAGAGTACTTATTTCGAAAGTAATTAAAGATTATATTATACTAAAATGAATTAATATATAACACCTTAACATAAAACTTGTTACCGAGTGAATGCAGTGTGGGGATTTCCACATAACAAGGTGTCAACGCGTGATAGATGAACTCTACCTGTCGTATTTATAGAGAGACAATTGAAATGTCCCTTGAAAGTTGTGTCACTGATTTGAAAGGTTCAGTTTTTTTACTTAAATGATATAAACAAATAATATATATATTTAGTCTAGCTTCTATTAGTTGTTAATGAAGAGATAACTAAAGTTTCCTTACTGAGTTTTGCTCATAAAGTGTCAAATTTGACTGGCAAGGTTATACATACATCGAATTGGAACTAAATTAAATCTTGTAAAATATACTACATACAACAGGAAATTTAATTATTGTAAGAGATGACGAAAAAATAAAATATTGATATGTCCTGAAAAATTTTGAAGAATTGCTGGGATGAATGATACCTACGTTTTCCTATAAACTAATTTGTTTAAATTACGTCGGATGGCAAACAAGCATACGACCCACCAGTTTGAAATCACTGGCCTCCGCCTCTCTATTACTTGTACCGCGGTCCCACTTGCACACTCTGCTCAGGCAGAACGTGACAATGAGTCTTGCTTTTTTCTGCGTGCAGCCGCCGTTCATCGATTTATAAGAAATTATCACGTCAAAGGCATTTAACCAGTAAAAATGTATATAATTTTAATAGAACAATGAATATTAAAATTGTCTCAATTATTCCGGGTTATTCTTTACCCGGCAATTATAAAATAATAGTCGGTATCTAAGTAATTATTATGCTTTGATAAAACGAATAGCGGCTTCTTTAACAAGTGACCCGGAGTTAATTTTTAAAAGCTCCGTGCTTCTATCTAAATGCAAGACACGCATTCTGTTGTTGACAGGTTCTTTTAACAAAGCACTAATTACTTGCTAGTTGGAAAAAGTCTTGCGATGTTAGTGGATGTGACTTAAATATCATTGCATTAATTAAATAATACCAATTTTTCTTAGTTAAAAAACTAATTGGAAAGAATGACATATCCTCTGAAAAAATGTTGTATATCTTTTTTAGGGTTCCGAACCTCAACAGGAAAAACGGAACCCTTATAAGATCACTTTGTTGTCCGTCTGTCTGTCTTGTCTGTCAAGAATTTATATGTCGAGAATGCGTGGAGGTATCAAGCTGAAATTTGAACTGTATACTCAGGTCTACGGTCCCATGAAGTTAAAAAAAAATCAAACTGCTAAGTTTACGTAGAAAAAAGTTACGGCCGTTTATTCAGCAAAAAACGCATATTTCGACACACTCAAGGGAATCAAAACCTATAGGGTACTTCCCGTTGACCTAGAACTATGAAATTTGGCAAGTAACATCGTTATAGACTACAAGTACAGGAATAAATCTCAAAACTATACATTTGTAAATAGATCTTAAAAAATAGGGGGTCTATATTTTTTATAGGGTGTCGAAATTTCAAATTGAAACTACTAGTTCAAATGGGGTATCATATGAAAGGGCTTGATGTACACATTGCAAAATATATTTTATCTATTTTTTTCGACGCATTATTTCTTATTTATAATGAAAAATATCAAATTTAATAATGATACTACGTACCTACGGAACCCTCGGTGGGCGAGTCCGACTCGCACTTGTCCGGTTTTTTTTTTTATTATTGAGTTTTATTGATTTATTATTTATTATATTTAATCGCCACCGGCCATGGAGATCAGCAATACCAAGGGGCACTCCTTCCTTTCTTTCTGGTGACCTCACTCACTCGTAGGAACACAAGTACAAGGGAATTGTTATTTCGCTTTATGCTGTATTCTGTGAGGTGGAGGTAATTCCCCAGTCGGGTAGTTTAAAAAATAATATATTCGACACGAAGAAATGTAGTGTACCTCTGCGTTCTATATCACTACATAGTATAAAACAAAGTCGCTTTCTCTGTCCCTATGTCCCTTTGTATGCTTAAATCTTTGAAACTACGCAACGGATTATGATGCGGGTTTTTTTAATAGATAGAGTGATTCAACTGGAAAGTTTATATGTATAATATATGCATAACATAGTAGAAAAACACTGATAATTTAGAGATTTCTAATGTGATGTCGTAAATAAACACATTTTTTTGCTCTTTCATTGCAAACGCTGGCTGAACCCAACGAGATAGATCAAAATAATGTAGTACAGTATTGTTCACCTTAAAATGGTCTACAAAAAAGTTCGCGATGGTATATGTCTATCTCTTAGTGGTAACACACAATAACCGTTATTTTATCCTTTGCTTTTTACTAGAAATAATGCCTTATTTACGAAGCGATTTTAAGCAATACAGAATTAATCCTTATCCAATTAAGTACCTTAAATACATTGCGCATTTAATATAGATCAATATGGCCCTTCACAGCATGTAATTTAAATGAATAGTTTAGAAGATATTACACATTTAAAATGCAGGGACATAACGGCTGTGGCGGTACCGGCCGCGGAGCCGGCGGCGTGTGCCTATAACTGGGGAAGGACTGGATAGGACAAAGCGCAAAGACCTTCTGTAGTACATTTAGTATCAGCATTGCACCCGTGCGAAGCCGGGGCGGGTCGCTAGTAATATTATATCATGGGGAGTGCTCGCAAGCTCGGATGAACTATTTGATTTGATACTTGCCAATGACTTCCACTATTGTACAATTTGTCGTAAATTTAAATTGCTTTCATGTCATCTTGATAATTAATTGGCGACAAGTACGCTTTTGAAGACATTTTCTACCACGAACTGTGAAATTGTGGAATCAACTTCCCTCAGCAGTATTTCCAAATAAATACGAACCTTATTGATGAATTATACATATATGAATTATATATTTATAAGCTGTTTTCAAAGGTTATCACGATTCGTCTTGCTCGAAGGCTTGATGGGTTTCGTAAAGGCTTACAATATCGTAGACCACATATATACATTGCGGCAGATTGTGCAGAAAACCATATAGTACAATTTCCTGTTCCTATGGTGCAGAGACTTGGACACTGACCTTCGGACTGGTTGACAAGCTAAAGGTAACGCAGCGAGCAATGAAGAGGGCTATGCTCGAAGTTTCTATGAGGGATCGACTCTGGAACGAGAAAATTCGACGGAAAACCAAAATTGTCGACATAGCCTTCCGAGTTTGCAAGCTGAAGTCAGAAGAATAAGCCGGTCACATATGTCGAGTAAGTGATGGCAAATGGAGGAAGGAAAGTACGAGGTTTGGTGGAAATCATTGGGGAAGGTCTATATCCAGCAGTGGGTAGATACATACTGTTGATGATGATGATGAACCTGCCCTGTGAGACCGCAGGGCAGACAAAGGATAACATTTTGCGTTTTAGACATCGCGCTCAAAAAGGGTATTTCGCGCGTGATTGATATATTAATTTAATATTTACTACAACTGTATTGTGTACGTGAATGTTTTGGTAAAGTATTTACTGTAAATTCATATCTGTTCAGAAATAAATAAATAGGAAATAGAGATCGCGGCCGAACATATTTCCTGTTCCGTCTCGTTTTGATTCGAGACATAAAGCAAACATTGTGTAAAGTGCGCACGTGATTGGAATATGATCGCCTAACGAACCTTTTCGTATTATCTCCGAAATCCAGAATTTTCAGGCAGATATCAAATCAAAAATATATTAAAACACTCCCCGTGATATAATTTGTATAGAACGCAAAGAGACGCTACATCTCTTAGTGTAGAGAGAGAGTCCAGTCGATTTGAGATCATTGGATACACCGACGATTTGAACTCCTCTTCGTTGTATGCGGTACAGACTTTTTTCTTGTTTTATTTATAAATTCCATCGGGATGCTTCATCATCTCATCATCTAAGCCTTTCTTCAACCGTGTTGGTATAGGCCTCCTTCAGTCTTCGCCACTCTGACCGGGATGCTTATGACGTGTATTTTATACCAAAATAAAAATCCACTTACTTTGACATAAATTATAAACCATACATTTATAAACAGCTCGCAGTATTAAAACTTTCACATAGAATTTTACTCCTCAGAAAATTACTTTACAAGTACAAAATGAATTTTGAAATTCATTACTTTCAATTGTTATATAATATTCATATACCCACACATAATGTAACGCAAAGTACTTATGAAGTTGAAAAGTTAATTTCTGACACAATATTATTGTCTCAAAGGTCTACGTCTAAGCTGTTTTAATAGAAATACCTGTTTAATGTTTTAATAATAATTGTGTATGCTTCGCTGGTTACATTATATTTTTTTACAATTAAATATTTGTACTTCTGGGTACTTTTTCAGCAAAAGCCTTTTCAAAAAAAGTAGTAGTCTGGGTACTTTTTCAAAAAAAGGCGAGAAAATCGATGATACCTCAAAGGAACACTACGCCAACTAAAATTTCGATAGTTTTCTTTTTTATCTAAATAGATTCATTACTTCAGTAACATTATGCTACCTGAATTCTATTTATAAAAGACACACAGACACAACAAAATCGACAAATACAACCGCTAAGTAAATGTATAACTCATATTAGCGGTGTCTGAATGTGTATGTTTTGAGTTGGCGTAGTGTTCATTGGAGGTATCGAAATGTCGCGGGAGTTGGGACATCTGTATGGGTGGGCTGACTGTTAACTGTTACCGTAATGCATAGAAATCTATAGTCTCGCTAAAACTTGAGAACGACTAGACGTATTTGGCTAATTTTGGTATTTGAAATATTTGGGAACGTTTATCATGATCGTCATCGCCCTGTATCTATCCACTGTTGGACATAGGCCATCCCCAATGCATTATATTATGCATTGTATTATATGAATTATATGTTATAATATATAAGTCAATGGTAATCAATGTGACGCATCACTATATGTAACGTAGAATTATTATAGACATTCGATTGCATTAATCACGAACAAACCGTTGTAATAGTTTGGAGACGCTATTTATAGTAATGTCATAACTTTGCTATGAGTAAATAAATAAATAACTAGACGTTATTAGAAATGTGAACCTTTCACTTAAGTATTCTCGCAAGAGATCTGTGACTGTGACAAAATATTGTTTGTAAGTAGACAAGCGAACTAATACAAGTTGAATATATTTTATTATTTCAGAAACAATTTAAGATGTACCATTTGTTAAAGTTTCTTTCAAGTTGTATGGCTTTGTGAGGTGTTTTTATGATCACGAATACTACTTTATTATTATATTATATAGCGGTTATTCTGTACAGTGATACGGTGTGTCGGTATCCTAATAATTATTTAAAACCCACTAGTCCACAAATATACTCTTTCATAACAATCTCACATAAGGGTTTAAAGCGGATATAAAATCCACAAAGATCCATTCATCCTTTTCAATTGATCCGTTTGGGAGAATCAGTTTCAGAAGAAATTTTAAGGATGTAAGAAGTTCAGCATTATCTTTAGACTATGGGTCTAAATAAATTATAGTACTTACGTACCCAAAGGTAATTTCCTCTACACAAGATGCACCGCACCGAATAAGAAAGTTGCTCTGGTGAAGGAGAGGTAGGAAATATCGAGCTCGACTGGAGAAGTATATCCATCTAACTACCGCAACCAAATAACAACACACTTGAGAACAGTTGTGTTACTATGAGTGTGTGAAGTTACCGGTTGCCAGACGTAAGGAGGTGCAGCGTTAGCAGTGATGACGGCAGCGCGGGCGATATTTCTTGTATTGTCAATGTCTTTATGGCTACGGTAACTGCTTAACATCCAACGGGCCGTATGCTTGCCTGGCACCCGGCGTTGTATAAAAAAACAGTGTTAAATCATGCTAATGTAAAATTAGCATAATTCACAGTTGCGAAAGTAGAATTTTAAACACAACTATTAAAATAGTTTAACTTAAAGGTTAAAATAAGTCTTTAAATCATTTATTTAGGAAAGCACTCAGATGACAAAAGTTTGTAAGTCATTTATGCATTAAACTGAGATTAAAGATCAGTTTCATGTTTAACAATACCTTTTTAAATTACACTTGTTTCCAATTTACATAAATATCATTCGAGCAACAACGCCTAATGCATACAAATTAAAGTTGGATTACAAAAACGAAAAACAATCACTATTTCGACGGCATAAATAAATAAATACATATTCCTGAACAAATTACACGCGGCCATCCAGTTCCAAACTAAGCATAGCCTGTAGTATGGATACAAGAAACTGATAATATTATACTTAAATACATTTTTTAGGGTTCCGTACCTCAAAAGGAAAAACGGAACCCTTATAAGATCACTTTGTTGTCCGTCTGTCTGGCTGTCTGTCTGTCTGTCTGTCTGTCTGTCAAGAATTTCTATGTCGAGAATGCGTGGAGGTATCAAGCTGAAATTTGAACTGTATACTCAGGTCTACGGTCCCATGAAGTTGTAAAATAATCAAACTGCTAAGTTTACGTAGAAAAAAGTTACGGCCGTTTATTCAGTAAAAAACGCATATTTCAACACACTCAAGGGTATCAAAACCTATAGGGTACTTCCCGTTCACCTAGAACTATGAAATTTGGTAAGTAACATCGTTATAGACTACAAGTACAGGAATAAATCTCAAAACTATACATTTGTAAATAGATCTTAAAAAATAGGGGGTCTATATTTTTTATAGGGTGTCGAAATTTCAAATTGAAACTACTAGTTCAAATGGGGTATCATATGAAAGGGCTTGATGTACACATTGCAAAATATATATATTTTTTTTTTCGACGCATGATTTCTTATTTACAATTAAAAAAACAAATTTAATAATGATACTACGTACCTACGGAACCCTCGGTGGGCGAGTCCGACTCGCACTTGTCCGGTTTTTTTAAATACATACAATAATACATAGAAAACACCCAGACCAAGACAAACAGATATATTTATGCACACAGATATTTGTCTTGTGAAGATCGAACCCGCGACCTCAGAGTCGAAGCGGCCATTGCCATTCGATCACCGAGCTCGTCCATAATATAATAAGGATGTTTAAATAGCACCTTGTTATGCTTATCTGTTATAATTAACAGATTAATGACAATTAAAAAACAGATTACAATGAAGAAATAGACAGCCTAATGACTAACAACACAATAAGGGTCGGCAACGCGCGTGTGATGCCCCTGTTACAGGCGTTCATAGGCTACGGTAACTGCTTTCCATCAGGCGGGCCGTATGCTTGTTTTCCACTTTAGTGGTATAAAAAAAAAGAATAATCAATAGTACTATGATACGCCCTTTTCCCGTAGTCGTCTAGTTCTGCAGCAATGAATAACAGCACACTCATTCTACGCTACTCTACTGGATTTCTGAATGCGCTCTTGTAAAAATTATGTTTGAACAGTAACTAAATGTTGCCTTGAGAAAGGGCCTTTACAGAGATTACCTAATATAGTGCCCTTAAATAAAGCGTAGATACTTAAACCTATTGAAGAAATATTCTACAATAAGTAATTTTTATATATAAATTATTTACAATATAGTCACAAAGATTTTACCGAGTAATATACTCAGTATTACATTGATCCTTCTCAAAAACTTATCTAGAACACATATCAAAAACTTTCTAAGAAATCCTTAAAAAGTTATCACACGCCGTTATATAATGCAAGACAATTTCTAAAGGTTTCTACGTCGACAAAATTCTCGGTGGTACAACTAAGTAACAACTCAATAGTCCCCGAAGACGTCACGTGTATATCCCTTCGTAACTTAATAGATAGTAGTTACAATCTATTAAGTACTTGTTAACTTGTACATATTGTTACACGATAAGGTTAATGATAGTAATGGGTTCATAATATGGGTTATTTTTAGGGATTTTACCCAAAGGACTAAACGGAGCTTTTGTAGTTACTCAACCCAGTTTCCTCTTTTCCACTGGGCATTCTTACCTCGTATGCTCGGGCCGTATGCAATTTTTTCACCCCTATAATAAAAAAGAAATTAAGGGTGTCTGTTTTGATTTCTTTAACGAGATTTAAGTTTTGTAGTTCTGCAATTTTTACTGCATATCAAAATAAGAAAAACCAGCCAAGTGCAGGTCGGACTCGCGCACGAAGGGTTCCGTACCCATGATCTATAAAAACGGCTAAAAAAAGTTACGTTTGTTGTATGGGAGCCCCCCTAAATATTTGTTTTATTTTTATTTATTTATTTATTTTTAAAGTGAATATATAACTAACTATTATGTGAGTATTTCAAGCGTCTACCTATTGCCGTTATTAATTGCGAGCAAAAACGAGCAAAAAAAATCACTTTTGTTGTATGGGAGGCCCCTTAAATACTAATAATCTCTAATCCCTCTCTAATCGGCCTCTGGTAAAGTAATAAACAATTCTATTCGTCTTGCAATACATTTTATAAGTTTGTCGACTATTACTCAGTAACTTGTAAAGTTTACTTAGCCGTGATAGTTTTCCTTTTAAATTCACTATATGGACTAGTGATGTGTCATCGACGGGTTTGCCGTCAACGAAACGAGACCGTTTATCCTCAACGATAAACTAGTTTAAAAAACAGTCTAATTTTCGACTAGTTTACGTCGTCGTCGGTAAGACTATTTCTTCACATAAACAATTGGTAAATGTAAACGAACGAAAATCTCATTTGTTAAGTCACTAGACGATACGAGACGATCGCGACGCGTCGCAACGGACTCATCAACCAGTCGAAGAATAAACTAGTTTAAAAAAACGGTTCGTTTATTCAACGCCCATCTCTAATAGGGACTACTTCCGTGATTTTTTTCACATTTCTAAATATAACAGTTTCGTTGATACGGAGGGGGGGGGGGGGGGGGGGGGGCACGGGCACTAGCGTCTAACAAAAATTTGCACGTTCAATGTAAATAATTCTCAAACAGATTACTATATCGAAAAATGATATTCCCACACTCCCAATGTTTCTAAAATGCCTATCCAACGACACCCCACACCATGGGGTAGGTGCAGAAAAAAATAATCATCCCCGTTTTACGTGTAGGGGAGGTACCCCGAAAATAAATATTTTTCAAAATTTTATTCTACCAGTTTGTCAGCATAGTTAATATGTCTCTACATGCCAAACTACAGCATAGTATCAAGCGTCTCTGAGCTAGGCCGCGGACGGACGGACGGACGGACAGACGGACGGACAGACGGACATGACGAAACTTAAGGGTTCCTCGTTTACTACGGAACCCTAAAAAAATTGTACACTAAATTCATTTCCATTTAACTTCTATTAGCTTTTACTGATAACTAATTTCGGATGTCCCTAAACTTTCAAATGAATTATTACTGTTATTTTGAATAGATTATTCAATCAGAGTTTGACACAAATCACTGTTTTGACAGTTGGGAATATTGCTTTGCTTATGCCTAATCGCTAACACTTGTGCGGTAGTCCATTAATTAGTACGATTACTTTAATATTGGGATTATGTGGATTTATACTTTAAATCTGTTACTTTGCTCAATTATGATGAAAAAAGTGAGATTTTTTTTTATACTACGTCGGATGGCAGACGGCAGAAAGCATACGGCTCACCTGATGTGGAGCGGATACCGTAGCCATATTAACGCTCGCAATATAAAATATCGCTCGTGCGCCGCCACGCCCGCTGCCAACGCAGCATCTCCTTCATTTATGTTGACCTTACTCACTTGCAGGAACACAACATTCCTTAAGGGAATTGTTTTTTGGCTGCGGTATTCTGTGAGGTGGAGGTAATTACGCTCCCTACCTCTCTTTTCCCCCAGAGAGCTACGTTTGTCTGTCAGCAGGGCACCGCGTGCAGGTGAAATTGGATTAAGTTCAAAGATGTTGATAAACCAATTACACCCCAATATGTCAGTAATAACTTAACTCCATTTCTCTTTGTTGTCCGTACTAACTTAGTTCCGTAGTAATTCACCACATGGTTCTATTGATTGTTCAATGGGCAATTTTTTTTCTATCCGACCTTTTGCCAATTGAACCATGGGGAAATCCATTAACCCTTACTCCTATCGATAGTACCCGGGGTAATTTTATTTACCAGTGGTACTATTCAAATTAAAATGCTTAGCGTGACCTCTCATTATAATTTTTACCATAGCCAAAATTCTTTACATATCAGGGATCTAAGAGACCAGGAGGCGCTCTCCGAAATTTCGGCCGATAGGTCGGATTATAAAAAAATACATTGTTTCTTTGAGAAAACAAACGGCAACGTTTCGTATATATTATGCTAATTAGATATTAAAACGAGGTGACGATTTAATGTGTTATTAGCACAATACAAATAATGGATGAATAGCCTAAATCCACAGGCCAAAGGAATCAACGAAAATTTGTGATTTTCAAAATTTTCGAATTTTTGCCTGAAACGTCTAACGTCTCTCGTGACTCACCTAAAGTTATTAATTCTAATTTTATTTAGCCAAAAATCATTGGCCTAGACTTCTAACGTGCAATTATTGTCTAGCCTAACTGATGTTTTCGCATTATTATAGTTTGGCCAATAAAAACGTATCTTTTGACTTAATGATTTTTTTTTTTTTTTTTTTTTTTTTTTTTATATTAGCTCAGCATATTGGCTCCACTTCGCCTGATGGTAAGCGAAAAGAGGAGCCCCAATCGCATCGGCAACGGACAAGAGACCTTGGTGTCTTGTCAGTTGACGCTGCCATGCTGGCCTACAAGATGCTTCTTCACGCTTCGCTTGAAGGATCCCATATTGTATGAATGAGGAAATACGTATGCCGGCAACGCGTTCCACTTTTTAATGGTGCGACATAGATAGGAATTGCCAAACTTTTTAGTACGCGAAGGGATGATCCCAACGGTAAACTTGTGATATCGCGAGCCTGCACGTGTAGTTCTGTGACGGAAAGGGGAGGAAGGGATAAGGGAAAACAGTTCTTCAGAGCACTCACCATGGTATAGGCGGTAAAATACGCTTAGTGCGCCAATATCCCTGCGGAGCTGAAGAGGTTCAAGATTTTTTGTAACCTCTTCGTCACCAATTATGCGGACCGCTCGTCGCTGCAACCTATCGAGAGCCTCGAGGAGATACTGTGCGGAACCATCCCAGAGATGCGAGCAGTACTCCACGCAGGCCCGAACTTGAGTCTTATACAAGAGACAAAGTTGGTCCGGCGCGAAGAACCGCCGCACCCTGTTCAGGATCCCGAGTTTTTTGGAGGCTGTTGAGATGAGGCTCTCAATATATTTCCTTTGGTTAAGGTTGCAGCTAATATCCATGCCCAGCATATTTAAGCTCTCTCGCAAATCGAGCGAAGTGCTCTGAAGACTGGGGATAGGAAGGAAAGGAGATGTTTTTGTAGTAAACGCGCACACTTGGGTTTTCTTAGCATTGAACTCGACCAGATTGCTGGAACCCCATTTACTAATGAGATCCAACACCCGATCCAGCTCAACGACAAGAGTCTCCCGTTTCTCACCGATTTCTGACTTACCAGAACCAGGCCGACCGAAATATCGCCCATGAACCGTACTGTCGTCAGCATAGCAATGAATGTTTCCTAGAGGTAGCATGTCATTGATATGAAGCAGAAAGAGGGTGGGCGATAGAACGGAGCCCTGGGGGACGCCCGCATTCACTGGCATGAACCGCGAAGCGCAACCATCTGCAAGGACGCGGATTCTACGCTCATGCAGGAAGCTAGCAATCCAGTTACAAAGCTGGACAGGCAGACCGTATGCCGGAAGCTTGGACAGAAGTGCTTTGTGCCAAACCCGATCAAACGCCTTGGCAATATCTAAGCTAATTGCCATAGACTCACCATGTTTGTCTATTGCCTCACCCCAGAGGTGCGTCACATACGCTAGAAGATCACCCGTTGATCGTTTCGGTCTAAAACCATATTGACGGTCATTAATTAGGGAACGATCTTCTAGATATCGGATCAGTTGGTTATTCAAGATCCTCTCCATGACCTTGCACAGTACTGAGGTTACGGCTATGGGGCGGTAGTTTGATGGATCCGAGCGGTCTCCTTTTTTTGGGACCGGTTGCACATTAGCCTCTCTCCAAGTTTCCGGAACACAACCGGTTGAGTACGAGAGACGATAGAGGCGCGTTAACACCGGAGACAACTCTGCTGCACATTTTTTAAGTACAATCGCCGGAATACCGTCCGGACCACTGGCTTTTCGGACATCGAGTGATTGCAGCTCTGATCGTACGTCACACTGTCTGATACGAATATCAGGCATGTTAGAACCACAGGAGGGTATAGTTGGTGGTTGTGTGCCACAATCATCGACCCGGGAGTTAGCCGCAAAGAGGCTAGCCATGAGGTCGGCTTTCTCCTGCGGCTGATGTGCCAGCGAGCCATCAGGGCATCTCAGCGGTGGCAGCGACGGTTCACAGAAGTTTGCCTGTATGGTTTTAGCAAGTCGCCAGTAGCCACGTGACCCAGTGGGATGCAACACTAGCTCCTGGCCCACACGTGCAACGCGCTGTGCGTCCGCTCTAATGTATGCCCTATTGCATACCTTGGTGGCAGTGTTGTAGGCTGATTTCAGTGAGTTGATATTGGGATCATTGAGGGCGCGGCCCCGGGTCCAAGCACGGTACGCCGCCTGCTTGTCACTAACAGCATCGGCGCACGCGCGATTAAACCACGGGCGTCTCCGGCTCTTGATGGCGACATCGGAGTATGGGATGTAATACTCCATCCCAATGGCAATCTCGTCAACAATAGCCGCAGCACTCGCTGTAGCATCCTTCTCACTGAAACAACACTGCCCCCATGGGACGGAAGCAAAGTAGTCGCGCATACCGTCCCAATCTGCTGACGAGTAGTGCCATACACGGCGCTTAACTGCCGCGGGTTGCGGCAGGACTGCGCTTGGCACTGTTGTGGACACCAGGCAGTGATCAGAGGTACCCAAAGGTGCCTCAACAGAAACCCGGTATCCCTCAGGGTGGGTGGTCAGCAGTAGGTCGAGCAAAGAGGGCGCCTGATCAGCAATGTCGGGTATTCTGGTAGGTTGGTCTACCAATTGCGTCAGGCTGTGGGACATAGCGAACGCATGAGCGGCCCTTCCTGCATGGTTTGTTGTGGAGGAACCCAACCACGAGTCGTGGTGGCAGTTAAAGTCCCCCAAACACACCATCTCCGCAGTAGGGTACCGCTCCTGCGCTTCATCTGCCGTCCGACAAAGATATTCGAAGAGTCGAGTTGTCTCCGTGTCGTTATTGTGGGATCTATACAGGCACATGTACAGCAGACTCTGGAGGCCCACAATCACATGCACCCAAAGGACGGGAAAGGAGGGATCCTCATAACAGCGCAGACGGCGACAACAGACATCCGAACGGACAAACAAACAGACCCCGGCTTTCGCGTGGAAGTTCTCCTCGAGTACATAGCCGGGGTACTGCAGGTATGAAGTGTCCGCTGGACGCTGGATTTGTGTCTCCGTCAGAAACAGCAAGGCAGGCCGGGCCGTCTCGAGGTGCTGGTGGACGGCGTTGAGGTTTGCGTGGAGTCCGCGGATGTTAGCGAACTCCACCTTTAACAGGGTGGTGGGGGAGTGCACCGCTGTATGACCATTTCTCATTTGTTGCGCTGTCATAAGAATGGAAAACGTGAAGAGTGGAAACTGCTGTCACGACAGAGGGGAAGGGGGCGGTGGCCCCGTCCCTCCATGAATTTGCCGTTAGAGGAGCTGCACTGACCCGACGGACGGAAGGGCCCCCGCACCCCCCCGGAGGTAGTCGCCGGGTCCCCACCTTCCGGTCACCAACCGGCACGACGATCTACCCCGAGATTATGCGCGGTATGATAGGGCAGCCTCTCGAGGTGGTTAGCCTTGATTGGGCCCCTGTACTATACCGCGGGCGGCCAGCGGAACAACCGTTTCAACGGGTCTCCCTGGCCGCCGGGTCAGCTCAGTCCTCCTGGCAATGAATTGACGGAATCCACCGCCGCCCCCACAATGACGCCACAGCAGTCACCCAAGCATTGCTATCTGGAGACCTCACTCACTCGCAGGAACACAACAACCGCTGCAGACATCGATCACAAATATTTATTAGTGGTCGATGCCCGCAGGGAATGCTATTTGGCTGCGGTCTTCTGTGAGGCGGAGGCACCTCCCCAGCCGGGCACTGAGCCCTACCTCTCTTTCGCCAGAGCCTCGTTCGTTAAACAGCAGGGTGACCACGTGCAGGTGAGGTTGGCTTTGACTCTAAGGTAGTGGTGAGCCACATACACCCCAAACAACAATGATAATTACACCGAAGTATTGTAAGCCCTAAAATTAAGAATACTATAATTCTTGGTGAAAGATAATATATATTGTGATAAATTAAGTGAGAATTTCTTCATTCAAGATTATTCCAATGTCAGTTTAAGATATTGATTAAAGTGCGAGAAATAAGTTTCAATATTATATAAGATCACATAATCTTGGTTTAATGCAAATTGGTTACATACAATTTTTTTTGCTTATACGAAAAGACCGCAGTTTCTGGAGTAGGTTTAGGGTTCTTCGTTACGCGGCACTCTTGTTTGTTAGCCCATATTACAAAATTTTGAAAACCAAAATCATCTCTATTAAAATCAATTCAACAATGCTTTTATACAAATGCGAAGAACATCGTCACTCCCATTTTCAATCAAACAATTTATTATCAGTGTCCAAGCCAACAAATTGATCACAACGGACCCCGGATTCGGGGACTTTATTTCACACATGGTAGAGTTCAATTTTATTGAAAGCTAATAGTTTTTCATGGATGTGCGCTAAGCTGGCTTATTTCACGGTTTGGGACAGATTTGATGGTATCCCGGGATGGGCTAGTTGTGACTTTGTTATTTCGCAATTTTGTATATTCACCTGGCTTGAAGTTTATAATTATTTTAAATATTATGAAGGTTTTATGTATTTATTGTAGAATTTTATTGGTTGTTTGATAAGGTTAACTTTGTTGTTTGTGAACCGGAGCCCTACCGCCGAAGTTGAAGCCGATTACCATTTGATTTTTTGATCGCGCAAATTTATCTTAGGTTTAAGTTTACTGATAAATATCATCAGCTTAGTCAGTAGAGCTATATGGTTTCTACCAGCTAAGCTGAACTCAATAGGCTTGTTGCCCATGTCACAAAATTATAAAAACTCTCTATCAGTAACGTAAAATACATAAAACTAGAACGATCTGCGATCTTAAAATTTTAAAACTTATGTACGACGTGTTTTATGTTCGGTCAAAGTTTGGTGGGAAAGTCCATTTTAAAGGTATGAAATTATAAAAAATAAATATTACCATTGTAGAAACAATAAAAAATACTATAACATTTGTTACGGCACTGGCTACATAAACGCAATATTTAACATAGTTGTCGTACAAATTTCTGATATAAAGCATACAAAATAGCACGGTGTGACGTCATAACGTGGTGGCCTTTTGTATGGAGCGTTTTCGGCATCGTCCAAAATTGTGATCTTCAAGTTATCATATCTCGAGAAGTTTTTATGCAATCGAAGTAATTATTTCACCTATATTTATATTACTGTGACGTCTTTAAATAACAAATCGAAAAAAAAAATGGGATACAAGCCTATTACCACCAATCCAAGCTAAAGTTTGATTTTCGAAATCAAAAGATGGTAATTGGTTTCAGCTTCGGCGATAGGGCCCCCTGATTGGAAATAAACAAACACTAAATATTATAAGAAGCTTGTCTTAAAACTTCAGTGAAAACCGCATTTTAATCGGCTATACCATGTCTAAGATAATCCTGCATAAACACCCAGGCCAACAGACTAAAAATCTAACATCATCTTTTTGATGTACCTATTATGTATGATACCTACCAGACCACAGTTGAGCAGTGTGGTGAAGTATGCTCTAAACCCCTTTGATTGAGGGGAGACATGTATCCCAACAGTAGGGTGAATAAGGGTTGACGACGATGTATAGGACTAAAAAATCTGAAACATATAGTCATACATTTTTTTTTACTACATCGGTTACTGTTTCTTTACTCTCGCAATATGATACATTACTCGCGCGCTGCCACCTCCGCTGTCAACGTAACAACTCCTTCCAAGAAGGAGTCTTTTTTAAACTTACAAAAATTATGTAATAGTATTGGCATATTTACTTTATATCAAGTGCTCATTCATCATTCCAATTTTTACAAAGTAATATTGAAGACAATCCACAAAGACTTAAACAAGGAAAGTTAGCGTAAAAAGTTTAACTTTTAATCATACTTGCGTCGTTATTTCGAAACTGTTTACGCACAGCACCGAAGAATGGTTACAGAACGGGAACTGGGACGGCATTATGCGACGTTCTCAAACTTTACCCCCCTTGTTAGTGGTTCTAAAGTTGTTTCAAACGATTCATCCATGAGGTAAATAGGATTGTCATGAAAGTATAACATTTTGGGGTGTAAGTAGTTCGTCGACATCTTTGAACCAGAGCCAACCTCACCTGCGCGTGGTGCACCCTGTTGACTGACAAACGAGTCTCTAGCGATAAGAGAGGTAGGGCATAGCGTATTTTTTAAGCTGCCCAACTGGGGAAGTGCCTCCACCTCACAGAATACTGCAGCCAATTAACAATTCCTTTGAGGGTTGTTGTGTTCCTGCGCGTGAGTGAGGTCACCAGAAAGAAAGGAAGGAGATGCTGTGTTGGCAGCGGGGGTGGCGGAGCGCGAGCTATATCGTATGTTGAGAGCGTTAATATGGCTACGGTTAACCGCTTCACATCAGGCGGGCCGTATGCTTGTCTGCCACCCGACGTAGTATAAAAAAAAGAAACATTTTCTTATATTCATTTAAAAAATAATACTATATCTGGTCAAATGACATATCGATATCTAAGGGGAAATTTTCGTAATCAAAATTCAGTTCTGATCCAGTCTCAATCTCACATCTCCATGGGCTGTGGTGATTGTTTACCATCAGGTTACTCATATGCTCGTTTGCCCCCTCTATTCTACAAAAAAAACTAACTGACATGTCTCAACAACCTGAACAAACGAGACATTTTCATGTGCATAAATATTTGTCTTGTGCGGGGATCGATCGATCGAAGCATACGACCTACCTAGTGTGAAGCGGTTACGGTAGCCATATAAACTCGCATACGTACCGCCACCCCCGCTGCCAACGCAGCAACTACTCCCTTCCTGGGGACATCACTCACTCGCAACCCTCAAGGAAATTGTTATTTTGGCCGCGGTTTTCTGTGAGGTGGAGTTAATACCCCAGTTGGGCAGCTTTGTTACGCTCGCCCTGCCTCTTTTTCTCCAGGGCCTCGTTAGCCAGTCAGCAGGATGCACTACGTGTAAGTGATGTTGGCTTTGCCTCAAAAATGGTGGCAAGCTACTTACACCTCAATTTCTCCAATATGGTTTTCGGAGAGTAATAAAAAAGACAAGAGTCGTATTTTGTGAAATTCAATCAACTCCAAAATTATTAATTTTACTAAGTGACGTTGCTAAGTAATCACCAAAAAAATATTCTTTGTCTCTCTTTAACTTAATGTCAACTTGTCAATAATGAGATGATAATAGGTGACAGTTAAGAAGGATTGGGTAAAACCCGAAAGAATAATTTTACATTTAATTAATTATAAGAATAATTTTAAATTCAATTGAAAATTGAAAATATATTTTGTCTGAATTTTCAATTTTCGTTTTTTATTGTTTACTAGCTTGCGTCCGCGAGTTCGTACGCCTTTATCCCAGTGTCCGTGAAAATTTTCAAAAATCCTTTCTTAGTGGACGCCTCCACTAAGACAGGATTTTTGATTATTATTTTTTTATGTGATGGGGGGGGGGGGGGGGCTAACGAGCATGTGATTCACCTGGTGGAAAGCAATCACCACCGCCCTTGGAGACCAACGACACCAAGGGGTCGCCGATCCGTTGCCAGCCTTTTAAGGAAAATGAATACTCTGTTTTTGAAGGCACCCATGTCGTAGTTGTTCGGAAATACCGCTGAGGGAAGTTGATTCCACAGTTTCACTGTTCGTGGTATGAAATGTCTTACGAAACGTACTGTAGTAGATCGCTAATTATCAAGATGATATGGATGGAATTATTTTGAAAATAAGTCATAATAGCTACCTGTATGCCAATTTTCTATACGACCTGGGGCTCTTCATACCGCTGAAGTTCAAGCCGATTACAATCGTAATTTTTGAATGCGAGAATGTAACTACTGCTTAGATTGTTGCTAATTATGTTCAGCTCAGCTGGTAGAAACCCTAGAGCTCTATCGACTAAGCTGATGTTTGTGAATAATTTTAACCTAAGAGCAATTTTTGGAATAAAAAATATCGATGGTAAAAGGTCAGCCTCGGCGGTAGAGCCCTGGTTCAGTGATTTGAGCTGTGTGTTGATAGATCAGTCAGTAACGGTTACCTGTTTAGATACAGAAGACTACAAAAAATATCGAGTGATAATCAAATTCCATATGAATGAAAAAATATTTCAAAAAGGTTACAATTAACGACAGAGCCTTGTTTGTCAGTCAGTCAGCAGGGTGCACCACGTGAACCACTTACACCCCAAAATCGTTATGAATATTTCAATCAAAATAAATACCAGTTAATTAAATAGCAAATTGTGTCGAAAAGCTAATGGATGATAGCCTTTTGCGCGAGTCATGTCATCCGATAAATTGTTACGAGTATCAGCGAGGGAATTCATTAATTTTAATTAATTATAAATATTTATGGTGCATAAGAGTATTTTATAGTATTATACGTTACGGGAATTAATTATATTTCCGTCAACCCGCAGTTGAGCAGCGTGGTGGAGTATTCTCTAAACCAGTGTGTACCGCGGCACACTGGTGTACCGTGGTCATTAGTTGGTGTGCCTCGGAAAAATAAGGTTATCTCATAAAGCTAAATAGAAGGACAGAAGAAAAATACAAAAATAAAACGACGGTCCCTACGTATAAAGCAACATGTCATTTCAGACATATCTGCTTATACTACGATATAGTAAATAAAGAATATTATTATTGGACAAATGAGTTAATTTCTTACTTTTTAATTGTATACAAATCAATGAAATAAATAAGAAAATGTTTTTTACGTATGTTATCTATAGCAATTTATGCAATAAAAAAAATTACCATTTATGACATGTCGCTTTATACTAGACTTGTGTAGTTCCTGAGTGAGTAGTTCAATTGTACCAGTTCACCAAACAAGCCGGTTCTTGTCACTCACTCTTTCTTGTCCCATGTAGTTCACTGCGTCATTTAGTTCAATCGAGTGACAAAGAGTAAAAAGAACGGAAATACATAAAGCGTACGAGCTAGAATGAGAGAGATACGTTGTAATGCCAAAATTGCTGAAATGAGAGCGAAAAGGACGGAAGATTCTGAAATTGTTCGAGATAAAACGAGACAGATAGTTTCGTGCGTGGTTGACTGACCGAATTAGAACTCTAAGGCTAAGGACATAAGAACCATAAGCTGTCAGCGAAAATATGCTATAGTAGTACAAGGCTCAATTTTTATATTAATTATTATTTCAACCACTAAATAATTTCTTTTTACTCAAGCTTGACAGTCCTAAGCCTGTGAAAAGTTTGAAGGAAAATCAATATTTGTAAGGGAATTTATAAAATATTTAATTAGTTACACTTATTTAATACAAAAATACAATGTCATCAAAATGATGCAATAGAACTGTAGAAGGAATCAGTCAATAGAACTACTGAGTCGATTGAATCAAAGATACATTGAACTAAATGAAGTAATTGAACTAAATGAACTAAATGAACTAGATGAGTGTTATAGTTCATTTGCGTCAAAAGAACTGCATCTCTCTTTTCAGTTCAGTGAACTGCTTTGCGCAAGTCTACTTTATACGTAGGGACCGTCGAAAAACTGATTTTTCATTTATGGTGTACCTCCAAAAATTTCGTTTTCTAGATGTACCTTAGATATAAAAAGTTTGTGGAACACTGCTCTAAACCTCTTCAATTGACTGGAGGCCCGTTTCCCAGCAGTGGAATGAGTAAGGGTCGGGTGACGATCTGGGAGCCCTTTCACTTAACCATATTCGAACGCTTCCATATAGACATTATTTTCAAACGAATGATTGTATTTGTCTTATTTTTTTTTATATAAATAAAATAAAAGAAAGAGTAGAATTGTAAATCTTAACCCGAAAACCTAAGGGCGATTTTACAATGTATATTATTTAATATAGTATCTTTTAATATTGGTCATAGATAAGTAAGATTTTTGTCATCTTCTGGCTACTCCGGACATTATTCTGCTTAGTTTTCGTACGTCATTGTGCATCTAGTTCCAGTACTAAAGATCGAAACAATAAATACTTAGGTACTAATAATAATGAAAAAATGGTGTGCGGATGTGTCATGGACACACGGACGTGATATACGACGTATAACGTATACACGTACATCAGTACGTGAATACGTTATAATGCACTAAAATTATCTCAAAATGGCAGAGCTTCCCCCTCCCCCGCACGCGATGTTCCATAGTCCTTACATAGCGTAATTAATTCTTTGATCCTTCATGTATCCAGTGGTGTCATTGAATTTTGGATGGAGATGAAAGATATGTAGCTGCAACACCAACTGTATCCTCCGATTTTGTTATCATTCGTTTTTTAAGGTTCCGTACCCAAAGGGTAATAAGGAACCCTATTACTAAGGCTCCGCTGTCTGTCTGTCCGTCCGTCCGTCCGTCTGTGACCAGGCTGTATCTCATGAACCGTGATAGTTAAACAGTTGAAATTTTCACAGATGATGTATTTATATTGCTGCTACAACAACAAATACTGAAATGCAGAATAAAATAAATATTTAAGGGGGCTCCCATACAACAAACGTGTTTTTATTTTTGCTCGTTTTTGCCCACAATTGATAATGGCAACAGGTAGACTCTTGAAATAGTCACATAATATTTAGTTATATATTCACTTCAAAAATAAATTAAGAGGGGCTCCCATACAACAAAGGTGATTTTTTTTGCCGTTTTTATAGATAATGGTACGGAACCCTTCGTGCGCGAGTCCGACCCGCACTTGGCCGGTTTTATTTTAATTGCCTCCATATGGGAGCAATTTTAAAGACGAATTCGCGTCAAAACATCCAGACTCTAGAATAAGCGATGAATCAATGGTGACCCAATACGTCTTAAATACAAATAAACAAATAAAATTATGTTTTGGGCATGTTAAAAGCTATTCAATATAAATTCATAATACTCTGTCTCCATGTCGACATTATAAGATCAGTTATTATACTTTATAATGAAGTTTCAGAACAGGGCAGGTTACCATTTATCTCGTGAAACACCAATTAAACCTCCACTAAATTTCAACCCCCGATCTTTAATATTTACTACCCCCTAAACGCCTCGTCGCAAACGATTTGTTCGCTTTAATTGTTAACAAAATGATTTTACAGTCAAATGTTAGTTAGAAGTGGTTTTCGGAGTTATGTTATAGTACTTAATGTAGAGATTGGGGCATTCGGGTTTTTCTTTGTTTATGAAGAAAATTAATGTCCATAGCAAGAAATAGGTTTGAACAGCAAATGATTTGAAGTCAGCAAGGTTTTAATCGTCTACGAGATTCTAACCTTATAACACCCGTCCGTGTGTCACACGACTTTTTCGATGGAATTTCGACAAAACAGAGATAGGAAATTCAAATATAATTTACTCACTATGACATTATAAAATGGGGTTGCCAATCTCAATATTTCATTTTGATTGGCCCGGTGGTCGAATGACTAGCAATAGACACTTTGATTCTGAGGTCGCGGGTTCGATTTCCGCAAAAGACAAGTATTTTTATGCATGAACATGTCTTTTTGTCTGTCTGTCTTGGTGTAGGTGTTTTCTAGGTGTAACTAACCCGACTTTGTTTTATACACAGATATGAAAAAATCTATTTGTTAGGGAATTGCTAATAAATATTTTAAACGTAATTTACATGCCAAATTATCTGACGAAATATGTTGTACCATTTAACATAGATATGTATCTAAGAATTCTATGTATCGTAATATACGCAAATATTCTATTCCAAACACCTTTGATTACACCTCCATAAAAAAGTAGCACCTAAGTAAAATAAAGCTATAGTTACTATGTTTGAACATAGCTATTATGTTCAGATATGTACCTAGCTTAGTAATCAACCTTCTATTCAGGAAAGTTTAAGCTAAGTCAAGTAAGCAAGCCCTAATTTTTAGTACTCGTCTTAAAGATGTCGTGCAATGGATTCAAAATCACGGCCTTTGTCTCTTCTACAGTTGCAAGTTTTTAACAATATTTTACTTTTTAACCAATTTCTGTAACAAATTTTTAAATAAATTTGACTTTCTTTCTTTGTTTATTTGTAATATCTTTATTTTACACTAAGTAACAGATAAACAATCATTCAAAAAGAAATAATAATTCAGAATTTTAAGAATATACAAAGGCGGACTTCTCTCTATAAGAGATCTCTATCAGCCAACCTTCGAGTGTTAGATACTATAATTTCGAATGGAGAGCGAGGCCATTGCAATAAAAAGATATTAGAAATAAAAAATTAGATAGCAAAAAGCAATGGAGAAATAATTTGAAAATTTTATGTCGTAATATACAAAATAATACTATTTATAATCAATAATCTATCTGCTATATAAATTGAAATTAACGTTGCTAAGAGCAAAACTCGAGAAAATACTAAGTCTATTTTTACTTCGTATTTTTCTTAAGACACACGGAAAGTTTTAATAAAGAGAAAATATAAAAATTGCGTGGATATAAAAAATATGGTAATAAAATACTTAACTTTTGACAGAATGAAGTCTGTCCGCGGGCAGCTAGTAATTAATATTAATGTTTTTTTTTAATTTTTTCGCATCATATTGTAAACAGATTTCATCACTGATTACAAAAACTGATTACTGTTCTTGAAAGAGCTTAACAAGCTCAATCAAATAACATGGCAGTGAGATATTTTATCATTTAAGTACGCACTTGACTAGTAATTATGCACTTGTTATTAACCATTTATATGTATAATAAATTGGAATAGATAGTAGATACGCGTAACTTTAATATCTGATTCTATGAGTGCCATGTCGTCATACTGAATGTATGGTAGATGAAATCGTCGAATTGTCGGGTAGACCCAGGTATATTTCGCAGGCCTTTTCTGAAAAGAAAGACAATTGATTGATTTTTGACGTGTCATTTAACCGACCAGACCATGCCGAATGAAGAGTCCGTAGAAACCGATCGAACAGAATAAAATTTATACTTGAAAAAATCTGAACTTTCATTTTTCAGAGCTCGCGAAGCACTTTTAGGATAGTAATTTAGTTTTTTGATATCTTGTATTGTTTAGGAATAATCTAGTGACATCATCTTGCATTTTTTCAACTTCACACATATGGCTCAAAGGTGCAATAAATGAACATAAGCAATATACAATTCAGATGTAATGTTCAAACTTTGGCCCACCCTCAGGGATCACAATGTGAAAAACAGTGCAGGCCAAAAGTGACATCACCGATGCCATTGTAGATACAAATGTAATAATAATAATGTATAATTGTAGCCAGGATTAACAGCAGCGACCGCCAAAAAAAGGCAAAGAACAGTCCATTGCAGTACCGGGGGTAAAACTACGCCTGCCTTGGAACTCACAACGAATTTAATCAGAAGAAATTAGTAGGAGTAGGTAGCTTTTGGAATTTGACTTCCCCTCTTAGCAATATGAGAGACAGCACTATGGCAAATAAGGCATCAAGAGCCTAAAGAGATTATTAGTCAAGTGAAGCTCAACTGCCGTGCACCACGGATTTTAAATACCGATACAAAGATAATAAATAACTCAATTATTTATCAAACAAAAAAAGAAAAACAACAGGATTACGTAAGCCAAATTATATAAACATTTCTTTTACTGAACCGTACTTATTAGCATAGACAGTCGACGCAACTATTGCCAACATTACGCAACAGAAGTATTACTTATACTGTGACAGAAGTATCAACATGACATGAACCAAATCAGCCGAAGCTATTCAATATGATAATACATAGATTTCGTTTATTTTGTTTGGTCATTAATAGTAGTTTATGAAACTGTTGCATAATAAGGGTTATTAAAATACGAGTGTGAGTTTATAACATGAGCCGAAGGCGAATGTTATAATAGACCACACGAGTATTTTAATACCTAATTATGTGCAGTTTCATACACTACTTTATCTAATCTCATGAAATATATGATAATAATATTTTAAATACAACCATGAAGTTAATTTAACAGCTATAATTCTTACATATAAATCCATTTGCAGATCGAGCATGCGTAGTGCGCATGCGCGACGCGCCGCGCGGCGCCGCGTTCACAGATTATGTAGAAAAATTTTGCATAGTTGCAATGTATTTGCATTGCAACCTGTTTAAAATACCTGTAACCAGGGCTGAAGCTGTATCGAAATGGTAAAAAAGTTATTTTACGATACAGTTGTCCATAAAAGAGCTGTATCGAAAAATAACTTTTTAAATTTATTTTGATAGCTTGTGCGTAAAGACTGTCATTAAGATACTGTGTTTAGTTTTTTAATGTGTAAATTTCAGTATGAGATTAGATAAAGATTTTTTCGAAATGAATAATCCTATTAAAATTAAAATAAAGACTAGATAGTCCCAACTTGTACTATAGGTACCAGAAAATAAACAGACATGTTCGTGCACTCAAATTATTGTCCTTTACCGAGATTGAACCTGCGACTCTTTGTGGCAAATTAGCCATAATGTATCTAATCTAAATATTTTAACGAATTTAAAAATATTTTGCATTTTTTTTTGCACAATTACGTATTTTTAATGAACAGAAAAAATAATTGTTTTTATACTGCGGCAGGTGGCTGACAAACGTACGGCCCACCAGTGAAGCGGTGACCGTAGCCTATAGATGCTTGTTGCAACATAAAGTTTCTTGTTCCTAATAAGAACTTTACATGCGACCATCTAGTCCCAAACTAAGCAAAGCTAGGTATGAGTACCTACTAGATACCTGATGTTATATTTAAACATCTACGTTTTTTTAACAACGAACATTTTAACAACATCTACATTATTATTATAATACGTAGAATATACACAGACCAAGACAAACAAACTTGTTTATGCACAAAAATGTTTATCTATTGCGATGTGAATGAAACTGACCCAGTAGTCAAATGGCTAGATCCGACAAAGCACTCAACCTCGGGTCACCAAAAACTTGTACAACGTAAAGAGATTTTTATTTATATAATAATGAAATAAATATATAGTTAAAAAAAACCGGCCAAGTGCGAGTCGGACTCGCGCACGAAGGGATCCGTACCATCTATATAATCGTGAAAGAAAGTCGTGTTTGTTACAACACATATAACTCGAGAACGGCTGGACCGATTGCCATGGTTTTTGATTTGTTGGATTTGTTTCCGTCCCGAATAGCAGAATAACTCTTAAAAACATTGGAAAATTCTCGAAAAAATAAAATAAAAGAAAAAACATTTTCCCATACAAAATGTTCGTGGTTGTCGTAGCTGTCAAATGTGACGTTGTCGTACGTGCGTACGCCAAATGTATGCGTGCGTTCAGAAATGTATATTAAGCTCATTATAGAACAAATGTCATAGATTAAAAACAAATGTTATCTCTATTGGTCTCATTTTTACGTCTTGAAAGTTGGCTGTGATTTGTTTTGAAAACAGTTTTGTGTATTTAAATATTTATTGCAAAGAGAATGTAACCACTACGTTTTAAGAGACGGATGTGCCATACAAATAGCGTAATTCTAATATGTATGAAATGGAAGCGAAAACAATCAGAATTTGTACCAAATTCGCTTCCGATTCATAGAGTCGTTTTTTTACTTTGAGTTGCGCCAGGCTGTATTGGTTCTAAAATATTTATGCGTGCGTTCAGAAATTTAAATCAAGCTCCATAAATCTATATAATATATAAAATAATGTCGTGTCTTGGTCGGGAAAGTATTAAAAACATTGAAAAATTGACGAAAGAATTAAATAAAAGAAAAAACGTTTTCCCATACAAATAGTGCCAGTTAATTGGACAGGATTGGAATATTTATTGATTGTTATGTAAATGTCAAATCGATTGGTCTCACTTTTACGTCGCGAATGTTGTCTGTGATTTGTTTTGTGGATTGAAATATTTATTGTTGTCAATTGGTACTTTTTTTGTGACTTTGTAAAGTACTGAACTTATTATTTACCCACTGCTGGGATACGGGTCTTCCCTCAACCGAAGATGTTTAGAGCATACTCTAACACGCTGCTCAACTACGGGTTGGGCCACTAACTTGGCTTAAGGACTGCCATCTAATGATAAACACCAGGACCGACGGCTTAACGTGCCTTCCGAAGCACGGACGAGCTCGAGATAACATAAACTCATCCATGAACAGGCTACGGTTGACGTTGCTTAACTTGCGTGTACAATTAGACTGACACGTGCCTCACACCATCGTGCTTCTCTATTATTTTCTATTATTCATTGTATTAATTTCAAGAAATCATAGATTTTGTTCATATATATATGTACATCACGGCATTTATTGACTGTTAGGCGGTACGAAGTTCGCCGGGACAGCTAGTTATCTATAAAACGGCATAAAAATATCGTTTGTTATATAGGAGCCCCCCATAAATATTTGTTTTATTTTTATTTAATAAAAAATATTTATTTTTAAAGTGAATATACAATTAAATATTATGTGAGTATTTCAAGCGTCTACCTATTGCCATTATCAATTGCGACCAAAAACGAGCAAAAAAATCACGTTTGTTGTATGGGAGCCCCTTTAAATATTTATTTTATTCTGTTTTTTAGTATTTGTTGTTATAGCGGCAACAGAAATACATGATCTGTAAAAATTCTATTTTTTTTGTATAAATTAATAATAACTGTTTAACTATCACGGCTCATGAGATACTGCCTGGTAACAGACGGACGGACGGACGGACAGCGGAGTCTTAGTAATATGGTTCCTATTTACCCTTTGGGTTAGGACCCTAAAACATAAAATATAGTTAAAGGTAACAAACACTGAAAAATAATTTCCAAAAAAGAAAATTAAGTGAAACAATATCCATTTATAAAAGCCACTTAAAAGTTCTTTGCAAAAAAATTACGAAATAATTAATTTAGCTTTCGTTAAGTTCCGCTCCACTGCGATAATTTGATTCAAGTGTTACTTAACGCTTTATGTCTGCCTTTAGCATTAATGCTGTGCTTGACTCCTCGATGTAAGTTCTATAATGAGACGCATCTGAATATTAAGTATAGTGCTTTAAGCTTTTAAGTTTAAGACCGAGTTTTTAAGTTAATTATAATACTTTTGATGAAGTAGTTATGAAATGAAACGAAATTTATTAAGGAAACCAAGATGTACTTTAAAAGTACTTTCAGAGCATTTTATACCACTCGGGTGACAAGAATACGGCTTGCCTGAACTGTTCGCTGTATAGCTTTTTGTGCTGAAAGTGATGCATTGAAGAACTGACTATACCTATAAATACGAAAGAAGTTGCAGCAGGATCGGCGGCGCACAAGCGATATTTCATGATGCGAGTGTTAGTATGGTAACCCCTTCACATCAAGCGGGCCATATGCCTGTCTTCCACCCGATGTAGTATGAAAAAGCCTCGCTTGCGATAGGTTCTACAAGCGTCTATAGGCTGATGTCACCGCTCCACAACGGGCGGGCAGTGTGCTAGTCTGCTACCCGACGCGTTATAAAAGAAAAACCAATTGACAATATGGCAAAAATTGTAATTTACAAATATACAATGTCGAATGACTAGCAATGGCTACTTTGATTACGAGGTCGCGGGTTCGATCCCCGAACAAGACTAAGATTTGTGAGCATGAACATTTCTGTTTGTCTTGGTTTGGGTGTTTTCTATATATTTATTTATTGTTTAGTACCCATAGTACAAGCTTTGCGCTTAATTTGGGACTAGATGGCGCTGTGTAACAAATCAAGAAATATTTATTGGTTTAGTTTGAAACTAGTGGGCAGTGTGTAATTTGTCCAGGAAAAAACGTTTATTTAGTATTTATCAATTGTGTATAATCTTTATGAGAACTTCAGAATTCTTTTGCTTTTTGGCGGAGAAAATACAAGTCATTCCCCGGGAACCATTAACAGAATTAGCAAATTAATAACATTGACTTTATTTGCTCTTATACCACGAAATGAGTATTACTTACTAGCATATGAGTATGTATCGGTATCTACAGTAATTTGAAAAAGTATATTGCTTAAAGAATAAAAACGCGTGGTCATAATAGTAAGCTATCAACAGTAAAATAAACTAGTTAGTAATTTAAGTCTTAAAACAATTTTCATTACTACTTTACAGATGAAATCGATTTCTTTCGCAAATTCTATATTTCGGCATCAACCCATAACCAACCCACTGTTACTATACGGATCGCCCCTCAATCGAAGGCGTTTAGAGCATACTCCACCACACTGCTCAAATGTGGATTGGCGGGGCGGAGGCCAGTGTTTTTAAGCCGCCTAAAGGCCACTGACTTGGTTTCTCGACTTTCGTCCAAAGGTAACAACCGGAACCGACGGCTTAACGTGCCATCCGAAGCACGGAGGAGCTCGAGATTAATAAACCCATTCAAAGACAGGCTACGGTCGACGATGCTTAACTTTTGTGATCGATTTGATTGACACGCGAAACGTCGCCATCGAGCTACTCGTGTACACTGTGCTTTAATTGAAAATCCTTTTGTATAAGTTATCAATATTTTAAAAAAGTCTATGACGTCAAGTGTCATACATTCAACATCTTTGAACTCAACCTCACCTTCACGTGGTGCAGCTAACTTACAATTGAGGCTCGGAAAAAAGAGAGGGCATAGCGTATTTATGAGCTGCCGGCTGGAGAAGAATACCGTAGCCAAATAAACAATACATTTGAGGGATGTTATATTCTTGGGAGTGAGTGACCTGGTGACCACCAGGAGAAAGAAGTTGCTGTGTTGGCAGCGGGAGTGGCGACGCGCGAGCGATATTTCAGGTTACGTTACGGTCCACCGTAATGCGGTTACTGTAGCCTATAGACGTCTGCTACACAAGGAGTATTGCTCGTATTCTTATAGTACAGAAATGTAGCAAAAAGGGTATTTTGACGTGAATATGTCAGAGAGGCAATTCAAAAAAACGAATGATAACAAACTGGGATACAGTTAGGTGTTGCAGCTAAAAATCTATCATCTCCATCCAAAATTCAATCACACCACTGGATAGATGAAGGATCAAAGAATTTACGCTAAGTAAGGACTATGGAACATCGCAAGCGAGAGAGGGGGAGGCTTGCAATTTTGAGATAATTTTAGTGCAAATCTTTATAAAGCACTTAGAAACGTCATACAAATTAAATATAAGAACATGTATCGAAATCATTACTACTCTAAATCCGCAGAGCTTATATTCACTTTCATCACACTATCTTGAATGTGAAAGTGAATTTAACGTATTCACGTAGAACACACGGCCATGTTCATGACTCATCATCATCAACATCTTTCGGGAGCGAAATAATAGAATAGTAGTGCAAAAACATACGATATATTGAACAAAATCGCACCAGTTCAATACTGTCTGATAAGGCGACATCGAAACGAAGTTTCATTTATCAGCGTCCTTTGTTCTATAAATGACGCGGCACCCCACTTGACGATCCCCACAACTACCTACACTGACACCTTGTGAAGTTTACTCATATCGGCGATGCAAGTGGTTATTCATTATAATATCATAATCAAGAAATTACAAGGACGTTTATATATAACACACTTTGCACCAAGTATTTTATTAGATATTTCTTCGTATTCGCCTACATTATTCATCAATTTTTAACTCTCCAAAAAAGGAGGAGGTTCTCAATTTGGCTGTATTTTTTTATATTTGTTACTTCATTACTCCGTCATTTATAAACGGATTTGAAAAAAACTTTTTTTATTTGAAAGAGTATACTTCCAGATTGTTCCCATATTTTTTTCATCATCATCACCATTAGCCTGTATCTACTCACTGTTAGATATAAACCTTCCCCAATGCCTTCCACCAGATACGCTTTACGCATCCATGAAGACTTTATTTTTCAAGCATTAAGATATTTTTTTCATAATGTAGAGTAGATGTAGGAGTCAGTTTTTTTTTGTTAAAATTATACTCACTCATTTACTAATGTTGCGGCTAATCACTGGCTGTGACAGAATTATCAAAGTTTAGTTCGTTAGAACAAAATATGTAGCAGAGCTATAGCCATTTTGTGTTACTGCGGCACACATGATATAAATAAATAAATAATAATAATAAATAAATATTTCTGGACTAAATTGTCCACAGCGCCATCTAGTCCTAAATTAAGCGCAAAGCTGGTGTTATGGGTACTAGACAACTCATAAATGTAATCGTATGTAAATACATTATTTTTTTGTAAATTCATACTTATAATACATAGAAAACACCCAGACCAAGACAAACAGACATGTTCATGCACACAAATGTTTGTCTTGTGCGGGGATCGAACCCGCGACCTCTACTTTGATTCCTTTGACTCCGAGCTCGCGGGTTCGATCCCCGCACAAGGCAAACATTTGTGTGCATGAACATATCTGTTTGTCTTGGTCTGGGCGTTTTCTATGTATTATAAGTATGAATTTACAAAAAAATAATGTATTTACATACGACTAGCAAACCCGGCGAACTCTGTTTCGCCACCAGATGGCGCTGTATGTGAAAAAAGATTTTCCCGCTTTTCTTTTCAATTTTTTCCAGAATTTTCTTTGCTATAAACCTCACGGAGCCCGAGACCTTTCCAACGAATGCAAAACCGTGGAAATCGGTTCGTGCGTTCTGGAGTTATAGCGTCAGGAAGGAAAACCCGACTTATTTTTATATAGTAGATTACATTTATCAGTTGTCTAGTACCCATAACACAAGCTTTGCGCTTAATTACTAATGTATAATACAAAAATATTAATGTATACAAAAAATGTATTTAAGCACATTTATTAGTTGTCTAGTACGCATAGCTTTTCGCTTTATTTGGGACTAGCTGGCGCTGTGTAAATTGTCCAGAAATATTTATTTATTTATTTAAAGCGATACGAGTCGTCTGCGTGAATTGCGCGATATATCCCTCAAATAATTTTAACAAAAAAAAAAACCGATTCCAAACATTACTCTACATTTATGTATGTAGATACAATGATAATGATGATAAATATGAAAAAAATATGGGACCAATCTGGAAGTATGCTCTTTCAAATGAAAAAGTTTTTTTCAAATCGGTTTATAAATCACGGAGTAATTAAGTAACAAACATTAAAAAAAAATACAGCCGAATTGAGAACCTCCTCCTTTTTGGAGTCGGTTAAAAATGGAAAGATGGGTTACTAGATGAATATGTTACATGTGAGTGAGGTCACTAGGAAGGAAGTAGTTGATGTACTGACAACGGAAGTAGTGGCGCGCGAGCAATATTTCATATTGCGAGCGTTGATATGACTACGGGAAACGCTTCACATCAGAGGGCCAATTCTCGTAATTTCTCTACGATAGCAGATTGAAAGTTGACCGAATCGAGATTGAATTGTGAATTGACTAAAATTATATACTTGATTTCATTGATTACTTTATTATTAATTAATTTTGTTGGTAACATTCTTAGTTTGTTTAATTCTCAGTCATATTCCGACATAATCCCACTTAAATTAAACTTTGAAGTTACATAATGTGATACGAGAATACTAAATTTGACATCTGTGAGATCGAGACTGGATCGGAACTGAATTTTGACTACATTTTAATTACGAGAATTGCCCCTCAGGCAGCCATATGCTTGTCTGCCAACCTAGTGGTATAAAAAATATACAAGGAGCATACCACCTAACTTCTTTAGAAATTAAGTGATAAAATTGCCTTTAGTCCATATTCAAAAAATTAAACAATTTGGCATTGCCCTAACTAATTAATTTAAAAAATCCAAAAACCCGACTCCGTATAAAATAAACGAAAATTAGAAGAAAAAAAAATTGCTCCAACCACAATTTTGAGGCTCACAGCCGCCATATTGTTTTTTTTTTTGTATTTGATTATAGCCTATGTCACTCGCGTGATTAAGACGAATCTAACACTTCATATGTTGAAATCTGTCAAACGGTTTAGGCTGTAGAGCGTGCCATATAATAAGACATACATACGCTCGAAAAACATAACCCTCCTTCGGCAGTCGGGTAAAACAGTTCCTTTATCGGAGTCGCTTCGGGATAGTGAGTGTGACCGCGTGACATTTCATAGGTGTACGGAGATCGATGTATAAGGTATCAATCACAATATGCTTTTAGGATGGACCTTTGTCAAAGAGCTACGTGAAGTATCCTTTTCGTAAAGTAACGAACGGAAAGAAAACAATAGTGAAGATTAAAGAGATGTGTTTTGTTATGATTTTCCCATCGGTAAATTTGTGGTTACATGTTTGTTGGTTTTATAGATTTACCAGATCTATTGGATGGACTGGGCACGTCATGTATGCAGACTAGTTAGGAAAACTATATGTATGTAGCCTGATTATTGGTATTTGTATGTAACAAGACAGCCCAGCCCTAACCTAACCGAAAAAAATGGTTGTCTGTAAAGTCGGTTTACCGACGATAATTTTAAGTCATAAGAAAACATCGGCCGGTGTAGTGGAAGATAGATAGATGTGTCACAAGCCGCGCTCTCGCTTGCACGCTCGGCTCAGGCGAAACGTGACAATGAGTCATGCTTTTTCGTGCTTGCAGCCGGCGTTCATCGATTTATAAGACGTTAACACGCCAAAACAATCGGAGTATTGAAATATCATGAGAGCCTGTTTCATTTTATATAACAACCAGTCAATCTCAATTCCTAGGCAGGCAGTGTAAGTATTTGTTTATTTGTTTGAAATATATTTATTGTACATAAAAGAAATGTACAATATAGTAAATTATAGGAAAAAGTACAAAGGCGGACTTATCCCTGCGAGGGATACGCCTCTGTACCAGCTAACTTTAGAGTATCTGAAGGGTTTTATGAACATATTAATTAGTGTCTAGGCATAACAATTACGAATGCTTATATTATTTTATATATTGACTGAATTAAATACTATGAATGGTTTTATAAATAATTATGTTATCGATTACTTGATGTAATTTTGACGAAGCTCTTCTCTCTCTCTCAATGAATTGACGAGCTCGGTGGCGTAGCGGTCAATGACGCGGCTTCGACACCAACGCTCGTGGGTTCGATTCTCACACAGGACAAACATTTGTGTGCATGAACATGTCTGTTTGTCTTGGTCTGTGTGTTTTCTATGTATCATAAGTATGTATTTACAAAAAAAAAACACAAGCATCGCTTACTTTGGGGCTAGATGGCGCTGTGTAGATTGTCTGACAATATTATTATTTATTAAAAAATGCAATAAAATTTCGCATCCAGAGGGCACAAGAAATTTTTAGAAAAAAAAATACAAAAGTTATTTTCGAAAGAACAATATTAATTTTAATTACCAGCATTATTGTCTAGTCTGTGCATCTGCATCTGTGTTACCAGTCGATTTTATGCGATGTATGTAGGTATGTTTTATTTAAAATTTAACTTGTAAACTTATTGCTTATTATTGACAAGCTCGGTGGTCGAATGGTTAGCAATTGCCACTTTGAATTCGAGGTCGCGAGTTTGATTCCCGGATAAGACAAAATTTGTGTGCAGGAACATGTCTGTTTGTCTGGGTGTTTTCTATGTATTATATGTATGTATTTACAAGAAACAAATATTTAGGTATAATATCAGTTACCTACCTATCTGTACCCATAGTACAAGCTTTGCTTAATATGGTATTATATGGCAGTGTGTAATTTCTTCAGAAATATTTATTTATTATTTATTGCTTAAATGTGTTTATAAAAACAGAAAAGAAATATTATAAAGACGTCGACTTCATTAAAAGCAGTTTCTTATATAAAAGATTTCGTAACCAAATCTGTTTATGAAGTAACATCCACGCAAAGTTTAACGAGATTATTTTTAAATGTTAATGAATAAAAGACAAAAGTTTCGAAATAAACATTTTATATTCTCCTTGAATATAACATTATTCGTTTCGTTATTTTTAAATTCATCGCAGTGTTATTATTTTTAAATTATACCACTCATTTCCAACGGAAATTTCATTCAAGCGAATTATAAATTTAATCTAAGCTTAGCTTATACTTTTTTCCTGAAACTGTTTTTTTTTTTTTATATTATGCTAATTTGTCCACATTTTGACATTTCTAAATTTATTATTATTAGTTATAATTAAACATTATGGCAGACTATGTAGCTATTTATACTTTTATTTTTTTTAAATATAATTTCAATTTTATATTTATTCAATTATAATTGTTATTGTACAAAAATAAAATAGAGAAAATGCATTGCAAATGAATGACGCAAATTCGATTAATATAAGAAAATATTAAATAAATTTATTCAATAAACTTGCATAGAAAACTTTTGAAGCACTTTATTAAAGGTAAATGATTAATTTTCCAATATTATAAATATATATAAAGATAGTATATATGTATACTAGCTGTCCCGGCGAACTTTGTACCGCCTAACAATCAATGAATGTCGTGGTACATATTAGCTGAACTAAATTTATGATTTTATGGAATTAAAACAATGAATAGTAGAAAATAATAGAGAAGCTCGATGGCGTCATTGCGCGTGTCAGTCTAATTGAACACACAAGTTAAGCAACGTCGACCGTAGCCTGTACACGGATGGGTTTATATTACCTCGAGCTCCTCCGTGATTCGAAAGACACGTTAAGCCGTCGGTCCCGGTTGTTATCATTAGCTCATCTTGAGCTCCTCCGTGCTTCGGAAGGCACGTTAAGCCGTCGGTCCCGGTTGTTATCATTAGCTCATCTTGAGCTCCTCCGTGCTTCGGAAGGCACGTTAAGCCATCGGTCCTGGTTGTTATCATTAGCTCATCTTGAGCTCCTCCGTGCTTCGGAAGGCACGTTAAGCCGTCGGTCCCGGTTGTTATCATTAGCTCATCTTGAGCTCCTCCGTGCTTCGGAAGGCACGTTAAGCCGTCGGTCCCGGTTGTTATCATTAGCTCATCTTGAGCTCCTCCGTGCTTCGGAAGGCACGTTAAGCTGTCGGTCCCGGTTGTTATCATTTAATGACAGCCGTTAAGTTAAGTCAGTGGCCTTTAGGCGGTTCGAAAACACTGGCCTCCGCCAACCCGCAGTTGAGCAGCGTGTTGGAGTACGCTCTAAACCCCTTCGGTTGAGGGAAGACCCGTATCCATAAAAACTGAAGATTTCATAAAAATAAAGATTTCCTTATTGTTAATTTTTTTTTTAAAAAACGTTTTGTTTTATTTTTTTAGTTTTGAAATAGGTTTTATCATTTTGGTGATTTGTAATTGTCATTTCTTTTGATGTTTACTCTGATTTGATTCTTGCGCTCGAACCCCATGGGAAAAGCGTTTTCACCCCTATCGATTTGACATTTTTAAATTTTCATAACAAATCACAGACAACTTTCGCGACATTAAAGTGACACCAATCGATTTGACGTTTTGATATTTGACAACCAATAAATATCGTAATCCCTTTTTCAACTGACACTTTCATTTGTATGGGAAAATGTTTTTTCTTTTATTTTATTTTTTCGAGATTTTTCCAATGTTTTTAAGAGTTATTCTGCTATTCGGGACGGAAACAAATCCAACAAATCAAAAACCATGGCAATCGGTCCAGCCGTTCTCGAGTTATAAGTGTTGTAACAAACACGACTTTCTTTTATATATATAGATATATAAAGAAGTACATAGTAAAGAGAAATTATTACACAAGTATGCAAAAAAATATGAGAGCTGTTTTGGTTTTTTTTAGTTATTCTTATGTTTTTGGGTGTGCTGAATCCGAAATTGACTTTCATTTTGTCATAGATCGTCACGTTTTCTGGTAATGTAGGATTTCTGGCAATGTAATTTTAAACAAGTAATCATTTTAAAATCAGAGATAAAAGACTAATAAAAAATATTAAAATCATAATTGCGTTAGAAAACTTATTGTTTATCTAAAGTATATTCATTAGTAAGCGTTTAACACATTTCTTTTTCGCTTGTGGGTAAGCAACTGGGTGGTCTCTCTGAACCGTCCAACAGCCATCATCGTAACGCTCTGGTATCTTTTTTCCGTCTCCTTAATATCTTGGTGAAATCTTTCACCTTGTTCTTCACTAAATTTTCTGGAAAGTAATCCAGGTGGGAATGATGGAAATTAGTAGTACTATTAGGCAACCTAAATCTTAAAATGCTTTTAACATTCTTTTGACGATTTGTTTGTTTGGGTATTTGTTATTGCCTAAAAATTTATCTATGACCTCTTTAAAGGCAATTCGCCCTTTATTTTTGAGGATCCGTCATGGTTTTGATGATTTGGGGTGTAAGTGGTTCATCAAGATCTTTGAACCAAAGCCAACTTCACCTGCACGCGGTGCACCCTGCTGACTGACAAACGAAGCTCTGGCGAAAAGAGAGGTAGGGAGCGTAATTGTAAGCTACCCGACTGGGGAACGTACCTCCACCTCACAGAATACCGCAGCCAAATAACGGTTCCCTTGAGGGCTGTTGTGTTCCTGCGAGTGAGTGAGGTTACCAGAAAGGAAGGAGATGCTGCGATGGCAGCGGGGGTGGCGGCGCGCGAGCGATATTTTATGTTGCGAGCGTTAATATGGCTACGGTAACCGCTTCAGATCAGGCGGGCCGTATGCTTGTCTGCTACCCGACGTAGTATAAAAAAAAAAAAAAGAATTGTGAATCAGCTATAAGCCGTCTAATATCTGGTCCAACGAAAACACCTTCCTTCAACTTTGCCTCCTCTCGAAGGCCTGGAAACTTTGATATTAAGTGTTTGGAGAAATTTCCATCTCTTGGAAGTGACTTTACTAATTGCTTCATCAATCCCAGCCTTATGTGAAACGGTGGTAGAAGAAGTTTACGAGGAGATACCAAAGTTTCATGCAGGATGTTCTTTTCGCCAACTTTTTGGTCCAGTGATCTGCTCGGTATCTACTATCCCATTGACACAAAAAACAAGGGAATTTGGTAAACCCAGATTGTCAAAATAGTAATAAAAAATGTACCTATTTATGACTTCAAGTTAGTCCAAAAGATCCTTTTTTATTAATTTTAATTTAATTTTGCGTTTTGCAAAAATAACCTGATGTTCTGGATTTTTTCGAGTATTATTTTTAAAAATGTGTTTACACATTGAAAACAGTTGATAACATTCAGACAGCATTTTTGTTCCAGACGTGTGTTATCGTTTCTGTCTTGTATATCGTTTTATTTATATTAAATTTAATTAATTACAAAGTTTTTATTTTATGTAAGTAGGAAGGATAATTGCTTCTGTGGTACCTATGCGTTAGTACTAGTAGAACGCATTCTTTTTTTTCTTTAACAATGACGAAAGGCTAGCCTAATGAGAGTAGCTCTTCACTCAAAGCAAACTGGGAAGAGTTTCGCTTTCCATTTGATGTTAAAAAAAGTTAGGTCCTTACATTGCACCTATTCAATTAGCATTCATAATTTATTATCGTTAACATGAAAAAAATGTGAATTGTTATTAAATTATAATGACTCACATTTTTATGTCAACGTTCCAACCTATTGCATCTACTCGTAATAAAGCGACGAACAATAATTATAATTTTAAAGATAAACACTAATTTATCTTATTTATGGACAAATTTATTCGTTCCTTGTTCATAACTAACATATTCTGCTATGCATGACAGAAAGGAGTATAAGAGAAGTGTAAGCAATATTCTATGCAATATCTAGTAGGTAAATATATCTTAGTTAATTAAATTAAATGGGTCATTCATGTATTGTGGTCGGGAAAGCAGACTAGTTTCGATCTCATACGGGGATCTTCATCAGGGCGAATGTCCAGACGCACACTCCCTCTCTCTATCGTGATGAGAGAGAGAGAGCGTGAGTACATGAATATCATTGCTAGTTAATATTAATATCAATACATTAAATATAATTACAATATTAGGAAACCCTATTAACTGAATTGGTAACAATCTAGACCAAATCTGTAGATGTTTAGAAGTAATGTGTTAGAAAATGATTGTAATTTGTTCAGTTGTCTAAAATATAATAATAAGTATTCAAATATTTACTTAATAAGATAATAATTTCAATTTTTAGATAATTTTTTTTGCACGTTGAATAAGTTTATTTTCAACACACTTGCTCATAAAATGGCTCTAATTTCACCGCAATTAGACACATAATGACACCTGTAATCAATCTGTGACTTTTTCATTGCTATTATTCACAAGTGAGATATAGTTTTTTTTTATTTTATTGGTTCAGTTGAGTTCTTAATAAAGTTTCGATACAAAAAAGATCGTATTCAAAAGTACAAATAAATTAATGTACCTATTGCTTGCTCATTTCATGCAACTTTGTATTTAAATATATCTATTCAACTTGTACGTGTTTAATAAATAAATCTTTCACTCAAATATAAGTTTTGTTTTCTCTGTAATAAAGAAAATTTTAAATCCCCATTTTCTACGCGGCTAAAACGCTATCGGCTAAAAGCAAAAAAAAAAACGAAACCTCAATAGTTTAGTCTATGGCCGATCGCCATTTTTAGATGCGCGCATAGGAAAACTGATTAATTTTTCCCGCCATTGCAAAAAATTTTTCACAACTCATTTTATAGTTTTTCAGTATTATTTTCTTCACAAGTGTGTTGAAAAACGTCGTATGATACACGTGTGTATTGATGATTACCCCCTCGGCTTTCTTAAGACCCTTGCCTAAAGGCTCGGGTCTCAATGACGCCTCAGCGGTAATCACCAACATTACACACTTGTACCATAATGTACTATTATTTGTATAAATTAAATATTTAATAATTACAGCTGGTACAAATAATACAAATATTTAAAAATTAATGGATATAAAAAAAGAAGCTGGCCATTACCATGCTCAGAGAATTGCTATTGCATTGCTAGTCAGGGAGGTAATGCTGCGAGCATTACGCTACCGAAGGGTAACGATTTGCGTGAAATATTTTATTTATATTTTTTTGTTATCTTTTTTTACTAAAATATTGTGTTATTTTATGCAAAAAGAAGTATTTATGAAATGACTAATAAATTGGCTCTACCATCGCCTTAAGTCATCGCATATTGGTCTACTCACATAATAGGTCGAACTCAATAAATCCAGACAACAATATCAACCAGTTATAATGGAATGAAAGCCTCGAAGCACCATTAGTATTCAAGACATATTATGAGAAGATAGTAATAAATAGTATTAAATTTAGCAATATCAGCGCTTTGGTCCCCTAACCAAAGCGCTAAAATCGAATGAAGCATTTTACTCCGCTGAATTCAGCAAGGCTGAATAAAACGTTTCATTATTCGATCTAGAAGTCGTTGTTATTTACATAGAGTATAACATTCGAAAAGAAATGATTCTAGTCAGATTCGTAACGTATCCCCAATGTCATTATTAACATTTGTCATAACGGTAATAATGACTTTCAGACCGTTGCTCATACAAAAGTGATAAGCTGTTAGATTGGAATTAGTATCTTATGAGTATCTGAGACTTTTGTTTAGAAAAAAAATACCTACTTACAAAGTATGGAGTACGGATAGGAATCAAATTTTCGACCAATACATGACATGAAGAAGGAAGTCACCATCTTCAGGTCTACATTCAACGTACTGACAAGCGATACGTCACGTTAATATTATAATTCCTTTGTTATAAAATCATATATATAACTGTTAATTAATTTATAATACATCGCTTATTCAGTACTCAACACTGGTCTTACTACACCCGAAACATAAAGCCTACCATGTACTGGAAAAGTTATTTTTCCGCACTAGTGCGGATCTAAATTTATTTACCTAGCGACCAATGTTCTGGAAGAGCAGAAGACCATGTCGCGAAAAAGTGCCTTTCCATGGCTACCACCAGGAAGTGGAGAAGAGGAAGACTTGGCTGATCACTTGTCTGAAAAATGTCTAAAATGACATGAAGAAACTTGATCTCATAGATGAAGATGCCTATTAGCGGCAAAAATGGCGCCGCATGATTAGAAAAGCCGATCTGTATAACGGGATAGTGCAAGGGAGAAGAAGAAAATGAGCAATATTAAACTTTCACCATGCTTACTGTCAGCTAAAGTGATATTTTGGGTAACTGTAGCGAAAAATACGTAATTATCTTACATGTCTATGCATATGGCATTTCTTCTGATTATAAAGTTACGGGAAGAGTTAAAAAAAGAAAAAAAAAACAAGATGAGACATTTGTAAGTCGGAGTTCAGTAGACAGTAAATATATACATATTCTCTCATGTAGATGGTTTCCTAAAGTTACATGTAGTTATAATACGAAATATAACGAAGTCCCGACGCTTAACGAGTATAACCGCACGTAGTAGTAAAATTAATAACAGAGTACATTATAACGCAGCGCCTTGTGCATTAGAACTAATAATTTAAGTGCACCTGAAAACACATGGATTTAACGCAAAAGTAAATTTACTTTTACAATTATACTCAAAACTAAGGAAGAACTTAATGCCGTCGACGACGCGTCAGGCTAATCGAACACGCAAGTAGAGCAACGTCGATCGCAGCCTGTCCATGGTAGGATAGGACTTTTTTTTATATACTACGTTGGGCAGACAAGCATACGGCCCCCATGATGTGAAGCGGTTACCGTAGCTATATTAACGCGCGCAACATGAAATATTGCTCGCGCGCTGTCATCCCCGCTGCCAACGTAGCAACTCCTTCCTTTCTGGAGACCTCACTCACCCTCAAAGCAATTGCTATTTGGCTGCGGTATTCTGAAGGAGGATGGTACTTCTCCAGTCGGGCAGCAAATACACTGTATTTTACCTCTCTTTTGCCACAGCCTTTTCCGCTAATCGACAGGGTACACCGCGTGCAGGCGAAGTGACCTTTGGCTCTAAAGGTCAAGGTGAGTCACTTACATCCCAAACTATCTAGCAAAGGTATCTAAGTTTTAGCATGACCATATAATAAAAATTCATCGCATACAATTGTCATTAAAAACAAAGTCACCTCCATCGTAAACCCTTTGAAACGTCGCTCTGGCACTCTAAGATAGTGCTGGCGCATTTCCTTTCAAGTTGCATTTGGAAGATAAAACACTAGTGTGACACGTGGCGACATACAAACAACAGATATTTTGAGAGCACTTGGGTAATAGTTAAATTCGCATGCGTAATATATTTTACTTACTAGCCAGTAGTACCAATATAAAAAGTATCACAACTATCAACCAGGGGCCTTACCGCCGATGCTGAAGCCCATTACGATTAAATATTTTCATTCGAAAAATAGGTCTTATGTTTTAGTTATTGATAAACATAAGACCTATTTTTCGAATCAAAGTATTCAATAGCAGTCGGTAAAATATTATTGTTATTGTAATTATTAAGATGTTACTGTAATTATAAACATGTATTGAATATAAATAAATGTACCTATTTCGCAACCAGAGGTGGAGGCCTGGTGGTTCGTAACATAGTATTGTAACAACGTAATGGTAGTGTTGCTAGTGGAGGGTGCTCCGAAGAGCACCAATGATGTAGACACTTGTTGTTGAATATTTATACTACTGGGTTGTCGCTGACCAAGCAATATGCGTCTATGTCGCAGTAAACCATGAAGTTACGGTAAAATATACAAATTAGCCATTGTGCTCTACATACTACAGTATTCTTACTTAACACGATACACCAACAAGTAATTTTTAAGTAAGTAGGTATTCATAATTTGTATTATATGAGTCAGGTTATATTATGATGTACTATTTACCATAATATATTGCTTGTTGTGGATTTTAATAAAGAATTTTTATTATTAAAAAAAGCATGTTCAGCTTAGTAGATAGTGGTCCAGGGTTACTACCAGCTAAGCTAAACAGAAGTGCACAAATTTAAGTTGAAGTTTGATTATTGCAATCAAAAAATCCGATTGGCTAAATCGGCTTCAGGTAAGGCCCCTGATCATCTTCTATCTGCTTCTTTAAAACCGTCAGTGACTGGTCTATTACCGCACAGCTCATACTACTGGAAGTATCGGGTAGAAATTTGACATACAGGTAATGACGTAGGGGTCCGCTTGTTTTCAGAAAGTTTTTACAAAAATCCCATGGGATACCGGAATACGCGTATGCGAAGTCGCGGGCTAATAATAGCTATGTAATAAGTATGCCAGACATACAAATCCGTTCAAAAATTGCCTACGAAGAAGGTAAGATCTTCCATGTCACTACATCAGAAACTTTCATATATATGATACTAGCGACCCGCCCCGGCTTCGCACGGGTGTAATGCTGATACTAAATGTACTACAGAAGGTCTTTGCGCTTTGTCCTATCCAGTCCTTCCCCAGTTATAGGCACACGCCGCCGGCTCCGCGGCCGGTACCGCCACAGCCGTTATGTCCCTGCATTTTAAATGTGTAATATCTTCTAAACTATTCATTTAAATTACATGCTGTGAAGGGCCATATTGATCTATATTAAATGCGCAATGTATTTAAGGTACTTAATTGGATAAGGATTAATTCTGTATTGCTTAAAATCGCTTCGTAAATAAGGCATTATTTCTTGTAAAAAGCAAAGGATAAAATAACGGTTATTGTGTGTTACCACTAAGAGATAGACATATACCATCGCGAACTTTTTTGTAGACCATTTTAAGGTGAACAATACTGTACTACATTATTTTGATCTATCTCGTTGGGTTCAGCCAGCGTTTGCAATGAAAGAGCAAAAAAATGTGTTTATTTACGACATCACATTAGAAACCTCTAAATTATCAGTGTTTTTCTACTATGTTATGCATATATTATACATATAAACTTTCCAGTTGAATCACTCTATCTATTAAAAAAAACCGCATCATAATCCGTTGCGTAGTTTCAAAGATTTAAGCATACATGGGGACATAGGGACAGAGAAAGCGACTTTGTTTTATACTATGTAGTGATTAGGAGCATGTTATCTTTGTACAAATAAGAACATATTACGCTTGGCAATCACAATAGGATTGTATCTCTTATTTTATTATATACAGCATAAGGACGGTATAAAGGTCGTGCCAAGCATACACTGTTATTAGCTTTACTAAAAAGCATATGTGTGCAGTGACTTGTCTTAACGACTGGCATCTAATGACAATAGCCGGGCCGACGGCTTAACGTGCCCCCTGAAGCTTTATGTTTGTTTACATTAATATAATACAATTGATTTTATATTATTTTATCAAATAAACTTAGGGATCCATTATATAGGGCAATTGAACGGATATTTAAGAAAATTAACCCATGTCACAAAGAACCGGATAAGTGCGAGTCGGACTCGCCCACCGAGGATTCCGTACGTAGGATCATTATAAATAGCTGAGGAATCTAAACGCGCAGTTTTTTTCCGAGCTTTTCCTGAAATTCAAGAAAAGACCCCCTATTTTTTAAGATTTAATTACAAAAGTATAGTTTTGAGATTTATTCTTGTACTAGTCTAAAACGATGTTACTTGCCAAATTTCATAGTTCTAGGTCGGCTATGAGTTTTGATTCCTTTGAAATATTCCGTTTTTTGCTGATTAAACGGCCGTATTTTTTTTACGTAAAATTGGAAGGAGTTTGATTTTTTTACAACTTCATGAGAACCTGAGCTAATGGGCATCATTGCGTCCGCGTCGTATCGAAAATACAAGTCAAGCAAATTCGAATGTAGGTTGGTTTATCTCGAGGTTCTCAGTTCTTCAAAGGGCACATCAATCTATCAATCCCATCTATTTACGGTAAATCACACTCAGAAAAACTAGTTAAGTGGCCTTTGGATGGAAAGGGTCTTGCGTCGTCGTGCTTTGCGGTCTTCAAGAAACTCTAGTATCTAAGCAGTGGGATGATCAGTTCTAAGACATTAAATATTTCTGGACAATTTACACAGCGCCATCTAGTCCCAAATTAAGCGCCAAGCTTGAGCTATGGGTACTAGATAACTGATAATATACTAAAATACATTTCTTTTTGTAAATACATATATATATATATCCTCCTTCTGTCTGGGTCAGACGAGAGAGGGTCGTGCTCCTGTAGTGGAGAGTAAAATGACCTGATGATGATGATGATGACGACACATATAATACATAGAAAATACCCAGACCAAGACAAACAGACATGTTCATGCACACAAATATTTGCCTTTTGCGGGAATCGAACCCGCGACCTCGCGAGTCAAAGTAGCTATTGCTAACAATTCTACCACCGAGCTCGTCAACATTATAAGGAAAAGTTGAAAAACGTAACCTTCAATTGGTTAAAGAAAGTAAGTAAATTTGTGAAAGTGTAGCTATTGATGAATGATGAATTAAAACAGGAATAAGACGAGTTGCTAAGAAAGTTAATAAGGCAATCCGTCAATGTAATGTATTGATGGATTAAGGCAAGTATTTTTGGCAGTTTGAATATGTAAGAAGTAAGACAAGTATACTTCCTTTGATTGATAAAAAACAGTGCTACAGTTACAATAATAAAACCAAACGTGAAACCAAACTTTTTCAAATTTCCACAGACATTGGCGGTCAAGCAGCGCATTACGCGATATATCGGTCTATTTGGTGGTATGCGGTGCAATGCACCTACGAATAACTAATATACGAAGCCGCTATCGAAAGGTATGTTCAAAAATATAACAATGGACCTGGTACGTGTGTGCCCATAACACACCCCCTCCGTTTTTTCCAGCGTTCTTTCTTTTTACATGACGCGACCTGTAATAGGTTTTCTTAACACGTTAGCATACAAAATATTCAAATTTCCTTTTAAGTCTCGCATGTTAATTTAATTCAATTCAATCTCTAAACGCCTCACTAAGTCCATAAATATTAAACAAAATGGCGTTGAATGTGGAATTTGGGTTTCCAGCTTTTATATTTTAATTTTATATCATACAGAGCTTCGTTAGGCGTATATTTGCATTAAAATGCAGTCGCGGATATCCAAACTTTACATATAACGTTGAGTATGAATAGAAAATGCAGCGTGGGTATTCACATGCAATCCTTGGCTCTTTCATAGCGGCATTTACTTATTTGATTTGCAAAACCGAAATATACGAGAATGGATCTTTATTTTGGTCTCGTCTCGTGTCGCCGTCAACTCTTATTTAACCCACTGCTGGGATTCGGGTCTCCCCTCAATCGAAGGGGTTTAGATACTCCACCACGCTGCTCAAATGCGAACTGGCAGAAGCCTGTGTTTTTAAGCCGCCTAAAGAATATTGAATGGTCTTATCGGCTGTCATCTATTACAGCAGCCGGGACCGACGGCTTAACGTGCCCTCCGAAACACGGAGGAGCTCGAGTTAAATAAACCCATCCATGGGACAGGTCTACGGTCGACCTTGCTTGATTTGCGGTGATCGGTTAGACTGCCACGCGCAACGACGCTATCGAGCTCCTCTATAAAATATTTCTAAAATTCTACCATAAATGCAATATACATATTATGTAATGTTATATATATTCAATATTCAATGTAATATTGGACTTATTTAAAAAATAAAGATCAAGTCTTGCCACCTTGTTTAACGAAGTCGTGACCCTTGTTTATGGTACGCGTAGTATGTTTCCCATTCATCTCTTTCAACCTCTATGAGATTGAAAATAGTCGGCTTTCCCGACAAATACGTTAGTTTTAATAATCTCTATTATAAAAAATTCTCAATATTTCTGTATATACTACTACTACTACTACAGTATATACTAACTGTTACTCGCGGCTTCGCCCGGGTAGCCATTATTTTATTTAAAAAATCCGTGGGAACGTGATATGCCATTCTAACAATCTCACTCTACAGCCCCTTACCACCATCTATTAATGCGATTCAATAACTGAATAGAATGCTTATTCATACCAATGAATAAGCAACTCTATTTCAAATGGAATAGAGTCGCTTATTCATTGGTATGAATAAGCAATCTATTCAATTATTGAATCGCAATAAGAGATGGTGGTAAGGGGGCAGATCTTAAACTAACCCATTAAATATGAGAATATCATGTCAATCCACTGATTCCTTTCGATGCGAAAAAAAAGACAAACAAACATACTTTTGGGGTATCAGTGGTTCATCAACATCTTTGAACCAAAGCCAACTTCACCTGCACGCGGTGCACCCTGCTGACTAATAAACGAAGCTCTGGCGAAAAGAGAGGTAGGGAGCGTAATTGTAAGCTAACTGACAGAGGAATGTCAGAATGAATGAACCACTTCACTTCTGTGAAGTGCGGTATTCTTACCGCAGCCAAATAACAATTCCCTTGAGGGCTGTTGTGTTCCTGGGAGTGAGTGAAGTCACCAGAAAAGGAAGGAGATGCTGCGTTGGCAGCGGGGGTGGCGGCGCGCGAGCGATATTTTATGTGGCGAGCGTTAATATGGCTACGGTAACCGCTTCATATCAGGCGGTCACCGTATGCTTGTTTACCACCCGACGTAGTATAAAAAAAAACTTTTACATTTGGGCCCTGTTATACAGAATACATCCAACAGGCAAACTATGCTAAATTGAGAGGTATACATAACGAGAAATTTCAAATCGAGCCTTTTTTCGATTATATTTTTTTTTCAGTTACTAATATTTAAAAATATACAATTAAAATAAAAAGTAAATATGTCTATATATACAAACTGAAAACAAAAGCTAAATTAAATTAATAAAATATAAAGATCTAAATAGCGTTATAAAATTCTTCTGCATCTCCGTCAAAGGGAAACGTGGCCAGAAAGCTAGCAGCGTTGCCACGCTGGATTGCATTGCTTATTCGCTGAGCGAGAAATAGGCCAGCCCTAATTATCTCACAAATCGAGTTTTATATATTCGTAACAAATTCTAGTAGTTTGATGACATATGCATCCCAAAACTTATACTGCGTGATATTTTATTTAGCAATGGCCACTTTGACTCCGAGGTCGCGGCTTCGATTCCCGCACATGACAAACATTTCTGTGCATGAACATGTCTGTTTGTCTTGGTCTGGGTGTTTTCTATGTATTATAAGTATGTATTTACAAAAAAAAAGTGTATTTAAGTACATTTATCAGTTGTCTAGTACCCATAACACAAGCTTTGTGCTTAATTTGGGACTAGATGGCGCTGTGTAAATTGTCCAGAAATATTTATTTATTTATTTATTAAACTTTAAATAGCTTTAACTTAAAAGTAACAAAATGTCGGTTAGATCTAGTCTAGATAAAGTGTGGAAGTAAAAATATTATAACATATCTTATTGACATCCCGTCGATATTTTCTTCGGTCTAACTTTTCCCTGGATATTTTCATTTTCATATCTTACACTATTTCTGGTCACATGGGACCCACATCTTACCAACTAAGCGTTCTGTCCAGTATAATAAGTTTATGACTCTGCCGTTGGACTACTTTCATACTTTCCCATTAGTTTCATCTATATTTACTTGCAATAAAACAAACCAGACATTTACAAATACGTATATATCTTTTTATTATGTTTACATATAATAAAATCCTAACTGGCTGATGTCTTTACATTTTTTTAATACTATGTCGGGTGGCAGACAAGCATACGACCCACCTGATGCGAAGCGGTTACCGCAGCCATATTAACGTAGCATCTCCTTCCTTTCTTTATAGTGACCTCACTCACTCGCAGGAACACAACAACCCCGCAAGGGAATTGTTATTTGGCTGCGGTATTCTGTGAGGTGGATGTATTTCCCCAGTCAGGCTGCTTACAATTACGCTCCCTACCTCTCTTTTCGCCAGAGCCTCGTTTGTCAGTCAGCAGGGTGCACCACGTGCAGGTGAGGTTGGCTTTGGTTCAAAGATTTTGATGAACCTCTTACACCCATTACATAGAAGATATAAGAAACATATTATGAGAGGGTTTGAGAGTAATAGAAGCAATTATTTTCTATTGATGCTGATTGACGAGCTCGGTGGTCGAATGGCTAACAATGGTCACTTTGACTCCGAGGTCGTGGGTTCGATTCCCACACAAGACAAACATTTGTGTGCATGAACATGTCTGTTTGTCTTGGTCTGGGTATTTTCTATGTATTATAAGTATCTATGTATTTACAAAAAAAATGTATTTAAGTATTATATCAGTTATTTAGTACCCATAGTACAAGCTTTGCTTAGTTTGGGACTAGATGGCCGTGTGTAATGGCCACTTTGACGCTGAGGTTGCAGGTTCGATCCCCGCACAAGACAAACATTTGTGTGCATGAACATGTCTGTTTGTCTTGGACTGGTCGTTTGTTATGTATTATATGTACTTATGTATTTACAAAAAAAAATATGTATTTAAGTATTATATCAGTCATCTAGTATTCATAGTACAAGCTTTGCTTAGTTTGGGACTAGTGAAAGACTAACCAAAGTATTTTTCTATGAAGTCATACATCAAATAATTACAGATACCTATAAAGTATTTTAAAAAGAAAACCATTATTGTTTATTCCGCTAAACCCTGGTGACTTTTCTACGGAACACTAAGGCATCGAACCCTCTTTAGGAATCGGTACGCTACACCATGGAAACTATAGACTCTGTAGGCAACAGGAAAATGTACCGCGCATATCAATTTCACCACTTATTTTGCCATATTGTAAAGGATGTTTTCGAAATGGAATAGTATTCCATTGCTTACATTCGCATTGGTAAAAACGTGATGACAAAGTAATGTGATCCTAAACATCTTTTGACAGATCTAAGAAATGACATATGTAAGTAGCATATTTTCGGGTGTAAGTGGTTCATCATTAGGGTGTAAGAGCCAAAACCAACCTCACCTACATATTTTGCACTCTGCCGGAATTCTGGCGAAAGAGCGGTATGGTACAGCGTAATTGTAAGCTGCCCGACTGGGGAAGCACCTACGCCTCACAGACACCTCGCAGCCAAATAACAATTTCCTTGAGAGTTGTTATGTTCCTGCGAATGAGTGAGATCACCAGAAAGGAAGGAGTTGCTGTATTTGCAGCGGGGATGGCGGCACGCGAGCGATATTTCAAATTGCTGGCCTTAATATGGCTACGGTAACCGCTTCACATCAGGCGGGCCGTATGCTTGTCTGCCACCCGAAGTGCAGGTGAGGTTAGCTTTGGCTCTAAAGATAATGGTGAGCCAATTACACCCCAGTTAGATTCGTATTATCCACTTATAATATTTTCCCGTATACTCTACATTCATTCAAATGTGGAATATTCCATAAGTCATAATTGTACGTTACAATTCAATTGAATGGTCCAAAGTCGCTTCGATATCGTAGTGGTGGTTCGATATCGTAGAATTGGGATACTGGCCTACTAGTATTCCAATTCTGTACTTCGATTACATTCTATTTCTACACTGGTTTATAAACAGAATATTTGTAATTTTGTTTGTAATGGATAATCTCAAAAATATACTGACCCGATTTTATAAATTCTATTGCTTCTAGAAAGCTATATGCCATCAAAAACATAACTTGTAAAAAAACCAAGTCTCGCAACTCAGATCTTCTACCGTAAAAAGTTATGAGATCCATGTAATATCAAGTCGGTTAATTTATTCAGTCCCTACTTAAGGGACCTTCTGTCTTCAGTTATTACGTAATTACCTAATCTAACAAAATCTTATAGCGACCATATCAATATTAAAAATCTTTTGTGTTTTAAATAAATAGAATGACTGTACGACATGAACAGAATGCGGGGGCACTCCCGTGCCCCCAGATGATTGGCGAGTAACATGCATTGCGCCTGTGCAATGCAGGCGTGAGTAACTAGTAATGAATAAGAGAGCATAGCGAGCGAGGTTTACGACTCGAGTTGAGGTAATGTACATTATTAAGTAAGTATAATACTTGTATGTAGTGTTAACGTTTTTTTTTTTTTATATAAGAGGGGTCAAACGTGCATGTGGGTCACCTGGTGGAAAGCAATCACCACCGCCCATAGAGATCAGCAAAACCAAGGCGTCGCCGATCCGTTGCCAGCCTATACTTATTCCTTTCTTTCTAGTGACCTCACTCACTCACAGGAACACAAAAACCCTCAAGGGAATTGTTATTTGGCTGCGGTATTCTATGAGGTGGAAGTTCTACCCCAGTCGGCTTAAGCTAAAGAAACGGCGACCGACCGATCTGTTGTCAGCCTTTTAAGGGAAATATAGACTCTGTTCTTGTAGGCTCGGTTATGTTTGATATTTTTTCTGACACCAGATGTCGCTAGGTAGGCGTCGGGTCCAGATTGTCAAAATGTACTGAATTTTCTGACAGTGAAACTTTAAGACGACAAGACAACACAAGATGCTATGAATTGACAAATGATTGGACCCTACGCTACAGTGCTGCCAAAAGACCCTCACTGCTGTATACAGCATTTAATTTCAGTTCTCGCTACACTATTATATTATAATATAATAGTATAGCGAGAACTGAAATTAAAATTATTTCTTTGTGTCTGAGCATTAGAATTTCAATGCCAATATGGGCTATAGGAATAATATTACCTTATATTCTGCTCTATAGTCAGTATTATCTCAACATCAACCGCTATTCATCCCACTGCTGAGATACGGGTCTCCCGTCAATCGAAGGGGTTTAGAGCGTACTCCACCACCCACTGACTTGTCTTAATAACTGTCATTTAATGACAACAGCCGTGAACAACAGCTTAACGTGCCCTCCGAAACACGGAGAAGCTCAAGATAAATAAACCCATCCATGGACAGGTTACGGTCGGCGTTGCTTTACTTACGTGTTCGATTAGGCTGACGCGTCAACGACCGCATTAAGCTCCTTCTTATTTTTCAGTATATTTGTAAAAGTCAATTTACTTCTGCATTAAATCCATGTGTTTTCAGGTGCAACGTGCCCTCCGAAGCACGGTGGAGCTGGAGATAAATAAACCCATCCATAAACAGATTATGGTCGACATTGCTTAACTTGCGTGATCAGTTAGAGTACGATTATTAGGCACGCAGCGACTCCATCGAGCTCCTCAGTATTATCTCTGATATTATCAAATTAGAAGACAGATCATGGCGTCGTAACTATACGATTTATAGCCTAATCTAGAGAACATCGAAAAAATTCGCCCAATATCTCGAGTACGTGATGTCAACACATTATGTGCGCTGACGACATATTCTCGTTCCCGGAGAGATTATTTTACGAGCTGTATTAGTTACTCGGGGTAAGGAAAATGTAAGGATGTGCTAAATAACATGCTCTTGACTCCACTAAATTTCTTGCTTTTTTACCACAAACTCATCTGGCGACATCATCTGGCGGATCGGCAGATGGTACGCGGATCCTGCAGCCTGCATAGGCATTTACAATATATGGTGCTGTAGTATAGACATGGACAAGAATCGCCGCACTAAGGGAGGAATCGAGATCCCAGCAAGAGGCATATGTCCAGCAGTGGACCTAAAATAGATGCTGAAAAGAAGAAGAGTATAGACATTACCCGTTTGTTACCTCGATTCTACCTATTACGCCCTTTTTGAAGCACTTTTTTAAAAAGATGGACCAGTTTCGAAATTTAAAATCCCTTCTGAATCGCCTTCAGCTTAGTTAGACGATGGGATCCCCGAAATCTGAGTTATTTAATTTTTGAACTTTGAAATTTCTCGTTCACAGACTAAAGGTCGCGCAGCGAGCGATGGAGAGGGCTACACTCGGGGTTTCTCTGCGGGATCGAATCCGGAACGAAGAAATTCGACATAGAACCAAAGTTGTCGACATTGCCTTCAGAGTTTGCAAGCTGAAGTGGCAATGAGCCTGTCACATCTGCCGAGTAAGTGATGACAGATGGGGGAGGAAGGTATTAGAGTGGAGGCCGCGCGTAAGACGACGAAGTGTTGGGCGCCCTCCTTCTAGATGGTCCGATGACCTTAAGAAAGCGGCCGAGAGCGGCTGGATGCGGAAGGCGGAGGATCGTATCTGGTGGAAAGCATTGGAGAAGGTTTATATCCAGCAGTGGCTGTACTGTGTATCTACATACATGCTGATGATGATGATTTTGAATTGTCACAAATCATTTTTGAGTTACGTTTGCTCTAACTTCGACATTACTCAATTTAAATTTAATCAGAGCCAACCAGCAGGTACGAAGTTATAAAATTTATTACATTCAGCAATCTCACAAAATTTTGTAGGTACGACAAATATACTGTTAATTTGTATTATTTCCTCGAATTCTATGTTGGAGTTTTTACGCCATGGGAAATCATTTTTTACCATTTTTATTCAATCAATCTCGGGCCCTACCGCCGAAGCTGAATCCGATTACCATCGAATATTTAGATTCGAAAAATAGGTCATAAGTTTAAGTTATTAACAAACATCTTTAGCTTAGTCGGTAGAGCTGCATGGTTTTTAGCACCTAAGCTACATACAAGTACCATAGATCTAAATATAAGTTTGATTTTCGCAATCACTAAATCCGATGGTTCCTTCAGCTTCAACAATCAATAATCCACTTCAGCTTAGCCGGTAAGGCCCCTGTTCAGTTTTTCTCTTACAAATATATCGAAAAATAACACTTTTATTAATTTTTAACTAAGACTTCTCTGTAATGTCAGGTTAAATATATGCCAAACAAAATTAAATTAACAAAAAAATCTAATTTATGCTATCATTATTCTTTATACATTTTAATTTTTTCATCAAGTTCAATCAATCATAGATGAAGTTTTGAAATAATTTGAGTTATAATCAGCAGTTCGGGTTACAACACCTGTTTTTATATGACATTTTTTATATAGACGGGTTTGTGATATAGATACCATAGGCCAACATGACGGCAGTAAAAATTAGCAACAAAGCGCGTCTCAATACCTACGCATATTCAAATCCAGTATGCAAAGAAAGAAAAAGAACGTGAACACACAGGAAGGTATTCTATCTACAACTTTTCAATAATTTGATTAGTTTGGACCAATCTGGGACTGAGTGAATGCCGGGCAAGTACCTTGCTTTCTTCTTGCCATAATGGAGGTAGGTAGAACGCATCTATAGCTAAAACATCTTAGTACTTACCCTTGACTGTATATTGACTAAAAAAATATTGGAAAAGACGTGAGCATTTAAAATGACCTTCGTTTATACCCATATGTCTATATTAGGACGGTAAATTTGTTAATGGAGAGCTTACATGACACCCCACTCTGGCGAGCAAACATGGCTTTTACTATACGCAAAGATACTGAAGTAAATGAATAATGGTTATTTTTTTAATTGATGGCGAACAGTTTTTATTATTATATATTCCAGTTTTTTTTGTATACTAGAGGGGGACAAGCGAGCATGTGAGTTATTTAATGTCAACTAATCACCACCACCCATAGAAATCAGCAACGCCATGGGGTCGCCGATCCGGTGCCAGCCTTATAATGCAAACATTGACTCTTCTTGAAGGATCTCATGTCCAATACTGTTGAGGGAAGTTGATTCCACAATTTCACAGTTCGTGGTAGAAAATGTCTTCAAAAGCGTTTTATGATAGATAGTCAATAAATACTGCCAGAACAGATGTAAAAAGTGATTAGAATATAAACTAACGTTCATTAATTTATTATGATAAAATACGAATTCATTATAGTTCATTACCATGGTCTAAGTTTTCTTATATTACCAGCAGTTTTAAACACATTAAATGCAACAAAAAAAATTCAAAGGCGTGCTTGAGAGATTTTGCGTCCCTTTGTGTGTTCTACCGATTGTATAATGGGGTGTGTTCAGAGGAGTTGTCTGACATGATGCCCACGGCCTCCTTACAGTCACATACAGTCACACCGCTCGCTATAGACAGAGAACTCATTCTCACACATTGGAGCCTAAGTGGTCGCGTACTGTGCGGTTCCAGATAAGTTTTATCCCGTGTACTGTCAGGCTGTAGATTGAACTGCCTGTCGAAGTTTTCTCAGGAGACTACAGCATTGGGTTCTTCAAAAAGGGCGTGAAGAGGTTGTTACAGACTTTCATAGGCTACGGTAACTCCATCAGGTGGGCCGTATACTAAAAAGGTATTCAAGTATAGTTAAGAGAACATCAACCTTGACACCGTACCAATTTGTACCGTTCTTATGCTGTACGTAATAAGAGTTACAATCGCATTATGACTGTCAAGCCAACCATGGAAATAGGTCTTAGAAATTCACTAGTAATAAATAATGGAAATTTAATTATATTTACACCCAATGTTTTGCAGTAAGCATTTTATTAGTATTCCATCATATACTGGTAGGTTTCTTCTGGAAATATTTTGTCTATCGTAAGTAAGTTGTTTACGTATTTCATATCTCAGGAAAATTTGGCCTTTTCTCGACGACCGACACACTAATTGTTTTCATTAAAATTATATAGTTGTTGCCTAAGTGTAACTCAACAATATCATTTAAAGTAATTCTTTAAAATAAACCTCTCTTCTTACACTTACTTCTACGAACAAATATACTCGACTGTAGAGTGAAGCATTGTGGAAAGTCTACATCCAGCAGTGTCTACCCAAGACTATCTAAGTACGAGTACATACTACTCGTACATCAAGTATAATTACATACTGCATGATCATTCATTCACTCAAACAAAAGAATTCTAGGATCTGTCCAGTAAGAGACAAAATTTATCCCTTCTTCAGAAAATCATCCCCTGTTTGTCGAGGCAATTAACTAGGGCGCCCGTGGTGCTTACCAAACAAATTCGTACGCCTGCTAAATAGTCCCAGTCAACAGGCTGCAATCTCTAACAGAATATATTTGAATTTAATTAAGCTCCTAAATTGAGGAAATGGGTTAAGTGTCGAGGCGTGCCTTTATAAAAATGTGAAATCACATTTTGTAAAGGCCTGTTCAGATCTAAGAGGTATCTGCTACCGCCATGTAGGTACCCACGCACATTAATATCTACGCTATAAGGTTTTATATCTAGACCATAGGCAAACATCCCGACAGTAAAATTGATTATAAAGCGCTTCATCCTCATAATCAGCATCATATCAGCCCGCATTTGTCCACTGCTGAACATACATGCCTCCCCCCTAGAGAGCCAAACGCCCAGATCCTGAGCGACCTGAATCCATCGACTCCCTACAACTTTCTTCAGGGTGTCGCTTTGTCTAGTGGGGGGTCGTCCCATACTGCGTCCGCCAGAACAGGGTCGCCACTCGTGCACACTTCAACTTGCCTATCAGTGATAGTGAAGAGACGTGTCCTTTCACCCATACCTCCATGTGGCATAGTAAAGACCGACAGAACAAAATTAAACTAAAAATTAGTGTGTGTATATTGTACATACATGTGAAAATACTGCAATTCACGTATTTGTTATTAATTATTATCTTATTGTGGGTTCGTATGACGCACGCAGCAAGATTTCGCATTTATTACTTTTGTGATAATTACATAACATTTGTGTAAAAACAAATATACATAAGAAATATACTTACCTAAAAAAAGTATAGTTTTCTATAATTTTGTATTAAATGCCATTTAGCTAGACATGGCACACAATCTATGATAAATTACTTTTGTTTAAACACAATTTTACACTAACATTCCGTTAAAACTAACAATTAATTTAAAAATAAGTTAAGTTAAATAAGTTTGCGCTTATATACAAAGACCGTGAGTTATTATGATGGAAAAAAATGGTTTTATTCTTTTTCTCGCTCGAATCTACGCGTATACTCTTTATTTCTCTTTTACATGCTGAGTCTTTTGTAGTTTAGCGAAAACTCCTAAATCTATGGTACCACTTGCTTGTTATGGTCACTTGTCCTTCGTAACACTGATGTAGGTAGCATTCGTAGCTTTATTCGTAACGAGTGACCCTCTTATTATGGAGTATTACGGACGACAACATATTGTCTGTGCGTACCTATTTGTATACCGATCACGTTAATTAGGTCTCCAAATTATGAAGTGGTTTGAACTTAATCACCATTAGGTATACTTGAATAGGTCCGGAATAATTGATTTCGACTAAGTGGCCGAAGGCTTCAAGCCCTTAAGTACGCAGGATTACAGGATGTCCTGAACTTCCTTTAAGTAACTCTGCTTAGAGTTCGTTGAATTTGGCGTTATGAGACCATAACGCACGCACAAAGTTTTCTCCGTCCAAATTTTTTTTTGTTGAGACGAAATTTGAGTTATTGAGTTAATCATGAGATAATGGCATAATAATTTCATTCATAAAAAAGGGCAATGTAAGTTGAACATGCTGAGGCACGATTCTGTACGAGAAGTGACGGGTGTATGAATTAATTAAATGAAACAATTAGTGCCAACAAAAACCAACTTAACATTGTATTGAAGAATATGTTTAAAGGGTCTCCCGTACATTCTGCTATACAACTGCAAACGTTAGTTTGTACGCACAAAATTTATGCATTAAATTAAAAATGTCACCATTGAAAGAAAAATTATAGCTCAAAATAAAAATAAAAGAGTATACAATAATCACAAACAGATTAAACTAAACTGAACTAAATTATACTACGTATATGTTACTTATATACGTAGTATAATTTATACTAAGATATGAACATACTTTATAGTAGAAACTTTGCATGTCATTTATGTGTCACCACAAGTGACATGAAAATACTTTATTGTAGAAACTTTACTCACATTTGAAATATGTATTAGTTAAATTACGCGAAACCGCAGAGTACGGTGGTTGTTGACGGAGAATACATTATACCTACTCGTATATACAAATAAAATTATTTGTTCGGAGTTATCTTCGGAACAGCTAAAGTAGGATTTTAACTCAACGGTGATAAAAGACTACAAAGAAGATGTTTTTTTTCTGAATACATAATAAAATCTGAATCTAAAAAGAGGGCGTCCTACGCACGGCCACCACTCTTAATACCTGGGTTATTAATAGATGGTAATTAATAGATGGAGTAGGAACCCCATCTGCCATCACTTATTCGGCCCATCTGCCACTTCAGCTTCCAAACTCTGATGGCTGACACATTTTTTTTTTTTTTTTTTTTTTTTATGTGAGAGGGGGGCAAACGAGCATGTGGGTCACCTGGTGGAAAGCAATCACCACCGCCCATGGAGACCAGCGACACCAAGGGGTCGCCGATCCGTTGCCAGCCTTTTAAGGAAAATGAAAACTCTGTTCTTGAAGGCACCCATGTCGTAGTTGTTCGGAAATACCGCTGAGGGAAGTTGATTCCACAGTTTCACTGTTCGTGGTATGAAATGTCTTAGGAAACGTACTGTAGTAGATCGCCAATTATCAAGATGATATGGATGGAATTTTAATTTATGGCGAGTTGTACGATAGTGGAATTCAGCGGCAGGTATCAAATCAAACAGCTCATCGGAGCACTCCCCGTGATATAATTTGTATAGAACGCAAAGAGACGCTACATCTCTGCGTGTAGAGAGAGAGTCCAGTCGATCCGAGATCATTGGGTCACCGACGATTCGAGATGCTCTTCGTTGTATGCGGTCAAATGGAGCAAGCAAGTACTGGGGCGCACCGGCCCAGAGATGCGAACAGTACTCCATGTGAGGCCGAACCTGGGCTTTGTATAGTTGAAGGCGGTGTCGGGGTGTAAAATACCGCCTGGCTTTACTAATCACACCAATCTTCCTGGAAGCCAGTTTGGCCTTGCATTCCAAGTGATCGCGAAACTGAACATCACTCGATATGTCGAGTTCCCTTTGGTTCTCCGTCTGCAACGCACTGGTTGAAAACTTTAGTCTTCTTTCAAGCATTATGGTGTCTGTGCGGCGAAGATGTTTTTTGTAAATACATACATACAAAACACCCAGACCAATAGATACAAACATACATGTTCATGCACACAATTATTTGTCTTATTCGGGGATGAAATCCATCACCTCGAAGTCAAAATAGCCATTGCTAACTATTTGATCTCCAGGGTCGTCGCAAAAACTAAGAATGATTTTGTTTCTGAATTTTCGGCAAATATGACTTACGCGGCTGTGCGTTTTAGTAGCTTCCTAGCTCACGAACCTCTCCCGCTTAGTTGAACAGTAAAATCATAACTCTGAATGAAGAAGCTGAAATTCCTACTCTGCCACGACCCTTGAAAAGACGATTTCTATGTGATACTGAACCTTCTACTTCTGGAAGCAGTTCAAGTGGTTCAAAAGGCCGCTGTCACTAAGTGCAAGATCAACTGGCAGGAAAACAAAAACCAAATGTGGTAAATGTAACAAATTCATGTGTAATGAACACCTTACAAAAGTTTATGATTCATATACCTAATATGTAAATCGCGCATGAAATAAATATAAATAATAAATAAATATTCTTGGACGAATTACACGCTACCATATAGTCTCAAACTAACCAAAGCTTGTACTATGGTTCCAGATAACTCATATTATACTTAAATATATTTTTATTTGTAAACATAATATACATATAATACACAGGAAACACCCATACCAAGATAAACAGGCATGTTCATGCACACAAATGTTTGTCTTATGTGGGGATCGAAACCGCCACCCCGGAGTCAAAGTAAACATGGATAGCCATTCGACCACCAGGTTCGTCTCAAGTCACAGGTATCGGCTCATTGTGAAATATAAACAACCTGAAGCATTTGCTTGTTAGTTTGGAGTCTTAAGTTTCTACGACGTAACGCTCTATACGGGCAATTTACAGCCTGTGAGTGAAGTTAATTTTGTTGCATGCTACATAGATTTACAGTTAACTAGATACCGTAAGCTATCAAGTTCAAACGCGTCACCGAAGTTTGAAAATCAGTCAGAAATCAACTTAAAATGTACAATTATTTAGACCAGTCTGGATTTTGTATTATTTTAAGAATATAAGAGAGCGAACCCTAAAACCGGAAGCCGTGTGAATGCTTGGCGCGTAGAGGATTAATAATGATATTACATTTTGTAACTGAATATTTTTAAAGGATATAATGTTTGATTTGGAACGCATCCGGAAATAAATACCTTTTAAATAATACATAAAGGTTTTTAAAAAATCTTTTTTTTAGAATTATACTGTTAATCAAGTAATGAAAAATAATACCTTGCTATTTATTTCTCAAAAATTTAAATAATTTTTGTCGCATTTTTTTTATAAAAGGCGGGCACAGATCAGTAAAGTAAGCATGCTCGGTTTTTACACTGTTTAACATTGTAATAATTACAATGAGATTACCTAATACTAAATTATCTGAAGCATGTGGTATCTAGTCCATGTTAAATCTATGACGCTATCAGATAGGCGGCAGGTGGCAGGTAAGGCGATCCGGTGTGATCTAATAAACAGAATTGGAACGGTTACCAGCTAACGAGCTCGCACTCCGCGGAGCGAATAAGTTGAAGAATAATTACAAATTATCGAAGTTACGTAGCGATATCATATAAATGTACACCACTAAGGTGGGAACAAAGAAACGACTCGGATGTTGGTATAATTATGTTGTATGTGGTGACTGTACATATAATTTGCAATAACAGGGTCATCACTGGTACGGTATCTACTTTGCAGAAACAAATGTTGGACCGGATTCTTTCGGGTTATAATTTAATTTCGTTATTTTGGTCCTGGTTAATTTTACTAAGAAATATTACTTTTATAAGAAATATTACGGCCGTTAAAACTCCGCCAACCAGTAATTAACTAGCATGGTAAGCCCTAAACCTTTTCAGTTGACCAGAGAACTATGTCACAGTATAAGTAATAATAACACTACGTGAAGATTGGCCACTACCTGCCGCTTTTTGTATCGACTTCCCCTCTGAGACGAATCTGGAACAGTTTGTATAGCACCGCACACTCAACCACGCTCTGCACAGACGGCATTATTTATGTAGTTCACGACGCAACATTTGTATGGAGTGGCTGGGGTGTGCCTATGTCATAACAGTGCAATGAATAGTGTTGATACAAAGAATATGAAAAATCACGTTAAAATTGGTTCATTATATCATTTCTTGGGAAAGACGTACAATAAAATATACTTTTGTGTCGATCTGTTTGTTTTATCTAAATTGTTTTTTAATTCATCTCTTATGAATACCGGAAAACGTAGCTATGTTTTGTGATACTATGTATATAATCTGTTAAGTATGTTGAAGGCGTTAAAAGGGGGCTGTAATCTTTTTACCTCTAACGACATTCTTGCACTTAAGTAGAATTTGCGAGAAACTCAATTTATTTGAGTATGTTGAATATTTTGCATCGCTTTTTTTGGATCTAAACAGAGGAACAGCACAAATCTAGATAGAGTATATCGTACTCTTCATAGGGCACTCGGAAACTGAAGGAGACAAAAATATGTTTTAAAAATGATTTATAAATCTGTTGGAAATAAGAAAATATTGTTCAGTACAGCTTCGTTTTCAATTGAAATCGTCAATATTTATCTAACTAAAAGTTTTCGATTCCTTTAAAAAAATGCAAATTTAAAAGTATGCAGGCCGCATCGTGATTGTGCATTAAACAGTGTTAAGGGTGTATATGATACAGCGAAAAGAAAAGACTAGATCAACGAAAACGGTTTATCTATGATGTTTAGTTTATGACGAGCTCGGTGGTCGAATGGCCATTTTCACTCCCAGGTCGCGGGTTCGATCCGCGCACAAAACAAATATTTATATGAACGGGTCTCCCCTCAATCGAAGGGGTTTAGAGCATACTTTTTTCGGTATAATCGATTTATTATATTAATATTATGCTACCATTTGGTCATCTAATAAATTAAATTAAGGATTACATAAAACTACACCCCGGCAACTCCATACATATGTCGCGTCGTGAACTACTACCACACGCCGACCACTCCACACAATTGTCGCGACCTTAACTACTACATAAACAATGACGTCTGTGCACAGCGTAAATGAGGGTGTGTGTGTGCAGCCCCATACAAACTGTTCCAGATTTGTCTCAGAGGGGAGGTGAGGTAGAGACGAGAGAGCGGCAGGGAGTGGCAGCACTATTACTTATACTGTGCTACTACATGAACAACGACATCTGTGCATAGAGAGAATGAGCGTGTGTGCGTGCGGCGCCATACAAACTGTTCCAGATTTGTCTCAGAGGGGAGGTGAGGTCGACACGAGAGAGCGGCAGGGAATGGCCATATTGTACATAGTACTATTACAATATTAGTAATATTATTAACAAGGAACTAAAAAAAAAAAAAAATAATTTCGTAAACGTTATCTAAGTACTTAAACTACAAGTATGGTTGAAATTATCGCAAATCAACGTGATATTTTAAAAGCTTTTACTAATACACGATATCATCAACTTTTGTGATAAAAAATACAAGCGTTGATTTATGTTAATTTAAGGAGAAAAAAGGTATTAGAGTGGAAGCCGCGCTTATGACGGCGCAGCGTTGGACGTCCTCTTTCTAGATGGTCCGATGACTTTAAGAAAGCGGCTAGAAGCTAGAAGAAGAAGGATGGAAGCGACTGGATGCGGAGGCGGAGGATCGTATTTGGTGGAAAGTACTGAGGAAGGCTTATATCCAGCAGTGGGTAGATACAGGCTGATGTTAAATGAAAAAAAACGCAGTATAAGATATTCATGGGAAGGCGCTCACTCAAAGCCAACCTCGCCTGCACGTAGTGCGCCCTGCTGACTGACAAATGAGGCTCTCGCAAAAGAGCGGTAGGGCATAGCGTATTCATAAGCCAGCCTGACTGGGGAAGTACCTCCACCACACATAATTCCTTTCAGGGTTGTTGTATTCCTGCAAGTGAATAAATTCACCAGATAGGAAGGAGGACCTTCGCTGCCAACGCAGGAACGCTGGCAGCGAAAGTAGATATTTCATGTTTCGACGTTCATATGGCTGCAGCAACCGCTTCAAATCAGTTGAGTCGTATGTTTGTTTGTCACCCGATGTAGTAAGTAAAAAAAGCTATTGTAATCAACCTAAACCGAAGGGGTTTTGGAGCATACTCTACCACACTGCTCGACTGCGGGTTGGCGGAGGCCAATGTTTTCAATCCGCCTAAAGGCGACTGGGCTTTTAACGACTGTCAACTAATAACAATAGCCGTGACCGACGGCTTAACATGCCCTCCGGGTCACGGAGGAGATCGAGATAAATAAACCCATCCATGTACAGACTACGGTCAACGTTGGTTAACTTGCGTATTCGATCAAAGTGACAGGCGCAATGACGCCATCGAGCTCCTCAAAGTAATTGTAATAAAGAATTATTTGCTTATTTATGAGATCATAGAGCCAGGCATCAGTAAACGTTGAAAAATTACTGCACTGTGTGTGTTGGTGTTGCTAAACTTCCACCGAATTATATCACTAATGTTGTTAACATCTGGTTTAAATAACTAACGTTTCCACCAGCTCTCCATTTCATTTGAATTTTCACTCTAAATATTTAATTCTGTTAAAAACTAGCGGCCCGCCCAAGCTTTCCTCTGGCACAATTTCCCCGTTTCTATCTCATTCGTAAAATCAAAATAAAATCAAAATGTATTTTTTGTGAAACACGATTTTTGTGAATTACGAGCTCGGTGGTCGAATGGCTAGCAATGGCACATTGACACCGAGGTCGCGGGTTCGATCCCCTCACAAGACAAATATGTGTGCATGAACATGTCTGTTTGTCTTGGTCTGGGTGTTTTCTATGTACTATATGTGCGTATTTACAAAAAAAAATGTATTTAAGTATAATATCAGTTATCTAGTACCCATAGTACAAGCTTTGCTTAGTTTGGGACTAGATGTAGGCAGAGTGTAATTCGTCCAAGAATATTTATTTATTTATTATTAAGTACAGTTATAACAAGTAGTGTATCACTATACCCTGTCCTTGTGGGCATACAATAATTTGAAAAATGTTTATATAAATAATAATATTTAGGATGTCAATAAAATTCCGTCAAATTATCGTCTAAAAATATCATTTCACTAAAAGTATTTTAATGTCACAGGATACAAAACTGATGCGTTGATTTCACCTGAAACTACTCCTCAGAAAAACTTTACTACAACAAAAATAAACCACCTGAAAGCCTCTTTGGAACTTCAAGAACAGTCCACTAATTGAATAGGTTCTCTAAGTGGCGCACACAAAGAGGGATTTCAGCATTTTCAGCACCTACTGCTGTATAAATAAACAGATGTATGAAAATGTTTTTATCAGATGATTTATCCACACGTGTTACGTTGTATGCGGTAAACGTCATCATTTTCAGGCATTCATCCATCACCCAACTCTTTCATTCACAGTTCACTCACCCTGAAATATACATAGGAACGTTACAGGTATATGAAAAGTGCCGATATGGCAGATTCGTGCCCGGTATGATGAAGTATTAAAGGTCTATAAATAACTATATACTCATGAATTACTATTCGCGATATCGGTGAAAACTTCTTCAGTTTTTCTAAACGAGTAATTAAGGTCAAAGAATGAAATATCGTAGCAAAAATAAATGACTCCGACTCTTGTGTCGCGACAATAAAGGAAAATATTAAATTGATCCACAAAAAAACCTGATCGCACATCAAATCCTGCATTTGATGCGCAAGAAGTATTTTTTGATGTACAAAATAGGTTAGGTTGTATTTATTTGATGTTACGTTAAATAGTATCCTATCTAAATAATTCGTGTTATTATTGCTGCTCTACATTTAAGGTTTAAAGAATTTATTCTTAATAAAGATTAGAAATAATCCACTTACATAAATATTACTTATTATAAGCTTAGTCTAGTTCACATTTCTATGGTGAAATCACTAGTTTTCAATAATATAATTGTGTAATTGCGACTTAAATCTGTTGAAAGAGTCTACATCCTTAGTCCACAGAAAGTAAACTTAATATATAAAAATTTCGTGTCACGTTGTTTGTCCACGATGGAATCTAAACTACAGAACCGATTTAAATCAAATTTTGCACAGGTGTGCAGTTGGATAGTTTTTAACTCAATTTTAAAACAGAAGCATTTATAATTCTCTTTAACATAAAGTTATTTTGGATTGAGTGTGGCTTAGTAGTATCTTTAGAGCCAAAACCAACCTCACTTGCACATGGTGCATCCCACCGGCTAGCAAAAGGGGCTTTGGTGAAAGAGAAATAGGTCAAGTCGAGCCTATACTGGTGTAATCATAAAGATTTGATAATAATTGATCTTTAATTTGTTGGATTTGTTTCTGCCCCGTATAGCAGAAATAACTCTTAAAACTCGGAAAAAATTACGTAAAAATATTTAAAGGCGATACGAAGCTCGCCGGGCCAGCTAGTTTATTATAAAAAATATAAGAAAACAGTATAAATTATTATTAACATATCTTTCATAGATGCTCCACTCCTATTGGTGGTATATAGCTTCCTCGGTAAATGGGCTATCCAACACTAAAACATTTCTTTCTTGATTAGCGGCTTCAACCAACCGAACGAACAAACAATCTCTTCAGCTTTAGCTTTAAGAAACGAGTAAAAAGGCATTTCTTCCTCAAAATTACTTTTTATTGTTATTGGCGACGATAATTGGATTGTATTACCCTATTTTGTCAGTCTCGTTTGCCAGTCAGCAGGATGAACCACGTGCAGGCGAGGTAGGCTTTGGCTCAAAGATGGTGACTTAGATCAGTATATAAACATTCAAAGGTTCTAAATCTATTAGAATTTTGATATTATTATGATAACGTCTTATATTATATATATATATATATATATATGTTCATGTATTACACATATACATGAACGCCGCGCCGGCTGCTCGCACGAAAAAGCGTGACTCATTAATTACGTTCCGCATGAGCCTAGCGTGTAAGCGAGAGAGCGAAACAAGTGCGCATCTGTCTCTCTTTCACTCCATCGGCCGATGTTTTCTTATGACGTTATCACGTAAAATTATCTTCCGTAAACCGACTTTACAGACAACCAACTTTTTTAATAAATTACCTAGCTTAATAAATGACCTGTTAGATTTTTTCGTCATTTCAGTAATATATTATCATTTGTAACTAAATTAGTCGGGTATGTAAATTATAAGCGCGCCGAGGGCGCACAACAAAATTTTGCATTTCCACGGTGAGAAAATCTGCTTTGAAATTTTAATTTCAGCAGCCGTTAGTCGTGAGCCCACCATGTAATCAAGAAATACTTTAGGGTTCGCCTGTAAAAAATATACCTAGTTTACATTTTTTTGTAGGAATTTATAAGAGTGACATTCAAGTTAAGAGGTTAAGTACTAGGGTGCTTTTATAAAGCGACTCGTTACCGGTACAACTATTATGTAATCTGTGCCGGAACCGACATTAGGTATGTCAAAATAAGTCTATAGTGTAAAGTACAGAATGTTTTGTGTTCACAAAAATCGGCTACATGTACGAGTAAGCAGGTATACTCGTACATGTAGCCGATTTTTGTGAACAGAAAGCATTCTGTACTTTACACTATAGACTTATTTTGACATACCTAATGTCGGTACCGGTAACGAGTCGCTTTATAAAGGCACCCTAGTATTTACATTTTACTTACATAAAGCAGGCTCTTTATGTAAGCAGCCTTAGACTGTACGCGAAAAAAAAATTATGTGAAATGGAGTGAAACTATGAAAGGGAAGTGATCAAAAATCGATCAAAAATTATCGACAAAAAAAATTTCAAAATTTTTTTCATGAATTAAGATTTTTACTTTTCACCAAAAGACAAAGTAAGTTAAAAAGTCTATAAAAATATTTTTTCTTTTAATTATTTTTAATTTTGCCTGTAGATAAAAACGGCTCTAATTACATCCAAATTCAAATGTACTCTTTATAATGATCACACTGTATTTTCAGAGATATTTTAAACTTTTTGTTTCGGCGAAGCACAATATTCATTATTTTGTTTTCAGTCTGTCAACATCTCTATTGAATGAATGAATAGCACTATGCCACAAGTCAGCTATTGTGAAACGAGCATGGTTAACAACCAACAAGTTCTGAGATGAATGAACAATAAACTCGCTTCTAACTAACCGCTAACTGTACTAACGATTCATTTCATGCTTGAAAGTAGTCGTTTGCTGTGAAATGAGACCTCGCTATTCTTTTTTAAGCAACGTTAACCGTAGCCTGTCTATGAATAGGGTATATTTATCCCTAGCTCCTCCGTGCTTCGGTGGCATGTTAAGCTATCGGTCCCTGCTGTTGTCATTAGATGACGGTCGTTAAGCCTTGTCAGTGGCCGATGGGTGCCTAGAAAGCACTGGCCTCTCCCATTCCGCAGTTCAACAGCGTGGTGAAGTATCTCATAGGGGCCTTTGGGCCTTACCGTTTACCAGTGAACTTTGCATGCAAAAATTCCATGGTAATCGGTTCAGGCTGGGCGATACGTGCCCAGAGGTCGGACTATCGGTAAGTAACAGTCTTTTTCCTTTCACTTTCTACACCACAATCAGTTTCTCCATGTTGTCTGGATTCCGCAGCCAAATAACAATTCCCTTAAGGGTTGTTGTGTTCTTGCGAGTAAATGAGGTCACCAGAAAGGAAGGAATTGGCAGCGGGGGTGAAGGCTCGCGAGCAATATTTCACGTGGCGAGCGTTAATATCGGTAGCCGCTTCACATCAGGCGGGCTGTGTACTTATCTGCCACTCGACGTCTTATTATGAACTTCATGGTTGTAATTAAATGGTGTCAAAGTCCCTATTATCATCATAGACAAGGTTTTCACTACACGTCATAGTACAGATTAATGAAAAAAAAAATGTCAGCGGCGAGACACAAGTATGTGTGACATAGCTTATTAGGAGATACGTTATCGTAGAACAACAAATCGGCCAGTGTTATCTGAGCCTTGATTGAGGGCACGCTAATATGATTACTGCTAATAATGTCACAGTCACTGAGTGCTTCACTAAAGGGTATGATCCTGTAAGTAATGACACTAACAATTTACGACCTGATATTACTAAAGCTGTTAATATTATTACCATGGTAATGTTATTTTCTGTCTTCGAAAAATCTATATAATAATAAATAAATATTCCTGGACATATTATACAGCGCCATCTAGTCCCAAACGAAGCAAAGCTTGTACTATGGGTACACATAACTAATATGAACTACATAAATACTTTTTTTTATTTTTGTAAATACATACGTAGGTATAATATACATAGTAAACACCCAGACTGAGGACCCGGAAAGGGGCTCGCGGAGGCCAGTGTTTTCTAGCCGCCTAAAAGCCACTGACCTGGCTTAACGACTGTCATCTTATGACCGAGGAGCTCGAGATAAATAAACCCATCCATGGATAGGCTACGGTTGACGTTGCTTAACTTGCGTGGTCGATTAGACACGCGCAACTATGCTCCTCATGATGCCATTGGGCTCCTAATGGCGCCATTGAGCTCCTCATGACGCAATCGAGATCCTCTATATTATATTACGTATATGTAGAGTTGGAGTATTCATGACGCATTTCCCAAAGCAAAGGTCAAAAATGATACTTTTCCAATATTTTTCCTATTATGTGTAACACCCAATAACTGTCGTACATGAATAAGATTGAAATATACAAATATCGTAACCGGCGCTCGGTGGATTTGAGGGATATCTTTACGACGGTTTAAACGTGACTCAGAATAATTCGTGTTACTTTTTTCTTCTCTTTTCATATATTCAGATAAGAGAGGAGCTCGTATTTGTAAAAGTACCAATTGTTACATTTGCCGGTTTCGATTGGTGCTTTATTTCTTTTTCCTAAATGTTCAAATTCCTTCGTGGTATCGCCAATTAAAAAAAAAATGATCTATTATGTAGGTATATATCTTAACAATTTTAACTTACTCGTAACTTATAACAATGCATATATTACTTTTTTATTATTTTATGTCATATTGTATAATATACAATATGACATGTAATATATACTATAGTACATACTAAACATGTTACTAAAATAAATATTATGTACCTACGTATAAAACACAAATTGACGCAAATGCAACAGTACATCGATTAGGTTTGATCACGTTTGATACAGAATTCTGTGCTTTTACAGAGGTAGGATAAATTTGCTTAGTGCAAGCTAACAGTAACATTTATTTTGCTTATAATGATGAGTACCATACCTGTGAGGGTTCTAGTGATAAAGGGATGGGGGGCCACCACGCATTCCTGCCACCGTGTCTCTTGCAACACAGTGCAGATACAGTCCCGGGGCCAAAACTAGGGCTGCCTTGGAACTCACAACGAATTTAATCATAAGAAATTAGTAGGAGTAGGATGCCGCCAGCTATATAGCAAATAAGGCATTGAAAGCCTAATGAGATGGCTAGTCAAGTGAAATTCAACTACCGTACACCACGGATTTTAAATATTTAACACAATTGGGAACATAAAACAATGAGTTTGTTACCTAATACATCGATTCCAATAAGATGAATTGCAAAATCGTCTGAACGTTTGGTAATTCCCCCTTGTTGCTACCAAATCAGAATAGTATACTACCCCAGATACAATATGTAAGGAATTCAACAACAACAAGGTTCATGTGATAGAAAATACATCAAGATCTCTAGTGATATATATTGATATTTTTGAAACCATAACAGTACCGCTAGCACAAAATAAGTACATCAAACCGCACGCAGACGCGTACGTAGTTCCGCCAGAATGGGGTTCAGAGCAAGGGCTCCAGTGATACGCTCCAAACTTTCCATCATAGATTAACAATTGGTCCTTCGACTAGATGCCGCACTATCTAAAAACAACAGCTCCATGAATGCGGCAACTCAATATTGTAGTGTGCGTAAAACGATGCTAGTGTGCGTGAAGAATTGTATTGAAACTGATGTGCAGAGATGCTAGTGTGCGTGAAGAATTGTATTATAACAGACTCGGGTACGCCGAGTTCGGCGTAGTATTTGTTGCCGCATTTTACAAGTGCGCCGCGGCATCTAGTCGAAGCGGAGCGGAGACCAATTGATAATCTAAGCTTTCCATATTGGCAACGGTGAATCGGAATCATAAGGTCGGAACGATTAAGAACCATTAAGAAGAGAATTTTCAGCGATGAGTGGGTGCGAGCCTGTGATGTGCGGATCCGCGTGGTATGTCACTAGTGCTGTGACGCACCCAAGCATTTCGTAAAATGACTAGGCGCGTCATATATGACGTACAAATTCTAATAACATTGTATGAATGCGAAGTATGAATGTGGTAATAACGTTATTGATGCCATATGCCTTGATATTCATATACTTTTATTATCCTATAACATAACGTATCGATAAAATGGAATTTATTTGTTAAGATAAGTTTTTGCGTGTGAGGTGGAGTTGCTTCCCCCCTCGGCCTCGGGCAGCTTATAAATACCAGGTACCCTACCTCTTTCTTGCCAGAGCCTCTTTCGCTATTCGACAGGGCAGTTTTTGTCTTTAGAAGTCTTTAGAACCAAAGACTGCAACACTTGCAGTCTTTGGTTCTAAAGATTGTGGCGAGCCACAGCCCACGCCCGATGCGTGCCGGACGGTTTTCATTTGGTGATTGCACGGCCTCTATGAGTCGTACTAAACTTGCACAGTCTATAAAGACGTATCACTTACGTAACTATCTATATTACTCATCAAATTATGATTTAGACCACCTGCGTCATTACAGAAGTCGAAGTGAGTTAGGGCTGGACTACAGAATAAAAAATAGTTGGCATCATATTTTGAGAAGTAAAAAGTCAGTTCGACGTATTAGTTCTCAAAATATGTACGTTTTCTAGGTTCTTCTTCAATATTTAATTAGTGAGTGGTTATTTATCATCACAGCAATACTTTAACATCACAGCATCAGGGCCATCAGTAATGTTGATCAACTAACATCATGCAGACCTTTATTTAAGGAATTAAACATTTTGACAGTCCCCTGCATGTACATTTTTGAAATTTATGTTTTCGTTAAAAACAATCAACTTTATTTACGAAGCGGCACGAAATTAACAAATATAATCTCAGGCACCCTAACCGACTCAATATGCTCCCAATGACTACAGCGGCATTTAGCAACAACAGTTACCAAATGGCTGTTAGAATATATAATATACTAAACGACGATATCAAGTCTCTGTCTTTACGTAATTTTAAAATAAATCTAAAAAACTGGCTAATAAAACAATGTTTTTATACAATTGACGAATATTTTAAATTTAATAACCACAAGACATTCATTTAATAATTTTATTTGTTATTATGCAGCACTTATAAGTTTTGCATGCCAGTGTCTGGTAAAATGTGTGAAACTAGTTATTTTTCTTGACATTTTTAATATCGATATTATGTACCACATTTTTAGCAAAATAAAGATATTGTATTGTATACTAATCTCAATACAACTGTACATTTATTTTAATGTTGACTACGTTAAATTTAAAATACTCATATTTCGACCAAGACGGAATTATTTCAGAGGCATTTTGTAAGTAAATGTAATTGTATAACTTATCGTTTCTTTGATGCTAGTTAACTATGAATAAATGCATATGCATATTTATACCAAAACTAATTGACAAATTTTGATCAAAAGCTTGCAAAATTATGCATCTCGTTTCTTTGATGACCAACGAGGTAGTTCCGAATTTTGATTAACGCGTTCCTAGTCCACCATTAAAAAGACAAAATCTTGAAGTCACTTTAACATTAAATCCCTCTTAAATTAGTTATATTGAGCTCTTCTCGGTGTTTTTAGAAGATAACTAATATTCCCAGAAGTCTCTAGGTCGATTTTTCGATTCCATAAACCCTGTAAATTTCTTTTGTAATCGAAATCATTAGAGATTATTTGTGACATCGCAAAGCCATAAATATTTAAATAATATGTTATACACAATATCCGAAATCTAGGCGCTTCTAGGTTTGACCAGCTATAAACGTATGCTTGTTTGCCACACTGGTGGTATAAAAAAAAAAAAAAAAAATCTCGAGTCGCCGTCATCACCTCTAAACCACTGTTGATTGCAAAAAAAGTAGTAAAAAATAGTTTTGAATAAACACATTGGTCAAAATTACTTTTAACTAAATTATGCAGACAAAAGTAGTTTTGACCGAGTAGTCGGTTCGGTTAGGATAAGCTTGTGACCAACAAACGCCGAGCGAGCAAAGCAAGCCAGGCTTGACTTGCCTTTGGAAAGAGAGGTGAGGTCTTCTTCCTCCTTGCTCCATCCCACTTTAGGTGGGGTCGGCTATCCTAATTTTGTGGCACCAAGATAGCCTGTCTTGAGTTGTCGGATCGGGCAAATTTTCCATTTGCTGAAGTTCATGCTGGTCCAGCACGTTAACAAGCGACGGCCTCTGTTCTTTTTTCCCCTAGAGGGAGGTGAGGTACCCGAGTTTTAACTATTCAAACCTAGGAGCGCCTACATTTCGGGTATGGACTATAACAATTATACATGAAATTGCTCTTAGTATAGGACTTAATCGTTTCACACAATAAACATTGGTAGCTGAATTACGTCACTTCAGTTTGCAATGAGCATTTGCAAATGCAGTCCGTCGGCACGTCAATTTCACCCACACCGACATTAATTAGTTACCGAAGGCCCTTCGTCAATTCGAAGGGATATGTCAAATTGAATTATCGGAGTGATTTAGGACCTGGGTACCGAACCTAGGGTAAATAGTTTTCAAATGAATTTCGTTATCAGAAACAATTGGACTAATTACAATGTAGAGCATTGAAGGTGTAAATTTTATGTACCTTCTTGTTAAGAGGCATTGCTAAGAGAGGAAGTCAATTTCCAAAAACTTCCTACTCTTACTAATTGCTTCTGATTAAATTCGTTGTTAGTTCCAAGGCAGCCGGAGTTTTACCCCCGGGACTGCAATGGACTTCACTATTCATTGCCTATTTCGGTGGTCGCCACTGTTAATCCTAGCTACACAGGAGACACAGTGGTGGGAATGTGTGGCGAGCCCCTCGTCCCGTACCTTCTTGTTATAGAAATTAGGGAGTGAGTACCGTAGCAGATGTAGGGAGTAGAAGGTTCCATATATTCCTACTGGTAGAGATAATAAAAAATATTCCAAGTATCCCTACCAATTGGAATATATTGTAGGAATATATGGAATGGAAGGAGTGACCGATATAGTCCTTAAGATCAACAGGTTGAAGTGACAGTGGGCAGAAATGGTGAAGCCGACGGAGCAATAAATGTAGCTTATTAGAAATTAGATGGACCCATGATCTGTGGCCCTACCGCCGAAGATGAAGCCGATTACCACGGATTTTTTTAATTCCAAAAATTGGTCCTGGGTTAAAGTCATTAACAAATATTTTCAGCTTAGTCGGTAAAACAGTAAGGTTTCTACCAGCTCGGTTAAACATAATTAACAACAATCTAAATAGTAGTTTCATTTTCGCATTAAAAAAATCGGCAGCTTCGGCGGTAAAGATAAAGGTAGCTGATAAAGATCTCAGGAAGCCTATGGATGCAAATGGCAGAAAATCGATCATTGTGGAAGTCCAAGGAGTAGGCCTATATTCAGGGGCAACATTTGGCGAAAATGATAATGATGACCTACTTAACTACCAAGTTTCATCAAAATCGCATTTGCTATTTGAAGCATTAATAAAAGATTTAATTAATCAGAAACCCAGAAAGATCGTAGGTCTGTCCGGATCCAGTGCCCTACTGACGAAGCTGAAGATGTACCCATCGGATTTTTTGATTGCGAAAATTACACCACTGCTCAGATTTGTGACAATTGTGTTTAGCTAAGCTGGTAGAAACCCTGAAGTTCTACCGACCAAGATAAAAATAGTTGTCAATAACTTAAACCTAAGACCTATATTTCTCATATCTACATCTCTTACCTATATTCCTCATAGGGTATCAAAATATTCGATGGGAATCGGTTTCAGCTTAGACGATATGACCCCTGGTTACAACGGTTGTACCCCTCATCAACTTTACTCTATTTATTAGGTACACATGTTTCCGAACTGCGTTATTAAACTAATATTTGGGTGATCAAGACAATTAAATATAAATCGTAATTAGTAGGTAGGTAAATGGCCTTGTGGTTTCTGGCAGACTAGAGTAGAATCACTCCTTGGCCTGGCCACTGGCTCTGACCAGCGTTGTGAGTGTAGGCCAAATCCTCGTTCTGTCTGGGATGGACGAGAGAGAGGGTTGTGCACCTGTAGTGGAGACTAAAATGACCTGATGATGAATTAGTAGGTAGAATAAGTTAGGCTTGATACATTTAAATCATGTTTAGTGAGAAGTTTTTATACCTACGTAATGGGAAGTTTTGTTATGGTTGTTCGATAATTACCCCCTTAGAGAAGTAATAGAGAGACCATTCAATTTCCGATATGTACAAAGTTTTCCATTCATTTACAAGCAAACTACTGGGAGAGCCATCAAAATACAATTAAGTATCCATATTAATTTAATTGTCTAACAGATGAATGTTGCACCAAAAACATAGAATCATTTTTTTTTTCCGGCTCAAATTTCATGATTCAGCATGGGTTCGATATTTATATTTTTTTTAAGCTATTGCATAGCTTCTATCGCGGGCCTTGAGCGCGGGGACCGAATCCAGAAATTCCGTAACGAAAAAACCTCACGCTCCCCACTCCGACGGGCAAGGAGGTGTGGCTTGAAGGCCGTGCATCGTCTAACGTCGTTTCAGTTCGGCAGTCTTCGACACGGCGTTGTGTGCGTGCGATTAGACGTATTGTACGACTCTACGAAACTCATTTTATTTATTTAATAATAGAAAAATTTGTTTTCTTATCGGTCACCACGCTCAAAAAGTGTAACTTGAATTAATATCAAAGAAAAAGCAATACTGCATGAATAAAATAAATAAATAAAATTATAATTGCATAAGTTGATATAAAATGCTATGCAATAGCTTTACCGCGGCAGTCCCCGAGTGCCACACGTCTTTTTTTTTTTCAGCTATTGTTTGAAAAATATTTTTATATTTTATACTACGTCTGGTGGCAATGATTACCGTAGCCATATTAATGCTCACAACAAGAAATATTGCTCGCATGCCACCCTCACTGCCAACGCAGCATCTCCTTCCTTTCTGGTGACCTCATTCGCATGCAGGAACACAATACCCATGTAGAAAATGCGTTTTTCATGTTATTTTCTCTATAAACAGTGTATATAGTTCGTAAGGTTACAATCTACCCTACAGCAGTTTACCATCAGGGCCATCACTGACAGATGGGACCAAACATAAAAGTACACTGCGTACTATTAATAGTAGTATATGTGTAAATAATAAACAAAAGAAAACAGCACTATTATCAGGATTATTAAAGAAAATTATATACTTATTATTAAAACATCGGACGCGCTGCATGCGCCACCATAGCGAAATTTATTTACTTTATTTATTTTGGCCACTTTCCCGAATTGATATCGGAAAACCAAGGTCACATAACTACTTTTTGATGCTCTACACGAAATTTTGAGTTTCATGGCAATGGACGGACAGACAGAACGACCGGACGATTTTATAAGCTCAATAAATTTCGCTGAAAATAATGAAAAATTATAAATTCTATTATAAATTAATATAATAATAAATATTCTTTTGGAATTTGTTTAATTATGTAAGTATTGTTATCAATATGTAGCTTTAAAGAGTGGGCAATAAAACTAATAATAACTTTGAAAATATTTGCGACATCACAAAACGTTTCTTCTTCTTTATTTTTTTATCTGTTTTTGTTGATATACAAGTGCTTTTTTTGTGATTATTCTAGTATTTTTACATTACATAACATGCAAGTAATTGTTAATACTTAGAAAAACAAATTGAGGAATACTTCTTTCAAATAGTATAAAACATGTGCGAAAATACAACACACTGACATTGTAACGTCATAAACCGAATTTCAGGACTTTTTTGGCGTGATAACGTCTTATAAATCGATGAACGCCGGCTGCACGCACGAAAAAGCATGACTCATTGTCACGTTCCGAATGAGCTGAGTGTGCAAACGCGGAGCAAGCTTGGGCTTAGATTATCAATTATTGGTCTCCGCTCCGCTTCGACTAGATGCCGCGGCGCACTTGTAAAATGCGGCAGATACTACGCCGAACTCGGCATACCCGAGCCTGTTGCAATACAATTCTTCACGCACACTACCATCTCTGCACATTGTTTTACGCACACTACAATATTGAGTTGCCGCTTTCACGAGCTGTTGTTTTTAGATAGTGCGGCATCTAGTCGAAGCGGAGCGGCGACCAATTGTTAATCTATGACCTTGGGCTTATGACCCATTATCTCTCTTCCACTTCATCGGCCGATGTTTTTTATGACATTATAACACAAAATTATCGTCCGACTTTACAGACAATCAATTTTTTTTATACAGAACGTTTAGAAATTAAAAACATTAATTTTATAAGGTACCCATGTTCTTGATACATTTCGCTTGGTAAACAGAGTTGGCATATGAATAAATCTTTCGTATTTTGCCGCCGTAGCCGAAATGAAAATTGGTGGAGAACGCTTGAAACAATAACAAATGTGTGCCGAGGGAATTGATAATGAAGATTGATGTACACGATCACAGACACGATGACGTAACGATAATGGCTTGTTTAACTTCAAAACGGTTATTCTGAAGTATTATTCGATAGTATACCAAAAACGAAAAATACCAAATTCGAGATTTTTGGCATTTTGCGAAATATTAAAATGTAAAATGCCGAAAATGGAAAATACCATTTCGCTATTTAAAATAAATGGTACAGTTACGTCATTCTTTATACCACTAAGGTGACAAACAAGCATACGATCCGCCTGATAGTAAGCAGTTACCGTAGCCTGTAACACCAGAGAGCATCACATGCGCGATGTTTTCTATTTAATGAGATTTTATTTTGTTTCAACGGGTATAAATTCCTACTAATAGTATAAATGTGAATTTGTTTGTTACATTTTCACGCTGAAACTACTCAACCGATCATCATAAAATTTTGTACACATGCTCTCAAAGGCTTTAGGAAAGACATAGAACACATTTTATAAGAAAAAAAAGTAAACGGGGGCATAGCCACGGGTGGAAGCTAGTAATGGAATAAATAAGCAATACTCTGATATTAGATTTTTGACTAAATAGGTTTAACGTATTACAGTTATAGATAATCGAAGTGGTACCTATTACATAAAAGATTCCTAAAAATTTTTATGGCTTGGTATGTGTCTGTATAAAAGCCAGAGATCATCAGAGAAACTCAAGATAAAATATCCATCCTTTAAAAGGACAAAATCAGTATTTAAAAGGAAATCGTTACTGACTGATCTATTAAGGCACGGCTCAAATCACTGGGCGAATCAGATTGAAATTCGCTATACAGGTAGCTATTATCAGGCACAGTAAGTAGGAAAAGATATTTTGAAAAATTTCACGGTATACCGGGATACGCTCATAATACGTCGCGGACGTAAGCTAGTTCATCCAATAAATAGGATACGGTCACGTTGCTTGACTAACATATTCAATTAAGCCGGCATATAATTAAATTAATGGTATTTTGATAATACATAAATTCAATTTATGGATGAATGAGATAACACAAATTTCACAATGAAATCATGAAATTTCATTTCCTTTAAGTCCGTTACGGCCATACATCACAATATCGGCAGCTTGGGCTTTTAAACCCATGTTAAGTGAAACCGTTCACAGTATAAGCTCCCAATCCACTGAACAAATCCCAATCCCAATTAATTTTCACGATTGATTACTTTTCAAAGTTAGACCAATTTTTATCTTAAAAATTAAGTGTTCTTTCTTTGTTTATCGTGAATTTGTATGGAAAACTGTTTCTTGATTTTCAAGAAAATTTTAATTTTGCAGAAATATGATCAAATACACTTCAATGAATTGTCATCATCATCATCATCATCAGCCCTTCAATTGCAATGCATTGAGATCGTTTAGCGTCCGACTGAGATCCTCCAGCGATTTAGCCATTATGACCACGTCATCGGCAAACCGAAGGTGTGAGATGTATTCTCCCTTAACACTGAGTATCTTCCAGTCCAACGTCTTGAATACCTCTTCCATCGCAGCGGTGAACAGTTTTCGGGAGATTACATCTCCCTGTCGCCCGCTGCAGCTCGATAGGCTTAGATAGTTGATTCTGGACGCAAACAGTCATTATCGCAGCATTATAAAAACATCTCAACATCTCTATGTCTATTTCACATCGCTGGAGGGAGTCCAGAACAGATCAAGTTTCGATAGAATCGAAGGCTTTTTCGTAGACCACAAAAGCCATACAGAACGGCGAATTGTACTCTGTGGTTTTCTGCACAATATGCCGCAATGTATGTAGGTACGTGGTCTACGTACTTTATCCCTTTACAAAACCCAGCCTACTCCGGTGCCTACTAGTCATCGAATAAATTTGTAACGAATATCAAAAACCCTTCGGATAAGATTTCATTGGCCACACTGCCTAATCATATTTAAATGAAGTACCTACAACAGCAGTTTATAATTAAATGGATGTAGTATTTTCCAAGGGCCTCCTTCAGCCAGGATGAAGACGTAATTTTAATCTAATATCCTATTAACGGAAATTAAAAATCCAAACTAGATTCCCATCCCCGTGACTAAGCTGTCAGATTCGTTGTCGGACCTGATCAATTACGGTTAGTCGTGAAAGTCGTGTTCATCTTCAGCTTGTAATCTAAACCAGCGGTTCTCAACCTTTTTTTGTATAGGGACCGCTTATAGGTTCCCAGCTGTTGTAAAATTCAATTGCATCATGACTTGAAATTACAGTGTTCGGTTCAATTTTGCTCATTTTTGTTCGTTATAAATTTGTGCCACGGACATTAATTTAGCTCTCGCGGGCCACTAGTTGGGAACCCCTGACCTAAGCAACATCAGAAGGTCAATTCTCGTAGTTATTTTAGGATCACATAATGAAAGTTGACCGAATCGACACTGAAAATTGTGTACTTAATTTCAATTATTACTTAATATCAATTCTTATTGTGATCAGCAGAGCATTCTTAATTTGTTTGCTTTACAGTCATATTTCGATACAATTACACAATAATTAAACTTTGAAGCTACTAATTTTCGTAGCATTAAGCTTAATGTGATTCGAGAATACCAAATGTATCGTTTATCAAAAGGATCGAGACTGGATCGACATTGAATTTTGACTAATTTTTAATTAGGAGAATTCTCTCTGATTTGATAATCGATCATCCTATTTAAATGGTGTATAGCTTCGCGGCACGGTCTCTTTACCCTTTTAAGCTTACTTTATAGGGTCCCAAGTTAAGTATAGATCAGTAATGTACTTAATTTCAACTACAATGGCTGAGTAATACAATCTCAGAATCTATAAACAAAACAATAGCCGTGACACACACCTAGAATAAAAGGCGATGATGTCACTAACAGGAAATATAATATACTAAAGAATTCTTCACAAAGGTGACTGCTAACAAACGTAGCTTACATTACACGCAATATTATTAGTTTCTAATTATATTTTAGGCATTTATTTTTCGTTACAAAAGGTCAAATCCCCTTTTGATCTGTATAACACTTGTCTTGTGCAGAATTTTTAAAAACTCGACTCGATTGAACTGATTGAATTGTTAACAATTTGTTTAAAGACATAGGTTTTCATATTTTTGGAGTGTAAGTGATTCATCAACATCTTTGAATCAAAGCTAACCTCACTTGCGCGTGGTACACCATGCTGATTGAAATAAATCTCTGTCTAATAAATTGAATTGAACTAAATGTTGCAATACTCTAGTATTCTATGCTCGATGAAGTATGCCAACATTTATTGTATTCAGTGTACACAAAAATACACATTTTTAGTGAAATAAAGATGTCGAGAACACCGTGCTCTTCCCCTAGCTAGAGTATTACTCCAATATATCAACCGTAAGCGTAGACACAGTATAAGTCTAGTAATAGTATTATGGCGAAGGCATAATACTATTGCAATACCTTCCCTCCTTTATACAATAAGCAATAATGTTCTTCAGCTTAAGTGATGAATGACGAAAATAATAATATTTATTGTTGTATAAATTCTGGCCAAATGCAACGCAGAATTATCCACAGATGATGTTTTATATTTTTCATCCTAAACGCCGCCCGTAGATAATAGACAATAAAAAATAAAGCTGTGACAAATTGATACATTTGGAATTTCGAATTACTCCGCCTCAATCACGTGGATTTAACGAAATTGCCTTCAAACAAATTGAAACAGACAGACTGATCATTGATCAATCACTTTGTGCTGAATTAAAAAGGTAGTCTCTACTTAATTATTTTTTCATAGCAATAAAAATGTTTTACCTTAACTTTAAACACTTCAATTTATTTAATGATTATATTATTAAATAAATTGAATGACAAATAATAACAATTATAAATTATTATAATCTCTTTATTATTTATTAATATATTAATCTCTTTGTTTGTATGTCCATGACATCGTATTTTTGTTTGTCGTCGTCGTCGTCGTCATAGTCCTTATTGACCCCACTGCTGGGATACCCCTCATTTTAGGGGAGATCCGAAGAGGTTTAGAACAATGTTTCCGAAGCTGGGGGTAATTACCCTCAGGGGTAAGAAAGGAATTCTGTAGGGGTAAAAAGCTGATAAAAGATAACAAATTAATTCAAACTAATAAGATCTAATGAGGATCCAAGGAGGGAGTAAAATGAATTTGCTTTATTAGTCTTAGGGGTAACAAACATAGAAAAGGTTAGGTAACCCTGGTTTAGAGCATACTCCACCATACTGATCAACTGCGGATTGGTGGAGGTCAGAATTTTAAACCACCTAAATGCCACTTGGCCAACTGTCACCAATGACAACAGCCTGAACCGATGGCTTAACATGCCCTCGGAAGTAAGGTTTAGTCGGATCAAGGCTACGTGTAGCAGCTAAATGTATATATGAAACATAAAACTTCCTTGTTTAATGGTATAGGATTATGACGTCATTCCATATAATTTCCATAACAAATGAGAAAGGATCAGATGATACTATAATAGACAATATTCTTGTTAATTAATTACCCTATAATTTTAATTTGGAGGGTAATATGAACTGGGACATAAAAGGCAGCGGTAATCATTAAAGTTATTCGTCATCCTATACTAAGTACTCTTCAAAGTCCTATCATGACCCTCGCGATTAGCGCAGTACCACACCCTGGTCACTCCATACATAGTTCGCGTCGATAGTTAACGAATATACGATATTCAGAAACGATGACGTCTATACAGATCGTGAATAAGGGTGTGTGCGTACGGCGCCAAATAAACAGTTCCAGATTCATCTCAGAGGGGAGATAACAGTGATACGAAAGAGCGGCAGGGAGTGGTCGTACTGTACGTAGTATATAGGTACTACATGTACGTAGTAGTTACGTATAGTGTGGCATTACTAAAAATACACCCTGACCACTCTATACAAATGGTGTCCATACAATGGGTTGTGGTCAGCGGAGTTGTTTGATATGATGCCCACTGCCTCTTTCTATAGTCGTACTGCTCGCCATAGGCAGGGAATTCATTCTCATTTATTTGGAAGCTCATTGGGCGCGTACTGTATGGTTTCAGAGGTGTTTTCTCCCTCAAACTCTCAAGCTGTGCAATGAACTCCCTGCCAAGGTTTTCCCATGTCACTACAGTATGGGGTTCTTCAAGAAAGACGTAAAGGGCTTAACAGTAAACATTTACATAGTTACTTAATAGTAAACATCTCATCGATATATATATCGATGATACTATTCAAAAGCAATTCATTTGTATTTTTCCCGCATTTCAATAAAATATTCTCAGATCGATTCCAATTGAGGCTCTCTTTGTCTTTACTCAACATCTTGTGTTCCAATGAATCATTGTTGATAGCAAACGAAAGGTTCATTCAACGATCAAACTTGAAATAAATTACAATGCTGTTTCATTGTCTTATCTGTTTCTTTTTTCTTACAATGTACAAGTATTTAGGCGATATTTGACAGGTTTTACCACAACACGCTTCAATAGAAATCCTATTTCTATAGGTTTTGCCATCTTATTTCACCGTTTTGAAAATTATTTCCATAGGGAGACAATTCAAAAAAACGAATGATAATAAAATCGGAGGAGACAGTTTGGTGTTGCAACTACAAATCTTTTATCTCGATCGAAAATACAATCACACCACTAGATAGATGAAGGATCAAAGAATTTACTACGCTAAGTGAGGACTATGTCACATCGCGTGCGGAGTAGTGGGAAGCGCTGCCATTTTGAGATAATTTTAGTGCATATAACGTATTTACGTACAAAGCACGACCGTGTCCGTGACACAGCCACAATCCATTTTTTTTATTTATTTTTTAGTATTTCTGTCTGTGTAATTACCAAAGCTGCAATACTTATTTACCATTGATTTTCTTACAGTACACATTATGTGACTTTCTGGTGACATGTTTCACTCGCAGGAACACGATAACCGTCAATGGAAATATAATAATATATTATGTTTTACCTGCAGATGCTAAGAGAACAAATTGGCCAATAAAACAAATTGATGAAAGACATTTCTACTACGGTAGTTAAGACTAATACGCAATTATGGAGCGACGTAAGTTTGTTTAGCTTAAAATAAGGTAGTTAATACTGATACTACGCAGAATAGTAATTACAGTACAATAATTACTATAAGTTCTAACTTATATGTAGTTTAGTTAGAAGGTATTTCACGCAAATTGTATGTATACTTATCTATATTTACATAACCGGTATAAGATCATTTCGTTTCACAGACTTCGGAGACAAAGAGGGGAACGAATTTTTTGATATTTTGGTATTTTTTGATATTTTTATTACGAGTATAAATAAGAAATAATGCGTCGGAAAAGATAAATAAAATATATTTTGCAATGTGCACATCAAGCCCTTTCTTATGATACCCCATTTGAACTAGTCGCTTCAATTTGAAATTTCGACAAAAATATAGACACCCTATTTTTCAAGATTTAATTACAAATGTATAGTTTTGAGATTTATTCCTGTACCTGTAGTCTATAACGATGTTACTTGCCAAATTTCATAGTTCTAGGTCAACGGGAAGTACCCTATGAGTTTTGATTCCCTTGAGAATGTCGAATATGTATCTTTTTTTTTGAAACCTTAGCAGTTTGATTTTTTTACTACTTCATGGGACCGTAGACCTGAGTATACAGTTCAAATTTCAGCTTGATACCTCTACGCATTCTCGACATAGAGGGTCTTGACAGACAGACAGACGGACAACAAATTAATCTTATAAGGGTTCCGTTTTCCTTTTGAAGTACGAATCCCTAAAAAGTGGTGTATGTGTGTATATGTGGAGTATGCTCTAAACCCCTTCGATTGAGGGGAGACCCGTATGCTAACAGTGGGAGGTTTATGGATTGATGCCGATGGGTGAGTACAAAGATGTGTGAATTTTTGTAAATGAAATTCACTTTCACAGGTAATCGGATTTCGATGAAATTTACCAATCATTTCATTAAAACATGTAGAATTTACTTCTTAATCCAGCAATATCTTCGTACGGTAATTATATTAAGTGTTCTGTTCACAGTATTAGATTTAAAAAAAAACGGGTTGCACTCCGGTAGTGCCGGCAGAAGTGAAAACTTGAACATTAACGTTGTAAATTTTTGAATATTTTGGAATGGTTAGGGAATAATTTTGCACGAATTGCTTTATTTATCAATATAGAAGTACTATCTTTTATGTGGTAAAATACAATATTAATTTATTGCGCTATCGTACACAAACATGACAATTTATAATACATTAAAATGTAATATAAATTGTCATGTTTGTGTACGATAGCGCAGCAGGCTAAACAGCAGGAGCAGGCATGTATTTTCGCCACGCGGTAGAAAGAGAGGGGAATATTACTTCCTTTCCCACGCTGCGCCGGAGGTCTACTCTCCCTCCGTCTTACGAATTTTCGATCAGGTCACGTGTCCTGACGCGAGCTTAACATTTTTCACCTATCCCAAAAAGTGTACAACGCTGCTAAAGAAGTTTTCACTTTAAAAAAACTTTTCTAATTACAGGTCTATCTACTTAGTCTTAATTAAAACACTTTAAAAACTTTGACAACTAATTCAGTTGCATTTTTGAACTAACAAGTGTATGTAACAAAAACTTGTTAAGTTTTGCAACTGCGGTTATAAATTTAACTGACAGTTTCATATTAATTCCTAACACCTAGTTTAATTTCAAGAAACTTCGTTAGTTATCAACAAGAGTAGTAAATATGTTTTAACGAGGTTTAAACTCAACTGGTTAAGTTTAAAATATCAAAGAGTAAAATTTAAACCTTGAAACTAAATATTGAAATAAATTTGTCCTTTGTGTCAAATTATACAAAGTTTGATAAAACAAAAACCATGTTTAAAGTAAAGATCAAACGCATCAAATTTAACCAAATACTTATGTATTTAATATGTACGACAAAAACAGAATGAAACGAGATACCTAATAATAAGTTGATTTGGAAAAAGTGAAACAAAAAAAAAAATAGTATTATAAAACAAAACAAAAACCAGAAAGAAAGGATTCTTTATTCTGCCAATGGGACCACTTAGACACGTCTTACATTATTTTTTATAAATAATATTCTTATGCATTTTTACAATCTATTAATAAGAAGAAATGCTGAAAGAAACTTGCGAATAGTATTTTTTCGATAATCAGTAAGATATAATAAACACAACTTAACATTTATGTATATTTCATAAAGTCGTAATCCTAATTCGCTAATTTTATTTGAAAAATAGCAAGAAAGCAAACAAATACGGCCAGTTGTAGGGCGCAATGGATGGTCCGTGTGGACCACGAGATGAATTAGTTTCATAAATAGCGTTTCACTGATATGCAGACAATCTGCGCTGACGTTATGCGAAATAGCAAGTCACTTGCTTTACTTTTTAGTAACCATTTCTCAGTCATATTCATTATGTTATCATGAGCTTCATCTCGATCCGCAGAAGATCCAAATTGTTTTGTAGTGAATTTTGAACTGGTATCCGGTAAGTGGAAGGTCCAAACGGACCATCCGCGTTGCAGCTCTAAAACCATATCAAAATCAAATCAAAATTTATCTATCCCTTTCATTTCAACAACGGCTGGAAACTGAATGTGTGAAATCGTGAAATGAACTCCCTATTGAGGTTTTCCCCGCAAACTTTAGCTTGAAGAAGCTCTTACAGGGTCAGCAATACGCGACTGATGCTCCTGTTATATACGTCAACGGAATGAAATTTTAAATATCATCATAAATATATATTTTATATTTTTTCTAATTTATAAAAAAAGGGGTTGCACTGCGGGAGCCGGCAGAAGTGAAAATGTGAACATTAACGTTGTGCATTTTTGAATATTTTGTAATGTTTAGGGAATAATTTCGCATGAATTGCTTTATTTATCGATATAAAAGTACTATCATTTATGTGATAACATACAATATTCATTTATTGCGCTATTGTACACAAACATGACAATTTATATGACATAAAAAATAAACAGCAGGAGCAGGCATACATTTTCGCTTCGTGGTAGAAAGGGAGAGGGATATTATTCTCTCCTTCGCCGCGCCGCCGGTCTACTCTCAGTCCGTCTTACGAATTTTTGATCAGGTCACGTGTCCTGACGCGAGTTTAACATTCTTTACCCACCCCAAAAAGTGCACAACGCCGCTAAAGAAGTTTTCAGTTCAAAAAAATATGGTGCTTATTAAAATCTGTGCTGCACAGTGCACAGTCTTTTGATTGCATTCAGCGATTTTTTTTTCGAGTGGCAGACATTACGTATCACACTCGAGTTTAACAAATTTCTATACACTCTAGATTAGAAATGTAGGTTATATTCGAGGACTGCAGCCTAAAAAATGTTATCTGTATAACTCGTAGTTTCATAATTTTAATTAAAATCCAAATTCGCTGTAACATTTCATTCTGTAATCACGCATTGTGTACAGTCAAAATGAACAAGTTGGTAATAATTTTGAACAAACATTCAATATTTGTTGTGGGTAATTGACTCGTACTGTTATGTTTCCTTACACGAAATAACAAATTTCTATATATTTTTTTTTAATATGGCTCGCCTACATTTTGGTCAGAAAATTACATTGAAACGGCTCTATAAGAGAACGACTAGAGATCTCGACTACAAATCGAGGTTCTCGTTCTACGCCTTAACATGACGAGTCCATTAGTCAAATGGTGGAATAATTACTACTTTGATCCGAGGTCGGGAGTTCGATCGCCGCACAAGACAAACGTTTGTGTACATGAACTTCTCTGTTTGTCTTGGTCTAGGTGCTTTCTATGTATTATATGTATGTATATAAGTAAAACTTAAATACATTTATCAGTTATCTAGTACTCGTAGTACAAGCTTTGCTTAATTTGGGACTAGATCGTGATGTGTGATTTGTTCAACAAATGAAAATAAAAGATAACCGAGTCTAGCTATCATCAGCGCTGCCTACTAATGCAGCAAGTGAACAGTTCTTTTGCAGAGTGAAAACTAGTTCACAGTTAACCTATTTCCTTTTTTATACTACGTCGGGTGACTAGCATACGGCTCGCCTGATATGAAGCGATTACCATTACCGTAAACCGTAATGTGTTGTAGGTACCGTGAGGTGGAGGTACATTCCCCAGTCGGGTAGCTTACAATTACGCTCCCTACCTGTCTTTTCGCGAGAGCTTTGTTGGTCAACAGGATGTACAGCGTGCAGGTGAAGTTGACTTTGGTTTTGGTAAAAGATGTTGATGAACCGCTTTTAACCCAACAAAACTTATGCTCCGTCGGGATTTTATTTTATTCTCGGTCTTGGTCGAGAACAAAAAGTATTAGTCGACCCTTAGTTCTTATGTTCAACAGTTGCCACATTTCAGCTAAAATGATCCTGTAATGTACACGATCAAATTTCAGGCTTCCATGAAAGTATCTTTGAAAAGATAAGGGTCTGAGAGCGGGCGACAAAAATCAGCAACAGTTTTGTAATGGCTCATTATTCAATATGATTTAATATTGCAATACTACTTGAGTGCCCATTCGCCAGGACAGGTAAATGCAACATGCGTTGATACATTACAGGAGCATCTCCCAGGAACCATGTTCAAGGACATACATCTTTGACTTGTGCGGGAATCCGTGAGGTAAAGTAGCCATTGCCAGCTATTCGACCACCATGTTATGAATTTAGTTTAGTTGATAAGTTTGTATTTCATTTTCAAATTAATTTTAAGTTATTTGGATAATTGTATGTGTAATTAAATTACACATCAACGCGATCATGTACATGCATAATCGCGTTGATTCTGGTGTTTATTGTCATTTTAACACAAGTTCAAGTTCTTCACGTATGATCTTTACTATGCGACATGTTTGATTATCAAAATTAATTACGAGTTCTATGTTATAATTAGAATTGCGATACAGTTTTAAAAATGAATGAAATTAAAGTAACTATATCTATGTGCCTAAATTGCACAGAATATTTTTTTATTTAGACATATCGGAAGATAGTTCCGCTAGCGAGCTCCATATATATGTTATCAGCAATATGTATAATCCGGCAAATATTTTAAATTACAGGTTGTTGAACCCTGTTGAACTAATTTGGTGGTGGAAACACGCTTAGTAGTGTAGAGCAAATTGCTTATTTTTTATACTACGTCGGGTGGCAGACTGGCCTGCCTGATGTGAAGCAGTCACCGTTAGCATTAGTACCCCACATAAATGCTAGCAACATGAAATATTGCTTGCCGGCTGCCGTCCATGCTGCCAATGCAGTAAGTTCTTTCTTCATGGTGACCTCACTCACTCGTAAAAACACAACAACCTTGTATACAATTCTTATTGGCTGCAGTATTATGTGAGTGGAGGTAAGAGGTGGGAGTATGATATTCTCGTATCCCAGTATCTGATAAGAATTTGGGAAAATCTATCCTGATTCAATCAGTGTGGACAACCCCCCAATAGATTAAGCGTTCAACATCAAAAAAGTTTAGGAACTGGAAGTGAGTCAATGTATGTCAATCACCACTATATGCGAGCCGAAGCCTACCTCACCAGCACGTGATGCACCCTGCTGACTAACTAATGAGCCTCTAGCGAAAAAGAGTTAGGATGAGTATTTAAAACTGCTCGACTGGGGTAATACCACATCTCACAGACTACCTTAGCAAAATAACAATTCCTTTGAGGATTGTTGTATGTCTGCGAGTGAGTGAGATTACCAGAAAGAAAGGAGTTGCTGCGCTGGCAGCGGAGGTGGCGGCGCGCGACCGACATTTAATGTTGCAAGCGTTAATATGGCTACGGTAAGCGCCTCACATCAGGCGAGCCATATGATTGTCTCCCACCCGACGTAGTATAAATAAAAAAATCCGACAAAGACACAAGTTCAGTGTGCAAATAAAAAAGTTATCTATCTATCTATCTATCTATCTTAGGCGTTCATCGCAAAAAAAAAAAAAACATTTGCAGTGGCTCTACAAATCCTGGACACACCCCATACTATTACTAAGAGTATTGTGATTCTTACCTATGGCCTCTTTCTAGAGTCGCACTACTCGCCATGGGCGGAAAGTTCATTCTCACACATCAGAACCTAATTGTTTGTTCTTATACATTTAAATTACACTTGTTATCAACGCGATCATGTACATGCATAATCAAATATTCATCCTACCTCTTAGGTGTGTTTAATGTATCGTCGATGACTCAATCAGTGAATTGAAAACGTTTCAATAACTAAGCAAAAAAAAAAAACCGGACAAGTGCGAGTGGGACTCGCCCACCGAGGGTTCCGTAGGTACGTAGTATCATTATTAAATTTGATATTTTTCATTATAAATAAGAAATAATGCGTCGAAAAAAATAAATAAAATATATTTTGCAATGTGTACATCAAGCCCTTTCATATGATACCCCATTTGAACTAGTAGCTTCAATTTGAAATTTCGACACCCTATAAAAAATATAGACCCCCTATTTTTTAAGATCTATTTACAAATGTATAGTTTTGAGATTTATTCCTGTACTTGTAGTCTATAACGACGTTACTTGCCAAATTTCATAGTTCTAGGTCAACGGGAAGTACCCTATAGGTTTTGATTCCCTTGAGTGTGTCGAAATATGCGTTTTTTGCTGAATAAACGGCCGTAACTTTTTTTTACGTAAACTTAGCAGTTTGATTTTTTTTTAGCTTCATGGGACCGTAGACCTGAGTATACAGTTCAAATTTCAGCTTGATATCTCCACGCATTCTCGACATAGAAATTCTTGACAGACAGACAGACAGAAGACAGACAGACAGACAGACAGACAGACAGACAGACAGACAGACGGACAACAAAGTGATCTTATAAGGGTTCCGTTTTTCCTTTTGAGGTTCGGAACCCTAAAAAAGAATTAAACAATTTTCCAAAGAACTTAAATATTTACTTACTATGTATATTTATCTCATAGAACCTTTTTCATTTGATATCCATAACATCGGGGTCAATGCGGAAATTACAAATCGTAATTTTGCGGCGGCCACTATTGTATTGTGTATTATAAATGACGGCATTTATATAATCTTGCATTGGCACGAGAACCAAACGGGTGTGCTAAATTTCAGATCAAGCTTTCCCGTGGGAAGTGGCTCAAATTTACTTTTTTCTCAAATTAACTTGCAAAGTTTGATTACGTACACTGGGATATCGTCGCTGTTAATCCTGGCTACACAGACACAGTGGTGTGAATGTGTGGTGGGCCCCCGTCCCGTTGAAAAAAATCACCGGGACTACCTACAACTAAAATTGTGTAAAAAGAGATTAATAATAATCCGTACAATTTGTATAAATAAATGTCCCTTCTGGTACAATTTGAAATATTTTTGTTAAAATTTCCATTCATTCCTAAAACGGTGAGTGAAACGTAATATAAATCAAACTTTTCTTATCTAAGATCTCGCAAAATGTTTCAACTTTTAATAAAATGTATTACAAGGGAACACGCAGACGATATAATAACAATTTCTTATGGACAAAAACTTTTCGAGATTTAAGTAAAGACTGTAATCTTCTGTGTCTATCTATATATATAAAAACGAATCTTTATTTCCCTTGATCATTGCATCACGCGTGAACAGATGGAACTATTTCGCTAATTATTTTTATGATGTATTTGTAATTGACCGGAGAAGGTTCTTAGGTAATACAAAAATAAGAAAGTTGCTTGGTAAATTAGAAAGTTTAAGAAAACTGAACGACCATGATAACTTTTCTAATGTAACTTTATGTCGTTTGACAGAACTGTCAGTCATTTGACAGATTGCAGGAAATCAATTCGAATTCAATATTCATTGTTAAGAACTCGTCTGTCAGGTCAGCTGGTATAAAAGGCAACCGTTACTGACTGATCTATCAACGTACAGCGCAAACCAATAGACGGCTCGGAAAATTTGGCATACATGTAGCTATGACTTAAACATCGGCTAAGAAAGGATTTCGAAAATTCTTACGGGATACCGTGGTACGTGCGTACTAAGTTGCGGGCACAAGCTATTATACTATATTTCATTATGTTTGCGTGGTATAGTTGTCCTTGTAATGTTTTTTTGGGTTGACTAAAATTATGTAATGTATTTTTTTAAAAAACCACAGCAGCAAAAGCAAAAGTACAGATTGTAAATTAAAATATATATGTACTTAATACGTTGTGTGCCCCGTTTTTGTTCATAAAAACATGAGGCCTCTGGTAAGAGGTCGCGTGTGTCCTAAACTAAGGAAGACTAGGTTTCCTCAGGGCACACCAGGGAATTTTCACATATTTTAATATGCTTCCGTAACACGTTCACTGTAATAAAAGTGTATTTTTTTATATGATTTCAGTATAGTAAGCGAAAAGAGGAACCCAAATTGCAGCGGCAACTGACCAAAGACAAATTCAGAATAAAAAAGAAGAATTTGTACAAAAATTCAGAATACGAATTTCATTCTTGGCGCTCAATATTTTAAGGTAGTAGTATTTCTCAGCAGCTCATTTTTTTGCAGATATATTATTTAAAGGGGGTCATCGATAGTTGGTAATAATAATAATATAATACAGATACCAACTTTCAAATATTAAATTTGCATTTTTACGACTTAAATTCGACTATATTGATTGTCACTGAGTTGAACAGCTACTAAACTGCTAACCCCTCGATCTTACTAAAAGTTTCAAGAACATTCGATAGTTTACCTATGTAAAAGCAGTTAGAATTGTTTTATGAACAGAAATTTAGAAGGTAAATCTGTTTTATTAGGATACGTTAACTTCATACACATCGTAAGCTTATGGAGTAATACAGTGTGTCCCTGGAAAAAGTGTAACCCTGAAAAGGGGTGAAAATGAATAAAAAATTATCGACGAAACATATTTAAAAAACAAAAATATATGTTTTCTATTTTATTTTTTTCATGCATTAAGATTTTTATTTTTCACTATGGACTCCATGTGAAATATCGATTTCTTTCAAAGTTAACGGTCGATTTCTTTGAAATAAAAAAATAATCCTGTCAGTTAATAAGCAAAGAGAATACGATGCTAAATAGCCAGCAAAAAAGTTACTGCCTTTACCTTTTTTATACTACGTCGGGTGGCAGACAAGCATACGGCCCGCCTGGTGTGAAGCGGTTACCGTAGCTATATTAACGCTCGCAACATAAAATATCGCTCGCGCGCCGCCACCTCCGCTACCAACGCAGCATCCTTTCTGGTTACCTCACTCACTCGCAGGATCACAACAGCCATCAAGGGAACCGTTATTTGGCTGCGGTATTCTGTGAGGTGGAGGTACATTCCCCAGTCGGGTAGCTTACAATTACGCTCCTTACCTCTCTTTTCGCCAGAGCTTCGTTTGTTAGTCAGCAGGGTGCACCGCGTGCAGGTGAAGTTGGCTTTGGTTCAAAGATGTTGATGAACTACTTACACCCCAAAACTGTGCTTTTAGTCATATTTTTTTTATCTGAATTTTTCAATATAATAACTTAATTCAAAAAAATTGAAAACATATAGGTAAGTGTTTTTATTTTTTTAAATATTGTTTTTGTCGATAATTTTTCATCTACGAGTATTTTCACTCCCTTTTAGGCTTATACTTATCCCGGTACATACTGTATACTTCCTAGGGATTCTGAGCTTATTTAGAGAGCTATAAGGCCTCTATTTAGGTTCTTATATTATGGAACTCTATATGTTAGCACCTAATATTTGTTGGGGTCTATACAAAAATAAATATATATAGGTATCATCAAAATATGGCTAAATATGTTTTCAAAATGTCTTTTTATACTTAACCTGTGAGAGTAATTAAATGATTTAACTCTATGTTAGCAAATAAAATTAATTACTATCACAGGTAAAGTTTTGTATCAAAGACATTTTAGAAAAAATATTTTGCCATATTTTTATGTACTTATTCATTTTTGTAAAGTGTTAGAAAATTAAATAACTATTACATGATAAAAAAATACTATTTTCAATTAAAATTAAAATTAGTTACATTAATTCAACTGTTTTTTACACTTTTTACTCGATTGTGGTACATTTCCGTACCACAATAGTAATAACAGTGTAAAAAATATTTTAAAATCATTGTCACAAACTATTAAAAAATAAATAATTATGAGATGAATTATAATCAATTTTATTAAAATGTATAAATTAAATACACTAATCTAGTAAACTACTACTAGAAGGGAATGTTCCCAATAGGCTGGACCCGTTGTCTCGTTGGATTGCGAGACAAATCTTTAGGAAATGTATAGGCCAGCATTTTGGTCACGGATTGCTTCCCGACGTTACAAAAAATCCTAGTATTTTTTTTTTGGCACTCAGCCCGCACGAAACTAACGTTTCTACTCCAAAAGGCTTAAATCTTCTCTATCCGCTGTCAAGATTGCAATTTTAGGTGCATTATGAATAGGTTCGCTTATTTAGTAAATGCAAATATATACATATAATTAAGTTAATTTAAATAAATAATGTCTCATATTATTAAATATTAGATAACTATCTAAATTGTATTACTAAATTATAAAGATATAAAACTTCGTAAAACTGACCTTTTTATTTAAAAGTACAATATTATAATAATGATTGAGATAGCAATTTAGCAAGTTTTGATTTAAAATTTATAAGAATAATAACAGGCGAAAATTCCTATGCAAAGGAGTTGGCTAACAGTTTAGAAAGGATTAAAGCCCTTTGACGTTAAAAGAAAAGCGATGTTTGAACCTTTGCGCCTAAAAATTTCAATTTGTTTACTTTTATTAGCTTTTACAGTATGTTCACTTTCTTGTAAACATCTAAAGGATTAAAAAGTAATCTGAGAATGGATATTAACATAAAATTGGCCTAAAGACGTATTTTTTAAAAACGATAATATTTAAATTTCTGAATATACGTAGGTACGTACGTAAAAGTTACGAATAGTTGTAGAAACTTCACCTTTGCTGAAATTTAACCCACTTAAGCGTATTCCGAGCTTTATCGTTTTTTTTATTTATTTACAAATTCACACTTTTTCATTTTAATTTAAAAATCATGTCTTTTGTCACACAGTTTTTTATTATATTTATATAATATTTGTGAAATTTTTTTTTAGTATTTGTAAAGTATTACTAATCAATATTCAGAAATATAAATTAAAAATTATTATTAAACTGCATAATTTAAAACACTTCAAAATTGTTTAAAAAAGTTTCTTTTTTTTTTAACCTTCTCAGTATTATCAGACGTAAAAAACTGCATTGCAATAAAAAAATCACTTACCTGAATCGTGTGAAGTTTCTGGGGTGACCACAGCAGGCAAGCTCGACGGCGGCAACAAGTGTTGTGCCGCGTCCGTCCAAGTCTTCACTTATATACGTGTAGGGCGGGCGCCGCCCCAGGCCGCCCACCGCCCTAATCATACCGGGAATGCTACTAACATAGTTTGCATTTCAATTTTACGAATCAAAATTAGGATCCTTGACATTGAATTTCCGGTGTTTTGTAATTTTGTTTTGATGGTTCGTTTAATTAACATTTTTGAAATTATTGTTTAAATGAAAATATTTTAATTTTGCAATTTAAAATGAGCGTGAATTCTTTCAGTTCTACTACTAACTAAATATATAAATGTGAAAATTTGTGACTCATTCAAGAGTACGGCTGAACAGAATTGGTATTAATTTTGGTATAATTGCTATTCAGGTCTAATGATATCAGCCAGTACCGGCGACTTAGCGTTCTCTCCGAAGCACGGAGGAGATTGAAATAAATAAACCCATCCATAGACAGGTTACGGTTTGACGTTGCTTAACTTGCGTGGTCGATTACACTTTTGATCATTGGCAAACAACAGATCAAAATGAGACCAAAAATAAGAAAACTAATGTGTATAATGTGAGCACACATCGTTTTAGATGACAAAGGTCGCGAATTCTTTTGGGTTCTTTTGAATTCTGAAACTTTGATTTAATTTTCTAATACACTCTATCATCGCATACACGTATGAATGCGTATGCTCATTCTTTCTGTTTTACATCGTCTTCTAGCTTTGCGAAAAGTCCTAGATCTAGCATGACATTTGCAGCAAACATTTGAAAACACTGGCGACTAGATAAATATATAGAGACTAGCTTTTTAAGGTGGAAAATAAGCATATAGCGCGTACAACGGTATGCAGTTACTGCAGCTTCTTATTTTTTTTTTTGTGAAGTATGTTTTCTAGTCCTCAGAGAAACCTCGACAGATATATGTAAATAGTTAAAATATAATATAAATAAATATTCCTGGACAATTAACACAGCGCCATCTAGTCCCAAATTAAGCGAAAAGCTTGTAATATGGGTACTAGACAACTGGTATAATACTTAAAGGCTAGTAATTAACGGAGCAACTAAAATTGTAGAAATAGGCAACTTTTATACTAACTTGGCAACTAAAGAAGATATAAAATATACCAAACCTAACCTAACCCAGTATTTCGGTCGCCCATTTAGTATTTTTTAGTCGCTCGATAAATTATTTCCTATACTTAAATACATTTTTTTTTGTAAATATATACATAGAAAACGCCCAGACCAAGACAAACAGACTTGTTCATGCACACAAATGTTTGTCTTGTGCGGGGATCGAACCCGCGACCTCGGAGTCAAATTGGTAACCATTCGACCACCGAGCTCGTTAAAATATATATCGTCAAAGTATATGAAAAAGTGTAAGACTTTGTGGCGTCTATTTGTCCACAAGGGCACAGACGCAATTCTGAAGTCCAATTCTCGTAATTACTTTGCGATCGCAAAATGAAACTTGACTAAATCGAGATTGTGAATTGACAAAAAATTATGTACTTGATTTCATTAATTATTTATTATCAATTCTTATTGTTGGTAACAATACAATCTTAGTTTCTCTTCTATTCTATTCTCTTTCGATGTAATCCCAATTAAATTAAACTTTGAATCTAGATATTGTGATACGAGAATACCAAATTTTACATTTGTGAGATCGTGACTGGAACGGATCTGAATTTTGACTACATTTTAATTACGAGAATTGTCCCTCTGTTCCGTTTTGTTTAATTCCGATCCGTTGCGTTCCATTCCATTATATTCCACTCCATGCCACTCCATTTCCATTTACGTGATAGTTTTGTCAGTGGTAGCGCTTATGTACGACAACATCGCCCCTTCGTCATCGTCGTGCGTTCCTCAACGTCTTCATCATCATCACTCTTGAAAGACGTTTACTGCTGAACATAGGCCACCCACAATGATAGATTTTGGTTAAAGGCTAACATTATATCGAAACAAAAACACTCTCTAATATTTTTTGTGATAAATAACAAAAATTGAAGACCGATAGAGTTGTCGTCGGTATAATGAGAGTAATTTTCTTGAAAAATAAATACGATAACATGGCAATAACAATAAAAGGGACCGATATTTTTCTGTTCTACATGCATTCATCAAATTATACTGGATGTAACTCTAAATATTTGCTGAAAAATAAACAAAACCTATTGTCTTTTCCGTGATATCCACCATCATCATCGAGCCATCCACTACAGCAGTGGTTCCCAACCTTTTTTTGTTCGCAGACCACAAAAACCTCATTTTTGTTGGGAGTAGGGTCCTCAAGTGTCATATAAATCCATTATTCTATAACTCGACTTGTTAGTATTTTGTATGATAGTGCTAATCTCTTTCATTATAAGTTTGTATCACGAACCATATTTTTACCTCTCACGCGGACCACCGGTTGGGAACCCGTTGTGAAACTACAGGGATATGAGCACCCTTCAATTGGACGGGGGGGGGGGGGGGGGGACACCTAGGTAGGCGTTTTAAATAATCAAACTCAATCTTGGTCAATCTGAGGTAAGGTAGGCAGCTTAACGTCTGATTGACGGAGACTGTGCATGACAAAAAAAAATTTTTTTTTTTACAGCATACATACACCCAGTATCAAATTTTAAGATCCCTTCGGAACCAAAATAATTTATTGCGTTGGGCTCGAAGTTTGATTTTGTAATTCGTATTCATACTTTTATATAGGAATGCACAACGAGATAAGTCAATATAGTTTTTATACCACTTGGGTGGCAAACAAGCATAAGACCTGCCTGATGGTAAGCAGTCAACGCAGCCATCCTGTATGTAGCGTACATACTGCGCGTCACGATGCCCTGAGGCGTCGCGGCTGTATCCTTACTGGCGCGTCTCGGGATGTTATTTATGTAATAATGAAGATGCTAGGAAAATAAGCTCATTCTTCTTATTGATTGTATTGTAACCATTGTTATAATTTCTATGAAATGAGAGTATTTTTGAAGCATTCTTTATTTCAACAAAAAAACATTTTTATAATAATATCTGTTGGAACTAAATAGGAAATAATATAATATATAATAATAATGTAATAGAAATAATTTAAAACTAAATAATGCACCTTCTTTTAGATGGGCATCCCACAACATTAGCACTTCTAAAATGCGTTGCAGAATAAAACGATTGGGAACTCCTGATCCTCTATATTAGAAACAAATATCATTCATACACTACTCGGAAATCACACCGATCATTAAAAAAAACTTGTATAATTTTATTACTAAACAATTCAACATTATTATACAAATTAATCTCTGTAGAAGAAATTCACCTGTCCTAAGTATTTTCTCGACAGGACTTTTATTTCAGTCTTCCAAATAATTTCCTACGTATTACTACAACTTATATAGTTTCAGTTCGGCCTCGCAGGTAAATAAAAAGCAAAGGGAAATATACATCTTTTATTGATGATAAACGATAAATGAGACAATAAACTTGTTACGGAGAACTGAGTTCAGAACTAAGTTTTTATCAACTTATTTATTTATCTTTTTTTCTGCTTCAGATGTTGCCATTTTGATTGTCAATCATCATCATCATCATCATCATCAGGTCCATTTTGGTCTTCATTACAGGCTACAGGAGCACGACCCTCTCTCGTCCGTCCTAGACGGAAGGAGGATTTGGCTTACACTCCCCACGCTGGCCAAACGGGTTAGGGAGGCCTGATCGATATTTGATAATGTATTTCCCTTAGTCGCCTTGTACGACATCCACGGGAAGAAACGGAGTGATTCTATTCTAGTCTGCCGGAAACCACACGGCCATGATTGTCAATGGAAGTATTTAATTATTATTTAAATAGGTAGTTGATTTTGGCCAACTTGCCAGAATATTAAACATGTTTCAAAAATGGAAAAAATCACCTCTCCCGCCTAACAATACCTTAAACCATAAAATAAAAAAAAACATATGTTTTTTATGTTTTACGGCTCTGAAAACTAGTTTTTTAGAACACTAAATCTGCATTTTATTTTTTCATCTTTATCACGGTTTTAGGGACATACCGATATATCTAACGGGGTTCAAATAATGTAAGATAGAGGATCTCAGGTCTGTGATGAGGATCTTTATTTCACTTCATTCCACTCTGCGTTATTGAATAAGGATCCTACAGAAGTAACAGAGCTACTTGCTGGTGCCACATCAGAGAAGTAAGTCGGAAATTTTATGCATCTTTTCACTCATTATAATGTCTACAATATTTTCTTCCAGTTTCAATAAAGTCCTTACTTCCCGATCCCTCCTTCTTCCTCTCCTCGATTACGGGGATGTGATATATCTAGACCCAGCGGAAGAGTTAGTTGATAAATTAGTTCGTCTACAAAACCAATGCATACGATTTGTTTTCGGTCCACGTAAGTATGACCACATTTCGGCATTTCGTCCTCGCCTTGATGACGAAATGCATGGCAGCCCATTAGGGCTCGTAGGAGCAGTCACGTTCTCTCTTTCTTATATAATGTATTATTTCATTCAGCGGCTCCCTGATACCTTCGTGATATAGGTTTCAGTACCAGATGAGAGATTGTCGCTAGCAATCTAGGGGTGATTTGATCCTAGACATTCCACACCACAGTACAAATACCTATACCAACTCCTTTACAGTAAGGGCAGCAAAGCTTTGGAATTCTTTACCCAATGAAGTGAGAAAGGCTTCCTCAACATTTTCATTTAAGTCCGCACTGGAGAAATACTTTCGTGACAATTCCTCTAACATCGAATTCGTCACATTAAAGTAATTGGGTTTTGTGAATTCCACTAATAACTTACTTGTATATGTTATGAATTTTTATGATTCTACTTCTACATCTCAGATACTCAAAGGTTGGTTGGTAGAGATCCCTCTATAGGAAAAGTCCGCCGTTGTATAAATTTGTGTAATCATTTTTTTGACACAATGACATAACAACGCAACTCAAAAGTTCAGGCATTAACACTTTGCTTATTAGTCATAACTGCTTCTGAAATTATATCATACGAACAAATGTTAATCTTCTTAGCCGGTAGCAACCGGCAAATTTGCTATCCTTTTAAACACCAGCAACTTGCGTTTTGAACGTTTTGCGTTTTGATCTTTGAACGTTTTGCGTTTTGATCAGTTTGCGAAATTGTACATTTTGAGTATTGAACATTTTGCGTTTTGTATGTTTTACGTGTTGAACACTATGCGTCGCGACGTGTTCTGCAACTTTTGTGCAATAAAGATACTTACAACGAAAACAATAACAACACTCCAATTTGCTTCATTTCATATAACACACGGTATTATAAAACCGTGCAGTGCACATTTGCCAAGTCAGTGATGGCAGATGGGGGAGGAAAGTCCTAGAGTGGAGACCTCGTATGGGGCAACGAAGCGCCCCCCCCCCCCCCCCCTTCTAGATGGACCGATGATCTCAACCTCAAGGGAATGACCGGAAGCAACTGGATACGGGTTCTGGTTCAACCCATGACAAGCTTTCAATGTATCGTCCATTTACATGACACGTACATACGTACTTCTTGAATGTTCGTAGCAATAATAATTTTAACAAAAAAAAGAACTGACTCCAAACATTACTCTACATTTATGTATGTAGATACAGGCTGATAATAATAATACTCGACCATCACCTCGAGAGGCTCTCGCTTGGCGGTTGGATCAAGAGCCAGATACAGAAGGCGGTTCTTTTGGACACGGCCCGCATTGTGAGGAGATTCCTTACTCTGGAGCCCTGACCACCGGTAGTTTGGGTCTTCGCTCCACTACCGACGGGTGCCCCTGTTTTTTTATATTTTTAAATGTATTTTTTTTTATATTTATATTTAAAAATGTAACTTAATAAGAGATGAAATAAAATAAATGAATAATAATAATAAGTGTCCGCAGGGCAGCTTGTGTGGCGAGCTGTTGTGTGAGTAGCGACACCACGGACCCGAGTCTCCAGAGAGTCGGTCAGGGCCTTCGTATCCGACGTGTCTTCATCGGTCGGAGTGTAAACACAAGAAGGCCCGCAGGACTCTCAGCTCTGGCTTGCCTTCATTGGCCGTCCAGAGAGGAGCCGCTGGAGCAATATGCTCCAGGGGTGGAAGTGTTAAAGCGCATCACGCCGCGAGTAACTTCGGAGAAAGCGCAGCACACCTCTCGACATCCCTGAGTCACTCACACCGGTGTTGCCCCAGGCCGTTTTCCTGGCATTTCGGGGGCCCATCTAGTGAGTGGCAAGCCACCGCCTGCCGCAAATAACTAGCAATAAAAGCAGTTATGGCAGGCGTCCGTCCCTCTTCTGTAATAGCCCGGTATTAAGTTCACCCAGATCTCATCTCCATAGCCCATTTATTTTCCATCATACTTCGCAATAGTCTCAACACCTGCCGAGACCTGCTCATGGGTATGTCGTTCCATTGACATATCCTGGCGCGGGTCACGGCGGGCGTACAACATTACATCAAACTTCTCAAAGGGGCCTCTACGCGTTGGATCCATATCCCCGCGCATGCCTATCAAATGACCGGGCTTGACCCGTGATTAAAAAGAGATACATAATAATAAAAACTCTTTATTGCACCAAGAGATTACAATCATAAAATACATCATACATATGAGAGAGTACAATAGGCGGCCTTATCGCGAATGCAATTTCTTCCAGGCAACCTTAGCATAAAGGAAAAAAATAATTGGTAGACAAAGGTAGGTGGCGAAGAAGAGAAGGCATGAAGATATAACATAGAAACTTAACATACGTAAGTACACAAAATACGGTACATAGAGATACAAAACTATATTGAATATGTCGTCTGAATGAAGTAGAAGAAAAAGTTCATATCGAAAGATAATAGCTTTTAACAAGGTGTTTAAAATTGTTTAGCGTTTGTGCCTGCCGGATTGAGAGCGGTAATGCATTCCAAAGGCGAAATAATGATGATCATGATAAAAAAAATATGGGACCAATCTGTAAGGATACTCCTTCAAATAAAAAAAAGTTTTTTTGAAACCTGTTTATAAATGACGGAGAAATGAAATAACAAACCTAACAGTGGGTAAATACAGGCTGCTGATGATGGTAATGATGATGATTTTGAAAAAATGTGGGACCAATCAGGAAGTTTTCTTTCAAATAAAAAAATTTTTTTTCAAATCGGTTTGTAAATCACGGAATAATTAAGTACCTAACAAATATTTAAAAAAAATACAGCCGAATTCAGAACCTCCTCCTTTTTTGGAGTCGGTTAAAAAGGACAACGTACGACGATAGTACAACTATTACCTATTCTGTGGTACAGCTAACACGGTGGAGCCATCCCTGATAAAAGGATCCGTTTGAACGAATGTAATTGATAGAACGTCTCGGGGTCTTCTTGTTGTGTACAAAACTTCTGTTTAAATAGGAAAAAGGAAATAGAACGATATATGCGTTTGAGGTTACAAATTGTATATGTGATTCTGTTTTTGATGTGAATCATCATCATCATCATCATCATCAGGTCATTTTAGTCTCCACTACAGGAGAACTACCCTTTTTCGTCCGTCCCAGACATAAGGAGGATTTGGCCTACACTCCCCACGCTGGCCAGACGGGTTGGGGAGGCCTGATCGATGTTTAATAATGTATTTCCCTTAGTCGCCTTGTACGACATCCATGGGAAGAGACGGAGTGATTCTATTCTAGTCTGCCGGAAACCATACGGCCAAACAAAATTTGATGTGATTACCTCTCTAAAATTGCTTCCATAGGGAGGCAATTCAAAAAACCGAATGATAACAAAATCGGGGGATACAGTTTGGTGTTGCAGCTACAAATGTATCATCTCCATCCAAAATTCACTTACACCACTGGATAGACGAAGAATCAAAGAATTTAGTACGCTAAGTAAGGAAAGGACTATGGAACATCGCGTGCCGGGGAGGAGGAAGCGCTGCCTTTTTGAGATAATTTTAGTGCATATAACACACGGCCGTATTCATGACACAGCCACATCCCATTTTTTGCACTACGTCGGGTGACAAATAAGCATACGGCTCGTATGATGTGAAGCGATTATCGTAGCTCGCAACAAATGTCCTTCCTTCCTGCATATGCTTATTTCCATTTTTTTATATATATTATACGCAGGTATAAATATTCCTGGACAAATGACACACTGCCATCCAGTCCCAAACTAAGCAAAGCTTGTACTATGGGTACTTGATAACTGATATTATACTTATATACATTTTTTTTGTAAATACATACACATAATATATAGAAAACTTCCAAACCAAGACAAACAGACATGTTCATGCACACAAATATTTGTCTTGTGCGGGGATCGAACTCACGATCTCGGAGTCACAGTGCCATGGCTATCCATTCGGCCACCGAACTCGTCATTTGAGGTATAAAACAATCCCCAAAAGTATTGATATATTTGGCTGAGGTGTTCTGTGAGGTGGAGGTCCCAATCGGGCTCGTATATCCTATATTTCTATTGCCACAGCTTTGTTTGCATCAGAGTGCCAAAAACATCTACTACTACAAAACAGTGCGGACTGTTTTGTAGTAGTAGATGTTTTTGGCATTTGCAAATATTTGCGCTTGGTGTAAAATGACCTTATGTATGTAGTTAATACAGGAGACATTTTTCGTGAAATTTGTATTAAACCCGCCGTCCGTTTATAGTAGATCAATGGTTCTAGCGGATTAATATTTGACTACATAACATATCAGGAAAAGATACTTGTTGGAATAGTAGATACACATTTTTCTGAATCTTCATAAACTATTGGACAGTCAGTACAAATAAAATATTCTTACTATTTATTATTAAAAGGATTCTTTACTGATCAGAGTGATGAGACTTGAAGTTATCTAATATTTTCATTGCCTGTGTATAAGTATGTATTTTATTTATTTATTTGTGTCACACATACAAAATCTATTCCAGGACTTTCCTTCGCCATCTGCCATCTCAGACTCAGCAGATGTGGCCGGCCCACTGACACTTCAGCGTGCTGGTTCTGAGAGCTATGTCGCCCACTTTGGTTCTCCGTTGAATTTCTTCGTTCTTGTTGAATTCTTGTTGCCGCTGAAATATTAGAAAAAAAGAATCTGAGGGTCAATTCTCCTAATTAAAATATAGTCAAAATTCAGTTTCGATCCAGTCTCGATCTCACAAATGTCACATTTGGTATTCTCGTAACACAATATGTTACTTCAAAATTAAATTTAAGCGGGATTATATCGAAATATGAGTGAAAATTAAACAAACTAAGAGTGTTACTATTGGACAGTCAGTACAAATAAAAGAGAAGACAAAATGTATATGGGAAAATATATTATGTCATCTTATGTACCTACATTTTTCGCAAATAAACTGATTGATTGATGGTTACTTTGCCAACAACAAGAATTGATAATAATTAATTAATGAAATCAAGTATATAATTTTAGTCAATTCACAATTCAATGTCGATTCGGTCAACTTTCAATCTGCGTTCGTAGAAAAATTACGAGAATTGGCCTCCTGATGGGTGAAAAACCTCAGGGAAATATAACACTCATGCAGGTGTCAAGTGTATGTGTTCAGTTATAGTGATTCCAATATAATACATTCTTATCATAGCTCTGAGTGTGAATGTGTTTATTAATTATGACGTCGAGAAACGTCTCGCCATTTCATCTCTTACCAAGTGTTTTCGTTGAGAAATAGTTATAAAATGTAAAAGAAGTTTATCTTGGGACAATTTTCTTTAACTATTACATCTATATACATAAAAATCAATGCCACTTTTCGTTGTAATTTTATAACTCAAGAACGGGCTGACCTATCCAAACCAAATGTTTAGGCTTTGTTCGGACTATTTAGTAGATGGTTTGTGTGAAGTTTGCACAAAATCGGTAGAGCGGTTCTTCATTTATCACATTTTTTGTAACAAATGAATTCAATAAATGGCGGATCATTTTGTTAATGGGGATTTTGCTGTCAAATTTAAACTTTTTTCAGTGTTGACAGTACAAATTATTTCACTTTATACGTAGCGAAGCACGTACCGGGCCGCTAGTTACTTATAATTATTATTACTATTTATGACGAATCCGGTGGTCGAATGGCTAGCAATGGCTGCTTTGACCCCGAGGTCGCGGGTTCGATCCCCGCACAAGACAAACATTTGTGCGCATGAATATGTCTATTTCTCTTGGTCTAGGTTTTTATTAATTTGCACTAATGCATCTATATCAATCCGTATTCATCACACTGCTATGATACGGACGCAATCACCCCTTCCATTGAATGACGAGCTCGGTGGCGTAGCGGTCAATGACGCGGCTTCGACACCAACGCTCGTGGGTTCGATTCCCACACAGGACAAACATTTGTGTGCATGAACATGTCTGTTTGTCTTGATATGGGTGTTTTCTATGTATCATAAGTATGTATTTAAAAAAAAAAGTATTTACGTATGTTTATCAGTTGTCTAGTACCCATAACACAAGCTTCGCTTACTTTAGGGCTAGATGGCGCTGTGTAATTTGTCTGACAAAATATTATTATATTATTGACTCCCCGCAATGGAAGGTTTCAACCTTTCTAGTGACTTCATTCTCTCGCAGGAACACAACAACTCACAAGGGAATTGTTATTTGACTGCGGTATTCTGTTATATGGGATAACTTCGCCAGTCGGCCACCTAACAAATACGATGTAAGGCTCTGGCAAAATAGAGTCATGGGACTCTATTTTGCCAGAGCCCCTTTCGCTAATCGGCAGGGTGCACCACGTGCAGATGCGGTTGGCTTTAGCTCTAAAATACCAAATTCCTAATTGCCCAAACCAAAAATAGGGTATGTATATGTATAATGCCCGACATTTTACCATCTCTATATATGTGATAGATTGACGTTATCTACTATATAAAAATAAGTCGGGTTTTCCTTCCTGACGCTATAACTCCAGAACGCACGAACCGATTTCCACGGTTTTGCATTCGTTGGAAAGGTCTCGGGCTCGGTGAGGTTTATAGCAAAGAAAATTCTGGAAAAAATTGAAAAGAAAAGCGGGAAAATCTTTTTTCACATACAGCGCCATCTCTAAGGAAATGGATGGAAACGAAAAGATTGAGCCACAGCGAAGCGTGGTCGGGCCGCTAGTTGCATATAATAAGTAAAGTTTAAAAACACAGTTATCAGAAGAACCTCCTCCTTTTTTTAAATGGGTTAACAATAAAAAACTTCATAACCATAACATTTTCAGTAGTGACACCTGCAAGGAATAATCTGTAATTAAAACCAGATAAAAATACCAATGGTAGTGGTTTTTTATAGTTCGGACAATGGCGTCTGCCGTCCGAGAGACGGTGGGCAAACAATAGGAAATATGATTGGAGCGGAATGACGGAGATCGCGGGCAGAGATGAGATGGTACCTTACAGATGTATCGAATTACTCGCTCACATGATGACTAGGGTCATGGTCAACTATCTTTTAATTATTAATTTGTCATATTGCTGTCTCTCACATTGCCAAGAAGAGAAGTGAAATTTCAATGCCTTCTTGAACTACTTATTATAGCTGATTAAATTTCTAAGACTTATTCAGTCGTAGGTAATAATTAACCAGGACAAAAGCTCCTAGTTAATTATTTTACTGCAGTGAACTTGACTGTTGAGCGTCATAAATAAATAAATAAATATTTCTGGACAATATACACAGCACCATCTAGTCCCAAATTTAGCGCAAAGCTTGTGTTATGGGTGCTAGACAACTGATAAATGTACTTAAATACATTTTTTTTTGTAAATACATACTTATAATACATAGAAAACACCCAGACCAAGACAAACAGACATGTTCAATGTTCATGTACACAAATGTTTGTCTTGTGCGGGAATCGAACCTGCGACCTCGGAGTCAAAGTGGCCATTGCTAACCATTCGACCACCGAGGTCGTCAAAATATATACTCACTCAAATATTCAATTAAAAAGCTAGACATGTGATTGAATGGCGTTGTTCAGTCAAAGGGCTAGCTGTTTGATTGAACGGCTATTTTAACCAGTTGGCTGCGACATATACATAAGCACGTCATTTATACTATATGTGTGTGATAGTGTATGTGTGTGCGTGCATGTCCGCGTGTGTATAATAATTCAAGTCAACATCACTCCAATCAAAATCTTTATAACTCTACTAAATTACTTATCTTATACATACTATCTTATACTAATATAATAATATAAACTTTTTATTAATAAAGATGTTACTATCTCAGCCCATAATCGCCTAAACTGCTGAACATAAGTCTCTCTAAGTAGAGAATCACATCTCTCCAGAACCTTTTGATTAGAGAATCAGAGAGTTTAGTATAGGAAAAATTCGTTCGGGAATAAATCCAAAGGTTCTCAACGGAATTATGTTCATTATATGTCTGTTCAACAACAGTCTAGTCAAAATCTTTGTAATTCTATTAAATTACTAATATATACTAGTAATAAAGATGTAACTAGCTCAGCCCATAATCACCTGAACTGCTAAACATGAGTCTCTGTTAGAAAACCGCAAATCTCTGTGTTGACTCTTTTGACAATAGTAAAACAATCTGACAACCCTGGCTGGCTTCCACAAAGTTCTATCACTATGATATAAGTCATAACGTTTGTTTGTGGTGCCAATCCAATGTGCAATGTGTGCGTCCGATGTCGAATAATTGGTCACAAATTCATTCATTCACAGAAATGAAAGTCAAGGTTAAGAGATCGAATGAGTGAATGAGTAATACCATGCTAACAATATATTTTATGACAAGCCCGGTGGTCGAATGGCTAACAATGGTCACTTTGACTCCGAGGTCGCGGGTTCGATCCCCGCACATGACAAATATTTGTGTGCATGAACATGTCTGTTTGTCATGGTGTCGGTGTTATCAATGTATTAATTTACAAAAAAAAAATGTATTTATGTATATAAGTTATGGTCAATGTGATAAATTAGTTATTATTCATACTGACTAATACTTGGTCAAAGTGATAAATCATGTTTTGTTAGATTTGAGTTGATTTTTAGTTAGGTTTAGGTTTTCTTGTGTCCTGTCACCGGAAATAGGAGCTCCGCGAAGAGAAGCTCCGTGAACCTAGATGATGAATGATGTGGTGCCAAGTAAGCTTAATTATTAATAATTGACAATTTATTACTTTGCCGGCCATTATATATAATCTCTAATTTATCGTATTGGCTGTAACATTTATACCAGTTATCTACCCATAGTACAAGTTTTGCTTAGTTTGGGACTAGATGGCGCTGTGTAATATGTGAAGGAATATTTATTTATTTATTTTTATTCCAAACGTAAGACAAGTAGAGAAGGTCACGTAGCTTTACAGCTACGACCAATTCAGAGCTCGTTATTTCATAAACGGATCCCTGAATTGAAAAAGCTTTCCTCAATACACTTACTATTTTTGAAAGATCTATTCAACGGCACCTTGTACAATGGGGTAGGCGAATAAAATACATTAATCTCTTTTCATATAAGGAGCCACGCATTTCTGAAGTGAATACTTCTTTAGCGGCGTTGTGTACTTTTTGGGATGGGTAAAATATGTTAAACTCAGGTCAGGACACGTGGCCTAATCGAAAGTTCGTAAGACGGAGCGGCGCGGACCGGCGCGGCGTAAGAGAGGAAGTAATATCCCCTTCTCTTTCTACCGCGCGGCGAAAATGTATGAAAAATAAACAGCAGGAGCACTGCTGTTTATTTTTAATGTAATATGAATTGTCATGTTTGTGTACGATAGCGCAATAAATTAATATTGTATTTTACCACATATATGAGAACACTTTTAAACTGATAAATAAAGCAATTCGTGTGAAATTATTTCCTAACCATTCCAAAATATTCAAAAATACACAACGTTAATGTTCAAGTTTTCACTTCTGCTGGCACTCCCGGAGTGCAACCCGTTTTTTTTAAATGATAGTTTTATAAAAAAGAATATTGAATGTATTTTTTTATGTAATTTTTATCAATGAAAAGGAAGTGTTGATTTGCATCAATTCAATTTTACATAATTATATTGATAGGTTCAGCATTATTTGGCTTTGCTTGCATGAATGTCGGTTAAATTACGCCAATAGGTAGCCTATGTCCTTCCTCGGGGTATAATATATGTCCATACCAAATTTAAGTCAAACTGGTTTACCCGTTTAGTCATGGAAACACTTTCACGTTTATATAATTAACGTGGATGGCGATAACATATCATGCGAAGGGAAATATGCGAATGACAAAAAAATACATGTTTTGGTTACTAAAGACAGGACATACTCCTCACCAAAGCACAGTATAAGTAATAGTACTACGTATAGCCACTTCCTGCCGCTCGCTCGTATCGACCTCACCTCCTCTCTGAGACGAATCTGGTTTACTTGGCACCGCACGCACACTCTCTCATTCATGCTCTGCACAGATGCTTTTCTTTATATAGTAGTTCACGTCGCGACATTTGTAAGAAATGGTCAAGGTGTGTGTGACTAAAGTTAAATAAGTGGGGACGCTATTTTTTCAATTTTCCGGCATGGGGCTAAGACATAGATTCTTCATCTCATCACCGTGAACTCATTCGAGATAATGTGTTGCTAGAGAAGAATGCTGCGGATCCCAAAGACAACAGCCATATTAAAAGAGCTAAAAATCAAGACCAGACTTTGAACTATGTCTCCTTCTTCTTCAATATTTCAGGCACATGCCAAGGCAAGAAGGAGACACTCTTGAACTTGTGGTAACTGGCCAATTCGAAGCAAGACAAGGCCCTACCACCTAAGTTGAAGCCGATTCAGATATTTTGATTCCAAAAATAGGTTTTAGGTTTGAGTTACTGCAGCCATCTTCAGCTTAGTCGCTAGAACTTCAGGAATTCGATGAATGAGGCCGTACATATCTTCGAGAATAGAGACAGGTGGCGAAGAATCGTAGGTACACCATAACAATTTTATTTATTTCATTTTTATTTGTACAACCTCTGTTTCCAAACAAGCACATACCTAATGTAAAGCGGTGACAATATCGGCATCAACCCATAATCATCCCACTGTTGCGATACAGGTCTCCCTTCACTTGAAGGGCATAGAGCATACTCCACCACGCTGCTCAACTGCGGGTTGGCGGAGGCCAGTGTTTTCCTATATATGCCCTCCGAAGCTCCGAAGAGGAACTCAAGGTAAATATACCCATCCATAGAAAGGCTGCGGTCGACGTTGCTTAACTTGCGTGTTCGATTAAACTGATACGCGCAAGGACACCATCGATCACCTCTTACCATATAGACTGGTTACATAGACACTTGCAATACAAAGAGTATTGCTCGTGTGCTGACACCTGCGCTACATTTCCTTACATTTGATTCTCTCTCACTCGCAGGAATACAACTATCCTTAAGAGTGTTATTATTTAGCTGCGGTCTTCGGTAAGGTCTATAAACCTCTTTCTGAAAACAGTATTAAGTTCGCATAATAAGTGAATTTGAAAATTCTTCCTTGAGAGTAAATGAATAAATCTAAAATCGGTCACTAGTCGGCGCGGTGCATCATGTACAAGTGAGGTTGTCATTTGCTCTAAAATGGTACTTAGCAACTTACACCCCAAAACGAATATTACTCGTACAAGTGGTCAAGACCATCCGCATTGAGGGTAGAGACTACACGAGACGAGATTAGCAAGATTGTATATAATATACACGAACGTAACCGCGGGCGCGGCTAGTATAATAAAAATGGATTGTATGCAACATTGAATATTTGCAATTAACAGATTTAAGAAGCAAGGCGCCGCCAGTCGTTTTATAGCGTCATCAAGTGCATAATTGCACGCTATAAATGGACTAACTGCTCTAACGACAGTAACTATTCTTGTTTAAGATTTTGATGTAAATTACATGTAATTGTCTAATATGTAAGTACTAATGTAATAAGTTTATCATTCATTTAGGATGGAAGGAGTTGTTGCGTTGGCAGCGGAGTTGGCAGGCCGCAAGCGATATATCATGTTGCGAGCGTTTATGTGGCTACGGTAACCGCTTCAAATCAGGCGCTAAGGGTGTAAGTGTGTAAATGGTTTAACATCTTTGAACCAAAGCCAACCTTACCTGCACTAGTTACCGTACCATATTGTGGTACCGTACCATATTGTGAAGTGGAGGTACTTCCCCAGGCGGGCAGCTTACAAAATACGTTATGCCCTCTTTTTGCCAGAGCCTGGTTTGTCAGTTAGCAGGATGCACCATGTACAAGTAGAGGCTAGCTTTGACTTAAAGATGGTGATGAAGCTTATACCCCAATAGTTTGAATATAAACTTTCATTTTATTTAATGCGTAGTCCACAGCACTCTTTGAGATCCACAGGTCACAGAATAATTTATTACGGTTTATCTACTCACACATATATTAGAGTAATAATATCTATCCCTTAGTTTTTTCGGGTTTGAAAAATTACAAAGAAACACAATTTTTCACTTTGCGCCGTATTTCAGATAAAACGAGATTCAGACAAGGCTTTTATGAAAGGTTTTATCGCGCTTTCACAAATTCCTATCAGGGGTTTACTGCGTAGATGTATAAATTTGTGAAATGATTTTTTATCACATAATTCGATGACAGAATTATGTAGATATTTTGCTTGTGTGTCCTGTTTTATGGAGTGGAGCCAGTGGAGCGAGCGAAACGCTTAGATAAGCCAAAAAGAGGGTTGCGTTGAAACAAAACTTAGATCGAGCGTGTACTTGAGGAATACTCATCAAATCATAGATTAACAATTGGTCGCCGCTCAGCTTCAACTAGATCCCGCACTATCTAAAAACAACAGCTCCGTGAATGCGGGAACTCAATATTGTAGTGTGCGTAAAACAATGTGCAGAGATGCTAGTGTGCGTGGAGAATTGTATTGCAACAGGCTCGTGTACGCCGAGTTCGGTGTAGTATTTGTTGCCGCATTTTACAAGTGCGCCGCGGCATCTAGTCGAAGCGGAGCGGAGACCAATTGATAATCTAAACATCAAATACATTTTCCATTGAAATCAATGGAAAACATACACTCAGCGAATCTACGCGCTGCACTCAACCTCGATTTCAGCCCCGTGGGCTTAGAATCCGGCCTAGTTACTACGTCGAGTGGCAAACAAGCATACCCAAGACCTAAAGTGGTAATTGTTTTTTGGCTGCAGTAGAAAACCTTACAGAAGTAAGGTGGAGGTAGCTCCCCAGCTGAGCAGCTAATAAATACGCTATGACCTACCTTTCTTTTTCCAGAGCCTCGCTTATTAGTCAGCAGGATACGCCACTAACAATGTCTTGTAATACAAAACATAATCAATACATACAGAGGCACTGCTGCGAGCATATTGTATACAATGCCATAGAATGATGAGCGAGTTAGACTGCGAGTTATCTTCCTAGGTGTTAGCTGATGCCCGAGACTTGCCCGCATGAACTTCGTTTCCGTGGGAATAAGATATTATCTATCATCATCATCATCATCATCATCAGGTCATTTCTAGTTTCCACTACAGGAGCACGAGCCTCTCTCATCCGTCCCAGACAGAAGGAGGATTTGGCCTACACTCCCCACGCTGGCCAGACGGGTAGGAGAGGCCTGATCGATGTTCGATAATGTATTTCCCTTAGTCGCATTGTACGACATCCACGGGAATAGACGGAGTGATTCTATTCTAGTCTGCCGGAAACCACACGGCCATATTTTCTATATATAAATAAATATTCCTGGACAAATTACACGCGGCCATCTAGTCCTAAACAAAGCAAAGCTATAGCTATAGGTACTAGATAAGTGATAGTATGCTTATATACCTACATTTTTTTTGTAAATACATACATAGAAAACACCCAGACCAAGACAAACAGACATGTTCATAAATATTTCGACGCCATTTTTGACATGTCCCTATATACGTAGGGAACGTATAAAGCGACATGTCAAAAATGTCAATTTTTTTTATTGCATAAATTGCTATAAATTGCCCGTAAAAACATTTTCTTTTTTATTTTATTGATGGTATATAATCAAAAAGTAAGAAATTAACTCATTTGTCCAATAATAATATTCTTTAATATATCGTAGTATAAGCAGACATGTCGGAAATGACATGTCGCTTTATACGTAGGGACCGTCGATTTGTCTTGTGCGGGGATCGAACCCGCAACCTCGGCGTCAAAGTGACCATTGCTAACCATCCGACCGCCGAGCTTTCCTGTCCCTTTTTTATAATTTTAAAAGTTTCACGGTTGTTTGCATCACTATTGTACTCGTACTACGAGTACGGGACATACCGAGATCGATTTTAAAGATATTTTCTTATGATAAATAGCATTTTGCATTTGTGGTAAACTTACGATAAAATATAGGTATTTTTTTGTAATTAAATATGTTTTTACATTTCCTGTAATTTTGAATATGTAAATGAAATGAAATGAAACGTCGTCTATTTGCTATGGTACATGGTAGAACATGATAGACGATTTTATAGTTAGTTCATCATGTTCCGCCGCCATGTCAACCCTAGTCTTATCATCATCAGGTCATTTTAGTCTCCACTACAGGAGCACGACCTTCTCTCGTCCGTCCTAGACAGATGGAGGATTTGGCCTACACTCCCCACGCTGGCCAAACGGGTTGGGGAGGCCTGTTCGATGTTTGGTTATGTATATCCCTTAGTCGCCTTGTACGATATCCACGGGAAGAGACGGAGTGTCTATTCTATAGTCTAGTCTATTCTAGTCTGCCGGAAACCACACGGCCAAATATTTAATGACTGCTAATTGACTACATAATATTATTTAATTCACAGATTATGATGCTATACAATATTACGAAAATAATAATCACGAATACTATGTCAACCAATAAATTCAAATAAAAATAATAAAACATAACGCTACTTAAGGATACCAATATTATTATCGTTATTTTTCAGAATAAGTAGTTATTTCATGAGAAAAGGGGAAATGACGTTATCTACCTACGTGCGACGTTGTGAGATTAGTTGATGACGACCAGTGACCGAACAGTGCCACACGGACGATATGGACACCTACATAATTGTGCGGGTGATGGGTAACGTTAAACAATGTCTGTAATGGTAACGTTATTATATATACTACAGTATTAATATTAAACACGAAGTAATTTCTTGAACAAGTACAGTTATTTTTTGTTGTAACGTTATCAATTCCCGCTATAATCTCCTGTCAAGGCTAAGCATAATTTAATAATATAATTTTAAAGAATTTATTTAACAACAATATGCATACCTATAATAACAATAATGTACGTAAACCACCGCGTTATTTTTAAATTGTGTTGCAGTCGATTGCGCCCGTCTCCGAGGTACTCGTAACACAATTCAGATTATTTCAGAAAAGAAAAGCTTTATAGATTAGATTGTTACAAAAATTACAGAATTGCAAGTTACAATTTGCACCATTATAAACATACGAATGTAAGGTATATTTTATCATTCGCTCAGCCAGATGTCCCTACTATGTAAAAGGGTGTATAAAATAGGGTCGCTTTCTGTTCGTATTGTCCTCTATTATTAAAACATTTTTGCTTGATAGTATTTTTTTTTAAACTTAATTCCAATATTTTGGCCGACTGTAGGCGTGACATAAATAGATTGAAATGTTCGACATCAGAGTTCCATGATTTTAGCAGAGAAAAATGGTAAAGACAGATAATCTTGAGACTATGTCAAAATAATCTGTTGAAGGCTCCGAGATGACGGTAGTGACGCACAGTGGGACCTTGCCATACTTGTATCTGCCATGCGATGCGGCACTGTATTTCGTAACTACGGATAAATTTTTATTCGTACTCACTCTCTGCCTCTGTCTGATATGATATTAGTATATATATTGATGTATTGTAGATATTACAAATTTACATGCCACGATGATCGTTTCTAACCTTTCGATGAAATTTTATAATTTAAATTAGGTTTATATGGGACGGGCGAACCAAATTAGTTTTCTCCTAAAAACAGTGAGAAAAGCTCGGCCGATATTCAATACTTAAAACGACATCTGTCAATAGTATCTAGTAACAGCAAGTTAGTTTTATTTTTAGTAGTTAGTAGCATTGTCGCTTAAATGGCAATCCTGTGATATAACCGGAAGGTTGGCACACAGGGGCGCACTAGCAGTTAGGTCTATACCTAACTGCTAGTGATAAGTAGTAGTCTGAGCCATTTAAGCGACACGTACCCTATGGTGCGTGTCGCTTTTATGGCATTTAAGTGACACGTACCCTATGGTGCGTGTCGCTTAAATGGCTCAGAGAAAATCTATTCCTCTAAAAAAAACGAATTTGGCTAGATAGTCTAGGTATGTACTAAGAAAATATATTTTGTAAGTACATATTTGTGACATTCGCTGCCGAAGTCCACGTCCATTAAACTATCCTACGTCCAAATCAGGGCTTTCAGATATGAATTTGCCGCTAGAGACGCTAGTGTAAAGTCCCCGAAATGTCATATGTCACTGTTTGTGAGTGATCTAGTCAGGTTTATTTCTATTTGTAGTAAATGTTGTGATTATTTGCAATATCTTAGATTAATAATGGCAAATAGGAGTACCGGGCAAAGATATCAATGCTTTGAGACAGTTTTGTTCTTCGGAAACTTATGTCCTCCTTTTTCCCCGAACAAAACAGGACTGCACAACACTGCGGCATGCTCGATATTCCCGTATTTAACTAACTATAACAGCTGCACTTCAGTAGTCGATCACCCTGTTGCGCAATTTTTAGCGGTGCATGGCAATTTTAAGGTAAAGATACATTTATTTGCTAAGAACTACTTACATAAATTGCAAATGTGTATGTCTGGTGGAATTCATTTATTAATGGTCAACATGTTTTGCTGTATTGTATAACAGCATGCTAATATGATTTATTACATGTCATAAGTTTTAATTTAATAATATAATGTCAGATATTTTAATTAATTATACACACACAATAATATAAAGTCAAAGATTTTAATTAATTATACAAATAACTTAAAATGTCACAGCTTATCATTAAAAAATCATTCAAATTATAATAACATTTGTCAATAAGTAATTTTTTAAGCTTTGACTTAAATAAATTTGTCTCTTTATAGGTTGCTGTTGAATTTTATTATAAATTTTTGTTGCCATAGTATAACTTTTGCAGCAGAGCTGTTTTAGCAGGCTGCAAACAAAGTCTATTTTGATTTCGAATTACGTATTTTGTCGCACATACGAGGGAATAAATGAGAATTATTTCTCACAAATATTTAAGGTTAAATAAACTCTTTTCGTTTAAACTAGCGCTGTCACCCTTATGCGAATCTTCTATTGCAAATTATGACTTTAATCAAGCACACCATTTTCTTTGAGAGTGATCTTTGGCGGCAGGAGCGGGAAGACATGTTGAATTCCTTGGCATCTGGGGCCTGGGGGTATACTATTCTGATTTAGTAGCAACAAGGGAGAATTACCAAGTGTTCAGACGATTTTATAATTTATTATTGGAATCAATATGTTAGATAACAAACTCACTATTTTGGGTCCCTGATAGTTTTAGATACGGAAATGTTCCACAGTGCACCAATAGTTTATGTAAGAGCTTAGTAGGAAAACTAAAAGTATTGAAGATAACGTTCGAAGAAAGTTTATGGTTTCCTAAGATATTTTGCAATTGGTAAGTTTTGATGACGACCCCCATAGATATTTATTTTCTTATTGTGAATTAACTCGTAACGTTTAACAATTAAAATTTTTCATATTAATTTTGTGACACACAATAAGTTTTCATGTCTATAGTACCCACAATAGGCTATTTGACCAACATTTTTTTTCGGTTTGATATGTAAGGACGTCTCAATAATATAACCATAGGTGAAAGAATTACTTCGATAGCACAAAAATCTCTCGAGATATATTAATTTGAAAATCACAATTTTCGAGTTTCCCGAAAACGCTCCATACAAGAGGCTACTGAGTTATGACGTCACAGGTTTGTATTTTGTGTGCATCATATGTGAATTATAGACGACAGCTACGTTAAATATTACGTTTATGTAATTAGTATCATAATAAAAGTTATAGCATTTTTTATTGCTTCTCCAATGGAAATATTTTTTTTTAATAATTTCTTACCTTTAAAATGGACTTTCCCGCCAAACTTGGATCGATACTAAAAAAAGTCGGACGGAATTATTAGAATGAAAGTTTGCAAATCTTTATAATTTTGTGTATTTTACGATATTGTTAAATAATTAATACAATATTTGAACATTGTCTAATAGCCTATTATCAAATAGCTACAGTATAACATCGCTTAATTTAAACTGGATGACGCTGTGCAATTTCTCAAAAAAGAAATATATATATTAACAGCGGCGACCGCCAAAAAGGCAATGAACAGTGAAGTACATGCAGTCCTAAGGGTAAAACCTTGGCTACATTGGAACTCACAACGAATTCCAATGCGGCGAATTCCAATGAATCCAAGGCAGCCATTGTTTTACCCCCGGCTACGGCTATAAACTATGGCTGCCGTGGAACTCACAACGAATTTAATCAGAAGAAATTAATAATAGTAAGAAGCTTCTGGAAATTGACTTCACCTCTTAGCAATGTGATAGACAAATATTGGAAATAAGGCCTTTATAAAATTACGCCACATTATATAAAAGTTGCGATATCTTGTAGAACAGTTACGATTTCAATGTAAGTGGAATGCAGATAAGTTGAGAGCTGTAAACGTTTGGGGCCGGGCGATAAATAGCAATAAAACGTAACGCAATAGGCACCATCGCGACAATGTGTAGTCTGAGCATTTATGGCCTATAAACTGGATGGTACAGTTGGGTGCGTGCACGGATAGACTTACGTAGATGAGAGACATTCCGTAAAGGTGAGTATAGATTAGAGCAATCGCTTGTAACGTGTACAACGAGCCGCTCGACTTTTGTTACCAAATTTTACAAACTAATGAGCGAACTGGGGCCCTACCACCGAAGCTGAAGCCGATTACCATCGTATATTTCATTCCAAAATATGTCTTAGATTTAAATTAATGACAAATATCTTCAGCTTAGTCGTTAGAGCTCCAGGATTTCTACCTGCCAAGCTAAACACAATTACCACAAATCTTAGCTGAAATTTGATAATTGCAGCTAAAAAATCCGATGGGAATCGGATTTTTTAACTGCATGATTAGTAAAATAAATCTTACGTTTTACTTATTAACAAACGAGACGAGCTCGGTGGCGTAGCGGTCAATGACGCGGCTTCGACACCAACGCTCGTGGGTTCGATTCCCACATAGGACAAACATTTGTGTGCATGAACATGTCTGTTTGTCTTAGTCTGGGTGTTTTATATGTATCATAAGTATGTATTTACAAAAAAAAAAATGTATTTACGTATGTTTATCAGTTGTCTAGTACCCATAACACAAGCTTCGCTTACTTTGGGGCTAAATGGCGCTGTGAAATTTGTCTGACAATATTTATTTATTTATTTATAAACATCTTCAGCTGAGTCGGTAGAGCTCTAGGGTTTCTATCAGCTAAGTTAAACACAATGAACACCAATCTAAGCTGAAATTTGATTATTGCAGTTAAAAAATCCGATGGGAATCGGCTTGAGCTTCGGCGGTAGGGCCCCTGGTGTTTCATATTGTCAAAAGTGTTGTGATCAAAAATCATTTAGTAGTTTAACTTGAGCGTTGATAAATCAGTCAGTAACAGTAGCCTTTTATAGATACACACAAGATTACTTTTATATTCTGTGAGAAAGCAATTAATTTTTATAAAAGCAGGCAAACGAACATATTTTATGAGTAATCCGATGAAAAGTAATTATCGGCACCTTAGAAATCAGTAAGACCAAGTCATCGCCAATACGTTGCCAGCCCTAGAAATATAAGAAACTCTGTACTTGAAACACCCATGTCATATGTCGTAAATAAATTTTAATACAAAATCACATAATTAGCTTTCGGTTGTATCACGTCACTCTATTTCAGACATAATATGAGTATACCCAGAAATATTTAGCAAAAGCATGATTATGATTTTAGGGGAAATTTCAGCCCTTTGTACTAAATACCCAGCACATTCATATCAAATACCTGTACAACCTAAAACTGAGTCAAGCGCTCTGTATTATTTTAGTGTGATCTTTTTAAACCTCTAAAATCCGTTTGGCACCTAAGCACACCCTCCTGATAGGCAGCTATGGTAAACAGACGGATTACTCACGCATTGCAAACCCTGTAAACTCCTTTATGCCTTTCTTGAAGATTTCCACTATAGAAAACTCCCCTATGCGTCCATTTTAGCTCTACTATATGGGGAGGAATTCCCTGACTATGGCGAGAAGTGCAATTATAGGATAAGACCGAACAGATGTGTTATATACGCAATAAGTCTCTCTTAATACTAAATCGCTCAATACTTCACAACACCCCTTTGAATTGAGTCACAAGCTGCAGGCTGGTATACCCGCCCAGAGTTAATAACAATATTTTACTTTAGGTCGCATTTTCGCTTTATAGAGTACTAGCGGCCCGTCCCGGCTTCGTACGGGTGGTCAATTTAGTAAAAAATATAGCCTATGTTACTTAGAGATAATGTAACATTCTAATGGTTCACCATTAGAATGTTCTAGTCTAGTTCTGTCTAGTTATCGAAATCCGTCCAGTAGTTTTTGAGTTTATTCGTAATAAACATACAAAAATACAATGTTTCCTCTTTATAATATTATAGCAGCCCGTCCCGGCTTCGCACGGGTAGCCATTTTTATTTAATTTTTTAGTTTTTTTTTTTTTTTTTTGTTGTTTTATTTTTATATTTTATAAACGCAATTTAACCAACTCTTTTTCCCGGCGACTATCGAATCAAATTTTAGAATACGTACATGAATATATGGTGTCACGGACTTTTAGTAGATTACAATAATGTCTACAAATCAGTAGTATTGTTCTATCATCAATAGTTTTTGCAGCGACAGCAAAGGATGATTAGATTTTTTAATACTGTAGGCGTTTACTTATACAATATTGCAATTCTCGTCATAACTTTTAAACAGTGTTTCCGATTATAATGAATTAAAAAGAATTTTACTTCATGATAGATACCCTTGACGATAAAACTTAAGGGTAAATATCTTGAGAGGAATTTGACCCTCTTTTGTTTTTGTTGGAACAGTAATTGAAAAATAGAACACAAAACCTCTTATTGTGACTTAAATATAGGTCTTGGATATATAGTCTTGCGAATTTTATTGTAGATTTTATTAAGGCCTATAAATACGTAATATTAGGTTGGGGAAAAAGTCTTTTCGTATTGTATATGAAAATTCAAAACATTTTTTAATAAAGTTTATTTACATTTAACTAAAGTATGTAGGTGCCATTTTGTTCGATAACTTTTTGCCATCTTGTAGGTATAGACATGATCCCATTACTATAGAAATTTTTGGACTTCTGTTCAAAAAACCGCGACAAGTGGTTTTGGCAGTCTTCTCGTGATGTTAACCTGACATTGCCTAAATAATTCTGAAGAGACCGAAACAGGTGGAAATCAGAAGGTGCAAGGTCAGGACTATACGGCGGATGCATTAACACCTCCCAGTTAAACTCTCTTAATTTTTGCTGAGTGGCTAAAGATGTGTGAGGTCTAGCGTTATCATAATGAAAAATCACACCCCTTCTGTTAATTAATTCCGGCCGCTTTCTCTCAACTTTTTGCTTTAATCTCATCAGTTATTCACAGTAGAGTTCAGAATCGATAGTCCTGCCTGGCGATAACAGCTCATAATGAATAATGCCCTTCCAATCCCACCATACACACAGCATCACCTTGTTGCGGGTTAACCCGGGTTTTGCCAGAGTCTGTAAAGCCTGACCAGCCTTTGACCACGACCTTTTTCGCACGTTCTTGTCGTACGTGATCCACTTTTCATCACCAGTTATAAGCTTCTTCAAAAATGGTTCCCTTTCATTACGTCGTAGTAAAGAATCGCAAATGAGTACACGGTTCATTAGGTTTCTTTCAGTGAGATCGTGAGGCACCCAAATATCGAGCTTTTTAGTGTACCCAGCTTTTATCAAATGCGCCAAAACTGTTTTGTGGTTAATTCCTAATTCTTCAGCTACGTCTTAACTACTGATATGCCGATCTTGCTCCACTTTTTCAAAAATGGCATCCATTTTATCCGTAACAGGGCGACCAGAGCGACGTGTATCTTTCACATCAAAATTTTCTGATTGAAAACGCTTAAACCAAATTTGTGTTACTCTCTCAGACACTGCACTAGGTCCATAAACGTCACAAATTTTTTTCGCAGCTTGCGTTGCATTTTTACCTTTTTTGTAGTAAACTTTTAAAATGAATCGAATTTCTTCATTAGATTCACTCAACTTGACAGTAAAAAAAACAAATGAAAATCACACATTTACCTAATTTGAATTTGGAATTATCTTTTTTAAAATTTAAACTTTTTAAAGATATCAAAACCTGCCAGATACAAATGGTATAACCAAAGAGATTTTATTACAAGTTCATACATACTATAATGCGAAAAGACTTTTTCCCTTACCTATTACGAGTACATCGTTTTATTATAACATCAACAGTTTTCACATCGCACGTCAAGAAAGATTTTTGTTCTCTACCTTGTGTTACAATATTGCAATTTTCTTACGGATCTCTATTTTTTTCGAAATTAAAATATAGCCTACATTACTCCCTAATAATGTAGCTTTCTATTGGTGACAGAATTTTTGAAATCGGTCCAGTAGTTTCGGAGCCTATTCGTTAGAAACAAACAAACAAAAATACAAAAAAAACAAACAACTCTTACCTCTTTATAATATTAGTTTAGATAATAATAACTCTTTGTCGCGAGTTGAAGAACTACTACGCTCTATTGTACATACCCAGTTTCTTTATTTCAACTTGACCATCTCTTCCAGATGAATTCGGTACTAATCATCGCTGAAAATCTCAATGCCAAAAACCTTAATAATTTTAAGGATGGTAAAGGTTGCATTATTGAATTGTAGAGTTAATAGGGTTTTCTTAGCGGTGAATGCGCAGACCTGTGTCTTAGCCCGTAATCAACTCTTATACATCCCACTGCTGGGATACGGGTATCCCCTTATTCGAAGAAGTTTAGAGCAGCCTTCACCACGCTGCTCAATTGCGGGTTGGCGAAAGTCAGTGTTCTCAAGCTGCCTAAAGGTCACCGTTTGGCTAACCGACTGTCATTTAAGGAGAACAGCCAGGACTGACGGCTTAACGTACCCTCTGAAACACGGAAGAGCTCGAGATAAATGAACCCATCCAGGGACAGGCTACCACGTTGCTTAACTTGCGTGTTCGATTAGAGTAACACCCGCAACGACGCCATTGAGCTCCTCAACCGACCTTTTTATTTTATTTTAGCACAGCATATTGGCTCCACTTCGCCTGATGGTAAGCGAAAAGAGGAGCCCCAATCGCAACGGCAACGGACAAGAGACCTTGATTTCTTGTCAGTTGACGCTGCCATGCTGGCCCACAAGATGCTTCTTCACGCTTCGCTTGAAGGATCCCATATTGTATGATTGAGGAAATACATATGCCGGCAACGCGTTCCACTTTTTAATAGTGCGACATAGATAGGAGTTGCCAATTTTTTTAGTACGCGACGGAATGATACCAACGGTGGTATCATTCCGTCGCGTACTAAAAATCAACTTGTGGTATCGCAAGCCTGTACGTGTTGTTCGGTGACGAAAAGGGGTGGAAGGGATAAGGGAAAACAGCCCCCTTACCACCATCTCTAATTGTGATTCAATAATTGAGTAGATTGCTTATTCATACCAATTAATAAGCGACTCTATCCCGTTCGAAATAGAGTCGCTTATTCATTGGTATGAATAAGCAAACTATTCAGTTATTGAATCGCAATAAGAGATAGTGGTAAGGGGGCTGTTCTTCAGAGCACTCTCCGTGGTATGGGCGATAAAATACCCTCAGTGACCTGTGTCTTGGTGGGGTTAAATTGTACCAATTTTTTTTAAGTGTGCTTTGTTAGTTTGCTTCAGCCAATTAATTTGTACTGTGGCCTCAGCAACCACGTGTGGTGAGATTGTTTTAAAATTACATTTGGTAGACATTTGGAACCTAAATAAATCAACTAGGTTTTTAATTTTTAGTAATAGATGTTTTCACTATGGATTCCTTCCTTTGGCAAGGCAAATAAATGTATTTGAATTTAAATCATTAACTTCTACATGAATTTTATCTAATGAAAATGAAGTGTGCGCTACAAACAATTTGATAAATTGGATTGTATTTACTTTAAGTCTAAGAAGATATAAATATAAGCGACTATTCAGCAATAGTTGCAAGGTCTGTTAATACTGCTGACGTGAGAAATATTGGAAATTACATTTGTACAGATCGAATCAACCGCTTAAATAAGCAAGTTAACAAGAGAAGCGAGAAGAAAACTGACCAGTTTTCCAGGGTACGTATAGGTTTCGCTGTCTGTATATAAAAGGTAACCATTACTGACTGATCTATCAATACAGAGCAAACCACTAGACAGATCGAGATGAGGCTTGGCATATAAGTATTTTATAAGACGTAGGCATCTGCTGAGAAAGGTATGTTATAAATTCACACATTCAAGGCGCGGAATATTCGAAAATTTAAGAAAGCAGCCCCCTTACCACCAACTCTTATTGCGATTCAATAACTGAATAGAATGCTTATTCATACCAATGAATAAGCGACTTTATTTCAACTCGAATAGAGTCGCTTATTCATGCGCATGAATAAGCAATCTATTCAGTTATTGAATCGCAATAACAGTTGGTGGTAAGGGGACTGAATCACTATATTAACCTTTCTGATGTATTTTTATGACGTTTGACAGAACTGTCAGACATTTGACACCGTGCGCGAAACCAATTCGAATTCAATGTACATAGTTAGCAAGACAGGAGGTCTGTCGGGCCAGTTTGTTAAAAAATATTTATTGTGACTTTACATCAGTAAATTGAAATGAAAAGATTCGTCACCGTCACAACCCGTTGTGGTATCTCAGTTGGAAAAGCGCTCCACCAATAAATCGAGAGGTCAAAGGTTCAAGTTTCACGTATGTGGGGAGGTGATATTTTCCATTTTAAAAATATTTATATTATACAGTAATTATATAAACACTAACATTATCGAGAACAAAAGAGAAATTATGATTTAAAATTGTCAAAAACAGAACATGAATATAAAAGGGCTGTTTTAGAGGAGTTGTTATGCTGACGGCGGAGGGACCAGCGGCTGTCGAACCGCCGCTAGCGGTGTAGGCGCGGCGTGTTGGCGCGTCGGTCAGGGAGACCCGGTGAAACGGCTGTCCGCTGGCCGCCCGCAGGTTAGTAGGGTTCCCGAACCCGGGGATCACCTAATCTCCGCCCCGGGAGGCTGAACCGCCAACTTGTGAAAAGTCCCTGTTGTAGTAGTCGTGCCGGAGGAGGAGACCGGAGTGGACCCGGCTGCTGCAGCAGGGGGGGACCGGGGGCCCTTCCGCCCGCCGCGCCAGCAAACCGCACAACCTGCACTGTGCTGCGGGGGTAGAGACCGCGCTTTTTGTCTCTTGCGCCGTCAGTGAAACAACTTCTCTTATTTATAAACCTCTAACACCTTCTAATGGCCAGAAAGAAAAAGAAAAAGGAGATTTTTCCAGCGGCGTCCTCATCCACGTTCGACGTGGACTTCTGTAACATCAGGGGACTTCATTCAAATATAAATGCAGTTCACCATCACCTCGAAACTGCAAAGCCGACCCTACTTTTTTTAACGGAGACGCAAATATCTTGTCCGGCCGATACATCTTATTTATTATACCCCGGGTACAAACTTGAACATTCTTTTGTACGTAGAGCCGGGGTATGTATGTACGTCCGCGATGATATTTGCTGTCGACGTCTTCACGGCCTAGAAGACAGGGACCTGTCAGTGTTGTGGGTACGTGTGGATCAGGGCGGCCGCACCCGGATCTACGCGTGCCTTTACAGGTCTCATAGCGGTGATACGGACACAACTCGATTGATCGAGCACCTGCAATTGGCGACTGACAAAGTCATCGAGAGGTACCCCTCCGCGGAGTTAGTGATTTTGGGAGACTTCAATGCCCACCATGCCGAGTGGCTCAGCTCTCGGTCCACTGACTTCGCGGGGAGGTCTGTACATGATTTTGCTCTGGCCTATGGTTTCTCACAGCTGGTTCATTCTCCAACGAGAATACCAGATATTGAGGACCATACTAGCTCTCTATTGGACCTTCTGCTGACCACACATCCGGATGGGTACACAGTCTCGGTGGATGCGCCACTTGGCTCATCGGACCACTGTCTCATCCGGACCCAAGTGCCATGCGCTAGCCCTAACGCTCCCCGGTCTACCGGATGGCGTCGCATGTGGCACTATAAGTCAGCAGACTGGGATGGACTGCGTGAATTTTACGCATCGTACCCGTGGAGGCAGCTCTGTTTCGAGTCAGAACATATAGACATCTGTGCATCTGCGGTAGCTGAGACGATTTTGGCTGGGATGGAATTATTTATTCCAAACCGGCGGGTGGCTACTTCAGATGCTAAGAAGCGGCCGTGGTTTAATCGGTCTTGCAGAGAAGCTAAACTCCGCAAGCAAGCTGCATACGAGACTTGGACCACGGCTCGTATTAATGGAGATCCTTGTGTTTCTGACTTGAAACGTGTGTTCAATGCTGCCTCGAGGTTCAGTAAGAGAGTAATTGCCAGGGCAAAGTTTGAGTTCATCGGTAGGATTGGTGAGCGCCTAGCTAAGCACCCATCTGGGAGCCGTGCCTTTTGGTCGCTTGCTAAGGCTGCCGAGGGAAACTTTTGTCAGTCGTCCTTTCCACCACTCCGAAAACCGGATGGTAGTCTGGCCCATAGGGCTAAGGAGAAAGCCGATCTGTTGGGGAATCTCTTTGCCTCAAACTCGACTTTGAACGACGGGGATGCCGTACCGCCTTCCATCCCGCGATGTGGCGTATCCATGCCGGAAATCTCATTTACTCAACGAGATGTTCGGCGGGCATTGCTATCCCTCGACGTTCATAAGTCGAGTGGGCCAGATGGCATTCCGGCAGTGGTGCTAAAGCTGTGTGCTCCTGAGTTGTGTCCTGTACTGACGCGCCTTTTCGCGCTCTCTTATTCCACCAGACAGGTTCCGTCATCGTGGAAGACTGCGAACGTACACCCTGTACCCAAGAAGGGTGACAGATCAGACCCATCGAATTACAGGCCTATCGCTGTTACCTCCCTTCTCTCCAAGGTAATGGAGCGCGTTATTAATAACCGGCTCCTGAAATACCTAGAAGATCACGACCTGATCAGCGACCATCAATACGGGTTTCGTCATGGTCGCTCGACTGGTGATCTTCTAGTGTATCTTACACATCGCTGGGCTTCAGCCGTGGAGAGTCAAGGTGAGGCATTAGCTGTTAGTCTTGATATGGCGAAGGCGTTCGATCGGGTCTGGCACCGTAGTCTTCTTTCGAAGTTGCCAGCGTACGGTCTACCTGAGGGTTTATGCGAATGGGTCGCTAGCTTCTTGTCCTGCAGAAGCATTAGAGCCGTTGTGGATGGCAGTTGCTCCAGTAGCATGGACATTAATGCTGGCGTCCCGCAAGGCTCGGTATTGTCCCCGACGCTGTTTTTGCTGCATATCAATGATATGTTGTCTATTGACAGCATTCATTGCTATGCTGACGACAGCACTGGGGACGCTTATTACACGGGCCGCGCTAATATACCCCGTTCTCTGGTGGAGGAGAGACGAGAACAACTTGTGTCAGAGATCGAGAGCACATTAAATTGTGTCTCCGATTGGGGGCGAAAGAACCTAGTTCAGTTCAATCCCACTAAGACACAAGTCTGCGCGTTCACCGCTAAGAAAACCCCTTTTGCTGTGGCTCCCCAATTCCAGAACACACCCCTTACCATCGCCAAAAATATTGGGATTCTCGGAATTGAAATCTCCAGCGACGTCCAGTTTCGATGTCACCTGGAGGAGAAGGTCAAGCTGGCGTCGAAGAAACTAGGTGTGCTCAACAGGGCGAAGCAGTACTTCAACCCGCGGCAACGACTTCTGCTTTATAAAGCGCAAGTACGGCCGCATATGGAGTACTGTTGCCATTTATGGGCGGGAGCGCCTAGATACCAGCTTGCACCTTGTGACTCGATTCAAAGGCGTGCTGTGAGGATTGTTGATGATTCCAAACTGACAGACGGTTTAGAACCTTTAAGTCTGAGAAGAGATTTCGCGTCTCTTTGTGTGTTCTACCGATTGTATAATGGGGTGTGTTCAGAGGAGTTGTTTGACATGATGCCCACGGCCTCTTTCTACAGTCGCACTGCTCGCCATCGACAGGGAATTCATCCTCACACACTGGAGCCTAAGTGGTCGCGTACTGTGCGGTTCCAGAGAAGTTTCCTCCCGCGTACTGTCAAACTGTGGAATGAACTGCCTGTCGAGGTTTTCTCAGGATACTACAGCATGGGGTTCTTCAAAAAGGGCGTGAAGAGGTTTTTACAGGGTCGGCAACGCGCGTGTGATGCCCCTGGTGTTACAGGCGTTCATAGGCTACGGTAACTGCTTTCCATCAGGCGGGCCGTATGCTTGTTTGCCACTTTAGTTGTATAAAAAAAAAAAAAAAAAAAAAAAAAAAAACTATTAAATGGGTGTCTGCAACAGATAGCTTTTATAAAAATCTTTGAAATAAAAAGAGACATGTAACTTTATTAAAGTTGCTGCTTTCAGTAAACAGCGATGTGACTGTGTGTTGACTTTTTGACCCTATTTTACCCTTTTAAGAGTTGATATTTTCAATGGGGTTGGCACGTTAAAGCTGATCTCAGATGGCGCCACCACTGTACGAACCTTTGTCAATTATCATTAAACGTAACTCCGTAATTAATTTTTCAAATTATTATAATTATTTTTTAAGATTATTAATATTAATAAATAGATTATTAATATAATTAAGATATATCTTGATTTTTTAATTATTTTGATTATAATTATTTTTTTAAGTTTCTCATCTCGAGGAAACTGGTGGCCTCCAGTTTCTTTACAATTTGGTACACAACATCTAGGCATTTTCTCAATAATGGTTTCTATGTATGAATTCACTACTAATTTCATACAAAAACTGCTTTGTTATTGGTCTTTGCGCTGCTAGCGCCACTTTGACAGTTGTCGACCCCATTCGATGCCATTTTTGTAACTGACGTCCCAGAAATCCATAGAATCAACACCTATATTGATATTATGACATTTTAACCCCACCGCACCCCCACAGGGATGATTTTATGTCATGTTGGCTACGTTGGCTACGTTGTGTGTTGACTTCTATGAAGGCAGTTTCATTTATAGTTTAAATATTCTATTCCACAATTTTTAATTTACAATTCAATATCTCTAGATTCCATGATCAGATATGAATAAAATTTACATGGGTTTAAAGGCATCATTACCATCATTCGGGCTAAAACCAACATTACCTGCATGAAGTGCACCTTGCCGTTTATCAAGTAATTCTTGATTCCTTCCTATTCTTGATTACGCCGACTCTTGTTACCTCGATCTCACCGAGAATCAATTGAATAAACTTGAGCGCCTTCAAAATCTATGTATCCGGTTCATATTTGGACTCCGCAAATATGACCACGTTTCTCAATTTCGCTGTCAGCTCAAGTGGCTTCCTGTTAGACTTCGCCGTAATGGTCATATCCTATCCCTTCTTTATTCAATCCTATTTAATCCATCAACTCCTGAGTATTTAAAAGAGCGCTTCTCATTTCACGCTGGGGCGCACGGTCGTGCCTTGCGTTATACCCTGTCTCTTCGCCTCATTACGCCACCACACTCTTCCCAATATTACACTAAGTCCTTTTCGGTACAAGCTCTTCGTCTCTGGAATGCTCTGCCATTAACTGTTCGTAGTGCACAAACTCTGTTCGCTTTTAAAAATCTTGTGAAAGCTCACTATCTCTCACTTGTCCCTGTGTAATCTTTTTCTCTTTTATTTTCCTTTATTCTCTGGTTAGTCGCTATATAGTACTTATTATGTATATATCTTAGCTGGTATTTAGTATATGTAATGTTTGTATATACTATAATTATATTATTGTGTATGTATTGTTTATATTGCGTATGTATTATATGTGTATGTGTATATAATAATATGTTTATGTAGTTTATGCGCCTCCCATTTGTTTTCTATCATTCTCGTTTCCTCTACCTTAAGGTTGTCTGGAAGTGATCGCTTAGCGATAAGACCGCCTTTTGTACTTTTATTATCCTAATACCTCTGTAAAATCTGTCATTTGGTGCAATAAAGAATATTGTAAGTAATAAAGTAATAATAATAAATATTTCTGGACAATTTACACAGCGCCATCTAGTCCCAAATTAAGCGCAGAGCTTGTACTATGGGTACTAGATAACTGATAAATGTACTTTAAATATATTTTTTTGTTAATATATACTTATAATACGTAAAAAACGCCCAGACCAAGACCAACAAACAGACAAACACACAAACACCATCTGTGTAACCTGACCCTGATAATGCCTTAGCGGCGAAACCGGTCGGTAAAATTAAATATAACTACGTGGAACAGTACAAGTGCTTTATTATAACATTATGATAATACGTAGGTCACACTAAAAGTTTTGCGTAACTTAAAAAACCAACATGTTTTATAAAAAATATTATGTTTATTGCTTTTCAAAATACTCTTTTAGATTTTAAACATTTTTATGGGATCGAACCATTTTTTAAAACAGGAGGACCACAGATCTGAAGGCATGTTTTCTACGTGCTGATTGAACGCTATCACTGCCTCTTCGGAGTTGGTAAAAGTGAAACTTCTCATCATATCTTTGGTTTTGGGGAAAATACAGAAATCAGAGGGTGCTAGGTCGGGGCCATTTGCAGGATGGGTGACGAGTTGTACTTTTTCGGAAGCTAAAAATAACCTTGTTTTGTTGGCCGTGTGTGAAACTTGATAAATAATAGGTCGTTGTTGTTAAATTGGAATAAAACTCTACAATTTAATTTGATGATGGTGATTTTAATAACTTTACAGATTAATGGGTAGGTCCATGTTCAGTAAAGGACCATTTTCCTGCATGATGATGATACATGGTTTCATAAACGAACCCGATCTTTCAGGCATGTAATCAAAGCGATATGACGTAAAATGCTCCATTATGCAGCGACTGTATTCAAAGCCCCGTTTCAGGAAGCGTGCATCGAATGACACTCAATAGATGCACTTCTATTGAAATGCGAGGCGCTGTAACAAGATTATACGTGTATCCATCGTAATGATTTTATATTCTTCTTGATCAAAATTTAGAATATTTCTTGAATTTGAGAATAATTGGACCCCCCGTTATGCAGAATAGATCCAACTGACATTTTGTTATTTTTAAGTTAAAACTATTTAAAGTTTAATAGGAATAAAAATATCATATGGTATAAGTTTTGCGAAGCATATGTCATTAAACTGTTAGAATCTGTTGCGAAGAAACCGATTTGAAGTTTCGAAGTTTCTCGCTGTTATCTCTCAATTTGCCATAGTTTATCAATTGGATCAATTCTGCATAACGCGGTCCAATAAGATTTTTGTTTGAAATGTTTTCTGCTTTCATACAACGGCGTACCAGGGCCTCTACTACAATCTCTAAAAGCAGAACTAAAACAATATTGTCGTTTTTATATTTGAAAAAAAAAAACAACGCTATGTCACAGCCCGACCACTCCATACTAATGTCGCGTCGTTATAATTACGGCATAAACAATGACGTCTCTGCAGAGCGTGAATGAGCATGTGTGCGTGCGGCGCCATACAAACTATTCCAGATTCGTCTCAGAGGGGAGGTGAGGTCGATACGAAAGAACGGCAAGGAGTAGCCATACTGTACGTAGTATTATTTCTTATGCTGGGATATGTACATAATAATATAACAGTATCATTTTCATGTTTTATACCATCTCACGCATTTTGACATAAAATACGACATTGCTCGCTGCCAATAGTTAGCACATAGTAGGTACGAAATTATTCAAATGACTGAATTATTATTTTAAATATTTATTTCGGCCAAATTGCCAGAATATTATAAATATTTTTGAACCCGGATTTGAACCCACGATCACTCGATGACCGACTTGTTTAGTAGTGCAACGAAACAAACGTTTTTTATTTATACTACTAAAGTGGAAACATGCATACAGCCCGCCTGATTGAAAGCAATTACCGTAGCCTATGTACGATTGTAATACCAGTGGACACCACCGTATGTGTTGCCCCTGGTATTACAACGTTGCCGATCCTGTAAAAATCTTTCACGCCCTTTTTGCAGAACCCCATGCTGTAGTCTCCTGAGAAAACCTCGACAGACAATTCATTCCACAGCTTGACAGTACGTTAGTTGTGACGCATGTACAAATGAATGGCGGATACAAGAGTATTGATGATATTTTTGGGGTTTTTTTTTTATATGACGTCGGATGGCAGACAAGCATGCGGCCCGCCTGATGTGAAGCGGTTACCGTAGCCATATTAACGCTCGCAACATAAAATATCGCTCGCGTGCCGCCACACCCGCTGCCAACGCAGCATTGTGTTCCTGCGAGTGAGTGAGGTCACTAGAAAGGCAGGGGGCCTTTCTGGTGACCTCACTCACTCGCAGGAACACAACAACTCTCAATGGAATTGTTATTTGGCTGCGGTATTCTGTGAGGCGGAGGTACATTCCCCAGTCGGGCAGCTTACAATTACGCTCCCTACCTCTGTTTTCGCCAGAGCTTCGTTTGTCAGTCAGCAGGGTGCACCGCGTGCAGGTGAAGTTGGCTTCGGTTCAAAGATGTTGATGAACCACTTACACCCCAAATTTTTTGGGGTGAATGTAGGTCATCATCATATTTGAGGCAAAGTCAACGTCACCTGTACTGCACTCTGCGGGCTCAATGATTGGGAAACCGAGCGTCAGTCACCACGAGCTACTCGACATAAGAGTGTTTAAGTAGTTTTCTTGCAAGCGAAAGAGGAATAAGACCTGCTACCAATCCCCTTGAGTGCCTGGTTGGTTTACTGGGCGAAAGACCCGCAATCGTGTGATATAACCGCAAGGTTGGTGCACAGGAGAGCCTTACCTATAAGCATAGAGCCATCTCTACCTGCCCTTCCACCGGCGGCTTCAGCTTGCAAACTCTGAAGGCAACTTTGGTTCCCCGTCGAATTTCTTCGTTCCGGATTCGATCCCTCAGGGAAAATGAACTATATTTATCATAATACCTTATTTAAATTGCAAATAAATATTCGTTCATTCATAGCTAAACACCGAAACAGAGTCATTTTTATACAAAATTGTATTGGTTAAGTTAGGAAACCGACACTAACTACGGGGTAGTTAGGTAAATTATCCGTAAGCATTGCGTCACCACAGCGTCTCATAATTGGCGAGTCTCATTTGCTTTGGCGCTCCAAAGGTCGAGTTTACGGCACATAAAACCTATGTGGGTTCCAATAAGTGATCAGTTAAGCGTCTCCGCGTACGTCTAGAACATAAAATCTGTGTAAATTGTCTAGGATACGACTATGGCTTGTGTGAACGGAGATGTATGTGTAGGTAACTTATGAGAATTTACATATAGACGAACTATAGCGAACATTACGGCAGTAAAATTTGGCGACAAAGCGATTACTCGATTCCTATACAATCATGGATACATACTAACCAAACCAAAATCAACCTATCTGAACCAAAGCCAAGCTCACCTGCACGCGGTGCACCCTGCTGACTAACAAACGAGGCTATGGCGAAAAGAGAGATGGGGCATAGCGTATTTTTTAAGCTGCCCCGCTGGGGAAGTACCTCCACCTCAGAGAATACTGCAGTCAAATAATAATTCCCTTGGGGGCTGTTGCGTTCCTGCGAGTGAGTAAGGTCACCAGAAAGAAAGGAAAGAGTATAGGCTGGCAACGGATCGGCGATCCATTGGTGTTGCTGATCTTTATGGGCGGTTGTGGTTGCTTTCCATCAATGCTCAATGCTCCGACATGCTCGTTTGCCCCCTCTCATATTAAAAACATCGTACGCGCAGCATGCGCCATTTTTTTTTTTTGCGATATCCCGAATTGATATCGGAAAACCAAGGTCACTTTACATTACTGCTTTTTGATGCTCTACACCAGGGACGAGAGATAACTCTACACGAATCCGAAGTCAGAATTTCGAAATTTTGAGTTTCATGGCAACGGACGGACAGACAGAACGACTTTTTTCGGAAAACCAAGGTCACTTTACATTACTACTTTTTGATGCTCTACACGAATCCGAAGTCAGAATTTCGAAATTTTGAGTTTCATGGCAACGGACGAAAGAACGATCGGACGATTTTATAAGCTCAATAAATTTCGCTGAAAATGCAGAAAGGAAGAGAACGTGAACACATAGGAAGACATTTTATCTACAACTTGTAAATAATTACTTTTGATTAGCACTAACATCTTACCGACATGATACGTGGCGCGAGTCTGAGTGGATGTCGGGCAATTACCTTGCTTTCTTCTTGCCACTGTAGAGGCAGGTAGAATGCATCTATAGGTAAAAACATCTTAGTAGGCAACAGATTACTCAACAGATAACAATAATTATAATAATACAAAATTTGATAAACCCATTCACACGTGCCGCGGGGATGGCGGCGGCGCGCGGGCGATATTTCAAGTTGCAAGCGCGGTAACCGATTTACATCAGGCGGGCCGTATGAAAAGTCCTAATTTTGCTACATTTCACTAGGTACAACTAATTAACGCCACTTTCGCGACTACAAGGGCCTTATAACAGTATTGTCACGGTCACATTTCCATGGAATACAATGGGGTAGATAGTAGGATGGACCCTCAGATCACAGCAAACAAGGGAGATTTGGTACGCAGTACAAATTGTATCGAAACCAGATGTCGCCGATTCTCCTACTACCTGCCACTCCTACAGGCATAAAACAATGCATAAACTACTGCACACATGCAAAACTACCTTTTTATTGGTTCTTACCCTAAAAGGACCGCATTGTACTATTACTCGTACACATTCAAACAATAGAGTATTCAATTAGCAAGACTTTCTCAGTATCGATATCGATGAAGTGTGTTATTTAACAATCAATATTTATTGATATTTTTATTTGTAAGTACTCAATTAATTTAAAGACGACTAAATACGCGTTTATGAGAAATTCAATAGGCTATTTGACCAACATGTTTTTCGGTTTGATATGAAAATTTTGGTCAATTTTGGACTTTCCCGAAAACGCTCGGCAAAAAAGGGTACTGAGTTAAGACGTCACCCAGTTTGGACCTCTGCCTGCAGCATTTATCCATTTTTCTTTAATTTTATTTCTTTTTCTTAATCTATCCTTCGGATATATAAAACTTGTATTTAAAAGAAGCAGCATAGTTATTATTATAAAAGTACTTAAGTACAAGAATAATTGAATACTCAATAATAACATATATTTGATAGACGTTTACTATTAATTAAATAGGTAATACATAGTAACTAATTAGGAATTGTATTAATATGAACAAGGACTAGGTTATTTTATAGATGAGACAACACCTCTATTTCACGGCAGGCGAAAGCGGCCGCACTACACGATTGTCATTGTATTGCGAGTATCGATAACACACAAATCCATTGCGCCGTCGGAAGAACCGATTCATTTATTATTTTTTACTAAAGAAGCAATGAATTTTGTTTAACACGATATGATTCACTAGGTACTCTCACAATAATAAAATAATATTTTTCGGTTTTAAAAGAAGATTAAACATAAATATTGTAAATAATTGTAATACTGACACGTGAAATGAGATGCCATCTTTCACGTAGTTCACTTTGCTGCTTGTATTTTTGCAAACAAGTCGGCATTTTGGCAAAAATCGAGAGATGTGACAACGACGCATAGTAAATATCGACTGGCGGCAGAAATTTACATCAAGCCAAATTATGGCCAGATGCGTTCGCACGAACTGAGCCGCCTTAGCAAATCTCCCTTGTTTGCTGTGATCTGAGGATGGACCAAACCCACCAATTTACAGAAGAGGTACCGTGTTTGGGCTCATTATAATGTTCGCAATAAAAAAGTTTTATAAAGATTTGAAGAGTCCGGTGGTCGAATGGCTAGCAATGTCCACTTTGACTTTGGGTTCGATTCCCGCACAAGACAAATGTTTGTGTGCAAGAACATGTTTATATGTCTTGGTCTGGGTGTTTTCTATGTGCATTTAAAAAAATGTATTTAAGTATACAGTGATCTAGTGCCCATAGTACAAGCTTTTCTTAGTTTGGGACTAGATGGCGTTGTGTAATATGCCCAGGAATATTTAATTATATTTAGTGACTGGTCAATGACGGAAACATTCGGTTCATGTGTCGCATTTGATGATTAGTTTGAGACTGGTAGCGACATCTTACAGATTTACTTCGCATTACATAATGTTCTAAGCTCGTTTACGTAGTTCCAAGATTTCATTTGCTTCTCGGTCGTTAGTAAATGGCGCCACTGAATAAGAAAGAAATAAATCAAAATCAGCGTGTTTTTTATAGATGAGGCGGGGCAAACGAGAACGTGGGTCACCTGAAGGACAGCAATCACTACCGCCCATGGAGATGAGCACCAAGGGGTCGCCGATTCGATATCAACCATGCTCCTTCCTCTCTTTCTGGTAACCTCACTCACTCGCAGGAACACAACTACCCTCAAGGGAATAGGCTATTTTCCAATGTTTAAAAATTGTATAAATTATTTAACAATATCGTAAAATACACAAAACTATAAAGATCTGCAAACTTTCATTCTAATATCTTCAGTCAGACTTTTTTTTAGCGTCGATCAAAGTTTGGCGGGAAAGTCCATTTTAAAAGTATGAAATTATTAAAAAATAATATTTCCATTGGAGAAGCAATAAAAAATGCTATAACTTTTATTATGATACTAATCACATAAACGTAATATTTAACATAGCTGTCGTACAAATTTCAGATTTGATGCATACAAAATACAAACCTGTGACGTCATAATTCGGAAGTCTTTTGTATGGAGCGTTTTAGGGCAGTCTAAAAATTGAGATTTTCAAATTACCATATCTCGAGAGATTTTTGTGCTATCGAAGTAATTCTTTCACCTATGGTTATATTATGGAGACGTCCCTACATATCAAACCGAAAAAAATGTTAGTCAAATAGCCTAATAGGCTATTTGACTAACATTTTTTTCAAGCATACGCTTGTCTGCCATCTGACGAAGTATAAAAAAAAATATAAATATTATCAGTGGTAACTGTCTGATCTGTTGGTACCTAGGAGATATGAAGAAAATATGCGATACTGTCCATCGAAGTTGACATAATAGTGCCTATATTATATAACGCTAAGACAATTATTTTCCGGGTCCAGGATCTACAATTTTTAAACTATCCGAATGCAGAGAGGAATGTGTTTTTTTTTATAAGAGAGTGGGGGCAAACGAACACATGGGTCACCTGATGGAAAGCAATCACCACCGCCCATGGAGATTAGCAACACCAAGGGGTCGCCGATCCATTGCCAGCCTATACTCTTTCCTTTCTTTTTGGTGACATCATTCGCAGGAACACAAGTACAACCCTCAAGGGATTTGTTATTTTATTATTATATTTAGTGGAGGTGGAGCTTCCCCAGTCGCGTAGTTTAAAAAATATGCTATGCCCTACCTCTCTTAAAAACCTCACCTCTCTCGTGTGAAAAGGTATTTCCACGAAATTGATCGTAGCTACGGAATCACAGTGAAATGCTAAGGGATCACAATGCTGCTTTTCGTTCCGTGCCATGATCATTAACTGACAAGATGGAAACTCATGTACTTACAACGACTTTGCTATCCCCTGTTATAGTCGAAAATACAGCGCTATCTACCTTGGACCGGTCATATAGTTTGGCCGAGGTGACTTCAACAAAGAAATAAACAGATCATAGGCTAGGGAGAATTTAGAAAACTTTGATACACCCTCACCACACAGATGGTACCCAAATGCTTCATGACCAAACCGATGCGTTCTTCCCGCCTTGACCGCCGGTATAGAGACTGGGAACCTGATCAGCTGGTTCATAGGTTAAAAAGCGCGAGCCTTTGATGGAAAGAAGTTTGCTCGGGGTATCGCTATTGTTTTTACCCTTCATCGTTATCAGCCTGTATCTATCTACTGCTGCATATAAACCTTCTTCAGTGCTTTCATCCATATGCAATCCTCCGTCACTTTTTAAGGTCGCCGCTAAATCCAGAGAGGTGCACACTACTCTTCATCGCCGTATACGCAGCCTCCACTCTAGGACGCTTCTTATCTGCCATCGCTGATTCGGCAGATGTGGCCAGTCTACTGTTACTCCAGCTTGCTGACTCTGTGAACTATGTCGACATTTTGGTTCTCTGTCGAATTTCTTCGGTCCGGATATCTCTCATATCTCTTTCCATCGCTCTCTGTACAACTTTTTAACCCCCGACGCAAAAACGACGGGGTGTTATAAGTTTGACGTGTCTGTGTGTCTGTCATTGGCATCGTAGCTTCCGAACGGATGGACGATTTTGATTTTTTTTATTTATTGTAAAGGTGAATTAGCCGGGAGTAATCTTAGCTATGTTTGATGTAAATCGGCCCAAGATGCCGCCGCCACAACATGACAGATTACATATTTTTTCACAACCCCTTCAATAAGGGTATCAAATAAAAGGGCTTGACTATACTAGAAGGTCGGGGGATTTTTAATTTTTTCATTTAATTGTCTTGTAGTCTGTGAACCAGTCCGACGCTCAGCGTCCAATCCAGCTCCTACCCTAAAAAAAGAGAATAAATGAGCGGAGAGAACGTGTTTTTCTCCCAATTGACATCTTTTTACACCTCGTTTGTGGTGGGAAATATATGTAAATACTTAGTACATGTCTTCACTTTAGTTAAGTACGGCTCTAAGGGATAGGGACTTGTGTTTGTCATATGACTTTTTTACAAGGAATATGGCTATTTCTGTCAATAATTTTCCTTATTTTCTATAATAACGTATAATAAAATATCCTATCAGATCTAATTCATACCACAAATTATTACTTAGTAAATAGATACTAACAAAATGTACACGAAATAACATCTTTATTTATTCTCAGAATGCTCCGTTTTATTTCTCTCCAGTAAAGTAGAGATAAGTGATTAATTTCTAGACTCATACGACCGTTGATAATAAAATAAAAACATGCATTTTTAAGGAGACAATAGACTTGTATTGCGATATTTTTGGGAGAGTTCATACGTGTAAGATCTTCGAAGAGAAGATGTAAGACTTCTTCATAGTCGTGCACTCTTGGTAGAGTGGTCGTAGTCACAACTCGGTCGATTCTTGTGTAATCGCTGTTCTTGCGATTCACCGCCATATAGTTCTATGTCTAGCGGAACTAGAGCAATCATTGATATTGGAGTGCGTCACAGATGTAATGAGATCTGTCCATCGTGTTGGAGAGCGCCCACGTGATCTCCTGCCCTCTATTTTCCCCTGCACCAATCGTGGCATTGAGTGTAAGATACATTTTTTCCCCAATTTACCCCAAGGGTATCAATGCAAGAGAGTGTTTTGATAAAGCCTTGCCTTCGTCGTCAACCCTTATTCATCCCACTGTTGGGATAAGAGACTCCCCTCAATCGAAGTGTATTTAAGCTGCCAAAATACTAATGACTTAACTGGCATAACGACTGTCATCTAATGACAACAGCTGAGACCGAAGACTTAACGGGCCCTCCGAAGCGAGATAAATAAACCCATCCTTAAACAGGGTACGGTTGACGTCGCTTAACTCGCGCGTTCATTTAGACTTACACGCGCATGGACGCCATCGACGTCCTCAATTTACCTTATTTTTTTTTAATTTAAAATAATTTAAAACTTATAAAAGCAAAACGGTTGCATAATTTTACACACACTAGCTGACAAAAAAAACATGATATTTTTTCATAAAAAAATGCAACACATCTAAGTTTCATGCACCAATAATTGACGTATCAGTAAAATTTTCCACTTCATAAATTTGAGTCGATTTTTAACCGACTTTAAAAAAGGAGGAGGTTCTCAATTCGACTGAATATTTTTGTATGGATTGATTGATATCTTCTTACATATTTCGTTTGACAGAACTGTCAGTCAATTGACAAATTGCGCGAAACCAATTCGTATTCAATATTCAGATAGGACAACGTCTGTCGTGTCAGTTAGTCAAATATAAACTATATTTATATTACATTTCACAGCTTTTCTCGATTCTTATTTTACCTATCGATCGATAGATAAACCAGCCAACGTAATCGATACCTATTATTAGACAATTTGTGTCGTTACGATATGGTGATATTAGAAGTTGTAACCGGAAAGTACTCCCACGCTATCTCGATTTTAGCGTCCGGAATAAAAAGCATTCTAGTGTTGATAGAATGATAATTAGAATGTATCGCATTACCGATAATGTATGCCCGTGTAATATCTCTTTTATAATAATTTCCAAGAACCGTTGACCCAGACACTCTTGATTGATAGTGTTATTATAAATATTATAATAAATATGAACGTTCTCGTTCGTTTAAGATTGTTTACTTATTGTTTTCTTGTCCAAAGTGTTGGTTACTTAAACTCGTAATGTATAATTTGTGTATATTGTCAGTTTTTTTTCTTTCAGTAAGTAATATTTTTTTTAAGGCGACGTAAGTTCGTAATTTTGTTTTGTAAACCAGGTTAATTCGATTACCATATGTACTTACTCCTACTGAATATTTCTTCTGATTAAATTCGTTGCCAGTTCCAAGGCAGCCGTAGTTTTACCCCGGAACTGCAATGGACTTCATTGTTCGTTGCCTTTTTTAGCGGTCGCCGCTGTTAATCCTGGCTACACATGAGACACAGTGGTGGGAATGTGTGGTGGGTCCTCGTCCCGTAACTACATAGTTGTACTGAAGCATTAAAAAATATATATATTATAATTGAGCTCCTTATCTTTCTTATTCCTTGATTCGTTACATGATTAGCTTTAGTACCTAGTTGATTTATTCGTGCGATACTGGTGAGGGTAAAGGTACTTTAGTTTGATTGGATAATGGACGAAAGACAACCTTGTGACATATACTGAAAGGTTGGTGCACGAGGGAGAGCATTAGCTGTATAGTAGGTCCGTTACTTATTCCTTTTGTTCACTGTATCTTCTTCTTCCACTTCAGATGGAGTTGGTTCTCCTAATTTTGTGACGCCAAGACAGCCTGTCTTCAGTTGTCGGATAGGATAGATTCTCCCTTTGTAGAAGTTTGGCCATACTGGTCTACCAAGTTAACAAAGGTCTTTGCCTCTTTTGTTTTCTGGGAGACAGAGCTTTCTTAACGAGGAAGTATTATTTATATTTTGTTCACCGTACATATATACATAGATAAACATACAATATGCACATAGTCGACGTATGCACAATTGGGTAGGTTTCGCTTCTCAGTATGCTTGAAGCTTGATATTGCAGGGCAAGCAAAGTTTGTCAATTAAATAGGTTTAATTACCTAACTATTCTAAGTTATCGACGACCTAGTGATCCTAGCAGTAGTAGTACACAGTAATAATATGTATCGATACTCCGGAGTAGTAGAACTTTTTTAAATATATCTTATTTTTTTATTTTAGGCTGTCAATGCTGACATCGTAGACTTCCAAGGGAGGAGCAAAGGAGCTACTTTGGTAAGATTTATAATCCAGAAACCTATATTGTCTCTTGAATGGTACAATAAAATAAGGGATTCACTTCCGTTCCGAATCAAAATATATTTTTCGGAACGGAACGGAATTAAAAATTCGGAACGGACGTTCATTTTCCATACACAATACAGCTGATGACTTAGGCAAGTCAAAAAAGTTTCCGGCAGACTAGAATAGAATCACTCCGTCTCTACCCGTGGATGTCGTACAAAGCGACTAAGGGAAATACATTATCAAACACCGATCAGGCCTCCCCAACCTGTTTGGCCAGCGTGGGGAGTGTAGGCCAATTCCTCCTTCTGTCTGTGACGGACGAGAGGGGGTCGTGCTCCTGTAGTGTAGACTAAAATGACCTGATGATGATGGTGATGATTCTTATTTGCAACTATGTATCGTATGCAGATACATACGATACACGTGACGAGCTCGGTGGCGTAGCGGTCAATGACGCGGCTTCGACACCAACGCTCGTGGATTCGATTCCCACATAGGACAAACATTTGTGTGCATGAACATGTCTGTTTGTCTTAGTCTGGGTGTTTTCTATGTATCATAAGTATGTATTTACAAAAAAAAAATGTATTTACGTATGTTTATCAGTTGTCTAGTACCAGCTAGTACCCATAACACAAGCTTCGCTTACTTTGGGGCTAGATGGCGCTGTGTAATTTGTCTAACAATATTTATTTATAATTTAATTATTTATTTATTTATTTATACATAGTTGACAAAACATGACAAAACATGTATGCGCCACACACAGTTTTATACAAATAAATATTTACCATTATCAACTCAACATCTTATTTACTTATTTTATATACGAGCCCGGTGGTGGCTACCAAAGGTTACTTTGACTCCTAGGCCGTGGGTTTGATCCCGGTACTAGACAATCATTTCTGTGCATGAACATGTCTGTTTTTCTTGGTCTGAGTGTTTTCTATGTATATGTATGTATTTACAAAAATAAAAGTATTTAGGTAAAGTAACCTACCAGTTATCTAGTACCCATAGTACAAGCTTTGCTCAGTTTGGGACTGGATAGCAGTCTGTAATTTGGGCAGGAATGTTTATTTTTATTTTTATTTTTTTATTAATATTTGATATGTTCACGCATTTATGTCATTATAGATTTTTTTTTTCAGAAACCATTATCGGCATGCTGCGATATTCCAGAATTAGGAACTTCAAAGCCATTGACTGAATGCTCAAATCCAAAACCAGCTGGTCCAGTATGTATTTTTATATAATTATATCGCATAAGTGGCTCACCACCATCTTTGAGCCAAAGCCAACCTCATCTGCACGTGGCGCATTCGTTAGCGAGGCTCTGGCGGAAGAAACGTAGAGCACAGCGTAATTTTAAGCTGCCCGACTGGGGAAGTACCTCTACCTGACAGAAGACCGCAGTCAAATAACAATTCCCTGGTTACAGTAAAAAAAAAATGTATTTACGTATGTTTATCAGTCGTCTAGTACCCATAACACAAGCTTCACTTACTATAATCACTGCGTAGTTGGAATGGCAATGCCCGAGAGATATATAATGTTGCGAGCGTTTATATAGTAGTGGTAACCTTTTAACATCAGGCGGGCCGTATGCTTATGCCACCGTAGTATAAAAATAGACTGTATACGAAAGTTATTTGTATTAAAATCTATCTATAGATATAATATTACAAAAAAAAATTATTTAAGTATATTTATCAGTTGTCTAGTACCAATAACACAAGCTTTGCGCTTAATTTGGGACTAGATGGCGCTGTGTAAATTGTTCAGAAATATTTATTTATTTATTATATTTAATAAAACAGTAGAAACTGCGTGACGGTGTAGGTTTAATAAATTTATCAAGTTTATTGAATCCGAAACCATTTTCGACAGTCGTTTCTTCGTCGGTGACCGACAGAATGTTTTGTTTATGGGTAAATCGACGACATAACCTTTATTCGTATGTCGGTATGACTGCATGTACACGCATATCACAAAAACGACTATAAAGATTTTGCGGTTTTTAAATGAATTAAGCTCAACTTCGAGCAACATTTAGACTTTATTTCAATAAAATCTAGGAGACCCTACCTGCTAAGCTGAAGCCGATTCCCATGAGAATTTTTAATTGCGAAAATCAAACTTTAGCTTAAATTTATGGGACCTGTGTTTAGCTTAGCTGGTAGACACTCTGGAGTACTACCGAATAAGTTGAAGATGTTTTCGGGACGGGGCCCACCACACATTCCCATCAATGTATCTCCTGTGTAGCCAGGATTAACAGCGGCGACCGCCAAAAAAGGCAACGAACAGTGAAGTCCATTGCAGTCCAGGAGGTAAAACTACGGCTGCCTTGGAAATCACAAGAAGTTAGTAGGAGTAAGAAGCTTTTGGAACTTGGCTTCGTTGAAGATGTTTGTTAATAACTTAAACGTACGACATATTTTTCGAATCAAAAGCTTCAGCTTCGGCGGTAGGGCCTCCGATCTCAATGAGAAAAAGTTAAAGTCATGTCAAGTAATTGAAATTCGCCTGTTAAAAAATGCATAGCAAAAGTTACAAAAAGGGTCGATCCCAAAGCGTATCTGCAGTACAAAATTTTATTAGGAGAAAATCAGTAAAATTTTCGAGGAAGTAATTTTATCTAACCGACTGCGCCGAAGCTAAGAAGGTTCATGATTTTAGCAGTCTGTGTATGTATATAATATGTATGTTTGTATTTACGTATGTTCTTCCGTAGTGCCTAAACTATTCATCCGAATTTGAAGAATAATTTAGGCACTACGTTATTTGTAATATTTGAGCTGTTTAACCGATTTTAGTCGATTTTTACTTTTGACGTGAATATGTATTTAAAATTGCTTCCATAGGGATGCAAATAAAAAACCGAGTGATAATAATATCGGGGGATACGGTTTGGTGCAACTACATATGTAACATCTCTATACAAAATTCAATTACACCACCAAAATATTTATTACGTCAGTATTAATCAAGTAAGGACTATGGAACATCGCGTGCGGGGGAGGGGGAAGCGTTGCCATTTTGAGATAATTTTAGTGCATATAACGTATTCACACACAACACACGTCCGTGTCAACGACACAGCCACATCCCATATTTTTGTATTTTTTCCAGTAGTCGAGCTACTCTTGTTGTTCTTAAATATGTTTTTTTACTTTCAGTGTAACGATGTCCAATGCGTCTTCGAAAAGTCAGGATTCCTATCAGACAGGAATACCCTGAATAAGGAAGCGTATAAGAAACATCTGTTGGATTGGGCAGAAAAGCACAATGGCTGGTCTGATGCTGTGAACAGAGCCATCGAGGATTGCGTAGACCAAGATCTCAGGCAATACTTGGACCATCCTTGCAAGGCCTATGATGTGTTCACTTGTACAGGGATTGCTATGCTGAAGGTAACATCACACTATCTTTTATTTATGTCGAAAAGTCTCAAGAAAGGGTTATGATTTTAGCTGTCTATGTATGTATGTATCTGTTTTTATGTATGTATATATATTATGTAGGTATGTACATATACCTCCGTAGCACCTAAATTATTTATCCGATTTTGAACAATTAGGTTCTGTCAATTAGTTATTATGTCCTGAGTACCCGAGTCCCGAGGCTACTTTTTAACGGATTGCAACAACAGAAGGAATCGATTTTTAACTTAAAGTGTTTTTTTTTTGTGTTAGATTTTTTTAACTTGTATTTGTTATTATAATTTGTAGAGCCAGTTGGCTACACAATTGCTACAATTATGATAAAAAATAAATTGTTGTCGAAAAATATTTTGCAAAACAAAAAACGAAAGATGGTCATTATTTACAACTATGTCATCATCCAATTTATAATACAAAATGTTCTTCATATTTTGTGAGAGCCATTAAAATGACATCACTATTATAGTCAAAGTATTTTGCATTTGGTTTATTACTTACTTAAGGTGCCCGTTCACAAGGCCGCATTGGACGCTCTGTATGTACAGCAGGCAAGGGATTTCCAAATTGAGAGATATACATAGCCAGAAATTTTAAACCGAGTTTTATATATTCGCAACAGATTCTAGCAGTATGATGACACATGCTTCCCAATTGAGTGATATTTTTATTCATATTAAACTTTAAATAGATTTAATAAGAACAAAATGTCGGTTGGATCTATTCTGAATAACAGGATCCAATTATGATTTCTATAATACTGCGTTCACTACGACTCTGCATGCACCGAGTCTTTTTCGTTCAATCCATTGCATTCCGTGCGTGCGGCGCGGGCTAGTGAACGCGAACCTTTAGGCTACTGGTACGTAGTACTAATACTTATACTGTAGTAACAAATTAGCTTGCAATAGCTTGTCTGGCAATAAACTTTCCATTACATTACGATTATAAAAAAAATATTTACAAATTATTATTTTCACTTTTTCAGAAATGTCCCAAGGAAGCTTGGAAATGCTGAAGAACTTATTAAATGAAGAAAAATATTATGAACTATTCGATTTTAATTAAATAAACTTATTAATATTTAATAAAAACAAACTTTTTTGTTTCATATTTCCTACAAATATGTTAAAGGCTGTACGGTGACCTAGAAGGTAGAAGAAAAATGTACCATAGGATTTTTTGATTCCAAAAATTGGTCATTATCTAAGACCTAAGACTAAACTCGCCGCTTAAGACTAACCGCATTTATGAATTTCTGCTATTCCCGAAGGTTGACTGGTAGAGAATGCTTTTAGCGATAAGTCCGCCTTTTGTACCCTTATGTAATTTTGTTGTCAATAAAGTTTTAAATAAATAAGCTGAAGATGTTTGTTAGGAATGACAAACATCTTCAGCTAAGTCGGTAGAGCTCTAGGGTTTCTTCCAGCTAAGCCAAACATAATTAACAACAATCTAAGCAGTAGTGTCAATTTCGCATTCAAAAATCCGATGGTAATCTGCTTCAGCTTCGGCGGTAGGGTCCCAGGAAACAAAGTCAGGTATCGGACGTTGCACACCGTGAGTTCAAGTTGCAGTGGGCCGGACATATAGCCAGAAAGTCGGACTCGTGGTGTAAAACTCTCCTGGAATGGAGACCATGATGATATAAAAGACCTTTGGTCACAGTCACAGATGCGATGGAAAGACGACTTCGTTATGCTGGTGGGCATCAACTGGATCAAAGTGGCCCAAAACAGAAAGAGGAGGTTGGAGAAGGTCTATACCAATATGGTAGAGAGTGTGCTAAGACGATGATAATGATGGGCATTTCGAAGCATGTCTTTAAGAATTGTCACGATTAATCATAGCTTAAATAACTATTTAAGCATAATTGTTTGAAGTAAATTAATAATTGTTACCTACTAATGTACCAACTGGTAATTAAAGTAATAATTTTATCAATTTATAAACATTATTATTCCAAGTACTTAAGACGAGCGGTCACTAATTTATTAATAGCTCTGATTAGTTAAGTCATTCAAAAACAAGTTATAAATGTATGCATTTGCGTGCTCGTGATTATTTGTTTTTTGTTGAACTGTGCTGTAGTTGTGTGACTTGTGAGATTCCCAATACCTACAATGGTTAAATCGTGCATATTATTTGTCCTCTTTATATTTCTAATAGTTTCAGTAAGTATTTCTAAATTTATTTGTTTTTAAGTTAATATTCATATTGTCTAATATTATCGGCACTTGGTGATTTAGAACCAATGATGTTAAAAATATAGATATGGCATTACCCATACTACAATGCGCTACAAAACGGTTCCCGTCGCCCCTGGGACAGAGGCTATCATTATACTTATCATCTCGACGCTTCCATATACTTGCTATCTCTTTCCTTATGTTGAATGCATAATCGGCAAGTTATCAAGTAGTTGTCAAGTGTAGCTTCATCAACATCTTTGAACTAAAGCCAACCTCACCTGCACGCGGTGCATCCTGCTGACTAACAAACGAAGCTCTGGCGAAAAGAGAGGAAGGGAGCGTAATTGTAAGCTACCCGACTGGGGAATGTACCTCCACCTCACAGAATGCCGCAGCCAAATAACAATTCCCTTGAGGGTTGTTGTGTTCCTGCGAGTGAGTGAGGTCACCAGAAAGGAAGGAGATGCTGCGTTGGGAGCGGGGATGGCGGCGCGCGAGCGATATTTGATGTTGCGAGCGTTATTATGGCTACGGTAACCGCTTCACATCGGGCGGGCCGTATGCTTGTCTTACACCCGACGTAGTATAAAAAAAATGTACTTTCGTGTGATATGTGATACTTTAGTCTTTATTTACTTTAGCAACAACTTTTCAATCAATTGTCATAAACGTAAGATTCATCGCCTCGCTGACATCATCTAAGAAGTTCGTCTCATCATTGTATAAAACATATTTTCTAAAATTATATTTTATGATTAACTAGCTGGCTCGACGAACTTCGTATCGCCTTTAAATATTTTTACGTATTTTTTTCCGATGAGTAATAAACTATCCTATCTCTCAAGTCAAACTGCACACACTGTACAAAATTTTGTTAATCGTTGTTAATAAAAAAATCGGTCCGTAGTTAAGGATTCCATCGCGGACAAACAACGTAACACGATTTTTTTATATATTAAAAATAATAATATCATCCAGCTAAGGGCACTTCAATCTTGACACTTCGATCTTTGTACCGTTCTCATGGGTGGGTGTCAAGCAAGAAATGCTTTTCACTATATGAATATAAAGGTAAATTAATGATTGAAATTTTGGGTGTATGCTATCTACAACCACATTGTCGATATTAAAAAAGGATTTTTTTGTAACTAAATTAACTCAGTGTATTTATTTCGATTTCGAAACATTATCATAGGTTATAGAATGATTGAAACATTTTTTTTTTAACTAAGTGCACACTTATAAAAAATGCTCCGTTTGTTTTCTTTCAGGCAGATGATGATGGTCTCACAAAGAAAAAAGTACCTTTTACGTTTGTAAGTGTTCTTTTTTCTATTACAATAATATAAAAAATACATACAGACGCACATATTCAATTTCAATTTCAATTCATTTATTCCATTAACAATACTATATTGTATGGGAATACATTTGGCAAATTGTCATAATTAAGATTCAATTAAAATTGTTTCATGTCACTAACTAATAACAACATTTAATTAGTCAATAATTTTTTTTTTAACTCGATGTGAACTCGATGTGTGTACTTTACAATCATCATCATTAAATCATTATTATACATATACATAGAATTATACACAGAAACTCAGATTCGGTTAAATATGAGGAGCAACATCTACCTAAGGGTGCTTACATATGGTGGTAACACTGCGCTACGTCGCGCAATTGCGCTAACTCAGTTCACTGCGCTGATGAGTTGACATAATTTGAAAAAATGTGGCGCACAGCGCAATTTCAGTGCAAGTGTCAATACCCCCGATATCTGTCGCTCTAATTAATTATTTCACTTACTCGCTGAGTCAACGAGCCAACACAGTACGCGTGGTGCGTTGTATAAATTAAGAGCGCAGTGCCGTGCACACAGGTTCACATCGCCGTGGCGCCACCATGCGCGGCAAGCAGATCCCGCTCCGCTATGCAAGCTTACTTGGCGGCTGGAAGAGCCTTCGATCTTGTTGCGTCATGGCGCAATTTTGGGTTAACTCAGTGAGCCGGTGCAGTAAGCTGCGCTAGCACTGCTGAGTTGATGCACGAAATTTTACTGAGTTCCCCATGCCTAGATTACTTGCATACAGGCTGCCGGTACGAGAATACAAAGCATGCCCATTCACTTATTTTATCATGCTAGCAGTTTGAACCGGTAACTAGATGCTTTATATACGCAGCTTCAGTCCACAATTTTTTTTTTTTTGCATCACAGATACAGATACATTGATATCTTAGTTGTTTAAATACCATTTGAATGATGTTAATCTGAAAAAATATACACAATTTCAGACGTTTTACATTGGCTTTCAATATACCTATTTTATTTTTCAGGGATCGTATGCTGTATGTTGTGATATGCCAGCAATAGCAGAAGTAAAATCTGATTGTTTTGACGCTGGACCAACTACAACAGACGGCGTAGTAAGTAATCTGTATAATTATGTAGTTAAACTCTTAAAAAGGCTGGTGAATAAAGTTTAAAAATTATAAAAAAAACTATTTATCAGTATCGTAAAATATACAATGGAGTGTAAGTGGTTCATCAACATCTTTTAACCAAAGCCAACTTCACCTGCACGCGGTGCACCCTGCTGACTGACTAACGAAGCTCTGGCGAAAAGAGAGGTAGGGAGCGTAATTGTAAGCTACCCGACTGGGGAATGTACCTCCACCTCACAGAATACTGCAGCCAAATAACAATTCCCTTGAGGGTTGTTGTGTTCCTGCGAGTGAGTGGGGTCACCAGAAAGGAAGAAGATGCTACGTTGGCAGCGGGGGAGGCGGCGCGCGAGCGATATTTTATGTTGCGAACGTTAATATGGCTACGGTAGCCACTTCACATCAGGCGGGCCGTATGCTTGTCTGCCACCCGACGTAGTATAAAAAAAAAATACAAAACTAGAATTATCTGCGATTTTAAAATTCGAAAAGCTTACGTCCGATATGTTTTATGGTTGATCAAAGTTTTGTGCGAAAGCCCATTTTAAAAGGGTGAAATTATTTAAAATAATATTACCGTCGGAAAAATAATAAAAATCACTATAACTTTTGTTACGGCACTAGTTATATAGACCCAATATTTGACATAGATCTCGTACAAATTTCTAATTTAATGCATATGGAAGATGTAACGATGTAAATGGAAGATGTGTCGAGATAGTCCAAAATTGTGATTTTCAAGCTATCATAATAGGAGAAGTTTTTATGCTTTCGAAGTAATTCTGTCACCTATTTAATTAATATTATTTTTTATATTATTAGTGACATCCTTAATAACAAATTATGACATCCTTACATAAAAAACTATTATTTTATTCAATAGTTAGAATTAGACTTCGTATTTTTATTACCAAGTATATATCTCCAAAGCCTCGTTTGTCAGTCAGCATTGTGCACCACGTTCACGTTCAGGTGAGGTTGGCTTTGGTTCAAAGATGTAGATAAACTACTTACACCCCATATTCTGTGTTTCATCTTTTAATCAAGCTTGATACTATCTTCACTTACGTTGATTTTCAGTGCAAGAACATTCAATGCGCCTTCGAAGATTTAGGATTCCTAACAGATAAGAACACGCTGAATAAGGAAAAATATAAGCACCATTTTCTGGAATGGGCTAAGAAGAATAATGATTGGTCAGCAGGAGTTAACAAGACTATTGCAGATTGCATAGATAAAGACCTGGACAAACCTTTGGATCAAACTTGCGTCGCGTATGACGTGTACGCTTGCACAGGAATTTCTATGATTTTGGTAAATATGATTAAGATTTTATTGTAGATTAATAGCAGATCGAATTTCGCTTCTCTACCGCAGATAAATAACAATAGCCTAATATTTTAGGTGTGTAGAAAAGAATAGTGTCACTCTGGTGACATTATTCTTTTGTACACACATCGGACGAGTTCGTTGTTTTCTTAAACTTGCATTTATTCAAATTTGACATTGTTCTTCTTCTATTCTATTCCAATCAAACCTTGCAAGTTAAATTTCACTTATGAAAGCTCTAGAAAGATACTTTTAAGGCAGTGATTAAGTAGATATTATTAAATTTATATACTTATTATGATAAAAGTATTTGTTTCGTATTGTTGAAGTATGTGTTTAGTATTGTTGAAATCCTTTAAATAACATATATTCATACAAAAATTCATATCATGTTTGTAATTTTGTATTAATGCTTGCATATTTCGCCTACCAGCCAAATAATATTTATTCACTATTGTTAAGATCGTCTGGAATAAATGTTTTAAAAAGTTTTTAAGCTTAAGCTCGCCCTTGTACACTTATTTGTTTACACTGTTTCATGTAACAATATTATAATCAATAAAGAATAGTCCATTCATTTGAGAACATTGAAAACCGTTGTAACTATCAAAGATTTATTTAGGAAAAATTTAATTAAATTGTAAAACCTATCTAAATGATTACTATTTTTGAGCAAATTACTAACCACTTCATCATGACCGGCCACAGTTACAAAAATCCCCATTATGACTTTAGACAAGCTTTTATCTTAGTCATATAATATTTAGTATTAGGTTGGGGAAAAAGTCTTTTCGTATTTTATATGAAAATTCAAAACATTTTTTAATAAAGTTTATTTACATTTAACTAAAGTATGTAGGTGCCATTTTGTTCGATAACTTTTTGCCATCTTGTAGGTAGAGACATGATCCCATTACTATAGAAATTTTGGGACTTCTGTTCAAAAAACCGGGACAAGTGGTTTTGGCAGTCTTCTCGTGATGTTAACCTGACATTGCCTAAAGAATTCTGAAGAGACCGAAACAGATAGAAATCAGAAGGTGCAAGGTCAGGACTATACGGCGGATGCATTAACACCTTCCCAGTCAAACCCAGTCAAACTCTCTTAATTTTTGCTGAGTGGCTAAAGATGTGTGAGGTCTAGCGTTATCATGATGAAAAATCACACCCCTTCTGTTAATTAATTCCGGCCGCTTTCTCTCAACTTTTTGCTTTAATCTCATCAGTTGTTCACAGTAGAGTTCAGAATCGATAGTCCTGCCTGGCGTAACAGCTCATAATGAATAATGCCCTTCCAATCCCACCATACACACAGCATCACCTTGTTGCGGGTTAACCCGGGTTTTGCCAGAGTCTGTGAAGCCTGACCGGCCTTTGAACACGACCTTTTTCGCACGTTCTTGTCCTACGTGATCCACTTTTCATCACCAGTTATAAGCTTCTTCAAAAACGGTTCGCTTTCATTACGTCGTAGTAAAGAATCGCAAATGAGTACACGGTTCATCAGGTTTCTTTCAGTGAGATCGTGAGGCACTCAAATATCGAGCTTTTTAGTGTACCCAGCTTTTTTCAAATGCGCCAAAACTGTTTTATGGTCAATTCCTAATTCTTCAGCTACGTCGTAACTACTGATATGCCGATCTTGCTCCACTTTTTCAAAAATGGCATCCATTTTATCCGTAACAGGGCGACCAGAGCGACGTGCATCTTTGACATCAAAATTACCGGATTGAAAACGCCTAAACCAAATTTGTGCTACTCTCACAGACACTGCACTAGGTCCATAAACGTCACAAATTTTTTCGCAGCTTGCGTTGCATTTTTACCTTTTTTGTAGTAAAATTTTAAAATGTATCGAATTTCTTCATTAGATTCACTCATCTTGACAGTAAAAAAAACAAATGAAAATCACACATTTACCTAATTTGAATTTGGAATTATCTTTTTTAAAATTTAAACTTTTTAAAGATACCAAAACCTTTCAGATACAAATGGTATAACCAAAGAGATTTTATTACAAGTTCATACATACTAAAATGCGAAAAGACTTTTTCCCCTACCTATTATAAATATTCGTATTTATTATAATTCTTTTTCTTTTTTTTGCAGAAATGTCCAAAGTACGCATGGACATGCAGGAAATGAAGACAGGGAGTAGAAGATATATTGTTGTACTTTATTAATTAATTAAATACGATTAATTAATTAGAATGTATTTCATCTGAACAATATTATTTAAAATAAATGTCAAACTTTTCTGAATATATTTGCAATGAATTTTATACTGGTTTTGTAAGAAAAGTTGTTATATATTATTATTTTCCGCACGCGTTCTTCAAAAATAAGTAATTTATATCGTCAAAGACAGACAAACTCTCTGTTTACTTAATAGATTAGTCTAAGGAGAGACTTTGCCTCTCTTTGTGTATTCAATGTATTATAAGTATGTATTTACAAAGAAAAAAAAAGGATTTAAGTACGTTTATCAGTTGTCTAGTACCCATAACACAAGCTTTGCGCTTAATTTGGGACTAGATGGTGCTGTGTAAATTGTCCAGAAATATTTATTTATATTTATTTTATTCTATCAACTATATAAAATAGATTCTGCTCATAAGGGCTATATATTGTTTTTCTATACCGTGATTTTGCCTACTGATTCGTCGCAAACTGAGACACTGTGATTATTTCTAAATCTATTTTCATATCTTGAAAACTATTCCACCAATTATAATACCTAGCACTATTTCCTATTTTGTGACCTAGTAAACACGTGAACTGAATGTACATTTTCTACTTATTAGCATTTATGAAAAAAAAGGGTTGGTGGAGGTTATTGTTTTCAAGCCGCCTAAACGCCACTGACTTCGCATAGCGACTGTCATCTAATTACAAAAGCCGAGACCGACGGTTTAACGTGTCCGTCGAAGCACGGCGGAGCTCGAGGTAAGTAAACCCATCTATAGGCAGGCTACGGCCGACGTTGCTAATCTTGCGTGTTCGATTAGACAGAGCTTCTCCGATGTACATGTAGGTTTTTTTTTTTTTTTCCAATCTTATCTGCAATCAATCGTAGATTTTAAGCAAATGTGCTGTTATTCTTGTCGGGGAGAGGTGATTGCCCAGTAGCAACTCCTCTTTAAGATTATCTACTTATTTATTTTAGTTAGTTCACAGAGTGCTCAACTCTAGCACATCATAGCGTTTCAGGCGTTTTACATAATTGGGTATGGTGAGTTGTAGAGCGAGTATGTTGGTGTGTGTCTTAAGCCGATGCCTGTATTTTGTTGAGTAAGCCTTGATCACCTCTCCCACTGACTCAATTTCGAGCAATTTGTGGATTTCTGCATTCGTTATGAACCATGGAGCTGCTGCCAGTTGTTTGAGTATGGTATTTTGGAATCTTTGTATCATATTGATGTTCGATTGGCTAGCAGAGCCCCATAGTTGTATTCCATAGGTCCAGATAGGTCTCAATACCGCTTTGTACATAAGGAGCTTATTGTCCATGGACAGTCCACTATTCCTGTTCAGTAGCCAATTAAGCTCCCGGTACTTGATGGCCATCTCCTCTCTTTTGGTTTTGATGTGTTTTTTCCATGTCATCCTGCGGTCTAGGTGAATTCCTAGGTATTTTACGGAGTCATGGTGAGGTAGTTCACTCCGGCCTATGGTGATTGGTGGGCAATTTTCCTTTTTCAGAGTAAAGGTGACCTGAACAGATTTTGTTTCAGATATGCCAATTCTCCATTTTTTGAACCACTCGTTAATTTTGTCAATCGCTCATTGTAATTTTGAGGAGGTTTCTCTTCGGTCTGAACTTGTTGTAAGGATAGCTGTATCATCCGCATATGTAGCAATTGATACGTCAGGGTGTTGTGGGATGTCAGAAGTATAAATAGTATACAGAACCGGGCCCAAAACCGAACCCTGCGGAACCCCAGCCTGGATCTCGTGGAATGCAGATGTACAGTCCTCCTCTTTGATTTGGAACATTCGATCAGTTACGTAGGATTCCAATATACCTACTGTAAAAAGTATGAGGGAGACACATCTTTATCTTGTAAAGCAGGCCCTCGTGCCACACTTTGTCAAAAGCCTGTTGTGCATCCAAAAAGACAGAAGCACAGTATTTTGTTATGTTATTTTGGGGTGTAAGTGGTTCATCAACACCTTTGAACCAAAGCCAACTTCACCTGCACGCGGTGCACCCTGCTGACTGACAAACGAAGCTCTGGCGAAAAGAGAGGTAGGGAGCGTAATTGTAAGCTACCCGACTGGGGAATGTACCTCCACCTTACAGAATACCGCAGCCAAATAACAATTCCCTTGAGGGTTGTTGTGTTCCTGCGAGTGAGTGAGGTCACCAGAAAGGAAGGAGATGCTGCGTTGGCAGCGGGGGTGGCGGCGCGCGAGCGATATCTTATGTTGCGAGCGTTAATATGGCTACGGCAACCGCTTCACTGATGTGAAGCATACAAGCATTGGCAAGCAATGGCAGACAAGCATACGTGCTTGTCTGCTGCCATCCGACGTAGTATAAAAAAAAAAAAAAAAAAAAAAAAACAGTACATTTTCTGTTCCATCGCTTTTCTAATGACTCTGTAGACTCTATGGACCTGTTCGATTGTTCCATGACCCTGGCGAAATCCAAATTGGTGGTTTGGAATGATATTGTTTTCTGATACAGCTCGCATAAGTCGTTGCAGTAATATCTTTTCAAATAGCTTCGACAATGCTGGGAGTAAACTAATAGGGCGATAGCTTGTAACCTCATTCACATGTTTTCCATGTTTATGAACCATTATTATTTGTGAAATTTTCCAGAGTGACGGGTAATATCCAACTCTCAGCATAGCGTTGAAAATCATTGTGATAAAAACAACTGATTTTCTGGGCAGTTCCTTCAATACTTTCGCCGTAATTAGGTCGAAGCCAGGAGCCTTTGTATCATCCATTCCTTTTATCACTTTCCTTATCCCCCGAGGACTTGTGCTTTTTATGGGGATATCTAGCTGAAAAGGTTGCTTCAATATCAAATCGATGTCTGTCTCATCCATTGTCGATTCGGGTTGATTTGGAGTAAACACCCTCGACAGATGTTCACCAAAATAACATGTAGGTTTATACATGTACATATAATATTTAGAAAACACCCAGACTAAGACAAACAAACAAGTTCATGCACAAAAGTGTTTGTCTTAGTTAAAGCGGGGATACAAACCGCGACTTCGGGCTTAAAATTGCCATTGTTAGCCATTCGACCACCAGGCACACAGTCAGATAATAGACATCAACACATAGGCAATTCATAATTGACTTGTAACATTTTTATACTTAAGTCACAGTATAATGTAATAGTACTTTTTATACTACGTCGGGTGACAAATAAGCATACGGCCCGCCTGATTTGAAGCGGTTAATTTAGTCATATAACCTCTCTCACGCAACATGATATATCGCTTGCGCGCTGCCGCCCCTCTACCAATGCATCAACTCCTATCTTGTACTCCACTTATATTTAATACAAGTTCTTATCTCATGACGTGATTACTTCAGTAATAACTCTGTTTGATAAAGATATTTAAAAACAATTCATGATCTGCGTTTTTGCATACTTGTTTTTGCTTCTTATCGACCTATGGCTGTGAATTTCCAAACAATGTTTAATAATATCACACCCCGGCTACTCCATACAAATGTCGCATCGTTTACTACTACATAAACAAGGACGTCTGTGCAGAGCGTGTGTGCCTGCGGCGCCATACAAACCGTTAAAGATTTGTCTCAGAGGGGAGGTGAGGTCGACAAGAGTGAGCGGCAGGGAGTGGCCATACTATTATTTATACTGTGATAATATGCCACTCGTGTAAAAGAGTCAATTATTCACTAAATACATACACAACGAATAAAAAAAATTGTGTTACACGATTGATTACTAAGCCCCACATAGTTCTTTCAACTCACAAAACTGATGACTATTATACTATATAGATGTCGAAGTGAAATGAATCAGGTGGTTCAGGTAATATGGATATGATTTTTACCCGACTGCGGCGAAGCCAAAAAGGAGGGTTATGTTTTTTTTTTATAACTTCTACAGGCTGGCCGCGTCACGTAGAAAGAACGCTGGCGGTAAAGCTGCGCATTAGGCGATTTATCTATCTATTTGGTGGTATGAGGTGCTCTCAATAACTAAGATACGAAGTCGCCAGCGAAAGATTTGTTTGAAATTAACACAATTGACCTAGTACTTTTGTGCGCGAATGTGCCCATGCTCAAACACACCCCATGCGCTTTCTTCCAGCGTTCTTTTTACATGAGAAATGATTTTAAATAGCAAACATAATCAATTTAAATTTATCTTAATAAGATAATCAATTTAAAAAAGCCTGCTAAGTGCGAACTAATGATGTTTGAGAAACGTTTGTTAAATATTCATGATAGCAGTCAATGCAAAAATTAATTCCATGCAAAAAAAAGTATAAGTCTATTGTATTATAAAACAAACGAGAATTTGGGTAAGTACTTCTGTATAGATTTTTCTTGCTCACTTATTAGCATTGAATGAAAGAACATTACTGACACTGTTTTATTGGATCCTCGTTAAAATTAAAAATTATCAGCAACAGTATTACGTGTTAAATTCCGTCAATTACCTAAAACTTGTTGCTGATAAATACTAAAGTTATACAACAATCTTCTATTCAGGGATTGAAAACCGGTACAAATTTGGGTTCCGGTTCCTCATTTCGGTTTGTAAAAAGGTTCTTCTTTTCGGTACGGTTCCGGTTTCGGTTCCGGTTGGGTTCCGGTTCCACCGGAACCGGTTCTGAATAAAGGTTCTAATATACCGGTACCAAATTAAATGTTCCTTAAGAAGGAGGGATACGTTCGACCGTGTCTGGCATATTTCTTCGTTCTTACAGCTGACAGTTAGCCTTCGATCAGGGATCGAATCAGGGATCAGGGCTACCCGACTGAGGAATAAATAAATATATATATCTGGACAATTTACACAGCGCCATCTAGTCCCAAATTAAGCGCAAAGCTTGTGTACTAGACAACTGAAAATGTACTTGAATACATACTTACAATACATAGAAAACACCCAGACCAAGACAAACAGACATGTTCATGCACACAAATGTTTGTCTTGTGCGGGAATCGAACCCGCGACCTCGGAGTCAAAGTGGCCATTGCTAACCATTCGACCACCGAACTCGTCGAATATACCTCCAACTCACAGAATACCGTAGCCAAATAACAATTCCCCTGAGGGTTGTTATTTTCCTGCGAGTGAGTGAGGTAACCAGAAAGGAAGGAGATGATGCGATGGTAGTGGGTGCGGCCGCGCCAGCGATGTTTTTCTCTAACCTACACTCTTTCACATCATTATTCATTCATTCACACTCATGAGTCGAGTAGTTGTAAAGTTTATAACTATAATTTGTAACTAATTACTATACCTACCTGAATTGTATAGGTACGGCATTTTTTTTATTAAAATATTTAATAAAAATAAAAATATTTATTAAATATTTTAATTAAAAAATGTTGACGCAACGCGTGTGTGGTCGGCAATGTGCCAAAATGATTACGTCGTGACGGCGTAACGCGCCGCGTGTACGTGATCTATGTTTAATTCAAGTTCGGACAGGATTTAAAGAGGAACCTGTAAAATAAAGGTATCGGTCCAGGTTCTACATTTAGGTTTCGGTTCCGGTTCGGGTTCTGGTATCAGAACCCCTAAGTACCGGTTCTTTACCGGTATTTTACAAACCTTTTCGATCCCTGCTTCTATTACGTTAGTACTATTACTTATACTGTGCTTCTATTCTTAATCTAAACTTTTCTCATGTCTGATTTTTATAAATGTGTTCTATCGTCACCTCGCCTGATGGAAAATGCAAGTAAAAGCAACAAAATGTTTGTCAATAACTAAAACATAATACCTCTTTTTCGAATCAAAATATTCAATGGTATTCCACTTCAGCTTCGGCGGCTAAAGCCTGAGCAACGTTAGTAAAGCAGACTTTATTTAAGACACAAGTGTGGAGTATTGTTCTAATCTCGGGAACGCCGTATTCGAATAAAACCTCAAGTTTTCCTCAAAACGACCCTTTTTTTTACTACACCTACACCAACAGCGCATTCGGCATCCCCCAAAGTATAACAATTTTTTTTTTTCAACCACATAGTCTACTATGAATTTGGTTGCGTTTTACACGATATTCTTTAAGGAACTCCATGTTTTTGAAACAATTTGTCGCGGATTCCAAAGAGGGTTTCTCCCGCGGACGATTATCGAGAGATCTGTCGAGATATCCAGAGACTACATGGGGTTCTTCAAAGAACGAAAGAAAGGTGTGAAGAGTTTCTCACAGGGTCGAAATGCGTCTAGTTTTACACGCCATAAGTTACGATAACTACTTTCCATCAGGCAGGTCGTACGCATGTTTCCCCTCTTAGTAGTATATAAAAAAAATTCGCCATAGATAATTACTAAGGTGTGCATGCATACACACTATCGATATACACACGCGAACGCAACAATGGTGTCAAATAAATTTTAACTTGTTATAATATTTTTGAGTGGCATAAACTCAGTTCCAACACTTATAACCAACTTCAAAAGGAAATGAGGGAGAGGGAGAGATTTTTTTAAAGTATTTTTAATATACGAAACTGATAATAATGATTTATATCCATATAAGCAACAGAACATCAGTCGGTTCATTGTACTTATGTAATTGTATGATTGTGCCAACCTCCAAGGCTCTGGCGGCATTTGACACTGATTCACGAAGCGTGATGATAGACTTGCTTGAGGACATCCGACACACTAATGGCTGTGACCATTGTAATTAGACATATTTAATGCCAAATCAATTTAAAGTTCATTAATGGAGTAAGGACAGCATCCCAGAATATTTTTAATTTCGCTAATGTGATAAACAAACATACAAACCGCCTGTTTAACATCATTCGTAAATAAGTTATCGCATGTAAATGCTAGTAACTCCAGGGGCATCACTAACCTAACGCGACGAGCTCGGTGGCGTAGCGGTCAATGACGCGGCTTCGACACCAACGCTCGTGGGTTCGATTCCCACATAGGACAAACATTTGTGTGCATGAATATGTCTGTTTGTCTTAGTCTGGGTGTTTTCTATGTATCATAAGTATGTATTTACAAAAAAAAAATGTATTTACGTACTTTTGTTTATCAGTTGTCTAGTACCCACAACACAAGCTTCGCTTACTTTGGGGCTAGATGGCGCTGTGTAATTTGTCTGACAATATTTATTTATTTATTTTATTTAACTAAAACCGCTCCAAATTTTTCTTTTACCTCATGAGACTCCTGGCAAAACCTCGGCAGGAAGGTCATTCCTCAATTGAAAGTACGCCACGCACACTCTGTGTATAAACACACACGCAAGCATAAGCTTACGGGGACAAGAAATCGATCTAACCAGGTCCCTACTCTGTGAAAATTCATATTCTTTTAAAATGTCCCAGCCGATACCCATTGAATTTTTAAATTCAAAAATCAAATTGCATATTAGTGGTAATTCTGTTCAGTTTACCTGGTAGTAACTCTGGAGCTCAACCGACAGCATAAACATAAAGTTTGTAAATTTCATCCAAATCGAGCTGTTAGTGACACTCTTTATACTGTGACCGCGGTGTCTGTAATTAAATATTGTGAGTTCAATTTGATTCTCTTTCCATTCTGTTATGTCCATGATGTTATGTCTTATGTAATACGAGTATATTATTATGTATGTATATTTTATTTGAATGAGTAATACCTATCTTCTTATTTTTATTTGACTTTTTTCTTTTTATATGAATAGTCATTAAGTACATCTATTTTCTTGAGCCTATTTTCTTACCTTTGGAACCGCATTCGTGTATCTTTCTGCTGTTCCTAAAGGCTGACTGGTAGAGAATACTTTTAGCGTTAAATCCACATTTAGTACCCTTATGTAATTTTATAATCAGTAAAGTTATATTCAAATATTAAAGGGTTCCTATAGAACAATGAATATAGATATATGAACACCTATTTTTCTTTAATCTTGATAACATTTTAATAGTCTAATTTACAGGCAACCTCTAGTGTAAGAATGGATTGTAATTGGATGCTGTAATTATTCTCTGTAATGTGTAGAATACAATGTGAAGATGGATCAGTCGGTGGACTACGCAGATAGAACTCGAGATTGTTTAGATATAATGTACCTACTGAGAAGCTCAATGGCGTCGTTATGTGTGTCAATCTTATTGAACACGCAAGTTAAGCAAAGTCGACCGTAGCCTGTCCATGGATGGGTTTATTTATTACACATTCAGGAATGTAAATGTAAGTGAATAAATAATAGATATAACTATGTTATCTGTCTTAAACATGGTTACCCGGTGTTGAGCCGGTTAATACCACTGTGCAATGTACATAATTATTATTCATAAGATTATTGTTCATTTAAATTTGATCCCGTTATTTTTCTACTGCCAACTACAATAAGCGTTATATACTTTAACTTCATAAGAATATTTGAATGTTGATTAATATTATAATAGGAAAACCTATCATTGGCATTACGATCTAATACTACATGAATATTTAACTATAATTTGTAAGCTGTTGGTTTTCTAAATAAATAATAAATAAAAATAAAAAATATAAATAAAATTTCGAGCTCTGTGCTTGAGAGGGCATGTTAAGCCGTAAGTCCCGACTACTGTCATTAGATCACAAACGATAATCCAAGTCAGTGGCAGCGGCCTTTTGGCGGCTTGAAAATACTGACCTCCGTTGAGCATCGTGATGCGGAATGCTCTAAATCCCTTCGATTTAGGGGAGACTTAAGGGGCCGCTTATTACTTTTTTTTTATGTGATAGGGGGGCAAACATGTATGCTTTCCATTAGATGACCACCTAATGGAAACCAATCACCATCGCCCATGGTGATCAGCAACACCAAGGGGTCGCCAATCTGTTGCCAGCCTCCTTTCTTTCTTTCTTTCTGGTGACCTCAAGGGAATTATTATTTGGCTACGGCACTCTGTGAGGTGGAGGTACTTCCCCAGTCAGGCAGCTTAAATACGCTATGCCCTACCTCTATCTCGCCAAAGCCTCGTTTGTCAGTCAGCAGGGTGCACCACGTGCAGGTGAGGTTGGCTTTGGTTCACAGGTGTTGATGAACAACTTACACCCCCTTACTTATGGCAAAGTACGTCAAGCGACCGTGCTCATGGTAAGAAAAAATAGAGTAACACGTTTCGTGCTTCGTACGCACGATAAGCCCTCGATCCTGGCTGTTACCGGCATAGTAGATCGTCAAGCATGATTAGCTGGTAATCTTCAATCCTTCAACGAAGGTGTAAAGGGATTTTTACAGGGTAGGCAACACTTGAGTGTTGCTTCAGGTGTTACCAGCGTCCATAGACTGCAATGACTGCTTACCAACAGACAGGTCGTACGCTTGTTTATCACCCTAGTCGTATAAAAAAGACGTCGTCAAAATACCCGGTTCCGGGAAGAACCTTGGCCAAGATTAAAATAAAAACGACTAAATGGTAAATACTCATTCAGAATTTGAATCTGGGATTTGAGCAAGCCTTTGTCTCATTGTTTTGATTTGCCGGATTTGAGTCATTGTCGAACAAACCAATTAACCATGAAGTGATCAAACTAATATTATCATCATCATCATCAGGTCATTTTAGTCTCCACTATATGAGAACGAGTGCAGAATGCTAATGTTTTTTTTAATTATGTATCGAAAATACATTAAATCAATAAAAAAAACATTACACACACTACCATGTATTGGACACCCACACGCATATAGAGTATATTTGTTGAAGTCAATTTAAATTAATTATGGTCGAATTTCGACCAATGGCCGACCTATTATATTACTACGACTAGTATTACTTAAAAGAAGAAGTTTCATTTTTAATTTGCTAGCATAAAAAAAGTCTTGGTGTATCACCGGTATTAAAGACCGAAAATTGTAACTATGTTTTCTGAATCTATATAATATAAAATTCAAAGTCCTGACTGACTGACTGACTGACTGACTGACTGATATATCAACGCACAGCCCAAACCGCTGGGTCTAGGGATTCCAAATTTGGCACGTAGGTTCCTTATGACGTCTAGGGGTACACTAAGAAAGGATTTTTCAAAATTCTTCCCCTAAGGGGATGAAACGGGGGTCCAAAGTTTGTATGGGGAAACGAGATTAGTTGGACTATTTTATCCGAAACTTTACACGAGTACTTCTATAGATAAATGAGTAAACACGTGTTTCAGGATTTTTCAATATTCAACCCCTAAAGGGGTGAAATGGGGTGAAAAAGTCTGAAAAACGTCATGGGTATTGTTTTTATAGTTTATCGGGTCGCTGATTACGAAAATAACAACTATTACCTAATCAAACATAGCCAACGTGACAAAAAGTCGCCCCTGTGGGGGTGCGATGGGATGGAAATATCTAAAAGGGGGTGAAAAAGTCTGAAAATCATCATGGGTATTGTTTTTATGGTTTATCGGGTCGCTGATTAGGAAAATAACAACTATTTTCTAATCACACGTAGCCGACGTGACACAAAATACGTAGTAGGGGTGCGATGGGGTTGAAATGTTATAATATCAATATGGGTGTTGATTCTATGGTTTTCTAGGACGTCAATTACGAAAATGGCATCGATTTGAAAATATAACATAGTGAACAAGGAATTATCTAAAAGGATTTTTCAAATTTTACCCCTAAGAGAGTGAAGCTGAGGTTCAAAGTTTGTATGGGGAAACGAGTTTAGTTATGCTATTTTATTCTAAATTTTACACGAGTACTTCTATAGATAATTGACTAAACACGTGTTTCATGATTTTTCAAAATTCAACCCTTAAAAGGGTAAAATGGTTCCCAATAGTCTGTAAAACGTCATGGGTATTGTTTTTATGGTTTTTATGGTTTATCGGGTCGCTGATTACGAAAACAACAATGATATTAAAATTCAACGTGGCTAACGGGACCATCATCTCATAATGGGGTGCGATGGGGTTGACATGTCTAAAATGCGGTCAAAAAGTCTGAAAATCGTCATGGGTTTATAGTTTATCGGGTCGCTGATTATGGAAAAAACAACTATTTTGTATTAGTTATTAACACAAATTTTTGTATTAGTTGTTATCCAATACAAAATTGAAATGCCATAAGCCCATAATACCAATATGGGTGTTGAATCTATGGTTTTCTGGAACGTTAATTACGAAAATGGCATCGATTTGTAAATATAACATAGTGGACACAAAATTAGTTAAAAGGACTTTTCAAAACCCCTATGAGGGTGAAACGGAGGTCCAAAAATTTTATGGGGAAACGAGATAAGTTGACTATTTTATCTTAAACTTTACACGACTACTTCTATAGATAAATGAGTAAACACGTGTTTGCCCCGAATTTCACGCGAGCAAAGCCGCGGGCGAAAGCTAGTGTCGGATAAAATGAATGCAAAAAATATTAATGTTTTGTTGCAGTCGTAGAAAAAATAAAAAGAAGTTAGGTGTTTTACAAAAGTTGAAATTACAACCCAGAAATTAATTTAGGTTTTGGTATAGATAGTTATTTTGAGCTACTGTGCTTGATCATTGTGCACAACTTTACATTCTACATATTTAGAAATTTTACTTTTTCTGATTGTACGTCACTGTTTTGTAAATGTCACATCCCTACTATCCTACAATATATGTATATCTATAATAATAAAAGGCTTTGTCCTCACTGACTGACTGACTGACTGACTGACTGACTGACTGACTGACTCACTAATCAACGCACAGCCCAAACCGCTGGGTCTAGAGATTCCAAATTTGGCAAGTAGGTTACTTATGACGTCTAGGGGTGCACTAAGAAAGGATTTTTTAAAATTCATCCCCTAAGGGGGTGAAACGGGGGTCCAAAGTTTGTATGGGGAAACAAGATTAGTTGGACTATTTTATCCGAAACTTTACACGAGTACTTCTATAGATAAATGAAAAAACACCTGTTCCAGGATTTTTCAAAATTCAACCCCTAAAGGGGTAAAATGGAATGAAAAAGTCTGAAAATCGTCATGGGTATTGTTTTTATGGTTTATCGGGTCGCTGATTACGAAAACAACAACTATTTTATAATCCAACATAGCCGACGTGACATAAAATCCCCCCCCCCCCCTCATCATCATCATCCCCCTATGGGGGTACGATGGGGTTGAAATGTCATAATATCAATATGGGTGTTGATTCTATGGTTTTCTGGGACGTCAATTACGAAAATCGCATCGATTTGAAAATATAACACAGTGGACACGAAATAACTTAAAAGGATTTTTCAAATTTTTCCCCTAAAAGGGTGAAACGGAGGTAAGAGGTAGGGAAACGAGATTAGTTTGACTATAGATAAATGAGTGAACACGTGTTTCAGGATTTTTAGAAATTCAACCCAAAAAAAAAGGAGTAAAATGGGGTCAAAAAGTCTGAAAATCATGAAGGATATTATTGTTTTTATATTTTATCGGGTCGCTGATTACGAAAACAACAACGATTTTAAAATTCAACGTGGCTAACGTGACCATCATCATGTAATTTTTTTAAACATTGATTTAACCTTTTTAAGCTGATGGAATGAGACTTGTGTGTTGACTGAAGTGTTATACTAATAGGTTTTTAAGTTTGTATTTGGCGTAAATCAGTGCTTATACGATCGCGGGCGGTCGGCGCGGTGAGGACGGGTGTAGTAGTAGTTATCTGGAAAGTTCTTGCATCCGTATGTAGTACAATTATAGGTGCTACATGAGGGTGGTTGCGTTGCGTGTTAGACTTGACTTGGATAATCTAAAAAGCGCGAACTTCACGCGAGCGAATCCGCAGGCAAAAGCTAGATAGTAAAAGGCTTTGTCCTCACTGACTTGACTGACTGACTCACTAATCAACGCACAGCCCAGACCCCTGAAGCTAGAAACCTGAAACTTTGGATATGTGTTCCTTATACAATGTAAGCGCGCACTAAGACGGGATTTTCCGAAATTTCACTTCTAAGAGGTTAAAATAGGGGGTTGAAAAAAAACCCTCTTGGAAACCGATTGACCTACGATTTTGAGACTTGGTAGAATAGTTGTTTATAAAAAAAAGGGGATGTTTATGGGTAACTGATTAACTTTTGATCAGCGCCCAGCCAAGAAATGTCAAAAAATGTTATATTTATATTTGAATTAACTTATCACTAGATGGCGCTATACCTAGCATTTGTACAGCGCGTTATGGTTTCGTTATTAAGGAAAGGGTATATACGAGAGATTATTTCAAACCATGGGGTTATCCATGACGGTTTATCGCTCACCTCATTCCAGTAGTTACCCCCGGAGGTAATCCATCGCGCGCGTAGGGCGTAAAAGAAACTGCGTCCTTCAAATGAAGCGACATCTGGTTTCGAAAACTAATTAAAAACCTATTCTAAGTACCGACTTTCCCATAAAGTCGGTACTTAGAATAGGTTTTTACCTACTTAATATAAGAATTTCCGTATTTTTCAAACAATGAAGTCAAGATTCACTAAATTTATATTTGTGGAAGGTGTGATGATGCCACATACCATTATAGCTTTGGAAGGTGATGAAGCTGGCCTGTTCCGCTCCATCTCCTACAACTTGCATGGAATGGAGGTGTATCATCAGGAGGTTCGTGCCACCATTGTTCACGTATTAAACAACTGGAACGATGAGTTGTTGAGTGAGGACAGTAAAGGATGCGCTGTTGAGGAATCTCTCTTGATAACCCGCATTCCCATTATTCCATAAGACCACCCAGTTCAATTTAAGAGATTTCACTTCAATTTCCCATAAAGGTGTTTCGCTATGACCATTAACAAAGCTCAGGGGCAGTCTCTAAAGGTCGCTGGGGTTGACTTGAGACAGGACTGCTTCTCTCATGATCAGTTGTATGTAGTTTGCTCAGGAGTAAGTTCTCCTGGAAGCATTGCAATTTTGGCTCCTGGTGCGAAGGTGCTGGTCTTAACCTAAATGGTGTATGTTTGTGATAATGGTCAATACGAAACAAAAATAGACGCAAATCAGGAGTGTTCCCGTAGCGAAGCACGGGTACGCAAAGTACCCGTGCTTCGCTACGGTTAATATTATAAATGTGATTGTGAGTTTTTTTGTTATGCTTTCACGCCGGAACTACTCAATCGATCATCAAGAAACTTTGTACACATATTCTCAAAGGTATTAGGAAGAACATAGGATATTTTTATTAAAAAAAAAGTAAACGCGGTCGAAGCCGCATGTGGTCGCAAGCGTTCTTAGGCTGTGGTAACTTACCATCAGACATATTGTAAGCTTGTTTTCCACCCTATTGATATAAAATATATATCACGTTATATTTAAATAGTAGCTGTCCCGGCGAACTTCGTACCGCCTAACAGTCAATGAATGTCGTGATGTACATATATATATGAACAAAATTTATGATTTCTTGAAATTAATACAATGAATAATAGAAAATAATAGAAAAGCACGATGGCGTGAGGCACGTGTCAGTCTAATTGTACACGCAAGTTAAGCAACGTCAACCGTAGCCTGTTCATGGATGAGTTTATGTTATCTCGAGGTCGTCCGTGCTTCGGAAGGCACGTTAAGCCGTCGGTCCTGGTGTTTATCATTAGATGGCAGTCCTTAAGCCAAGTTAGTGGCCCAACCCGTAGTTGAGCAGCGTGTTGGAGTATGCTCTAAACATCTTCGGTTGAGGGAAGACCCGTATCCCAGCAGTGGGTAAATAATAAGTTCAGTACTTTACAAAGTCACAAAAAAAGTACCAATTGACAACAATAAATATTTCAATCCACAAAACAAATCACAGACAACATTCGCGACGTAAAAGTGAGACCAATCGATTTGACATTTACATAACAATCAATAAATATTCCAATCCTTTTTAACTGACACTATTTGTATGGGAAAGCGTTTTTTCTTTTATTTAATTCTTTCGTCAATTTTTCAATACTTTCCCGACCAAGACACGACATTATTTTATATATTATATAGATTTATGGAGCTTGATTTAATATATTTTCTGAATATAATTTCTGAACGCACGCATACATATTTTAGAACCAATAAATCAACTCTTAAAAACATTGACATTTAAAACGTAGTGGTTACATTCTCTTTGCAATAAATATTTAAATCCACAAAACTGTTTTCAAAACAAATCACAGCCAACTTTCAAGACGTAAAAATGAGACCAATATATAATAGTTAACATTTGTTTTTAATCTATGACATTTGTTCTATAATGAGCTTAATATACATTTCTGAACGCACGCATACATTTGGCGTACGCATGTACGACAACGTCACATTTGACAGCTACGACAACCACGAACATTTTGTATGGGAAAATGTTTTTTCTTTTATTTTATTTTTTCGAGAATTTTCCAATGTTTTTAAGAGTTATTCTGCTATTCGGGACGGAAACAAATCCAACAAATCAAAAACCATGGCAATCGGTCCAGCCGTTCTCGAGTTATAAGTGTTGTAACAAACACGACTTTCTTTTATATATATAGATAACAACAAATTAGACCAAACTCTATTATTACTTTGACTTGAAAATAACAGTTGTTAGTCAGTTTCACTTAGTTATAACATAGCGGTCGCCCGCGACTTCGTAGGCGTGGAGTTAGTTATTTGCACATAATTTTTAATTATATTCGAAAAAGATAAATACCTAATGAAAGGAAAAAATAAAAGAAAGATAAAAACAATCAATATCTTCACGATTTTTTAGAATCAATGAAGTCGACGGATTTTTTCAAAACCTCTCTGTAAAACCTAAAATACTTTATATTGTTATAATAAAACATCCCACCTTATAATAGTAAGTACCTAGTTAAATTCTATTTAATTCCTTCTGCCATAATTACTTTAACTTCAATAACATTGGACTTTCATACAAACTGACATCTCCCGTTTTAACCCCAAGAAGGGGTTAATTTCGAAAGATTATTAGTACACCTCCATACCATCTATAGAGCATACGTTTTAAATTTCAAGTCTCTTACTTCAAAAACAAAGGACTTTCATACAAACTTCCAACCCCCGTTTTACCCATTTAGGGGAGAAGTTTCGGAAAATCCGTTCTTAGCAATGTCTACAAGTCTACACCCTATAAGGAACCTGTCAAATTTCAAGTTTGTAGGTGTTATAGTTTCTGAGATTTCGTGATTAATCAGTGAGTGGTATTTCGCTTTCATATATATAGATAAGTAAATGTAACACAATCCTACTGCATGAGTATCGAAATACTCACCACAGAATTAATTAAGATAGATGGATTGATTGATAGTTTAAATATTTTTAAAAATTGAAAAATTCATCTGCCCCGCCTAGGTGGGATTTGAACCTACGACTTCTTGATGACCGGTCGAGTGCTTTTCCAACTGAGCTACCAGGAAGGTTTGTGTTGGTGACGAATTTTTGCATTTTATATTTTACTGCGTGAGTTACGCAGTGTGGCGCCATCTACCTGTTAATGGACTGCTAAGCTTTACTACAGTTTGGGACTAGACGGCGATGTGTAGTTTGTCCAGGAATATTTATTTATAATTATACCACAAGATAAATAATAGTACTGCGTACAGTATGGCCACTCCCTGCCCCATGTCGATCTCACCTCCCCTCTGAGACAAATCTGGAACAGTTTGTATGGCGACGCACGCACACATTCATTCGCGCTCTGCATAGACGTTGTTTATGTAGTTGTAAACAACGCGACATTTGTATGGAGTGGCCGGGGTGTGATTATACTATTAGCTAATATATAAGATTATAATTAAATAGTATTTATTGTTTCTTTTTAATTTTATCGTTTGAATGATTAATGTGAAGTTCAGGTTTATTTCATCAAATTACCAAATCCAATTAATACACTCATCGGTCTTTTTTATAATGAAAATTATTGAGTCATTGGACACGGCATTTGCGGCAAGTTCCTGTTATCACTATAATTTTGTTTCCATGTTTTCAGGGGAATTGACAGGAAGCTGCCCGACTGGGGAAGCTCCCTCCACCTCACAGAATACCGCAGCCAAAGCAAAGAATGAAAGAGAGTTAGGCTGGCTACGGAGACCCCTTGGTGTTGCTGATCTCCATGGGCGGTGGCGATTGCTTTCCATCAAGTGACCCACAGGCTCGTTTGCTCCCCCCCCCCCTCTCATATAAAAAAAGAAACGTATCATAATTCGTGTCATAATTGGGTACCATTTATTTTAATTTTTGCATATTAAAAAAAAATGGAACGATGGCTGTCGAGATAGTTGAATACATCTTCTACATTCCGTCTTCTACATCCGATATTAAAAAATGTTTCTCGATATTCTATGAATTATTCTAAAAAACGGTAAAGATGGGCCACAAGGTCCTATCATATACACAATATCCTACTATTATTACAAAAAATAAAATAAAATAATTTCTGTATTATCTTACAAAGAAAATTGTTTACGACTAAACCATTCACTTCGACATTGACGTCTACCGGCCCCTTAACAAGCCATTATTTATATACTAATAATACTATAAATAACAAATAAAAGTTGAAGACAACACAAAGAATTTTTTATATCACTAAAGTGGCAAACAAGCATACGGCCCGCCTGATGGAAAGCAGTTAACTTAGCCTATGAACGCCTGTAACACCAGGGGCATCACACGCGCGTTGCCGACCCTGTAAAAACCTCTTCACGCCCTTTTTGAAGAACCCCAATAACTAAATAAAAGAATAATTTATTGCAAAAACATTGTATCCCAGTTTACCTGTTAAACACGTAAACGTATAATCCACTACTAACACAATACGTACAATAAAACAAAACAAAAAAAAAACAATGTCCGCTAAGAAAATCCCATTTGCTGTGGCTCCTCAATTCCAGAATACACCCCTTACTATCACTAAGAGTATTGGAATTCTTGGAGTCGAAGTCTCCAACGATGTCCAGTTCCGTGATCACCTGGAAGAGAATATCAAGTTGGTGTCGAAGAAATAGAGGTGTGCCCAACAGAACGTAGCAGTAATTTAATTTGCGACCAAGGCCAAAGCAGTATCTATTGCTGTCATCTATGGGGGGAGCACTTATATGGGGTGTAAATGGTTCATCAACATCTTTGAACCAAAGCCAACTTCACGTGCACGCGGTGCACCCTGCTGACTGACAAACGAAGCTCTAGCGAAAAGAGAGGTAAGGAGCGTAGTTGTAAGCTACCCGACTGGGGAATGTACCTCCACCTCACAGAATACCGCAGCTAAATAACAATTCCCTTTAGGGTTGTTGTGTACCTGCGAGTGAGTGAGGTCACCAGAAAGGAAAGAGATGCTGCGTTGGCAGCGGGGGTGGCGGCGCGCGAGCGATATATTTAATGTTGCGAGCGTTTATACGACTACGGTAACCGCTTCACATCACGCGGGCCGTATGCTTGTCTGCCACCCGTTGTAGTATAAAAAAAAAAAAAACGATACGAGTTTGCACCTTGTGACTCGATTCAGAGGCGAGTGTGAGGATTGTTGACGATTTCAGACTGACAGATGATCCTAAATTGACCCTACCGACTAGCGAAACAGGCTTCGGTAAAATAGATGTAGGATACAGCGTACTTCTAAGCCGCCCGACCTGGGGTAGTACCTCGACCTTACAAAATAGCGCAGTAGCAGCAGCAGGAACGCGATAACCTTCAAAGGAATTTGTCACCTTCCCTTGCTTTTTTATTTTGTTGTGTCCCTGCAAGTGAGTGAAGTCACCAGAAAGGAAAGAGTTGCTGCGTTGGCAGCGAGGGAGGCGGTGCACGAGCGATATTTCAAGTTGCGAACGCTAATAAGGCTACGGTAAACGCTTTACATTAGGCGGGCCATATGCCTCTATATTATCTGCCTCCCGACGTAGTAAAAAAAAAAGAAACATAATTCATAATGATAAGTCTTTGCGGATATCGTTAATTGTAGATTATCTTACATCGAACAATGATCTCTATGTCTATGATAACACGGACTTTCGTGTAATCAATTGTTATTTCTCTCTATTGACTAGGGTTGTCAGGTGTAGAGTGTTTTAGCAAAAAGACCAACTATTGTACTTCCTTATTATAAATATTTTAAAAATGGAATAATTATCCTACCGCGCCTAGGCGGGATTTGAACCCACGACCTCTCGATTACCGGTCGAATGCTCCTCCAACTGAGCGACCAGGAACGTTTGTGATGGTGGCGAATTCCTTCATTTTATATTTTACTGCTGTGAAGTCGCAATGTGTCGCCATCTACCTATCAATTATACACTATTAAACATTCCCGATTGTTATTGTTGCTTTAAAGGGCAAAGAATAGTTTTTTAGATCAATATCACTGAACCACATTTAGCGATTCTGGAATTCAACAAGAGGTGATTCAAGTAGGTTGGTGGTGGTAGATAGGGGCGTTAGTGTCTCACCACGACCTTTAGAGTCAAAGTCAACTTCACCTGCACGTGTTGCATCCTGCCGACTTCCGAAAGAGGTTCTGGCATAAGAGAGTTAGTGTACAGCGTATTTGTAACTGTGTTGCTCGACTGGAGAAGTACCTCCACCTCACAGAATACTGATAGCGAAATAAGAAATCCCTTGAGGGTTTTTGTGTTCCTGCTAGTGAGTGAGGTCACCAGAAAGGGGGTGGCGGATATTTTGTGTACCTCACATCTCGCTGGTCGCGTCTTGCGGTATCCTGTAAGAATTCTTCCTCTTTCTTAGGGGATATCTGCATCATAACATCTACCTTTATGCCAAATTTAAATCCATCCAGTAATTTGTGTAGTACGTTGATAGATCAGTCAGTGATGGTTGCAATTTATAGACTTTTTTTCATACTACGTCGGGTGGCAGACATGCATACGATATGCTGCCAATGCAGCAACTCCTTCCTTCCTGGTGACTTCACTCGCAGGAACACAACAACCCTCAAGGGAATTGTTATTTGGCTGCGGCATTTTGTGAGATGGATACAGATTAGATGGAAATAGAACTCTGAAAAAGATATAGTTAGCTACCGTGCTTAGTCACTTACCTAGATAAGATTAATTGCAGCGGAAGCCATTACATAATACTCCTGGCGCATGCAATGTTATTGCAACTATTGAACTATTTCTAGTTAAAGATTATCCTGCTGTGTTTCATGGACTGACTTACACAACACATTTACAACTATACTTTATTTCAATACAATAGGTAATTGTAATGTATTGTACATAGAGATGTGCAAAATGCCGGGCATTTACGGATAAATGCCCAAAAAAGTACTTGTAAATTACCTATTTATGCACTTATTGTGTCCTTATGGGTCTGGCATCCTTGGCTTGGCTTGCCCATCTCTAATTGTACATTACAATTATTTTATAAAAAAAATATATTGTTCTTACAAAAAAGGGAAATATAAACTATATAAAACAAAAGACATTGAAAACGTACAATGCGGACTTATCCGATAACAGATCTCTTCCAGTAAATCACAAAAAAACTTAAAGGGTCTTTAGCATAAATTGTTGCCAATTTAACAAATCAAATACAAAATTTTATCCCTGTAAAGTCCTAAAATTATCTCCGGTTCTACACAATTTAGCTTTTAATCATTGATTAAATATTCAGTAATTCTCTGTCTATACCGTTCGTATATTGCCTTTAACAAATAAACTTCTTAGAGGACACAGCTAAGATTTCCTCGATCGAAGCGATATTCAAAACTTCTGTAATTTCTCTTTCATGTTTCAATCGAATGATGTCCACTGTTAAATTAAAACCGTAGATTTTCACAACGCTAAAGCCATTTGCATCCGTCTAATCCTAGCGATAATCATCGATCTATCTAGGCAATTTTATGCTGAATTTTCCAGTCCATAGTCCCATTCCAATACCTTACTGTCCTAACAGTCATGGATTCTGCCAGCTATATTCTCTGCTGCCAGGTAAATGAGGGTCAATAGTGAAGACTTGTTGTATTCTTGCGAGTGAGTAAAATAGTACAGTTGCAAGAGCTGCTGAATCCGTTGTGGGGTGATAAGTTCTTTTTTTATATAAGAGGGAGCAAACGGCAGCTCGCCAATTATTAAGATGATATGGATGGAATTTTAATTTATGAGGAAATGTACGATAGTAAAACTCAGCGGCAAGTATCAAATCAAATAGCTCATCCGAGTACTCTCCCTAATATAAGTGTCCATACACTACGGAAATAACTTTGCATCAGGCAGGCCAAGGTAAACTAACATTCTGTTTGGCAACCAACGATGAATAACATACAAATCACAATCAAAGAGTAGGCAATATATTATCGAAGCTCTTCCAATTAGCGAAAGTTAGACTATAATTTCAGCATTGCAAACATAATTACATTGATTTTGAAGGTTCCTATCAATGTGTCCATAAAAGCCTAACTCGTTTAATATTAAGTATTAATCGATACATTACAGGTTAAATTAAAGTTATCACAGAATAATAAGTAGTGACACATCTGCGTTGCGTCACAGTCTATGCTGATACCTTGGTTGTTTCCCGTGGCGCACAATGGTCACGGACGGCGACAGTAGCTATATAACCATTAGTGTCCTACGTCACGCCATCACTTCACCCCGAGTCTTCAATTCTAAGTATCGTCACTATGATTGTTCTTGCCAGCATAGTCTTAGCTACAGTGGTTCAAGTAGGTATAATTATTATAATAATAGTAAAATTGTTATCATTCTGTCCACATCAGGTAATTTTACATGAGTTAGATGTATACTATGTTGATATATAGGTGGTGTCCATGCTAGTCAGGTTTACACATCATCAGGCTCTCTCGTTAATAATTCGTCATATCTTAATGTTTGAAATGTGATGTTGTGCTCGTTTGTCTCTATTTCTTTAATATCCAAAAATGTTATTGTATACTGCCGAGATCGTCAAGATCTATTTCCTTGGTAATCATTATGGTTTCTGTGGGATTGTGGACTCAAATTTTGTGTTAAAATCTTATAATAAATCTTTATTTGCACAAGATATGGTATATAGAGATGATACAGTTGTGTTGAGTACTCACATCTCGCCAATTAACTTAGTAATGCATTTCTTTTTACAAAACTATAGTACCTACAATTTGACCCACTACAATGGTTATTTAATTTTTTTTCTCCTAAAGTGTTTGAATACAACAAAATTCTTAATCTTACTATTGATTTTTTATTAGTTTTATATTTTTATTAGCCTGATTTTGCCTGATTAGTGTCTACGAAATTTATTTTCGATAAATGTTAATACTGGTGAATGTTGGCACTGACTGACTTTGTTATTAATAAAAACACTTTTCACTTAATTAAATTTATTTTTATCAACCGGTTTCGCTTTTACGGCATTAACAAGGTAAGATTTTGTTATTATCAAAATTTTTTATAAGAGTGCTCACACTCTTATGCTCGTTGGGTGGCAAACATAAGATCATGTACGTATGACACTCATGTCATACGTACATGATCTTTTGTTTTTGTTTGACAACTCATTGATATCAATAATATCGAAATGTCACTAATCCATCGCCATACTTTTTAGGGAAATAAGACGCTCTTTTCTTGAAGACTCCCAAGTCGTATTTATTCGGAAACACCGTCGAGTGAAGTTAACATCACAATTTCTCCATATGTAACTTTGTAGACCGAAAATTAAAATAGTCATGGATGCATCATCTGACCAATGTTACAACGGATTATATTAAACATCATCATTATCCGCAACCTGTGTTATCGGCAATAGTACATTCTCATTTTATATGTATTAGGAAGTTTTCTCAATGGCTTCATATTTTTATTTCTTTTTAGACAATTTCATCTCAAGAAGGGCCACCACCCCCACCACCACCTTTCCCGTCAGATCTTCCAGAAGCATGCAGAGGACCGCCAGTAAATGCTGTAAGTATAGTCATAAAACAGAGTTATTAGTCTCTACCTAAATAATAATATATCTTGATTAAAACAAACTATTACAACATATTGTTATATTTCTATTATGAAAATAATAAATTTTCTCCTATATTTATTTGAAAAAAGCTAAACTTCAAAACTTTTTTTTTACTTTTTCTGTTTTTTTTTTCTATCACTACGATTATTTTAAGTTGATGAATTGTTTTGTCTAGTTTATGTTAATTTAAACAGATTTTTTTTATAAATCAAGAACAACTTTATATGCAGTGAACCATAAAAGCGAAGTAGAAAACATTTATTTTTTTATAAAATATTAATACATAATGTCTGTATTAATATTTTATAAAAAAATAAATGTAACAAGCCAAATACTATACAAATATTCAGAAAGAAAATAAAATAGAGAACATTATAATAAACTATAGTAATAGATTTTATATAACAAATATTTTATAATTTTGATTGAATATTTTTAATGTGAAATAATGACCGTGGAAACGCGTACCACGTGCTTGCGTCACCAGGCTAGTCTACCACTACGAGCGCCTGGTAATTTCCCCACACGGATCGGTGATCCCCCAACGCTGATCATTTCGAAGTTTCACGTTTACCAGGCGTCAATGTCTTTTTCATTTTTTTAACTTAATTTCGTGAATATGCAAATTTCCATTTTTTACGTTTTTCATTTTACTAATTAATACTATTTTTTTATAAACTTTTACTGTGTATTTGACTAGATTCTAAAATAAATGAAATTTGCCTTGTGTTTTAGTTAACAACATTTGTGTTACTGTGCCAGTATTAAAGTTTGGAGCAGACTTTACGTGTGTTATCCTGTCGTAGAGTCGTCCTCATGAATGCTGCAAGATCCCAGCCTTCTTCTCCGATGAGGACTTCAAAGAATGCGGCTTCCAGAAGCACGGCGAAGGCGGCGGACCTGGGCCAGGTGGTAGACGTGGCCCTGGACACAGACGTGGTCCTCCTGACGTAGGTATCATTTTAATGTGAAACATCTAACTTAATAGATGCATGCCGCACAATGCGGCAAGTCAGCCCGGCTTTGGGGTGGCGATGCATTGCCACGAGCTCGTAATTCTCTCAACACTCATTCCTTCGCGTACTAAAAAGTTTGGCAACTCCTATCTATGTCATATGTATTTCCTCATGTACACAATATGGGATCCTTCAAGCAAAGCGTGAAGAAGCATCTCGTAGGCCAGCATGGCAGCGTCAACTGACAAGACATCTAGGTCTCTTGTCTGTTGCCGATGCGATTGGGGCTCCTCTTTTCGCTTAGAATCAGGTGAGGCGGAGCCTATATTATGCTGAGCTGATATATAAAAAAAAACACTAGAATCGGTGACTATATCGTATAGAAAATATGCTTAAGACAGAGGGAATCCTCTGTCTTAAGCATATTTTCTATACGATATAGTTTCGATGTTTCTATTATATTATTTTCTATCTATATATTATATTATCTACCAGGCATTCCGTTACGGTTCAATTTTATTTTAATTAATTAATTAAGAAAAAATAATAAACTTACTTTTAAATATATTTATAAAAGCAGTAGGTATGCTCGTAAAAATAAAAACATAATTCTAAATTATTATTATTTAAATAGTTGTCTTGGCCAACTTGCCAGAATATTATAACTTGGAAGAAGAATAGATTTTGAAGAGCACTCGACCGGTCATCGAGAGGTCGTGGGTTCAAATCCCACCTAGACGGGGAAGGTGAATTTTTCCATTTTTGAAAAATATTTATAATTATTCAAAAGTTTGAGAAACTGTCTACAGCTGAAAATATTAAAAACAAGCATAAATTGCATTCGAGTTGCTAGGATTAAGAGCTTCATTCAATTTTATAATGTCTGAAGTAGTCCATTTTTGTCGACGGAATACTTGATTAGGAATATTTAAATCATCAGTAGTTTAGTATATAGTACGTAGTTCGTAGACGCAGTTAAGCGAAATAAATAGACCAAAAAAACAATTTGTGTATTTTTTATTTTTGTATATTTATCTTTTTTTTTTTTTCATGTCTATTATTACCTTATTATCTATGTTAAACATTTTAGTAACTTTCAAGTAAATAATTGTTTTAGTGCTCCAAACAACTGTGCATGATGAAAAAGTATGACCTGCTGGACGATGAAACAACAGTGAGCCATGAGAAGGTGACAGCATTCTTAGACAAATGGGCAGAATCGAACGCTGACTTCAAGTCGGCCATAGACTCAGCAAAGACTAGATGTCTGGGTAAAGAATTGCCTGGACCACCTCACATCTGTGAAGCCAATAAACTAGTTTTTTGCGTTAGCTCAACGTTATTTGAAGTAAGTACCGGTATTTAATTATTTTGGAGTGTAAGTGGTTCATCAACATTTTTGAACCAAAGCCAACTTCACCTTAACGCGGTGCACCCTACTGACTGACAAACGAAGCTATGGCCACAAGAACGTAGGGAGCGTAATGGTAAGCTACCCGACTGGGAAATGTACCTCCACCTCACAGAATACCGCAGCCAAATAACAATTCCCTTGAGGGTTGTTGTGTTCCTGCGAGTGAGTGAGGTAACCAGAAAGGAAGGAAATGCTGCGTTGGCAGCGGGGGTGGCGGTACGCGAGCGATATTTTATATTACGAGCGTTAATATGGCTACGGTAACCGCTTCACATCAGGCGGGCCGTGTGCTTATCTGTCACCCGACGTAGTATAAAAAAAATAAGTGCTTTCGCGGTAGGCCGCGAATGAGGCGATGAAGTACCCAAAAAACCTGCGAGGAAGGTAGGGTGGTGCGTTAGCATCGGAAATAATTATACTTCTTCCCAATCATTTATACTTTTTACGTTGCATTCATACGTTAAACGCTTTCTCAAAGAACCCGTGTTGTGAAAAATTACGTATTAAAAATTATTACTGTCACATATCTGGCATATCAGTCAACTGCATCTCCCGCAGACAGATGCCACTTTTCTAATGCTGACTGATAGGATATTTGGTAATCAATATTATATCATATTTGACGTATAAGGGTCTATGGTTCTCGAATCAAATGCCCAAATAGCTGCCGAGACCCCACAGACACAACCGCACTATAAATAATCTGCAGTTTACTAGCGCTGAAATGTGCATGAATAGCGCTAGAATGGAGAGACAAGAACCCTTACCTCCGCTTAAATCCTTTGAAATGTTTAGCTTATTAGAATATAATTATTTAAGATTAATACGCTAAAAAGTATAATGAACAGTGATCGGCATAACTAGTGCCATTACGCGGGATTTGTGACCACAACGGTCACATTTCCCGAACAACTTAATATGGATATGCCTCCCAAATCCCGGCGAAATCGTTTAATGAAAATGAAAATTTTCATTTCAATCATCAAACGATTTTGTTTAACTTTGTGAATTATTTTACGTGCCTATTTATATTGTTTTACCATGCTTTTATGAACTTTTATTTAATAATTTTTCTTAACTGTTTGTCTGGAGATTTCTTTTTCTAATTTCTTTCTAATTGGATTTTCATGTATTACACTTAACGATACAGCAACATTTGGAAAAATATAATGTAGACTAAACGTAATCCCGAAATCCCGTGGTCATATCCACATTAACTTCAACATTCAAGTCCATTGACCCCAAATGGCACTACATACTCACTCACAATGAATCATTCTGAAAATAGTTAGGAATTAACTAAACTAATTAATTGCTAGTTTAGGTAGGTTTCGGCATCAATGTTAACGGCGAATACATCACCCACCTTCGGTTTGCCGACGATATCGTGGTCATGGCAAATTCGATAGAAGATCTCAGCACGATGCTCGAAGGCCTCAATCGAGTTTCTCAACAAGTGGGTCTTAAAATGAACAAGGACAAGACGAAGTTAATGTGTAATGCCCATGTTGTACCCACTCCAATATCTGTTGAGAGCTCGGTTCTTGAAGTTGTTGACTCGTACGTCTACCTAGGACAAGTAGTCCAGTTAGGTAGGTCCAACTTCAAGAAAGAGGTCAGTCGCCGAATCCAACTCGGCTGGGCAGCGTTCGGAAAATTGCGTGATGTCTTCTCGTCCGACATACCGCAGTGCCTCAAGTCGAAAGTCTTCGACCAGTGTGTGTTACCAGCGATGACTTACGGCACTGTAACGTGGTCCCTCACTATGGGCCTTATGAACAAGCTCAAAGTAGCCCAACGAGCTATGGAGAGGGCTATGCTCGGAGTCTCTCTGTGAGATCGAATCAGAAATGAGGAGATCCGTAGAAGAAGCAAGGTTACCGACGTATCCCAGCGGATTAGCAAGTTGAAGTGGCAGTGGCCAGGGCACATAGCACGGAGGACGGATGACCGATGGGGTCGAAAAGTTCTCGAGTGGAGACCACGTACCGGCAAGCGCAGCGTAGGACGTCCACCCACAAGGTGGACAGACGACCTCATTAAGACCGTGGGATCGCGCTGGATGCAAGCCGCTTCCAACCGGTCTTATTGGAGATCTAGAGGGGAGGCCTATGTCCAGCAGTGGACTTTCAATGGCTGAGATGATGATGATGATGATGATGATTAGGTAGGTTCGAATCATGTAGTGAGTGACCCAGTAATTCAAAGCAGATGAAAATTTTATAACATTTAGCTCATCTTAAAAGTATATCTTGTGCTTAGTAGAAGCACAGTATATCTAATAGTATTTCCGTAGTTGTATTATGAGTATAGTAAAAACAATTAAATTTAATTTCAGGAATGTCCGATATGGGAAACCACTGATGGTTGCAAAAATTTAAAAGACCACATGACGGAATGCGCACCATTCTTCAGGCCGAGGGCGGAAAACAAAGTCTAACGAGGAATAGTATAATTTACTATCAGAAAATGTATAGTCAAACTCCGTATTTATGCCAATATGCGATGAACCAAGAGAGCGCTGAATAGAACCATCTGGAACGAAAACTTACAAAAAATAAACACGAATAAGAAATGTTCCTAAACATCTCTTGGTTTAGCCAAGCATCTAGACTCGTCAATGTCTCAGTTGTGTACCCTCGAAAAAGAACACATCTTTGCGTTTTTTCAGGGTGATAGACTAAAATTAGAACAACATCTCATCCCTATAATAATTATAGGTCTGAGCAATATCCTTATAAACAAGATACACTTTGGTATTATCTACTGGAACACACACAGACACACAATTTGTACTCTAATAATTATATTATATGTGTGTATGTGCGTGACTTTAATAATTGACTATACATTTATTAATAGTCGTACAGCTGTCATTTTTATACAGTATTATATTATATTTTTTACAAGGTAACATTTGATGTCTATGTAAATAAAATACAATTCATTACATCAGTGTTTCAATCGATTACCGAGTTTTTCCGGGTTTTTGTTAAGTCCTTGATAATTATACAGTCATTACCCGAGCGGTTCATTAACAATTATGAAACTAATTACATGGTATGAAAACGATATAACGTTACCTTCAGCACTGCGCTATCTATAGTAGGCATATTACTAAAAATTTGTAGATACTAGTGAACCAGAATAATAAGTAAGTATGGGCCCTACCGCCGAAGCTGAAGCCGATTACCACCCGATTTTTGATTGTGAAAATCTATCTTCAACTTAGATTTATGGTACTTGTGTTTAGCTTAGCTGATAGTAACCCTGGAGCTCTACCGACAAAGCTTGATGTTGTTTGGCAATAACTTAAACGTAAGACCTATTTTTCTAATCAAAATATTCAGTGGTAATCGACTTCAACTTCGGCTGTAGGGCCCCTGGGTCACTATTGCCTAAGCTGAAGCCGATTACCATCGGATTTTTTGATTGCAAAAATCTAACTTCACCTTCAATTTATGCTAATAGCAATAAGCTTAGCAGATAGGGTCGGAGACGCTCTACCTATTAAACAGAAGACGTTTATCACAAACTCAAACAGAAGTCCGATTTTCGCATTAAAAAAACGCGATGGTAATCGGCTTCAACTTAGGCGGTAGGCCCCCTGGACCCGCTTTCAATTGGAATTTTTTAATTTAAGTCCGAATACCGGACTTCAGTTTTAATTAGTGACAAATTATCTTTAGCTTCAGTAGTGCTCTAGGATCTGTACCGACTAAAATCGCGTTTTAATTTACCGTTCGGAAAAAGAACAAAATAGTTGTTCGTTTGGAACACTTGTTCTGATATTTCGTCGACGTTGAATTGCATTTTACTAGTGCAGCATTTGTAGTAATAGGAATGTTACAAAAAAAGCATAATTTAAAACAGTATTAGATGTAATTTTTTTTACCTGAATTTTTCTTTTTTCCACTCATTCATTCATTGCGAATCGTCAACAATTCTCACAGCGCGCCTCTGAATCGAGTCACAAATTGCAAGCTGATCTTTAGATGACAATAGTACTCCATTTAAAATATAACTTTAAAGTACAAAAGAAAAATCGAATATTTTGCTCATATACCACATCCTTTTAATAATAGACGCCGATTTACCATGCGATCGTCCATTCAATATCTTACTTGAATTTATTTTATACCTTTTTTTTAGAATTTAAATAGTGGTTAAAACCAAATGGTTGAGCATGGAAGCCCAGCAATCTCACGAGCGTATTTCTCTACATTAAGTTTACTGTAAATTTAATAAACGTTAATTTTAGAACACCTTCTTAACTTACCAAAAATCCCTCCGATTTTAGCCGACACCTTAGCGTTTTGCTATTGCAGAGTTGTTCTAGTTTTCTTGTTTTACATGTTCACGGGCCGAACATATGCATGTCCACTTTATTTTTATAGGAACTGGAAGAACCGCAATCACCTCTAGAAAACCCGTGGTTTGTGGATCACAATTCGCCGACCTTACTCTTACTACTTAGTAGTATTAATGACCGAATTATGTTTATGAGAAACTCCATTCCATAAACTACAATCCGGACATATACTGCGTGAATCTAATTGCGTAAATTGAAAATCGAATGACTCACGCAGCACGAAATGATCGCACGTGCTAGTCGAATTGCACTTCATCAGGAGTGCGAGTGCTTCACGACTGAACATAGAAATGAATAATCCGGATAACTCGATACAAAGTCAAACCAATGCTCACCCTAACTAGTTTTTGAAGTGAAAACTTCTTTAGCGGCGTTGTGCACTTTTTGGGATGGCTAAAATATGTTAAACTCGCGTCAAGACACGTGACCTGATCGAAAATTCGTAAGACGGAGGGAGAGTTGACCACCGGCGCGGCGTAGGAGAGGAAGTAATATCCTCTCTTTCTACCGCGCGGCGAAAATGTATGCCTGCTCCTGCTGTTTATTTTTAATGTAATAATAATATTGATTACATTAAATTAAAAATTACATTAGAAATAAATATTAATTTTACCACATGAATGAGTAATTTAAAATGGTTATTCCCTAACCATTCAAAAACATTCAAAAATGCACAACGTTAATGTTCAAGTTTTCACTTCTGCCGGCACTCCCGGAGTGCAACCCGTGTTGTGTTTCTTTATGCGTCTTTGACTCATTTTGGTGAATACCAGCTGCTCCTACAGTTTAAATAAAGGCGTAATACAACAACATGTTTCACGTTACCACCTGAATATTTTTTAAACAAGATATGAGTTTTTAAAATACACTTTCTGTCAGACAACAAAACTATAACAACATTGCTGTTTTCCTTATATTCATATCCATGAGTTCAGTTCCACAGACTACGTATTCAAATAACGACATGTGTAGTATCAGTAGTATTTTAAAATACGTTGTAGTTCTAGGCGTGACAGTGTGTGTAAGTGTGTAAAAAAAATATTAAATTATTAATAAATATTTAAATTAGATAACAGTCGTTAAGACAAGTCAAATTTTCAAGTCTCCTGACATTGGCCTCCGCCAACCCTCAGTTGAGCAGCGTGCTATAGTTTGCTGTAAACCTCTTCGGTTGAGGGGAGACCCGTATCTCAGCAGTGAATACGGGTTGACGACTATATCTATATAATTTCCCGGAAGAATGCCAAGTGATATTAGAACCATCTATTTTAACTTACATATTAATGGCTACTTGACAATAAATGGCGCTACATATTAATTATAGGATACTGAAAAAAAAATGACTTATATTAAAAAAACGCTAAGCCGAGCTCAATCCTCCAGGTACTAATTATTTTTTCTGTAAAAGCTACTTCGTGAAGGTCCAGTAGACTTTGTGGCAGGTTATGTTGAAAAGTACAGAGTAATAAAATGCCATTTTGTATGGCTTAAGCAGCCTACGAAAAAGCCATGGACTCAACTAAGTACTAAAATGAATTGACTACACTACATTTGTAGCAAATTAAACGCTGTACTTTTCAAGGGGTTGCAAAACGTCTATTTACATAAATAAATGCTGTAGAAAAAATACTTCCACCTCAATTGGAAAGAATTGATAAGTAGAATGAAAGACTGGATTTCACAGATAAGCAAAAATTTTGCAAAACCAATTGGGGATATAAAATGAGTAAGTAAAATTACAATATTCATTAAACGAATGTGAGCTCGTTAATATCATATAGCCTGTCACTAAATTATGATTTTTAATGGCGTCTCTAGTGTATAATAAAACGAGGAAGCAATTGTAGCTCCTTTTTGCCACTTACTTTATACGATTAGGGCGACAAAACAAGCGTACAATGCGTTCCTGATGTCGATGAAAGCAGTATACGCAGCCTATGGACGCTTGCGATACCAGAGGCATCACTAGTGGTTTCTGTAACTCTAAAACCTAGCGTACACGGATAGAGTCAAATCAGACGAGCAAGAGCATGTTACCAGCACGCTAAAAATAGTAATGTAACAATGAAACCAGTAGTCAATGTAACGCCAGTAACACGAATTTAACCTACTAGTGTACGCTAGGCTTTACGGGTATAGTACTTTTGCTGCCTCCATTTCAATTTACCACCCTGTATTTCATAAAAAAGCGTGTATCACTCATTTTGATACTGATACAAGCTTACTCCGTTTAGGTGAGAGGACAATTCATTGACACCATACCAAGTGATCTTCGTCCAGGACGACCAGACAGATGTCAAGCTCCCATAGAGCTCTTGGTAAATTAATACGCAGTTATTACTACAATATAATCCACCTACACTATTATTTATTATTTGAAAGAGGTATGCATTTTTCTCGGGACTTCGTAGAGCCGAAGCTACCAAAACTAGAATTACGTTTAGACAATAATAGGCAACGATTTTAGGAAACTGAACCTCTAAAGGTGCAAATGTAATGTCTCGGTCCTCCTGAAGTAAGCAGTTAGCCTATGGACGCTTGCAATACCAGAGATATCACAGGCGCGTTGCCGATTCTGTAACACTTCTTCATGCCTTTTTTGAAGACACACAACCTCATGCTGTTGTCACTTTGGAAAACTACGACAGGCAGTACACTCTACAGTTTGATAGTACGTGGGAGAAAGTGGGGGTCACCGATCAGTTGCCAGCCCATTTTCTTTACCCCACCTTCCTTTCTATCTTTCTTTTGTGTGAGAATGAATTCCCTATCGATGGCGATGGATGCGATTGTAGAAGGAGGCAGTGAGCATTATATCAAATACTCTTACGAACGCACCCCATGATACTCAGTTCTAAGTCTCTTCTCAGATCTAAACTGTCTGTCAATTTGAAATCATCAACAATCCTTACAGTTCGTATCACAACTTTCGATATCACAATTTAATATACATTATAATAATCAATGTCAAGCGAGTACAATAGTTGTATTAATATATTCTATACACAATTATCAAGCAACACGTATAGTCCCTTGTGGTTTCAGTACCGTCAATGCTGCATATTCCCTCCGTTCTTCGCCAGGGACATCGCGAGGGAATGCGGTGCTATTTTCAGTCTCATGTACCTTGACAAAAGTAACAATGTGACTGGTCTCAAGAGAACTGCACCTTCCGGGGTGAGTACTACCTACACACGACAACAGTATAATCTGGGGGTGTGTGCCAACTAAGAATGCTACGTAAGAATAGCATAATTATTCTTAGTTGGCACAGTACGCTACGTACGAATAAATATCTAAAAAATTGAAAAAAATCATCTCCCCGGCTAAGTGGGATTTGAACCCACGACCTCTCCATGACCGGTCGAGTGCTCTTCCAACTGAGCTACCAGGTTATTTTACTGATGTCAAGTCGCAGTGTGGCGCCATCTACCCATTAAGAAATACACTACTAAACAAGGCATAGCAGTCCAACGTTGCAGATGAAACTCGACTATTTTTTGATAGCACCAAACTTAATTAATAAGTGAGTTAATTATTATTTAAGTAGTTGATTTCGGCCAACTTGCCAGAATATTATAAATATTTCAAAAATGGAAAAAATATTTTAAAGTTGGAATCACACCTAGGCGGGGAGGTGAATTTTTCAATATTTAAAATAATTTATAATATTCTGGCCAAAAAAAAACAACCTATTTAAATAATAATTACGTTAGTATAAGTTATAGTATATATAGTATGGGTATGGATACTCCCTGCTGCTCTTTTTTACCTTCAACCTCCCTAATCAATTCAAATCAAATCAAAATATCTTTATTCCTTGGACTTTATAAAGCACCTAGAAACGTCACTATGTCGTCAAAAACGTCCCATGAATCTAATCTGGAACAGTTTGTTATTTGGCTTCACACACACGCTCCTTCTCCGTCTGCACATACGTCATTGTTTATGGATAGGCGCCTCCACACCGCAGTTAAATTCTGTGCAGCAATAATGTGCAACACGGTCACATTAAGTAACTATCTGCAACTTTCATGGCTGCTCGCGCGTCTATAATAATATCATTGTCGTCGTTAATCCTGAGTCATCCCACTATTGAAATACGAGTCTCCACTAAATCAAAGGGGTTTAAAGTATATGACGAGCTCGGTGGTCGAATGGTTACCAATGGCCACTTTGATTCCGAGGTCGCGGGTTCTATTCCCATACAAGACAAACATTTGTGTGCATGAACATCTGTTTGTCTTGGTCTGGGTGTTTTCTATGTTTTATAAGTATGTATTTACAAAAAAAAATGTATTTAAGTACATTTATCAGTTGTCTAATACCCATAAAACAAGCTTTGCGCTTAATTTGGGACTAGATGGCGCTGTGTAAATTGTAAATTGTCCAGAAATACTTATTTATTTGTATTTATATTCATCTAGCGCAATTACGCTGCTCTACCGCGGGTTGGAGGTTGTAAATGTATACTGATCTTCCCGTGTTACACATGTTACTTTATATTGTCATGTTGAGGTAACGTTTTCTAACAAACGTTTCAAGTGTTGTCAATTGTCAGAGAATTTTGACTGATTTCAAAAGTTAGGCAACATTACTTAACATATACGAACACGGCAAAATATACTAACAATAAATATTTTTTGACGTGAAACGTCTTTATGTAAAATCACTCCAATTTGTATATACGGGTAACCATTACCATCGGATTTTTTGAATGCGAAAATGACGCTACTGCTTAGTTTGGTAATTATGTTTAACTCAGCTAGAAGAAAGTCTTCCGATATACCCCTAAAGCTACAATAAAAAAATACACCAATTTTTGGAATTAAATAATCCCATGGGAATCGGCTTCAGCTTCGTCGGTAGGGCTTGTGGGGCTCTACGGGGGCGGATGCACCATAAAACGACTCTACAATTTTTTTTTTTATATAGACAATTTACACAACGCCATCTAGTCCTAAACTAAGCTCAAAGCTATGGGTACTAGACAACTGATAAATGTACTTATTTTTTTTTGTAAATACATACATATAATACATAGAAAATACCCAGACCAAAACAAACAGACATGTTCATGCACACAAATGTTTGTCATGTGCGGGGATCGAACCCGCGACCTCTGAGTCAAGTGGCCATTACTAACCATTCGACCACCGAGCTCGTCAATTGTATGGAGTGGTCGGGATGTGACACAATAACATGCAAGGGGCTCACTACCATCATCGGATTTTACTGTCAAGTTGTGGAATGAACTGCTTGTCGAGGTTTTCCCAGGAAACTACAGCATGGGGTCCTTCAAAAAGGGCGTGAAGAGGTTTTTACAGGATCGGTAACGCTCGTGTGATGCCCCTGGCGTTACAGGCGTTCATAGGCTGCGGTAACTGCTTTCCATCAGGCGGGCCGTAAGCTTGTTTTCCACTATAGTGGTATAAAAAAAAAATCGGAGATTAAGCCGTGTTGCAACCTGTTTCTGGTGTATAAAGAGAGGTGGGGCATGTCGAGCCTGTCTTAGAAATAACAATACTCTTGAGGATTGTTATGTTCCTGCGAGTGAGTGAGGTTACTAGACGTAAAGCTGGTACCCTCGCGCTAACGCAGCGCTACGATCTAGTATTTTTTTTTATTTCAGTGTAATCATTGGCGCTGTATCCTACGGAGGTATGCATTACTAACTAAAGACGGTTATGTGGACGACGAAAAGTATTACGTACATCTCGAAAACTGGGTGGATTTGAACCCAGACTTTGCTACGGTAATGCTGGGAGCAAAGTCTCAATGTAAAGAAGATTACAGAGTCTACATGCCATTTGAAGTCTGTGAATTCTCCAACTTTCAAATGTGCATACGGAACTTTATAAAGTTGGTAAGTTTGGAATGTAAGTGGTTCATCAACATCTTGAACCAAAGCCAACCTCACCTGCACCCTGATGACTGACAAACGAGGCTCTGGCGAATTGAGAGGTAGGACATAGCATATTTTAAGGCTGCCCGACTGGGAAAGTACCTCCACCTCATAGAATACCGCAACCCAATAACAATTCCCTTGAGGTTGCTTCCAGTGAGGTCATCAGAAAGAAAGAAAGGAAGTAGTATAGGCTGGCATCGGCGACCTCTTGGTGTTGCTGATCTCCATAAGCGGTGTAGATTGCTTTCTATCAGGTGACCGACATGCTCATTTGCCCCCCTCTCATATAATAAAAAGCTTCTCTCCATGTCTTCGATCCATGAGGATATTTAAAGCGAAGCAAATTTTGTTCGTGTTTCTCACTAACGATTAACTACTTGTATGTAGCTGTCCGTCATCTGGTTGCGTGCATTATGCGTTGAATGACTGGTACCAGGATGCATATCATACCTATCAAGGTATGATAAGCATCCTGGGGCCTTGCCGCCTAAGCTGACGCTGATTCAGATCGAATATTTTGATGCCTAATATTGGTCTTAGGTTTAAATCAATGGCAAACATCTTCTGCTTAGTCGGTAGAGCTCTAAGGTTTCTACCAGCTAAACGGAATTTCCATCAATTTAAGCTGTCATTTGATTTTCGCAATCAGAACCACAACCTAGGATTTCGTTACATACTAGATCTGTGAACAAAACTTCAGCTGGGAATCGATTTCAGCTTAGACGGTATCCCTGGGCCATTAGCTCTGGTGGTATTCGCGACCATCGTAGTTCATGGGAGGTCATTAAAACAAGGTATTCTCTTCCTATATTGCCAAGAGTGCGTCACGATTTTTGTTGTCTAAATTTTTATATATCTTTCATATAAAATATAACTGATGGCTTAGTCTGGTTCCTATCACATAACCTATCTATTACGGGAAGAGCACACCTTATTTTATGGAACCACAAACTCAACATACATAGATTTGACGTTTTTCGGGTTGGTTGCCGGTATTGCTGTCCAAAGTCAAAGTATGTAAAGTGTCCGCCCTTAGCCAAAGTTATTATTTTATGAAAAATTATGTCATATCTGTTTTCTATTTTTTGCCAGAGTATGTTAAAACTAATGAAATATTTGGAGACACGATAATAATTCCTCTCTATGTTTAGAACAATACTGTACTGTTGATAAGTGAGACAGAATAATTTTATTCTCTGATACATATTACATTAATAATAGTAATTTCATTTCAGAATTGTCCTGCCATAAGAAATACTCCTGAGTGCCATCAACAACGGACATATTATGATGCTTGCAAAGAATTCTTCTACAAGAAACGAAAATAAAAAATAACAATTTTACGAAAAACATCGAATTTATTCTATGAAACTATAATGACAATGAGATGACAATGTTTCTCAAACATACTACCTAAATACTATTGCAATATAACCTACGCAAACATTCAACAATGTTAAAATCTTACCATTTTTGTACTCGTACACACAATTTGATATGAAATTAAGATATGGATACTAGACGTATGCTCGAAAGCTGCTTCGCTGCAGTAACGGCACTGATTGTCTGTACCGATATACTTAAAATTAATACTGTCACGTAAACGCTCATGGATTTACAACATTCATTTATCACACGCGCCAGTATAACCCTTATCACTTTCCTTTTAGGATTTAATTACACTAAACTAGCAGTCTTTTTCTGACGTCTTCAAGGCAGAAGTCGCGGATTATATCGACCGACGTATAGTATCATTCCCGAGGGGTTGTGCCTTACGAAGTAGAGGAACGGTCTGTCGAATCTTAATCTGGCTGGTTGAGCATTCCTAGCGGGCAAGCGTGCTTGTCGAGGCCTCAGATGCAGTGGTAAATGCATAGCTTCACCAACGTCATGCGGATCGTGGAAAGCCCTTTGATAGTCCCTTGGCTCATCCCAGTCAGTCGCCCATCTAGATGTTCGTCTTCGCGATGATACGCCAGTAGTATCAGGGTAAACTTCTACGTGGTGCTGATCTCCGACAATTCCTTCACCACACGTTACGAACGTTGTCGACTGAATCATATCTGATAGGTACAGTTCCTTAGATGGTCCGTTCAAACCACCTAAGTCGGCATGTTCAGCATCAAACAAATCTTTCAAGCCCATTTTCCTTAATGTAGATGAAATATTGAAGACAGATTTGTGTGAAAATCTGGGAATTTGCAGTTCTAGGCCAATACGAGGTAGTAATGTGCGTAAAAGACGATTCCATGTTGGTGTTGATGGATTGGAATCAAGTAGACGTTGTTCTAATGTTTCTAGGTCTTCAGAATGTACAACATTGCCTTGTTGACCAGGCATAAGGAACAATGTGCTGATGATGGAATTGGTGTTTCCTAAGGCAGCAGCAGTTGCGTCAAGGACTGGGTCGTATCCAGCTAGGAATCCACTTCTATAAACAACAGCTGGCACAGGCACTAAACGCCTTTGGCGAACATTCGGTGATACCACAAAGTACATTTCGCCATCTCTTCCTTCGACGGATGACCCAGAACAATCGGTCTGAAAATTTCCAAAAGAAAATGTTATTTCCAAAAAAATCATAAAGAGTTATACTGTCAATAGAGACGTATAATCATTTTAATTGGCTATTTGACTAACATTTTTTTCTGTTTGATATGTAGGGACGTCTCCATAATATAACCATAGGTGAAAGAATTACTTCGATAGCACAAAAATCTCTCGAGATATATTAATTTGAAAATCACAATTTTTAGACTGCCCCAAAACGCTCCATACAAAAGACTACCGAATTATGACGTCACAGTTTTGTATTTTATATGCATCAAATCAGAAATTTGTACGACAGCTATGTTAAATATTACGTTTATGTAATTATTATCATAATAAAAGTTATAGCATTTTTTATTGCTACTCCAATGGAAATATTATTTTTTAATAATTTCATACTTTTAAAATGGACTTTCCCGCCAAACTTTTATCGACGCTAAAAAAAGTCTGACTGAAGATATTAGAATGAAAGTTTGCAGATCTTTATAGTTTTGTGTATTTTACGATATTGTTAATTTATTTGTACAATTTTTAAACATTGGAAACAACCCAATTATGAGAACCTATATTATATAAATGTAAAGAGAAATTACTCACTAATCTTACATTATAGTAGAAACTAAATAAGGATTTGTTTTTTGATTTATGGTTTATTACAAATAATAGGAACATACCAATAGGAATGTAAGTAGGTTAGGCGATTCTCGCCTATACTTAGTGGACCCCGCGTTAATAAGAGAGGCTCTGATAAAAGACAGTAATGTAGACACGAGGTATACATATTTGTTTCTATTGTAATTTTAAAGATTCGTGTGGTTGAATATACGTTTTTGACTTATAACGTCTTATAAATCGATGAACGCCGGCTGCACGCACGAAAAAACATGACTCATTGTCACGTTCCGCCTGAGCCGAGCGTGCAAGCGAGAGCGCGGAACAAGCGATAGAGCGGCACTATCGGCCTAAGTGTTTAGCTTGTGACGCATCTATCTCTCTTCAACTTCATCGGCCGATATTTTCCTTATTGGAATTAATTACACTAAACTAGCAGTCTTTTTCTGACGTCTTCAAGGTAGAAGTCGCGGATTATATCAACTGACGTATAGTATCATTCCCGAGGGGTTGTGCCTTACGAAGTAGAGGAACGGTCTGTCGAATCTTAACAGTTTGACGTTAACACTTAAAACTATCGTCCGTAAACGGACTTTACACACACAATTTTTTCGTTAGAAATTCTATTATGCTAAATAATAGAGGACCTCGTTGGCGTAGTTGTATGTGTCAATATATACGAAAGTTAATCATCGTCGACCGCGACTGTGAATGGATGGATTTATTTATCTCGAACTCCCGTGTGCTTCGGAGGGCATGTTCTCGGCTTGAGACGTTAGTCGTTATACCAAGTCAGTGGCCTTTGGGCGGATTGAAAACACTGGCCTCCATCCGCAGTTCGAAAGCATAGTATGCTCTAAAGCCTTTCGATTGAACGAAACACCAAATCCCAGATATGAGATGATTATATGGGTTGATGCCGAACTAAATAATAATTGTTACAAAGGATTAAAAAAATAATAGTTACCTCAAAAATATTAGCTGAAAATGCTGCCAGTGGGGGTTGCATATTAATACCATCTGTTTTTATGTATTCTAAAATTTTACCCCAAGTATATCTCTTCACTAATAAGTTTGTTCTTCTTCGTATTTTATCACCAATTTGTCTAAAGTCTATCTCTTCCACGTGACCATTATAAAATTGTTGTGCCCTCTCTTTGTAGAATCTTAATATTTTTCCCTTACTTCTATCGCTATAAAGTTCTCTAATGAATGCTGAAACAATTACTCCATCTCCTGGTGAAGTTTCTATAGAGTCCGATATATTTTTCAAAGTAAAATGAGGATTGAATGTAACCATATCGTCGAGTTTCAAAATCTCATTCATTTCTCCAGAGGTAGCCCCTCGTGCTCCCATAAACATCATTGCTAACATAGACGTAATGGAATAAGGAGATAACACAAAGCTTCTTCTTTTATCAATATTTTCAGTAATCGCATTCCAATATCTAAATGCCAACTCATTGCATAATTCTGTAAATTGGGCAATATCTTCGCTTAAATCTTTTGTTGTAACTTCCAATCCCTGATTTTCTTTCGAAAAATCTAAAATGATATCTTTATTACCATTAATATTTGGAATATGTTGGGCTTCATTTTTTGGCTTATCTTTTGGAATTTCGTTGGCATTGGGTGGCGATACAGTAGAAATCAGTTTCCAGGAATTATTACGTTCAGCAGCTAATTCTTTATCGTCAATGTTTACTTTCTGAATCTTTTTCTTAAAATCATCTATTTTTGGCAACAGTTCAGGGACCCTTGTTTTTTCATTAATATTAACCAATTTATTATTGTTATCGGCTGTATTGTATTTATTTTTAATAGGTTGCGTAAACGTTACTGATTCTGTTACTTCTGTAAAAACTGAAGGTTTTGTCGTTACCTCAATATTAGACAACTTCACAGTTGTTCTCTTAATACCACTAATATTGGAATCTGTTTTATTATTGATAAGAGGTTGCTTATTTTCAGCTTCCATAATATTTTTAATTTCATTGCTTTCAGTACTACTAGGTTTAAACGTAGGAGTCACAGATTCGATTCGAGATACTGAAATTTTTACATAATTTTCATTTTTCTCCTTGTTATTACTTGCTTCGTCTGGTACTGTACTATTTTGATGTACTGGGGCGTTTTGCTTCACATCAGTAAAAGACAAGTTAGTTTCCGATATTCTATTTTCTATATTTGGTAATTTCATGGATACTTCTGGTATCGGTGTTTCATTTGTAATTTCCAAGGGTATTATACTCGTTGCAGTACTAGTACTAATAGGATTTTCAGTACTCAGTTCTAGCTTTGATTCAGTCGTTGATATTTTCATATCATCAATAGAATTTTTTTCAGAAGTAACAATAGTTTGTGATTGTTGATTTACAACCTGAGATAGTAAATCACCCATAGATTCTGACAAAAATGGATCTATTGTTGTTCCTTCTGACGATGCACTGGTAAGTTGGTCTTTTTCAGTAGTTATCTTTGCTGTATCCAGAACATTTACTTCCGCTTGAATCGGCTCGTCAATTTTCGATGTTCCATTTTCAGGATGAGGATCTAAAGTAGAAATTTTAACAAAATTATCTGCATTATTGTCTCTAATATTTAACACAGTAGTGGTTTCAGCTGGTTTGTCTGTTGGTATATCCATTTCTAAATTCTCTTTACTTTCTAAATCAATACCGTTGAATTTAGTTGAATCTAAAATATTACTCGTTGTTGGAATGGGCATGTAGTTACCACCAAGGTCAGAAGCAATCTGGCTGATACTTTGTGCTACATCAAACAAATGGATTATAGGTGAGTTTTCATCTGTATTTTCATTTGATAATATATTGTCAGTTGAAGGATGCGAAGGTGTGTTATCTTCCACCAAAAACTCGGTTGAAGATACAGTAATAGATGGCGACACAGATTGAGTAGTTATGGTAGTAGTATTTTTCTCAATTTCTTGTTCTTGGTTTGGATTTAGAGTAGGAGAAACATGAATTAAGTCATTTATTATTGGATTGGAGTCATAAAGAACAGGTGGAGTTAAAGTAGCTGTTGACAATGATTGAGTAGTCGTAATAACCGACCTTTTAGTTGTGCTTGCAAAAGATTCTTCGGATTTAGTTGTAAATGCGTTCTGCGTTGATCTTTCTGTAATGTATGACACTGTTGATATAGGGATAAATGTGCTAATTTTCTCATACTGAACTGTATTACTATCTGTAGTAGACTGCTGATTAGAAATTGTTTGAGCTTCAATTTTCGTAAACTTATTATCAATATCTTTCTCAGTAATTAAATCTGATGTTGTAGTTAGGGTAGTGGTAGGAGAAGTTTTAACTATTTTAGTAGTTGTTGTTGGCTTAAGAGTAGTCGTAGTTGTGCGTGGACTAATTGTTGTAGATGTTACACGTGGTTTCACAGTTGTAGACGTGGTAATACGCGGTTTAACCGTAGTTGTCGTAGTAACACGTGGTCGAACAGTTGTCGTAGTTGTAGAAAAGGGCTTCCTCGTGGTTGTTGTTGTTGGTTTTGGTGTTGTTGTTGTAGTAGTCGTAGTAGTTGTTGTTGTTGATGTAGGTCTAGCACGAATTGTTGTTGTAATTGTTGTCGTTGGTCTTCTTGTTGTAGTAGTTGTTGTTGTACTAGTTGTTGGTTTACTCGTTGTCGTCGTTGTTGTTGTAGTTGTTGGTTGCGGTGTAGTGGTTGTTGTAGTAGTAGAAGGCTCATTGACCTTTATTGAAGTAGGTAGCTTTTCGGTGACTTGTTCTACTTTAACCTCTTCATCTAACTTCGTTGTTGAACTAATTATGCTATTACTACCTTCTTTGCTGAAGATATTTTCATCTGCATCTGTATTTTGAAGATCCAATTCGAAAGTTTCTGTTTCAGGAGTCGTAAAAGTACCTGTATTTTGAATTTTGTCTGGAACAATGTCTACACCAGTATTGCCAAATATTGATGGTAAAATAAGACTCCAGGAATCTGAAACATCAGGTGTGTCTAAAGTAGGTTGAAAGTGAGGTTTGTTTTTGTGCGCTTCCAATTGAGCCTTGAGAACATTTTGTACGTTGGTGACTACATTGTGTACTTTAGTGTAAGGAGGTTGGCTGAAGTTGAATGCAATAGTTGGTTGATTGTCATTTGCAAATGTAACCAAGCCCTCTGCCTCTTCACCTGCTGCGACAATCGCCTGGATCTCTTCTAAAGTCATTAGCCTCTTGACGAGCTCCCCTGATTCATCAAAGGTGTAGAACTCATAACGATCTGGTGTCAGGAGATTAACTGGGCTGCCGACAGTAGCTGGTAGACTTGAGGGCGGCGGCAGAGCATTTCCCAGAGCGTCGGCAACATACGGTCGTTTGGAACCCCTGTAATTATAACATACATATACTTTATTTCTGTCTATATGTAATTAATTGATGTTATAAAGTTATACATGATGAATTAGTAACGCTTAAGGTTTCGAAGACCTCAGGTTCAATGGATATAGTGTATGAAGCGTTTTCGGGAAAGTTGAAAATTGTGATTTTCAAGTTATCATATCTCGAGATGTTTTTACGTAATCGGGAAGTATTTATTATGTTAAAGAATTACTTTCACCTCATCATCATCATTATCAGCCTCTATCTACCCACTGCTGGATAGGCCTTTCCCAATGTTTTCCAGCACATGCGATCGTCCGCTTTCTCTATAGTTACATTATTATGACTATAGTTACATTATTGTGACTTCCTCACACAAAAAAAAATCAAATAGTCTATGACTCGAAGTAAAAAACTAAAGTTGTGTCGCTTTATGAAGACGATTTTAGTTTTTATAACAGATGTTCTCAGAAGTTATTTGCATTATCATTATCCTTTGAAAAAAAAACAATTTTTATTTACGTATGTTTATCAGTTGTTTAGTACCCATAACACAGAGCCATCTAGCCCCAAAGTAAGCGCAGCACTTTGGGGCTAGATGGCGCTGTGTAATTTGTGTGACAATATTTATTTATTTATACTACGTCGGGTGACAGACAAGCATCCGGCCTGCCTGATGTGAAGCGGTTACCGTAGCCATATTAACGCTCGCAACATAGAATATCGCTCGCGCGCCGCCACCCCCGCTGCCAGCGCACATCACCTTCCTTTCTGGTGAAAAACACAACAACCCACAAGGGAATTGTTATTTGGCTGCGGTATTCTGTGAGGTGGTGGTACATTCCCCAGTCGGGTAGCTTACAATTACGCTCCCTACGTCTCTTTTAGCCAGAGCTTCGTTTGTCAGTCAGCAGGGTGCACCACTTGCAGGTGAAGTTGGCTTTGGTTCAAAGATGAACCACTTATATCCCAAAATTCAATATAATCTTGTAAAAATTACCTTGCTTCTTCTTCACTGGTCTCACTGGCTAGCGCACAGACGGCAGCGAGCAAAAGACAGAGCGACGCACGCATCCTGGCCTCCCATGCACTCTCCTCGCACCTGGAACTGCATAAATAATGCATTTTAATATTGATAGCTTCATAAAGCATGTCGCGGTTAGAAAAAAGAGCTTCGTTTGTCAATCAGCAGGGTGCACCACGTGCAGGTGAAGTTAGCTTTGGTTATAAGATCTTGATGAACCACTTACACCCCAAAAATAATTTTCTGATTGGTATTATTATTATTTAAATAGTTGTTTTGGCCAACTTGCCAGAATATTATAAATATTTTTTAAAATTTCTGATTGATGATTTATTTAATTTGAATTACATTGAAACATATATGTCTATCAAAGCTGTAAATATTTTTGTGATTGTTCCTTAAAACTAAAGTCAAGTCAAGCTACATCCACTACATAGGTATAAAAGATTCCGGGTTTGTAAGAAAAAAAATCGTGACGCCTATTTTGGCGCCAATACTCCTCTATAACTTTTAATGTTATGTTATCAAAACGAATCTAACTATATATAATTTATGACATATTATTAAGGAACATTCAGGAAGGAAGTCACATTCACAAATGCGACTGCATACACAAATGCCATAATTGGAGTCGAGTATAAAGTTTTTTTTTTAATACTACGACGGGAGGCAGACTAGCATAAGGCCCACTTGATGTAAAGTGGTTACCGTAGCCATATTAACGCTCGCAACATAAAATATCGCTCGCTCGCCGCGACCCCGCTGCCAACGCAGCATCTCCTTCCTTGGTACAAATAACTAGATATACTTATATGCAAGCTACGATAATGGGTTTACAACAGGCGTGCGGTAATTTTTCAATAATTTATATGTCATCATCATATGTAATAATTAGTCAATCAGTCGTAATCGTATTTCATGAAAAATGTAACCTTAAGAGATTCGGGCTGCAGCCTGTATGGCTAACTTCATGATGATACTTGGACAATACTATGTCACAGTGTTTCTCGATTAGATCTACCCATCTTTTTTCTCTCATGATCAATATATTGAAATATTTAATGTACTCTAAACTGGGCTAATGAAAATGCCAAACGACATCGAAATATTACTTCCCAGGGTTACAAGGTTGCCCTAATTAATTGTGTAACAACAGATAAAAGTCATTTCTCAACCCTATGGCGACACATGAAATTTTTGGCATACATTTCCAGTCGATTACTAGATCGAGACTAAATCGATTAAACTAATCTTCTAATGCAAATATTTCTTCACACGTTTGATTTTCATATCGATAAAATTAATTCGACGATTAAACTTTAACGTTCGTATACCCATTCATCTTCCACTTTAAGTCATTAGACAAATTAGAATGAATGTAAATTAAATGTTAATACATCGTTGAGTCGTAAACAAAAAAAAACTGTAAAGCAAAATAAACCTGTTCGACAAGAAAAGCCACGGTCATTGTCGCGTGAACTAGAACTACTAGTTTCGTATCACCATCGACCGGTCGACCGATTCTTTTTGTTCCATTTATAACGCCTCGTTTGTTGCCGACACAGCTATAAGTTTGCTATCGGCGTAGTGATGTACATTGTTCGTTGGAAGTATACCAGTGTCCGTGCGAGATTCATTTCTTTGACCTCACGCTGCGAAGTGCGCGGTTCCGTTGTGTTTGACAAGTTGTTTGCCGACAAAATATGTGGGACACCTGACGCCTAACCAGCCGAGATGTTTATGGAGGTCACTCAACTTTAATGGTGATATATGAGTTATGTAAGGTAATAAATAATGCATTGTACGGACAAATTGCATTGATGACATTATTGCAAGAAGAACGTCGACCTACACCGACACGTCGCCATCCATCAAGTTGACACCGTAAACGGGCCGCGAGAATTAAAGTGTTTGAGATACCTATTTATCTTTCGAGTTTACATTCAGAAAATGTCTGCGGGAGGTCGTAATTACAGGTGTGAATTAATAAATGCTTGTTTTTTGAAATACATCAACGAAGTGTAACGGTGTTTTATTGGTTAGTCCAGTCTCATGTCCCAGAAGTTTCCGGCAAGTTCACTTGTTGAACTAAATATAGGCAAGTTTGTTTCAGCATGTTTAAAATGTTCACATTGGAAACTTTGCCGTTGTTTACGGTTGCCCTGACAAGTCTAGTTAAGTTTGACATTTCTAGGCTGGGTAACTACAACAGTTCAACAGTTGTTAGACAAAACTGCAGCAATAAAGACATTTGACAGTTACATGCTAATACTAGCCACAAATTTAGGTTTGATGGGTTTTAACATTTCGAGATCAATGGTATGTGTATGACACATGTAATAGGTTATTTTTATACTACAGGAAATGGTTTATTATTGGCAGACATTCAAAATTATACAACGATAATAGCATGTACTCACCTAGCTAAGTAATGATTACACAATAATTCAATCTAATTGTGTAATCAATATTGTGAATGTGTTGTTTGTAAGTTAATAATATTAACTACTACTACCAATAATAAATTTATTGTGTATATAAGTAACACAAAAGATGTAAAACTAATTGTTGGCACAAATATGGATCTTACTTAAAGAATATAATATTAATATATATATATAATGTAACATATAGAATAAAGATTTTACGACAGATTAGGTAAAATCACACTCTATTGCATTCCGATTGAGGATATTTGAAAAAAAAAATGCAATATATTAATTAGATTTATCAATTAGACTTTTTGGGGTGTAAGTGGTTCATCAACATCTTTGAACCAAAGCCAACTTCACCTGCACGCGGTGCACCCTGCTGACTGACAAACGGAGCTCTGGCGAAAAGAGAGGTAGGAAGCGTAATTGTAAGCTACCCGCCTGGGGAATGTACCTCCACCTCACAGAATACCGCAGCCAAATAACAATTCCCTTGAGGGTTGTTGTGTTCCTGCGAGTGAGTGAGGTCACCAGAAAGGAATGAGAAGCTGTGTTGGCAGCGGGGGTGGCGGCGCGCGAGCGATATTTTATGTAGCGAGCGTTAATATGGCTACGGTAACCGCTTCTAATCAGGCGGGCCGTATGCTTGTCTGCCTCCCGTCGTAGTATATAAAAAAAAGAAACAGTGAAATATCTTCTGCTGACCAATACGATTGAATACATTTCGTACATTAGATTTCTTGTGTAATGTATATGTCTAATAATGGCCAAAATTTAGTCACAACATAATTTGAACGGAGAAAGTGGACCACCTGAACATTATTATCTAACATGTTTTCCCTTCTTAGAACAACTCTTCCATATCACGTGACTACAAATAACAGTAAACAGTATAATAATAATTGCATGGATAGACGACAACTACCAATCAAAGCAAACAACAGATCGCAAGCTTGACACTTGTATGAGGTTACCGCAATCGCACGCTTCGACGATCGACAACAATCATGCAACCGTTATACTGTGGAAGATGCGCCGAAGACACGCACATTTTAGGCGCAGGGTACACACAGACGGCGTACGGTGAAGACACGACGCAGACGCGGAAAAGGCACGGTGCCGCCGTTTTATAACTCATTCATACAAACTGTATAAAAGCAACATCTATGTAGTAAATAACATACAGGCTGCACAGACATACCGTATTGCTGTTCGCCTCGCATCGCTAATCGCTACTGATTAGGCGCGTCTGTGCCATACCTTCAACGTACGCCGTCTCTGTGGACTTTACGCCTTACCAAAGACTACAAAGTGTCTTTAAATATAGGCGAGTGCAAATAGAACTTGTATTAATTAGTTTTCTACACAACCATATACATGACTCTACTTTTTGTTTATACTACGTCGAGTGGAAACAAACATACGTCCCGCATGATGTGAAACGGTTACCGCAACCTTATAAACGCTCGCAACAGGAAATATCGTTCACGCGCCGCTATCCCCGCTTCCAACGGAACCCTCCTTTTTGGTGATAACAACTCTGAAGGAAATTGTTATTTGGCTGTGTTGTTCTGTGAGGTGGAGGTATTTCCCCAGTCGGGCAGCTTATTAATGTGATGTACCCTACCTCTCTTTTGCCAGAGGCTCATCTGTAAGTCAGCATTGTGCACCACGTGAATGTGGGGTGGCTTCGGTTCAAAGATGTGAATAAACCACATACACCTTCTAGGAGACTAGTCACATTGTATAATGCTAAATGTGCGATGAGAAATGCATAAGTTATAATTTTTTTTAAAATCCAGTAAAAAGTAATATAGGTATGTGCAAGCTGACCCTACTTCATTAGTTTTCTAGATCACCGTGCATATATCATGTTGACTCTTGGAGTCGTGGCATACGGAGATTCGCAAGTGTACAGTCAAACACGGAACTCGTTATAAGTAATGACTTGTGTATAAGTTATGTTTTTAAATTCTCGTAAGCTTTTCTTTTCTGTTTTCTTTTTTGTTTACTTATACAATGTCGTATATTATACTATTGATATTAAAAGAAGCTTCTTTCATACTTCTACGAGTACAATTAACCGCGAATCCAACTTCAATTATAAAATCATATCACAGATTCCTTTCAGAGACTCAACGGGTGACTAGGAGAGATCCCTTAAAATGATAAGTCCATCCTTGTACACAATGTTTATTTTATTATACCTGTTAAGTACCTAATAGTTATTGCAATTAAGTTTTACAAACAAACAAATCATGTAGACTGTAAAGTCACGACTTGCCGTTTTGGCATACAATATTTTTAATATTAACACATATAAATTTAAAATAATAATCATAACCTACCTCTACCTCCTCAGACTGCTTTGAAAACATGGACGTGTTAATATTTTTTTATTACTGAATATACCGTGTGCGAATGACTGATTGCATCCACTTAAGTATAAATATCACCTTTCAATCCTACTGTCCCTGTCGTGCCTAGAGTGTGCGCAATCATCTTGTATGATGCACGTCGAGACAGTTACACGAGAGTAATGACATTGAAACGATATGATGTAAGCTAGAAGTAGACCGAAACGACTCCGCGATTAGTTAACATCACTATATAATGTAAATTAAGTCAGTCATGTGTTAATCTCAAAAACTACTGTGGGGATTTTATTGGGTTTTCACCTCTGGATTTTACGAGGAAAGCAAAGTAAATAGCGAGAAGTACCTTGAGCAAAGATATTAAAAATTATATTTGTCTTTGTTCCAGGGCGAGTTGGAGTAAGTCGTTTATACGTTAGTTAGTTACACGAAATCTCCAATCCTAAGGTAAGGCACGTGTCAATAGTAATAAGAAGCCTGTACACGTTGGATCCATATGGGGATATGGACGCGTTCCACGCACGCCTCTCAAATGACGGGGTTTGACCCGTGTAGTACAGGACATAGTAATAGTTTAATATAGTCATTTGCATAGAGTTAGCAGAACCAGCACTAACTGTTAAATGAATAAAAATGGTTATAGTGAATCGATCATAATAGATAGATATCGACGACTTTTTTTTTTACATATTTACATATTAATTTTTAATATATTTAATATTATTATTTTTTACATTAATATGTAAAAAAAAAATAAACATTAATATGTAATAAATATTTTAAAAATTAATATGTAAATATATAAAAAGAAAAAAAGAAAAAAATGAATTTTTTAGGAGTTTGTCTTAATAGCCAAACTTCATTGTTTTCTTTCAGCTTAATTCACAAGTAACATGATATTGGTTATTTTCGCAAAATATTCATATAGCAATCGTCCTTTCTTTTAGTAAAAAAATATATGTTCAAATCAGTAGAATACATTCTGAGATTATTTTAATCAATCACCGAGTCCATTGTATGTCGTAAAAATTTCGATCGCACTAATGTCGAACGATAAACAATATTTCGGTATTGGCCGTCTAATAATTGCTTGTGAAGTTGTTCCAATCGAGCTGAAAACTGGTTTCGGAGGTTTTGGGCTTCCATAGAGTTATTCACATAAAGATATGTAACAATAACATGTCTCAGGGCGTTAGTAGACATGATGATTTAAAAATAAGATGCAGTATAGATTGCATCGCTCCGTCATCTTGATTTGGCAACTTGTTGCGATCCGATCAGTCGCAGTATTGCGACTACATCTCGTTTTGGTGACTTGCTGCATTCGGGCGAATTATCGTTTAAAAGTAGCTGCAACCAATATTCAGAGGTGTGTGGGGTGTACCATTTAGTTCGGCATCTGCATTGCCGACATTGCCGCAATCGGTGTTATATGTGTTCGATAAGGAGCGTACGGTCGTTGTATCTAATCTAGCTTTCGAAAAGCTGCTAAATCCCGGCTGCACAACCATTTTTTTAATGTGGGCCATAATTTCGCTTGTCAGCTGCGTATCGGCTATCGTAAATAAATACTAATTTCAAATCACATCGAAACGTCAAAAAGATTGAGCTGTAATTCAGCGATCGTTGATACTAAAAGTAGCGTGTCTCCTTGGGCCCCTGTCCAGGGTCCCTACCGCTGAAGCTGAAGCCGATTACCATCGGATTTTTTGATCGCAAAAATAGATCTAAGGTTTAAGTTAATGACAAACATCTTCAGCTTAGTCGGTAGAGCTCCATTGTTTCTACCAGCTAAGGTAAACACAATTACCGCGAATATAAGCTAAAGTTTGATTTTCGCAATCAAAAAATCTGATGGTAATCGGATTCAGCTTCGGCGGTAGGGCCCCAGATAAAACAGAGCCAAAGTGCATAAGGGTGAGGCCAAACGAGCGTAATATTGTGAGTTGTGAGTCGCGTAATTCACGTCGTTTTCATATAAATTGTGGAGAGACAACGGAAACTAAGCCCACTGTTAGTACTAAACTGACGTGAATTACGCGACTCACAACTCACAAAATAACGCTCGTTTGGCCTCACCCTAACTTGACCTAAAATATCATTGCTCAAAACGTTAAGTTCATATACCTAGGTATATTAAATTTATGGATTTAACCCACATGTCCAACTGGCATCAAAAGGCACTAAAACATTGCAATTAGGTCAAGACACCGTTATCACTCAATTCAAACAATTGTTCAAACATCACAAATTTGAACAAAGTTCAGTTTACACTGAACCCTACTTTCACTTGAATTGTGAACTAATTCCACTGAAACACGTGCCGTGTCCCGCCGCAGCTTGAATATTTAAAACAGGTATGATATGTTTACTTTCTGTGAGTGAATTCGAATATAGTAGAAATTATAACTAAGCTTAAAACGCTTATACACATAGGTGTGAATTATACATTTCTTTTTGTTTTGGATACAAGCAACCAGCCGCAGCTTAGTACGATTAGCAATTTTTGCGACTTCACTCACAAATATTGGTGATGATTTGTTTTGCCAATATGTATTGTATTTGCATCGTGCTTTGGAGGCCACGTTAAGTCGTCGGTCCCGGCTATTATTAGATGACAGTCGTCCAGCTAAGTCAGTGGCCTTAAAGCGGCTTAAAAACACTGGGTTCCCCCGCAGTTGAGCAGCGTGGTGGAGTATGCACTAAATCCCTTCGATTGAGGGGAAGCCCATATCTCCGCAGTGGGATGAATAAGGGTTGACGACGATTGTATTTGCATACATTGTTGTATCTCATATATAATTTTTATTATAAATTAATGGTAGATCTTCTCTGTGCTCCGACGCGGAAACATTCGTCTTTAATTGTCATATGACACGAGCTCGGTGGGCGAATGGTTAGCAATGGCCACTTTGACTCCGAGTTCGCGGGTTCGATCCCAAACATTTGTGTGCATGAACATGTCTGTTTGTCTTGGTCTGGGTGTTTTCTATGTATTATAAGTATGTATTTACAAAAAAAAAACGTAATTAAATACATTTATCAGTTATCTGGTACCCATAACACAAGCTTTGCGCTTAATTTAGGACTAGATGGCGCTGTGTAAATTGTCCAGAAATATTTTATTTTTTTATTATATGAAAATAATCATTTTTGATTATTTTGCGTAATAGTGACACTATTTAAAATTAAAAAAAACGCTATCTACGTAAAATGTGGCAAATGTTTATATTGTTTAAGATAAAAGTTTATATTGTACACATTTAATTTAACACAACATTTTACCCACAATTTTACTATCCGAGAACAGTCATAATGAGCTTGAATTTTTAGATATAATTATGACTCTATATCATCATTCGTATTTCTCTCGTCTCATTTGTATTGTGTCAGATTTGTAATAAGTTTGTAATTGCATGTTCAAATATTTTAAAACTATGACGTTTGCAACACCTTACTACGTATTGAGAAAGATGACAAGTATGCATTTTATTCTATTTTAGTAGATATGATATCTACGGAAAATAATACGATAGATAGATATGAGCTTTATTTGCACACTATGAAACATACACACATCTACAATAACCCTCGTCGTCAACCTTTATTCATCCCACTGGTGGGATAGTTAGATAGGGGATTAGATTTGAGCATACTCCACCACGGTGCTCAACTGCAGGTTGGCAGGAGGCCAGTGTTTTCAAGCCGCCTAAAGGCCACTAACTTGGCTTAACGAATTTCATCTAATGACAACAGCCGGGACCGACTGCTTTACGTGCCCTCCGACGCACGGAGGAGCTAGAAATAAATAAACCCCTCTATGGACAGACTAAGGTCGACGTTGCGTAACTTGCTTTTTCGATTCGACTGACACCCGCAACGACGCCAACAATAACTCCACTTTCATTTAAATATATAAATAAAAATTAAAAGCAAAAGACACAATTATAATAACGTAGAAAGACGTTTCGAACGATATTTCTATGTCACCAACACAAACCTTCTTGGTAGCTCAGTTGGAAGAGCACTCGACCGGTCATCGAGAGGTCGTGGGTTCAAGTCCCATCTAGGCGGGGGAGGTGATTTTTTCCAATTTTAAAAATATAATATGATATGTCTATGGTTCACTCATACTACCCGGCAAATTTAGGCGAGCTCGTTGCTCTCAATCACTAGCAACAGTATCTGCTACAATATGCATTAAGCGAGTTGTCTGCGAGGTAACTGAAACGGATGAGGGATCGCGGGATGGTTTACACAAGCTGAATATTTAGTAGCCGCTTTTAAAACTGGAAGAATTTGGGGTCACGATAATGTCTGTTGACGTAATTTACATAAGAAATTTGTTTTTTCCATACAAATACAACAATTTTTATCATAGACATTTAATTTTATGCCAAACTAATTGAACTATTTATTGCCGAAGATAATTGTTTGTATTGTAAATTATATTTCCAGCTTATTCGTTATTATCATTTTAACCTGTAACACAGGTTTCCCTCCAAAAACTACTTCAGGCACCAGCCTTTTCACTTAAAATGGCTTAGCATTAGTGGAAACGAAAGGTTTAGTAGGTTAAGTTTAGTTATAGGCCTTTTTATTTGTGAAAGATATATCATTTTAACCAAAGAATATCCACTGCTGAACATAAGTTTCACTCATACACTTTCACAATGATCAGGGCCCCTACCGCCGAAGCTGATGCCGATCAGTTTGTGAATAACTTTATCTACTAAAGGCTAATTTTTGGAATCCAAAAAATCAATGATCGGTTTCAGTTTCTCCCTGTTTTCTGCCATTTGCATCGATCAGCTCACTGCGATCTACATTAGATCTTCGGCTCATCTAGTGTTAGACCGTCCTACGGCACAGAATAATATACTCTACCTACGGTGCATTTTCATGTCCACATCGGCCGTCAGTTGTGCGTGCGATGTGGCCTGCCCACTACCGCTTCACCCTTTTAATCCTTAGAGTTATTATTGTCGGTAACTCTACTTCTACTACGGATAAACTCATTACTGAGTTTTTTTGCATAGAGATAGCTCCGAGCATAGATCCTTCTATCAGAGTCTGCGCAATCTAAGATCTATTATATCTTAAGATTTCAAATGAGACCCATAGCACCCCATAGTGAGTATTTTTTACAAGTTTTTATTTAGTTTCACCGCGGTGACTAAAATCAAATCTTCGAAGTTTTTTATCTATTTCCCAAGTGTCCGATTGAGTTTACATTCGATACTCTTCATTGATCCTCGTGAAAATACATGATTGCCTAAAGGCCGCCATTTTTAATCCAATATGGCAGCCGCCACAAAATGGTGATTTATGATTTAGATATGATATGATATGATATGGGTTTTTTGTACATCAATGTGATATGGGTATAAAATGAAAGGGTTTGATGACCGAAATCCAGTAGGTAAACTATTTTTTTTTTTAAATATCGTTACTGCATGTTAGGTACTTGATTGATTTGTCCTACTTTTTTTTTAATGAAAGAATTCCACTGTAATATTTAGATAGATAGAACATTCATTATAATATACAACGCATTTGACTACACATACTGTATTTTTTGCCTCTAAATAAATAATTATGCTTTTTATTATATGTTGTTATATCGTCGGTAACCCTTATTCATCCCACTACTGGGATACGGGTCTCCCCTCAATCGAAGGTGTTTAGAACATACTCCACCACGTTGCTCAACAGCGGGTTGGCAGAATTGTTATTATATATATGGCATACAAAAGTCAGATTGAAAATGTTGTCCGCTTTACTACCCATATTTAATTGTGAATCAGTGAAAATAAATTAAATAATAGGTCGTAGAATTTCTCTAGATATTAAATAAAATTCAAGAGTCCAAATATCAGAGTAACAAAGTTTTATCTGTAACAAAAGTTGAGTTAACTTATTCAGTAACTTTATGAGCGGAGATAATGAACTTGCTCTCTTAAGCTTTCCGAAACATTGTTTTATAATTGGCTATACATAAAATTATTTATTTAAACTGCAGAAGAGAGGAACAGAGCCATTTTAATAATGTTAGCCGAGACTCGTCCAATTTTAACAAGGATCGGTGTACTATCGATATTTAACGTAGTTATTGGAACTTACAATGTCTTCAGGATTTATCTTAAGGCCATTGTAGCTGCGACAGTAGCGCCACTTTGAATAAAAAATCATATCTTAACATTTAGGATGAATATCATAAATTCCTCTATACAGTTTGTAACCAAGACAATAAAGTACGTCTTGGTACCGGCACTCATAATGTTTAGATTTAGAAGTAGTAGCGAAAAGTATCAGAAACAGCAGTTTTAGCATTTATAGCTCCTACTTCTAAAACGAAACTGTACCTAGCTTCGCCCGCGTTTACGAAAAAATCTATATTTTTTTCGGATGAATATATAGTTTATAACACTCACAATTAACGTGGGATTCCATTAGTAAAAGAATTTCTGAAATTGGGTCAGTAGATTCAGAGGCAAAACCCTACAACATCACAAACTTTACCTCTTTATAATATTATATAATTAGTATAGATAGAAAACACCCAGACCCAGTGAAAGCAGACATGTTCATGCACGCAAATGTTTGTCTTGTGCGAAAATTGAAACCTCGACCTCGGAATCAAACTAACCACTGCTAGCCATTCGTCCACCGTACTCGTCATAATAAGCACATAAGTAAAGAACCGGAATCAAAGTGAGTCGGAAGCACTAACTTATATTGTGACCACAAGTTGTTATCCACATTTTCCGTCATAAGTAAACATCTCAATAGCCAAATATGATTTTTCCGCAAATAACACAGAACTGCGTCTACAGTTCGTCGAACCTTGTCGCTCTACGATACCGTTAAACTGTAAGTTTACTTTCAGCTAGACCGAGCACCGGAATCTTTGTTGGCTTTTTATAGACAACTTAATTATGTCAACCTTTTACTTGCTAATTGCAGTACGTAGCAATTATGATGACACATTAGGGATGATCAGGGAGAGGACCCTACCGCCGAATCTGAAGCCGATTACAACATAAAAGACAACCGTTACTAAGTTATCAACGGACAGCTCAAACGAACGGACAAATCGGATTGTAATTTGGCATACAGGTAACATGACATAGATATTTTTTCAATCCGACATGATACCGGGATACGCACGTACGAAGTAACGGGCACAAACTAGTCTATATATATATATTGATAAATATCAATTTATATGACAGAAAAACATTTACAACTAGTGAAACATTCACTAGAGAGAAGAAATGAATAGTGTTTGTTGATGTTCTTTCATTGATAAATGACTAAAGGGTTTTCCACTGTTCTGTGTGACCGTAATGGTGAAATTTGCTATTGCTTATAAATATCTATATAACACAAGTGTGTAGACGTTAACAAGATTTACAGACCCGAATTGATAAGCAAAAATCTAAGCTTTGCTATGACCAAAAGCCAGAAACCAGAACGTCTAGAATGATTTCTTAATTCTAGGAGTTCCAGTTTCATTGCCTGGTACTGTATTAAAGCCATGACCACAGTCAGCTAGTAAAAAGTGTTGTGATTGGGTTTTCAGCAAAAACCGACATTAAGAATGTCTCAGGTGCTTCTTTCTATGTAAATAACGTGTACTTTGATGACTCCATTAACCGGACTTTACGGTTCCGATAGATTGAAGCTTCGATATCGGTTAAGTGGATACTTTAACTAAACGTTTTTTTCGGTTTACACCTTGTTAATATAACAACCTAAAAAAATCAGGGCAACTCATTGAGATAAAAGCGCCCAAGATGCTAATAGCGTTTTTATCACTGAACAGCTATACTAATTGATTTGCGTTAAAACTTGCTAGTTTTTGAGCCGTTGCTTTTGTGTTGTTTAAATTTATTAGCTAAAGTGGTTACTTACGAGTGCTTAGAAATTTGCACTAAAATAATGAGCAGAAAAGGGCATGGCTTAATGCTATTATATAGTAATTCTTTTAAGTACGGCTTGACACTATTGCATCTATAGAAATGGGTGTAAATATTTTGTGTGGTATTTTACATGTATACACATATGTAGGAGGAATTTAAGACAAGTTCCTTGGCACCCAACTAAATATGCTACATCCAAAGAGAACCTAGTTAACAGTGTGTTCTAATTTCTTCATGTTCATATTCATTTCAATATCATATACTTATACTTTTTGCCATTATCAAAATCAGCCAAATTTCATTGGTAGATAATTTAGTGGCATTAACAAAAAGACTTATCTACCTTACCTTCCAGAGAGAGCACAAGGATGTATTTCTTTCTATTACTGACGACAACGAACTGCCATAACAATTTGAAATATGAATAGGAGACAACCATGGTGTTAAAAACATCAAACAAGACGTACGTATTATTTTAGTTGTACTCATTTGTTTTTAATTGAGATGAATATTTGATTTTTATTTTACAATTTTACTTTAGTTTTAATAGTAACTAGCAGCCCACCCACGTTTCGCTGTGGCGAAATGTTACGTATATTTAAAATTATATTTTCTGACTTCTTAATTAAATTGAATAAGTACCATCAAACAAGAACAGTTTGATGGTTTTATTTTTTATGAATACTGCATACGACATTTATTTTATTATTTATAACTTCATCCATTATAAAAATAGACGATGATGTTGTTAGAAAAATAGACTGTATATTGAAGGCGTCTACGTATCGACCATTCTTACATCGGAAGCAAAATCAACAATGTAATCACAAGATAAAAACGAAATTGCAAATCATTATATGTCAATAAAGAATAATCCTAAACCGATTGAGAGCTATCAGACGTATTATACCACGCTCATACGTAATATCGCATGCAGGCGCGCAATGCACGAATGACTTGCATATCGAATATAAATCTATATGCACGTTCTTCTGTGCACTCCGCTACACGCGAGGTTAGCAATATCACAGCGATATTTCATCGGTGACTTTTAAAGAAACACGACAATACCTCCTTTTGTTGGCACCACCGTAGCGGGCATATTGTACGAAATATGTTTGTAGAAATTTCGCGAAAAATGTCAACCGATGATAAATATTTCGGTAAAAATACAAAACTTGGAAATAACAGATAATTCTTGTGAAAATTTTAAATTATACATATGATACTGTAATGAAGTTCACTGTTTTTTTTTTTGCAATGTTAGCTACACAGGAGACACATAAGATAGTCTGATGTATCCATATCCTTTGTATGTGGTGTAGAAATTAATCATAAGAATCCGAAAATATACATATTTTATCGTTTTTTTATACTACGTCATAATATAAATATGAAAGTTTGTGATGGTGTTCATAATTTGTTTTTTTTTTTGTTATTTGTTTTTTTATCGCCATATTGTTATATCCGACCGAGATAAGCCCATTAAAGATCCTTGTTGCCAAACTAGCGACACTCGTTTAAAAAAAATATTATTCGATAAACGAATCAAAAAACCGTGTTACTGTTACTATTTCTAATTTTGTATCTGTATGAGAATGTGTGGTGGGCTCCCGTAATAGAAAATTTTGTAATACATTGTCCATAATATATTCTTCAGTGCTGTAATAAAAGTTATTTTTATGAAAAAGCTCACTTGTGCAGTTATAATAAAATATAAGTTAAAGACTGCATAAATCAGAAGTTTGTATATAAAATTAATTAAAGCTTGCGAACAGCGGTCTTGCCACGGTTTAACTACGGGATAGTACTGTACGAGGAGTCGTAACACTGACTTACTTTATAGTTATTTCTACAGTTAAATATATTTATTACTTCATTTGCGTTTTCAGTTTAAGTTATGCCACTACCGGTAGAGGCACGGGAAACGAATATCTCCCAAGATACTAGTAGTACCACGCAGTAGTACCAAGGGGACAAAGGCCTCCGGTTAGGTGTCGTTGACAGATCGATGAAACTTCAAACAAATATGATAGGGATTAGTGCTGCGATCGAATAAAGATCGGATCGAAGAGAATTTTAATTATTACAAAATACCCTATATATTTATTATATTTCGAAACTTTCCTGGTTACTTAGAAATAGAAAATTAAGTATATAACGTATGACTGAAATTGAATTTTGGGGTGTAAGTGGTTCATCAACACCTTTGAACCAAAGCCAACTTCTCCTGCACGCGGTGCACCCTGCTGACTGACAAACGAAGCTCTGGCGAAAAGAGAGGTAAGTAGGGAGCGTAATTTTAAGCTACCCGAGAAAGGACCTCCACCTCACAGAATACCGCAGCCAAATAACAATTCCCTTAAGGGTTGTTGTGTTCCTGCGAGTGAGTGAGACCACCAGAAAGGAAGGAGATGCTGAGTTGGCAGCGGGGGTGACGGCGCGCTAGCGATATTTATGTTGCGAGCGTTAATATGGCTACAGTAGCCGCTTCACATCAGGCGGGCCGTATGTTTATCTGCCACCCAACGTAGTATTAAATAAAAAAAATATTTAACACGTTGATCGCCACACGAGAAATCGAGCATTTCCGTTCAGGCCACAGGGCTCATCGGTGGGTCTTTTCGTACTCGGCCATTCGAGCCACGAGAGTCACCCGTGAGCCGCGCAAGAGGTTTAATATAAACACTTGCTACAAGCCACAGATTGCAGCTATCAAACAAAATGCATATGAAAGTGAGTCGTGTGGCTTTATAGTCGGACCGGACCGAAATTTTGGTACAGTAACTAGTTATAGAATATTAATAACGCCATCAAAGTTGTGAACAGACTGCAAATGTTAATAAATAATCAATATAAATTGTCTTTGTATTGTACATGTTGTAATACTTAATACAATTATTTATTTCCTACCGCCAACTGGTACATTTTGTTTATTTGTTTTAATTAACTGTAAAACAATGGGTACACGGTTACAATAACATATATACAATTCTTATAATTGTGTTTAATTCTCAGTACGTGCTCAGTACTCATTACTTAAAGAACTACCTATATGAATTTTACCTACCTATATGAAAAACCTTAAAGAATTCGCTTCGCAATTGGTCGGTTTATAAGCCGTTTTGTTAGTATAAAAAATTACATACTTAAAATTTTGTCGTACACATATTCTCGTCAATTTCCGTATTTGGATTGGAAGTAGGGAAATGGGTTGGTCCATCGGCATCCACAACATGACATCACTGCCATATAATGACATTAATACATAAGAATACCTCGCTGGCGCCGGATTTCTCTGTGACTCATTCCAATGAAAGAAAGCATCGACTTTATACGCACAATCGATATTATTATTTCAAATGAGAATAAACTTGGATAGGTATAGTGATTTCTGTTATAATATACGTATTAACTTATTAGAAAATTTACATTTTACTATTCATTATAGCAAGATAAAAAAAAACGATATTTTTCAAGTAATGTAAGAAAGTAAAACAAAAATTATTAACATGATTTTTTTACTGGAATAGTAGAGTGACATAGGCTTTTTTTTATCCCGGAGACTTGCCCGCGTGGTCAATATTTTAATATTCCCACTGGAATCTCGCGGGTAACTAGTAAGTAATGTATATGTGAGGTGTAAGTAGTTCATCAACATCTTTGAACCAAAGCCAACTCTGGGCTCTGGCAAAAAGAGAGGTAGGGCAGAGCGTATTTTTTAAACTGCCCGACTGCAGAAGTACCTCCACCTCACAGAATACTGTAGTATTCAGATTTTGCTGAGAATTTGGCCATAGCCAAATAACAATTCCCTTGAGGATTTTTGTGTTCCTGCGAGTGAGTCACCAGAAAGAAAGAAAGGAGTATATGCTGGTAACGGATAGGCGACCCCTTGGTGTTGCTGATCTCCATGGGCGGTGGTGATTGCTTTCCATCGAGTGACGCAAATGCTCGTTTGCTCCCCTGTCATATAAAAAAAACCTTTAACCTTTAAAGTATAAATTGATAGAGTTCCGTATAAAATATGAATTTGTTTATTAGTTTTATAACTCCGAACTGACCATCCCAAACAAAATAACAGAACAAACAAACTTAACGACCAAAAGCTTACGTTATTTATATAGTACTTCGGTGCCAAGTTCGAGCTACGTTGCCAAATGCGCCTTGAGGTAAGAACAACACAAACTTGCCTTCCCAGACGGATGCTAAGTACAAAACAAACTAAAAGACACATTCGTAAGTTTTAAGAGCAAAGAGATGCTGCTCTATTATTCATTTTATGTGACATGGTTCTTCTTCAAACATTCGTCTGGCGAACATCCAAGATTTTTGCTGAGAATAGTATAAATATTGGTTCTGGCTTATACATTTAGTTCATGAACTGTTTGTTGCAATATTATTATTATTATTTATTTATAATTACAAACGACATGACTCATTTTATAATAATAATAAATAAATATTTCTGGACAATTTACACAGCGCCATCTAGCCCCAAAGTAAACTAAGCTTGTGTTATGGGTACTAGACAACTGATAAACATACGTAAATACATTTTTTTTTTTTGTAAATACATATTTATGATACATAGAAAACACCCAGACTAAGACAAACAGACATGTTTGTTCATGCACACAAATGTTTGTCCTATGTGGGAATCGAACCCACGAGCGTTGGTGTCTAAGCCGCGTCATTGACCACTACGCCACCGATCTCGTCAGTCGTCAGTTTTGGTAGTAAGTTGACTATCTAAGGTGTTAATAAATACAATAGGCTTTTGAACCATATTTTTTTGATTTGTTATTTAAAGACGTCTCAATAATATAACTACAGCTGAAAGAATTACTTCGATAGCATAAAAACTTCTCGAGATATGATAACTTGAAGACCACAATTTTGGACTATCCCGAAAACGCTCCATACAAAAGGCTTACAATGTTATGACGTCACACCACGCTATTTTATATGCATTAAATCAGAAATTTGTACGACAGCTATGTTAAATATTGCGTTTATGTAGCTAGTGCCGTAACAAAAGTTATACTATTTTTTTATTGTTTCTACGTTCTACTCTAATGGTAATTCATTCGTACTTTTAAAATGGACTTTCCCACCAAACTTTGATTGACAATAAAACACATCGGATATAAGTTATTAAAAATTTAAGATCGCAGATCGTTCTAATTTTATGCTGATAGAGAGTTTTTTATAATTTTAGAACATTGGTCACATGCCTATTGACATTAATTGGAGTGTGCAGCATATAGCAGTGCAGCATATAAGGGCTGTCCAGTCTGCCCGCAATCATTCTAAAAATGTTGTTGGGGCTGATCTGGACCCTGCGCACCAGGGACGCACATCTTTTGCGCATAGATATGAATATCCAACATTCCTATATCATACACATAGGAAATGCATATTATCATGAACAATATAAAATTAATAGTAGACTACCAAACAAGGATTCGATAAACCCTTTTATTTATTCACGAGAGTATAATCTAGCTGAGCCACCCTTTGCAACAATAATGTCCGTAGAATTCACATTGGAGTAGAAAGTTTTGCGTATTCGATCCTAGTTTCAACTAAGGATCACTTTACATACACAATTTAAAAACGATATTCTAAGAAGATTGAATCAAAAGAAATTAACAGGATTAGTTGTTAATAAAAAAAATTGGTTGTCTGCAAAGTCGGTTTACGTGATAACGTCATAAGAAACATAGGCCGATCGTGCCTCCGTTAGTTATTTGATTCAAAATATCGGAAGATAAATGATATAAATAAATTCTAAAATCTACTTATGTCTGAAGAATTCATATTCCTTATCTAGTCTAATTAGCTTAACACGTTTCTGTTCCATGATCACATCGGACTCTGTTTTACGGATAGGTCGAAAATTTACTTGCTTTATTTTGCTCATCAAGTTCTTTCATTTGATACATATATCATGGGGGTTGATGTGAAATTTTATAATAGACATTTTGTAGCAGCCTCTCATTATTGAATTAAAAATGGCGTCAGTTAGGTATTTGTGCATTGTCAAGAGAACCACATGACTGTGTCCAATTTCAGCTCAATCAAACACTGGGAAGGAAGTCAAATTTAATTTGTATTTGTGGAATCAACTTCCCTCAGCGATATTTCCGAAAAATTATGACATGGGAACCTTCAAGAACAGAGTTTCCCTTGGTGTTACTGATCTCATCTGCTGGGCGGGTGACTGCTTTCCACCAGGTGACCCAAATGCTCGTTTGCCCCACTCTCATATAAAATAAAAAAAATATATATTTAATTACAGACACAGCGGTGACACTAAAAGTAAAACTTGTAAAAATTAACAAGATTCAGTTCAGGGATAGTATATTATGTTCTGCTTCAAAGGGTTTTATAAAAGAAAATTGTATCTACAGCGCGGTAAACGTAACATTTCAAATACAAACAAAGTAATTGCATTACTCAGGCATTCACCGAACATCTCTATAAATTCTCGCCACCATCGCTCTGCAGGCTGTAATGCAGTTGTCTTTAATATTGGCACGGGTAGCAATCTCCGGAGTGCTCCGTCGGCTCTATCTACATAAGTACGAGTAACTAGCTATTGGGTTTTAATAACCGCTATTTACCGTTGATAAATATAGTTAACTTGCTAATACGACAGAAATTGTCCTAAATAAATGACATAAACTTTAAATTTCATTGAAAAACATTTTTTACTTTGGGCTGTACATTTGTTTGGCACTCGGCAAGGTAAAAAAAAGTTACCTACTAAAAAAAGTTTATGTAAAAAAAAAGACAATGAACTACGTATAAACAAGGAAACATGTGAAATTATTAACTGTTTGAACTAACAGAAGCGCGACTAAAAATTACAAGTTTATTTTTAATTTTTTTTTTAATAAGGTAGGAAAAACAACCAATATGGTATACACATTTATTGTTATTAACGCTGTGTATATTACTTTTATAGTACAATTAAGTCTTTACAAACAAACACATAATAATAAATCACAAGTTAATAACATGGTTGATGGGCTCGGTGGCGTCGTTGCGCGTGTCAGTCTAATCGAACACGCAAGTTAAACAACGAGCTGGATGGGTTCATTTATCTCGAGCTCCTCCGTGCTTCGGCGGGCACGTTAAGCCGTCGGTCCCGGCTGTTGTCATTATAGATGACAGTCGTTAAGCCAAGTCAATGGCCTTTAGATGGCTTGGAAACACTGGCCTCTGCCAACACGCAGTTAAGCAGCTTGGTGGAGTATGCTCTAAAACTCTTCAATTGAGGGGAGACCCATATCCTAGCAGTAAGATGAACAAGGGTTGACTACGAGACAGGTTAATTCTGTACAAGAGCTCTGTAGTATTCTCGTTCGAATAAACCTTTATAAATCTTTTTTCTAGAGTTTTAATAAGCATAAATCTCCCTGACACATTCGTTATAATACTATATCCTTAATATTTCTTTACGCAAGATTTTTATGACTTTTTCGCACAAGATTTAATAGCACGATGTGATTCATCCCCGCTCTTTCGTTGGCCCCTAATCTCAGTCGCAATCTCTTGACAGAATAACCCCTTTCTTTATGAAATCTACAACAATGACTGGTCTTTTACGTCGAAAAATATAGAAGTAACACTGACTTTTGTGAAATGTAATAGCGTTAATGTTACAATAGCCGCTATTATGCTTCTATTCTGATTACTATCTAGAAATTGCCAATGAAACAATGGAACTTGAAAATCATCATTGACATTTTTAAAGTAATAAAGAAAATAATCATAAAATGAAATGATTACAATCGTTAAGCCTTTATAAAACTTTGAAAATACTTTATCTATCTACCTTTGTATATAAAAATTAATCCCTACTTCCCTTGGTAACGGTATCACGCGTGAACAGCTGGACTGATACCGCTATTTCTTTTCATGTTGTAATTGTTATTGTCAGGAGAAGGTTCTTATGAAAGAAAAAAAATAAGAAAGTTGCTCGGAAAATTAGAAAATTTGAGGAAACATTACGGCCATATTAACTTTTCTAATGTAACTTTATGTCGTCTGATAGAACTGTCGGTCATTTGACAGATTGCGCGAAGGACGATGTCTGTCGGGTCAGCTAGTTTCATATAAAAGGGCGATAAACGAGCATGTGGAATACCTGAAGGTCAATTCTCGTATATTTTCTAATTTTTCTGATCTAGTCTCGATGCCACAAATGACACATTTAGTTATCTCGTACAATACAATAAGACACGTCTAACTGTAATATGATATCAAGATATACCTGTGACAGAATTGACACTCCAGTTTATTATTACATAATAGTTAAATCATAGCCTTAGCGCTGCCTGCCTTTTTACAGAAAGTCACTTGTTATAATTATGAGACTTCATCCGCATTTTCATTTCTTTTTGTCCCCTAGTTTTTTTTTTATAAAAGTATACAAACTTAACCTTTATATGAACTGCTATCTGGTACAAGTTCTGTCAAAATCGGAGTTGTCGTTTCCGAGATTCTCCGAACAAACAGAGAACACAAATACCTTTCGTTGAATATACCCTATATATTTTGACATTTCAAAAGCCTTGCAATCGTTTTTAAATAGGCTTCGGTAAGACACGCACTATCAAAACTATTTTGTATAGCAAAATATGCTTGAGTGTGAGGAGATTTCCGAGTGACGAGAGAGTTGGAGTTACGCATGGCGACGCATCACTAGGTACGTCAACAGCCGCTCAAACATTACATGTACGTAAAAAAATACATACCTTATTGCTTGTGATTTTTCAATCAGCAATCTGAAAAGAAGAATAAATTCATTAAAATAGGTAATTTCTGCTAAACAATGCATTCATATAAGTAGCGCTTGTGGCCGTACATTCGACCACTTGTAGACTATAACACTGCGCGTATAAGATAAGCTCTGCGGTGTGCTATAGCCACTAGACGTGCGTATCATTCATAGTCACGCGAACCCACTTATACTAGTAACGTTACGGTCTACAAGAGCTACAAGCTCTTAACTGTACTGTCCATACGAAACACAAGTTGCTTACAAAATGTGTTATATTTCAATTTGCTTAGACATTTAATACATTTTGACGGTTTGTGATAGCGATACATTGTCTAACATCTTTGGTATAGGCAATATTATGTAGTGGCGTACGAACGAAAATGTTAACACCATGTTCGAGCTTTAATTGATAATGATAATGAAATGTGTAATTGATAATGAGACGCGAAATAATCCTTTATTACCTTTACTTAGCAAGCAGATGATAAACATTTGACACATTTAGGTTTGACGGGTGCAGGGACCCACCGGATAATTGAAAAAAATCTCCAAGTATCCCAGTATCCAGTTGGGATATGTCAGTAGAGATACTAGGGACATATGAAACAGGGGCAAATAAAAACGTATACTGAAAACGTGCTACAGCAGCCTTATAAAAGTGTTGTAGTGCAACTAGCATCTTTTATAACTATTGCATAGATGATAATAAGTAACAGTAAATACAGTTAAAGTTCCTTGTAAAAGATGAGACAGAATGGCTCTATATATGTCTCGGAAGATATGACAAGCAAGAGCCTTCTCGAGGTTGAAGGTATTTTCATCTTAGAAAATCTAAAATTTCTCTATATTCATCCGTTGGGGAGTTAACCTAATATCTCTACGATACGCTTCGAATTTATTATATCTTACATGATATAAAACATTGGTTTATCGATTTCAAATAATGTACTATTAAAATAATACTCTGAATCTTAATTTAACATGTCGACGTCGACCAACCCGGCATACTTTATGATGCGTATAATAAATAAACGAATGCAAACACGGGAACGATTTTAAAGGTAATGAACATTGATGCCTGCTCCATGTGTACAATACTGTAGGTAATATATTCAGACACAAATTACGACAGAATTTTATTTTCGTGCAAGCTGTCGCTTGCGAATTCAGTCGCGTGTATCCCAGTATTCATCGACTTTTTTTTTAATTCCTTGCTTAGCAACTGCCATGTCATATTAGCTAGTAGTAATAGTATAGTATACCAAATGTCAGCCCGATTCGTGTAGTTCAGCTGTGCGTTGATAGATTAGTGAGCCATTTTCATTGTATGTCGTACATAGATAACAAGTTTTTATTCGTGTCTCTCTCTGCTTATGTGGTGTTGAGGGAAATAGCCTTTTTCCTTGAACCACATCTAAGTTACCTTCACGCAAATTTTTTTGAAAACGTATTTAATTACAATAACCCCGGACAGAAAACTTTTATTCGTTAATTTGTCTGATACCTATAAGAATAGCTATTCTGCTGCTCGAGATGGAGACAAATCCAGCAAATCAAAGATCATAAAAATAACTCAAGAAAAGTTGGAGCTGCTCTTGAGTTATAAATGGTGTAACTAGATAACTGCTAAATATACCTACTTAAATACATTTTTTTCTAAAACGTCCATATAATACATAGAAAATACCCAGCCCAAAAGAAACAGACATGTTCATGCACACAAATGTTTGTCTTGTGCGGGGATCGAACTCGCGACCTCGGAGTCAAAGTAGCCATTGCTAGCCATTTGACCACCGGGCTCGACATACGCCTACAATACTCGTCTCAATGACACACAAGAACCGTTGTATCACGAGAAAGCTTCTGATTTCTTTTCTCAAACAAACATTTTGAAATAAAAGATGATAAACTTTAATAATGCAGCGAGAATCACCTGAGATACACCACAATAAAGGGATTTGCTCCAATAAGAACAGATGATTGTCGTACCGTTTGTTTTTATTTGCTTCTTCACTAACAATATTTCATACACTAGCGACCCGCACAGGTTTCGCCCGTGTGGGATATTAAACATTCCAGAAAATATTCTCTACGCTATAGTAAAATCCGCAACAAAATCTCTTGCGTGGTTTTGGAGGAATTAGCGGAAATACAAACAGATAGACTTACTTCATACTGGGTAAGGAAGAGTTTTAATCTGGCAAGCTGACTTTCAACATCCAAAAAAAAATGTGCTAAAACAGTTAAAATTTTCCTATAATGCAGTTGTATAAGAATTTTGACAAATTAACTTAAATTTAAGATAATTTAATTTAACATATGCATTTTTCTAATTTATATTCACTTTGAAGCAAAATTTTGAGTAATTTAGAATTTTCACAATATTAGTACGCAGAAATAGGCAACCCTGAATTTTATTTATTATATGTATTCTCTGTGGTATTCTCATTATTTAGTCCACACAGGTCATCTTCATAGCCCATTATTTTTCTGACATACTTTGCAATAGTTCCTAATCCCAATGCCTGCCGAGACCTGCTCATGGGTATATTGTTCCTTTGTTATATCCTGGAGTGGGAGACGGCGGGTGTACAACATTCCATTAAACTTCTCTAAGGGACATCTACGCGTTGGATTCGTAACTCCTCGCACGCCTACAGCAATGACCGGGTCCTTCCCGTGATTTTAAGATAGATAATAATATTTTCTGGCCGTGTGGTTTCCGGCAGACTAGAAAAGAATCACTCCGTCTCTTCCCGTAGATGTCGTACAAGACGACTAAGGGAAATTTAGGGTACATTATAAAACATCGATCCAGGCCTCCTCAACCCGTCTGGCCAGCGTGGGGAGTGTAGGCCAAATCCTCCTGTCTGTGACGGACGAGAGAGGGTCGTGCTCTTAAGACTAAAATGACCTGATGATCATGATGGTGAATAATATTTTTTATATCTCATTATTTATTATATACAAAACACATGCTACACAATATAATAATATACGTTTACATTGGATAATACGCGGTATTTTATTTTTTGTATTCAAAATGGTACATAATAACAGTGTACATTACATGGTACATAATGACCACTATCCCCAGCGCTAGTAAAACTGTGTTACGGCTGGGTAGTATGAGTACCATCGTTCACTATAATTTGCAAAATATATTATGTAATTTCTTATGTAACAAATTTAGGTACCTATATTTATCTTCCATTGTAGGCGGACATTTTTCATTTACACCGCATGCCATACATTAGATATTTCTTTTTTTATATATGAGGGGGGCAAACGAACATGTGGGTCACCTGATGGAAAGCAATCACCATCACCGCCCACCAATGGATCGCCGATCCGTTGCCAGCCTATACTCCTTCCTTTCTTTCTTTCTGCCCCCTTACCACCATCTCTTATTGCGATTCAATAACTGAGTAGAATGCTTATTCATACCAATGAGTAAGCGACTCTATTTCAAATGGAATAGAGTCGCTTATTCATTGGTATGAATAAGCATTCTATTCAGTTATTGAATCGCAATAAGAGCTGGTGGTAAGGGGGCTGGCGACCTAACTCACTCGCAGGAACATAACAACCCTAAAGGGAATTGTTATTTGGCTGCGGTATTCTGTGAAAGTACCTCACAGAATACCGCAACCAAATAACAACAATCCCAGTCGGGCAGCTTAAAAAATACGCTATGCCCTACCTCTCTTTTCGCCAGAGCCTCATCTGTTTTATATAGATTACTATAAATTACATTGAAAATATTTAATAAACTTAATTAAACGGTATTTGAGAGGTTATCTCCTGTGAACATCTCTATACATCATTGGCTATTTGCCGGTCGGATGATGCTTCATGTTACGCCCGTTGCCTGCATAATATACGAACGGAAAATTGCTTTTCACGGCATTTGACTTCGGCGTTAGATCGAGATAATTTATGTACTACGATATTAAGATTAGTGATAGCTATCAAGCCAGGGGCCCTACCTTCGGCGGTAGTGCCGTAGGATTAAATGGTCTATATACCATAATAATATCTAAGCAACTTGACTTGTTAATATTTTATTATGACTAAGATTTTATTATTTTTGTATTGCAAATTCTGGTCCTACTTGCTTGGACTATGTAACTTTTTTTTCTTTTTTTATACTACGTCGACTGTCAAACAAGCATACGGCCAGCCTGAGGTGAAGCCCATGAGATATTGCTCGCGTGCTACCACCCCCGCTGCAAATGCTACTTCTTTCCTGGTGACCTCACTCACAGGAACACAAAAACCCCCTCAAGGGAATTGTTATTCAGCTGCGGTATTCTGTGAGGTATGCTGCCCTACCTGTCTTTGTACTAGAGCTTGCTGATTCATGGACAACGTGAATCAGCAGGGCGCACTATGTGCAGGTGAGGTTGGCTTAGGCTCTAAAGATGGTGGTGATCCTCTTTCACCCCAAAATCTTACTTTGATGGTATGCTATGAGTTTGAACTCTTTCTTTCGCTTTTATATTTCTTGTTTATTAACTCTTTCGCGTGCCACGATCCCATGGTGGATATAGCGTAGGTACAGCGTTTAGTACAGAATTTACAGGACGCGGCACGCGAGGTGTTAATCCACAAAAAACACAAGTACCTATTTCAAATTATAGGAACTCGATGGCGTCGTTACACATGTCAGTCTAATCGAACAAGCAAGTTAAGCAACGTCGACCGTAGCCTGTCCTTGGATGAGTTTATTTATCTCGTGCTCCTCCGTTCTTCGGAGAGCACGTTAAGCTGTCGGTCCCGGCTGTTGTCATTAGATGGCAGTCGTTAAGCCAAGTCATTGGCACTTAGGCGGCTTGAAAACATTGTCCTCCGCTAACCCGCTGTCGCGCAGCGTGGTGGAGTAAGCTCTAAGCCCCTTCGATTGAAGGGAGGCCCGTATCTTAGCAGTGGAATGAATAAGGGTTGACGACGACCTATTCTAAATTGATATTAGTTACTAAAAGTGTGGCTATATGGCAAAAGAAAAATCGCTTGTTAGTCAAGACTCTCTACATAATAAATAACAACTTTTAAAATAATTTAACTTCATATAAACGTGTAGTAACGCAATGTTCAATTACAAGCATATTAAATTATTTGATAATTATTCCTGCTACAAGTTACGACTTTATTAGCGTTTAAATTGATTACTCTTTATTAACTGGTCAGATGCGTCAATAAACTGCATGTAAATGACGGCAAATTGCATTTTGCGTCAGCTTGGCTCGTGCTACCTGCAGACCTGAGAGATATAACTAGAAAGCAATTAACTGCATGCATATTTAACAAAAGTTCAGATGTTGGATAATGTAGCTATTGTATTACACAACGTTTCATAAATAATTGCATATTACTTCTTAGATTAATTTGAGTAATAATTTAAATAGGAAAAGAAAACAGACAAAATAATTTAATTACTACACATCTATGTGTTGTAAACAAATTATTACATAATATACAGTCGAATTACAACACTATAAAGTATGATTATGTAACTTTTTTTTAGGGGTTTATATATTATGTTACTTAATAATTAAAGTAATGTGCATCGATAATTAGTTTAGTCATATTAATCTGAATCTTTTAAGATTTAGGAAGGTTAGAAATGTAACAAAATTATTTTATTATTACTTTTTACAAATAATCATTATAATTATATTGCAGATCAAAATATTCACAAATTAAAATAACATACATACAATATAAAATTATAATGTATTCATAATATAAAGTCGTAGAATCACTTAAACTGACAATATGATTGTGAACAATGTTTTAAAATTGTAAAAACTATTTATTTTAATAACTTATGTCCGATGTGTTTTATGGTAGGATAAAGTTTGGTGGGAAAGATAATTTTAAAAGGATGAAATTATTATAAAAAAATACTATAACTTTTGTTACAGCACTAGCTACATAAACGCAATATTTAACATAGCTCTCGTCCAAATTTCTGATTTAATGCATATACAATAGGAAAGTGTTGTCTAGACAATAATATAACTATTAGCACAATAGCGACGTGCAATTTATTAATTGTAAGAATATTATAAGATAAAAAAAAAACAGAACATTGTTAATAAAAGGTACGGACCCCGGGTCTGTAGACTGTAATAAATATCAATAAAAAAAATAAAAAAAATAGGAAAGTGTCACTCCATAACGTGGTGGCCTTTTGTGTGGAGTGTTTTCGGGATAGTCCAAAATTGTGATTTTCAAGTAATCACATCTCGAGAAGTTTTTATGCTATCGAAGTAATTCGTTCACTTATAATTTTATTATTGTGACATCCTTACATAACAAATTGAGAAAAGAAATGGTTCAGAAATCTATTAAAATCGACACTTTTAAGAACGACGATATTACGAGATAGACGATGATTAATACTTTTTCTTTTATAAACGTCGGTTCCTCTTGTTATTTAACATTTTATTTCATAATTTATAGTGTCTAATCGAAATATCTCCGGATTAAATTATCTAGCCTACGTAATCTGAAGCCGATTCCCATCCGATTTTTTTATTGCGAATATTACTTTAGCTTAGATTTATGACAATTGTGTTTAGCATAGAAACCCTGGAACTCTACTGACTGAGCTGAAGATGTTTGTCAATAACTAAAACGTAAAACCTAATTTTCGAATCAAAATATTCGATGGTAATCGGCTTCAGCTTCGGCGATAGGGCCCCAGATCGTGATAAATTTATAATGAACCACCGTAGAAGCACCCTCTTCTGAATTTAAAAATAATTTCTAGAACTGGTTTTCGATTCAACGCTATCGCGTAACAAAAAGCAACATATCTTTAATTCTATACTGACCTATTGGGGTTTGTATCAATTTCAGTTACATAAACAAAACGGCCCTATTCGCTGCTGATCTATGAACTTTGAATTACAAAGAAATAACGTTGCTACACCTACGTAATAACGTAATTTGTTTCTTCATTTGCCATAAATTTATTCGACTAATTTCTAACCTTTATTGGTCACTATTATATTAACCGTGCGATACATTTAAGAACCACCTCCTTTCTTGCCGTGCCTGGTGGTTTAATGGCTAACAAAAGCCACTTTAACTCTGAAATCGGGGGTTCGATCCCCGCAGAAGACAAATATTTATGTGCATGAACATGTCCGTTTGTCTTGGTCTGAGTGTTTTCTGTATTATAATGTATGTTTGAAAAAAAAATGTATAACAGTTATTTAGTAAAAGCTTCGGTTAGTTTGAGAATTGCATGGCAGTTTATAATTTGTATAGTTATATTTTTTTAAACTCTTATATTATTTTGCACCACACAAGTGGATACAGTAGGGTTTTAAAGGTATAAACAAAAAAAGTGCCCTACTTGTAACACCTAATTAATAAGTTAGGTCGATAAAACTTTGGACAAGTTTGCCACAAAATCTCTTCCGAGGCATGAACTGTCAGGCTGGGATCTAATCTTGGCAAGTTGCCGCTTAAGTTACTTATTTCCATATTAGTTGGCTATTATTTTAAATCACAATTGTTCGTTACTTGAAACAAAATAATAACAGAAGATGCTGATCGTAGATCATAAAATTTTGGTGTACATGGTATATGTACGTGGTTCATTAATATTTTGGAACCAAAGCCAACTTCACCTATAATATATAGGTATGTGATAAATAAGCATAAGACCACCTGGTGGTATGTGTAAATAGGCATAATAAATATAACATCGTGTTGCTAGCGTCCATGGGCTGCGGTGACCGCTTCCCATCAGGCGATCCGTATTCTTGTTCTCTACCTTAGTGGTAAAAAAAAAATATTGATTTTTCTTTGTAATTCACGATTCAGGCAAAATCAAATCATATAATAGTAATAGATGGAAGGTTAACTAAGTGGAGAATGTATTTCGCAACAAGCCCGTCTGTTACCATTGTTTATTGTAGATAATAAAGTGTTTAAATAAAAATCAGTAAATACTACGTAAGTTATTAATTTGAACCTCGGTTCCCAGTGTTCTTGATACGTGCCAGGCGAGTCGGCTGCAGAAGCAATTTTCCGTTATTTTACACTGGGTTATGAACCGCGCGGGGCGTGATAGAAACGTCAAGCGACCACGAAATAGCCATTTTATATGATACTAGCTGTGCCTGCGACTCCGTTCGAACTTTTGTTTCTTAACCAATCACAATCAAAGAAACACTGCGAGTGAGGGAGGTCACCAGAAAGAAAGAAAGAAAGGAAGAGTATTCGCCTTAGGCTTGAGGTAACGGATCGGCCCATTGATGTTGCTGATCTCAATTGTTTTCCATCAGATGACCCTCTTGCTCGTTTTCCCGACGACGAGTAGCAGTCTAAAACTAAACTTAAATAACTTAATAACAATACTTAAAACGGAAATATAACATCCATCATGGCCGCACAAACTTAAATACCGTTGCCGAACTTCGAAGGGTATTTTAACAAAACAAAAAGCATAACTCAATTTCAGATTTATATAAGAAAGTTGATGATTCAACTTAGAACTTCAATATTTTGAAAGTCAAGTTAATGTTAAATAGAAAGTGATTTAAAACACAAGTTTACGATTTATTTTATATTTTCAGAGCCGATTCTTCTATTCATCAAGTAATAATTTAAGAGACCCATGAGAATATGCCTAATAATCAAATAACTTTGATCGTTGCCTTTGCTTTACCGTCATTGTCTATACTATAATCAGCAATAACAATTGACCATATAATATAATTAAATAAATATTCTTGGACAAATTACACACTGCCATCTAGTCCCAAACAAAGCAAAGCTTGTACTATGGGTACTGTATAACTGATATAATAATTAGGTATGTACCTTTTTTTTGTAAATGCATATTAAATAATTTAACCTACTATAAGTACGTCAAAAGTGATTAAAACAAAAACACTATTTATTTTTTGATGGTAGCAATAACCTGATGGTAAGCAGTCGCCACAGTTTATAGACATCAATAACACCAAAAAGTTACTCAACCGATACCAGACACTGTTTTACACTTTATAATCTCAAAAAAATATATAGTCGAATAACGAAAACTTCATCCAAATAGGATCAAAGTTTTTGAGAAAATCTTCATATTGTAGAAAAACATACGGGTCAAACAGAAAACCTTTTTGAAAGTCGGTTAAATAAAGTGTCAAAAGAAATAAAATGTTTCAAGCTGTTTGTTGTTGTTCTCAAAATATCTATAGTATACCTGACAATTTAAAATAAACGTGTTTACTCTACTTTTACTGAAGTGGTACCTCATCGTATACCTCTGAGGTAATCAAACTTTTCACCTACCTATCATTTCGAGAATCGAACATTTCCTAACATCTCCAAAATCGCAATAGCCTTTAGTAATTTTTTGAGCATTGTTACTATCTTCTATATATATAAAAGAAAGTCGTGTTTGTTACAACACTTATAACTCGAGAACGGCTGGACCGATTGCCATGGTTTTTGATTTGTTGGATTTGTCTCCGACCAGAATAGCAGAATAACTATTAAAAACATTGGAAAATTTACGAAAAAAATAAAATAAAAGAAAAATCATTTTTCCATACAAAATGTTCGTGGATGTCGGACCTGTCAAACGTGACGTTAACGTGCGTACGTCAAATGTATGCGTGCGTTCAGAAATGTGGGTATAGGATAATAAGTATTAAAACATTGACAAAATTGTCGAAAAATTAAATTTGAAAACGGATTGGGATATTTATTGATTTTCAATTAAATGTCAAATCGATTGGTCTAACTTTTACGTCGCGAAAGTTGTCCGTTGTTGTTTTGAAAATTGTTTATGAATGAATGCTTGAAAATGAATATTAATTGGTTGTCAAGTGTCATGGTACTTTATTTTGTGACATAGTAAAATACTGAACTTAATATTTACCCACTGCAGGGTAATATTTACCCACTGCTGGGTAATATTAAATACGGGTCTTCCTTCAACTGAGTATGTTTCGAGCATACTCCACCACGCTGCTCAACTGCGAGTTGACGGACGCCAGTAATTTCAAGCCGCCTAAAGGCCACTTGGCTTAACGACTGCCATCTAATGATAACAACCAGGACCGACGGCTTAACGTGCCTTCCGAAGCACGGAGGAGCTCGAGATAATCTAATGATAACAACCGGGACCGACGGCTTACGTGCCTTCCGAAGCACAGAGGAGCTCGAGATAATCTAATGATAACAACCGGGACCGACGTCTTACGTGCCTTCCGAAGCACGGAGGAGCTCGAGATAATCTAATGATAACAACCGGGACCGACGGATTAACGTGCCCTCCGAAGCACGGAGGACCTCGAGTTAATCTAATGATTACAACCGGGACCGACGGATTAACGTACCTTCCGAAGCACGGAGGAGCTCGAGATAATATAAACTCATCCATGGACAGGCTACGGTTGACGTTGCTTAACTTGCGTGTACAATTAGACTGACACGCGCAATGACGCCATCGTGCTTCTCTATTATTTTCTATTATTCATTATATTAATTTCAAGACATCATAAATTTTGTTCAACTAATATGTATACCACGACATTCAATGACAATTAGGCGGTACGAAGTTCGCCGGGCCAGCTAGTTGTAGTATATTTTTTTGGAATGTCAAAAAACATAACTTCTCTGACTGAACAATACCTGAATCAATGCTACCTAAGATACTCATTCTGTTAGAATAGTATCTTAGGTAGCATTGATTCATTTGAAGTTTTATAATAGTTTTAGATTAATTTTAATTTACTTTGTAATTTATTTTATTTTATTTTTATACTACGTCGGATGGTAGACAAGCATACGCCCGATGTGCACCTTGAGAAACACTGTACTGTAGCAGCGTATTCCTTTTAAATTGGATGAAAAGGTAGAGAAATCGGGTTAAACGTGTTACCCGCGATCTGAGCGAGAGGCTGCTGAACACAATCGAAGCAGTAATGGTTTGTGGAACAAAATTAATTGTAAATCACCGGTTTCGCCAGCTTTAACTGTAATAGCGTGGGGCTTTGTAACATTTTCCAGTTTTAAATTGTTAAAGAAAAATAATAACTTGACCCGATAAAATTACTATGTGGGCGAATGGGAAATAATAGGTTGGGTTAGGTTTGTTAGGTTTATTTAATTCATCTTTAGTCGGTAAGTTAGTATATAGCCGAGTTTTATAATATTAGATGATAGGTTATTTAAAGACTGGATTAAAGAATGGAAGGTTTGGACTTGACTTAGAATTTGATAAACAGTAGATTGGAATGTCGCCATATAAATGCTGCGTCGTTCACTACTACACAAACAATGACATCTGTGCAGAGCGCAAATGAGCGTGTGTGCGTGTATCGCCATACAAACTGTTCCAGATTCGTCTCAGAGGGGAGGTGAGGTCGATACGAGAGAGCGGCAGGGAGTGGCCGAACTGATCTATTTACTTATACTGTGCTAATAGAGTGTTTTTGCAAGTAAGTAAAATTACCAGGTAGCTCCTTAGGATATGTGTGTGTGTGTGTGTGACGAAGTGGGTGATCGCTTAACATCACGCGGTACATATGATCGCTTAATAATAATATTATAATGTATGTCAAATGCTTGTGTATTATGAGTTTAATAGGCCTGAATTTTTTTTTATGTTTGTCCCCCGCCTCTCTTTTTATTAGTATAAAAGAAAGCTGGGTGACAAACATACATTCGGCCCGCCTGATGTGAAGCGGTTACCGTAGCCAACGCTCGCAACATGAAATCTCGCTTGCGCACCGCCACCCTCGCTGACATCGCAGCAAGTCCTTCCCTCCTGGTGACGTCACTAACGCAACACAATAACCCTCAAGGGAATTGTTATTTGGCTGCGGTATTCTGTCAGGTGGAGGTACTTCCACAGTCGGGCAGCTTTTAAATACGTTGCCCTACCTCTCTTTATACCAGAGCCTCGTCAGTGAATCAGCAGGGTGCACCACTCGCAGGTTGTTGTGTTAGAGATAGATAGCTTTGGTAAAGATGGTAAGAAGCATTTCACACCCCAAAACACAATCTTACACCCTCCCCCTCAAATATCCAACATAAAAAAAACTTTTCACTTTTACAATGAACTAAATCGAACGGTGCTGACTTCAATATCGAAACTTGTTACTTAGTCAACAATAAACCACCTAAATAGTAACTACAAAGTAAAATGAACTAGATCAGTATTTTGTAAAGTAGGTTTGGAGTTAAATCTAATAAAAATGTCTCACGAACAGACATTGTGAGCGTACAAATTGCGCCAACTACTATTAACTTTTAAACTCGATTTCTGGTACTTTTACGAAACCCTACGTGACTGTCGTTGTTAGGAAAAAGTAGTTCCTTTCTTTAACTTACTGTCACATTATTTTGAAGGTCAAAGTCGTGCAAATATTAACAATTGTATTAAGTAAAGCTAAAAGCATGCCAGCGTGACAGTTTGACCTTTGTACCGTTCATAAGCATTCTTACATGAAACGGGACAAACAAACATTTTATAACGTGTTTAAAATTAGTTCCATAGGGAGGCAATTCAAAAAATACGAATGATAACAAAATCGGGGGATACAGTTTGGTGTTGCAGCTACAAATCTAACATCTCCATCAAAAAATCAATCACACCACTGGATAGATGAAGGATCAAAGAATTTATTAGATACGCTAAAAAAGAACTATGGAACATCGCTGCCATTTTGAGACAATTTTAGTGCATATAACATATTCCCTTACAAAAATTATTAATTAAAATTTGGCCTGACGGTATGTCTCTCGTTCCCTGGAAGATGGGTAGAGCCTTGGTGTGGGACGCCACATGCGTAGACACCTTGGCTCCTTCTCATCTTGCAGGAACGAGAAATCACGCTGGCGCGGCGGCTGAGACGGCTGAGCGACTTAAGATCAACAAATACAGTGTTATCGGCCCCGAATATACATTTGTCCCATTCGGGGTCGAAACCCTTGGTCCATGGGGTCCCAGCACAAAAAGTTTTGTAAAAGAATTAGGAAAAAGATTGGTCGACGTAACTGGTGACCCAAGATCTGGCACATTCCTCGCCCAAAGGATCAGTTTAGCCATCCAGCGAGGTAATGCTGCTAGCATCTTGGGAACGATGCCACATGGGCCAAACTTTTTACATTTATTTTAGTTTTAGGTTAGTTTTATTTTAGTATTATTTAATTTTAGGTACTTTAGTTTTATAATTGAATTGTACGTATTGTTTATTTGAATAAAATTCCCTTACAACACACGGCCAACTCCATGACACAGCTGCACCCTACTTCTATCATATCTTTTCGAAAATGCTAGTTTATTCTACGTTAATAGGACCTAAAATAGCATTTAAATTCCTAGCGATGAAAAGTGAATTGAATTAGGAATGTGGATATTGTTTAAAAGTTCCAATCACCAAAGAGATCAATCACGAACATATGAACAATCACATACTTGTCTTGTCTTTTTTTATTGGCGACCACTCTACAAACGAAGCTTATTTCGCCATTATCAAGTTATGTATAATTTCAACATCCGAGATGTTGGAATGCCAAACTTAAGGATATGCCAAAATATATCATCAGGAATCCTATAGTTCTTCAATAACACAACAGTAAAACTGAAAATGCAAAATTACAGGGTTTTGCGCGACATTTTGGAAGAACTCGACAGAGCGATTTAAACACTTTTAATCAAATATTAAAGAGCCTAGTAATTGCGCAACACTCAAGAGCGCTGGGTGCTATCGTCTCGGCCTGAGCCCTCCAAAAGAGCCTGTTCCGATTGGCGCAATTCAGTTTGGCGGGAATATTTAGCCGGAGTGTTTTTTTTATACATGAAAGGGGGGCAAACGAGCATCTGACTTTTATGATATTTGTTTATAATTACTGGGTGTAACTAAATAAAAGCTTTTAAAAACATATTTTCTTAAAATATTGAGGCCTAATAGGTCGAATTATATTATAAAATTAGTTCGTATTTACATTACAGGGTATAATCTTAATACTATGTAATTTTAAAACAAGAATAAACAAAAAAGATGTTGTAAGCTGGGGTGTAAGTGGTTCATCAACATCTTTGAATCAGAGCCACGTGCCGATGAGGTTTCACCGGCACGTGGTGCACCCTGCTGACTGACAAATGAGGCTCTGGCGAAAAGATAGGTAAGGGCATAGCGAATTTTTCAAGCTGCAAGACTGTGGAAGTACCTCAGCCAAATAACAATTCAATTGATGGTTGTTGTGTTCCTAAGAGTGAGTGAGGTCACCAGAAAGAAAGAAAGGAAGAAGTACAGGCTGGCAACGGATCGGCGACCCCTTGGTGATGCTGATCTCCATGGGCGGTGGTGATTGCTTTCCATCAGGTGACCCACATGCTCGTTTGACCCCCACTCATATAAAAAAAAGTTGTTAATAAAAAAGTTTGCTTACTGTGTTTCACTCATTAGATACACCGCGATGAAACTAAATAAAAGCTTATAAAAAACTTGTAATAATACACAGGTGCTCAAAAATTATTCTATTAAATTGTTACAAACAAAATTTATGTAAAAGGTAAAAGCTTTTAGATGAGCTTTATTCACATGCGCATCGTAAAACAGGTACAGGCGGATTTCATAAAAGTTTTGCTACAAACTATGCTACGGCGCAAAATTGGTAAAATTATGCGTGAACTCATAATCAGAAGTTTTGTTGGTACTGAAGTACGTAGTTAGCTTAATGCGCAATATTTTCAAATGCCTGTAGTGTAATTCTCGATTATGTGACTTTGTATTTCATAAGTAATAGAGGAGCTCGATGGCGTCGTTGCGCGTGGCAGTCTAATCGATCACGCAAGTCAAGCAACATCGATCGTAGCCTGTCTATGGATGGGTCTATTTATCTCTAGCTTCTCCGTACTTCGGAGGGCACGTTAAGCCGTTGATTCCGGCTGTTGTCGTTAGATGAGCCAACCCGTAGTTAAGCAGCGTGGTCCACCACGCTGATCAACTGCGGGTTGGCGGAACAAGGGGTTTAGACCATACTCCAGTATGCTCTAAACCCCTTCGATTGAGAGGAGACCCGTATCCCAACAGTGGGATGAATAAAGGATTGACGAGAAGAAGAGAAGAAATTGTATAATTATTATGACTTTTTATTTACCAAAATGTGTGATGTTATAGAGACATGTGATTTCTGAATGTATTTGACACACTGTTCTTATAAAAATCTTACAATGCAATTTATTAGTGCATAAGCTGTTGATGGAGAAGTGAATAAAAAAATATAATAACTGATGTAGATTGCGGGAACGAGGGGTGTTTATTGTTTTTATACTAATATCACTAGAACTTGACCGTGGCTTCACCTGCGTTAACACTTTGGTGGGAAAAAGTATCCCTTGTCCACCATCTTAAATTGATGATCCACCATCACCAAATCAGGTTACCATGTTTTTACAATTTCAAATCGATGAGATCCTTGGAAGGTGATTATGTTTCTTCATAAACTAGACAACAGCTAATAATCTTCAAACAGCTGGACTAATGTTCTTAAGGGTCCGTTCACACAGACCGGGGGCCCTGCCGCCGAAGCTGAAGCCGATTACCATCGGCATTTTTGAATACGAAAATGTAACTATTGCTCAGGTTGTTGCTAATTATGTTTAGCTGCTCTGGTATAAACCCTAGAGCTCTACAGACTAAGCTAACGATGTTTTTTTATGAATAATTTTAACCAAAGAATAATTATTGGAATCAAAAAAACTGATGGTAATCGGCTTCAGCTTCAGCGGTAGGGCACCGGATCGGAGAGGAGAGCAGATTTTGGTAGCGTTTAAAATAAAGGTTTGAGTCATTGGCATAATGTTAATTTTTAGAAATCTCATCGGCTCTCAAGCATTCTCCTTACAAAAGAAGTGAGTTTAAAAATTTTAAAATAAATTTTATGCCAATGATCCAAAACTCTATTTTATACGCGACCAAAATCTGCTATCCTCTCCGAGTCGTTCTGTGTGAACGGACCCTAAACCATAACTGAGAACACACTCAGTAAAGTTCCCTTTCAAACAAAAAAAAACTTCATCAAATTCGGCTCATTCATTTGACAACTACGATACAAGACATCATCATCATCATCAGGTCATTTTAGTCTCCACTACAGGAGCACGACCCTCTCTCGTCCGTCCTAGACAGAAGGAGGATTTAGCGTACACTCCCCACGCTGGCCAAACGGGTTGGCGAGGCCTGATCGATGTTTGCTAATGTATTTCCCTGAGTCGCCTTGTACGACATCCACGGGAAGAGACGGAGTGATTTTATTCTAGTCTGCCGGAAACCACACGGCCGACATACATATACATAATACATATGTTAATATAACACTCACCTCACTAACCACATTTTTGTCGAAGGTTAAAAACAAAGAAAAAAAACTAAAAATATTGCAACATCAATACAACTTAGGTAAAAATAAGATGGTCATCCGCAAAGTTAAGACAAAAGTAATCAGCACAAACAAGGCAAACTCAACCACACAATAAAATGTTTATTTCCCAAAATGACACAAAAAGGACGATTGAGTAAAAACATTGACATACGTAACCCAATTACTTGGCACAAGGCTGTCTGAAATGAAATTATAGCGGCAAAAGAAACAGAAATAGGAATTTAATGGAACAACTCGCAGGAACTACATTGTCATCATCATTAAGCAATAGTAGACAAAACAGAGCAGTAATGTCGATGTCCAAGATAAAACTCACCATTCGCTACACGATTCTAAGCGTTATGGTATACTTATAATAGTTTTGCCTGCGGCAACGATCTCCTTAATTGCAGTCTACCAGGATATAAAGTTTCCTACTTTTTTATACAATGTCGGATACCAAACAAGCATACGGGCCGCCTGATGTAAGTTCAAAATTAAAATTCAAAATATCTTTATTCCTTGGACTTTATAAAGCACTTAGAAACGTCATACAAATTAAATGTTCTATGTGTTAATCCAGATTACTATCTTTCTAAATTCTTGGTAATTACTTATACGCACAGTAAACATAGATCAGTACATCAACTCCAATAACGTGTGACAACAACACCATACCTGAATCAAATCAAGCTTTACAACGCGCCCCTATTATATTTATGTTAAACTCCCTGACCTAAACGAAAAACAACTCTTAAGCCCGGACTCCACCAAAATAGAGACAAGTGGAGAGGAGATGTTTTCATACATTTGATTCAAGCGGAGTACAGCAAACGTAATGTATCATGACACATCTCTTCTAGTACTCTTCGCTCGTCTCCAGTTTGTTGAGTCCGGACCTTACAGTTGTTTTTTGGTTAGGTATAAAACGTACTCAAAGAATTCGTACTTCGAGTAATCAATCAAAAATTTTGTTCACTAAAGTCGTTATGATCACCAAAAATTACACAAAAAAATATATGCAGTTAAAATAGATTTTGAATGGTTGAAGGGTTTTGATTGTATGTAAGCTACTTAATGTAATACATAGAATATCATTATAGAAAAATAAATGACAGGCATTCATGTCACTCCTCTAGAAAAGGCCTCCTCTAATGCAAAATAGCTACAGCATGCGCGACCTTAGTCAATATTTCTTCTCTATCTTTATTTAGTTCATCTAATCATGAGCCTTGATGTTCATAACTGTAAGTAAAAAACATCTGACGCAGCATAGTAGTGTCCGAGGTGACATATTCGGCCCGACGACACTACGCGACGTCATTGCAATGAAGTCGCCGAGTGTCCCACATTCGGAACAAAAGCGCACGAAGCTTTGATGAGACTGACGAGTCCAATTTACGGCTTGCACAACTAGGGCTGTCAGATTCAAACTATCATTTCTTAGACATTTCTGGAATTGTAGAAGTACGATTTAATTATAGGTGGATCAACTCAAATGATGATGAATGATCGATCAATTCTGTTGAACGGGAGATAGAAAAATGTCATATTAAAAAAAATTTATACCTAAAACATATCACAAGTTTTTATTAATAATCAAAATTCTAGGTCCAGATCATAGCGAAATTCATATAAGACCGGAGTCGAAGAACTCTATTTAACCCTTTTTTAATAAAGAAAAAAGTTCAAAATATCAGCGAATAGATACAAACGCTTTCGTGTAACAAACATAAAAAATAAATAGTAGACCATACTAGATAATATTCTCTCTTTTGAAAGTCTTTTAGTAATGAAACAATTTTAAGAAATCGCGTATTGTGATTAAACGTCGATAATCTCATTAAAACTAAACATGGACAGAAAGTCGATACCATTGTATTTTATCCTTACTGAACAAATAAAACATGATAATGCTTATTAACTCGCCTCTAGCCACTAAAGTATACCAGATGCGAAATTCTAGATAATTTCCATAATTTGCCGACGGTCTGACAACCCTATGCATAACACAAGAAAACATTTTTTGCGACACCTCTACAGAACGTGTTTTAATGTGTTTTTATCATTTTATTGCTCGTTGTAAAGCCTTTTGTCCATTTTGACATAACATTGTCTAAGGCGCCGCACAAACTTGGATACTTTTTGCAACCAACATAGGAGGTCATCATAGGAAACCATAGGCTACTTGATTCTAAAATTCTTACAACTTACCTCCGACTTGTTTTATGGTCGATCAAAGTTTGCTGGAATAGTCAAATTTAAAAGGATGAAATTCTTTAAAATAATATTACCATTGGAAAAAAATATATTATAACTTTTGTTTGTCACTAGCTACTTAACCGCAATATTTAACATAGCTGTCGTACAAATTTCTGATTTAATGCATACAAAATTGGAACGTGTGACATCATGAGGTACTAGTTCTGAACGGAGATTTTCGGGAAAGTACGAAATTGTGATTTTCAAGTTGTCATCTCGACCTCTCGAGAAGTTTTTATGCTAATGAAGTAATTTTTTTTTTTTTTTTATAATTATTAATTATATCGTTATATTATTATTATGACGTCCTTAAATAATATATCGAAAAAAAATTGTCAGTAGCCTATTTATACCGGTTGGTTATGACGTCAACTTTTAGTTTCTATGTAGTCGCTTACACCGAACACTTAACTGTGACTAGTCTGCAATTGAATAGTTGACGATTGCCGCATTATATTAATAGCTTTGGTGTAGACGATTCAAATTGAATTTTTGATACCGAAAATCCCGCGTTCCACTAATATCCTCCGACGAAACTCCACCTTCCTTGCTTCATCGTAGCCTATGGACACTTGCGATACCAGAGGCATCACTCACAAGTTGCCGATCCTATTTCAACAAGTCGAACAAGGGCCGAAAATGTATTTATTTATTATTTCTGTTTTTATAAGCGGACCGTTATGTTTGCTTATCACCTGAGCGGTACAAAAAAACAAAGAGAAAATTATTTCAAAACTGATATATTTTTTTATATTACCTCGGGTGGCAGACAAGCATATGGCCCGCCTGATGTGAAGCGGTTACCGTAACCGTATTAACTCTCGCAACATAATATATCACTTGCGCGCAGCCGCCCCCGCTGCCAACGCAGCATCTCCTTCCTTTCTGGTGACCTCACTCACTCGCAGGAACACAACAACCCTCAAGGGAATTGTTATTTGGCTGCGGTATTCTGTGAGGTGGACGTACATTCCCCAGTCGGGTAGCTTACAGTTACGCTCCATACCTCTCTTAATTTTCGCCAGAGTTTCGTTTGTCAGTCAGCAGGGTGCACCACGTGCAGGTGAAGTTGGCTTTGGTTCAAAGATGTTGATAAACCACTTACAGCCCAAAATATATTACTTGCTATAAAGTATAGATAAATTCGCACCCAAAACACATTGAATGACACTTCAAAACAAATCGCTAATGGTCTTTACATTTCATAAATTTAAAGACATCAATTTATCACAAAAATAAATCGCAAACGGCCGTGAAAATGGACGATATTAAGCTCCATTTGTGACGGGCACGTCGCTGCGAGCAATAAATAACTGTTTATTAAATGGCCGCTCGCCCGATTGAGATAAAAGGCACAGCGTAGATGGCTATATGCTTCCTAGCGCGCTGATGCGTTTAAGGGGAAGGCTAATCCTATTTCTTGTTTAAATACAGCTGAATCTTAGATTTATAGCAATGTGTGTGGGACGATAACAAAGGGGCGTAAGTGATTCACCGCCATCTTTGAGCCAAAGCCCAACCACACTCAGGCGAAAGAGAGGTAAGGCACAGGGTAATTTTGAGCTGCCCGACTGGTCTCACAGAATACCGCAGCCAAATAACAGATGGGCAACAGGGTTAATAGTTATAATCAAGAAATCAATACTTACTATAGGTAGTATATTCTTGGTAAAATAATACATAGATAAGAATTTGTCATTGAATATCAAAATTATATATATTATAAAATAACTGGCCCGGCGAACTTCATATCGCCTTTAAATATTTTTACGTTAATTTACTATCTCCCAAGTTGGATCAAACTGCACACACTGTGCAACATTTTAGTAAAATCGGTCCCGTAGTTTAGGATTCCATCGCGGACTAACAACATGACACGAAATTTTTATATATTAAGATAATGTCAAAATTATATATATAAATACACCTATCTGACTGGCAAGAACTAATAAGAGTCAGTCAGGGCCAATTTTTGCGACGTTAGGTCTTTGAACAGATTTTCATCAGTTGAATTTTAAATTTAAATTGGGCAAGTTCGACAATTTTTGTATGTATTTTTAGATTTTGTACGAAATTTGTATGTCGTAGATATAAGTTCTGTCAGACCAAATAAAGTTAGTACTAACTAAATGGAGTATTCGAAATAAGTATCAACCGAAACTTCAATATTTTTCCTGCACTACCTATTTGTCTTTTGACAACCACTCGCATTAACATTGAACATTTGTTGTATCATAACTACTATGCTGATAAAAATATTGTTTTCCTATTTTGAATATATGATTTATAATAGAAGCGAATAAAAAGTCTACACCTAAAGTCAAATCGTAAAAAACGTCAAAATTCGGTTCCAAAAACGAAATTTTCAGTTAATGTTCAGGATTTCCGATTCAAGCAAAAGTTTTTTTGAACAATTATATATTTTTTAAAGATAATATTCTTTAAAAAGTATATTAACTGGTGCGAAAATCTAGCCTTAATTGAAAATAACAGCATTATCGTGAGCGCATCGCCGTTTATCGATGCTTTTAAGCCAGCCAGCTATTCCCGCGAGCATCTTGTTAACGCGTCATCGTCGATAACGATTATGTTGCAAACAGCGCGCATTAGGGAATTAATATCGCACGTGGCAATCGTGTTTTAGATATCAGATTAATCTGGCATTTTCGCTTATTTACTTACTTAATATAATAAATAACTATTTCTACACAGCGCCATCAAGTCCCAAATTAAGCGCAAAGCTTGTGTTATGGATACTAGACCACTGATAAATGTACTTAAATACATTTTTTTTATAAATATATAATACATAGAAAACATCCAGACCAAGACAAACAGATATGTTTGTTGTGTGAGTCAAAGTGGCCATTGCTAACCATTCGACCACCGAGCTCGAAAGTTATATATTTATTAAATACCTACTAGAGACCCAGCCCAGCTTTACCCGTTCTTTTTTTCTTTTCGATTTTACAAAATACTCATATAATAGTTATTTGTTATGCAAGGCTGCAAAGTTAATTTTTGGCGCGAGTACCTTGTATTGAAACCTGAGCAAGCGAAGGATTCTAGGATTGAACCACGAGCGAAGCGAGTGGTTCAAATATATAATCCTGAGCGTAGCGAGGGTTTCAAAGGTACGAGACACTAAATAACTTTGCTGCCGAGCGCAACACACAACTTTTCACCTCACTAAAGCGAGGAAAATGTTAGGTGCAAGAAAAACAGTTTTAATAAATAATCATCAATGGACTGGCTGCAGAGAATATAAACTATTACGAAACCAATGAGGTTCTATATATATGTAATTTATTGTACGAAACCTTTATTGAATAAAAATATTCGAATTTTAAAAACACTTTCCACGCTAGCGGATAAAGTGCGATTTTCCACGCAGATTTCGAATGATAAACAGAGCTTTTACGAGTTAGTGAGGTGAAAACAATCTTTGTCCTCAGAATTACGAGCACAACGAAAAAATAAACAGCGAAATCGGTCCCCATAGTAAGGCTGTGATTTTTCACCATACATTTGGGAATTTATTGTATTGTATATGTAGATTTTTTTTATATTTATTACTCGTGTCCGAAATAAATATATTCAGCCGCCTGATGATTAGCTTTACTAAGCTTGACGTTTACTAAGAAATAACCGGCCAAGTGCGAGTCGGACTCGCGCACGAAGGGTTCCGTACCATTATCTATAAAAACGGCAAAAAAAAATCAGTTTGTTGAGAGATAGAGCCCCCCTTAAATATTTGTTTTATTTTTATTTAATTATTTGTTTTAAAAGTTAATATATAACTAAATATTATGTGAGTATTTCAAACGTCTACCTATTGCCGTTATCAATTGCGAGCAAAACGAGCAAAAAAACACGTCTGTTGTATGGGAGCCCCCTTAAATGTTTATTTTATTCTATTTTTTAGTATTTGTTGTTATAGCGGCAACAGAAATACATCATCTGTGAAAATTTCAACTGTCTAACTATCACGGTTCATGAGATACAGCCTGGTGACAGACGGACGGACGGACGGACAGACAGCGGAGCCTTATTAATAGGGTTCCTTTTTACCCTTTGGGTACGGAACCCTAAAAACTATTTCAATCATATCGATTGAAATTGTTTTTTTCTTACTTGAAGGATGTGCATAAGAAAATTACATAATTTTGCTTGCTTCTTACTTACATCAATAGTTTGGTGTTCCACTGTGCCAAAGCAGATTATGCATAGTATGTTATAAAATATACAGATATAAATACGGGACCTTTAGTCGAGGGCCTTGTATTAGTACTAATATATTTCTGCCAATTTACGTTTGGGGCATGAATAAGGCACAAATAGTGAAAGGGGAAATAATATAATAAAAACATATTTATTATTATCTGATAATCATTATCATTAACTATTACATTAGGCTTTCATCATACTGAATTTTATAAAAGAATGCAACTCATAAAATATTTCTTTAATTTATAATACAATTTCATCGTCATTTTACGTAAAATATTAAACGTCCTTTACGTATGTTGTAAGGGCCCTCGAGTAAATGACCCGTGTTTATATCGGTTCGAATCAATGACTGGATTACGTGTACGAACTGACCAAAATTGGTTTGTGGCTTGTGTGATCCAATTTACGCTCTCCCGAGGTCTACTGTGTGAACGCTTCGCATCACAAGTAATGTGAGGTGGGAGACCGTTCGGGTTCACATGACGCATATAAAATCAAACGGTACACTCCATAGTCAATATTTATGGACAAATTCAGGTTTCGCCCTTGCGTCGAAGCCCAATTATTGGGATTAAGGTGGTTTTGACGAGTCCGGTGGTCGAATGGCTGACAATGGCCACTTTGACTCCGAGGTCGCGGGTTCAATCCCCGCACAAGACAAAATATTTATGTGATGTTTTCTATGTATTGTTTCTATGTATTCATAGAAAACACTACCTATATATATTTTGGTCTAGTGTTTTATATGTCTAGTGTTTCATATGAACATGTCTATGTTCATGCACATACATTATAATAATATTACATCAGTTAACTAGTACCCATAGTACAAGCTTTGCTTTTTCTGCGACTATAAGGCAGTGTGTAATTTATCCAGGAATATTTATTAATTATTATTTATTTATTGATCCTAGTAGCTTGCATACATTATGATTTGAAGGAGCTTTTATTAAACAAACCTTTTTATTTTATTTAGATGCAAATGACCTTATTTCCAGTGTAGATGAATTATTGTCGAAAAATTGAATAATTAGTAAGTAATCTATATTCGAACCCTACCTACTTCATGCCTTGTTTAGTTACCTAAAGGTTGCCTTGAAAAGTGCTGTATTTTAGACCAATCTAATCAATAAGGCCGCCTTGTTGCACATAAACGTTTTGTTAAAAATTTTAGCTTTTAATTGTATTTTCTGTACTCTTTATTGTGCAAAAAAAGCATATTCTATTTACCTCTTGTTTAAATTTTCATGTTAATAAAAGAGAAATACTGCTATTATTAGATAGAGTTTCACGATACTAAAACAAAATATGTACAGGTTCTTAATTAAGGTAAACTATTGTGTTTCTAGAAAAATGGCCTGCATTCGCTGCACTTGCTTAATGCAACTAAGTTTCTAGAGTAATTTATCACTATGTTTTTGTACTTCATAACTTAAACCAGATAAATGTTGCAAAATATTACCCAGTAATATATTGTCGAAAAAAATAAGTTATTTTCTTGCTTATTTGTTTAAAGAAGATACTTATATTGTATTTATGTAATCGTGCACGTAATACAAAAGGCGAACTTAATTATCTGCCAGTTTATGTTTGTTTGGCATATTATGACATTTTGTAGATGGGTTGGCAAAATCCGTAATCTATATTTTAATTTATTTTTTTATTAGAAATTATTATGACATTAAAAGCTTATTACGTCTAGCGTGGTTATATATATAATATGAACTATTAATTGCACTTACGTAAAGTACATGAGTTTAAATTGTATTAAGTATTGTAAGGTAGTGTAAGGTAAGTAGTATTTCCTTAGAGCACTAATAATGCAACTCATATTTTCATAATAAAAAGTAGGAGCTCGATGGCGTTGTTTCTCGTGTCAGTCTAATCGAAAACGCAAAGCAAGTTAAGCAACGTCGACCGTAGCATGTCCATGGGTTTCATCATCATCATCATCATCAGGCCATTTTAGTCTCCACTACAGGAGCACGACCCTCTCTGCTGGCCAGACGGGTTGGGGAGGTCCATCGGTTTATTTATCTCAAATATTTTATTTATAAACGGAAAAAACAATATTATGCAATGTATTGAATTCTAAAATCTTAATTTATCGATTTCCAGCTGCGTTCAAGTTGTTAACGACATACGATAAATCTGTATGTAACGTCGTTCTCATATACAGTATAAACTGCATAAATTCCGCATGTTTGTTCACTTCCCAATGCCCGGAGCTATTTCCTTGATCCCCAGAAACATGTTAAGGCGACGTAGCTCCCTAACTTCTAATTGCTTGATCTACCGCCTAAGCTACAGATAATTTCAAGTTGGTTTCAGAAACTGGGTGTTTTGTTTTCAAAGAATAAACTTAGATTTAGGTTAGTTGAGAACGCTCAACTTAGACGTGAGGGTCCTTGGAGCTCTACCAACTGAGTAGACGATGATCGATACTGAACGAACCCCGGAACGTATCGAAACGCAATTACTGTAATAAAAAAGCGATCAATCAAGGCAATCCATAAATTAAGATTTTCAATAATAACTTTTAAACTTTCTCATTGTTCACTTATGAAAATTATATTATGGACGAGCTCGGTGGCGTAGCGGTCAATGACGCGGCTTCGACACCTACGCTCGTGGGTTCGATTCCCACACAGGACAAACATTTGTGTGCATGAACATGTCTGTTTGTCTTGGTCTGGGTGTTTTCTATGTATCATATGTATGTATTTACAAAAAAAAATCTATTTACGTATGTTTATCAGTTGTCTAGTACCCATAACACAAGCTTCGCTTACTTTGGGGCTAGATGGCGCTGTGTAATTTGTCTGACAATATTTATTTATATTTATTTATTTATTATAACGGAAATTAACGCAATCAAGCATAAGGGTATTTACATACCTTTATTATTGCCTGACATTTCGACCTGGGGGGGCCTACCGCCGAAGTTAAGAAGCCGATTACTAATATTTATTTATTAAATCCTTGATACGCTATTTGATTTTACCATAGACGTACGATAATACTGAAGAATTTTTACGCATTATAAAGTAATGTGAAACTTTATAATTTTAATTCATTAACTTTATTTATCAGTTGTCACTTCATAAACACCTACATGTTGCCATACTATATTACAAGTTTTAAATTTTCTAACAATTGTATAGCCGGCTTAGTCATTAATAATTCTCTCTTGTTAAAGGAATCAAGCTCACCACAGGACAGGCATTACTACCTAGTGTGGGACCACTGATAAACCAGAAGCTACATACCTTGGTTTAGAAGATGTCTTATATTATATTTAAGTACCTGTATCGTAGCATAATTTTCCTTTTATTTAAATAAAATATTTAGAATTTTCAAAGTTAATGATAAACATCTTCAGCTTAGTCGGTAGAGTCCTATGGTTATCTGCTAAGCTAAACACAATAGGCTTGTTGCCCATGTTACAAAATTATAAAAACTCTCTATCAGTAACGTAAAATACATAAAACTAGAACGATCTGCGATCTTAAAATTTTATTAACTTATGTCCGACGTGTTTTATCGTCGATCAAAGTTTGGTGGGAAAGTCCATTTTAAAGGTATTAAATTATAAAAAATAAATATTACCATTGTAGAAACAATAAAATATACTATAACTTTTGTTACGGCACTGGCTACATAAACGCAATATTTAACATAGCTGTCGTACAAATTTCTGATTTAATGCATATAAAATAGCATGGTGTGACGTCATAACGTGGTGGCCTTTTGTATGGAGCGTTTTCGGGATAGTCCAAAATTGTGATCTTCAAGTTATCATATCTCGAGAAGTTTTTATGCTATCGAAGTAATTATTTCACCTATATTTATATTATTGTGACGTCTTTAAATAACAAATCGAAAAAAAAAATGGGATACAAGCCTATTACCACCAATCTAAGCTAAAGTTTGATTTTCGCACTCAAAAAATCGGATGGTGATCGGCTTCAGCTTCGGCGGTAGGGCCCCAGGTTGCATCGGCCGTGTCAGAAAGTCAGCCTGTGACAGGCTGACTGTCTGAGCGATGCCTCTGCTTCCGTTACTGAAGTCGATGAATCTTCATCTACCCCTATTTTGTACTCCTACTAATTTCTTCTGATTAAATTCGTTGTGAGTTCCAAGGCAGCCGTAGTTGTACCCCCGGGACTGCAATGGACTTCACTGTTCATTGCGTTTTTTGGCGGTCGCCGCTGTTAATCCTGGCTACACAGGAGACACAGTGGTGGATATGTGTGGATGGAGGGTCCGTCCCTACCCCTATTTTGTGAAATAACCGACGCGTTCGTATTCGAACCCGACTGCAAACCAAAACGAGGTTGAGTGATCTTAATCACAGGGTTCCATGCCGTAGATAACTTGTATCCATCTTCCCTAATGAAATCAGTATATTCTTTCAATCGCTCAAGAATTGTGCGTGATGCATAATTCTTGAGTGGCAATTTGTAGAGGACTTGCGTGCGATGAAATTCAATACAGTGATAGTTTTGCCTTTCCTATGTAAGATATAGGATAGGATGCCTATATAGGATTATGTATGTATGGAAGAAGTATGGAGTAGTGTGGAACAACTGTATAGAACTATGCATAACATCCGTATGGAACTGTATGGAACAACTGATATTTGTTTCCCAAATCCATCAACAGTCTTAGTCAACATTAGTTAATTTCGTTAATACTTACTGAATTTATTCCTAAAATAGATATTAATTTGCGTGTGTTACACATTGCACACAAAAATGATAAGGAATATGTTCAGATAATAATAAAGCAAAAAAAGAACTGTATTTTTGTGTAATAATCTACCACAAACAATGTCGGCAACACGCACGAACATCTCAGATTTCGTATTAGTATCTTTTATAAGTACATGATCAACTTCTAAGTTGTTACATCTATTTGTACTTTCTAAAGTACAAATAGATGAAACAAATGCATTACAATGCAATATATTGGCAATATAATAAATCGAGTGGTGGAATGAACAGCATCTATACAATAGCATATAATCTATATATTTTTTAGAAGACTGGCAAAAGAACAAGGTTTTCCCAGGAGACTACAGCATGGGGTTCTTCAAAAAAGGCGTGTCGAGGTTTTTACATGGTCTGCAATGCGCCTAGTGTTACATGCGTCCATAGGCTACGGTAACTGCTTTCCATAAGGCGGGCCGTGTATGTTTGTTACCTTAGTGGTATATAAAAAAGAACCTACCTATATATGATCTATACATGATACGATTGTAAATGACCAATGTCTGATATATAAGACAAAAAAAAGTTAAAATATAACCCGACTATGAAAGAAGACACTAAAAGGTAAAAATCGACTCCGCCTTTTGTTGAAATCGGTTACAGCGTAGCCTATGTTAGAGTCATAGTAACAAATCTGTTGACACCTTAATTATCAAAATCGGATGAATAGTTTAGGCGTTACGAAGCACATACACGAATACAAGCATACATAAATAGACTGCTATAATCATAGCCCTTCAGGGCTTCATTGTTTTGGGTTAAAAAGTAATATGAGAGGTCCTTATATAAACAGTTAAGGCAAAACAATTACTTGTTAGAACTTTTGTCTGCCTGTGTATAATGCAAAAACTACTGACGGAAAAAGACGTACGGAAAGATTATTCACACACTTCTTTTGCTGTGGATCTAACTCAGAAACATGAGGAGTAGAGACGAAGTCACATGCGATTGCTAGTTTAAAAGAAATGTTAATACATCTTGAACTATAAATATGGGGTTAAAATGTATGCATAATCTGTATACCGTTCAGGCTACAAATTGCAAGCCGCGGGCGTTTTGCTTCGCCAAGAACTAGAGATTACTTTTATGGGCATCTATTACGAAGCGAAGCGATTTCCTCCGATTTTACGGACTTCCAACGTTGACGTGTTATCTCTGCGGATTCTACAATTGGAAACATAGTTGAGAACCATTTCTACTAGTGATGTAACTCGATGCAATTATAGTGTCACTCTTTGGCTCATGCTCGTGATCTACCCGGTCAATTAGACAATGAAATATTGTCAAAAGTGCAATGCTTGTCTAATTTTTAGCATTTTGCAGTACAAATGGTACACCATGTTTAGAGACAAAGCCGTACGTGGTGTACCCTGACTATTAGCGAACGAAGCTTTGGCAAAAGAGAGATAGAACATACGGAGTCCGACTGGTAACGAGTGAATTAACTTCACCTCACTGAAAGCCACAGTCAAAACAACAATACTCCTGATGATTGCTGTAGTCTTTCGAGTGAGTGAAGCCACCGATCTTGAATAGATGCTGGATTAGCAGTGTTAGCAACGAGGATGTAATACTTATAGTATTGCAAGCGTCTATAGGCTACGGTAACTGTTTTATGGTTGGTATCAATAAAAGTCTTTATTTTAAATACATAGAATTAATAAATTCAAAACAAAACATACTTTATTCTTTGAAAATAATTCCTAATTGTATTCTATTTACCAAATACAGGGACAGATTGGAGAATTAAAATAAAAACCTAAAAGTCTATTTAAGAATAAGATTTTAAAAAATCGATCCTAGGTAATCACACTTCACTAGCCATTTCCTTTTATTTCTAGACTGTCTACTATAAATGCTATGCTTGAGTAGCACCAAAGTACGTAAAGTGCCGCCCCAACGCTGCCCATTAGGAATTATCTTTTAGAGCTCGCGCAGACGCATTGGCAGTAGTATTCTTGTTTTTACTGATACTGCGTATTATGCATATTCAATATGTGCATATCACTGTTGCTGCTGTAAAAAATAAGGTTTATTTTAGCACTACCGACACACGATTAGTACGAATTTGTAGGATTTTAAACGTTGGAATGAAAAAACAATATTCTTATAGGTCACTTGTATGTCTATCACATCAATATGTGTTTCAAATCTATTACAATATATAATATTTTCATTATAAACCAAAAACTACTGACTAAACTAGCAGCCACTTGCGACTTCGTCTGCGTCTGTATACCCGGGAGAATAAAATATTTCTCGTTTACTTCTTTTGACACCTCAATTTATCTCCGTGGAAAAATCTTGTTACATCAATTACCTATTTTACAATTTAAGCTAGGATAACTTATCTGTCTCTAGTAGTAAAATATAAGACTTTCATATTAACTTACTATGACCTTTAGACGCCCTTAATCCGGCCCTGTCACAAGATCCGTTCTAACCTTAAGTCTCCTACCCATAAACCAAATTTCAGCTTCATATATCAAATAGATTTCGTGTTTAGTGAGTGATTGACACCCTTCGATTTTTAAAGTCAGATTAAAGATAATTAAAATAAATCTAACGCAATCAAAGTAATATTCCAGTCTGTTTTGTATTTTTTAGTTGCTCGTGCGTGATATTTATCAAACGTAATACAATATACTATTCATTATCAGATATTGTATTCATCACTAGATCATTTCGATAAACAAACAGTGACCGAATTCCAATGTCATGTTCTGAAAGAGCCATCGCAATATCTGACGTAATCTAAATCAGATAAGTAACTATTTGTAACTAGTAACCTAAGAAATATCGAGTCACTCAAAATGTCACTACAAAACGCGATCGTACTATGTGTAATCGATACTCCAATTACGAGTACAATTGCAACTCGTGTAGTGATTCGAAATATTGCATGGTCAATCTTTCATACCGTGTCGCAACCCTTGAAAGATGAGGTCATTCGCACATCGTTGCTCCATAATTGACTATCATTATTGTTAAAATAATTACGATGACTGTCATTTCGTACTGACATTGAATTTATAAAAACATTAGAATCAATCAACCATGTTTGCGTAACTCATACAGATTTGCGTTACGCTCAATTATTTTAAATGTTATACGGCTAATTCGCGTAATTGCTTTTAATTACAAACATGACAGATAACGATTACTGAGAAATGTTCACAGAGAGCTTTAGAAAATGAATTTGAATATTGTTAAAACAATTTGACAATATTAAAACGTCTAGGAATTTGAGAGTCATGAAAATTATAAGTAGGTACTAATAAAATAAATAAATATTCCTGGACAAATTACACATGGCCATCTAGTCCCTAACTAACCAAAGCTCGTGCTATAGGTACTAGATAACTGATATTATACTTAAATACATTTTTTTGTAAATACATACGTATAATTCATAGAAAACACCCAAACCAAGACAAACAGACATGTTTACGCATACAAATATTTGTCTTTTGCGGGGATCGAACCCGCGACCTCGCAGTCAAAGTGGCCATTGCTAAACATTCGACCACCGAGCTCGTCAAAATATTTGGGATTCAGACAAGGTGACTCAATCGAACGTAATAATTCTGGGTAAATTCGAAGAAACAAGTAGAAAATCAGCCATGGAGATGACCAACGAGATAAAAGTCTGGTGTGGACGTCATAATGTATGTCATGAGTGTAGGTCAGGAGTGCCATGAATTAACGAAACATCGTAATGCAAACGATACAAGCTTCCAAATCCTCCCTGATGGACACATCTTGCATAATGGAAAGCCGTCATCACAGTCTATGGACGCTTGCAACACCAGAGGCATCACTCACTCGTTACTGACCCTGTAAAATTTATCCTTAGCATTTGACATACAGTGGAATCTGATCTATGAAACCTCAAACCCCTAGAATAAATATTTTTTTAAATATAAAAAAATGAATACACATAAATAATTAGAGTTTTTAAACTACAAACTACTCTTAGGTTATGTGTAGTGTATAATGAAGAGTGGTCTATTACCGGACTAGAAAATACCGGATTGAAAAATCAGCTTGGCCTGAAATCTTAATTACTGAACTTTTATTCGTTAAACACGACTTCACTGGAATATTATTCGAACCGGCAAATGTGGCCGCCCGAAAGCCATTGCAAGCAAATTGATCAAAAAGGCCGTCAATTATAATATGTACCTACAGTAAAGTATGTATCGAACAATTAAATTTCAAAACTTTCTTTGTTGGTAAAATTGATCGAATCGACCGAATTGCAAACCGGTTAAAAAAAATGGTTGTCTGTAAAGTCGGTCTACGGACGATAATTTTACGTGATAACGTCATAAGGAACATAGGCCGATCGTGCCTCTCTATTGCTTGTTGTACGTTCTCGCTTGCACGGCTCAGTCGGAACGTGACAATATGCCTTTTCGTGCGTGCAGCCGACGTTCATCGATTTATAAGACGTTATCACTTTAATAAATAAATAGAGAGTAGACCCGGCACATACTTTATTATCTGTGTGCCCTGGTTCGAACATCAAGCCAGTTGAATATTTGAAACAGGGTACAAAGCTTAATGTAGATCAAGAGATTAAAATCACATGAATAAATAATTTTCTCTACGTGAACGTATAGCTGCTCTACACGTTTAGCACACGTCAAATTTTGTTGAAAATAAATATTATTCAGAGTAAAATCCTCCGAATTTTTATCTGATCTGAAGTACCAAGGTACTTCAGCCTGGGACCTTAGGGCAAATGTGTCTTGGACCACATCTCAGCCACTCCGTACATATGTCGCATCGTCACGCTTTACATAAACGTCTGTACATAACGTGGATGGGTGATGTGGGCGGTGGCGTCGAAAAATCTGTTCCAAGTTCAACTCTGCGGGAAGGTAACGTCGTTTCGAGAAACTAGCAGGGATTGCCCATGCAAATAAAATAAATTGTTGTAAAAATATCACACAGCTTTTACTCTTTTTTTTATTAGTTTCTTTACCTCGAGCTGTCATGTTGTAAATTCTCACAATTTGGTTCATTGGTTCATTGGAACCAAATTGTGAGAATACTGTACGGTTCCAGAAGAGTTTTCTACCTCGAACTCTCAAGTTGTAGAATGAACTCCCTGCCATGGTTTTCCCAGGAGACTACAGTATGGGGTTTTACAAGAAAAGCGTTAGTGGGCTTTTTGCAGGGTCGGTAACGCGTGAGTGTTGCTTCTATTGTCGCAAGAGTCCATAGGCTACGATAACTGCTTTCCGTTAAGCGGGTTATACACTTGCTTGCTACCTTAGTGGTGTGAAAAAAACTCATCATCGCAAAATTGATTCATCATCATAATCATCATCAGGTCATTTTAGTATCCACTACAGGAGCACGACCCTCTCACGTCCGTCCCAGACAGAAGGAGGATTTGGCCTACACTCCCCACGCTGGCCAGACGGGTTGGGGAGGCCTGATCGATGTTTTATAATGTATTTCCCTTAATCGCTGTATTATTCTTATTAGTATTTCTATTCTAGTCTGCCGGAAACCACACAGCCAAATTTGATTAGTCTGCTCATATTCCGCATAAATTCATCAGTCTGTATTTACCCACTATTATGGATATAGGCCTTTCACCATTTGCGATCATCCGCTAGGTATCCACATTGTGTTTCACTATACTTAACATCAGTTATTTTTATCCCTTCATTTCGAGTCTCAAGTGACGCTTTTACTTTGCCTAATAGCAATTATGCTTTACAGCGCAAATGGCCGAACACAGTAGCTAATTGCTACCCGATACGGCTATGGCGGAACACGGCACCTCACCGCGCCCAGTCATTGCAGAGTGGGTATGACAATGGTTGTTTGTCTTGTCACATGAGCTGACAAAAGGAACATTTACTTGTCGTTTTATCTGCATACCATTTTCAGTTAGCAACAGAATTCTTCAACAGATTTGGTAACTGTTGCTTTTGGTACCTGTGGAATTATTATTGCATTCCTATTCTAGGTCAATCAAATCTTTCAAGTAAAATTTAGAAATAACTAGCTGGCCCGCCGAACTTCGTATCGCCTTTAAATATTTTTAGGTAATTTTTTTCGATGAATTATAAACTATCCTATGTCTCAAGTTGCATCAAACTGCACACACTGTGCAAAATTTTATTAAAATCGGTTCAGTATTTTAGGATTCCATCGCGGACAAACAACGTGAGACGAAATTAAATATAAATATTCCTGGACAAATTAAACACGGCCATCTAGTTCCAAACTAAGCAAAGCTTGTACTAAGGATACCAGATAACTGATATTATACTTAAATACATTTTTTCACCTCACAGAATACCGCAAGCAAATAACAATTCCTTTTATACTTGTTGTGTTCCTGCGAGTGAATGAGGTCACGAGAAAGAAAGGAAGGAGAGGCTGGCAACGGATCGGCGACCCCTTGGTGTTGCTGAACGTCATGGGCGGCGGTGAACGCTTTCCATCAGGTGATCCACATGCTCGTTTGCCCTCTTCTCATATAAAAAAACCTTCAATTTACAGAAGGTTTTTTAACAGAGCCTGCTAATTTGTAAAGTCACCTAGAAAATTTTGAAGAGGTGCATCAATAGCAGCGGGGCTAGTAATGAATACTTATATCGTAATACGCTGTCAATGATTGGCGTCAATTAATAGTACTTAATGGTACTCGACGATACTCTGTAAGAATTATGCCATCAAAAACATAACTTGTAAAAAAAAACAAGTCTCGCAACTCAGTTCTTCTAACGTAAAAAGTTGGGAGATCCATGTAATACCAAGTCGGCTAGTTCATTCAGTCCTTACTTAAGGGACCTTCCCTCTTAACTTATTACGTAATCAGCTAACCAAACAACATCTTATACTGACCATATCAATATTAAAAATCTTTTATGTTTTAAATAAACATATCGACTTGGCCATCGCATGAAAACACAATGTATCTCACAATTGATACATATTATATTAAATTAGATTATTTAGTGCGATGGCCAAGTCAATCTGTTTATTTAAAACATAAAAGATTTTTAATATTGATATGGTCAGTATAAGATGTTGTTTGGTTAGCTGATTACGTAATAAGTTAAGAGGGAAGGTCCCTTAAGTAAGGACTGAATGAACTAACCGACTTGGTATTACATGGATCTCACAACTTTTTACGTTAGAAGAACTGAGTTGCGAGACTTGGTTTTTTTTACAAGTTATGTTTTTGATGGCATTGATATATCCTGGAACGGGTCACGGCGGGTGTACAACATTACATTAAACTTCTCTAAGGTGCCTCTACGCGTTGTATCCATATCCCGTGCACGCCTATAAATGACCGGGTTAGTCCGTGGAAACATAATAATATGTCGCGTACTTTCGTTTTACTAACGGCGAATACGCGTATTTTTCCACCACTTTTTCATCACATGCACATGATTATACTTCTCTCTCTTTCTTGCGCAGACTATTCGTATACAACTTCGTGTGACGCTACGTTAAGATAAGGAACTATATAGTAAGCAATGTTTGAAACCAACTTGTTGATATTACTGTACAGTACACTAGTCTACAGTGTCTACAGTGCGTAAGTTAAATAAATCATGGTCTGTATTTGTGTGTATACCTGGGATATCGCAGTAAGACCCAGAGGTTGCCTGGAAGAAAGTGGTCGCATTTCTGTGCAGGACGGGAATCGTGACGACCGCGGCGGCGCAGGCAAGCCACCTCCGCCGGGCGCGGTTATGATTATTAGTGTTTTTTTTTTGTCCTGACAATTTAGTCTATTTAATACTTTGCAGTATTTTGGTACAACTTCATAATATCCCATTCTTGCTTTTTCATTCCGTTGATCATTTTACACTAGTCAAGTGACTTTTGAACATACATAATTATATGCCGGTCCTATCTACACCTATAATTCCATTATATTATACATAATAAATAAATATTGTCAGACAGATTACACAGCGCCATCTAGTCCCAAAGTAAGCGAAGCTTGTGTTATGGTTACTAGACAACTGATAAACATACGTAAATACATTTTTTTTTTGTAAATACATACTTATGATACATAGAAAACAGATTCATTTACCTACTTTATTTACAGGTACACTGATTCATTTACCGCAAATGTAACTTTGTAATCCCATATATTTGTATGGGATTACAAAGTTATTTATGCAGTTAGTGTATCTAGAAGACTAGACGGAAATTGCGAAATATTTTAATTTTTCCTTGATTTATACATTAAACACGAATAGTATTCTAAATTTGAAGCTTCTATGTCTGCTAGAAGTGCCTTAGAATTTTGATGATCGGTGAGTCAGTGCGTGAGTGACAAAATTAAGGAAATTTGACTAGTTATAATTCTAAAACTACTGGTTCAAATTGAATGAAATTTTAAATATACCGTGTTTATACAATACCTGCTTGGTTACTAAGAAATCAAGCTCCTAGTTTTATCCACAACAAAGTTATAGGGGGTTGAAAAAGGCCTGAAGTGCTTCGAGAAAAGGATGGTACGGCCGTGCCGCTTTTTGCTCGACTTGGTGGGGGCACTGCCGTGCCCCCAGATTACGACATTTTTCGATTTCATGCACTTTAAATATAGTACAAAGAATAAGTATACCTAAGATCTCGATTGCCTATCTGTTACGTTACTGTAATTTATGTGAAATTAGAATTTCAGGTTGAAATGGTTTATCAGTGCTATTGAAACGTTTCCTACGTTCCGGCCTAGAAACGTGACGCGTGACATGACACCACGTTCGGACAGTGAGTAACGAATTTCTATTTCAAATTGGTAGCTAGGCAGGTTCGGATATTTCAAAGCATTTCAAAGTATGTTTTTTTAATACCATAAATAAATAAAAACTCTTTCGTTAAATGTAAAAAATAAAAGGGCTCTACGCTAATCGCCGTGTTAGCAGTTTTCACATTGGCATTGGGTCTTCTTCTGCGCTTTCCATCAAGCAAGATGGAAACATTTTGGCAGAATACATTTTGTGGCCGTGTGGTTTCCGGCATACTAGAATAGGATCACTCCGTCTCTTCCCGTGGATGTCGTACAAGGCGACTAAGGAAAATACATTATAAAACATCGATCAGGCCTCCCCAACCCGTCTGGCCAGCGTGGGGAGTGTAGGCCAAATCCTCCTGTCTGTGACGGACGAGAGAGGGTCGTGCTAGTGGAGACTAAAATGACCTGATGATGATGATGATGACATTTTGTGGTGTAAGTGGTTAGTAACGCGGCTCTGGCGAAAAGAGAAGTAGGGCATAGCGTATTTTTTAAGCTGCCCGTCTGGGGAACCTCCACCTCACAGAATACCGCAGCCAGATATTCTCTTGAGGGTTGTTGTGTTCCTGCAAGTGAGTTTTGTCACCAGAAAGAAAGAAGTATAGGCTGGCAACGGATCGGCGACCCCTTGGTGTTGCTGATCTCCATGGGCGGTGGTGATTGCTTTCCATTAGGTGACCCACATGCTCTTATATAAAGAAAGAACACATTAAGAAAATTTGAATTATAAACTGAAAGCACTATTATTGTAAACAATTAAAACTTCCTCATTCACGAAAAAAATATATACCTACACATTTATTTAAGCATTTGTTTAGTTTCACTGCGGTATCTGTAATCAAATCTTGCAAGTTAAATTTGACCCACTTCTCAATGTCCGATTGACCTGAAATTTGGAACACTGGTTTCGTTGTATTGACAATGCACGATTACCTAAATGACGCCGTTTTCATTTCAATATGGCGGCTGCAACAAAATGAGCGATATATATTAACTACTAGCTGTTACCCGCGGCTTCGCCCACGGTGTCCAGGGGAGCTGCCATTGATTTATGTATATTTTTTTCCTTGATTTATACATATTATATAAAGTGTCTTTCGACGTAAAAGAAGGACAAATGATTACAAAGTTTATTTTTTCCCGTGGGATTAAGATGTTTTTCCGGGATTAAAAGTAGTTTATGTCACTCTCCAGACCGTAAACTATCCCCATTAAAAAAGTCATGTCCGTACTTAGGTTCCTTTTCACGTGAAAGAAGGTGAAATGATTATAAACTTCATTTTTTCCCGTGTGAATAAAATATTTTTCCTGGATAAAAAGTAGCCTATGTCACTATCCAGACCAGAATATCACCTGTTAAAAATCATGTTAAAAATATTTTTTCCCATGGGATTAAGATGTTATTCCGGGATAAAAAGTAGCCTATGTCACTCTTCAGACCGTAAACTATCTCCAAAAAAAACATGTGAATCAAACGGATGTCAATCTGTTTGTTACTTTCGACGTGAATGAAGGACAAACAAACACACTTTCACAGTTATAATATTAGTAAGGATGTACAGTACATATTATGATATGGGCATCAAATGAAAGGGTTCGATGAGCGAAACACAGTAAGTACCTTTACACTTAGTGGTTTTTTTTAAATAATAAATTATTATTTAACAAGAAAATGTTTATTCGTGTTATCATTTCTATTTATTTACTATATTGCGTAATATGTAATTTTCTGGTTCGATCACTGCACAAAACAAATATTTGTGTGTATGAACATGTCTGTTGGTCTTGGTCTGGGTATATTCTATGTATTATTTATATATGTATTTACAAAAAAAAAAAATTTAAGTATAATATCAGTTATCTAGTACCCGTAGTACTAGCTTTGCTTAGTTTGGAACCACATGAAAGTGTGTAATTTGTCTAAGAACATTTATTAAAGTCAAAACAATATTATTTTTATTTAATTTTAAATTCGAATACAACGTCATAAATTTAACTAAACATTATTACAATAATACAAATATAAGACTAAGCTTTACTACTTAACTGATTCATCTTGATGGAGTATGTAATATGTCTTAGATAGCATCGGAGTAAGATACAAATCACATCCAATTTGCCAATGTTGTTGGTGACATAGCAAAAGTGATAGTTGTAGAGTCAGCATATAAGGTTAGGTACACATAAAAAATACAAGTCTACGTAGAAACTGTATTAATAGTATAAGTGTGATTATTGAAAGTAAAAACTTTACTTTAGACCAATGAAAAAAAAAACTACGCCAATGGTGTTTGGACAGCAATTAAAAATGGCATTTTATACTGATGATTCATCAGTATAGAATATCATTGGCGTACAGCAGTGATGTACGCCAATGATATTCTGTACTGTTTTATGTACCATAATATTGGCTATTGATAAGTATGTGTGTGTGTGTGTGTATGTATGTATACGACATGTGTATATGTGCACATGTATATGTATTTGTGTATGTATTAAATGGGTATGTATATATAGATTTAAACACAATATGTATTGCGTCTGTTTGTCCGTCCGTGGTGTCACAAAATGATCCCAACTGAAAATCATTTAATCATCAAATAAATGTTTCTTCTTCTTCTGATGAAGGATTATGGGAATAAATAGAAAATTAATCAAATCTACCGATACCGATGCAGCAATGCAGCGTAGGAACACAACAACCCTCAAGGGAATTGTTATTTGTTCTCCTTCTCCAGTCGAGCAGCTTGTAAATACGCTACCTCTCTGTGGCCAGAGTCTGTTTCGCTTATTACTGTTTATAGAACAGTCAATAAGACACCTTTTGAACATAAACAGATATTTTTTAAAGATTTACGGCATCACTAACTCTATACTAATATTATAAAGGGATAAAGTTTATGAATTTGCGAGGTTGTGGGAGGTAATTTCTAGATCAACTGAACCGATTTTTTTTTATACCATTATAGTAGCAAACAAGCATACGGCCCGCCTGATGGAAAGCAGTTACCGTAGCCTATGAACGCCTGTAACACCTTAATTGATTTTAAAAATATATATATTATTTTAAAAATATTTTACCAATAGAAAACCACGTTATTTGTGATTTTCATAAGCTATATGTTTTGGATATTAACTATAGGCTATATATTAACCCTTTATACTTTTACTTTATACTTTTTAACTACTAGATATATATATATATATATATAACACGAAAAACTTTTTCGTAAACGCGGGCGAAGCCGCGGGCAGTAGCTAGTTAAATATAAATATGTTAGGTATTGCTTAATACATAAAAAATATTTACAGCTTCAGTGGCCGTGTGGTTTCTGGCAGACTAGAATAGAATCACTCCGTGTCTTCCCGTGGATGTCGTACAAGGTGACTAAGGGAAATACATTATCAAATATCGATCAAGCCTCCCCAACCCGTTTGGCCAGCGTGGAGAGTGTAGGCCAAATCCTCCTTCCGTCTAGGACGGACAAGAGAGGGTCGTGCTCCTGTAGTGGAGATTAAAATGGACCTGATGATGATGATGATGATTTACAGCTTATTATGAAAACTGTACGCAATGTATAGCTAATGCTAATATTATGATCAATGTAAGGTCCTACTGTAATTAATGGGTCCATCATAATAAGCTTGAAGATGATTGGTGGACGAATTACAAGATGAACTGATTTACTGTAGACATATACAACTGAATCGATTGCCTGCGAGGTAATTACATCAGATATCAACATGAGTTATATGAAAGCCTTTAACAAGCGACATGTTATCATATTCTTTGACATATTCATGGTACCATTAGCGAAGGATTAACTACGCTGACAAAGTAGTAAAATAAAATTTTGAAAAATATTTTTTTTCGGGGTACCTCCCCTACACTTTAAAATGGGGATGATTTTTTTTTTCTGCACCTGCCCCATGGTGTGGGATGTCGTTGGATAGGTCTTTTGGAAACATTGGGAGTGTGGGAGTGGGAAGATCATTTTTCGATATAGTAATCACGTAAAAATTTTTGTTAGACGCAAGTCTAACCCCCCCCCCCCCCCCCCCCCCCCTCTGCATCAACGAAACTGTTATATTTAGAAATGTGAAAAAAATCATGGAAGTAGTCCATTCCATATAGTGAATTTAAAAGGAAAACTATCACGGCTAAGTAGACTTTACAACTTATAGAATGCATTGCAAGACGAATAGAATTGTGTAGTACATTACCAGAGGCTAAATGATGCTTTAGTTATATGTTCACTTTAAAAATAACTAATTAAATTTAAATAAAACAAATATTTAAGAGGGACTCCCATACTACAGACATGATTTTTTTGCCGTTTTTATAGATAATGGTACGGAACCCTTCTATATTACAAAAATGCATATGAAATTAATATATAAATAAATATTCCTGAACGTATTATACAATGCCATCTTATCTCAAACTAAGCAAAGCCTACTATCCTTAACATATACATTTTTTTTTCAAATAATTACATAATTATAAAACACCCAGATCAAGACAAACAGACATGTTCATGTACACAAATATTTGTCTTGTGCGGGAATCGATCATGCGACCCCGGAGTCTTAGGTGAACATTGCTAGCCATTCGAACACTGGACTCGGCAATAATAATGTTTTCAACACAGTCGCTGAGAATCAATTCAATATTTTTTACATTATCAGCCTATATCCTCTGCTGGATATGATGGGCTTCCCTAATGTTTTCTTTCTACCATTATGCGATCTCTCGCTTTCCGCATCCGGCCGCTTTTTTAAGATCCATCTAAAGATATATATCTTTTTTTTTTTTTATATTATTAATATTTTGTCTCATTTTTGAATCTAAAATAATTTCCAAAGAAAGATCGTCTTGAAAAGATTGCTTTCAACCATAGATTGCAGTCTACTATGCTCCGAATGCGTACCATTTACATAAGAACAAATAGCTCCTTGAATGCGGCAATTCACTATTTGCAAATTTAGACGAAAAGATAAAGTTGTCGACGTATATCATTCGACTCTATTGATAGCCATACAGCTTGTCAACTAGATATTTACAGCTAGAAGAATCGATTTGAATAGAATCGGAATAAAACGAGTTGTGTCGCGGGACTCCAGATAGGAACGGAGTTCCTTATTATAAAATATTAATTTCAAGTTCTATTCGAGGTTAAAGAAAATAACTATTCGGGTACATATACATTTTTTTTATTTATTATAATTTTTTATCGATAAAAATAAAATAAAAAACTACTTTACAAAATTATCGTAAAACCTTTATTTTGTTTACGATGATTTATGTATATAATAATAATAACAGGCATCACGTAGACTATGTCTATACATTAGACACTGTATAGCCATCATAAATAGACTATACTAAAAAATCTTACGGTTTTTTTAACGTTTCGGACGTTTTTTTTGCCGGCTAGGGTTACCCTCCGCAATGCGCCATAAGGAACTTCGTTCCAATAAAAATATTTCTATGATCGAAGTGCTGTACCTATTCGATGTATAATTTTGTTGCCGCATTCTATTTATGTGGCAGAATCTAGTTTGAATGCTGAAGAGACCTATTCAATACATGTTTTCAGCAATAAATTTGCTATGTTGCATGTATTTCTTTAATATATAGTTTAGAAGCTGATTCGACAGACGATGACCTGTCTTCTTAACTATAAATATTGAGTTGGTTTCGTGCTTACTGTCAAATGCACAAAACAAATAAAAAAAAACCGGACAAGTGCGAGTCGGACTCGCCCACCGAGGGTTCCGTAGGTACGTAGTATCATTATTAAATTTGATATTTTTCATTATAAATAAGAAATAATGCGTCGAAAAAAATAAATAAAATATATTTTGCAATGTGTACATCAAGCCCTTTCATATGATACCCCATTTGAACTAGTAGTTTCAATTTGAAATTTCGACACCCTATAAAAAATATAGACCCCCTATTTTTTAAGATCTATTTACAAATGTATAGTTTTGAGATTTATTCCTGTACTTGTAGTCTATAACGATGTTACTTGCCAAATTTCATAGTTCTAGGTCAACGGGAAGTACCCTATAGGTTTTGATTCCCTTGAGTGTGTCGAAATATGCGTTTTTTGCTGAATAAACGGCCGTAACTTTTTTCTACGTAAACTTAGCAGTTTGATTTTTTTTTAACTTCATGGGACCGTAGACCTGAGTATACAGTTCAAATTTCAGCTTGATACCTCCACGCATTCTCGACATAGAAATTCTTGACAGACAGACAGACAGACAGACAGACAGACAGACAGACAGACAGACAGACAGACAGACAGACGGACAACAAAGTGATCTTATAAGGGTTCCGTTTTTCCTTTTGAGGTTCGGAACCCTAAAAAATATTATTTCAGAGTTATTAGTGTGTAAAATTAAAAATAGTTTTTTCTGTCTCTTTTACATGCACTTGCATTTGAATGTCTCCCGTCCAATGATTGCTTTTTACTACTGTTACTTTTGGTTGGAAGAAATCTCTTGTAGATAAGCTCACTTTTGTACACTAGTGTAACTGTATTCTGTATAATATATGCAATAAATAACATATTTTTCAGTTCTGTCAAACGCCACAAAGTCACATCTGAAAAGTTAATGTGGTCGTTCAGTTTCAGTTCAGTTCAAATTTTCTTACGGCTTTAAATCAAACTCAAGTTCAGATTCCAAGAGAGCAAAGATTACAGAACGCGACCAACTCGATTGCTTTGAAACTTAATTTCTTCTAAAAGGTATAATTTGTACGCTGTTTAAGTCGCTTAATAAGTTTATAAGGCTGTACACAATGTTCCGTGTTATTCCTCCCCCGACTTCGTTAAGGGAGGAAAATGACGTCGTCTTGTCGCCACGGAACCAAATTTGTAAACAAATGTTCATTTGCTGGGTGGAATTTATTCGACAAACACAGATGGAATTAAAGTCTTATCAAGGTTTGAAGATTTGGAATAATAAATGTGGTTTATGTTTGCGTTAAATATGGGTGTAGGAAATTAAAAGATCGTCGTCTACCCTTATTAACCCACTGCTGGGATATCTCAATCGAAATGGTTGAATCCGTTGGTATGGATTTGTTGTTGTTTTTAAGTTAATGACAAACACCTTCTGCTTAGTCGGCAGAGGTCTATAGTTTCTACCTGCCGCACTATGCACAATTATCTAACTCAATTTAAGCTAAAGTTTGATTTTTGCAATCAAAATATTGGATGGTAATCGGCTTCAGCTTCGGGGGTAGAGCCCCAAATCATTGGTCCATTATAGTTCAAAACGAATGAACATTTATGTAATTGAATTGGTGCTGGACAGAATATTTCGCGATAAAATTAGTCTTTCTTAACTTCAACTTACAGTGTCCAATAAGTAAAATCGAATTACAGCGCTACACGGCGCGCGCTATACTTGCTGCTAACTGATAGAATTAAAAACTTTAATTTTATTTCAATTAAAATAGCAAAAGTATACTCGTTTTACCTTGAAAAAGTTCCTACGATATAAGTTTGCAACTGTGCAAAGGATGTAACTTTTTCTCCGTAACTTTAAGAATATATAAAAAAAGAAAGAATACCTCGAGGCATAAAAAGAAAGAATACCATACGCACATTACTGACCCTACTTATTATATGAATAAGTAGGTTGATCCCCTAGTGTTACAAGCGTTCATATGCTACGGTAGCTGCTTTCCATCAAGCGGGCCATATGATTGTTTTCCACCTGTGCACTCAAAATGTTGTTATTTAAACATATCGCGTATTATTACTAAAAGTGGTGTTTTTAGGGTTCCGTACCGTCCGTCCGTCTGTCACCAAGCTGTATCTCATGAACCGTGATAGTTAGACAACTAAATATTCCCAGATGATGTATTTCTGTTGCCGCTATAACAACAAATACTAAAAAACATAATAAAATTTTTTTTTTAAGGGGGCTCCCATACACCAAACGTGATTTTTTTGCTCGTTTTTGCTCGCAATTGATAACGGTAATAGGTAGACGCTTGAAATACTCACATAATATTTAGTTATATATTTACTTTAAAAATAAATAATTAAATTAAAATAAAACAAATATTTAAGGGGGGCCCCTATACAACAAACGTGATATTTTTTGCCGTTTTTATAGATAATGGTACGGAACCCTTCGTGCGCGAGTCCGACTAGCATTTTGCCGGTTTATTTACAACAAAGTTCGATATAATGAAACAAACTGTCTTTTTTTCTTTTTTTATACTACGTCGTGTGGCAGACAGCGCTACGGCCCGACTGATTTGAAGCAGTGACCGTAGCCATATTAATGCTCGCAACAAGAAAATAAATCGCGCGCTGTGAACTCCGCCTCTGTGAGGTTCTGGTGACCTCACTCACTCACGGGAACACAATATCTCTCAAGGGACTTGTTATTTTACTGTACTTTTCCAGTCGGGCAACTTATAAATACAAAAAATATTAATATATATTATATATAATTAAAAAAAGAAAAAATTATGATTCAAACTGAGGTGCAAGACCTCAGTTTGAATCATTATTTTTTCTTTTTTGATAGAAACTCTACCTCCATATTTTTTTAATGAACGTGCATTGGCTGTATTAAGTTAATAAAGTCTTCGCACATTTATAAAATGCGGCCTGCGAGCTACTAGTGCACAAGTTCACGGTTTGTATGTCGCCGCCATATTACCGCAGCCGCACTAATGAGCGAGTGCTAGGCACACTTCGCAAGGTAAAGTCCGCGCCTTGAATGCTATATGCCTCTTTTCTAGAAAATTCTGTCCTTATTCCCACAAGATTTACTCTCATATTTATTCTACATAACTTGTTTGTAATTAATTATAAGAGTTAGTTATACTCCGGTGATACCGCAATGAGGATGGCATCGTTGCGGGTGACAGTCTAATCAAACACACAAGTTAAGCTAGGTCGGCCGCAGCCTGTCTATGGATGGGTTTATTTATCCTCCTCCGTGCTTCGGAGGGCACGTTAAGCCGTCGGTCTCGGCTGTTGTCATTAGTTAACAGTCGTTAAGATAAGTCAGTGTCAGCCTTAGGGCGGCTTGTACACTGGCCTCCGCCAACCCGTAGTTGAGCAGCGAGGCAGAGTATGCTCTAAACCCCTTCGATTGAGGGGAGACCCGTATCCCAATAGTGGGATAATTATGAGTTGATGCCGATACTGCAATGCATAGGTGACTGAAAACATGCTGACTATTCAATGTCTATGATAAATTCAATATCCTCTTTTGTAGGAAATTTCGTCCAATTTTTCATACTTTTAGACTTATCTACATAATAACTTACAGAGATCTATCTAGAGCTAATAATTATTATAATAATAATAATAATAAAAAAATAATAATTATTATAATAATAATAATATTAAACACTTGACAGGTTGCGTTCCCAAGTACAGGATAGTCGTATCATTTCAGAACCGTCACAAAGTCAATGCACTATAACAGAAACCATTGCAAATGTTCCAGAACCCACATTTTTTGACGGAGATGATGCAAGTGATACGGCTAACACTGTGGGGAACAGGTATAATGAATTAAGGAGCACCTTGGAACATGCGATTGCTGAGTATCGGTACGTACCCATTCAACATAGACCTGATATACCGCGTTTGCCCATGAATAGACAAAATAGGCAACTAATGGGAGCCTTGGACTCACTGTTATCAAACTATTTTGATAGCAGTGAAAACTTGGTAGATACGCACTCAATTTTATATTGTGCAGCGGTTACTGCATGTCGTGTGGCTCATGTTAAATTTCCAAATTGTGACAGAACCACACGAACTGCTCACGAAAAACCTGCATGGCAATATAGAATTGAGAAGCGTATAGCTGATGCCAGGGTTCTCATTGGTAAACTTATTAGTTTCAGGGCGGGTAACACCCGTCCTAGGGTTATGCGTTTTGTGACCCGAGCATTTATTGGTACGAATATTGTACCACAGGAATATTTGTCACGGGTCACAGAACGTATAGACTTATTTAAACAAAAAGTCTATGCATGGGCAAACCGCATACGTAGATATCGGAAACGTGTGGATCGATATATGCAAAATCGCATGTTTCAAAACAACCAGAAGAAGGTGTATAGAATTTGGGAGCGACCCGGACAAAGTGTGACTGATATGCATCTGCCAGATGTAGAAGCTGTGAATTTATTCTGGCGAAACATCTGGTCGGTGCCTGTCAGTCACACTAACGATGTATGGATTGAGATTATTGAACAAGCATGTGAACCGATAAGACCTATGACAACTGTAGCCATCACTAAAGAGGATGTAGTCAATGCTGTTCGGTCCTTGGCTAACTGGAAATCGCCAGGACCGGACAAATTGCAAAACTATTGGCTAAAATGGCTACCAAGTTCACATGCTTGTTTGGCATATCAATTCCAACATGCGTTAGATACCGATTCTCTCCCCAATTTTATGACCACTGGTGTCACTCACCTTCTTTATAAATCCGGAAGTACCACGGACCCCAAAAACTACAGACCGATTACCTGCTTACCAACCATCTATAAGCTACTTACATCCATTCTGAGAAGCAAAATTGCGCATCATATTGATACAAATAATGTTATGTGTGCTACTCAGAATGGATGTAAGAATGGGTCTCGTGGTACCAAGGAGTTGCTCCTTATTGACATGGCCATTAATCAGCAGGTACGTCGAAACCACAAAGATCTATCGGCATGCTGGATAGATTACAAGAAGGCCTATGATTCGGTGCCTCATACATGGCTTATAAAGGTCTTAGAGTTGTATAAAATAGATACAACTCTATGCACTTTCCTAAAGTCATGTATGGGGCAATGGAGAACAGTCCTTCTCTATCCAGGATCCCGGTCTATCAGTGGGGACGACGAACCAATTAAGATTAAAAGGGGTATATTCCAAGGTGACAGTTTGAGTCCCTTGTGGTTTTGTTTAGCTTTGAATCCTTTAAGCACATTATTAGAGGATTCAAAGCTAGGCTACAGATTGCGAAGGGGAGGTCAGGCTATATCTCATCTTCTATACATGGATGACTTAAAACTCTTTGCATGTAGCAAAGTCCAATTAATGGATTTACTAAAGGTAACTGAAAACTTTAGTAGATCTATTAAAATGGAATTTGGTATAGACAAATGTGCGGTCATACATGTAAAGAAGGGGAAGATATTAGTATCTGAGAGACTCGAACTCTCAGATACTATACACTTGAAATCCCTTTCGGAAACTGAGACCTACAGGTACTTGGGTATGTCTGAAAATTTGGGAATTACTGAGACAGACATGAAGCAATCACTGAAAGAACGTTTCTTTGGCCGCCTGAAAAAAGTACTTAATAGTCTTTTATCAGGGGGCAATAAAGTGCGTGCTTACAATGGTTGGGTCATGCCGGTCTTGATATATTCCTTTGGCATACTCAAGTGGACTCAAACTGAGCTTGACGCTGTTGACCGGAAAGTCCGAACGATATTAACCACTTACCGTATGCATCATCCACGATCATCAGTAATGAGGTTGTATATCCCTCGAAAATGTGGTGGTCGAGGCTTTTTAAATGCTAAGACTCTACATAATCGGGAGATATGCAGCCTCAGGGAATATTTCCTACATGCTGACGTGGAAATGCATAAGGATGTGGTGGGTATCGATCGTGGATTAACCCCTTTGTCTTTGGCTAACGAGAACTGGCGTAAACCTGTAGTATTAAGTATTAATGATCGCATGACCATATGGCAAGGCAAAGAGCTGCATGGACGGTTCTACCGGGCTCTACATGGGCCCGATGTAGATCACGTTGCATCCGTAACCTGGCTGCGTTTCGGGGACCTCTTTGGGGAAACCGAAGGGTTTGTCTGTGGAATTATGGACGAAGTTATCAAGACGAATAACTACCGGAAATATATCATGAAGGATGGCACGCTTGATATCTGTCGGGCGTGTCATCTGCCTGGGGAATCCCTCAGACATGTAATTTCCGGTTGTTCTTATCTTGCTAACGGCGAGTACTTGCACAGACATAACCAAGTAGCCAGGATTATTCATCAGCAGCTTGCCTTGAGATATGGCCTTGTGATTACCGAGGTACCGTACTACAGGTATATGCCGGAAGCAGTTCTCGAAAATGACCATGCCACATTATACTGGGATCGATCTATTATCACTGACAGGACTATTGTAGCCAATAAACCTGACATCGTGATAATAGATCGATCAACGCGCCAAGCAGTCATTGTTGATGTCGCTATCCCACATGACGTTAATCTCGTGAAAGCTGAAAAAGATAAATTATCTAAGTATCTTGATTTAGCTCATGAGATTACCGCCATGTGGGACGTCGATTCAACAGTGATTGTTCCGATAGTTGTGACGGCTAATGGTTTAATCGCCAAGAGCTTCGACCAACACCTCAAGAAGCTCGCGTTGGGAAGCTGGATCAAGGGTCAGATACAGAAAGCTGTCCTCCTCAGCACGGCACGTATTGTGAGGAGGTTTCTGTCTCTGTGACCTTGACCACCGATAGTTTGGACCTTGTTCCCGCTATCGGGAGGGATTCTGTTTTTTATATTTTTTAATGTATATTTTTTTTATATTATATATTAAAAAATGTATGAAATAAGATATTAAAAATAAATAAATGTCATAATAATAATTAGTTTACTTACATTACTACTATTATTATTACTTACATTATTATTTATTTTAGTTTATTATTATTATTATTATAATAATAATAATAATCATCACGCCGCGAGTAACTTCGGAGAAAGCGCAGCACACCTCTCGACATCCCTGAGTCACTCACACCGGTGTTGCCCCCGGCCGTTTTCCTGGCATTTCGGGGGCCCATCTAGTGAGTGGCAAGCCACCGCCTGCCGCAAATAACTAGCAATAAAAGCAGTTACGGCAGGCGTCCGTCCCTCTTCTGTAATAACCCGGTATTAAGTTCACCCAGATCTCATCTCCATAGCCCATTTATTTTCCATCACACTTCGCAATAGTCTCAACACCTGCCGAGACCTGCTCATGGGTATGTCGTTCCATTGACTTATCCTGGAGCGGATCACGGCGGGCGTACAACATTACATCACACTTCTCAAAGGGGCCTCTACGCGTTGGATCCATATCCCCGCGCACGCCTATCAAATGACCGGGCTTGACCCGTGATTAAAAAGAGATACATAATAATAAACTAAAACTTTGATCTAAAATAAAACAATGCGGACGTAAGATATTAAAATGAAAGATCTTTGTAGAGTTATTACGAACCCTATTGTTCATAATTAGTCGAGAGCCTAGCCGAGAGCTAAAGAGCCGAGGCCTAGATTTGGGCAAACCAATAATATTTAAAATGTTATTTTTCAATTACATTATCATGTTTTACTTATTTCTTGTACCAATTCTGTTAAAATAAGCAAAGACGGCAATTAATTTAACATCTGACACTGTCCGAGCTGCCTTATAATTATTAATAATAATATCTTTTTATTTCGGAACATGTCCATAGCTATGTTAGTAATACAAATTTTATATATCAAGGGGTTAGTATTAATTCAATCATTATTATAGAGCTATTATTTATTTCGTGATACTTTCGTAATTAGTACACAGGAGACTGACATTGCTGACAATGAATAAAATAATATATTCTTGTATATAAGAAATTATAATTTCACACACAATAAAATTGTAAGCAAATTTTGTATTTGTTACTTTTTTATAACTTGAGTAGCTAACAAGGAAACGGCCCGCTTTGTGAAAAGACGCGGAGACCACCTGTGGAGACCACAACCCCTCTGTCACCCTCGCTGACGACGACAAAGCATCTCCTCTGGAGCCTATTGCATATTTTTTCGAACAAAAGCGTTATTTTGATTTTTTGTAATAAACGAATGTTATTGCCGTAACCGCCTACTAATACAAAAATAATTAATATTTTTATCTATGACCATATAATTATTAAATCTGTTTCACAATAAGCTATAATATGACCATTTTTTCGGAATATTATTTATGGCCGCCACAGTTACTTAAGTATATTCAGCGAAATTTATTGAGCTTATAAAATCGTCCTGTCGTTCTGTCTGTCCGTCCGTAGCCATGAAACTCAAAATTTCGAAATTCTGCCTTCGGATTCGTGTAGAGCATCAAAAAGTAGTAATGTAAAGTGACCTTGGTTTTCCGATATCAATTCGGGAAAGTGGCCAAAATAAATAAATAAATTTCGCTATGGTGGCGCATGCTGCGTGTCCGATGTTTTTTATTGTTTTTCCAATGATAGTAGTATATACTCGTATCTATATTAATATTATAAAGAGGTAGAGTTTGTGAGTGTGTGAGGTTGTAGAGGATACTCTCTGGATCTACTAAACCGATTTTGAAAATTCTTTTACCAATAGAAAGCCTTATTATTTGTGAGCGGCATTGACTTTTTCGTAAATGCGGGCCAAGCCGCTGGTGGAAGCTAGTTTTAAATAATTTCGTTATTTAAAAATTGAGTTTCCAACTAAAACTTTGATCTAAAATAAAACAATGCGGACGTAAGATATTAAAATGAAAGATCTTTGTAGAGTTATTACGAACCCTATTGTTCATAATTAGTCGAGAGCCTAGCCGAGAGCTAAAGAGCCGAGGCCTAGATTTGGGCAAACCAATAATATTTAAAATGTTATTTTTCAATTACATTATCATGTTTTACTTATTTCTTGTACCAATTCTGTTAAAATAAGCAAAGACGGCAATTAATTTAACATCTGACACTGTCCGAGCTGCCTTATAATTATTTAAAGAAAAACTAGGTTTTGCTGCGGAGTCGCCTTTGTATTGTCGGAACAAAGGGGAATCTTTAATTACTAGATTCTTGTTTTAAGTTGCAATATGAAACACATTTTCTTTAGTAAATAAAATAAGGATTATTTATCTTAGTTGGAAATTGTTGTTTGCCTATCATAGCACAATTTACATTCCTTTTTCCTCTTTCATCTGATTAAATCATTTGATCTAAATCCGTATACTTAACTAGCGGTCTATCCCGCATCCGCCCTTGAAAATTATCCTTCATAAAATTATGAAGTTCCAAAATTCACCCTTTTTATATAATATTGACTAGCGGGTTACCCTAACTTTATCCGTATTAACGCCATATAGTTATCATTAGTCAACTAAAACATTAGCAATTTCAGCGTATCCAGATAAAACATGCAGTAATACAACTGTGAAAACCACATTCAAGGATGTGAGTAGTTTTTGCGTGATATTCATACAAACATACAGACAAACAAACAAAAATTCTTTGAATAAACATGTAACTGTTTATTTATTTATATAATTTTTTTATATATTTTTTTGTAAATAGAAGACTCTATTGCTCTTATAAAGACTCTATTATTAATTTTTAACCTCTCTTATTAATTGATTGTTATATAATAAGAAGGGTCTTTGACAACTTATAATTTTATGATACATTATTATAGATTTTATTTCATTTTAACTTAATTTAAATCAATCAGTTATTGCAAAGCTATAATTAAATATATGTATAAATAAATAACCAAATACGGAATTATCAGTGTGATATGTAAATCGTACTTTGTTAAATTTATTTACTTAGTAAAAATATTATTAACCCCGCAAATGTTTCGAAATTTTTAACATATTTCTCTAAGTGCACATAACACAGTCTTCTATTATTAATTGATGATTTCTGATTACATTAATATAAAAAGATCTTTAGTTTTATAGTCATAAAGATACTTAAATGGCGGGTTAAAGAGCGAGAGGCTACAAACTTTTTTGTTTATGTGAGTTTTTTAGTCACAAATTCGAATGCGTTAACATTTACAAGCCGACCAAATTGAGAAAAAGTTTCATATTGTGAATTTATCAGACGCGTGATATATATGCAAATTATCCGGATTGCTCACTTCATAATGGGACCAAGTAAGCCACCTAATTTGGACATGTAACACGCGTCTTATAAATTCACAACATGAGAGTTCTGTTCAATTTGGTCGGTTTGTTTAAAAACTAGCACTAAGCACTCTGTTACAAGTGGGTTAATAAAAAAGAACTTTAATACAAAAAATATGAAGTGTATTATATTCTGCCATCGAGCCACTTCTCGGTATTTACATAAATAAAATGTCGGTTTACATCTAAACAACCTCAAAAAGCTTCTGCGTAAAGAATATCCTTACCATATTCCGAATTGAAACAGGAATGCCTTAGAGCGTTGCTCACGTACCAAATGCATGGCATCATAAATCAGGTTTTCTCAAGAAAAATATTTCATGTACCCGCTCTGTAGGAATACAGCTTTTACCGGGAGGAAATGAAAGGATGAAAGAAAATGAAAATAAAACAGCAATGGCGACTGGGAGCAGGTATAATTCGCGAAGCCCCAGGCTAGAGCTAATAACTGAATCTATGTCCTGTCAGCTGTTATTGAATGATGGTTTTTTTTTTTATACGACTAGGGTGTCAAACAAGTGTACGACTAGCCTGATGGTAAGCAGTCATCCCAGCCTCAGCCATCAGGCTGGTCTATACGCTTGGGACACCAGAAGCATCACTCATGCGTTACCGACCCTATAAAAACCCCTAAGTATACGCCTTTCTGAAGAACACTATACGGTAGTCTTCTGGAAAAGCTTTGGCAGGGAGTTCATTCCACGACTTGAGGGTACGAGGTAGACTGCTCCTCTGGGACCGTACAGTATGCGCACAATTCGATTTCAATGTAAGAGGATAAATTCCTTGCCTATGGCGAGCGGTTGAACTATATAAACAGGCCGTGGACATCACATATCAAAGATCAAGGCTGCCTTACGTTTATAGCTATACCTTTTAAAAGTATTTATACTGCCATCTATAATAAAAAATAAGTACCAATCGAATCTAGTGCATAGAGGTTTGAATATCGTACTCTGGCAACAACATATTCATAACATTTCTAAGATACCCTCCTCTCTCTTTGTCTCCCTTTTTTACACGTCGGGTGGCGAACAAGCATACGGCCAATCTGATGTGAAGCGGTATATCGCTCCCGCGCTGCCATCACAGTTACCAACTGGTGATATAACTCAATCGCAGAAACACAATAACTTTCAAAGGAAATGTAATTTGGCTGCGGTATTCTGTAAGTTAGAGATAGTTCCCCAGTCCCATTTAACGAAGGAGTTAGCTTACTCCACCACGCTGCCCTATATACCTGTATTATAAATTTAACAAGACTCCTAAGAGTATAAATGATGAGCCCCGGGTCGAATTAAAAAAAAAAGTTCTAAAAATTATACCTAATAAAGAAATAAATGAAATAATATTGAGAATGTATATATAATAGGTCGGGGAAAAAGTCTTTTCGCATTATAGTATGTATGAACTTGTAATAAAATCTCTTTGGTTATACCATTTGTATCTAGCAGGTTTTGATATCTTTAAAAAGTTTAAATTTTAAAAAAGATAATTCCAAATTCAAATTAGGTAAATGTGTGATTTTCATTTGTTTTTTTTACTGTCAAGATGAGTGAATCTAATGAAGAAATTCGATACATTTTAAAATTTTACTACAAAAAAGGTAAAAATTCAACGCAAGCTGCGAAAAAAATTTGTGACGTTTATGGACCTAGTGCAGTGTCTGTGAGAGTAGCACAAATTTGGTTTAAGCGTTTTCAATCCGGAAATTTTGATGTCAAAGATGCACGTCGCTCTGGTCGCCCTGTTACGGATAAAATGGATGCCATTTCTGAAAAAGTGGAGCAAGATCGGCATATCAGTAGTTACGACGTAGCTGAAGAACTAGGAATTGACCACAAAACTGTTTTGGCGCATAAAAAGGTCGTGGTCAAAGGCCGGCCAGGCTTCACAGACTCTGGCGAAACCCGGGTTAACCCGCAACAAGGTGATGCTGTGTGTATGGTGGGATTGGAAGGGAAGATATTCATTATGAGCTGTTACCGCCAGGCAGGACTATCGATTCTGAACTCTACTGTGAACAACTGATGAGATTAAAGCAAAAAGTTGAAAGAAAGCGGCCGGAATTAATTAATAGAAGGGGTGTGATTTTTCATCATGATAACGCTAGACCTCACACATCTTTAGCCACTCAGCAAGAATTAAGAGAGTTTGACTGGGAGGTGTTAATGCATCCGCCGTATAGTCCTGACCTTGCACCTTCTGATTTCCACCTGTTTCGGTCTCTTAAGAATTCTTTAGGCAATGTCAGGTTAACATCACGAGAAGACTGCCAAAACCACTTGGCGCGGTTTTTTGAACAGAAGTCCCAAAATTTCTATAGTAATGGGATCATGTCTCTACCTACAAGATGGCAAAAGGATATCGTACGTAATGGCACCTACATACTTTAGTTAAATGTAAATAAACTTTATTAAAAAATGTTTTGAATTTTCATATAAAATACGAAAAGACTTTTTCCCCAACCTAATATTTATTTTTATATATTATAAAAAATAATTTAATTTATTTTAATTTGGGTTTATTATTCATATAATAAGAGATATACAAGTTATTCGGTTTATAGGGGGAATTGGGAATATTCCTTTAACTTCTTTATGTATAAATATTTCAAATTTAGCTTTACGGCCATTTTGATTGTGAGGTCGCGGGTTCCATCCCCGCATAAGATTTAAGTATTTATTTAAGTATCAGTTATCTATTACCGATAGTACAAGTTTTGCTTAGTTTGTGTAATTTGTCCACGAATATTTATTTATTTAAATATTTGCTAGAAAAATATTGAAAGTTTTTGCAAGACACACGTTCCATGCAATGTTTCAATTCACTGACTCGTTAACGTTTAGCCCAAACGCATGGGCCATGGATGCTGAAATTTCTGTCTGCACAAAAAAGTACTCTATTTCTCTCAGTTTAGAGTTATTTTTTGTGCAGGCAGGAAACCGTTTTTTTTTTATTACCGCAGTCCGGGCGTAAGCAAGTTCCAAACAAAAAAAATATAACATTTTCATAACTACGGAAAACGATCCACGGCTTAAATAAAAATATGAAGGATTTTTAAGACAATAAATACCGTTTCTTTTTTTTGTACTACATTTGGTGGCAGACAAGCATACGACCCGCGTAATGTGAAGCGGTTACCGTAGCCGCATTAACGCTCGCGACATGAAATATCGCGAGCCGCCACCCCCGCTGCCAACGCAGCAAGTCCTTGCTTTCTGGTGACATCTCTCATACGCAGGAACAAAACGTACCTCAAAGGAATTGTTATTTGGCTTCGGTCTTCTGTGACGTGGAGGTATTTACCCAGACGGACAGCTTATACGCTAGCACCACCTCTTTTATGCCAGAGCCTTGTTAATCAATTAGTATGGTGCACCACGTGCAGGTTTTAAGATGGTGGTGAGCCACTTACACCCTGATTAGATATTTTTTATATGAGAAGGGGCAAACATGTGTGTGGGTCAGCTGATGGAAAGCAATCACCACCGTCCATGGCGATACGCAACACCAAGGGATCGCCGATCCGTTGCCAGCCTATACTCCTTCTTTCCAGTCTTTCTGATGACCCCACTTACTCGCAGGACCAAGTCAAACCAAGATCAAGTAAAACCAAGGGGTCGCTTATCTGTTACTAGCCTTTTAAGGGAAATATTGACTATGTTCTTGAAGGCTCCCGTGTCGTTATTGTTCGGAAATAACGCTGAGGGAAGTTGATTCCACAGTTTAACAGATATACAAACAAATAACAATGAAACATTTCGCTTCCAAAAAAGACGTCAAAACATAATATTTTGCGTAGAGGTTACGATGCTATGTAAATAAATTTAGTTTCTATTCTCAAACGCATAAAAGTCAAATCAGAGTAAACAGAGTTACAGAAATTTTTCAATATCGTATTTACAATTTCATGAAATTGAATGAACAAGGAATTCATGAGCTCACTACCTACTTTCGTGTTTTTGTGCGCTCAATTTCAGTTTTCGCTCGTCTCTGATTCTGTATGAATATTTTTCTCACCTACATTTATAGTTTTGTATTGTAGATACAAAATTGTGATTTACCTTTAGGCGACGTAAAGAAAAGAGGCTTTTTTTATGGGACGGGGGCCCACTACACATTTCCACCACTGTGTCTCCTGTGTAGCCTTAGGATTAACAGCGGCGACCGCCAAAAAAGGCAATGAATAATGAATTGCATGAATAATGAATGTCCATTGCAGTTCCGGGGGTAAAACTACAGCTGCCTTGGAACTCACAACGAATTTCATCAGAAGAAATTAGTAGGAGTAGGAAGCTTTTGGAATTTGACTTCCCCTCTTAGCAATGTCAGAGACAGCAATATGGCAAATAAGGCATTAAGCCTAAAGAGATGGCTAGTCAAGTGAAGCTCAACTGACGTGCACCGCGGATTTTAAGTTTCTAACACTATTGGGGACCTAAAACATTGAGTTGTTACCTAACGCATCGATTCCAATAATATGCCAAAAGAGGTGGTTCTCCAATCGACTGTTTTTATTATGTTTTTTTTTTTATTTGATACGAGCATGTGGGTCACTTGATGATAAGAAATCACCAGCGCACATGGAGATCAGCTTTATTTATTTATTGTCTCATATTGTGATTAATAAACATATTTTCCTTTTTTCATGTATTCCTATCTTTGTTTATCTCCAAACTAAAGCGTCCACGTCAACAAAGTCGATCTCTCTTTTTATTTAAAAGATTTTATGTCACAATTTATACTCACTATGAAAATAAAAGCTAAGGGATTTTATACACTCCATTACAACCTAACCGATTAACAGTGATTGCAAAACTAATGCACCTACTTCACAACACCAATCGTAGTTTATCGATACTCAAACTAATATTCTAATTGACTATTTAATCCTAGGCTTATATTGAAAGCCGCTTTTACAATAGCTAATCCAGCGAAAATAGCCATTCCAGCGAATTAGAATGTTTGTATACTGTGCATGTAGCTTGCGCATGTTGAGGCGCTTGCACAAGTTACATTATTGTTTAAAATACCGTACACAATACAAGCAAAAGATTGAATATACCGTTTAACAGTTAATAAATACTATAGATATTTCATACCCATACTAAATTGCGTCAAAAACGGTTCCCATCGCCTAGGAGAGAGGCTATCGCTATCGGCGATAATCGGCGCAATGGCGACTTTTTTTTCTTGCAAAAGATATGAAATTAGGCTAAAATACGTGTTATTAATAAATATTGCTTAATTAATATCAAATACTTATTGTCTATTGACAATAATATAATTATTAGCATAATAGCGACGTGCAAATTATAAATTGTAAGAATATTGTAAGATAAAAATAGAACATTGTTAATAAAAGGTCCGGACCCCGGGTCTGTAGATTGTAATATAAATCAATAAAAAAAAATATATCAAATACTTTCGTGTTGTATGTGATCGATTGGGCTTTATTTACTTTATCAACATAAATTGTGCATATTCGTAATACAGAAGATGACATTTTATCTATTTTAATCAATTGTCGCCAATATCAGTTTCATCAGCTTGCGAATTAATTGTGAAGAGAGACAATTGGGTCACTTTTCGGGCGTACGTTTTTAACGTTTGTGCATATCTATAGTATTTATTCGTTGCTGCTTACTGCATATTGAAGCAGGCGCCTTTACTTACTTTGACTACTACTTACAGCCACTTGTGCCGTGTAGAAAAACCCTTATCTACACTCGAATGTGACTGATTCCAAACAATGTATTGCGAACTGTCAATTATAATTAAACGAAAAATGCATTATTGAATATTTTCTTCATAATGCAAACTCACATAATTATACAGTATGCTGCAACAATCACAACTTTTTATAGCATTATCGACTATGACAATCGCGGTGTACAGTATCATTCACGTTAATTATCATCGTAATTGGCGTCTTATTGAATGCATATTGGAGTGTGAAAATGCCTACATACGGTGCATTAATCGAGCAACAGTTACTGTTTCACAACGGATAACTGTAGTACTAAGGTAATGGATGGGTCGCCGGCATTCCCACGGTCATTCGGCAATTGAGATAGCGTTACCCGAAACTAAGTGAAATGGCCGAGGCGATGTCTTTAAAGAACGAAATGGTAAAAATATTGAAGTCTTCATACTACAAAATCAATGTCAATTCAAACTTAAAAATGGTGTGAAGAAGTTTTTCGTTTCGTGTGTGTCGTTAACGCGCATGTTCTTGTGTTCCATGCGACCATTCAAGGAAGAGTTAGGGCTCACAATTTTTAAGCTGCCCGATCTAAACGTTCACTACATGAAATATAACTCGCGCGTCGCTACCCCCGTTCCCAACGCAGCAACTCCTTCCTGCCTGGTGACCGTACTCACTCGCAAGAACACAAAGACCTCAAGGGAGTTGTTATTTGGCTGGGGTAATCTGTGAGGTGTAGGTACATCCCCAGTTGCGCAGTTTATGACTATGCTATGCCTTACGTCTCTTTCGCCAAAACCTCGTTTGTTTATCAGAAGGATGCATCACGTGTAGGAAAGGATAGCTTTAGATCAAAACTTCTTACATCCAAAATTAAATAAAAAATGTGTAAAACTAAAGAGTCTAAACAATATAATAACAATCTTACCAATGCATACACCGTGCAACTAGAATATCAAATCTGTATTCCCTCCATGTTTGCCATAAATCGCAACAAATCCTCATAAGCCACATAGACAGGTCCTCATAAATCAAGTTGCGTGTGTTGATACCTGGATTTGATATCTGAAAGCCATTCATCTTATCAGATTCGATGTTACAACATTTGTAAATCTTATATGAACATTTTTAGTGGTCCATGCAAAAAATGCCAGCCAAGTGTGAGTCTTCATTATATACTATTGACCAGGACATTAGATCCCATTGATGGTCGAGACTCGATTTACACCTCAACGTTTTTAGTAGAATTTGAAAGTATTTTTGGTGAAAAGGGTACACTAAGTGGGTATTTCAAATACATTACACATTAAGTACACTGCTTAGCGAGTCCTTTAACTACATTTTACCGAATCGAATTACTTACCTACACTAAAAGGGCGGAATCGATTTAATTCTACAACCCTAAAGGCCTCCAATCGAACTAACCTTTACGATTCTGTTTGCACAGATTCCCGATAACATATTCCAAGTAATATCTCCCAAACATCTCGCTCATTCATAAATGTTTAACAGGGTAACTTCTACTTCAGTTTTTCCTATAGACATAATCAATAATTTATTAGGCAGTTTGTTACATTTTATCAACAATTGGAATCTTATTGTTAATCCCGGAGGTTTACGGATTAATTGCCTAAATTAGGTTGCGAAAATAGGTTGGTGGTTTATTGCATTCGCATTGTGAGTATTATATGGAAGTGATGTTATTAGTGAGAAATATTACATACTTATCATGTACGAGTATATTGAAATTTGCAAAATCAGCCAAGTTCCTTACAATAAATATTAGTTTTTTGGTAAATTACAATGATGCTAAAAATACTATAGATATGACATACCAATATTAAATTGCGTCAGAAAACGGTTCCTGTCGCCTGTGAGAGGGAGTATCGATATCCTTATCATCTCGGCGCTTTAATATACTTCTATCTCTCTCCCTCTTATCATTCAACTGTCACAAACGTAATTTTCATCGGCTTGCATATAAGCGAACTAATAGCGAGGTAAGACAATTATCTCACTTTTAGGGTGTACGGTTTTGACGCTCGTAGCATGTCTATAGTAGGTATATCATGGCGCAAACCGATTTTATTTAGCTCTATGCTACATTAAAAATAAAATATTTACTATTATTTCCAAGAAAACAAAACTTAGAGACTTTTTAGGAATATATTTTTTCTTAGTTGAAGTAGAAATCATGAAGTGTTTGTATTACGATTCTTTAAAACGACTATTTTGTGGTAGATTTTCCACACTACAAAGTTTTCGACAACGGTTTTCGATAAATCCATATTATATGAGGTACTACGGAAAGGAGCCACACATTTCCACCACTGTGTTGGCAGGGCCAAGATTAACAGCGGCGTCCACCAAAAAAGGCAATGAAGAGTGAAGTCCATTGCAGTCCCGGGGGTAAAACTAAGGCTGCCTTGAAACTCACAATGAATTTAATCAGAAGAAATTAGTAGGAGTAGTAGTAGTAGTAGTTAGTAGAAGCATTTGAAAGAAATATGAGGTACTATTAAAAAAACCGGACAAGTGCGAGTCGGATTAGCCCACCGAGGGTTCCGTACGTAGTATCATTATTAAATTTGATATTTTTCATTATAAATAAGAAATAATGCGTCGAAAAAAATAAATAAAATATATTTTGCAATGTGTACATCAAGCCCTTTCATATGATACCCCATTTGAACTAGTAGTTTCAATTTGAAATTTCGACACCCAATAAAAAATATAGACCCCCTATTTTTTAAGATCTATTTACAAATGTATAGTTTTGAGATTTATTCCTGTGCTTGTAGTCTATAACGATGTTACTTGCCAAATTTCATAGTTCTAGGTCAACGGGAAGTACCCTATAGGTTTTGATTCCCTTGAGAATGTGTCGAAATATGCGTTTTTTGCTGAATAAACGACCGTAACTTTTTTTTACGTAAACTTAGCAGTTTGATTTTTTTACAACTTCATGGGACCGTAGACCTGAGTATACAGTTCAAATTTCAGCTTGATACCTCCACGCATTCTCGACATAGAAATTCTTGACAGACAGACTGACAGACAGACAGACAGACGGACAACAAAGTGATCTTATAAGGGTTCCGTTTTTCCTTTTGAGGTACGGAACCCTAAAAATAAACATACTTAGGTACATTTTTGTCAAAAAATAGCTTCAATGGAAGAGTAATAAATTAATCTCTGGGATTCGTAATACTAAGTAATTCCGATGTAAACGTACACTCACAATAAAACAATACTCCTAACATCCCTAACAAATAATGTTTTATTGTTAACATTTTTCTACCCACCTAACAATAATACATAGGTATCTATCTACCTCAACAAACACTGAACAAATCTAATATAAAATAAAAGTATCATCCAATATTAATGTGCGCGATAGTATTGAGAAAGTTATTCGCAAGCCTGCCCGAGGGAGCTGAGCCATAAACACGCCGCGCCAAGAGTTTTTGCTCTCCAGAAAGTCATTACAGGCGCGTACGTGTTTTCATTATAATTCCCGCCATGCTGCACACTAAGCTCGGCCTAATAGTGATGTCATTACGAAAGCAAGGATTGTTCTCTTCCAGGTGAGTGTGTAATTAGTTTACATTGTTCTACGTATGTGAATTTTGTAGAGGTATGTAAGTATTATACGATAATTCATAATATATAACTGTTATTTAACCTGATCAATATAGAGCTCGGATATTTAAAAAAATTGGTTGTGTGTTTAGTCGCTTTACGGACGATAATTTTACGTGATGACGTCATAAGAAACCATCGGCCGATGGAGTGGAAGAGAGATAGATGCGTCACAAGACGGTTTGGGGGATCTTGCCTCTGATGCCGAGCGCGCAAGCTAGAGCGCGGAACAAACCTATCACTTGTTACGCGTTCTAGCTTGCACGCTCGGCTCAGGCGGAACGTGACAATGAGTCATGCTTTTTCGTGCGTGCAGTAGTCGTTCATCGATTTATAAGACGTTATCACGTCAAAAATTATAGGAGTGATTAATATAACATACTGCTTCCACTGATTAATAAGATTATTTCAGAAAAAAATCAGTCAAACGCCCTAGATAGCTTCTATCTAGATAAGATTCTTCTTGACACGTCCATACTCACGCCAAGTATAAGGAAATGATGGCTCGTGAGGATAGAAACTAAAATTAATTTTAGAGAAAATTGGTCGAACTTGGTCAATAACCACAGAACAAATAATAAAAATAATTGATGTACAAATAGGTATATTACCTAATTACCTAATGATTACAGATAATTGATATGCAAATTTGTATGACATTGTATTGTACAGATTCATTAATGGTTTCAGTAGGTAAACTAAGTTTACTATTCCTAACAGGCTGACGGCCGGCGTATGTCCCAAATGAATCGATCACATGTAGCTATTAATGGCTATTGTCATGTTGGCGACACAATATTCTGAATCTGACGGATCTAGCATCAAAGAGGTAATATTGCCGTGCCTCTAGTATCAATTTTAAATTTAAGGCTGGGTTTTTTGCACTGTAAGAATAATATCAATGTAATGTCAATGTTCGATTTAGTCATGGCGTAAACAGTCAGCCATGGCGGCCAATGTACCAACTGCTTCGAATGGTGCAGAAAGTCGATCAGAGTGATCTATCTCCAGCTTATCTTCGTTAGTCGTCATGGAAACCCAAGTAGTAAGGCAAGCTCGCCTCCTTTGCAATCCAAAGAGTCGTTACAGCTACTAACTACAGGGATGGTAGTGTTAAAGGAAAGAACGCTGCAACTAATCTCGAAGAGCAGAACGAGAGTCCAGATGGCTAATAGACCAATATCTAGTCTACAGAATGCCTTAGTTTAATCAATTTCGTTCACATTTTATCTGCCGAAACTATTGGCATAATAATATCCTAGATGGAGACGCGGCAGGTGTACCTTCGTCGTCAACCCTTAGTCATCCCACTGCTGGGATACGGGTCTCCCTTCGATCAAAGGAGTTTATAGCATCTCTACCGCGCTGCTCAACTGCGAGTTGGCGGAGCTGTGCCTTACATCAATCTTCTCAAAAAAGCCTCTTAACCCGCGCACTCTTATCAAAAGACTGGGGTAAATTCGTGACTTCAAATCAAATAATAACAATGTAAACAAGTACAACATAATTCTCCAGGAAAACCATGCATAACCTAAAAGGTATGTGAGTTTCTTAGAATATTATATTATACTTGAATTGTTGTTTTATATAGCAAAGTAACAAATAAAAATACCACCAAAACTTCAAACTGAAAGTTAGTATTTAAACAAGCGTTATTTTGTAACACTTTTAAATACGAGCAGGGGCGTTATCCACTCATTCGTTTTCAAATAATATTCGTATTTTTACAGGATATATAAAAAAGAAAATACGATGCAAATCTCATATTGTTTTAGACGATTACCTCCATAAAACCAAATGAATGAAGCACAACGAATACAAATGAATGTACAAATTTTCTGGACTTGCATAGTCCTTTCCTTTACTATAAAATGGTATATTAGCAGTTACTCACCAATATGTACAAAAGTGTGAAAGTATGAGTGTTATTTATTTACTAGTATTTGTTAGGTACTTTTTTGCATAAAATAGTACAGATAATTAAAATATTCCATATATCCGAAAAGCCACAAATCGCTTTGTAATAAAAGGTAACAGACAGAATAGATTAAACAAGAGATCTTGTTTTATTCTAAAATCAAATGAATTTTGCAGCAGTTATAAAAACATTGTACCTCTAGACTTCACATACTTTCCTTTCTATCAAAACTCATCATTTACAACCTTCGCAGTTCATTAACGCATCAACCGTAAATCCTATGACTGAATAATTACCTATAAATTTGTTGACCTTACAATAAAGTTGTTGTTAATACTTTGACGGAGTGATTTCGAGGACAAACTGTTTCTCTATCATCATATACCATTACATAAAACCTTCACAGTCTATCAAGAAATTGTGTTGTAAATACATTCGTAGCAAATCATTTATGTGAGTCTATGATCATCATAATGGATTACACGCTCAATCGCTGCATCGTAATTTTGAAAACTAGATTGTTTAAATAAAATATTAGACTTGTACGTTGAATAAACTAAATGTACTCGTACGTAACAATATTACTTACTAGCGGACCCACTGCCCACTTCATTGGGCGGTAAAGATTTTTTACATAAAAATGTATATTCATTTTTCGAGTTAATATATAGCCTATGTCACTCACAAATAATGTGACTTTCAATTGGTAGAAGAAGAGTTTTCAAAATATGTTCAGTAGATCCAGAGATTATGATTTATGAGATTAACCCCTACAACCTCACAAACTTTACCTCTTTCCTATATTAGTATAGATAATACGCTAAAAGGATATGAAATTTTTGATTACTATTTGAGCTACGTATAAAATACTAAAAATCTTAAATTTTCAAAATCTTACCATAAATGTTGTTTTTGATACTCTCGCCAATTATATGTTAAATATCTTGACGTAAAAATATGTTATTATCTTTATCATAAATTCATTGTTTTTAATAAATTTCTCAGCAGACGTTACGTCATGGTAACATACGTTTTTGTTGCTTATATTTAGTACGACAGTATTTATTATATAGTACGAGCACTAATCGCCATAACGGATGTCATATAACAATAACACAACTGAATTATACAGAAATATGAGGTAATTAAGGCCATCCAAAGAAAGGCTTGCTTCTCAATGATTGCAAGTGCGAAACTGAAGCCAAAATGTGGCAGTTTATTAACTTACACCGTACGTAACAGACGTGAATTATGGGAATTCTGCGGACACGAGACGATAGCAAATTCCTCTTGTTCGGCCCGGCCGCCTCCGGGGCGCCGTACATTGTGAGACCTGCTTAGCATAGTAATAATGAACTTACTCCACTTCGCCCCAGAGCATGCGACGTGATGGAAAGTAATTCCGTTCGGTTGTTTCCTTGGCGTTTTGTTAAGAAGTTGCTTTGATCGGATTTTATGACTTTTATATGAATTTTGGTTAAGTAGTTATCGTCATCACCATCATCCCGCATATATTTACTGATGAATATAGGCCTTCCCTAATGCCCTTCACTGTATGTGATCCTTCTGACGTTCCCTTGAGGTTATCAGTCCATCTAGAAGCAAGGCGCCCAGTGCTATGTCTCTCTCCGACGATGTCGTAGTTATCATAAATGCGCTGAAAATAGTATAACTTTTTTTTTATTAATCTGTGTACTGTCGAATGTTTACAAGTTCATGTCTTATTGAATGTTAATAGGCTTTTTTTTAGTACATTAGTAGTATGTAGTAGTATGTAGGCATTATTGTAGGCTAGTTAGACAGGTATATTCCGTAGTCCACTATTATGTGCATATGATTTTCATTTCCCTCTATTTTTATTAATTTACACGATAAATAAACGAAGCATAAATCATCATTATTTATGATATAATTACGTTTACAAAAGCGTTGTTCTTCTTTTTTGAACATATACATAGGTATAATTAATTACACACGGCCCTTTTCTAGGGCTGCGCAAAATCAACTTCATTCGGAATAAATTCAATAACGAGCCCGAATCAAGATGTTCCCATTGCAAATATTTGCTTAACATTACAATGTGCTTTGTAACGTTTAACATTGTAGCGTTTATTTCAGCTTTGTTGCAGAAATATGGAAGATATTTTTGAGTTCTTAGTCAAACGAGGAACCTTTATGTTTTAAACATCTCGTATTTGTTTATTTGCCTGTTTGTGTCTCACTATCCGTTTATATGAAGATAAATGTTAGTGTAATCTCAGTTTATTGTTTAAAATTTTTGCCCAAATACCAAAAGCTTTTAGTCTTTACCGACCCTCTCAAGCTATACGTAGCTTATCTGTGGTCAAGTGAGTCACAATATATTATGTATACTGATACTTACTTTTTATTGTAAGTTATAAAATGTAATTATTTTCATTCATTTATATTGCTACACTGTCGCATTAGGTTCCCACCTGTAAAGACAGTTGTATGTTTGGCTAAATAAATAAATAAAAATGTTATCACAATAATAGATAATATAATATATATTATGTTATTGTATCTTAAAAATATTAAAAATGATACCAACATCAAATACATGCAGTGCCACTAAGGAACAGTGTTATTATTAAACAGAATAACAGAAATATAATAACGTCAGCTATTTCACTTTTACTTTCATTTAAAAACAGAAGCAAATGGAAACAGCTGATATGTGATATTTATAACACATTAAGAAAATATTTAAATATTTTTACATATTCATGTAGAATTTTGTGTATTTATATGTTATTAAATACAGGTATTTTGTTTGTATAATTTGATTATGTAATAATATTTAGAAAAAAATAACTGTTAGGTCATGTAATTAATAGCAGGATATAACTTTATAAATGTATTTATTGGAGGACAAAGTAAATTCAAAGATAGTATTATTTTATATCCTTTCGCGTGCCGCAATCCCTTGGTTGTTACAGCGTTGGTACAGCTCATGGGACAGAATTGACAGATTGCGGTACGTGAAGGGTTATGTATTGACAACATAAAAATGTTGCCATATAAATAGATATTTTTATGATCATCATCAACATAGGTACATTTTTTTTGACGTGATAACGATTACTTATTAATCATTGAACGCCGTCTGCACGCACGAAAAAGCATGACTCATTGTCACGTTCCGCCTGAGCCGAGCGTGCAAGCAAGAGCGCGGAACAAGTGACGCATCTATGTCTCTTCCACTCCATCGGCCGATGTTTTCTTATGATGTTATCACGTAAAATTATCGTCCGTAAACCGACTTTACAGACAACCAATTTTTTTTTGATGACAGACAAGTCTTTGGAAAATGAGAAGAACCAACTATCATGTGAGGCACCTGATGGTAACTAATCACTATAGCCTATAGACATCAATAACAGCACAAGGTCACTGATACTTTTCCAAACTTTTTAGGGAAATATAGGCTCTCATTCTTCTCATCACCATCATTATGTCATTGATTTTTGGATAAGTACCTAATTTTGATTCCTATTAAAGGAAGCTTCTAAAATGCATATATGTAAGACACTATTTACACTTACATAAGGTTGTTCAAAAATTATTAATTTTTAATGACTCAAGAAGGAAGCTAAATTCAAAGTTCTTACATTTGTACAAGCTTTTATTTACTTTCAGCACTTTATAGTCTGTGATCAAATCTTGCAAGTTAAATTTGACTTCCCAGGGTCCAATAGAACTGAAATTTGGCATACTCGTTCGGTTCTCGTGATCATGCACGATTACCTAAATGCCATTTTTTCTCCATAATGGCGGCAGACACAAAAGAGCGATTTGTAATTTCCAGTATAGCCGTTTGATATGGATATCAAATGAAAGGGGTTTACGAGTGAAACACGCTGAATAAACTTTTTAGTTCCTATAAAAGTATACTCAGCGTGTTTCACTCGTGAAACCACGAGTCACGAGAACCAAACATGTGTACTAAATTTCAGAGTGGGTCAAATTTAACTTGCAAGAATTGATAACAGACTATTTTTATAAATAGAAACTAAAAAGTTTACTCGGCGTGTTGTCAATAATGACAACTAATAAAAACTTAAAAAAAAAAAAAAAAAAAAATCTTTTTTTTTTCGATAATGTCGATGTCTTTAGAAATAGCCAACCCTAGAATCACCAACTTAAGATTGCAGATCTATCCAAGAGTAGCCACAAAAAGGACGAATGTATTTTTCTCTTTCTATGAGCGAGGTCGAGACCAGCCAGACCACTTTTATTGCTGTTTTACTGTTTGCAATTTAACTTGAAGCGTTAAACTCGAATGCGGTGAACAACAACAATGATAATCGTATTCTCGCATCATTGTGAGAGTGTGGTACATGGTAATAACCTCTTTATTTGCCCGCGGTTTCCTATCTATGCACTTATTACCTCTGTCTACCGTTATTTGGGCAAAAAATCGCTAATGTTACAGAAGACCCGAGGCGGAACCGATAGCTTTTCAGTTTAACATTTCGTTTGTTTTCAACTATTTGAGGAATTATTATCGCACATATTTTTGTATATATCACTAACGTGCCAAACAAGCATACGGCCCGCCTGATGGAAAGTAGTTACCGCAGCCTATTAACGCCTGTAACACCAGGGGCATCACACGCGCGTTGCTGACCCTATAAAAACTTCTTCACGCCCTTTTTGAAGAACCCCATGCTGTAGTCTCCTGAGAAAACCTCGACAGGCAGTTCATTTCACAGCTTGACATTTGAAATATTATTATTGAATTAAATTGAATAGTCTTTCATAGGTAAAAGGCTCCAGATCATATGCCATATTATACCAAATTTCATTTATATGTGATAAATGAAATTTTATATGTGATAAAAAAAGCATCTTGTGTCAATCCAGATCATATGCCATATTATACCAAATTTCATTTATCACATATAAATGAAATTTGGTATAATATGGCATATGATCTGGATTGACACAAGATGCTTTTTATCCCGACAAGAGTGTCGAGATAAATGACCTGCCTGTCGAAGTTTTCTCAGGAAATTACAGCACAGGGTTCTTCGAGAAGGGGTTGTAGAGGTTTTTACAGGATCGGCAATTTGAAATGCCATACGCTGCGGTACCTGCTTGCCATCAGGCCGGCTGTATGTTTGTTTTCTACATTAATGGTATAAAAAACAGAGACAGACGAAGACGCAAGCAGAAGGTAAATCATTCGTAAAATAACTTTGTCAATGCCTTATTGCGATTTTAGGTACCTATTGAATTTTACCCGCTTCAAAACATAATTTCGAGGTCTCCTTCAAACTTTTGCGAGTTAAGTTAACACCATGTTGAATTTGTAATTAAACATGTTCCACCAAAGTTATATCTTGAACAATAATAACTTAGTACATATACTTAAGTCTAACGAAGAAGTACTTGAAGTACCTAAGCAATTAACAGTAGCGGCAAGGAGGTATTCAACTAAAGTCTTTCATTTTACTGAGAAACAATTTGCATATAAAATTCTCTTTCGAGCAGACAATTCTATACAATATGTTAATTTATCGATTTGTAATTGCTTTGTCTTTATTCGCGGTTCTAAAAAATTAAAAATCTAAATTTAAACCCCCTTTGTGTTGTCTATTGTTGATCGAAGCCTTTTGTACTTATGTACAACATCAATGGTCATAAGTACCACCCACCTTATCTTTAATTTTGCAAATCACACGTTTATTACGTTATTAATATCGAATATATTAAATTCTCGTGTCAAAATGTTAGTTACCATACTCCTCCGAAACGGCTTGATCGATTTTTATGAAATTTTGAGTGCATAACAGATAGGTCTGAGAATATGTTATTATCTATTTTTTATGGCAAAACAACGTTTGCCGGGTCAGCTAGTTTCCTTATATTAATTTCTAGAATTGTCTAGAAATATAAATAAGGATAGAAATTAATATAAGGAAATAAATAATCATTGATTATCACTACTACTATAAAAAATATATTTTTTTATATCGTAATAAACACATATTTTATTCAGTGTTAAAGGTGAGGTAGGTGGTACTGTGTTTATGACCCTTGACAGCATACAGAAAAAAAATAACAATATTTATTTCGTCTAATAAATTACATATCATCATTTGTGATTGATATTACCTAGTGAGTAATGTACAATACTTGTGGCAGGTATTCTCGCTCTTACATTCATTTTCAATGAAATTTTCGAGATATACATATACGAGCGGGACATTTAAATATTAATGGTGCACATTAATATATATGCGCCATCAATGTGACCTTACAAAAGGAATCCTTTGAAAAGCTGGCCTGAGTTTTGGATCGTAGAGAATGGCTATAGTTGACGGAGTGTATCAAATACAATTAAAATAAAGTGTCACTGATGTCGGATTTGATCAATCTGTATTAAATAAATATTCCTGAACAAATTACACACGGCCATCTAGTCCCAAACTAAGCAAAGCTTGTACTATGGGTACTAGATAACTGATTTAATACATAAATACATTTTTTTTTATAAATACATACAATGGATTATATATACATAGAAAACACCTAGACCAAGACAAACAGACATGTTCATGCACACAAATATTTGCCTTGTGCGGAGAACTGAACCCGCGACCTCTAAGTCAAAGTGGCCATTGCTAACCATTTGACCACCAAGCTCGTCGATTGTATTGACAAATCCTACATCAGTGAGGACAACAATATTCTACGAGCTAATTACCAAATCTCATCACTAAGTCTCAAGAAGAGACTTAGTGATGAGACTTATTACCAAATCTCATCACTAAGTCTCAAGAAGAGACTTAGTGATGAGATTTGGTAATTAGATAAAAGTATGACAGGGCTGGCAAATCCAAAATTGACAAAAGCCACTCAAAAAATTTAAGGTTAAGAAAAACAGTATTTAAATATGTTTAATTTAATTTTAATATTGAAAGTCTTTGTTCCTTTTTCAGTTCTGCCTTATTCATACCAATGAATAAGCGACTATTTCTTGAAATAGAGTCGCTTATTCATTGGTATGAATAAGCATTCCATTCTGTTATTGAATCGCAATAAGAGATGGTGGTAAGGGGACTGAACCCTTATGAACCCATATAAAATGTATGCCAGACCGACCGCCAACCTGTCAAATCTGAAATCTCTGCAGACCGGTAGGGCAGTGACCTGATTTTTCTATAACCTGCAATGCAGCAACCAGCCTCCGTATAATTTAATGTGAGAAAAGAAAATGTCCACAGAGAAACAATGAGATGAGGCAAGGCCTTATTAGGTTACTGAGATTTCGTGAGCGCGTCATACAACTAACGTACATTGTACATAGGGACAGCGGAATTTATAAAATTGTTTATAAATTCCGCGATCTAATTATTTAAATTATTGACCCAACTGGGGCGATAAAATATTATTTGTATGTATATTAACCGTTGTATGTTAATAACTTTATAAATAAGTATCTCAACCAGCGCTCTGATTATGTCTCCTGTAATATTTTTCGCCATAACCCTAAAGCCAGCGAAATATGAAAGTCGGTCTCTAAAAACCCCGTGGCAGAATAAAATATTCATTCTTTCACACTAAATTGCCAAGCCTATCTATTCCTTATATGTTGTTCTGGGGTAGTATATTATTCTGATTTGGTAGCAACAATGGAGCATTACCAAGCGTTCAGACGAATTTGCAATCCATATTATGTAACAAACTAATTGTTTTTGGTCCCCAATAGCATAGCATATATGCTGTGCCAATAGTGTTAGATATTTTAAATCTGTGGTGAATGGCAGTTGAGCTTCACTTGACCAGCCATCTCTTTAGGTAGAGACACTGTGGTGGGAATGTGAGGTAGGCCTCCATCACGTTAAAAAAAGCCTATTTATTATATTGTCCTTTGACTTCTTCCATACAAAATACCTACAAAGTCAAGTTCCGATCAAATGACCACGCACACAAGTGAGCAAATGGCACGGCAGTAATTTAATTTATCTAATCTCATACTGAAATTTACACATTAAAAAACTAAACACAGTATCTTAATGACAGTCTTTACGCACAAGCTATCAAAATAAATTTAAAAATTTATTTTTCGATACAGCTCTTGTAGGGACAACTGTATCGTAAAATAACTTTTTTAGCATTTCGATACAGCTTCAGCCCTGGATACAGGTATTTTAAACAGATTGCAATGCAAATACATTGCAACTTTGCAAATTTTTTCTACATAATCTGTGAACGCGGCGCCGCGCAGCGCGTCGCGCATGCGCACTACGCATGCTCGATCTGCAAATGGATTTATAAGTAAGAATTATAGCTGTTAAATTAACTTCATGGTTGTATTTAAAATATTATTATCATATATTTCATGAGATTAGATAAAGTAGTGTATGAAACTGCACATAATTAGGTATTAAAATACTCGTGTGGTCTATTATAACATTCGCCTTCGGCTCATGTTATAAACTCACACTCGTATTTTAATAACCCTTATTATGCAACAGTTTCATAAACTACTATTATTTAATTTTACTATCATCGTCATCATCATAATCAGCCTGTATCGATCCACTTCTGGATATAGGCTACCTATAATTTACTATAAAATAACCGATTTTGCTACGAGGTTTTGTTCAACAAAACAAGGAAAACCGTATTACTCTGGGCACTCTATACAAAAGACGCGTCTCGTTAGCTATTACATAAACAATGATGTTTGTGCAAAGCGAGAATGTGCCAGTGGGCGTGCGGTATCGAATAAACTGCTCCAGATGCAACATACATGGTAGAAAAAGCAGACTTAATGCTAAAAGCATTCTCTACCAACCTTCGGAAAGTGCAGGCATCCCACAAATGCGGTCTACAATAAGGAAAAAGATATTCTAGAAGTATATATAAAAACAGTAACTAGATTATATTCTACTTAGAAATTCATTAACAGATAAGTAAATATTGCTAATTTTTTTTTGAAGCATTGATAAATCTTTTAATGAAATGTTTACGTTAATATTTTTGTACCTGCAAATACATTTACCGGCTAAGCAGAAACCGCTTCCGATCGAATATTTTGGTTCCAAAAATAGATCTTAGATTGAAGTTATTTACAGTAGATAGTCGGTAGAGCTATGAGGTTTCTACCAACTATGCTAAAACAATTTACCACCAATCTAAGCTAAAGTTTGATTTTCACAATCAAATAATCCAATGGTAAACGGTTTCAGCGTAGGCCGTAGGGGCCCTTGTGAACATAATAATTAGTGGATTCGAAAATATTAGGGAAATAATAATAAAAGTTGTAAACTAATTGAGAGAAGAATCAATTAATTTACAACTGTACCTTTTTAATAGTTTGTAAAGAGGCCGTCCCTATGGAATAATTCGATTACATCGACTTGTATTGTGTCTAGGTACAAACTCCTAAATTTTATCTTATATGAATAAAAAAAATATCTAAAAACTTTATTATAAGTACTAATTTACCTACTAAGCATTTAAAGAAAACTAAATTAAAAACCTATATATTTTATCTATAAAGAAACGAAAAAGTTACGTACGCGATATAAAAATTTACAGAAATTTATCCACTCAATTTAATAAATTGATAAACAACAGATTTTTAATATATGTACGACGAAACACAAAAACGGCAATTATAATGTTTTCTCGAAAGTCAATACGAAATCCTTTTGTAGCGACCTACAAAACGTGGTTACCTTTTTGTGCACTCTGCACTTTCGTACTAAAAGCCGGTGCATCTTTCACTTTCTGCGACTCGTAAGGAAACACAGTAAGTACTCCATTGAGTTTCGTATTGTGTCGCAGAAACTGGGTGACATCTTTCAAAACTGGGTTACTTTAATTAATTATAATAAAATGAAGTTTTATTTCGCTATAATAGTATGGATGCTATTAATCGAAGAGTCTAATGGATGTTACGGCAAAGGTCTCAAGTTCGCTTCCTACATTGGGGCAAGAATTTGTGTAATCATTTAAAGTTTTTTTCAACACAGTATGATGACCTGTATGAATTGAAAATTTAAATAAATCATCGATTTTTTTTTATTCCACTTAAACGCACGTAAAATATGATTTATTTATATTCATTATATTTATATTTCATGTAATGAATATAAATTAATCATATTTTATTATTAGAGTCTTCGATTAATAGCATCCATAGCATTACAGCGAAATAAAACTTTATTTTATTATAATTATTTAAAGTAACCCAGTTTTCAAAGATGTCACCCAGTTTCAACGACACAAAACGAAATATACGGAATCACTTATTATTTTTTTACACATTAGATTTTTAGTAAAAGCACAGTATAAGTAATAGTACTAACGTACAGTATGGACACTCTCTGCCGCTCTCACTAGTCGACCTCACCTCCCCTATGGAACCGATTTGGAACCGTTCGCAAGGAATGCCACAACGTACGAATTTACGTCGCTTGTATTTTATTCTCCATTCAGTTTAAAATAATATGCGAGTATGTAAAAGATGAGAGTTATTTGTGCAGTGGATGGATGTCTCAACACATGGAAAGTAAAAAAAAAAAACAATTTGGTTGGATGGATGGATGGACGGACGGACGGACGGACGGATTGATGGATGGATGGATGGTTGGATGGATTGATGGATGGATTGATGGATGGATGGATGGATGGATGGATGGATTGATGGATGGGTGGATGGGTGGATTGATGGGTGGATGGGTGGATGGATGAATGGATAAATGAGTGGGTGGGTGGGTGGATGGGTGGATGGATGGATGGATGGGTGGATGGATGGATGGATGGGTGGATGGATGGATGGGTGGATGGATGGATAGATGGATGGGTGGATGGATGGATGGGTGGGTGGATGGGTGGATGGGTGGATGAATGGATGGATGGATGGATGGATGTATGGATAGATGAATGGATATGGATGGATGGATAGATGGATGAACGAGCAAACGAGAATTAGTTGATAAAAAATGCTATGCAATAGCTTTACCGCGGCAGTCCCCGAGTGTCACACGTTTTTTTTTCTTCACTACGCCCACCTGATGTGAAGCGGTTACCGTAACCATATTAACGCTCGCAACATTAAATATCGCTCGCGCGCTGCCATCCCCGCTGACAACGCAGCAACTCCATCCTCTCTGGTGACCTCACTCACTCGCAGGAACACAACAACCCTCAAGGAAATTGTTATTTGACTGCGGTATTCTGTGAGGTGGTGGTACTTCGTCAGTCGGGCTGCTTAAAAAATACGCTATGTCCTACCTCTCTTTTCGTCAGAGCCTCGTCTGTCAGTCAGCAGGGTGTACCCCGTGCAGGTGAGATTGACTTTGGTTCAAAGATGTTGATGAACCACTTACACCCCCTTACATGTCCGACTAATAATTGAATAATGTCAGCCCTAGAGAAGTCTATGTCCTACCTCTCTTTTCGTCAGAGCCTCGTCTGTCAGTCAGCAGGGTGTACCCCGTGCAGGTAAGATTGACTTTGGTTCAAAGATGTTGATGAACCACTTACACCCCCTTACATGTCCGACTACTAATTGAATAATGTCAGCCCTAGAGAACGTCACTCAAACATAGGCACGTGTACAGACGTCATTTGGTTACTACATGCAAAAGCGCCATTTTTGTATGGAGTGGCCGGGGTTTGGTAAAAGACTTGATTAGGTTTTTACAGGATCGTAAACACGCGAGTGATCCTATCCTAATGGAGTTGCACGCGTCGAAAAGGCTGCAAGTAATGCTTTCCATCAGGCAGGCTTTATGCTTGTTTGTAATATGTATACGTAGTATATATTGAAATAAAAGTAACTTTTTTATAAGACAATAATAATAATAATGCGTTCTTTATTTCGGCAAACATATACCTAAACTTTTCTAATATATAAAACTCGCGTGTCACAGTTTTAGTTACCATACTCCTCCGAAGCGAGTTGACCGATTTTGATGAAATTTTATATGTATATTCAGTAGATCTGAGAATAGGTTGTTATCTATTTTTTTCTACTAAAATAATCCTAGGAATAATTTATATGGCAAAACAACGTTTGCCGGGTCAGCTAGTAACATATAATAAATAAATAAATAGTTATGGGCAATTTACACAGCGCCATATAGTCCCAAATTAAGCGCAAAGCTTGTGTTATGGGTACTAGACAACTGATAAATGTACTTAAATACGTACATATTTTTTTGTAAATGTATACATAAAATACATAGAAAATGCCCAAACCAAGATAAACGGACATGTTCATGCACACAAATGTTTGTCTTGTGCGGGAATCGAACCCGCGATCTCGTAGTCAAAGTGGCCATTGCTAACCATTCCACCATCGAGCTCGTCAAATATTTAAATGCCGCCAATATTTTGTCCTCTCATAAAAAATAAAGTATGCTAAATTTATTCACCCAGTAACGTTTGATACGTAATAATTATTCAACCCTGGAGTTAGAGGGTAATGCATCCTGTTATCATCCGGAAGGAAACCAATATGATTACGGCCCAATTTACATATCTTGAATGAATGATATTCCCTGTGACTGAGAAACGGGCCGCAATTGCCCACGGCACTGGTCCCTAGAAAGTTCCATGAATATATCAGTGTGATTGCTTTGACACTATATAAAGTGTCACAAAATTACCCAACAAAGTGTAGTACACGAAAATAGAGAATACTCGTTATGGGTACGTAGTACTATTACTTATACTGTGTTATGGGTACCAGATTCAAATAGAAAAAAAAAATCTGCTGTTCCATTTTTCATGTGGTTAAGGTGATTTTGTTCGTGATTTCGTAATGGTCCCTAAAGTAAAATTTATGTTTTGCCATGCATGGACACTAGGTCCCAAATTTGAAGGGTTAATATTGTTACATACCTTCTGTTTGTAAATGATTTATCTATTTATCTTATTCGTATGTGGCTGTTGTCATAAACCCTTATTCATCCACTCAATCGCAGGGGTTTATAGTATACTCTACCACGCTGCTCAACTGCGGATTGACGGAGGCTAAAGACATGACTTAGTTTAACTGTTGTCTAATGACAATAAAGTTATTATATACAAATTTAACATTGAAACGATGACATCTGCAGTAGTATAGAACTGTGTCGCAGATATCAACGCTCTCCTCCGAATACAATTCAAACACAAAAGTGAGCACTATAGTCTATAACATAATTATTGTAACTACATTTATTTCAAAAAAAGAACAAAAATAAACCTAATCTTCTTTAGGAAAGGGAGATGTAGGGGAGTAATATGTTGTGTGTTTCGTGTGCGTGCGTGTGTTCGTGTGTATGTGTGTGTGTCGTGTGTGCATTTGTGTATTTGCGTTTGAGTGTGTGCGTTTGTGTGTTGTGTGTGTGGCTGCGTGTATGGATTATATCACTGTACTTTTAGAAATTATTTTGCGTTTATGCAAAACAAGAAAAGTTATGTGAATTGTAAAGCTTTTTGAGTCGTTTTAAAGTTAGTATTGTGTGTGATGATGGATGATCATTTCAATCAACAGTATTGTAACAGTGCTTATTCCTAGGTAATAAAGCCTTGATAATACATAAGAAATCTACACAACTTCGCCGATCCTATTTAAAACTTTACAATACCTATTTTGACGAGCCTCATTACATCGCATAATTGGCTGTACGAAATTTCTTAAAGTAAAAGGAAAATATACTCCCACTTAACCATGTTCGAAATAAAGTTCATACTAAACAAACAAATGTTATAAAAGCCATAATAAAATTCCTTGTTATTTTTGCCGTTCTACACGTGAATGTTTCAAACATTCCTTGCTGTCGTATAAGAGTTGCAATGTCAATAAACATGACAGAGGATACGAAACGAACCGACTTTTGAAGATATCAATTCTAGCAAAGTTTACGTCGGTTCTGTTTCCAGTCGGCTCTATCTGAAGTGAAGTGGTGCGAGAAATTCAAAATTCTATTTGTGGTTGGGAATAATGTAGTGAATTATTAGTAAAGATAAAACAGCATCAAGCTTGATTTAATCACGACTGTACCGTTTTGAGTATCTAAGAGGATTAGGCAGCGTTCTCCATAAATGATTTCTCCTATTTTCTCACTAGATTTTAGCTCTAGATTCTTATTTTTCTCATAAATCATATTATATATAGCCACTTTAAACATATTTTTATGCTTTTGTTCAAAAGTTATGAGCTAATTAAATTATTCCATAAACACTGTCATGTCACAATGTCGGACATTTTGCCGATAAACACACTATCGGCAAAGATTTTTTTTTTAAATATCAAACCACACCCATAGTATAATTTCTTAGTGATATCAAGAGTATCTTTAACCGAGCTCAGTAATGTAAATATATATAATAAGATCTAAACTAAGAAAGCCTAAAGTTAAAACAATACCGTAATTAAATCTCGATACTGAAACCGTTTCTTTCTGTAGACTACTTGGAAGTTGATCAATTGGTTTATGTAATAATGAAAAATAAATATTTCTGGACAATTTACACAGCGCCATCTAGTCCCAAATTAAGCACAAAGCTTGTGCTATGGGTACTAGACAACTGATAAATGTACTTAAATACATTTTTTTTTGTAAATATATACTTATAAATGTATTATAAGTATATATTTAAAACACCCAGACCAACACAAACAGACATGTTCATGCACACAAATGTTTGTCTTGTGCGGGAATCAAACCCGCGACCTGGGAGTCAAAGTGGCCATTTCTAACCAGTCGACCACCGAGCTCGTCAAAATCATAATGGGATGTTGTTAACTTGAAAATTTTTCCATAAACCAATTAGTTAAGTCCACGTAGTGATCGCATATTTATCCGAGCCAAAAGCACCGAAAGTCAATAAGGTCTCGCACAGGTATCCATGCCGAAAGAACTGGCCGAGCCGAAAGAACCGACTGAGCCGAAAGAACCGACCTAGCCGAAAGAACCGACCGAGCCGAAAAAACTGACCAGACTAACTGACAAACTTATTATGTTTGTCTACTAATTAGTACTAAAGTAAAATTCAAAGAACTATTTCCATTTTCTGAACAAACGATCAAGAAAAACTGTGACAGTAGAACAAAGTTGCATTATATTTTAGTTAAAACCTTCATTGATCAAACTAAAGATCACAAAAACACATTGTAATTTACTCAGGGTCATTTATTAGTTAGTCTGACACCCCTATAATTCCCCAACCCACATAAAAAACCCTACCAAAATACGTAGACTCATTGTGTCAACATTTTGTGGCTCTCTGACGACCACGTAAATGGCTTGGTTATGTCACAGTAAAGTCATATGCCTTTGCACGAACATTTTACTTACACGCTCACTTTAAAATATGTAACTATAAATTACGTCCTAGCACAAATTCAGCATCTAAAAGTTGTAACAAAAAATGTAACTGCAACGTGCTTCTCATGGAAATATATTTTTTCATGTACATACAAAATGAATTATTATTTATCGTAACTTGCGGAGAATTTCTTTAGTACCCATTTTTTTTTTTACTATGAAAACACACGTAATAGTTAGATATAATACTTTTATTTTACGTACATAGGTAATTCACCAACCTTAAAAAACACATAGAATATTATCCAATTATGTTATAAATACTGTCTGATGCAATTTAGTATGCCATATCTTATGGCATACTAAATTGCATCAGACAACGGATCCTGTCCCCTGTGTAAGAGAGTATCGCTATCCTTATCATCTCGACTCTTTAATATATTTGCTATCTCTTTCCGTTACTGAGTGCGTAATCGGCGCAATGGCGTCTTTCTAAATATCAAATTAACCTAAAATACGCGTTAACATCAAATATTATTGTGTACTTTCGTGTGATATGTGATCTCTTGGCCTTTAATTATTTTATCAACGTACACTATAATTACGCATTATGCATTTTTGAAATACAGAAAATGGCATTTTTACTTGTTTCAATCAATTGCCACAAATGGTAAACTCGTCGGCTTGCTTGCGCGAACTAATTGCAAAATAAGACAGTTAGTTCACTTTACGGGTGGCATTTTATTTTATTTTAGTGGCATATCTAGTGAACTACCAAAATTACATACGTTTACATCAGACGAGCGGGCCGTATGGTTGTTTGGCCGTCGACGAAAATCTGGACAATCTGCTAGTGATTTGCTGTTACGCGAGTCGTATCGATTACGGTAACTGTTTTCGTTTAAACAGTTCGTAAGGTCATTTAACGCCTTTGGCATAAACAAATATGAACCTCGCTGCTGGGAAACATATCTCCCCGCAATATGTATACCGTAGGTACCTATCCCTGTTTTATGTCAAGTAATTAACACTATTTAATTTCATTTAAATCCTTAGTATTCTGGCATGAAGTGCTCACAGTGAGCTATTTTTTAGTTTTATATATGTATAAGGACGTCACAGTAATATAACTATGGGTGAAAGAATTACTTCGATAGCATAAAAACTTTTCGAGATATGATAACTTGAAATCACAATTTTGGCCTATCCCGACAACACTCCAAAAAGGTACCTAGATTATACGTCTCGTCATACATATTCAGGTTACATAGCTAGCAAATTTATAGTATTTTATTGTTTCTGCAACGGAAATATTTTTTAAATTTTATCCTTTTAAAATGGACCCTCCCCAACCCGTTTGGCCAGCGTAGGAAGTGTAGGCCAAATCCTCCTTCCGCCTAGGACGGACGAGAGAGGGTCGTGCTCCTGTAGTGGAGACTAAAATGGTCCTGATGATGAATGAATGATGAAATTGGACTTTCCCACCAAAACTTTGATCGATCATAATACAAATCGGACGTAAAATTATAAAATGAAGGACCACAGATCCTTCTAGTTTTGTGTATTTTACGATATAGTTCAATATTTACGCATACAATATGAGAAAATTGTTATATACCCTATTACTATAAACCGACTCATCCTTAGAACAGAGTCCGATGTGATCATGGAACAAAAACGTGCTAGCTAGAATATGAATTCATCAGACATTAATATGATATAAGAAAAAAAAACATAATAATTTATGTTTTTAGAATTTTCTTATACCTATCGTTTATCTCCCGATATTTAGAATCAAATAACGTTCAATCTGACATTAGCTCCTTAAAACACACGAAAGTGAACTACCGACAATATAGATCGAACTTTTTTCTGTTATGTTCTTTATGAGTCGAAACAAATAATAGATTAATAGAATATGCTTTATTTGCATAATACAAATTAGAAGTATTAAATGGAACGCTTTTGTTGTTGTTAATTATGTCAGGTCAACCCTTATTCATCCCACTGCTGGGATACAGACTCGGTTTAACGACTGTCAACAACTGCCGAGATCGACGGCTTAATGTACCCTCTGAAGCACGGAAGAGCTCGAAATAAATCAACCCATCCATGAACAGGCTACGGTCGACGTTGCTTAACTTGCGTATTCGATGACATGCGTAACAACGCCATTGAACTCCTCATTAATCAGTAAAGGTGATCTCGTAAATTCGGACATTTAATCATAGACATTTTGATAATAAAAGATTTAAGAATGGCTGAAAAAAAATATAGCTCAGCAACTTTAAAAAATTCGTTCGAAAAAAGTAGATACCAATAAGGTACCAATTTCATTTTTTTTACGATGTATATACCATAAATTTTATAAAGGCAGAAACATTATAAAGATATTTTCACTTAGATAATGCATTGACCATTTTTTTTTAGCCTATTTTTTATTTCTCTAATGTACTTAGAAAACTTAACTGTGCCAAACATTTAATAACTTTTATCCCATACGTACAACTTAATAACTTTAATATGTCGGAGCGGTTAGAAAATTTAATCCACAGTTCTATTTCTTATTTCTAATTATATAAATACTATCACACACGAATATCATCTGCAAACAAATACGGACAACATCTAACTTTTAAATTGAAATGGACTTGGATTAACTATTAATTTATTCTATGGGTCGTGACCTTTGTCATGTCAAAAATGTTTTACAACAACAATAAACTTACAGCATACCGTGAAATATGAAAGACGTAAATGGTAAAAAAATATTGCAAGATATAAAACAGTACCTATCTAATTTACTTTTACGTTCGCCATAAAAAGCTCGAGCGAGCTAAAATTGAAAAATAATTATTTGCACTGCAAAATATTTACCGTACCGTATAGCCATCAAAAATATAATTAATATAATTGGTTTAATAATAAATATAACGAACCTGATAATTAACAGTGAAATAAAAAAGAACTTACCTGATTATTCTGGATCACTTGCAAAAAAGAAAATAAAAACTTCTTTCTAATTTAAATAAATAATAGCATCCTCGATTTCTAACAAACACGAAAAAGTCCCGTTATATTTTTATTACCAATTTAAATATCGAACTGTTTGTTTTTAAATAAATGGCAAAGATATCGTGTTTCGAATGTTGCGTTCGAAAGTACGCTTCGCGCGAGCTTCGACCAGTAAAGGCGGCAACACACTGTGGTCTATGAGAGCGGCAGGCTGCGAGCGTACCCCCTCCGGCTATCACTCTACTTTCGGTTATTCTCTCGCCTCCCTCGAGACCAAGACCGATTTATCACAGCTATCTGTGTTAGCTCCCAGACAATCCAGACTCAACTTGCGGCGTGACTTTGATTCTTTCTTATACAAATCCTTACCACTATTCGGCGAAACGTCAGTGACCGTGTAATGTCAGTGGTAATGAATGTAATGGCTGACACAAATTGTCTTATACCAAAAATGGTGGTTTAGTTAATTTTACATCAACAGTTATGAAAATAAACGACCTTACCTTATCAGATTTATTTTTAGTTTTGACTGTAATCTCGATGACTTATTAGCTTTCAACACGGTTAAGTACGATTTATACTTACTGGCAGTTTCTTATCTTACATAAATAAAAATCCCATGTCATGATGTTTGTCCGCGAAAAACTCCGTACCTATTTAACCGATCTTAATGAAATTTTACCTTAAAACTAAGAATCTTTAAAATAAGATAGTTTTTATCTAATTCATATCAATTAAAAAAAGGGATGAAGATTACGCGATATATATATATAACGAGATTATTTTACGAGTCTCCCAAACCTACCTATTACCTTTTATAGACTGTTAGGACAATGAACTGAAAATCTTCACCCGAGAACAAAACACAAAGGCAGGAACAATAAATACAAATAATTGTAAGGAATCAAATTACAACAAGAAATACTTTTTGTAAGATTTTAATCAACAATAATAAAAGTTCCGTCGTCTGTAGAAATACTTCCAAGATATTATTACAATGGATGTTAATTAATTCCGAATATGTTATGTGTTTTAACTTAAACAGTTACATAAAGGCGTTGACCTTGTGCAAAAAACAATACGCAGAGAAGATTTGACTCTCGAGAAAGAATGATAGCACTTTAGACATGTCTATTATTCAAAATAAAACAGATGGCCAAAAGTGAAATTGACTTGCATAATCAAAAGATTCATCATTAATAGTTCATCAATAAACAATCGATGGAGTTACGATCAACAAATATTAAAAAGTATTCATTTGAAAAAAAAAACAAATTAATTAATTTTGAACTAAATTACAACACACAATTTTTAATTTTTAATTAAATCCGAGTTTTCGAGTTGTATTAGATAATTATTTTTATGAAGACTAATAATAATAATATTTTCTTTTTTTGCATATTACTAGTCATTAAACTGACATTGATTTTGATGTTTTTTAATTATAAAATATTGCTCTAGATAACCAGAAATGTCATCGCCTTTGCGCCGAATTTTCGAAATTTGGCTATTTTAACTATTTTTTTTTACCTAATTTATATGAAACAAATAAAAACTTACTAGTTTATTCAGTTAAAGACTTTTTAAACAATGTCTATTTATGAAGTGTATTTTTACGAAGTGTTCCCTATGTCAATAAAGTTTAACAATGTCTACATACGTAGGTCACACTAAAAGTTTTGCGTAACTTAGAAAAACAACATGTTATAACCAAAGTATTATGTTTATTGCTTTTCAAAATACTCTCCTTTACATTTTAAACATTTTTTCATGCGATCGAACCATTTTTTAAAACTGGAGGACCACAGATCTGAAGTCATGTTTTCTACGTGCTGATTGAACGTGCCTCTTCGGAGTTGGTAAAAGTGAAACCTCTCATCAAATCTTTGATTTTGGGGAAAATACAGAAATCACAAGGTGCTAGGTCGGGGCTATTTGCAGAATGGGTGACCAGTTGTACTTTTTCGGAAGCTAAAAATGACTTTGTTTTGTTGGCCGTGTGTGAAGAAGCATTGTCATGATGTAGGAGAACGCGGCTTTTTGGTCGTCTTTCGCGAACTTTTTCTAACACCCTGGGTAAACTAATGATAGAATATCACTCAGCATTAACACTCTTTTGATCTTCAAGTGAAATTGTGCAGATGGGACCCGTAGCTGAGAAAAAAAATCGCGATCATTTTTGTACCAACGTTTCTCGCCTGCCTCACTTTTGTTGGCCTGTTCTCATTTCCAAACACCCATTCACAAGATTGCTGTTTTTTTTCCGGTTCAAAACAATAAATCCACGTTTCGTCTCCTGTGACAATGTCATAAACAGCATTAGAATGTCCGTGGACGTACTTCAGTAGCATCTGTGAGCACCATTCCACGCGAGCCCGCTTCTGCTCAGCTGTCAGTTCATGAGGGATCCAACGACAACAAAGTTTCCGAAGTTTTAATTCTTCGTGTAAATTTTTCTGAATTTGGCTCATACCAATCCCCAATAGTCCTTGAATTGTCTCATAGGTAATCCGCGGGTTTGCTTCAATTAGCCGCTTAACAGTAGCCACATTATTTTCGTTGACGGCAGTTGAAGGCCGCCCTTCACGAAATTCGTCATGTAAAGAAACCCGACCTCTCTCAATTTCAGCAAACCATCGCCTCACGGTGCTTAAACAAGGTGCTTCTCTCCCAAAAGCATTTTGAAGACGAGCGGCACAGTCTTGCGAAGAGAGAGAACTTTTAAAATCATAAAAAATCATCGCTCTAAAAGCTTTTCGACTTAATTCCATTTTCGTTGCGTACGTAGAACTTTGATTAGTGATAAAAAACAATTGACAAATGATTTCCCGCCAATTTTTTTTTTATTACTAAGAAGGTTCCAAGTCGTTTCAAAAAATATAACATTCCAAATTAAAATAGTTCCGATTAGCTAGAAGTGCAAAACTTTTAGTGTGCCCCATGTATAACAACGAGGCCATTATTTGAAATTCCATTATTTCAAATTCGAGAAAACTGTTGTTAAATCGAGGTAGATTCCAAATTACTGTATCTATCTACATATATATATAAAAATATAATCTATATGTATAATTATATATATATAAATGTATCCCTATTACCCTTGGTCTAGGCATCGCACGTGAACTGTGGACTGATGCTGGACCGATTTCGTTATTTATTAGGGTTCCGTAGCCAATGGCAAAAAACGGAACCCTTATGGATTCGTCATGTCTGTCTGTCTGTCCGTCCGTATGATGCGCTGTCCGTATGATGCCTGATCGCTAAATTCGCCTTTTGTTATTAATGTATCTTGGTCCGATGGTTACAATACCTCAAGTTGACTCAATAGTTTCGGGTTCGCGCCCAATCGACTACTCGTCGTTTTAAGACTTTTTGTGACAATATTTCAAGTTTGTATGTTGTCATAGACATCACAAGAAATTTTGAGATCAACCCTCTTGGATAAATAAAAATTAAGAATTAAACGATTTGTGGCACATGTCATTACGACACAAGTAGTGATGGGAATAAAGCAGTAAACAGATTCCTACGACACATCGATTAATCAAATCAAAAGGTTCATAATATAGACAATGGAGAACAAATCGAATAAAGAAAAAAAGACTTCCCGTAAAATGCAAATTGTATGCGATAAATGTAAGGGTGTAAGAGACGAAAGAGATACACTTTTATGCTCCCAATGCAAAAAAAGATACGACTTTGATTGCATTGGATACTCGGAAAAGTTATATAGATTGATGTTACCAGAAAAGAAGCAGTCTTGGAAGTGTAAAGTATGTATACAAAAGTATAGAAGCCCAAATAGCTATAATATCACAAGTATCACGACAACGACAAACTGTGAAGATTCAAATATCACACTAAGAAACAAGCCAACTCCACCAATCAGCCATGGGCTCCCTGTAACAACTACATCATCCCAGAAATGCAGTAAAGATGTAATAGCCTCCGGCTCTTTAGGACACACCGAATGTCATTTACTTGATGATTGTTCAATGGATGGTCTCTCGAAAAGTGTAGATTTATCTTCTATAGATATATCAGACTTAGAAGAACTTAGGGAGCAAAATATAGAACTAACATCAAATCTCCTGAGCACACAAAATGAACTGGAAAAGACCATAATAGAAAATAATGACTTAAAGAGACAAATAACCAAACTAAATAAAGATATGAAACTTTTAAAAGATATCTGTCGAACTCCACTACCAGCAAACTTGACCAAGAAGAGCCCAAAACCTAGATGTAGCTTAACTGTCTATGATCTCACATCAACGTTCACTCCGCCTAGAAGTAAAAAATCAGGGCGATTGAATTCTTCTCCGTTCATTGGGAAATGTTTGTCTGATGATGTACAGCCTATAACAGCGTTGAAAGACAAAATTAAATGTTTACAGGAACAGTTACATATCGCTGAAGAGGAAATATCAAGTTTAAATAAACAACTACTGGAGCTCGAAACTAAGATTTCAAATAATTTTAGTGACCCCTCTTCATCTTTAAGTGATGGAACTGCACATAACGATGATAGACACACTAAGAACTCGTCAACCTCGCCAAATATTATAATCCTAGGTACTCAGCAGTGCACTGGTCTGGCGGCGACTCTAATTAATTCCAGAATAGACAGCAAATATGAGAAGTATCAAGTATCGGCATTTATTAAGCCTAACGCTTCTACTATAGAAGTTCTCAAAATGTGTCAAAATCTAAAATTAAATGCAAATGACAAAATTATATTATGCATTGGGGAAAACGATTATGACCCCATAACTACTACTCTTGAATTGTATACTGTATTAAGGCTACTCCAGAATCATACTGTAATTGTAATGAATGTGATTGAATGTAAACATATGAACCCTACAATGTTAAATACCCAGCTAGAATTGATCTGCAGTAAATTCTCAAATTGCCATTTCCTAAAGAATAAATTCTACTATTATAACATACTACATGATATTTGCTACAGTTTGAATATGCTTATAGATTCATTGGATTACAAACGTGATTACCTGAACTTTAATGCAATTAAAAAACACCTGCGTAAATTAAATGAACTTAAAAAAAAACAGATTAGTATTCAAGTAAAACCACTAAATAATCCATATCGAGCAACATATTGCCTAAAACAGAAATCAATTCTAGAATATTATCACCCAGTTGTAAATATGAAAAATAATGATTCCAAAAATAACTTTTTTCGTGGTTAGAAACAACAGTAACATTGAACCTATCTCAAAGCCTAACGAATTATTTCGAGTATTGCATCAAAATATAGCGGGCCTGCTATCAAAACGAGACATATTAGAAATTGCCATTGACGAACTGATAGATAAATGCAAAGAACCTGACGTATTATGTTTCTCGGAGACCTTCATAAAATCGGGAGAAGAAAAAAATGTAATACTTAGTAATTACATGATGGGGACAAGTTACTGTAGGAAAACTAAAAGGGGGGGTACTTGCGTTCTTCTTAAAAAAGGCTTAGCATATAAGGAAATAACCTGGATTAAGAAACATGCATTACTAAACATATTCGAGTGCTGTGCTATTGAGGTATCTGAATATAATTTGATGATACTGTGTGTTTATAATTCGTACAATAGGTTGGCCAACAGTTTTTTGAGTAAATTGGAAAGTGTATTACACGAACTCGCTCAGAAATATCCAAACAAAAAAATTATCGTTACCGGCGACTTCAATATCAACACCCTAGTAGATTCTGTAGCATCGCGGTACTTACATGACATAGCAAAAAACTTTAATCTAATCATTCATATAAACCAACCAACAAGAGGAAATAATTGTATCGATCATATACTTAGTAACATAAAGAATGGATCAGGCGAAATACTACCATTACAGTTATCTGACCACAATTCCGCGCAGCTATTGTCGTTTCCGATCCAAAACAAGTCAACAATAAAATACTGGTTCATCTATAAAAGAGACGTCAGTGTTGAAAACCAAATGAAATTTCGCAATCACCTACAATCACTAACTTTTGACGACGTCTATCAGGAAAGAGACTTAAATAAAGCATTCAACAAGTTTCACGAACTGCTTTGCTTATTTTACGAATTATGTTTTCCTAGAATTAAAATTAAAATTTGCAATAAGCCCAAAAAGCCTAAGTGGATCACTAAAGGTTTAAGAATATCTAGCAGAGTAAAGCGGACACTTCGCTTTAAATACTATACAAACAAAACCGATCATGATAAATTTGCTTATTGTAATTATTCAAAAATATTAAAGAAATGCATGTATAACGCTCAAAAAAATCATAATAATGAATGGTTGCAACATAGCCAAAATATCTGTAGAGACTCGTGGAAGATTATAAAGTGTGAATCCGAAAATCAGACACAAATTCAGGACATCTCTCGAATGCAATTTGACGGTAATACAATAACTGACGCAACTAAAATAGCTTTAAATTTTAATAATTATTTCATTAATTTGACTAATAATTTATTTGTATATGATCGTAAAACGAAACAAACGACATTGTCACAAATAGATGCAATCTCGAATTCCTTCTTTCTGGAACCAGTTAGCGTAAATGAGATTTGTAATATTATACAATCTATAAATAATTCAAACGCTTGTGGATACGATGACATTTCAACGAGAATATTAAAATATTGTAAAACTGAACTTGCCCCTGTTCTAACTTACTTAACGAATTTATCCTTTGAAACTGGACACTTCCCGGATACTCTCAAATTACTGATAGTAAAACCTACCCATAAAGCAGGAGATAAAGAAAGTCCAAATAATTATCGTCCTATAACATTAATTCCAGTCCTGTCGAAAATACTAGAAAAAGGCATGCACGAAAGATTAATGAAATTTTGTCTCAAGTTTAAGCTGATTAAACCTGAGCAAAATGGTTTCCAGAAAGGAAAATCCACCACACTCGCTTGTTTCAAGTTAGTTCACGAAATTATTCGTAGCCTTGATGGAGGTCAACAGACTACCGTACTTTTCTTTGACATGTCGAAGGCATTTGACTTTGTAGTTCATGACGTGTTGCTCGATAAATTAGAAAGGTATGGCATACGAGGAAACTCGCTTTCGTGGTTTAAGACATACCTGGCGAACAGACGCCAGTGTGTTGAAATAAAGCGGTTAAATAAGAACAGAGTGGTGACACCTCACCGCTCTAGCTATAAATTAAATAAATATGGTGTTCCGCAAGGAAGTGTATTAGGTCCTTTATTATTCTTGCTGTATATAAATGACTTGCCGAGTGTAACTAGGCATCAATGTATTATGTTCGCTGATGACATTTCTATTATTATTAAATCTAATCCTAATAATTTTGATGAAAATATTTATGAAAATGACATTATTAATACTATTGACAATGTAATTGACTGGCTTAGCAATAATAATTTGCAAGTTAACTTATCGAAAACAAAATATGTGCAATTTAATATTAAAGGACGTAAAAAAGTTAAGTTAAACATAGAGTATAATGGAACAACAATAGAACATACAAATAATATCCCGTTTCTGGGTATATTACTAAATGATACTTTAAATTTTACTACTCATGTTAATAAAGTATGCAGTAAAATAAATAGATTCGTATACGTTCTACGACGATTGACGAAAATAACTTCACTGAATGTTACACTGAGTGCATATTATGGTTATGTTGCCTCAAATATTATGTATGGTCTCCTTCTGTGGGGCAACAGCACAGATGTTAAGAAAATTCTAATAGCTCAAAAAAAATGTGTTCTGGCTATATGTTGTAAAGCACCATATGAAAGTTGTAAGCCTTTATTCCGTAAGCTGGGAATACTTACTGTGCCTGGAATGTATATTCTCGAAGTCTTTAAATTTGTTAAACAACATCCTCATCTCTTTAAAACGGCCAGAGAAGTACATCCTAGAAATACTAGAAATTCTAATAGACTTGCACTAGATTTTATTCCAAAAACGTCATTATTTACTAAAAGTTGTTACAGTATGTGCATTAGAGTTTACAATAAAATACCAGAAATGTATAAGACAGACCATTCGAGACTCATGTGTAAGAAGCTAAAACAGTGGCTTATAGCTTCCTGTTTTTATAGTGTGCATGAATTCTTAGATTCTTAAACCTAAAAGTTTTGCATGTTAATGTATGTTAGCAGAATAGAGTACTCACATATTATTATTTTAAGATCTGTTAACCTATTCTATGCAAATAAAATGATTTGATTTGATTTGATTTGATTTGATATGTCACAGCCACTTTTTTCCGAAACTATAAGAACTATTATACTGTTGAAACTTGGTAAATAGATGTATTCTGTGAACCGCATTAAGATTTTCACACAAAAATAGAAAAAAAAACAATAAATTTTGGGGGTTCCCCATACTTAGAACTGATAATCAAAAATTTTTTTTCATCAAACCCATACGTGGGGTATCTATGGATAGGTCTTCAAAAATGATATTGAGGTTTCTAATATAATTTTTTCTAAATTGAATAGTTCGCGAGAGACACTTCTAAAGTGGTAAAATGTCTGCGAATCAATATTAACAATCAATATTAATTGTTAAGGAGACAGGACAACGTCTGCCGGGTCAGCTAGTAAACAATATAATTATGTTCTTCCGTCCGAATTGAGAATTTTTAGAACATATACTCAAATATAGTGCATTACAGTGGAAGTATGTATACTTTCTGGAAAACGAAGGGAAATAGTTGAGTATTTTTTTTTTACAGAATCGATATTTCAGATACGGTCCTTTAACTATAAGGGATAACTGTAATCAGAATTCCTAAAGGTAGGGAGCTTTTTATACTACATCGGGTTACCGTAGCCATAGAAACCTTCGGAACATGAAATATCTCTCACGCGCTGCCACACTCGCTTTAAACGTAACAACTACTTCCTTCCTAGTGACCTCACTCACTCGCAGGAACACAACAACCATCAAGTGCATTGTTATTAGATTGCGGTATTCTGTTAGGTGGAGGAATTACCCCAGTCGGACAGCTTACAAAATCAGGTGAGGTTGACTTTGGTTCAAATATTTTGATGAAACACTTACACCCCAACCAACAAAACAATTTTAGAAAATATTTAATTAGAATTGTCACAAAGAGGAAAAATATTGGACAAAATTCCAGTCCAGGAAACGTTAGCAATCACGCGAAATAAATTAAGAAATATAAACCTTTTAAAAATAAACAACAGGACGACCAGAACGTTTTTATTTTAGAAAGTTAAACTAAATTTACATTTAAAAAAAAAGTCCTCGCTTTATCAGTAATATCTATAATATCTGTATATTAAAGGTTATTTGAGCTCTATTGATTTTCATCAAACAAACAGACAAATGCGTAGACAAAGCTTTCTTAGACCCCACTTCTAGGGGCAGTCAAGAGTTAAAATTATCTAGCAATATTTTACTTGTCCGGATTAGCTCGGCAAATCCTGCTTGCAAGACCTGGCGTATCTTATCGTTGTCCTAAATTTCACACAAATTCCTTTTATCGCCTAGAGCAGGATTTCCCAAACCTTTTGTCCGGATTCGATTATACATGCTTACCCCTTTCGATGTCCACGAAAGTCATGTACAGTTACTTGCTTAAGTCAATATTCACTAAAATCAATCAATAGTTATAAAGCTTTTAACTACTACTAATACTACTACTACTAACAATTTTCATTACTACTTGGCAGGTGCAAGCCATTTTCGCTAATCTAATTGCATTTTTGTACGTGACCGTCTGTCATGCCCACCGAACACAAAAAACAGGTCATGCCCACTACATCTTCTAAGCGCCATGATAATATATGATGCTGCGCTGCGCATAACGAAGCCCAGGATCATATAGAGGTATAACGTTGTGTGAGTGCAGTCTATTTTCAACTTAGTGTACTGCATTGCCTATGTGCTGTGTCTTAAACTATTGAACAAGGTGAGTGCTATACTCGATACTATCATACTATACAATTCTAACAGGAAAAAAGTATTACAACTTAAACATCTCAAGATTTCTATTTACTACGATTCACGTTCCAATACACGTACTTGTTAGTTAATGAACACAAACCGCATAATAGAATCACGGCCCAATTTCTTGGTCGAGTGTTGCTATTGTTGCGTTCAAAGGAACGTACGACGGACGGACGAAAGTAAATTTCTACTGATAGCTAAGCCCGAATACATCATAAATGACTCGCCTCACTTCAAGTACATTTGTATGGACCTTAGCTCAGTGCAGTATGACGATAAATTTATCAGTATGCAATTCAATTGCATATATCATACATTGTATGTCCATTTCGGAAATAGAATAAAGTTACATAAAGTAACATAGCAATGTATATGGTTAAAAAAGTCAAATGCATTTGGTACTTGTGTTCGAAGAGTTTTCATGGTAGATGGATGGACTCGACATCTAAGTTGAAACCATCGACAGTGATGTCCACTTGAGCTTGACAATGTAGTGCATAATATAAATGTGAGTTCATTCTCACTAATGACTATCCTGAACTTTTATGGAGAGGCTCTTTAAGTATGAAGTTGTCAAGTTATACAGAAATGCATCCTGCGTGCCTAATGAGACTTAAAAAGAATTATATGTGTTATGGCATCTTGAATAACCAGTTTAGACATTTTTTTATTCCATACACTTGTGATATTATAGATAAAATTATTTAGTTGGAGCGGCTACAGAACTTGTGTATTAAATATGTCTTCGGATTACGGAAATATGACCACATCTCACGATTTCGCAAGCAGCTATTTGCTTCTAATTGGGCTTCGGAGAGACTTTCTTATACTCACTCTGCTTTTGAATGTCCTGTGTTAATTCATCGACTCCCTTAAATCTTCGGGAATATTTTCCTGACGTTGATGGTCCTCTGCGCTGTTCGAGGACTCTGATTTTGGATATACCTATTCAAAATACCAACGGTTATACAAATTCATTTACAGTAAGGGCGACAAAAATATAGAACGCTCTGTCAATTGATTTTTCGACAACTGTTACATTACGTTCTTACACATCACGACTAAAAACATTTTTATTGGTGAGACTTGTATACGCAAAAATAGATTCTAAAGATAGTAGTGAGCCCCCTGAATAGTTGTCACTCCAAATGGTAGTGGGGTTTTACACTGAACTTCTAACGCTTCCCCAAAAGCCAATACTAAAATTATCGCTTTCAACATACACATGATGACAATCGTATAATATATTTATATAATATATTTTATAATAATCCCAATAAAATATATGAAAACTCTACCACAGACTAAATAAAATAACGATCCAGTCTCTTCATACGAACACTCCGCGCCGTTAATGGCTGCTAACACGCTGCTAAGTACTACATAAATGAATATTAAATTACACAGTCTTAGTGTGTACTATGCATTCTAGATAACTGATAAACATACTTTTTTTTATATTAATACTTAGATAAACACCTGGAGCAAACAACAAACTAACACGTTTAAGCACTCAGATGTGTCTTGTACAGAGATCGAACCCACTACCCTCGGTGTCAAAGCAGCACTTACTAGCCATTCGACTTTCCGATTCGTCACCTTAATGATACTCTACCACTTGACCAATCGACTATTGGGTCTATAGTATCATCACCATTGGCTTGTTCTTTTCCCATTATTTGGTGTCGGCGCAGTCTTTTCTCCCTAAGCCGTCATATCTACAGTTACTCCTCTCTTACCCATATCATCTCTCACACAATCCTCCTCCTCCTTTTTGGTCTTCCACTCTCATTATATCCATTCGCATCAAATTCATTGTCCTCTTTGTCACATGTCTTTCAACTCTCCGCATTACATGTCTATGCCTTGGAAATCTATGCTGCTTAGTTAGTCATACTGATAATAAGGTATGTAATAAAGTTCATCGACCCATCGTCACAACAGTTCCAGTTTGCGGTCACTACAGTTACCACTCGAGTCTAGAATAAATAAAAGCCTAAAAAATAATTTGAATTGTCCATAATCAAGTCTAAACAACAGTTCTCAGACGTATAAAAAGTTCCCGTTCACCGCAAATTATGCGCCCTTCATCTAAAATTTAAAACGGACGAGAACTAATTGTTAGTAGACCGTGAATTTAGTCAGGAGTTTAAGTCAAGAATGACAGCATTTACAACGAGCCTGTAGTTGAATAATTAATCAGTATCAAGAGGTTATCTATTATCTGGGGCCGTACCGCCTTTATTGCAGTCCATTGTGATCTATATTCCGATAGAATTGATTCGAAAAATAAGATAGGTCTACGTACGAATAAATTTCTTGCGTTTCATGGTACGAACCCACTACTTTATGTTTACCTCCTATATGTCCTCATTTTATGTCTATATTACCTCCGAGAAGATATCTGTTGTCGATACCTCATTAATGGGCCTGTCTATTACGTGGCTGCGCATAGATTTTGAGGATCATGTCCGCATTTACGCATGCCTTTACAGGTCCCATAATGGTAACACTGACACAACTTGATTCTTTGGGTACTTGCAACAGACAACTGATAGAATCATTGAGCAGTAGCCTCCGCAAAGGTTTTTTTTTTTTTTTTTTATACTACGTCGGGTGGCAGACAAGCATACGACCCGCCTGATGTGAAGCGGTTACCATAACCATATTAACGCTCGCAACATAAAATATCGCTCGCGCGCCGCCACCCCCGCTGCCATCGCAGTATCTCCTTCCTTTCTGGTGACCTCACTCACTCGCATTAACACAACAGCCCTCAAGGGAACCGTTATTTGGCTGCGGTATTCTGTGAGGTGGAGGTACGAGTATATTCCCCAGTCGGGTAGCTTACAATTACGCTCTCTACCTCTCTTTTCGCCAGAGCTTCGTTTGTTAGTCAGCAGGGTGCACCGCGTGCAGGTGAAGTTGGCTTTGGTTCTAAGATGTTGATGAACCACTTACACCCCGACCCCGAGGTAGTAGTTTTAGGAGATATCATTGCCCACCACGCCGAGTGGCTTAGTACTCAGTCTACTTATTATGGGGAGGTCTACTCTTTAGGAATTTGCTCTGGCTTATTGCTTCTCAGAATTGGTTAATACTCCTAAAACACCAGACATCGAAAGCCATCATACTAGCTCTTTGCTGAACTGATTACACGTCCGGATGGACATAATATCTAGTAAAACGCCTCTTGGCTCTTCGGACTACTATCTCATCAGGACGCAAGTGCCCTTTGCTGAACGCGACTCACCCCGGCCAGCTGGATGGCGGCGCATGTGGCACTATAAGTCAGCTGACTGGGATGGATTGCGCGAATTATACGTATCATATCCATGGAAGCCGCTTTGCTTTGAGCCAGAAGACGTTGATTCCTGTACAACTGCAGTGGCTGACTAGTCAAATCTTAACTGACATGGATTGTTAGATTCGCAATCACCGTGTAGCCACTGCGGATAAGCTCAATCAGTATTTTAAAGAAGCTGACTGAATATCGTCGGAAATTCGACGAGAGGGGGAGGATAACATGATCCTTGCCAACGGTTCATAGACCAATCGACTCTTGGTAAACGGTTTCAGATTAATTTTGTGAACTACATTAATGACTTTTTTTAATTTTCTTCGGGAACCCTAAATATTTCCAGGATAAAAAGCATACTAATGAGCACCGCTGAAAACTTTTTGTCTTTCATTGGAAATCTTATTATAATCGGATTAGCCACTCCGAAGATAACTACGGACAGACTTAAATTGTATTTATACTTAGTAGACATTATTAAATTTACACAAGTGCACTCTCTTGTGAAATCTTCCCTAGACTGCCTGTTAACTTAAAACATAAATCGTATTCTGATAAAACTGCATTTCAGCTATACAGGACTGAATCAAAATTAATTAATAGTACCTTCCTATCTTTTGTAATATCTAGTTGATTAGCTTCGTTATTTTAGCACCGGCTTTTATCGATCGTTTATCGCCGCTTCCTCCAATGTCTTTCTTGCCGTAAAAGCAATTCGATTCATCATCATCGTCATTATCAGCATGTATCTATCCGCTGCTGTATATAGATTCATCCTAATGCATTCCACCATATACGATCCTCCTATTCCCGCATCCATCCGCTTCCAACCGCCTTTTTTATTTCCTCAGTCTATATAGGGGGGCGGGAGCAATTCGATCCAAAACAATTCGATTACAACATAAGAAATACTGAGCCATACCAGGAGATGAAGGTACTGTCAGTAAGAGCGATAAGTAACTACGACTGCGGATTGTAAATAAAACTTTCTCTGTAAATAAGTATTTTACAAAGCAAAAGCAAAAGGGGTTTCAAATATTTTTATTCTGCAGACTCCCTTTGCAGGTTATAAATTTTTGGAACGCGCATATAAAAAACATATGTTGATCTAGCAGATATCAAAATTTAATATTTTAATTAATATCTTTTATCTTTTAATTAAAATCTTTTAAATAATACTTAAATAATATCAAAAGCGTAGAGGTCAGTATGACTTTACAGGACACAGAACATACCCCATTAAAAGCATAGGAAAACGATTCAACGTAATTCGGCTCAAGACGGCGTCACATCGTCGGCAAAGGTTTTGGTCATTGGTCGGCTCTATATTGAGAATCATGATAGGGTGACGAACTACATCAATGCGCTTCAATTCGTGTAATGCATACCAGAATTTTAATTATAGAAAATAATGCTTATTTGTCAAATTTATTTCCATACCGTGCAAGATTTGATGAAGAAGTATTTTTTCTACGCCAAATACTTATGCGATTAGGCAATTTGGACCCCTTTTTTAAAGATTTTTCACACAGCGTCGACACTCGGTACAAATAGCGGTTGCTTGGCGGGTGAAGTTGACATGTAAGCGCGGTCAGTTAATTTTATAATCATTGCTTCAGGGCCTGAGGAACTTGTCTCCTAGAGAATCCTTATTTGGCTGCAGTACTTTTATACCAGTAAAGTCGCAAGCATTATATATACCCAAGCATATACGCAAGTTATATACAAGCATTCCTCAGGCCCGCTTGATGCAAAGCAGTTACCACAGCCTATGATATGCACGCAATAACCTCGGTATTACTCTGCATTGTAGATCCTGTTCAAACCTTTGTGTAGCCTTTTTGAAGAACCTTATACTACAGTCTTCCGCGTAAAACCTCGACATTCAAGAGAAATCCTCTTGGAACCATAATGTACGCGATCATTTCCATTTCAAAGTGTGGGGATGAATCCCCCGCTGGTGGCAACCCGCGCGATTGTAGAAGGAAGCCGTTGGCAAAACACATAACTCCTCTGAACACAGCCTAGAATCAGCCATAGAATCGGTAGAAAACACAAAGGGAGGGAAAGTCTCTCCTCCGAATTAAGGAACAAAATACAGGGAGTTAAGGGCTCAACAGCGTCCGTAACCTTGGCAGCACGTATATAGAACTATAATGTTTCCGCATTTTATCATCGTTAGATATATTTTAAGATACTGTAACATATAAAGTAACAACTGTAAATACTAATGAAGTGGAACATAACCATGAACATTATGTTGATTACATATCATTAAAGATATAATCTCGTTACGAGGAAACCGTCGCACACTTTATCCGGGGGAAAATAGAACTGTGCCAATTCAGTGTGTAGGTTAGTAAAACTACATATACTCGTGCACAAAAGAGTCCTTTTTGAATAAGATTTCACGATGTAAGAGCAGGTACCTCGTGGCAAGTTGACTTGTGACAACTCGTGAGGCCAACTTAGACTGAAAGTAGAGCTAACACCTTCGACATACCATTCGACAAATCTTTTTTTTTATACTACGTCTGGTGGCAGACAAGCATACGGCCCGCCTGATGTGAAGCGGTTACCGTAGCCATATTAACGCTCGCAACTTAAAATTTCGATCGCGCGCCGCAGCAACACAACAAGCCTCAAGGGAATTGTTATTTGGCTGCGGTATTCTGTGAGGTGGAGGTATATTCCCCAGTCGGGTAGCTTACAATTACGCTCCCTACGTGTCTTTTCGCCAGAGCTTCGTTTGTTAGCCAGCAGGGTGCACCGCGTGCAGGTGAAGTTAGCTTTGGTTCAAAGATGTTGAGTTCAGTTACAGCTCAAACGTGTTCTCTAGTGAGGCTCTGACAACATCGAGGTAAGGCATATCGAGCCCAACCGAACGAAACTCGACTTGCTTTTGTAGGGGAAGGTAGGTTACGTCAAGTTTATCAACCTAGGAACGCTAACGCCTCGATTTCATGTATTGACTATAGTCAATACATGAAATCTAGGCTCCTAGGCTATTTATTTCTTTAAATGTATGAGTATATGTTATAACATATACTCATACATTTAAAGAAATAAATATTCCTGGACACAGCGCCATCTAGTCCCAAACTAAGCAAAACTTGTACAATGGGTATTAGATAACTGATATGAACTATATACTTTTTTTTATAAACACATACGTATAATACATAGAAAATATCTAGACCAAGACGAACACACATATTCACACAAATGCTTGTCTTATGCGGGGATCGAACCCGCAATTTTAAAATACCAGCAGATGTTCCAAGTCGTTTTGTTAAAATTTGTTATAATGTTACAAAAGTGCTGCACGCACTAGGTCTGAAATACACAGTTCTCGAGACTACGTTACCTAGTAAACTAAAATACCTACTTAACAAAGGTATTTGTAACTCGTCGAAAAAGGTAGCGCGGAGTCTGTTATGCAAGGCACGTCGCGGTGAAATATATGTAAATTACAGAGCTCCGCAAGGCTCTGTTCTAAGCCCCTGTAATTCACTGATTTATTGGCATAGGTACCGGCGAATCGGAAAGTAGCTTTACGAGTTTGTTTGTTATCTGGAATACATAATAAACTTTTCAAATACAGATAATCACTGGTAAACGTAAGCAAGTCAACAATATTGGGTATATCCTAAAATATATATATTTTCATTCAGGTGTTATTTTGCGGAAGTCAAATTTACAGGCAATTTGATCTACACTACTTTGCGTGCTTCCACCATCGATTAGTTGAGGCTAATTGGTGGCGGAAGAAAAATGCGACTGCCTGACGATGTCTCGCGCAGAAGCGAAACACGTGTCGCAGAGACGACCACGGCAGTCGGGGCAGCAGCAGCCGTATGTTTCTTCTGTTCCAGGTGTTGGAGATTCGCCGAGACGACCACAGCAGCTAGAGCAGAGACGACCAAAGCAGCCACGGCAGTCGCATGCAACTACTAACGGCAGTGGGTGGGTGCCGGCCGGCAGTAGTTTCCATGAACTAATTGTTTTTTTTTTTTTTTTTTTTTTTTTTTATACTACTTCGGGTGGCAGACAAGCATACGCCTGATGTGAAGCGGTTACCGTAGCCATATTAACGCTTGCAACATAAAATATTGCTCGCGCGCCGCCACCCCCGCTGCCATGCTGCGTTGGCAGCATGGCAGTGGATTGGCAATTAGGGTGGCTCCTTCCTTTCTTTCTGGTGACCTCACTCACTCGCAGGAACGCAACAACCCTCAAGGGAAATGTTATTTGGCTGCGGTATTCTACGAGGTGGAGGTACATTCCCCAGTCGGGTAGCTTACAATTACGCTCCCTACCTCTCTTTTCGCCGGAGCTTCGTTTGTCAGTCAGCAGGGTGCACCACGTGCAGGTGAAGTTGGCTTTTGTTTAAAGATCTTGATGAACCACTTACACCCCAAATGGTGGCGGAAGCACGCAAAGTACTGTAGATCAAATTGCCTATATTTTTTTTATCTATTCTAAGACTCTCGTTCTACCTGCCTCCGTTGAGACTATAAGAGAGCAAGGTAATTCACTTGATCCCGCTCCATTTACCCTCGCGGGAAGATATTAGCGCTAATCCAAAACAATTATTGAAAAGTGGTAGATAAAATGCCTTCCCGTGTGTGTACTGCATGTACCAATGATGTTATAAATGCTATAGATATGCCACAACACATAACACACAAACTTGTGTCTGAAATCGAGAACACACTGAACACCTATTGGGGGCGACAGAACTTTGTTCAATTCAACCCTACTAAGACACAACTCTACGCGTTCACCGCTAAGAAAACCCCATTCGCTGTGGCTCCTCAACTCCAAAACACACCCCCTTACCATCACCAAGAGTATTGGAATTCCTGGAGTCGAAGCCTCCAGCGATGTTCAGTTTCACCTGGAGGACAAGGTCAAGCGTCTAAGAACTCGGTGTGCAAAACAGAGCGAAGCAGTACTTCAATTTGCAGCAAAGACTTGTGCTTTACAAAGCTCAAGTACGGCCGCATATGGAGGACGCACCTAGATACCAGCTTGCACCCTGTGACTCGATTCAGAAGCGAGTTGTGAGGATTGTTGACGATTTCAAACTGACAGACGGACTTTCATCTATTCGTGTGTTCTACCGATTGTACAATGGGGTGTGTTCAGAAGAGTTGTTTGACATGACCCACCCATGCCGTCCTTTTACAGTCGCACCGCTCGCCATTGGCAGGGAATTCATCCTTACACATTATAGCCAAAGTAGTCACGTACTGTGCGGTTCCAGCGAGCTTTTCTCCCACGTACTATCATGCTGTGGAATGTACTGCCCTTCAAGGTTTCCCCAAGTGACTACAGCAAGAAATGTTTCTTCAAGAAAGGCATGAAGAGCTTTTTTCAGGGTCGGCAACGCGCATGTGATGCCTCTGGCATTGCAATGGTAGACTAGGTAGGTATTATACCCCCTTGATAAAAAATATTCGACTTCGTGCATATCCCCGGCACAAAGTATGTTCGCAATTTCACGTACCTATATTACATATTCATAAAATAACCATGAGAAGCGTATTCACCCCCATAAATGTACACATGTGTTGTTTTTATAATTCAAAGCAGAGGAATTCTCGAGGAAACAAAAACAGTTCGTAAATGGCCCATAAAATATAATAAAGTAGGCGTAAAAGGGCGTTTGATGGCTTCGTTGCGTGTCTCGAATGAGCAAGTCAAGCAGCTTTACGTACAGCATGGCTTTGGATGGGTGTTGATGCGAATTTCTGGATTTAGATATGTGATGCCAGTGGTACAATATTACAGGGCTAGGAGAAGCATCGTAAATGATTTGAGACGAAACGAAAAATTTGATCGGATGAGTTTTAAACTCAACTCAATTATGCCCATCTACATTGTAAATGTTTGAATATAAGTAACTCACCATCTTATTTGAGTCAGAGCCAATCTCATCTGTACGTGGTGCACCCTATTGAAACAAACTGCCTGACCCCCGTTAAGTTAAAAGATAGGTAAAGGACACAGCGCATTTATAAACGACATCGATTTAAAGCGGCGGAAAAAATATTTGTTACGCATAGAAATTATGATTTTTTTGATGACTATGAAACGAATAGCTCTCGTTTTGCTTGTTACGGAAGTCAAATAAAACAAGTCAATAACAAAACGCTTCTTTTAACGAAAGGTAGCGTCTCTTTTCTATCAAAATTCTATTCGGTGCGTTACAGCTCACCGTGAACTGGCATTCCAACTATTTATCTAACTGCCCATTCCATAATTTTACTGCCCATTCATTTATTACACTGCTTGAATAATTTTTGAACTTGAATTGTAGCATGAAATAAGCACATCGTATCAACATAACATAACAGTAATTTTCTTTTTATTACTGTTCATGTTTTACTGCTATAGTAATTTACCGACAATCAAAAAATTACATAACTGCCCATTAATTTTTAAACTGATCATATTAACATCCCTAATGTTTAAATAACAGTTGTAGAAATTATTCCTCTATAGAAACTGCTGGATTAGGGAAGTTCTGTCACCCACCTTGCAGAGTACGGCAGCCAAATAACAATTCCGTTATTGTTATTTGGCTGCGGTTGTTGTGTTCCTGCGAGTGAGTACGTAATTCCAAGTTCCCTTACTACAGTTTTTTTAATTTGGTTTCCGATTTGATTTTTGTTTTTATACTACTTCGGGTGGCAGACAAGAATACGGCCCGCCTGATGTGAAGCGGTTACCGTAGCCATATTAACGCTCGCAACATAAAATAACGCTCGCGCGCCGCCACCCCCGCTGCAAACGCAGCATCTCCTTCCCTTTTGGTGACCTCACTCACTCGCAGGAACACAACAACCCGCAAGGGAATTGCTATTTGGCTGCGGTATTCTGTGAGGTAAAGGTACATTCCCCAGTCGGGTAGCTTACAATAACGCTCCCTACCTCTCTTTTCGCCAGAGCTCCGTTTGTAAATCAGCAGATGCACCGCATGCAGGCGAAAGTGGCTTTGGTTTAAAGATGTGGATGAACCCCTTACACCCCAAATCGATTTGTACGAGTAGATTCTATAATGCCTTTTGCTAATAATATCGTAATATAACAGCCAATAATAGTAGTTTATGAAACTGTTGCATAATAAGGGTTCTTAAAATACAAGTGTGAGTTTATAACATGAGTCGAAGGTGAATCTTATAATAGACCACACGAGTATTTTAAGACCTAATTATGTGAAGTTTCATACACTACTTTATCTAATCTCATGAAATATATGATAATAATATTTTAAATACAACCATGAAGTTAATTTAACAGCTTTATTTCTTACATAAAAATCCATTTGCAATTCGAGCATGCGTAGTGCGCACAGATTATGTAGAAATTTTTTGCAAAGTTGCAATGTATTTGCATTGCAACCTATTTAAAATACCTGTATCCAGGGCTGGAGCAGTATCGAAATGGAAAAAAAGTAATTTTTCGATACAGTTGTCCATACGACAACTGTATCGAAAAATAACTTTTTAAATTTATTTTGATAGCTTGTGCGTAAAGACTGTCATTAAGATACTGTGTTTAGTTTTTTAATGTGTAAATTTCAGTATGAGAGTAGATAAAAATATTTTCCAGTGACGTACTATTTTTATGGAACTCTATCAAAAGTAGGAGATCTCATATTCATCTGTAAGCTGGGAAAAAAACTTTGTATTAGCGCATTATATATATAAATTCAACGCTTATAAAACAAAGCATTTTCCGTATATAAAATTCTGTATTTATTATTTAGCTATTACTGTGCTATTACATAAGAAACTTTACACTTATCTTGGTTTACCGAGGCAAGAAGGCTGTATTGAGACCCGGCCGGTTGTCCTTCGGGAAATCTCACACCGTCACGGCCTGCAATGACATTAACAATGATAAAGAATATTCTAGCACTTCCCTTTATATATATTAGTTTAGTAGAAAATAGATATTGAAGTTACCTAATATTTATAGCGAGATGGTAATCTGTGGGGAACGGTGCTGATGGCACAATTGTTGATATTTTATCTCTATTTGTAAGTACTTCAAGAACATAGTCTTTATATCTCCTAAAAAGACTGGCACTGGCTTATCACCATGGGCGGTGGTGATTGCTTTCCATTACGTGACCCACTTGCTCGTTCGTTGTCCTCTCATATTAAAATAAAATAAAAAAAAGAGACACGATTTTCTCTTTATTTACTCCAACTTCAAACCTTGCAAGGAACCGAGCATAACTCGATCTCTCATATACTTTGTTGATGGATATTTTTTTGGATTTTTTTTTCATAATAACCCTACTTCCGATGTTTTCTTTTGTATTATTTCATCATCAGTTCCATTTTAGTCTCCACTACAGGAGCACGACCCTCTTGTCCGTCCTGGACGGAAGGAGGATTTGGCCTACACTCCCCACGCTGGCCAAACGGGTTGGGGAGGCCTGGTCGATATTTGATAATGTATTTCCCTTAGTCGCCTTGTACGACATCTACGGGAAGAAACGGAGTGATTCTATTCTAGTCTGCCGGAAACCACGCGGCCATTTGTATTATTTATTATTCATTAATTTATTATTAATTGACGATCTTACGTACAATAGTCCATTAGTCGTTTCAGACAGACTTATAGAAAATCAACTTACATTCATTACAAATCACGAATGAGGATTGCAAAGATTCAATAAAGACATTAATATATTTATCACGAAAAGCTTGCATAAATTACATTAATTAAAAGGCAATTTTCACATTTCTATTATAATTGTATTACATTTTGTTGCTTGTTGAATGACATACATACACCTTCGAACATTCATGCCAATATTTTTGAAAGGGACGGGAGCCCACCACACATTCCCCCCACTGTACCTCGTATGTAGCCAGGATTAAAAGCGGCGACCGCAAAAAAGGCAATGAACAGTGAAGTCCATTGCAGTCCCGGGGGTAAAACTACGGCTGCCTTCGAACTCACAACGAATTTAATCAGAAGAAATTATTAGGAGCTAGAAGCTTTTGTAATTTGACTCATGCCAATACCGTCTTTAAATTTCTTTAGAAGGAGAAAACATATATGGTATATGAAGGAGGAAACATATAAAAAAAAATATCTCCATAGACCATAGCGTATGGCTATAGAAATACAAATATACGGGCGGTGGTGCGGTGAGACCGATATGCTTCTCGTACACCCTTATCATAGACATTCCATATTAAATCACATTGGTCCAAATATGCATTAATTACCCAAGTCAAAGCATCTCTATTATACGAGTATATTAATATCTTGGTTATAAATTTTAGCAATATTAACTTAGCAAAAGCTCAGCGGTAGTAAAACTAAGAAATAAAGCAATTTATACATCAACACAAAGTCGCCGCCTGTAAAATTGTGGTTACTTTTTCCTATTTTCCAACTTCGCACCACAATATTCTTCTATCCTAGAGTTTGTGTTAATCTCAACTTAATTTAGTCCGTGGAATTTTATCGTCTCAGCTATTTAAAAAACTTTATTGTTCACATTTGTAGTTTTTTTATATCATCATAATCATCAGCATGTATCAACCTACTGCTGGATCATCCAGCAGCAGCCTTCCCCAATTAACAGGCAAATTAAATTCGTAGCGATTGACCTGCTGACGCGAATCAGACGGAAAATATTCTAAACATATCTTTGTTCGATTAAAACTCATCGTCTGGCACTGTTATAAATAGTAAATTTATATAAATCTTCCCTAAGGAATGGGTAGTTACTTGGATCGATGGTAGCTACCCACTGGGTGGGTAACGAATGGATATTTTTAAAGTGAAAACTTGTACCTGCTTTATTTTGTGGCAAGTAAATGAGACTAAGCTGTCACGCCCGCGTATGTAACGCGTCACGCTTGGCTCTGTAACTCTCTGTCGGGTAAAGTCGGCAAGAACGATACGAGACGAAGCGAGAGATACGTGAGGTGCCAATCTAGACCGCGTTATGTAAAGTGGTTACCGCAGCCTATAGGCTACGGTATACGGTAACCACTTTACATAACGCGGCGGGTTATAACCGCTGGTAATAAACAAATATGGATTGCGTGCTGCCATATCCGCTGCTAACGCTTTTTCTTACGTCTAGTGACATCATTCACTCGCAGGAACACAACAATCCTTACTTAAAAATTTGTTATTTGGCTACAGTCTTCTGTGAGGTGGAAGTACTTACCCACTAGGGCGCAACATGCACTACCTCTATTTTCGCTAGAGCCTCGTTTGTTTCTTAACAAGGTGCACCACGTGCAGGCGTCGTTGGCTTTGACCCTAAGAATGGCGATCAGCCACGTACATCCCAAAATATATATTATATTAATAGAATCCTGAATATGATAGAGAACGGCAGTTGCGACATGCCTTTCTGGACATTAATTGAAGCATGCAATATAACGCAGCATTTTTTTTATTAGGAATGGCATGTGACAACCAGAGCCTGCCTGATGGACCGCAGGACACTTGAGTCCAGGAATGGAAGCGACGAAATCACACGATCTTCATCTCGTCGCGTCCACTATGCCGGCCTAGAAGGTGCCTCTTCACATTCCTTTTGAAGAACCAAATATCGTGCACATGTGGAGCAGGAAATACATCGCAGGGCAATCTGTTACTGCCGCTGAACGGTGAAATCCACCGGTCTTTATCGATACCCCTGTAATAGAATGTAATTCATTCAGTGTCGCCCGTTCTTAGTGTTTCTGTATATTGTATTGTAAAAAAGAATTACTTTTTGTTAATAATAATCAGTTGTATTTAATACCACATAATTAAATTTGTTTGTACCGATCAGTCTCCCCATAGAAATAGGAACAGGTTTCAACTTACGGCATTTTTGGTAGTTTCGGCTTTGAGTCATAGCAAAACGAATTTCATTTACGGATGCCGAAAAGTATTTTGGTCGCGACGGTAGAAATAAGTTTAATTACAGTACAAGTATTTTATTTAGTTCCACCGCGGTGTCTGTAATCAAAACTTACAAGTTTAGTTTGACCCACTTACCAATGTCCGATTGAGCTGAACATTGGCAAACTCGTTTGTTTCTCGTGACATCATTTTTTTAATGAGGCTTGAAATGGCGAATTATAATTTTCACTAAAAACCCTATGAATTGGGTATCAAATGAAAGAACTTGATCAGCGAAACACAGTAAATAAAATTTTTAGTTATTTATTTTTAAATCTTGTTTTTTTTTTTTAAATCTGTTTATTCTTGTTAATAATAATATAATGTCAACAATGTTCCACCAAACGCCAACAATCAACAGTATCAAAAAAATTACTTCTTCTTTGCACAAAGATGTCCCGATGCGGTCTATTTAGTTATCTTAAGATTTTTTTCTTTTTCCACATTTCTGAGTTTGCAGCGGAAATGAATGAAACCGCAGTGTGAACGATTACGGGACTTGACTGGAAGTATTGTGATTGATCCGCAAGTTTTGTTCATTTTATTAGGGTTCCTCACCACACTACAACAAAAACGGGATTCTTCAAAAAACTTTTCCTTTGATATCGGCAAAATAGATTCATAACTAAAGGTTTTCACCGACATTCGTAAACAGTTGTATTTTTTCGTGATCGTCTGATGAGCTAGAACGCCGCTTAAAAGTAGTCTACGTGCTAGAATGTATGAGCATTTAAACAATTTACTGTGATTTTTATCTCATCTTGGATTTTTCATGAATGGATTTTTAATAACCCTTCCCATGCCGATGTCCTGATATGATCTACAGTGGAAAAAATAACTACTTGCCAAGGGACCAATGGTGATGAATCCATATCGATAATAATAATAATATCGATAATAATCTATACCGATCCTGCTTGAACTTATACCAAAATATTAGGAACTAGCTGTTACCCGCGCCTTCGCCCGCGTGGTCCAGGGGCGCTGCCATTCATTTGTGTATATTTTATTCTTGTTGCTTTTTTTTACTTCGTGGGATAAAACGTAGTACCAATATGTACAAATATTAATCATCATCGTCTGTCTGCGGATGAATTTATTTACTTGAACACTTATAATATTAGCACCACATAAATGTTTGCCCTCTGCGGGGATCGAACCCGCGAACCTCTGACGCTGTAAATATATGCATATATATATATATATATATATATATATATATATATATATATATATATATATATATATATATATATATATATATATAATATATTACATATATATTTACATATAACGACGAGCTCGGTGGCGTAGCGGTCAATGACGCGGCTTCAACACTAACGCTCGTGGGTTCGATTCATTCCCACATATGACAAACATTTGTGTGCATGAACATGTCTATTTGTCTTAGTGTGGGTGTTGTCTATGTATCATAGACGTATGTTTATCAGTTGTCTAGTACCCATAACACAAGCTTCGCTTACCTTGGGGCTAGATGGCGCTGTGTAATTTGTCTGACAATATTTATTTATTTACATTTTTCAGTTACTCAAAAGCAACGGTTGACTGAAAGAGATTTCTACAAGAAATAAGTCCGCCATTGCAAATTATTTAAACTTATTTCTTGTAGAAATATCTTTCAGTCAACCGTTGCTTTTGAGTAACTGAAAAATGTTCGCGATACAAATTATTCTATCAGCTGATTACGTTTTTGAGTTATAAAACTCCGTTATAAAACCTATACTAATATAATACACCTGAAAATGTGTTTCAACGCGTTAATTTCTGAAACTACCAAGCGAATTTGATAATTTATTTTTACATTTGATAGCAATCTTGAGGAAGGATATGGCAATTTAACATGACGATACGAGTCGAACTGGCGGGAAACCGCGGGACACAACGAGGTACTCAATTATAAGTTGAATCAGTTGCTTTCGTGTTGGTTCTCTCATGAAACTGTTCAATAGAACAGGTATAATAGGAACAAAGGCTCTCTGTAACAACCAATATATGTATAGAACCAATCTTAACAGTCCTGCTCTCGCTTGACTAATATTTTTTTGTCTGCGACAGTGGAACATCGATGAGTTGCGGTCGAAAGAACTGCAGTACCGTAATGACACGCGCCGACGACGGTGATTTATTTAAGGGTTCCGGTAGTTAGACAAATTGGTTTAAATGCAGTTTCATCGGAGGATAAAGTCACATAAATGTAGCCCTGATAGTAGGCTATTCAGTACCCTACCGATTACAGTACTAAATAGCCTATGTATTAAATATTATATTAAACATAAGCTATTGCCATTTTGTGTTACTGCGACACACATATGTTTTTTTTTTGTTGTGTTTTTAACACTATATTATTATAAGGAATTATTATAAGACTGGAAATAATTAATCATGTGTGTGCTGGAGCTATATATAAATGTTACATTCATTCATTCGAAATTACGCCTTGACGCTATAAACACAGAGGTGGACTTGTGATAAGTTCAGAGGCCCTACCGCCGAAGCTGAAGCCGATTACCATCAGATTTTCTGAATGCGAAAATGAAACAACTGATTGGTTGGTTAATTTAGTCAATAACTTTAACCTAATATCAATTTTTTAAATCAAAAAACCCGGTAGTAATCGGCCTCAGCTTCAGTTCTTCGGCCCCTGCTCCGTGAAACGCATACAAAATATCATACGTCATTTTCTACGGACGTGAATTAACACTAGGTGTTATGGTGAGAACTTTCTAAGATAGGTTCGTTGCAGGATCAAAGTCTCTTAAACAACATAAAACTCAAACCTCCAAAAGAGATAATTGGGGGCAGTAGAATTAAAGAGAACTTGAAATAGAAATGATCTGTGCAAAAATAACAAAATATAATTAACGTACGTTTATTAATATTACGAACAATACCTAGTGCCAACCTACACTCAAGATCATAAAAAAATAAGATATAGTTAGGGACAATGACAATTTTGCTTCTTATTTGTACCTAAATTGTACCAAAATTTCTGAGAATTGATTTTAACAAGGTAGAATATTTCGAGAAATGTCGCAATATCGTTAAAACTTTATATTATGGTCTCTAGTTTTCTACAATTGGGCTTCTTTTTCAAAGAAGTTTACATGACAATGGCAAACAACAAAAAGCAATTACGAGTTTATTTTTACTTTTTTTTTATGCTACGTCGGGTGGTAGACAAGCCTACGGCCCGCCTGATGTGAAGCGGTGACCGTAGCCTTATTAACACTCGCAACATAAAATATCGCACGCGACAAAATCCCTTGAATTCATATATCTGTTTAAAAATTCTAGATGAAGTCATTTTTTTTCGCTTACAAAAGACCCGGTCGAGAAATACAATCCTATATCGATTTCCGCACAAAATTTGTATAGTTATCTTGGCCATGTTTGTTTTTATCTGGGTGTTTTCTGTGTATCAAAATATTATAAATATGTATTTAAAAAAATATATTCATAAAACAGATATCACTGGAATATTTGCAGTGACTTTGCTAGATTTACTTGAGCACGAGTATATTAAAACACACATAAGCATCTACTTCAAAGTCCAAAAGTAACGTTAAAGTCTGAGGTATAAAACTTATTACATATAAAGTATTCTCAACTTTATTACACGCGTGTTTTCACGAAAGTCTCACTTACACTTAGAGAACGCCATAAAATCATGGCCGTGAAGTTATGGTGTTATTTGCGAACATGCGCTAACTCCTATATAAGGAAGACAGATCGTTCATGTCTCAGAGGGCATTTACTAGTAAGTTGTTTTATTAGGAACTGTGACTAGAAATTTTTTCAATTCAATTCTTTTTTAAGGCGATATAATAAATATTAAATAATATTTGTGGAGAATTTACACAGCGCCATCTAGTCCCAAATTAAGCGCAAAGCTTGTACTATGGCTACTAGACAACTGATAAATGTACTTAAATACATTTTTTTTAAATACATACTTATAATACATAGAAAACACCCAGACCAAGACAAACATATTCATGGACACAAATGTTTGTTTTGTGTGCATGTTTTGGTGCGACCTCGGAGTCAAAGTAACCATTGCTAGCCATTCGACCACCGGGATCGTCCTCGTCGTATATTGCTCGTATCGTGTGATATTGATGTATATGCCATTTTTTTTTTCGGAGAATAGACGCGCGTTTATTATGAGGAAACGACCAACTATCGAGTATTTTGTCGCTCAAGAAAAAAAAAATTGGTTGTCTGTAAAGTCGGTTTACGGACGATAATTTTTCGTGATAACGTCATATGAAAACATCGGCCGATGGAATGGAAGAGAGATAATGTGTCACAAGCACTCGCGCTCTAGCTTGCACGCTCGGCTCAGGCGCAACATGACAATGATTTATGCTTTTTCGTGCGAGCAGCCAGCGTTCATCAATTTATAAAAAGTTATCACTTCAAAAGACCTAAAGTCCACTTTTAGGTCTTTTTAATACCCCTTATTACGCTCACTGTACCAAATTAAACTATGACAGACAACAACAATACTTCTGTATCCAGCTGGTGTCATAGAGATAGATTCCATTACATACGCTTACATTATCGCGAACCTATTTACATAGTCTAATTGCCCCTTATTTACCTACCCGTGTATTGTTGTAAATTGGAACAATGAATTATTAATGTGACGTCAGGAGTCTCAATCAAGCGCCGAGAGAGGGATCCATTTGCCCTAATCTATTGTGAGAATTTAGTAAATCTCGAGTTAACACCGCCCGCACTGTTTCGCAGGTTCACGAAATTAATTTTAAACCTTTTATTTATTCATGGGACAATCTACCTCTACCTCTGTGAATTAATGAATTAAGAAAACGTATTGAATACAGTTTTGAACAAAACTTTCTTATCAGCAATTATTGCTTAAAAATGCTTGTTATTATATTTTATTTCGATTTAATTAATATTTATAATTTATGTAATTCAGTGTTATAAACCTTAACTCAAAAATAAAAGACACTGACCTCTATAAACAAAACAAATAGTGTAAAGAATACTGAAAAGAAATAAATATTGATTGTCATCAGGTAGGTCGTATGATTGTTCGCCACCCTGTATCACACCTCATAGTCTAAAAGACAGCAATGGATGACATTTGATATATAACGCTTCGTCACCCCGTAGACATCTTCACTCTAAGACTTTTTTCCCCATCTGCCAGGGTCCACTGCCACTCCAGCGCTTGCTGGCTCTTAGAACTATGTCAACAACTTTGTTTCTCCGTCGAATTTCCTTATTTCGGATTGTTCTTAAAGAAATGCCGAACATAGCTATCTCCATTGCTCGCTGTGCGACTTTCAATTTATGGACCAGCCTAACACCCAGAGTCCAAGTTTATGCACCGTACGTTATGACGTATGTTACGTACGTTATGGCGGGCAGGACGCACTGGTTGAAAGACTGTAAAAGTCTTTAAAGTTTGCGGTATTTGCGCTGAGAGGATATGCCGAAGTTTTCCGAATACTTTCTATTCGAATACGTCTATCGATCTCTATATTGAAGTTACCCCGGTTAAGCTGTATCACTTGTCCGAAGTAGACGTAGTCAGCATACAGGAAGGCATTTTGTCTACATATTTTTTTAATGATTGATGTTGATTACCGCCTACGTCTTACCGCAAGATTAAATGACGCGTGACTGTGTGAATCCCTAGCAATTACATTATTTTCTTCTTGCCACAATAGAGGCAAGTAGAACACATCTATCGGTAAAAACATCTTAGCAACGGATTAACTAAACTGTCTACAAAGTAATTATATAACTGGGGTAGACAAAGTATATAGCGGGCGCTTTTAGGGCATGTAATATCGGAAAGTTTTCAATTCCGATACTGATTTCCGATATTAGATCTCAATATCGGAATTCCGATATTAATATCGGAATTTCACAAATGCGTTATATATCCTCATAAAGTTGGGTTCGATACAGTAAAAATAATATTTTAAATCAAATTGATTAATTTGGTATAAAACTTTGTGGTTTTATTAAGTTTTTTATGAAATCACAGATTTCTCGTAATTATCCTACATTAATAATTAAACGGACTCATAATCAACATCAATAACATATCTAATGAAAATCAACATTTAGGAATAACATTTTGTACCATAAACTTCGCATCATCACAAAATCACTGTCATCGAAAACATGGACCATCGAAGACTCTAGTGGCAATATAGTGACGGAACTGGATAAAATGTAAAGACTTGGAAAGGTTATTGTCAGTCCCTATTTGAAGATCCACAATCCAAGAACTTTCCCAGCACGGAGCCTGAGAGTGAGGAACTGGAGCCCCCCATACTTATACGAGAGGTTGAAGCCGCTATAAACCACCTCAAAAACGGAAAAGCGACGGGCAGAGATGCGATCCCAATCCGATCTGAAGCCGCGTCATTGACCGCTACGCCACCGAGCTCGTCAACTAAGAAACGTAAATTACCGTCTTATTGCACATCACATTCTAGCAAGGTCTTGTTAGATATCCTAAATGAAAGGCTTAAAGCTTATCTGTCTAAGGAGATTGCTCCGGAACAGGCTGGTTTTGTAAGGGGAAAGGGCACTCGAGAGCAAATATTCATTGTTCGTCAAATTGTCGAGAAGGCCCGAGAATTCAACAAGCCAACTTATATCTGCTTTGTTGATTTCTCCAAAGCGTTTGATTCGGTGAAATGGCCAAAACTTTGGATTACGCTGTTTGCAATGGGGACTGAAAAACATCTAGTTCACCTTATTAGACGTTTGTATGAAGAAGGTACGGCCTCGGTGCGGACAGATGACATTTTGACGACTAACTTCTGCCCCAGTGCCGGTGTCCGCCAAGGATGCATAATATCACCGCTCTTGTTTAATATATACACAGAACATGAGAATCACTTTGGAAGATTGGACAGATGGTGTAGCAGTTGGTGGATACAGGATTGCAAACCTGCAGTATGCCGACGACAGAACCCTGTTTGTAACTAGTAAATGTCATATGGAAGAACTACTTCTTAGAATGGAACGAGTAAGACTAAAGAGAGTTCGGACTAAAGATCAATCGTACTAAGACCAAAATGATGATCGTGGATCGCGCCAACAGTATCATGCCAGAAGTAACACAGATCGCAAACTGTGACGTGGTCCAATCCTATATATACCTTGGCTCTCTTGTAATGAACAGCGGTGGCTGCGTAGATGAATTAAAGAGACGTATGGCTATAGCTAGAAGCGCAATGGATAAGCTGAAAAAATATGGAAGAACAGGAACTTAACTAAAGCCACTAAGACCCGGCTCGTAACAACTTTAGTCTTCCCCATATTTTTATACGCTGCCGAGACGTGGACTTTACGCGAAGTGGAAAAAAAGAACATAGACGCTTTAGAGATGTGGTGCTGGAGACGAATACTCGGAGTATCGTGGACCGAACATCTCACAAATGTCTCTATACTTCAACAACTCGGCATCAAGCAGCGACTATCTGCTCTAGTACAATCGCGTATACTAAAATTCTTCGGCCACGTCTCAAGACGCGAAGGTGACCCCATCGAACGCCTGGTGGTTCAGGATAGAGTCGAGCGTACAAGACCCCGCGGCAGATCTTCCATGCGGTGGACCGACCAGATAAAGTCTGCCGTGGGCGGCCCACTGCATGAATGTACCAGAAGTGCCTCAAATCGGACGAGATGGAGGGATATTGTGAGGCGAGGAACTACAACCACGAATCCTCTCTGTCAAGAGCGTAACGAAGAAGATGAGGAATAGCAGCGAAATCAACATTAATTAGCAATGACTATACGTTCTCAAAACGACAAAGCTTAAGCATTTTGTCGGATAGTGAACTTCGTATTTTATTACAAAAATAACCGGCCGACGAAAAACTCGCTCACTTTCAACACTGGTAGGCAAAACTCATGTAAGGTAAGTGTAGGCCCGCGTCAGATAAACTCCTCTTTCAACTCTGTTGTCGTATATTACTTTTTTAGTCATTATAAATCCCAAAAGATCAAATTTGTCTGACGAAGATACGGTTCTCTTCTTTTCTTTGCACTTTTCCAGTTCCTTCTCAAGTTCTTGTTGCAGGGTTAACTTACTCGTTGTAGCATAGCAAGACTAAGGGTTCATCATCTTCATCGGAAGATAATAAAGCAGTTGTCGTAGATTCCATCTCTGTTTCCGTGACGGCGATGGTGCTAGTTGGATTGTCTTTATATTTAAGGCGTTTCAACATGTTTACAACTACGTCACATATTGACTCACTTGTGGATTTCGGAAACTTATCATCTTTGCGGCGCTGTGCTTGTGGTGCGCTTATTAACTTTATTTTAAAACAAAAAAAACCTAAATTTGTCTGACTTCGATATTACGATATTGGGTCACTCAGTATCGGAATTTATAATATCGGAAATCGGTTCCGAGATTCCGATATTACGATATTCCGAGATTCCGAGATTCATGCCCTAGGCGCTTTACGTACTTTGCTGTCGTTAGGATGGCTGACAGAATAAAGGGAACAATATTTTCTGTCACCTAAGTTTAGATGTGTCACTAATCTGCAGTACCCTAATAATAATATCTATCCCCAAGAAATATATTAGTCATCATATATATATATATATAGAGACAGTTTTGATTAATATGATATATATACATATATATATATATATATATATATATATATATAATATATATAATATAAATCATCAGCTTAACAAACTATTAGTATCATTTAATTCGTTTGATCATCAAAATAATAGATCTGTCACCAAATAAATAGATCAGCTCCTTAATTTAATGAATAAAATGGCTAATAGGGGCGAAGGAAAGGAATGCAAAAAAACTCTGTAGAGCAAAATATCATGGATGTTTGTGACAATTAAATTTATTTATTTGGATTTTGCTTATTATACGATAATTTAAAATTGTAAACGTTGAAAAAGAAACGATCGAACGGCCAAAATTAAGCAAATAAAAAAAAGATAAATTTTATTGGAACTAAACAGTTTTTTTCGGAAATGCTTAGGAAATGCCATAATGTGGGCTTTAATCTGTGTTTAGTGTTGCCCACTCGAGCAATATTTCTCTTTTTAATTTGTCTTCCAAGCTTATCCCATACAATGCTCTATGGGGTTTATATCTGGCAAGCGCGCTGGCCACCCCATAGCATTGATTTCAACGCTTAGAAGGTGTTCAAGAACTACGTAAGCACGATTCCATCTCCTAGAATTGTAGTGCCATTTGCCCCTCGCAAATGGCACTACAATTTCTTCCAAAGTCTCGGTTACATATGGTGCCGCTGTTAGTGACCCATCCTCTATGACGCGGAGTTCTGTACGTGCCCCCAAACAAATAACCTCCCATACCATAACTGACTCTCCACCATATGCCTCTTATCCAATGATGTTGCACTGAGTGTACCTCATTCCCGGGCGTCTCCACACTTTAATCCTTCCATCATCTGTCTTCAGGCAAAATCTGGACTCATTTGTGAATAGAACTAGACTGAAGCCTGGACTTCGTCATTCCAATTTTCGTGATATCGAGCAAAATTGACTCGAGCTACTCGATGGGAACTGTCAAGACGGGGGCCTCTGGTAGGCAAGTGTGAATTTATTCCAGCCGGTTTCACTCTTCTTCCCACAGTTTTAGTGTTTACTGTAACTTCTCGAACTTCTTGGAGCTTCGTTCTTGCCTCAAAAGAAGTCAAGGTCCGGGTTCTGAGCACGTTGGTAACGACGTACCGGTCGTCTCTGGCCATAGCTTTCCGTTTACGTCCCTGTCCTGCGAGTCTCGTATACTGTCCAGTCTGCCGATACCTCTTGATAACCCGGTGTACCACAGATTTTGACATTCGTAATGTTTGGGTCATATGTTTGTAGGTGTGCCCAGTTTCAATTTAAGTAACAGCCCTAGTAAATTGAGTGGCGTTTAGATCTGGCATTTTCAGTTTATTTGCAGTAACAATTCACCCTTATTACGAGGCACAAGGAACTCGGGGCAAAAATTTAAACAAAACCTAAATTTAAACTTAAATTCAGAAGTTGGTAAATGTTTTCAAACAATATTTACAAAAAAAATGTATTTAAGTATCAGTTATCTCGTATCCATAGGACAAGCTTTGCTTAGTTTGGGACTAGATAGCCGTCTGTAATTTGCCTAGGAATATTTATTTATTTATCATTTTCGCAGTATCAAGAGCACATTATTACGCAATAATTACATAAAAAGAAATGAAATTCGAAAAAAGAAAGGAAATTTCAAAACTTCTTTTTTTTAATAAGATTAACTAATGTATGTGGCCAGTACGCAAGATAATTACTACAGGAGAAATTAAACCTTTTTTTGCGTTCCTCTAAATTTGTCTATGAGTGTAGTTTAAGTTATAACATTTAGACACTATTAAGACAAAGGAAGTTATCACATGAATACAATTATTGCTTCCTGAAAAGAATTATTTGAAATGTTACGTAAAAGTATCATTCATTTTGTGACGGAATACGGAAACACAATTCAAGCAATGCTCATATTACTATTAGTCGTAAGAAAGACAATACCTTTAAATTTTTATTGCCAATTAGTGGGCACATGGCGAGTCTTCTAAATAGGATGTTCATAAACGTTTTATGATCAACAATTTCACTTGACAGAACTTTCTCATTTCCTGTATATAATCTGCACGTAGAGCTTTTCCTACTACGTACGTAATGTTCGGTTGCTAAATGTTAGTCACATTGTTAAGTTTTTTTGTTTCGTCGGCCAAATGGGAAAAACAAAACTTATTTAAACTTCGACATACCCGTCCGGCCATATATCCATTAGACTAGTGATTGGTAAAGTGGTTAGAAGTCGATCAAAAAGTGATTAGAAGACGATTATCCCGTTTCACAGTTTTCAACAAGGCAAGGTCATTTTAAGGCTAGACTCTTTCCATTTAAACTAATGCCGTCCGCGTCGCCATTATGCGAATGTTGTACTGCAAATCATGAATACGATCAAACTGCACACCATGTTCTCTGGGAGTGTGAGCCAAAGATCATACTCATCATGTTGATTAACGACAATGACATGTATTCTGTGTTGACAGGAATTCATCCTTTCATGTTGCATCTGGGGTAGTATACTATTCTGATTTGGTATCAACAAGGGAGAATTACCAAACATTCGGACGATTTTGCAGTTCACATTATTGGAATCGATGTGTTAGGTAGGAAACTCATTGTTTTAGGTCTCCACTATTTTTAGATATTTGAAAACGGCATTTGCGCTTCACTTGACTAGCTTCATCTTTAGGTTTTTAATAGCCGCTGTTAATTCTGGCTACACCTGAGACACAGTGGTGGGAATGTGTAGTGGGTCCTCGTCGCGATAGTCATTGGTAGTATATGCATGAATTAATAGTATTCATTATAACTAATCTCATAAAACAGCTTTGTAAATGTAACGCGCTTAAAACTTTTAGAATTACCTATACATAGTTTAATCAAATAAAAAAATAGGGAGACTGTACTCGTATTTTGGACTTACAATTGGATTTGTTTCATGAATTTCCATCACCATTGAATAAGGATGTTATGTGTTACCATATTGTTAATATTTAAGATAATGGACTCAGACTTAATCTTGGTTATAAGGTTTAACTGGCCATCTTCATTATTAAGCAAATTCTAAAAACAGTATAATTGTCAATGCATGCAAGTCCACTACACATTTATATCTTGACCAAATATACCGTGCTATCTGCAATGCAATTACATTAATGAAAATCTAGGTGATACCAATGTAGTTTCCATCAAACCGAGAGAAGACAAACTGCTCGGTGTCTCGAGAAATTGTAATTCATTCCATATACACAGAGTGTAGAATATTTCCTGCTATGCAGTATCGTAGATCGCTTATCTCATGAAACTGAACAAAGGAACCTATCCCGGGAAACTAACGGAATAAATAAGCAAGAAGAATAAGGCGAAATAATAGGTAGGGGAAAAAGTCTTTTCGCATTTTAGTATGTATGAACTTGTAATAAAATCTCTTTGGTTATACCATTTGTATCTGGCAGGTTTTGATATCTTTAAAAAGTTTAAATTTTAAAAAAGATAATTCCAAATTCAAATTAGGTAAATGTGTGATTTTCATTTGTTTTTTTTACTGTCAAGATGAGTGAATCTAATGAAGAAATTCGATTCATTTTAAAATTTTACTACAAAAAAAGTAAAAATGCAACGCAAGCTGCGAAAAAAATTTGTGACGTTTATGGATCTAGTGCAGTGTCTGTGAGAGTAGCACAAATTTGGTTTAAGCGTTTTCAATCAGGAAATTTTGATGTGAAAGATGCACGTCGCTCTGGTCGCCCTGTTACGGATAAAATGGATGCCATTTTTGAAAAAGTGGAGCAAGATCAGCATATCAGTAGTTACGACGTAGCTGAAGAATTAGGAATTGACCACAAAACAGTTTTGGCGCATTTGAAAAAAGCTGGGTACACTAAAAAGCTCGATATTTGGGTGCCTCACGATCTCACTGAAAGAAACTTAATGAACCGTGTACTCATTTGCGATTCTTTACTACGACGTAATGAAAGCGAACCGTTTTTGAAAAAGCTTATAACTGGTGATGAAAAGTGGATCACGTACGACAAGAACGTGCGAAAAAGGTCGTGGTCAAAGGCCGGTCAGGCTTCACAGACTCTGGCAAAACCCGGGTTAACCCGCAATAAGGTGATGCTATGTGTATGGTGGGATTGGAAGGGCATTATTCATTATGAGCTGTTACCGCCAGGCAGGACTATCGATTCTGAACTCTACTGTGAACAACTGATGAGATTAAAGCAAAAAGTTGAGAGAAAGCGGCCGGAATTAATTAACAAAAGGAGTGTGATTTTTCATCATGATAACGCTAGACCTCACACATCTTTAGCCACTCAGCAAAAATTAAGAGAGTTTGACTGGAAAGTGTTAATGCATCCGCCGTATAGTCCTGACCTTGCACCTTCTGATTTCCACCTGTTTCGGTCTCTTCAGAATTCTTTAGGCAATGTCAGGTTAACATCACGAGAAGACTGCCAAAACCACTTGTCGTGGTTTTTTGAACAGAAGTCCCAAAATTTCTATAGTAATGGGATCATGTCCCTACCTACAAGATGGCAAAAAGTTATCGAACAAAATGGCACCTACATACTTTAGTTAAATGTAAATAAACTTTAGTAAAAAATGTTTTGAATTTTCATATAAAATACGAAAAGACTTTTTCCCCAACCTAATATAATCCCTACTATTATTATAAATGTGAATGGGAGTTTGTTTGTTACGCTTTCACGTCGAAACTACTCAACCGATCATCATGAAACTTTGTACACATATTCTCAAAGGTATTAGGAAGAACTTTTATTTAAAAAAAAATAAACGCGGACGAAGCCGTGGGTGAAAGCTAGTAGTACATAATTTAAATGACAAAAGGCAGTGCTACGTGATGCCACATTTGGCAAGGGGTTGTCATAAACTGTCGAACACCGAGTTGCAGCAGTCTGTTTCGATATATGTTATCTATAAAAAACCAGTCACTCGCTTTTAGATGCTTTGAAAACATTGCACTATTCCAAAATTACAATTCCGAACTAGGAAAACTGTAATTCGTCTCTACCATTCACAATTTATGTTTCTTTGCCAAATGAGTTCAAAGTCAAGGCCCGAGCTGTACCCTACGAGATTTTTAATGAACCAAATATATATATTAACTAGCTGCTGCCAGCAGCTTCGCCCGTGAGAAAGTCGCCAAATATTTGGAACACCACGCTTTTTTGAGACAAAAGGTATTCTATTATTATCCTGGATTTCTATCGTAATGTATGCATACTTTAACGGCAATTTGGAACACGGTTGGAGGGATGGCACCACGCAGTCATCCCACCACTGTGTCTCCTGTATAGCCAGGATTAACAGCGGCAACCACCATAAAAGGCAATGAACAGTGAAGTCCATTACAGTCCCGGGCCGGGGGTAAAACTACGGCTGCATTGGAACTCACAACGAATTTAATCAGAAGAAATTAGTAGGAGTAAGAAGCTTTTGGAATTTGACTTCCCCTTTTAGCAATGTGAGAGACAGCAGTATGGCAAATAAAGCATTAAAAGCCTTTCTTTATTTCTTTAGGCTTCTTTAAGGACTATCGTGCACCACGGATTTTAAGTATCTAACACTATTGGCGATCTAAAACATTGGGTTGGCATTTCGAAACAAACAAAATACGTACTTTCGTGTACATAGTATTAGTTAGGATATCCCATTTACCATGATAACGTACTTTTAAACGTGATATGTAATACCGGGGTATTTTTTTAACGTGAGCTTAGCGCCCCCGACAAAAACATCGCAAACCCAAAAACGTCTGTTGTTCATAGTGGAGAAGATCCTTTAAATTGCAATACATGAATATGCATCTAATAGCTGTGGATTATACCGGTAGTTTACGAAATATGTTTACTCACAGCTTGCTAGCGTTGCTACTGCATATTTCACGAAGCGGCGTGGAATCTCAAATCCCTATGCACCGCGGCAATGCAACATCGCAGGGAAATGAAATAACATTGCGCATTCTGATGCTTTAATTCAAGATATTCTGTAACATTGTGTAAAGCGGCATCAAAATTAAAGAAATATTTGCGTTGAAGATTTTTTATGTAGATACTTTTATGTTAAGTACATACAATATAGGAAAGGATAACTAATTTTTTTCGATGGTCGTAGAGTTGGGTACCTATACCTATGGTTTTTTAAAGTTTGCGTGTACGTAACATTTTTTTCTACGTGTACATAACATTTGTTACGGTCGTAATACTTTAAAATGTACCATGTTTTGAATTTCAAGATAAATCTTATGGATGCTGATAATATAAAAAAATCGATCAAAGCTACCTGGGCCAACAGCAATTCGGTCTTTAGACTATCCTTATAATCGTAGTAATGTTACACTTTATATTCAGTTAATCATACCTACCAATATAAACCAATTCATTGCATACACAATGACCCAATATCAAGATCGGAATATCACGAAGACATCAATAGGTTTAGGAGGTTTGAAATTAGGTAAAAAAAAAACCGTCCAAGTGCGAGTCGGACTCGCGCACGAAGGGTTCCGTACTATCTCTAAAACAGGCTAAGTGCGTGTCTTCAATTATCACGATAATTTTATTATCAATGGGCATATTTATCTAGATAATTTCAATATGGACTGATTCCATGATTTTTTCCACATTTCTAAATATAACAATTTCGTTGATACGGGGGGGGGGACACTTTAAATGTAAAAGGCGTCTAACAAAAATTTGATCTTCCCACACTTCCAATGTTTCTAAAAGACCTATCCAACGACACCCCACACTATAGGGTAGGTGCAGAAAAAAAAATCATCCCCAAAGTGTAGGGGAGGTACTAAAAAAAATTTTTCAAAATTTTATTCTACCTCTTTGTCAGCATAGTTAACATGTGTCTACATGCCAAACTACAGCTTTCTGGAATTAAATGGGGTGAATATGGAAACCCATATTCACCCCACTGCTTGGATACGGGACTCAAAGGAAGGAATTTAGAGCATACTGCATCACGCTGCTCAACAGAACGGGTTGACGGAAGCCAGTGTTTTCAAACGGCGTAAAGATTTGTCATCTAATGACAACAGCTATACTGAAACAATGTTATTTATGTATCTACAAATTTTAGTACATCTGGGATACAAAAAGAATTGGGGTGTGGCTTTGTCATGGACACGACCGTGTGTTATACGTGAATACGTTATATGCACTAAAATTATCTCAAAATTGCAGCGCTTCCCCCTCTCTCGCACGCGATGTTCAATATATTTAGAGTAATAAATTATTTAATCCTTCGTTTATCCAGTGGTGTGTTTGAATTTTGGATGTAGAGTCATCATCATCATCAGGTCCATTTTAGTCTCCACTACAGGAGCAAGACCCTCTCTCGTCCGTCCTAGACGGAAAGAGGATTTGGCCTACACTCCCCACGCTGGCCAGACGGGTTTGGGGGGCTTGGGGCCCTACCGCCAAAGGTAAAGCCGATTACCATCGAATATTTTGATTCGAAAAATAGCTCTTACCCTATTAAAGAAGAAGAAGAAGAAACATTTTTTGGATTGCCCCAGTATGGTAGCAAATTTAACATTCCTTACGCCTAAAAAAACATTCCATACGATATTTATATAAATATTCAACATCTATATATATAAAAGAAAGTCGTGTTTGTTACAACACTTATAACTCGAGAACGGCTGAACCGATTGCCATGGTTTTTGATTTGTTGGATTTGTCTCCGTCCAGAATAGCAGAATAACTATTAAAAACATTGGAAAATTTACGAAAAAAATAAAATAAAAGAAAAATCATTTTTGCATACAAAATGTTCGTGGATGTCGGACCTGTCAAACGTGACGTTAACGTGCGTACGTCAAATGTATGCGTGCGTTCAGAAATGTGGGTATAGGATAATAAGTATTAAAACATTGACAAAATTGTCGAAAAATTAAATTTGAAAACGGATTGGGATATTTATTGATTTTCAATTAAATGTCAAATCGATTGGTCTAACTTTTACGTCGCGAAAGTTGTCCGTTGTTGTTTTGAAAATTGTTTATGAATGAATGCTTGAAAATGAATATTAATTGGTTGTCAAGTGTCATGGTACTTTATTTTGTGACATAGTAAAATACTGAACTTAATATTTACCCACTGCTGGGTAATATTAAATACGGGTCTTCCTTCAACTGAATATGTTTCGAGCATACTCCACCACGCTGCTCAACTGCGAGTTGGCGGACGCCAGTAATTTCAAGCCGCCTAAAGGCCACTTGGCTTAACGACTGCCATCTAATGATAACAACCAGGACCGACAGCTTAACGTGCCTTCCGAAGCACGGAAGAGCTCGAGATAATCTAATGATAACAACCGGGACCGACGTCTTACGTGCCTTCCGAAACACGGAGGAGCTCGAGATAATCTAATGATAACAACCGGGACCGACGGATTAACGTGCCCTCCGAAGCACGGAGGACCTCGAGTTAATCTAATGATTACAACCGGGACCGACGGATTAACGTACCTTCCGAAGCACGGAGGAGCTCGAGATAATATAAACTCATCCATGGACAGGCTACGGTTGACGTTGCTTAACTTGCGTGTACAATTAGACTGACACGCGCAATGACGCCATCGTGCTTCTCTATTATTTTCTATTATTCATTATACCTATATTAATTTCAAGACATCATAAATTCGACATTCATTGACAATTAGGCGGTACGAAGTTCGCCGGGCCAGCTAGTAGGTAGTATAAATATGTATCGTCAATGTAATGGACTCGATCTCGTACCTTTTCCGTACTTCAGAATGAGAGTTAATTAATCTATTGAATGTTCGCGAAATATCGAGTGGTACTCGTACGTACTCTCATCGCCCGGCCCTTGTGAATTTCACTAGAGGACTAATTAACAAATTCTGCTTCTCTGTTCATTATGTTCCAATTAATATTGATTCTGAACAGCGTATAATTATAAATCATCATTATAAGCCTGTAACTAACTGGCCATATGACGAGTTCTGACTGACTGACGAGCTCGGTGGAGTAGCGGTCAATGACGCGGCTTCGACACCAACGCTCGTGGGTTCGATTTCCACATAGGACAAACTTTTGTGTGCATGAACATGTCTGTTTGTCTTAGTCTGGGTTTTTCTATGTATCATAAGTATGTATTTACAAAAAAAAAATTTTATTTAAGTACGTTTATCAGTTGTCTAGTACCCATAACACAAGCTTCACTTACTTTGGGGCTAGATGGCGCTGTGTAATTTGTCTGACAATATTAATATATATATGTTGACAGGTATATATACACGCATTGATCCACCACTTGATTCGAATATAGTTATGGATAATAAAAACCGAGGCTATGACAATGACACAGTATTTCTTAGTATTACAATTGATTCGAAATTGCAATGAGCCCCCCATATAACTAAACTGGCCGATAAACTTAGTTCTGCCATAGCCCGGCCACTCCATACAAAAGACTACAACACAAACGGACCGCGTCTGTATACGTGCAAATGTGTGTGTAAATAAATGTCTTAGGTTTGACTGCATAATGAAGTAGATAGCTTGCGCTGTGACGTAAAACGTTATACTGGTAATATTCTAATTATAAATATCATTAAACGTTTATTTTGAATGATTATGAGAGTGCATTAAATCTAGTTTCCGTTAAAGTTTTACGGTTACTGTGGTACACTAAATATTTTACACCGGTTGTAATTGGTTATTATACAATCTAATGTTGTGGTTGTCTATTGAAAATGTCAAATTATGTCTATTTGATATCAATGTTCAACTTCCAAAAATTCTAAAAACCTCGAACGACTGAATCAACGATATCGACGATACAATATGTAAAATTAATTGTTAAAACTGGGAAAAATAAATAGATATATATAGATATCATATAAAAAAAAAAACAAAAAGTTTAATGGTAATGAATAATTAATAACAAATAAATAATTTTACTATTTAAAAGAGCAGTTGTGAATCTATAATAATAAAAGGCTTTGTCCTCACTGACTGACTGACTGCTTTGACCGATTTTTCACAATTCATCCCCTAAGGGGGTGAAACGAGGGTCCAAAGTTTGTATGGGGAAACAAGATTAGTTGGACTATTTTATCCCAAACTTTACACAAGTACTTCTATAGATAAATGAGTAAAGACGTGTTTCAGGATTTTTCAAAATTCAACCTTAAAGGGGTAAAATGGAGTGAAAAAGTCTGAAAATCGTCATGGGTATTGTTTTTATGGTTTATCGGGTCGCTGATTACGAAAACAACAACTATTTTATAATCCAACATAGCTGACGTTACATAAAATCACCCACATGGGTGTGCGATAGGGTTGAAATGTCATAATATCAATAGGGGTGTTAATTCTATGGTTTTCTGAGACGTTAATTACAACAATCGATGCCATTTTCGGCATCGATTTGAAAATATAACATAGTGGACACGAAATTACTTTTTTTTTATATTAGCTTAGCATATTGGCTCCACTTCGCCTGATGGAAAGCAAAAAGAGGAGCCCCAATCGCATCGGCAATGGACAAGAGGCCTTAATGTCTTGTCAGTTGACGCCGCCATGCTGGCCTACAAGATGCTTCTTCACGCTTCGCTTGAAGGATCCCATATTGGATGACTGAGGAAACACTTAAAAGTATTTTTCAAATTTTACCCCTAGGAGGGTGAAACGGAGGTCCAAAGTTTGTGTAGGGAAACGAGATTAGTTGGACTATTTTATCCTAAACTTTACTCGAGTACTTCTATAGATAAATGAGTAAACACGTGTTTCAGAATTTTTCTAAATTCAACCCCAAAAAGGAATAAAATGCGGTCAAAAAGTGTGAAAATCGTCAATGGTATTATTGTTTTTTAATTTTTTTTAACTTTGATTTATCCTTTTTAAGCTGATGGAATAAGACTTGTGTGTTGACTGAAGTGTTATCCTAATAGGTTTTTAAATTTGTATTTGGTGTCAATCAGTGCTTATGCGATCGCGGGCGGCTCGGTGAGGGCGGGACGGGTGTAGTAGTTATCTAGATAGTTCTTGCATCCGTATTTAGTACAATTAAAGGTGGTTGCGTTGCGTGTTAGACTTCACTTGGATAATCTAAAATGCCCGAATTTCATGGCAGCAAAGCTGCGGGCAAAAGCTAGATAATAAAAGGCTTTGTCCTCACTGACTGACTGACTGACTCACTTTGGATTGATTTTTGAATTGAAAAACCTATTCTAAGTACCGACTTTATGATTTATGCCTACTTAATATCAGAATTTCAGTATTTTTCAAACAATGACGTCAATCTAAATTTATATTTGTGGAAGATGTGATGATTCCCCATACCATTATAGCTGTGGAAAGTGATGAAGCTGGCCTGTTCCACCCCATCTCCTACCACTTTGCATGGAACGGAGGTGTATCATCAGGAGGTTCGTGCCACCATTATTCACGTATTAAACAACTGGAGCCATGAGTTACAGTTGTTGAGTGAGGACGGTAAGGGATGCGCTCTTGAGGAATCTCTCTTTATACCCCGCATTCCCATTATTCCATCAAACCACCCCGTTCAATTTCAGAAACTTCAATTTCCCATAAAGGTGTTTCGCTATGACCATTAACAAAGCTCAGGGGCAGTCTCTAAAGGTCGCTGGGGTTGACTTGAGACAGGACTGCTTCTCTCATGATCAGTTGTAGATAGCTTGCTCACGAATAAGTTCTCCTGGAAGCCTTGCAATTTTGGCTCCTGGTGCGAATGCCAAAAATATTGTTTACCGGGACGTCTTAACCTAAATGGTGTATGTTTGTAATAATGGTCAATGCGAAACAGTCCTTTATGGGGAAAAAATGAAATAGGTATCTGGAATCTTAACAAAAATAGACGCAAATCAGGAGTGTTCCCGTAGCGAAGCACGGGTACTTTGCTTGTAGATTTTAAACTACGAACGAACTTTTGTAATACGCGGTGTACTTTTGTAATTTTGTAATAAACTTTTGTAATGTGGAACCGATCGCAAGGGCTACCACGCGGGTAGCCCTTGCGATCGGTTCCACATTCGGCTCAGAGGCAAGGTGAGGTCGCCTTGTGAGAGAGGCAGGGAGTGGCCATACTGTACGTGGTACTACTACTTATTTTCTGTTTGTTTCTGCCGAATGTGGAACCGATCGCAAGGGCTACCACGCGGGTAGCCCTTGCGATCGGTTCCACATTCGGCTCAGAGGCAAGGTGAGGTCGCCTTGTGAGAGAGGCAGGGAGTGGCCATACTGTACGTGGTACTATTACTTATTTTCTGTTTGTTTCTGCTATACCCTGGCCACTCCATACAAAAAACTACTACTTAAATAGTCCATGTCTGAATGCGTGCTACTATGTGTGTAGATGCTCTAGGCGCTCTAGGGTTGACTTCAATATATAACCCATACGAATTAACAAAGTAGATACCTAGCGCAGAAACGTTAATCGTTATACTTTAAATATAGTAAGTAATATTTTAATAATAAATATCTTTAAATGATTATTTTAATTTTATCATTCGATTGTGATTATGAGACTAAATATAATCCAGTTATGTTACAATGGTACACTAGTTGTTGAGCGCGGGTTGTATTGTAATGACCATTAAATAATCTAATCTAAACATAAAATAATAGTCGTTTATTGAAAATCTGGAATCAATATCATAAAATTTCAAATTCTATGTTTTCGGCGGTAGAATTTGTAAAGTACGTACGAGTATTTGATAAGCTGGAAAAGATAAATTTAATTTCTAATAAAAAATCTAATTCATGGGTAATGATTACATGATAAAAATAAATCATTTTACAACTTAAAACTTGTATATCTCTGAGGTAAGGATGTGTCGAAACTTTCGAAATGCTTGATTGGTTTATTAATACTAATCATTATTTATTTTTGACATAAATCATGTTTCAGGGTGACAGGTATTGGCATGTAATGAGGATTGACGACCATCCGTTACAACTGTTCTAGCCTTCCCCACGCAACCTGCAACCTGCAACATGATGGTAGTCCAATGTCGACAGGGATTTCCAGCAGCAGTTTCTGACACTAGTGACAAACCGGGACAGAACGTCCTAGTACTGTTGTACAAAGAGGCTCGACCCTAAGTAAACTAGGATAAGGGCAGGAGAAAGAAAGATCCAACTTGTTTAAATTAACTTTACATTTTTTATACCTTATCTGGTCCACAGGCTAAAGGTCGCGCAACGAGCGATGTACAGTGCTATGCTCGGGGTTGCTCTGAGGGATCGAATCCGGAACGAAGAAATTGGACGGAAGACCAAAGTAGTCGACATAGCTTTCAGAGTTTGCTAGCTGAAGTGGCAATGGGCCGGACACATCTGCCGAAAAAGTGATGGCAGATGGGGGAGGAAGGTATAGAGTGCAGTCCCCGCAACGAATCGTTGGACGCCCTCCTTGTAGATGGTCTGATGACGCTGGAAGCGGCTAGATGCGGAAGGCGGAGGATCGTATTTGGTGGAAAATATTGGGGTTGTCGATAGATACCGGCTGATGATGATGATACCTTATCTGATACTTTGGTAAAACCAAAGAATAAGAAATAATACTAGTAACGAAACATCCAAAACAAGACTCTTGGCGGGCAGAATTTCTCGTTTATGATGGTAGATAGATAATAGGCCAGTACGTCGATAATTACACAATCAGTCACTTGCAACGACAATTAATTATAATTTAATTTGAATAATTATTCATAGCACTTACCTAGATTATCTACCTCAATATTGTGTACTTCACTGTTAAATATAATATAATCCAATATAATTAAACAGGAACTCGGGTGTATGTATTCGTATTATATCCATAAATTTACCCAATTGTATATATTTATATATATACCTACATGTCATTTTCTTGTTCACAAACTGGTCACACTACAATTTCGAAATTTACAATAAAGAGGTTTTCGTGAGCCAAAATTCTTCAAGCGAGGGATCCTTCCCCCGAAGCTGTAGCCGATTACCATCGAATATTTTGAATGCAAAAATAAAACAACTGTTTAGATTGTTGGGAATTATGTTTAGCTCTACCGACTAAACTGAATATGTTTGTCAAGCACTATAACCTAAGACCAATTTTTGGAATCATTATATCCGATGGTAATCGGTTTCAGCTTCGACGGTAGGGTTCAATTTCATGTACCTCCATTCGTTTTATGTACCTCCACCTCACAGAATACCGCAGCCAAATAACAATTCCCTTGAGGATTGCTGTGTTCCTGCGAGTGAGTGAGGTCACCAGAAAGGAAGGAGATGCTGCCTTGGCAGCGGGGGTGGCGGCGCGCGAGCGATACTTTATGTCGCGAGCGTTCATATGGCTACGGTAACCGCTTCACATCAGGCGGGCCGTACGCTTGTCTGCCAACCGACGTAGTATAAAAAAAAAAAAAAAAAAAAAAAAAATAGTTTTCTCATAAAAAAGCTGTCCAAGTTCGATCGCCCAGAACAATGTCAACTGTTAGCTCATAGTATCAATCTTTAATATAATTTTACTATGATCGGATATGGCAATACTTCCATTGTCGAATCTACAAAGCAATCTACAAAAAAATCAAAATACATCTACAAAAAAATAGCATTTATATTAAATTCTTCCGTATGGATTATAATCCGAGATTATAAATTGATAGTAACATTCACGGCGAATTATAGTAGGTAACTACTTACTAATGTTTACACCACCAATCATTTGGGATAAACCAATAAATCCCACTGAATATAAATCGGTAGGTTTATATTCATCTCCAAGTGACTTCAGAACTTGATATCGCTAGAGATCTTGACGCCAAGAATGCAATTGCGTAGAGAATGTGTACTGAAATTAAAGAGCAAATAGGATTGTCTTAGCGGTGATCGCGTAGAGTTGTGTCTTGTGTCATGTCATGGGCTTAAATTTGATTTAGATTTTGTTACTTCAATAAACACTGACTTGTGATCTACAAGAAAACATTTCATTAGATTAATTCCTTGAAGAATAAAAGTGAACGCAAGGAAATCAATTTACCAATAAGTGAATTAGTGAAGTCGAGAGTTGTTTGACTGTTGGTGAAACTTTTGTTGGCCAGTGTGATAATTGAGCCAACAAATTGGGACTTCGGGAACTCGCATCGTATTCAATCAGTGTCTCGTATGTTCAAGGGTCTACAAATATATTGTAACAGTAGGTTTATAGACGTATAAAAAAGCGGTGTAATTTATGTATATCTGGTCGCCGCAGATTTATTTTTCGGAGTGCTATAATAAATAAATATTCCTGGACGAATTACACACTGCCATCTAGATCCAAACTAAGCAAAGCTTATATTATGGGTTCTAGACAACTGATATTATACTCAAATACATTTTTTTTATAAATACATACATGTAATATATAGAAAACAGCCAGACCAAGACAAATAGAGATGGTAATGTACACAAATATTTGTCTTGTGCGGGGATCGAACCCGCGACCTCAGAGTCAAAGTGGCCATTGCTTGCCATTCGACCACCGAGCTCGACAATAAAAAAATAAATATATATTATATATATATATATTAATAAACTGAACTAAAACTTTTAAGGACACGCGGTCTGTACCATCAATCCCAACTGGTCTTATCGTAATCATTTCGGATACATGGATTTTTTTCCATTCATCATTATAAATAGATTATTATTATTATAAGAAATAATGCGTTGGAAAAAATAAATAACATATATTTTGCAATGTGCACATCAAGCCCTTTCATATGATACCCCATTTGAACTAGTAGCATCAATTTGAAATTTCGACCCCCTATAAAAAATAATAGACCCGATATTTTGACGTGACAACGTCTTATAAATTGGTTAGCCGGGTGACACTTCAAGAAACGCGCTCACGTTATGCGCTCACAATGAGAGCGAGTGAGAGGCACGCGTCCCTTTCACTCGGGCATGGTTAGCCCGCCTAAGAGCGAGAGAGACAGACATAAAAAGTGAAAGGCATGCGTCCCTTCCACTCGAAAACATTTTACCACTCAAAGTCGTTGTCACGTAAAACTTTCGCCCGTATACCGACTTTACAGGCAACCAATTTTTGACGTGACAACGTCTTATAAATTGGTTAGCCGGGTGACACTTCAAGAAACTGGGTCACGTTATGCGCTTACAATGAGAGCGAGTGAAAGGCGCGTGCCTTTCACTCGCTCTCATTGTAAGCGTGTCGTGGACGCGTGTCCCTTCTAAGAGCGAGAGAGACAGACATAAAAAGTGAAAGGCATGCGTCCCTTCCACTCGAAAACATTTTACCACTCAAAGTCGTTGTCACGTAAAACTTTCGCCCGTATACCGACTTTACAGGCAACCAATTTTTTATTTTTTTTAAGATTTAATTACTAATGTATAGTTTTGAGATTTATTCTTGTTAACGATGTTACTTGTCAATTTTCATAGTTCTATATCAACGAGAAGTACCCTATGAGTTTTGGTTCCGTTGAGAATGTGTCGAAATATGCGTTTTTTGCTAAATAAACGGTCGTATCTTTTTGTTACGTAAACTTAGCAGTTTGAGTTTTTTACAACTTCATAGGGCCGTAGACCTGAGTATACAGTTCAAATTTCAGCTTGATACCTCCACTATCTCGACATAGAGGGTCTTGACAGACAGACAGACGGACAACAAAGTGATCTTATAAGGGTTCCGTTTTTCCTTTTGAGGTACTGAACCCTAATTAAATAAAATAATATTAATAAACTGAACTAAAACTTTTAAGGACACACGGTCTGTTCTACCAATCCCAACTGGTCTTATCCTAGTCAGTTCGGATACATGGATTTTTTCTATTCCTCCCAACATGTGAAATATTTAGAAAATTTTATTTTAGTAATTTTCTTAAAAGATTTGGCAAACAAAGCATAAAATTTTTGAAAAAGATGTTGATGTATCAAATTAAAGGGCGTAGTATATTATTAAAACTCACGTGAGACATTATAATAAATTAAGTAAATAAATTAGTAATCAGTGTCCGGCGCGAGAGACAAAGGGTGGACGTGTCTGGACATTCGCCCTGTTGAAGGTCTCCTTTTAAAATCGAAACTAGTCGGCTTTCCCGACAAAAAGACGTGAGTGACCCGTTTAATTTATTTAATTAATTTGGCGTAGTACATATATATTTATACCTACTACGTCGGGTGGCAGAGACAAATAAATAAATAAATATTTCTGAACAATTTACACAGCGCTATCTAGTCCCAAATTAAGCGCAAAGCTTGTGTTATGGGTACTAGACAACTGATAAATGTACTCAAAGAAAGCATACGGCCCGTAAAAAAAATATATATTTTAGTTTCTAAATTGCACTAAATTGCGCATAAATCTGAATTTATTTTAAAAAATAATTATTAATTGTTTTGTATTAATTTAGGTACTGATAAATATATAATTTAGTGTCGGTAGCTTTGGAAGACCAACCATTTGATTTGAGAACCCGGATTAACTTCTCTCCGAGGCGTCATAAGTGAACATCCCCATTACGGACTATGTGGTATTTGGTAGTAAGTCTAATCAGAGAAAGAGGACAAAGTCGGAGTAACACATTTTATGTACCAGTATCATTACTATTTTTCTTAGCTGGCAATGATGGTGCAGAATAATTATATAAGAAGATACAAATATTTTAACTTATTTGCATGCCATATCGGATGCTAGACAAGCGGCCCACCTGAAGTAAAGCAGTTACAGTAGTCTATCAGAAGCTAGCATTAATAGAATATTTTACGAACTTGGTGGTCGAATGGTTAGCAATGGCCACTTTGACTCAGAGGTCGCGGATTCGATCCCCGCACAAGATAAATATTTGTGTACGTGAACATGTCTGTTTGTTTTAGTATGGGTGCTTTCTATGTATTATATGTATGTTTTTATGATGTTTTTACAAAAAAAAAATATTAATCAGTTATCAAGTATCCATAGTACAAAGCTTTGCTTAGTTTAGGACTAGATGCCGTGTGTAATTTCTCCAGGAATATTTGGGTACGGAACCCTTTAACAATTACTAAGGCTCCGCTGTCCGTCCGTCCGTCTGTCAACAGGCTGTCATCATGAACTGTGATAGTTAGACAGTTGAAATTTTCACAGATGATGTATTTCTATTGCCGATAGAACAACAAATACTAAAAAAACAGAATAAAATTAATATTTAGGGGGGCTCCCATACAACAAACGTTTTTTTTTTTTTGATAACGGTAATAGATACTCACGCTTGAAATACTCACATAATATTTAGTTTTATATTCACTTTATAAATAAATAATTAAATAAAAATAAAACAAATATTTCAGGGGGGCTCCCATACAACAAACGTTATTTTTTTGCCGTTTTAACCCTACGTGCGCGAGTCCGACTCGCACGTGGCCGGTTTTATTATTTATATACAAGGAGGACTGTCCCTGCCCTGGCATCGCCGCTGCTGACGCAGATCTCAACACATCCCGTGTTGACCAGTGACCCCATTCACTCATAGGACTAAAACAATCCGAAAAATATCCTTAAAAAAGTTAAGTAATATTAGTAACTAGGTTTTAAGTTGGCCGTGTGGTTTCCGGCTGACCAGAATTGAATCACTCCGTCTCTTCCCGTGGATGTCGTACAAGGCGACTAAGAGAAAAACATTTTAAAACATCGATCAGGCCTTCCCAACCCGTTTGGCCAGCGTGGGGAGTGTAGGCCAAATCCTCCTTCTGTCTGGGACGGACGAGAGAGGGTCGTGCTCCTATAGTGGAGACTAAAATGACCTGATGATGATGAGGTTTTAAGTTCAGTCAGTAGTTTTTGTACAATACGCGCGGTTACAAATATTAAAAAAAAAATACGACATTAAATATAGATAATTCCGCTTCTAGGCGACGTATGAAGATGGAACAAGTAGCAGATTTTAAGCTATACCTCCAGCAATATAATTGTGAATATCTCATTTAATTTCCTGAAGTAGTTTAGTTTTTGCTAAATATATATACAAATATACAGAAAGACAGATAAACATAAAATATATATTCTTCATCTAAATAGCTTCTACACAAGAGCGATAGAAGCCATTTCGCAAGCATCCATGGGCTGCGATGACTGCTTACAATCAGACAGAACATACGTTTGTTTGTCACCCAAGTCACATAAAAAAACAGTTTTTTTTTATCATAGTGACTTCAATGTTAGCGTTATAATATATAATAACTATGTTTTGGCAAGCGCCGTAGTTCAAAGTTATCTGACATCGCCGTGGGAAATAAGATGGGAGGCAAGTTAATCTTGTGCAATTATAAGCACTTGCTCTAGATGTCGGCAGAGGATCTTAATGTGGTGTACAGTAATATAATAGTGTAATAAAGTTTATTTGCATTGCACAAAACTGGAATTTACAGGCAATACATATTTCCAAAGAAATTACATAACGCAATATAGAAAGCTTCGGCACATCTTCGCCGCACAGATACCCAATGCTTGAAGACTAAAATTCGTCGAAGAAGAAATTTGACGGAGAACCAAAGTTGTCGACATAGCCTTCAGAGTTTGCAAGCTGACGTGGCAATGGGCCGGTCACATCTGCCGAGCCAGTGATGGCAGATGGGGGAGGAAGGTATTAAAGTGGAAGCCGCGCGTAGGACGACGAAGTGTTGGGCGCCCTCCTTCTAGATGGTCCGATGACCTAAAGAGAGCGGCTGGATGCGGAAGGTGGAGAATCGTATCTGTTGGAAAGCATTGGGGAAGGCTTATATCCAGCAGTGGGTAGATACAAGCTGATGATGATGATGATGAATATATACAACCTATGTAATACATATTGTCTTAAATGATTTTCTTTTTTTATTGCCTACATTGTAAAAATAGTGTTCATACATTAAATACTCATGGCATTCTGAGAAAAATCTAGATACACAGAGCCTGTTATGTTATAATTGTCACGCTATAATTAGCCCTTTAGATCAACAACCTGTGTCCAGTGTCTCACACAGTCCAGAATTAACTCCAGGCATATTATTCTTATACTAATATGATTGGAAGCAAGCATTCACCTAACCAGATGGTAAACTTGATAAATGATTATATGCAATAACTTGATAAAATAATAACATCTACGTTGACAAGTAATTTTAAGAATGACATATTCAGATATTTCACTCCACCAACCCATAGTTTCGTAGCGTGGTGGAGTACACTCTATCGATTGAGAGGAGACCCACATCCCAGCAATGGGATGAATAAGATTTGGCGACGGCGACGGAGAATGACTTTTGAATAAATCATATAATACATTATATCATGTAATACATTATATGATTTATTCAATCATATATGATTCATTTATGATGTATATTCACAAGATGAATCCTGAGATATTATCTATACCGATACTACAGCTGCCTCCGTTAGGGCACTTTACGAGATAGTTATCAGGCCTTAAATTATTTGTAGTTTTTTTCGATTAGATTTTTTATTTCATAAAATTTGGTTTCGTTTTCGTGCAAATAGCGCTTTAAATGTATGTACCTAGTTATAATTTTGTTTTATTTTACTATTAGTTAACCAAAGTTTCTAGAAATTATACATGCTGTGTTTACCTTTAAATAATTGTTACATTTAGAATTAAGACCTAGAAATGTATTAAATAACAATGTATCAGTGGAAACAATTGTTGGTAAACCTGAATAAATAAATAAATAAATACTACCTTCGTGCTTCGTAATAAGACAATGTGCACTGCATGGCAACAAAAATTTTCAAGAATGTTATTGTTAAAAAAGAAGTTACATGAATGGCTTTTGACTAAATCTAAATAAGTTAATTGTTTTTTAATAATATTTATTATTTATATAAGTATATTGTAGTTTAACCTTCTGTTCGCAAATAAATTATCTTATCGCATCTCGTCATATCGCGATGAAATATCGTATCGGAATCAATCCAATCCCATCTCATCTCATCTCTTATAATCTAATATCAACTTATCCTACCAGCTGATGCCCTGCACGTGATACACCATGAAAAGCAGCAAATAAGACCCTGGCAAAGGAGAGGTAAGAGGTATCGAAACCCACTGGGGAGGCATTTCCACCTGACAGAAAACCGTAGCCAATATCATTAAGAATTGTTTTGTTGCTACCAATTATGACGTCAATAATGTTTTCTTTATATACCAAATCTAGAGAGTTGTTGCAGCGGAGGTGCCACGATTTTAAACGCGCGAGCTATTCTTTGTTATAAATTGTTGAACTATCTATAGATCTCTAGGCTAACTGTAGCCAATTCTCATCAGTTGGACCGTCTGCTTATTGCGCATATTTGTCGTTATAAAAATAACTCAACATTTTACAAAAACAATCAGAAAATTGAAACAAAACGCACCAGCCCTCGCTATTTGACTGTTTCCATTTCAAATAAAACAATCACCGTATTGTCTCGCCAAATTCATTTTCACTCGGAAATAGAGGGGACAAAAGAAAGAATTCATGCAATGCATACAGACCTCTTAACATCATTTATTTATTTCCATGCCGAACAATAATATTGCACCTTATCGCTAAGGAAATAGAAATTATACATTTTGAAATAACAGCATAAATTAACAAACTGACTAAGCGGATAATTTGAAGAAAAGTAAATTACATTGAGTGAATTAGTACGAGATTTGTTCGAAACAGAACAACTGGCGACAGCAAAGGTAAAGTTGTCGTCCTGCGGTGTCGATAGGGACTTTCTCTGGAACGAATGTTGGACTGGGCAAAGTATTATGTATTAAATATGTTTGCCGACACGGTATATGGAGAGAATGGTATAATTACGACGTGTGTTATACACACTTTCCGTTGTACCAAACCAGACTATATTTATCACGCTGGCAATTTAAAACAACTATATTATTAAAATGTATTAGGTGACAACTCACAGTTGTAAGTCCCCTATAGCACAGTGTAAGTAATAGTACTCCTATAGTGTATATTTAATCATCCGTGATGCAAGGCAGTCGCGCTTTACTTGAGTAACCATCTCTTTCAAGGCTTTTAGCAAGCAAGCTCTCACATTACCAAGGGGGGAACCAAACTAAAAAGCTTCCTACTAATTTCTTCTGATCAAATTCGTTCCTATGCAGCCGTAATTTTACCCCCGGGACTGCAATGGACTTCATTGCTGTTTGCCTTTTTGGTAGTCTCCGCTGTTAATTCTGGCTAGACAGGAAACACAGTAGAGGGAACATGGCCCCCGTCCCGATATAATCTAAGGGGTGTGCCTTAAAACTGCCTTAAAACTGCGAATGAGAAAAAATTGTAACATTTTTGTTGTAAAATCGCAAACCTGAGTTTTCTTGGCATAGAACTCAATCAGGTTGTTAGAACCCCATTTGCTAATGAGATCCAAAACTCGATTCAGTTTAATAACCAGACTCTCCCGCTTATAATCGATTTCTGCCCTACCAGTACCAGGCCGACCTAAATATCGCCCATAAACGTACTATCGTATGTATCGCAATGGATATTACCTATTTTAGTGGCAATATGTCATTAAAATGAAGAAGAAAGAAGGTTTTATGAAATTAATATGACCTTTATGAAATCTAGGATGGGCATTTTCGCCCTTGTAAAATAAAATTCGAATGCTGTCATTAAGGACACACTGGTAAAAGATGTCATTGATTATAATTTGACAGACGTTTAATTTATGACATATTATTTTTATGTACAAAATAGTGCTTTTTATATTTTTTTATATCTGCAAATAGATATATTGACGAAATAATAGTAAGATTAATAACAACTGTAAGTACATATTGACATAGATACATAATATAGAGTTTCAAGTTACAAGGAACGGCTTGTTCCCACATACTCCCTTGAAATTTTCGTTCCATATGCTCTCAAGGGAGTATAAAACTTAAGAGTTCGACATGCTCCCACAATAAACAGCCGTGAACATAAATAAATATTGTCAGACAAATTACACAGCGCCATGTAGCCCCAAAGTAAGCGAAGTTTGCGTTATGAGTACTAGATAACTGATAAACATACGTAAATACTTTTTTTTTTTTGTAAATACATACTTATGATACATAGAAAACACCCAGACTAAGACAAACAGACATGTTCATGCACACAAATATTTATCGTGTGTGGGAATCGAACCCACGAGCGTTGGTGTCGAAGCCGCGTCATTGACCGCTACGCCAACGAGCTCGTCATACTCATACCCAAGAAATCCATTATTATTCCATAATCGATCGTCTAATCTAATCTAAAAATGAACACCCTTCCAGCTTTCTCCATTTTGTGCTTCCAGTGTGTTAATCAGTAGTTTTTTTTTCTTTTTTTACAAAATACACACGTAATATATAATAATGCGTATTCGATTAGACTGACACACGCAAGGACGCCATCGATCATCATCATCATCTACATCCGCAATACATAAGTTTTCATTTGAAAAAAATGTAATGAGTTAATTTTAATTTACTTCTATCAATTTATTTTTAAGGGGCGTCTACGCCTCTAGAACTCAAAAGCTGTATGTATAACACAAAAATCTGTTTTCATATATGAACATAAAATGATATCGAATCCTCCGTTGAAGAGTAAACGGCGGAAATTTCCAGAATAACAAGAACTCGTTTGTCCAAATACTCGAGCATCGCGTGGCTGATTTCTCTATGGAAAACGTAACCCCGCAAAACCTTTATTGCCGTTTAATTTTCTCGCGGGCGCTTTTTGAATCTGAACTTGGAAAGAAAAATAATTCCCTCCAACTTTCTGAGGCCATGTTTAGACGAGATGTTGTAATTTATTTATTTATTTAGTAACTTGTACTGAACGCTCAACATACATTTATTTAACGAGTACGCGACGTGAGCAAGTTCTTGATATCATTATAAGTTTGAGCGAAATATGTTTGCATAAATAAGTAATTTTATATCGCAGCAGTGGCAGATAAAATAATCATTTTTATTTTATCTTGTTATCTAGGTATATATTAATACGTGAAGCAAAAGCTTTGTATCTCTTTTTACGAAAATGCGCGGACAGAGGAGTATGAAATTTCGCACACTTATAGTCAGAATGCTAATATTTTTTATTATTATGCATAAAAATAAAACATTACACACACTACCATGTATTTGACACACACTCACACACGCAGATATACGTTTTACTATTAAGGGCCCAGATTGCCTAGGCGCGACATCGTTTTTGAGCGACCGCAGCGCTACTGTTTACTGAAACAACCGACGGGGCGGGTGAATGACCCAAAGACAGCGCGATTTTCAAAATGTTTTGCGACAAACGTTCCACGTTGAGTTATATTGTTATTGAAGTTGAATATTTACAGCATAACAAAAATGGAAATACTAATTGGAAATAAACGACGAGTGTAAAATATTCTAAGACTAGTTTTTCGTTATAAAATGATCCTAATTACTAGAATAATAAGAGTAGTTGAGACACAATTTTTATGTTTTTCTATTTTTATTAAACAATCAAGAGCAGGTCCGGACTGACCTTTTTGTATTCTACTTACCAAAAATTCCAACTATGTATTTCTTTGTAATTTTACTACCAAAGTTTATTCTTATTTCGTAAAATATTAATTCAACAAAATAATTGCAAATTCAGTAGGAAGTACGGTCGAAATAACATCGAGCTTTCCTCGCTAGTGTATATCTGTACGCAAGGAAATGTGCCTATTGCGTAAACTCAAATAGGGTGGTGGCACCAATTATCGGCCATGTCAACTTTTTTTCAACTTTGTTTGCACTTTTGCTACGCTAGTATAGGAAAGTATAAAAATGATTCATATAATTAAAAGTAAGTAAACAATAACAAATATGAGTCGCCATCTAAAAAGCGTGCTAGGGTTGTACAAAAATAAATGAAACACAAGTTTATAAATTATTAATATACTAATTAAAAGTAAGTAAACAATAACAAAATATGAGTTCAAAATTCTACGATTACTGATCAAATTCTGATTTCTGCTAATTTGATGATAAAATCAATTGCTATTGCAAAACCTATCAGAATTAAAATGTTACCAGCTGCCCGATTCACGTAATGAAAACCGTAGCGTAGGGGCTTAAAAATGTCACATCGTTTTTTGCAAATTAAGCCCTTTTTTGACTTAAAAAAAGAAGAAGCTTCTCAATTCGCTGTATTTTTAAAACGATTTTGATGATTCTTTACACCAGGTAACTCTTCAAAATCATATAGGAATTGTATAGTAATTGAGCTATTGAAAGATTTATGACAATCCAAGACTAGATAAGTAAGTGCGTTTAAAACAGAAAACCAAAAGGCGATTTCTAAGTTTCTAAGTTAAAACGACTTTTGGACTGGCGTGTTTACGTGAATCGACCGGCTGGATAGTTAAGTTACCTCAGTCTCTTTCAAAATCATTAGGCGTTCTTCTCTTTCAAAACACGTAAAGCTCTTTCTTTCCTCTCTTTCATAGCCTCTATGATACTGGGCGCGTCACGAATGGGCATGCTTCGTGACTGCCGAGGATCAACTAATTCTGGAAGTAGGCAATCGTAATAAAACCTAACTAATTTCATCTCCATTTTCTCCTTCCAAAATTTGTCGTCCTTTTCTATAATATAAACTTTCATAGGTACAGTAGCACCAAACCAGATGCCAAGCATGCAAACGTTTCTTTTAGTAATATGTACCTGTCCCTGAATTTGGAAATACCAGTTATGATTTTTATTTATGACATAACCCTTGGAAGCCTTGTCCTTAACCCAAAAGGTATGTTTGGCCATTGCTTCATCAAGAGTCATGCCAGCTAAAGAATGTGGGCACTTAATTTCAATTAAACCGTTTGCATAAATGCCATCTGGTGTAGTACCAAGAAATTCATATTGATCGTCGACGAACAAACCGCAACCTTGTATACTAATATTCTCTTGAATTTCTAACTGTCTAATTGCGGTTTCTTCGTTTTCGATACCGTACCGTACAGCAGGCAAACTGGAGATATTACTACCATAAACGATTTTACCAACAAGAGCAGCACAACTTGTGCTCTCTCGTTTTTTACAAACTTCCCCGAATGATGATGAGGTTAGTAATTTTCTCCTTGTACTCATCCACTCAGCACTACTTCTTTGCAAATGGGTCGACCTTTCAAGCTCCTCTCTTTCAGCACAAGACAACTTTAAATCGGCTAGAAAAGATGACTTGGCTTTCTCATATAATTCTGGACTCAGATCAGGTTTTTCGCAGTTTGGTCCATAGTGAGCGTCTTTCGATACAGCGTTGTGGCTTTTTTTCAATCTTAATTTAGGTTTAGCAATTAAACGGTTTCTACGATTACAATTTTCCACTTTCGCGATCAAAGGATTCGGACTACATTTAAATATGACTTCATGAGTTTTACTATGAATCGATCCCGTATTAAAAGACACAACAGCAGCTGCGCATCGGCCCGCATAAGAACCACGGGAAGAATAATTTACACTCTTACCCCCAACTAATTTGGCAATTACTCCGTTAAAACTTTCAACTATATTACTTGTGCAATTATGAATTAAACTTCTAGAATGATATGACAGTCTTTTACTTAAAATTTCTACCGCGTCCATTAATCCGCATCCAACAATTGCTGGAAGTAATCCAACAGGTTCTATTCGACGAGTATCAGGTCTACAGAAATACTCCTTGCAATGTTGGTGATTGCCAAATACGTGTTGTGGACCATTTAGGATATCTTCACTAAGATTTTTTATTTTTTCTTCGAGTGACTGATTTTGATCCGCCCAATATTTAATCGCGCATTTTACACCCGTTCTTAAACGCAAATACCTTTCTTTTAGGAATTTCCGCAATTCGCAAGGATACTTAGTGTCTTTCGACAGTTTCTCCAAGCTATTGCAGTAGTTTCGTAAAAGATGATTTTTGCATTCAATTTTCTCTATTATTAAATTATCGTACGGACGCGAATCTAATATTTTTTTATAAGTACTGGAATCGCCGTCTGCTACAAATTTATTATAAATTACACCGTGATCAACAATGGAACGTTTAAACCCCTCAACTATTATGGTCGATTCCATCCCGGTAGATGATCCTGAATAATTCTTGAAACAATGGTGTTCCGGGGGCTGACTGTTGTTCTTTGCGGCTCGTGCACAGACTACGCAGTATTTATTTTTAACTCCAAAAAACAATACTTTATTAGTTTTAATGCCAATTATCGCAGCTGCGCCGGATAAGGCGGAAAAATTCTTACCATAAGATCTCTTGCTCCAACAACCGTCAACAGCAACAGATATTAATGGTGTACCATTTTTATCAACACTACCTATAGACACTGAGTACTCTGCTTCTTCCTTGACAGCTTCTGCCATGGAATGTGCTGCTGTCTTTTCCCACCAATCGCAAACCGTATTATTAATTTCATTGTATAATGAAGGTGACATGATTGGTAGGGCTACTGCGGCAGTTAATGTTTTTAACTGAGAGTAGCTCCCACCAGATGATATGATACCAGATACAATTTGATGATTCACTTCCATGCTATCTTCTTTCTTTTCAACCAAACACACAGTAAATTTCATACTACACATACTACATTTCATGATGAGTTTTGAGTCCAGACCAACTTTTACTTCACCTATTATACTGAGGTAACTTAACTTACAATCCATTGGACCGTGGTCCCCTATGGCCTGAAGAGCTTTAAAAAAAAAAGAAATATCTACTACTCTACGCCCAACTTCCACTTCATCCACCTTTCCCTCTTGACTGTTTTCAATAATTAGTTCCTGTAAAGAAAGATAATGGCTTTATTTTTTTTTTTATAAAAAATAATTAAAAAAGAATGGGCCAAATTTCTTCAAATATAGCTAAGAACTCCCTTAGAATACATCTTTGAAACACATAACACTAGATCAAAATCTTGAACGTTTTATATAAATAAACGTAATAAAAACTGGTTGTTTGTAAAGTCGGTTTAGGACAATAATTTTATGGGATAACGTCAGGATCTAGTGAACAAAAAAAACCGGTTGTTTCATTTTTAACCTTATTAATATTCCTGTTAATATATAAAATAGCTAAACATGTTGTTTAGCGTTTTCATGCATTTTCCTAATGTCGGCCGGGTGGCCGATATTGGGATTTATCAATAAATAAAGATCCCTAACCTCGACCCTGCGATTATTTCATAAAAAAGACAAGTAAATGTAAAAACGTGTGTTTTTCTTCAATAAAAAACAATATAAAATACCATAGTTCCATTGAAATACTAACTAACTCAATGCGTTCGCAACCGGGATTTGACTCGCCACTGCCACTAAACGACACAAGTCGGTACCGGCACGTGCTCTATTGCCAACTGAACGTTCAAATATTGAAGCACCCGCACCAAAATATGGATTATTCGTATATAGAGTCGCTTTTTGAATAAAAACTATTATAATTTTAGGGTTATTTTAATAGTTAGGGTAAGTGCTCCAGTGAATGAACACCCACCAGTGAATGAACAAAACACACATTTTTCAATATAATAAAAAATCTAAGCTTTTCTACTCAAGCCAGTATTTTTTTTCTCAATCGAAACATTATATTACGTCAACTGGACACACAGGTGTTTGCCTGTGACCTGTAGTTTCAAAATCGCGACCGCCTAAAATGAAAGTATTCTGTCGTATTTTTGATGGTATGGAGCAGAATTTAGGGCATTGCTGAGACTTCGTGTTTTGATATTCACTTTGTAGTCACTATAAGTGTGATAGTGTTAACAAAATTTGGTAGTAGGATGTAAAAAGGACTGTTTTATCTTATAAAAAGCAGATTGCATAAATTTTAATTATCATAAATAAATTATAGGGGTGTTCGATAATTGGATCACGAAATTGAAGAAAATCTAGTCAATGAACAGACGGTTCATTCATAGGAATTGACTTATTTTATAGTTTTAAGCATTTGGCATCTTAGCCTTAATGCAGTTGGCTAATTTTTTGTACACAGCTTTTATAAACGGTTGTCAATTTTTGGACCAATATTCGAACGAGGTGTTCTTTTATTATTACCAGTTTATCCTCCATACCTATGCCTAGCCTGATATCTTCAGTAACTTTTAGAAGTGCAGTAATAGTACTGTGCCCAGGACGAAAACCAGACGAAGTGAACTGATTAAATAAAATAAATAAAGATCTCCACATAGAAGTGCCTTTCAGCTAAAACGACCATGGAAAGACAGCAAAATGCAAGCTTAAAAAAATTTAATAAATAATGATGACATATAGAACCAATCTTCTATTATAGAAATATAATAGTTTAGAAGAGAAAGGAGAATCTAACATAGAAGTGATGAATAATAATATTAAATATTTTATAATAATAATCCAGTATTAATATTATGTTAGATAGTTCTCTTTAGGTTATAAAATATCAAGTAACACGAAATTATAATAGTAATCATATCGTCTATTATATCTACGAAGCGGTTACCGTAACCATATTAACGGTCGCAACATTAAATATCGCTCGCGCCATGCCATCAACGCAGCAACTCCATCCTCTCTGGTGACCTCACTCACTCGCAGGAACACAACAACCCTCAAGGAAATTGTTATTTGACTGCGGTATTCTGTGAGGTGGTGGTACTTCGTCAGTCGGGCTCTTAAAAAATACGCTATGTCCTACCTCTCTTTTCGTCAGAGCCTCGTCTGTCAGTCAGCAGGGTGTACCCCGTGTAGGTAAGATTGACTTTGGTTCAAAGATGTTGATGAACCACTTACACCCCCTTACATGTCCGACTAATAATTGAATAATGTCAGCCCTAGAGAACGTCACTCAAACATAGGCACGTGAGTGGCCGGGGTTTGATAAAATGCAGATTATCTCAATAACTATCAGCATTTATGCTAAAATATGTATACTGTATCAATCATGAATAAATTGTGAACATAATATAATAAAATATTTTTTGGTTAGGATCTCATAAGTAGCTGGCTGTAATTTTCAAAGTTTGGAATGCCCTTAAGGGTTCATTCAATTGAGCACTTACCCTATATTCCATTTTCTCGCAAAGGCCGATATTAGGAGGAGGCCGATACTAGGAGACTTCACCCTACTGAGATTTTGTCTTCGTCCATCACTAACTAGGTAGTTTGTTTATTTATGTAATAAGTCTATTGGGGTGTAAGTGGTTCATCAACATCTTTGAACCAAAGCCAACTTCACCTGCACGTGGTGCACCCTGCTGACTGACAAACGAAGCTCTGGCGAAAAGAGAGGTAGGGAGCGTAATTGTAAGCTACCCGACTGGGGAATGTACGTCCACCTCACAGAATACCGCCGCCAAATAACAATTCCCTTGAGGGTTGTTGTGTTCCTGCGAGTGAGTGAGGTCACCAGGAAAGAAGGAGATGCTGCGTTGGCAGCGGGGGTGGCGGCGCGCGAGCGATATTTTATGTTGCGAGCGTTAATATGGCTACGGTAACTGCTTCACATCAGGCGGGCCGTATGCTTGTCTGCCACCCAACGTAGTATAAAAAAAAAAAAAGTCTACAAGAATTACGTATAACAACTTACGTCTATACAGCGCGTAGCAGTGTTGCTCGTAGTCTCGGCCTGAAGGTTTTCTTTATTTTCAATACTGGAAATATTATTCATCATTATTATCCACTTTTTATTTATTTTGCAATTTTTGTACAACACTAAGCCAGACCCTAGGCGCGTCGCGTCTCTTTGGCGGTAAGTATGTCGACAAAGCCGCGCGCCCGTGCTATTTCTGCTAAGAAACATACCTACTTCCTCAATCTGATATTTAGACAATAATGATGAACATGAAAACTAATAAAAATTGTTCCTATAGAAATTGACTTTATTACTTACAATACAAACCAATATTTACATGCTATTGTATATGTCTGAATCAAGCGATCTAAATCATATGACATAGGTATTGTATTAGCTTTGTAATGTACCCTGTTCAAATGCAAATAAATTATATTATTATTACTACTTAGACAGGATAAGCACACAAATAAAACTAGGATTTTTACATGACACTTTCACAGAAATCTCGTAATTTTTTTCTAGGTAGGTATTTAGGACAAGACGTAGTAAAGTAGGCAGATAAATAAATAAGTAGGAAGGAACTTACATTTTATTCCGAGATCTTTTGGCTTTCATATTTTTATAATGCGTACTAAATTTTCTTTTCCCTGGCATGGCACTCAGCAAATTCAAATTCAATCAGTCCTGCGAAAAAAACCCTCGATTACCGACTAGATACGTTTATGATATTGGCTTTATCATGTTGAAATCATGTTTCAAGCCTGAATTGATACATACTTTACAAGGTTCATAAAATTACCTACTCAACAAAGTATCTAATTCATTCTTTGTATTTTTTACGATTTATATACATTCATTATATCGGTAAATTAGTTATACTTACAGTTTTTCACAAAAAACACAAATTCACAACACGTAATTTTGCTGGAGCATCTGACATGCGTGGTGTCACCTTGACATATAAAAACGCACTGGCGCGATTAGTGGCGACGCTGAGTACTAATTCGTAATATCGGAATGTGCGTTATTTTTCATACATTTTTCTATGGAGAATTTTCGTAAAACATATCTAGATTTTAGGGCTTTAAAAGAGGAAGTCTTTGTTTGTAAAGGTACAAAAAAAAGTATATGTTATATTTATTGGTTTCTTCAGTATTCAAAAAGTGTTTCTTTTTATCAATTTGTGTTGATTTATTGGGTTAAATCTGAAAAATACGAAGGCATGTTTTTGCCATTTTTTCAATTTTGTGCGTTTGTTGACCTTTATTATAAAACAACTATTAGGTTTTAAGAGTTTAATATAAGCATACCATAATTTTTGGTCTTTGATTGTAATATATACAAATTATCATTGATATCAATCATATCTAAATAGGTTAAATATGAAAAATCGTAACACTCTTTTCACAGTTTTCACGATCTGGCCCCTTAAAGTCATAATTTCATTCAATTAATTAATTATGGTCGAATTTCGACCACTGGGCGACCACTGGTTTGTAGAAATGAACAATAAGTTAAAATTGCTTAATCAAGACGAGCTTAAGGATATAATTATCATCAAAATTGAGTCATCTTTTCAGTAGTTACGAAGAATCTTCGAAGAAGTTACGGAAAAGAATTCTGATGTACAGATCAAACACACCAATAACCTTCCTTTTGAGCTTTGCCACACACAAAATTCAACTACGTTTGCTTCACATTGTCTTGTTCTTTCCTGGCTAAATCAAATCAATACGGTTTTCGCCATTCGTGGAGGGTCTAGGTGAGGCATGTTGTTTATTGGCCTGGATATTTTAAGGTGTAGTGGCTGATCACGATCTTGAGAGCCGAAGCCAATCTCATTTGAACGTGGTGCACCCTGCCGACTAGCTAAAGAGACGTAGGACATTTATTCTAGTAAATAACATTATAATATTAATTAGCTTGAGGGTTGTTGTGTACCTGCGAGTGACTGAGGTCACCTGAATTCGCGCTTCGGAGGGCACGTTAAGCTGTCGGTCCCGCCTGTTGTCCTTAGATGACGGTCGTTACGCCAAGTCAGTAACCTTTAGCTTCAAAACATTGGCCTCACAGTTGAGCCGCATGGTGGAGTATGCTCTAAAACCTTCGATTGAGGGGAGATCCGTAACCCAGCAGTGGGATGAATAAGGATTGACGACGACGGCAATAGAGCGAAGCAGTACTTCTTCGTGGCAAAGACTCCTGCTTTACCAAAGCTCAAGTGCGGCCGCACATGGAGTACTGCCCCCTTACCACCATCTCTTATTGCGATTCAATAACTGAATAGATTGCTTATTCATACCAATGAATAAGCGACTCTGTTGCGTTTGAAATAGAGTCGCTTATTCATTGGTATGAATAAGCAATCTATTTAGTTATTGAATCGCAATAAGAGATGGTGGTAAGGGGGCTGTTGTCATCTATGGGCGGGAGTACCTAGATACCACCTTACACCTGAATTGTTAATGATTTCAGATTAACAGACAGTTTAGAATCTTTAAGTCCAAGGGGATGAATTTTGACAAGTCGAAAGTCTTGTACAACGATTTTGTCATCCCTAGCCCGGTTATCGTAGAGAATACATCTATTGAAATGGTTAAAGACTATATTTGACGCGAACATTTCGATGACAGTTTGGCCGGGGTAATTTCAACAAAGACGGATGACGCAGCATTGGATGTCCTCCCTCTAGCTAGATGGTCCGATAAGCTCAGGAAAGCGGCTGGGTGGGGAACGAAGGGAAATTGTATTTGATGTAAAGCATTGGGGAAGGCCGAGACCCAGTAATAGGTGTCTACTACAGGCTAATGATGATGAGGATGATGAATGAAACAAAGTTTTACTAGATTATTATTAACATAATCTAGAATAACTTTGAATGTTCATATAAAATTGCGTACACCGGAATTTAGTTACTCTAAAGAGCAACAGAGGTCGCTAAGAGTCTCAAATTAGTTATAGCCTACTACTAATCTCTCCATGGCGTCGAGATTTCATTCATGATTTCATGGCGTCAGTAATGTTATTATTTCATCGTAAATTGTTAATATAATAATGTACGGTAATTTTTTTGTACCACTAAAGTGGAAAACAAGCGTACGGTCCGCCTCATGTAAAACAGTTACCGTAGCCTATGAACGCCTGTAATACCAAGGGCATCACACGCGCGTTGCCGACCCCGTAAAAAACTCTTCATGCCCTTTTTGAAGAACCCCATACTGTAGTCTCCTGAGGAAACCTCAACAGGCAGTTCATTCCACGGCTTGACAGTCCGCAGGAGAAAACTTCTCTGGAACTGCACACTACGCGGCCACTTAGCGGCCACGATGGCGAGCTCTGCGACTGTAGACGGTGGTCGTGGGCATCATGTCAAATTTTTAATTTAATCGTTGTTGAGAGTTATTTCACAAGGGTGTAAAGTTGTTAAATGGGGTGTAAGTGATTCATCAACATTTTTTAACCAAAGCCATCCTCACCTACAGTTGCTGACTGACAAACGAGGCTCTGGCGAAAAGAGAGGTAGGGCATAGCAAATTTTTTAAGCTGCCCGACTGGAGAAGTACCTCCACCTCACATAATTACCGCAGCCACATAACAATTTCCTTGAGGGTTGCTGTATTCCTGCGAGTGAGTGAGGTCACCAGAAATAAAGGAAGGAGTATAGTCTGGAAACGGATCGGCGACCCCTTGGTATTGCTGATCTCCATGGGCGGTAGTGATTGCTTTCTATCTGTTGACGCACATGCTCGTTTGATCCCTTCTCATATAAATAAAATATATCATTTTCATTATTACTAGGATAATCACAACATACTATAATGTGATTGCGCTTTGAAAATGTGGCTATGTCAAGTTTTACATTTCATTGCTTTTCGTTTCAAAGTTGATCAGTTACGTTTACGTTTTGGTTTTGTGAATTCCACAAAAGGAAAATGTCTCAGTGTCAAAGCGTTCAAAGTGATCTTGCCTCTTTGACAATTTCCCTATTGCAAATGCTATCCAAATTTCTGAACGCTTTGTATGAGATCGCGTGATGAATTCATACATCAAATGTTTTACGTATGTACTTATACCAATGTTTTTATCATCATTTATAGAGTTTTTTCCTTCCATTTCACGGTGCGAGATCACGACAAAAAAAATTAAAATTATCAGGAACTCACATGAAGAGGTCGATAACGTCGTTGCGCGTGTCAGATTAATCGATCACGCAAGTTAAGCAACGTTGACCATAGCCTGTCCATTGATGGGTTTATTTATCTCGAGCTCTTCCGTGCTTCGGAGGGCACGTCAAACCGTTGGTCTTAGCTGTTGTCATAAAATGACTGTCGTTAAGTCAAGTCAGTGCCCTTTAGGAGGATTGGAAACACTGGTCGGCCAACTCGCAGTTGAACAGCGAGGTAGAGTACGCTCTAAACGTTTTCGATTGAGTGGAGACCCGTATTCCAGCAGTGAGATGAATAAGGGTTGACGCCGACATGAAATTACTTGCCGAAACCTGGTCTTTCAAACACACAAGTTTCATTGTGGTATATTTAGCTGTATATTTGGTCTAATTGTTGTATGTGAGAAGAGAAATATAAACTAAGTTCTCATACTCTGAATAGCAACATAGCTGAATTCAATAATTCCTAAAGAAATGTGCAATAAATTATTCAGACAAGAAACTGATTATGAATTCCGAAGGCTTTCATAAATCCCAAGCGCCTAAAACAAACTGTATCCCAAAGTTTTGGACAAGACCAACATGCTGACGAAGGGACGTTTTTTCTCAGAACACCAAAGTTCAAAGTTATTCTAGATTATGTTAATAATAATCTAGTAAAACTTTGTTTCATTCATCATCCTCGTCATCATTAGCCTGTAGTAGACACCTATTACTGGGTCTCGGCCTTCCCCAATGCTTTACATCAAATACAATTTCCCTTCGTTCCCCACCCAGCCGCTTTCCTGAGCTTATCGGACCATCTAGCTAGAGGGAGGACATCCAATGCTGCGTCATCCGTCTTTGTTGAAATTACCCCGGCCAAACTGTCATCGAAATGTTCGCGTCAAATATAGTCTTTAACCATTTCAATAGATGTATTCTCTACGATAACCGGGCTAGGGATGACAAAATCGTTGTACAAGACTTTCGACTTGTCAAAATTCATCCCCTTGGACTTAAAGATTCTAAACTGTCTGTTAATCTGAAATCATTAACAATTCAGGTGTAAGGTGGTATCTAGGTACTCCCGCCCATAGATGACAACAGCCCCCTTACCACCATCTCTTATTGCGATTCAATAACTGAATAGATTGCTTATTCATACCAATGAATAAGCGACTCTGTTGCGTTTGAAATATAGGGGTTCTTCAAAAAGGGCATGAAGAGTTTTTTACGGGGTCGGCAACGCGCGTGTGATGCCCTTGGTATTACAGGCGTTCATAGGCTACGGTAACTGTTTTACATGAGGCGGACCGTATGCTTGTTTTCCACTTTAGTGGTACAAAAAAAAATACCGTACATTATTATATTAACAATTTACGATGAAATAATAACATTACTGACGCCATGAAATCATGAATGAAATCTCGACGCCATGGAGAGATTAGTAGTAGGCTATAACTAATTTGAGACTCTTAGCGACCTCTGTTGCTCTTTAGAGTAACTAAATTCCGGTGTACGCAATTTTATATGAACATTGCTGGTCCTTTATTTCTCTAGTCTCTGGTAGTAGATATTGTACAGAGACGAGTCGACGGCAAAACAGCGCGAGTACGATCGCACACCAGATGGACCGACTTAATAAAATGTGTCACCAAAACGTCAGTGACAGAATGCGCTCAATCCACGATGGAGACCGATGGAAAGGGATTGCGAGAGCAGCAACCGTCATGGAGAGCGACAATAAGTGACCACGATCACTCTGTCAAGAGTGAACGACTAGGAAGAAGAATAACATTACAAAAGGAAAGGCCGGAACTAGCAAAGGCTTTAAACGCAATAACGCATTGTCGACGATTAATGACAAGTTTCACTGTTTATAAATAATGCATGCGGTGAAGTGTTTGACCATGACCGTGCGATCGTCGTGGTGAATACTAAATTGTTGGACACAATGCCATAGGTTTCTCCTAAAGGTTTCCCTTGATCTTCCTTTTGTTTCGCTGTTTGTTATTTTGATGTAGATGTGAAATTGGTTCGTGCCACAGAAATCTAAATAACATATTTCTGTAGTTCAAGCGTTGATGTAGACAATGACGCTGTTATTGTATAAATTAAACAATTCAAACAATGATATTAATCCGATCCTATACTGTGAAATGAACGATTCTTGTAAATAAATAGGATATGCTACGATGATCTCCCAAAAACTTTTCTTCTACTTTTTTTACGCTTGTTTTATTTACTTTTTACGTTCGTCGGGTGACAGGCAAGCATAAGGCTCGCCTGATAACTTTAGCCTATAGACGCTTGAAACATAATAGTATCGCTCGTGAGTTACCACCACCACTGCCATCGCAGCTACATCTAACCACACTTGCCCGCAGAAACAGAAGAATCCCATAGACTTCTAGGAATTGTCATTTGGTCTTCTACGAGTATGAGGTGGATTTACTTCAACAGTCGGGCAGCTTGTAACCCCTATACCCTACCCCTCTTTTTGCCAGTGCCTCGTCTGTGAATCATCAGGGTGCAAGACGTACGGGTACGGTTGGCTCTGGCTCTAAAGATCCTTGTGAGTAGTAAATAAACTATAATTATTATTATTAAAAAAAAGATCGTGGTGAGCCATATACGTACATCCCTTATATTCGATGAGATTTACAAGAAAGAAAGATAATCCCCTCAACTCAAGGCTTTTAGAGCATACTCCACCACGCTGCTCAACTATGGGATGGCAGAGGCCAGTGTTTTCAAGCCGCCTAAAGGCCACTGACTTGGCTTAACCACTGTCATCTAATGGCAACAGCCGGGACCGACGGCTTAACGTGCCCTCTGAAGCACGTAATACGTACGAAGCATGAGTAATGTACATACAAGATTTGCTTAGTTTAGGACTAGATGGCAGTGTGTCATTTGTCAGAAATGTTTAATAATTAAATTTTTTTAAGATGCAATGTAAAAACAAAAATACAAATAATATTATTAAAACTCACGTGAGACATTATACTAAATTAATTAAATAAATTAAACGGGTCACTCACGTCTTTTTGTCGGGGAAGCCGACTAATTTCGATCTCAAAAGGACACTGTCCGGTGTGTCCGGCGCGAGAGACAAAGGGTGGACGTGTCTGGATATTCGCCCTGATGAAGGTCTCCTTTTGAGATCGAAACACACCGGACAGTGTCCGGCGCGAGAGACAAAGGGTGAACATGTCTCAATATTCGCCCTGATGAAGGATGTCTCCTTTTGAGATCGAAACTAGTCTGCTTTCCCGACAAGAAGACGTGAGTGACCCGTTTAATATATTTAATTAATTTAAAAATACAAATGCAAAAACTCTTTTAGTGCCATTTGTTGTGATAGTATGTAGTTACTAGAACTTTTTTATTTGCAGTCGAGTTCGTTCAGTAAGCTTCGAGTAGCAACAATGTCGCAACAAAAATCACAAGATAACTCTGTGTAAGTTCGTTTACTTTTATATTCGTCTTACTCTCCGTCGTGAAACTAGAAATGCTTAGTTTTATGGTACAGCGAATTGCAAGAATATAATTTTAAATAATTTGTTGCAAAAATAAACAAAAATGGTTGTCTGTAAAGTCGGTTTACGGACGATAATTTTACTTGATAACGTCATAAGAAAACATCGGTCGATGGAGTGGAAGAGACATAGATGCGTCACAAGCTGAACGCTTAGGCCAATCGTGCCTCTCTATCACTTGTTCCGCGTTCTCGCTTGCAAGCTCGGCTCAGGCGGAGCGTGTCATGCTTTTTCGTGCGTTCTTCGATTTATAAGACCCGTTATCACGAGTCCGAACCCGTGCTTCACCAAAGTTCTCCACCTGGGTGAAGCACGGGGACTTCTAAGGTCCCGTTCTCCAATTGATAACGTTATTGTCCGTAGTTCATTTTGATTAAATATTTGTTAAATTATGTGTTTTTTATTACAGTCAAGTAAATAAAAAAACACATAATTTAACAAATATTTAATCAATACGATTTATTTTAACGCATTTTTGCCAAAAAATGGCTCAAGGAAATTTCGATGAATTAATTGCATTAGCGAATGTAATATAAAATGGTCTTTCTCACAGTGTTCTTTGCGGCGTTTAGTTACCGATAAGTCTAAAGAATCAGTATTTTGCGATATCACTGTCTAGAATCAGATTTTGAACTCTTTATTGTGTTTAGAATTCCAACTCTCCGTTACATTATTTGTACGGTGCCTCTCGTTGAATACACAACATCTACATTTTTCCTAATATATTTTTTCTCAAAATATTGAATAACATCCCGGACCTTCGCATTTTTAAAAGTTTCACTTTCTGACAAAATATATTGCCATCCTTCTGCAATACGATCATGGGGCACTAGAGGCAGGCTGGAACATAGACCATAGAACATAGATGCGTTTGTAAATTTTATTTTTGATGCCAAGATTTTTCGATTTCTTCCATATATTCTGTGTGAAATGAAATTAACACCTTTTTATTATAATATCTGGGAAAAATAGTTTTAACGCATTTGTTAGCCCTGGTTCAAAATCTGCGTGTATTATTTTGAGTTTCCAGTTGTTAATACGATCTGTTATTAGGTCAAATAGAGCACAATATGACTTCTCCGTTTTATTGCTCATCAAAGCGTAAATCAAAGGCACAGTCTTTATATTAGTATTAGTACTTCCATCATCATCATGTAACACAATTAATTGATAAAATGGCTTTGGAGCACTATAAAACGTACCATCAATGAAATATTCTTCAATGACCTCCATCTTTTTTCGTGCTTCCTCAGAACAAAACACAATTATTCTCGTCTCGTCGGTGTCATTTGTATAATCGGCTAATAACAAATGAAGAAATTTGCCGGGAACCTCAACCTCCCAAATATCTTTAAACAAGATTTTGCTTGACTGAAACCCTTGTTTTCGTTTCGTATTCATAATATGTTTCTTGCTCGAATAAGAAGGAACTGGGGTGACAAAATTTAGATAATAGATAGATAGATATGCTTTATTTGCATAATACAATTTAAAAGTACAGTGAATTATACCCTTACGGTACAACGGTTCTACGGCCCTTTTATAAATTCTAGATTAAGGCTCATTGGAAGTAGTAGCTTCTTCTTTACCTTTTTATATAGCTAACAATACTTCTGTTTTATCATGATCCGGTGTACAGCAATTATTATCACCATTTTTTGTTCCGTGATCCATTTTCTTAACTACTTTGTTGTCCTGAAATAATATATAATATATGTATAACTGTTGGCCAATCATTAAACAACACGATTGGAATAGACTCTATTCATCTATTCAATAGAGGGATTAAAAAAGTCCCTTCGGACTCCTATCTCCCCTTACGGCTGCCCTTGGTGACGACACATCACACATGTGTGATGAGCATTTGTGTTTGTCTTGAGTCTGGGTGTTTAATATATATATACAAAAAAAAAGTATATAAGTATTCTATAAAAATATATGTACCGTTATTTATTAATTTGCATATAGAATTTCAACACATGGAACACTACATGAATAGATTTTTAAATAAGTCTTACCTGTAAAGTGACAAAGCCAAGACATTTCACACCTTTCTTCTTTTTAGACTTACCCAAACACACCCACAATTGGTTACCATTTTTATATGTATTGTACTTATAATATTGTAAACCATCATAAATTAATACTATTCCACCTTTTCTTTTTATGAAAATGGGCAGTTGGGAGCTCTCAAAAAATGCCTTAGCGGCGAAACCGGTCGGTAAAATTAAATATAATTAAGTGGAATAGTACAAGTGTTTTATTATAACATTACTAATATTTCTAGCAGTTACTCGGAGAATCGCATATCACAATGGGAGAACTTAATGAGGAAGTTTTCAGAAGCTCATAAAGAGCAATGCAAGTAAGTGGAATATTTTTAATCATCATCATCATCATTATCAGTCTGTATCTATCTACTGTTGAAAATAGACCTGCCCCAATTCTTTTCATCATATATGTGATCCGCATAATCAAGTTTTATAATTATTATAAATTTAACTATAGTTTAATCATAAGCCTCCGCTGCCGTGTGTTTAACCCATGCAGTAACACTAAAGTGTGAAAATGCATTGGTTAAAAATTTGTAAGTCTCTTCTGTTATATCGCCATGTCATTATTTATAGTATGTCGTCTATGATTTCAATTGGCCCTGTTTAACTTAAAGTAGCACCAATATTTCAGTTTTTATAATTCCTTGAATTTTGAATGTCTTCTTATATTTGTAAAAATGTAAGTTATTTTTTATTAGCCAATAATCGCTCAAGTTATTAGTCGCCTCGAAAATAATTAGTGTTTTAAAAATTATCAAAAAGAATACGGCACTTTCCTCTCGCCACTTTGACCCAATAAAGGTTCATACACTTCATTTTGCATAATAAAGTTACTTAGACGTGGAATAAAAATTACTAAAATATTTATGAGAAATTCCAAAACAACATTAGCATAATGTAATAGGATATACATTATTCGACAGCCATACTTAAGGATAATACAACGAAAAATAGGTGACACCATTTTACCTAACCTGTGCGGTAATAAATATCTCTTAAATTGGACTTTCTCCTTTTGAAATACGGCATTACGGTCGTAAATCATGCATTATGGGTCTTATTACGTGTTCATAAGGTTTTTATTGGCAGGACAGCATCTGTGGATATTCCACGGGTAGTGCGTTCTATCAAGCAGTTTCCTACTGGCTCCCAATATCAAGGCACTTGGGACGTGTTGGGAATGAGTGGAACAGGAACTTATACATTTCCTAACGGTTCGTAACTACAAGTAATTTCTATTATTACAGCAAAAAGGATAAACTGTTGTTGTTAAATGACGTGGAGCTGAGAGAAAATTGGAAAAGGAGATTAGGGAAGAATATGTAATATTTACGAATCTCATATTTAAGTACTTTTCTTACCTTTCCCTATAATTCCATATCACTACGCGGGATTTCTTATACTGGAAGTGTATTTGTATCTGTTTATTACATTCATAAGTGTAATTATTACAGATGGTATATATAGGTAGGTATATAAATATACAAAGGTAAGACATAACACATTTATGAAGCAGGCATAGCGATGTTCTGGTCGTTGAAAAAAATGTAATTTATAATAATATTCATTAATCTATTCTTCTATGCCCATATTATAAAAAGAGAAGATTTGTATATTTGGATTTTTGTTCGTAATGGACTACCTACTCTAATCAAAAACTACTGAACCGATTTTAAAAATACTTCCACATATAGAAAGATTCACGATCAGCATATACTTAGATCAGCATCATAGGTTATATTTTATATCCGTGCGAAGCCGGAACAAGTCGCTAGTGAGCAATATTTCTAGCAACCGTTAAAAAACTCTCCATCCGTTTGTTCGCTTTCTAACTTTTTTTTGTTTTTTATGTGCAATGGTCTGCGTGCAGTCGACTGTACAATTATCTTCAGTAGACAAAGCATTCGTTTTGATAAATCCCCATAACGCAATAATAGTATCAATTCGGATAATGAACAGGGTACGTGTTATCTAAATACCATATCTAAATAACAGAAACTTATTTTGGATGTAAGGCTATATTTTACTCAAAAAACGTCACCCGTCTAACGCCGTCTGATAAATATGTTTCTGCAGCAATAAGTAACCTACGTCAAACCTTCAGGAGTGATATACGAGGGTGAATTCAACGACGGTATGTTCCACGGGGATGGTAACCTCAAGTACCCTAGTGGGGTGACACTGCGGTGCAAGTGGCACAAAGGCCAGATGTTAGAACGAACGCTGATCTTCGCCGATGGTCTCGAGTACAGTGATACTGATTGGAAATACTGTCAGATGCCTGACAGGCGGTAAGTATTACTTTTTTTTATGTGACAAGGGGGTAAGCGAGCATGTGAGCCACCTGATGGAAAGCAATCACCACCGCCCATGGAGATCAGCAACACTAAAGAGTCGCCGATCCGTTGCCAGCCTATACTCCTTCCTTTCTTTCTTTCTGGTGACCTCTCTCACTCGCTGGAACACAACAACCCTCAAGGAAATTGTTATTTGGCGGTGCCCCAAATTTTTATTATTACTTCCATTTATTATAAGCTTTAAATGGACCGATGACCTCAAGGGACCGCCTGGAAGCGGCTGGATGCGGAAAGCGGCGGATCGCATATGGTGGAAGGCATTAGGGAAGGCATATATCCAATAGTGGATAGATGTAGGCTGACGGTGATGAAGCTTTGAACTTCATATTTAATATTTTAATACTTTTGCGATGTAAGAGGTTCATCAACATTTTGAACCAAAGTCAACCTCTTCGGCACGTGGCGCACCCTGCTGACTGATAAACGAGGCTCTGGCGAAAAGAGAGGGCATAGCGTATTTTTGAAGCTGGGCTCGACTGGGGAAATATCTCTACTTCATAGAATACCGCAGCCGAATAACAATTCCCTTGAGAGTTGTTGTGTTCCTGCGAGTGAGTGAGGTCACCAGAAAGAAATGAAGAAAGGAAGGAGTTTAAGCTGGCAACGGATCGGCGGCCCCTTGGCGTCGCTGGGCGGTGGTGATTGCTTTCCATCAGCACCCTCTCATAAAAAATATATATTGCTTGTTAATACGTTTCTTTAGTTAAATCATGCAATTTAAATTGGAACCATTATTGGAACACCTTTGATTCAGGTATGTTCTTAGTACCTACTGGAAACATTTAATTTGACATGAGTACAGGTACGTACTAAGGTTTCTGGACCAAAATTCTCTCTTGAAGTAAAATCCTATAAATAAATAAAAAATATAAATATTCTAGGACGAATTACACACTGCCATCGAATCCCAAACTAAGCAAAACTTGTACTATGGGTGATAACTGGTATTATACTTACATACTCTTTTCTTTGTAAATACATACATATAATACTTAGAAAACACCCAAACCAAGACAAACAGATATGTTCATGCACACAAATATTTGTCTTATGCGGGGATCGACCCCGCGACTTCGGAGTCAAAGTGGCCATTGCTAACCATTCGACCACCGAGCTCGTCAAATCTAATTTGGAACTATTATTGGAACACCTTCGATTGAGGTGTATTAGTGTTAGATATGTAGGTACTAAGGGAAAACATTCCCTTAATACCTACTGGAAACCCGTAATTTCACATGAGTACAGGTACGTACTAAGGTTTCTGGACCAAAATTAAAAACAATATTCGAAGTAAAAAAACAATAGGTATTTTATTTTTAAATTACATCGATCTGGTACAACAGTAATTAAAATACATATTAAGTTCCCAACACTACGGCTAATAATAGTGTCCACATCCAGAAATTGAATTCTAAATGAGATTACATCCGGCCACGTATGTCAGCTCGGCGAGTCGGTGCACACTGCACTGATATTGTTTCATATTTCAGGACATAAATCTCTTAGGATTCATGAGTTTAATATAAAATCTGCAATTGTTTCGAAATCTCTTCTGCTTAAAAAGAAAATGTATTAAAGTGGAAAGATATAAATGTTTTTTTTTAATGGAAAATTTCACTTCCCCCACCTAGGTGGGATTTGAACCCACGACATCTCGAGTGCTCTTCCAACTGAGCTACCAGGAAGGTTTGTGTTGGTGACGAATTTTCGCCTTTTATATTTTACTGCGTGAGTCGCAGTGTGGCGCCATCTACCTATTAAGTTCAGTTGGAAGAGAACTCGACCGGTCATCGAGAGGTCGTGGGTTCAAATCCCACTTAGGCGGAAGAGGTGAATTTTTCAATTTTTTAAAATCATAATATTCTGCCAAGTTGGCCGAAACAACTATTTAAAAATAATAATAAGATATATGGTAGTTATCGTCGACAAAGAAAGTGCTTTGTTTATTTTTTTTTTACAACTTGTAGTCACGAAGGTGAAATTTGTGAATACATGACTAATATTATAATTGATCAATTTGTAAACCAATCAAGGTGTAAGTTGAATTTACATACTAATTTGTCATTTAATTGACCATGTCGTTGTTGTCGTCACCCCACTCCACATTCATCCCACTGCTAGGTTATAGATCTCCCCTCAATCAAAGGGATATAGAGAGTATTCCACAACGCCGCTAAAATGCGGGTTGGCGGAGGCCAGTGTTTTCAAGCCGCCTAAAGGCCAGTCACTTGGCTTAACGACTATCATCTAAAGAGAACAGCCGGGACCGCCCTCCGAAACACGGACGAACTTGAGATAAATGAACCCAGGCATAGTCAGGCAACGGTCGAAATTGCTTAACTTAAGTTTCATACGTACTGCACTGACCCACGCAACTACGCCATCGATCTCCTCTTGCCTTGAATTTGAAATTTAAAAACAATGCGATAAGACAATATCAAAATAAAAAAATATATTTACATACTTAAAATTGCATACAACGATCTTATGCCTGCAGCTAAAGCACCCCTGTGCATCAACCTTTCGGTTTTATCACAGGATTGCGAGTCCCTCGTCCAAGTAAACGAACCAGGCGAAATGCCGTTTACCCACACCACTATCGCGCCCTGTAGAATTAAAATGCATACACTATAAAATGCGTGTTTAAATCCTCCTTTTAGGTAAATATATGCCTGTGCCAGAACGTCACTAGAAATCATCATGACTAATTGGGAGCCATGAAGTACACTAAATGAATAAAAACGGTAATTTAAAAAACAAAAAACCCGATTGCTTTTCTGTATAATTTTAAAATTAAAAACCCCTAAAACAAGAAAACATGTAGCAATTGGGACCCATTCTAGAAATGGAGGCTTAGTGAATTAGAGTACATGTAGGGTCACGACACACGTAGGGAATTTGCATTTGAACTTGGCGCCAAAAATCGGCCATTTTGATTTTTTTTTTATTTTGACATACCCAGTGTCACTCTCACAGCAAATACGAATCTAACGACACCTCTCCAGCTAAAATCCATCCAGCCGTTCAGGCTGCAGACGTGCCAAACAATTATACATACATACATACTCTCGAGAAACATAACCCTCCTTCTGTCGCAGTCGGATAAAAAGCATTGCAAGCGGAATCACGCCCAACTTTGGAATTATCTCTTCATCTCGACGAGATGGGTATATAAATACTTCTAAAGCTTATATACATATAATAAAATTTACATATAGGTATGTCAATTTTATTGCTATATACAATGACCTACTTAGAATTTACATATCATAACGTAAATGTTCATTCCATTTGATCTCATGAACGCAGTAAAAGTAGGCTCTACAAACGTTTCATGTAGAAATGAATAATTACTAACGCGTCATAACGCTAACGTTTGACCTGGGAGCTTAGTAAATGACGTCTCGCAATGCAAGATATACAAGTGTAATCAAAACGCTGGCCTCTAAAAGTATACAGGTACCTACTATTATGAGGTGTAAGTGGTTCATCAAGATCTTAGAACCAAAGCCAACTTCACCTGCACGCGATGCATCCTCCTGACTGATAAACGAAGCTCTGGCGATAAGAGAGCTATGGAGCGTAATTGTAAGCTACCCGATCTGGAGAATGTACCTCCACCTCACAGGATACCGCAGGCAAATAACAATTCCCTTGAGGGTTGTTGTGTCCCTGCGAGTGTGTGAATTCACCAGAAAGGAAGTGCGTGTGCGTGTGTGTGTGTATATATATAAATAATAATAAATAAATAATAAATAATTAAGCGCAAAGATTGTACTGTGGGATCTAGACTACTTTGTCTCGCGCCCGCACTCCCATCCAGTATACTTACAAGGTGGAGACAGCGCCTATGGTTAGAGCATGACTCTAACCATAATAAATCAGTGACTTAGGAGTCATACTTAATACGTCAGTTGATGGTGTGATTTTGAGGTTGGTTTGAGGGTGAAAATTTCGAAGTTTTATGTATTTTCAATGCAAAATCATAATAAAAATAAAAAATATTTAGGGGTGGGTTACCCTTATCATTTAGGGGTGTGAAAAATAGATGTTCTCAGACCTACCCGATATGCAGACAAAATTTCATTAAAATCGGTCACGCCGATTCGGAGGAGTTTGGTAACAAACACCGCGAGACACGAGAATTTTATATATTAGATAAATTCAGGTTTGTATGTTCCCGCACTCCCATCCAGTATACTTACGTTTGTATGTTCCCGCACTCCCATCCAGTATACTTACGTTTGTATGTTCCAATCCTCAAAGTCGAAAAGTAACAGATATTTTCACAGAACGTTATATTTCCCTAGAAGTTTTTTTTTTAATATCAGTTTTATTAAAGTTCCCATGGAACTAAAAAACACGCTGGCCGGGATTTCGGCACCAACCGATAATTGTCCCACTGTTGGGATACGGGTCACCCCTCATTCGAAGGGGTTTAGAGCGTACGCTTACCGCTACGTTGCTCGATTGCGCATTGGTGGATCCAGATTTAGCTCATATAATTATAGTGAAATGGGAAAAGTTTGGGAAAGGTATTTTTTCTATCGTGACAGTAATCTATAGTAGTAGGAGAGATAGATGGATACGATGTACTCGTAGATGACCCAAAAAGCCTAAGACCGCTTTCAGACTTCCGTTTTTTTCTGCGTGTGTGGTTTTTTTAAATTAATCATTATAACTTCTAATCGGCAATTTCCCGAGCTCAGGTGCAGAAATATGAGAAAAAATGTTAAATCACCACTTTCACCTAAACATTCATTTGTAAGGTAAATTCGGCCTACCCGGGAATTACTGCTCATTCCGTTAGCCCCGAAAAATGGACGGGCATGAATTGTAACAAGCCGCAAAACATTTACGTTTTTTTGGTGCGTAATCGCTTTTCTTGTTCATTGTTAGCTCCTGTGCACGGCTATCATATTCTTAATGAGAATTTGACATGAAACATTACCAATAGAACTATGTTTATAAGCAATAATCATTCAAATATTTATATATGTCATCTTCTTTTCATCATCATCAGGTTTATTATCGTATCCACTACAGGAGCACGACCCTCTCTCGTCCGTCCTAAACGGAAGGAGGATTTGGCCTACACTCCCCACGCTGGCCAAACGGGTTGGGGAGGCCTGAACGATATTTGATAATGTATTTCCCTTAGTCGCCTTGTACGACATCCACGGGAAGAGACGGAGTGATTCTATTCTAATCTGCCGGAAACCACACGGCCTAATCTTCCTTTATTTATTACAATTATAATCCGTACCTACCTACTTCAATTTGAACTTATTTTTGAAGTAAAACTTCTTTACGCACGCTTGACTTGGGGAGTAAGCTGGTGAACGCGTGACGAGAGCGTTACGAACACTGTTATTGGGCGAGGCGAACGGAAGTTGAGAGGGATATAAGTACAAAATACAAAAATCGCGCGGGGTGGCGGCGGGGCCTGAGGTGGCGATCGGGGCACGAGGTCTCGCTTAGATTCGCTTAGACCTCGTCCCCCGACCGCTACCTCAGGCCCTGCCGCCGCCCCGCGGCGAGATCTCGCGAGAACGAGATTGCATTCCCTAGATATAAGTTAGTAGAGCTAAAGAAGTTTTACTTCGGTCGTGTGGTCTAACGCACACTCGTTTTTTTTTTATTTATTTCAACTTTTAGAGTGTAAGGGGCTCACCATGTAGCATTGTCCTTGAATCAAAGTCTGAAGTGAGGTGTCATCTGCATATGGTATATCCTGATATTTTATATAGTTGCGTTTATGGGCTACGGTAATCCATTAACATCACGTGTGCCACATGCTTGTCTACCACCCGACTGTCATCATGTCAACATTTCAAATTACATTAAACGTATAAAATTGGCCACAAAGTCAGAGGTTAAAAAATAATACATTATTTTAATTTATGGGGCAGTTCATAATTTCTGATATGACATTTTTTTTTCTTAAAATGAATTCAGTACACTTACTGCTATGTTACATTTATTTTATGCCTCGTTTTAAGTAGGTATGAACAAATAAATTTAAATAACAGTTTGTACAAATAAATGGAGTATATGAATAATGCCAAAAATTATTACAATACATCGCAGTAATATAAAACTTTTTTTTATGTAATGCGGCGGGTGAGCCCATATATTTGCGTGGTGAATTTTTCCATTTTTAAAGTAATTAAATGCAGAAAAGACAATGTGGGAGACAATTTACAGCCTTGTGGTACGCCATTATTCAAGGGATTCGAGCGCATTTCATCAGTTACAACTTTGATGCTTCGCTCAGTGAGAAAATTGGCAATCCATAGTTTCGCAGGTAGCCCAAAATAAGGACATTAGAAAGTAATGCTTAATGTCACACCCGATCAAAAGCTTATATAAAATCCCAAATTAATCTACAACAGACCCGATGAGCCGAACATAACATTAGAAATGCTTAATGTCACACCCGATCAAAAGCTTATATAAAATCCCAAATTGATCTACAACCGACCCGATGAGCCCCTTTCGGTCCATCAGGGCACCTTCCTAGCGTGACTACTTCCTTCTTCGACCATATCCCTATATGACCACTCCCCGACATGACCACTTCCCGATACAACCAATTCGAACACCGCTTAGTCTTTCTGGTAACTACTTTCCTAAAATAAATCATCCACCTCATGAAACATATTTTTATACTAAATTTATCGATGGTTTACATCTGCCAGGCGTCCAGCGACGGCACATATTTTTTAATATTAAAAATAGAACAATAGCAAATAGACCTTATAAGTATAATTTACCTTTACTTGTTTTATCTGTTATAGATTTACAATAGAATACGAGAAAGGCCTGCAACCAGCTGGACAGTCTTTTTTGACCGCGGATCAACCCACTAGAGAGATCCCACTAGGCTTCTACGATACTGGCGATGGTTTCTACGACCCCAAGACAAAGGTCATCTACAAGGCTGACGATATTACTGCTATTATAAGGTACGTATAGGTTTTATAGGCTCACTAGCTAGCTTCCGCGAGATCATACGTGCGTATCCCAGTATCCCGTAAAAACTTTCAAAAATCCTTTTATAGCGTATGCTTACGTCATAATAGCTACTTATATGCCAAATATCAACCCGATGATGATATTTGGCATACAAGTAGCTATTATGGTGGTTTGAGCTATCTGTCAGTCAGTAATGGTTGCCATTTATAGATACAAAACACACAACGGAGTCTATATCTCCCTTAAAGGCTACTAACGGATCGGCGATCCCTTGGTGTTGCTGATCTCCATGGGCGGTGGTGATTGCTTTTCACCAGGTGACCCATGCTCGTTTAAAAATCCCTCTTATTTAAAAAAAATAAATTATTTTATGAACAGCTTTGACTTAGGGCGCTAAAAGCTATAGGACTTAGATACACTGAAAGCTGTAATTGAAGTAGTAAATAACAGGCTATATAATTATAGCTATAACATATATATATATATATATATATTAGCAATAGAGCAAGCGATAGTATTAGGCAGCAGACACCAAGTGCTAGAGCCAAGTGGTTTTCTATCACTGAAATTTTCATTAGAACATCGGGTCTTCTCTGAAATGAAAAATTCGAAGTTGCAGTCGAAACTTTAGATTAAGTATTTCTAATCCGTTTTAATGTGTGTACGAGAAAAGGAATCTGAGTTCATATTTAATGTATCATTTAGACAGAAAATTTGCCCTCCGAAATCATCGATCCACTTTCACGATTTGTCTATTTTACCAAACTGTATACTTTTTCCTAACCCGTCTATTTTCCAATACGTCTTGCCTTGGCAAAGGAAAAGTCCCACGTCAACTGATAGAATCGAATGCACCATTCGCCCATATTTCGATCACTTTTTCTTTTAAACAGTACGTGTGAATGTGATTCTAAAGTATATTATTAGAAATTGCCATTGAAAGGTATTGTGTGTACATCATTACATTGAAGAGCCTACCACACGATAGTACGTAGTCAGTTTAATTAATGGATCGTCAAAAGTCAATAATTGCCGTGTTAATTGACGCGATGATTGCCGCGCGCCGCGCCCTTCGACGACTCTTTATAATGGCAGCTTACACTCGAAAATATTTAATTATTGCCAGCATTTTTGCGTAATTAATAAAGTTCTGGAATGTATTTGAATGTAATAAAGTGCTGTATATGGCATGTAGTAATTGCGATTGGAGATATGGAGCCAAGCGGCTCCAAAAACAAAATGTTTTTGTTGTTATCTGATAATGAAACATGATTGTTGTGTGGTTATTGCTGTTATATATATATATATATATATATATATATATATATATATATATATATATATATATATATATATAATATATGTATTCCTGGACAAATTATACACGGTACAGTACACCCAGACGAAGACAAACAGACATGTTCGTGCACACAAATATTTGTCTTGTGCGGAAATCGAACCCGCGGCCTCGGAGTCAAAGTGGCCATTGCTAACCATTCGACCACCGAGCTCGTCAAATATTGTTTTACATTTCTTACATTTTCCTACACATACCAAAACGGATTCGGCATAGATTAACAACAAGATTATTTTTTTGTTACATTAGAAGAGAGTGACATCGTATTTGTTGCGTATAGATTCTATATCAGAAATTTTTGGACTTAGTTGTATGCGATACACCCTGGCGATTCCGGTTTAGGCTCTGGCAAAAGAAGGTAGAGTAAGTTAGTGTTATTGTAGTTTAAGGAGGGAGTTTATTTAGGAGAAGTCTGAATTTAAAAGAAGCACTATTGTAAAATCTCTACGGTAGAGATTATTTTCTAAAGAATTTGTCATGTCATGTCAGCTAGTATTAATTCATGATAATATAATATAATAATTAAATAAAATTGACTTAAATAAAATTTTAATTTAATCAAATTTAGATTTTTTTTTTTTTGAATTGAGTTAAATTGAATATAATAAAATTAAATTGGATTAGATTAGATTTAATTAAATTGACTTGAATTGGATAAAATTAAATTAAATTGACTCGAATTGAATTAAATTAAATTGGATTAAATTAGGTTATTAAATTAAGTTAAAATTAAATTAACTTCAATGTACTAACGTAGATCATAAGGTTCCAATGTTACTAACATAGTATGGACTACTTTATTGGTCTGAAATAAATATTATTTTATTTTATTTTAAAGAAAAGACTGGAACCAAAGTATCCCTATCGTTTTGTTTTTAGCCTAAGAAAATGCTGAGAGCTTACTAAAGTGTTTTTGTTCGAGCAAAGTATCTCATCAAGTCTGTGGAGATGCTGTTCTAGCATATCAGCGAACAACACATTTCGTGCCGTTGATGTTTTTAAACTCTGATCAATAAATTAGCGTCCTGTATGTATCTTGAGTTTCTTGAGAGTAGTCAAGTATGACGATTTCTGACTCCTGATTAATCATTCAGAGCTTTGTCATGTAAAAACTGTATTTTATAATAAGCAACATGTCTCCAACAGATCTCCATCGGACCACGAACAACAATGGATAATAGCCAACTGCCGCACCGCTCCTGACAAAGAGATGGGTCCTCGTTTGGATCTCTATGAGGAATGGTCTGAGCCTGAAACGTGCCCTAAGGCCCCGCCTCGTCCGGCAGCCAATTCTAGAGCGAAATTTTTGGACTCTCGGATGTCCTCGCTCTACGATAACGATTTTCAATCGGTAAGAGCACTACATTATCATCATCGTCATCATCATGATGCTGGATCTACACATGCCGCCGGCTTTACTGCTGGAATTGCCGCCGGCTTGCAGACTGCCTTGGCGCTACCTTACGTCGGGTAAGTGTGGATACACCATTACGCTGCATGCGTAATGGTGTATCCACACTTACCCGACGGCACGGCCGGCGGCCAAGCCAGCGGCCGGACCGACGGCACTCGCGGCTTTACGCGGCTCGCTCGGTAGGCTATCGCCAAGGCAGTCTGCAAGCCGGTGGCAAAACCGGCGGCATGTGAGGATCCACCATAAAACCGCGAGTACCGGCGGACGGTCGGCCGACCGTACCGGCGTCGCCCTTAATTATCCCATTTCTGGATACGGGTTTCCCTTCAATTGCTCAACGCTGCTCAACTGGAGGTCAGTATTTCAAGCGGCACAAAGAGCACTGACTTGGCTTAACGACTGTCATTCGACAGCACGACCGACGGCTTACGTGCCCACTGAAGCTGGAAACTGTACCTATATAGGGAGAAATGTTAGTACTCAATCAATTGTTTTTTTCATCTAAACTGGAACACATTTTCATATAATTTCGGATCTCGATGGCGTCGTTGCGCGTGTTAGTCTAACAAGCAAGTTAAGCAACGTCAGCTGTAGCCTGTCCATGGATGGATTTATTTATATCAAACTCCTTCGTGCTTCGGAGGGCACGTTAAGCCGTCGGTCCCGGCTGTTGTCATTAGATAACAGTCGTTAAGCCAAGTCAGTGGCCTTTAGGCGGCTTGAAAACACTGGTCTCCTCCAACCCACAGTTGAGCAGCGTGGTGGAGTACTGTTCTAAACCTCGTCTATTGAGGGGAGACCCGTATCCCAGCAGTGGGATAAATATAAGTTGACGACGATGACTAAATAGTAAAGTTTCAGTAGAAATTAATGGATTCCCAATACTTGTGTTCATGATTACAATAAACCTTTGCGAAGGAATAATAAAAAAGAACAAAGTTTGATCCCCGGGAGACCTTAGCACGGAATAGCAATATAAGAATTAAGTTTGCTGAAAACATTCAGCAGAGTATACATAAAACCTACAGATATAGAATGCACGCACATAGTGTAGCCACCTTAGTATATTTTATGATAAAGGAGACTAAACAGTTTCCACACGTATTTGGGCCTTTTTTTAAAGTGCCAGATAACAAAAAAAAAGGTTTCATATAATTGGAACTAGCTATATTGAACAATAGTTAGTAGGACACTAAAAAAATAAACGACGAAAAGATTCTACATCAAAGATAAAAAGAAAAATAACAAAAATATTAAATATATTAGTTACTAATAATATTAGTAGTTGTTATTTATTCTGGAATCTATAATAAATAACAGCTACTAACAAAAATACTGAGTCTATGATAGCTACAGTTATATTCGCTACCGTTTCGATGATAAAAAATAATTAACTTTGTCGTAACAATGCGTATTATATATAACATAGCATCTTACTGCGTCAACCCATAATCATCCCACTGTCGGAATCGGGTCTCCACTCATTCGAAGGGATTTAGAGCATACTGCACCACGCTGCTCAAGTGCGGGTTGACGGATGTCAGTGTTTTCAAGCCGCCTAAAGGCCACTCACTTGGCTTAACGACTGCCCTCTGAAGACAACAACTGGAACCAATGGCTTAACGTGCCCTCCGAAACACGGAGGAGCTCGAAATAAATAAACCCATCCATAGACAGGCTACTGTCGACGTTGCTTAACTTGCGTGATCTCAACAACATTGCATCTTATCTACGTTTAATTTGTACGGAGAAATTAACTGAGAGGGATTCCCTATCTTAGTTAATTTATAATATTGTGAGATATTTTGATTAGACCAACATCCATTACGTTCTCCGTCATAAATCATTGTAATTGATGGATGAAGACTCTATTAGATTAATGATCGATAATGCTATTAATATCTGAATATTTGCTATCGGTATCTGGAGTCCTAGACCCGTGAGTTAAAAATCTGGCTCAGATCTTTTTTAATATTTTCTTATCACGAAAATTATATTCGTTTTGTAATTAAAAGGGCTCAAATGTTACAAGTAATAGTGATGCAAATTTATAATACAATAATTACTAGAGGCGGAGCTACTCAGTACAGAATTGAGGGGGAGACAGGTAACATAGTCGCTCAAACCTTGTACGATCCCGGGCCACGCACGGGCCGGGCACCGCAGAAACAAATGCGTAATTTAATTTTAGAATAAAAAGTTAATGTAAAGCGATATCTTTGTTATAAGAATATTTAGTTTATTATATAATATGAAACAACTATCGACTTTTATTAAAATACTATCTGCCCCGGCTTCGCACGGTGGTGAAAGTGGTGTTTTATTGTCCTCGTAATTTTTACGTATTTTTTGTTCATAAGTACTTACGAAACTAACTAAACTAACTACTTTATAAAAGAACTAAACTTTAATATTAAAACAAAAATTACCAGAATTGGTCCAGCCGCTCTCGAGTTTTGCGTTTAGCAACATAAATTTTTATTCATATAGAGATATAATTTTCAGTCAGATTCGTTGTACAAAAACTGTAGCGGTAAAAAAACTGTACTAAACACGGCAGATCATAACAAGTCGCGCGCATGCGGCAGCCCTGGTTTAAGTCATTAATTGAAGTCATTAAATTATAATAGTGATTTGCACGTATTTGTAACTAAGTACTAATGTAAAAAAAAGTACAGTTCACAAAGGCCGTAGATAGTAATGTTTACAAATTTAAAAAAAAAATCTGGTCATAATAATATTTTGTTGCATATTTTTAAGACAACTCAAAAAATATTATACCTCTTACAAAAATTATACCTCTTACAAAAATTATACCTCTAATTTTAACAAAAAAAACCGCCTCAAAAAATTACTCTACAATCTTAAGCACCACTAAGAAGTTAATAACACTATCAGAACTGAATTTTATTACAAGAAAAAAAAATGGGACCAATCTGGAAGTATACTCTTTCAAATATATATTTCTTTTTTAAATCGGTATAGATGACGGAATATTGAAGTAACAAACATTAAAAAAAATACAGCTGAATTGAGAACCTCCTTTTTTGGAATCGGTTAATAATAAAAATGAAGTATGATATGAAATTAAGTCACTCTTGACTTGTGGGTCACTTTCGAGTATAATGTCGTTGTCTCATATCGGTCTAAGCGTTAAGTCTAAATTTGGCTCCATATTAGACTCGATCATTATTTAATTCATCTTACACACCATACCACACATTGCACCAAAGTTTATGCTCCAACATTTCACTAGCTAAGCCACGCATTTTGGACGACCGGACCTATTTTGAACGATCCGACACAACATGGATGAATAACGACCTATTTGTAAACAACCCATATAAATACATTGTGTTATAATAGGTACCTTGCTACAAGATTTGAATTTATTCTATGAATATTATTAATGGATTAGATAATAAGAAAACAGAATAGAAAAGAAAATATACGGTAAAATCATAAATAACATTTACATTAATTTGTTTCGTTGGTATTATTATTTATGATTTCAAAAATATTATTCTGAAACGAATTCGCACTGTTTTCTTATTGAAAATGAAATATCTATAACATGAAACCTTTCATCTTCAGGAAATTGCATTCAAAGGTCTTTCCGAAGATTCGGATTCATCGTCGAGCAACTAAAAATGATTGGAGATTACATATATTGTACTAAATAATATAGCAAGAAAGTGTTTTTTTGTTAAGAAGAAATATTGCTAATGTTATTTCATATTTTATGTTATTTTAGATCTTTATGCAAACTGCAGTGAATGCGAAGTGACTGTGATTTAGTATAAATATGTTTTGTTATTTGGCTAATTTAGTACGTTGTAAACCCTCGTCACTCCGGCCAGTCTATTCAAATACTTACTACTTATTACATAAACAAATGCCGCTTGTGTAAAGCATAAATTGGTGTGTGTGTGCGTGCGGTGTCGAATACACTGTAGTGCTCTCTGTATTTTGTGCAGTCATGCTACGAACACTACTACGAGACGTAGGTACCGTAGCAATGTAGAAAATAGAGAACTTCCCTTACAGTCTTTTGTCTCGAAACTATTCGTAACGGATTATTCCACTTTGTTCATTGACTGGATATCACCTTCAATTTGAGAGTTTTGAGCTTGCTTTATATGGGTGGTAAAACTCCAGAAGATTAATAAAAAAAATGCCTATGTCCACCTGGATGAATTAATTCCAAGATGAACAAAGGTTTCCGCTTATGGCCACTCACTTCATGTTGGTGATATTACCTAGGTAATATGGTTCCAAGGTGACATAAAGACACCAAAGAGACCACTTTCTTCTCCCAGGTGAACAAAGAATATTCCTTTCGTAATTTCTCGACTGACTTGTATTTGGCCAATAGAGCTGTGTTAAGTCAGTTTTTAATTATGTTATTTATTAAATTTAAATTAAATTCAATTAACTATGGTCGAAGATTTTTAATCATAATAAAATAATAATTTCACTATCGCTTCGCTACGGTTTATTTGTTAAAGACATAGGTTAATTTGTTTAATTATAAAATATAATTAAAATATATTTTGATTGTTTCTATTGAGTTTTCTGTTACAATATATTAAAATTACAATTACTCTCAACAGCCAACGGAATATAATTAGGGTAAAAGTATTACTATTAAGTACCTACCGACTTTGCCTCGTGCAAACGACCAGAGGACAGAAATACGACCTAGATCCACTTTACTCCCTTTACGGGACGGAGGCCCACCACCATAAATTTCCCACCACTATGTCTCCAATTTTTTTTTTTAATACTACGACGGGTGGTAGACAAGTATACGGCCCGCCTGATGTGAAGCGGTTACCGTAGCCATATTAACGCTCGCAACATAAAATATCGCTCGCGCGCCGCCACCCCCGCCAGAGCTTCGTTTGTCAGTCAGCAGGGTGCACCGCGTGCAGGTGAAGTTGGCTTTGGTTCAAAGATGTTGATGAACCACTTACACTCCTTATCCTATAAAGCCAGGATTATCAACGGCGAAAAAATTTACTGAAAAGCCAATGAACAATGAAGACCACAGGAATCCCGGGGTAAAACTACGCCTGCCTTGGAACTCACAACGAATTTAAGCAGATGAAATTAGTATTAGTAGGAAACTTTTGGAATTTGAATTCCCCACTTAACAATATGAGAGACAGCAAGGTTTTTACCTTATTTGATATGGCAAATGTGGCATTAAAAGATGAAAGAGATGGTTGTTGTAGTTAAGTGAAGCTCAACTGCCATGCACCACGGATTTTAATTATGTAACACTATTGGAGACCAGAAACAGTGAGTTACCTAACCTAACCTAACACATTGATTCCAATAAATGAATTGCAAAATCGTCAACGCTTAGTAATTATAACAAACAAACATTAATACATCCTTTCTCGCAAATTTTCATATAGAAATACAGTGGTTTTTTAAAAAATATACCTCTATCGCTGCGCCTGCCAACATCTTAATATTTTCATTATATGGAAGTGTTCAGAATTTTTATTACGAATGCTTATAATATATCTGAGTTGATTTATTGAAATTTACATAGTGGTACTTATAAATTAGCATAATTTTTCTGCATCCTGCATACTGCAACTTCATTTCATTCCACTGCTGGGGTACAGGTCTTCCCTCAACCGAAGGGGTTTAGAGCGTACTCCACCACGCTACTTAGCTGCAGATTGGCAGAGTACAATGCTTTGACAACAGCCCGGACTACAATACCGCCGTTATAAAGTTTTTCTCTAACTAGAAATTAGCTTGCATTCTTACTTTTGAATAATCAGAGTGAATATTTAAGCGGTACCCAAACCTAACCCATTCAGTGCCCAGGAGCTCTACCGACGAAGCTGAAGCCGATTACAATCGAATATTTTGGTTCGATCCATCCATCTTCAGCTTAGTCTGTAGAGCTCTAGGGTTTCTACTAGATAAGCTAAATACAAGTGCCGTAAATCTAACCTGAAGTTCGATTTTCGCGATCAATGAATCCGATGGGAATCGGCTTCGGCTTCGGCGGTAGAGCCCCAGGCCGCCATCGGCATCCCAAAAAATATAATTTTAAAAGCAAGGTCGGATATCTCCCCAGTCTTGGGGAGACACCAGTACTGAGAGAGCCGTCAGGGGAGACAGGAGTCCGAAGGCCCCAAAAATCATTAATCACATGTCAAAGCTGCCTATCAGTGTCTAGGTTTTGTATTCAATGTCTAAGCAGTGTGTATGTCCGCATGAGGGTAGTATAAGTAATAGCACTGCGTACAGTTTGGCCACTCCCTGCCGCTCTCTCGTGTCCTCTACCCTAAGACCAACCTGAAACTATTTGTATGGCGCCGCACGCTTATTCACGCTCTACACCGACGACGTCTTTGTTTATGTCGTATTTTACCACGCAACATTTGTATGGAGTGGCCGGGTTGTGTTAATAAGTTGTGTTAAACCAGCAATGAATGGGTTAAAGTTTGGTGTAGAGGAACTTAGAAATAAATAAAAAATGACCCGTCGCGGGACGCTTGGCATATGTAAAACACCGAAACTATTTTAAGTGACCATTATCACTGCATAGGTATACGAGCTGATGCAGTGCGGTGACAGAGACCGAAGATCACAGAACCGAATGCGGAGAATCGCAGAGTTACGAGCACGTGTGGCGTCGCGTCGCCACGTCGTCAGCCATCTTGAACCTCTTCATTAAATGCTTATATGCAGATGCGTAATTTTTGAGACGTTGTATTTATTGTCTTTGGCTTTACATTTTTAACAATTTTTGGGAATAAATTTGTTTACGATTTTATAATATCTATTAGTTTATTTTCTCGTCTTGGGTCTCCTCTCAATCGAATGGGGTTTAGAACATACTCCACCACGCTGCTCAACTGTGTTTAGCGCGCCTGAGTTTTCAAGAAGCACGAAGGATCTCGAGATAACTAAACCCATCCATGGACAGGCTACGGCCGACGTTTCTTAACTTGCGTGTTCGATTAGACTGACACGCGCAACGACGCCATCGAGCTTCTCTTTTATTTTCTAATCTGTAACAAATATCGAAGTTTTCATTCTACAAAGTCATGTCAAGGAAAAATAACGTCATTAGTTTATACTATATAACCTCACGTGTTATTAAGTTTTTACTAGCATTACTACTATTGCTAGCATGAAAGAGTTTTTTTATAGCACATTAGAAGCCAGAATGACCCACGTCCCCCTGATATGAAGCAGTTATTTATGTAATCTCTATTGCACATGATAAATATGTATTTCATACAAAAGGCGAACTTAACGCTAAAGCATTGTCTACCAGTTTACCTTTGGGATCTTAATAGAGTTTCAAACTAGGGGTGCAGACGTTGAAAATATTATATTTTTTTAAATATATATTTATACAAAACACGAATATATACTATATACCTAACTATTATATATGATACATAATAATAAATACTATACTTCATATATATTAATCATAGCAATAATTAAGACATCACGATGAAGAGAAAAAAAAAATAGAAAAGAAAACCCATTGCAGCCTCACATAGTGGAAGTATACCCGCCTTTTAAAAGCGTCGCGCGTCTGTGATCTTCTAATGTCGTTGGAAAAGGCGTTTCAGAGCCGTATGGCCGTAACGGCAAAATAATTTGAATTTAACCCTGCACGGCGAGAAGGTACAGAGAGAACTTGATTTTTTTTTAGGAAATATAGTCTCTGTTCTTGAAGGTTCCCATGTCGTAATTGTTCGAAAACACCACTGAGGGAAGTTGATTCCACAACTTCACAGTTCGTGATATAATAAAATGTCTTAGGAAACGTACTGTGGTAAATTGCCAATTATCAAGATGATATGGATGGAATTTTATGGCCTTTATATATTTAATTAAGTTGTACGATAATGTAATCGGCGGTCACGTCAAACAGCTCATCCGAGCACTCCACGTGATATATATAATGTGTATAGAACGCAAAGAGACGCCACATCTGTACGTACGTGTAGAGAGAGAGAGTCCAGTCGATCCGAGATCATTGTGTCACCGACAATTCGAACTACTCTTCATTGTATTCGGTCAAATGGAGCAAGCAAGTCGCCAGTACTTGCGCACCGGCCCAGAGATGCGAACAGATTCCATGTGAGGTTGAACCTGGGCCTTGGAAGATTGTTAAATAAACGCATATCTCTATCGTGATTTGAACTCGGAAGTTAAAATTGACATTTAAGGTAATCGGGGACAGTTGGACTGAAAAGGATAGTACAAAGATACCGCTACTTAACATACTGTCCCACTGCTGAAGTTTGACTGGAAGAGATCTCTATTAGAAATAAGCTAATTTGCATACCACTAACGTAAAATCTTGTGACCTTTTTTTAATGTGCATTAAAGAATATCAAAAGTTGACAGAGGATATTTATATTTCTGCGCTGCCTGATTGTTAGCCATTTAAGCTGAGAACGGTAAGAGGAGACATAGTCATATTTCTGTAAACAAAATATAAATCTGATGCAATTGTTCAGAAACCGTTCTTATTTATTCAGATGATGTCCAGATGTGTCCAAATAACACAAATCAGCATAATATATAATGGGAAGAACAAGAGTTTGGAATAGCATTATTTTTAGTAGGGAGAAATATTTTTAGCTGGCTCAAGTGATGTAAAGAACTTAAACCGTATACTTACTTTACGACCAACTTCAGTTATATGTGAATCCCAACTGAGTTTAGAGTCAACTTGGAAACCAAGATCCTTTGCCGTCGCAGAGAAGGGAATATTGTTTCCATTATATTTAAATTATAATGGTAACAATATTCCCTTCTCTCTGAATGTGTGTGTGATGCCATGGAGCTAGTATCTAAATGAGGTAATTAACGCGTACTACCTATTATAATAGCTTTACATTTTTTCTACCGTTACCTGCCGTAGCCTATAAATGCTAGTAATAAACTAGTATTGCTCGCGTGTTCGTACTCCCGCTGCTAACGCAACTTCTCCTCATTCAGGTGAAGGTACTGTCCCAGTCGGGCACAACCTACACCTAACTAATTTGTTTTTAGCAAGGTGCACCGCGTGTAGGCGAGGATGCCCTAAGGTTGGTGATGAGTTACTTACACCCTTTAATTATTATTTATAATAGTCAAATTATGCAGAAAGCCTATAACCTGTATAAGAAATAATAAATACAAAATATAACATACAAACAATAATTCAGAACATTATAGTAAAGTAAATAAGAAGTATCATAGCAAGAAGTTTTCACCCATGTTTCACCACAATCCAACGCAGTTAAAATGATGGACGGAATACGTAATATGTAAGCCTGCATATTAATGCCGAAAAACTGAAAAAAGATCACGTGAACCTATGGTGCCTATCCAAACATTGGATCCCGCGTGTGCGCGGAATGATAATCTGCCCCATCCGCATTTTTTAATGTATTCGTAAAAATACTAAGTGCACATAAAACGCTGGGATTTGAGTTTTACAATGATTTTACATTTGTTTAAGAATACGTATATTTATTGGCCGTGTGGTTTCCAGCAGACTAGAATAGAATCACTCCGTCTCTTCCCGTGGATGTCGTACAAGGCGACTAAGGGAAATACATTATAAAACATCGATCATGCCTCCCCAACCCGCCTGGCCAGCGTGGGTGGGGTATATTTATTGTTTAAATAGTTTATTTCGGCCAAACTTGCCAGAATTTACAATTTTAAAAAAAAGTGAAAAATTCACCTCCCTTCTCCCAGGTGGGATATGAAGCGAGTTCACAGGAGTAAATATTAATCCAAAAATTCGCCACCATTACACACCTTCCTGCTCCTCAACTCGAAAACTCGGACTCGAAAACTCGGAAAGGGTAATGCAGAGGTGGTGGGTTTAATATTTATAATATGTATGCTTGTTTATCAGTTTATGTCAAAAAATATTTACGTAAAACATTTCTTCGTAAACACCTATAGCTATAATGTAGCGACCCATGTACTCAAGTAAAGTTTTGTTTGTACTGTGGTGCCTCTTAAACTGTAAATAATCACTTAGGAACATTTTCGCGCATTAATTCAGACATGCACTAGAATTATAGTGCACGAAAATATTCCTGAGAAATGCAATTTTAGAGATTTTTGTCCAAAAATTTTACTTTTTAGTAAAGTTTGTTTCATAAGATTCCAATTCTAATCCTAATGTCTGATAAATACTATATTTGTAAATTCAACCGCATATGGCTTGGACACATCCAACATAAGATAGTCTGGCGTAGCCACGAGTACCTCTACTAGTTGGGATTTATCCGAAACACGGAGGAACTCGAAATAAATAAACACATCCATGGACAGGCTACGGTCGACGTTGCTTAACTTGCCTGTTCGATTACACTGGCTCCATCGAGCTCCTCACTCACTCATCGTAAAACACGAAAATTTAATGCAGTTACTGAAGTTACCCCTCCTTAAACGCACAACGTTGTAAGTTCGCCGGCAACGTTTCAATTAACCATGCCTCATTTGAACTCCGACACTCGTTTTGATGACATCCACGGAACTTTGATAATTACGCTCTTACGAGTATAAACATAGGTGAGTGAGACCTCGTCAAGTTCCTGACTCATAAGTCGTTCGCAAACCTAGTCGTCGTAGTCTAAACTAATTTGTAATGTCTATTCCCAAATATGATTCGATATCTCGCATAGTACTCAACAGATTCCGCCAACCCGCAGTTGAGCTGCGTGGTGGAGTATGCTCTAAACCTTTTCGATTGAAGAGAGACACATATTCCAGCACTGGGATGCATAAGGGTTGTCAACGACTCAGCTGATTATAATGCTCAGATTATGACTTTGGTGTATAATAATATTACCAGCAATGTGTATAATTCAGGCAACTTTTATAATGCCTAATCATTGTATACAATACCGAGCTTGATTAGGCAATGTATAAAATAAATAATCTGTGCATGTGAAATCTACACACGCACTATACCTAACCTACACACTATACGGAAATCTAAACAAGGTCTAAGCTTTGTATAGAATGACCAGGGTCTGTCTAAGCAATGTATGAAATGATGCTATTGATGTGTCGATAGTCTTCGGTTAAGTTAATTTTGTCCTGAGTACCACAAACATAAACAAGAGCCCCGCGCTCCAACGAGTTAAGATGTGTTTTGATTTTGTGATAGAATTAATGTAGTAGTAGTGCTGAAACTTTCGTCACATATACTGGGTTTCCTATCACAAGTATATTTTTTACTTCAAAGGAAACCCTGACCATGTGTTATGTAAAACAAATTATTTGAAATAAAGTTATTTTCATTTCATTTTCATTTAATTCGAAATAACAGGAGTTGTTATTTTAGTTTCGTACTTGCTGTGATATTTTTAATCGTTTTTATGTCACGCTTTTGCGCTTCTGACCCGTGGTTACACTGATTTGTTACACCGGTGTAACCACTGAGCACACTTATTACCAGTGGTCACATTTAAAATAGAAATAGTTGATAGTTAAAAAGATCCTAATGGGGCTAGTAAAAAAGCTTTTCTGGGATGTGTCATATGTTAACTGATATCTAACTGATCAATGGCTATGGACTGATTTATTCATTTTATTTTATGTCTATTTGATCTCGGAACTATCGCTCTTGCGATCTCAGTCCGAAGTCGCTTCGTGGCGGTTAGCACGACTTTACATTAATTTTGCGAAAGATAATTACGTAAAAATAGCTCAAGGCGACGGCAAAGACGGGCGGACTCGTATTTCTTGGCGGATGAATGACTAAATAAAACCCCCCGTTCCATGTATCCCTAGATAGATATAATATGCTTTATTTACACTATACAAGCTACAGAAACAATTTAGTCAACATACAGAAAATATCCACTTATATAATATTTAAATATTAGGTTGGGGAAAAAGTCTTTTCGTATTTTATATGAAAATTCAAAACATTTTTTAATAAAGTTTATTTACGTTTAACTAAAGTATGTAGGTGCCATTATGTTCGATAACTTTTTGTCATCTTGTAGGTAGAGACATGATCCCATTACTATAGAAATCTTGGGACTTCTGTTCAAAAAACCGCGACAAGTGGTTTTGGCAGTCTTCTCGTGATGTTAACCTGACATTGCCTAAAGAATTCTTAAGAGACCGAAACAGGTGGAAATCAGAAGGTGCAAGGGCAGGACTATACGGCGGATGCATTAACACCTCCCAGTCAAACTATCTTAATTTTTGCTGAGTGGCTAAAGATGTGTGAGGTCTAGCGTTATCATGATGAAAAATCACACCCCTTCTATTAATTAATTCCGGCCGCTTTCTCTCAACTTTTTGCTTTAATCTCATCAGTTGTTCACAGTAGAGTTCAGAATCTATAGTCCTGCCTGGCGGTAACAGCTCATAATGAATATCTTCCCTTCCAATCCCACCATACACACAGCATCACCTTGTTGCGGGTTAACCCGGATTTCGCCAGAGTCTGTGAAGCCTGGCCGGCCTTTGACCACGACCTTTTTATGCGCCAAAACTGTTATGTGGTCAATTCCTAGTTCTTCAGCTACGTCGTAACTACTGATATGCCGATCTTGCTCCACTTTTTCAGAAATGGCATCCATTTTATCCGTAACAGGGCGAACAGAGCGACGTGCATCTTTGACATCAAAATTTCCGGATTGAAAACGCTTAAACCAAATTTGTGCTACTCTCACAGACACTGCACTAGGTCCATAAACGTCACAAATTTTTTTCGCAGCTTGCGTTGAATATTTACCTTTTTTGTAGTAAAATGTTAAAATGTATCGAATTTCTTCATTAGATTCACTCATCTTGACAGTAAAAATAACAAATGAAAATCACACATTTACCTAATTTGAATTTGGAATTATCTTTTTTAAAATTTAAACTTTTTAAAGATATCAAAACCTGCTAGATACAAATGGTATAACCAAAGAGATTTTATTACAAGTTCATACATACTATAATGCGAAAAGACTTTTTCCCCTACCTATTATATTACTCGTATATCCCTACTTACAAATCCCAACTGGTAGGGATATATGGAGATTATTTTTCTAATTATCGCTACCAGTTCGTTGTCAACCCTTATTCATCCCACTGCTGGGATATTGGTCTCCCCTCAATTGAAGGAGTTTAGAGCTTACTCCACTTTACTGCGCAACTGCGAGTTGGCGCAGGCCAGTGTTTTCAAGCTGCCTAAAGACCACTGACTTGGCTTAACGACTGTCATCTATAATGACAACAGCCGTGGCTGATGCCCTTCGAAGTACGGAGCAGCTCAAGATAAAAAAAACCATCCATGGACAGGCTACGGTTGACGTTGCTTAACTTGCGTGCTCGATTAGACTGACACGCGCAACGACGCCATCGCGCCATCGAGCTCCTCAAACCTTCTGCTCCCTATATCCCTACGTTATACGATAGTTGGATTTTTTTTCCATTTATACTCGTAACTACCAGTACTGATAAATTTTCATGAGTTTCTTTATATGATTAATTTGGTGTTCCTGAAATTACTAGTGATAAAAAATATTTAAAAGACAGTAGCGAAAACAATTTTAATATAAACGACCCCGTACTAAATTATCTATTATCAGGAATACCTAATCATATTATCCATATCCTATAGGAGGACATAATTATGGAGTAGAAGGTTCCCTAGATCGCAGTTGGTAGGGATAATAGGAAAAACATATCCCAAGTAGGTATCCCTACCGATTGGGACTTGTCAGGTCCTCGGTCCATGTATCCCACATGGAACGGGGGAATAAAACACTCCAGAATCTCAAGTAATGGTACTACTCTCGTCGTCAACCTTTATTTACCCCACTGCAGGATTTTGGGTCTCACCTCAATCAAAGGGGTTTAGAGCATACCACCACGCTGCTCAGCTGCAGGTTGGCGGAGGCCGGTTTTTTTTTTATACTACGTCGGTGGCAGACAAGCATACGGCCCGCCTGATGTGAAACGGTTACCGTAGCCATATTAACGCTCGCAACATAAAATATCGCTCGTGTGCCACCACCCCCGCTGCCAACGTAGCATCTCCTTTTCTGGTGACCTCACTCGCAAGAATACAATAACTCTCAAGGTAATTGTTATTTGGCTGCGGTTTTCTGTGAGATAGAGGTACATTCCCCAATCGAGTAGCTTACAATGTCGCTCCCTACCTCTCTTTTCGCCATAGCTTCCTTTGTCAGTCAGCAGGGTGCACCGCGTGCAGGTGAAGTTGGCTTTGGTTCAAAGATGTTGATGTACTACCACTTACACCCCCAAAGAAACACTAACACCCCAAGTTGCCATTGTTATCAAGCCGCCTAAAAGCCACTGACTTAGCTTAATGACTGTTATCTAACGGCAACAGCCTGGACCGACGGCTTAACGTGCCCTCCGAAGTACAGAGGAACTGGAGCTAAATAAACCCATCCATTTACAGGCTACTGTCGACGTTGCTTAACCTGCGTGTTCGATTAGACTGACACGCGCAACCATGTCATCAAGCTCCTGTACAGAATAGTACCTACCACTGCTACTAAGTAGGTACGTACCAAAATTCCAAATGCGATTTGAAGTCACGCACTGGATTCCGTCTTCTGCGATCAGACTACAGTTTTATTCATAATAGATTAACTAGCTGTTACCCGCGGCTTCGCCCGCGTGGTCCAGGGGCGCTGCCATACATTTGTGTATATTTTTTTCTTGTTGCAATTTTTTTACTTCGTGGGATAAAACGTAGTACCAATATGTACAAATTTTAATCATCATCGTCTGCGGATGAATTTACTTACTTTAACCTGCTATAACACTTATAATAATAGCACCACATAAATGTTTGCCCTCTGCGGAGATCGAACCCGCGAACCTCTGACGTCCTTTCGACGTGATAGAAGGACAAATGATAACAAAGTTTATTTTTTTATCCCATGGAAATAAGACGTTTTTCCGGGATAAAAAGTAGCTTGTCACTTACCAGACCGTAAACTATCCCCGTTAAAAAAATCATGTCCGTACGTAGATTCCTTTCGACGTAAAAGAAGGACAAATGATTATAAACTTTATTTTTTCCCGTGGGAATAAGATGTTTTTCCGGGATAAAAAGTAGCATAGGTCACTCTCCAGGCCATATACTATCTCCAAAAAAAAAAACATGTCAATCCGTTCGTTACTTTCGACGTGAAAGAAGGACAAACAAACACACTTTCACATTTATAATATTAGTATAGATATGGATAGTATGGATATGGATATGGAAGTATGGATTACCTATCAAAAAAAATAATGAAGATTTTTATGTAAAGGGAGATTTTTATCAAAAGGTCACTATTAGAAATAAGTCCGATTTTGTTCACGGCCTAGGTAATTTTTATATTTTTATATTATGCGAACTCCTCCTATTTTGATCTTACTGAGGAGCAAGTTAATAAACTTGAACGTCGTCAAAATCTTTGTCTCAGTCTCTGTTCGAGAGAACATATGAGACTGAGACAAAGAAAAAGGGAGAGATCCCTTCTGTACTCTATTATAATTATTTCCTGCACACCAAGTTACCAAAAAAACTATTCATCGAAATTCATTCATCGAAATGACCAATATAACGTAAAGATCAAATAAAAATTGTACTCTAAAAGACTAGTATCAGGAGCCGTAAAATCTATTTAAAAATATTAGAAACTGCAACAGTGTTGCCAGATTAGGTACATTTTTCGCAATTTAGGTTAAAAATATGTACGTGGAGATTTTTTGATAAATAAACCTCGGAGAAATATTTGGCGAGGTAAAGAACATACTTGAACATTTTTAGATAAATTTATTATTTAACAATTTATTTAATCAATTTAAAATTATTTAAAATATTAAAATATTAAAATTATATTTATAATATATATTTTATAATATATTTATAATTAATCTTATTAAAATTTTCCCTACATTTTAACGTATGAAGTCTAACATTCATGTAAAGTCAGGTGCAATTTTATATTTCAGTTTATTTATACCATACAAAAACAAATTTGCGTCGATATCACATAATAAAATCGACTAGTGTCGGACCGAAAATGAATTTTACGACGAAACCGAATTTCGGCAACGGTCTCAGTTTCGACCGAAACCGAAACCGAAACATCCTTACAAAGATCATGTTTTGAGGGAAAACTAAAGAAAACGTTATAATCAGTCCATTTTTGAGTGGAGCGACCGGTACAATTATATACGCCGAAAAGTTACTTTTGGAAATGATTATGCTCTAAAACCACTAAACCAATTTTGATGAAACTTGTCACAATTCAAGACCTCGACACATGCTTGAGGTTTGTATCGAAAAAAATTGAGATCGATCATGTCCTTGAGAAATGATCATCAAATACATTTTCCATTGAAATCAATGGAAAACATACACTCAGCGAATCTACTCACTCCACTCAACATTCATTTCGCCCCCGTGGGATAGAATCCAAGCTAGCATTTTTATCTTTAAATCCCATATCTATGCAGTCTTCGACATTTAATTTTTCCCTTATTGATAATCAACATAACCCCTTTATTGCGGACTCTTTAGCGGGATGACTAAGAAAATATAGGACAATAGACGACTGACTGGACTAGGGAACATAAATAGACAAATAAATATAATATAAATATTTATAAGACGTGAAATAAAATAAGTAAAATATAAACGAGTGTCTTATAAATCCGACACCCTTTTTAAGAAGAAAATATTAATTGCGCCTTAAAAATACTTAAAATACTTGAGTCACGCAAAAGTAGAAACAGATTAGTTAAGTACCGATATTCCATTTGTATAACATTATTCCGAACATTACCGAGCACAGCGCGAGAACTCCAGAATGCAGTTTCGGTTTCGGCCGTACTTTCGGCAGGTTATCCGCCGAAACCGAAACTAAACCGAAACCCGTTTTTTTGCCGAAACTCGACCGAATCCGAAACCAAAACCAAGCTTTTGGTCGGTCACTAAACTCGACTCATCCGTAGAACATACACTCAGCGGCACGGAAAGTGGCCCAAGCGCTTTTTAGACATTTTACTCACAATAACAATTGCACAAAATCAATTATTAATTTGACAAATGGCTAATCAGTTTAATGTACAGAATACTGAGATTTTTATCGAGTTTTAACAATTTATGAACTAAAGACATTGTACACAAAAAACAACATTGAACATAAAATTTTATTAAAAAAAAGAAACGACACCAGACTTAAAATTAATATCGGGTATTTCTACCTCTGCCTTTGATGACCGCCTGCATGTGATCAGGCATGCTGTGGATTAGGTTTTTAACCTCTACTTGAGGCATTTCTTCCCAGGCAGCCAGCAGTTCGATTTTTAACTCATGAAGAGTCGGTGGAGGGTTATGACTTGTTCGGATTTTCATTTTTAGCATGTCCAAGACATGCTCTATTGGGTTCATGTCTGAGCTCCTTGCTGGCTACTGGAGTTTTTGTATCCCGACGTCCAAAAGATAATCATTTACGCAACGCGCTGTGTGAGGTCGAGCATTGTTTTGCATTAGAAGAAGTTCTTCACGACCCATGAACCCCTAGTATGGTAAAACATGATCTTGAAGAATTTCTTCAATGTATCGTGTTGCTGTTAAACGATCTTCAAGCGCTACTAACTCAGTACGTGCTTCAGAACTGATTCCTCCCCAAACCATGATTTACCCTCCATGAAAACTGACTGTTTCAGTGGTAATAATTGGTTTATATCACCTCTCCAAGCCATCTCCACACACGCTCCCGACCGTCTGGGGTCCTTAAGGCCACTCTGCATTCGTCTGTCCACAGAACTTTTCTCCATTCTTTATGAGTCCAATCAGCGTGCTCTCTGGCAAAGCGAAGTCGGGCTACGCGATGGTGCCGGAGGAGTTCTGGACCTCGAGTTGGTCTGCGAGCACGCATGTCCCGTTCCTCTATCCTCCGTCTGATTGTACGCTCGCTAACGTTGACCCCCCTGGCCGCTTGTAGGCGTTGTCGCATTTCGACCGCGGCGAGAAACCGATTTCTTAAAATTGCAAGGGCAATAAAACGGTCATCGCCCGCTGAAGTACACCTTATTCCACCATTTCCTGGTCTTTTCGTATAGAGCCCAGTCTGGTGGTACCTCGTCAAGGTATACCTTAGAGTTTTACGGGGTACTTTTAAAGTTTCAGAGATTTCTAGCCGAGTTCGGCCTTGTTCTTGCAACAATACAGCTTGTGCAATCTGAGCTGGAGTCATGGGCAATATTTTTCAATTCTGGAAACAAGAATAACCTATAGATTCATAAAAAAAAAAGAAAAAGCAAGATTAAACCCACTAAGATTTTAATATTGAATTTTAACTTACCTTTGTTCTTTGCGTTGTCACACAGAAATGCGGTTTAAATGTCATAAAATTTAAACGAATGATCATGTTCTTGTAAAAACCCTCTAAAACGAATAATAACAAACTTACTGATGAATTGTAGCATAAAGCTTTGATATACGACATCTATTTGACTTCTTATCGCTTTGTTTATGTTTGGGCCATATTCCGTGCCGCTCAGTGTAGTTCGATTTGTTATTGGAACAAAAATTATTAGATACTTACATACTGGTGTTGATGGTAGAAAGACACAAGCTGTGAAAATCTGTCATTTCAAAACACAGCTGATAACTTAGGCGAGTTCAAATCACGTGACCACATTAATTTTAAAACCTTGCAGGTGTTCATCTTTGGGGAGAAATAAAATTTGCATTAGGTAACCCTAAATAGGGCATGTGTTGGACGTCGTCGTGATTGTTCTGTTCTACTGAAATTTTCAAAACAGATCGATACTGTTTTTCAATGGTTATTCATGCCATTTCCAGTTCCTGTAAATTTAGTGTATCAAGCAAATTAAGTTTTCCGTTCGAAGTGAAAGTTACGAAAGAGATGTAGCAACATTTTATTTACCGCAATCAGGTTATATTATTTTGTGCTAGACAAGGCTGATGAATACAGTATTTTTGTGAAAGTGTACTTAGAATAATTGCAAAATGAAGTGTCACTACGAAGTATTGTGTCTAGAGAAGGAGGCAAGCGGCTCAGAAATAAAAAAAGCATATCGGCGACTGGCGTTGCAGTGGCATCCGGATAAGAACTTAGATAACTTACAAGAAGCCAAAGAACAGTTCCAGCTAGTGCAGAACGCTTATGAAGTACTTTCAGATCCTCAAGAGAGAGCCTGGTGAGTACAGATTTATCTATGAATTGACTCTTTTTCCTCTATTATCAGTGAAATATTTTTTTTTAAATTACATGAAATTTGCCATGTGTTATTTATTAAAAAAAATAACTAGCCCAAACTATATTTTTATGTGAACAACAATGGAAATTATTTTATTGTATTATTAGTAGATGATTGAATATACACTGATGTCTAATCTAAAGCTAAACACTATCATAGCTAGCTTTTTTTTAACTATTTTTATAATCATGGATTTGATTTAATATCAAATTTTTACCAAAATTGCGGTAGTTAGATGTTTCAGAGGAAACACTAAAAATCCAACATAAGTTCTATGCTCTTATTGTTTGTGAAGGTAGCTAGAAGGATAAAGTCTCATTTTACATAAAGTAACAAATTTTGCAATATAACATTATAAACTACTATCTGCCGCCCGCAACTTTGTCTATGTGAACTTAGTTCCCTTAGTAAAAAGATATTTTTCCACAATAAAAAGTGATCTATGCGCTAATCCAGTCTTAATGTATCTGTACCAAATTTCATCTAGATCCATTCGCCGGTCTGGCCTGATTAATTATTTTTTTATACTTCGGGTGGCAGACAAGTATACGGCTCACCTGATATGAAGCAGTTACGGTAGCTATATTTACACACACAATCTGAAATGTTGATGCGTGCTGCAACCCGCTGCTATCGTAGCAACTCCATTCTTGTGACTTCACTCACTTGCAGAAACACAAAAACCCTCAAGGGAATTGTTATTTGGCTGTGATATTCTGTGAGATGGAGGTACTTCCCTGGTTAGGCAGCTTACAAATATACTCTACCTCTCTTTTGCCAGAGCCTATTTCGCTATTGAACAGGGTGCACTATGTCCAGGTGAGACTTTGGCTGTAAACATTGTGGTGATCCACTTACACCCCAAAAATAAATAACCAATATCTATTAATCTCAACTTTCGCATTTATTAATATTAATAGTACCAAGATAATAAACCTAACGAATAATTTTCCACTAGCTTACCCACTGATCTGTTTATTGCACAAAATCTTACAGACGGGTTACACAATCTGTCTGGTACTCAAGAAATACCTTTCCTAAAATACAACACATTTGACAATCATTCTGGCTTCAGTCTCGGTCCACTTCAAGGAAGGTAGATTATGTAACTTATCATTTAAAAATCTGTTGCATAGTTCTTACTGTAAATGTTTTCAGGTACGACAATCACAGAGAACAGCTGTTGCGTGGTGCTGGCAGCTCGTACAATGATGATAGTTTGGATGTATATCCGTACTTCAGTCCATCATGCTACAAAGGTTTCGGAGATGACCCTCAAGGTTTCTATGGAGTTTACTCAGAGGTATTACCTCCTAACTTAATACATTTGTTTATCAGGTCTTCTTCATTATTTTTATTCTTAACTAGCTGACCTGACAGATGTTGTCCTGTCTTATTAACAATGAATATTGAATTTGAATTGGTTGCGCGCAATCAGTTGAATGACTGACATTCTGTCAAACGACATAAAGTTACATTAGTAAAGTTAATATTATCATTCAGTTTTCTTAAATTTTCTAATTTTCCATGCAACTTTAATTTTTTTTTCTTTCATAAGAACATTCTCCTGACAATAACAAATACAACAAAAAAAAGAATGATTGAAATCGGACCAGCCGTTCACGCGTGATATTATTATGATCACATAAGGAAATAAACATTCATTTTTATATATATATATATTAGTTTTATGTTTTTGGAGGAAATTGATTCACTATCATTGTTTAGGTAATGGCAACCTTAACTGTGCCGACAAGTAAACGAGGTTCTGTCGAGAGTGGTAGTACAACTATAGCCTAACTGGAGCTGTTCCTCCACCTCACAGACTGCAATCAAATAATGATACTCTAAATGAGTTATGTTCCTGCGAGTGAGTGACGTCACCAGATATGACGTGAAAATGCATTAGCTAGAGGAGAGCGAATGTGCAACCAATATCTTTGTATTGCAAATGTCTATAGGCTCTAATAATTGGTAACTGCTTTACATTAGGCAGGCATACAAATATTGGCACCTGAAGTGGTATAAAAAAATTACATCTTTGTTTACAAGGCATTAGAGCTGACATATAAATTACAATTGTTAAAATATATTGTGCCATATCTGCAATTACTACCTATTTCCACATTTTAAGTAAGTTATTAAGACAATTTAATGCTAAATGCAAACTAAAACTTTTTGCCTCAGGCAAAATTGCCAAAAATGTCACATCTCTATTTACCATATAACTTAAGTTGATTAACCATGTTGATATCTTTGACTTAGGTATTCTCCAAGCTAGCAACAGAAGAAACAGACTTCCTAGATGACCCTGAAGAAGTTGCCAATATACCAAAATTTGGTAATTCTTCCAGTCCCTATGAAGATGTGCATGAATTCTATGCCTATTGGATGGCATTTGCAACAAATAAGAGTAAGTTAATTATTGTTATTAATATTATATTGAGGAAAGATTTGTATTAGATAAAGTTTTTACATAAATATCTATCTGTTATTAAAGAGTTAAGTTGTTTGTTTCCCTCCATTGCTGAATATTATGTTCTCAAAAGACCACATGTTGGCAATATTTTTCTATGGAATGAAAAACATGTAATTATAAAATATGAATATAATGTATTTCAAGAACATTTATGCAGATTTATAGTTTTTAACTAGTTATTAACAAACTAGCTGACTCGCGCAACTTGGTTTGCGTGTGACAGAGCGTTGAGATTCACTCTCAACGCATAAGGTTACTATTTGAAAAGTTATAGTGAGCCAATCTTAAAAAATAGATATCACGGATTTTTTTTAGAACTTTTTAAGATAAACAATTCCGTCGCATATAATTGTCGCGTAACTTGAACCGTTTACGCAGCGCAACGTTTACGCAGCAACGAAAGCTCTCAAAATTATTCCTTTTGAGAGCTTTCGTTGCGTGCGCTGCGTAAACGGTTCTTTTCCCATTTTTGCAACATTTTCTATTGGTGCTCAGCTCCTATTGGTGGTAGCGTGATGTTATATAGTCTTCTTCGAAAAATAGGCTATCTAACACTAAAATGAAATTCAAAATATCTTTATTCCTTGGACTTTATAAAGCACTTAGAAACGTCATACAAATTAAATATAAGAACATTTATAAATCATTACTACTCTAAATCCGCATAGCTTAGATTCACTTTCATCACACTATCTTGAATGTGAAAGTGAATTTAAGTGCCAGTTCCGGCGACGGGGCTTCTTGAGAAGAACTGGCAAGAAACTCAAGGCCGACTCTTTTAATTGCTAATATCGTTACATTACATACAAATACAGTCATTAACATAACATAACAAGAGCAATTCATTTCCAAATACTTTTATCATTTATGTAATCTGAGATGATTTTTCAATACGAATGAGTAGTTCGTGAGATTGGCGCGTTCAACATGAGACATGACCATGCCGGACTACGAATTTCGTCAAACATCGGGTGCTCTCGGTAAACTTCGGTTCGCTCGTGCGGCGCACGAGAACGGACTCATTTCTCGGTACATTTCTATAAACTATCTTTTGTCTCACGCGTCAGGCATATTAGCTTGTCACTCATACAAGTTGTATTAGCAGTCCTCGTGCGCTCGCCGAAGCGCACGAGAATATTTCTTTACAGGGTAAATTAGTCTTAATAGTTTTGCAAAGCGCTTAAAATGTTTCGTCATAATTGGAAATTTTATTTTTAAATATTTTTGTATGTTTAAAAAATAAATATTAATATGGTAAATTAAAAATAAACATGAAGTAATATTTTGTAATTTTTAAATCTTTCGAATTGGTGGTTCAGCGCACGAGCGCACTTAAAGTACAGTCGCCACTGGTATAGATCAAACCTATCTCCGTTTTCAGGCTATGTATGGCTGGACCAGCATGAACTCCAGCAAGGTGACAATCGCCGAATCATCAAACTAATGGAGAAAGAAAATAACAAGATACGGCAGAAGGCTCGCAAAGAGAGGAATGAGGAGATCAGGAGGCTGGTGTGCTTCGTCCGTAGGAAGGACAAGCGTGTCATTGAACATACCAAGTTATTGCAGGAAAAGGCTGAAGAAAATAAGAAAAAGGTATGTTTTGGTGTTTTAGCTATTAGAATATTCAATACTATTTTCCCCTTATAGACCGACCTGCTTACAGGGAAACTGCTCTGGGGCTTGCACTTAGGGTTATACCCAGGGTTCAGATTTTATCAAATCTAAACAGTAGCGCACACCGGCTACTCCATACAAATGTCGCGTCGGTACTACTACATAAACAATAACGTCTGTGCAGAATTTTTCGTTAACACATGTAATATGTACCTTTGTACAAGACAAACAGACATATTCATGCACACAAATATTTGTATTGTGCGGGGATCGAACCCGCGACCTTGGAGTCAAAGTGGCTATTGCTAATCGTCATTTTAGGTAAAAAATAAACTTTTAAATACTAAAAATCCCTCCAATTGCATTTGTTGACTTTCTATAGTATGTAAGAAGATAACATGTAAGAAGACACAGGGAATTTATCATTTTATTTGGCCTATGTCTCTCCCTGCCACAGTACAAGTAATATTTATCCCTGCGGTACTTAGGCGTGTTTGCCCACTATACCAATAAAATACGTTTAATGATTTTGATATGAAAGTAAAAAATGTTACACTTCTCTTTTTTAAAATCTGTTTAGAAATGGAAAATATTAAATTGATCCACAAAAAAAAACCTGATTTGCACATCAAATTAATCTGATCGCACATCGAATCCTGCATTTGATGTGCAATAAGTATTTTTTGATGTGCAAAATAGGTTAGGTTAGGTTTACAATGTATTTATTTAATGTTACGTTAAATAGTATCCTTTAGAAAACGCAAATAAAAAATCGAATTCCTATGAATGCTTGAAGCAAATATGTCCATTATATTTAAATATGTATATAAAATGGGAAAAATAATACATATACACATGCATTAGGTATTAAAAGAAAGTTGTAAACCAACTGCCCTTTGACGAGCTCGGTGGCGTAGCGGTCAATAATAATAATAAATAATAATAATAACTGGCATTTCGGGGGCCCATCTAGTGAGTGGCAAGCCACCGCCTGCCGCGAATAACTAGCAATAAAAGCAGTTATGGCAGGCGTCCGTCCCTCTTCTGTAATAGCCCGGTATTAAGTTCACCCAGATCTCATCTCCATAGCCCATTTATTTTCCATCACACTTCGCAATAGTCTCAACGCCTGCCGAGACCTGCTCATGGGTATGTCGTTCCATTGACATATCCTGGAGCGGGTCACGGCGGGCGTACAACATTACATCAAACTTCTCAAAGGGGCCTCTACGCGTTGGATCCATATCCCCCCGCACGCCTATCAAATGACCGGGCTTGACCCGTGATTAAAAAGAGATATAAATAATAATAATAAATTGATTCGATTCTCACACAGGACAAACATTTGAACATGTCAGTTTGCCTTAGTCTGGGTGTTTTCTACGTACCTATCAGAAGTATGTATTTACAAAAAAAAATGTATTTACGTATGTTTATCAGTTGTCTAGTACCCATAATACAAGCTTCGCTTACTTTGGGGCTAGATGGCGCTGTGTAATTTGTCTGACAATATTTATATTTATTTATTTATAACTGCCCAATAAATTAAAACAATGTGCATGTAATCTGATAGTCCATGTCTATCACAAAAGACTCTGCTGAACCAGACAACCTATTGTTTGGCTGAGTCCAACTAAAGTAATATAAATTACATTCCCTACATTAAGTTGCGAGATAAGTGTTGTTGGAATGGGGAAATGTATATATTAATACGTGAAGCAAAAACTTTGTAAGTACCCCTTTTTAGGAAAATTGCGCGGGCGGAGGAGTGTGAAATTTCGCACACTTATAGTTGATATATAGAATTAAATTAATAAAAAAAACATTACACACACTACCATGTATTTGACAGACACACGCATATATACTCTTTTGTTTATTGCAACTAATAACACAAATTTAAGGCGAAGTTAGATTTTCGCAATCAAAAAATCCGATCGTAATAGGCTTCAGCTTAGGTGGTAGCGTCCCAAGGTATAAACTATTTCTGTGGTGAACTTCATTCAAACCCGTTCAGTCCTTTTTGAATGACTGCAGTGACAAATATCTAAACATACAAACCTTACACATTTATAATTATATTGTCAAGTTTGCTATTTTTGACGTGATATCGTCTTTAAAAATCGATAAACGCCGGCTGTACGCACGAAAAAGCGTGACGCATTGTCACGTTCCGCCTGAGCGGAGTGTGCAAGTGAGAGCCTGGAACAAGCGATAGAGAGGCACGATTGACCTAAGCGTTCGGCTTGTAACGCATCTATCTCTTTTCCACTCCATGGACCGATGTTTTCTTATGACGTTATCACGTAAAATTATCGTCCGTAAACCGACTTTACAGACATCCAATTTTTTTTTAGTCAGAGCAAATGAGAAGAGAGAGAATCCTCCAGAGGCAGAAAGAAATTGAGGAAGCGAAGAAAAGGGATGGTGAAAGTTCATTCCTAGCTAGTGAGGACTACCAAAAGAAACTTAGTGAGATTGAATCATTGCTGGCTGAGGAGTTTGGGCTGTCCTCCGATGACGACACTATCAGCGAGGGAGGCATGGAGAGTAGCAACGAAGAGAGTTCTAAGACTGAAGAGGTAAACTTACTTCTTTAAGGTTTTTGTGGAAACGGTCTTATAATCTGACATTTTTTTTATTTATTTATTTTTTTATACTACGACGGGTGGCAGACAAGCATACGGTCCGCCTGATGTGAAGCAGTTACCGTAGCCATATTAACGCTCGCAACAGAAAATATCGCTCGCGCGCCGCCACCCCCGCTGCCAACGCAGCATCTCCTTTCTGGTGACCTCACTCACTCGCAGGAACACAACAACCCTCAAGGAAATTGTTATTTGGCTGCGGTATTCTGTGAGGTGGAGGTACATTCCCCAGTCGGTAGCTTACAATTACGCTCCCTACCTCTCTTTTCGCCAGAGCTTCGTTTGTCAATCAGCAGGGTGCACCGCGTGCAGGTGAAGTTGGCTTTGGTTCAAAGATGTTGCTGAACCACTTACACCCCAAACATGACATGGAAACCATTTAAAAATTAATAACAAAATTATTATAAAAGCCTCCAAAATATAACTTCACCATACACTAACCAAACTGCATATTTGCAAGAAAACATTTTATTTCCGCCATCTTCAAATTTCCAGTAAGTTTTTGTTATTATTGATGAGTAGATTCATCCCTTTTGAATCAGAATCTTGAAGATTTGTAGCCAGATATTACAACTGCCTTGCAACCTCGGCATCAAGCCATAATCATCCCACTGTTGGGATACGGGGCTCCCCTCAATTTAGCAGGGATTTAGAGCATACTCCACAACACTGCTCAACTGCAGGTGGGCGGAGAAAATAAATACATAATATTTTTTATTTATATTTCAGGCTAGTGAAGCATCAAAGGTGGCATCGAAACCTTCAACAAAATCAAAACAACCCATTAGGAATCTATACTGTTCAGCGTGTTACAAACTATTCAAAAATGTCAAATCCTTCGAAAACCATGAGAATAGTAAGAAACACAAAGACAATGTCTCTAGGATGGCTCTAGACGAGAACTTAGACATATCTGACGGTGAGAATGAAGATGTTCACGATGGTATTGATGGTCCGGTGAAGGACGATAAGGAAGGCAAAGTGAACGGACAAACCGAGGAGGAGGACGTGGATAACGTAGGAAATTCTACTTCAGACATTGAAGATAATGACATTAGAGAGACTCTTAGTGACGATTCTGATAAAATTCAGGTGAGGTCTTTATAATTTTTTTGATGTAAAAGTCTTTTAAATCGAGAAACGTTGGCTGCACGCACGAAAATGCATGATTATTGTCACGTTCCGCCTGAACCGATCGTGCAAGAGAGGCACGATCAGCCTATGTTCTTATGACTACAGACAACCATTTTTTTTATTATAAGTGGCAAACGGCATTTATATTATAAGTGGCAAACGGCATACGGTTCACCTGATACTTGAATTTACTAAAGCCTATAGACAGACGCTTGCACCGAAATGCTTGCAAGTCGACCACGCTGCTAACGATGTATTTACTCAGGCGCTCCTTAGCGATACAAGAATGCTACAACCCTCCAGCGAATACAGATATTCAGGACATCACTGTTTACCGCCGCTGCTAATGCAATAGCTTATAAGGAACTTCTTAATTGCCTTACAAGAATGCATCAATCTGCTATAAAATATCACAGTGATTTTCGATTCGAGTCTGATATATATGTTATACAAAGCAAGATTTAGAGCAGAGATTAGTTTTGTTTATAAAAATTATATTTGCCATACAAACGCTTGCAACTTAAAATATCGCTCACGCGCCGCCACTCTCGCTGCCAGTGCAGCAACTACTTCTTTCCTGGTGAATTAACTTACTTGCAGGAACACAAAAACCCTCAAGGGAATCCTTATTTAGCTGCGGTACTCTACGAGGAGGAGGTACTTCCCAAGTCGGATATAAATATTCAATGCCCTACCTCTCCTTAGCCAGAGCCTCGTTAGTCTAACAGCAAGGTGCACCATGTGTAGGTGAAGTGGACTTTGGCTCAAAGATGGCGGTGGGCCTCTTACACCCTTTACTTATTATTTAGTATTGTGGTAAATATTGAAGGAAGTCTATATATTATTTTATGCTATTCCTGGCTTATTATTTTGGTTTACTACGTTTTGTTACTTTCATGTTTTTATCTATTGGTTGAACGAAATCGTTTGTGAAACGGCCACCTTTTGTACCTACTTAATCTTTTACTTTATTTTAATTATTGGCAAATGTGTATTGGTGCAATAAAGTGCATTGTATTGTGAGCTCCAACAATATCGCTTGTATCTTATGCTGACAATTTGGCTTCTAGCCAACGTAATAAATATACGACGACTCCATGGAGTGCTCCACTGCACTGCCACCAGATGCCAAACCTATAAAGTTATTATGATACAAATATTATTAAGAAATTCTCCATTAATAAATTAAATGGAATACAAGTGTATAATCTTTTTTTTGTGATAACGTCTTATAAATTCAAGCGAGAGCTCGGAACAAGCGATAGAGAGGCACGATCGACCTAAGCTAGTGACGCATCTATCTCTCTTCCATCGCCCGATGTTTTCCTATGCCCGTTATCACGTAAAATTACAGCCGTAAACCGACTTTACAGACAACCATTTTCTTTTTCAGGCATTACCTAAAAGCCACAAGAAGAAGAAAAACAAAAAGAAGTCATTTATACCAATGCCAGAGAGCGAAGGTAACGATAGCCATGATGAAATGAGTTTCAATGAAATAGAAGGTCCATCGCGGAGTAGAAAAGCTAAAAAATTCAACATGCTCAAAAGCCAGATACAAGCCAAAAAAGAGGCCAATCTTAAAAAGGGATCTCAGTCGCAGACGTCTACTGAAAATTTATATGAAGTATCAAGTACGACGCCCACGGACGACGCTTTAGGAGAAGCAACGTTACCAAAAGATAGGCCAGCGTTGCCTAAGACACAACGGAATGTTAAGGCAAAGAAATTAGTTGAAAGAAAGCCTTTAAGAACAAAGACTAGTGAGACGGAAGATTCAAGCACAGCTCCAAATCTCAGGTGTGCAGTTTGCCAATCAGATTTCCCGTCAAAGAACAAGTTATTCGAGCACTTGAAAAGGACAGGACACTCCGTACATTTGCCCCAAACTAGCTTCACAGACACAAAGAAAGGGAAGAGATCTAATAGATAAACATGTGCAATAAATTTAGATAGGATGGAGTATGAATTAATCAGCGAGAATCATTTTGATTTTCTTTAAATCTCTACAAGTTGTAAAGTGACTTTGTCAATCTATTTATTGAATTATGATCACTGTCATTAAATTATGCCTAAAATATTATCGTGTTTGTCATTTCAGATTAAGCCAATCATCATTATCACAGGACATTGGCAAAGTAACATATTGCCATAAGGGCAATTTTTTTTTTACTTATGATAAATAAAAATATTATTTATACTGCTTCGTGATTACAAACCAATTAGAAAGCGCAGGTGTTGCGTGCAGCAATCTGTTTTAACTTAATGAACCCAGTGGTCAAATGGTTAGCAATGGCCACTTTGACTCTCCGGACTCCGAGGTAGTGGGTTCGATCCCCGCACAAGACAAGCATTTGTGTGCAGGACCATGTCGTCAAATTAAAATAGGTAATCCCAGAATATGCCGACCAGAGGGGCAATTCTCGTAATTTAAATGTAGCTAAAATTCAATTCCCATCCAGTCTCGATGTATTCTCGAATCATATTATGACACTTTGAAGTCTTTAAGTGGGATTATATAAAAATATGACCGATAATTAAACAAACTAAGAATGTTATTTTGCCAACAATAAGAATTGATCGAAAGGAAAGTAAAAAGCTCGTTGACCACAGAGTTATAATTATTTGATTGAATGTAGTTGTCGTTCACTAATGAATGATGAATTACAAAATAAGTTTCGCCTTTTATTTATTCATTAATATCAAAAAATCGTATTACATTCAACAAGAGATAAAAGACATTTAAATTTTAACAAGAACATTTGTTTGGGCTAAGTTCAGCTAAAACCTTTTTATTTGTACATATAATATGAAAAAGCTGAATGCAAACTCCACTTTACACAGAAATTAAACAAATACAGTAAGGAAGTCGCATAAAATTCTATTGGGTAAAGACATTATATTTTATCTTTTATCAAAAAGCATTTTGCCTTTATTTATTGAGAAGTTTTGCTCAATAAATAAGGGCAAAATGAAATATGGTAATCTCCTCAGAAGAAATAAAATTTTATGCAGTCTCCCATTCTAGCCCTAGCACTAACAAGAGCAATAACAATGGCATCACATTGAGAATTATGCAAAAGCATCTTTACACCAAAACATACACAAATCTGGACCTTAACAATAAGATGGTCAAGAGAGCAAATGTTATTAAATATTTATTATATATTATAATAGTATTTAATGTTATAAACCAACCAGCTAAGAAGACCTTTAGCCCAACCAGCTATCGCACCCAGTAAATCGTCCAGACACTCCAGCAGATTGGTAGCAGGTATTATTCCCCTTTCACCTGCCGGCAGAATACTTGGGTACTCTTTAAGTTAAGATGGTTGAGAGCAGCGAATTCACTGTGACCCATCTAAAAAAATCGGCCAAGTGCGAATTAAACTCGTGCACCATGGTCTAGAGCAGTGTTCCGCAAATTGTGTACCGCGGCACACTGGTGTACCGTGGCCATTAGTTGGTGTGCCTCGGAAAAATTAGATTATCTCATAAAGCTGAATAGACGGACAGAAGAAAAATATTTACACAAATTAATACTGATTTGTCATTTATGGTGTACCTTGGACACAAAAAGTTTGCAGAACACTGGTCTAGAGCTTACTCTTTTCTTACCCAATATTCCCTAAAATCCCAATAGTTCAGAATGTCCAATTTAGAACAGCATCATGAATGTCATAAAACAATACTTACCACTAATTTTACTAAATCAGTATGCTTCTGGTGCATAATGAATGTCTTTACTTTGTCTAGCATATGTTTTACTATTACTTCTAGATTATTATGAAACAAAATAACTGATCACTGAAACAAGCCTCGATAATCTCTTACATTCAATATTTTTTAATATCAGTGATATGTCTACTGGCAGGCATTATCCAATTCATAAAATTTATTTACATTCTATATTTGACATTGACTTCTAATATTACTTTAAAGTAATATAACAAATACTTTAGTTAGCTTCATTAAAAGAACAGAAATTACATTCTTAAAATATATGTGTCTCTAAAAATAAATACTAAATACATTTAGTAATACATTTAATTAAAATACTCAAGTTTTACAATGTTCATCAAGAGGTACCTACTCAAAAACAATAGGTACATAGATAGAATATGCTTCATTTGCATAACACAAAGGACATTGGTCAAAATATATGGAAGCGTGACCCAGGTTGTACACTAATTAAACTTCGTATCACTATAGCATCGAGCATGTAGTTTAAAATAGTAGTAGTCGCATCTCTGTGAGTAATGGGAATCGGAAGAAAAGACGCATGTAAAATCAAAAGTGTAAAACAAAATAAAAAGCAATATTTTTATATTTTGACAAACGAAGCTGAAAACGGAGAATGTCTCTCCACTCCACCTCACAGAATACCGCAGCCAAATAACAATTCCCTTGAGGGTTGTTGTGTTCCTGTAAGTGAGTGAGGTGACCAGAATGGGAGGAGATGCCGCGTTCGCAGCGGGGGTGGCGGCGCGCGTGCGATATTTTATGTTGCCAGCGTAAATATGGCTACAGCAACCGTATTACATCAGGCGGGCCGTTTGCTTGTCTGCCATCCGACGTAGTATAAAAAAAAACTTAAATGCATATTAGCCAATCAAAGATGCAAATATCATTAAAAGGTACACTCAAGTAGATATTTTCCTTCTAATTCCTTCTAATCTTCTTCTTCTGCACCGTCTATATCGATAGGTGCTGTACCATCATCGAGAAAAGCTGCGGGAGCCATATTTATATCTAAATGCCTTGCAAACGATAGATAGATAGATAATAGGCTACGCTAATAACGTGCGCGCAACTTCCTAGAGCGCAACAAATAGCATAGGTAGCTTGTTTCTTCTGACAGTATTCTTGTTGTAACTTTTTTTCATCAGAGTGAAAATAATAATAATAATTATATCATCAATGCTGACTCGAAAAGTAATAGTATAATACCGAAATTGTCACTGTACACAACTTTTTGAAAACCGGGTCAGATTTGACCAATGACCTTTAAAGTACAGTGAATCAATAAATTATTACAGACTTGTATATATGCAACAAGGTAACAAATTTGTTCATGGAGTGGGTGCACTCTACTGCAGACTCTATTTGTGTACAAAGCCCAATTTATATTCCACAAAAGTCATACAAAAAAAAATATTGCAGTACTCCCGATAGATGTGGAACATCGAAACTATTTTTGTATAGAAAGTATGTATGAATGAGAGGAGAGAGTCTCAGAGTTATAAGACCGTCTGCATTAGATGTTACATCAAAACATCATGTACTCATTCCTACAAACCAATATACAAAAGGGCACAAAAACTTTGATGAATAACATGAAATCAGTCATCATATTCAGGTATGTCATCAAAACTATAACCTGGATACCGTTTATAAGCATAATATGCTATCCTGACATGATAGGCGCCAGGTAAAAACATTATCCCTCCCAAAACAATCATAGGCCACAAACGGTCTGAATACTTTGTGTCTATGTGGCCAGTAACTATAAGACTACCAATTATAAGTAAAATTGTGCCAACAACAAAAAGAAATGTTGCTAAACAGATCGCTCTCCATGGTATTTTAATTGGCGGTTCTTCAAACTGGGAATCGGAAAAACCACTATCATCATTAGACACCAAGCGGTATCCATGATTTGTGCCTCCAAATCTGTATCTGGACATACCAAATTTCTTAAGATTTTCTGAAACAAGAGAATTTTTTTCCTCTGAAAAATTTAAATGGGTTGTATATGTAATTCACACATTATGATATTATTCATATAACAGAGAATATACAGTCAAAAAGTAACAAAGATAACTCATCAACTCAGTGTAATCATAAACATATCAAAGAAAGAACTTTGTTTATACTATATTATTCAGTTTGAGAATGCTCTGAATACTTAAAATTTTTTAATCAAAACTATTCTAATTGAATATTTACTTACAATTACAAAACTAGAAAAGAAATTAGTAATCGCTTCAATCAAAACAAACAAATTTATAGAAATGCATCAATCACAATCAGCTGTCATTCGTGTCATTGCTGTCAATACCTATGTTGCCACATACCCTGGGTTGGAAATTACATTTCGTTTGTTAAAATTACATGTTTGCTACAAAAGTAGGTACATAAAAAAAAACAGCCAAGTACGGTACGTGCCGAGTCGTGCCCCAGTCTGTTCAGGTTCCGTCGAAAATGACAATTTTTAAAATTTAACATAGGTATTCAATTAGTCTTTCTAGATATTTTTAACAAATCAATTTCGATATATCAAAAATTACTAAACCGATGACAGCGCTCCATGTGCTCCTTGACAAACATTGTTCGACTTAAGCTATTAAAAACTATGTGTTAACATTATCAATCAAAGCCGCTGTTCTCTTGTTAATGCTCACTAAATCCGATAAAATTATATTGGTATTAAGTTTTACTGGTATTAAGTCCACTAAACATTTCAAACTTCGCACTGGAACTACTAGGGATCGTCTTGGTCATTGTAAACATACCAATGGTCATTGTAAAGATCCAATTATTACTACAAATTTATATTAGGGTTATCTGGGTATTTTACAAATTCACAATCCAAGAAATATTTGAAAAAACAGTGAAACATAATCACAAACTACAATGTTTATCAATTTTGGAGGTGCTCTAAGTGTTGCCACATGCAGAAAATTGTTAGTTCAAATTTCATTACTTACTCTTTTCGGTCACTGTACTTACATATTACGTGAGAAATTCAAAAGTTACGAATAATGCAACAAATGTAACGATTGGCAGGCAACACAACGTCGTAAATGTCAACTACTGACTTCTTCTTCTTCTTGCTATTATCGTTTTGGCAACCAATCTTCAGTCGAAGATTATTTTTGTCATTATCAAGTTAATATTTTTATGGTCTCGGCTTTATTGCTGTTTTGCACGACTTATATAAAGACCTCGATTGATAGAGCTCACAGTGCACTTTCTATATCAGTTAGCTTTTCAATACCTTGTACAGTTTAGGAATAATTAAATGAGTTCTAAATTAATGTTTTAGGTTAACATGAAGTTTTCTTAGAGATCTAGTTTATTTTATAAACTGTTATTGATACAATTTGATAGAGCTCTCTATGGATCAATAATCTGGTATAGTTTAGAAATAGTAATATTTACGATAGGTAGCGGATTTATGAGGGAGTGAAGAGTCTTGCGTGCTAGCTTTATTTTTTATTAAAAAAATAATAATAATCTTAAAGTTCCTAAGTACCAATTTGTTATATTTATTATTTTATTGGCCGTGTGGTTTCCGGCAGACTAGAATAGAATCACTCCATCTCTTCCCGTGGATGTCGTATAAGGCGACTAAGGGAAATACACTAAAAAACATCGATCAAGCCTCCCCAACCCGCCTGGCCAGCGTGGGGAGTGTAGGCCAAATCCTCCGGTCTGGGACGGACGAGAGAGGGTCGTGCTCCTGTAGTGGAGACTAAAATGGCCTGATGATGATGATGATTATTTTATTATTTGATAATAAGAAAACAAACAATATGAAAAAAAAACATGTTTAAAGAATCATTTATCCTAATACTAGGCTAGTTTAAGATGCCGCGGGTGGACGTTAGTATTACTAGCGTCCAACCGCGGCATCTTCTATGACCTTCCTAATACCTTTGAGAATATGTGTACAAAGTTTCATGATGATCGGTTGAGCAGTTTCGGCGTGTAAGCGTAACAAACAAACTCCCATTCACATTTATAATATGGATTATGGACAGAAAAATTTGTTTGTTTGATTGAACGCGCTTTTTTTTTGGAAACAGCTCTAATGATTTCGATAAATTTTGAATGTAGCTGGTATCGGAGCTGTGTCTGTGCATCTCGCAAGTTAAGTAACCACCGTGGCCTGTCTGTGAATTCTATTTATCTCAAGCTCCTCCATGCTTCGGAGGACACTTTAAGCCGTTGGTCCCGGCTGTAATGTTGTCATTTGCTGACAGACATTAAGCCAAGTCAGAGACCTTGCGGCGACTTGATAACAGTGACTTCCGCCAACCCGTAGCTGAGCGCCTTGGTGTAGTACGCTCTAACCTCCCTTCCAATCAGAGGAGTCCAGTACACCAGCTGTGGGATGAATATGGATTGATGCAGATGCAGATAATGCTCTTGATTCTCAGTTCAATCATTTTTTTTTTTTTATACCACGACGGGTGGCAGACAAGCATACGGCCCGCCTGATGTGAAGCGGTTACCGTAGTCATATTAACGCTCGCAACATAAAATATCGCTCACGCGCCGCCACCCCCGCTGTCAACGGCATCTCCTTCCTTTCTGGTGGCCTCACTCACTCGCAGGAACACAACAACCCTCAATGGAATTACTATTTGGCTGCGGTATTCTGTGAGGTGGAGGTACATTTCCCAGTCGGGTAGCTAACAATTACGCTCGCCATCTCCCTTTTCGCCAGAGCTTGTTAGTCAGCAGGGTGAACCGCGTGCAGTTTACTAAACTATCATAACCACTTACACTCCATTATTAATACCAACCTTTTATATTTTGTAGTAGTGTCATTTATTATGAAGCTATTTTTCAGCAATTCGCCTCTCATACCTTATCGGCCTGGTGCTTGGAAATTGATTCCCTGTAATAGAAAATACATAAATGACTAGGAGTAATAATCAACAAACAAAAACTATTCAATCTAATTGTTATTTTTTTATTTATATACCATGTCGAGACCAAACATGCATACGGCCCGTCTGATTTAAAGCGGTTACCATAGCCTCTAGACGGTGGCAATAAACGAGTATTGCTTGCGTGCTGGTACCGCCGCTAGTTAAGTAGCATCTCGTCACATCTGATGCCCTCATTTACTCGTAGGAACACAACTATTCTCATAATAGTCTCATTTACTCGTAGGAACACAACTATTCTCATAATAGTTGTGTTCCTACGAGTAAATGAGGGCATCAGATGTGACGAGATGCTACTTAACTAGCGGCGGTAGGGTATTAAGGGCATTGTTATTTAGCTATAGTTTTCTATAAGGTGGTGGTACTTCCGCAGTCGGGCGCAATATGCCCCTCTCTTATCGCCAGAGCCTCTTTTATTCATTAGCAGGGTGCGCCACGTGCAGACTAAGTTGGCTTTGGCCACTTAACGTACCTTGCCCTGCGAAGTACGGAGAAGCTCGAGAGAACAAAAGCCATCCATAGCCAGGCAGCGGTCAACATTGCTTAACTTGCGTGATAGTTTGGACTGAGCGGCGAAACGACGCCATCGAGCTCCTCATACATGGATGCATTGCATAGACGTAATAAAAATTGTATGCAATATGTCATCTAAGTATATGGTTATCTGAAGAGTTGAGATTCGCCCAAGTAACCTCTGAGTATACCTTTTCGTACAGTACGATATTACCGATTTACATGAGGCCGTGCTGTGCTTATTTGCCACATGACGCGGGCGTGCTATAAAAACTATTCCTTTTATGAAAAAAATAACAATGGGAATTAACGCGATCATACATAATCTTTATTATTGCCTGACGTTTCGACTAGGGGCCCTACCGCCGAAGCTGAAGTCAATTACCATTGGATTTTTGATTGCGAAAATAAAACTTTAGCTTAGATTGGTGGTAATATTGTGTTTAACTTATCTGAGAAAGAATCTAGAGCTCTACCGACTATGTTGAATTCGTTTGTCATCAACTTTAACATAAGACCTATTTTTCGAATCAAAATTTTCGATGGTATTGATGGCCCCCAGATTGCATCGGCTGTGATCACAGGCTGATCACATTAATTCCCTTTGTTATTTTCATAAATCATGCAACGCGAAACTTTAAAAGATATTATTCCTTTTATTTTTAAAAAAGAAATAATCACTAAGCACGGTTGGCAAACGTGTTGGCAAGTTCAACATAGTTACAGCTATCTTAGAGGCCATGTAATTTTCTTTCCTGTTCACATTTGCGTCATACCCCTACACCAAAGACTGTATTGCAGATTTTTGTAAAATCCTTGACCTAATGCGTCGATCTGCAGCGAGTGTATAAAACAAAGCAGCCTGTCAAAAGAACACTAGGATACTGGAATTTTACGAGCACATTAAGGGGATGGTAGAGGCCAAACTCGAATTAAATCGCTCAGTCGTAACTTTTTTTTTTCGTAAAAAAAATACGAAAGCATTTCTTTTTTATTAGCGGCTATTTATATTTACCATAATGCTGTCTCTCGCATTGTCTGAAGTAGAACGGGACGGGGGCCCACCACACATTCCCACCACTGTGTCTCTCTGTATACCTAGGATTAACAGCAACGACCACCAAAAAAGACAATGAACAATGGAGTCCACTGCAGTCCCGGGGGTAAAACTACGGCTGCCTTGGAACTCACAACGAATTTAATCAGTAGGAGTAAGAAGCTTTGGGAATTTAACTTCCGCTCTTGGCAATGTGAGAGACAGCTATAGGCAAATAAGACATTAAAAGCCTAAAGACATGGCTAGTCAAGTGAAGCTCAACTGCCATGCACTACGGATTTCACATAACTAATACTTCATTGTTCATTGTATTTTTGGTGGTCGCCGCTGGTAATCCTGGCTACACAGGCGACACAGTGATGGGAATACGTGGTGGACCACCACAATAGAATACGCAGTAGAGTGGAAGTTTCTTTTATTATGGACAATTTACACAGCGCAATCTAGTCCCAAATTAAGCGCAAAGCGGTTATATTATAATAGAAGCGGTTTATAGCGATAGGTACCTACTAGACAACTAAGGGGCAATTCTCGTAATTAAAATGTAGTCAAAATTCAGTTTCGATCCAGTCTCGATCTCACAAATGTCACATTTGGTATTCTCGTAACACAATATGTAACTTCAAAATTAAATTTAAGCGGGATTAAATTGAAATATGATGAAAATTAAACAAACTAAGAAAGTTACTTTGCTAACAAGAAGAATTGATAATAATTAATTAATGAAATCAAGTATATAATTTTAGTCAATTCACAATTCAATCTCGATTCGGTCAACTTTCAATCTGCGTTCGTAGAAAAATTACGAGAATTGGCCTTCTGATTAATGTAGGTACTTAAATACCTACATTTTTTATCGTAATGTATATAAGTACATGTAATGCATATAAAACACCCAGACCAAAACAAACTGACATTGTTCATGCACACAATTTTTAGTCTTGTGCGGGGATCGAGCCCACGAACTCGGAGTCAAAGTAGGCATAGCTAGCCATTCGACCAACGGGCTCGTCAATATAATTATTAACATTAAAATTTATTTTTCACCTCACTAGCTCGTAAAAGCTCTGTTTATCATTCGAAATCTGCGTGGAAAATCGCACTTTATCCGCTAGCGTGGAAAGTGTTTTTAAAATTCGAATATTTTTATTCAATAAAGGTTTCGTACAATAAATTACATATATATAGAACCTCATTGGTTTTGTAATAGTTTATATTCTCTGCAGCCAGTCCATTGATGATTATTTATTAAAACTGTTTTTCTTGCACCTAACATTTTCCTCGCTTTAGTGAGGTGAAAAGTTGTGTGTTGCGCTCGGCAGCAAAGTTATTTAGCGTCTCGTACCTTTGAAACCCTCGCTACGCTCAGGTTTCAATACAAGGTACTCGCGCCAAAAATTAACTTTGCAGCCTTGCATAACAAATAACTATTAATCAAATAAAGTGTACAATAGAATAGTAACAATTTTTGTACAAAAAATTGTAAAGAACACAAACTTCTCAAGCAAGCTGCGTAGGACTAGAATGCAGATCCGAATGAATCTGCCCCCTTACCACCATCTCTTATTGCGATTCAATAATTGAATAGATTGCTTATTCATACCAATTAATAAGCGACTCTATTACAAATGAAATAGAGTCGCTTATTCATTGGTATGGGGGCTGATCTATAACAATGGTAACGGCGCTTAGACTTGCACTATGATCGGTTTTGTTCGGTATGACTTCCTGCGATTCTTGCAGATCATCGTCGATCCACCTAGATCAGTGATTCCCAACCATTGACCGAGGACCACTACATTTTTATTCTGTGTAGGGACCCCAAATGTTAAAAAAGATATGAGAGTGAGTTTTCCGAAGGAAGCCGAATGACATCTAGTTCTATTCTGCCTAATTAGTTACGCCTAGTTAGTAGTAGTAGGGCGAACGCTGGTGCTATGTGGCATGCCCACTACCACTTCAACCTGGTAACTCTAGAATACTCTAAAACTACTAAGGATAGATAAGCCTAAATTTTCTCTATAATATTGTTCTTTACAAAATCTAATTACGTAGAGATACACAGAGTGTATCTTTTTAAATCACACTCTACGCAACTTTGAGTATCTGATTAAATCCCATAATAAGGGGCAAGTCATAAGCATAGGTCATCCTGTTATAGGTTTTCTTATTGAAATAGTTGACTTTCGCGTTTATTACTTAGCTATTAAAGGGATATCTAATAATATAAGACTCTACTAGTGTATTCTGTGACTCTACTCTAGTAATAAAAGAACTGAAGTTTGTATTAACATAATTATAGAATACTTTAGATCACGTTACTGGATTCAAGCGGAATTAAGTCGCCGATAAAAGCGAAAAATAACAAAATCAAAGACAGTTAATTAACGTTAATGATAATGTGATAGTTTATAGCTCGTGGAACCAACCCTGGATCGGCGCCAAACCCATAAGCCAAAACAAAGAAATAGGCGCAATTCGCACCCGCGGCCGCCGCCGGTGAAAGTGCCGCAATCGATAACACCCTAGCGATAACCTATAACGAACAGCTGATTTCGACGCAACGTACCAAAATCCATGAAATCTGTGCATATCTATGTCACAAAATGAAAACGTCGATTTATAAAATAAGGTTGTGAACATATTTTGTACAATCGATAAGAAAAGTGCTCGGAAATTTTAATGTCTGCAATGTTCAACCACATTAAAGTTCACACATTTTTGTCAGTAAATACCTAATTTCAAGTAACTACATAGATGAATAGATTCATTTAATGGTGATGTCACAATGTAAATACGTAATAACGTAAAGTTAACTTTGAAGAAACGTAGGTATATCAAATAAGGACGTAACAATACATTAGGCCAGATAAATTTCTGTGAAATCTTTGCTCACCTCTGTTATGTAAATGCACGGTGGTATAGCACATGTAGAAACTCTGTGGGTTGCTGTGTAGTTAAATCACTTGCGGTGGTGCGGGGCGCATGCGTGGTGGTGCAGGCGCGCGCACCCTTACCGGCTGTCACCGGCGCGGGCCACTCCGCCGGCAAACCGACCCCGAGGCACACGCGCGCCCATCGCTCGCTACGCGCAGCAACGCCGGCCCCTCGCGGCCAGGAGCCCTCCTTGGCGCTTCTAACACCCTAGTACTCGACACTCCATCTGCCGGGCTAAGCGCCACGGACGCCGGCGTTCGCAAACAGGGCTCGCCGGATAAAAGGTATACATTTTATTATTTCCAATGACATGTCCGCCCTTAATCATTTCACATTTGTCACATTACTATACTAAAACGTTTAACAACGTCGTGTATAAAAAGTTTTCAATGAACAAAATACTGACTAGCTGCATTATGACAGAATAAGCTATAAATCATTCCCTTTGTTGATTATCATGCGGTTAATCCTCTAATTGGTAAGTAGGGTATTGTGTTTGACCTTCTCTCATTACGGCTTCCACACAATATGCAATACATGCTACATAGTTACTTATTGCAAATTCTGACGTTGGTTACTATATTTTATTTTATTTTTTTGTTTACTTCGTTTACCAATTGATACGCCAACACACACATTGGGAAGACACCGAAATAATTACTTCCTCTTTTTTTAATAAGTATCCGTCCCTTGTTAAAAAATTTGTAAACATATCATTCCATGTGCAAATATCAATGTAACGCATACTTATATCCGGTTCATTTTATGGAAAGGGCTATACAAAAGGGAAGTTGACAGATGTTTCGCGCAATGGTATAAGAAGACACCTGGCCGGTAATAGGAATTGGATGTTAGCAGGATCATGAAAAGGAAGTATAAACTCTAATTGGAATGAGTACATACATTTTGATTTATTTGTCGCTAACAATCTAAATTCTAAGATCAACTTTATTTCCTATATTGTCATGTACTTCTGTTTTACAAATTAATACACATCGAACTGTGTAATTTCGTAAAAACCAGGTTTTATATGAAGACATAAATTTATTGAGTGGATAAACTTACCTAAAACTTATTTATAGGGAGAGAATGAGCAGTTTCAGCCGGCTGAATGGCCACACAATTTATCGCTACATTTTAGTTGCTGGATCATTTCGTCGTGAACTAAGAGCATCTCGATTACTAGAACGTTATCCGTATTCTAGGGACTTATTATAGGGTCGAAGTTTGGCGCGAAAGTCCATTTTAAAAGTATGAAATTAAAAAAAAAAATCCATTAGAGAATCAAGAAAAAATATTATAACTTTTATTATGATACTAATTACGTTAACGTAATATTTAACATAGCTGTCGTTCAAATTTCTGATGCATAAACATACAAAATACAAACCTGTGACGTTATAACTCACTAGCTTTTTGTATGGAGTGTTTTCGGGAAAAACCAAAATTGTGATTTTCAAATTAACTTATCTCGAGAGATTTTTGTGCTATCGAAGTAATTCTTTCGCCTATGGTTATATTATTGAGATGTCCCTATATATCAATCCGAAAAAAATGTTGGTCAAATAGCCTATTCCATTCCGTTTTTAATAAAATTATCTCTTCTCGTACGGAAGCAACGTACGAAGCATAAATATTTTCTACTACGTAGTATTTCTATTCTCTACAATGCCTTTAATTCGAGGTCATTTGAAAACATAATTGGTTTACGTTTTTTTTAATGTTTACTTTGTTTACACTGCCTTTTGCATATTGTACCATTTGAAATTGCTTTTTTTTATACTATATAGGGTGGCAGACAAGCATACGGCCCGCCTGATGTGAAGCGGTTACCGCAGCCATATTAATGCTTGCAACATAAAATATCGCTCGCACGCCGCCACCCCCGCTGCCAACGCAGCATCTCCTTCCTTTGTGGTGACCTCACTCAGTCGCAGGAACACAACAACCCTCAAGGGAATTGTTATTTGGCTGCAAGTATTCTGTGAGGTGGAGGTACATTCCCCAGTCGGGTGGCTAATAATTACGCCTACCTCTTTGTTCGCCAGAGCTTCGTTTGTCAATCAGCAGGGTGCAACGCGTGCAGGTGAAGTTGGCTTTGGTTCAAAGATTTTAATGAATCACTTACACTCCAAATTTTGAGATAATGTCGTGTGTTTTACTTTACTGGTTATCGACAAAAAGTTTTTGTATACTACTTGGGACTAGACTAGTAACGCCCAGACATATCAAGACAAAAAGGCATGTCCATGCACACAAATGTTTGTCCTGTGCAGGAATACAACCCGCGATCTCCAAGTCAAAGTAGCCATTATTAACCATTCTACCACCGGGCTTCATCTTTAGATATTTTTAAATTAATTACCCCGAGCACTTTTGATGATTGTACATGACATATAAAATTAACACACAAAAGAGCAAGTTACTAAACTATAGACTAGCTGACCCGGCAAACATTGTTTTGCTATAAAAAATAGATAACAACCTATTCTCAGACCTACTGAATATGTTTATAAAATTTCATAAAAATCGGTCAAGCCGTTTCGGAGGAGTTTGGTAACTAACATTGTGACACGAGAATTTTATATATATTACGATAAATCTAGTAATGGAGAAAGCTAGCCGGGAGTAACTGCTGTTACGCACGAACATCATCCCCTTACAATATCTAGCCAGTATTACGAAATATCTGTAGACCAAAAATATATATCATTACCATAACCTTGGCTCATGTCATTTTCCGCTGAACCGCAACGCAATAAAACTAGGTTATTGTCATCTAGGCGGCCGCCACTCATGTCCGTATCGATCAAATGCTCGCTAGAACTAACTCTTCGAAGCAAATGCACAATGAATATTTCTTCATAACTTGATGAGCTCGGTAGTCGAATGGTCAGCAATAGCCACTTTGACTCCGAGGTCGCGGGTTTAATTCCCGCACAAGACAAACATTTGTGTGCATGAACATGTCTGTTTGTCTTGGTCTGGGTGTTGGCTATCAATTATAAGTATGTATTTACAAAAAAAAATGTATTTAAGCTTGTGTTATGGGTACTAGACAACTGATAATACATTTATCAGTTGTCTAGTACCCATAACACAAGCTTTGCGCTTAATTTGGGACTAGATGGCGTTGTGTAAATTGTCCAGAAATATTAATATTATTCATAATTTCAAACAGCTGACTGATTCGGGTACCATAATATATCGCATTAGGTATCGTCTTCACTGCCTCAATACTCTTGTAGCCTTGAAAATGAACTTTGAACAAAACTCATACGTTAGCATGTAGGATGAATATGAGAAGACCAATTCTCCTAATTTTTTTACGACCGCAGAATGAAGGCTGCCCGAATGGAGATTGAATTATAAATTGACCGAAAGTTGTATAGGTACAGTCGAAACTCGATTAACCGGACTAGTTGTTGTCGGTAGGCATTCGAATAATCGAAAATCCGGATAATCAAGTGTACCTATGAAGAAAATCGGGTTTATTTCTTACTAGTTTTTTAAATACAACAAGTAGGTAGGTACATATAAACGAAAATCAATGTTTATTAAGTATTATTAAGAGGTACATTTTCCAACACACATATTTTCTTATAATTACTGCAGCCTTAATCACGTTGACGTTCTTAAATATGTAGATGTTGACACGCACGTCAGAGTGGAGTAACAATTGTTACTCCACTCTGACGTGCCTGTCAACATCTACATATTTATGAATATCAACGTGAGTTAACTAAGTTAACTAAAACAATAACAAAACGCTTGGTTTTGATCCCTCAAGAGGGATCGCGCGGCTTGGCGCGGTCGGGGTACAGTTCCGACAAGTTCTTGGTTGCATAAATTCGATTTTTACGTTATAATTTTATTGGTTGATGTTGGTAGACCGGATAATCGCGAATCCGTATAACCGAGGGCCGGATAATCGAAATTCTACTGTACTTGATTTCATTCATTAATTAATGACAATTCTTATTGCGACCAGAATAACATTCTTAGTTTGTTTAATTTTTGTATACCGAATGTAACATTTGTGAGATCGGTACTACATCGGAACTGATTTTTGACAACATTTTAATAACGAGAATTGCCCCTCAGAAATTCCTATGTACAGTTGGTTACCAAGACAATAATTCAATTTAATTCATTTGGTGCGATAAAGTGTAGTGTGTTGTAGGTAGGCTCTTCTTGGATTCATCAATGCTGTTATATGAATGAATGAAATATTTATTTGTATCTCAAGCACAAACATAATTAGTTATTTCCAGTTTTATAATTCCTTATAAGCTTAAGTGAAATTAGATGTTAATAAAACATAAAAATAATTATATCTGTGCCGCAGTAACACAAAATCATATATCAGCTAAATGTTTTGTTCTAACGAAGAAAACGTTGAAAATTCTCCTACATCCAGTGCTAATAATTAGCCGCAATACTACATAATAAAACTGGTGAATATAGTAGATGAATACGAAAAAATATTTTACAAAATATGTGTCTGCAAAGTGTGTTTAGTCGTGAACATAACGAAAACATATGATTATTTCATTTGTGAGCATGATATGAATAATAATAAATATTCAAACATTTTAATGTCTACATAAAAGTCGCGAAACGAAGATTATGCTTATACATATCGGGTATACCTAAAATCTATTTGCTCAATAATAAAATTCTGTATTCTTTTTTAAAGTAAATTTACTGTTTAATATTTAGCATTTATCGAGGTGGTGGAATCTTGTTCCAACACTTAGTGGCTTCATAACGAGAACTACCCTCTAATTCTATTATTTTATAAGAATAGTTTGCCAGTAAAAATCGGGTCTATCGCGGGCAATATTTGCCATGATATTAAATAGTAAATCATCATTGGAATCAATCGCATCTGTCTTATCGATAATATAATGTGTGTGTAATCATTACCATTACACACACATTATATTATCGATAAGACAGATGCGATTGATTAAGTAAACAACACCAAATTCACCGCAAACTACAGTCAAATGATTTTTATATATTTTATATTAAAAATACGTTTTTACTCGTATACATGCCCATGTTTGAAGTCACAAAAATACATTAAAATATCAACATAATTGGTTTAATAGATTCGAAGAAAATTAGCTGTGACAAAAGAATATGCACACACGCGAGGGATCCCTAGAGGGTTAGCGGTCGTTTTGTCAGTCGGACGTAAAAAAGTCAGCCTTGTTCATACAAACGACGACACAATCGCGCTTTTTCGCTGAGCGCGCGAGCGAGTGACAACCAACCGCTTAGTCCCGTCGACCTGGGGGGCTAGCCAAATGGCAGTTTGCGAAGTAGAAAAGCGTAGCGATCGCCAATTTGAACTGTTCGAATTGACAAATGTCACGTGATCTATCTAATGTTCGTTACGCTACGAATTACACTTGGCTAGGAACTAGGCTGGAACCGCATCGTTTCATACCTAAAGTGCGGAGTGAAACAGGTCTGATACTACGGCGGGTGGAAAACAAGCATACGGCCCACCTGATGTCGCTGCTGCCAATTTAACAACTTCCTTCCTTGGACTAGGTGTTCCTCGGTCAGACAACCAATTGACCACACTCATTCGCAGAAACACAACAATCTTCTAAGGCATTGTTATTTAGCTGCAATATTCTGTGAAGTGGAGGTAGTTTGCCAATTCGGCAGCTTATAAATTCACAGGCCCCAACCTTTCTTTTGCAATATCCTTTTGTCAGGCAGCAAGATGCACCACGTGCAGCGTAACTTTGGTTTAAAGATGATGATGAAGCACTTACACCCTAGATATTAATGGTTGTTTCGTCGATGCATATAAATTAAAAAATATATACGTCAATTGAAATAAAAAAAATGATTGACGTCATGGGTGCGAGGTAGGATATAGATATTCAATAAAAACCTTAAAACTTATATTTGAACTCTGCATTTCACAGCAAAAGTCAATTGCAACTTTGCTCTTTTAAAAGATCAAAGCAAGCACTGTGCAATTTAGACCGCGTGGGGTTAAGTTTGAAATACGGTGAGCAATTTTTCCTTAATGATTTTGATTTTGCATATGCACTAGTTCGTTTAGTTCGATCGATTACAATGCAGCTAAGCCGAGTATAGGTGGTAAACAATAAAAAAATACAAAACATACAAAAAAATACTTATTACATACATCGTGGATTTTTTTAATGCCACCTGGAAGGGAAGTACTCAAAAAATGGGAATAACAAAATTCACTCAACAAATGGCCGTGTGTTTTCCGGCAGACTGGAATAGAATCACTCCGTCTCTTCCCGTGGATGTCGTACAAGGCGACTAAGGGAAATGCATTATCAAACATCGATCAGGCCTCCCCAACCCGTCTGGCCAGCGTGGGGAGTGTAGGCCAAATCCACCTTCTGTTTGAGACAGATGAGAGAGGGTCGTGCTTCTGTAGTGGAGACTAAAATGACCTGATGATGATGATGACGAAAATTCACTCAAAGGAAATTCATTTACACCTATACTCGGTGGTAAAGTCATACAAAAATTACTTATTACATACATCGTGGATTTTTTTAATGCCACATCGAAGGGAAGTACTCAAAACAATGGAAATAGCAAAATGCACTCAAAGAAAATTCACATTATTTATGAAAAATAAAGCAAAAGCTTTTTTTAAATAAAATAAGGATATGTTAAATTACACTCAAAGATTTTAAAAAATACGCTCTCTCACACAGGAATCGAAACGGCAAAATTTAAAAAAAAAACATACTCGTGTATACAATCGATAGGGTCAATCATAACCATACAGATAAACGCTTAGGATGACGTTAGGAGTATTTCTGATACCCCTACTGTTGACGCAGCGACTACTCGCGACTGGTGACATTCACTCTCAGGAACACAACAACGATAGTTGGTTCAAAGATGTTGATGAACCATTTACACGCAAATAAATATATAAAAAGTATAAGGTTGTTGTATGTATGTATGTTTCATACTCAAATCTTATTTTTTGTTACTATTGCGACCCCCAATAATGCCGAAGGGCACGCCCGTAGGGTCGCGATCTCTAGGTTGTGATATGATGATGTAATGTAGGCCTATATTCATAACGTCTTCGGCTTCCATATACTAAGTAGAAGTTTATTCGGCTCCGTAAACGTCATTGTTGATACCCCGCTCGCTTCCAGGTGTGCCACTCACCTGTCAAATCGCACACAAAAGCTATCGGTTGGATAGCGTATAATGTATTTATCACAGACTATGTAAAGAAGGCTCGGTACTCCTTATATATTTACTGTTTGATCCATTTTGATTTGATAATTTACAGAATATCGCTACCAAAACTTCATTTTGAACCGACTCCAAAAAAGGAGGAGGTTTCGACTGATTTTTTTTTAATGTTTGTTCTTAGTTACTCCGTGATTTATAAACCGATTTGAAAAAAATCTTTTTTTATTTGAAAGAGTATACTTCCAGATTGGTCCCATATTTTTTTCATCATCATCATCAGCCTGTATCTACCCACTGTTAGGTTTGTTATTTCATTTCTCCGTCATTTATAAACCGACATGAAAAAAACTTTTTTTATTTGACAGATTATACTTACAGATTGGTCCCATATTTTTTTCATCATGATCAGCCTGTATCTATATATAAATGTAGAGTAATGTTTGGAGTCAGTTTTTTTTTGTTAAAATTATTTCGAAAGAGACGGAAGTTCTCAAGTTGAGTAAATGTCACGCTAAAGCGCCGATGATTATGTTATGTACCGATTTTTGAAATTCTTTTTATGTTGGAAATGGATATTCTGCAATAGCCCCTTGGTAATTCATTAGGATCTGATCGTATAGGCCCAATCTAATGATATTCCACATTTTGTGTGAAACTGAAAGCTTGTAATTGGTGTTTGTAAGCACATGTAGTTTTTTTTTTAATTTTTTGCCATATAGCTATTAGCTCTACTACTAGCTAGCTAGCTAGTTGAGTATGCTCTATACCGCTTCGATTGACGGGAGACCGGTATCTAAACAGTGGGATGATTATGGGTTGATGCCATTAGTTCCCCAAGTACTGAAAAAAATAAAATAAATTCGTGAATGTTTGCACTTCCCGGAGGATGATTATTAGAGAATAGTTAACCCCTCGCGTGCCTCGACCTGCCAATTCTGTACCAAAAGCTGTACCCACCATGAGACGGCGGCACGCGAAAGGTTTGGGTTAGAAGTTATTTTGCGGTAGTCAAATTGACTGTTGAAGAATAATTAAATTAAAGCATTAAGAAATAATTAATATAATGTAACATTAATTTTACAATCTAAAAATGTTGAAGTCGATTTTAAGAATTTTTAACATTGGGTTAATACGAGATTATTATATAGCATAGAGAAAGGAATTATATAGTAACGACAAATTTTGTACTCGTATGTATTCGTTAATAGTAACAAAAACATTCGAGTACCAAATTTCTCGTTACTTTTAAAGTAACTCGTAACTTACAGTTCTAATTATGACCAATAACAATGTCACAGTCAGACATTTTGAGAAATACGTACCTATAGAAAAGGCTCTTAAGGAAGGCACATTGACGTATAGGAAATCTCCAGATAATTGCTACACCAAAAAAGGTTTATCTATATAAATGGCAGCTCAGTCCTGTAGGCTTACTCCATGGTGTCAAGATCTAGAATTGCTTGTACATTTCCTAGGTTGATATGACGTTGTACTGCTGCTCGAAAGGTCGATTGGTATAAGGCTAGGTAATTTGGCATCCACAACAAATCTAGGCGGACATGGAATGGGAATCTAGCCAAGGCTTTCATTAAGTAACACCTATTCAATTACGTATTGAACTGCTGTTTTGAGTAGTTCTTAAGAATAATAGATAGTAACAAAAAATAGACACTTGCTTTATATTTTTAATAGAACAAGACACTCAATGTACACTCAACCTATGTAATGTCTTATTATAGGCAATTGTAAGTATTACTGTATGTATTTGTCTATATTTGTGTTTGTAATAACTTCTTATGTATCTATTGTACTTAATGTACCAAGGCCTGACCTAAATAGTTCACTTTCAAACATTATATGGTTGACTGGAAGATATCCCTTCTGGGATAAGTCCGCCAATGTTTATAATGTTCTGTTTTTTTTATATACAACGTCGGGTGGCAGACAAGCATACGGCCCGCCTGATGTGAAGCGGTTACCGTAACCGTATTAACGCTCGCAACATAAAATATCACTCGCGCGCGGCCACCAACGCAGTTTCAATCCTTCCTTTCTTTCTAGTGACCTCACTCACTCGCAGGAACACAACAACCCTCAAGGGAGTTGTTATTTGGCTGCGGTATTCTGTGAGGTGGAGGTACATTCCCAGGTCGGGTAGCGTACAATTACGCTTCCTGCCTCTCTTTTCGCCAGAGCTTCGTTTGTCAGTCAGCAGGGTGCACCGCGTGCAGCACCCCACACCACCCCACACCCCAAAACTTCACCACTTCTGTACTGGTTATGACTTTGTACATTAAAGTTTTTCAAACAAACACTACTATGCTACTTCTTGTGTGTGGGCTATAGTTAATAAATAATTTATCAACGCACAACTGAAACCAAGTGACGGGTCGGGTTGAAATTTAGCTTACAGGTAACTATCATGCATGACGTAAGCATCCGCGAAGAAAGGATTTATGAAAATTCCCACGGGATATCGCGTTACCCGCGTAGTCGGGTATTATTATAAATGCGAGTGTTTGAGAATGAATGTATGGATTTGTTTTGATTTAGTCGTTCACGGTTAAACGGATTTGGATGAAATTTGAATTTGACATACAATATTCAACTCACCCGTAGAACAGTCCAATCTGAATTGTTGCTAGTTCACTTTCGTGCGTTTTTATGATATGATGGTTTTGAAATTTGGGGTTGGCGACCCTACAATGTAAGAATATAAAAACTAGGTATCCTATGTGTGTCAATCTAAGATATCTACTTTTATCCTGATATGTGATCACTCGGGTCGAAGTCACAGATATATGCTAGTAAGATTTTAAATTACTGGGGGCTTATTTTTTATTTTTATTTATTTAAACTTTATTGACCATAGAGTAAGGGTACAAAAGGCGGACTTAATGCTAAGAACATTCTCTACCAGTCAACCTTAAGGAAAAGCAGATAAAACTTATTATTATTTAAATAGTTGTCTTGGCCAACTTGCCAGATAAATATTTTTTGAAAAATGGAAAAATTCACCTGCCCCCCCTAGGTGGGATTTGAACCCACGACCTCTCGATCAGTTGGAAGAGCACTCGACCGGTCGTCAATGTGCCTTCCGTAAGAGCCTTTTTTTTTAGGTACGTATTTCTCAAAATGTCTGACTGTGACATTGTTATTGGTCATAATTAGAACTGTAAGTTACGAGTTACTTTAAAAGTAGCGAGAAATTTGGTACTCGAATGTTTTTGTTACTATTAACGAATACATACGAGTACAAAATTTCTCGTTACTATATAATTCCTTTCTCTATGCTATATAATAATCTCGTATTAACCCAATGGAAAAATTCACCTGCCCCCCCTAGGTGGGATTTGAACCCACGACCTCTCGATCAGTTGGAAGAGCACTCGACCGGTCATCGAGAGGTTCAAATCCCACCTAGGGGGGCAGGTGAATTTTTCCATTTTGTTTTCCTAGGTGTTGTGTTGTTGTTGTTAGTTTCATGAGTGAGTTTAACATAATAAGACGCGGTCGCGGTCGCGTGTTGCTCGACAATGGCTTCGAGTATTCTGAAGTTCTACTTAATTTCTGTTTTATTTCCAATGGGACAAATTTTTGTCAATTGTCTCTGAATTGAGCACCATACGAAAATTGATATGATTTTATCATTTTGATAATTGTCACAAAGGGTGGTTTTCTTTTGTTTTATGATTATGACCGCTGTTAATTTGTTTTTTCTTAACTACGTTAGGATCCCTTAATTTCATAGTGATGGAAAAATCCATCACATAGTAATATTATAACGTAATGAATAAAAAATAGAGCTAAACAACAGAACAGGTGGGAATAGTTGAGACAAGTCACCGGATTTTTTCTCATTAAGGACAAGTTTTTCTCATTAGTTCTACGACTTATAAGACTATGGCTTTATACACCGGTATAAAGCCATAGTCTTATAAGTCACAGAACTAATGAGAAAAAAATTACCAGTAGTTCTGCCAACAGAACTGCTTAACAGAACAGGTGGGAATAGAGGGGTAAATGGCGCTATGTTAATTTCATACAAAATAAGTAACCTTTGTCGAGTTTTTTGGTCACATTCGAACATGTTAACGTTTACAAGCCGACCAAATTGATAAAAAGTTTCATATTGTGAATTTATCAGACGCGTGTTCACATATCTAAATTAGCCGGGTTGCTCACTTCAAAATGTGAGCAAGTAAGCCCAATAATTTTGATATGTAACACGTGTCTTATAAATTCACAGCATGAGAGTTTTTTTTTTTTTTTTGGTCGGTTTATATACGTTGATGTGATCGAACGTTGACTAAAAACTCTCAGTAAGCACTCTGTTCGGAATCAACTCTATTACAAGAACCACTTGAACCATTCCGCCGATAACATTATGCTAAGGCTCCTTAGGACCTCTTGACTTTAATTTGTTAGCTCGTTAGTTCACAAACCTTTATAAATCACATGCAAATAAACTATTCCCAGACTCGTTAGCTTCTTTTTCATCTTCTAACGTTCCCGATCCCCGGCTGCCATTTGCCATTGTTCGGCAAATTATAAAATGGAAGTGAATGGCAAACTTGATTCTTCTGAAAATTGAATTAGTTCGAATATGAATTGTGCAACGTTCGAACATAATCCCTATTATCTGAACGAGGATTCCATTTGAGTGGATGCTAATTTGGCGAGAGGCTGTAATACTAAATTACGATGTTTATCAGTTGGGATTGTTTCATTCTGTGATTTTAAATGCGATTTTTATACGTCTAGGGTGATAAACAGGAGCGAATATAAGACTAGGGTGAGGAGCTCCACGGCGTCGTTGCGCGTGGCAGTCTAATCAATCACGCAAGTCAAGCAACGTGGACCGTAGCCTGTCCATTGATGGGTTTATTTATCTCGAATTCCTCCTTGCTTCGGAGGACACGTTAAGCCGTCGGCACCGGCTGTTGTCGTTAGATGACAGTCGTTAAGCCAAGTCAGTGGCTTTTAGGCGGCTAAAACTAACCTCCGCCAACCCGCAGTTGAGCAGAGTGGTGGAGTACGCTCTAAACCTCTTCGATTGAGGGGAGACTCGTAGTAGAAATATTTTGTCGAGAGACCGAGAGCTCATGGGTTCGAATCCCACCTTGGTGGGGGAGGTAATTTCTTCCCTTTTAAAATATTTATAATTTTCAGATCAGACATACGTTTTTAGAATTTTCTTATCTTATTTATCTTCCGATACTTAAAATCAAATAACGTTTAATCCCCAAAATAAACGCACGTAAGTGAACTGTCAACTGTCAAATACAGATTAGACTTTATTCTGCGGATGAGTCCACATACAAGTACATATATAATGACATGATTAAATATATACTAAACCTACAAAAAATAGTGTTATAAACCAGTTAATAGCTAATAGTATGTGTTCGTTCCAATCGAAAACGGTGGTTGGCTTGCTCTGTGAGCAAATCATATAAAAGCTAGAATAATTTGGGGCGTGAATGGTTTATAAACATCTTATAACCAAAGCCAACAAAAAGTCACTTGCACGTGGTGCGCTCCGACTGACAAACGAGGCTCTGGCGAAAAGAGAGGTAGGGTATTTTTAAGCTGCCCGACTGGGGAAGTACCTACACCTTACAGAATACCACAGCCAAATAACAATTCCCTTGTTGTATACCTACGAGTGAGTGAGGTCTCCAGAAAGAAAGAAAGGAAGGAGTATAGGCTGGCAACGGATCGGAGACCCCTTGGTGTTGCTGATCTTTATGACCGGTGTTGATTACTTTATTACTATCCATCAGGTGACCCACATGACCGTTTGCCCCCTCTCAAACAAAAAAAAATGTTTTTACAAAATGCATTAGGTATTACCATTGTAAGCCAGTTTAGACGGCTAAAAAGCAAGGCTTAAATATTTACAGTACAATAAAAGAAGAAACTCAGTACTAAATTACTTTCTGTTACATCTACTTTCGGTCTCTATCGGGGTCACTTGTCTGTAATTTTAATATTGCCCTATTTTACTGCCACCAAGAAAGTGGGGAAATCGAGTATTAGGTACTTAACCTTAAGTTTACACGCTACCAGTATCACGCTATTACCTTTTTTCATGTTCTATACTAGTTTATCTAAACACAGATCTAAGATATCTAAACACATTGCATAGCAATCGGGTAGTTTTCTAATAAAATATAATTTACGCAACTGGGTTACACTTAATATTAAAATCGACAGGTCAAATATGTGTAAGGTAAGATGTATATATATACTCGTATATCTTCTGTAACCTCCCCCAGGTTAGAGTAGGCCTACTCTAACACTAAAATCTAAACTTTCGACCGAGAGTTGTTTTTTATTAGGGTTCCGTACCCAAAGGGTAAAAAGGAACCCTATTACTAAGGCTCCGCTGTCCGTAAGTCCGTCCGTCCGACTGTCACCAGGCTGTATCTCATGAGCGGTGATAGTTAGACAGTTGAAATTTTCACAGAGGGTGTATTTATGTTGCAGCTATAACAACAAATACTAAAAATAGAATAAATTACATATTTAAGGGGGCTCCCATACAACAAACGTGATTTTTTTACTCGTTTTTGCACGCAGTTGCTAACGGCAATAGGTAGACGCTTGAAATACTCACATAATATTTAGTTATATATTCACTTTAAAAAGAAATAATTAAATAAAAATAAAACAAATATTTAAGGGGGGCTCCCATACAACAAACGTGATTTATTTGCCGTTTTTATAGATAATGGTACGGAACTCTTCGTGCGCGAGTCCGACTCACACTTGGCCGGTTTTTTTAAATACTACATTGCAAAACTATCCAAAACACATTCAAAGAAATCGCATAGTCCATATTATTTCTTAATAAGAACAGTGGGAAAAATTCAGAAAGATCCATCAAAATATCTTTTCAATGGATCTTATTAGTAAAGAGTATTATGGAAGAATGAAAGCGGGGAGCATCGGCAGGCAACGAATCGGCGACCCCTTGATATTACTGATCTCCATGGGAGGTGGTGATTGCTTTCCATCAGGTTAACCAGATGCTCGTTTGCCCCCTCTTTTAAAATAATTGCAGTGTCTTCGAGAAACATATGGCAAAGTGTCATAATAGCTTGCGCGTATCACGTAGGAATTTTCAAAAGTCCATTTTTAGCGGATAACTACGTTATAATAGCTACCTGTATGCGAAAATTCAACCTGACCCATCCATCCTCTAACTAAACCCTTCGATTGAGGGGAACCCAGTATCCCAGCAGTGGGATGAATAAGGGTCGACGACGACTTATTTGCTAACACTATAGAAACTTACTTCTACACTGCAAATAGTTGTAATAGAAAAGTGTTTACTATGAATACATTCAAACTTTTATTTGTTCCACCAAACTTATATAACCTTTTGTTGAACAAACCGTAAGTGTGCTCGTATCCTAAGTGTTTATCTAAATATTCAGGGCCATAACACTGCTGAAATTACAGTTACGGCTCGGACTTACAGTCCTATGTAAATTACCCATGGAACTAAAATTGTTTTATAGTTCGTAAAGGTACACAGACATAGAATTTCTTTTATTTTCACCATACATTCACCACTGTGTCTTCCATGTACTCAGGAGAGCAAAATTTCCGGGGGCAAAATTACAGCTGCATTTGAACTCTCAAGTATGTTATTCAGCAGAAATTAGGACTTTGACTAGCCCCCTTTGATACCCCTCAAAGGTGGGTATGGAACAGGACTACCATAGAATAAGCCAATGAACAATGAAGTCACTTGCTATACCAGGGGTAAAAATACGGCTGCCTTGACTTAAAACTCACAATGAATTTAATTAGAAACTGAAAGAAACTGGTAAAGGAGTAGGTAGCGGTTGTGTTTCACACATTAAGATAACAGTTTTAGTTTTTCTTTTCTTTTTAGATACTTTAGTTTAGTCTATAGTGTAGTTAGACTGTATAAATGAAATAAAATTAAGGTTACTTCAGCAGGCTTTCTTTCTTATAAAAAAATGTTGAGTGTCTCAATGAACTCACAAAATCCGAGTGAATCCACTGAGTGCGAGTATATTCGCACTTACACTTCTTCTACATTTAGGGATTTTAATAAACACTGTAAGTTTTTCCCACTTAACCATTTTTAAAAACCTTAGTGTATGCCTGTCATAATAACCACCTGTAAGTAAGTCAAAATTGTATTCTTTTGTACACTGGGGTTGATGGCAGACATGCAAACCTGAATTAACATAAAGTATCGCACGCGCGCCGCCAGCCCCATTGCCATCGCGGCAACTACATCCGTCCAGCCCCCTTACCACCATCTCTTATTGCGATAACTGAATAGAATGCTTATTCGTATCGCAATCGCAATAAGAGTTGGTGGTAAGGGGGCTCGTATTCTCACTTACTCGCAAGACTATAACTACTCATTAGGTCTCTAGTCAATTGTTTTTTACATGCGGTCTTCTGTGAGGTGAAGACACTTTCCCAGTCGCAGCTTATAATTACTATGAACAGAGCCGCAGAGTTAATCAGCAGGATTCACCACGCACAGGTGAGGTAGGCTTTCGCTCAAAGTAATGACGAGCCATTAAAAGAAGTCGTTAACTTTGTAAAAAAAAACGGGTTGCACTCTGTACCGGTAGAAGCGAAAACTTGAACATTAATGTTGTGCATATTTGTATATTATGGAATGGTTATTGAATAATTTCGCACGAATTATTTATCAGTATAAAAGTACATACTATCATTTATGTGGTAAAATACAATAATCATTTATTGCGCTATCGTACACAAACATTTAAAAATAAACAGCAGGAGCAGGCATACATATTCGCCGCGCGGTAGAAAGAGAGGGGGATATTACTTCCTCTCCCACGCCTCCTCCGTCTTACGAATTTTCGATCAGGTCACATGTCCTGACGCGAGTTTAACGTTTTTTTTTACCCATCCCAAAAAGTGCACAACGTCGCTAAAGAAGTTTTCACTTTTAAAACCACAAAATTTTTATGTTAGCTGTGATTCCAAAGCTCAACATTTCCTGCACTGTTACATTTTATTTATTCACGACGAAAGACATTTATTCCAAGAGTACAAGCTTTGCTTTTCATCACAACGAATGTTTTAACCCAGTTCTGACGTGAATCATTTCAAGATGTCCCAGTAATGAGGTAGCGGCTGTAGTGGTGGCAATTTGATGAAAGGCTTTCAAAAATATTTAATAGTGCTTTAGGTAAACCATGTGAAACGCTGCAATGTTAGTCATTTAATTACTAACTTTTATAATTAAACGGTAACGGAAAGTAAATATTTTAGCTGAAAAAGAACTCACTCTGGACTTTTAATTAAAATCGACTCTAGCAACGAGACAACAATGTTCAATATAGCTTGACGACGGTTGCTTGCCTCTATTTATTTCTCTGTCACACAGTATGCCTTATATTTTTTATACAATTAAGGTCATAAACATGCATACAACTTGCCTAATGGTAAGCAGTCATCGCAGCCTATAAACGCGAGAGTAACACCAGAAATGTCCCGCGTTGCCGACCCTGTAAAAACCCATTTCACTTTTTGTTTGAAGCAGCCAATACTGAAGTCTCTTTAGAAAACCCGGCAGGTAATTCATTCCATAATTTGAGAGTTCGCGGAAGAAAATCTCTCTGGTTCTTGGCTCCAAAGTGTGAGGATGAATGTTACTCGACTATATAGTAGAGTTTACGTTTATCTCTCGTATTCAGGAAGCGTCCACACTGAAAGGAATCCCGCATGCGCCCATACAGACCATACCAAATTCCAGAAGAAACCCCATCTCATCCATGGAATGATAGAACGTGGAACAAGTACGTACCCATTCAAATTAGACAAGACAAAAAGTTAAATGTAAACTTGTAAGCAAAAAATTATAGAAAAATATCATTTATAGAGACAAATCATCTTAATTGCTTATAAAACAATTAACGTAGTTTGTGAATCGCAAAATCTAAGATTCACATAATCGTCTTAGTGTGTCTTATCATCATTCACCAGTGTATGTCCGATTCCAGTTCCATCAACTTATGTCGAACTTACACCATGGATATAGGTGATTGTCGACATATACTGGTGAATCAATCTGAGAGCTCAAACGCGCTGGACGACCGCGACCGTGAACGATCGCTGTGCGACCAACCAAACACAACACGACAAAGGAGATTACCCATTCGTGTATACATAAAAGTACTGATAATAAAATTGTCCTGTCATCACTAAATAACCATCGCTTAGTTCTATATCATCACTAGATACGTTGGAAAGAAAGTTTGGAGAGTATTGTTTTCCGAAGTTCAGCAATATTTACGAAATAAAATGCTTTCTATTTTAGATTATGTTAGACCATACAGCAGTATAAATAAATACTAATAGTACTACGTAAACATATAAGCGGCGAATTACCAGTTTCAGTGCTCTGCTGCTTAGATCTGTAACTGTATGATTAAGTTGGAAAGCTGAAGAATAAGAGAATAGTAAACAATCTAAGAGTACCTACTTGCTGCCCGTGGTCAATCTCCTTTATGTTACTGAGCGCGGTATAGTGCGTGGTATTGAATGTGATTGATAATGAGATTTTAAAGTATTGCGTTTAGAGTATTGAGATTTTAGAGTACAGACAGATACAGATAGTGGTTGGTATTGACTATAACCACAGTATAAGTAATAGTACTGTGTGTACACAGTACTATAGTACGGCCGTACTGTAGTACGGCCACTCCCTACCGCTCTCTCGTGACAACTTCACCTCCCGTCTGAGACGAATCTGGAACAGTTAGTATTGCGCTGCACGTATACACGCTCATTCACTCTCTGCACAGACGTCATTGTCTATGTAATAGTTACTGACGCGACATTTGTATGGAGTGGCCGTGTAGTGATATAATGATGAGAATTATAATCGCAGTCGCGGATATAGACATTCCTAGTAACATACACATTAACCGATAAGCTAATGTATTCGATAGCGTAGGTAGATTCGAATGGGCATCAAATGCTAACTGCTTGGATTGGAATGGATTTGCATATGTAATTTAGAACGTGATTACTATTGGATTACATAGATGAACAAAAAACATGCATATAATGTAAATGTTTTGACATTAGTATCATCATGTAATGCCGTTTTCGTCCACTGCTGAAAATAGGCCTCCTGCCTAGAGGAGTGACCATCTATCGTCTTCCAACATTCAGCTGCTTGCTCCAGATCTCCGCAAGCTGTTATCTTAAAATATATATGAAAAAATACATATTTCCGAAGAAATTACACATCATGATCTCATCTATCAATCCCCCACTCAAGAAAACTTGTACCTATTATAGGTACTACATATAACTGATAAACATATATTTTTAACCGACGAAAAAACGGAGGAGGTTCACAAGTCAACGCTTATATTTTTTTATGTATGACCACGCGCAACTTTTTATAGAGTGAGCCGATTTTGATGATTCTTTTTTTATTTTAAAGGGTATACCCCGAAGTAGGTCCCATATAAATTTGGAAAAATAAATCAACTCTAAGGGTAAGAAAACAGAGGATGACTGATTGTTCACTCACAGATTGTAATGTGTGACGCTAATTAGTACATTATAGCCACAAAAAATATAAAATAAAAACTTGTTAACAAAAAAAAATAAACCGCCGAAAAAACTGAAAAGCAAATAATAATAAACTTTGTTTTTATAGACCTTAATAATAACTAAGTTCTTAAACTAATTTAAGTACACCTAAGTAATTTTGAGTCGGCGCCAAACGCGCATTTTTTGGAATATTATTGTTTATCGTATACATATATAATACATAGAAAACACCTATTGCAAAACAAATACCATATTCAATCACACTCAATATTTATCGTGTGGGGGATTATTTTTCGGACAACGATATTTTATACAAAGCTGAACAACTTTGAAAAAAAAACACTTATGTATCGAAAATATAGGTATCGAAACAATAACAAAAATAAATATTCATCCGTACAAATTTGTATTAACTTAGTTAGTCAATTAGACTTCGAAATACACTTGCATCAAATTATCAACTTTAAAGTTAAAATATCCATAATATTACTCATAAAAATCGTATCAGCAGTTTCGATTGTTTCGAATATGAACCTAGCAAATGGACAAAAAAAGTTATTCATGCATATAGAACGGAAAAAATCCTATCTCCGTTATCCAGCGGATGCCTTGAACAAAGGCAAATATTACGTACATTCCGATTTTATTTATATGATTTCGTTCTACTCAAATATGTACTATTCCGACAATCTAGATAGCAATCCAAATTGTCATATATAGTAACATGCATCATAATTATTTGTGTAATCATAAGCTCATATCCGATAATGAAAGTTATATATTCACAATACATACAAAACTTTTGCAAAACATCATCATCATCATCAGGTCATTTTAGTCTCCACTACAGGAGCAGGAGCGTCCGTCCCAGACGATACGATATATCTTGGGATCGGAATCGGACTAGTTTTCACTGAAGTGAGCAGCTATTAGGCTACAATGAGTTTTTGTTTGTGCGTAGGGTGGTTGATTATGATTCATATTATAAAAGTCGGTTCTTAGTCATTTATAAGCTTCTCCGTTTCATCATAATGCAATGTAGTTAAGTATTCAGTTATTGTTGATTTACATGTAAATAGTTAGTTTATTAATATTTAGTTTTTTGTTTAGTTTATTATAAATATGATCCGATAATGTATGAAACTGACGTCTAAAGTTTGTTCTGGTATTGGTAATAGGGGCAACCTTTTGTTTCCTTCTTCCTGTATGTTCATTGGAGCTTAAAGGTAGTGTTTTATGTAATTTCAAGGTAGCTGACACAATGAAGGGTTTCCTAACAGATAGAAGTTTGCTGTTTTCAAATAGGTCTTTAGTAGGATATCTGAGTTTTTTGAAGAACATAACCTTTAATAAGCACCTCTGACCCCTTTCAACTTCTAGAAATTTAATTTTTGTTGCTCCTCCCCATACAGAAACAGAATACGAGATTACTATACCCAGACCAAGATAAACAGACATGTTCATACACACAAATGTTTGTCTCGTGCGGGGATCGAAGCCGCAGCCTCGGAGACACAGTAACCATTGCTAGCCATTAGACCAACATTAAATTCATAGGAAACACCCAGCCAAGACAAACAGCCATTCTACCACTGAGCTTGTCAAATGATTCTCTCCTTTGCCAGAGCCTCTTCCGCTAGTCGACAGGGTGCATCACATGCAGGCGAAGTTGGCTTTGGCTCTCGTGTTCAGCCAAATTCCTCCCCGGGAGTCAAAGTGATCATTATAAGCCATTCGACCACCGAGCTCTTCAGAAATGGTTACGTCTCAGAATGTTTGGTAACATGATTAGGGTCCAGGCGTCTCCGTGGGCGTCGCGTCGGTGGTGTAATAGCGATCATTTCCGGGCAATTAAGTTGGTCCTTGGAAAAATATAGAGGTCTAAAATAGTTGCCTTCTTTACTTATTTTGTGTTGTACAAATATACTGATTCAACATCAACCCATATTCAACCCACTGTTGGGAGACCCCATTACGCTCCTCTTGAAGAACCCCATACTGACGTCTTCTGAGAAAACCTCGGCAGGGAGATCATTCCACAACTTGAGAGGTAGAAAACTCCTCTGGAACCGTACAATAAGTGCTTAGTTAGGTTTTGATGTGTGTGGATGAATTCCCTGCCCATGGCTAGCGATGCGACCATAGAAAGAAGCCATAGGCATCATATAAAACAACTACTCTGAAAAAAACCCGTTGTACAGTCGGATTAATAGTTATGTGTAATTTTTGTACGTCTTAAAATTACATGTAAATAATTATTCGGGATCAATCCGCAGCCGCGTCGTGTAACCTGGTAGCTCACCACGAACTTTAGAGCCAAGGTCAATCTCACCTGCACTTGGTACACCTTGCTCCTTACAGACTAAACTGGCGAAAGCGAGGTAATGTGCAGCGTAATTGTAAGCTGTCAGATAGGGGAAGTGCCTCTTCCACCTCACAGAATACCGGAGCCAAATAACAATTCCCTTAAGTGCAAGTGAGTGAGGTCACCAGAAAGAAAGATGTTGCTGCGTTTTCAGCGATGATGTTTTCATCGCGCGAGTGATATTTCATGTCGTGAACATTAATATGGCTACGGTGACGGTTCATATCAGGCGCCCGCCTGATATGAAGCAGTCACCGTATTCTTGTCTGCCACCCGACGTGGTATAAAAAAACACGTCATATTCTGCTCTATGCTAGAGTATGGTAGAATACGGTCACGAATTTAACATTAAAACGTAGTTATGTTTAGTAATTTATCGAAAAAAGTTAGCTGAGATGTTCGTATAGAGATCCACGTGAGCTAATATACCTCACATATATATGGAGATGAGCCCTTTGTAATGCTGAAAATACCATACAAAGGTTGATATTTAAATTTATTTATTTATTTTAATGATACAGGACTTTCTTATTAAATATGTTATAATATATAACAGCAATCAAAAGAGAACTGCTTCATTTAACTTTCGTTAGAAAAATAACAAAGGTAATTGATATAATAATACAAATATAAACATATTTCAAAATGTTAGTATATTTCTATAGATACGGCATATCCATACACATACATAAACTGCGTCAGAAAAGGTTTCTGCTGAGATGGGAACTTGGTGCATAAACTATAGCCTCTTCTGGGGGGCAAAAAAACAAACAAATGAAAAATACCATGCATTTTTTATAAATGAGAGGGGCAAACGAGCATGTCACCTGATGGAAAGCAACAACCATCGCCCATGAAGATCAGCAACACCAAGTGGTCGCCGATCCGTTGCCAGCCTGTACTCCTTCCTTTCTTTCTGGTAATCTCACTCACTCGCAGGAACACAACAACCATCAAGAGAATTGTTATTTGGCTGCGGTATTCTGTGAGCTGAAGGTACTTTCCAGTCGAGCAACTTGAAAAACGCTATGCCCTACCTCACTTTATAGGTTGTTGTAATTCCGATGTGTCAATTTATTTGCCTTCATCTGTAACTCCTTATCTTTCCACACGATTAAATAAACGTAAGACGCTTTTGGTTGCGTTCAGAAGGCTTATCTAACAAAATTTAATTTTGCAAGCTTATGTACTCGATTAGCGAAGTTGGCGAAAACGAACGCGAAATCTGATGATAAAAGTAACGAACTCCAACTAAGTTTGTATGGAATCACGTTTAAGATCAAAGTCTACAAAACAATTTTCTTTATGTTGTTTAGTATTCATAATCAACGTTTCCCAATCTGAAGAGTAAATAACTCGTGAACGACATTTCCAATCAATTTCCCGAATCAACTCTGAAAATGAATTCCTTGCTAATTTACATGAAATGTTTTATTTGGTATTCAATGTATATAAATAAAGTAAATGATTGGAGATTAAAAAATCGGGACCTAAATAACATAATCTATAGGTGTTTATTTTTTTCTATCCATTTTATGGATTTTGTATATTATGTAGGTATTACGTAATTCTGTTTACCATAGTTATTTTTTGCACATTCAAACAGAGCTCCAATTTGCCATACAAACTGTGAACTTTGCCAAAGTTTTTGAAACTACTCCTAGCTTGAAAGCTTGTTATTGTTGTAAAAACACTCAGACTCTGAGGTATATACACATATATTTACAATAAAAAAAAATTTGCTAGTAGGTATATAAGTGAAAAGCAATCGATCGCCGACGCGTAAGTGACTGGGGCGTCCACTGCAGTGGTTCGGGCCGCAGACTCAAGGGCGACGCGACGGCGGGCGGCGCGACGGGCGGGCGGTTAGCGACAGGGCTACCTCTGCCTGTTCCAGTCTCATCCGAACTTTGTTCTGCGTACTCTTTATTGACTTGATAATAATTGTTAAATTCATTAGTTTGAGTACATCTTACAAATTAATAAATTGAATTCCTTCTCTACAAATAATAAATTAATATAGCCTATTAAAATACTTACTTTACACTTAATGAGCTATTTTCTGAAAATATTTTATAGTAGCTTCTGCCAATGGCTTCGCTCTGGATGAACATACAACCGGGATTAAAGTATTCTATAAACAGAGAATATTCTATACTGTGCTGTGTATTTTGTCTAAATCCACTTGGGCCATCATTTTAAGCTATGTTACAGTATCAGCACATTGCACTGCTTCTGCATAGCCTACGATTAACTACTTAGTACTACGTTTAATTGTTTTCCTAGCTACGTGACAAGAATGTTTGATGCCTAATCATGTACGTTTGACGTGATAACGTCTTATAAATCGATTAACGCCGGCTGCTCGCACGAAAAAGCGTGACTCATTGTCACGTTTCGCCTGAGCCGAGCGTGCAAGTGAGAGCGAGAAACAAGCGATAGAGAGACACGATCAACCTATGTTTCTTATGACGTTATCACGTAAAATTATCGTCCGTAAACCGACTATACAAACAACCAATTTTTTTTAGTGGATAGTCATTTCAGAATAGTAACTCAGACAATCACGATTTTACGAGCCAACCCTATCGTCGAACGATTTGCATGCCAACCCAGTTCCACATACGTGCTTAGTTATGAATGACCTGACCCAGGACTTTTTGGGCGCTACGAAACAACGATTAGAGCCAAAGTAATTGCACGTTTCTATTCACACTTTGAAGGCGCTAGTAGTTAGAACTTGAAATGTACATATTAGTATTACTAAATGCTAATTGCAGCACATTAAGCTGTGTTGTTAGCTTTTTATCGTATAATAAAACAAATGCTGACCCGGCAAACGTTGTTTTGACATACAAATTATACTAATATCGCTATTAAATAAAGTTGATTTAAAAAAAAAATTGAAACCGACTTCAGTTGGCGAGCGCAGCTTAATGGTGGAATACCCCGGCAGACGCTGCTGCCCGTCTTCCGGGAGAAAAGTCATCGCGTGACACAAGATTTCTTAGTCGCCTTGTACGACATCCAGCGCAGAGCAATGGAGTGACACAATTTTATTCTGCCGGCTACCAAAGGGCAAATTTAAGGGTTTCCCTCGATTTTTTTTGGATCCCATCATCAGATCCTGACTTGGTGAATATGGAACCACATCGCAATTACCCTTTCAAATAAAACAAATGAATTTGACCATACGAACTTATAAAATTTAAGGGTTTCCCTTGATTTCCCTGGCATCCCATAATCAGATCCTGACGTGGTGAATATGGGACCAGCTGGCAATATTACCCTTTCAAATAAAAAAAGAATTATGAAAATCGGTTCACAATTCACAAAGATATCGAATAACATACATACAAAAAAAACATTCAGTAGAAGGGCGAAACTTTGAAGTTGTATGTATTTTTCAATTATAATAAAATAAAAATAAAAAAATTAACAATAAAATAAAACAAATATATTTACCGATTCTCAGACCTACCCGCGCACAAAAAAATGATTCGGAGGAGTCTGGCAACAAACACCCCGACATGAGAATTTTATATATTAGAAGATGGTATATTGAAAATAATACGGCATTTAAATTTAACAACAAAATCAAAAAATCATTTTTGTCTTCGCTAATACGACGAGCTCGTTAGGGAAGCACTCTCCCGGTGTTGCGTTGTTAATCAATGTCAGTGGCAATTTGAGGTGTAAGTTGCTCACCACGATCTATAAAGCCAAAGTCAACCTTACCTGCACTTGGTGCACCCTGCCGACTAGCGAAAGAGGCCTTGGCAAAAGAGAGGTAGAGTAAAGCGTATTTGTAGGATGCCTGACTGGGGTAGTACCTCCACCTCACAAAATACCACAGCCAAATAACAATCACCTTGAGTTCGTTGGGTTTCTTTTAGTGAGTGAGGTCACGAGAAAAGAAGGAGTTGCTGCGTTGGTAGCGGGGGTGGCGGAGCGTAGGCGATTTTTTTTTATATGAGAGGAGGGCAAACGAGCATGTGGGTCACCTGATGGAAAGCAATCACCACCGCCCATGGAGATCAGCAACACCAAAGGATCGCCGATCCGTTGCCAGCCTTTTAAGGGAATTAAATACTCTATTCTTGAAGGTTCCCATGTCGTAATTGTTCGGAAATACCGCTGAGGGAAGTTGATTCCACAATTTCACCGTTCGTGGTATAAAATGCCTTAGGAAACGTACGTAGATCGCCAATTATCAAGATGATATGGATGGAATTTTAATTTATGGCGAGTTGTACGATAGTGGAATTCAGCGGCAGGTATCAAATCAAACAGCTCATCCGAGCACTCCCCGTGATATAATTTGTATAGAACGCAAAGAAACGCTACATCTCTGCGTGTAGAGAGAGAGTCCAGTCGAACGAGATATTTTATGTTGCGAGCGTTAATATGGCTACGATAACCGTTTCACATCAGGAGGGTCATATGCTTGTCTGCCACCAGACGTAGTATGAAAAAGTAGCTTTTTGGTTGTTGAATACATTGGTCTCTGCCAACCCAGCCAATAAAACTAAATTAAGTAATTGTCTGGTTTTTGCTGACTAAATGCGTCAAAGAAGTCGCGGAAATCACTAGTATAATCACCTTTGTGTTTTAACCCTATACTTTTAACAAAAGGGTGAATGCACTATGGTTCAAGGACAGTAGTGACGTCATATCCGCATACAGTCCTGCTCCTGCGGATGTTTTAACGCATACAGGGTTGGCCTTGGGTATTTTAGGGGTGAGGTTAGAATGCGAATAATGGAGATATGAAGCGGGTGTACGTACAGACCGACAAATAGCTTTGGCACCTTTGGTACATTTTTACGAGCCCAACAAGCATACGGCCCGCCTCATGTAAGGCAATCTTCGGTACCTATACAGCATGACTTACACATACTCATTTTTTTTCTTCCTTTTTGTCCATACTAAGCAAAGCTTGTATACTATGGATACTAGATAACTGATATTATACTTAATTTTTTTTTTTATGTGTATATACATAGAAAACACTCAGACCAAGACAAACAGCGTGTTCGTGATAAAGGCGATATCTGACTGAACATAGCTGAAGAATATGTATCTCCTCCGTGTTTCGGTAGGCGCGTTAAGCCGTCGATCCTGGCTGTTGTCATTAGATAATAGTCGTTAAACTCGGAAAGTCAGTGGCCTATGGGCGTCTTAAAAACACTGCCCCCCCCCCCCCCCTCCACCCAAGCAGTTAAGCAAAGTGACTGAATACTTTGGGGTATAAGTGGTTTATCAACATCTTTGAACCAAAGCTAACTTCACCTGCACGTGGTGCACCCTGCTGACTGACAAACGAAGCTCTGGCGAAAAGAGAGGTAGGGAGCGTAATTGTAAGCTACCCGACTGGGGAATGTACCTCCACCTGACAGAATACCGCAGCCAAATAACAATTCCCTTGAGGGTTGTTGTGTTCCTGCGAGTGTGTGAATTCACCAGAAAGGAAGTGCGTATGTGTGTGTGTATATATATAATAAGTGAGGTCACCAGAAAGAAAGGAAGGAGATGCTGTCTTGGCAGCGGGGGTGGCGGCGCGCGAGCAATATTTTATGTTGCAAGCGTTAATATGGCTACGGTAACCGCTTCACATCAGGCGGGCCGAATGCATGTCTGACACCCAACGTAGTATAAAAAAAAAAAAATACTCCGTGGTGGTATTACTACTTGACAGTTGTTGCGACTCTCAGACAGACAGAAAACAATTATTTCAACTAACTATTATTCCCGTGGAGACCTGACTGATACCTTACTTGGTAAATGACAATTCGTATTGTACATACCTAATATACGAGAAATAATCTAATGCCACGGACGTTTCCTGCGAGGTAAATTCCTATTTCTGAGCCGTGTGAACTGAATTGGAAAACAGCCTTTAGAAATGGCTGGTATTTTATTCAATTCATAGCCCAGTGTTCCCCCATACACATGTATTGCGGTAAAACGCTATTCAACTCATGATTTTCTATTATACCATTGTATGATATTATTTATTTACTTAAATCGTTTATCTGTGTCAGCTCTGTTGGAAAATGTGCGAAACAAAAATAATTGAAAATTCAAAGTTTCATTTACACTCTTCTTCTTCTTGTCCTAGCCATTGTCCATTATTTGGAGTCGGTTCTCTTCGTTCTGCGGCGACAGGACAGTCTATCCTGGGTTGTTGAACCATTTATATGGGATTTTCTACCATGGACCACCAGGTGACCAGCGGGCGTCCTCTAGTTCTCTCATTATTTGGCAGTGCTAAGACCTGTTTCACGACATGGTCGAGGTGGCGTCTCATGACATGACTGAACCAACGTAAGCGGCTCTCGGTGAGTTTTTCTGCTATTGGCGCGACCTTGAAACTTCCTCCGATGTGCTCGTTTCGCACTTTATCAAGTCGGGTTATTACAACCTCATTATCTTAACTTTAGCCGAAGGACGCGCAGTCATACACCCATGAAAGCAATCACCATGAAGATCGGCAACACCAAGGGGTCGCCAATCCGTTGCCAACCATATACTCCTGCCTTCCTTTCTTTGTGGTTTGTTTATTTGTATTGTATTTAAGAGCCCTATTACATTTGCACGCTGACGAGCTCTCGCGCAGTACTAAACCCGCGAAGGCCGCCGATGCATCGTTTTTTGTAGTAATTTTGAAGTTATATTTATCGTTTTTATTGAAATAAGATAATAAATTCATGCTACAAAGTTTATTCATCATGAAGTAACAATTATTATTCTTGTATAAATTTTGCTCAATAATAATATCGTTTATTCGAGAAATTAACATATTACTTAAAGCGATTTTCGAAGTTTTATTGGTTAAAATAATGTTTTTTTTTTCTATATTAAATCAATGATATTTCAAAATTCTGAGGCCGCTATGTACTATACGACTATATAAGAAATAACATTATATTATTTTTTAAGTCATTTGTTTGGAACAGTAGTACAATCCAAGAGCTCAAAAAAGTGAATATGATCATTTTATGAAAATCTTTCTCTGCAATTTTGGGTTTAATTAAAAAGTTAAGCAAAGTTTACAAAAAGCGAGGCCGCTATGAATTAAGCCAATAGCTATTCTGTACTATTCAATAAGTCAACATTGTTAATGTATTTTTGTTTCCGAGATCAAGAACGCCAAAATTGGCCATTTTACGCAAAAATCACAGTCGATATGTAATATGGCTCTTAAATGATAGAAGATTTGAGTATATTACAATATATTTTTATTTTTTATACTACGTCGGGTGGCAGACAAGCATGATGTGAAGCGGTTGCTGCAGCAATATTAACGCTCACAACATCAAACATCGCTCGCGCGCCGCCACCCCCGCTACCAACGCAGCATCTACTTCCTTTCAGGTGACCTCACTCACTCGCAGGAACACAACAACCCTCAAGGGAATTGTTATTTGGCTGCGATGTTCTGTGAGGTGGAGGTACATTCCCCAGTCGGGTAGCTTACAATTACTCTCCCTATCTCTCTTTTCGCCAGAGCTTCATTTGTCAATCAGCACGGTGTACCGCGTGCAGGTGAAATTGCCTTAGGTTCAAAGATGTTGATGAATCACTTACACCCCCTGTACATGTGAACATGTCTGTTTGTTCACCCCAAAGCAACGGTACAAATAAGAAATAATGCTGCTAGAAATAATAAAAAAGGAATTTCTGACTCGTAGACGAGTCAGAAATTCTTTCATTAGTGAATGAAGACTCATATCTTCCTATGTTTTTGAAGCAAGTAGATCGAGGAAAATGATGAAATGCATCTTTCCATTCTTTTTCACCACTAAGATAATAAATAAGCATACTCGTACGACCTGGCGAATAGTAAACAGTCATCGTAGCGTCGACATGAGCGAAGGGACACTTGCCATACGAGAAATAACACTCACGCATTACCGACTGTATAAAAACCCATCTACGCTTTTCTTGAAAAAGCCCTGCGGTGAGCTCCTGGGAAAACCTCGGCAGAGTGTTCATTCCATAACTTGAGAGTTATAGCTACAATAAAATAAGAGATACTAAAGTATATCGAAACGTGGCACATACATCTTTAAACATCCGCTTCAGTCCATAAACTTATGATATGTCTGCAATATACTACATATTGTGCTTGCATTCCACCCCGGATTCGTCCGTGTTTTTTTATACTACGTCGTGTGAGAGACAAGCATACGACCCAACTGATGTGAAGTGGTTTCCGTAGCCATATTAACGTTCGCAACATGAAATCTCGTGAGCCGCCACCTCTGCTGCCATCGCAGCAACACCTTCCCTTCTAGTGACCTCACTCACTCGCAGAAACATAACAACCCTTAAGGGTATTATTATATGGAGGTACTTCCTCAGTAGTGGAAACTACAAATACGCTTTACCCTACCTCTCTTTTGCTGGAGCTTCTTTCGTTACTCGGCAGGGTGCACCTTTTTCCGGTTGAGGATGGCTTTTGCTCTAAAGATAGTCGTGAGCCGCTTAAAACCTGACCGTGTGAGATAATTAATATATATATATATAAATGCTTCATACTTGTCAACCTTCTGATAATGATAGTTAGAACATGAATTCCTCGGAGTTGCGGTTCTCATGTAGTGATAATAATAATAAATTAACTTCTTATTCCAAAACGCTACATGAACTACACTACATGTTATGCATAAGCTATACGAGTATAGCTTATGCATAACATCACTACATGAAGTTAATTTACCCTACCAATGTTTCTTGGAAGCAACTTGGAGCGCAAGTTACGCAAGTGAAATCGCAATAAGCACTTTGGTTAGCAATTAACTCAAGTTGTTACATGCTTATACATTGCTGTTACAAACGGCGCTTCTATTGCCTCACACGTTTTTATATGAGAGGATGGCAAGCGATAACATTATTAAAACTCGCGTGAAATATTATTGTGAATTAATTCAATTAGACGGACGAATGGGGCGACGATGCGTAGGTGCCCCCTCTCTAGATGGACAGACGACCTAAAAAAGTGGCTGGTAGCGGTTGGATCCGGAAAGTGGAGAATCGCATATGGTCGAAAGCATTGGGAAAGGGATGTATATCCAACCGTGGGTAGATACAGGGTGATACTGATGATGATGATGATAAATTGAACAGATTATTCGCTTAAATGTTTGAATAGGGGACTAGTTAGTAGAGAAGTACAAAAGGAGAAGGATATCTGCAGAGCGAAGGTTCTCACTGTGAACAGAACAAAGGGATTGGAATTTGGTTATTGAATAGGTATGCAGAAGTGTTGTCATTAATCGTAAATAAATTAAGTTAAATCGATTACGTTAAAAAACTTGCACTAAGCCCCTTCATTCAAACTTCAGTCAGACAACCGTCTCCTTTTGTGCTGCCCGCATCATTCTGGGTTTGTAGACCAGTCTTTCAAGATCCTGTTTATTCATCTTTGAAATGCTCTGAATGATATCGACAGTTAGACCTGTCGATATCAGGAGGGCCTTGACTCGGAACTCTTTCAAATTGATGACACGTGCCTACTTTATTAAGAGTATTCAGGCAATTCTTAAGAGTATTAAAAAAATAACAGTTCAGAATCGCTGGAAAATATCATAAGTACTTTCCAAGAAATATGTAATCACGAATTCACCGGGTCATGTCATGCCTGTTGTATGTCAAGAAAGCAATAAAATTATCAGCACATATTTCCTATTCGGGCGTATAGGGTAGTTATTTGATTGTCGTGCAACATGCAAGTTCTGATTCGTCACTCACAGTGTTTCAAGTTGCTTTGTCACTATGGGGAATTCAAGAGGAAAGTTTCTTTGTTTCGTGGTTTTTTTGGTTTTCGTGGTTACTCACACTTATTTACAACTAGCTGATCCGGCGAACTTCGTACCGCTTACGATACTAACGTCACTCAATTGTTTTGCCTTCCCGGAACCTCGCCACAAACACTTGAACTTATAATATCATAATATTGTAGTAAAGTTCAAATTTATTTTCAAGTATTATTACGAATCGTTTGTATGGGAGTATAGAAAAGTGTTGTTTATAGACATTTTCCGGCAATTTTTAAAATATTTCCCTACGTAATAACCATCGTCGCACTTCAAGGAAAATTCAATTAGCGAAATCGGTTCAGCTGTTCTCGAGATATGCGCTTGGCAACACATTCAGCGATTATATTTTATATTATAGATACATTTTACGTACAATAAAATGAAACAGACAGCGTATTTGAATGTTAGTATTATTGTGTGAAGCGAGCGAATCCCTTATATACGCCGAAAAGTCATTCTTGCAAATGAATAGGCTCCAAAACCACTGAACCGATTTTGATGAAACTTGTCACAATTAAAGATAGCGACATGCTTGAAGTTTGTGTCGGAAAAAAATTGAGATCGATCATGTCCTTAAGGAACGATCATTAAATACATTTTCCATTGAAATCAATGGAAAACATACACCCAGCGAATCTGCTCGCTCCATTCACCCTGGATTTCGACCCCGTGGGCTAGAATCCGGCCTAGTAAATTCTTTTGCATTTTTGCAGTCTCAAAACTTCTTGCAAACTCTCCCCTTGAATTCCCCATAGTAACAGAGACATCTGATACTATGGGGAATTCAAGGGGAGAGTTTCCTTGTTTCGTGGTTTTTCTTTGCAATCAATTTTGCGTACGTATACAATGAATTAGTATTTTTCTTGCATTTTTCTTTTATGTTTTTTTTATACTACGTCGGGTGGCAGACAAGCATACGGCCCGCCAGATGTGAAGCGGTAACCGTAGCCATATTAACACTTGCAACATAAAATATTGCTCGCGCGCCGCCACCCCCGCTACCAACGCAGCATCTCCTTCCTTTCTTTCTGGTGACCTCACTCACTCGCAGGAACACAACAATCCTCAAGGGAATTGTTATTTGGCTGCGGTATTCTGTGAGGTGGAGGTACATTCCCCAGTCGGGTAGCTTACAATTACGCTCCCTACCTCTCTTTTCGCCAGAGCTTCGTTTGTCAGTCAGCAGGGTGCACCACGTGCAGGTAAAGTCGGCTTAGGTTCAAAAATCTTGATGAACCGCTTACACCCCAAAATGTGTTAATAACCCCAAAATATGTTAATGTGTTCTTCCCACATACCACAGTGCAAATCTCTTTATATGTCCTGCGGTTCTCTCACGCACACGAAATTATAAAACATTATAAATTTAAAAGGCGTTAAAAAGTTTTGTTGGGTTGGCAACCTCTGGTGTCACAAGCGTCCGTAAACTAAAAGCTATAAATAAGTATTCCTAGACAAATTACACACAGCCTTCTAGTCCCAAACAATGCAAAGCTTGTATTATGGATACTAGATAACTGATATAGGTTACTTATTTTTCTTTTTTTGTAAATACAACAAAAAATTGTAAATACATAAAAAAATAAGTATTACTTATATCAGTTATCTAGTATCCATAATACAAGCTTTGCATTGTTATACATAGGTACATATAATAAATAGAAAAATCTAAAATGAAAACAGAAATATAAAACCGATCAAATGATAATACGCTAACGAATGGCGTAGCGATCGCGTAGCAGTAAGTTCTACAGCTGCTACGGAAAGCTCACGATGTATAACTTTCAAACAAAGTTTCGTAACTCTATGTTGAAATTCTTGGTACAATTTCCAATTTAGTTCAGAAACACCAGCTCATAAAAGTTGAATATAACTGAAAATTTAAAATTTATCTTGTTAGACGATAATTTTGTAACAAGGAAAGTCATATTGACACATAATGAAGAAAGGTCATGACTTAGTTCTTGATCCAAAGTTTAATCTTGTTTACTAAGATGAAAGTTTAAGCTTTGAATTAAAGATTTCATTGATTTTTTCCCTTCTCAGTAATGGCAATGACAATTAGACTAATGTTTTTTATATATTTATTTTTTTATACCACGACGGGTGGCAGACAAGCATACGGACCGCCTGATGTGAAGCGGTTACCGTAGCCATATTAACGCTTGCAACATAAAATTTCGCTCGCGCACCGCCACCCCCGCTGCCAACGCAGCATCTCCTTCCTTTTTGGTGACCTCTTCTCACTCGCAGGGACACAACCAACAAAGGAAACCCTCAAGGGAATTGTTATTTGGCTGCGGTATTCTGTGAGGTGGAGGTACATTCCCCAGTCGGGTAGCTTACAATTACGCTCCCTACCTCTCTTTTCGCCAGAGCTTCGTTTGTCAGACAGCACTTCGTTTGTCAGGTGCACCGCGTGCAGGTGAAGTTGGCTTTGGTTCAAAGATGTTGATGAACCACTTTCACTCCAAAATATATAGACTAAATAAATAAATAAATATATAGACTTTCTTCTAAAAAATAGATAGATTTTGAATCAATAGGATAATCTTCCGGTAGAATCTCGAAGACCTTAAGACTAAAATTGGACACCAGGTGAGTTCGAAGTTCGTTTGGATGTCACAAGCTGTCAAAGAAAGGAAATGCGTTATCATTAAAAAAAATCATTAGATTTTTTTATAGATTAGTGGGACAAACGAGCATATGAATCCCCTGATGGTAAGCAATCACCACAACCCATGGACATCAGCAAGACCAAAATGTCACTGATTGGTAGCCCGCCCGTTTATAGAAATATAAGCTCTTTTTTTTAAAGAGTTCCAAGTCGTATTGGTTCGGAATCACCGTTGAGGGAAGTTGATTCCATAATTTCACGGTGAAATTATGGAATCAACTTCCTTCTTTAAGGTTTTTAAGACATTTACTAAAATGTCCTAAAAACCTTACTGTCGCCGATGGCCAATCATCAAGGTGGCATTGATAGATTTTTTTTTTTGTAATTAAATATAAACAGCTCCTTCCAGCACTCCATCTTGTATAAATAATATACCGTTTATATTGTTGTCCATATACCATTTACGTAGGGTTGCCATCTCTGAATGCTAGCAACCAGGACAAGATGCGTGAAAATTCCGGATTTTGAATGTTAAAACCCGGACATGTCATCAGTGTTTTTTAGTACTAGCACTATTTTTTATTCTGTGACAAGACGATCATTCGCAGCATGGAGTGATTTAAAACTTTTAACCCCGGACTACAAATGAAACCCCGCCCGGACGATCCCCGAACTAGCACAAAGGCTCTCCAAACTAGGACAAATCCGGGGAAAGCCGGCTAGATGGCAGCCCTACATTTACGGCCCACCTCAGAACTTTTTTTTTTTTTTTTCATTTTAGAGCCGAAAGTATAGACATGGTACGTTACTGCCTGATAAAACATACAAAACTTCGTGGATCTGCCAGGCCTGTGGCACTTGCCGAACACGATAGATCGTGAAAACCTAATTGAAAACGGCATCTCCAGGGATTCTATGGACATTCGGCACACCTATATAAATAAAAATCAATCGCCGAAATATGTGTTCGCCCATAACTTCCGAATGACTACACCAAATTGGATAAATTCTTTTTTGTTTGTTAGGACAAAGTTTGTATAAAAAAAATTTGAAAATATGAGATATAAAACTAAAAGAGATCTTCAATATATTGAAAAAACATTGACAGATTGACATTCGAGGCGGATATAAAAAGTTAAACAAATCTTTCAGGAAATTCAAAAATATACATGAAACAAAATGGCGGTACCTACGAAGTTCGCCAGGTTAGCTAGTAAATAAATAAAATACATTCTTGCGCACCTATTGTGTACAAGAGACGTATACTCGTATAAAATTATATGATAATTTGAACATTGAACGTTCATGTTTCTTGGTTTTGTCGTAACGTTCTAATTATAGTTGTTCTAGAACGTTATAAAACTGAATGTAAGAACTTGACAGTTAAAAATAGAATGACACACACTAATGTGCAGTTGCCTATTTATTAGATAGATATGACACTGTTTATGATATTTTCGACATTTATATACTACTGGCGCTACTACTAAGTCGCAGAGCAGAATCGCACTTGGCGTTGCCACGCCATTAGCCGACTTGACATCAAAAGACACATTCGCATTTCTAACGTTTCAAAGAGCATTATCTAGTTTTTTTTTTTATACTACGTCGGATGGCGAACAAGCATACAGCCCAGCTGATTTCAAGCGGTCGCCATATAAACTTTCTCGACATGAAATATTGTACGCGCGCCGCCACCTCCGCTGCCAGCGCAGTTACTCCTTCCTTCATGGTGACCTCATACACGGCTGCGGTATTTTGTAAGGTAGAGGTACTTCCACAATCGGACAGCTTATTAATAAGCTGAGCCGTCTGACCTCCCTTCGCCAGAGCCACGTTTTTCAGTCATCAGGTTGCAGCACGTTAAGATGAATTTATCTTTGGCTTAAAGATGGTGATGGTGATTTGGCTCAAAAATGAACCACTGCTCTTAATTCTAGTTATAATTTGTAGAATTCTTAAACCGCTGGGAATATGGAGAGAGACGCAACCTCCCATATTTGGCATTGAAGTTACGTATTTATGGTTTCCGTTTTGGTAAACAAGAACGTGAAGTTTCATTACAAGGCTATAAACAAGAGTTTATGCGTTTTAGATAGTAACTTTGAGAATTATTAGAAATTTAATGTAGGCTCTTTGTAGTTACTAATAATAGTAAATATTAAGTTTATGAACAGGGTAATGATATGTAACATCATACTATTCAATTATGTACTAATATTCGTCAAGTAAAATTATAGAGAGAAGCCCTTTCATGAATGTCTGTAATTTATCATCTATACGACGACCCTGGTGGTCGAATGGCTAACCATCCACTTTGACTCCGGGGTAGTGGGTTCGATTCCCGCACAAGACAAATATTTGTACGCATGAACATGTCTGTTTGTCTTGGTCTGGATGTTTCCTATAATAATATATTATATGTATGTATTTACAAAAAAAAATGTATTTAAGTACATTTATCAGTTGTCTAGTACAAATTTTCGCTTAATTTGGGACTAGATGGCGTTGTGTAAATTGTCCAGAAATATTATTATTATAATCTATATAAAAACCGCTGTCAGTATGGCCCAGGCACAAGGCGCATAGCCCGGAGAGGCATAGGAATGACCAGATCGGAAATAATACATATTATATTACAATTACCGCATAAAAGGCGAGTCATGGCAGTGCTCAGAAGGATCTCAATTTATAAAAAGGCTCCTGTAATATTAAAGCAACTGCCATCGTTTGCTATGGTTTTGTTTTTAATTCTTTACTGTCCGTCTAAATTCCTATTTTATTATTTATAGTACCCTAGCAAGGGGAGATTCAGTGGTTCACTCTGGTTTAAGGCACGGAACTGAGAGAATGTCGAACCCCGCTTTTTTCTTGTTATTGCAGCCAGACAGAACGCATCTATATTGTAGAACTAGTACTCAATGTGTCCTAAAATAAAACTAGGTGAATTTCAAAGTCTAATGTGCGTAGTTAGAAACTTGAAGCTATTAAACGTATCTGTAACGTAACAGTAAAACTGATCTCTGATCTATCTAGGGACTAGGTTTAGGGACTGCCTGGGATTAAGCGTGGCCACGCTCGGGTAAATTATCGACATAATAAGTCAAACGGCTCTTATAGTCCCTAGTAGTAGGTTTAATTACGAGATACGTAGTATCGCAGCAGGATTTTAAATACAAAGGAATGTTGTTAGTGTTATACAGTTAATTACTCAGATTAAGTACCTATTTCCCGCCTAAAAGTACATTGATACCATAATCCATGAAGGCATTTGTCTTTGCAATCTTGCTGTAGCTTTTAGTAATGAATCAGGATTATTAGTGATTCATTATCGTTCAATCGTTTAAATTGGTCCTTATTGCGTCCTTATTCGAACCTTCCTGATCTATTACCAGCCCCCTTACCACCATCTCTTATTGCGATTCAATAATTGAATAGATTGCTTATTCATACCACTGCATAAGCGACTATTCCATTTGAAATAGAGTCGCTTATTCATTGGTATGAGTAAGCATTCTATTCAGTTATTGAATCGCATTAAGAGATGGTGGTAAGGGGGCAGTGCATAGTTTGACACTAGCGTAACTACAGGGTGGCAGAGCGGGCAAAGTACCACGGGCCCCGGGACCAAGGGGGCCCCAGGCCAAATATAGTATTTTTATTTCAGTTAGGCTATAAAAATGCAGCGGCGGTGGCGGCGCGCGAGCGATACTTATGTTGCGAGCGTTAATGTGCCTATGGTAACCGCTTCATATCAGGCGGGCTTTATGCTTATCTGCCACCAATATTTATAAAAAAATAAGTATAAGAAATTCAAAATTACCTAAATTGAATCTATAACCACATATTCGTTTACTCTGTTTCCTCGCCGCTCGCAGTGATGTATTTGTAGATAAAGTTTTTCTCCGCTATATACATACTCGTATTAGTTTTCGCTACAAATACATACAACTCTCGTTATAAGTACAGCAATTGCTATTGAAAGTTTGTACACGGGAACATGAGAGTTTTCCCAGTATCATCCATCAGTCATGTTATCAATATATGACACTTCTTTTGTAAGTTGTAGACAGCCATATCTGATTTCGCTCTTTTCTTGTTTACAATGTGCTTCAGATCAAATAACGTTTGTATCGAAATCATTCGTGGTTAATACATTAGGCCTACGTGCGCAGCGACTGATCAAGAGTTCTGTCCGCCCTAGGCTAATTAAGAAGACGAGACCACCGACTGATTCGAGTCACAAGTGTTTATTTTACGCGCGCTTTTTAAACATTATTGTTAAAATCAGGGGTGCCCAAGCTTTTTCAGTTCACAGCGCATTTAGTGTTTTGTCTAGGTCTAGTTGAAATATGTAGGGTAGTTGCAATGATGCTAGATTAATAGTGCATGCGAAGACACGATTTCAGCGCGCCCCCTCCGATCCTCGCGCCCTAGGCTGCAGCCTAATTAGCCTAAGGGTTAATCAGGCCCTGTACGTGCGTCTACGTAAGTCTAAACAGTCGATAATGACGAGCTCGGTGGTCGAATGGATAGTAACGGTCACTTTGACTCCCAGGTTGCGGGTCCGATCCCCGCACAAGACAAATATTTGTGTGAATGAACATGTCTGTTTGTCTTGGTCTGTGTGTTTTCCTTTTTTTTTTTTTTGGACATTTACACAGCTTCATCTAGTCCCAAATTAAGCGCAAAACTTGTACTATGGGTTGTACAAGCTTTGCTTTGGGTTGTACTAGACAACTGATTAATGTACTTAAATACATTTTTTTTTTTAAATACATACTGTACACATATACATATACATAAAATACATAGGAAACATCCAGACCAATACAAACAGACATGTTAATGCATACAAATATTTGTCTCGTGCTGGAATCGAACCCACGACCCCGGAGTCAAAGTGGACATGGTTCATTTTCTATGTATTATTTACGTATGTATTTACAAAAAAAATGTTTTAAGTATAATATCAGTTATCTTGTACCCATAGTACAAGCTTTGCTTAGTTTGGGATTACATGCCGTGTGTAATTTGTCCAGGAATATTTATTTATTTATTTAGTCCTATTTCAAACGATAGTCTCCGTTCCAAGTGGTTCTTCTTCTGGTTTAGGCTAATCAATTTGACTTCTTTAATTTTTAAATCCCCTACTTAATTGCCAAGTACATCGATCGAACCATCTTTTGAGTTGTCGATGTGAGTCTTCGGTCAGGAAGTTCAAAGTGTACTCGACCAGACCATGGGTATCATATTGTACATTATTATTTTGGTAGGTTTTGTCGAAAGAGAAGACGGAAAACGTAGAATTTTCTACCACGCAGGATAAAAAACAAGTATACGGCCCGCCTAATCCCGCAAGCTTGCAAGACATTTATTGCTCACGCGACGGTACCTTCACTGCTATCGCAGAATCGTGTCTGTCACGTCGTGTCTGATGACCCCATAAATGCGCAGGAACACAACAATCCTCAAAGTATTGTTTATGGTACTACTACGTAGTACTATTACATATAATGTGGTACTACTAGTTAGATATTACAAATAATAACAAATAGCAACTACCAAAAATTATTACTTTAGTAGGTTGTAAATTTTTGTAGAATCCTTTATGCCATATATAACAGTCATAGAGTGAGAGGAGGCTTGTATGTTTGACGTACGAGTTACGTATTCATGATTTGCCTGTATAGTATTTTATCCGAGCCAACGTCGACCCAATTATTTTGTATGACGTTCGGCAATTTCACCGCTACGGGAGCGCGCTCCAATAATCGTCATTTTGATTTAATATTGAAACTATAAAGGAACCTGTACAGAATACACCTACAAAATATACTTATCTCTAAATAAATTAGGTCTACACTTATCTAGTAAATCGTAGTGGTTTACAGTAGCACAGTAAAGTAATAGTACTACGTGTAGTATGACACTGCCTGCCGCTCTCTTGTATTGACCCTACCTCCCCTCTGAGACGAATTTGTAACAGTTTGTATGGCATCGCACGCACACATGCTCATTCACGCGCTGCACAGACGTCTTTGTATATGTAGTAGTTCACGACGCGATATTTGTATGGAGTGACGGGGGTATGACAGTAGGCAAGGTTCAGAATATTCTGACCCCGTTGCCTCGTTGGATCGCAACAATCAAAAAATCAACAACAAGAAATGCTCTAAATGTATGTATTTTAGTCGTTTAAAATTGTTATAGGCTATATCAAAGAATCCATTGGGACGAACGGGAAAACATATCTTTTTTTACCCGACAACCGGAGAAAGAAGGGTAAATGTTTGTACACTACTACTACTACTAATTCTTTGACATGCTCTACAACCTAAACCTTTTGGATTGGACTTATATATGGTGTCATTAAATTTAAAAAAAAGTTAAATGATAATTATTAATAATTGTTTCGACTGTTAGTCAAAATTGAATAATGCCGTCGGGTTTTTTTGTTCTGTTCTATTCAATAATTTAACTATACAAAAAAAAGTTGAAAAAATACTGTAACCAGACTACGGAAAAAACACTAAAAAGTAAAAAATGTACTCCTCCTATTGTTAGTCCTAGTGTTAGTAGTTGTCGGTTAAAATGAAACCTATGTTTCCCAGACCATAATAACGAATCGATTGACGCATTAATTCATCAAAATCGGCTGAATACTATGCTACGGAAAACATACACACATATAGACTGTTAGATCATAACCCTTTTGGTCATAACGCGTTAGTAGGTTAGAATGGCAATCGTTAGTGACTGATCTTTCATCGTACAACTCAAACCACTGGATGGTTTGTTTTTTTTTTTTTGTTTTCGGGGTAGGTGCGTACGAAGACGCGGGTGCAAGCTAGTACACCATATTTTCGACTCCAGTTCAGAGTTCACTCCACTGAAATAGATAAATAGAGATGTCTATTTTATGCACATAAACACCCATACGATAAATTATTCTACCATGGCTTTTATTTCTTCGCATGTGAATTAGCCGATAAATTTCGGTCACATTCGGATCGTATCCATCCATATATGTGACACACGCATCCATCAATCTGACAGAATGTAGCGAACTTGCTATATCAATGATATGTAACTTAGCTACGTCTATAAACTCGAAACTGGAGCGTACGAGTAATAACGACGTAAATTTAAGCCCTCACACTGTTAGGCCGGATCTACACTATAAGCACAGAATAATTAATAGTACTACGTACAATATGGCTACTCCCTGCCGCTCTCTCGTATCGACCTCACCTCCCCTCTGAGATAAATCTGGAACAGTTTATATGGCGCCGCACGCACACACGCTCAGTCACGCTCTGCACAGATGACATCTTGTCATTGTTTATATAGTAGTAAACGACGCGGCATTTGTATGGAGTGGCCGGGGTGTACTATAAGGTCGATCACGGTTCGTTCGCGGTCCGATCTCGGTTTGGTAAAATATTATTAAATGAAAAACAATGTGTGTATTCATACTATCCGTAGCAGTCAAGTTCCGAGATTGGACCGCGGACGTACCGTGATCCACCTTATAGTGTGAATGCGGCCTACGTCCTCACGCTGAGTCGGTTCTCCAAGCCTTGCACGTAAATGCATGGTCGCTAATGCACCAGTTGGATAATTTACAGCACACTGCGTTTGTTTGCATGCAGTAAACCACTCCAACCTTGACCTAATGCAGCTACACCCTAATATATGGGTATATACGAGTATATTAATTCGTTTAAAATAATGGTAACAATTTGCATGATAACACAATAAATACCACGCTACTAGATTACTATCGTACTTTTGAGTTTCGTTTTTCCACAGAAATAAAAACATTTTTTTTTTTTTTCGAAAAGTACTGCATATGCTAATGCTTGAAATACAGAAAACTTTTTAGACAGCACCATAGATAATAGGTCTCCGCTCTGCTCCGAAGCTACGAGTAAACCCACAACGTACCTTATGTTTTAATCTAAGCTACGTACAAATAAAATGCGGCAAAAATCAAAGAATCATTTTACACTTACACTTTGACGAGCCCAGTGGCCGAATGGCTAGAAATGGCTACTCCGAGGTCGTGGGTTCGATCCATGATAAAGATTTGTGTGCATGATCATGTCTGTTTGTCTTGGTCTGGGTGTTTTCTATGCATTATAAGTATGATATTATACTCGTATATATTTACAAAAAAAAAGGTGTTTAAGTACATTTATCAGTTGTCGAGTATCCATAGTACAAGCTTTGCGCCTAGTTGTTTTAATTTGGGACTAGATGGCGCTGTGTAAATTGTCCAGAAATATTTATTTATTTGTTTATTTATAATATTACTTTTAGACCTTGTATTTTTCGCTAAGTATTACTACTTACTAGGTACTAGTGCGGCGACCCGATTTATAGCTCAATAGCTATAAAAGTTAGTCACTGGAACTCACTAATGGAACATGATAAATCATTTGGAATTAGTGCTCATTGTATCGACTTCTTTATTAAGCAGTAGTAAAACCGATACAAATACAAAATAAAATGACTAGCGTTATTTTTTTTACGTATAGCTAGCTTCTACCCTCAGCCTTTGAGTATAAATCGACTGGAGATGCCATAACGAAACTCTTCGAACAAATTTTTTCACCATTTTTAGCGGGGGGCGAGGTAAACACGTACAGCACACCACCAAAAGATGTAATTAACTCGCATACACAAATTTTGCTGTTGCGATAAACGCACACTACAAAAAAAATCAACACATCAAAAATTACACGCCCACAGACACAGTTTTCATGTAACTATGCAGCACACATACGAAAAAGTTAGTGATGGGGCACATCTGCAGAATGAGTCAAATCAGTTTGATGAATGAACTGAATTGTCTTATACTATTTATTATAAAATTGTAAAAGTGAAAATACTGTACATTAAAGATATTATTCAAAAAATATGTTTGTTTGTATGTATGTCTGTCTGTATTTATGTGTCTTTGTGTCATTAGCACTCTCGTGCAGCTAAACTGTGGTATGAACTGTCGCCCGCGGTTTTACCGGGCTGATACAACCACTGTCTTCTATTATACGAGTACGCTGGACTACGTACGTACTTGTAGTATAGAGGTCAGTGGAAACAACCTTCAAGAAAAGAGCGTACGCCCATCTAAAAACCCAGCTACGCACTTGTATCCCTTCATACAGTTGCTTAAATAATTTCTTATCCTTTATTTATATTTTTATTAAGTACCTATTATATATTATTTTTTACACTAAACTATTTTTATTACTTTTTAATTTACACACTTATAATGTGATTATTAGGAGTGTCGGTGGCCGAATGGTTAGGGTATCCGAGACATCCATGAACACTGCAATGTTTTTTTATGGCTAGTCGACTTTGTAGCCATCTTTAACGTATTTGTAGTTATATACGACGTAGGTAGGTACCTAAATGTTAAAATTATTAACGAACGTCAGCGCAGGCGCGAATCTTGCGTGGGAGCGGACGGTTTTGCGTACGACGCAGCCCTGACCCCGACTGGCGCTCCATATAAACTCCTATAACAACATTGTCAGTGTGTGCGTGCGACGGCCAATACGTACGGGCGCGCTCACATACAAACCGCGCTCGGTGCGTTTGTATGAAGTTACCTTACTTCTCTATTTTTACTATGGTAAAGTGCTCCGAACAGATAACACTTGTATGTGTAGGTTTCCAAGAATCATTTTCGTCATTACAAAATTTTCTCCATTTTTCTTTTATATAGGGATCTTTTGGAAATCTAAAAGGAAATACAATTATATTAAATAAAGCCTATGAATAATAGTATCTGTATAACGTATACACACATAGTCCCACACTAAATGTATTGCTTTTACCTACTTTTTTTTAGCTAACAATTCTTTTCATTTTCAGACAAAATTTCAACATCGAATGTCCAGAAAAAGGTATTTTTTCTAATTCACCTTACAAGATTTAAATGTAACATACATCTATACCTACTATTTAATACAATATCTAATAAAAATCTGACTATTATACGAACTGCAGTAATTGAATGAGTGAATGATTCATTCAAATGTTGAATCGCTTTTTTGACTTTGTCACATCCCTAAAGCCTGTACCACTGTATTCATGTTTACATTTCTCTGTCGTTTACGTATCGCAACGGTTTTTACTTTAAATGGAGATTGTACTTTAATACACATTTAATAGTTAGTAAAAATACTTACTTAAGATAGAAAACGCGATCTTGTTGCGAATTTAAGCTATCAGATCGCCTTTTGCACGATAATACTGCACAACTCACCATTTTTCGAGAGAAAAATCACGCGACACGGAGCGATGCAAAATGACGGTGAAGCGACTTCAAGTAGTTTTATATAACGTGTATGACCAGTTGACCAATGTACTTTGCCGGAGGGGATCGCCCGCGTATGGCATCTCCAGTCGATTTATACTCAAAGACCCTCAGCTTTACCCCGCGGGAACACAGAAACTTAATAAAACGTAATCTATGTCGGTACCAATCCAGACCATATTCTATATTTATGCCAGTTTTCATCCAAATCTATTCAGTCGTTTACCCGTAAAAGAGTAACAAATATATTAATCTTTATTTCACTAGATACTACATACATAGATAGTAGTCGCATGGTTAGCAATGGCTACTTGATTCCGAGGGTCGCGGGCTCGAAGCAGGCTCTATATAAATATTTGTGTGCACGAACAAGTCTGTTTGTCTTCGTCTAAATGTTTTCTATGTATTTTGAGTATGTGTATACAAAAAAATGTATTTAAGTATATTCATCAGTTATCTAATACCTATAATACACGCTTTGCTCAGTTTGGGACGATGGCGCTATGTAATTTGACCAGGAATATTTATTTATTATTTATTTTCTTTCATATATATAAAAATAACAGGAAGAGAAGTTTTTTTTTATTTTAAATCTTATAAAATAATTTTGTATGTTGAAGCTTAAAATAAATGAGCAGCAGTTGTGTTAAAAACATAATACTCGCAAGTAGGACATGCAAATAATATTATTATAGGAAAGTTGTGAACATAGAAGCCAGCTAAGTTCAGGCGCAATATATTGCCCAAGTTGGCAAGAACTCAAGTTGTTTGCTACACAAAATTACGAGTATCCAATGCCGACGATGTACATGAACGACCTGCATTTGTACTTTAAAGGGTTCCACTACATTAATTACCGTCCATTTGTATGCCCGCGTTCTTACAAATCAATTTGCTGAATGGTATGCAATTGGTATTTTTAGGTCAATTTTCTAAATAACATTTGTTATTTTCCTCAAGAATTGGGCCATGCAAATCTTAAGATGTTTTTACTTATAGATGCGTTCTACGAGTACCTGCCCTTGTTTTATTATACGTCGGGTGGCAGACAAGCATCCGGCCCGCCTGATGTGAAGCGGTTACCGTAGCCATATTAATGCTCGCAACTTAAAATATCGCTCGCGCGCCGCCAACCCCGCTGCCAACGCAGCATCTCATTCCTTCCTGGTGACCTCAATCAGTCGCAGGAACAGAACAACCCTCAAGGGAATTGTTATTTGACTTCGGTATACTGTGAGGTGGAGGTACATTCCCCAGTCGGGTGACTTACAGTTACGCTCCCCACCTCTCTTAAAATTATTTACCTCTCTTAAAAGTATTCACTCAGTCAATGCCACTACGGTCGCAGCAAGACTTTACCGCTAATTAAAAACAATTGTAGATTCCTCCTTCCTGTGTGTCACTTTCTTTTCTTTCTTTCTTTCTGTACTTCATATATAATGAGTATGCGCTTTATAGCCAATTTTTACTGCCGTGATATTCGTTTATGGCCCGTCTATATTTACATATTTGATACAATTAAAGGTTTTTTTTTCAAATGCAACTGGTAGTACAGTTAGACGTCATGCATGACGTCTTATGATGATGTTGTAGACATTGCCGTTTTAAATATTTATATACATTTATAAATAATGCGAAAGAAACCTACCTAATATATTTGGAAAGTACATTCAACTTTACCGGCACGTGGTGCACCATACCTAATTAAGTTTTTTTTTTAATTACTGAAACCAAAGTGATTACCTTTGATGATAATCGCCTAATAAAGTTAAAATAGTAACGATTCAACAAACCGGTAAAAGACTGCATAAAAAGGTGGTAGAACGAATTACTTATAATATAATTTCTGAAGTTTTGCACGAGTCGATTTTGTCAGAGATTAATAAACATACGATACACAGAGATTAGCAAACGAGGCTCCAGCAAAGGAGAGATATATCATGACCATGCGTAAAGAGATGCTGCGTTAGCAGAGTGCCAGCGCAATAACAACTCTACTTGTATAGTACCCAACTTTATTCTACAGTAACCGCTTTCAATCAGACTGGCCGAATACTAGCAGACACGCTGGGTACAAAAGAGCATACGGCCAGCTCAGAGTAGTACAAAAAATCTTTATTTCTTGCGGACGTAGACTCTGTGTTATGTATAACCACATTATAAATAATAGTACTAAGTTTGTATAGTATCCCTCCCTGCAGCTCTCTCGTGTCGACCTCTCCTCTGAGACGAATCTGGAACAGTTTTCATGGCGCCGCACGCACACACACACACACACACACACACAGACGCTATTGTTTATGTAGTAGTAACCAACGCGACATTTGTATGGAGTGGCCGAGATATGGTATAACATACAATTGAACCCAAGCGATGTCGATGAGAACCGCTAGTGTATATCTCCATTCAAGGCAAATCAATTTTCACCACAAGTATAAATTAAATGTTTTACGGCTAAATCTATATGGAACAACAATTTCATGAGCATCATTTTTATATTTTATCACGCACTCGGAAACATTATACGACCAATAAAACGGCACGTTACAATGTTTGTTGCAGAGATGGAAATCGTGCCCGAAGGGAAAAACTTTCGTTTGGTAACAGAAGACGAGCTCCCAGCTGTGGCAGATATCTTAGTGCAGTATATGCCTGAATCTCTAAAGGTACGGCAGTTAAATCATTTATAGATGCATTCAATCATACGTAGCACCAAGTAGAGTATGAAAAAGCCCCGCGTAGCCACGTCACGTTGACAACACCCATAGTACTCTACTGGATACTCTTGTATTGGAGTGTAGTAGTCAGTAAAAAAAATGTAAGAAACATCATATTAGGTACAGTCAATCGCAGGTAAAGCATTACACTTGCAGTATAAGAGTTCTTGCGTAGTTTTACGAATGTCACTTACTCGGCATTGCTATACATGTCCATTTTGATCTCACAGAAAGATTCAATTAACAATACCCCTAATGCGATGTTGCTGTGTTCCTACGAGTGAGTGAAATCACCAGACGTAAGACGATATTGGAATTGTAGCGGGGATACAAAGCGTTTATAGGCTAGGCCGACCGCTTTACACAAGCGGGCCGCATGCTTGTTTGACACTTATTAAAAATATAATAATGATAATGTATCGCTTTACGGGCTGTTCACTGTACATGCAATTTATTATCTTACAACAACGGCTTGTGCCATGAATTCTTTTACCTTTAAAGCTAATTGCAGCAATTTCTTAGCAAAATAGCTGGAAATGAAATTGCATTTCAAAAGTAGTAATATTAAGACTATTTATATTATGAAAATTTTATAGAAAATCCCAAAGGTTGAACACTAATTTTAGCAAAAGATTTTGTCATGGTTACTCGAACAATAATTAAAACAATAGAAAATATTATTAGTTTATGTAATTAATTTCGTATGTAGTTTATGATTTGGACACTGGATGCACACATGTTCGCTTTTCCCATATCAGTAAGGTGCTGATACGCCTACTGCATTATTTATCTACAATTCCTAAAAAATCCTGTGTACAGCGACGACAGAGACGTGTCACAGCGCTTATCACAACCTGAGACCAATACTCCCTAGGGTGCTAATGTGCCCCCTTTGGGAATCCCTGAAATGACAAAGCTAAACCGGTTAAATTGTCGAAATTATTTGGCAATTGCAAACAGAACATTTCGTTTCAATTAATAATACCAGTTACCATACTAATAATATAGTAACCGGTATTTTGAAATGAAAATACCGGTTATTGGTATACTAGGAATAAAACCGAAATGTTATACTCTCATTAAAATATTTTTTTATAACCATCACCATTATGCTCTAGCAGTTAGCAGGTAAAGTTGAAAAAAATTGTAATATATACATTAATTTCGTTTCATTTAGATTAAGGACTAATATTATGTCTTAGTTCATTCATGATGACAACATTGCACAGTAAACTGTGTTTTAAAACTAAGCTAAATGTAGATTGATAACTATGGAACAGAATTGATGTGCTTATGGCGTGTCACGACATGCCAACGATACAATGCCTTTTTCCAGCTTAACTATTTATCGTGTTTGAGAAATACCGGTTTAGTTTGGTTAAAACGAAATAATAATGCAGTTTGTTCTGATAAAACATTGCGCAAATTCATTATAAATCCTTAAAATAATCGTTATTTTTCAAACCAATTCCTGTTCTACCTATCTATGTTATAAAATAATACTAAATTTAATTATTGTGCAATTGTTCTAGTTCCACCAGACGATTCAAACATATCTTAACAACAAGGTGTGGGACTTCAATTTTTATGTAGCAAAGAATTGGCCAGAGGACCCGATTTGCGCACATTTTCCGGGCTGTACGAGTACCGTAAGTAAAAACTTTATTAAGAAATATTACCCTCACCATCGTTGCGATATTTCGACAGACCATTTGACGGTAACACAATAAAAGTTTCATCAAATGAGCCACTGATGTTTCCGGATATAAACTTCTTGCGAATCCAGCCCTGTAAAAGCGGCATTTAACCGTCTCTGAGTTTTCCTGTTTTTCCCCGCCCTTGTCGGAGGCTGTGACGTCACGTCCTCTAGTCGTCGGGTTGCGTCGTCGAGTGGACTTGAACTGACTTGAACAGGTCTTCAGCTTTTTAACACGAGCGCCTGAGGAAATGTTACCTTTTCACGTTCTCTTTCATATGAATAGTGCATTATGTAGTTTATGCAAGCAACGTGTATCTTAGTAGTATTATACTTTTTGTAAGAAAATTCGAAATGTTTGGGCCAAGTTTCATCTTTACGATATCATCTTATAAAACGTAGGCGTAGGCATCTTCATGATCTGTATGTGTTTCCCGGAGAAGAGCTAGATCGAACGGCCGCGAAAACACCATAGTGTAAAGTTTATAGGAATCAATTATAAATATAATATGAACATGCAAGAAGAAAAAATAACATGTCTCAGAGAGAAAGTACATCAATAAAAGCATTTTTATAAGTTACTATAGCTATTTACGAATATAAAAAATATAGCTTAACTGATGGCAATGAGAACAGCGGATAATGATAAAATAATAGAGGAAATAGAGAACAAATTTGCTTAATTGTGAGTTAGATTTCAATTAGAAGTAGGTACTACTACAAAATACTTAAACTGTTTAGTAGCCGCTCTATTCAAGTTATACCAGGTCAACACGGACTTATAAGTTCTTGCCACTTGCCTCAGTTAGAATCGCGTGTCTTCGATGTTTTAAACTTTATAGCTTCCACTTTTCACTAGAATCTCTTCATTCAAAAGATTTTTCTAGTGGCTTAAGACTGAATTTTTCATAAAATGTTCTTCAATTCCATAAAAGAAGTTAGAAACTCCTTTTATACCAGTATTATGATTAGACGTCGTATATATATTTGTATTGTAAATAACTAACTTCTAAAGACTACATGAATTTTAATCATGTTGTTGTATTTTTATTAAAACAAAAGACGCCATTTTGTCGATTTGAAATCATAGTAGTAGTTATTTTCACATAAAACGACTTTTAAATATTGAATTTTATGTTCAGTAAATTTTCAAGTTTTCATTTGACAGAGTAATATAAATCCATATAAGATAATGCACACACCGGTATTTCGACACGACTATTCAAATTTTTACCTGACTACCGAAAAAGGAAGAGAATTTGTATTTATCGACCGTATGTATATTTGTGTATATGTATGTACGTCACGCTCTACAGCATATAAACTGTTCGTATAAGACTCAGACTTATAATTACTAGTTTTCTTAAGCCTCAGTTGTAGGAGTGTTAAGGTACAGTCACAGATTACTTAATACATAGTTACTCATACCTCATAAGTACATGTACTGTTTCAGTAAGACGTCTGGAAAAATATATTTCTCATTTATATTTAATAACGCAGTCGGGGTGTTTGTTTCGTTGAATAGTTTCTTATTTAATTATTTAATTCAATTTTTAATAGATTATTATTATCCATTACGTTATTTGTTTCAATTGGTAAAATTACAGACCTTTCAAAATGATGATAATTATCTACAATAACAATTCCTATTTTTATTACTATAAAGTTATATCATGATATACGGTCATTATCAATGTAAAAAAATCATTTATCTACTCACGAAGGTACGATTATTATAATAACTCCGTATTACTTTGTTATTTAATAATATAACAAAATAAATTCTCATAATTATCCAGAATAAAAGCACCACCTTTATTTAAGATCTTATCTTTTATGTTACACGCGATATTTCTAGTTTGGTCTGACCTGTTTATAAACCATTTTAAAAGACTTAAAAATGAAGGAATTTAGTATTTAAATAGAATACAGGCTAAATGAAGGAATTTAATGTGTTTCTTGCCTTGCGTTCCAGCCAAACAGCCATCCATACGAAAGCGTGACGGCGTTCTGCCCGTCCGCACGTGCTGAACTAGTAGATCTACTCACCACTGAGGACATTCTACTGGATCTCACCAAGCCATTGTACCTGAACTTCACCCACGAGGCTATAGTGAACCGCTTTGAAAAGCACTATGAGGCCCACGACAAGATCACCGGTGATGTCTACGTCTGTGATAATCCACCAGAGGACGCCGATACTAATGAGTAATGGAGCTTTCATATACAAATAATTAATAGTTTTTTTTTTATACACAAAAAATGATATAAAATATCTCCTTAGTCTTAAAGGCTCAACATTATGTGGAAGTAAGGTCATCAACGATTCTCACAGCTTCTGTCTGAATCCAGTGACTATGACTAAGCTATGATATATCTGTTGATCACAACGATTTTCTTGGGCGCCAGTTTGACCTTCTCCTCCAGGAGACTTCGGAACTGGACCACGTCGCTATAGATGTCGACGCTGAGAATATCAATATTTGATGATCATAGGGGGTACACCCTTACGATCACCAAATATACCCTTATTTAGGATTGTAGAGCCACAGGAAATGGTCTTTTAAAGATGGTCGTGTAGGTACACGTAAAAATCTTCTCATTTCGGATCTTCTAAACAAGCTATGAGAATTTGTTAGTGATCTTAAATTGACACAAGTACCAAGTCTGTGTAGCTTTCCCCGTTTTTATACCACTAAGGTGACAAATAAGCCCATGGATCGCCCGATGGAAAGTACTATGTTTCCGACCCTTCGATCATTAATTAAGTTCCGACCCTGTAAAAAAATATTTTCGCCCTTTGTGCAATGATATATATTTTATTTTATTCGCATTTTTTATAGGCTGCCACCGGACGTGGAGCTAGTTCGGCTGCAGCCCGAACACATGAAGGCGGTCCACGACTTGTACCCGGCGAGCGACATCGAGTGCCGCGAAGTATTCGAGAAGTTGGTTGCCGAGCTGCCAGCCTACGGCATTTTCGTGGAAGGCCAGCTGGCCGCTTGGATGGTGCAATCCTACTACGGCGCCATGTTCTCGATGCAGACCCGACCGGAGTTTCGCAGGAAAGGCTATGGCATTTACCTTGCCAGGCGGCTGACCAGAGAAGTTGCGGCTCGTGGGTACAAGCCGTTCGTCGTCATTCGTCCGGAGAACGACGCGTCCCGTTCGCTTTACTCCAAGCTTGGCTTCGAGAAACGTTTCCGAACGGTCCGCGCCGTTTTGCGTCCCCGCTAGCGCGTAAAAGTTGATCACTAGCAGATTTTATTTTTTTAAGACTTTTGAAAATCAATCTAGCTTGCGATCTTTGATCGCTTAGAGAATTTTAGTAGATAGCTTTAAGATTGTAGCGGCTAGCGCTCTCGGTCTGCGCGTTTCCAGACATTGATCGGACCGTGATAGATAATGTTCGATTTTCTATACAAAAATAGAACCTCGGCGATATTTCTGCAGTTAGCGTTTTTAATATTTCTAGATAGCGTCTTCTATTCGAAGGCGAAGACAACGAATAGTAATCGTTAATATTGAATATTTCCGAAATTTCATATTTTGATAGCTACGCATTTGTATTCGCTTCGCGACAGATTCGAGAGCTGTAGCCGCTCGCTGCGTTCTCTGGCGCTAGCCTAGTCACTGATCTCAACGATTCTAACTTGTCTAGAATCACTCGGAACCTAATCTAGATTGCGTCACACTCTATGCAAGTGACGGTTGTATACAAAAGGATGGTCACTATATACACAAGCTTGCTGTCTACAACACTTAGAAAGACAAGGACTCAACAAATTAAGGTGCCAAGCTGTGTTCGTGTCAACTTCGCCCCATTAGAATAAACATCCTCAAACGTCCTCACTGTCCTTGATCGAGGTTCTATTGCTTCTCGGCATAGTTAGCCCTCATTTAGGCGAACGCTTACCATTACCACTCGTTGATCGAGCGGAAACTGTTCTGTCTCATGGTTTATAAAATTTTTGGGACCCGTTAGGATCTGTGTGATAAAAATCGTTAGCGTATACTAAGTTGGATGGGGGCAGGGCTTGAAATACCGGTATTTTGAAATACCTATATTGGATGGCTTGGGCAACTTGCCGGTAATATTTTTTTACCGGTAATAATAATACAGGTATTTATATTGGTGTAATTTAGGTTTTATACCTTTTAAATTACCGGTATTGTACCGGTACCAGCCAAGCTAATACTGGTATAACACCGATTTCACTCGAGTCGAATGTATCAGACCGAAATTTTAAAATACCGATATTATTTAGGTAGGTATAATACCTGTATTATTGTGATACATTTCCTGTACACAGGTGTACAGGAAACGAAATAGAAAATACCGGTATTGCCATTTCGATACCTCTATTTTTCAATACCGCTTTCAAGCTCTGGATAGGAGGGAAAATTCATGAGAAAGAAGTGTTCCCGTAACTGCACCCCAGTTTGCACAATTCGAAAAATTAAAATTTCAAGCACCATATTAATAATCTGAATATGCGTACTGTATGAATAAGTCATTATTCATCGCAACGATTTTATTAGCTACCAATGTTTTGATAAGAACTTGCGAACGGTGTTTAAATAATTTTATCCAGTCTACATGATTTTGTATTAACGAACGAAACGGGACGTGGTAACAAAATTATTATTCTAATTATATTTTTCATGTGCAAAACCCAATTTTATGGATTGGAATCTATTTTCGATTTTAAAGTTGAAGTTCAATTCTTTCTTCGCGTTTTTATTATAGAAAAAATGTAGAGTCGAGATTAGATTGAATAGAGGTAGTTGAAGAGATAAGACAAAAGGCTGGAAGTTGTGTTAGTACCACTCTCTCGTTTTCTCATAAACTTACAATTTATTAGCGTTTTCCATTACATCTACTAAAGAGCTCTCAATTATGACATTTCTACTTTATAACCATTAAATGATTAGATAAATTTACCATGTTAAAATCATGTCTGATTTCAATCCTTATTTCGTAAGGCAGAGTTCAAAATGCCAAGCTTGACTTGTCTTAACTGTTCTACTAATATGAAGTACAGTAAGTACTTATAGTCTAAGCTACCGCCGTAAAATTCCACACCTAACTGTTATTTTATCGATACGTGATTGACATAAAAGTTTATTTATGGGTTGAAACAACGCTGCTGAGTTGCCTAATAAGCAACAAGTAGATGCATATATTGATGATAGGATCTTATAATACATTATTATTTCTGTGGAATTGAAATAATTAATTTCGGCGTATATATTTCAAAGGTATTTTTTATAATAATCTGACTGCTAATTCTCATACCTAATACCTAAAATGTGCCTAGAACTCTACATAGAGTCATGTAAATTTTCCTTTTTGTTGATTTTAGCAATTTAAAAAAACACTTTTGTCCAAAAGCAGAACTGGGCTTGAGAAATAGATTCCAATGACATAAGATTTCTCTTAAACTCTGTTTTTATAAATCACATTGTTGGAAAATATGAAAAAAAATCATTAAAAATTTGATACGAAAAGTAGATAGGTAGGTATTATAATACGGGAATGTATTTTACAACTACATAATTATATCGATATGTATATTGGGCGTTTGCTATTGATATATCCAAGGATGCTTAGAGAAATTAAGTTAATAATTTTTTATTACCTACAATGGAATTATTGTGTGATACTATTTATTACCTTATGTTTATCTAGATAGAGTTTCGGTTTACACAATTAATAGATTTTAACTGTCTTCCCAAAGACTGGTGTGTAGGTATTTAACAACTTTAAAGAATGGAATGGTGTCCAAGGTAGGGTATTTATTATTATTTATTGACTTAATTATAGAACAGTTCCTCGTTGCCTGACAACGTAATTAGTTTTTTCCCTTTAGTTCACCTTCGTAACTATTTGTCATAATCCCTATAAAACAAAACATTTTCTTCGAAATAAACAGTTATCAAAATGGGATCAAATTAGATCTCCGCCAACCCAAAGTTGAGCAGCGTGTTGGAATATGCTCTAAACCCCAAAGATTGGGGGGAAACCCGTATCCCAACAGTAGGATGATTGTGGGTTGGTTGATGCCGACATTTATGTGTATTTAGGTAGTAAAAGGATGAAGGCGGATATTACACCAAATAATGTTAATCAAATTGTCTGTATATTATACTTTCGCAAAATAATACCAGAATCAATTCGCAAAATACTCGTAATTGTATTGTACCAGGGTCGACTACTAACTATCTGAAAAAGATGACATTTATGTTATAATCTATAACATAAAAATGAATCGCTGAATGTGTTGCTAAGCGCAAATCTCGAGAACAGCTGAACCGATTTCGCTAATTCTTTTTTTAGAATATTCCTTGAAGTTTTATGATGGTTCTTACGCAGAGAAAAGCCCTTTTTTACCCTTGCGAAGCCGGGGCGGGCAACTAGTATTAAATATAAATTGCCTTTCACTGAAAGATTAACTTTCGAAGAAACAAATATTTCTTTAAGTACTTAGCTGTTAATATATGTACATATAATTTTAATCTAAATTGGGAAAATCAGAAGAAAATGTTTAGTTTAGCATCTCGTTTTTGAAAAATAGTTACCTACTTAGGGACAAAAGGATTAGTTTTATGTTTTGTAACGTCGCATTATGCACCGATCCGAATAAATGACGGAATAAAATTGGCAAATGAATGGTAAATTTTGCTCAACATACGGAGCTTCCACATCTACGTTTTGAAGGTTATCTGTTAAAAATTAATGCCAAATTATTTACTATCGGCGACATCTATATTAAGAAATTATACGAAATTGTGCTTGTCCTTATCACGAAAGATATCAACGGAAATAGTTTTTCTAAAATAGCTATCGATTTTAAGATATTCTAATCATTATTTTATCATCATTGTATTTTCAAACAAGGAGTTTTACGAATTTTCACAATTGTAATATCTTACAAAATAATATCTTTAAAGTTTATTTATAATACTGACTCCTGCAAAACATGTAATGTAAGTATTATTTCAGAGTATGTATAGTAATATGCTAACGTTCATGTATACTGTACTGCCACGTGAAGAAATGCATATAAAATGTGCGAAATAAATGGCTCGCACTTGTCAAGTAAATATAAAAAAATTACACTATACTTGCCTTGAAATCTCTAGTTATCTTTCTATTACTAGGAGAGAAAGTCGCTCCTTATTTCCTCTAAAATTTCCAGGCCGTAAAGTTACATGAAAATCTATTGATGAAACGTGATGCAGAATGACATAAATTGAACAGCGCCATCTATCGTTCCGAAAAGGAACCATTTACTGCATAGACGATAGATGTCGCTAGTTGCCATACATTTACTAATCTATTTTGGCGTGCGAAACTAAAAATAACAACTGTTGTTATTTAAAGCGCAGGATTTGTATTAAGTCAAGTTGTTCAAATATTAACTCCCCTGAAATAAGAGCAGATTCAGAAGAAAATATAGAAAATATTTCACCCAAAATTTTGAGAGCGAATATTATTGTTCATCAATATGATCAATTTATAAAATGCACATATACGAAAGAAGTGCATGAATTGTAAATGTCATAAGTGATGGTTTGTTTTAATAGTGATGCAAATTCCTCAAGGAAATATTATCGCCTAAGAAATTATTGATATCGTGAGAAGACAAGAAACATATTATAATATGCTCGACAGTATGTGCAATTCTTTTCTTTTATATTTTTTGCAAAAGTAGTATAAAGTAGCATAACTCACTCGGGAGTAAACTCAAATTACATCACTCGTGACCGTTTAGAAGACTCGCCTGAAAGATGATTTCAAATGCTCACTCATAATGTATTTTGTATATACCCCTTGATGTATAAATTACTATTAAACCTTGTTATGTTGCATTAAGGTTTATATTACTAGTGACAGATCACAATTGTTAGACCGCGATTTTAGTCTTTAAGCTATATGTGAACTTTTACACGTGGCCGTGCTTATACTTGTCCGTATACTGTGTGTACTATTGAAAATATTATACTTATTATCTCATAAAATGTTAAAAATAAAAGTGTTTTGAAAATGTGAAAATCACGCTTAAATATGCATTTTTATATTTAATATAAAAGGGAAAACAAATAATGAAATTCAAAAATATCTACGATTGGTTTAATTTACGTATCTACATATAAATGTATATTTCATATACCACGGGCAATAATTAATGATCATAATACAGGCTGTTTGGTTCATAATGTCCAAATTTTGCTGAAAGAAATATTGAAAGAGAAAATATCTGCCCTCCGTACATACAATATGTAATGACTACAAACTCAATTTGTACGACAGGAGAATTATTTTTTTATTTGTGAAAGAGTTCGTTTATGAACCAAGTAAGTGTGTAATACTTACTTGGTTTACTTGGTTATTAACCGAATACTATTGAGAAATGGCCACTTAATAAATTAAGCGACATCTAGTGCCAACATAAAGTAAATCATTGTCGTAGAACAATACTGAACTATTAATTCTAGTAGATATTGTACTCGTATAGTCCAGTAACCATTGTAGTTTGGATATCGCCTGTTTATTTTGCCTGTGATGTAATGAAACTACGGTTATGTAATTAAATTTTATATGTTATAGCTAATTTACTCCTAATGTTGAAATAAAAAATATAATAATCAGGAACCTACTTACATCCGAAATTGACATAAATATGACAAATTAATAATATAATAATAGATGAAAGTCGTAGACTTTTTGTTTGAAATCGTGACACTCATATATCCATGCATTCATGCTAAAAGCTTTCCTACTTTCTACGTAGGTGAATACCTACATCGCGTAAGTAGTTCGAAAGTTTCTTGAAAATTATTAATTATAAGAACATTTTTTCCGAACACTTTCCCTATTATTACAAAGGTCTTAACGCAACTATTTGACCTCATCTATAATTAAATTAAATATCATTTATTTAAACATAAGCTATTTGTTTTAGAACACAATAAGAATCTATTGGTTTATTAAATAATTAAAACATGTGATATTAAACACTTTAAGCGATATATAAAATATTCATGTAATTTATTTTAATAGATATACTAAAAGTATTAAAAAACCAAGTTAATGCAAAGTTTGACATTGTTTGCAATAAAATTATTTTGTATGCTAGTAACATATTACAATAGGTAGGTACTAACATGTTTACCTGTTCTGTTAATTAGTTGTATTATTCATAAAACTTTATCTATGATGTCCATTTTATTAATTTACCTATAATTGAATTACTTTGAATGAGATCAAATTATTGCGATGAGGCCTAAATCTATATTATATAAATATAATTTAATTTCGATGAGGTCAAATTATTGCGATGGGACATAAGTCTATTTACAAAGGACACGAGCTCCGTCCTCGATACTGCAGTCGCCAATAAAATCTTGGTATATTTTGAAATATCTGCAGCAATAAAGAATGTAGTGTCCATTCCGTATTGTTTATCAGTTTAACACTTACCTACCTTGCAAAGGTATTAAAAACAATAAAAACATAACATAAAAAAAAATGTTTTATTTCAAACCCATCATTGCCACTACTGCGCTTGCGTGCGGGACCAAACTCGTTCGTCAAGTACTATAAATGGTAGTTTTTTTTTTATACTATTTCGGGTGGCAAACAAGCGTACAAACCCGCCTGATGTGAAGCGGTTACCGTAGCCACATAAACCCAGCTGTCAATGCAGCAAGTCCATCCACGTGACCTCACTCTCTCGCAGGAATACAACATTCCTCGAGGGAATTATTATTTGGCTGCAATATTCTGTGACGTGGAGGTGATTTCCCAAACGGGCATATACGGTTTAGAGCATACTCCACCACGCTGCTCAACTGCGTGTTGGCGGAGGCAAGTGTTTTTAAGCTGCTCAAAGGCCACTCACTTGGCTTAACGACTGTCGACTAAAAGCAACAACCGGGCCCGACGACTTAACGTGCCCTTCGAAGCACGGAGGGGCTCGCGATAAATAAACCCATCCATAGACAGGCTATGATCAGCGCTGCTTAACCTGCGTGATCAATTAGAGAGTAATTCCGAATCGATAAACATTTTCGAACGGAAAACTACTGTATGTGTGTGGTATAGTAACACCACAGTATAAGTAATAGTACTAACGTAGTAACACCTAATTTATATGAATTTATCGATATTTCGAAACGAAATTCTGAAAAGAAATTCCGACTACATATTGCCGGCCAACTGCTAACATATACCACACCCCGGCCACTCCGTGCAAACGTCGCGTCGTGGACTACTACATGAACAACTACATCTGTGCAGAACGAGAATGAGCGTGTGTGCGTTCGACGCCATACTAACTGTTTTCAAATTTGTCGGGGAGGTAACGTCGACACGAGAGAGCGGCAGGGTATGGCCATACTAAACATAGTCATTATACTGTGCATATACGTTTACATTTTACACATCAGACAGATACCATGGCTAAAGAATAGTATTTTTTTTTATACTACGTCGGGTGGCAGACAAGCGTACGGCCCGCCTGATGTAAGCGGTTACCGTAGCCATATTAACGCTCGCAACATAAAATATCGCTCGCGCGCCGGCACCCCCGCTGCCAACGCAGCATCTCCTTCTCTTCTGGTGACCTCACTCACTCGCAGGAACACAACAACCCTCAAGGGAGTTGTTATTTGGCTGCGGTATTCTGTGAGGTGGAGGTACATTCCCCAGTCGGGTATCTTACAATTACGCTCCCTACCTCTCTTTTCACCAGAGCTTCGTTTGTCAGTCAGGGTGCACCGCGTGCAGGTGAAGTTGGCTTTGGTTCAAAGCTGTTGATGAACCACTTACACCCCAGTAGTAGGTGGAAGAATATCATTCAACTCATTCACAGTACAATGTATTATGTTATATAAATATTCACAGTGCAATGTTAAGAAAAGTAATAGGTACATATAGTATTATTTGACAAACAATTCCATCAACCAGGGGGCCTACCGCCGAAGCTGAAGCCGATTACCATCGGATTTTTTAATTGAGAAAATGAAACCTCTTTTTAGATGGATTGATTCATTTTACCAAAGGAAAATCTTTCGTATGGTAAAAGAAGATGAGCTCCAAAGTGAGGCAGACATTTTAGCGCAGTATATAATCTATAAAGGTAATATCAATATTCAAATCTTTTCAATTCAATAAACAAACTATGTTACAGTTAGGGTTTGGGAATTCCCGACAAGTTCAAAGTCCCGGGACACGAGACAGCCTACAGTCAAAGTCCCGGGAATTCCCGGGACTTCGAGACATTTTGTTTTTTTTTTAGTGGGGCTTTCGTAAAATTGTAATTAAGTTAGTTTTTTATTTAGAATTGTACCTATTAAAAAAAGCCAATTCTTTGTAAAAAAAAATAACTTTTATTGTACAGAAAATTAAATGTTTACGTAAAGTTATTAAACGAATTCCGTTAATAGTGAGCTGTTTGAGTAGTTGGGCATCAACAGTTGGTTACTAGCTTAACACTTATAACGAAATTACATAATATTTACAATTTTATTCTTATTAATAATGTAAATTTATTTGTGTGAATTGAAAATATATTTTGAGTATTATTTATGGGAGTAAATAATTTAATTAATATTTTGGGGCTACAATCTATATTTGAGGTTATTAATTAGACAAATGTAAATGCTAAATTGAATATGTTTAGTAGTTTTTATCATAAAGGAAATGTTTAATATGAGATAATAATAAAAGATTTATGATATTTACAGAGTTAAAAATGCAATTAAGAATAATGTGCCAGTGAACCAAACAGTTGACAAGGGGGAAATGGCTAAATATCTTAAACACACCCAAAGAAAGTTCAAATGTATTGCAGAGTCAAAAAGTCAATTATCCTAACATTCCCTTTTTTTTTTCACTTTTTCCAAAAAATAAATCGGTTTCAATTAATATTTAAATTTTTAATACGGGTAGCGGGTACTTTAGTATGGTTGTTTACAAAAAACAGCACGAAAAAGAATAACAACACAGCATAAAAAAAAAATTGAGATGAAGATGGCGTTATACTCCTTCAATTATTTGAGAATAAAAATGATTTTCAATAATCTTGTCTCGTCTCGAGTCTCGAGTCTCAAGTCCCGGGACTCGAGACAACTAAAATTACGAAAAGTCCCGGGACTTCGAGACTCGAGACGTCCCGGGACCCAAACCCTAGTTACAGTGAGATATGCTTATAATAATAATTATAAGGAAAATACTTGAAAACTTGTATTAGAGATGTGATTTGGCATGAAACTTAAGTAATTTTACAATAGATACAACTTCCTTGTATTATTCTTGTACTATTCTTGAATTTGTGTGCAAGAACCAAATAATTAAACTTCAATGACAAGAACAAAAAAAAACGCAAAGTTATATAAAAATAAATTTAATAATATAAACTTCGTATTTTAGAAGTTGGTTTAAACATAAAACAACTTTTTAAATAGATTGTGTTGTGCTACGTATAAATATTAGATACTTGTGTTTTGTTGTTAGTAAATACATTTTCAGTTTGCTTTTATACCAGCAGAGAAAATAAATATTGTCTGTGCTTGTAATATTCCGCTATAAATTTATTTATTGAAATCCATAGAGTACCTACTTCTAATTACTTTGAACGGAAACTTCGATCATTAATGTTAAAACCGAAGTTCTGAAATGAACAATCAGTCTCTTTAAATATGTCGTTTGTTTGAAAAAATGTTATTGCAGTAGAATACAATAAATAAGCTCAGGCAAGAAAAATATACATATTAATAAATTAAATGTATTTTACCGCCATTCCTTTACAAGTTCTCTAATATTATGATATCTATAATGCTTATTGTCTGTGCAGATATTAAACAAAAACGCCGACTATTTACGCAGACATTTTGTTTATACTTGTTTTTGCTCTTGATATATTAGTCAACATTTTACTTTTTATTTTCAAATTACACACGACCATCTACTCCCAAGCTAAGCAAAGCTTGTACTATGGGTACTAGATAACTGATATTATACGTAAATACATTTTTTTATAAATACATATGTACATATAGATGCAAAGAAAACACCCAGATTAAGAGGATCCGTAACCTCAGAATCAAAGTAGCCATTGTCCACTATTCGACCACCGAGCTCGTCCTATATATATTCGTCGACATAATATATTCTGTAATACCATTCTGCTCTGCTCTTTTTATAATGTACAGTCAAAGCTAATAAAACCAGTACCACCTACCTTACCATTTATATTGAATAAATATATGTATTTATTACAATATATTTAAAACTTCTTTAATTTAGTAGCCCTACGCGTCGTCGTAATCAACTCTTATTCATCTCACTACTGGGATACGGGACTCTCCTCAATCGAAGGGGTTTAAAGCATACTCCACCACGCTGCTCAACTGCGGGTTGGCGGAGGCCAGTGTTTTCAAGCCACCTAAAGTCACTGACTTGACTTTACGACTGTCATCTAATGACATTAGCCGCAACCTATGGCTTAACGTGCCCTCCGAAGCACGGAGGAGCTCGAGATATATCCATAGACAGGCTACGGTCGACGTTGCTTAACTTGCGTGATTGTTTAAACTGCGACGCGCAACGTGCAATCGTGGAGCTCGATTGCACGTTGCATCATTTATGATAAATTATGTACATACATCTACAGGCTACCAGCGGGCGCAGAATTAGGTACGCTGCGACCTGAACACATGACGGTGGTTCACAAGATGGCCCTCGCGAGTGACACAGAAAGCTGCGAAGTTTTCGAAAAGATGGTTGCCCATCATTTCAATTTCAACGCAATCCTACTATGGTGCCTTGTTCTCGATGCAGACCCTACCTTTTCGTAGGAGAGGTTATGGAATGTAACTGACCCGACGCCGGTGCCTGGGCCTGACAACGGAGGTGGCGGCCCGCGGATACAAGCCATACACCATCATTCGTCCTGAGAACGAGGCATCTCGCATGCTGTACTTGAGGCTTGCTTTTGAGAGGCGTTACCGAATGGTTCGTGCAGTTATGCGACCGCGCTTGCATGCTCAAGATGATCGCTAGTGAATGTATTCTTTACTAATTGTTTTCTAGATAGAATAGAAAATGATCTAAAATTATAAAAATTGGTTGCCTGTAAAGTCGGTATACGGGCGAAAGTTTTACGTGACAACGACTTTGAGTGGTAAAATGTTTTCGAGTGGAAGGGACGCATGCCTTTCACTTTTTATGTCTGTCTCTCTCGCTCTTAGAAGGGACGCGTGCCTTTCACTCGCTCTCATTGTAAGCGCATAACGTGAGCCAGTTTCTTGAAGTGTCACCCGGCTAACCAATTTATAAGACGTTGTCACGTCAAAAGTAAATTCAGTAAATAATCTATTTCATAATTTCACTAAACTAGTTCAGGGGTTTGTTAAATCACTAAACATTTTTAAACAAGAATATACGACATCTACGTGATTTCGTGATACCCTAGGAATTTCGTGAAATGCCTTCCTTTTTCGCGAAATGTTTCCTCATTTCAATCCTCAATCCTCAATGTTTCCTACGACAAATATACAGCGTAAACGGAATATTTTTATCCATGGTGTGAGTATTAAGCAAATACTATTTTCCCAGTTAAATGGGCTATTTTTTTGCAAGGACTTTTTGCCGAGACCTTAAAGCGCGGTTGTGCTTTCACATAAATTTAAATATTAAATAAAGTATATTGATGTCAAAGGGCTAGCTGTTTGATTGAACGGCTATTTTAACCAGTTGGCTGCGACATTGATATCGATTCATAAAAACTGAGTTTGAGACTAGATGGCGCTGTGTAATTTGTACCGGAATATTCAAATATTATTTTATTTAAAAACTGGCACTTCTGTTTAGATGACGGAAACTTGGTGAGCGCCGTTGTGCTTATATATATATATATATATATATATATATATATATATATATATATATATATATAATATTGATCAATAAAGAGTAAGAATATAGGCACAAGTGATCAATAAAGAGTATAGTCCATTGATTAAGCACTTTTAATCAAAGATGTCAGTTGGTTTCAGAATGTCGCGCAAAAATAAAATAGCACGAATTATTTTACTGTTGAGTTATTGTTAAGAAACTCAACAGCAAAAAAAACACCACAAACAAACAGCAACAAAGTTCCTCAAGGAACTAGTGGGTGGTTCAAGTCGTGACGATGCAAATAAACAAAATAACTTGACTATTACGGAAATATTCTTCGATTGTAGAGTCGTCGTCAATCAAATAAAGACAAGAAAGGGGCAAAAATATTAACGGAATATTTAGCTACAATTTGTAAAACCCCTAATAGGTACAAGCTTTGTTTAGTTTGGGACTAGATGGCGATGTGAAATTTGCATACGGGAATATTTAATTAATCGATTTAATATCTGGCAGTACCGTTACATAACTATTGACCGCTGTCGACTTTATGGTTGTCCTTCTAAACAAATTTTCATAATAAATTGTAATTTAGATTGATACTTCGTAGAGATAGTGAAGTGCAAGTAACCCATTGAGTGCATAAAATTAGTAGAATTTTTTATTAGTAGAATTCTAAGAAGTCGTACAAAAAGCAGTAAAATTGCGCTGTCGGTTTTACTGTTAAGTTATTGTATGTAATGGAGGAACAAGAAGATTCCTGACGATATTTTTCGGCTTGTCTCAGGAGACGATAAAAAAAAAGATTAAAAAATATCACAAAGACGGTCTCTAAAGTATAATGACTCCAGAGCCGTAAAGCTATTTAATAGTAATTGACCGCTGTCAATGTCAAAGTGAAATATGTGAACTTATTGTTGTAAAAAAAAATTACAAAATGGCTCTTGGTTGGTGAAATGCCTGGTGATTGTTTGACCAAAACAAAATGTTCGTATTGTACATGTGAATTTTTTTTAAGAACTGAGTAGAAAATCGAATAATCTGTACCATCAGCCACATTAGCAGTATGACTAGTTTAATTGAAAAAATAGAAAAACTGATTAAAAGAGAGAAAACTACACCCGATAGGAAGCAAAAAGATGACGCTACAAAGTCTTCCAGTGAAATTCTTTCGGAATTATTTAGTGCTTTTAATGCGGACCCACCGAAAATCGAAGAAGTAGCCACGAAAAAGTCAAAGAAGAGTAAAAAGAAGCACAAGAAGGAAAAGAAAAAACGCAGTCGTAGCAGTAGTTCTAGCAGCGCTTCCGAGGACAGCGATTACACTCATAAAAGGAAGAAAAGAAAAAAGAGTAAGCCAAAGAAACGCAAAGAGCGTTCGCCTTCTACACCTCGCTCAAGGACTCCGGTACGGATAAAACAAGAACCAGAATCTATTAAGGTTAAAAATGAAAATACAATTAAAAAAGAAGATAAACGTAAAGAACCCGATTCAAAGGAACCACGAATTAAGCAAGAATTTAAAAAGCAAATTTTTATTAAATCTGAGACTCCTGAGAGAGATAAAAATATTATTGAAACAAGCCTCATTCCTATGCCTGAGTCGCCTATGGAAAAGTTAGACCCTAATGATTTAAGAGTGAAATTAGAAAATAAAAAAAATGAAAATGCTGAATGTGATAAGACAAAAGGGAAAATTCAAATCAAGAACTTGAAGTTCAGTACCGTGTTCGAGGAAACCGTAAAGCAAGCTGAGGAAGAAGCTAGAAAGAAGGCAGAAAAATATGAAGATGGAGAATATACTGACTCATCTAGCGGGTCCGTCAAGGAAGTTGTGCCTAACTCACAATTCCCAAAGACATCAGATCCTGGAGGTATACTGAAAATACAGGCTGCTGCAGAAAGTAAATTGTAAGTAAAATTGTGATTAATGATTATACATTACTACTTTCAATTAGGTTCAACTAATGTTTTCTCCTATGAAAGTTCATTCAAATTTAACTTGATTTTCTAGTGAATGTCTATTTTTAACCGATTTCAAAAAAAGGAGGAGGTTCTTAATTCGACTGAATGTTTTTTTTGTATGCATCTTCAATACTTTGCGAATTGTGAACTGATTTTCTAAATTATTTTTTATTTGAAAGGGTATGAATGCAAGGTGGTCCCACATTCACGAAGTCAGGATCTGATGATAGGATCCCAGGGAAATCAAGGGAAACCCTTAAATGGTCAAATTCTATTTTTTATTTGAAAGAGTATGATTGCGAGGTGGTTCCACATTCACCAAGTCAGGGTCTGATGACGGGATCCTAGAAAAATCGAATCCCAGAAAATCGATAGTTTCTAGGTTTTTTGAAGTCAGTTTTTATTTATTCTTTTTAAAAATCTTTATCATATGGATTGTTGTTGCTGCAAGATATAACATTATCTATATTATCGGTATTATAAACAAATAGGTCATTCCATAGTAACAGTTGGGACATTTTGATACAGTTTCTGACATATTTATACATAATGTTATATAAATAATGTTTGCAAGAGATTGTCGTTAATTAAATATGTATTTTTATCACTAATGAAAGATTTTTCAATGTGGCTAATAAAATTATACATTTTCTACCATTTTCCATACTTTTGTGTGACAGTCGCAACACAAAAGTATGTAAATAATATCCCCTGGTGTTACAGGCGTTCATAGGCTACGGTAACTGCTTTCCATCAGGCGGGCCGTATGCTTGTTTGCCACTTTAGTTGTATAAAAATATAAAAAAATAAAAAAAAACACAAATATATGTATCCAGATGATTAGTGATGTTATTTGAAATAAAGAAAAGACCTTTTACTCAATACTAGATTTATTTCTTATTATTCTCATCTGAGTTACACGTACACATACTTGAAAAAACGAACAACGGTAAGGGAAGTAATACCAACATACATGACATATTCAACGTACACTCATACATTCATTCTTTGCATTGCAGCCAACCTACATTACATAAAACATTGCCATATTAACAACACCCCTTCTCAATGTTTATATGTAATTCTAAAATTATATCAAATGGTTAAACACATTACTGACAATATGTGTCTTACTTTTAGTTCATAATCTTACATTACACTGTGTTAGAAACTTAATTAACAATTCCTTACTTAATGACTTTGTTAGCATGTCTGCCAATTGTTCAGAAGTACTTATGTACTGAATATCAATTTTATTATTCTTAATTAAATCTTTAATAAAATGATATCTAATATCAACATGTTTAAGACGTTTAACTGAGAGCCAGTCCACACGGCGCGTTGCGTTGCGTTGCGTCGTCGCAACGCAAATATTTTGACGCATAGCCGGCCACACGGGCGCTGCAGCGTTACTATGACGCTCCGTCGGCGCAGCGGCGACGCACAGTTGCGGCAAGTATTTTGAAAAAAATTCGCAGTCAGTCTATAGCAAATCATGGATCGGAAAAGACGTCTAGCATTGCTCCTATTACTACGTCACCGCCGAAATCGACGCAAGATCACAAGACGGTACTGGATCAGTCCTTTAATTTCATTAAGAAATCGTGATGGACAGTTTTTTTTTTTAGAATATCGGGAGTTGCTATTAGACGAAAAGAAGTTTTATAATTTTTTTAGAATGAGTGTATCCAGCTTCGAATGTTTATTGAAGTCCTTAGAACCACACATACGAAAAAACTATACTAATATGAGGAATCCAGTGGAACCAGTAGAAATGCTGGGAATCACTTTAAGGTAACTATATAAATATATTTAAGTAATAAAAATATAACAGTTTTTTTGGTTTGTTTAATTAGTAATCAACTCACAAATAATCAGCAATTGTCATAATTTTAAATTTAGACATTATTTAAGAGAGATATCATCCAGTAATTACAAATTAGAAAAATCGTATTCAGTTTCTTCACTTGCTTGAGATGTTTCTGGAGATGTAATTGAATTATTATAATCAGAAATGTATGTACTTTGAAAATTTGCTGTTTGATACCCATATGGTGGTTGGTGAGACGTTGATGGGCCACTCACATATGATGATGTTTGTCCATATCGCATTTCATCTATAATTTGTATAACTTTACTTTGGAAACGGAGAGTTTCTCGGTCGGAAAATTCTTGAATAGATGGCAATATAGCTCTGAAAAAGGACATATGGCGATTTTCCGGCTCCTTGAGAAGTTTTAGTCCTTCTCTTTCAAACTCATCCATTTGCATTGCCCTTTTGCGCGCGACTGGAACATAGCGCGGAGTGTTGTCTGTGGTAATGTCATCATTTGTAGACGTAGATTCATTGTTGATTTCTCTAGGCGAGTCTAAGCTAGATTCGGTGGCATTTTGTTCCACTTTTCTCAAAAAAAGGAGTTGATTGTATAAATGATACTTCTTCAGTTTCGTAGCGCCCGAGCCCGATTTTGATACTTCTTTTAATTTTTTTGAATATCTGAAGTAATTATCTTTTACACTTCTCCATTTTTTTATTAAATCATTACCTGCAAAACCAATAGTAAACATGATTTAATAATTTATACATAGTGAATTTCTCGATAAAATTTAATGACATATTCAGATATCATTAACAAACACTATGTGACCGACTCTGGAATCGTGAAAATATAACAGCTGTTACATACAAAAAGCAATACCTACTGAATCAAAATGTATGCAACAGCTGCTATTTTTTTCGCGATTCCAGAATTAATTGGTTACATAGAGAAAGTTATTTGCTATCGATGTCTGAATATGTCAGTATTTTTTTTCGGGTATCTATCTATCTCATAAATGCATATTATAATAATTATTTTCTTTTCAGATACCTAGGAAGTGGAAATTCAATAACTGATTTACATTTCAAATTCAAACGGGGAAAATCTACTATTGCATATATAATACAAAGAGTTTGTCGTGCTATATGGACCAATCTTCTTCGAGACAACATCCCTGAACTGACAACTGAAAGTTTCCAAACAATAGCGAGGGGTTTTGATGTAAAGGCAAATTTTCCTCAATGTGTTGGTGCCATCGACGGCAAACATATCCGCGTGTGTAATCCTGCAAATAGTGGCTCACTTTTTTTTAATTATAAAGCCTTTTTTTCGATTGTGTTGCTAGCTATTGTGGATTCAAATTACAAATTCGTATTTGTCGACATCGGTGCATACGGAAAAGAATGCGATTCAACCATATTACAAAATTCTAAACTGTACGAGCTAATGATTAACAACAACTTACCACTACCTCAACCCCAGCCACTCTCTGGTAGCAATATACCAACCCCGTATGTATTTGTGGGTGACGAAGCTTTTGGACTGAGCAAACATATTATGCGTCCATATGGCGGTCAAAATCTCGACTTACAACAAAAGGTTTTCAATTACCGTCTAAGCAGAGCCAGAAGATATGTCGAATGCGCTTTTGGGATTATGGCCAACAAATGGCGCATTTTTCACAGACCGATAGACGTGTCCTATGACTTCGCTACTGACATTATAAAAGCATGTTGTGTATTACACAATTTTGTCGCTGATCGAGATGGTTTTAGACAAAGAGATAAATTTGCTATAAGTGTTGATGAATTTCTCCCAATACAACCCGTACATGAAGAACAGACAGCACCGAATGTCATAAGACAGCAATATGCGACCTATTTTATGACTAGAGGAACTCTGCCTTGGCAGCTAAATAAGGTATAATTGTATTATGAGGGTTTTCAAGATTTTCTTGCACCGCCAATTCCGCGATCAGTAAAAAAATAATATTTTATACCTACTCAGCGTAGTCTAGGTTAGTTTTGAGCTAAGTAATAAAATAGTACTCACGCTAATCTAAATTCCCTAAGTTTTAAAATTTTAGAGTGTCGAGATATTAATTTTGTACTGATCGCGGAATTGGCGGTGCAAGAAAATCTTGAAAGCCCTCTTAAATAAAAAAAACATAAATATCTGTACTGTGAACTCACCAACTTTGTTTTTTCGTTCAGCTGTGAAATTCTCATAATCAGGAAATAAAACTTTTGATATGTCTTCCCAGGCTTTTGTTTTTAAATTTTTATTTTTAAAATCTACGTTTGACTTGTCCCATATAATTTCCCTTTCCTGTATCAATGTAATCAAGTAATCTATGTCAATTTCTTCAATGGTATTCATTTTACCCTGCAAATAAAACTAATTACCCTGCAAATAAAACTAAATACAAAAACGTAAACGTAAAACGAAATGAACTTCCGTGTATCCTCCCTGTCAACGCACAAACAACTGAGCGCTGACGCTCCGACGTCGCACGAGTACACCCCCTCCCGCTTCGTCTCGGGGGCTGCTGTCCGTCATGTGTGCGTTGCGACGACGCAGCGCGCCGTGTGAACACCTTGGTTATTTGTATGTAAAACAACGCAGTGGTAGCGCTGCGTCGACGCAACGCTGACGCAACGCGCCGTGTGGACTGGCTCTGAGTCTGTGCTTGCATTCAAAATAGCAGACTGATTGTCACAGTACAACTTAACTGGGCTAACATTTTGGAAATCAAAATCTTGTAACAAATTAACAAGCCAGCACGCTTCACTTGCTGCCACACTCATAGAAACATATTCTGCTTCAGTAGAGGACAAACTTACAGAAGATTGTTTCTTTGAGCACCACACAATCAAACAATTTGAAAAACTAAACAAATAGCCAGATGTAGACTTTCTGTCCCTCTGATCACCTCCCCAATCAGCATCACAATAGCCTTGCAACATAGTATCATTACACTTATAAACTATTTTATAATCTAAAGTATGCTTCACATAACGCAATACTCTCTTAAGTGTACTTAGCAACACACTATTAGCACATTTCTGATATCTACTCAATAAGGATACTGGAAAGCATAGGTCTGGCCTAGTGCCTGAGACAGCATACATCAGGCAGCCAATAATTTGTCTACAAATTCCTTCAATATCTTTACAGCAATCGGTATCAGAAACAAATGCCTTAGTATTAAAATTTATGTCTAGGGGCGTTGACATAGGTTTGCAATTTTCCATATTAAACTTTTTAAGTACATTTTCTAAGTAATTTCTTTGTGATAATATAGTTGTGCCATTTTCAAAATTTTGTTTCACATTTATTCCTAAAAAGTCTGAAATTAGTCCTAAATCTTTCATCTTAAATTCTTTACTTAAAATTATTTTCAGCTTTGTGACTTCATTTTCATTTGTTCCAAAAATTAACAAATCATCTACATATATTAATACAAATATTTTATCTGTACCACTATACTTTTTATACAGACATGAATCACATTTTGACCTTATAAAGCCTTCTCGAGTTATTACTGAATTAAATTTTATATTCCAGGACTTAGGCGAACTTTTCAATCCATACAATGACTTATTTAATTTTACTATATTATTATCTCCTGAATAAGCCCCTTCTGGTAAACTTATATAAACATTTTCTTTAATATCACCATACAGGAAAGCCCCTGTGACATCCATCTGATAAATAGGCAAATTATATTTAGTTGCAATTACTACAAATAATCTAAAGGTTGCTAACTTCGCAACTGGGGCATAAATATCACTTAAATGAAATATATCCTGTTGCTCGAAACCCCTAGCGACAAGCCTAGCCTTATACTGTTTGACATTATTAACATTTTTAATCTTAAAAACCCATTTGCTACTCACAGTTTTTGCATTTACAGGTAAATCACAAAAGTTCCATGTGTTATTGTCTTTCAGAGTCTGAAGTTCACTAGTAATAGCTGCACTCCACTTACCGGAATCACTTCTGCTCATGGCATCACTATATGTAACGGGCTCACACTCACTTTTGTCCAGCTGTACATTATTGCACTTGTAGAAAGATGTATGTTTACGTTCACCCTTACTCCTTTCCTCTCTGGACGGACTGCTTCCTTCTAATAACCGTTCTTCTTCACTACATGGCAAGTAGTCACTGTCACTTTCTGATTTATCTTCCAGGGTACTGTTAGTAAGGGTTGTCTCTTCGGGTTCATGAGTAGCTATCTCATCAATATTTGTCTCAGGACTACTCTCTTGCACTGTCTCCTCTTCAAGATTTAATGACATCACAGTTTGACCTTCACCTCCGTTCATTTGAGGTTTTTCCTTCTCATTTTCCTGTAAGAAAACAATATCCCTTTTTGTCTCAACTGTATTCTTCTGAGCGTAGTAAATACGGTATCCTTTCACATCCTCCTCATACCCGACCATCAAGCCCTTCTCTCCCTTCTTATCCCATTTCCTCCTTCTTTCCTTTGGAATGTGTACATATACTTCTGTACCAAATGCTCGTAACCTATGAATATCATATGTTTTCCCAGTCCTTACCTCAAATGGAGATCTTCCATCTTCATGGCTCTTACCAGTTCTGTTTAACACGAACACTGCTGTATTTATAGCTTCAGCCCATAGTTTCTTTGGTAGATTTCTCTCATGAATCATAGTCCTTGCTGCTTCGACCAATGTTCTATTATCTCTTTCAGCCTTCCCATTTTGTTCGGGAGTGTATGGCACCGTAGTTTGGTGTGTTATTCCACGTCTTGTAAATATTTCCTTCACTTCTCTGTTCACAAACTCAAGGCCATTATCACTCCTGAATATCTTCACTTTGTTTCCAGTGATATTCTCAGCCCTATTTATGAAATCCTCAATGACATTTTTGATCTTATCTTTCGTTTTCACAAATTGCACAGTTCTGAAGTTCGAATAATCATCTTTCAGCACAACAAAGTACCTCGACCCACCAACTGACGGTTCTTCCATGGGACCGCAGGTATCAACATGAATTAGCTCACATGTCTTAGTACTCTTATATTCACTTGTACTGAACGGCAATCTATGTATTTTTCCAACCAAACAACTCTCACATACCGGCTTTGATGTTTGTATAACCTCAACGTTGTTTTTCCGTAAGATATCTTTTACGTAGCTGAAGTTTTGATGCGCCAATCTTCTGTGCCACTCATTCAGGTCATTCGGCACTAATTTTGCAGTACTCGCAATCTCACAATTACTATTATATCGTAAATCCAAATAATAAGAGCTTCCAATTCTTTTCGCCAGCGCACAAATTTTGTTCGACTTATAAAATTTGCATGAACTGTCATCTGTCATCATGACATAACCTCTATGTGTGGCGCTATTGACCGAAAACAAATTCGTTCTTAGTTCAGGAACGAACAACACGTTGTCTATCACTGTGTCAATCCATTCATTTCCGTTCGATACTTGAACTGCCAACTGACCGCAACCAAGCGCGTTAATCACTGCGCCATTACCTACAATTACAGGTTTTGGCGAAGTATATGAGAACGATGTAAACAATGTACGATCCCGGCACATGTGTTCACTCGCACCAGTATCCACTAGCCATCTCGATTTTTGCAGTTTATGCGACGAATTAGACACCACGAACGCGTTACTGTTCGTTTTATTTTCAGTTCTTAACATTCTTTGTTTCCGAAAACGACACTGGGACTTGAAGTGTCCGAACTTCCCACAATAGAAACAGTTATTATTATTGTTCATGTTCCCTTCACTGTTACTTTTATTACTTTTACATTCAGCTTGATAATGTCCATTCTTACCACATTTGAAACATTTTAGGGGCTTTTTATTTTTCACAAAGAACGCAGATGAAGTTTGCTGCGAATCTTCATTCTTTCCTTTTACCCTCTCTTCTTCAATCAGTAATCTGGCCACCAAGTTTTCATATGTTTGCTTATCGAGGTGCAGATTCCCAAGCCGAAACGAAATGTTTATATTCGTCTGGTAATGACATCAATACTTTCGTGATTACAAATTTATTTGAGATTTCTTCACCCATCTGTTTCAATTGGTTTTGCATTTCTTGTACCTTGGATAAGAAAACGGACATATCTGTGCCTTTTTCGAACTTATATTGAAAGAATCTTTGTTGCATTATATGCACGCTCGTCTCAGTTTTCTGTTCATATACACTCTGAAGTTTTCGCCACATCTCGGCAGAACTCGTACATGTAATAATATGTAACATTGCCTCTTCCGACATCCGTGTAACCAGTAACGTTTGCGCTTTGGCATCTTTAGCTTCCCATGCTGGTATCTCACTGGCAACTTCGGGCTTTACCTTTCTTCCCTCCACAATGTTCAACCAGCCATTGCTCCTCAACAGCACTGTTGTCTGGAATTTCCATATATTCCAATTTCTGGCCCCTTCCAACTTGATCACATTGACATTGTTGTTGTTACTGCCCTCCATTCCGACCTTGTCCTCTCCCAAATCAGAACAAGTACTCCTCGACGATGTCTTGCAGTGCCTGAGCACCACGCGGCAAACTGTAGTGGGATAACCTCACTTTTCCTTCTCGTCGATTTTGCTGCCGTAACTAACGCCAGTCAACTACAAACAGGTATAGTTGTCTGGGCCCATAACCTGATGTTATTTGAAATAAAGAAAAGACCTTTTACTCAATACTAGATTTATTTCTTATTATTCTCATCTGAGTTACAAGTACACGTACTTGAAAAAACGAACAACGGTAAGGGAAGTAATACCAACATACATGACATATTCAACGTACACTCATACATTCATTCTTTGCATTGCAGCCAACCTACATTACATAAAACATTGCCATATTAACAACAATTAGTATAGATTACATTGAAATTCAGTCTAACAAATAATCTTAAAAAGTGGTTTTTATATATGAGAAGCAGGAGAGATTGATAGATAGATGATAGATTTGATGTATTTTGCAAATTATTTTTTCACTATTGCGATTACCAATGGCCCAGATATTCATGATCATTATTGTGTCGTTATATTATTATGTTTATTTCACATGTTCATAACAGTGAACCTATATACAGAATTTAGTTTACAATATTTTAGAGCAGAAATGTAAATGAAGAATATTAATGTCAAGGCAGCAATATCCAATTAGACAAATTCTGCAGAATACAAAAAAATTATATGTTCTGGAAAATTGCTTGGCTTCAAATGAATTCTCAATTATTTTATCTATGTTGATTTGGCTAGGATATGTACATTTTAGATATAAATATTTTATTTGTCAACAATCTATGCCAATAACTAATAAATCTATACTAATAAAGTGCCTTTTACAAATATTTTTTTACTATTAGTGGATATTGCAGGTTGATTTTATATGACTTTTTTAAGTAGGTTTGATATAAAATTTGCTAGTGTTCAAAATATATAATAGTTAAAAAGGAAAAAAAATATCACAACTAAGAGCATTTCAATGTTTGTACCATTCTTATGCTGTACAGTCAACAAATTTCACGGTTGACCCTTTAACTCACATGTTCACTTTTTTCATCATTCATTATGTTCACTATGTTCATCATGTTCACTAGTTAACCCAACCCCCTTTTTTCTTGACCAATTACAAAAGATCTTTTTGCCAAAGTTTTTATGACGTAAATCTTTCGTTACAACAAAAAAATGACCATCTGTTGTCAATTGCATTTCATTATGCAGTAGTATTCGCATCACAACCTTGCTTGTGACAGCATCATTTGTTTCGAGACAAAACAACTGTAACTCTTATCATGTACATAATATAAGAGTTACAATGGCATGTGACTGTCAAGCATGATTTGCTATTAGCTGTATTGTATATGTATAATTTTGGCACAACACACCATTACAGTTATACACTGACTTCCATACCGCTTTTTAATTTATTTAATTTATCGTTAATTTTCAGCAATATGTTATTATTTAGTTGGCACGAAATCATAACCTATTTCGTGTATAACATTTTGTGAAATAATCCATTGACTGGGGGAGCCAGGAGCCCATAATACAGGTCTACCTAGTTTAGCTCCTGTTTCCCCGCATATAAAAAAAAATAGTAATGATTATACCTAGTATCCGAGATCTGATGAGCTCGGTGGTCAAATGGTTAGCAATGGCCACTTTGTATATACTTTATTGCAAAATGCTACATTTTGCAATAAAGTATATACAAAGTTGGATTTTTAATTTCTGTCAAGGTCTGAAGAAGAGAAACCTGTGTCCAAGAAGAGTAAGCATTCGGAGAGTTCTCACAAGTCATCATCAAAGAGTGATCACAGTAAATCTCATAAAAGGTAAGGTTAATTCAAAAAGGAACCCTTAAAATATTTCATAAGTCCCACAAAATTTAGTTGCTTATGCATATCAGCCTGTTTGGGCAATGTACAATCTTGTAGAGCTTCATCTTAAATTTGTATTTAACCCAAATTATTTAACCTTTCTGATCATATACCACTTTTCCACGTATGCGTTAATAGGTTAACTACACGTCTTTTGTGTTTTACTGTAATTGCTATATAATATAGCTCGACGACGTCATTGCTCTTGTCGTTCTAATCAATCACGCAAGTTAGGAAACGTCGACCGTAGCCTGTCTATGGATGGGTTTATATAACTCAAACTCCTCCGTTTTCGGAGGGCACGTTAAGCCGTCGTCGGTACCGACTTTTGTCATTAGGTGATAGTAGTTAAGCCAAGTTAGTGGTCTTCGGACGGCTTCAAAACAATGGCCTCCGCCAAACCGGATATGAGCAGCGTGGTGGTGTATGCTTTAAACTCCCTTCGATTTAGAGGACACCCGTATCCCAGCAGTGGGATGAATATGGGTTGATGCAGGTATGTAATCAACTATTGCTCAGATATTTTTTCCATATGTTTCATTCACCAGATCGAGAAGCAAATCAAAAAGGTCGAGGTCCCGCTCTACATCAAAACGACATGTTCGCTCCAGCTCAAAATCTAGACGTAGGAGTCGATCGCGACATAGGTCGAGGTCACGCCGGAGGTCCACATCTCGGCTGCGAGTTAGATCTCGTCATTCACCACGTCACCGCGGTCGTAGATCCAGGTATATATAATTATTAAACCAAGCCAACTTGGCCTGGGCTGTTTCTGAAATTAGCCACTTGATTGTCAATGTCAAAACTCTTTATTGCATAGATTGGGCCATTATGACATGCATAATTTGACTTTATATTTGACCTCACTTCAATATGCCCAATAGCCCATGCATCATAAAAAGTTAGCAGCCCTTTCAAACTGCTGCAGGCTTTCGGGAGCTATGCCGGAGATAAACCAAGCTAAGGTGATACCATTACAAGGCGCCTGCGTGTGGTCAGGTCGCGTAGCGAGAGTTAGGTGAACGCAGTATCCGCATAGATAGATGCATTTCAATGTGCGCAAGTGAGATGGAAACCACTATCTATCTCACTCGTACACATTAATAGACCTATCTTTGAGTACTGCATTCGCCTCAACTCTGGTACCCTATCCCGACTACTCCATACAGATGTCGCGTCATTAATCAGTACATAAACAATGACGTCAGTGCAGAGATTTCCTGAGAGTGTATGCGTGTTGCGTCAAACAAACTTTTCCAGTTTTCGTTTCAGAGGCAATAAGAGGTCAATACGACAAAGCGGCATAGAATATTCATTCTAGTACTATTTAGTCCGGTCAATTTAGACAATTGAAATAACAAAAATTCCGACAGAGCTGAATTTTCGTAGAGACCTTCAGTTTACCATTACAAATGAAGTGCCAAAATTCCCCATCGATCCCATGTGTGCTAAGAAATTTATTCGGGGTCAAAGGTCAAATTTTTTGGTTATTTGCATTTTTTTCGAAAATGGTCAGTTTTATCGAAAAAGTACCTGAGACAAATTTGTAGATCTTAAAATTCTTTATAAAAATGGTCCTTATGATTTTTTCTCTACGACCAACCATTTCCCAGATATTGCGCTTGTAAGAATTATGATCTAAATAATAAGCACACATATGCCACGTAATACATATTCAGGCACTTAAGCAAGCAAAAATGCCTACTTGTGTCTCTTTTATGTATACACTATACTATTCTAAGAAAATATACTCTCAAAAGACAGCCAGTATACCAACCAGTACCCCTAACAGAATAATCCCCTCTACTCGTATGGCTTTGAATAACATCTGGCTATTCTATTGTCCGTGTGGTGTCGTTCACATACCTGCTTCTTTTGTGTTAAAGGTACAGTTCGAGTGAATAAAACGTAATTCTTACAATCTCAATATCTGGGAAATGGTTGGTATTAGAGAAAAAATCATAAGGACCATTTTTATAAATAATTTTAAGATCTACAAATTGGTCTCTGGTACTTTTTCGATAAAACTGACCGTTTTCGAGAAAAATCCAAAAAAACCTAAAATTTTGACCCCGGATAAGTTTCTTAGCACACATGGGATCGATGGGGACTTTTGGCACTTAATTTGTAATGGTAAACTGAAGGTCTCTACAAAAATTTGGCTCTCTCGGAATTTTTGTTATTTGATCACTATTTTTATGTCTAAATTGACTGAACTATATTTTACTTATCTACAATAAATTTGGGAGAAAAAAAATACTACATTGATTAATTAATTTAAAGGCTTTGATAGCCAAAAAGTTTTTTTTTTAATTATAAATAATTACATTAGTGTATTCATCTATGCGAGAGACGGGTATCTGTACTAGGAGTACCTGTATGTTATATTACCAGCCTTTCCACTTCGACCCAGGAAGATTAAATAAATTATATAATGATTCTGGTAAAACGAATCCTAAAGAACATTTTTCAAATGTTTTTCGATATTCTTGGGACGATTTCGAAGAAACTTTTTTTTTAATTATAACCTGCCTTTTATAGGCAGTTTCAAGCAACAGGTTTAGCAGGTTAAGAATATTAATTAAAACAGCTTTCCTAATAGATCCCCCACAGGCGTCAAGTTAGCAGACAGTGAAAAGAAACGTCTCCTAGAAGTAGCTCGACGGAATGCTATCAATATGCTCAAGAACGGCGCGGTGCCGGCTGGCGCTGCGGCCTTACCACCGCACACTCGAAACCAAGTTATGGCGGCCATACAATCTGGTGGTAAGTAACATGTTAAAACATAGATATATATAGACAAACCCTGGCCACTCCATACAAATATTGCGTCGTTTATTACTACATGAACAATGGCGTCTATGCAGAGCGTGAATGAGTGTGTGTATGCGGCGCCAACATATCGTATGTTCCAGATCCGTCTCAGAAGGGAGGTGAGGTCTATACGAGAGAATGACAGGGAGCGGTCATACTGTACGTACTACTATTACTTATACTGTGCCATAGACTTAGAATTCTTCGCTACGCTTCAGAAAACTGGCGATGTAAAAGAGAAAAGAAAGTAGTACACGTATGTTAGAGCAAGATAGTAAATAAAACTATTTTTTTTCCGCCTTTAGAAGCCACTTTTGTCATTTTAAAAATCCCGCTTATTTATTTTCATTTCATTATTTGTAACTTTTAAACGGAATGTCAGTGATAAATTGTGTTTAAACAAAAGTAATCTCTCATAGAGTTATGTGCCTTGCCTAGTTATATGTTATTTGATTTGAAATTTTGAAAATAATGCATTTTTACGTAAGTAAGTAACCTTTTGTTATGATTTATAATTACGCAACATTGTGTAAAAACAACTAAACAAGTGAAATGTACATTTCACAATGTTACACAATTATAAAAAAAAAAAGGTTTTATACGTAAATTGATGCGAAAACTTACTATTTCAATACAACTAATACTCTGTAAGAACATACAATAAAATAATAACAAATACCTGAATTTCTGTATAAATCTCCCCACATTTTCGTGTAAAACTAAGCATGTGCTCACATGTACACACACTAATGCACTTCATTTTGGATATCAATTTGTTCTCTCGATTGTCATTCTTTACTATTCTACATCTATGAGTTAAAAATAGCAGTTCTTTTTAAAGTCAGGCGCCCTACCGCCGTAGCCGAAGCAGATTACCATCGGAATTTTTGATTGCGAATATCAAGCTTTAGCTTAGATTTGTGGTAATTGTGTTTAGCTTAGCTAGTAGAAATGCTGGAGCTCTACCAATTGAGCTGAAGATGTTTGACAATAACTAAACAGAAGACCTATTTTTCGAATCAAAATATTCGATGGTAATCGGTTTCAGCTTCAGTAGTAGGGCTCCAGGGGCCGCCGAAGCTGTAGCCGATTACCATTGGAATTTTTGAACGCTTCTTGCATTGTTAGTACTTTAGTAGCTCTCTGGTGAACTCATTCTCTGGCAGAAACACAATCTTAATAGAATTTGAATTTTACTAGCTTCCACCCGCTGCTTCGCCCGCGTTTACTTTTTTCTTTTAATAAAAAACGTATGTCCTTCCTAATGCTTTTGAGAATATGTGTACAAAGTTTCATGATGATCGGTTGAGTAGTTTCGGCGTGAAAACTAACGAACAAACTCACATTCACATTTATAATATTAAGTAGGGATTTGCCTATGGTCTTCTGCAAAATACTTTCCCAATTAGGCCAATTATTCTGTGATTAGGCTATCCAAATAGAGTGTAAACATCCCACAAACATATTTAAAGCAAGAAATAAAAACGAATAATAAATTCATACTTTTATACATTCAATTACCAGGTAAATCAGTTGATGAGTTGACGGACTTCTGCAAGCATCTCTCCAAGAAGGAAGCCCTGGGTGAATTATCTTCTGTCTCATCAAACGACGAGGATATGAGCGAGAATGAAGATACGCTTGCATTCCACCATCCTTTCCTTGTCAAAGAAAAAGCTCCTATTGTTATGAACATAAGGGTAAGTACTTCAATCATTTTTTGGGAGTAGGAGGCCCGCATGTTTATTTGGCAATGGGTGGAATATAAAAAATAATGATGGCGATATACAATAACCAAATAAATAAAACAATAATCAAATAAATACGAGAATAAATTATTATTTTTTAATGATTTCATACAGGTTGACTTGGTTTGAAAAGTTTTAGATAATATACCTTTTCAGGGAGGAGCACCACTCCCGATCAAATCCAGCATACTCCCGGTGGCTAACAAGGAGGAACTACGACTTCAGTTCCCCGTGTCTTCAGGGTCACAACATAGAGAGAAAGCGTCGGAATGGGTCCCTGTATCACCTAAAAAAGACATGGTAATTAACACGACATAGATTTATTTATTTATTCATGGAAAACCAACAGAATTAACAAGTCAAACTCCGTCCAAAGAGGTTACCGTCTAACACTATTGCTTCCATTATTGCTATAGATTTTGATTTTACTTTCTTATCGATCTATTCGATTTTACTGACTTTTTTTGAACTGCTTCAATTGCAGCTCTTAATGAGTGATACCATGTGTTAAATCACATTTAAGACAATAAAAACCTTTAACCATATATTATACATTTCTGATTATATAAAATTTAAAACTATACCAATAGTGCTAGGCGGTAGAGGTGCAGGTCTACTTCTATGAGCTACTGTAGGTTTATGCTTAGTTCTCTCTGGGCACAGAATGAATGATATGGGCGACTATTCTTGTTAACTGTTAATTGTCTATCTGATTACTTTTTCATTCAATGGAATTAAAAAACAGCCAGATAGTGACTCTATAAAGCCGGGTCCCCTGCGCCATGTTATCGTGTTTGCAAACACGATAACATTGTTAGCTAACCGAATAGGGGCGTGGCCTAACAGTTTTGTTTGCAAAAAAATAACATGTTTACCGAGACGAAATGAATGGTAACATCCTCGCGTTCACCTGCGGGGAAGGGAAGTAACGCATTTTGTGTTCGCGTGCACTATAGGAAGACGTAATTTTCGTTCAAAAATTATGTGTTGAATTGTGTGAAACAAAGCCAATAACAATAGGAGCAGCGGACGGGCGGTTTTGCTAACATGTTTTGCTAACTTGTTTTGATAACATGTTTTGCTAACTTGTTTTGAAAACATGTTTAATTGGCGCTGCGGACCCGCCTTAATAATTACGTTCGTTTTCTCTTTCTGATGCTATAAGGATGTGTAGACTACACATCGTTATAGCATCTACTCCTCAGAATTAATAGCAGAAGGATTTTGTAGATAGATCTTACTTAAAGTTAAAGATTCCAAAGCTTCATACAACTTTGGAATCTTTGACTTCAAGTAAGACTATTACAAAAAAAAACGATGTGTGCTTTGATCACACAACAAAAGTGAAAACTTCATATCTGGTTCCGTCTCGCTCGCTTCCTGCCGGCTTTACCCGAACGAGCTATACAGAACCGAGCGTGACGGCTTAATCTCATTCACTAGCAACAATAAAGTGCACAGGGCGCATAGAGAAATTTTCTGTTGAAACATCTTAAATTTCATTTTTTTTGTTATACTACGTCGGGTGGCAGACAAGCATACGGTCCACCTGATGTGAAGCGGTTACCGTAGCCATATTAACGCTCGCAACATAAAATATCGCTCGCCCGCTGCCAACGCAGCATCACCTTCATTTCTGGTGACCTCACTCACTCGCTGGAACACAACAACCCTCAAGGGAATTGTTATTTGGCTGCGGTATTCTGTGAGGTCTGTCCCTACCTCTCTTTTCGCCAGAGCTTCGTTTGTCAGTCAGCAGGGTGCACCGCGTGCAGGTGAAGTTGGCTTTGGTTCGAAGACGTTGATGAACCACTTACACCCCATAACATTATAGTTGGACCCTGTTATGCAGAATAGATCCAACCGACAAACTATGCCAAATTGAGAGATATGTATCGCTCGCTATGTAGCGAGAAACGTCAAATCGAGTTTTATATATACACAACAAATTGTAGCAGTTTGATGACATATGCTTCCCAAAACTTATACTGCGTGATATTTTTATGCCTATTAAATTAAGTAGCTTTAACTTTAAAGTGATAAAATGTCGTTTGGATGTTTTGTGCATAACAGCGTCCAGTTATACATTAGAATCAACAAATGGTACAGCCCAACGTACCTCTAAGCAAAGATCTGGTTATCTGGTTCGATACAAAAAATAATAATAATTTAATAATGAATGACAGAATGAAGGATAAATAAATATTTATTAATTGAACCTGTTCAATTAATGGCAATATGTTTTATTACAGCAAGTTGCTAAGCTGAATTCAAAACCATCAAAGTCAACAACCCCTACAAGTACTTCGGAAACTACAAAGTAAGTTATTTTAACATTATAACGCCGGTCTTACACAGCCGGATTCTGTCCCGGAATTCAGAAACTGAATTAAGGATCTTAATTCCGGACGCACGGAATTCCATACTATTCACCTATTTACCACACTCATGCTGATTTTTTCAGACCAGTCTGACAATATCCTATAAATTTATTCCAGAGCATGTGATGTTCCTCGCCGGCATGAATTACGCAACAAAAATAAATTACTTAAGGTTCCATCGAAATTGGCGTTGCATAGTACTGGACCCTACTCAATGTCCATAAAAAAATATATTAAACTACCGACGATCTTGAAACTTACTAAGAAGTTTAGTTGATTTTTTTTTTGACAATTTACACAGCGCCATCATGTCCCAAATTAAGCGCAAAGCTTGAGTTATGGGTATTACACAACTGATAAATATATATACTTAAATGCATTTTTTTTTATAAATACTTATAATACATAGAAAACACCCAGACCAAGACAAACAGACATATTCATGCACACAAATGTTTGTCTTGTGCGGGATCGAACCCGCGACGTCTGAATCAGAGTGGCCATTGCTAACCATTCGACCACCGAGCTCGTCAAATATAATACGTTTTAAGTTAGATCTTAAAACGTAGTGTCTGCGTTGGTGTTAATATGGCTACGGTAACCGCTTAACATCAGACGGGCCGTATGCTTATCTGCCACCCGACACGTAGTATAGTATAAAAATCCGATGCCCATTATTTATTCTGAAATAAATATTCCTGAACAAATTACACACCGCTATCTAGTCCCAAACTAAGCAAAGCTTGAATTATGTATGGGTCCTTCCTACGCAACTGATAAATATACATAGATACTTTTTTTTTTGTTAATATATGCATATAATACATAGAAAATACCCAGACCTTGACAAACAGACTTCTTCTTCTTCTTTTCCCCTTCCCACTTTATATGGGGTCGGCTCTCCTAATTCTTTTTCGCCAGGTTGTTCTGTCCTGGGTCGTCTGTGGGTGCAATTGTGCCTTGTTCATAATTCGAGCCATACTCGTCCACCACGTTGCCGGCGGGCGTCCTCTTCCGCGCCTTTTTTCAGGCAATTCTAACGCCTTGCGAACGACATGGTCATCATCTCTCCGCATCACATGTCCGAACCATCTCAGTCGGCTTTCTGTTAATTTTTCCGCAATAGGAGCCACCCCGAAACTTCCTCTCACATATTCGTTTCTAATTTTATCCAGTCTGGTCACTCCCCCCGACCATCTCAACATTTTCATCTCATTTGTATGGAGTCTTTGTTCATGCGTTTGTTTTACAGTCCAGCACTCAGACCCATAGAGCAAGGCGGGCCGCACAGCTGTTTTGTACACTTTGCCTTTCGTTCTAATAGGCATACGAGGATCACAAAGAACCCCTGTAAGGCTTCTCCATTTTTGCCAACCCACGCTTATTCTATGGGCGACATCAGTCTCCACGTTAGCATCCGGTGTTAATACCGATCCTAGATATTTAAATTGGCTGACTTTAGGTACCGGTGTTCCATCATCATAGTGAATTATCGATGGGCTATCGTTTATGCCGCTGTACCTACATTCCATATGTTTGGTTTTGGATCTGCTAACGCGTAGTCCGAACTTTTCTAGTGTTGTTACCCATTTGCATAAGATCTGCTGGAGCTGAGTCGGTGTGTTTGCAATAAGTGCGATGTCATCTGCATACAATAGACTCCATGGTAGTGGAGCTTGTATATCCCTGGTCAGATAGTCCATGACCAGATTGAACAGCCACGGACTCAAAGCCGATCCCTGGTGTACCCCCACCCTCACTTCAAAACTTTCGGTAAAACCCGCCGGACTCCTCACTTGCGTTTTGTTTTGATGGTACATATCTTTTACTATGTGAATGTAATCCTCGGGTAGGCTCTGAGCTCTCATTGCTTGCCAAACGAGTCTTCGGGGAACTCTGTCAAACGCCTTTTCCAGATCGATAAATATGAAATGCAGGTTCTCTTTATTCATACGGTGTTTTTCCATAAGTATTCGGACTGTCTGGATTGCGTCTGAAGCCGATTTCGCCGGAGTAAATCCAAATTGATTTGGGGTTATCCCAGAAAGCAGTTGAATACGCTGATTTGCAATCCGTTCCCAGATTTTAAGTGTATGGGAGGTTAGCTTTATGCCCCTATAGTTTTCGCACTGCGTAATGTCTCCTTTGTTCTTGAAGAATGGTATTAGATAGCTATGTCGCCACGAATTCGGTATTTTTCCTGTTGTTAATATGAGACAAAATAACTTTCGGAGCCATAGAGTTCCTAGCATGCCCAGAATTTGCCATATTTCAGCGGGAACCTCATCAGGGCCTACGGCCCTGTTGGTCTTCATTTGGGAGACTGCTTTTGATATCTCGTCCATGCTTATATTTTGGATAGGACCAAATGTCGGCGAAAGTGGTTTTAAATTTTCACTAGGGTTTTCTTCATTTAGGAGAGACTCGTAGAATTCATACCATCTTTTATTTATGTCTTGATTTGATGTTAGTAGCATGTTATCCTTGTCTTTTATAAATTTGTTTACTTTAATGTCTAATGTTGACCTGGATCTTTGTTTGGCAATTTTGAAAATATCTTTTTCTGATTTTGTGCTTTCCAATTTATTGTAAAGTAATTCACGTGACTTGGCCCTAGCTTGCGCTACAGTCCTCTTGGCAATTGATTTTGACTCTTTGTATTTACTGTGATCTTCCTCAGTACGTGATTTTTGCCACTTTTTGAAATTTACTTTCTTTAGTTTTAATTTGTCTTTGACAGTATCATTCCACCAAGACGGGTCTTTTCCAGTACTTACTCCGCCCTTGGATACTCCTAAAATAAGTGTGGCTTTCGCTTTGCAGAAGTCCTCAAACCCTTGCCACATTGAATTTGAATCAGTGTGATCATTTTTAACATCTTTTGATAGATAATTTCGAATCTCGTCCAGAAATGCGTCTCCCTTCTGACTTTGTAATTGCTTCCACTTGATTCTGGGTGTCTTATCAACTACAGTTTGGATGGATTTAGGTAATCTAAATGTTGTTACCATAATTCGATGTTGTGAGGTTAAAGGTTCGCCAGGTATTACCTTACAATCTGAAAATTTACTCTTAAGTTTCCTGTCAGCCATAATATAATCTATTTGAGATGTCTTGCCCCCGCTTTTGTAAGTTATCAAATGCTCTGGTTTCTTCTTAAAACATGTGTTTACTAGTACGAGATCGTGTCGCACAGCAAATTCTAAAATGTTTGAACCCTCTTTATTTATAGTCCCGTATCCGAAACCCCCATGTGCTTCTGCACAAGTTGAAATTAAATTTCTTTCACCGACATGACCATTTAGGTCTCCGCAAATCAGCCTGCATTCATGAGTTGGTATGCTATGCGTGAGTTCATCAAGGTCCTCCCAGAAAGCCTCCTTTTCTTCCGGTGTACATCCAACTTGCGGAGCGTATGCAGTTATTATGTTCATAACGGGTTGTCCTTCGAAGGCCAGCTTTATAGACATGAGACGGTCTGTTCGTCGTTCAATGTTGATGATACGGTTTTTAAGATCTTTATCCAAGACGATGCCTACGCCGTTCTGTGTGTTACTAGAGCCGTGATAGACAAGCTGATACCCCAGTCCTAGGTCTCTGGATTTCGAACCCTTCCACTTGGTTTCCTGTATGCAGCAGATATTTATGCGCCTCCTGTTCAGGGTTTCTGCCAGTTCTTGTCCACGCCCAGTGAGGGTTCCCAGATTCCACGTCGCTATGCGTAGTTGTTGCGAATACTTGTTCTTGTCTGAAACGTCGCTTCTGGGGAACGCCCTAGTATTTTTAGCAGCATTCTTCGCAATCGAGGCACTTACGTCGCTTGAGGGGGACGCCCTAGTATGTTGGCTTCTTACTTTATTAGATGTGCTCATTTTGAATTAGGAGATGGGTAGTTTTGGCTATAATTTTTTTTACGATCGGTTGCCACCTGACATCAAGACTGTGGCCCTCCTTAGGGTCCGGGCGCCGCCGTTGACCTCTTTTGATTCATCCGCCGCCGCTCCTTCTGCGACGCCCCAGCCTAGGCGTGCAGCACTACTATGGCCTCAGCCCCAAATATGTCAAGGAAGCCCATAGCAGGGGTTTGTTATCGGAGTGTCCATCTCCGGCCTGTTGGTCCGCGGGAGGTATTTTATTTCCCTCCTACCCTTTGGAAGTAGAACTCCCAACGAGCGTTCCCCCATCCGCCACCTGGGGACGCGGTCTCTAGGGAATCAGGCTACCCCGAGACATCCTTGACAAACCTTGACAAACAGACATAAATAGTTTAACATAGTTTGATCCCTGATTCCTATTTTGCAATTCATATGTGTTCATACGAATTTTGTAGGTGCAGGAAGCTTTTAAAATATAAGTACTTCGTGTTTTCTTTTTTCAAACAATCCTAACGTAAAGTTATTTGTGCAGGCCAGCCCCCCTAGCATTGCCGGCACCTGTTCCCGCCCCCACAACACCTGCAACTGCACCTGCGTATATGAAGAGCTTCACGACAGGATCTCGTAAGTAACAATTCGATACTTATAGCATATCAAGGGGATCATGCCGTCGTGTCATGGGCTGGCATGATATCTTCCAAATAATCTATCTAATAGAGAAAATTCTCGTGTCACAATGTTAGTTACCATACTCCTCCGAAATGGCTTGACCGATTTTTATGAAATTTTATATGTATATTCAGTAGGTCTGAGAATAGGTTGTTATCTATTTTTTTCTACTAAATAATACTTGGAATAATTTATATAGCAAAACAACGTTTGCCGGGGCAGCTAGTATAATATATATATTTGTTTATATGAGAGGGGAGCAAACGAGCGTGTGGATCACCTGATGGAAAGCAATCACCGCCGCCCACGGAGATCAGAAACTTTAAGGGGTCGCTGCTCCATTGCCAGCCTTAACTCCTTCTATTCTTATTAACCTTTCACATGCCGAGATGCCGATATGGGTACAGCGAAAAAAAATACCCACTTGCCATGGGAGTAATGGTGGTGAATCCAAAATCATTAGGAATCTTATATACCAAAATGATTAGGAAAAAAGGCTACCAATAGCCGTCGTAATATCTATAAAAAATCTTTATTTATTCCATTTACATCATTTTGATATTTGGCGATCTACTACAGTACGCTTTTACACTTAAGACATTTTCTACCACGAACTGTGAAGTTGTGGAATCTCTTCCCTCAGGAGTATTCCCAAATAAATACGACATGGGGATCTTCAAGAATATTTCCCTTAAAAGGCTGGCAACAGTTCGGCGTACCCTTGGGTGTTGCTGATTTCTATGGGCGGTGGTGATTGCTTTCCATCAGGTCACCCACGTGCTCGCTTGCCCCCCTCTCATATAAAAAAAAATCCGCAGCAAATAAGGGCCTGCGTTATACGGAGCGCGGCACGCTCGGGAATATAATAATTATTGACTAGTCCTAAATATGCTGGACTATACCTAAAAGCCGCCGTCGAATTCAACTATAAGATATGTATATTACATTTCTTTTTATTTACAGAACTGACATCCGTGCCGGCCCTGCCTGCACCAGGACCTCAGGCATACCCACCAGGACTTGAACCACCTAAAATAGTCAGTAGCATACTTATTTATCACTCAGTTTCATTTCAACTCAAGTTGGCTTTTATCATATACAAGTTAAGCAATGTTAACTATTGCCTGTATTTAGATATTAGGCTTTTTTTTAAATTACGTACAAGGTGGCCCGCCTGACTGCGTGCAAATAAGATTTCTTACGGCTCAATTGTGAGCCACCTACACTTATTTTTTAAATGCCTACCTGTCGCTACCATACAAAAACAATCAAGGCAGTCGAGAATATCCTTTATATCGTTTGGTAATAAACAGGATGCACCACCTGTAAGTAAGATTGCTTACGGCTCAAATGTGAGCCACCTACAGTTAATTTTTAAATGCCTATCTGTCGCTACCATACAAAAGCAATCAAGGCATTCAAAAATATCCTTTATGGCTAATAGGCATCTGAACAAAGTTCTAAAATTATAAAAACTCTCTATCAGTAACGTGAAATACATAAAACTAGAACGATCTGCGATCTCAAAATTTTAATAACTTATGACCGACGTGTTTTATGGTCGATCAAAGTTTGGTGAGAAAGTCCATTTTAAAAGTTTGAAATTATTAAAAAAAATATTACCATTGTAGAAATAATAAAAAATACTATAACTTTTATTACGGCACTAGCTACATAAACGCAATATTTAACATAGCTATCGTACAAATTTCTGATTTAAGGGGCCAGATCGTGAAAACTGTGAAAAGAGTGTTACGATTTTTCATATTTAACCTATTTAGATATGATTGATATCAATGATAATTTGTATATATTACAATCAAAGACCAAAAATTATTGTATGATTATATTAAACTCTTAAAATCTAATAGTTGTTTTATAATAAAGGTCAACAAACGCACAAAATTGAGAAAAAATGCAAAAACATGCCTTCGTATTTTTCAGATTTAACCCAATAAATCAACACAAATTGATAAAAAGAAACACTTTTTGAACACTGAAGAAACCAATAAATATAACATATACTTTTTTTTGTACCTTTACAAACAAAGACTTCCTCTTTTAAAGCCCTAAAATCTAGATATGTTTTACGTAAATTCTCCATAGAAAAATGTATGAAAAATGACGCACATTCCGATATTACGAATTAGTACTCTGGGTCGCCGCTAATCGCCAGTGTGTTTTTATATGTCAAGGTGACACCACGCGCGTCGGATGCTCTAGCAAAATTACGTGTTGTGAATTTGTGTTTTTTGTGAAAAACTGTAAGTATAACTAATTTACCAATATAATGAATGTATATAAATCGTAAAAAATACAAAGAATGAATTACATACTTTGTTGAGTAGGTTATTTTATGAACCTTGTAAAATATGTATCAATTCAGGCTTAAAACATGATTTCAACATGCTATAGCCAATATCATAAACGTATCTAGTCGGTAATCGAGAGTTTTTTTCGCAGGACTGATTGAATTTGAATTTGCCAGGGAAAAGAAAGTTTAGTACGCATTATAAAAATATGAAAGCCAAAAGATCTCGGAAAAAATGTAAGTTCCTTCCTACTTATTTATTTATCTGCCTACTTTACTACGTCTTGTCCTAAATACCTACCTAGAAAAAAATTACGAGATTTCTGTGAAAGTGTCATGTAAAAATCCTAGTTTTATTTGTGTGCTTATCCTGTCTAAGTAGTAATAATAATATAATTTATTTTCATTTGAACAGGGTACATTACAAAGCTAATACAATACCTATGTCATATGATTTAGATCGCTTGATTCAGACATATACAATAGCATGTAAATATTGGTTTGTATTATAAGTAATAAAGTCAATTTCTACCTAGTATTCGTTTTCATGTTCATCATTATTGTCTAAATATCAGATTGTGGAAGTAGGTATGTTTCATAACAGGAATAGCACGGGCACGCGGCTTTGTCGACATACTTACCGCCAAAGAGACGCGACGCGCCTAGGGTCTGGTGTTGTACAAAAATTACAAAATAATTATAAAGTGGATAATAATGATGAATAATATTTCCAGTATTGAAAATAAAGAAAACCTTCAGGCCGAGACTCCAAGCAACACTGCTATGCTTAGACTACACACTATAGACGTAAGTTGTTATACGTAATTCTTGTAGACTTATTACATAAATAAACAAACTACCTTGGGGTGTAAGTGGTTCATCAAGATCTTTAAACCAAAGCCAAATTCACCTGCATGCGATACACCCTGCTGACTGACAAACGAAGCTCTGGCGAAAAGAGAGGTAGGGAGCGTAATTGTAAGCTACCCGACTGGGGAATGTACCTCCACCTCACAGAATACCGCAGCCAAATAACGGTTTCCTTGAGGGCTGTTGTCTTCCTGCGAGTGAGTGAGGTCACCAGAAAGGAAGGAGATGCTGCGATGGCAGCGGGGGTGGCGGGGGTGGCGGCGCGCGAGCGATATTTTATGTTGCGAGCGTTAATATGGCTACGGTAACCGCTTCAGATCAGGCGGGCCGTATGCTTGTCTGCTACCCGACGTAGTATAAAAAAAAAAAATACCTAGTTAGTGATGGACGAAGACAAAATCTCAGTAGGGTGAAGTCTTCTAGTATCGGCCTCCTCCTAATATCGGCCTTTGCGAGAAAATGGAATATAGGGTAAGTGCTCCATTGAATGAACCCTTAAGGGCATTCCAAACTTTGAAAATTACAGCCAGCTACTTATGAGATCCTAACCAAAAAATATTTTATTTTATTATGTTCACAATTTATTCATGATTGATACAGTATACATATTTTAGCAAAAATGCTGATAGTTATTGAGATAATCTGCATTTTATACAAATACTAGCGACCCGCCCCGGCTTCGCACGGGTGCAATGCTGATACTAAATGTACTACAGAAGGTCTTTGCGCTTTGTCCTATCCAGTCCTTCCCCAGTTATAGGCACACGCCGCCGGCTCCGCGGCCGGTACCGCCACAGCCGTTATGTCCCTGCATTTTAAATGTGTAATATCTTCTAAACTATTCATTTAAATTACATGCTGTGAAGGGCCATATTGATCTATATTAAATGCGCAATGTATTTAAGGTACTTAATTGGATAAGGATTAATTCTGTATTGCTTAAAATCGCTTCGTAAATAAGGCATTATTTCTTGTAAAAAGCAAAGGATAAAATAACGGTTATTGTGTGTTACCACTAAGAGATAGACATATACCATCGCGAACTTTTTTGTAGACCATTTTAAGGTGAACAATACTGTACTACATTATTTTGATCTATCTCGTTGGGTTCAGCCAGCGTTTGCAATGAGAGAGCAAAAAAATGTGTTTATTTACGACATCACATTAGAAACCTCTAAATTATCAGTGTTTTTCTACTATGTTATGCATATATTATACATATAAACTTTCCAGTTGAATCACTCTATCTATTAAAAAAAACCGCATCATAATCCGTTGCGTAGTTTCAAAGATTTAAGCATACAAAGGGACATAGGGACAGAGAAAGCGACTTTGTTTTATACTATGTAGTGATGGGGTATATTTGTATAAAATGCAGGTTATCTCAATAACTATCAGCATTGAACACACAAATCACCAGAGAATGAACAAAAAAATCCAGTGAATAAACCTTTTGAAACCCATTGAATGAACTACCACTTTTATATATCAGTTCTATATATAAATTATTATGTAAGAATTTATTTCGGGTAATTGTTATTGTAAATATATATATTTTTTTATTATATTAAATAGACGATATGATTACTATTATAATTGCGTGTTACTTGATATTTTATAACCTAAAGAGAACTATCTAACATTTTTTTTTATACCACTAAGGTGGCAAACAAGCATACGGTCCGCCTGATGGAAAGCAGTTACCGCAGCCTATGGACGCCTGTAACACCGGAGGCATCACATGCGCGTTGCCGACCCTGTAAAAACCTCTTCAAGCCCTTTTTGAAGAACCCCATGCTGTAGTCTCCTGGGAAAACCTCAACAGGCAATTCATTCCACAGCTTGATAGTACGTGGAAGAAAACTTCTCTGGAACCGCACAGTACGTGACCATTTCGGTTCTAAAGTGTGAGGATGAATTCCCTGTCGATGGCGAGCGGTGCGACTGTAGAAGGAAGCCGTGGGCATCATGTCAAACAACTCCTCTGAACACACCCCATTGTACAAACGTTAGAACACACAAAGGGACGCAAAATCTCTTCTCTGACTTAAAGGTTCTAAACCGTCTGTCAGTTTGGGATCGTCAACAATCCTCACAGCACGCCTTTGAATCGAGTCACAGGGTGCAAGCTGGTATCTAGGCGCTCCCGCCCATAGATGGCAACAGTACTCCATATGCGGCCGAACTTGAGCTTTGTATAAGTCTTTGCCGCGGGTTGAAGTAATGTTTCGCCCTGTTGAGCACACCTAGTTTCTTCGATGCCAGCTTGACCTTCCCCTCCAGATGACATCGAAACTGGACGTCGCTGGAGATGTCAACTCCTAGAATACCAATACTATTGGCGATGGTGAGGGGTGTGTTTTCGAAGTGTGGAGCCACAGCAAATGGGGTTTTCTTAGCGGTGAACGCGCAGACTTGTGTCTTAGAGGGGTTAAATCGCACTAAGTTCTGTCGCCCCCAGTCGGACACTCTACTTAGTGTGCTCTCAATTTGCGACACAAGTTGTTCGCGGCTCTCCTCCACCAAAGAACGAGGGATATTTGCGCGGCCCGTGTAATAAGTGTCCCCGGTGCTGTCGTCCGCATAACAATGAATGCTGTCATTATACAACATATCATTAACATGCAGCAGAAACAGCGTCGGGGACAATACAGAACCCTGCGGGACGCCAGCATTGATGTCCATGCTATCGGAGCAACAGCCATCTACAACGGCTCTAATGCTTCTGCTGGACAAGAAGCTAGCAACCCATTCGCATAGCCCCTCGGGCAGACCGTAAGGCTAAGATGCCAAATGCTTAAAACATAATATTAATACTGGATTATTATTATAAAATATTTAATATTATTATTCATCACTTCTATGTTAGATTCTCCTTTCTCTTCTAAACTATTATATTTCTATAATAGAAGATTGGTTCTATATGTCATCATTATTTATTAATTTCTTTTTAGCTTGCATTTTGCTGTCTTTCCATGGTCGTTTTAGCTGAAAGGCACTTCTATGTGGAGATCTTTATTTATTTTATTTAATCAGTTCACTCCGTCTGGTTTTCGTCCTGGGCACAGTACTATTACTGCACTTCTAAAAGTTACTGAAGATATCAGGCTAGGTATGGAGGATAAACTGGTAATAATAAAAGAACACCTCGTTCGAATATTGGTCAAAAAATTGACAACCGTTTATAAAAGTTGTGTACAAAAAATTAGCCAACTGCATTAAGGCTAAGATGCCAAATGCTTAAAACATTGTGTTCATTGACTAGATTTTCTTCAATTTCGTGATCCAATTATCGAACACCCCTATAATTTATTTATGATAATTAAAATTTATGCAATCTGCTTTTTGTAAGATAAAACAGTTCTTTTTACATCCTACTATCAAATTTTGTTAACACTATCACATTTATAGTGTCTACAAAGTGAATATCAAAACACGAAGTCTCAGCAATGCCCTAAATTCTGCTCCATACAATCAAAAATACGACAGAATACTTTCATTTTAGGCGGTCGCGATTTTGAAACTATAGGTCACAGGCAAATACCTGTGTGTTCAGTTGACGTAATATAATGTTTCGATTGAGAAAAAAATACTGGCTTGAGTAGAAAAGCTTAGATTTCTTATTATATTGAAAAATGTGTGTTTTGTTCATTCACTGGTGGGTGTTAATTCACTGGAGCACTTACCCTAACTATTAAAATAACACTAAAATTATAATAGTTTTTATTCAAAAAGCGACTCTATATGCGAATAATCCATATTTTGGTGCGGGTGCTTCAATATTTGAACGTTCAGTTGGCAATAGAGCACGCGCCGGTACCGACTTGTGTCGGTGGTGTGGCAGTGGCGAGTCAAATCCCGGTTGCGAGCGCATTGAGTTAGTTAGTATTTAAATGGAATTAAACATACCTATGGTATTTTATATTGTTTTTTATTGAAGAAAAACCAAGGTTTTTACATTTACTTGTCTTTTTTATGAAATAATCGCAGGGTCGAGGTTAGGGATCTTTATTTATTGATAAATCCCAATATCGGCCACCCGGCCGACATTAGGAAAATGCATGAAAACGCTAAACAACATGTTTAGCTATTTTTTATGTTAACAGGAATATTAATAAGGTTAAAAATGAAATAACAGCTTTTTTTATTAAAATTATTGTCCTGAACCGACTTTACAAACAACCAGTTTTTATTACGTTTATTTATATAAAACGTTCAAGATTTTGATCTAGTGTTATGTGTTTCAAAGATGTATTCTAAGGGAGTTCTTAGCTATGTTTGAAGAAATTTGGCCCATTCTTTTTTAATTATTTTTTATAAAAAAAAATAAAGCCATTATCTTTCTTTACAGGAACTAGTTATTGAAAACAGTCAAGAGGGAAAGGTGGATGAAGTGGAAGTTGGGCGTATAGTAATAGATATTTCTTTTTTTTATAAAGCTCTTCAGGCCATAGGGGACCACGGTCCAATGGATTGTAAGTTAAGTTACCTCAGTATAATAGGTGAAGTAAAAGTTGGTCTTGACTCAAAACTCATCATGAAATGTAGTATGTGTAGTATGAAGTTTACTGTGTGTTTGGTTGAAAAGAAAGAAGATCGCATGGAAGTGAATCATCAAATTGTATCTGGTATCATATCATCTGGTGGGAGCTACTCTCAGTTAAAAACATTAACTGCCGCAGTAACCGTTACCAATCATGTCACCTTCATTATACAATGAAATTAATAATACGGTTTGCGATTGGTGGGAAAAGACAGCAACACATTCCATGGCAGAAGCTGTCAAGGAAGAAGCAGAGTACGCAGTCTATAGGTAGTGTTGATAAAAATGGTACACCATTAATATCTGTTGCTGTTGACGGTTGTTGGAGGAAGAGATCTTATGGTAAGAATTTTTCCGCCTTATCCGGCGCAGCTGCGATAATTGGCATTAAAACTAATAAAGTATTGTTTTTTGGAGTTAAAAATAAATACTGCGTAGTCTGTGCACGAGCCGCAAAGAACAACAGTCAGCCCCCGGAACACCATTGTTTCAAGAATTATTCAGGATCATCTACCGGGATGGAATCGACCATAATAGTTGAGGGGTTTAAACGTTCCATTGTTGATCACGGTGTAATTTATAATAAATTTGTAGCAGACGGCGATTCTAGTACTTATAAAAAAATATTAGATTCGCGTCCGTACGATAATTTAATAGTAGAGAAAATTGAATGCAAAAATCATCTTTTACGAAACTACTGCAATAGCTTGGAGAAACTGTCAAAAGACACTAAGTATCCTTGCGAATTGCGGAAATTCCTAAAAGAAAGGTATTTGCGTTTAAGAACGTTGGGCGGATCAAAATCAGTCACTCGAAGAAAAAATAAAAAATCTTAGTGAAGATATCCTAAATGGTCCACAACACGTATTTGGTAATCACCAACATTGCAAGGAGTATTTCTGTAGACCTGATACTCGTCGAATAGAACCTGTTGGATTACTTCCAACAATTGTTGGATGCGGATTAATGGACGCGGTAGAAATTTTAAGTAAAAGACTGTCATATCATTCTAGAAGTTTAATTCATAATTGCACAAGTAATATAGTTGAAAGTTTTAACGGAGTAATTGCCAAATTAGTTGGGGGTAAGCGTGTAAATTATTCTTCCCGTGGTTCTTATGCGGGCCGATGCGCAGCTGCTGTTGTGTCTTTTAATACGGGATCGATTCATAGTAAAACTCATGAAGTCATATTTAAATGTAGTCCGATTCCTTTGATCGCGAAAGTGGAAAATTGTAATCGTAGAAACCGTTTAATTGCTAAACCTAAATTAAGATTGAAAAAAAGCCACAACACTGTATCGAAAGACGCTCACTATGGACCAAACTGCGAAAAACCTGATTTGAGTCCAGAATTATATGAGAAAGCCAAGCCATCTTTTTTAGCCGATTTAAAGTTGTCTTGTGCTGAAAGAGAGGAGCTTGAAAGGTCGACCCATTTGCAAAGAAGTAGTGCTGAGTGGATGAGTACAAGGAGAAAATTACTAACCTCATCATCATTCGGGGAAGTTTGTAAAAAACGAGAGAGCACAAGTTGTGCTGCTTTTGTTGGTAAAATCGTTTATGGTAGTAATATCTCCAGTTTGCTTGCTGTACGGTACGGTATCGAAAACGAAGAAACCGAAATTAGACAGTTAGAAATTCAAAAGAATATTAGTATACAAGGTTGCGGTTTGTTCGTCGACGATCAATATGAATTTCTTGGTAATACACCAGATGGCATTTATGCAAACGGTTTAATTGAAATTAAGTGCCCACATTCTTTAGCTGGCATGACTCTTGATGAAGCAATGGCCAAACATACCTTTTGGGCAAGGCTTCCAAGAGTTATGTCATAAATAAAAATCATAACTGGTATTTCCAAATTCAGGGACAGGTACATATTACTAAAAGAAACGTTTGCATGCTTGGCATCTGGTTTGGTGCTACTGTACCTATGAAAGTTTATATTTTAGAAAAGGACGACAAATTTTGGAAGGAGAAAATGGAGATGAAATTAGTTAGGTTTTATTACGATTGCCTACTTCCAGAATTAGTTGATCCTCGGCAGTCACGAAGCATGCCCATTCGTGACGCGCCCAGTATCATAGAGGCTATGAAAGAGAGGAAAGAAAGACCTTTACGTGTTTTGAAAGAGAAGAACGCCTAATGGTTTTGAAAGAGACTGAGGTAACTTAACTATCCAGCCGGTCGATTCACGTAAACACGCCAGTCCAAAAGTCGTTTTAACTTAGAAACTTAGAAATCGCCTTTTGGTTTTCTGTTTTAAACGCACTTACTTATCTAGTCTTGGATTGTCATAAATCTTTCAATAGCTCAATTACTATACAATTCCTATACGATTTTGAAGAGTTACCTGGTGTAAAGAATCATCAAAATTGTTTCAAAAATACAGCGAATTGAGAATCTTCTTCTTTTTTTAAGTCGGTTAAAAGGGCTTAATTTGCAAAAAACGAACGACATTTTTAAGTCCCTACGCTACGGTTTTTATTACGTGAATCGGGCAGCTGGTACTCATTCTGATAAGTTTTGCAATAGCAATTGATTTTATCATCAAATTAGCAGAAATCAAAATTTGATCAGTAATCGTTAAAATGAAAAAACATTAGAATTTTGAACTCATATTTTGTTATTGTTTACTTACTTTTAATTAGTATATTAATAATTTATAAACTTGTGTTTCATTTATTTTTGTACAACCCTAGCACGCTTTTTAGATGGCGACTCATATTTGTTATTGTTTACTTACTTTTAATTATATGAATCATTTTTATACTTTCGTATACTAGCGTAGCAAAAGTTATTAACTCAAAAATTACATGCAAACAAAGTTGAAAAAAAAGTTGACATGGCCGATAATTGGTGCCACCACCCTATTTGAGTTTACGCAATAGGCACATTTCCTTGCGTAGAGATATACACTAGCGAGGAAAGCTCGATGTTATTTCGACCGTACTTCCTACTGAATTTGCAATTATTTTGTTGAATGAATATTTTACGAAATAAGAATAAACTTTGGTAGGAAAATTACAAATAAATACATAGTTGGAATTTTTGGTAAGTAGAATACAAAAAGGTCAGTCCGGACCTGCTCTTGATTGTTTAATATAAATAGAAAAACATAAAAATTGTGTCTCAACTACTCTTATTAATCTAATTAGACTAAAATGATAATAAATATTAAGTAATTAATATTTATTATCATTTTATAACGAAAAACTAGTCTTAGAATATTTTACACTCGTCGTTTATTTCCAATAATTCAACATTTTTGTTATGCTGTAAATATTCAACTTCAATAACAATTGGAACGTTTGTCGCAAAACATTTTGAAAATCGCGCTGTCTTTGGGTCATTCACCCGCCTCGTCGGTTGTTTCAGTAAACAGTAGCGCTGCGGTCGCTCGAAACCGATGTCGCGCCTAGACAATCTGGGCCCTTAATGCATATAAAATAGCGTATCGTGACGTCATAATACTGTAGCCTTTTGTATGGAGCGTTTTCAGGATAGTTCAAAATTGTGATCATCAAGTTATCATATCTCGAGAAGTTTTTATGCTATCGAAATCTTTAAATAACGAATCACCACCACCAGAGGGTTTCGGAAAGAAACAAGCTATATGCCAACCGATAGCTATCGCTTGTTATTAAAACCTCGGAAAAGTTTGCTTATAGCTTCTTTTTTTATTATTCAGGATGTTGCGTCGATAGTATCCCAAAAAATTGCAATGATACGAAGAGAACAAGAGCAAAGTGAAATGTCCACTACAACACAAGGCGTAAGTTTGTTTTTGCTGGTTATATATATGCGAAGATACGACGTATAAGTGTGTCGAGCTTTTACTCCATTCTAAAAAAATCAATATTATCAGGAAAACTTTAAAAAATAATTAAATTTGTACGTTCAACCCATAATTATCCCAATGTTGGGATAAGGGTCTCCTCAATCATAGGGGTTTAGATCATCTCCACCACGCTGCTCATCTGCGGGTTGACTGAGCTCAGTGTTTTCAAGCAGCCCAAAGGTTACTGATTTGGTTTAGCGACTATCGTCTAAAGATAAAAGGACGTTAATGTGCCATCCGAAGCAAGAAAAACACTAAAACTGAAATATCTCGGAAATGGTAGACTTCCGCATATTGGTGACCATATACAAAGTTGTTGCAAATGACTTGTACTACAACCCCTTACAAGATTATAAATAATAATTTCAGGACAATTTTCACAGCGCCATCTAGTCCCAAATTAAGTGTAAAGCTTGTGTTATGGGTACTAGACAACTGATAAATGTACCTCAATACATTTTTTTTTTTACTTATAATACATAGAAAACACCCAGACCAAGACAAACAGACATGTTCATGCACACAAATGTTTGTCTTGTGCGGGAATCGAACCCGCGACCTCGGAGTCAAAGTGGCCATTGCTAAGCATTCGACCACCGAGCTCGTCAATTATGCTTTAAAGTTCACCTTGTTTATGATTTTCGTTTTTTTGTTAGTTTGGCTGGTCAGCGAAGAATTCTACGCTGGGTCAATTTACGGGATCAACAGGAGCCCACATATTAACACCGAAAGAGTTAGCAAGTGGCGCCCAAGCGTGGGCTAAAAAGGTATTTATATCTTTTCACCTACGACGGAACCTTTTTTTTTTTAATTTTAGCACATTTAAAAAAAAAAAAATTTAGATGTTCTTTATTTATTACATAACAATTTTTTCCATCAGTGTGATAATAAAAGAACATTGTAGACAAATATATATATATATTAAAGTATCAAACAAAACGTGGCTAATGTGTGCGAATACGTAATATTTCGTCGTCAACCCTTATTCTGTTCGGATATGGGTCTCCCCTCATTCGAAGGGGTTTAGAGCGTACTCTACCACGTTCAACTGCGGGTTGGTGGAGTGACGCAATATTTATTGTATATTTTTATGTAATTTCTGACCATAAATCATGATTATTCGATATTATTATATATTGTCTAACTAAACTGTGAATTTCTACTGTTTTGTTCAAAATTTGATTAGAGAGATAGAAATGCAACTACGATAATCAGTACTAAACAGCATTAACAACTTAGTCTGGTTATATTTCTGTACAAACGTAGAAACATTATATATATATATAATTAAACATGGTATCATGTTTAATTTTGGATGACATTTTGACAACATCAAATGGTGAAGTAATAATGTTTTGTCGCGACATAATCTGAGCTACATTTTTTTTTGTTTAAATTTATAAGCCTCGAAAAATCCATATTTCGACAAACTTTTAAGTTACTGTTAGTGAGTGAACTGTATTAATAATGAAAACTGGTTAATCTTTGGAATAATGAGTTATAATATAGGTATTTAGATGCGTTTACAACCAAGCCGACATTAGAACCCGAAAAGTCACAATTTCATATAAAAATACATAGACAATAAAAAAGGTAATATTGTAATCTTACGGCCAGTCCGTAACATTTGTCCCATTTTTTAGTGAAGAATAGGGATTAGCTTCTTTAATGGCCTTTTAAGCTGCCCAGCGGAAGTTGCAACATCGGCTATTCTAGCCACACCGTCGCGTCCCGGGTATATTCTAGTAATTCGCCCACGTGGCCATGTTCCTCTTGGTAACTGGTTATCTACAACAAGAACGAGATCGCCCTCCTTAGCACTTGGAACATCACCGCCGCCACGTCTGGGTGTCAATGTGGGTAAATATTCACGAACCCATCGATTCCAAAAAGAATCCAACAATCTTGCAGACTTCCTCCATCCAGCTCTGCTAAGAAGATCTCTGTCAGTCATTGTCAACGGTATGGATTGGCCGGAGGAAGAGCCAAGAATGAAATGGAAAGGTGTGAGTGCTTCAAGACTCGTGGGATCTGATGGAACATGCGTCAATGGTCGTGAATTAACCAAGGCTTCTGCCTCTACCAATAAAGTTGAGAGTACTTCTTCGGACGACGAGCGATTCTGAAGTGTTACTTTTAACGCTGTCTTTATGGATCTTACGAGGCGTTCCCATGCTCCTCCCATAAAAGGTGCTGATGGTGGTATGAATTTCCAGTTGATCCTCTCATTGGCAGCAAATGTGGAGATGCATTCTCCATAAAGTCCTTTTAGAAGTCTATTTACGCCAACAAAAGCTGTGCCATTATCCGACCATATTTCACTCGGTGTACCTCGGCGAGCACAAAAACGACGAAGGCTCATCAAAGCGGCGTCTGCAGAGAGACTGTGTACGATCTCTAAATGTACGGCTCGTATCACTAGGCAAGTATACAGCGCCACATACCGCTTTTCAGTTCTTCGACCGATATTCACAAATACTGGCCCAAAATAATCAAGACCCACGAAGCTAAATGGTCTTTGATGGTGTGATAAGCGTGCAGTTGGAAGATCACCAGTTGGCGGTTCCCAGGGCTTAGCACGTCTGAGATGACAGAGTCTGCAGTGGTGAGCGACGCTACGAACACTGCTGCGAAGGTTAATGATCCAGTAGCGTTGTCTAATCTCGTTAACTACCATTTCAGTACTACCGTGTGCGGCTTTCTTGTGGTAGTGAAATATTAATAAACGTACGGCTTGATGCTTCGGATCCAGGATGATAGGGCGTTTTACGTCTTCATTAACATCTGGTGCACGATCAACTCGTCCGCTTAATCTCAGTGGGTGGTCATCGTCAAGTATAGGAGACAAATTAAATAATCGACTTTTTCGGGACAGTGGTTGTTGATTTTTCAAAGTCATAATTTCGTCAGGAAAAGATTCTAATTGACTTTGTCTCAAAATATGTACTTCCGCTGTGCGTAAATCATCGGCAGTGAGATCTTTCTGACCGCTTCTATCTCTCAACAAAGTGATAAACTTATGGGCTCTGGCCGTAGCTCTTATTAATCTTAAATAACAGCTTAACCTATTAGGATCAACACTAAGTGAGATGGGGGCGGAATCAAGCGATATAAGATGACACGGAATGGATGAATTCAACTCAAGCGTTTGTTTACTGGCCAGTTCTACTGGTGATAATGATGGCCACTCGTCTACAGAACAATACAGGAACTTAGGGCCTACAACCCATCGCGAATTTTCAGACAATACAATTCGTTTAGGGCGAGTAGCATCATCTGCTGCGTTCTCAAGGGTTGGGACCCAGCGCCATTCATGTACTTCGGTGAGCTCAAGAATCTCTCCGATACGATGCGCGACAAACGGTTTGAATGACCTCGCGTCACTACGTAACCACCCAAGTACATTCAGGGAATCGCACCAGAAGACGCGTCTAGTAGGTTTATATTTATGTGAACTACAAATGAATGAAGCGAAACGCGCTGCTACTAAAGCACCTTGAAGTTCTAGGCGTGGAATGGAGATGGGCTTTAATGGAGCTACTCTACTTTTACTTCCAATTAAAGCAAGCTTCACTGATCTATCCGAATGGAGAATTCGCCAATATGCAACTGTGGCAAAAGCCAAATTACTAGCATCACAAAACAAATGAAGCTCACGTTCTATTATATCGAACTCGTTCAAACTGTAACACCGGGGTATCTGTAACTGAGAATTAGTTATAAGGTCTTTAAATAGATCCTCCCATAACTTTTTCTCAGGTTGAGGAAGTTCGTCATCCCACGCAAGCCCCTGTCGCCAAAGAGACTGAAACATGACGCGCCCTCTTGAGATAATAGGACCTAGAATTCCTAGTGGGTCATATATACGCATTAAGTAAGAGAGTGCGTCTCGTTTCGTTCGTGCAATTGGTAAAGTAGAATCTTTGCAATCAAAACTAAAGCTTATGACGTCACAAAGTGGTTTCCACTTTAGGCCTAAAACTCTAGAAGTTGCATCAGTGTTATCACCGAGATTTACATCTTGTAACTTTTGTGATTGTAGCTCAGGAGGAATCAGAGAAAGCGCGAGTGGATTATTTGAAATCCAATCTCTCATCTCAAAGTTGGCCTTTTTATTAAGATTGACAATATCTAATGCTAATCTCGCTGCTTTTTCTACATCCTTATGAGACCCTATATAATCATCCATATATACGTCATACATAGTTGCGTGCGCAGCATCAGGAAATGTCCGCTCATGATCTTTGGCATTCAAATTTTTTACATATAAAACGGTACAAGGACTTGAACAAGCTCCAAAAATCATTGACGACATTCGATAAATACCTATCGGTTTATCTGGGCTATCACGCCAAATAAAACGTTGAGAATCCCGATCCAGTTCCCTAATACGCACCTGAGGGAACATTTCCTTAATGTCAGCTGTAAGTGCTATACGGTCTTCTCTAAATCGCATTAGAATGCCTAATAATGGTTGTAATAAGTCAGGCCCAGTCAATAGCAAAGAGTTAAGGCTAACACCTTTAAATTTTGCTGCTGCGTCATGAACGATTCGCAATTTGCCTGGTTTATTTACGTTTGTCACTCCAAAATGCGGTAAATACCACGTAATGCCTACCGGAGGTATATTACACTCTTCGGCATAACCTTTGTCAAAAGTCGAATGCATATTTTTCTTATAGAGATCCGCATATTCTTTATCTGCCTTCATTTTCTTTTCGAGTGATAGAAAACGAGACAGAGCCAACTTGAAATTATTTGGTGCGTCGGTTACGTCGGGCCTCCACAACATACCTGTCTCAAACTGACCATTAGGTAACCGACGAGTAGTCTTTTCAAGCGTTTTTAATGCGTGAGTATCTGATGCACCTCGATAATCTTTAATTGAAATACCAATTGAGTCTAATCGAAAATATTCTTTGACGGCTGCGTCCATAGAAATATCAGTTTCATCTCTTTCAGCAAAATTAGTATGATTGACAATATCAACTTGAGAAGTTTTACTCGATACAAAGCCGTACAATACCCAACCTAATGCAGTTTGTATTGCTACTGGCTGCGATGACTTGCCGGCGCGCGTTGAAGTGGATATTGTAAGTGCCCAGTTGTCTACTCCTATAATTAACATAGGTTGCGCTTCATCGTAGCACAATACATCGGTTAAATCAGATAAGTAAGTTAAGTTACTAATATCGTCCCTATTTACAGATGAACGACGGCTTACACCTAAGTTATCTATGGAACGTACGCCGCGCAATTGAAAAGATTTTGTACAATGGCGTCCTTTAATTTCGAAATCTACATAATTTACACAACATTCGCGAGATAAACCTCCTACGCAATCTATTCGCACATGTTTCGATGGACCCACTGCACCAATTTGTTTAGAAATCGTAGAATCTATGAAACTTGTTGTACACCCATCGTCTAATAAAGCATATGTTTGTATGCTACCGATAGGTCCCGTAACAGTAACAGCAACTACTTTAAGTAATGGTCGAGATTTATTAAGGAAAAAATTTGGAAAAAGGTTGGTTGCTGCGTGAGCTGCTGACTCTACATCTATGTTCGTCTGCTTTTCTAAAACTACTTGAGAAGAATCAGACTCAGAGTCGGAGTCCATATCAGCATGAGCAATAATATTGTGCTCTGAGCGATCGCTATGTAAGAGACTATGATGCTTATATGTACAGCCATTAACGGCGCAAGGAGTTTTTACTTTACAGAACTTAAACCTGTGTACTTTATTATCCAGACATCTATGACAGATTTTATTACTCTTTAACCATTGCCATCTGTCATTTACTGACAATGACAAAAACTTTTCACATTTAATCAAAGTATGTAATTTATTACATAATACGCATTTATTTTCATTTTGCTGTTCAAAATGTTTTTCAGCGACTGTGTTACATTGCGTACGAACTCTTTTTTCACTAGTGGCCTGAAACGCAGTTGACGGAAAATCTAATGCAATTCCAAACTTTGTCTGCAATTCAACTTCCCTGTTCAAGAAATCAGCAAGTACTTCTAGACGACTGCGTCCGTCCATGCGTTCAGCTGCGTAGTCATACCAGCGTGTGCGAACTAGCGGAGATAATTTACTTAAAATCGCACTGAAAAGTTCGGGTGAACGTAGGTAGTCAGTCTGATCTAATAAACGAACTATCGCTACACAGTTTTTTATTTTACATGCGAAGTTAGCAAGTCTTTACCTTCAGCACTTGTGCGTTGTAGAGCACGTATAGAATTTATTTCCTGAAGTACAATTAATTCGGGCCGACCATACTTCAACTCCAATGCATCCACGACCTGCATGGGGTCGTTTGCGGCTACCAGTAGCTGGAACACAGCATCTCGAGCGGCGCCGTAAAGTGATGCGTTTAGTCGAGCCAAGTTTTCAATCGTCGTGTAGGACGTTTGAGTATCTAAAAAAGAGCGTTTAAATGCTAACCAATCCGTTGGAGACCTTCCGTCAAATACTGGTAACTGTATGTTGAAGCTTCTAGGTTTGTTCACAATAGCTTCAAGTGCCCTTATAAGACGGCCATCATCGGTAGGAAGGGGGTTAGGTTGACTCGTATGAGGAATCTGAAAATTATGTGTTTTATTTGAGTGTTTAATTTCGTCAAGAGTAGATCGCGGGATGTGGTCACGTACTTCGACGAAATGTGGCGCAGTGTCCAGTGTGGCAGAATTGCCTGGATACTCATCGAGTTTCACCGCATGGGGGCCTTCATCTACTTGTACAGTGGGCAACCACTTCTCTACTCTACGTTGACTGTCGGAAACATTATGTGACCTACTGCTACCACGTGAGCTAGCCTGAACGCTACCGTCTGCTGCTATTTTGGCGAGTGTCGCTCGTAACTCTAGGTCTAGTGTTTTAAGTTCTAAAGCGTTTTGCTGTTTTACCAACTCAGCGACACAACGGGCATGCTGCGCCTCAGCGGCGAGCATTCTCCCCTTTACTGTGGAAGTACGTGATATCGACGACCGTGACGTGCGCCTTCCTTCTGACTCTATGAGCGACACGGCGTCGCTGGGAGTCATCAGCACCGTGCCGGCACCACATGCCGTGGGCGGCGGCTGCATCTCCTTAGCCAACGGTGTCACCGCACGTGGAGCGGGCAAAGATGAGTCGCACTCTCGTGGCGGTGGCGGCTCCTGCATTTCCCGTCCACTGATACTAGGGTCTTGAGTGAATTCAGGTGCGGTCGATGATGGAATATCACGTTTACTTGCAGTTTTCGACCGAGTATCATAACCCATGCTCCAAAGATTTAAAATACGCGGAGAAGGACCAAATGTTAGTGAGTGAACTGTATTAATAATGAAAACTGGTTAATCTTTGGAATAATGAGTTATAATATAGGTATTTAGATGCGTTTACAACCAAGCCGACATTAGAACCCGAAAAGTCACAATTTCATATAAAAATACATAGACAATAAAAAAGGTAATATTGTAATCTTACGGCCAGTCCGTAACAGTTACCTTAAAAGTTTGTGTCGAAATATGGATTTTTCGACACGTTTTCGTAAATTTTCGTAAATAATTATTATTATTTTCAGGCTCATATTATCTTCTATACATAAAATCACCTAATAAAGTCAGTTAGATTTGTTTAGGTATATACAGGGTAGCCCAGTGTCTCACCTGATAGTCCATTTGCGTTGGTTGTTGGTTGGTTACGTCATCGAATACAACGATCAAACATTTGTTGCCAGCATCAGAGATAATAAAATTTGTATATCTAAAATAATAAGTATTAAAAAAATTGTAAACATCACATTTAAGTTTTATAACAAAACTATCTCCCTAATTAAATTCTAACAATTGTATTATAGACGACGTGTACAATGTACATGTACTGCTCCCAAACCAAATTCGAGCACATTATGACTTCACAATAGTAAAAAAAAGTTGTACGACGTATGTATTAGGCCCTAATCCGTTTGGCGCTAGTGGTCAAGAAACCGCCATTTCGAACAGTCACTTTAATATTGCGTTAATTCCAATTTCGTCCACCTGAACAGATAAATTTGTAAAACCGTAATGGACGATAGATAAAACTAAAATTGTGACTTCACACACGCTCAGCTGTTCAGGGACTTTAGTAGGGTTTACTTTTATAAAACTTATACATAATAATTTTATTTATGACGTATAGTTAAAATATCAATAACCTAATTCTGCATCGCGCAATAAATTGACATCTCGCTTATGTCAGGTATGATGAAATCGAAAAACTATTAACAATAGTAAGCCGAACGCTAACGAACACATTAATATAAATGTTTATTTAACCTATTTTTTAATTGTTTATAAGATGAACTGCAGGATTGTTTGGTCTGTCCCACATCAAGGCAAATCTAGGCGGTTTTGCGTGGTTTTCCATATTAAATTTTAATGTATTGGTAGACCTTACAGATTCCGCCTTTTCAAATACAAAAACATAATATTTGATTTTGATTTCGATGACGTATGCTAACCTGCTGTTGTCACTCAGACTTCTCAAAGGATCCTGATTATAAATGAACGATAGTATAGTCTCCTGTGTATTATTATATATTCTTAGTTAATTATTTACTATATACTTATATATTGGATATAAATATACGTATAGCACTTTTATGCCAACCGTTTTGTCTGATACCTTAAGCCTCTCGCAATAACTTTTATTTCAGCTCAAAACGTCGCGCGGGATCCATTCACTGTCGACGTATGCGGCCACCGGTCGGAACTTATAATACAATCGTATTATACTTTCTGACCTCTTTAAATGAATTTGTGGTGGTGGCAACAACATTTAGTTGTTTCTGAATTATATTTTTAATAGGTCTGTGGAATGTGTAGATCAATATAGTTAAATTATTAGAGTTACCTATAAAAAAACTAATTCAATTTATATACCTACTTGCAATTTGGTAATATTACCAATGTAGGAAAAACTTTTTCATTAAAAAGTATAAATTAATAATTTTGAGAACCCGGGATCAATAAAATTACTCTTTACTGCTCCATCATCTGAGCCTGACTATTTGGTTACTTGTTCATCAAAACTATTTCAATGAACCATTACACTAGAGATCTTCTTTCTAACCAATAGTTAATTGGATCCTGTTATGCAGAATAGATCCAACCGACATTTTGTTAATTTTAAGCTATTTAAAGTTGATCAAGAATAAAAATATCACGCAGTATAAGTTTTGTGAAGCATAGGTCATCAAACTGCTAGAATCTGTTGGGAATATATAAAACACGATTTGAAGTTTCTCGCTATGTATATGTCTTAATTTGGCATAGTTTGACTGGTGGATCTATTCTGCATAACAGGGACCAATTGTTTTACAAATTTCAAATGATGCTGTAAACATCAGTCGGATAAAAAAACAAGGTGTTAAATGTAATGCCCCTGGATACAAGTGTTATTGTAAATTAAATTTTATTCAACAAGACAGCTCTATGGTAAAACTCTCTTAGGACTGCCGAGCGATTAATGCGAGATTTTTATGAGATACAATACAATACAATATACTTTATTGCACCAAAATGAAAGAAAAAAAATATACAGTGAAAACATTAAGTAATTAAGTACTAGTACAAAGGCGGTCTTATCGTCGAGCTATCTCTTCCAGACAACTTTAGAGTAGAGGACAAATAATATGAAATAATCATAGCTGGGCACCGTTAATCAAACAGTTAACTTCGTTAATCGCTAATCCGTTACTGAAAAAGTTAACTTCGTTAAAAGTTAAAGCGTTACATTTCAGAACATTTAACGGAAGTTAACGTTAATCGTTAATCCGTTAACACGTGATAAAAATTGCATATTATAAAAACTGTTGGTTCTGGAAGTTAACAGGTTAGAAACAAAAAAGACGGGTATAATTATTAGAGTGTGGATGAGTGGAGTGACGCGCAAAGACCGCGTCAGGAACTCGCGCATTCGCGGCAGCCTTCATGTCCGTGACATTGCAGACAAACTGCAAGAAAGTCGCCTACGTTGGTATGGCCACATTTCACGAAAACCGACAGGCTATGTGGGTAACAAATGTCTAGCTATGCCGCCCCCGCCGGGACCCGGTAGAAGGGGAAGGCCAAAGAAATGCTGGCTTGATGTCGTATTGGATGACATGCGGGCCAATGGTCTCACACAAAAGGATGCCGAAGACCGGGCGAAGTGGAGGAGAAAAAGTAAGAAAGCGGACCCTGGGCTCCGAAGCGCAAGCTTAGGATGCAACCGGGACTTAACGCTTGGATGATGATGATGATGATGATGTGTATATAGGCATGTTGACAAACTATGGTTTTTTATTAATTAGGATTAAGATTCATCTGTTGTATGTGAAGAACGTTTCGGCTGTAGTATATCCTTGCCCGTGGAGAAAAGACGTTCAACTGCAGCGTTTGAGGGTATAGCAGTATTATATTTATTAAATAGATTTGCTAATATCCGTTCCCTGAGGAATGCCGCATCATTTAACGAGTCTTTCTACTTCATGTCTAGCCACATTTTGACGAGACTTTGTGGCTCTTAGGTTTTTCTTTAGACTGAAGGACAGAATTACTCACGTTGCTGCCTCCGCCACTTAAACTATCTCCGTCCTTCGAACTTTCGACAGCAAAATAGTGTCATTTCACTCGCTGCATGCGCCGCGCCGCTCTAATCAATCGGGTCGAGCATAGTAGGTACATGTCAGAGCGGTGTGCTCGATTAACGATTAACGGACTTTGTGAAATTTAACGGAAGTTAACGAGTCCGTTAACATATTTTTAAGTTAACTTAAAAGTTAAACCGTTACTCGAAATGTTAACTTCGTTAATTAACGATTAACGGATTAACGAGTTAATGCCCACCTATGGAAATAATGGTAGGTGGTGGTACGATCATGTCATTGTAAACCTACCGACCAAATAGAGAAGAACTCTCATGTTGTGAATTTATAAGACGCGTGTTACATATCTGTGATGATGAAATGAAATGATGTGGCTCACATTTTGAAGTGAGCAATCCGCTTAATTTGGATATGTAACACGCGTCTAGTAAATTCACAATATGAAACTTTTTCTCAATTTGGTTGGCTTGTAAATCTTGTTGTCACGTTGGAATGTGACCAAAAAACTCACACTCTGTATCTTATTCGTAATAGTCGTAATTCGAATATAACGATACGTGAGTGGACATGAGTGGAGATAAAAATCAATTCGTTTGTCGTTTATTTAATATTAATCATAATGCGCTATCGTTGATGACGATACGCGATAGATAAGCACTTTTATCATGTTAACTGCGATATCTATTCAAAATTGTTTTTTGTACACGTTTGTGCAAGTCATACCCGGCATTACGAATTACGATTTGCATATTTTACACCTGTGATTTTGAGCGAGATAATATAAGTAAGGTAACATTATGTATGTAGGTAAGTATGATAAGTGACTTATTCATCCCACTGCTGGGATATGGGTCCCCCCTCAATTGAAGGGGTTTAGAGCCTACTCCACCACACTGCTCAACTGCGAGATGGCGGAGGCCAGTGTTTTCAAGCCAACTAAAGACCACTTACTTCGCTTAATGACTGTCATCTATAATGACAACAGCCGGCACCGACGATTTAACGTGCTCTCCGAAGCACGGAGGAGCTCGAGATAAATATACCCATCCATGGACAGGCTACGGCCGACATTGCTTAACTTGCGTGTTCGATTAGACTGACACACGCAACAACGCCACCGAGCTCCTCAATATTATGAACATTCGATATTTTAAGTAAACACGCGGCAAGCTTGTGTAGCGGTTACCCTAGCCATATATATGCTCACAATATGAAAAATGGCTCGCGTGCAATCACCTGCTAACGCAGCATCTCCTACGTTTCTGGTGACCTCACTCACTCACAGGAACGCAACAATCGTCAAGTGAAATATTATTTGCCTGCGGTATTCTATGAGGTGGAGGCACTTCCCCAGACAGGCATTCATCTGCGTATTTTCACAACATATTTACATGAAATAAACAATATACATATTGTTATTATCCCACTTAACAACCCAGCTATATAATAGGCGTGAACAGGGTTTTTGTGCCACATCCGGTGTCAAACTAACGTACGACACGCCTTATGTAAAGCGGTTACCGTATCTTAAAGATGCTTGCAAATTTACAACGAGTATTGCTTGCACGCTAGCACCCCCGCTGATAACGCAGGATCTCCTCAACTCTGGTGACTTCATTCACTTGTAGGGCATCATTTTTCAAGGGTATTGTTACCCACGTGCAGCTCGATATACTGCTAAAGTGACAAACAAGTATACGGCCCACCTGATGGAAAGCAGTTACCGCAGTCTATGGACACCTGTAAATCGTCGTACGTAGAAAGGGCATACCACGCGCGATGCCGACCCTGTAAAAACCTCTTCACGCTCGTTGTGAAGATCCCCATGCTGTAGTCTCCTGGGAAAACCTCGATGACACATGATGCTGTTGACTTTGTCCTAAAGATGATGGTAAGGAACTTACACCAGAAAAATTGTTTGTTTTCAAAAAACATTCGAATTAAAGTATTATGTATTTACATTTCTATATTATAAATAAAAATTAATATTGCTAAGCGCAAAACTCGACGACGGCTCGACCAATTCGGTTTTTTTTCGTGTTTTCCTTAGGGCACACGTAAAGTATCAATAAAGAGAAAATATAAAAATTTCGTGGACAATAGTAAAAAAAAAACTTATCTTTTGACAGAACGAAGTCTGTCCGGGTAGCTAGTATTTAAATAAGAATACCTCGTTTAATAGCATATAATTACTAATTCGTAGTAAAGGCACTTTCCGCTAGAATATTTACACTTTGCCCGTAGTATATCAGTAGCACATGTTGAATAAGTTATACAAGTACTACATTATTGATAATGTAGTACTTGTATAACTTATTCACACGGCAGTCGAGGCACGTTATAATCGATAAAAAATAATAATGTCATGGTATCATTGTCGTCACAAATATTAATTACTTCCCGCGCGGTGTTTCATTTTTGCATTTGAATCAAGAATGTAAAACAATAAATTGTTTATAGAGTGCGACCATTTCAACACCGCATACTATGCGACCAGCCCACTTACCACCATCTCTTATTGCGTTTCAATATCTGAATAGATTGATTATTCATACCAATGAATAAGCGACTCTATTTCAAATGGAATAGAGTTGCTTATACTGAATAGATTGCTTATTCATACCAATGAATAAGCGACTCTATTTCAAATGGAATAGAGTCGCTTATACTGAATAGATTGCTTATTCATTGGTATGAATAAGCAATCTATTCAATTATTGAATCGCAAAAAGAGATGGTGGTAAGGGGGCCGGGGCCCTACCGCCGAAGCTGAAGCCGATTACCGCCGAATATTCTGATTCCAAAAATAAGTCTTATATTTTAGGTATTAACATCAATGTTCAGCTTAATCGGTAGATCCTGAAGGTCTCTACCAGCTAAACTAAACACAAGTACCATAAATCTAAGCTGAAGTTTGATAATCGCAGTCAAAAAATCCGGTGGGAATCGGCTTCAGCTTACGCGGTAGGCACCCAGGGTGCTTATTGCGAGTTTTTTTTATCATGTCTACGTAAAAAAACCTATCATATAGAGAAAAACGATCATGTTGTGAATTTATAAGACGCGTGTTACATATCAAAATTATGTGTAATTATGTAGCTTACTTACATTTTGAAGTGAGCAACCCGGCTAATTTTGGTAATAATATGTAACACGCGTCTGGTAAATTCATAATAACGAAACTTTTTCCCAATTTGGTCGAATTGTAAACGTTCGAATGTGACTAAATAGCACTCAGTACTACAAATGGTTTGTTTGTTTGTCACAGACTGTAAATCCCGTATCCCTTCCACTGTAGCGACTGCGATATTGTCGCGGTCCCAGCGACCAACAATTTATGACACGTCACGCGACCAGCTGGTCGTATAGTGCGCGATGTTGCATATACCTAACATAATGTAAATGGTTGGTCGCTGCGACCAAGTGTCATGGTCACCTAGTGTACGGAGGCCGCAAAATCACATAGTTGCTATATAGATATCAATCAAGATTAGAAAACCGCTGTATCTATATCTTTTTCAGTTATTATGAAGAAGTGTGTGACACATATTTTAATTTTAGCTTTCTAATTCACGTCTTAAATATAATGACTGTGACCTACAGACAGACGGACAAGCATGACTAAACTGTAAGGGTTCCTTACTCACTACTGAAACCTAAAAACCCTCTACCTTAGAATATAAAGCTGCGTTCACAAAATGTTGTTGCCACCATTACGTTACACTCGTTTCGCATTCTGTGTAAAGAGGGAACTTGCTCAGTTCGCTCGTTACACTACTTGTTCTGGCATACTTACTTGTGATGGTAATTCTCATGCCATAACCGTGGCATGGCATTTATCATCCTTAACTTTGCATACAAATATTCAGTTTTCCCCTTGTTTAATTATGACTGACTTTTTTTTTACACATATGATATACTATATTTATTTTATTACACACAGAGAGACACACACACATATAGTAAATTAAACAATACTAATAACTTTTACGGTATTTTCGTTATTAATTATGTTTTATTATAAAATATTTGTTATATTTCTTTATTACTAATATTTTCAAATTATTATATGTATAGATAAAATTTCATTAGTCAGTCCAACTCTTGTATGTAAAAAAGCCTGGTGATTCTCTGAGCCTTTCCCAATTATTAATAAAGAATATCATATCTAATGAAGTTTTCAAATCATATATAAACCAAGTGGCTCATAGAAAATCAAGGCTTCTATGGGGAATTCATGAATATTTGTTGCAGCTTTTAAGTGATATGGAGCGCGCACTACATTACCCCGCGGTCGGCCGATGATTCCTATATACACGAGCACGAGGTAAGTATATGCACGGGATGGGAACCAGCAACGGAAGAAAATAATGTCTATATAAGATTTTTTGTTAGAAACTATTATATGAATTCTTTTTATTTCCATATAGATCCAATAATTACAGATACTCCCTTTTCACTGATTAGCAACTTTAAAAAAAGTTCTTCTTTTAATTATAGTACTTTGAAATTAGGAAGACTATGAATTATTTGCATGATATTCTAATTATTGTCTAAATAAGGTTAATATCTAAAGATAAGATTTTACTTTTAATTCATTCATCTTTGTTAAAAAGGCCATAACAATTTAAACTGTAAAAATAATGTCATTTTGACTTATTTTATGTGTATGTAGGATCAACTGGTCCGTGCGGCGCCCGTGGAGGGCGGGATGGGAATGCATCTATTACAGAAAATGGGGTGGACACCTGGCCAGGGTTTAGGCAAAGAAGGCACTGGGACCCTTCAGCCTTTACTCCTAGAGGTGAAGTTGGACACTAGGGGGCTACAGTCCAAAGAAGAGGTCAGTAGCAGACCCGGTAAAGGAGTAAGTAGATTGATTATTTATGTACAATGGATTAAAATTACGCTTGTATAATGTGAATCTTTTCGTATTATCTATGAATTAGTAATGCAATAGTTTTAAATTCTCATTTTTGGTACTCAGATTGGTAGAGTTAACTTAACTGAAGACACAGTGGAATTAATTTAAATTGAAGAGATAATTTCCACTGCGTCTTGTAATTGAAAGTAGCTAAATAAAAAGAAGTTTAGTTTCGGGAAACATCCTAGTAAAATTTTAATTTTTTTTTTAGATCAAGCGTATTTTTGTTCAGAAGTACTTTTAGCATGTAGTAATGTTTATTTTATAGCTAAGTAAGTGAGTATTATGATTATGCCACATGGGAGCATTCAAGAACAGAAGGCCAATTCAAAAATCTTAATTATATAATTATTTTACGATCGCAAAATGACCGAATCGAGATTGAATTGTAAATTGACTGAAAATTATATACTTGATTTCGTTAATTAATTATTATCAATTGTTATTGTTGGCAAAATAACATTCTTAGTTTGTTTAATATTCGGTCATAATTCAATATAATCCCACTTAAAAATTAGAAATTTCATATTATGATACGAGAATACCAAATTTGACATTTGTGAGATCATTATCTAATTATGTAGATTCATATTGTTATAATCGTTTAAAGGACTCTGGGAGGTCTGTACGTTTTAACGGCCGTCTTAAAGTCATTATCGATGTTGTCCAATATAAGCTTCGCCTACCATGACCCATCTATTATAGGCACTTTTTTGACAGCTGTTGGGCTCCCCATTCATCTCCTCCATTGTTATTAGATAAGATAATTTATTTGCGAAAATAAGGTGTAATAGATTTTACATAATTGCATGCCCAACTTATTTCTACCCTCACAGGAGCGTACAAATGTTTACTTACAGTTTTTCCAGTTGATGGCATAACATAATTTTAAAAATAACAATTAAATTATGTATTTTTAAATACAATTCAATAAATCTGTCATTTATATATTCACTTACAGTAAAATAAGATTTATTCACAAGCCATTCATATAATTTCTTTTTAAACAATGTCATTCTTAAAGCTTAAATTTTGTCATGTAGATGTATGAAATTTTTTATTGCCATGCGGTGCACATTGTCCAAGGCTAGCCTCTATTTAGGTTATTCATAGGTGTTCTCTACATACATATATTTTTAGATGAAACCACATCGGCAAGGACGAGGACGAGGCCCAGCGCCTCTAGTGGCTGGCGGAAAACACCCAGTTTCTTTACTCGGTGAATACTGTTCTAAACAGAAACTTGGACCGCCAGAATACAACCTTTGCTTCGAATGCGGACCTGATCATAAGAAAAATTTCCTGTTCAAGGTTAGCTGTATGGTAAATATTGAGTAGTATATTGTTATGTACAGTCATTTGCGATTATTCCATATTGCTTACTCATCACTTTCCTTTGAAAAAAATAATCCTGCTTTACCATTATTTCGCCAAAGCCTGTCTATGCTAAGAAACATACGGTCACTCCACGCCACTTGCGTATTCAAATTTTGTGAGGCAAAGTCATACTTACCTAGGTACCTAATAAGTTATGATTTGTCAAAATGACAGATTATTGCAAATGACTGCAACATAATCCATGAATAATAATTAATAATCAATAATGTTATTATAATTCACATTCAGTATTTCTATTGCGTTTAATAGTCGCATCACCAGTTAAACGCAGTAGCATCTTTTTATCCGCTGCATCATACTTAAGTGTGTTCACGTAAAATTTTTGAGCATTTAAAATTTATTTATTTATGGCAACAAACAGTCATGTATTAGTTACATATAATACATGACTGTTTGTTGCCATAAATAAAAAAATCAAAAGAATAATGAGAAACACGTTTGCATTTATTATAATAGTACACCTTATATTATGAATTATATTTTTATAAGAGTGGACAATAAAAAATTAAGCATGCAGTTATTGACATTCATTACTTGATATTTTATGTTTGTAACGTTACATGTATTCAACTTCTATTATCGTGACCTTATTCACTCACAGGGATACACATAGTGTGTCATTATATGTTCTGATTCAGTTTATTATTTTGTCTAAAACAAGCCACATACTTATCATTATCAGCCTGTATCTACCCACTGCTGGATGTAGGCCTTTTCCAATGCTTTCCACCATATGCGATCCTCCGCTTTCCGCATCCAACCACTACCAGCCATTTTTTTTAGGTCGTCGGGCCATCGAGCCACACACTAAGCAGATACAATATATTTATAGCGATATTGCTATAGGGGAGACAAGACAGGCTAAATCGCATATAGCAGGCTCGTTCTAATGTATTGCTTGATGCGCTTAAGACTGAGATAGACATTTTCAATAGTCACTGATTTACCTTTGATTTGTTTTGGGGTGTAAATGGTTCATCAACATCTTTGAACCAAAGCCAACTTCACCTGCACGCGGTGCACCCTGCTGACTGACAAACTAAGCTCTAGCGAAAAGAGAGGTAGCAACCGTAATTGAAAGCTGACTGGGAAATATTCCTCCACCTCACAGAACACGGCAGCCAAATAACAATTCCATTAAGGGTTGTTGTGTTCCTGCGAGTGAGTGGGGTCACCAGGAAGGAAGGAGATGCTGCGATGGCAGTGGGGGTGGCGGCGCGCGAGCGATATTTTATGTTGCGAGCGTTAATATGGCAACGTTAACCGCTTCACATCAGGCGGGCCGTATGCTTATTTGCCACCCGACGTAGAATAAAAAAAAAAACCTACGCTAACAAATGGGATTTTTAAGTGAAAACTTCTTCATGGCGAGTGATGTAATTTATATACCAATGGTATAATTATGACTCATTTTTTATTTATTGTCTTAGCAGCTTTTTGACATGTATTGACTGGTATAATTATTTAATAACCTTTAAACTTTCTCGTTGCATGATTAAAATTATAATAACCACGGTAATTAACGCGGTCATGCATGTCACGTCAGGCATAAAGGTATGTAAAAATAGCTTACATGCATGATCGCGTTAATTCCCGTGATTATTATCATTTTATAATTATTTGTCAGATTCCATTAGGTAATGTTACTAATTGATTAAAAAAATTGTGTGCCACTTGGCACTGGTTTTATAACACCCATCACAGCTTTGTATGTCTGTGTTCAAATAAAATAAATAAATGAAATGAAACTGTGCCGCAACGCTCGCCTCTCTAACGTTCGGATAAAGTCAGCAGCGAGAGTGCGAGATGAAGTTTTCACTTCTGTTGTGTGGTCAAGCACACACGGAACTGGTAATGACCCCAATGGAACATCTTTATGCGCTAATATGCTCGAACATTTTTGGCTAATCGGCGAAACATATGCATGTGATATTATTGACTTGACCGCAAAGGTGACGGCAAAAAACGCACAGCCGACTGTACTAGTAACTATGTTATTTTGTGGCAAGAATTGCAGATTTGCCACCTCACCTGCATGTGGTGCACACTGCTAACTAGACTAACAAAATAGGGGTAAGTCAGAGTAATTATATGAGAAGTACCTCACAACCTCACAAAAGACTGCTAGCAAATATCAATTAAGTAGGAACGTAGGGACGCAGTAGCTGCCATTCAAGCGGGGGTAGTGTCACGCAATTGATGTTTTATGTTGCAAGTTTTTATAGGCTACGGCCATCACTTCACATTGTTCGGTCCGTAGGTTTAATTAAGCGACCTGAAGAATTATAAAAAAAAATAGCTTCGTTGTTTTTCACAAATTGAGTAGTAATGTTTTTCTGTGACAGGTAAAAATAGGCGGTGTAGAATACCAGCCGGCAGTTGCCAGCGCCAACAAGAAGCAAGCGAAAGCTGACGCCGCACAGTTGGCACTCCAAAAACTTGGCATCACTACGTAGAACATAATAGATACACTGCTCATGCACCTACGTAGTCTCAAGATATTGTTATAAGAATATTGTGTAAAAAACTGTTTTCTCAACATATTGTTATAAGAATATTGTGTAAAATAAATATTTAAAAATTGATCCACTAGTTTTATTTTGCTACTAGCTGGGGTATCCGGCTTTGCAAGGTGGGTTGAATGATCCAGTGTCCCAGAACATTCCACAACATTCGAATATTCCACGATGATCCAGGATGATCCGGAATGTTCGCGAACGTTCTAGACTATTCCCTATTATTTCAGAATGTTGTGGAATGCTCTTGAATATTCTCGAATGTTCTGGACTGTTCTAAAAATATCGTCAGTTGTTAAAAACAAAACGTTTGCATTTGCATGAGTCACTTATTATTGCGCGATAATTTGTTTACAACAATGCAAAATAGAGATCATTCTGTAACTTTATAGGTGTAATTTATCATGTTGGCAATATATTGTACAGTTGTCAAAAAAAAAATAGCTTTTTATATTTCTTTTTCGACCTCAAGCAAGTCATGAAAATGATTGTTTTCCCTTATCAGAGAGCGTTTGATTGATAATTTTAATTTATGTAAATTAATATTATTAAATAAAATGCGCTCTGATTAGACTCGACGACTCTCGCAGAGGGCTATGCTAGGGCTTTCTCTAAGCTCTAAGGGATCGAATCCGGAACGAAGAAATTCGACGGAGAACCAAAGTTGTCGACATAGCCTACAGAGTTTGCAAGCTCAATGCCGGCCCATTGACACATCTGCCGAATAAGTGATGGCAGATGGGGGAGGAAAGTATTAAGAGTGGAGGCCGCGCGTAGGACGATGAAGCGTTGGACGCCCTCCTATTCTATATGGTCAGATGACCATAAGAAAGCGTCTGGATGCGGAAGACGGAGGATCGTATCTTGTGGGTAGATAGAGGCTGATGATGATGAAACTTTATATCTGGGGGTACTCAAAAATGCGAATGGTAAATTTTGCATTTAGTATAAGATAAGCACGGCATAATTACACAGTGCTCCGTAATACAAGTATGACCATCAAATTATATAGGTACTATTGATAAAGCTGTGCTGCTAAAAATAAAACCAGTTGATAAGCATACTTTACATTTTATTTAAAATAACAATCTAAATAACATTGCTTCTATTACAATATATAGTCAAATGCTATTGACGTGACTGAATAATAAGTTACTTTTATAAGGTATCTACTGTGCAACTGCGATGTGTATTTGACTACTATGTAGTCCTTTCTTATGCTATCTTAATCCTTCCTCGTCAATCTATCATCACAGATCTGTTCCCGTAACTCATTTCAAACTAGCTTTATTCCTTTTTCTGTGCCGACTGTTGTTTGATTCTGTAATCCGATAGGGCTGCCTTAATAGCGTCTTCAGCAAGCACTGCAAATAGAAAACATAGTCGCATAAAAATCATCTTTATGTTGAATTTAATATTAATTTTTCTTATTAACTTCTTGGACAAATTTAAAGCTTTTTGTCTTATGTAGAAACTATATTAAAATTAAACATTACGCCTTCAATAACACAAACCACCCTGGCGGAACAGCTCACAGTGAATCAGACATATTGATCGAAAAGAAAATAAAACACCATATCCACCATTTCATTGTCGGCTTTCGTATTAAGAACTTTACCCTAATGCCGATCTACATACTAATTTCCCTATACATTGAATACAAAACCTAGTGGCTGATGGGCGGCTTTAGCATGTGATTAATTATTTTTGGGACGCCGTTGGGCGACTACGGCACTGAACAATTTATTTAGATAGGCGCCGATCCAAGCCACTAACGCAGGTGGAGGCTATAACCACAAAATAAACCACATGCATGTACCGCGTACATGCGGTCATTGAACAGAGAGAATTATAATATATGATTCCATAATCACATATTTTAATGGTTTTTTTTTTGCTCTAAATGTTTTGAGGACCACTCCTCAAAAAACAACCATATTTTTATGCTTGTGGCTATAACTACCGAATGTAAATTAGAAAATGTAAATACAATCTTTAAATTCGTTCAACAACGAAATTAGTTAGTAGTAGAAACGGTAGTTTCCTACGTACCTCCACCTCACAGAATACCGCAGCCAAATAACGGTTCCCTTGAGGGCTGTTGTGTTCCTGCGAGTGAGTGAGGTCACCAGAAAGGAAGGAGATGCTGCGATGGCAGCGGGGGTGGCGGCGCGCGAGCGATATTTTATGTTGCGAGCGTTAATATGGCTACGGTAACCGCTTCAGATCAGGCGGGCCGTATGCTTGTCTGCTACCCGACGTAGTATAAAAAAAAAAAAAAAAAAAAAAAGTTTATGTGAAAATAAATATTTCGCTACCTACTTACCTGCAGAGCACTAATCTGATTTTGATGAAATTTTGTTAATACGTAACGTAATTTATGAGTTCGCGAATACGACCAAGGTATAATATTATCTCTGTTTTCTGCCCCAGAGTTTGATTGGTTTATTCATAGAAAAAAGAAGGTTTTTCTTTATTTCTCAACCGTTTCAAACTTATGTTTAGTATTATCTTTGTTACTTGGAAATACTTTGAATATCTTTTCTTATACTATGTCGGATCGGTTGGCAGACAAATACACCGCCCGCCTGATGTAAAGCAGTGACCAAAGCCTATATAATAGAACGTTACAAAGTTGGGCAATCGTTAATAGAATAAATTAGGAGGACCACAATAAAACAGGGGTGTTATCCCTGTTACAGATCATCATCTACAGATCGCCTGAAGAGTGGAGAGTCGCGAGGCGACTGCAGCAGCTGAAGCAGAAACAACCAAAGCAGCCACGGCAGTTGCATACATCTACTAACAGTAGTGGGTAGGTTTTTTTCGTACTGCTACACAGCTATTATGTATCAAAGTATATTATATACAATAACCTAGTTGACTACTTACAACATTAAAGTATAAGAACTTATAAGCTTAAAATGAGTAAATGAGGCATTATTACTATTAAGGTTTAGAGCATTCTAACACCAATAAAATTTTGGAAAGAGCAAACATACTCAGACGCAGCTAACAATTCAACACATAGATGAACATAATAATACATATTACTATTATTAACAATACATATTACTACATGCATTATGAAGAGACTATTTAGATAAAATTATTATTATGGACTGGATATTTTTTTCAGTACATTAACTTAAACATATCTTACTAAGCGATATATTTTTATTGGTAACAAATAGATACCTAGAATCACACTAACAACATTTATGTAACACAACATTTACACAAACAATTGTTATATTACAAGGTCTCATATTACCACTTATCATAACACTTCAAATGGTTTGAGTAGCATAGAAAACATGTATTAATTACTTTGAGGATTTAACTATCCCTGACTTTCTTTAAAGCTAGGGTTGCCATCTCTAAACTCTAACAACCAGGACAAGAAGCGTGAAACTCCAGATTTTGAATCTTAAAACTCGGACACGTCAGTGTTTTTTACTACTAGTACTAATTTTTATTCTGCGATGAGACTGTTACTCACAGCATGGCACAGGTGGTAGTGGTTTAAAACTTTTAATATTGGACTACAAATGAAACCCCACTTGGACGATCCCCGGATGCCCTCCAAGCTAGAACAAATCCCGGGAAACAAGGACAATCTGGCCCAACAATTTTGTTTGTACATCTGTTTACTTAGTCATAGATTAACCTGCTTAGATACCATTTCATGCAAATGACTAAACTTTAAGAATTGTGTCTTGAATGATCAAAGCAATTAACGTCCAAATAACCTTCCTCTAGAGCTCTAGTTTCTAAATCCACTCCAGTTAATAGGTACTTACTAGAACAATGCAACTTCACCGGAGGCAAAGATAATTCCTTAGCTATATCTGTATTCTTTAGACTCAGGGCTTCATCCACTGTCTTTCCCTTCACCCATTCTGTAGCCAAAGAACTAGATGCAATAGCAGACCCACATCCAAATGTCTTGAATTTAGCATCAATGATCTTTCCATTATCGTCGACCATTATTTGCAGCTTCATCACATCTCCACAGGCTGGAGCTCCAACTAAACCGGTGCCAACATTCTTGTTTTTTTTATCCATTGAGCCAACGTTACGGGGGTTCTCGTAATGATCAATTACCTACGAAAATATGTGCATTTTATTAAATGCGTAATATTTATATAGTAATATTAATTTTATCATTAGGAATGACATTATTACATTATAATTTCGGGTATGAAAAACAACTGTTAATGTTTTTGTTAAGGCTGATAATAGGCCGGCAATGATAAATTTTGTTTTGAAAAAAGCATACAGGTATTGCGTTCTAACCAGATATGAGACAAAATCAATAAACTTGTATTGGAAAAAAACTTACGTTAGCGTGATAAGATGCGGTTTGAATAGCTCCTAAGCTATTCATATTTTTTAAGCTAACACATCGACGCAAATTTGGAACTAGGAAAGCCATTTTAGATTTTACAATTGTAGAATACAAAAATCAAGTCGCACAAAATTCGAGAACAAAATTCTTATTACGACGATCTTGATGTTGGAGAATTTGGACTTTGACGTTTATCAAATATGTTAAATGAGAGTTGTCACTGTCAACTGTCAATGGGAAATTCTTCTATTGGTAGATAGAGAAATCTATAGACAATTGATAGTTTCCATCATATTGACACGAGAAAAAAGCAACTTATCATGTTGTTAGAGAAATAAATAAGAACAGTTGAATGTAATGCACGACAGAGCTATAGGAAATCTACTCGTATTACATAATCTATCTCATGTCCGCCAATCAACATGATATAATGTCATGGTTATGTCTATAGTTTTCTCTGTCTTCTCATGGTACGTTCAAAAGCATTGTTATAATATCGTTATCCATATGGTATTCGACATTCGTTCTACGCTGTGCATTGAGCTGTACATATTGTGATTTATTTAGAAACATTAAGAAAGTGGCGACCCTATTTTTGTGTACTTTTTTTGTTCCCACAAGGTATAACCGTATTAAAGTTATAATGAAGTTTGTTATAATATTATATTTTTATCGTAGGTTCTGAACGGACGCCATATATAACCTCTGTTTATCAATATTAATCATGACAATCGGTTTTAGAGCGATTGCAAAGCTCGTCGTGCCTACTGTTGGCAACGCATTTTATTTATCTCGTGTACAGCTTAGTACGTTGTAAGTATTGTTGAAATTGCTTCAACATTAATTATACGATATTTGTTTTGTTATGCAATAGGTAGTTATTTTTTTTTTGCTAACATCTGACGTATTGAACTACTTACTACGCACGTCAACACTATTTGTCACTTACTTACTTAGTGTTGTTGTTGTTGTTGTCGACGGTACGGTTTGTCAACCTTGAAGTAAATTTTACAATTTTGATTAAATTATTTGAAAGTTATTCAGTAAACGAGGTAATTTACCTAAATTAAATGATATTCAACAACATATTTAAATAAATGATCATTAATAACTCAAAACAATGTATATTGGGATTTTTCAACCCTTCCTCTGCCGGTTGTTCTCAAATTGATGTTATCTTGTTAATACAAAAGATACCATGTCAAAAGGAGAAACTATAAAGATACTGACGTAGTTTTGATCAGTCTTTCGTAATACATAATCAATATTTCAGAAAAATGGCTGCGGCGAATAACCCTGATTACAAGGCTGCTACATCGATTCACGAATTTACCGTGAAAAATATAAAAGGAGAAGAAGTCAAATTGGATGTATACAAAGGTCATGTTTGTATTATTGTGAATGTCGCATCACAGTGTGGACTTACCGCCAACAATTACAAACAACTTAATGAGTTGTTTGACCAATATGCAGAGAGCAAAGGTGAGCTTAATTTATTTATTTTTGTGTTCTATTTCGGGCATTAATATCAATCTCTGATGTATAGAATTAATAGAAAATCTTGTTTTTAGAGTGGTAGAGAAGAAAAGGGGGATGGAAGCTATTACTTACTGTAGTAATATGGGTTGCCAACCGTCCTAATTATATCGGAATGTCACTTTTTTCCCATCTGCATTTTTTGTTTAATTTAATGCTACTAGTTCACTAATGTTATTTCGAAATTACTACGCTAGTACATTACGCTTGTTCATTCAAGTTGTCACCTGAATGAACAAGATTTACTGACAAAATAAAGGTATTCTATTAACCCTTTACAATAGTATAAAATCGAACAAATGCTGATTCAGGGGTGAAATAGTGTAGGAAATGCTCGAGTGAACGAACGAATCAAAGCATGTTTTTGTCTCGTCAGTCCTCAGTGTTTTTAATTTTTTACATATTTTTCAAAATATTTGATAGTTTAGTAGTAATATTAGTGAAACGTGTTCTGAATCTGAGGAGCTCGATAGCGTCGTTGCGCGTGTCAGTCTAATCGAACATGCAAGTTAAGCCACGTCTACCGTAGCCTGTCCATGGATGGATTTATTTATATCGATCTCCTCCGTGCTTCAGAGGGCATGGAGGGCATGTTAAGCCGTTTGTCCCGGCTTTTGTCATTAGATGATAGTTCTTGCCAAGTCTGTGACCTTTAGGCGGCTTGAAATCACTGCCCACCACCAACCAGCAGTTGAGCAGTGTAGTGAAGTATGCTCTAAACCCCTTCGATTGAGGGAAGACCTGTATCCCAGCAGTGAGATCAATAAGGGTTGACGACGTATATTCTGAATTTTATTTACTATTACATAATAAAAAATTAAATTAACTGAAATACGTCAAATCCTAAAATAAATAGGGTATCTATTTATTTAAGGATAGGATTAGAAAAAGATTAGGATTTTTTCCTAAAAAAATTAATTCCTTGAGATACGCCTAATTTTTTCCTAATCCTATCCTTTTGTGAAGAAAATCTATCGTACTTTCTAAAATCGAAAATAGTTATCAAAACATGTAACTTTTCTTTAACAGATGTTTTACCTACTAACTATAATTTTAATTTCTAGAAAATATTAAATATAAGAAGTAACTTTTCCATACTATATACTATGATTTACAAAGGTATTCATTTAGTACCATTAACAAACCGAAAAATAAATACATAATATGTATGTGTCGATACACATTACTAGGTTAGCTTAGACTTGGGACCAAAATCATGGGATCAAAATCTTCTTTTGAACTAAGTGCTTACATATCACATTAGGAATTTTATTTTATGTGAGCAAATGTAATAAAATTTAATGTGACTATGTAGTCACATTAAAGCAGAGTGGCCTACTAAATTTGTTTTGATTGGATATGTATCCAATCAAAACAAATTTAGTAGGCCACTCTGCTTACTTAGTTTGTTTAATAATAAGCGATTTTAATGACTATTTTGTCATTTGAAATGTCGTCTTACTAAACCAGTACTACAATTTTGGTTTCGCAATTATTAAAGAATCGGACATTTTGTCCGTTTTCACCATGTTCGTACATTACTGTAGGTAACTAATTATAATTATACCAAAAATTATTAGTACCTCAATGAATGTAAATGTTAATTTATTTCTACTGCACTAAATGTATTTACCAAACCTCATTGTTTATAAATTTTAGTAATTAGTATAGTTTGTATTTTGTGTATATAGTTACTTGATTTCAAGTTCAAATTACATTCTGATTATAGGTACCGTTTAAATTTATAGTGGATATTGTGTCTTCTGTTTATTGCTGGTATTTTTGAGTGGTTTCGATTTTATTTTGCCAGTCCTGATTTTTCCCTCATTTTGTCCCGAAAGGTTCATTGTGAGAGTTGGCAACCCTAAGTATTTACACTTCGTAAAATTTTGCCCAAGATTATCATTCTTACTATCTTAGGCAAAATTTTACCAAATACCTATTTTGTTTCTTTTAGGTCTGCGTATTTTGGCCTTCCCTTGCAATCAGTTTGCGGGCCAAGAACCTGGTAATTCTGAAGAAATTGTTTGCTTCATGTCTGAACGCAAAGTGAAGTTTGATATGTTTGAAAAAGTAGATGTCAATGGTGACTCAGCACATCCACTATGGAAATTTTTAAAGGTAAGTTCATAACTGATCAATCCATCACAGTTGATCACGCTGGAGTGGTAGCTAATTGTTATTGCCTATAGCCCTAGGTAGTTCATTTAATTTATTACTGAAGATAACTAGGATTTAAGCTACCTATCTGCATAATTTCAGAAAGATTTACTATGAGAACAGACAAAGAAAAACCAATAAATGTTGCTGCGTGTTTCTTATTCTTAATCCTTAATAACCAATATCTTAATAATACTGTAATCCTAGGTGAAAGAGATTCACACGATGTCTCATGCGAATTATTTTTCACGGTTTATATTAATAGATTAAGGGGAAAATGATCTGCATGCAAAATATTAAGAATATTCTTCTGCTATTGTTCATAACCTTGAACTTCTACCTTAAGCTGGGGAGCGTAATCTCGTTTTCCTGAATACGACTCATTGCTGTGCACGGCGATAAAACGAACACAAACTGTATTTAGAGGCCTCTTTGAGAATTATTAAATAATAGGTGTGTGCGCATTGCGGTATGTGTACCCATACTTACATACATATTATCTATAAAAACGGCAAATAAATCACGTTTGTTGTATGGGAGCCCCCCTTAAATTTAATTTAATTATTTCTTTTTAATGTGTATAACTAAATATTATGTGAGTATTTCAAGCGTCTACCTATTGCCGTTAGCAATTGCGAGCAAAAACGAACAAAAAAAATCACGTTTGTTGTATGGGATCCCCCTTAAATATGTAATTTATCCTATTTTTTAGTATTTGTTGTTATAGCGGCAACAGAAATACATCATCTGTGAAAATTTCAACTGTCTAACTATCGCCGTTCATGAGATACAGCGGAGCCTTAGTAATAGGGTTCCTTTTTACCCTATGGGTACGGAACCCTAAAAAAATAGCTAGTTTAAAATTCTCATACAACGAATAGCGTTATATACATACAACATTTAAAAATTTTTAGTTATTAGTGTTATTACCGTAGAACAATAAAGAATAGAATCGCATTTTTCCGTTTAAAAAACTTGAAAAGCAAAATATCAACAAATTTCTATTCAAATCCAAGTTTCAATGTAAAATTTTGCATACGGAATCGTTGACTTCAAAATTCTCTTAAAATAAGTATACGAGTAGGTACATGACATGTATTAAATTATCCAACACATAAAAAATGAATTAAAATTGAAAAAGAAAATTACTTTATTTTTTATTATGCAAATGTAATATTGCGCCAATTTTTATGGAACATTGATTTGGAATAAAACATTGTTTTTTTATGGAATAGGTATCTGATCGATAAATCATAATATCTTACTACGATAAGATTGTATTCGGTCACTCACAGATTTTATAAGGTAAAAGTAATAAAGTGGTACGATGTTCTACAATTGTTTTGTAAATAGAGCAAAATTATTCGTCGTTCGTCACTATATCTAATAGTGAACAGAGTCCGGAACTATTCTAAATTACTGAGTAGGTAGATATCGCTAGAGAAATTTGTGTATAATGTAAACATGACCCCGTCTTATTGTAGGGTTAACCTAAGTCTATCATTAAATATTTAGAAATTATAGAAAGACAAATTATGAGAGAGAAACTCTCTCTATTTTTCGCTTCGAAAAATCTCTAGACTTTTCATATTACAACAGGCACCTAGTTAGAAATGTTGTATGCTACTCGTAATCATGTGATTGATGACTGAGATAAAAGATAAAACCATTCATTACGACATTGTATAATATGCCTGCACAAATCCGTGGAAAAGTAGCAGGTGAATATTGTAGGTAGTACATACGCGTCCTTGGCCGCAATGACATTGTACTATCAAAATCAATATCTATGTAGGAAAAACTATCACGTGGTATCGCTTTGTCTATTGTCATATTATAACAGTATTTTTTGTGAAACATTTATAAGGAAGGTCTATATTGGTCTTTCGATTCCAACAGATTTAAACAAACACAGTTTAACAAATGATAAGCAGGGTAGACGGCAATATACCTATAGTTTGACGGACGAGCAGTGATCCCGTAAGGATTTCAAAACCGAAACTTTAAAAATCAATGATAATTATAACAAATAATGAAAATGAGTGGTTATTCTGTTTATATACCCATTTTTTCCCATTTAGGAAAAAATATCTGGATTTTTCCCTTCGCGTTATTCTCACTGCCCATTATTATTCGCGGGAATTGTGTTCGCTGTCGTACGTCATAAAAAAGTAAATTCACACTCAAATTATTGTACGCGTGTACTAATCTTTAATATTATTTTGTGTTTTGAGCCTGTCCCCGAGATACAAATTAATGATTTATAAAAAAATATATCTATTCATAGACAGATGAAGGTCAAAATGCAGTTTCAAATTATAACTTATGTCCATTATCTGTCTATATATAAAGATGAATCCTTATTTCCCTTGGTCACGGCATCATGCGTGAACGGCTTGACCGATTTCACTAATTCTTTTTTCGTTGTGTTTGTCGATGCCAGGACAAGGTTCCTATGAAAAAAAATAAGAAAGTTGCGGGGAAAATTTAATCAATTCAAATTCAATATTTATAGTTAAGACAGGACAATGTTTGTCGGGTCAGCTAGTGTTTTATACATATTAGACAGCCGATGTTGGTATAATACTGTATTATACCGTATAATACCCACGGTGCTATACAGCCTTAACATCTCTATTAAATAGATAAATAACTCCGTTTTCTGCAAATTTTACTTCATCTACAATATGTTTCATAAACTTTGTAAGTTATGAAAATCTATGGATCGTATTGTAGTGATTTTTAAGCAACTAATCAGTTGCATATTTTGCAATACTATTATTAAATAAAAAGATCTGTCAAAAGTCAACTTGTGTTTATTTTTTCTTCGGCAGTCTTGAACTTGACCAATAAAAATAAATCGAATAATTGAGTAGAGGAATTGTTGTCGCTTGATAAAATAAGTATTAACCCACTTGTTACTACTGATCTTTGTTTATTACTTATTTTTTTATGTAGATATATATTTAGATAAGAAATAAGTTCAGCTGCATCTAAGCAAAAATGTTTATTTGAAAACGAAAGATCCTTTCAAACATAATGTATGAGCAAGCTACTATAATCAATTACCTTAAATACAATATTTTAAAAAAACTAATGTGATACGTCACGTGCATTATTAAATCACTATTTAAAATAATATATTTATAACAATATAAGAACTCTGTATTAAATGCTTGTTCTGTATTGAAAGGAAAGTCTCTTCTGTTCAGTAACTGATGAGACCTTCCATATCTATCATCAACCATGGTTCATAGAACAGTCGACCACAGATGAAGCAGACGTCGTTGTAATAATTAGAGGCAGTGCAACTGTTATATATACATGATGTACGATTGACCGTACTTCTTTTATTGATATCAAGGCTATATTTGTGGCAAATTTTAGACTAATTGCTAATTTGGATATTTATAGGTAGTACTTCAAATGAACTTACAAAATTGATGAAATCATCGTAACAAATGAAGCTAATTATCTGTAAGAATGTCAGACTATGAGTTATATATCTCAGACGAAGGTGAAATATGAGGTGTTTTAACCAATACAGTCTTAATAAATACATCCTTGTTTTTAATTTACAGCATAAGCAGGGTGGCACTCTGGGCAACTTCATCAAATGGAATTTCACGAAATTTATTGTCGATAAGAATGGAGTACCAGTTGAAAGGCACGGCCCAAATACCGATCCCCTAGACTTGGTTAAGTCGTTGGAGAAATATTGGTGAATACTTCAAAAGCGCGAATAAGAAATCTACGTAAATTATTTTAAAACCATTTCGAGTGACTGACACGTGAAGATTAAACTAAAAATCACGTTTTTGAAAAATGTGATTATTAGTTTTATGTTAAATATGTAGATATTATTACTAAAATAATCTATGTATCTCAAATTAATGCATTTTTATGGTACGTTTCAACCAAGATTGTTTAAGACATTGCATAATTGTTAGCAATAACTTTGTAGGATTATATTTTTTATATATTGCATAATAATTACCACTTATATTCATAATTGTTTTGTAACTACTATGGTGCATGTTTTTTTGGTATTTTTTAAAATATATCCTTTTAATAAAGTAAAGCACCAAGGGTACATATGCAATTTGGCTTTTACACTTCACTGGCGTTAATTAAACTTGTTATACTTTTGAAATGAGCATGGAAAGGGTGTTGTTAAGGATGTTGTATTATTCTTAATTAAATATTTTTTCGGTATTACGTGTTTTCTTAATGTCTTGAGAGGACCAGCAACATATCATAAATCCATTTTTACTATCGGTACATATTCGATTGGCACTAATTTCCAAAATTTTATTAAATACCAGTAATAGTTAAAATATTTACAACTAGGTAGCTTTGCATATTGTATTCGGCTTAGTAATTTTGAGATATTGAAAATAATTTGAAAAATTAATCGCGATTATTCGATTCGCGGTAAACGACTAGTATATTATTTTTTACATTTCTTCTTAATTACTTCTTCTTCATAACTTCAAAATTTACCAAGTGTCATACAAACTTTAAACGGTCATTTTATCTCCTAAGGGAAAGATGTGAGGGGTGGTTCTAGCCACCCACCATTTTTAAACGCTTTTTATAAATTATTGTCCATCTTTGGTTGTTTTTTAGTTCACTTGCATGAAGAAATTATATATAACTCATTGTTTAGAAGGTAATGATAATTATAAAGTAAGTATGACATGATCGATAGATAATAATAATATCAGGCGTGGTGCAATCATTTCTCGGATACTCTTACATTACTCTGCTACGTTTGAGAAAAAGTAACCGAATCAGCGTGCCTTATTTCGGCACTGCCCAGGTTCTTGATTTTAACTAGACAAAAAATTTGTCGTTAATTTGTCGAAATTTGTCGCCCAAAGGAAAAAAATTGTCGCTCTCCCGTCATAGCGCTATAAGGCTTTTTTTGTGGCAGTGCCGAAACAAGCTTATTTCGGCACAGCCCACTCGGGATCTATTAAACTACATAACATAGCGAAGATATGATTTCCCCCAGATGTAGTGGTCAATTTGTCGAATTCAGACACCAAGTATCAGAATTAGTCGACCTCCCGTTAAAAAAATAAAACTACACCACCTAGCGAAAATCTGATTTCACCCAGATGTTGCCTTGAATTTGTCGAAATTTGTCGCGGAAAAAATACAACTAGTCGATGCGTAATTAAAAAGTTACACGCATTTTAACATTATGTAGTAGTATAGTAGTATTATGTAGTAGTAGTGTAGTAGTATTTTGTAGTAGTTTATGTAGTTTAATAGATCCCCAGTAGGCGGTGCCGAAATAAGTTTATTTCGGCACTGCCACAAAAAAAACCTTATAACTTTTTGACGGGAGAGCGACAATTTTTTGACTTTAAGCGACAAATTAACGACTAATTTTATGTCTAGTTTCAATCAAGATCTGAGACCAGGGCTGTGCCGAAATAAGGCACGCACCGAATCATAATAATAGGTATGTTACCATATTGCTTTAGTTTCTTATAGTTTAATGCAAAATGTTTTACGGATACACCCATACGAATATGCCGTCGAATAGCGAAGACCTCATCCAAATCGAATGTAGTTTTTTGAAAAAAATCGCTAATATACATTCTTAACACAGACATTCAAAATTGAATGTCTGTGATTCTTAACCAAAGCTTTTAGTGGGATCTCTTTTTATCTCTTATGACTGTAAGTATGTATATCAATGATTTTATTATATACAGACAAACATTATAAGTTTCAGTAATCAGCGTCGGTGATAGTATTTATATTTTTTAGAAACTTTGTCGTTAATAAAATTTCGTATATATTTTATTTCCATATGTTGCAGGATAAGTAGTGAAGATATAACACGAGCGCCGGGAGTAGAGCTTAGTCTCCAATATTTTTTCTGAAAGCCAATACTTATTACCTACCTATCTAATAATAATCATCAAAGAGCATCCACTGCTGAACATAGATCTCTCCTAAAGATAATTCCACAATGATCGGTTTTGTGCCATTATATATTATACAGTGTAGAAACGACAAGTGCTCTCTCGAGATTATTTCTAAATTGTACAAAATATTTAAAAACTGATTACTGATCCTGAAAGTATTTCACAAGCTCTATCAAACGGTTTGACTAATATTTTGGAAAATAAACTGGCTCTATTCGCAAATTCGTTGTTTCTATCTACTACACATTACCATAACGGCATGACACTCATAGAGTTAGATATTAAAATTACACATGTATTTACTATCTACTCAAATTATTGATACAGGTACGCACAAAATTCTCACTATGAGTGACATTGCACTCATAGTGAGACTTTTATCATACTAAATATAAGGTAAATGGAATCATTGTATTTTCGGATCAATCCATTTTGTTTTAGCCGCTATTGACGCCTACCATTTGATAGAGCTCGTAATGCATTTTCAGGATCCGTTTTTCAATGTTGTCTATAGTTTAGAATAGAAGATCTATAGTAGATGGAAATATAGCATTTTTGGAAAATTTACGTTTATTTTATAAACTTTTATTAATATCACTTGATATCGTGAAACACTTTCAGGATCAGTAAGTTTTTCAATAATATATCTAGTAAGTTTATAAAATAAGCCAGCGAGAACACTTAACGTTTTCACCTTATAAGGTTAAATACTAGGTACTTAAATGAAAATTGTTATATTTGTTGTAAGACTGTGTGTACACCTATAAATAAATATCTCCTTTTTGGTATAAATGTCTTAAGAGTAGCATTTTTTAAATATTACTAAACACGACATCAATTTAAAAGCTTCTGTATCATGAATGTTGGTATTTTGGCAGTAGTTTAATGTATAAAGTATGTAGTTTTAGTTCGAATTAAATTTTATGTTAATTTATTTGTGAACCTCTTGTTAGAACTATATTTCGTCATAAAAATCCGCTCTGCTTCTAAGTTCGTGAATTCGTGGTCATGGCCAGGGGCGGACTAAGGTCTAGGCAACCTAGGCACGTACCTAGGGCCCGTAATTTTTGGGGCCCAAAAGTTAGGTTTTTAATTTTTATTTTGAAAGTGCAAACTTCTTTAGTAGGTTCGGAAATGCAATGTTGCCTAGGGCCCGCTTTAGCCTTAGTCCGCCACTGGTCGTAGGCCCTGTTTCGGGATAAAGAATTTTACTGTGAATTACGATGATAATTCATCGATAAAATCATAATTATTGAATGAATTAAATTACTAATATGAAATAACTAGTTAAAGATATTTGTTTAAACAAAAAATACCTATGTGAGAGTGAGATACAAAGCTGTATCTCACTCTCACATATGTATTTTTTGTATAAACAAATATCTTTAACTAATTACATATTTTATAATTACAAAACTAAAAACCTTGTCTCTTATCAAAAACTTTGGTTTGTTAAAGAATACAATTAGTATTTATAAGTAAAAGTTGCAAGTGACTCATTATTATCTATAGAACCAAGCCAACCTTGTCTGTATGTGGTGCACCCAGCTGACGGATTAACGAGGCTCTGGTCAAAGAGAGGTAGGACACAGTAGATTTATCAGCTACTCGACTGAGGAAGTATGTCCACTTCGCAGAATAACACAGCCAAATAACAATTTCTTTGAGGATTATTGTAATCTTGCGCGTGAGTGAGGTCACCAGGAACGTAGAAGTTGCTGCATGGGCAGCGGGGGTAATGGCGCTCAAGCAATATTTAATGTTGCGGGCGTTTATACGCCTACGGTAACCGCGTCACATCAGAAAACCGTATGCTTATTTAACATCCGATGTAGTATAAAAAAGTTATTATATCTGGCTGTTATCTCTCCTTTGGTAGATTCAGATACAAAATTACGAACGTGTAAGTAAAAATAAACTAAACGTATTAATTTAATTGAACATTGTAATAAATTCAAGGGATTTCACTTTATACAATAAATATCTAAAAATACCTCTCTTTCACAGACAAAACCATTCCTTTCTTTTACTGATGCATCTCATCATCATCAGATCATCATATCTTTTGTAAGACATTTGTAAGTTGCGTGTAAGATAAAAAGAAGCGATCGTTAAGTAATTACTCAATAAACGAAGATGTCTAACTATTTAATGGACACAAAGAAATAAATGTACTATAGTGACCATTTTAGGGTTATCTTCTCTCTAGTAAGTAAAAACTTTCAACTATGGTCATATATAAATGTGAGGAGGAGCGATCTCCCCCTCATCTGCTCCCCCTGCATAGGCAGAAAAGCTATAAGTACCATTCAGACGTCAAATTTCAGTTGGTTCCGACTCTGGCGCATTGAGGTAATTAAATCCTCAAAAGAGCGCCGCCGTGTACTTCTCGCCCAACCCTAACGGGATCGACAAACCTGATAGGAACAACCACTCGTTACGTCGGATAACAACTGATGACATTGTGAATTTGTTATATACATTTTATAATTTTGCATGCCGAAAGGTAGAATATGGTAGGACTAATTTGTTGTACTCCATCTGTATTATTACATTACCCATGTTCGCAAATAAAATATATGAATATGAACAATGTACGATGACCCCATTCCGTGGGCGAATCGTACAAAGTACCTAACTAGGAGTCATTTTAGATTCAAACATGACCTTCGGACCTCATATCACCAGGGTTCGCAACCGGGCAAAATTCTACCTATCCCGGCTTCACTGCATGATCGCGCACAAGAGTATGTCACTTCGTAGTAAGCTGACACTACACTGCATGCATACATCCAGTTATGACTTTTGCAAGTCCGGTTTTTGCTCACACGCCAAACTCCAACGCATTTATGCGAAAAGCCGCGAACGACTCGTGGCTCCTCAGAGTTGTTGATCTGCATATTCAATGATCAAGTTATTCAACTCCCATCGATCGAGCACTACCTGAAGGAAGCGTCTAGGTGTTGCTTCGAAAGTTCACAAAAACACCGCAACCCCTTTATAGTCAAGGCCGCCACCTACAGACCGCTCACATAATCACAACAGACCGGTAATCACAAGCGTCATCGTCACATCAGACGCCCAATACTTGCCGTCACCGACCCAGACGACTGCATCACAGTCGCTAACGCTTGGACACTAACGGACTACCTGAGGACTTCCTCCACACGCACACACGTAGTTCGACACCGCGCTCGCAGGCGGACGCGACGCACACACACACACATCCGTCTGCGCGCTAATCCAGGTACAGACATATACCTAGGCGCGTCTCACCGCCTATCACATAACTACCGGGATAGTAGGGTTCGCTTACACTTACCTAAAGTGACATCACTTCTAACAATTTTTTTCTAGCATAGGTTAGAATAGGTCCCCGATTCCCTCCGCGGTCTCCATTGGCTTCCGGCCGGCACATCTCAGCTTGCTGGGGTGTGGGTATGCGGCGCTAGTCATCAGTACCGCTTTTATTTTTTTGTATGTTCACAGGGTTTCAGCATCAACCTCGCGTACAGCCTTGGTCGTCATTACGGTTAAGATAATAGGGTTAGGGCTCCGGGTCTAGGGCCTTAGGGCCAAGGTCGTCGCCAGCCGATAGCCCAGATGGGGCCAGTTGATATGGAGAATGAGAAAAAGTATGAATTGTACCTAGTTAGGTAAAGTCGAGAGTTCATAAAGCATTTCACTACTAGCCTTACATCTACAGCGATTGTAATAATAACGGTACAGAGTCCAACGTGTAAAGTTTCGCGAGTTCCCGACTGTACAAAAAGTATAAATAAAACTTATAAATAAATTGAATCTCTAGAGGGGGGCAGCGGCCCCTCCCTGCCTCCCCTTGGCGACGCCCTTGCTTAGGGCACAGTATAAGTAATAGTACTAACGTACAGTATGGACACTCTCTGTCGCTCTCACTAGTCGACCTCACCTCCCCTATGGAACCGATTTGGAACCGTTCGCAATGGATGCAACGTCCTACAAATTGACGTCGCTCGTATTTTATTCTCCATTCAGTTTAAAAGATGGAAGTTACTTGTGCAGTGGATGGATATCTCAACACATGGAAAATAAAAAAAATAAATTTATTCGATCCCTTTGGATGAAATAAAGTACAGATTTTTTTATAAATTACCTAAAAAGCATGCGGCAGCCATAGTTTCATCATAACTAATTCATGTCTGTCAAAGTAGGATACAAGATACAATTAATACGAGATGAGAAAAGGATAGCATTATATGTTTCAAAGAGCAAGTGAGTGCGCAGACGCGGAAGTGACATTGCTGTCACTTGAGTTATGGTGGTTTATTGTTTACAATTTTCTTATTTACGAGTACATTTCAATGTTTATTGTGCGTGATGTCATGTGTGGTATTAGTTTTAAATTACGTTTGTTCCATGTGAATATGAAAATAAATCAAATCATTGCGCATGCATTTATATGAATAGTAAAAAGCTACAATTAGTAAGAATGAAATGGTTTGACCATTACAATGAACCGGTGTTCGAAGGCGAACGTTTGATTTAGTGGTGATTAGAAAATATAAAATTTTGGGTAAGTTAGCAATGGCAATTATACAAGGCGTTTTATAAATATTGGCTGAAGTCAGTGTAGTGTATTTACTATGTTTTTTTTTCTTCACTACGCCCACCTGATGTGAAGCGGTTACCGTAACCATATTAACGGTCGCAACATTAAATATCGCTCGCGCGCTACCATCCTCGCTGCCAACGCAGCAACTCCATCGTCTCTGGTGACCTCACTCACTCGCAGGAACACAACAACCCTCAAGAAAATTGTTATTTGACTGCGGTATTCTGTGAAATGGTGGTACTTCGTCAGTCGGGTTGTTTAAAAAATAAGCTATGTCCTACCTCTCTTTTCGTCAGAGCCTCGTCTGTCAGTCAGCAGGGTGTACCCCGTGCAGGTAAGATTGACTTTGGTTCAAAGATGTTGATGAACCACTTACACCCCCTTACATGTCCGACTAATAATTGAATAATGTCAGCCCTAGAGAACGTCACTCAAACATAGGCACGTGTACAGACGTCATTTGGTTACTACATGCAAAAGTGCCATTTTTGTATGGAGTGGCCGGGGTTTGCTTAGGGCCATGGTTCTATTAATCTTTTTTCGATTGCGATGTGTGTGTCTCTGCGACGAGCTGGAAACCGCCTCGCGGTAGGGTCCTCTCGGGGACCCTCGCCAGCTCGCCGCAGACTACACTCCTTCTCCACATTTTCCCCTCTAGCGTTCCGTATGCGCTTTTAAAGCCATCGTGGCTAAAAGTAATTAGGCAGGTGGTTTTTAGTCAGTTAAAGCCTGATTTGTCCTGCAACAACCAGGCTGAGGGGGCGTCGAAGAGGATTTTCCGCCTCCCTCCAGCACAGCTGGGGGTGCCACAGCGCGCGTCGGGCGAAAAAAAAAGAAGTTTTCACTTCCAAAATTAAAAAATAAAAACCTAATTTTCGGGCCCCAAAAATTACGGGCCCTAGGCACGTGCCTAGGTTGCCTAGGCCTTAGTCCGCCCCTGGACGAATGGGATTATTATTAGGCGGATTAGTATTAGGTATTTTAAATTAATAAATTGATGAAATTTGTACCTATATGGTTGAAATATAATTAAAAGCACAGTCATAGTTTGAAATTCTCGAAATCGTATATTCCGAAATTTAAAATGAAGCAGTACTAGAAAGAAACACCAAAATGTTTCTTACAAATGAAAAAGGGAAAATATTTTGTTTTCCTTATGTTTTTCTTGAACTCACATAGACGCTAACGTATGCTAGCTGATATTGTGACTACATCACTAGTGTCACTATCGTTGTCAAAAACGAAAAAGGAACTCTTTGGTCGTACAAATTAAAAAACTTCGGTATTTTACGAACTACCAACCTAGCGACGAACGATATCAAAGTTGTGTCTTTTTCTACTACTATACTAAATGAGGGAGATAGTGCGTCAATTTCCGTAAAGAGTTTAGCAGTGGCTATATTTAACCAATCATAGAACGCGTTTTGAAATTTATGGTAGCGTCGTTGGCGCTTGGCTTCGTTTTTCGTTTGGAATTGCGTGTGTCAGATTATGGTCTTTGTGGCATAATTTGTTTATTTTTGACTGACAAGTAAATAATCTTGGCGTCGGTTGGTCCGACTATAATAAATAGTGTAAGTTACGGCTATGAATAAAACATCGTTGTGACAAGTGAATATCTTCCTGTGTGGTTTTTGTTATAATTATTTATAGCTAAAAAAAGAAATCTGTAACGCGGTGTGTAAATTATATTTCAGGATGTCTACGAGAAGCGGTCGAGTGAGATCTAGTGTTATTGATACGAGTCCACCTCGAATTCGTAAAGGGGTATCGCCAAATAGATCTCCCGCTCGCGCGCGGAAAAGTTCTCCAGCGCGAAAAAGTTCACCCCCCGCGCGGTCCGTCCGCAAGTCGCCCTCGCGGAAATCTCCGAGCCGCAAACCAGTCTCCAAATTTCCCGCCCGTAAATCTCCTTCGCGAGCTACTAAGGAAATAGCAGAAGTTGCGCCGCTAAAGTCGCCAGTGAAGCGCCCGACTATCAAACATGATGTCTCAGTGAAACTTGAAAATTTGTCAAGCAGATTAGATACTTTCCGCGGTACTCGCTCCAAACGCTTTGAATATTCGATTAAAGATATTACAACAGTATCCAACGAGTTAAGTGATATCAATAAAGTGAATGGTTTGGAATCGCTATCAGAAGATGTTTATGGTTTGCGCAACAGAAGATCAGCAGATGAATTTCTCCAACGTAGATCAAGCAGACTCAAAGAGTTTTCTGAGAATCTGCCGGATATTAGGAGAAGCGTTAGTAAGTCTATCAGTCAGTCGGGTAGCAAATCCATCAGCCAGTCCGTTGATACATTTTCAGATGAAGAGAATTCTGAAGAAGAGCACCGTAGCGAGAAATCACAGTCCGCTACCAGAAAGTTAGCAACTCCGTTGCGAAACAGCGTGATTAAATTTTCTCAGTTAAGTGACAGATGGGAGTTTGGAGGACGCATTGGATCTGCCTTATTGATGTTATTCTTACCGCTGACAGTATTTGCAATTATAATTGCATGTACAAAATCATGTTCTATAAAATCACTCTTAAATCTGTCTGGATTAAGGTCACTAAAACTGTGGTTCAGTTTGCAGGGTTGCTTAGTGCTCATAGCCCAATATTTTATTCAGGCACTGTTTTCTCTTATACCAATTTTTGGCACCAAAGCTGACAGAATGGATGACTCTGGCAAAAAATACAATTTTAATGCATTTTTCTCATGCATTGTCACTGTGAATTTATTATTTGCATTGTATTTCTTTGGATTATTTAACAAGGACATTTTATTGGAGGAGTATCTACAACTGGCTGTAACGTCATATATCTTCGCTGTTGTATTGAGTATATACTTGTACTTTAAGCAACCAACAGAGAAAGAACTTAATCCATATGGTACCACAGGGTATAAATTATATGATTTCTTTATGGGAAAGGAAATACACCCTTCTATCAAAAAATTGGATGTCAAAGTTTGGATATCAAGAGTCAGCACCATCAATGCTGTGAGTGTACTATAACTATTGTTTCAATTACTTTAGTGTGTATATGTTTTGGGGTGTAAGTGGTTCATCAACATCTTTGAACCAAAGCCAACTTCACCTGCATGCGGTGCACCCTGCTGACTGACAAACGAAGCTCTGGCGAAAAGAGAGGTAGGGAGCGTAATTGTAAGCTACCCGACTGGGGAATGTACCATCACCTCACAGAATACCGCAGCCAAATAACGGTTCCCTTGAGAGCTGTTGTGTTCCTGCGAGTGAGTGACGTCACCAGAAAGGAAGGAGGTGCTGCGATGGCAGAGGGGGTGGCGGCGCGCGAGCGTAATTTTATGTTGCGACCGTTAATATGGCTACGGTTACCGCTTCACATCAGGTGGGCAAAAAATTTTTGTGTTTATAGTCTGGTAGAATAATCTGAATGTTTAAATTTGCCAATATTGTTGAATAATTATTTTTTGATAACAAAAACAACTGGGTAGTTTTGGATTTGATTTCAAAGTGCACTTTTATTTGAACACTTGGAAGTGTTTTTTTTAAACACTGTGATATAGTAGAAATTTGTCAAATGTTTAGGCAGTATTTGTAGGTTTGAAGCTCAGATTATTTTAATGTAGCATTAAAATAATCTGATAAGATAAGATTATTCTACCAGACTATAAACACAAAACTTTTTTGCCCACCTGATGTGAAGCGGTAACCGTAGCCATATTAACGGTCGCAACATAAAATTACGCTCGCGCGCCGCCACCCCCGCTGCCATCGCAGCACCTCCTTCCTTTCTGGTGACGTCACTCACTCGTAGGAACACAACAGCTTATTTATACACTTTGTACACTTATTTATACACTTTGTAGCAAACAAGCATACAGTAGACCTGCTGTTATCTGACTATAAAAAAGGCTGGTCCTTCCCTGGTCCATGCGGTCCACTAAGTGGGTGGTGCGCTGTTACATTCAAATATGCCTGCCCTGGTTGACTGGCAGTCGACACGCCGATGGCAGTTTCGATGTGACATCGAACATCAGGGGCCTTACCACAAGCTCTAAACGCAGGAATGGAACCATCATGGTTGTGAATTTATGAATGAAATTCATTGATAAATACGCATCATAGTTCCATTCCTGCGTTTAGAGCTTGTGGTAAAGCCCCAGGCCTGTATAGATGGCCCATATGAAAAATAATTGAGTAGCCTTGTATTACACAAGTGCCAACACAGTTGTAACACATGTAACAGGTGTAGATAGCCAGCTTAGTTACTCTTACTCTGGCTATATTGAGGGAATCCTCTTGTTCTATCAACAAGTTATCATTACATTATCATAAGTGGGGGTCTGCCATATTTGTTATCTAATTAGTTGACCATGTGCAGGAACTCTAAAGATTTATTTTCCACTACTAACTAAACTAAATATTTATATAATTCTATGACCCTGATTATATAAGAACTAAATAACAATATTTGTTATTTAGTTCTTATATAATCAGGGTATTTAGCCATGAACTGGGTTCTAAATTATTTGAAAAAAAAATTGAATTCATGTGAACTCAACTGTAATAAAATTATTATCTTTTTCAGCTTATTTTGACAATACTGATATTCAGGCAAGGTATAGGAATTGAAATGAAGAATAATGAACTCTTAACCCTGGAGAATTATAAAGAAATATGGGGAAACATCCAGTTCCAACCAACTATTCTCCTGTTTTCCATGATGCAGATGATTTATGTTCTTAACTTTATTATGAAGGAGTACAAGATGACAACAACATTTTACTGGCAATCCGAGGGAATGGGGTATCTGCAGATAGTATCAAGCTCCCTCTATCCATTCTATTTCACAACAATATCTAAGTTTGTTGCGGATACTAAATTATCACTCTCGACTAACACCTTAATCTCTGCTTCTGTTATTTATATGCTGGGGTTCTTCATAATGCTTATTAGTAACAATATTAAGTATGAGTTCAGGAAAAATCCATTGCAACCTGGCTTGGCAAGTAAGTTAACAATTGTTTTCTGTTTAATATTTCTTTAATGTTTTCATTAATTATTTAGAATTATTATACTATTACATGCTTGGTTGCCTTTGCATAAATAAGGTAATTAATTATTATCAAATTGATCTTCATAGTTACAGTGTGTACAAAATAAATCGACATAATAGAAAAAATTACTTGTTTTTTCAGATATGGATTCGATGCCTACTTTCCATGGGAAGAAGCTGCTCGTTGCAAGTTTTTGGGGAATTTTGCGTCATCCGAACTATGCAGGTGACATTTTGATACATATTGCTTTGGCATTGCCTGGTATTTTGACACAACAGGTAGTGGCTGTTGTGCCAGCATTGCTGACCATATTGGTGTTGGCCCACCGCGCATGGCGGGACCATGCTAGGTGCAGGCGGCGCTACGGAGCTGCTTGGCAGAGGTACTGCAAACGTGTCCCATCCATTCTTATACCCAAGGTACTATAACCAGTGCGTACAATGTAGCTGATTGTTAACTTATTTTATGTTGTATGACGAGATCTGTACTTCAAAGATCACAACGCTACTGCCATGTGCAATTACGATTCGAATATTTACTTAGATTTCTATTTGCATAGAGGATATACTAGATTTGTAATATTTGTACATAATAATTATGTATGAAGGAATTATACATATTTTTAGAGGTAATGATCTCGTGTTTTGTAATTTCTATTATGTTACAGAGTTGTGTAATTAAGTAGTTATTATTGAGATTATTTTGCTGCCATTGAAAAAATATACCACCGGACAAATTTTGACTTACTAAATTTAGCTCTCTAGTGTAATTTGGCTATTTGTTTTATTATGGTATGTGTGTTTACATATCATGATTATTTTATAAAAAAAATCTAGTAATCCTCTTGAAAGTATTTTGAGAAAATTTCTTAATTTTTTGAATATTGTCCGGAATTAAAGTACAAAATTTCTAAGCGCAATATAATAGTTTAAATCTTTTTTTACTAAAGACTACTCTAGGCTATAATAATATTATAATATTTTTTGATTTAAAATTAAATATAATAAAATATTAAATTAATTGCAAAGTATGAAAATGTATAATGAAATTTGAAATTGCTTTGACTAAATCACTTGACGAACCTTAATCAATTTCTCTTTAGCATTCTTTAGTGTATGTATTATTTATACGTATTGAATACGATAATGATCTAAGTACGTGTAATGTTTTGGAAGATTTTTTTTTATATAATTGAGTGTGAAATATTGTAATGTTCTTGTAAACTTGATAAAAGTTTAGACAAAGTGTGCCTCGGTAGTTTGACCTGATAGCTTAAAAAGCGGAACATTGAATGTTATTAGGAATTAAGTATTGGCTAATGACAATGTGTTGTTGAAAAGACTTACGTAAAGTTGCAATTAGTTTTTGCTCAATTTTTTTAATAATACATTTAACAAGTAACGTTATTGTTAATAGACATACTGTTCCGCCTCGAATTTGGATTGTTCTACTTAAAACTAGCTAATACATATAATAACTTGCCATTTACATGTAACGTAATATATTATTAATAATAACAAAGAGCAGAGTAACAATAATTATATTTAGTTTCCTAACATTTTCTATTTAGATTAAAAACGTCACAAATCATATTGAGGAGCACACTTTATTAGTTTTAACTAGATTATTTTATATCGTGTGAGATGAATCTACTTATATATTTTAATTATATCATGCCACTTTTTTTTTGGAAATAGTAATAAATGTTTTTACCGATTAGGTAATTAGATAATTCTTGTTTTATTTTTTCTATGATAAAAATTAACCTTTTTATATTTTGATGTATTAAGAGTTTTTATTTACGTTAAGACATGAATGCTTTTGAAGCAAGAATTTACAAAGAAAAAATATACTACGTCGGGTGGCAGACAAGCATACGGCACACCTGAAGTGAAGCGGTTACTGTAGCCATGTTAACGCTCGTAACATGAAATATCGCTCTCGCACACTCACCTTCGCACCAACGCACCAACTTGAACCTGTCTGCGGTTCAGTCACTCCCAGGAACACAGCAACCCTCAAAGGAACTGTTATTTCGCTGCGGTAATCTAGTGAGGTGTATGTAGTCGGGCAGCTTACAAATACACTGTGCCCTACCTCTTGTCAGAGCCTATTTCGGCAGTCGCCAGGATGCACCACGTGTAAGCGTGGTTAGCTTTGGTTCTAAAGATCGTGGAGACCACTGCACCCCTAAAAACATTGCTAGTCTCTGGAACCATCAGCGGGATTTTTATGCGTTTTGGATAGCTTAATTCTCGAAAGTTAGTAGGCATCCACCAATTCGGTTCCTAATATTGGTCACTATTAATTGGGAACCTAAACGGCGAATGAAACTGCGGTAGATAGGTACAAAACTGCGGTACACGGGTAGTATGGTAAATGTAAAATGAAAACACGATTCATTTTAATTTATTTATTTTTCTATAAAATACACATGCGATTTGTAAATAAACATTTTAATATTCAAATATCTAATTACAGATTTCGTTTCTAATTAAATGTTCATTAACATCCATACTTTTTCATGCAAGTACCTAAATTGGTAGGTACTAGATACCGAGACTGATCCAGGAGTACAATTACTTCACAATTCAGCGAATTGTTAATAAAATCATTGCACACAATATGTAATATTAAATGTGCACATCATTTTATTGTACAATACCTATCACACAAAACAATACATATCGGGCATGACGCAACAGGAAAATATAAAAACATGGTGAGAAATGGTGTTTTGAGAAATGACGATGGCAAATGATTGATATGTAATTCATCTCGAGAATACATAGAAATTGTTTATATTACCGGTAATATAGTATACTCCAAATTAATAAAAGTTTGCTATTTCCGACTGCATAGCGATAGTTTATTGCATCTATCCCTACTGGCTATTCCAATCTATTGGGGTTGGAGATGAAAGAATGCAGGTTGCCCATCTCTAGAAGTGTTTTTTTTTTAATATACCACCAGTGTGACAAACAAGCATACGGCCCGCCTGATGGAAAGCAGTTACCGTAGCCTATGAGCGCCTGTAACACCAGAGGCATCACACGCGCGTTGCCGGCCCTGTAAAAACCTCTTCACGCCTTTTTTGAAGAACCCCATGCTGTAGTCCCCTGAGAAAACCTCGACAGGCAGTTCATTCCACAGCTTGACAGTACGCGGGAGAAAACTTCTCTGGAACCGCACTGTACGTGACCACTTAGGCTCCAATGTGTGAGGATGAATTCCCTGTCAATGGCGAGCGGTGCGACTGTAGAAGGAGGCCGTTGGCATCATATCAAACAACTCCTCTGAACACACCCCATTGTACAGACGGTAGAACACACAAAGGGACGCAAAATCTCTTCTCAGACTTAACGGTTATAAACCGTCTGTTAGTTTGGGATCGTCGACAATCCTCACAGCGCGCCTTTGAATCGAGTCACAAGGTGCAAGCTGGTATCTAGGCGCTCCCGCCCATAGATTTATATAATTATAATTGCGCATTTTGTTATTGGAACATCACTTTTTTCACTCTTTCCAAATGTGGAAATCTTGTACTTTTTATGCATAAAATGCATTTTTAAAATATTGTCTTTTTAGTTCAAAATTATTTGACACGTTTTGTATCGTTCATTTAAGTAAAGTTAAATAGAAAATCGGTTGCTCTGCAAAACTGAGTTTAGTGTTAGGCCAGAGGGGTAAAATTCATGTATCCCAAGTGGAATAGCCAATTGGGATATAATATGGAACAGACCACTAGAATTTAGTATACGGTGAAATTTATTATCATCAAAGCCCAGACTCCGGCCATTCCATACAAATGTCGCGTTGTTAACTATTACAACACAAAGACGGCTGTTCAAAGCGTATGTGCGTGCTGCGTAGGGTTGTCAATATTTTTTTTTTACAAGAAAATGTATCAAGGCCGAAGTAGCAAATTAAATAAAATAGTATTTTGGGTAAATGATTATGTTTCAACAGTATTGAAACATTATCACACTGTTTTCAACAGTATAGTTGGTAATCCTAGTGCAGATCGATTAAACTGTTCCAGATACAAAAGAGCAAAATTTTTACCCGACACTTTCTACTCCATTGTTTTTAATATTAGACCTTTCACCTATACTGTATAAACCTTTTTTGTAGCAATTTTTTTAATTGTTATTATTAATTTGGAGATGACTATAATATAGTTTAATGTGGTTTCATTAAAATTAAAAATACTGTTAAGACATCGCATGCATTATAACATTTATGCCCGTAGGACATAGCATCTACACTAAATTAACTAACATCAAGTACCTGTAGATTTTAGACTATAACATGGATCTTAAGACAAAATCGATATCCGACAATTTATTCTCCTAATAGGCCTATTTATTAACGCAGAATGAACAATTAAACACGTATCGATGTCGAATAACATAATTTATGAAATTAAAGATTTTAATAATTGCGCATTTTGTTTTTGATACAAGCAAATCATTTTAGGGTGGTTTAATTATATCATATATTTGGCACTAAGACACTTATTACTCTTGACGATGTAGATTGGTACATATTAGGATTTTATATTTGATCAATATTATATTTTAGGTATACAACGCACAAATGATCGAAATTAAATATAAATAGTTTTTAAAGATTTAAACTATGATAGAATTGCGCTTGCGCAGTAGATTCTACATTGATTTTCTAACAACTTTTTCTATTTTACAATTTTCATCATAAGACATTATTTCAATATTTAGCTAGGGTAAAGGGTTACCGTTTTAATTTTAACACAAAAAAAATTTCACGTTTTTATAATTGTTATTCTAAAATGGTTAATGTATTTTAAAAGAAACTTGTTTGTGTAGACAGTAAATTATTCCTTTGATATTATTTTCGTAAAAATTTTCTTCCCCTTCTACTAATAATTTTTTCTCCATTAACAAAAGTACGTTTTTTTTTTACATTTTCAACTTAAGTAATCATATTTAATGTTTGTAAAAGAATGATAGTATTTTTTCCATCGGTTTAAAATTACCCCTCTGTAACAAATATTTTTCGAACAGAAAATTAGGGGTACTTAATAATAATCATCATAACATAGGAGCCATAAATAAATAAATTCTATCGTTTTGTTAAAACAATCTGAATACAATAATTGAATAGGTAAATTTCTGTTTAGGAAGACACATAAATTTCTTATCTATTTAAGCTCGACCAATAATGATGCTTATCTTACAACAAAATTAATTGGAACATCTATAGATAGGTAACTAAAATGTTTGATGTCTAAGAAATTACATATCTTGGAAAATTACGCAGGTAAGTGTTCTCTTAAGGAAATAAAATATTTCATTATTATTTTAAATACATTATTCTGTGTATTTAAATCTTTCATCACTTCTTTTAATCACATTTATTCATAATGCATTTTACTTGTGACTGAACAAATTGATCATTTCTATAATAGTACAATTTTAGTTTGTCATCTAGTTATTTGGTTCCATTTAACATTCACTATGAAAATATACACATTTAAATCTATATCGTCGTTTATTTACATTAATATTTACACTTTATGATAACATCTTATAAAATATTTTATATGATGTATTTTAACTCAATAATACATTTCATCGGAAATATTAGTGGGGCAAATGATTTTATGGTAATAGAAAAATACTAGGCTTTTTCTTTAAAATTAAAATATTTCATCTTCAAAAATACTTTTTAGATAAATTAAATTATTGTCATCGCGACGAAAACAAAAAAATTGTTATTTAGGGCAGTAAATTGAAAGGGGACAAAAATGGCAGTACCTACTACCTTGACCGTCACAGTTCCTGCACTAACTGCAACTCCTTTATAATGACTATTGTTTAAAATAAAGTTGATACTGTTGATTGTTGGCACCTGGTGGAACATTATTATCATAATGTTATAATAAAGCACTTTTACTGTTCCACGTAATTACATTTATTTTTAAAAACCGGTCGGTAAAAATAAATGTAAGTTACGTGGAACAGTACAAGTGATTTATTATAACATTATTGTTTAAAATATTTGGAATGACATACTTTTGATGCTTACAAATAACTACATCGAATCATATAAAAAAAGTTGAAAAATAACACTTTTCTTGCTTTAAGTACAATTTTTTTTCCAAATTTATGGATTACCTACTCGAAATATAAAAAATATCTTCGATGATTATTACTGTAGTAACTTATGGTTAAGGTAGCAAACCTGGCCACCTGGTTGTCCCTTTTTTAAATTACCAGCCTGTATATCGGTCTTATTGAACAGAACGGTAGTTCCCATGGTTATTTTGTAATGTCATGGCAGTGCTATGTTAAGTTTATGGCCTCTTGTTGAATGATTACTTTAATGAATCTTTGTGATTTTTAGGCCGCTGGAATTTGGAACTCCCAGGTCATAATTTTCTTTCTGTTAAGTAAGAATATATTTTAATACAGGTACAAACATAAAGGGTCTGTTTATAATGATACGATGCTAAAATTATTTTAAATACATGTAATATTCCTAATGGTAGGTAGACTAATAACGCCTTAATAAATCATTATATCCTAAACATTCTATAAAAAATGGCCGGAACAATTTAAAATGAAGAGGAATAGGTAGGTCTAAAGATAGTAATAAAGAAAACAAGTAATTAAAATATTTTTATGAACCACATGTTTGTAACCTCACCAAAGTAGGTATATAGTTTAGGATCATGTCAGTAAAATAACGAAGTATGAGATATTTAGATAGTGCCCTCGAGAAAAGACGATTCCTTTACCAAAAAAATGTTGACTAACACGAATGAAAATGTCTGTGGGATGAAATGATGGGAGTTGAACCTACTACATGGCCACCAACTTATTTGCGATTTGGATGGGGGCGCCACACGCTACAAAATAATAATTAAAGGGACAGAATAACAATTATATAATAAATAGTTTTTCATAACATAGATTTTTAAAATCGTGTATTTTACGAATAATTAATTTTTACTTAAGTTTTGCGACTAGGGCCCAAAGGCTCAAATTTGATAAAAAAAAAACATTTTTTGCACCCTCTCAGATAAGTTGGTAACATATATAAGTACTTCTAGATAATGTTCTTTCAGTTAAGCAAGGAATACAGGTCATCTTTTTTTCCATTTGAATTGATAGGAATAAGATGCCCCATATCAATATTGCAACGTTTAAATTAACGAACGCTGTATTTTTTAGCTTCTAATATGGACAACTATAAGAGTTAGGATCTACTTGAGAATTTTGTATTATTATGTTCATGTTCCAACCAGGGGCCTTACCGCCGAAGCTGAAACCGATTTTAAAAAATAGAAAAGAAATTGGTCTTAGGTTAAATTATTGACAAACATCTTTAGCTTAGTCGGTAGAGCTTTAGGGTCTCTTCCAGTTAAGCTAAATATAATTAACAATCTAAGCAGTAGTGTCATTTTCGCATTCAAAAATCTGATGGTAATCGGCTTCATCTGCGGCGGTAGGACCCCAGGACTGTATGAGTATAATACAACATGATAAAAAAAAACAAAATCAGGCTAAGTGTGTAGATTTTACCAGAATAGATAGAGCGAGAATATAGTCGACTGTTGGTCCTTTTCTCGCCAGGGGTGGGGCAAGTGCCTTTGATATTAATTTAACGAAATAGAAGCGTCACTTTATTGTTATTTTTCGTAATTATAGTAATATATAATATAATGTATATTGTCTATATTGAACTTAAATTACAAATGGAGCACTGCGACTGGAACCTCGAGCTAATCTTATTTGCAAGTTTATTTAATAAATATTTTTTCAACACACTTGCTCATAAAGTGGCTCTTATCTCACCGCAATTAGGCACATAATGACACCTATAATCAAACTGTGACTTTTTCATTACTATTATTCACTAGTGAGTTATGAGTTTTTTTTATTGGTTGAGTTGCTTTGTTCTTAAAAAAGTTTCGATCCAAAAAGATCGTGTGCAATAGTACAAATAAATAATGTACTTACTGCTCATTTCATGTCAATCATGCATGTTGCATGAAAATTTTAACTTGTACGTGTTTAATAAATAAAATTTTCACTTAAATAATTATATAACTTTTGTTTTCTCTGTAATAAAGAAAACTTTAAATTTCCCATTTTGTATAAGGCTAATAAAATGTTGTCCGTGAAAATCCAAAAAAAAAACCTCATTCTTCTATGGTCGTCCGCTACTGTAGATGCGCGCGCATAGGAAAACTGATAAATTTTTCCCGACATTGCGAAATTTTTTTAAACACAACTCGTTTTATAGTTTTTTATCATTATTTTATTCGCAAGTGTGTTGAAAAACGTCGTATGATACGTGTGTTGATGATTACCGTCCTCGGCTCTCTTAAGACCCTCGCCTGAAAGGCTCGGGTCTTAATAACGCCTCAGCGGTAAATACCAACATTACACACTTGTACCATAATGTACTATATTATATTTATTAAATAAACTTATAATTTTATACTGATTTTCAATAAATTTTCTTTTTGCTTTTGTTTTAAGTGAACTTGCCTGGAGATTTGCTATAAAGCCCGGATATACATATAAACCCATTTACTCTGGGTCAAACGCGAAAAGTGGTAGCCCTACCATTATATTCTTACAAACAAACTCGGAACCTGTATTTGTGAACAAATAGGTAAGACGCATAAATTGAATCAAGTGCAATAATAATATGTAAATAGTGTAAGAAACATGTTGATCTATTGAGTTACAAAATTACTCGCTAGAAGTTTAGAACTAGATAGAAACCGAAGCTACTAAGCTGATATAGCAAGACATGATAGAAAACTGATCGCAGCCCAGTTTTGTTGCGCCTCAATAAGGCAAATTTTATACCTATCTACTAGTTCAACTTCTACAATACGGTATCAACACCCATTTGCGTTGAACCATGTTGCGAACCACACATCGGTTTTCCTTTTCTTCAATCACACTTTAAATTCCTCAATCGATCCTGCTGTCCTATCTGAGCAGTGCGTAGTGTTCTATTTTGGTCGCTTAATACATCCTAACGCGGCTATATGCACTGCTCCGTAGGACACAGTAGAGAAGGTTAGGTAGTTATTTACACGAAACGAACAACTCTACGGTCTGCTCAAATAGAATATTGATACCACGTGACGTACCAAGTTACATTTCACACTAATACATTGGTCTGGTTTTCATCCAAGTAAAAGGAATAAAGCATTTATATCTATTTTATATAAAAATGATAAACAATTTGAAATATTCACACATACCGATCGCACCAAAAAGTCCTCAAGTACCTATTTGCATCATTTTATTAGCTCGATGTATCTAGTCCACCTATTTATCCATACCAATGAGGAATTATTTAACAATCTGCGCACGATAGCTCAGACATGGGGCCTACCGCCGAAGCTAAAGACAATGCCCATCGAATTTTTTGATTGCGAAAATCAAACTTCAGCCTGCATTAATTGTTAGGTATTGTGTTTAGCTTAACTGGTAGACACAAGAAAAATATTTATCCTGAATATACGTAGCGATGGTAACTCAAATGTACTTGTTAATAATGCATCATTTTCCAACGATATTTCTTTTCTCGAGTCCTTCATTAGAAATCGAAATCTCTAATCTATGGGAGTGGTCCGTCCAAACGAGAATTTACTCTCATTCAGTCATACACGACGTAAAATAGGTAATTTCTTTTACTGTCTACAGTTTAAAGTAATCCCAACTACGGCATTTTACTTTTCTCGACACTTCTGCTTCAATATCCATCTAGTCGTTGTTAGCAGTCAATTAAATTTCATTCAAAACCCTACTTAAATACTTGCTCAAACACAACACTTGTATTGGCGCAGTCGGTATAGTATAATAAACGTCACTGATGCTCAACGTTATTGTTATGATGGAGACTCGTGTGGTGGTTTGCTATGTAGCGCGCCGCGGTAAGCCTCGCGCGTCCGCAGGCCGTCAGAAGTTGCTATCGAACACTGCCATCGACCTGGTGATATCTTCGTCTCGAAGACAGCAGTCCAAGAACTCGTCCAGCGTTAAAACACCGTCACGATTCAAGTCCATTTTCTGGAATTGTAAATACTTGTAAATACTATAGTATTTGTTTTTTGTATACAAACTTGTTTGTAATGAAACATTAGCTCGCGTCGTGCATCCAGCCGACTAGTTAACGAGGCTCTGCAAAAAAGAGGAAAAGGATCTAGAGCCCGACTGGGGAAGTCCGTCTTACTCACAGAAAATGGCAGCCAAATAAAAGCCCTTGTGGATTGTGCTGTTCTTGCGAGTGAGTGAGGTCATTAGTAGATGCCAGCGTACTGCACACGAACAATATTCTTGATATTGTACGCGTCTAGACTAAAGTAACTTTAAAAGTTACAAACAGATCATGGGGTTTTTTGGCAATCGGTGAGGTATGAATAAAAAATAGCAATCTATCATGGATAAGAATCTGCCTCAGTAACAAATTTGAAGGTTTAAAAATATTGCATTGTAAACCCCGTATGGCTGTAAGTCTTGGTATAACCAAAGGCATCGTCACGTTATACGCTTTTGCAGCATGTTTTAATGAGACATAAAGAGAGGTGCAGTTATCTACAAACAAACGAGCTGTTCAAAGTGCTGAATGAGGTATGTTTGGGCCCGAAAATGGTCTACCACTTCCTTGCCCAAACGCATTATTTTTGGCCGGTGGCAGGTTGCGACACTCGCGACCCACCCTTTTGGATAGTTTTGTGGTGTACTCCAAAACTAGTACCGTAGTATAGTAGTTAGTAGTAGTAGTAGTAGCGTATCACTCATCATGACCTTGACTCAAAAATATGAAAATCAAACTCATCTGTACGTGGTACACCCTGCTGACTAAAAAACGAGGAGTACAGCTCAGAACACCGCAGCCAAATAACAATTCCCTTGAGGGTTGTGTTCCTGCGAGTGAGTAAGGTCAACAGGAAGGTAGTAGTTGCTGCGTATGTTCATTTAAGTTCTGAAATAGTTCACGATGCGAGCTTTTATAATGCTACAGGAACAGGCGGGCTTTATGGTTGTTTTCACCCGACGTAAAAAACTGATATACTTAGAAACTGTGGAGTACTCATTATCTACTGCATCTTCGGTCAGGGTGTATCCAATGCACCAGAATGGTTTTTTATACTACAAAGTACAAATACTTATTTGAAAAAAATTAAACGGAAGTCAACCACTTGGTTAACTTTCGTTAAGCAGGTAGTTAACTTCCGTTAACCAGGTAGTTAAATTCCGTTTAATTTTTTTATGACCACTTGGTTAACTCCGTTTTATAATGTTTACATATACAAACCTGAAACAGTCTCTCCACTTTCTCTCGAACGATATCGTCCTCGACTAAAGGCTCTACGGTCTTGCCCATGAGGTCGTAAATGGCGCATACGATCTCCGTCATCTCTTCTTTGGTGATGCACCCGTCGCCATTGATATCGTACAGCGAGAACGTCCAGCGTAGCTTCTCCTCCATCGTCCCTCTCGATAATATCGAAAGGCCGGTCACAAATTCCTGGAAATTAATGTGCATCCGTTATAATATGAAATAATATACCTACATATTATAGATAATATAAAATACTAGTTGGTCTAGTTTGCTTCGCTATTCTGATTCTTATCATCGGGTTATAGGTATACTTACCTATTACCATAGGGTTCGAACGGCAATTACAAAAGTTTGACATTAATTGTTATGTTAGTGATAATGTAAGAGCGATGGGGAGTGACCGTAGGTACTATTACTTAGATATACTTTGGAGTACAGCTTTGGAGCTGCTAGTGCTTTTTCATTTGCACGTGCATTTCACATCTCAAGCAATGTATTACTTACTATTATGTGCTTATACTGTGCCTCGGGTCTAAAGTCACACATTGAACTGAATTTCTAGAGAAAACTTACCTCAAAACTTAACAGGCCACTTCTATCTTGGTCCAATGTGTTGAAAACATAGTGTGCATACTGGGCGGTGTTGGCTGTGAACATATTATTGTGTTTAGAATAAGACGTCGAATATTGAGATGAGAGTACCTAATGGACATAATGAGAGTGGAAGATAAAAAAAGAGGTAGTTGCATGATATGGGTAAAATGGGGCAAATGCAGAAATGATAGCTGATAACGGTGAATGGAAGAAAAAGATATAGGTACTGCGCCGATTTCAAATACGGGGAAAAGGACAAGCCAATGATGTTGGGAGACCAGAGACGAATTTTCCCTAAGGCCTAGGCCATAGGGCAGGCAGAGGTAGGTCGGAGGAAAAGTTTTTACAAATTTCAGGAACCAAGATACCTTTTTTATACTACGTCGGATGGCACAGAAGCATACGGCTCAACTGATGTGCAGCAGTTCCAATAGCCATATTAAAGCTCGCAACATGAAACATGCTCGCGGGCCACTATCCCCGCTGCCAACGCAGTGACTCCTTCCTTTCTGGTGACTTCACTCACTCGCAGGAGCACAACAACTCTCAAGGGAAATTGTAAATTCGTGATTTCGGCGCAGTTTCTGGTGCCCCCCAGGAGTGATGCCATAAGCAATTAATTGCTTAATTTGCCTAAAGGCTAATCCGGCACGGAAGTACATCGTGAACATCGATGGGATTTGGCGAGCTATTTACTGCCACTTCAATTTGCTGAAGTAACTAAGTATATCGGTTATTAAATAGACAAGTAGTTCTACTACGGTAAGTATTCCAATTTCAAACTGTTTAAGTATATTGTACCTACTTTAAGCTTTCGTATAAGATCCATACTTAAGTACCTACCTAATCAGGGTCCAAGTAATTTTAACTCTCAAGTCATCGTCCGTTAGTTCCGTTACAGACGGCTATCGATCCATTGATGTATACCTACATATAGTCACATCGATATATGTACTTAGGTACCGGTCTGGGTTCTCACGATGGATAGAATACAATACACTTTGTTGCACCAATATGACAACGATACATACAAGAAACTTGCAAAAAATAAAAGTATAAAAGGCGGTCTTATCGCTAAAAGCAATCTCTTCCAGACAACCTTTAGAAGAGAAACAATGACAAAATTAGATAGGTGGAATCACTGTAGAGGTCGAGAACTAGAAGTCCTATCATAAGTTCAACAGTGGCCGACCTATACCTGAATTGCTGACGATGATTGACGCTTCAGCACTTTAGCCAAAGAACGCCAATCAAGCCCGGGCTTTATTCGCAAGTACAAGACAAGTAGATAAAATACTATTCGTAAAAACATTTTTACAAGCTTTTATTAGTTGCTAACAAAAAAGATCTAAAACTTTATTTACTGGTTTCACTCATCAAGCCAAATTTATTAGACAAACCGGTGAGAGTAATCAATGAAGCTTGTAAAAATAGTGACACGTATTGTAATGCGACGACATATGGCCCTGTTTGATCCCTTCTTAGATCAAAAATGCGTACGTGAATTTGCGAAAGAAATGACTTGCGCCTGTCAAGTAGGTAGGTAGATTAAGGTTTTAAGTACGTAATACTATTATTTATACAATGCTTTATGTATATTACTATGGATTACTACAGTGGCGTCTCTAGCCCATGTAGAGCCCGTGTGCAACGCACACCCTGCACTATAGGTAAAGCCGCCTCTGGATTACTTTTTAATTTTAATAAAATATACATAGGCTCTAAAAGACTAGCACCCAGGGCCGTAAAACTTTCCTTTTAGTGGCGACATCTGAAGTGGGTAATTACAATCGGCAGGTTTTTTCCCCTATAACCACGTGGTCAAACTAATATGTTCAACAGGACCTGTTTTCTCACCTATTCTCAGTCATCAGACACAATTTGACCACGCCGAGAAATTTATATTCATGGAATAATTTCTCCGCGTGGTCAAATTGTGTCTGATGACTGAGAATAGGTACATTCAATACAACCAAGATATGATACTTTGCTCAATTGCAAAAAGTTTGACCATCTGAAAAAATGATTCCCGTTGGACAAATTAGTTTGACTAAACAGTTTGACCACGTGGACGAAGGAGTTTTTCGATTTCAAAATAACGGTCAAATGGGGCCCAGCTTATTTAGCATCATAGAGAGGTATATATATTCCAACTTGTTTAGGTAAATATATACCTGCTGTTTCATGTTTGAATAGATTTATATCTCCTAAACTTGAAATTTGATTCAATTGACCCAAGGTTGCATCAAGTGGGTAAGGCACATTCAGACAATAATTATAAATGGCTCTACTGGGGAAGTAGGTATTTCCTAAACAATTGTGATTCTGCGAGTAAGGGTACGGGAACATGTTATATTAGGCTTCATAGATTAGAAAATGCGTCAATGATTCGCATCGTACGGAATTCTTGTTACGAGTCAGACTCGCACTTGGACTAGTAATAAAGATAAATATACCTACTAATGGTGACGTCATTATTAGATAAGCTGATGTTATGAGTCATGTCATGCTAGAGTAGTGCTATATTTATCATAATACATTATACAATCTACTTATTGCTAATATTACTTGCGCATTTATTTAACAATGATCAGACTTGATTAAGAATTGGTGAAACTCTGTAGGCAAGTACCTAGTCCTTTTCAGTAGAAATCGGCAATGTAAGCGATTATGGCCTGCAGACTTACACCGGCTTGTTTTTGGCATTAAGGATTTGGATACAAGCAGATTTAATTTTTTCTATTCGTCATAATAGTGATATCATTTGTTTATACCACCATTGCCGATTACTATTGAAAGAGACTTTATTAAGATGACGTTAAGACATTGCCATGTGGTTCCAAGCGCATGTTGTTATGGTCGCAGTAGTAACTACATGATAGAACAAGTTCCCCCAAATTTTGTTCTCAACCGGTTAACATTATGCTTTTCCAGTTGTTATAGACTATATTTTAAACTATAGATACACTAAAGATTGTATAGGATGCCCGATACACGGGAGGGAATGTTGTGAGAACCACATGTCTACTGCCTAATACTATAATCAAATACTTCCTATTTTAGAGGCTCATTTGGTTACGGTACAGGCTTTCCCAAAAGCGATTTAATTTGTTGAAAGCTATAAAAACTGGCAAACTGATAGCTGTACTCAAATCAGTCGGCAAAGTAATGAGCCTGTAATATGGAAAGCTATAAGCAAGTGTTACGCGGTAGACCACCTGGGATTTAGGAGTACTTTAGTGGGCCAGTGACAAGTCCCGAGCCACCCTTTGTGAAACTTTAGAGAAGATAATAAAACAATTGTTTACTTATTACATTTACTTTATTTCTGATATAACATCAGTTGTTACAGACCTGATAATTGTAATGGACAATTTCATCCAATAAATTATAGTTACCTCATACAGAAAACGTGAAGATGTCTACGATTTCTCAGCGTTAAAAATACTGGCTGATGCAGACATGTCAACTAAAATTATCACAATGGAATAATAATTGAAGTTCCCTATCATTTGGTTTACCTCAAACATCCACCTTAATTAAGAACTTAGAATACACAAGATCTTAGTACTGAAAATCTTTGGTTCTTGTGTATTTTAAGACTATTAACTTAAATTCTTGCGTTCAAGATACAAATGTTGTAATTACAAATAACTTAACGTTAAATTTTGAGATGGGCACATTTGCAGCAATCTTCTCTGGAAATGGACAGTTCCTTATGGTTAAATTACACTAGAGACGTTCCGCCGGTTTGTTGCTGATAGACCTCTATAGTGTCACCTTCTTCCATCTCAAGTGATGTGGGCGTGTCATTTTCATTGATTGGCTGCCCATCAAACCTGAACCGGACTACTTGCATTGATAGGCCCTGAGAACAAAATACATTCATTAATTTGAGTATGGTTATGTAACATTTTTTTTAAACGTAATTAAGCTATGGAGGCCTTTGACTCACCATCATCTGCGATCAAAGCTAAGTTCACCTGCTTATGGTTCGCCCCATCGATTAGCAAGCAGACTAATTAATTGTTGTTTAACAGATTCGCAGTCCAATGAGGCACTTTTGACTCATGAGTTGTTTTACATGTATGATATTCATGTAGCACATAACCCTCATGCCCAGTACGTAAATTAAGAGAGTTGTTACTGGGACGTAACGAAAAAAGGTTTTAAATGCTGAAACATTCCTGAAGGACTGCGAACCTGTTAAGTATGACTAGTCGCTGAGGAAAGGATCTTTTACGTAAGAGAAGACTGTAGCCAGATAACAATTCCCGAATTAGAGGATTGTAGTGATACTGAGAGAGTGAGAGCATGACTTCTCCAATCTATAGAAGCCGGCAGTAGTCTGAAAAGTCAGCTAACCTTTTGGGATATTGCGGGCTGGTTATAGTAAGATCACATATAAAGACAAGCACAACGGCCCAATTATGTGCGGAAATAGTCCAGTGAAACTAAACTTTGAACACCTGTGTTTTACACCTCCTGCTATTTGGGGATGACTTTTATCTATACACAATAATGAAGTACACTGACCTTTAAGTCAAACAATAATCATTCCTTGCACTCATCATATACAAATAGAAATATTACAAACCATACAAGTTTTGCTTATAGTTTAGTTTATATTGTTATCGATAACTTCAACTTGCGATGCCATGGTTTTAAAAACTTTATGTAATCTGTGCATTTTGAGTGATTTTTAGGGTTCCGAACCTCAAAAGGAAAAACGGAACCCTTATAAGATCACTTTGTTGTCCGTCTGTCTGTCTGTCTGTCTGTCTGTCTGTCAAACATTTCTATGTCGAGAATGCGTGGAGGTATCAAGCTGAAATTTGAACTGTATACACAAGTCTACGGTCCCATGAAGTTAAAAAAAAATCAAACTGCTAAGTTTACGTAGAAAAAAGTTACGGCCGTTTATTCAGCAAAAAACGCATATTTCGACACACTCAAAGGAATCAAAACCTATAGGGTACTTCCCGTTGACCTAGAACTATGAAATTTGGCAAGTAACATCGTTATAGACTACAAGTACAGGAATAAATCTCAAAACTATACATTTGTAAACAGATCTAAAAAAATAGGGGGTCTATATTTTTTATAGAGTGTCGAAATTTCAAATTGAAACTACTAGTTCAAATGGGGTATCATATGAAAGGGCTTGATGTACACATTGCAAAATATATTTTATTTATTTTTTTCGACGCATTATTTCTTATTTATAATGAAAAATATCAAATTTAATAATGATACTACGTACCTACGGAACCCTCGGTGGGCGAGTCCGACTCGCACTTGTCCGGTTTTTATTCAAAGTCATAGATTTTTTTTAAAACTTGCGATGTGTTTAGTTTATATTGACAGCAGTAGTAGAATAGACAAGTGTTTATACAGGTCATAATATTTATATCAATAATATATTAGCGGTTTTTTTATATGCAAAAACATCGGCACAATCAAGGGAGCTATATAAAATACGTAACATTATTTCTCCAAGAGTAACATCAAATAAAAACTCAGTCATAGCATATTTGATCTGAGGACTAAATATAGAGTATTAAAAAAGTAAATTTATGAAGAAATATAAAAGTCCCACAGGACTGAAACCAATTCAATTTAAAAAAAGAAGTTGTTCGGTTCAATAAACTTCAGACCTTAAGTGTAATGCATATTGCGTTAGACACGTCTTAGACTTTTTTTAAAATATTAACAGGCTTTAGTAGGTAGGTATGATCATTATTTATGATTATCAAGATATATATTCAATTTTACATAATATTATGCAAGAATATGTTGTCAACAGTTTAATAATAGACTTCATATTGCAATCTATTACAGATAATCCTTGTAATTTTTGTCAGAAGTCTGGGAATTTCTGAAAAATCCATAACTTAGTCCATAGTAATAACTCTCCGGTGTAATCCTTACTTAGTATAAACCTTGCTGTTTGATTACTAATTTTATTTATTTGATGAATGTCAAAAACAGATTATATGAATATTACACTGTTCACATTACTAAAGATTAATATCATTATTTTCAAATATGGGGCCGTCCATTAATCACATTATGTTTTATTTGCATTTTTAACACCCCCCCATCCCCTTGGTGATACTTGGTGAGGTGTAAGTCAAACCCCCCTCTAATATATAATAAGTAAAGCTCCTATAGATGACAGCAGTACTCCGTATGCGGCCGCACTTGAGCTTATTAAAGCAGGCTGCGATGAAGAAAAGGATGCTGTCTTTTTCCTTATTGTGGCATAAAAGTTCGTGCAAGCGTGAACAAGCCAGATGCGCGCTACAGAATCGTGGCAGGCCCATCAATACTCTGAAACCACTGTATGCGCAGGGAGTTGTAGGCAGTCATCTTTTTCAACTTTGTTTGTTGCCTGGCATCGGCGAGTCTAGGTCTTCAAGACACCTTCTTTTCAGTTTAGAAATCGCACGTTGACAAAAAAATAAATACACATGATATATAAATAAATAAATATATAAACGCTAAATGTTGGAAATACTATTTTAATACTTCTAGGATGACAAACATGTGTATGAGCTGCCCAATGGTTAAGTAGTCATTGCAGCCTATGGACATATAATCAGCCTTGCCGTGTGAAAAATCCATTACAGAATTATTAAATAGCTTTTAGCCATACCTCAGTTCGCATTGCATGTCTTTGTAACCAAAGCATAACACAAGAGGATGCAAATGGTAATTTTAATGGCTTCACCTTGTACAACAAATGCAATATAAATCCTAACATGTTTGCCGCCGTGTTGTTTCATAAAATAAAGCAATATTTGAGATAATGAAATGCCTAAACTTATGAGTGCAGGCCAGAATTTGTAATTGAGACTACTTAAACCACCTAGTCAGTTGACCAATCATTAATTTACAGAAAACAGTGGGCAGTTGCTCGTTAATGTTATCAAGTTTCACATTTTTAATTTATCAAATAAGAAGTCTAGGTAATGAACATATTAGCTTTCAGATACTTACTGCTCTGTCACAATAGGCGTTCATGAGTTTCCTCAGCGGTGTGTGTTTCTTTATTTTGAACTGGACAATAGCATTATCTTGGCCTAATACTTTCAAGTTGATGTGTTCACTTTCTCCCTGAAATTGACGAATAACACATGAATACTTCTGTTGTATTTCTAATAATATTCAGTTAAAATATAACCACATTTTACAAGAACGCCATGTCGGTGATATGGTTGTAGTTTGTTACACTGTTATTATACAAATATACGTACCTTTTTCTCGTCAGACATTTTGAGATAAATGTATTTATGAAAACTATCAACACAAATTCACGAAAATATTAAAGCGTTCAAAGATTTTTATACAAAAGGATCACTACTGACACATTCGTGATCCGGTGGCGTGGTAATGGCGTCCGGTCGTGGCTTGGAGGAAGGGGCTCAAGCTCAGTACTACCAACCGATGCGCAGAAATAACGACGCAAATGGCGCGCTTCTGCGTACCGGCCGTGTACTCGTATCGTAGTGTTTCCCTAGCTAGCTTGGTCGAGGTCGATGTCGTTTTTAACATGCTATCTCTTTCATTCGCTTCATGAGTAAAAGGAACAGCAGGAATGTTTCAGAGCTATCAGACAAAGGCAGCCCTTTGTTATTCATAAAAATAAAGATATTTTTAATTATATCTTAACTCAAATACTTGAATTTGAAGTCGTTATTATTTGACTACCACTATTTGTAGGTTTAAATTTTCATTTTGGGCTTGAATTATGAATTATGTTTGTAAGTAAAAGTTTAATCACTAATAAAAAAGGTGTGAAATATGTTTAGATAAGTATTTTTTCTTGTTCTGCTTGGAAAATGAGAAAAAAAAAGAAAAGAGTCCATACATTATTTAATGCTATTTTAAAAGAAAATGTGTTGATATGTAACTTTCATTGCCAACTGCGAACAAAATTTGCTGCGTCACTATGAAGGGTTGTACCAATATCGATACTTTACCGGAAATAGTTAGAGCTGCCCTCACCATAACGATATTAATGTTCCGTTACACGCATATTACACAGTGGGATATCAAACGCAAAATATGATAAAAATATGTGTTGCGTAATTATTATATAGACGGAAGTTAGTTGAATAATCAAAAATGCATAATTACTTTTTATTTAGATTGCTTCATATTATTTTATTTTAGTATTAATTTAAACAAGTGAATATTATAGTGCATCAAATGGCATTTTCACTAGCTTGACGAGAGAATATTTTGTTTTGAACAAATGTTTATTCATTCGGCTGGTAAGAGCTCAAAACATAAATGTCTTGTTTGTTTTCGCTACGAACACTTGTTATTATTAGTAGCAACATTGACTTTTTATTTACATACAAAAGCTCAGTACTCAGTACAAAACTATTCAAGGATGTGAAAACTGTTTTAACGCTTTCGTCGTCAAAAAAGTTGAAAAAATAAGGGCGCCTCTTTGCGCCCTTATTTTTTCTACTCTTTTCGTGAAAGTGTGTATAGCCGCTAGGGAGTTGCATGGGCACCACGCACTCATGTATTAAAGAAGCTAATTGGTTGGTAAGTAATTGGTGGTAGGTACGTAACGAAGTTTCGAAGGACACTCCATATTATAATGCGAATAGTGGCTACTTACTTAGTCGGCGAACATAATGTGAGTAGTTATACGTAGTTCATTCGAACTACGTATTATACGTACATACGTACGGTATCATCACGTTATCGCATTCATGCACGGCCATGAAAAAATAAATCATTATTTGAGAATGGGTATAGGAAAGAAATTATATCTATACCTCCACACAAGACAAGGGTACAACATTTTCCCACAATATGGAGAGGTTCGTTTGATATTGCGTTCTTCGATTGAGTGTTTTTCGAAAGTCAGTTACACTCACCAGAAATTGAGGAAAGGGATGATTTCTGATTTCGTACTCCGTTGTTGTCCGTACAAGCAGACAAGGTTTAAGTATTATGTGCTCCACAGTAGCATTTACAAAAATAATCCTGCTCTTACTTCTGATGATATGATCACCTATTTTTCATCAGCAAGATCGCATTTGGTAAGAACCATTTTTCAAATAAAAGTAGGATGCGCGAAAAGCAGACGCTTACGCCACGTCGTAAATTTTTACGTTTTTTTTTCACACGTGGATTTTATGGGCAATGATTGTTGTTTCCACACAGTGTGCCCGTGTAAAGGTGCGTTCTGAATTTTAGATTTGTGGGCAGTGCTTTGCACCGATAACCCACGGCAGTTGGGAATAATCACCATTCGACCCCTATATTTCGTTCATATTAAATTTTGTTACGTGCCGCGAATTCTGCTTCGTATAAAAATGGTACCGAAAGATAAAAAATCCGTGGTTATTTTCATACATTTTATGCAATCTCAAACAAAAAAGTATTTAGTTATCTATTAGTTTGCTATGTGCATAAATAGGTTTATACGAGTGCTCATATTTTTACAGCATGAGATTTAATTGTTCGCGGATTTCATATTTTAACGCGAATACTTTGTTTTTGTAGCTTAGATGTAGTACTGTTGTCTACTACTTAATACTAATTCATTACGTAGATAAAGTCGCTAATCGCTCAGCCCGTTAGTAACGTACTTTTGCCACTTCGCGACATAATGAGATGCAGTCAAGGGATGTTTATCGTGATAGCTTTGGTGTCGGCGGCCGTTTTAAGTTTTTACTAAAGAATTTTTTTAACAACGCGCCGACAGAACAGCGAATATATATACGTAATGCTTTTATTTCTCTCTTATTTATTGATCTCAAAATTTTATTATAATTAGAATTTTGATTAAAAATTTTGATTATTACTTACAGATAAATAAAATTGGAGTGTAATATAAAATTTACCGCTTTTTACTAAATGCATATCTTATTTTTATTTTGAGTCGAGTCTGTATCCACGGTACCTACATAAACCAAAATAACATTTTTATAATTTTTGTACTGTCTGTTTGTTCCGGCTAATCTTTGAAACGGCACGATTTTGACGGGACTTTCACTGGCAGATAGCTGATGTAATAAGGAGTAACTCGAAATTTTATTTCTTTATATTAGGGAGACCCAGGGGATTTGAAACAAAGGTGATTTGAAACAGAACCAACTTCTAGAAACTTAAAACCGTTACCGAGTTGGCAATGTCGCTTTTGAACCTCTTCCCTCCGCCCGCTGACTGACGGGTCAGTTCAGTTAACTTTTTAACGCTTTTTTAAAATGCCTATATTTTGATAAGGGTTTTGTATTTTGGTTTAAGTTATATATGTTTCGAAAGCTCATTAACTAAAGATTTATTATATTATATTTGGTATAATTGATTTATGCGTATTTACTTCTTGATTGTGGATTAAATAAAAATTGGGAAGATTTTTCTGACTGAGGAGATTTGAAACAAGCTGTTTCAACTCTCCTCGTTTTCATTTTTATATCAGACAGCTGTAATAAATAACGGGCACAAAAAATGTTTTTTTTTTGTTGATTTATTTTGTTTATTTTGTTTCAGTTTAAATTAATTAAACAAAAATAATTTTCCGACTAGGACGTTGGTACATTTAGCTACTTTAGGAGCTAATTAGTGCATTAGACATGTAATTACCTACTTAACTGATATATCAGTACAAAATATTAATATAAAAGTTTTTTTCGTATTGAAAAGTTTTATTTTAATAAAGACCTTCAATTTTATATCAATATTTGTATTGTACAGCTCTTAATACTTCTCAAAAATGATATGTTTCTACTCTCCTCGATCCCTGTTTCATCATACCTCGGTATGAGGGGAGTTGAAACAAGTTGACTTATTATGGTTAAGTCGTTTTTCACCACAAAATTTAACTCTCACAATATTTTTATGTTAGTCGGATACTATACGATCCGCAAGTGTAAAGAATGACCTATCGTATGGTACTAATATCATACGATTTCTGTCTACAGTATTTGGTATATGAAACAAAATGTAAAATTGTTTCAACTCCCCTCGGTCAAAAAAAAAAAAAATATTATATAATATATATTAGGGAAATATATATAATCTTTTTTTTTTTTTTATACTACGTCGGGTGGCAGACAAGCATACGGCCCGCCTGATGTGAAGCGGTTACCGTAGCCATATTAACGCTCGCAACATAAAATATCGCTCGCGCGCCGCCACCCCCGCGGCCATCGCAGCATCTCCTTCCTTTCTGGTAATTAAAAAAAATGCTATTGCGAGCGGACGAAGTCCCGGGCCCGGACACAGCTAGTAGTAAACCGGAACACAGTCAGTCAGTCACGAACACTCGTATACACAACACGTGATTCTAAGTTAGGTGAATCCATACATTACCAACCTTTTTTTTTCTCCTAAGCATAATAGTATATGAATTTAGTTTTTCGTTACACTATCCAATATGAAGTGCGCGTTATGTGAATTGGTCTTCACGGATGGAGTTCAATGTGCTTTATGTAAAAAGCACTTGGACTTTGGATGCGGCGGTATCTCGGAGTCGGGTTGGAGGAAGCTGGGAGCGGAGCGCAGATCCTCCTGGAAGTGTCCATCCTGCAGATCTACATCACCGGTTCCTACTGCATCTGGTGAGCCAATGACTTTGGAAAAGATTTATAACGAGATACGTGATCTTAAACTGCAATTGGCCTGTCTTCCCAACCTTATTAATGATGTGAACACATTAAAAGAAGAGATGAAAGACGTCAAATCATCCTGCGAATTCTCTAGTGCAAAGATTGATGAATTGTCAGATAAACTGTCTAGCACTCAGAATGACTTGATTAAACTGGAACAAAGTCAGTCAGAAATAAATGCACTTCATGATGATATAGCCGCCCTTAAATTTCAGTATTCGATGGCCGAGCAGCGATCCCGCTTAAATAATATTGAGATTAAAGGAGTGCCTGAGTCAAAAGATGAGAATCTATTTAAAATCGTTGATGCGATAAGTAATAAGTCAGGTTATCATTTTCCTAAAACGCAAATAAATCAGATATCGAGGGTTCCTTCTTATACAACTAAAGAAAAAAATATAATTATTAGCTTTGTCAACCGCTATATTAAAGAGGAATTTATAGCGTCTGTAAGAGCTCTGAAGACTCTGACAGCTGAAGACATCGGCTTCCCAGGATCATCGCAGCGGATCTATGCCAACGACCATTTGAGTGCTGAATCAAAAAACCTGCTCAACAAAACTCGACAGATCGCTAAGGACCAGAACTTCAGTTACGTTTGGGTAAAATTCGGAAAAATTCATGTACGAAAGAATGATACTTCGCGTGTATTTGTTATCAGTAGTCTCAAAGATTTAAACAAAATTGCTTAACATGCTTCATCGCAGTGAACAAGTTGATTATATTAAATTTGCATTATGAGTTTCTCCTAAACATATTTTATAATATTATATACTTCTGTTTAATTCACAAACCCAAACTGTTTAGCACGCCTGATGCACCGCATGCGTCATTAAATTACTATTGTCTTGCATCGAGAGTGGGGACGGCAACCGGCCGCCGCTGCGTCTTGCTTAGAGCAGTAAATACCAATTATATAACCATCTCTTTTATATTACCATGTACTGCTATTTGCTTGCCGCTTTATACATACGCGCATTGCTTGGACAATGATACTGCTAGTAATGCTCATTTTACCCGCAAATATTATTGTAACAGAGATATTTGTAAGTTGCAATCGTACATAAACTTGTTAACTCGTGTGGCCCTTTATTACATACATATACGTTCATTGAAGCTATTAAGGTATAACTGTTGTTGCTTACACCAATTCATAATTTTTTTATATATTGCTGCTACTCATATATTATTTTACACTAAAAAAAAAAATGGTTAATTCTACAGTCAAACACTTGAACATTTTTTATCAAAATGTACGGGGCCTCCGCTCAAAAACTACTGCATTTTATCGTAATTTAAATCTTAATTCCTATGATATTATTATATTGACTGAGACATGGTTAGTTAGTAGTGTGGGTAACTCAGAGCTTTTTGACGACAGGTATGTGGTATGGCGGCGAGATAGGGACTACCAGCTGACGGGGCAGACCCGGGGAGGAGGTGTACTCATTGCCATTCGTAAAGAAATAGCGGCAGTGCCTCAGCCACTATACCATTCTTCCGCTGAGGATCTTTGGCTAACACTGTCTCTTAAACATCCCATATCGAAACTAAGTTATAAATTAAACCTGTGCGTTCTTTATTTATGTAAACAGAATCTTGGCCTCTCTTTTTCGCAACAGTTACAAAATTATATGAATAAATTGAATGAAATAATTCTTTGTAACCCAACAGACAAATTATTGATCGTAGGCGATTTTAATATGAGTGGGATAACATGGCATTCTATTGATAACCGGTTAAACCCTAATAGTGTTATTAGTTCCGATGAACAATTTTTAATTGATGAATTATTTACTCATGATCTAAAGCAATTCAACTGGGTAACTAATAAATATGATAGAATATTAGATCTCGTTCTATGTAATGATGACGTCACTGTATCCGAGTGTCATGATCCTTTAGTACCCATTGATCCCCACCATAATGCCTTACTAATTCATCTTAGTTTTTTAAATTACGAGGAGTTGAAACCAGCTTCACGTACAACATTTGTTTTCACTAAAGGTGACTATGATAACATCAACAAAGAAATTTTAAATATTGACTGGTATAATGAGTTCTTTAACATGAATATTGAAGAAGCGGTTAGTTATTTTTATCTTAAAATTAAAAAGATTATCGCAAAACATGTACCCAAAAAATCATTTATTTCCGACACATACCCGGTGTGGTACACTTCTGCTCTAAAGAAAGTGATTAAAGAAAAGCATAAATATTTTAATAAATATAAAAAATATGGTAACAGATCAGATAATGATACATATAAATTATTAAGGGACAGAGTTAAAAAGTTAGAAAATCAATGCTATAAAAATTATATTTCTTCTGTCGAATCATCAATTTTAAATAACCCAAAATATTTTTGGTCTTACGTTAAACGTCGTTCAAAATCGTCCAGCATCCCAGGAACAATAAAATATGGTGGTGTTTCGGCAAATACTGGAGAATCCATATGTAACATTTTTTCTGATTATTTTTACTCAACCTTCTCAACTCCTACTCAGACCTCAAGTTCGTCTTCTACTTATTGCGATAAAGAGCCGCTATCTAGCATAACTAACATAGAAATAAATAGAGATATGGTAATCAAATTACTCCTTAAGCTTGATCTGTCTAAATCCGCAGGACCCGATGAGTTACCACCAATCTTCCTTATTAAATGCGCACACAGTATTTCGTTACCTATTACTCTGCTCTTTGAGAAATCCCTGAGTGAAGGGGTTGTGCCGTCCATGTGGAAGTCTGCATTTATATCGCCAGTCCACAAAAAGGGAAGTAAAACTGAGGCAACCAATTACAGACCTATCTCTAAACTGTGTATTATTGCAAAAATTTTTGAAAGAATAGTTTACGACCAGGTTTATTCTGCCTTAAATCGTTCATTTATCAACTCTCAACATGGTTTCCTGAGGGGTCGGTCCACTGTTAGTAATCTAATTTTATTTAATGATTTTTTAACTACTTCTATGACCAAGGGTAGGCAGGTTGATGTCATTTACACTGATTATAGCAAGTGTTTTGACAGGATAGACCATGCACGACTGCTTTTCAAACTAGAAGCCATGGGGATAAGAGGGGACTTGCTGAGATGGTTCACATCCTATATTTCTCAAAGATCTCAGGCTGTAGTAGTCAATAACTATATTTCCAGCTGGGTTTTTGTTCCTAGTGGAGTTCCGCAAGGCTCTCTTCTTGGACCTCTATTGTTCCTTATCTTTGTAAATGACATCAACACATGCCTACGCTCATCACAGTTACTATGTTTCGCTGACGATATGAAGATATTTGCCTCTATTGCTACCTCTGAAGACGTATCCTCGCTTCAGTGTGACTTGGACCGACTAGATCAGTACTGTGTTATAAATGGTTTGGATTTAAACCCTTCTAAATGCTCTATAATAACGTATAGTCGTAAAAGTAATATTATAACAGCTAATTACTCTATGAAAGGGCAAAATCTCCAGCGATGCCATAAAGTACGCGATTTAGGAGTGACACACGATTCCAAATTGTTGTTTGATGAACATATTAACAATATAGTAAAAAAAGCCTCTCAATCCCTAGGGTTTGTTATGCGTATATCTGCAGACTTCAAATCCTTAAAAACCTTTAAAATATTATACTGTACCTATGTTCGTAGTACCCTAGAATACGCATCTCAAATTTGGAACCCGTATTATAACATTTATATTAATAGATTAGAAAATATTCAAAAGAAGTTCGTCAGATATCTCTGCTATCGTTTAAAAGATAAATATAATTCCGAAGATTATTTTTATTATTGTGCCAAATTCCACTTGTTACCGCTTTCCGAACGTCGTGAGATCGGTGATCTTACGTACTTAATTAAAATTACTACTGATGCTATCGATTGTCCCGAACTGTTGTCTAAATTGAATTTCAATATCCCTTCAAAAATTGCCATGAGGTATCATGCCCCATACCACGTACCGTTAGTCCAAAATAATTATCGACTAAATTCATTTTTGCTGCGAGCAACTAGCAAATTCAATAAACTTAACCGTAAACAAAATCTTGATATATTCAATACCAGTGTACCGGCGGTGAGAAGGCTGCTAAGTAGTGAATTTTTCAAAAAATATGCGTAAATAATATTAAGTAGCTAGTGACAAACTGTAATATGTATCTAATCTTTAGGCTTCAACATAGTGTAAATCTTTTATATATAATTGTTATATGGAGAAACGGTTGATAGAAAAATGTTATCATGTTATTACTATTGTTCGTGATAAGTGTCTCTAATCAAACTCTTATACGTGAAGACTTGTTATTGGCTTCCAATTGTTTAACCTTTTTAATGTATTATGATTTAAAAGCTGTTAGTCTTCCAAATAATAAATAAATAAATAAATAAATAAATAAATAAAAAAGAACATCTTTGAAGCCTCGTCACTCGTGCAACCACAGAATAATATACACTAGTGAAACTATGGATAAGGCGTTTCAGAGGGTACGTCGAGCCGTCGCTAGTCGGACTCTACTGTTATCATTATATAACAGTCGATAATCCAAGTTAGTGGTTTTAGGCGGCTTGAAACACTGATCTCCCTCAACGCAACACAATTATATGGGCTTTATGGATACCTTCTTCGTCGGAATGCACTCCTGGAGCATACAATAAGAAATAGAACCAGCACCCGGGGGTAAAAGTAGATTACGGGCCAGCCCCCCTAGCCAAGTGTAATTCGTAGCGTAACGAACGTTAGTTATATCACGCGACATTTGTCAATTCGAACATTTTAGCTCCACAGTTCAAATTAGCGATCGCTACGCTTTTCTACTTCGCAAACTGCCATTTAGCTAGCCCCCCAGGGGCCCTACCGCCGAAACTGAAGCCGATTCCCACCTATAAACATTTTCTGTTTAATCGGTAGAGCGTATTCGTCCCTATCGGCTAAGCTTATTACTATCCCCCAGGGGCTCTACCGGCTAAGCTGAAACCGATTACGATCGGATAGTAATAAGCTTAGTCGATTGCGAAAATCAAACATTTACTTCGATTGGCATTAATTGTGTTTAGCTTAGCTGCTAGAAACCATAGAGATCTACCGACTAAGCTGATAATGGGGTGTAAGTGGTTCATCAACATCGTTGAACCAAAGCCAACCTCAACTGCGCGTGGTGCACCCTGCTAACAGACAAACGAGGCTCTGGCGATAAGAGAGGTAGGGCATAGCGTATTTTGTAAGCTGCCCGACTGGGGAAGGACCTCCACCTCACAGAATACCGCAGCCAAATAACAATTCCCTTGAGGGTTGTTGTGTTCCTGCGAGTGAGGTCACCAGAAACGCAAGAGTTGCTGCGATGGCAGCGGGGGTGGCGGCGCGCGAGCGATATTTTTTGTTGCGAGCGTTAATATGGCTACGGTAATCGCTTCACATCAGACGGGCCGTATGCTTGTCGTAGTATAAACATACCCGACGTAGTATAAAAAATAAAAAAAATGTTGTTAAATCTAAGATCTATTTTCGCAATCAAAAATTGGTTGCCTGTAAAGTCGGTATACGGGCGAAAGTTTTACGTGACAACGACTTTGAGTGGTAAAATGTTTTCGAGTGGAAGGGACGCATGCCTTTCACTTTTTATGTCTGTCTCTCTCGCTCTTAGGCGGGCTAACCATGCCCGAGTGGAAGGGACGCGTGCCTCTCACTCGCTCTCATTGTGAGCGCATAACGTGAGCGCGTTTCTTGAAGTGTCACCCGGCTAACCAATTTATAAGACGTTGTCACGTCAAAAAATCCGATGGTAATCGCGTGCAGCTCCCTTACCACCATCTCTTATTCGATTCAATAACTGGATAGAATGCTTATTCATGCCAATGAATAAGCGGCTCTATTTCAAATGGAATTCGGATGGATTCGGTCCAGCCCTACCGCCCAAGCTGCCCAGCTTGGGCTGGACCGAATTCATCTCAAAAGTAAGGTTTCCGATGTATCAAAGCTTGTAAAGAAAATGTCCCACATTTTCTTTACAAGAATTCAAGATGCTTCTCATTATTCAGTTACTTTATTCAAGCATCTCCATTTGCATAAGTTAGAAGAATTGGAAAGAAATGAAAAAAGTCGATGCTGTTAACCATTCAGCGGCTATAAACGCTTACAGGCGATTTAGATAGCTGATTCAGATTTCGTGGCTTCGTTAACGGTTCTCTTTGCATCCATTGAAATTGCCTTCATCGACATTCAATTTTATTCACAAGCTATCTAAGTTTTTAGTACGTTCAGGATATTTGCAAGTTAGTTGTGTTTTTATCAACGCGTTGTGAATAATTTCCATTATTTCATTAGATTTTGCCTTAGTCTAATAATGTAGATATTCTTTTTTTTCTTTAACGAGGTCGGTGGTCGAATGGTTAGCAATGGCCACGTTGACTCTGAGGTCGCGTTCTATGTCCGCACAAGACAAATATTTGTGTGCAAGAACATGTCTGTTTGTCTTGGTCTGGGTGTTTTCTATGTATTGTATGTATTTACAAAAAAATAAAATTATATTGTATTTAAGTATATCAGTTATATATAGCTAAGAATAAGCTTTGCTTAGTTTGGGACTGGATGGCCGTGTATAATTTGTCTAGGAATATTTATTTATTTCTTTATATATTCTTAAAAAAATTGCCTGGGTTAACCTCAAAATATTTGAGAATCCGTATGGACGTCAAATTTCAAAAACAAGGGTTTGTAGTTGGAAAACCAGGACAATTCAGATTAAAAATAGGACGCAGTAGTAACGTAGCAATAGTTATATTGAAAATAGGTTAAATTAAATTCGAGTAATATTAAAATTATTATAGCTTATTGCTTATTATTAATAAATAATATTTTAGTACATCTCCACCTCTTTATTGTTTAACGCAGGAGGCAAGGAATATTTTATAAAATTTAACCTACTGCATATTGACGTCAAATAAACCTACGTCAGTAATTAATTCAAAAACCGCTATTCTACTGAACAAAGAAATATTTGCGGAGGTACCTGTCGATATAGAAACGCTCGTGAGTTTTATTTATTTAAAACGGTTTTCGATGCAAGCATTTCACTCGAGCCATTATTCGCAAAGCCTGATGTATATCTGCGGTTGAATAGGAAAGCTATTAGATTAAATGCACGCCATCGAAACATTACAAATCTAACATTGCAATTGAACGTCGCAAAATAATGTTCTTTACTGATAACTTTAGAGTGAGTATTAAATACAAAAATTTTTCTTTGATCAATGGCCACGTTATGCTTGCCATTGTACTTAGTCCAAATGAAGCAACTGTGATCTTAGCCGCAGGCGGCAGCAGGATAAATTTTTGATCAGCGCAAACGAGCATGTGGGTCACCTGATTGAAAGCAATCACCACCGTCCATGGAGATCACCAAGAGGTCGCGCCGGTCCGTTGCCACCCTTAACTCCGTCCTTTCTTTCTGGTGACCTTACTCACTTGCACGCGAATTTATTTGGATGGTTTAAAAAAGTCAATTTGTAGATATAACCCAATATCTATAAATGAAGTGTAATCTACTTTACGCCCCGCGCACCGTCTTTAGAGTCGCTGCAACTTCTCTTCCATGATATGATCATTCATCTAATATGTGGAGGTAGAGGCTTACTTACGTCATGGTAGAAAAACACCAACTAAGTACACTAACTAAAAAAATGGTTTCGAAGCCTATTCGTTTGAGGGTTGTTGTGTTTCTGCGAGTGAGTGAGGTCACCAGGAGGGAAGGAGTTGCTGCGTCGAGAATTTGGATGGCGGCGCGTGAGTGTTTTTCCACATTGCGAGCATTTAACGGCTACATCAGCCCCCTTACCATCATCTCTTATTGCGATTCAATAATTGAATAGATTGCTTATTCATACCAATGAATAAGCGTCTCTATACCATTTGAAATAGAGTCATTGAATCGCAATAAGAGATGGTGGTAAGGGGGCTGTAACCGGATTAAATTAGGCCACCAGACGTAGTATAATAATAAAAATAGATAAGTACAAAATAAATAATAGTAATTAAATAAAGCTCGTTTGTCCACCTCTCATATAAAAAAAGTATTATGATACACCTAAAGAAGATTATATAAAAAAGTATACGGGTTTAAGAGTCAAAGATAATTTTCACACCGGCAGCGGAGGTAATAGAAAAATATTATTGTCTCGTCATCAGTGACGGCCTGAGGGCTACGTAGGGCAATTTAGAGGTATGTAAAGTACACCGCGGTATCCACACCCGAGACCACTCAACTTGATGGGATTATATGATTATGTGATGTGTTTTTCATGTCCCCATTTTATTCTTTTAGTACGGTTCGTAGCTTTTATTAACATTTTTGCTTTAGATAATATACGTAACAGCCTACCTCGTTTTGCTGGGAATGCAATGTTTTGAGAACGCAAATCTTTTTCAATTCTAATGTTGTCTGAAAAACTTTTGTTATTATTCTTTATTGCACATAAATTATTATAACACTGTGACATTAAAAAGTGTACAAAGGTGGGCTTATCTGTACAAGAGATCCCTTCCGGCCTACCCTATAGGCAGTAAGAATAATAGTCACTTGACGGATAGTTACAATGCACATATTGTAACTATACTAATAAATTAATAGAGACTTTAATAATAGCGGTTTTTTTTGTTTATGCTTATTTTAAGAGTAATTTGAAGTAGTATTTATAATTATGGTCGCAATTCGACCATAATTAAATTAAACTATTACTTTAACAGTAAACAATAGAATATATAAAAATATGTACGTGTCAAATACATGGTAGTGTGTGTAATGTTTTTTTTATTGTATTAATGTATTTTTTAAAGCGTAATAAAAAAAAATATTAGCATTCTGCACTCCTTCTATATATAAACTATAAGTGTGCGAAATTTCATACTCCTTCGTCGGCGCAATATTCGTAAAAAGGGGTACAAAGTTTTTGCTTCACGTATATATAGATGATCATATTTGTCTAGTCCCGATGTCAGACGAAAATTAATGTTTTGTTATAATCTTAATAAATACTAAAATATCATACATATAGTTCTGGGGCCCTACCGCTGAAGCTGAAGCCTATTATCGGATTTTTTGATTACGAAATTAAAACTTTAGCTTAGATTAACGGTAATTGTATTTAGTTTAGCTGGTAGAAACCATAGAGCACTACCGACTAAGGTGAAGAAGTTTTTCATGAACTTAATATTAGACTTATTTATGGAATCGTAAATCTATCGGAATCGATTTCAGCTTAGCCGGTAGGGCCCCTGGTTTGCTTGACTCGTGCTTCACTTACATAGTAAATAAATAATGTGAGTGGTGAGCTAATGCCTGCCGCAAATTATGTTAATAGCGGTAGTTTTGGCAGACAAGGTCGTCGCCAGCCGATGGCGAAAAGTATGAATTGTAGGTCTGATGAAGGTCTCCGTCTCCGCGACCCGTTGAATATAATCAATCAATGTATTATAAAGTAGTAGTATCTCACGTGAGTTTTAGTAATATTACTTAAGTCTTAGACAAAAAACTTAAAAATTAAAACTTACCTGAAAATTACTGTAGATATGGTATTGAAAAAGGAATTATGGATAAGGAACATGTTTTAAATATAAATAAATAAATGAAAACCAGATCGTCTTTTTTTATTTATTATCTTTGTTGCTAAGAGATTTTGCAGCTTAGCTTTACCGTAGGTAGAATATCCATTTTACGACTGTTAGTAGTATAGGTTAGAGTATATTATTCTGTGGTATAGGTCTGTTAGTAGTAGTAGTTAGTAGTAGGTACTGTTACTAAAAGTCTCAACTCACACACAACCACAACAGTTAGGGTGAGGCTACATCACTGCGTTGTGCGTCGCATAGCAAAACCACATCGCTCCGCAACGCGATGCGACGACGAAAGGCAAATATTGATCACATACCTACGGTATCTTGTACAGCTAATCAACAATCAATTCAGTTTGATGTGATCAGTTTCTAGTGAGACATCGACCATACACGTGCTCACTCAATGATTCTTGAAGTAAAACTTCTTTACGCACACTTTACTTGGGGAGTAAGCTGGTGAATGCGTGACAAGAGCGTTACGAAAAGTATGTCCGAGCGAGGCGAACGGAACCTATAGCCTTAGATTAGATGGAGCTAAAGAAGTTTTACTTTAGCCGTGTGGTCTAAAGCACACTCGTTTTATTGCAGTCGTGGCGTCGCAATGCAGTGATTTGCCACCATCCACCACATCGACAATTACATTCTGCTTCTCAATACAAGAACTATATACAAAGGACAGATTATCAAGTCTGATGTGTTTTTAGTTGTATTATTAAGTTACATTATTACTTTATTAATATTAATCAGAAGGTATACCAAATATGTACGGACAGCTTGATACAGCGATTACATTTTGTAGTCGTTTGCTCACACATAAGGGATTAGACAAACAGCCTAGTACGTATGCAGCCTAAGTGTTACCAAATCTCAATTTGCATACCTATTGATCTACAAAAGAGCCGGCCAAGTGTGAGTCGGACTCGTGCGCCAAGGGATTCGTATCGATAGAAGCTATAAAAACCTGTCCACATTACTTGAATGAAAATGGAAATGGAATACTATTACTTTTTATGTCATAGGTGTGTAATATTAGCGTTTTTTAAATATACATTTTTGGATGTTTTTCTTTGAAAATAAACTTCTAAGTAAGTTAGAAGATCGTTTTTTTTCACAGTTCCAAGGGATTACAGACCTAAGTAGTTATATCAATTTCAACTCGATACGTCCACACGTTCTTGACCTGAGAAAAGAGGCTTGACAAACAAACAGATAACGAGTTGCTCCTGTAAGAGTTCCATCTTTTATTTTGAAGTACGGAACCCAAACACAGCAAGAACTAAACTCTAACTAAACTCCACAAATTAGTACAGAAAACAGTAGAAAAGTGTTGCACGTCACTTGAAAACTTGCTCAACTACAAATCCCAGAGGAGCTATATTTTAAACGTCGCTACTCATCTCGTAAGATTATCTAAATATGCTTCATCTCAAGATTCATTATAACTTTGTTTATTACTGACTTACTGAGATGAATAAACTTTAAAATTCTGCAGCTTTTGTATTTTACATCTTTGTTATAAAGTTTTATAGAATAATAGTGTTTACTTGCATACAACAAAGAGATTGATAGACTGTGCAGCATTCAGGAAATTTCAGCATATCTTCACAGCGCAAATATCGCAATCTACCAAACTAAAGTATCCAGTGCGTCCTTCCCTCTATGGCCTACGATTACGATGCGGGAACTTGGAGTCGAAGCGTTGAGCAATGTTTGGGGTTTCTGTGGCTGTGGGTCTGCCGAGTCAGTAATGACAAATGTCCTCGAATGTAGTCCCGTATGGGGCAATGAAGAGTTGGGCGCCCTTCTTCTAGATGGACCGATGACCTCAAGGGAACAGCTATATAAGGAAATCGGAGAACCGCATATGGTGGAAGGCCTGTATCTAGCAATGGGTAGATGCGAGCTGATGAAGATGACTTGCATAAGGTAAGATAAGACATGTAGATGATAATCGGAATAAACTTGACGATATAGTGAAAGATGCCGCATCCATATGTAGCGTTAGATGTATAACTCGCTACTAAGATTGTTTTGATTTTCGTGGATGCCCATATTATATGTTATGGTACAGTCAACCTAGTTGTAGACTTACATCTAGTATAAGATGGTCGTCTTGCCAAAAGACGTACGAAGCACGTGCAAATTAGTTTTATATCATTCGCTGTAGCATTGCTATGCGGGATCCTCTTATACTGGATGTGTTACGGCCTACAAGTGCTAGACTGTCCTTAGTCCTTATTCTCAATTACGATTTTTAAATTTTCACATATTGTTGAATGGAGTTGAATGATTATAACTAGAAAGAAAGAAATAGCATTGGATAACTCTACTTATTAAATTATTACACTATCGACACGATCAAACAGAGCTCATATGAAAGAGCTCATTTTCATCGTCATTCGCAATATGTATCACAAATTTTTAAAATAGGCATATAACTATTTTAAAAATTTGCGTTTTTCCCGTTTACCTATTTAGGTAACCTAGAGATAAATATATATTAATTTTTTATACTACTAATGTGGAAAATAAACATACGATCCTTCTGAAGGTAAACGGTTACCATAGCGTGCCTTTAAGTAATGTAGATTATGGACCTTACTCGAAAGCTCAAGGATACGTATAGTGCGATGGAGACAGCTGCAGTTTGTTTACGTGATAGAATCAGGAACAAACAATATTTCTTGCTCATGAATGGGTACAACCATAGTATTTCTATAGATATATAGCTCTAATCTCTGTAAATCTAAAACTCTTGTCAACAAGCTGAAGTTGCAGTTGGTATATATCATAAAACCAATCTTCATTGAAGTCCTGTTTTAGAAGTTTAAGAGGGAGACCTATGCCAGCCATGCACGTCTTTAGTATGAAGAGATGAATATAGATTATTTATATCTGCATCTGTTATCAAAAATCATTTCTTTGATCAACCAAAGAAATTGGATCGATGAAACTAGAGAACAATTTAAATCAAAACTTGAACCAAAGAGAATGCTCACTTTTAATATAGGGCCAAAACCCAGAGCGAACGGATACGAGACACAGCTCAAAATATTTGTTATATTCTAAATCTAATACATGTTCGCTCTGGTTTTTTAGCATTATCCTTTTCGGAAATAAAGTTTGACCAAATATAATGGTTTGGCAGGGATATTCAGTGGCTTACCGCTGTTCTATATAGTTGTTATATAGGGGAACCACTGACAAGCACAAAAACTAAAAGATCAAAAACTAAGAGGAACTAAAAATCTACCACGTCTCTACAAGCCGGAATTGCAGTTTTGAATACAGGTTTCTTAATTTCAGAGCTGGTAGAAAAAATAAGTATATATAAAAAAGGGCAAAGGGAAGGGGATGCATCGATCCTAAGAACTGGCTATTATAAACAACGGCTTCTTTGAACCGACTTTGTTTGTCATACATTGGAGGGAAATATCCGGGTAACATTTCTTTAAGTTCAAATCATCATTTTTATTTTTTTATGTGCCTGTAAGAATCCTATGAATGTGAATTATTTTTATGGTTCTAAGTCCCTTAGCATTTCAGAAAATCATACTTACTTTTTGCGATACTCACCTCCTTGCGGAAAGAACTGAGAGTATATAATCTTGAAGGTGTCTTCTTTAACGACGCCAGTAGGGCACTCCGCTTTAAAGCCTCTGTAAAGCCTTTTGAGCTCAGGTTCCGTGAAGCGTGTGGCGCGGCGCAGTGCCGCGATTGAGTCCGGCCGGTACCGGGGCAGCTGCTCACCCAACTCCTCGAGTTCCGAATCTGGAAATAAACAGTTATTTTTGATTTTCGGTTCCTTGTTTAGTATCTACTTGAAATGATTACGAATATGATATTAAATACATGAGTACAATGAGAGATAAAAACAAAATTACTGTCACTGATTTATATCAAAAGGTAACCTGGGGTTCTATTAAACAAGTCCCGGGTTTGACTAGGTACTAGGCTCTAGATCTCTGATAAATTGTAATATTCATTCACGCTTGTATTATAATTTATAATCTTCTCTTTGTAAACATCAAATTGAAAAAAAAAACAATAAATGTTATTTTTTTTATTTAAAATATGAATAAAAACTGCTGGGCTACTACCTAGAGTTTCTCTTCATTCGAAGAGGTATCACAATTCTGGCGCGATGACCAGAGGCAAGATCGCCCAAAACATTTGATTTGGCTTACCGACACTGACCGATGGGCATATTCGTTAACTGTCGTGGCTGAGTTTGAATAGGATACCTGTTAATTAAGCTACAAGTTTTTGACTGCGTCCTCTGTAACATATTTTAGCGATATCGAGAAAGATATCGTCATAGAGAAAGGACAATACCGACATAAAAATAAAGACCGACCATTAGGTCTTCGTCTATTCGGAGCAGGCAAGTGAAAGTGATAGTAATTACCTCGAATGCTTTAAGGTACCAATTTGCGAACTTTTTACGTATGAAGAGACACTATAAATTATAATAATTATAATATAATGTTAAACTGTGAACATTATCATTGTGTGTGTCAGTCTAGTCTATCACTTAAGCAACGGTGAATGCAACCTGGCTTCTGAGGGGTTTAATTAAATGTGAGCTTCGGAGGACACGATCCGCCATTGAATCTGTTTGTTATCATTAGATAACAGTCGTATAATCAATGGTTTTTGGAAAGCAGTCGTAAAATCAATGGGTTTCAGTAATGGTTCATAATATGATATGTACCTACTTGAAATTACTGAAGATAATCCTTGTAATTTTTCGTATAAATAAATACGAGTAAAATACAATGTAGAGGGATACTTAATGAAACGTTATCTGACCAGTACCTAACAAAACCAGTCTCCTGTGTCCTAGTAACCAAAGACACAAAATGGAATATTATATTTTTATTTTTCTCCAACTTCTTTTGCGATGTAACAAATAATAAAGATTCTTATGAAGACTCTCAGCTAATTGACATTTAGTGGAAAATATGGAGCGTAAGAATAGCGAAACGTAGCCACTGGAAGTAACCGGAAGGTTTTAGAAATGTTCGTATTATTTTGTCTCACAATGGCTGTCCTATTATGTGACAAAATAATTTTGCCGCGCGGAAAGGCGGCAGCTGCCTCGCAGTGAATGTATGGCACCGCGAGTGTCGGGAACATAACAATATAAAATAAATCTTAACATCTTTCTAATACGAAATGTGGAAATTAGATTTTGAATTCGAGAACAAATGAAATTAGAATAAAACTAGTCAAACTTTTAGTTATTTTTTCGAAAAAGGACAGTTTTTTCGCCAATATTGATTACGACATCATGTGGAGTTCTTGGGAATTAAAATTAGATATAAGTATCTTAGATTTTTCTGCAAAGTAAGTTTTACACACAAGAAATATTGAAAAATAATTCTACGAGTAACTTGAAGATTGATAAATTGATAAAGTCTTTGGTTCGCTTTTGTTTCAAAATAATATCTATTTGTAGAAATTATGACGATGTTATGAATGACTTATAATGTAATTTATGAAGAAAAGAACATTTATTTCGTCCTGTAGACAATCCTGGGGCCCTACCGCCGAAGTTGAAGCCAATTGCCATCGGATTTTTTCATTCTAAAAATTGGTCTTAGGTTAAATTTATTGACAAACATTTTCAACTCAGTCAGTAGAGCTCTAAGGTTTCTACCAGCTGTGCTAAACAGAATTACCCTCAGTCTAAGCAGTAGTATAGTGTCCATTTCGCATTCATGAGAATGCGAAAATGAACATCCTAATTTTTTTTCTTCCAAATTCAGATAAATAGAACTCAAATTATATTATATATTCACAGTCTGTTTATTAATTGGTTCATTTACTTTAACTTGCTCTGATTTATTTTCTGTATACTTACTTACCTACTTGTAATTAAACGCTAGTTTAACCGTTAAAAACTTAAGATGTAACTTTTAACTTTTTTTATTGTTTTGATTTAACTTTTACCTTTTACACCGAATTTTAGATGTAACGTATACATAATGTTATATGAAGATAAGAAATCAACGACCTGGAATTTCGCAGGGTAGAGGCGCAGATAATTCATCGGGCGAAACTAAGGAAGGGCTGGAGGGGCCTTCCGGTCATCGGACCCTGTCCGGGACGAAGGCCTATATTTTCAATTTGTTACGTCTGGCTTCTATCTATTTTTGTAACACTGGGTTTCTCGTATTTTCTAAGTATTACGCATTCATTTAGGTCTATGTTTATAGGACTGTGACGATTTATACCAGTAAAAAAAATGTTTTCGAAGTAGAAAGACAGTAAAATTGAAAAACCATTTTCTGGATGTCTCACGCAGGCGTAAATTAGGTATTATATTTAGAACGTTTTCTAATCATTTTTAGGGTTCCGTACCCAAAGGGTACAAAGGAACCCTATTACTAAGGCTCCGCTGTTCGTCCGTCCGTCCGTCCGTCCGTCGGTCACCACGCTGTATCTCATGAACCGTGATAGTTAGACAGTTTAAATTTTCACAGATGATGTATTTCTGTTGCCGCTATAAAAACAAATACTAAAAAACAGAATAAAGTAAATATTTAAGGGGCTCCCATACAACAAACGTGATTTTTTTTGCTCGTTTTCGCTCGCAATTCATAACGGCAATAGGTAGGCGCTTGAAGTACTCACATAATATTGAATTATATATTCACTTTAAAAATAAATAATTAAATAAAAATAAAACAAATATTTAAGGGGGGCTCCCATACAACAAACGTGATTTTTGTTGCCGTTTTTGTAGATAATGGTACGGAACCTTTCGTGCGCGAGTCCGACTCGCACTTGGCCGGTTTTTTAAATTTCCACGGCGTTCTATAAATTCCTCAGAGCTGCAATGACCAAAAGTTAATTTTTAGTTGTATCGATTTTTTTTCTGTATTCGTAATTTTGTTTTTAATTAAATATTACGTGCAAATGTAGATATAGATGTATTAAAACGTATTCCAAATTGTACCAAGTACTTGTTTCTCTCAATTTCACCCCTTTCTGAAGAGTTAAATACTATTGAATAACTTCAGTAGATTTAACTCTTATATTGGTAGATAGATTAAAGGCTGTGTGCCTTTAAAATCTAACCTAATGCTATCTACCTTTAACAATTCGAAATGTTTTATTAGTTCTTAGAATTATTTCCATATTTTAGTGAAATTTTACCTTAATTAACTATACTATGTCGATAATGAAAATGGTTTATCGCGATCGTGTATTGTTTTATTTTAAAATGCTTATTCTCATTGCTCGTTCCCTATTCTCTAAACACCACAACATTCATACGCATTCGCATTCGAAGCATGCGATCATTCGCATGTAAATTTGGAAGAAAAAAAATTAGGATGTTCATTTTGGCACTAAAATTTAATTTTTAATAAGTAGCTGGTACCCGAAGTTTCGCCCGCGCGAACAAGATGTTTTTTCGGTTGTTTTTTCGCGGGATAAAAAAGTAGCCTATGTAGTGGCATATCTAGGGAAGTACTAGTTTAATGTCTAGACAGTGCTCTAGAGCACTCTCTAGATATTAAATTAAGACTTTAAAGACATTAAACGGGCATTGTTTAATATCTAGACATTAAACTATCCGCGTAAAAAATGTCAATACGTTGGTTCCTTTCGACGAGAAAGAAGAGCAAACAAACACACTTTCACATTAATAATTTTAGTATGGATAGCTTTGTACCCTGTGGTACGTCCGATAGCAAGACGAATAGTTTATCAAATTTATTTCAGCCCTAGTAGTTACGAACATAGGTCAGATATAATGCAAGACCTCTTGGGCATCGCCGCAGTCTGGTAACAATATATAGCAATAGAGTAAAACTTTCGTAATGAGAGTTGTTGCGTTTTTTGTTCGGGCTAGATAATGAAATGTTTTTTGAAAAAAATTATGTAAAAAAAACTTTTAATTTAAACGGTTTTATTGAAAATAGTGTACTAAAAGCTAAAAAATAATTTGGTAGGTCGGAGGTTTCAGTCATCACACCCCTCTCCCTCATCAGTCTAAGGCATTGATCAGACAAAATAATAAAATCGTTGGGCGTAGCGTAAACTGAGTTGACTGGATGAAAACACGGGCCCAACGATTTTATTATTTTGTCTGATCAATGCCTTAGACTGATGAGGGAGAGGGGTGTGATGACTGAAACCTCCGACCTACCAAATTATTTTTTAGCTTTTAGTACACTATTTTCAATAAAACCGTTTAAATTAAAAGTTTTTTTTACATAATTTTTATTTTCAAGTTTTTAGTTTCTAATTTCATTACATAGTACTTCTCGTTCTATTAAGTTTAGATTTGACTTTTGTCATTATTTTTTTTACTTTTAAATTTGTCTTGTATTCAAATGAATACCCATATTGAAAAAATGGGTATCAAATGATACCCATATTGAAAATTGAGACGATATGTAACCGCGCCAACCGGCCATTTTGTTGACGGCCATCTTGCATTTTATAATATTCATCGTGAACTGTGTTCTACTAGTTAAGCCCTTTCATTTGATACCCATATTGAGGTAGTCGTGACAAAATTTGTAAACCGCCATTTTGTAGAGGCGGCCATCTTGGATTTTCATTTATTTTCATGTGAGCTGTATTCTTCTAGTCAAGCCTTTTCATTTGATACCCATATTGAGGTAGTCGTGACAAAATTTGTATACCGCCATTTTGTAGCGGCAGCCATCTTGGATTTTCATTTTTTTTTCATGTGAACTGTGTTCTACTAGTCAAGCCCTTTCATTTGGTACCCATATTGAGGTAGTCGTGACAAAATTTGTAAACCGCCATTTTGTAGCGGCGGCCATCTTGGATTTATAATGAAACAGAATTTATTTAATTGTATTGTCACCAGAACTAAAGGTGTGTACCAAATTTCAGATCAATCTGTCAACAGGAAGGGGGTCAAATTTCAATTACTAAATTTGACCCAAGAATAAATAATAAATAATAAAACAAACGGGGTGAGCTAAATAAAACCGTTTAAAAATGAAAAAATTCACCTGCCCCCCCTAGGTGGGATTTGAACCCACGACCTCTCGATGACCGGTCGAGTGCTCTTCCAACTGAGCTACCAGGAAGGTTTGTGTTGCTGACGAATTTTTGCATCTTATATTTCTACTGTGTGAGTCACAGTGTGATGTCATCTACCTATTAAGTAATTACACTACTAAAGTAGGCATAGCAGTCCATCGTTGCAAATGAAATTCAGCTATTTTTTGATAACACCAAACTAATTAAATTATTATTATTTAAATATTTGTCTTGGCCAACTTGCCAGATAAATATTTTTTGAAAAATGGAAAAATTCACCTGCCCCCCTAGGTGGGATTTGAACACACGACCTCTCGATGACCGGTCGAGTGCTCTTCCAACTCTCTGTTGTGCTCTCTGAGTGCTCTCCAAAATATTTATCTGGCAAGTTGGTCAAGACAACTATTTAAATAATAATAATAGCTAATTAAATATTTTCTTTTGTAGTAGATAATTAAATACGAGGTTTTAGTAAATTGTCAATGTACTTGAAAGGCAAGAAACACTTGGCAAACACACTTCAAAGCAGAACCACAGAGAAATTGCAAAACACAAGCTACGAAAGTACTACCCAGTTGTGTCTAGAATTGCAGAAGAAAAAATCTAGTTAGTTGGCGCTAGATGAGTTTGTATCAACAACTCCATTTTTAATTAGTTCCATTATGAAAAGCGCTAGAAAAATTCTCGAATCTTTATTGATAGTTCTAGAAGATTCTCATCTTTATGAGCCCTAAGTAAGCTTCCCTCGTGAATTGGACGAGATAAAAGCGATTCTTGTATCCTTGGCCAGTGCTTTGTCGACAAAGGTCGGCCATTGTACGCACACAATGAGCCCTGAACAATACCTGAAGCCGATATAGGCGGTTATCATCTTTCATTTACTACACCTAAATGTATCTATACTCTTACGCCTGATCCTGAAACGGATTTAGACCTACTAGGTTACATTATTATATTATACTAGGTAAGCCACACAACTTTGGAGTGTAAAGCTAGGATCTTTGAACCAAAGCCAACCACAGCTGCACGTGATGCGCTCTACCCGCTGACGGGTTTCCTACTTGAGTGCGAAAGCCGTATCATCGAATTTTGTTACTTCGAAAACCTTTCAACGACATTTCTATACTGCGACGACTTGTTAAATCGACGTCTTGTTACTGCGATGTTTCGTTACTTCGAAAAATTGTACTGCGAACGATTTTACTGCGAAAATATCATACTGCGAAGTCTTGTGTAATCGACGTCTTGTTACTGCGATGTTATGTTCTTTGGGAAAATTTACTCTAAACAATCTTACTGCGGAATTCAAGTAGGTAAGTACATGGATTTTCTTTTTCACAACAACCAATAAAGTTAGTCAAACAAGTTTTATTGGTGTTGTGTGCATAAGCAAAGGAAGCAGTGTTACAGTACCAAGACGACCGAATTTGGTACAGGTACCGGGAATTCCGTAATTAAAAATATGTCTCGTTAACGATGTTAATGATAAATATTCTAAAAACGAACGTTAGGTATTGTTTTGAAAAAGACGATCCAGGGTACAGGAATTTACTGACTTGGATTCCACAGTAAGATTGTTCAAAGAAAATTTTCCTAAGCAACATAACATCGCACTAACAAGACTCCGATGAAACAAGACTTCGCAGTATGATATTTTCGCAGTAAAATCGTTCGCAGTACAATTTTTCGAAGTAACGAAACATCGCAATTACGAGAATTGGTCTTCTGGTTAATTGAAAATTCTTTAAGTGTTGATAGTCCATTCATCGAGGAAGGCTACATAACGTGAGGCTACGACCAATAGGAGCGGAGCACCAATGAAAAATGTTTTTAAATGGTAATCCTACGCTTCACTCTAACTCTGTCCCTCCCACGCGCAGACGAAGTTTTTTTTTTATATGAGCGGGGGGCAAACGAGCATGTGGATCACCTGATGGAAAGCAATCACCACCACCCGTGGAGATCAACAACGCCAAGTTCGCCGATCTGTTATAATCCTTCCTTTCTCTCTGGTGACCTCACTCACAGACAGCTTAAAAAATACGCTATGGCCTACCTCTCTTTTCGCCAGAGCCTCGTTTGTAAGTCAGCAGGGGTTTCCTACTTGAGTGCGAAAGCCGTATCATCGAATTTTGTTACTTCGGAAACCTTTCAACGACATTTCTATACTGCGACGACTTGTTAAATCGACGTCTTGTTACTGCGATGTTTCGTTACTTCGAAAAATTGTACTGCGAACGATTTTACTGCGAAAATATCATACTGCGAAGTCTTGTGTAATCGACGTCTTGTTACTGCGATGTTATGTTCTTTGGGAAAATTTACTCTAAACAATCTTACTGCGGAATTCAAGTAGGTAAGTACATGGATTTTCTTTTTCACAACAACCAATAAAGTTAGTCAAACAAGTTTTATTGGTGTTGTGTGCATAAGCAAAGGAAGCAGTGTTACAGTACCAAGACGACCGAATTTGGTACAGGTACCGGGAATTCCGTAATTAAAAATATGTCAATTTTTGATTTGATTGAAAATGATACTTGATTATTAATACCAATTCTTATTGCAAGCAGAATATCATTATTAGTTTGTTTAATTACTCGTGTACTGTGCGGTTGCAGAGAAGTTTTCTCCCGCGTACTGTCAAGCTGTCGTATGAACTGCCTTTCTCAGCAGACTACAGCAAGGGGTTCTTCAAAAAGGGCGTGAAGAGGTTTTTACAGGGTCGGCAACGCGCGTGTTATGCCCCTGGTGTTACAGGAGTTCATAAGCTACAGTAACTGCTTTCCACTAGGCGGGCCGTATGCTTTTTTTCACTTTAGTAGTATAAAAAAAAGGCCATATTTCGATATGCTCACACTTTAATTAACTTTGAAATTTCATATTGTGATACGAGAATACCAAATGTCATATCTGTGAGATCGAGACTGAATCGGAATTGAATTTTGACTACATTTCAATTACGAGAATTGCCGCTCTGTAGTTCCTGAGATTAGCGCGTTCAATCAACCAAACAAACAGAATTCTTCAGCTTTTTAATAGTAGTTTAGATTATTTAATAATATACTATATACCATTCAGTATGTGGTAAATGGCGCCAATATGATCTCAAAGCAGTATTGCCGTGGTGGTTGGCTTATTTTCAGTTAGGACTACGGCGACTCCGCGACTATCCCTGTACATATACATACATATTATGCTTATGATATATGTTAATGGGTATCATAGGTACAAAACTCATGTAGCTCCGAATTAAAAGAGCTAATTAAATAAAGAACGGGGTAAAAAGTTAATACCTAGCACGTAGTAAGAAGTAATTGAGAAGTTCGATGGCGTTGTGGCGCATGGCATTCCAATCGATCATGCAAGTCAAGCAATATCGACCGCAGCCTGTTCATGGATGTGTTTATTTATCTGTAGCGTCTCCGTGCTTCGGAGGGCATGTTAAGCCGTCGGTCTCGGCTGTTGTCGTTAGATGACAGTCGTTAAGTCGAGTCAGTGGCCTTTAGGCGGCTTGATAACACTGACCGCCACCAAGCCGCAGTTGAGCAGCGTGGTGGAGTATGCTCTAAACCCCTTCGATTCAGGGGAGGTCAGCATATCCGTGCTGTGGGATGAACAAGAGATGATGACGACGACAGTACAGTCATAAGGCGGACTTCAAATAATAAAAGAATGAAACTCATCCTCAAAAGTAAAACTTGTATTGGGTGTAAAATTGGCAGTTTTTTCATCTCGAAATGTTATGAGCAAACTCAACTAAACTCTCCGGACGAAACTTTTGACTCAATTTCCAAGTTTTGCTTGGAATTTCGGCAACACATTTCTTCTGCCTTACAAAGCGAAGACGGCAGAGTCCGATTTTCAAATTATGAAATTGCTTTACCATCATCATATTGAATTAATTGAATGGGTTCGGATTTACAAAAGAGTTGAGTCGTAAAGTTACTTTTTTTTTATAGATGATGAAATTTATAGTTAGATGGAAATTTATACGCTGTTCACGAATTCAGAGGTCAGAAAAATTAATTCCTTTATTTTTGAAAAATTGAAAAATTCACCTGCCCCCTAGATGGGATCCCACCTAGGGGGGGCAGGTGATTTTTTCCATTTTTCAAAAAATATTTATCTGGCAAGTTGGCCAAGACAACTATTTAAATAATAATAAATTAATTCCTTTGATAGAATTTTAAACAAGTAATTTTCTGTGAAAAATAAAAGATCCTTTCAGACTAAAATGCCAGCAGTAAGTTTGCTTCAAAGAAACCTCTCAAGTTCTAAATAGCGTGCAACTAAGCAAAGCGCTATTACTCATTTCGCTGAAATAAATTGCAGTTCGTCCTTAGGAGTCATCTGTAACGGGTTTTTACCGTGATTTTTCTCGCACCGGATGTTCCCAACATTGAAATAATAGCATAGAAAAGTTTTACTTTAAGATATGGTGGCTCTTTGTGTGCTAATTAGCCCCCATTACGCAAGAAGCCTTATACTTTATACGAGAAGTCTGTGTACTGGTATGAAATCTGAGATATTAGGTTTCACTGTTGGTTAGGACTCGCGTAATTTTTTACGTAAGGTTATGTTTCATTAGCAACTTGGTTTCTACTACTGCTAAAAAAAAGAAGGTCGGTCTCAAACAGGCTCCGTCATTTCAATTCAGAATTTTATTTTTGCACAAAGCACGGAATTGCAAACAAATTGCTGGTTCTTACATCGATTTTTAAGAGTCAGATTTTTTCAATGTGTATGAATTCAGATTCTGAATACCGTGTGGCATTTTGGGTTGTGTGAGCCAAACTTCTATATAGCTGCTTTTGTTCAGAAAGTTCAGTTGATAGGTATAATTTGACTTTATTCTACTGTGTTCGCTTTGCTGGCTCTGGAAAGATTGCAATTATATCATAAGCAATGCTAGTTGATACACATCCGTTATTGGTTATGGCGTAACAATACTCATTATGTCTCGTGAACCTGTTAACATCCACTAAAATACCTATACATTTTTCTTTAAACAACTTTATAAATTTGCAGACACTCAATAAGTTATTAACCCGAGATGTTTAGTTATACTGGTTAAATGTTATTAAGACCACGGAAGCTATTTGATTATTAGTCAGTAATTACCAAAGATCTATTTCTCTATGACATTGCATAAATTCAAACGATGCAGTCAATCTCAGACAGGGCTATCATCAGAGAGGCAATTCTCGTAATTAAAAGGTAGTCAAAATTCAGTGCCAATCCAATCTCATAAATGTTAAATTTGGTATTGTCGTATCACAATATGAAACTTCAAAGTTTAATTTAAGTGGGATTATGTTGAAATACGACCGAATGTTAAACAAACTAAGAATGTTATTTTGCCAACAATGACAAATTGATAATATTTAATTAACGAAATCAAGTGTATAATTTGTAATCAATTCAAAATTCAATCTCGATTCGGTCAACTTTCATTCTGCGATCTTAAAATAATTACAAGAATTGACCTTCTGAACTGAGATCAAATTAGTCAAAATCGTCAAAATGTCATCTACATAACAGTCTAAAATCTAAATGATCTAAGTGACTATTACCGTCTAATGAAATGTTCGGTTGTTCGCGACAAATTGTTAGCAATTGGGCCGTCTGAGACTAATTGCCGACTACCGAATTCGTCTTGGATTCGCATTCCGTTTCCCTTGCAATTAGGACTGATAACGAGTAATTTATAGCGAGCCCCTCGAGGCGAGCACGGCACCCGAATGGGTTGGTTCCATATATAATACTTATGTGTGTAGGTTAAGAGGATGGTATGCTAAATATAAGTAAAACCGAACTGCGTCGAATTCGGAAGAGGGTGTGTTTATATAAACGAATGTGAATAAAATAATGAATCCATGCATAAATTGCTGTTTCTGAAGATATTCATGCATCATGACGATGACTGAAATGGAAGGTGGACGATTTGAGGTTCGTTATCGTCCGCAAGTGGGGGGCCTCGTAGATACATGCTATATTAATAGGTACCTATATGATATAGGCATTAATGTATCAATTCATAATTTAATTATACTCGACCAAATGTAAATATGAACATAGTTTTTAAATACGTACTAACCAATGGATCATGTTGTCTGATAAATAAAGATATACCTTTATTTATCAGTCAATAGAATAATAATATAGGTATTATAATTATCTCTCTATTGATCACGGGCCAAGCATTGTCATTTGATAGGCGTACGCGGTGATATGGATCCAACGCGTAAAGACCCCTTTGAAAAGTTTGATGTAATGTTGTACACCCGTCGTGACCCGCTCCAGGATATATCAATGGAACAATATACCCACGAGCAGAGAATAAATGGGTTATGGCTATGATTTTGTCATAGGTATATATAATTATTTGTTATATTATTATTATAAACAAAAGTAATAAAACTATTTACAGAGTGTATTGACGTTATCTAGCAAGTTACATGTACGGGTAATTATACCATGACCACCATGACTGTAATCACAGTATTTGGGGCAATAACGTTGTTTTTGAGAAATTGAAATTGTTTGCTACGCAGGCATGTAGTCATTTAATAGAGTAAATAAATTTTCTTTCGATTAGAATATTAAATTAATGTGCACGGGACACCTTGGCATCTGAAATTAGGCAATTTTCCGGGCCCAGTTATGCTGGAATAAATCCGCGCGGCACAAAATTTAATTTTACTTATTTCAATTCCCGGCAAAGGTGGCAAATCCCGAAGGACCGGATTAAAACATTGTTGCGAATACATCACTGCCTGCGTTAATGGTATTTGTTAATTTTATACAGAAAACGCATTGCTGGGAATTAAATAATACGGAGAAAATACGAGAAAGAAATATCAGAAAACTCTAACATTTTAATTTGTGAGTGTAGATATGTATCGCAAAATGTATACAAAAATGTATACACAAAATGAGAAGCTCGATACGTCGTGGCACATGCCAGTCTTATCGATCACGCAAGTTAAGCAACGTCGACCTTAGCCTGTTTATGGATGGGTTTAGTTATCACCGGCTGTTGTCACCGGCAGTCTTTAAGCCAATGGCCTTTGGGCGGCTTGAAAACACTAGCTTCCGCCAAGCCGCAGTTGAGCTGCGTGACGGAGTATGCTCTAAACCTCTCCGATTGAGAGGAATAATAAAGAAAATGTCTCATAAGCTGGTTGTAGTAATACAAAAGCCGAACAATTTGCAAACATTCGATTTCCATTCCACTCACAAGCGGAACTGGTACAAATTGCGTGTCTAAATGTTCACGTATGAAATTTAGTTGTTATCTTAAACCGTTCCCGCAAAGGTAGAGATAATATCGAGTGACAGTCTGGAGAGCCGTCACTGGATTATTGGGGATCCTACGTGTTCAGAGTGCTAAATCTAACCATGAATATAAAGCGTTTGACATTTCAGTCGAAAACCCGATATAATAAAAGGTATGAGTTGGAGACTATGGCGTTACTCTATGGCGTAACTCTATGGCGTAACTCTATGGCGTCGTTGTGCGTGTCAGTCTAATCGAACACGCAAGTTAAGCAACGTTGACCGCACCCTGTCTATGGATGGGTTTAATTATCTCGAGCTCCTCCGTGTTTCGGAGGGCACGCTAAGCCGTCAGTCCTGGCTATTGTCATTAGACGACAGTCAGTAGCCTGAGGGCGGCTTGAAAACACTGGCTTCTGCCAACCCGCAGTTGATCAGCGTGGTGGTGTATGCTCTAAACCCCTTCGATTGAGGGAAAAACCATATCCCAACAGTGGGATGATTATGGGTAAATATCGATCGATCTTCGATGAGTAAACAAGTATCATAGACTTCTTTTTAAATGTAAAGGCAGGTAGGTACAGACGCAAAAAAATGTACATGCGCTGACGTTTTAAAAGTGCTTTAGTTTTTATTGCATATTGTAAGAGGTGCCTATTCCACGTATTTTTTTTGTATATTTTTCATACATAACCCAAGGTGATGTTCTATCTGTATCGATGTAATAAATACTTTAAATTAAATAGTAGTTTCCTTATAATATTATTATTATTATAAGGGGGGGGGGGGGGGGGTGCTGTTTTAATCCGCCACTGATTTAATGTTAACATGTTAATTAAGTAAAAAAGATATGTTGTACATGCATACAAATGTTTTTCTCGTGTGGGGATAGAAACCGTGACCTTAAAGTCAAAGTAAGTAGCCATTGCCGTTCGAGCTCGTCAAAATTCATCATTCAATTAAAGCCACAGAACGTATAAGTATGACATAAGTGAAAACGAGAAATGATGATAATAATTAACAAGATTATAATCAATACCAGTCATTGTCGCAAACTTCGGTAATTGCTTTCCAATTCATATTCATTAATGAACATAAAAATTGGGTCTATAATTGGGTAAATACAACACCACATCGAAATCTTGTTCTTCCAGTTTAAGATTTACTGCGACACAAACGTTTTAGAGAGAAGCTGGCTGAATAACTAAGCACAGAACAGGTATTCAGAATGTAGCTTTTACAGTAAAATTGACTAAAGTGGATGGACAATTTGCAGAAAATGCGGCAACAAAAGAGCTGCGTCAGGTGCCCGCAATCATTGCTTTGTATTGTATGCATTGTTCAATGTGTTTCGGAGGGTACAGTAAGCTACGTTGATTAATTAGCTTTTGTAGGGGTTGCAAGAACGTTGAAGTATTCTTGGTGGCTTGACAGCATCTGGCCAGCATCTGGCCTTGCGCCAATGTGCAATACAGCAGTTTGATGAAGTACAAAATTGCAACGATTTAAGAGTGATCTGCTTCCCAGCAATGAGTTGAGTTTGGGTTTATGGAACTAATGGTCAAAGTTTCAATGAGTCAATATAAGTATTATAGACATCTCCAAACGTTTGGTCGACTCTTCCAGCGTCCATTGCCATCCAGCGTCGCAATGCTGCTTCTGTCCACTTTACCCTTTGACGGCGATGCGGAAGAATTATTTTGACGCTATTTAGATTATTACATTTTATTACTTTTTGTTATTCCCGTTTTGTTTGTATATATAGTTAGCCTTGTCAGTTTTACTTTAATTGTATACCTACCTTAAAAAAAGTATTATAGTAATTTGAGAGTTATCGTCATAGACCTAATGATCAGTAAGCTGATGTGCTAGTGTAAAGTCACATTGACATTGTGGCACAAAGGTTCTGAAATGGTGACAATGGGACGGAAAACGCAGCGTCGGACGGACGGGCACTAAATTGACCTAAACTCTGAAGGGCAAGTCACGTAATTAAAATGTAATCAAAATTCAGTTCCGATCCAGCCTCGAACTCACAAATGACAAATTTGGTATTCTCTTATCACAATATGAAATTTCAAAGTGTTATTTAAGTGGGACTATATCGAAATATGACCGAAAATTAAACAATCTAAGAATGTTTTTTTGCTAACAATAAGAATTGATAACAATTAATTAATTAAATCAAGTATATCAGTTTTTAGTCAATTCACAACTCAATCTCGATTCAGTCAACTTTCATTTTGCAATCATAAAAAAAATACGAGAATTGGCTCTGTGGTAATTACAACGAGCTGCAAAGAGTACAAAGTTGATGCAGAAGACTGAGAAGGTTTATTTTTAGCAGCAGACATCTATCGATTGAGATGATGATTATTATGTATGTCCACAAATTCAATATCATAATGTGCAGTTATTGAAAATTATTTCAACAAATTATTTTCTAAACTCATTTAAAATTTAACTAATTGAACTCTGTTAACATACGGTTTCCGGCAACTAATATAATAAATATGTAAATATATATTTGCCGCTATTTAGTTATGCACGTAAAATCAACCGCGAAATATTAAACAAGCATTTCGAGGACGCTTTAAGCGATATTTGGAAGTTCTTTGATAAGTGTCGCGCACCAAAGACAGGGCGCGTTTGTCGCACTGCGTCTCATTTAAGGGCCACAATTTGAATACTGCGAAGGGATAATTTGAGGTAACAAATTGAAGCGATGGTGTCAGGTGCGCGCTATTGTTGCGAACTTTCAGCATGAGTTTTTACGCTGTGAAAATTTTAGCTAATGTCTCTTTAGAGAAATTTGAAAATTATTTCAGACTTGTAGAGGCTTTTGCAATTGTAACAATAAGTTCAAATGTACTAGAAATTATGTGGAAATGTAAATTTAAAATAATCTTTTCGATTCTTATATTAACGAATACGCTATTTAATTATTTATTTTTAAAATATTTATCTTATTTACCTTGGTCATGGCATCGCGCGTGAACGGCTGGACAAATTTCGCTATTTCGCTATTTCTTGTCACAAAAAGGTTCGAAAGAAAAACACAAGAAAGTTGCTCGGAAAATTAGAAAATTTAAGAAAATTGAACGATCATATTAACTCTAATGTAACTTTATGTCGTTTGACAGGGCTGCCAGTCATTTGACAGATTGCGAGATACCAATTCGAATTCAATATAAGAAGACAGGACAACGTCTGCCGGGTTAGGTAGTACGTTATATATTATCCGGACACGTTGGGCGAAGCCGTGAACAGCTATATACTGAGCTACTAGTTAAATTATATTAGTTAGATTGCTTGATCATCTTTTATTTATGGAAGACTATACATTTTTTCATTCTATTTGAAATCCGTCGATACGTGATTTGAAAAGTGATCGATGAGTGCGTTGATTTGCAATGTTCATGTGTAATTGGTATACTGCTATATATAAGTACTGTGTATCATTATTTTTTTTAAGGTTTTTTTAGTTTTAGGTTCATTGTATATATTTTTTTATTTCTGGATAAATAAATATTCTGTAAAATAATAATGATATTTGGAGGTAACATAAATTTTATGCAAGATGGCCACCGACTAAGTTCGTCGTTGGGAAGGGCGATAAATTCGTTTCCAGGACCTTCCCATTTTTGTGAATTATTCCCGGGATTCGAACGTCGACACTTGCATTGTGTTAAGTTTCAGACCATTTCTCACGTGGATTTTAAGCTTTCTTTCGGCTTTATCAAACAAATGACTACCTACGTTTAAGATTTATGGTAAGCCGTGTGGTTTTAACGTTGTAAAAACCAATGAAAAAACTGTTAAATACGAAAACAAAACATAAATGGAGCCTGATCCTTTTTTTGTATTTAAAAGCTTTTTTTTTTTTTTGTAAAATATGTACAACAAGTTTTTAAAACTTTGTAGTAACTAGTGGTCGCCCAGTGGTTTGTAAAGTCGACCATAATTAATTAAAATTATAACTTTAACAATAAACAAAACAGTATATATGCGTTTGTGGGTCAAATACATGGTAGTGTGTGTAATATTTTTTTATGGATTTAATCTATTTTTTATGTATACTTAAAAAAAATATTAGCATTCTGCACTCCTTCTCTATATAAACTACTAGCTGCCCCGGCGAACTTCGTACCGCCTAACAATCAATGATTGTCGTGGTACAAATTGGCTGAACTAAATTTATGATTTTATGGAATTAAAACAATGAATAATAGAAAATAATAGAGAAGCTCGATGGCATAATTGCGCATGTCAGTCTAATCGGACACGCAAGTAAAGCAACGTCGATCGAATCCTGTACACGGATGGGTTTATATTACCTCGAGCTCCTCCGTGCTTCGAAAGACACGTTAAGCCGTCGGTCCCGGTTGTTATCATTAGATTATCTTGCGCTCCTCCGTGCTTCGGAAGGCACGTTAACCGTCGGTCCCGGTTGTTATCATTAGATGACAGTCGTTAACCCAAGTTAGTGGCCTTTAGGCGGCTCGAAAACACTGGCCTCCGCCAACCCGCAGTTGAGCAGCGTGTTGGAGTATGCTCTATTCGTCTTCGGTTGAGGGAAGACCCGTATCCATAAAAACTGAAGATTTCATAAAAATAAAGATTATTGTTTAATCAAAAAATTAAAAAAAAAAAGTTTTGTTTTATTTTTTAGTTTTGAAATCGGTTTAATCGTTTTGGTGATTTGTAATTGTCATTTCTTTTGATGTTTACTCTGATTTGATTCTTGCGTTCGAACTCCATGGGCCAAGCGTTTTCACCCCAATCGATTTGACATTTTTCAATTGTCAAAACAAATCAAACAGACAACTTTCGCGACATAAAAGTGACACCAATTGATTTGACATTTTGATATTTGACAACCAATAAGGCAATAAATATCGCAATCCTTTTTCAACTGACACTTTCATTTGTATGGGAAAATGTTTTTCCTTTTATTTTATTCTTTCGTCAGTCTTCTAATGTTTTTCATGGTCATTCTGCTATTCGGGACGGAGAGAAATCCAATAAATCATAAACCATGAAAATCGGTCCTACGGTTCTCGAGTTATAAGTGTTCGGTGATGTACATATATATATGAACAAAATTTATGATTTCTTGAAATTAATACAATGAATAATAGAAAATAATAGAGAAGCACGACGGCGTGAGGCACGTGTCAGTCTAATTGTACACGCAAGTTAAGCAACGTCAACCGTAGCCTGTTCATGGATAAGTTTATGTTATCTCGAGCTCGTCCGTGCTTCGGAAGGCACGTTAAGCCGTCGGTCCTGGTGTTTATCATTAGATGGCAGTCCTTAAGCCAAGTTAGTGGCCCAACCCGTAGTTGAGCAGCGTGTTGGAGTATGCTCTAAACATCTTCGGTTGAGGGAAGACCCGTATCCCAGCAGTGGGTAAATAATAAGTTCAGTACTTTACAAAGTCACAAAAAAAGTACCAATTGACAACAATAGATATTTCAATCCACAAAACAAATCACAGACAACATTCGCGACGTAAAAGTGAGACCAATCGATTTGACATTTACATAACAATCAATAAATATTCCAATCCTTTTTAACTGGCACTATTTGTATGGGAAAACGTTTTTTCTTTTATTTAATTCTTTCGTCAATTTTTCAATGTTTTTAATACTTTCCCGACCAAGACACGACATTATTTTATATATTATATAGATTTATGGAGCTTGATTTAAATTTCTGAACGCACGCATAAATATTTTAGAACCAATAAATTAAAACGTAGTGGTTACATTCTCTTTGCAATAAATATTTAAATCCACAAAACTGTTTTCAAAACAAATCACAGCCAACTTTCAAGACGTAAAAATGAGACCAATAGAGTTAACATTTGTTTTTAATCTATGACATTTGTTCTATAATGAGCTTAATATACATTTCTGAACGCACGCATACATTTGGCGTACGCACGTACCAAAGAGAATGTAACCACTACATTTTAAGAGACGGATGTGCCATACAAATAGCGTAATTCTAATATGTATGAAATGGAAGCGAAAACAATCAGAATTTGTACCAAATTCGCTTCCGATTCATAGAGTCGTTTTTTTACTTTGAGTTGCGCCAGGCTGGCACGTACGACAACGTCACATTTGACAGCTACGACAACCACGAACATTTTGTATGGGAAAATATTTTTTCTTTTATTTTATTTTTTCGAGAATTTTCCAATGTTTTTAAGAGTTATTCTGCTATTCGGGACGGAAACAAATCCAACAAATCAAAAACCATGGCAATCGGTCCAGCCGTTCTCGAGTTATAAGTGTTGTAACAAACACGACTTTCTTTTATATATATAGATATTTATGTGAAATTTCATACTCCTCCGTTCGCGAAATGTTCCTCGTATTTCTTATGGTATTTTATTATGCGATATCCTGCCATACCGATAGATATTACTGCACTGAGTACCAAAAATAATTATTTTTTCTTGTTGTCCTATATACGTAGACGCATCCACGTAACACATACGTTTTTTCCATATTGATTTATAAACTGTAGATTTTGTTTGTTTAAAGTTGATATTTTTGTATTCAATATTTACATTTCTAACAAGCCATGGAAGCCGAAGAAATGAAGACTTTTATTATACTCTTAGTGTCACATAAATAATTACATGAAGTAGTATTCTTAGAAGTGTGCAAAGGAAAGCATAGTCTAAAAGAGATCTCTTGCAGCTTGCACTAGAGTAGCAAAAAAATATGATAAATCAATCAAGTGCAAATAATATTAAACGAATGTATAACAATAAATCACAACAGATTGAATTAAAATATTCTCGAGATAAACAAACAGTATATTTTATTTTGCCTATAGGAAATTACTACGAATTATGTACTTACAATTATTTTACAGTTTCTAAATGTTTGTAGTAGTTGTGAAGCACTAGAAATAAAATATTGTATTCAAATAATTATTTTCTATTGTAAAATGTATGTATATTTATATTGTATTATAAAATATTTTTTCGGAATTCTTCACTCTCTCAATTCACTCATTCACTCATTTCTCAGAAAGAACTGTTATACGGGTATAGTGCCACAAACTTATCTGGCCCGGTGGCGGGGGCGGTGCGATCGACTTAAGTGTAGCCATTAAACGAAATACCGCCCGTTTTAGAGGAAACATAAAAATCAAAGAAATATAATATATTTCTTTGATTTTTATACACTGTTAAACTAATAGCATTGATATACTTATTAATTGTGTTGTGTGGTGTTTCAATTAAATATCAATTGCCTTCTATTTTTTGTTGATTAGTTTTAAAAATGGACCACGTTAAGTCGCGATAATAGCTATTATATAATATTAGAGAGTTATAATATTGCTCAAAAACAACTCGTTGACGATTTTTTTGTTGTAAGAAATGAAATATGTGCAGAAAAAGATAATATGTATTTAAAAAAATACACCTCAATGGAATGTGCATACGCGGTAAGTAAATTAATTGTACCTGGCAATACTACATTCCAAGATGGCGGCTTTAGTTCTAAATTTGGCCACCGGGTCAGATAAGTTTGTAGCACTGTAGATTAGTTTTTCGAAGGGAATGATCAAAGCATGCAGGAAATTGGTTTTGGCTGACTGGGAAACCGCAGTGGAAATGCGTCAAAGGCATGCCTACCTAATCATATTTGCTCACTATTGCGATACTAATGTGTATTTGGAATTATGATAAGGTTAGTAATAAACCGAGCATCTAAAATTGTGAAACTGGGCGACAATTATACTGACTTGGAGACTAAACTCGATATAAAACATACCGAACCTAACCTAATATTTCTGTGGTTCATTTAGTATTTTTGTGTGGCTCATGTTATTATTTCGTTGTAAAAATAACGGCTACCGTACGCTCGCAGTAATGTTATAATAACTACTACTAGAAACACAAACACCATCTGTTTACCTCGATAATTTCTTAGCGGCGAAACCGGTCGGTAATGTTTAATATAATTACGTGGAACAATACAAGTGCTTGAAATTATTATTTCAACTTTAATTATGAACACGGGAATTAATTATAATTTCAAGCACTGGCTGGCTCAGTCAGCCTGTGACCACGGCCAGTGCAACCTGGTCGAAACGTCAGGCAATAATAAAGGTATGTAAAACTACCTTACATGCATGATCGCGTTAATTCCCGTGTTTATTATAATTTCAATCATGCAACGCGAAAGTTTAATAGTAGATTAGTAGCCAAGGGCTGTAAGGCATCAATTGCAGCCCGAGATATTTAGGCGCACGAGCGCAGCGAGGGCGCCTATAGTTCGAGGGTGCAATTGATGCTTACACCCGAGCTAACTACTCTGCTTTACATCTCGATTGTGAGGTAAGTAGAAAAAAACCGGGATTACAAGAATAAAAGACTTTACTTGTTTTTCTTTTCGCCACTTCATGAACTCGTCGTAAGTTTTCAAATATCTCTCTTTAGAACTTTCTGGCAAAATATTGTTAATTGCTGCTTCAGCTTCTATTTTCATTGAATCGGCAGTGCAGCTTATATCTTCATCACTTGCAGAACTCATGTTTTTTTCCTAATTAGCACGTAATTATAAAAAAATCCCGAAAACAAACAATATTAAAAGTAAAAGTTTCTATTCCCGCCTTTTTTCATCTCTTTTTTTTTTATTTATTTTTTTTTTTCTAGAAGGAAATTGAGCTTCGCCGTTCGATATTTAAATTGATGACTATTATACTCATACGAAGACAAGGCTGAATAGCGAAGCGACCTCTTTTGTCATTGGGCTGAATGCATGATGTCTATTGCCAGTATGATGGTTATATGTACGCGAACTTTTTGAAAGAGTGAAGTGTTTTTTTTTTAATTACTTACCGCCCTAGAGCCTTTTATAGCTACATTATTACCCTAGAGCGCTAATTGGTCACCTACAAGCCCCATTTGGGGGTAATAAGGACCTACTTACCGAATATGAGAGATGTAAAAGTTATTAATACAAGTGCTTTATTGTTTTACCAAGTGCCAACAATCAACAGTATCAACTTTAACGCTCGCAACATGAAATATCGATCGCGCGCTGAAATCTACTATATAAAAATAAGTCGGGTTTTCCTTCCTGACGCTATAACTCCAGAACGCACGAACCGATTTCCACGGTTTTGCATTCGTTGGAAAGGTCTCGGGCTCCGTGAGGTTTATAGCAAAGAAAATTCTGCAAAAATTTGAAAAGAAAAGCGGGAAAATCTTTTTTCACATACAGCGCCATCTCTAAGGAAATGGATGGAAACGAAAAGATTGAGCCACAGCGAAGCGTGGTCGGGCCGCTAGTTACTTAATGAAAATTAAATTATTTAAATAAAACAAAAAACAATTAAGATTAAAATTATAGCAAAATAAATCAAAGCCATTGTAAAATTAACTGTATGTGTGAATTAAATTGATTGTAATTGAAAACAACTTTATTTCAAATTCAATTAAATATTTCGATCACAGCGCTTTCACGTGAATGTGAGTGTGAGCGCCGGTGACCTCGAGGTCGTAAACGTAATACCATAGGTAATACCGAGAAGGAATTTAGACTTGGGCCAAAGAAGATTATACATAATATAAATAATAATATAAATATATTATAATGTATAAATATTCTTGCACAAATTACACACGGCCATCTCATCTCATCAGTCTCAAACTAAGCAAGCTTGTGCGCTATGGATACTAGATAACTGATCTAATACTTAAATACATTTTTTATTTAAGTAATACATAGAAAACACCCAGACCAAGACAAACAGACATGTTCATGCACACAAATATTTGTCTTGTGCGGGATCAAACCCGCGACCTCGGACTAAACTCAAACTGGCCTTTGCTAACCATTTGACGACCGAGCTCGTCGAATATGTAATTAAATATATGTTATTAAGCGGGCAGTCCACTATTGGCCGCTAGTATTTGATAATTTTAAAATTTTAAGATAATTAGATTGTTTAAAAATGTTATGTAAAGAAATAAATAAATTTGAAAGCAGGTATAAAATTAGTTAGTACCTACATAAATTAATCACCCTAAGTTTTTTTTTCTTAATTATACAGTTATATTAAGTACCTACTTGATTTACTATGGTCTTACCACGATAACTGATATTCTTCTTCATCAGTCGGATAAAAAGAAATTTCAGATTTTTCAAAGGTGTCAGCTAAGTGAGTGACGCAAGAGCAAGCACAGAAAAAATCGTGAATTTTGTTCCTTTTTTCTCATCCGGAACAAATAAAATCGATTGAATCGTGTGCGAGGAACACTGACGAATCTAGGCGGTGGGGAGATTGCATTCACGTCGACACGTTTGCCTGAGCCGATTATCCGATATGAGATTTCGCCGAAATTCAATTTCGCCGCAGTCTTTCACCAAGTTTGGAACTATTTGAAAGTATCGTGGATTAAGGATTGATCAATTTGCAACTTCGGAAGGTATTGAAAATATTTCCTGACTGAACTAATTTAATTATTAATGTTGTTTATTAAGTTCTTCTTTCTGTACTTCTTCAAAGTTAAATAATACTAGTTATTATCATACGTTTTACTATCTTCTTCTTATTTTGTTTTATACTACGTCGGGTGGTAGACAAGCATACGGCCCACCTGACGTTCGCAATAGGAAATATCACCCCCGCTGTCATCGCAGCAATTCCTTTCTTTCTGGTGACCCCAACCTCAACGTATAATACTGTTAAAACACGATAGTATTATCTATAACGTTCTGTTAAAAATAATTATTTTACATTAATTACTGCTATCACCTCATAATATGTCGGAAAGTTCATTGATGGTTATTTTATCCACCCTCACTATTTGTTTATTTTAACATAGCGTTAACACAGTTAAAATTAACTCTTTTGGATGGAAAGCTATTGGACAAAACAATTTGAACGTGTAAATAATATGTTATGTTAAATAACAATTTCCTTAACATGGTACTTTTTTAAAAATAAATAGGTAAAACTTAACCCGACCACTAATTATGGTTTAAGTATTATGGGGTGTAAGTGGTTCATCACCATCTTTGAACCAAAGCCAACTTCACCTGCACGCGGTGCACCTTGCTAACTGACAAACGAAGATCTGGCGAAAAGAGAGGTAGGGAGCGTAATTGTAAGCTACCCGACTGGGGAATGTACCTCCACCTCACAGAATACCGCAGCCAAATAACAATTCCCTTGAGGGTTGTTGTGTTCCTGCGAGTGAGTGAGGTCACCAGAAAGATAAGAGATGCTGCATTGGCAGCGGGGGTGGCGGCGCGTGAGCGATATTTTATGTTGTGAGCGTCAATACGGCTACGGTAACCGCTTCACATCAAGTGGGCCGTATGCTTGTCTGCCGCCCGACGTAGTATAAAAAAATAATAAAAAAATGAGCATCGATAACATAACCTCGTTGTAATTGTTACGTTAATGATTTCGAGTGAGAAAATGCCTTCGAAAATTATATGTATATAACTACCTTCTACTTTTCGCTAAGTCGTAAATTGATGGTTCTTACATTTGAACTCCATTAGATGCACATAAAATGCATCTTCAAAGCTGCATCCAATAGCATCGCAATATCGGAACCGCTAAAGTGCTAACAATTTGCCCCATTCAGAATCTTCACAGAGGTATAAAATGCAAGATGTAATAGACATTGTAGAATGACATATGGTAAGTTCTTTAGCGTGGTCAACAAATGTGGTCACGTGATTATAAATAAATAATAAATAAATATTCCTGGACAAATTACACATTGTCATCTAGTCCCAAACTAAGCAAAGCTTGTGCTATGGGTACTAGATAACTGATATAATACTTAAATACTTTTTTTTATATACATACTTACATACAATACATAGAAAACACTTAAACCGAGACAAACAGACTAGTTCATCATCATCATCATCATCAGGTCATTTAAGTCTCCACTACAGGAGCACGACCCTCTCGTCCGTCATAGACAGGAGGATTTGGCCTACACTCCCCACGCTGGCCAGACGAGTTGGGGACTAGTTCATGCACACAAATATTTGTCTCGCGCGGGGATCGAATCCGCGACCTTACGAGGTCGCGGATTCGATCCCCGCACTTGACTATGACTTTGGTGATTTTTCTTTTACTATGACACTTGACTATGGTCAAAGTGGCGTTTGCTAACCATTCTTCCACTGAGCTCGTCTCAGACTAGTCTACGTAATCAGCTGTATGTATGTGTAAATAAATTAAATTAATAGTTTAAAAACACTAGAAAAACACGCTTTTATAAATGCACCTGATCGTGTTCAAAGTCCATTACGTGGCCTTTCTCACAAGTGCAAACACGACTATGATACGATATTCCATCATGGAATGCCAGTGCCTATCTTCCCGCTTCATCATCAAACCTAGAAACCTAATCGTGGTCAAAGTTCATTGCAAGACTTTTCTAAGAAATCCAAAAACAGCTATGATACGTTGTTCCATCATGAAGTTCCAGTACATATCTTTCGGCTCCATCATCAGATCAGTTCGACAGTACCATATTATCGTATTGTCATCAGAACTACATACAGCTGCCAATTGTCATTACGCTACGATCCTTGGAAGATGGTTAAATTAGTTACCTTAGATTCCATTACATAGTTAGTTACATACAGGTCGACCTAATAAAAGTGTGTTAAAAATGACAGCTTATTACAACCAAATTCGTGACGTAGTATTGGCAACATACGAGAAGAACATACCTCGTGTCCTTTTATCACGGTCATGGACTTTCAGGCTATTCAGGTCAGAGTTTCCCGACATTATTCTAAGTACAAAGAAGGCGGGGCCTGCTTTAATTTCCTGCATGTTGTTTAATTATATCGTGTGAGGCGACGCGGATATTTGCGGTAAGGTGTAAATAAGCTTAGACGACGACGACGCCACGCCGCCAACCGTGAAATGACATAGAAGTCTTGTAGACTTCTATTCTGGATGAATAGAAGCAAGGTAGAGTCATATGTTCAATATTTATTTGTTAATATTTCTTCCTTAGGCGTGGTCACAGAATAAGATATAGTAACAAAAAAAATCCGACTTCAATTAGCATTTTTTTTTGTTTATATTATTTTATTTTTCGCCGATGTAGAATGGCTAGCAATGGCCACTTTGACTCCGAGGTCGTGGGTTCGATCACCGCACAATACAAATATTTGTGTGCATGAATGTTTGATTTGTTTGGGTGTATTTTAGTTATATGTAATATATATGTATTTACAAAAAAATTAAGCCGTCGTGGGACGCCTGGCAGATGTGAAACAAATATGTATTTTGTACCATTTGAAATCAAATCCTACTAATTATATGAAATAGCTCATAATTCATAGCATATAGCATAGCATAATTTATAGCATAGGTGAAACCGTGGGTAGAGCTAATAAGCTCTACCCGCGGTTTTACCGACATTAATGCTAGTTATGTCCTATTTCAGAATACAATCTATGCCCATCTCAAATTTAAATTAAAACGGTTTAGCCGTTTAGTCACGAAAAAGTAACTAACAGACAGACAAATATATTCGTAAAAGTAAAAGTTTTCATAATTGTCGAATGGTTAGTTAAAAGGTTTCATAATTGTCGAATGGTTAGCAATGGCCACTTTGACTCCGAGGTTGCGGGTTCGATCCCCGCACATGACAAACATTTGTGTGCATGAACATGTCAGTTGGTCTTGGTTGGTATTTTCTATGTATTTACAAAAAAAATGTATTTAAGTACATTTATCAGTTGTCTAGTACCCATAGTACAAGCTTTACGCTTAATTTGGGACTAGATGGCGCTGTGTAAAAATGTCCAGAAAATTTTATTTATTATAATACTGTGTAATTTCGGTGCTACATGCATATAGTATATGCATTATATAATATATAATTATCTGAGTATTTCTTAGACTATATTATACAAACTTGCAAATTAACTTGCTACTAATGCTACCTAAAATAGTTTTGATTCGCGAGTGTTCTCATATGGGTAATTCAGCTATGTAGACAGAACAGCCGCAAGTTAATTTCCGCAAACCACAAGCGCTATAGCTGTAGGAAATCATCATAAGTACTTATGTGGAGTAGAGAGAAGTAGAGTAGGTGTAGACACTTTGCACTACTTGGCAATTTATTTGACTCATGGAAATACGGTGACGAATAATTATTTCACCTTCTGTTAGATTATAGTATTGACCAAACGTTTTACGGAAACGAAATACTGATAGATGTTTTCTTCAGACACGTTCGAAAGAATGCTGGATTAAATAAAAGTAGAGATTTCGGTTTTATTTTGCGGAATTAAAATTTAGTAGTAACGATTGCGTACCTCATATACGGTATTTTTTAACCTACTAGTCTAAGTCATCTTTGACAGCAAATCATGTGTGATTTGCTATCAAAGATGACATATGATGATAATACAAGTAGGTTAAAAAATAAATCGGTGTGCCGATTTAATTTTGTTAATGGTGAAATGAATAACATTCCGTAATTAAATAATATCCCCATTTGTTCTTTGGGGCAGTAGAACAAATATTTTTTTCCTCTAGTGCAAATAGTGTGCGTTTTTTTTTGTCAAGTATTGTAATTATATGTAGTCGCAATACAGAAACTGTAAAATTCAACTGTACATTTACCTCACTCTAGTTTGAATGTATAAAATATTTGTAAATCATTATTTTATTCGTTGGGTTTTAGTTTGTAAGTAAGTGTTTATTTCGTAAATTGCATGTTAAACAGGTTTTAAAGTAGGTCACTTAGGCATACAAAGTTTGTTGATAGTTACTATAAACTATTCTCAGATATTTTTTTGTACCAATACAAATTACTTAAATAATAACTAGTTGTAAAATATTAACACTAGCTAATAAATATGCTACGGGAATAAAATTTGCTAGGGTTACCCGTGATCGAGTAACATACATAGTTAACATTTATAATGTTTAGTGTGCACAAATTTAGATTCAGTGCAATTTGAAATATGCACTATCGAAAAAAAAAATGCAAACACTTACAAACCTTACACAAACAAACCTTAGATGAGTAATTATAGTATGTAATTATGTAACTTTTGTATTTATTGAAAATTGAGTTTCGAAATGTGCTGCTAGAAGCTCTGCTAAGGCTGTCATAGAAAATATTTACTGCGTGCAGGAGAGGTTGGTTTTGACTCAAACTGTAGTGTGAACTCGAACGTCGAGCTTACATTTCAATTTTTTTCAAAGTTAAACTTATTTAATGTAGACATGTAAAATTTATATTTTCGACACCACTTAGCATTTTACCGCAGTTTTGCCACCGCTACCAAGACTAAGATGGTAATTTATGAAAAAAAGCAAAATACTGGGAACCATGAATAAGTGAGCAAGGAAAATTACTTTAAAAACTGAGGAGTGAGACGGTATTCTGAGGTAGATATAAAGTTACCACGGAATGGCAGGCAGTTTACATATTTTCTTTTTAGTACTTATCCATTTGCGCGACTCTCTAGGGGGCAGGCCTATATTCAGCAGTGGATGAATACGGGCCAATTGTGAGTTAAGTTACCTATGATATGATATTTTTCTGTTCTTCTCAATAATTATTAAGCATAAATATATAGAGCTTAAATAAATTAAATTAATAAAAAACGTAAATCTAACGATTTACGTTTTTTATTAATTAATTAATACTGTCTTTTTGTTCCAAAATTTATCTATTTACTTAAGTTCATATTCATTCTGGAAGTTCTCTATCTCTTTGGATAAAATCCATGGTTGCCTCAAAAAATCCTTAGAATGAATTCTAAATCTTCAACTTACTGATAATTACTGGACCCAAGCCGGTTTACTAATCAGAAATGGTGGCATCGATATAAGAAACCGAACACAAGATCATCTTCTGAAATTTTGATTCATTTGATCTTTATTACAAAAGCAAACAAAATAAAGACGTAGACACCATCATTTTGCATTCAGCGTTAGTTTTGTGTGAATTTGGCGCATTTTGTCCGATTCTTCTTTTGGATTTTATCTAGCAATAGTTTGTGTTTAAAAATATAGAGCTTAAATAAATAATATAAGCATAAATATATAGAGCTTAAATAAATTAAATTAATAAAAAACGTAAATCTAACGATTTACGTTTTTTATTAATTAATTAATACTGTCTTTTTGTTCCAAAATTTATCTATTTACTTAAGTTCATATTCATTCTGGAAGTTCTCTATCTCTTTGGATAAAATCCATGGTTGCCTCAAAAAATCCTTAGAATGAATTCTAAATCTTCAACTTACTGATAATTACTGGACCCAAGCCGGTTTACTAATCAGAAATGGTGGCATCGATATAAGAAACCGAACACAAGATCATCTTCTGAAATTTTGATTCATTTGATCTTTATTACAAAAGCAAACAAAATAAAGACGTAGACACCATCATTTTGCATTCAGCGTTAGTTTTGTGTGAATTTGGCGCATTTTGTCCGATTCTTCTTTTGGATTTTATCTAGCAATAGTTTGTGTTTAAAATATTGCAGTTTAAGAGCCCTATTACATTTGCACGCTGACGAGCTCTCGCGCAGTACTAAACCCGCGAAGGCTGCCGGTGCATCGTTTTTAACCGACTTCAAAAAAGGAGGAGGTTCCCAATTCGACTGAATATTTTTTTTGTATGTATGTTATTCGATATCTTTGCGAATTGTAAACCGATTTTCATAATTCTTTTTTTATTTGAAAGGGTATGATTGCAAGGTGGTCCCATATTCACCAAGTCAGGATTTGATGATGGGATGCCATTGAAATCAAGAGAAACCCTTAAATTTTATAAGCATGTATGGTCAAATTCATTTTTTTATTTGAAAGGGTAATTGCGAGGTGGTTCCATATTCACCAAGTCTGGGTCTGATGATGGGATCCCAGAAAATCGAGGGAAACTCTTAAATTTGCCCTATGGTAGCCGGCAGAATAAAATTGTGCCACTACATTGCTCTGTGCTGGATGTCGTACAAGGCGACTAAGGAATCTTGTGTCACGCGGTAACTTTTCTCCCGGAAGACGGGCAGCAGCGTCTGCCGGGGTATTCCACCAATAAGCTGCGCTAGCCAACTGAAGTCGGTTTCAATTTTTTTTTAAATCAACTTTTTTGTAGTAATTTTGAAATTATCTTAATCGTTTTTATTGAAATAAGATAATAAATTCATGTAATCAATCAATCGTATAAATTTTGCTCAATAATATTATCGTTTATTCGAGATATTAACAGTTTACTTAAAGCGATTTTCGAAGTTTTTTTGGTTAAAAGAATGTTTTTTTTTCTATATTAAATCAATGATATTTCAAAATTCTGAGGAGGAAAATACGCTACGAACTATACGACTATATAAGAAATAACATTCTATATTTTTTTATTTCATTTGTTTGGAACAGTAGTACAATCCAGGAGCTCAAAAAAGTGAATATGCACATTTTATGAAAATCTTGCTCTGCAATTTTGGGTTTAATTAAAAAGTTAAGCAAAATTTACAAAAAGCAAGGCCGCTATGAACTAAGCCATAGCTATTCTGTACTATTCAATAAGTCAACATTGTTAATGTATTTTTGTTTCCGAGATCAAGAACGCTAAAATTGGCCATTTTACGCAAAAATCACAGTCGATATGTAATATGGCTCTTAATGCCCTGTAGTCGAATGTTCCTTATGTTTATTCTTTATTTGACGAGCTCGGTGGTCGAATGAATAACAATGGCTACTTTAGCAACGAGCGTTCCGCATTCGATCCCCGTACAAGACAAATACTTGTGTGGATGTGTCTGTTTGTCTAGTTTTCTTTGTACCTATTATATGTACATGGGTTGGTTTTTACAAATAAAAATATGTTCTATGAACAAGCTTTGCTTAGTTTGGGAATCACTGACACTATGTTATTTGCATTAAAGTCAAAAACGCAACATATTACAAATACATCAGCTTGGTGCAAGTTTGTTACGATGGCTATGAAAAACATATATTATATAACTTTTAAACTTTCGCGTTGCATGATTAATGAAATATAAGAACGGGAGACGGAGTGACACCGCTGAGACAGTCATCCTCTGATCACGGTATAACCCGGGGGCCTACCGCCGAAGCTGAAGCCCATTCCCATCGGGTTGCGAAAATCGGACTTCTCATTAAGTTTGCGACAAACATTTTCAGTTAAATCGGTAGAGCGTCTCCGTCCCTACCGGCTAAGCTTATTAATATTACCGCAAATTTAAGGTGAAGTTAGATTTTCGCAATCAAAAATCGTAATCGGTTTCAGCTTATGCGGTACCCCTACCTACCGCATAAGCTGAAACCGCATAAGTCGAAACGCCAGGCAATAATAAAGGTATGTAAATACCCTCATGCATGACCGCATTAATTACCGTTCTTATATTTCATGAAAACATATATTGTTCTGTTCTTTATAAAATGCTCTAACTTAAAAATATCTTCCTCATTACAAGTCCTTTGTAATGAAACCTGGGCTGAAAGACTTCCTTTAACCAAGCGTATGTACGAGTAGAAACGAAATACGAAGTCGAGTACACCTTTGCCTGTTTCATGAAATGCGTCACATTTCCGCAGTGGCAGTGTTATGCAATCTGCGAAACGATTCTTTATTAAGTTAATATAATGAGTTTCACTTTGTAGGCAATTTTCCTTTTTGTATACGTAAGTTTTCTTTTTAACAAATATACGCTGAAGTTCTATTTTCACTTGACAAAATATTATAGGGTTATAGCAGTGTGATTTGGGATTTATTGTTTAGTAGACAGGTATGTACGTAAATCTAAAATTGGAAGAAGATTAGAGTCATTGTAAGTAGTAATCTTGATAGTAAATGTTTGTTGGAATTTATTTATTTAAATTAGCTATTAATTCATCCTTATTATAATAGTAGAGCCTCGATTATCCGAACTAATTGGGAGACATCGGTTATCCGAACACCCGTTTGGATGGATATATATATCGGAGGATATATCGGAGCGGTGGCGTCAGTTTTATTAGTCATGAGGTCTAAAATTTCGGGCGGGCGTAATAGTTCGGATAAGCGGTCGTTCGGTTAAGCGACGTTCGGATAATCGACGCTCCACTGTATAGTAGTAATATTTACATATTTTCACAATACAACATGGTCTCAATCAAAAAACAGTTAACTACGTCAATTGAATCATTTGCCACCATATCATTGAGCAGGTCAGCGCTCGTGTGAGAGGAGCTTGACTTGCCGATGCAGTCCTACACAGCGGGAGTACAATGTATGGACCTACACGAATATATAATATATATATATATATATATAATCAAGAGATTAAATTATAACAAAGGTTATTTATGCTGAGAAGCAGCAAGCAAAAGTGTACTTACAAATGCACGATGAATTAGGTTGATATTTCTGCCAGTGCCTCTCTCTCTGCATAGAGAAATGTTTTAGAAATTTCTACTGCCTACAAAGAAAAACAGTAATGCAAAGATTATAATATTTTCACAGTATTATGACGGTATACTACGAGGCAACCTGTTATTTTCACCAAGAGGTATCCCTCAACAGCGATTCTATCATTATTCACTTCGCGACGCGTAACGTTTGTTTTTCCTCCTCAGATATTATTTATGTGGCACAAATCTTCTAATATTGTGCTTCTGTCCGTAATATACTGCGTCAGCTTTTAAAGGAACTAAGTTCGTAAATATTGTAAAAAGTACGGTGTGTACGTTAGGCAATAATAAACGTATGTAAATACCCTTAAGTATCGCGTTAATTCCCGATATTATTATTATAAACTAACCAGCTGAACCGACAGACGCTCTCCCGTCTTCTTAACAATGATTATTGAATTCGAATTGTTGGGGTGTAAGTGGTTCATCACCATCTTTGAACCAAAGCCAACTTCACCTGCACGCGGTGCACCCTGCTAACTGACAAACGAAGCTCTGGCGGGGGGAAAGTACCTCCACCTCACAGAATACCGCAGCCAAATAACAATGCCCTTGAGGGTTCGTTGTGTTCCTGCGAGTGAGTGAGGTCACCAGAAAGACAGGAGATGCTGCGTTGGTAGCGGGGGTGGCGGCGCGTGAGCGATATTTTATGTTGTGAGCGTTAATATGGCTACGGTAACCGCTTCACATCAAGCGGGCCATATGCTTGTCTACTGCCCGACGTAGTATGCATGCAGGTGAAAGCGGAGTAAGACCTGCTACTGCTACGCTTGCGTGCTCGGTTGGTTTACTGAGCGCAAAAGCGGTGCAGGTAAAGGTCCTCTCGTCTGGTTGATTTACTGGACGAGAGACTCGCAACCCGTGATATAACCGGAAGGTTGGCACACGGGGCGCATTAGCTGTTAGGTATAGGGTGCGTGCCCGACGTAGTATATAAAAAAAAAAACATTGGTGTCATGCAATCTGTCAAAGGACTGACAGTTCTGTCATAAATTTACATTAGAAAAGTTAATATGGTGGTTCAATTTTCTTTAATTTTCTAATATTCCGCTCAACTCGTATCTCGTGACAATAATAAATACAAGAATAAAAGAATTAGCGAAATTGTTCCATCCGTTCACGCGTAATGCGATGACCAAGGGAAATAGAGATTCATTTATATATATATATATATATATATATATATATATATATATATATATATATATATATATATATATATATATATATGTAGGGATGGTGGCAACGAGAAACGAAAGATTTAAAGAGAAAATAACTTTAATATTTCTTATGCAAGCAAACAATCATAAACCCACTTTTCATCTCTCTGACAGACTCCTTTTTCCTTTTATCTATAAACTTCATAAAAAATACAAAGAGGTTTGATACTTCTTTCCCACACGGCCATCCTGGTCATTCTTCCGTCTCGGATGAATGCGGTACCCAGGGCTTCATCATATCAGCCGACGAGGATGTGTTGAGGGGTCCTTCTACATGGCCAATCTTCTTGAGGTCGTAACGATCATTCCTTTTCTTCTTTACTACTTGATATGGCCCAAGATACTTAGGATATAGCTTATAGCCTTGCACAAACTGGGTCCTTTTTATAGCGACAAGATCCCCGACGTTGTATTGTGTGGCTACTTTTCTTTTCTTATTATAAGTTTGTCTATTTTCATCCTGTATTTTAAGTATGCTCTCTTTAGCTTTAGTTCTTAAATCGTCTCTTCTTTCATAAAAATTGTGTATGTTTTCTTCTTCAATGAGTTTCAGTATTTCATCTTCTTTTTCTCTCATTTTCACACCAGTCATCAATTCGAATGGTGTCATCTGAATACTTCTTTGGTACGTGCTGTTTAAACTTCTTTGTACAGCATTAACTCGTCGGTACCATTTTGTTGGATCATCGATAGTTAATTTACTTAAGACATTGATTATAATTTGATGTATACGCTCAACCTGTCCATTTCCTCTTGGTTGACCGGTTGTAATTACGTGGTGGCTAATATTTTCAGCATCACAATATTCCTTGAAAGCATTTGAAGTAAAAGAAGCATTACGATCTGTAATGATTCGCTCTGGAGAACCAAATGTCTGTTGTTGTACCCTTAGTTTGTCTATAACTTCTTCTGACGACGTCGTTTTTGTTGGGTAAATCCAAGTAAATTTAGTAAATCCGTCTACTATAGTCAGTAAGTATTTGTAATTCTTATTAGTAGATGTTAATGGTCCTAAATGGTCAATGTGGTAAGTAGATAGTGGAATATCTCCTTTATCGATTGGGTGTAAATAACCTTCTTTCCTTCCTTTCTTGTGCGAAATTAGAATACACTCCACACAATTATCTATAATCATTTTAATTTTCTCTTTCAGATGTTCAATGTGGTATTCCCTAGTGATAAGTTCTTCAGTCTTAGTTGTTCCAAAGTGTCCCTTTTCATGGTATTTTCTTATGATTTCATTCTCCATCTTCTTAGGTACTACTAAAAGTTTGGTTCCATTCTTAATCTTCCATACTATTCCGCATTCCAAAACATAATCTTCATAAGGTTCTTTTTCTAGTACGTTTCTTAATAGTTTTATTTTTAGGTCTTCATCTTGAGCGTTTTTGATTCGTGCAGTAATTTCGGTAAGTACGTTAACGTTCTTCACAGGGTATCTGCTTAGTGCATCAGCATGTTTCATTCTTATACCAGGTCTATGTTCAATTGTGTAATTGTACTCTTCTAGCATCAAAGCCCATCGTGCAACTCTTGGAGGTAAGTCTTTCTTTTGCAGTGTCATCGTCAAGGCAGAGCAATCAGTCACAATCTTAAAATGAATTCCAAGCAGATAAACTCTAAATTTCTTTATGGCTTCTACGATAGCTAAAATTTCTAAATAATAACTATGATATTTCTTTTCTGCAGATGATGTTTTCTTGCTCATATACTGGACTGGATGCATCTGGTTATCTTTAGGGTTTCTCTGAAGTAATACTGCTCCATATCCTTCACCACTTGCGTCCGTATGGACTTCTGTTTCCAAATCAGGATCATAAATTCTCAAAACTGGAGATTGACATAAAATATCCTTCAATTCATTAAAAGCTTTTTCACAATTAATGTCAAACTCATAAATGGTTTCTTTCTTTAATAGATCAGTTAAAGGTTTAGCTATTAAGGAGTAGTTCTTGACAAACTTTCTAAAGTATCCTGTGAGACCTAGAAATGATTGCAGGGATTTTATATTTTGTGGTATTTGGAAGTTGGCTACAGCACTTATTTTCTCCTGCGACGGCCTTACTTCACCTTCTCGAACAACATAGCCAAGGTAAGTTATTTCTTCCTTCAAGAAATGACATTTCTGCCAATTAAACTGTAAACCAAACTCTACAGCTCTTTTAAGTACTGTCTCTAGTTTTTCTATTCCCTTTTCTTTTGTAGCAGAAGGTATTACAAGGTCATCTAAGTAAGCCATAACTGTACCGTCTTGAATAATATCTTGAAATACGTCGTTGATAAATCTTTGAAAGACTGAGGGTGCCGTACATAAACCAAAGGGCATCTTCAAAAATTCAAACTGGCCATTGGGTGTGACGAATGAAGTGTACTTCTGACTCTCCTTATTTACGTTCACCTGTAGAAAAGCATTTTTTAAATCAAGTGAAGTGAAAAAACGGGCGCGCTTCAAACGATCGATCTGATCTTCAATTAGTGGAAGAGGGAATCTCTCTTTGATAATCTTCTTATTCAGTCGTCTGAAGTCAATACAGAGGCGGTAAGTACCATTCTTCTTTTTGGTCAAAACCGTTGGGCTTGCGAAATCAGATTTGCTTGGTGTAATTATTCCGTCTGTGAGCCATTCATTGATTTGCTTGTTTACCACATCAAGTTCTAATGGCGATAGTCGTCGTGGATTTTGGAAGACTGGAGTATCATCGGTAAGTATAATCTTCAATTCAATCTTAGACTCTTTCTTCTTATTATTAGGATTATAATCATTAATCATCGTTTTTATTTTTTCAGAGAACCTGACGTCGCTAACATCGTAGACTTCTTCTTCGTCAATGTCTACTGTCGTGAGGTGCAATACCTTCTTTGCATGAATATCATTAGCAGTAAAATTGATTTCAACTTCATCGAGTATTGGATTACCAAGTATAATATCAACTGGTATACAATTATCTTCAACTACGTGCATGGTGGTATCGAAGTAACAATCATCAATCTGAACTTTTGCTGTAAACGAACCATTAGTCTTGATTTCATGCTCAGCTATTCCAGTGAGATTTAATTTAGTATCTGGATCAAAACCGTAACGAATACCGTTCACTATTTCAAAGTGACTCTTTTTAATAAGATTTACATCGCTCCCAGTATCAATTAGTGCTTTTACATTAACTTCATTAATCTGAACGTCTTTGTAAGGTGTGTGATTATGTTCTTTTTCTTTGTGCACCTTGAGTGTCTTCTTAGAGTTGTTCAGACATTCGTTTGACTTGTGCCCATAGTTATTACATTTGAAGCATTTTACTCCCTTAGTACAACTTGGTGTTTGATGACCGAGGTCACCACAGTTATAACAGCGTGTCTTAGGTATTTGGCGTTGTTCTTTTATAATCTTCTGCACAGGTGTATTCGGCGCTCTGGTATAATTCGAATTACTTGTGGTCGCTTTTTTCTTTATTTCACTATAAAGCTCCAATTTCTTTCGAAATTCCTTGATATCATTAGCTCCATACAAAATTGATTTATTTGTTTCTGAGTCCTGTATGCCATTAATGACGTACTCCATCAATGCGTCGTCTTCAATAGTGCCCTGCATCGATATTTCCTTCATAGTCAGAAAATACTGTTGAAAAGTTTCATCATGTTTCATCTTACGAGCAGCCAACTTTTTGTGAATGACAGCACTATTTAGCTTGCGGCCAAACTCTTCAATCAATCCTCCTTTCAAATCATTCCAGGACTTTAGGCTACCCATGGTCCTTAGGAAAAGACGAGCAGTTCCAGTAAGTAGTCTCTTGCCATAGATGAGTTTTTCTACTTCACCCCATAACATCAATAAAGCAATTTCTTCAAAATCTTTAATAAAGGTTTCAATATGGTAAGCATCATCTCCGCTGAATGACGTCATCGATTTTTGCAAGTCGTTAAATGAAATACGGGGTGCGTTTGATGATAGTGAATCCTCATTTTCTTTTTCAAAATCAGTTTGCTTCTTAGGCGGCATGTTGAACAAAAGTAAAGTCTTCTTGTAGTCTTTAGAGTCGTAAAATAGTCTTAAAAGTCTTAAGTCTTGTTATTAGTTACGTTCAGTAACATTCGGATTTATTTCTTCGAACGTCTGGCGACATTTAATTATAATTCGTTTCAACATACCGTATCATTCAATTTTAATTTCTTCCTAAATCAATTGATTTTGACAGTCGATTTCGTCTTCAATTCTTGAAAATAATTTTGTCGTAGATCTCCATAAAACTCACGTACTCGATGTTATTTGTTATCCCGGACGAGCCCCCATAATTTTGTAGGGATGGTGGCAACGAGAAACGAAAGATTTAAAGAGAAAATAACTTTAATATTTCTTATGCAAGCAAACAATCATAAACCCACTTTTCATCTCTCTGACAGACTCCTTTTTCCTTTTATCTATAAACTTCATAAAAAATACAAAGAGGTTTGATACTTCTTTCCCACATATATATATATATATATATATATATATATATATATATATATATATATATATATATATATATATATATATATACATATATATCTTCTTATATATAAAAATGAATTGCTTTTTGTTAGTCTCGCTAAAACTCGAGAACGGCCAGGCCGATTTAGCTGATTTTGGTTTTGAAATGTTTGTCTTAGCCCAGGGAAGGTTTAAACGGTGAGAAATTTTGGAAAAAATTCAAGAAAGATAGTGAAAACAACAATTTTAATTTCCCATACAAAGTGTTCCTACTATAGTCGAATGTCATAACAGCAAAGATGGCGAACCTACCTATCAATAGTGTCATTGTCACAAAGAATCGACGTCATATTTGTTGGTTGTCAAATATGACTTTCTCAGAAGTGACATAGAAATGACACAATACTAATAGACAACAAGAAAGGAGTTGAAATATGTAGTGACTGTTTATGGTAAATCATGCTTTGTACAGTACTTATGAATAAATAATAGAAATTTGTAAATTTCATAAACACTCGGATTGTAAATTACAAAAATGATTGCAAAAAATGAAACCAGTGTCAGCAATGCGAATAGACCAGAACATGAAGCTGAACGCAGAACGAGGTTTGTGGATTCACATAGAGTTGTATAAACTTTGCATATGGTAAGACCTACATCACATTATATAGGTCTGTCATGTTAACCAAGGTGATACCTATTACAAAATAAAACGGATCCTCATTATTTTCTGAAGTACCTAAATCTGTAATTTTAATATAATCATATTTTATCATTTAGTCATAAATTTATTTGGCGAGAACGTTCTTTACTGAAGTCTAAAGGGTTGCCAGGTTTTTATATCGACATCATCGGACACATGTAGTTTAGACCTCTGTCGGAGAGGAGAGACAAAATTCCCATTAACGTCGGTGTCCTCCAGCGATCAGTCTTAGTCTGTTTTTGTTCATATTAGGCATATTCTTATATATTAGACATTTTTGGTTTCTTATATATTAGACGAATTGTCAAGTAGTATGATGGATCCATATGGACCAGGGGGCTTACCGCCGAAGCTGAAGCCGATTACCATCGAATATTTTGATTCCAAAAATAGGTCTTACGTTTAAGTTATTGACAAGCATATTCAGCTTAGTCTGTAGAGCTCCAGAGTTACTGTCAGTTAAGCTAAACACAAGTATCATACTTCTAAGTTGAAGTTTGATTTTCGTGATCAGAAACACCGGTGGGGATCGTCTTCAGCTTAGCCGGTAGATGTCCATGTATGCTGATATAATTGCACTGGCGGATGCGGATAGAGGGCAGTTGGTGCGATGAGTGAATTAATGGAAGAGGTCACTTGAGAACTATGGGCCGAATCCAAATACGGGAAAGACTTGGGCTGCAAAACAACAGATCCCACGACCGTGCATTTAAGGATATGATCGAATGCACGGACGGTTTAAGTACTTGGGATCTGTTCTTCGATCATCGGATAGAATCTACTGCGAGATTTCCGTAGCTTGGACTAAGTGGCTTGAGGTAACCAGTGACATCTGTGACTCCGAAATTTCGTCAAGTTGAAAGGACAAATATATAAATCCAAGATTAGACCATTTTATAAGTTAGTAAAAAATCGTCAATACTTGAGCGACACGTACAGGTGTTGTCTTTCATGGAGTTGAATATGCTGCGCAGTATGCGCGAAGTTTCGTAGAAGGACCGCATCAGGAATTCTCGGACATGGCAAGCAAACTGCAAAAGAGTCATTTAAGCTGGTATTGTCAAATTTTATGGAAAGCGGCAAGTTAGGAAACAAATGTCTTGCAATGGCACATCCTCCAGGTTCGGGCACACATGGTAGGCACTTCTTAAGTAGTAGATAGATGTAGGTGAAACAAAGTTCACCGGGTCATCTAGTATATATATATATATATATATACTAGCTGTCCCGGCGAACTTCGTACCGCCTAACAATCAATGAATGTCGTGGTACATATTAGCTGAACTAAATTTATGATTTTATGGAATTAAAACAATGAATAGTAGAAAATAATAGAGAAGCTCGATGGCGTCATTGCGCGTGTCAGTCTAATTGAACACGCAAGTTAAGCAACGTCGACCGTAGCCTGTACACGGATGGGTTTATATTACCTCGAGCTCCTCCGTGATTCGAAAGACACGTTAAGCCGTCGGTCCCGGTTGTTATCATTAGCTCATCTTGAGCTCCTCCGTGCTTCGGAAGGCACGTTAAGCCGTCGGTCCCGGTTGTTATCATTAGCTCATCTTGAGCTCCTCCGTGCTTCGGAAGGCACGTTAAGCCGTCGGTCCCGGTTGTTATCATTAGCTCATCTTGAGCTCCTCCGTGCTTCGGAAGGCACGTTAAGCCGTCGGTCCCGGTTGTTATCATTAGCTCATCTTGAGCTCCTCCGTGCTTCGGAAGGCACGTTAAGCCGTCGGTCCCGGTTGTTATCATTAGCTCATCTTGAGCTCCTCCGTGCTTCGGAAGGCACGTTAAGCTGTCGGTCCCGGTTGTTATCATTTAATGACAGTCGTTAAGTTAAGTCAGTGGCCTTTAGGCGGTTCGAAAACACTGGCCTCCGCCAACCCGCAGTTGAGCAGCGTGTTGGAGTACGCTCTAAACCCCTTCGGTTGAGGGAAGACCCGTATCCATAAAAACTGAAGATTTCATAAAAATAAAGATTTCCTTATTGTTAAATTTAAAAAAAAAAAACGTTTTGTTTAATTTTTTTTAGTTTTGAAATAGGTTTTATCATTTTGGTGATTTGTAATTGTCATTTCTTTTGATGTTTACTCTGATTTGATTCTTGCGCTCGAACCCCATGGGAAAAGCGTTTTCACCCCTATCGATTTGACATTTTTAAATTTTCATAACAAATCACAGACAACTTTCGCGACATAAAAGTGACACCAATCGATTTGACGTTTTGATATTTGACAACCAATAAATATCGTAATCCCTTTTTCAACTGACACTTTCATTTGTATGGGAAAATGTTTTTTCTTTTATTTTATTTTTTCGAGAATTTTCCAATGTTTTTAAGAGTTATTCTGCTATTCGGGACGGAAACAAATCCAACAAATCAAAAACCATGGCAATCGGTCCAGCCGATCTCGAGTTATAAGTGTTGTAACAAACACGACTTTCTTTTATATATATAGATATATATATCATGCAACGCGAAAGTTTAAAAGTTACAAGATGGGCAATGTTTGATAACTCCTAATAACATTATGTACTTACCGTTAATGCGATAGTCGCACTTGGTCGTTTTTTTTTTAAATCAACTCTAGGCGCCTATATGTTAAATGACACAAATTCAAATAGTAACCTCTAAAATATCGATTTAGATTCGATTTCGGAGGAGCTCGATGGCGTCGTTACGCGTGTCAGTGTCGTTGACAATGCAAGTTAAGCAACGTCGACCGTAACCTGTCCATGGATGGCATTATTTATCTCGAGTTCGTCCGTGCTTCGGAGGGCACGTTAAGCCGTCAGTCCTGGCTGTTGTCATTAGATGACAAACGTTAAGCCAAATCAGTGTCGTTTAGGCGGCTTGAAAAAACTGGCCCCACCAACCCGCAGTTGAGCAGCGTGGTGGAGTATGCTCTAAATCCCTTTGATTGAGGGGAGGCCCGAATCCCAGCAGTAGGATGAATAAGCGTTGACGACTACGACCTTTAAAATATTTGCCATGTCTATATTAATTACCGCAATTATGCCGGCAATGTTGTGTATTTACACAACAACAGTTTAAGTGAAACATAATAGTATGAAGCTAGACGTATACAAGCAAAGCTCAAGCGAAGACCTCATTTTGATAACAAAATAACAAACCCACGCTTTACCTACTAAAGTACCTACTAAAGTAGTTACATATATTTTATAACTTCGTATGAAAATCGAGCTCACAACACATCAGACATGTATGGCCGCTATTGTGTAGTGGTTACGTCAAAATGATTTGTGTTTGCACAAACTTCCTTCCGCATTTTGCACCTCGAAGCAATATATTTCCCTATCGTTTTTCTATACTTCCTTTCTTGCTACGAAAATATTATCTTTGCCAGGAAGAATAATTGTAATAATAGCCCGGGGGAAAGCGGAGTTTTCTTTGAGACCCGTTGTGCTAATAAGGTGAAATTAAGTATATCTTGTGGTTGCCTATAATGCTATAAGTAAAGCAATGAAGGGTAAATATTATAATACAAATTATTATTTGGGTTAAAGATTTGTATTTATTTACTCATGTACTCGGGTTACAGATCTCGGGTAAGTACGTTGTCATTATCTATAGAGCCGAAGCCAACCTCACCGACACGTGGTTTACCCTACCGATAATAATGATGAGCCTGATAGGAGACCGCAGCCAAATAACTTTCTTCCTTGGAACTATTGTGTTTGTGCGAGTGAGTGAATTCAGCAGACGTGAGGAGTAGTAGCAGCGGGAAGGTGTATATACCCCTTTTTTTAAATAAAAATCGAATCATAATTTTGAAAATGTTATCGAATTTAGTTAGTAATCAATATCACTACGGTTTCAAAACATAAATACGTGTAATGTAGTTTATATGTAAGTGTTCTTTCGAAAATATTATTATATAAGTATCGGGTAATCGATAGGTTCTTTTATCGTAAGTAATATATATATTATCGGGGCATAGATAACAGAGCTGTAGGCGGCTACGGACGGGGAATATCGTGGGCGTGCTCGGTGATCCATTTTTATTATATTTCCAGTAAACCCAGAGGTGTGTGTGGTTCAGACTGCAGTTCAGACGAGCGGCGTCTCGAAGTGAATGCGTGTAGTCGAGACGGTTTTATTTTTGAGCCTATTACCACAGTATAAGTAATAGTACTAACGTACAGTATGGACACTCTCTGCCGCTCTCACTAGTCGACCTCACCTCCCCTATGGAACCGATTTGGAACCGTTCGCAAGGAATGCCACAACGTGCGAATAGGGAACATGCAAATATAATATTTATGAAAATTTTGTTATTAAAATGTTAAAAAAATATAAAAGAAGTGCCACTGCAAGGTTTATATTTTATATAATGTTGTTTTTTTAACAATAATTACGAATTTAAAGTATCTTGAAACGGAACGGATTTGAAACACCAATCAGCGTTCAGTGACGTCACTCCTGTTATGACAGTAGTTAATTTGATGTTACAGTTAGTAGAAGTGAACATTAAAACGAAAATTAATTGTGTTTTTCGAATAAAAATGGAAGTTGGGTTTGTCAAAGCTGATTCTAGGAATTTACCAAAAGTTAGTGTTGACATGGTAGTGACTTTTTTTATCGAAAGTGCAGAGTTTTCAAGTGTAGAAATGAAAGGGACTAAACTACTACGGTGTGTAAATCATAGTTAGTCAAATTTGTATTTCATTCAGCGGCTTCTATAATATAGCAGTTATTTCAGCTCAACAAGAGAATCTTACGGCGATAATGCAATCGGCTATGTCCAAATCAAGAGAGATGGAGAATTATGTACAGTAAAAAGTCGAGTTACTCCGGAACATAAAGTACGTGAAAAAGGTCATCGTGTTACAGCTATTATAAATGAAATGCAAGGCTCGCTTCTGAAGGTAAAAAAAACAGGTTTATTTTTAAATAGTTAACTGTGGCATGGATTATTGCAACTAAAATCTATTTGCAGGTGGGTGTAAGCATGCTGCTGCACTGTTGCTATGGTTGCACAGAAGGTCTGAGGAGCCTCCGATTACGTCCGTCACATGTTATTGGAAGAAGTCTAAATTATCTACATGTGCATCTGGAAAATCCATTATAAAAGCCAAAGAAATAGGGCATATTCCAGTTAATAACAGTTTCTCTCAAGTAAGTAGTTTTTTCAACATTTTTGTTTAAAGAAATAATCAAATATATGTTACAATAATAACTGCACATTTTTAGGTGAATATTTTAAGTGAATATCTAGATGCCGTCAAGAAAAAAGATTGTCGAGCAAGTATTCTTCGTTACTTTCCAGAAGACCAACAAACTATAAGCATTCATAAATTGTGTTCAAGCCTGATTGGAAAATTGGACTCTCCACAATCATTTCTTGAAATATTATCAAAGCAAATGACCACTGATAAAATTAACACGATTTTTTCCACCACTAAACATCAAAGTGATTCACCATTGTGGTTTGAGTTGAGGTAAGTAGTCAGACTTCTAGTTTAGTTTTATTTATGTTTTTATTACAAAATATCATGAATCTCCAGAATCATTTACAGAAACATAGTAAAATATTGGACAATCAAACTCACTTTCATATACATATAGCACTTGAATGACATATTTACTGTAATGTTTTCATTTTTGTAGGTACGGAAGGATCACTGGTTCAACTCTTCATGAAGCCGCTCATTGTAGAACTAAAATTGGTTCCCTTCTGAACAAAATTATGGGAGAACATTCAAAATTTACTTCCATTGCGATAGATAGAGGGAAAAAACTAGAAAAAGAAGTTCTTGAAGTAGTGAGCAGAAAAGAAAAGGTAATTTCATTCATCATCACAGCCTGGTAAGCGGCGACTACAGTAACTTCCCGAACGCTGCCCAGCAGAGCTGGATTTACTGAGTAACCTCTTTCTCGAATTTCTTTCACTTTTCTGTTATTTAAATATTTTTGATAAAAGAAGAATAAATGGGTATCTCTTGGATAGGCATGTAACTTCCTAGTCTTCATCATCACTTTCCATCAGGTGAGATAGAGGACAAATGCCTAATACTATCACTACATAGTATATAACAAAGTCACTTCCCGCTGTCTGTCTGTCCCTATGTATGCTTAGAACTTTAAAACAACGCAATGGATTTTGATGCGGTTTTTTAGTAGATAGAGTGGTTCTTGAGGAAGGTTTTTGTATATAGAAATATCCCGGACGCAGCCCGGGGCGGGCTGCTAGTATATATGTTTTATAAAAAAAAAATATAATATTATGTTCAAGGCTTGTGTAGTAATTTATATCATTGTTTCTGCATTTCAGATTAAAATTGAAGAAGCTGGACTTCTTCTTAATGCTGAGTATCCTATTTTTGGTGCAACACCTGACGGGCTTACTGAAAATTACATAGTGGAGGTGAAATGCCCTTCTACAGAAGCTACCATACCTTCCTATGTGAAAGAAAATAAAATAACACCAAAATTTTGGGCACAAGTACAACTTCAAATGTTTTTCAGCAATAGAAAAATGGCACTTTTCTGTATAGCACATCCAGATTTCGAAAAATCCAAAAAAGTAGATATTTATAATGTGCCATTTGATGAGAAAATTGTATGTGTTATGAATGCTGCAAAGAAATTCTGGATAGATGCTGTATTTCCAAAATTAAAAAATATATATAACTTGTAAGCACATTTTTTTGTAAAACCTTTTAGTAAATAAAACTATGTTTTGTAAATAAAGTTTTTTATTCAATTTTAATTAAAGGTGATTGTAAATTGACAAGCGCACAGCAAATGATTATGCTATAGTCTAAATTGGGAATCAGAAAGTGATCAACACAGGCATGTGGCTTCAGAAAAGCAAATTCGCGTAGTCTTCTGATCACCCTTTCAATATGAATTCGAAGGCTTGCAATTTTCTTCGAACTTAGTACATCATCCCTTGAACTTTTCTTGGAGTTGCTAACGCTAGGTGGTCTAATCAACTGAAATTGTTTTTTTGCCAACACTCCTTCGATGTGCTTGAAGCCTCTGTCTGCCATGATACAAGCTCCAGGTGGTAAAATGTCCATAAATCCAGATTCTTCAAAAATTTTTATGTCAGAAGTTCGGCCACCAAAACCTTCTGAGACAAAATTTATAACTCCGTCAGGTGTTGAAGATATCAAATATTTTAGTGTTGCAGTTCTTGTAAGAGGAATAGGTCAGAGATTGGTGCACTGCATTACTGGGAATTTCAATTTCTATTTCAAGGCAATCAATTATACAGTATGTTTTAGAATACGAATTTCTGAAGCTAATCGGCAAGTTGGCAAGAACTGACTCTCGTGATGGCCTTATAATGAAATTCTTTAATACTTCAGCCATTTTCCAGCAAGTTCTTGAAAATATTCTACTTGCTGTTGTTTGATGTATATCAAAATCTTCAGCTAAGATAGAAAATGATTCATTCAGTCGTAACTTTTTTAAAACTAAGCAAATATGATAGAGACTGCATTTTAAGTATTTTTGTAAAAGTTGTAGAAGAATACTGCTGCTACAAATTGGAATTCCTATGTACAACTGCGGCTGTGCCATTATCCGACCCATTGTTATGTCACATAACTGTCTTTGTTTTGACTGTTTACATCCACTTAAAACAGATTCTGAAGTACTATCACTCTCTTCTTCAGGTTTAAATAAAGTGATACTGTCACTATCAGAATCAGAGTAAATAAATTTATATATATTTAGTTTCATTGGCGATGTTTTACAATCCCTTACATTGACTTGCTTAGGTGATAAAGCTACAGTCCTTTGAGGTATTTTCATTTCTACTTGTTTTGATCGTTTATGAGGATATATGGACACCTGAACACTTTTATCATGGGATAATTTAATATTTTGAGAGTCATGCGTTTCTGTAATTAATGAACACTCTAAAGATGGATCTGAAACACAGAAGAAATAATAATCAATTCCTTCATAAATAAAATAAATAAATAAATAAAGAAAGCATTATTCTAATAATATTATAAACTAGCAGCCCGCCCGGCTTCGCCTGGGGTAATGGTATATAATATACCCTATAGCCTTCCTCAATAAATGAGCTATGTAACAGTGAAATAATTTTACAAATCGGACCAGTAGTTCCTGAGATTAGCGCGTTCAAACAAACTTCAGTTTTATAATATTGGTATAGATGTGAAAGTTTGAATGTTTGTCTGTCTCCAGAAAATAATATATTAATATGATACCTGGTGTATTTTCAATGCTCTCTAGAATTTCACGTCTTTTCCTTTTCATTACTGCTGATCTAGGTTTCAATGGCATCATTCTATTTTGGCATTCGAAAATATGAGGTACCACATCTTTCTTCAGAAAAAGTTTCCCTCCAATCATTTTAAACTTCATCCAATTTTCGACGTCGTTCTCCAACTGTAAAATAAAAAGTCATAAGTTTGGATAAGTATTAGGTAGGTTAGGTAACTATGTTTCTTTTGCGAACAAGCAGATTAACTAAGCGTATAACAAATATATCCGCCGACTTACGTCAAAATGGTCTTCACAGCATCGAATGATAGTCTTTGAGGAATAATTGTCATTTCTCTTCGCAGCTTGAAACCACTTTTTTCTCAGTTCTGGGTCAGAGGGTCCAGTCAAGAACAATTTATTTGGAAACTTATTTGAAGTAGATGGACACATTGGCACAAAACATACGTCAACACGGCTTTTTCTCGGAGTAGCGATTGTATAGTTATGATCACCTGATGTTGATGGATAGTCCATTTTAATTTTTTACAAAAAAATATCTCGAAAGTCGAGAAAAATGCAAAAGTATGAAGCCAGTGAGGACACAAGCGCAGTACAATCAGTGGGCCAGCGACTAATGACAGACAGGAGTGACGTCATACGAACTACAGATTCGTTATCGCGGGAAAATTTAAATTGACAGTTTTAAACCGCATTTTTTGCAGTAAATTACAGTATTTTTATTTTTTAATATACTTGTGGTCTATACTACATGGAGTTCTTTGAAATAAACACAAAAATAAAAAAAACGCATCTTCCCTATTGACGTCGCTCGTGTTTTATTTTTCATTCAGCAAAATAAAGATGGGAGTGACTTGTGCAGTGGACGGATGTTTCAACACATGGAAATCAAAAAAAGAAATCAATTCGATCCCTTTTTGAAATAAAGTACTAATTTTTTTATAAATTACCTAAAAAGCATGCGGTAGCCATAGTTTCATCATAACTAATTCATGTCTGTCAAAGTAGGATACAAGATACAATTAATACGAGATGAGAAAAGGATAGCGTTATAGCAGCTTTATGTCTCAAAGAGCAAGTGAGTGCGCAGACGCGGATATGACATTGCTGTCACTTGAGTTATGGTGGTTTATTGTTAATATTTACAATTTTCTTATTTACATTTCAATGTTTATTGCGCGTGATGTCATGTGTGGTATTAGTTTTAAATTACGTTTGTTCCATGCGAATATGAAAATGAATCAAATCATTACGCATATATATGAATAGTAAAAAGCTACAATTAGTGAGAATGAAATGGTTTGACCATTACAATGAACCGGTGTTCGGAAGGCGAACAATCGATTTAGTGGTGATTAGAAAATATAAAATTTTGGGTAAGGTAGCAATGGCAATTAAACAAGGCGTTTTGTAAATATTGGCTGAAGTCAGAGTAGTGTATTTACTATGTTTTTTTTTCTTCACTACGCCCACCTGATGTGAAGTGGTTACCGTAACCATATTAACGCTCGCAACATTAAATATCGCTCGCGCGCTGCCATCCCCGCTGCCAACGCTGCTAACTCCATCCTCTCTGGTGACCTCACTCACTCGCAGGAACACAACAATCCTCAAGGAAATTGTTATTTGACTGCGGTATTCTGTGAGGTGGTGGTACTTCGTCAGTCGGGCTGCTTAAAAAAGACGCTATGTCCTACCTCTCTTTTCGTCAGAGCCTCGTCTGTCAGTCAGCAGGGTGTACCCCGTCCAGGTAAGATTGACTTTGGTTCAAAGATGTTGATGAACCACTTACACCCCCCTTACATGTCCGACTAATAATTGAATAATGTCAGCCCTAGAGAACGTCACTCAAACATAGACACGTGTACAGACGTCATTTGGTTACTACATGCAAAAGCGCCATTTTTGTATGGAGTGGCCGGGGTTTGCTATTACTTTACGAGGTATGTAGTCTGTATACGGGATCAAACTATAGTTATCCCATGGCTGGGATACGGCTCTCCCGTCGGCCACTGACTTGTTTTAACGACTGTCGTCTAGAGCAGTGTTCCTCGAACTTTTTGTGTTTAAGGTACATCTAGGAAAACGAAAATATTTCGAGGTGTAAAGGAGGTATAAATGAAAAATCAGTTTTTATTTGTGTAAGAAATTGTCTATTTAGCTTTGTGAGATAACCTTACTTTTCCGAGGCACGCCAACTAATGACCACGGTACACCAGTGTGCCACGGCACACACTTGACCGAAGGCATAACATGACCTTCCGAAGCACGGAGGAGCTCGAGAGAAATAAACCCATGCATAGACAGGCTATGGTCATCACGTGCAATGACGCTATCGAGCTCCTCAAGCAGTCTGTATGAAAGTGAATATCTCGTCGTGTAATAGACCTTTTTATGTTGCACCAATCATGGTACATTATAACAAAAGTATTCTGCCCATGGTATTACGTTATGTGATTGGAACTAGGCTATACCATTATATTTGATTATATGGAAGACATTTTATAGTTATTTGTTATACAAGAGTGCAAAGTTGCTTTTTAACCGCGTGCTCAATTTTGATGACCGAGAAGCGAAGGATTCAAAAATTAGAATCCTGAGCGTTGACGAGGGAATCAAAAGAGCACGAGGTGAAAAATTTTTGCACTCGAGTGCAACACGTGACTTTTCATCCCACCTCAGCGAGGAAATGATATAATAGATATAAGCATATCTATTCACTTTACTGATTAAGTTTTTCATTTGTTTTCAAGTTTCTTGTTTTTAACCTAAGGTTTAAACAATATAACGTGAAAAGAAAATTGCGCGCGCAAAGCAATTTAAAGAAAAGTACACCTTCCTTCCTTTAAAGAGGAGGTTCCGAGTTTGAGTTTTTAACAAATTAAAAAAAGTTGTATGATAAATTATGCACCATGGAGGAGGAGAATAATGTTTTGAATTCACAAACTTAGTGCACACGATGTTCTAAATTCATATTATCCTCTAGCGGATAAAAACGACTTTTGCACTCAGATATCGAAGAGCAAAAATACTCTTTCCGAGATTAGGGATGAAAATTCCATTTATCTGTATAGATTACAATATTGTAGTGTATATAAAAAAACCAATAACATACTTCCTTATTACACAAAGTATCTACTTACCTAGATTGTAAATCTCCAAGATTTTCCCCTTGGCGACCCTTGTCATTCGTCGTGCGTATATCAGTAACATAAGCCTTCTTTTTATACAGCGTGAATTACCTCTAGTGTTCAGGAAATGGTCCTGAACAGCGATGAGAAGTTTCAACGAGTTTTGGCGTGAAGTTAAGTTAGTGGCTTATTCTGTACGATAAGGTAGTTTTATATATCTATTGTCACAAAACAACATAGTTTGCTCTCCTTTATTTAACGCATTGAGGTTATCTTCAACAACGTCGCCGTAGAATGAAAACTTCGTCTGCGATTTTGGAGTAATTTTGTGTTTGTTTTAATGATTGGGCGTGAAGTCAAGTTAGTGGTTTATTCTGTATGATAAGGTAGTTTTATATAGTATAATACTGTTACAAAACATCATATTTCTTTCCTTTTCTTAACGCATAAATAACATCGCCGTAGGGTGAAAGCTTCGTATGTGATTTTAAAGTAATTTTGTGTTTGTGTTAATTGAGCTAATGCTTTCCTTCAGAAAATGAAAAAAAAAAATTAACATACGAGACTTTCACTGTAGTCAGTTGACTTAAACTTTAAGTCCCTCAGCACACTTGACGTCGCGTCATCGTACCGTACGTCTTTTGTTTGTTGCATGTACGAGTAGTACGAGAGCATGCCGAGCATGTACCTACAACTTTCAACAAAATATGAAACATTGACTTTTGGCTTCTCAAAGAATTCAAATTTTCGACTGTAAGTTCGTATTTTAATTTCACAGTAACCCCGCAGGTATGGATATTGCTGATGTTAGAATAACTAGACGTGGCAAATAATGTGTCAGAAGTCAAAGAAAGAACTAACAGTCTATCAGTCAGTAGTAAATCTGCGTAATCTTAAACACCTATTATTATTAATAAATTAATTATGAAATTGTACTAATGTAATTGTAATGAAAGATCGTCGTAGCATATATATTTACTTTACACATACACATATTTATTTATTTAAAATCTTTATTGAGCACAAATTATTTACATGGGTACAAAAGGCGGACTTAACGTTAAAAGCATTCTCTACCAGTCACCCTTCGGGACAAGCAGAAATTCACGATTGCGGTTCTGAAGAATCTAAACAAAAGCAGAAAACATATATGGGAATGAAGCGTTTAATAATATTTTATAACAATAAAATACTCAAATAAGTTTACTACGCGACAGTACGTACCTCTACGAAATAGAAAAGAAAAATACTTAAAGTATAAAAAATATTACAGATAGCTATGCCCGTTGCTTACGTGTAGTTGAACGTTCAAATCGCGTTTTAAACAGCCCGAGTGTGCTGTAGCAATTTCATGAATGGCGCAAAGGGGCACACAAGAGTTTTGGCAGAGAATCAAGTTACCACAAGGCTTTTTAGCGAAACAAGATGGGACAAGAAAACACCATTAGTATTTTTGTCACATACGAGAAGGTATTTATAAGTATACTTATATATAGTATACTTATATATATAGTAACGTAAAATGTTTCAAATATTACGAGCATAAAAGAAAACAGTGAAGTATCTATGTTATGTATTATGTATTTTAACATTCATAAATAAATATTCCTGGACAATTTACACAGCGCCATCTAGCCCCAAATTAAGCGAAAAGCTTGTACTATGGGTACTAGATAACTGATGTAATACTTAAATACATTTTTTTTGTAAATATATACATATAATACATAGAAAACGCCCAGACCAAGACAAACAGACATGTTCATGCACACAAATGTTTGTCTTGTGCGGGGATCGAACCCACGACCTCGGAGTCAAAGTAGTCATTGCTAACCATTCGACCACCGAGCTCGCCATTTCATAAATAAATATTCTAAAACAAATTGCATAGGTATTGCCATTCAGTTCGAAACTAAGCAAAGCTTGTACTATTGGTATTAAATAACTGATATTATAGGTACTTATTTTTTTTTGTAAGTCGTCGTGAACCCTTACCAATCCCATTGCTGAGATACGAGTCTCGCCTCAACTGAAAAGGTTAGAGCATACTCCACCACGCTGCTCAACTTCGGGTTGGCTGAATAAGTTTTTTTGTATATACATACTCGTATAATACGTAGAAAACATCCAGACCAAGACAAAGAGTTTTTTTCAGGTTCAAGAATCCTTTTTTTTTCTTTATTAAGTCTACAAATAATCAATATTGTAGACTGAATAAAGAAAAAAAAAGCTTAGGAATAAATATAACATACGTGTATTATATTTTTATCCGCCGCATTACTATATGAAAATAAGATCAAAACAAGCTTAAAGATAGAATTAAATATTGCATACTTCATAACTGCCAAAGTATCAGTTGTTTACTACTACAGCTGAGCTGCCAACAACACTACATCATTTTAAAACCATTACAAAAGAGAACGAGTCAAAAGGATCAAGTAACACTTTCATTGCTGAGAGCCCATTTGAACAAGGCAGCGGGAACAACCGCCATTCAGAGCCGCATTTTGCAATAAACTTGGCACCGCGACGGCACACGCGATCGCGTGCCAAAACCCAGACATTTGGCCCTTGACATTGTGGCTGGGGTTATCATAGGTAAAACTGAAAAGCCTTGAATAAATAATAAATCATCATCAGGCCCATTTTAGTCTCTACTACAGGAGCACGACCCTCTCTTGTCCGTCCTAGACGGAAGGAGGATTTGGCCTACTAGACTTGTGTAGTTCCTGAGTGAGTAGTTCAATTGTACCAGTTCACCATACAAGCCGGTTCTTGTCACTCACTCTTTCTTGTCCCATGTAGTTCACTGCGTCATTTAGTTCAATCGAGTGACAAAGAGTAAAAAGAACGGAAATACATAATAGAATTGAGAAGAATGTAGAAGGAATCAGTCAACAGAACTACTGAGTAGATTGAATCAAAGATACATTGAACTAAACGAACTAAGTGAGTCAAAAGAACGACAGAAGTAATTGAACTAAATGAAGCAATTGAACTAAATGAACTAGATGAGTGATGTAGTTTATTTGCGTCAAAAGAACTGCATCTTTCTTTTCAGTTCAGTGAACTGTTTTGCGCAAGTCTATGGCCTACACTCCCCACGCTGGCCAAACGGGTTGGGGAGGCCTGGTTTTATAACGTATTTCCCTTAGTCGCCTTGTACGACATCCACGGGAAGAGACGGAGTGATTCTATTCTAGTCTGCCGGAAACCACACGGACTAATAAAATTATACACACTGCCTAAATAATAAATAAATAATAAATTTTCCTGGACAATTTACACAGCGCCATCTAGTCCAAAATTAAGCGAAAAACTTCTACTATGGGTACTAGATAACTGATATAATACTTAAATACATTTTTTTTGTAAATATATACATATAATACATAGAAAACGCCCAGACCAAGACAAACAGACATGTTCATGAACACAAATGTTTGTTTCGTGCGGGGACCGAACCCGCGACCTCGGAGTTAAAGTGGCCATTGCTAACCATTCGACCACCGAGCTCGTCAATGGGGAAGCTAAGAAAAGAACACGGTCAGGAAACTGTCACTGAAGCTGCTATGTGTACTTTTACCATGTGTTCTGTCGCCTGTCATGGGAAATGTTTTTTTTTTATCCTACGACGGGTGGCAGACAAGCATACGGCCCGCCTGATGTGAAGCGGTTACGGTAGCCATATTACCGCTCGCAACATAAATATCGCTTGCGCGCCGCCACCCCCGCTGCCAACGCAGCATCTTCGTTTCACTCACTCGCAGGAACACAACAACCCTCAAGGGAATTGTTATTTGGCTGCGGTATTCTGTGAGGTGGAGGTACATTCCCCAGTCCGGTAACAATTACGCTCCCTACCTCTCTTTTTGCCAGAGCTTCGTTTGTCAGTCAGCAGGGTGCACCGCGTGCAAGTGAAGTTTGCTTTGGTTCAAAGATGTTTATGAACCCCTTATACCCCAAAAATGTGTATAAGAATTTAACCTTTTAGTATACGTGTCATTTATACATATTTGACGAGCTCGGTGGCGTAGCGGTCAATGACTTCGACACCAACGCACGAGCGTTGGTTGGTTGTTGTTGTTGGTTCGATTCCCACACAGGACAAATATTTGTGTGCATGAACATGTCTGTTTGTCTTGGTCTGGGTGTTTTCTATGTATCATAAGTATGTATTTACAAAAAAAAATGTATTTACGTATGTTTATCAGTTGTCTAGTACCCATAACACAAGCTTCGCTTACTTTGGGGCTAGATGGCGCTGTGTAATTAGTCTGATAATATTAAATAAATTAAATTAAATACTCGTAGATAAAGCCACGCGTGGGGTTTGCTACTCGGATCCCTATACCACAGCATAGTAATACAATACAACTATGCTGTGCCTATACTTTCTTAGTGTAAAAAGAAGTCTATTTATTGAGTTTGAGAATGCAGTATCATAGTAAGGTTTTCCCAAAAGACTACAGCTGTAGTATTTCGGTATTAGGCGGGCCGTATGCCTGTTTGCTACCTGACGTTGTATAAAAATAAACTAATGTAGAAATAAATGCTACATCTGTTTTATATTGTATAGCGGGTTCAAAGAGTTTTTTATCTTCATAATCATCATGAAATTGGACAGGCAAGCGAGTGTGTGTTTATAAGTTCTACTTCCGGGGTTAACAGCGGTTTGCGTTTACAGTACAGCCATTAGTTGTAAGTTTTATAGTAATTTGACCTACATAATATTTCGAGAATTTCGAGACGAGCTCGGTGATCGAATGGTTAGCAATGGCCACTTTGACACCTAGGTCGCGGGTTCGATCCCCGCACAAGACAAATATTTGTGTGCATGAACATGTCTGTTTGTCTTCGTCTGGGTGTTATTTACGTATTAAATGTACGTATTAAAATACGTATAAAATTAAGTGTAATATCAGGTATCTAGTCCCAAACTAACCCGCAGTTGAACAGCGTAGTGGAGTATGCTCTAAACCCCTTCAATTGAGTGAAGGCAGTACTGGGATGAATAAGGGTCGACGACGACGCCTTTGCTTTATTAATGTAAATAATATAATGTCAACAATGTGCCACCAAATGCCATCAATCAACATTATAAAATAATGAAATGACTAAAAAACCGACTCCAAACATCTTTTGTTTGTATGTATGTATACAGGCTGATGATGATGATGAAAAAAATATGGGACCTTTGTTGTAAAGACGATCGATGTTTACACGATGATATGTATGCGTTACTCCTAACTACTCTAAACTTTGTAGTTCATGTCATCAAGTAGTTATAGATAACTACTTGATGACACTTAGTTTTTGATGTCTATAGCACTTAGTTTTTGATGGTGATATTGTAGACAATATCACCATCAAAAACTAAGTTTTATGACATTTAGTACGGCTGGGTTTCATATTTTACGCAAAATGTCATAAAAGAGTTATTACACTGGCGAGCTGTGAATGTGAAAGGTTTGTGACATATATTTGAGCACGTACAATGGACAGAGTCAGCCCTCATAGAGTAACTTCGCGGTTTCTAAATTAAACACTGCATAAAAGGGTTGCTCAGAGCAGTATTTTGTATCCAAAGCTTGTTTTATTGTATAACACATATTCGCATATAGTTTTAGTGCTTGCGAAAATGTTTTAGAATGGCATTTCATTATTTATAATGTTGATTGATGGCATTTGGTGGCACATTGTTGACATTATGTTATTACAGTAATAAAACAAACCGATCAACATCAACTCTTATGCATACCACTGCTTGGACACGGGTCTTCCCTTAATGTAAGGCGTTTAGAGTATACTACACCACGCTGCTCAACTGCGGGTTACCCAGTGTTTTCAAGCCGTTTGAAGGTCACTGACGACTGACATGTAACGACGAGATAGCTTAATGAGCCCTCCGAAGCACGGAGGAGATCGAGATTAATAATAAAGAATAGACCCATTCATAGTACAGGGTACGTCGGCGTTGCTTAACTTGCGTGTTTGATTAGAAAAGTTTGATTAGGAGGGTAGAAATATTTTAATTACCTGGAAAAGTACAATTGCTTTATTAATAATACGTATCTATATATCAAATTTTATCAGGTTTATTTCGTAAGTAATGAATGAAACATAGAATTTATGCATTTTTTAAATTACTCTTAACCGTTTATTAAAATCTCTGGGAACCTTTTTTTTTATAATCGTCAATGACAAAATGCGAATACTAAAAATTGTGATAACGAAACGACTACAATAATAAAAAAAACACTATATTACATGAAAGTATGTAAGGTAACCAACGTCAAAAACGTTATTAAGTATTTAATTTATTTAGATGTCGGGATCTGATGGAATATCATGCTTGCGTCATAGAAACTTGATATGTTTAACGGACCGAGGCAGTACTTCAACTCGAGGCAAATACTTCATGTTTACATGTCCTGTAGTCGACGACATATAATATGAGTGATGCCATAACCTCGCCGCGCCATGTAACAAATGGATCCACACATAGAGACGACGACTATACACTATATATGTATATATCGATAGAGATTTTGACGAGCCCGGTAGTCGAATGAGGTCGCCGGTTCGATCCCCGCACAAGACAAACATTTCTGTGCATGAACATGTCATTTGTCTTGGTCTGGATGTTTTCTATGTATTATAAGTAATTAAGTAATTATAATGTAATTAAGTAACATACAAAAAAAATGTATTTAAGTACAGTATCAGTTGTCTAGTACCCATAGTACAAGCTTTGCGCTTAATTTGGGACTAGAAGGCGCTGTGTAAATTGTCCAGAAATATTTATTTATTTATTTATAGAGGACTCTAGTCATTTGTGGGCGAAATCCTGGCAGGGTCGCCATCTGATTTTGGGGGCGAAGGATATTTAATGACCGATATCAGAACAAAGATCATAGAAGTTACTTTATTCACAGCCAAAACACATCGTAATGAGGAGCTTGATGACGTCGTTGTGCGTGTCAGTCTAATCGATGACGCAAGTCAAGCAACGTCGACCGTAGCCTATCTCTGGATGTGTTTATTATATCTTAAGCCGTCGGTCCCGGTTGTTGACTTTAGACGACAGTCGTTAAGCCAAGTCAGCTTAAAAACACTGGCCTTCGCCAACCCGCAGTTGAGCGGTATCTATCGGTAGCGGTAACGGTCGAGTATGCTCTAAGCCCCTTAGATTGAGGGGTATCCTAACCGTGGGATTTGTTGACTAGTCGATTGGTTGGTTGGTTGGCTGGTTGGTTCGCTGGTCGGTTGGCTAGTTGATTGGCTGTTGGTTGGTTGGGATTAGATGGGTTGATGCCTTAAAAGACAACATGCAAACATATCTCAGCACCGAATACCAGCTTTGACCTTGTGATTTAAATTCAGAGACAAGCATGAAGAACATACGAGTAGAATTACATTGAACATATTTAATATTCAGGAATTGAAAATAAAATGGTAAATCCTATTCAGAAAACATATACTTCAGTGCTTTGGCAAGAAATATAAACCGAGCTCATTTTAGTCTATTTATTCTTATTTATTTATAAGAGAGGTAGGTAGTACATATCATTTTAAGTCTTAAAGAAAGGCCTCTCTTTTAAGATTAAGTTTTAAAATGATATGTACTCAATTTTCCTCCTTCCAAACGAAGCTCTGGCGAAAAGAGAGGTAGGTAGGGAGCGTAATTGTAAGCTTCTCGACTGGGGAATTACCTCCACTTCATAGAATACCGCAGCCAAATAACAATTCTCTTGAGGGTTGTTGTGTTCCTGCGAGTGAGTGAGGTCACCAGAAAGGAAGGAGATGCTACGTTGGCGTAGTATACAAAAAAAAGTTATTATAATCCAGCAGTGGGTAGATACAGGCTGATGATGATGTAGTAAATTATATGTAGTACTTTCTGTGTGGATTTCTTCGATGCTATTTATAGGCGAAGCGTAGCCATCGGCCTAATTCATTCCACCATTCAACTGGATCGTAAAGGGGTAGATTTACGACAAGTTCGAATTTCGGTCTTTTCATGACGACCATAAAATCACTAATCCACCCTGAACGATAGTTTTCACTATACTTTCAGTCAGACGAAAAAAAATATTATCTTTTGAATTTCGTGCATGGCGCCACCCCCGCTGCCAGCGCAACAACTCCTTTCTTCCTAGTGACCTCACTCATTCGCAGAAACAAACAACCCTCAAGGGAGTTGTTATTTGGCTGCGATATTCTGTAAGGTTGTCAAACTTGGAGTGCACCATGTGCAGGTGAGGTTGGCTTTGGCTCGGAGGTGGTAGTAAAGCCACTTAAAAATTTTATTAATTTACTTGTTCAATAGTTGTTAATTAACGTATAATGCCTACTACTATTTAATAATTATATACAGTATTTGGAAGTCCAAAATTATTAGTATTGTTAGAGAACTATATATAATCCATATATTGAAATAATTGATTTCATTGGTCCATTTGTTTTATTCAAATACGTACTAAGAAAGTAGAATAAATATTACTAGGCTAGCTCACAAATTCTAGGGTAAAGTCGTATTATTTAACTACCTACATAATTATTCCTAATTCTAAAATTAATTTCTTTAGGTTTTTATTAGTCTTATTTGTCAAAAATCAAATCAAATCAAAATGCATTTATTGTGGAACACAGGTATTAAGGTTAACAATTGTTACAAGTAGTGTATCACTATGCCCTGTCCTTAAGGACATACAATAATTTAATAAATGTTTACATGTTTACATAATCAAAAATAAAAAAATATATATTTAAAATGTCAATAAAATTCCGTCACATTATCGTCCAAATATTCTTTTATATTATAATAGCATTTATTAGTCAAAAATAATTTCAATTTAATTTTAAATGTCAAAAAATCTAAAATGTTAAAACTATCTGGTAATTTATTAAAAATAATGGGGGCCATACCAGTCACATTTTTACTCAACAAAGCTGTTTTATGTCCACCATATGCCAACTTCTGTTTGTATTGTGACCTAAGTTGAACTGGCCTGCTTCTTGTTTCTGCTAATTTAACAAATAAGTCTGAATTTGCTTTTACAAACAAGCATATTTCCATTATGTAAATACTTGGTAGAGTAAGTATTTTAAGTGACTTAAAAATGGGCACACAACTGTCTCTTGATTTTAATCCGCACATTGCTCGTATACATCTTTTTTTCACAATAAACACTTTGTCAGCTTCAATTGATTTGTTATGATAGGATTTGTTACGATTTTTATTCTATGATGCTGCTCTACTGAGAAATAAAATAGCGTAACGTAAGCCGCCACAGTTTTATGATGACGTGCCTAGCTGCGGTGTTAGCTTTTGTCCTAATTATTTTTGGGGTCAGCACTAGGTCACACAGAATTACACCAGACACTTATTACGAGGGCGTGAACTCTACGATAAAAATATATGACATTATTTGCTGAGACATTTTATTTTTACCAATTTATAATGGTTTAGTCTGCGAACTAAAACTTCGTTATTGCTTTTCAAAGGGGACAGGGTTTCTTTTTGAGGTTTATGAACAGAAATATATATTGATACAAGAATTTTGGGTCAGCACTAGCTTACATACGTAGTTGAGCAGCGTGGTGGAGTATGAAGTAGTAGTATGCTCTAAACCCCTTCGATTGAGGGGAGACCCGTATCCCAACAGTGGGATGAATATGGGTCGACTAGGTTACATAGACATCTTATTTTTTACAAATTTGCCACAATTTATTAATTTAATGGTACTAGTTGCGAACTAAAACTTCGTTACTGTTTTTCAGAAGTGACAGGGTTTTTTGTGGTTTATGATCAGAAATAGAAGCGTGAGCAAAAAAAAATATTTATCTCAGGTGACAAACCAAACAAAATTGTGACTATAAATATTTGCATGCTATCATATAATATGGCTAAATAGGCATAAGCTACTTTACTTTTAAGATCCAACCGCGTTTATTGTAGGTACCCACCCTATTTGCAAATAAATAATTTGTATTTAATATGTACAGTATGGACACTCATTGCTGCTCTTTCGTATCGACCTCACCTCTGAGATGAAACTGGAACAGTTTGTATTTGCGACGCATGCACATACGGTCATTGTACAGACGTCATTCTCACACCACCGCTCTGAATCTAATCTGGGGCCCTACCGCCGAAGCAGAAGCCAATTTCCATCGAATATTTTGATTCGAGAAATAGCTCTTAGGTTTAAGTTAGCAACAAATATCTTCACTTTGTTGGTAGAGCTCTAGAGTGTCTATCAGCTAACCTAAATACGATTGCCACTGATCTAAAATTATGTTTGATTTTCACAATCAAAAAATGCGTTGGGAATCGACCTCAGCTTCGGCGGTAGGTCTCCTGAACAGATTGTTCATTGCCACATGCACACACGCGTAATTATTCTTTATTTAGACATCTTTATTTATTGCCTTAACCACACTCCGGCCACTCCATACAAATGTCGCAACGTTTTCTACTACATAAACAATGATGTCTGTGCAGAGCGAGAATGAGCATGTGTGCGTGCGGGATTTTGCAGACACTCGTCAAAAGGCGCCTTACAGACTGTTCCGGATTTGTCTCAGAGGAGGGGTGAGGTCGACACAAGAGAGCGGTAGGGAGTGACCATACCACACCATACTGTACGTAGTACTGTTACTTATACTGTGCCTTAACTGATACTTTTACGTATCTCCTTTTTTCTTTAATATAATGCAACAGATTTGTTATAATGAACATAACCGTCTGGGGTAGGGAAGGGGTAAGTTATCAACACAATGAATATTTGAATTTAGTTTCCATTGTATTTGTTCGTCCACTCGTGTTCCCGCTGGCTTTTAATTAAGCACTGTTTGCTTTAATTAAAATTCACTTTTCGAAAAAGACAAATTGATATACGACGTAGAATCTCTGTGGATAGATTTTCTGGTACAAATACATATATTTTAACAACAATTCACAACATCTATACATAAAAAGATTTATCTATACTGATATAATAAAGAGGCAAAGTTTCTGGACCTACTGAGCCGGTTTTGAAAATTATTTTACCAATAAAAAGTCACGTTATTTGTGAGAGTCATAGGCTATATATTAACCCGATAAATGAAAAGACTTTTTTTTAAGGGCGGGCAAAGCCGCGGATGTAGATTTGCCCCACGTGATCAAATATTGGCTGCAGTCTTCTGTCAGGTTAAAGATGTTAATATAGCTACGGTAACCGCTTTACATCAGACGGGCCGTATGCTTGGCTGGCACCCGACGTAGTAAATAACTATATATTTAAGAACAAAGTAAAGTAGATGTTTTGATCTCCAAAATTGGTAGTGATTGGTAGTGACCAAGGGGTCACGTTTATCAATAAAAAAGCTTCGAGGCGCAAATGGAACAAATGGCCAATTGAGATTAAAGAAATCTGAATGGTTCTTTGTACTCATAGATACATATATGTAATCAAACAGCATTCTCTTAATATTTGGGTAGTGATAAATATTTCACTCAGTATGAATTTTTTTTTTATACTACGTCGGGTGGCAGACAAGCATACGGCCCGCCTGATGTGAAGCGGTTGCCGTAGCCATATTAACGCTCGCAACATAAAATATCGCTCGTGCGCCGCTACCCCCGCTGCCAACCTTTGAATTAATAATTAGATGTGCACATACAGTATAACTGTAAATAGCCCATTTTTTTCACAAATACATGACGGATTGTGAGTTCTAATCCGACAGAAAAGGTCATTCATTTCTCCATTGAAAAAAATGTGAGTGAATTTATGTAGTGTTCACGCTGCCAGCAGAGTAACGGCCCTGGACAGACAGGGCCGTATCGTAAATCCTATGTTTACGACTTTTCACACTCGCACAGGGCTGGATCAGGAGCTATAAAATAAATGTCAATAGGCATACGTACTTATGGAATTACGGATTTGGATGTCGCGGAACAAACGTCGATTTGTTATGGTATTAGGCGCATTTGCTTAATGCTCCGAGCGCTTGTCGCTGAGACAAAACAATTTAATTTTGCAATATAAAAACTGTTGATTCGCGTTTTTGTACTTACTTTATTTTTGCGTTTCTGTATTTTCCTCGTTTTTCATCAAAGAAGCCAGTAGCTTTGAGTCCACACGGAAATCAATTAAGCTTAAAGTAGACTACGCAAAGAGACGAGATCTCATTAGCTTTTAAATTACTTTTGCTAGTGGTTTTACTTGCGAAATATCGTTTCATATAATAACCTTATAATGTCTTAACAGTGTTATAAGAAGTTTAAGTTATAAAAATAACAAGATCACAATAAGATTGTCATCTAACAAACTTTAATTGCAAGAAAAATGTTTTGTCCTGCTACATTACGAGTAACAATAGCCATTATCGTGCATATTAATATGGACTCTCTATTATTCGTTTGTAAGAGAATAATTTCCCCGTCGTCATAGCGGCTGACAGCGGTTGATGGCTGCCAACCAGACGCGGCGACATGTCGGAACATAGGACTATTCTCAGTATTTCTCAGTGTTAGAACAATAACTGGAATTTATAGCTTCAATGTGATAATATGGTAAGAATTACAATATCTAACATAATTATCCAATTATAATATCTAAAAGACGATACCTAATTGAAGATTAATACGTACTATGTGTATGAAAAACTTCATCTATTTAAATAAATAGGCAAATAAAAAATTATAAAATATGGTTAATTCTGAATTATACGATTCACTTTGCCGTTCAATTTGGAGAGAAGTAATAAAACTGAATTATATAAATATAAAAATAAACTATTCAATAATCATAAACCAAACAGAAATGTACAATGTTTTGCTATATAGCAAACCATATATTTGTGTGCAATTGAAAACAAAATAAATCAGTTTACATGAACCCAGTTAATTTAAATTCGATCAGTAACATTTATTACTAGTAAGTACTAAATTTTAATGCTTAGTTGGCAACAGTTTCTTTATTAATTAGAATAAAAAAAATTGTTTCTTATTATTTTTCCCGTCGATAGGTTAAATTGGCTCTAAGTTCATCCACACTCGTATGTGCACTATATATGAACATTTGTGTTGTACATATAATGTGAAGAACGGACAGTCGTTTAAATAAGTTATTTATTGCAGTTATCTAATACATACTGTACAAACAATGTTGGGCAAAATTGCTACATTTACTATTGCTGTTCTCATTATACAAAAAGCCTGATTGATCAGCTATTTACAGCCAAATTTTAGTACATTTTCAGCGGCCTTTTTAATCGGCATGACTTTACGTTAATCCGCGTAAATAAAACAATAATCCACAATCAGCAGCTAATGGGCGAGGCGGGTATTATGCAAATTAGCGAGTAATAGCGTGTGAAATGTAAATCAGCAATAATATAGAGCGATAACAATAACGGTGGGACGAGCAACAAGTTGCGCCCTAATCATTATTGAATATTTTATGGAAATGTGCGCTCTAACGCACTTCGTACCAATTTGCATAGTACTCAAAATGTTTGTATTGTCGTCTTCGTGTTTATTTAGGGTGTCAATTGGGTTGAAATTACCTTGCCGTCTACAATCATGTTTGGTTCTATACTTCAATTCAAGGGTAATTCTAATAAAATTAACGGTGAGATGAGACAGTACTTGTAAATAATTACATTAAAGATACGCTACATATCGCGACTACATTGCGACGTCGCATTCTGAAAACTACGTTGCATAGCAAAGCCATGCGATGACGCCACATTAAAATTTGACCGCATACAGCATCGTACCATAAGATGCATCAGTTCAGTTTCTAGGGAGTCATGAGCTAAATTTATATGTATTGTATCTACTCTAAAAGATTTTTCTACGCTATGTGGCCACGTCGCAATGCAGCGAGTAAACCGTTACTTACGTTAGATTGAACAAAAGTCATAAAAACAAAAGTTTATTTTGTACAATTGTACTGTTGCAGTATTGATAGAAGTGCACCCCAGTGCCTTCGTCAGTCAGCAGAGGGCACCATTGTCTAGCTTCAGAGAAAGACCTCGAATGCTGAATACGAATGAATATTGAAATGAAGAGTTAGGATGCCGCGGAGTTGTGATGTGGGTGCAACTATTTGTCGTTTTATAATATTAAGATTAATGGAAAACTTTTATTGAATTTGCCTATAGAAAATTTTAATTTTATTGTTTTCCAGCGGCCGCTCTCGAGTTCTTCAGTGTAGATTGTAGAAAATAAACAACTATTGTTAATAACTTCTATTCGACTTTTCAAGATAAATTATACACGTACATAAAATTTTAAAGAAATATAATAAAAGTAATGATTTTGGCGTCAATTGCTTCAATAATGATAGCTTATAAAATATGGTTTTTACTTAAATATCTCATATGTACTACCAGCCGATTAGAATTTTTTATATGCTATGATGTGAATTTTATATGTTAAGATGTCGAAGATTTATATCGTAAATATTTCCTATAAGTATGTTTATCGTCATAGAAATCGGCGAGTTACAATTTTATAATGCTGAATGTAGGCTTAATGTTTAGTACAATTATGGACAACGCATTATAATATCAATTACTACTTAATTGTACGTTATAAAATTATGAAGGCACTTATGTAACAGTTCACATTCAAAAGTATGTAACCCAATTTCCGTGTGCTCTCGGTAGTAGCAAAATTAATTCTTAAAACTTTAAAATATTTACAACAGACTGCTTAAAGTTTTGAAATTTAACTATTACGTACACGGAGCGGAGTGCATGCAAGAATCTCCATTCTCCCCGAGGCCGGAGTAAAACAAACTTTGAGTGAAATAGAGGACTTGCGCGACCTGAAGCTAATTTGCATTTAATGAGAACAACAATTCAGTTTCGAGTTTGATTACAGAGCTCGTGGTTCGAGCACGTTGCAGACTTGCAGCAGAGTGATGAAAGGGAATTCAACTTGAATGAATAAATAGTCGAAAGAACCATTGAGTTTCATTTGCAATCCATCGAACAAACTGCCTCTATACGAGTACGGTGTTAAAGCGTACCAGCTGGAAAATAAAAGTAATTTCTTCGTTGGATGTAGAATAACTTGTCGGATGAACGCAGATTTTCGATGACATCACTACAACCTTGTTGAAATTGAAATGACAAAGACTCACATAATTTTTCTTGATAAAAAACAAAGAAATATCAGATTTATTATTATACCTATAAATAAATACTCCGGAACAAATTACACAGTGCCAATTACTCCTAAATTAAGCATAGATTGAAGGGGTAGGTACTAGTTCACTGATATTAAGAAACATACGTAAATATAAAACAAATACCCTCACTTCTAATGTTGCAAACATGTTTCATCTTAATATCTAAAACCTGGACGTTTTACCTGCATATTAAGATGTGACTTATGCATTAACAGTCAGCGTATGTGTAATTTTTAAAGCGTATGTGTAACTTTAGAAGATATTATGTGAGTACAATTTCTAAATGTAGTAAATATAATTAATAATAATAAGTACTACTGCTCCGTTTTTCTATTCATGCGATCGACTGTAAAATTTTAATGTTTTCTAGTGTTTCTCAATGTAAGTGAATATTGTATTCTGTTTTTGAGAAATAAATGTCTTAAACCATAAATACTTGCATATTTGTGTTTTTATTTTAAAACACCCAGTCTAAAACATACATACATGTTCATGAGCACGAAAGCTTGTTTTGTGCGAGGATCGAAACCGCGACTTTGCATTTTAATAAAAAATAACCATACCCATAGTTTGTTTCTGAATTTACAGGTAAGTATTATAACTTTGAAGTGTTCCGTTTTTGTTACGAACCCACCCACATCTACCGTACAACTTGCAGGAAATGACCAAAGTTTGGTAATGGACGTTCAAAGATATCAGATTCAACCCTAATCTCGGTTTAATCTCATTATACTTGTTAGGTAGAGGGATAATCATTTACTACATTTTACTAATTTGTCGGAAATAAAAGAAATTTCATATTATGCGTGCAAATACGAAACTGCGAATTACCGCGATGCGATTAAGTGCGAAATGGCGTCTCATGCCATGCTTTCAATTAACATTCCCCTGATGATCTTCTATCGACCATACTGAGTTTATTTATATAACCTACTAACCTCGATCGTAGAAAGAAGAACAAAAGTTACACTGCTGTTTTTCTTATAAAGGAAAACATGGATACAAGAAAAATGCTTAAAATCGCAGAAATTAACAGTGCGAATCCATTCGCAATTTCAAGGCAATTTCTTTCTAGACTACAGGCCCGTGTACAAAAAATTGTGGGTCATTTGAACCACCAGGTGACCTATCTAGAACGATATAAGAGCATAAAATAATAAGATTGAGCACTATGCCGTCACTTGTAAGCTGTCCAACTGAGTGCAGGTGAGAATTCAAAAGTACAGGTAGAGTGAGTACATTTTGGTCATATGATTTTGTACGGCATTCTTACCATCGATAGATCCATGAAAAATAATAAGAAAACGCGCAGTGCCGTAAAAAAATGGTGCGCCACAAAGTCGGATTTTTTTTTTATTTTCCGACAATTTCCAGGGTAAATTTGGTCATTTGATTTTGTACGGCATCAGTTTAATACTGTTTCAATACAGCTTCTAATCCATTATTCCGCAACGCCGTACAAAAATCATGCGACAAGGGGGAAAAAATCGAGGGTTGCAACCCCCTCTCTTTCCGTGGTCCAGGGGTTGATTTGAAAAAGTACGGCATCGGTTCCAAAACATTATCAAGCACTCAAAAGTACTATTAAAAATAATGCCGTCAAAAAATTATGGTTCATTTGAATGTATATCAATAATTATCTTAATTTCATCGTATACTTGATTTATAAAGCTGTAAAGTCATTTGATCCTGTACGGGAACTTTTTTTTTAACATGATATTGTATAATACAATTGTTATATAGTATTGCCGTTCAAAAGAAACTGTTCTAGAAAAAAATATAGAGAAATACAAAAACTGTAATTTTTCAAGTTATTGCAAAAGTTTAAATGCTCATAGAATAATGAAATATAGCAATTTTCTACATTTTATCCCTTGTTTTAAATAGTATTAAGATAAATAAATTAGGAAAAGATGATGCCGTACATTTTAATGCAGACCATCTCTTTTAGGCTGATAAAAATGACGCTACCATTTTAAGGGTACTTTATGGCCATCTGATACTGTACGGCATTAACATATTTTTGAAAAGAACTATTGATAATATGATAAAATCATTATGACGTCTAACTGAAGTGAAACGGCGTGTATATTATATCCAAGAATTGAAACTGTCAATCCCAGTATCTACACTTTTGTATACTTTTTGGTTTTTAATATATACTTCAAACATTATTGATACATATATATAATTGATTTGTTTCATTGTAATGATGTGAATAAATAAAACAACTATTTTTTAGAGAAATTATATTGTATGATGATAATAAAAAAAATTAAAGTATTCAGTATCGGTATCAGACGCTGAGTTGTTGTCGGAATCATCGTCTTCATCAACGTCCGAATTATCTTCTCTAACATTTTCTGAAATATGAATATATTATAACAAAAAACCTCAACAAAAAACGTCAACAAGCCTAATATTCGCTACTGCGCAGTCAAGTCACTTGCTCAAGAAGTTTGCCGGGTATTGATATGTAAATTATATTTATTCAATATTTTTATTACTTTTTTATGAATATGAACTTTTATTAAGTACAAATAAACTATCTAAATGCCGTATAAAAAAATATCGTGATGAATTTCACCTTACATTTCGTTATATGGATTTTTTATTGAGTTTTTTTTTCCTACAGACCTTTGGACCAACGAAAATGTACGGCATGTGAAAAAATATTACCTATGCATAAAATATTTTCAAAATAAATTAATTTTATGTTGTGTCAAATCACCCCCTAGACCACGGAAAGAGAGGGGGTTGCAACCCTCGATTTTTTCCCCTTGTCGCATGATTTTTGTACGGCGTTGCGGAATAATGGATTAGAAGCTGTATTGAAACAGTATTAAACTGATGCCGTACAAAATCAAATGACCAAATTTACCCTGGAAATTGTCGGAAAATCAAAAAAAATTCCGACTTTGTGGCGCACCATTTTTTTACGGCACTGCGCGTTTTCTTATTTATTTTTCATGGATCTATCGATGGTAAGAATGCCGTACAAAATCATATGACCAAAATGTACTCACTCTACCTGTACTTTTGAATTCTCACCTGCACTCAGTTGGACAGCTTACAAGTGACGGCATAGTGCTGAATCTTATTATTTTATGCCCTTATATCGTTCTAGATAGGTCACCTGGTGGTTCAAATGACCCACAATTTTTTGTACACGGGCCTGTAGTCTATTCCATACTTAGTGAAAACTCGTATATTTTACGTTACTTAATTACTCCGTGATTTATAAAAAAATCTTTTCTTTGAAAGAGTATACTTCCAGTTTGGTCCCATATTTTTTTCATCATCATCATCAGCCTGTGTCTAGCGACTGTTAGGTTTGTTATTACATTACTCCGGCATTTATAAACCGATTTCAAAAAACTTTTTTTATTTGTAAGAGTATACTTCCAGATTGCTCATTGCAGATACATAAATGTAATGTTTGGAGTCGGTTTTTTTTGTTAAAATGATTAATTACGGATAAACCAACCTCCATAAATTGAAATCATAGGATATCTTTATAGAAACATGGCGATGTATGAAAATGAATAATGTTTGCTCCACACTTACATTGAATAGCGTAATTAAGCTTAGCTTTCCTTTTCACCGAGGCTTACTGAATGACAGAGATTAGGCGCTTAGCTCCTGTGGTGTTCTGAGATGTCGTTTCAGGAAATAGTATTTTCAGAAATGAAACTAGAGGATACTGTTGATTGTTGGCACTTGGTGGAACACTATTATCATAATGTTATTGTTAACGACGATGAATGGACCATTTAAAGCCAAAATAAATGGAAAAATACTATAATAAATTAATATACTAGTTTTACAGCGTTTCATGTAATGGAGCTTAACTGACAATAAAATTTAGAATATAAGTCAAATCAAAAAGAATATATATAAAAAGTTTGCGCACAACCAACCAGTCACCAACAGTTATAATAAAGTACTTGTACTGTTGCACGTAATTTTATTTAATTTTACCGACCGGTTTCGCTGCTAAGGCATTATCAAGATGGTAAACAGACGGAGAGTAGAAACACAAAAACAGAAACCGGTCGGTAAAATTAAATAAAATTACGTGGAACAGTACAAGTGTTTTATTATAACGAATATATAATAACTATATTCCTCTCGAAATAGTACTACGTGCAGTATGGCCACTTCCTGCCATTCTAACAAGGCGTCCTCACCTCTCCTCTGAGTCGAATGTGGAACCGTTCGCAAGGGCTGCCACACGGCGCCGCGTATTACGAAAGTTCGTTGGTAGTATATAATCTATTCTCATGGAGTACACAGGGTGTGGTCGTACATAATGTATGAGAATTGTCAGAGACAATGCTTCGGAGGCACTAAGGCGTCGGTGTTAAAGTTGTCACTAGCATGATGACAGTCAATAAGCTAAGTCAGTGGCCTTTGGGCGGCTTGAATAAACACTAACCTCCGTCAACCCGATGTGAAGCGTGGAGGAGTATGCTCTAAACCCCTACGATTAGGGGAGACTCGTATCCCAACAGTGAGAAGGATATGGGTTGATGCAGAGAGGAAGAACTTGCATGTCGTGTACACCGATATTAGGAGCAAGGTAGCAACATACAAGGTTTGTTCTTCCCGTTTGTAGCCAAGACTACGTCACGAATTTTGTTGTCGAAATCTGTCATTTTCCATGTAAAATACAGCTGCTGACGTAGGCTAGTCAAATCATCTGACCACACTTGCCGCTAAAGGACATACCATTATGTCTTTCTACCATGGTTAGAAGTGTTAGGGTTTGTTAGTTTTGGTATCATTTTGCAATGTTTAATTTAAATTATTTGCACTGGCAACACATTCTTTCAAGTTATAGACTGCGCTGGTCTGTGATTTGGTTAAACGATCACAGGTTAGCATTCGGTCATTTCTGATTGGTAAAAAGCTACCAATCAGAATACTTCATTTTTACCGCGAAAATTAGACGAAAAGTTGGAGCGAAAGCGGCCTTTTGCACATTCTTCGTTCGACTGTTGTACTAGAAGGTTATAACAGAATTTAAAAGTAATACATCTTTATTTCGTGTTTTTCTTTACATCTAATCCTAGTCTGCATCGGAAGTATAGTAGCTATATTACATGGAAGATATAAGGAGGACATCCAACAGAAGTAGCATCTGTTATTGGTTATAGTAGGAATGATGTGATAAGTTAAACCAGAACAAACTGAATTTAAAAGTCAATAGCCATGCTGACTACATACTGTTGGACTTAACCGCGATTGTGTAAACAAGAAATGGTTTCTGGAAAACACCGGAAGCATTCTATTTGAAACGACAAACAAATCAAATGTTCGATTCCATTTCGATTTTGTTGTTTGCTCACGTTCAGGTTTTAAATTATCTACCAACATAAATTTGCTGGTACAGGAGAGGAAAACAAACAAGTTATTTTGCTAATTGAGCAACTAAAAGATTCACTCGTATAATAATTAATGATATGTAAGTTGCACCTCTTGATTTTCAAAAGGTCAGGAACGCATGGGTGATGCACCTAGTGTTGTTATCGTCTAACTAAAGGATTACTGCTTTCTTTCAGGTGGATCGTATCCCAGTTTTACAACTTATTGGTAGAAAAATAATAATAAGAAATACTAGTCAACCCAGACCTAGTATTATAAATATAAATATTCCTGGACAAATTACACACCGCCATCTTGTCACAAACTAAGCACAACTTGTGCTATGGGTACTAGATAACTGATAGTATACTTAAATACATTTTTTTTTGTAAATACATACATTAATACATATAAAACACCCAGACCAAGACAAACAGACATGTTCATGCACACAAATATTTGTCTTGTGCTGGGATCGAACCCGCGACCCCGAAGTCAGTCCCTGAAGGGCATTGCTAGCCATTCGGCCACCGGGGTCGTCGTATTTTACTATTACAAATAATAGGATTTTAGCTTAGCTACTTTTGATGTTATCAGTTAAAGCCAGCTTCATTCGCATGTGATTAGTAAAATAGAGGCTTGCTCTTGGAGACCCACACGCAAGGTATCCAAACCTAGCAAAGCAAACATAAACTCGCTCGCTCGACTTTTCATGGTAGACAGCCTTTTTTGGTGCGGTGGTGATTGCTTTCCATCAGGTGACCTATATGCTTGTTTCCCCCATCTCATATAACAAAATTGTTATCTAATTTGTAAACCCTGAATCAAAATAAAATACTTTTGCTCAAATAATTAATAAAGAAGGGAAATAATAACATGAGCTAAAAAATATACTAAAATGGAGACTGAAATACTAGGTTAGGTTAGATATGTTTATATCATCTTTAGCCAAGTTAGTAGTCGCCCAGTTTTAATTTTTAGACTCGGTTTACCCAATAAAAACCCTATTTTACCCCAAATTTTCATTGTTAATTAAGCTACTTCACAGCATATTCACGATATAATTTCAGAGAGCGTTACACTTTTATTACTACAAATATAGAGTATGAATAAAACGACCAGTTTTCAGTTGTTTCAGTTGGTTATTTAAATGAACAAAGCATTTGCAATCCAAACGTGCCAATACCAATTACATTCCACCATCGCGGTCCTTTGTTTAGCGATCACGTATTACCAAAATGCCCCGTACGTGAGTCGAATGTGTCCCAATGTACCCTAAGTAGATAATGGGATTAACGTCATGTCACTTTGAAAGAAATGGAGACGTTTAGCGTGCCTGCTTTTAAATAAATTTTCAATTTTTATACGCATAGTTCGAGGCAGCTTTTTTCGATTTTATAATTTCGTAGAGAGTGGACAAGAAATAAATAATAAGTAACTTTTAAACTTTCACGTTGCATGATTGAAATTATAATAACCACGGGAATTAACGGTAAATTAATAGTCAGCCTGTGACCACGGCCGGTGCAACCTGGTCGAAACGTCAGGCAATAATAAAGGTATGTAAAACTACCTTACATGCATGATCGAGTTGTTACCAAGATTTGGTAAGGTTGGTGGAGATGAATTTTCCTATTTATAATCTGTCAATTTGGCCAAATTCAAGTATTTAAGTAATAATACCCTATGTCCCTCTCACAGGCACTTCTGAGATAAATCCAATGACACCTCATATATTGAATTCCGTCAAACATACTGTGCGACTGAAAAGAGTAGAAATTAAATGAGGGCGCCACTATCGTTTAGCAGGCGACATCGATCGAATACTAGGACAATAAAATTTTGATACTTGACTTAATAGTCAAAGTAAACATAATTTTTTACTTTAACTGAAGTATTACGGTATAATACGGTATTTGCTATGATTTATTTTTATATCTTGAATTTGCGATTGTCCCTCCTTTTAACCCTAGCAAAATATAGAACAAATTTATAGTAACAGCGTTTTTGTAAAATTATTCCTCTATTATTATTTGATTAATAATAAAGAAATTGAAAATCCAATAAAAACATGACTCTATTCATTCATACAGATACAAGTACATAATAATAGCAATCATTAGAGGAATATTAAAATGCCATGAAATAAATAAAAAAAAATCTTTATTAGAACGTGAAAGAAATTCTTTTTTGCGGTATATAGGTATTTCAAAATCGTCCAATAATTTGTTGGAAAGACTTTTGCCTGCGTTTTTGATCAGACCAAAAATAATTTTCGTTGAAAAGTTATCATTGCAATGTTGAAAAAACAAAATCGTTATTTTATTTTCGAAAACAATGAAACCGCAATCATTAAAAAATAACATCAACTCTTATTAAAGCTTACTCGTATTATTTTGTTTGCATATACATATTTATTTTAATAATATTGTGTTTATTATCAATCACAAAATAAATACAGTGAAGCATAATTACAAACCACAATGTTTACAAATTTTGGCGGTTCTCATAAGTGTTGCCAGATGCGAAAAAATATTGATCCAATTTAATTAATTTCTACTCTTCTCGGTCGCTCTGTACATACATTCGAAAAATATAACAACGTCTTCTTCGACAGTCGGGAAAAATCCCTTCTAGTATCTTTTTGATTCCAAAGTTAGGACTTATGTTTAAGTTACTGACAAACATTTTCAGTTTAGTCGGTCTACAGTTTCTACCAGCTAAGCTAGACGCAATTACCACCAATCTGGTCTGACCTGAAATTTGTTTTCCGCTACCAAAAAGTCCGATGGAAAAATTGATTTCTGCATCGGCGGATACCTGATTGCAGATGTCACAGATGTGCCCATTCCATGATAAATAATAACTAATTACTTTCATACCAATGTTTTAGATGATTATTAGGTGTATGTGTATAGTTTGTTATTGTGTTGCTTGTGCCTTTTATGATCTATAGAATAAACGACGTGCAATTAAAATAGCACTAAATACTGTTTTATTAAAGACGATAAAATTTAATTTTATTGTTTCACTTTGATAGCGTCATTCTCGTAATTCCTTATTCATAAGCACATTTGTATATCGTAGTAAAAGTTTAGTACTTACTTTGAAAGCAAGGAAGAAATTTACCTGTTCTATTTTTTATATTTCCTTCAAATTAGGTTAAATAGATGATATACTTCAAATATAACGATATACTTATTCTATAATTTTCGGTCATATAATAGGAGGATCTATTAGACCAAAAACTATTACGTTGGACGAGTTATGAATTTACAGTTAAAAAAAGAAACAATAAGTTAAAAGAAATATGTTTATGTTTATGTTGGGTTGAATACAGTGATTAGTATATTATGTGTTTCACCAATTCATCTACATACTTTTTGGAAAAGTTTATTTATAATCCGCGACCCTGGTTACTTATCTTTTTGACTGCAGCATAACTACGCGGTTAGATTGTTGTTAGTTGTAACTACATGATCGATATTGAAAATAGTTTTAATGTACTTTCTAATGCTACGGTTTTTTTTTGGTTTCTTCGGACAATAATTGACATTTACAGACTTCATTTTTGATTGCTTACTGTACCTAAATTGCGTATTCGCTAAGCATTTGAAAAATGAAATAAATGTTGAAGATTCGTCATCACGTTTAAACAAACACAAAGGCGAGTTTAAAAACAAATCAGTCAAATTGGCGAGTCAGTCCGTTCGATTTACAGGATATAATCCATCCGATACTTGACGTTATTACCCTATCAATCTTCCATGAGTGGTATTAGCGTGCTAATGGGTGCATACACGATAAAAACCGCTCATATTAGCGAAAGTGATTGAATGACGTGAGTGATGGATCAAGAAGTATCGAACCCTCGTCACGCTGGATGCGGAACGTCACTTGTTTTTACGACGGTACACGTCACTGAACCTAAAGTAATTTGATGAAAAAACGCTTCCTGTAACAGTTAATAGTCCCGGAACTAGTAGGATGACACACAGCAATGTATATCCGTATACAGTCACGCACATAAAAACCAGAGGGTAGCTATGTGTACGCAGTATCGCGGTATCGTTGACACAATTTTACTTATGAAGCTTAAAAAATCTAGGCTATCTGTCATGATCTCCCCTAAATAGTCGTACGCAATTACGATAATGTGTTACGTTCATTTCCAATAACACCCCTGGGTAATATTGACGTAGCAAGACACCATACGACAGTGTTTATACCATGTATTACCGTCCACAAAACACCCATTAGATATTAGCTAATTTTAATAAATGTGACTATACTAGGAGTGCGTCATGGTCATGGGCAATCACTGTTGCCATAAAAACCACGTGGTGTCATATTAAGAGTGTCACGTGCAATTAACGATGTGTTATGAGACGGAGTCACATAATAGTGTTAAGCTTTGCTGTCTGCCATCCAAACCATCCAATTATCATCTCTATCTCATCTTAAAACTACCTATTATTGACATAATGTGGTGGTGAATGACAGAATACTGAAGTTACTATCTTTCTAACATTACTATACAACGTGTAACTTCAAGTACGCAAAACCTAAAAAAAGTTTCTTCAGAATCATGAGTTGAATCAATTCCATAATTTTCATCCATTTTTAAAGTAACTGGTTTTGAAAAATACTAATTATTATTTTTAATTGCCGTGTCTATTATTAAATTGCGCTCGACAATCAAGCGAGAAAATGTAAAGTAGGTAAACAAACGTAATACCGCCGCGTCCAAAGCAGAGAGCGGCGCTTACGCGTCATTGACGCGGTGCTTGCTCTTTAATATTAATATTTGCCTATCGAAGATATTGGCGCGTCTTATTAGAAACTATTAGAATAGGCTATTTGACTAACATTTTTTTCGGTTTGATATGTAGGGACGTCTCCATAATATAATCATAGGTAAAAGAATTACTTCGATAGCACAAAAATCTCTCGAGTTTGATGGAGGATAGAGGTTTGTATTTTGTATGCATCAAATCAGAAATTTGTACGATAGCTATGTTAAATATTACGTTTATGTAAAATAAAAGTTATAGCAATTTTTATTGCTTCTCCAATGGAAATATTATTTTTTAATAATTTCATACTTTTTAAATGGACTTTCCCTGAATGCCTATTGCAGGTGGTGTCACAAGCAATGAACGATGTGTTATGCGACGGAATCCTATAATAAGTATTAAGCTTTTCTGCTTGCATGTTGTGCACTCAGCCGTTTAGCAAATGAGGCTCTTCCGAAAGAGAGGTAGAAATTGCATCCATTTCTCCGACGCAGCCGCTTTGGTAATTCCCGCTCTTAAGCCTCGTGTAACAAGATAATATTTGTCTGGGCTTATCCATTACTTCTACTAAATCTTTCAGATGGAATTTGTTTTGTTTTACCTTTGGAACTGCAACTTTAATGTCTCTTATTATTTTGGTAATAGCCACTGTCCTGGCTACACACACAGATAAGCTTGCATGCAAAGTCTTACAGACCAGCCTTACCGCCAAAGATGAAGCCGATTACCATCGAATATTTTGATTCCAAAAATATGTCTTAGGTTTAAGTTTAACAAACATTTTTAGCTTTATCGGTAAATAATCAGAGTTTCTTCCAGCTAAGCTAAACACAATTGCCACTAATTTATTCTAGAGGTAAATTTGTGTAATCAAAAAATCAGCTACAGTTTAGGCGGTAAGGCCTCTGGGGCCCCATCGGATATTAGCTTAGATTTAACTTACTTCAGCTTCGGCGGTTCAGTGGCGAATTGGCCCTGTTCTTGATAGTGTCTCAAGAGAAGGGTAGAAGTGTTTGATTTGTTATTGTGTCTAGTATGACGCACTTTGTGATCAGGTGTCGCACGAAATGGTGTCGGCCACATGGGAGTAGCTGAAATATATTTTTGTGAGATCCAAACGATAAGACAAATAGTTGCGAGGATGATATTATTAACACGTCATCTCGCGTGACACAGGTAAAATGAGATTGCTTCCGTAATTGGGTTTAAGACAGAAGCTTTATCTGGACAGCGGGAATTTCGAGTAGTATGAGAAAAGAATTTATTAAGTATAAAGGAATAGTCAGGAACTATTTCTGTTTAACAAACGACATAGTTCTTTCTTATTTTGCTAGATTTCACAATGGATTCGGAGGTAACATCAAATGGTATTTACGTTTCTTACATAGTTTACTAAATTAATCAAAATATCAGCAGCGGTTCAAGAGTTATCATACTCAAACATACAAATTTTAGGGGAGACCCGTATCCCAGCAGTGGAATCAGTTAGGGTTGACGACGAAACATACAAAAATGTATTTTCGCGCCTACTCAGAAACTTCGCTCGCTTCGCTTGCTCATTCATATATTTTACCTACATAATACCTACAAAATAATGTTTTATGGATTTTATTCCTTTACTAGTTAGTTTCTTGTATTGAGATTTACTTCTTGCTAAACCTAGGTATAATTCACCCTATAGCTTTTGAATTGTTGTATCAAAATTTATGGTATAAATGACTGCATTTTTTAATGCGTTTACTTAGCAGATAGATATTTTATTATTTGGTAGTAATTTCGATTCAATTTATTATACAGACTTTCCTCAGAAAAATACTCGTAACAGACAGATTGTGTTCCTGCGAGTGAGCGAGGTCACCAGAAAAGAACAAGTTGCTGCTTTGGTAGCGGGCGAGCGATATTTCATGTTGCGAGCGTTAATATGGCTACGGTAACCGCTTCACATCAGGTGGGCTGTATGCTTGTCTGTCATCCGACGTAGTATAAAAAAACCGGACAAGTGCGAGTCGGACTCGCCCACCGAGGGTTCCGTACGTAGGATCATTATAAATAGTTCAAGAATCTAACCCCCTAAATTTTAAGATTTAATTACAAATGTATAGTTTTGAGATTTATTCTTGTACTTGTAGTCTATAACGTTGTTACTTGCCAAATTTTATAATTCTAGGCCAACAGGAAGTACAATATGAGTTTTGATTCCTTTGAGAATGTGTGAAATATGCGTTTTTTGCTGAATGATTTTTTTTTACGTAAACTTGGCAGTTTGATTTTTTTACAACTTCATGGGACCGTAGACCTGAGTATACAGTTCAAATTTCACCTTAATACCTCGACGCATTCTCGACTTAGAGGATCTTGACAGACAGACGGACCACAAAGTGATCTTATAAGGATTCCGTTTTTCCTTTTGAGGTACGGAACCCTTAAAATAACCACTTTACTTTTTATTATATTTACTTGATTTTGTGCTATTTTTAATTCTTTTCATGTTCCATGTGACACTTCCCTTAAGGTTTTGATACAGGTATCTCAAGAGGCTGTCTCAATACTACCTCATTGAATCTTGTATGGTAAGACCTCTTGTGACGTCATGATGGAGGGTTGTCGGCAGGTACTTGTCAGATCATTTCATGCAGTCTGGACTTTCACAATGTTCCTTTATTACTAAGTAATAAGAAGTAACCCACAATATTTCTGTTTTGCTAAAACAAATTGCTTACTTTATCGAGTTTGCTGTCGCGCTGTTAAATTACCTTTTTTCCCCTTTTCGACGAACTTTCGGGTTCAGCGGCTAAATGTGCTCTCTGGAGCGATGAGGTCATCCAAAGACAGGTTACGTTCATTGTTACTTAACTTGTGTGTTCCATTACACAGAAAACCACATCAAAGCTCATTTATGTGCGTGCGCTAGAAATTTTACATATTAACTTCAATAACATAAAAGGAATGTAATAACAACGGAACAAAGCTATTCTCATGCATTATTCCGTGTAGAATGTTAACAATCGTAATTATTTCTACATTGCAATTTAGAGATATCATTTTTTAAATCGGGTCAGGCTCACCCACAGACCTAGGACTGTTCGCTACGGCTCACACATTTCCAAAACTGTGTCTGCTGCGACCAACAAAAACGCAGTGAAGCAAAGAGTAGGTACGGTCATTTGTAAAAGTGCATATAGAATTTGCGAAAGAAATCGCTTGCACATGTCTACTTGTCTTGTTGTAAAATTGTATTTAATAAAACCATACGATGTTGCATTAAGATTTACATTATTATTGATAGTTTACAATTGCATGAACGAGGTTTTAGTCTTTAAGCTATATACTTATTGACTTTTGCAAAATGACTGTACATTCAATAACAGGAAACAATGAAGTTGATATTACATGATAGTCGTTAAGCCAAGTCAGTGACCTTTAAGCGGCATGAAAACATTGGCCGTCACCAACCCGCAGTTGAGAAGCGGGGTAGGGTATGCTCTACACCCCTTCGATCGAGGGGAGACCCGTATCCCAGTAGTGGAATGAATAAGGGTTGTCGACGAAACAATGAAGTTTACTGCAGTAGGGGGTTCATCTAAGGCTGCTTTGGAACTCACAATAAACATTATTAATAAATTTGTATAACTGGTTTAGTATATTAAGTTAATATCCGAAATGGTAATATCAACTGTTGGATAATAACAAAAATCTCTCACATTTTATATCCTAAGCGCAATAATTTAAGGGATTTCTGACAGCGTTTGTTAGGAGTTAATGTGGATTAAGGTTGCTAAGCCGGCGCTAACTACGTGGTAAATCTGCGCAACATAGTAACGACACTGTATTGACGTGGATTTCATTAGTGAGGTTTTAATTAACAGTTAATATGCTGACGCTGTCATATCTGGGCTGCGCGTTGCTATGAAGTTCTTGATTTATATTAAACAGTAGCGCGCTTTTAACTATAGAATAAGGTATTCTTGTTGTAATTTAAAGTAATGAAGTCTTCAATAACTGATGTTTTAAGCACTAAACTTTCTTTGGTGGTACAAAATTTTCCTTCACTACTAGTAGGTGGCAAATATTCCCTTATGGTGAGCGATTAATTTTGACGATCTCGATTTTGAAAAATCTCTATTAGCGATTAGCTCGTCTGCGTTTTTTATTTAACAAGGTTTTAAGTTAAATTAAACTAATAATCTTCAAAATTATTTATAAAGAACTATTCTTTAAGCCTTAATAATTAATTTTATTATTCCTAAGAATTTGCAATTTTATATCTATAAAAGAGATCTTTTCTCATAAATAAATATAGACGAGCGAATCGCTAATAGAGATTTCTTCCAGCTATTTATACGTGGGGTGTGCATATACCCCTTAAATGAAGATTTTTTTAATGTTATTTAATGTGCAATAAACAATCTCTACTTATCCCTACTAATCCAGTAAATTGTGAATGTGTGTGTGTTTCTTTGTTACGCTTTCTCGCCGAAACTACTCAACCGATCATCAGGAAACTTTGTACACGTATTTTCAAATGTATTAATTAGGGATACTTTTTATTAAAAAAAAGTAAACGCGGGCAAAGCCGCGGGTGGATGCTAGTATAGAATAAATTTCACATATATTTGAATAAATAATAATTAGGTTGTCTACATAGACAGTCTAATTATTTTGCATGAGAGAATGTAGATGTGATTCTTATGACCTCTACACACGTTGGCGCTTGGCTTCACTCGGCCAACTAGGCGAGCGACACCGAGTAATGAAGGCAAAACAAAGCTGTCTACATGTTGGCGTTGGCCATCGCTCGGAAACGCTCGGCCAACGTGTATAGGCGACATTAGAGACAAGTTAAGGAGAAAAATATTAATAAAAGTAAACGTGCTCCTTAATAATTTTTTTCCTTAGTAAGTTTTACATAACTTAATATTTTCGTTTCTATTCTATTATCTTATATATTCGTTCAGCGTGTAAAGGAAAATAGAAAGTAACAATTAAATCAGTAATTTATTTTATGAACAATATAACTAATACATTATCACAAAAATACTTCCTTTGTACGCATAAGATAGTCCGGCATAATACAAATGGTGCACAAAGCAAGACGGCTTGCACGCGGCTTTCCTCGGATTTTGTTTTATTGTACTCTAAGTCTCAGCGGATGGTTTGCCGCCCATTCTCATGTTCTATATTATACAACGAGTACTCAGACCTTTAAGAACGTTTAAGAAGCTACCTATTTATATGGTACACCAGCGCAGCATTTAAAAATGCATAGTTATATTTTAGAGGCTGCTGTATAAGGGCTCCTTTTTCTTTTTCCTTTTCTATTTTTTCTGCGGTTCTTTTCAGTTCTTTTTATACTACTTATATAAAAAACCCATATCACGATGTTTGTCAGCGATCAAGTAGAAAATTACATACGTAACAGATTTCAATAAAAATTTGCAGACTGCGTGTAATGAGGTCCAACGTAAGAAGTAAGATATTTTTTTTATCTAATTTATGTCTTAATGGGTTAAAATTGACGATGAAAATTTGTATGATCTACGTGGACGAAATTGCATCCGACTGCTAATATGCAGCTAATTCCTAATTAGGCACTTACAAGTATATCCCCGTGAAAGTGGGAAAACCAGCTAAAAGTCACCCCAAATCATTTTACGAAAAACGCAATTGAAAGTTCCATGTCAAATATTTTAATATAATGTATAAATTAGATGCTTTTCTCGTTGTCTATATCAGTTATCACGTGACTTAGCGATATCAGTTATCAGGGCCTTCGCAGACGACAGAGGGCAAGAAATAATAAGGTTTGGTCAAAGTCGTTTTAGTAAAACCGTCGTGTTAGCGGGTTTTCCCAGTATAACGATGATATATTAGGTTGGGGAAAAAGTCTTTTCGTATTTTATATGAAAATTCAAAACATTGTTTAATAAAGTTTATTTACATTTAACTAAAGTATGTAGGTGCCATTATGTTCGATAACTTTTTGTCATCTTGTAGGTAGAGACATGATCCCATTACTATAGAAATTTTGGGACTTCTGTTCAAAAAACCGCGACAAGTGGTTTTGGCAGTCTTCTCGTGATGTTAACCTGACATTGCCTAAAGAATTCTTAAGAGACCGAAACAGGTGGAAATCAGAAGGTGCAAGGTCAGGACTATACGGCGGATGCATTAACACCTCCCAGTCAAACTCTCTTAATTTTTGCTGAGTGGCTAAAGATGTGTGAGGTTTAGCGTTATCATGATGAAAAATCACACCCCTTCTATTAATTAATTCCGGCCGCTTTCTCTCAACTTTTTGCTTTAATCTCATCAGTTGTTCACAGTAGAGTTCAGAATCGATAGTCCTGCCTGGCGGTAACATCATCATAATGAATATCTTCCCTTCCAATCCCACCATACACACAGCATCACCTTGTTGCGGGTTAACCCGGGTTTCGCCAGAGTCTCTGAAGCCTGGCCGGTCTTTGACCACGACCTTTTTATGCGCCAAAACTGGTATGTGGTCAATTCCTAGTTCTTCAGCTACGTCGTAACTACTGATATGCCGATCTTGCTCCACTTTTTCAGAAATGGCATCCATTTTATCCGTAACAGGGCGACCAGAGCGACGTGCATCTTTGACATCAAAATTTCCGGATTGAAAACGCTTAAACCAAATTTGTGCTACTCTCACAGACACTGCACTAGGTCCATAATAATCACAAATTTTTTTCGCAGCTTGCGTTGAATTTTTACCTTTTTTGTAGTAAAATTTTAAAATGTATCGAATTTCTTCATTAGATTCACTCATCTTGACAGTAAAAAAAACAAATGAAAATCACACATTTACCTAATTTGAATTTGGAATTATCTTTTTTAAAATTTAAACTTTTTATAGATATCAAAACCTGCTAGATACAAATGGTATAACCAAAGAGATTTTATTACAAGTTCATACATACTATAATGCGAAAAGACTTTTTCCCCCACCTATTACATATTTTGGTCCCACAGCACAGGGAGGAGTATTGAAATATAGATAATATTCACTTAGGAGCCGTAACAATGCATAAAATAACACACTTCATATATAAAAAGCAAATGTGCCTCTTGAATTCAACCTCATCAATCATATTTGTACTTTGCGAGTGCTCGAAACCCACGCTGAAACATCCCTCGATTTCCCCTAACGTAGGTACGCATGAAAAACAAAACCGCACCCGTGCGGTTCATCCGCATTTTCACATACTTATTACCATACTATAATTACCATCCCAAAGCAAATTGTAAAGCTTGATACTCCTACTATTTTTTTTTATTAAATTCGTTGTGAGTTCCAAGGCATCCGTAGTTTTACCCCTAGCACAGCGATGGACTTCATTGTTCATTGACATTTTGACTGTTTGTATGTGGTGGGATTCTGTGGTATCATCATCATCAGGTCATTTTAGTCTCCACTACAGGAGCACAACCCTCTCTCGTCCGTCCCAGACAGAAGGAGGATTTGGCTTACACGGCCATGGCTTACAGACGGGTTGGGGAGGCCTGATCGATGTTTTATAATCTATTTCCCTTAGTCGCCTTGTACGACATCCACGGGAAGAGACGGAGTGATTCTATTCTAGTCTGCCGGAAACCACACGGCCAATTCTGTGGTAAGCCTGTCCCATATCCATGAAACTTGAAAGAAAAGTCTTCGCCGTTACCTTGAGCGGCTCTACAGATTATTTAGTTTCACCGCGGGGTGGCTGTAATAAAATCTTGCAAGTTGAATTTGACTCACTTTCCAGTATCCGATTGAGTTATATTGCTGTCTCTCTCATTGCTAAGAAAGAATGTCAAATTCCAAAAGCTTCTTACTCCTACAAATTTCTTCTGATTAAATTCGTTGTGTTTCACTGTTCATTGCCCTTGTTGGCGGTCGCCGCTGTTAATCCTGGCTACACAGGAGACACAGTGGTGGGAATGTGTGGTGGGCCCCGTCCTGTTACCCGATTGAGCTGACATTTGGCACACTAGTTAGATTCTCGTGACATAATTGCCAAAATGCCGCCATTTTAACCCAATATGGCGGCCATCACAAAATGGCGATTTGAAATATTAACATTGACCCCAGTGACATGGGTATCAAAATGAAGGGCTCCATGACCGAAACACAGAGAGAAAAACTTTTAGTTCTTTTTGATAATTAACAATTAATAATAGCAATGGCGTCGTTGCGCGTGGCAGTCTAACTGATCACGCAAGGCAAACAAGATCGAGCGTAGTCTTTCCATGGATGGGTTTATTTATCTCGAGCTCCTCCGTGCTTCGGAGGATACGTTAAGCCGTCGGTCCCAGCTGTTGTCGTTAGATGACAGCCAAGTCAGAGGCCTTTAGGCTGCTTGAAAACACTAACCTACGCCAACCCGCAGTTGAGCAGCATAGTGGAGTATACTCTAAACCCCTTGGAATGAGGGGAGATCAGTATATAGACCAGCAGTGGATTGAATAAAGGTTGACAACGAATAGCTTGTTAAAAAAATATTTTTGTTCATTTATTCTTCACATTTCTTTCTTCTTTTTTTCTAATATAATTTTATAAATTAATTTTACAATCAAAATATACAGGTAAACATTTTAAGTAACCGTATTTAATTCACGAAATTACATTTGTAATATAAGAGTATGTAAGGGCCAACGGCACACAACGGCCGGCATCGCAAATGTGGGTTAGAGATTTGTCTATCCCCCGGGTACATTTAGGCTTTTGTTTTTTTTACTCTGTTCAAGTTATATGCTGTTAAAGGGCTCTTCCAAAAATACACATTACAGGAAAACGATAAAATGTAAATAAATTAGTTGCCAGGAATAGTTCTTTTACAAGGGTAAATAAGATTTGATCTGCAGCTGTTAGAAAAGTTCAATCAGTGCGTCCTGCCCGCTATGACCTATGGTGCAGAGACTTGGGTACTGACTGTTGGGCTGCTTCACAGACTAAAAGTCGCATAGAGAGCGATGGAGAAAGCAAATCCAGAATGAAGAAATTTGACGGAGAACCAAAATGGTCGACATAGCTCTCAGAGTCAGTAAGTTGAAGTGGCAGTGGGCTGGTCACATCTGCCGAGTCAGTGATGACAGATGGCGGAGGAAAGTCCTAGAGTGGAGGCCACGTATGGGGCGACGAAGCTTACGGCGCCCCCTCTCTATATGGACCGACGACTTCAAAAAAGTCTTCTGGCAGCGGTTGGATGCGGAAAGCAGAGGTTCGCATGTGGTGGAAACATTGGGAAAGGCATATATGCAGTAGTGGATAGATACAGGCTGACAATGATGATGCTGATGATGTTAGAAATGTTAGGCATCAAGTATTTTTAACGTTATTTTTTTCTTAGACGCGATGTTATTGCTAGCCAATATTTTAATAAATGTGGAATGGTAGTTATATTTATACGTATTGTGAATGAAGCGAGTGCAGCGGCCTGCATCAACTGGTGCCATTCATGCGAGAGAGCGCTTGATTTTTACTGCACTTTTTACGCGCCATGCCATCCCGATGCCGCTTTACGCTGGAACTGAAATATGGGAAGCAGGTATTTCTTTTTTTTTTAATTCTCGCTAATGAATTTATGCTAGTGAATTATGTTATAAATACTATATTAATTAGTATATTATACCCATACTAAGCTGCATCAGAAAACGGTTTCCGTCGCCTCGGAGATCTATGACTATCCGTCTCGGCGCTTTAATATACTTGCTATCCCTTATTCTCGCTGTAAGTTTTTTTTTGCAGGTGAAATGGTTTTTATATTTTATGCAAGAATATTTTATAATCTCGGCATAATTGTATTGTGCCTGTCTGTAAAAGTCCCGTCAAAATCGGCTCAATCATTTCGAATAATACTCTAAGTTGAGCCCATTTTCACGATTTTCATAAATATAATACAAACAATATAACAACTACAAAACGCGTTTGAATTATGATAACGTGCAAATATCCATATTACTATATGCTTAGAAAAAAAAAGCTTAATTTCATATCCCCTAGACACAAACTTTTATTTTACGTGTATAGACTACAGTCTATTACTAAGTCTAAATTATTATTATTTAAATAGTTGTCTTGGCCAACTTGCCAGATAAATATTTTTTTGAAAAATGGAAAGATTCACCTGCCACCTCTAGGTGGGATTTGAATCCACGACCTTTCGATGACCGGTCGAGTGCTCTTCCAACTGAGCTACCAGGAATGTTTGTGTTGTTGATGAATTTTGGCATCTTATATTTAAATAAAAAAAATAATGTAAATAATTAATTTATTTTTATTGCACTAATTAGCGACAACCGATACAGCTCTGGATAGATACAGGCTGATGAAGATGCCATATTAATATTTAAGCAAATCCTGTAATAAATTTTAGCAACATGTGATATAAATGAAAGTCCTACTTTAGAGATCAAATATATTGCTTAGTTCGTATAGAATTTGTTCTAATATGCATTCCACTATTTTCATTTAAAAAATGCACTGAATGTATAAAATCCACGAGTATCTGCAGCGATTTGCGAGATTACAGAAAAGCCGATTTATCTTTGGATTCGGCATACGTAGCTATTGCGTATTATAGATACAGCTGTTTGAGTGCTGCGAGTTTTTTTGCTTGCGTTCGTTCATGTCATCGTAAACAAACCGACTAAATAGAGAAGAACTCTCATGTTATGAATTTATAAAATGCGTGTTACATATCAAAATTATGTGCCTTACTTCCTCACATTTTGAAGTGAGCAACCGGCTAATTTAGATATGTAACATGCATCTGATAAATTCACAACATGAAACTGTTTTCTCAATTTGGTCGGCTTGTAAACCTTAAAAACTCTCACTGAGCACTCTGTTCTGTTTTCAAACTTTCTGACGCTACCGTTGTTATCCAAGAAATTCGCGTTAACATCAAATATTATTGTGTACTTTAGTGGGATGTGTGATCCCTTGGGCTTTATTTGCTATAGCAACATAAATTGTGCATTTCCATAATACAGAATGCGGCATTATTACCTATTTCAATCAATTGTCACAAACGTCAGTCTCGTCAGCTTGTTTGTGCCAACTAATTGCGAGATGAGTCAGTTAACTCACTTATCGGGTATACGTTTTTAACGCTTGTGGCATGTCTATAGTATTTATAACATTATTGTTAAAAGCAAATATTATTTACTATTATATTTAAAGTATAAAAGCTGTTAAAACAACGAAATGAAAGAAATTCACATGTAAAAAATGTTAATAATTTCAACTCGTTCGAATTTCAGTATGTTCGTACGGTTCATCGCAGCCTTTGGTATATTCCGCGCTACAATTTGTCGGCTATTATAAAAGTGTTCGTCGCTCTATAAATTGAAAATACGCAGTTCGTGAAAATACCAAAATGTTGGTATGTAGTTCGCTATTTTATTTATTTTAAAAATATGTACGTTGCTGACCTGTGAAACAGTACGTAAATAGATTTTTTTTTAAACGAGCATGTGAGCCATCACTACCTCCCACATGCTCGTGGACAAGCATGACATGGAGATTAGCAACACCAAGGTGTCGCCGATTCGTTGCCAGCTTATACTCCTTCTTTTCTTTCTGGTGACCCCACTCACTCGCAGGAACATAATAACCCTTAAGGGATTTGTTATGTCTATAATTTGTTCATTATATATTAATACTAGCTGTCCCGGCGAACTTCGTACCGCCTAACAATTAATGAATGTCGTGGTACATATTAGCTGAACTAAATTTATGATTTTATGGAATTAAAACAATGAATAGTAGAATATAATAGAGAAGCTCGATGGCGTCATTGCGCGTGTCAGTCTAATTGAACACGCAAGTTAAGCAACGTCGACCGTAGCCTGTACACGGATGGGTTTATATTACCTCGAGCTCCTCCGTGATTCGAAAGACACGTTAAGCCGTCGGTCCCGGTTGTTATCATTAGCTCATCTTGAGCTAGGACCGTGCTTCGGAAGGCACGTTAAGCCGTCGGTCCCGGTTGTTATCATTAGCTCATCTTGAGCTCCTCCGTGCTTCGGAAGGCACGTTAAGCCGTCGGTCCCGGTTGTTATCATTAGCTCATCTTGAGCTCCTCCGTGCTTCGGAAGGCACGTTAAGCCATCGGTCCCGGTTGTTATCATTAGCTCATCTTGAGCTCCTCCGTGCTTCGGAAGGCACGTTAAGCCGTCGGTCCCGGTTGTTATCATTAGCTCATCTTGAGCTCCTCCATGCTTCGGAAGGCACGTTAAGCCGTCGGTCCCGGTTGTTATCATTAGCTCATCTTGAGCTCCTCCGTGCTTCGGAAGGCACGTTAAGCCGTCGGTCCCGGTTGTTATCATTAGCTCATCTTGAGCTCCTCCGTGCTTCGGAAGGCACGTTAAGCCATCGGTCCCGGTTGTTATCATTAGCTCATCTTGAGCTCCTCCGTGCTTCGGAAGGCTCGTTAAGCCGTCGGTCCCGGTTGTTATCATTAGCTCATCTCGAGCTCCTCCGTGCTTCGGAAGGCACGTTAAGCCGTCGGTCCCGGTTGTTATCATTAGCTCATCTTGAGCTCCTCCGTGCTTCGGAAGGCACGTTAAGCCGTCGGTCCCGGTTGTTATCATTAGCTCATCTTGAGCTCCTCCGTGCTTCGGAAGGCACGTTAAGCTGTCGGTCCCGGTTGTTATCATTTAATGACAGTCGTTAAGTTAAGTCAGTGGCCTTTAGGCGGTTCGAAAACACTGGCCTCCGCCAACCCGCAGTTGAGCAGCGTGTTGGAGTACGCTCTAAACCCCTTCGGTTGAGGGAAGACCCGTATCCATAAAAACTGAAGATTTCATAAAAATAAAGATTTCCTTATTGTTAATTTTTTTTTAAAAAAACGTTTTGTTTTACTTTTTTTAGTTTTGAAATAGGTTTTATCATTTTGGTGATTTGTAATTGTCATTTCTTTTGATGTTTACTCTGATTTGATTCTTGCGCTCGAACCCCATGGGAAAAGCGTTTTCACCCCTATCGATTTGACATTTTTAAATTTTCATAACAAATCACAGACAACTTTCGCGACATAAAAGTGACACCAATCGATTTGACGTTTTGATATTTGACAACCAATAAATATCGTAATCCCTTTTTCAACTGACACTTTCATTTGTATGGGAAAATGCTTTTACTTTTATTTTATTTTTTCGAGAATTTTCCAATGTTTTTAAGAGTTATTCTGCTATTCGGGACGGAAACAAATCCAACAAATCAAAAACCATGGCAATCGGTCCAGCCGTTCTCGAGTTATAAGTGTTGTAACAAACACGACTTTCTTTTATATATATAGACTAGCTGGCCCGGCGAACTTCGTACCGCCTAATTGTCAATGAATGTCGTGGTATATATATTAGTTGAACAAAATTTATGTCTTGAAATTAATATAATGAATAATAGAAAATAATAGAGAAGCACGATGGCGTCATTGCGCGTGTCAGTCTAATTGTACACGCAAGTTAAGCAACGTCAACCGTAGCCTGTCCATGGATGAGTTTATATTATCTCGAGCTCCTCCGTGCTTCGGAAGGTACGTTAATCCGTCGGTCCCGGTTGTAATCATTAGATTAACTCGAGGTCCTCCGTGCTTCGGAGGGCACGTTAATCCGTCGGTCCCGGTTGTTATCATTAGATTATCTCGAGCTCCTCCGTGCTTCGGAAGGCACGTAAGACGTCGGTCCCGGTTGTTATCATTAGATTATCTCGAGCTCCTCTGTGCTTCGGAAGGCACGTAAGCCGTCGGTCCCGGTTGTTATCATTAGATGATCTCGAGCTCCTCCATGCTTCGGAAGGCACGTTAAGCCGTCGGTCCTGGTTGTTATCATTAGATGGCAGTCGTTAAGCCAAGTGGCCTTTAGGCGGCTTGAAATTACTGGCGTCCGCCAACTCGCAGTTGAGCAGCGTGGTGGAGTATGCTCGAAACATATTCAGTTGAAGGAAGACCCGTATTTAATATTACCCAGCAGTGGGTAAATATTACCCAGCAGTGGGCAAATATTAAGTTCATTATTTTACTATGTCACAAAATAAAGTACCATGACACTTGACAACCAATTAATATTCATTTTCAAGCATTCATTCATAAACAATTTTCATAACAACAACGGACAACTTTCGCGACATAAAAGTTAGACCAATCGATTTGACATTTAATTGAAAATCAATAAATATTCCAATCCGTTTTCAAATTTAATTTTTCGACAATTTTGTCAATGTTATAATACTTACTATACCCACATTTCTGAACGCACGCATACATTTGACGTATGCACGTTAACGTCACGTTTGACAGGTCCGACATCCACGAACATTTTGTATGGAAAAATGATTTTTCTTTTATTTTATTTTTTTCGTAAATTTTCCAATGTTTTTAATAGTTATTCTGCTATTCTGGACGGAGACAAATCCAACAAATCAAAAACCATGGCAATCGGTCCAGCCGTTCTCGAGTTATAAGTGTTGTAACAAACACGACTTTCTTTTATATATATAGATTTTAATTTGTCACAAAATAACCAGAGTTTGTTATAACTTTATGGCCACAATACCAAAGGGCAGTAATGCAGGTGCATTACTGCACTTTGTCTACAGGTGTAGACAGTATTCTTCCAGATAGTCACGGGTAGCACTACGAATGCTACGTACTTCTTTTGGCTACGCAAGAGCATATATTTCCACTATACAATTTAAAAAAAAAAAACGTTACGGTCTTTAATCAAGGGGTTCGTACTGTCGATTGAAAAAATGAACTACAAAACTAATTTAAATTAATGAGCGACATTTTAATTAACAATTTCAATTGTATTTGTGATATTATTACAACTTAATTGAAAATTGCACGCCGAAATGTATAATACTGGCAACTCATAAAACATGGTTTCAACCATGTACCTACTTTTATAACTCATGTTCGCAATTAATAAACATGATTGATGATTGATTGATATTTTTTATAATTTTCAAGATAATAGTTTTAAAGTCATTTAGGAAAATAGACGAAAATTGACCATTCTCCCTACCTTATCTCCGAGACGTGATATAATACGATAGTGATATTATCAATATCATATGTCATAGTAGAAGTGGCGTACCTACAGACTTAGGATTTCGTTAAGATATGTGTGTCTACAACCCTTACATTAGATTGTCATTTATTTACCTTACTCTATTTATCGCTCTAAAAAAATAATAGTACAATACAACATCAATATGTTTGGATTTAGATGGGCCGATGACCTCTACTTTTTTCGACTCAGTGACATCAGTGACATATCAATATTCCTAAGAAAGCGGCTAGAAGCGGTTGGATGCGCAAGGCGGAGGATTGTATTTGGTGGAAGGAATGGGAAAGGCTTATAACCAGCAGTGGGTAGATACAGGCTGATGATGAATGTTTGGAAGTTTTGTCAAAACTGATAGACTACAAGTACTTTCTTTTCCGATCGTCCTTAATTTTGGGTACGATTTCGATCGCTTTAAACAACAACAAGAGTAGAAATACTTTTGCTGGTTAACTCATCTTCAAATATTAGGATTTTTTTAAACAGAGCACTAGTTACTAAAAGCTGCGGTAAAGCCGTAAACGCTGCACCAGTTTCAATAACGTACGAAATTCCATTCGTTCGAATATTTTTCGGACAAAACCTAGAATTCCAAGTATTGGTCTGCACCAGCTACCACCGGCTCTCAATGGTATTTACTTTTACGTTTGTAAGTAAAATAAATGTTTAAGGTTTACCTACTAGAGAAATTTAAGCGAATAAAATTTCAATTTTATTATGAAAACGCTGTTTACGCTGAGGCGCGTGTTTCAGGGTCCTTACTCACTAGTAAAAACAGTACCGAGATAGAAGATGGGAATATTATATTTTGTTAATATCTTTACTATGTATTGTCAGACCAAAGTACGTGAAGCGAGTATATAATTACTTTGGTGTAACACTGAAAGTGCAATTACTTTTAATTCTCATTTTGTCACTTACTATTATATATACATTATATAATAATTTCTTTTTAGGGATCAATCAGATTTTATTTACGCCAATTGACGCAGAGATTCTCTTAAATTTATTTACGCAATGATAAGTATACTTAGTTTATGCTTTAGTATTTTATTTTTCTACATGAGTTCTTAATTTATTTGTATATAATAAGTTTAGTTTTATTTCAATCCTCATAAAATGTTTGTAATACCTATGATATTGAATGAAAATACTTACTTATCATTTAATATAAAAAAGTATGCAGGATCCCGATTAGTAGAATTCGTATGTATATTGTTATACAGTTTTTACAGATAATGCCTGCGAAAAACGGTTTTGTGAATAGGTTTATAAACAAATTAATATTGAAGGACGTGAAGCTGAGAGAGTTGTAAGATATGAAGATATCTAGGAAGCTCAAAATTGGAAAGGAAAATGCGAATTTAACATAACAATGTCATAAGGTGAATCATCTTCTTCAAAGACTATAAGAAAAATAAAACTTCTACTTCAAAGACATAATACCTAACCTTATTAAAAAATAAAGTATAGTTTAATCTTACAATGATTTCATAACTTGAGTAAAAAACAAAATGTGAAAAGAATAGCAGAAAATATAGATAAATAAATATTTCTAAACAATTTACACAGCGCCATCTAGTCCCAAATTAAGAGCAAAGCCTTATGGGTATTAGATACATATCTTATAATACATAGAAAACCCCCTGACCAAGACAAACAGACATGTTCATACACACAAATGTTTGTCATGTGCGGGGATCGAACCCGCGACCTCGGTATCAAAGTAGCTATTGCTAGCACCGGGCTCATCAATCGTTTTATTAAATGTTAGGACGTACTATGTTAGTGGTGTGTCGAAAAATAAATTAAATTATCATTTTGTTACAGAGGCGAGTAAAACGTATATATAACACAATATTTTTAATAAATAAAAGTAAATGAAAAATATATCCAATGTATAACATTTTATAAGCAAATATGGACTATCAATCTTCGTTTGAACTTTTAGTAAAATTTTTAGAGCTCTCGTGCCCTGTCTATGTGAAAGCTGGTCGACGAACTTTCATAGAACAAAAAATAAAAAAAATATAAGATATGACTTTGTAGCAAATATTGCAATAAAATATGCCGCCGCTGTCTGTATCTATTCCATTTTATTTTTGCAGACGTAAGTCATAGTCCAGGCATTGTAACATTTTTTTTTTCAATGATTTATGCTATCGTTCTGAGACGATGCTCCGTCTTTCCATACGATAAACATACTTACTGAAATACATTTTTTGTAAATATATACATTCGATCACCGGGCTCGTCGTCTACACTACTATTATAAAGAGCAAAGATTTGTATTTTTGTGTTTGTGTATGTTTGTAATGAATAAACTCAAAAACTACTATGCCGATTTCAAAAATTCTTTCTCCATTGGAAAGCTACATTCACTCTGAGTAACATAGGCTATATTTATTGCTAAATAAAAGGTAAAACTATAAAAAAAAATCTTATCTCCATCCGTGTGAAGCCGGGACGGGCGGGTAGTGTATGTTATAGAACTTATTATTGCATTGCGAAATTCTTATTTAGGGTTCTGTTTAAAACAGAAAAGAAACTAAACCGCGTGTAAGAGCCCCAGAAAAATATCACTTTCCAGCTTTCTCTAAACAAGGCTTTATTTAATATCTCGGTGAACCAGACAGAGCAAATCCTCTGTGTTATCTAGCCGCCTCGACTGCGCTGATACCTATTTAGCCGGATTTGGGTCGAACTAAGGCTGGATAAAACATTTAACCACCAGCCATTTCATTGGTCGTAATGTGACGAAATTACACCAATTTATTTTCGCAGACGTTCTGACTAATGTTTTTGCTAAATACTATAAATAGAATGTACTGTTTGCTACACTCATCTCACTTTTTGTACTCTTTTGGTTAATTAAACCAGTAGTAATAGTCTTCAATCCATATTCATTTCCACACAATAGAAGAGATGTGGAATTGAAGATGTGTCATAATTTATTTTATTTGTATAAGCTAATAAGCTTCGATAATAAGTTAAGAAATGAATACAACCTAAAACTCTGTCGTGATCCTAAACTACGATTTGGCGGAGGCTAGTGTTTTCAAAGATGTCGCTCCCGGTTGTTGACATTCGATAACAGTAGTTAAACTAAGTTAGTTGGAAAAACATTGGGATTCGCCAACCCGCAGGTGAGCAGCTTTCTAGAGTAAACCCTTTGTTTAAGGAGAGACCCGTATCCCGTATCCCAGTAGTGGGAGAAATATGTCATGTTACTGAGCTTCAAAGTTTAGGTTATATATTGGAACTTTTCTCTTTACGTTATACCTAAGTAGCGCAATACACGGACGGCAACGCGCGAGTTGGTTATTGCAAGGGTCTATTGCAATCACACAAGTCACCAGGCTTGCTGATCTCCACGTATTAAAAAATTTTACAACCACAGTTTTTACAAATTTAACTACACACATTCAATCGCCCTAAAATACCTCCCGCCTTCTAATAATTAATTAGTTTACTAGGTAATATAGATTTTCAACATGTTTGTTCCATAATATTTCCTGTTTCTCATAGATTCACAATTTTAAAAACATTTTAATCGTAATCACTTTGGGAATCTATAGTATAATATTGACTGGAATTCTATGATGTAATAATTATATAATTTCATAGCCACCCCAAAACAAAATTGAATTATATTATATTTGAAATATAAAATTGTATATTTTACGGCCAATAAATAAGCAACCAAATAATACTGATGTAATAAAAGAAGTAAATGTCAAAACCCGAATTGGTAATACACTTAATAGAACAAAACAACTTCAGAGTAGCAACATAACTTTGTGCAGTGTAAACCACATGAGTACGCAACCAGTGCAAACTGGTGAGAAATTAAATTATAATTAAATTTCTAGCTCTGGCGCATATTGTTCGGTTGGTACAACTAAATTATAATAGTAGTAGAATTTAGTCTTATAACTAATATATAAAATTATATTTAGTGTTCTAACTCAGTTGGGAAGGGTGGTAATTTCTTTGCTATCTTTAAACTTCTGATTCTACTTCATGTATCATAAAAACTCCAAATATATTTGTATTTGATTAGCAGTGTGGTTTATCCTCCTTTAATTTCTTATAATTAGCTATCTTAATAATTACACTAGCTTTTATATAGACAGTGTTTTTTGCATTTTAGCCATCCAATTAACCTCTTTATCCTGTCAGGGATCGTATCCGGAATGAAGAAATTCGACTGCGAACGAAAGTGGTCGATATATTTTTCAGAGTCAGCAAGCTGAAGTGGCAATGGGCTGGCCTGGCATTTGCCGTGTCAGCGATGGCAGATAGGGGAGGAAAGTTCTAGAGCGAGTATATAGTGTTACAGAACGACTAGACCACGTATGGGGCGATGAAGCGTAGGGCGCCCCCTCTCTAGATGAACCGACGACCTCAAAAAATGGGCTGGTAGCGGTTGGATTCGGTAAGCGGAGGATCGCATATGGTGGAACACATGGGATAAGGCCTATATCTCGCAGTGGGTAGATACAGGCTGCTAATGACAATTATGACTTTTAAACTTTCGCGTTGCATAATTTATGAAAAGTCAGCCTGTGACGATGGCCGGTGCAACCTAGTCGAAACGTCAGTCAATATTATAGGTATGTTATTTTTTAATACAGTTGCTCAAAAAGTGGCGTATTGCAGGGACGTATAGCGTTCGGGCTGTGGGCTATTACATACTCGAGCTTTTTCTTTACCTTTTCCGAACTCGTGGGTTCTCTTTCCCAACTGTCAAAATAATGTCTATTAAAAAGAAAAAAACAACCACGATGTTTTTACTAAAAAAAATTCATAGAAGTTTTTATGATTCATGCAAATATTTCTAAAAAGAAGCTACTAATTTGTTTCAATATCAGATTTAATGATTTGATTCAATGAATTAGACGTAACGTTTAATTTCATTTCATCTCATTAAATTTCATTTTCATTTCATATCAATAAAAAAATTCTACTGAAGACTTGGCTGTATGGGCATAGTTCCCTTTGCCTACCCAGAATGGGTGAAGAAAACAAAAAAAATCTCTGCATATTTTATTTTACGGTTGGCGCCATTTCTTGAGTTTATTGTGTTTTTATTATTTTATTAAATTGCTTAATTTTTTCGCAACTGTATTAAAAATAGTTGTTCAGTACACGTGCGGAACCGTCACTGCAACTTGTTCCGACTGTCAACCCTCACCTTCCGCTGCCCCTCGGCTCGGGTAGATATTTGTCGGAACTCTTTGTAATGACAGGCTTTCCGCACTCGTAATGAAATATACTATTTCATAAATGATAATGATGATTTATCTAGCGTATTACACGTTTCATCAAAGCATGAAATAACATAACTAAAGTTTCGGATAAGCCGGCACTGTTATCATAAACACTTCGACCCTTCTTCACTACCTTGGGAATAGTAAGCGTGAAGTCATAAATAAATAGCGGTCGACCCAGCCGCGTACACTTTGATGTGGCCGACCTCTATTAGATAAAATAGTTTCTGAGAAATTTTCCGCGAAAACATTATGAGGCACAGGAGGATGACAGAAAAAGACTAAAATATGAAAATGATATAAAATTATTGGAAAATTATTTTTCGCACGTATCCTACTAATACTATAAATGTTTTTGTTTTTTATTTTTTTATACTACGTTGGGTGACAGACAAGTTTCGGCCCACCTGATGTGAAGCGGTTGCCATAGCCATATTAATGCTCGCAACATAAAATATCGCTCGCGCGTCAGCATAACACTCCTTTCTGGTGACCTCACTCACTCGCAGGAACACAACAACCCTCAAAGGAATTGGTATTTGGCTGCGGTATTCTGTGAGGTGGAGGTACATTCCCTAGTCGGGTAGCTTACAATTGTGCTCCCTACCTCTCTTTTCGGCAGAGCTTCGTTTGTCAGTCAGCAGGGTGCACCGCGTGCAGGTGAAGTTGGCCTTGGCTCAAAGATGTTGATGAACCACTTACACCCCAATATTATGAAGATGTATGGATGTTTGAATTAGACGAAATTTGTCATATATCGTTCTGGGTGCCACATAGGAGAGTTCTTGTGTTCACGTGAAGCGAAGTCACGGGTAGAAGCTAGTAGTATTTTTACGAGTATTTTGACGAGCTCGGTGGTCGAATGGCAATGGCCACTTTGACTCCGCGTCAGGTCGCGGTCGCGGGTTCGGTCTCCGCACAAGACAAATTGTGCATGTACTCGTATTTACAAAAAATGTGTATGAAGTATAATATCAGTTGTACAAACCTGGTTTACGAGTATTTAAAACTGATTTTTATTCATTGCTTTAAAGTTTCAGCTAAAACATGGTCTACGCAAAACATATACGGCCAACTCGCAGTGAAGCAGCGTGGTGGAGTCCCTCCGGCCGTTGTCGCAACTGCAATTCGCAACCAGTTGCGAATTAAGAATTTTCATTCTTTGTTCGCAACCAGTTGTGAATCAAGAGAACTTTTTCCTTAATCGCAACTTGGTTGCGAATAAAGAATAAAGACTTCCCAAACTTACATAGTTGCGATGGGAGAATAGCATTTCTTAATTCGCAACTAGTAACTAAGATAATGGAGTACGCTCTAAATTCCTTCGATTGAGGACATACTTGTATTCCAGCTGTGGTATGAATATGGCTTGATGTAGAGCTAAAATATATGAGCAAGTGAGCGTGTCGTCAGTTTCCGACCTCGCCTGCACATCGTGCACCCTGCTAATTAATAAAAGATGTTCTGGCGAAAAGATAGACATGCATGTTGTGCCCTAAGGAAGCGATTTAAGGAAGGGAAGTACCTACAACTCACAGAAGACCGCAGTTAAATATGCGATATGCGAACAATACTAGTTTATATGCCAGCGTCTATAGGCTACGATAACCGCTTTATATTAGGCGGGCTGTATGCTAATTTGTCATGCAACGTAATTTAAAATAAATCATCATCATCGTCATTAATAGCCTGTTTCTGTCAGCTGCCTTCTATAGGCCTTCCGGAATGCTTTCTATCATATGAGATCCTCCGCTTTCCGGTCCACCAGCCACCAGTTTTAGAGGTAATCAGTATGGACTAATGACCTGAAAAATGCGACTGTAAGCCGCTCCCCTTCTATAAAGATAATAAAGATAGAAGGGGGGGGGGACGTTTTAAAAAATATTATACTACAATACTTTTCTTTTTAACCGACTCCAAAAAAGGAGGAGGTTCTCAATTCGGCTGTATTTTTTTTTAATGTTTGTTACTTAATCACTTCGTGATTTATAAACCGATTTGAAAAAAACTTTTTTTATTTTAAAGTGTATACTTCCAGATTGGTCCTATAATTATTTCATCATCATCATCATCGTCATCGGTCTGTATCTACCCACTGTTAGGTTTGTTATTTCATTACTCCGTCACTTATAAACCGATTTGAAAAAAAACTTCTTTTATTTGAAGGAGTATACTTCCAGATTGGTTCCATTTTTTTTTCATCATCATCATCAGCCTGTATCTAAATACATAAATGTAGAGTAATGTTTGGAGTCGGTTTTTTTTTTGTTAAAATTATCAGTCCTGCTATTTCAGGGAGGGTAAAAGGTTTCGCCGTGGGCGTCCTAAGCTCGCGGACGTGCAAATCAAATATTTGTTTTTGTTCATATAACATAATTATATTTGACTAGCTCATAATAACATATTTATAAAATGATTCAAATCACTTATTCGGTTTTGTTTGTGTAGGACCGTATTAAACTGACTTTTAGCCTTTTATGGTGGTTGATTAAAATTTTGACTCATAAACTCCTAAAAACTGTCAATATTTTTAACCGACTTCAAAAAAGGAGACGTTCCTTATACTTAAGCACCATACTTCTTGCATATTTTCTTATGTATATTACGGCTTGCGCCCGCGAATTTTTATTATTATTATTATTATTTATTTAAAATTACAAGTGACATGACTCATTATGTTAGTAAGTAGACTATTCTAAGGTGTTAGTAAATACAATTGACATTAATTGGAGTGTGCAGCTTACAGCAGTGAAGCATATAAGGGCTGTCCACTCTGTCTGCAATCATTCTAAGAATGTTGTTGGGGCTGTCCCGGACCCTGCGCACCAGGGATGCACACCTTTTGCGCATTGTTGCAAAAAAGCAATCAACGCGTGCTTCGGCGAACATTCCTGATGCGCTACAGAAACGGGGCAGCCCCATCAACACCCGGAACGCGTCGTTGTATTGAATCCGAAGGGCCGAGTAAGCCCGTTGCTTATAATGCCTCCACAGGCTGCACGTGTATAGGGAAGTACAATATGCTCTAAATAATGTTAGTTTTACTTCCCTCGAACAACGCGCAAACCTGCGAGCAATCATATTCGCCCTGACCGACAGAGCCCTTCGTTCCCTTTCAATATCTATATTGTCCTTGAGGTCGGACGAAACTACGTGCCCAAGATATTTAAATGTCTCCACCCTTGACAATGGTGTCCCGTTCAATTTAATAGGGGGCACCTCCCTGACACGGCTCCGTCCGGCCTCAAAGACCATATACTGACTTTTATTGGCATTGTATTTTAGCCCATGTCCAGCCACATAAGTTTCACACACAGACAGTAATTTACGCAGTCCACAAACTGACGCACTCAGCAGCACCATGTCATCTGCGTAACTTAAGTTATTGACACAAACTTCATCTATATGACATCCGACATGCATGCTGCTGAGAGTCCCAATTAGCTCATTTATATATAGGTTAAAAAGACTAGGTGAACTTAACCCACCCTGCCTCACCCCGCACTCAAGTTTGTAAGGGTCTGATAACTTATCAGCCCATCTAACACAGTTAACCTGGCCCCCATACCAATATTTGAAAATGCGTATTAAAGGTACAGGTAGTTTAATGCTCTCTAACTTGTTCCAGAGTATGTTGTAGGATACCAGATCAAATGCCCTAGACAGGTCGAGAAAACAAGCGTAAACAGGTGTTTTCCGGCTAGTATAGTATTTAACAGTGTGCTTAAGACACAGTATTGCACTTTCAGTGGACAGACCGGACCGAAACCCGAACTGGTTTTCATGCAGTTTTAAATATACATTCAACTGTGTATTAAGCACACTGTCCAACACCTTAGCCAAAATTGTTGCCAAAGATATAGGTCTATAATTATCTTTGTCTGAAGCGTCACCCGTTTTGTTTTTAACTACTGGTATCACAATGGTTTTCATAAAATCTATCGGTAAGTATGAATGCCGTAAGCACATTGTATAAAACATTGCAAGCACCCTGTTCACGTGAGGGCCAGCATAGCGAAGATGTTCTACGCTAAGACCATCATGACCTGGGGACTTGCCTCCAGTCATAGATTTTATTGCTTTTGAAATATCTTTTGAAGTAATAATATCCCCTACTTCGTCACATCGGTATGTCGATTTTATGTTGTCCAAATCGACTCGTAGTCTTGTAATCTCTTTTAAATATTTCGTATAGTCAAAATGATCTACTGTTATTGGTGGCAGCTTTTCCAACTCTCGTGCAACAAAAACAGGTATCACATCAGGTTCTGTTGTTTTAAATAGGTGAATAATGTCCTGTAGATCACGCTGCTCCTTGCCTTCCCTCTTGCGTGATATTTTTCGCTTATCCATGGGTATGGCATCGAAAAATAACGATTTCGAAATTTGAATTTCTGCACTGGTAAATGATGAAGAACACAATCGCACCATTGTTTCTTCATCCATCACCGATATTTTGTTTTGTATATAACATAACAATTCGTCTATAACGATATTACACACGGAACACTTTACCGTATTCGGCATTACGACACAAAAATGATGTCGTACGTATCGATAAATTACAATCGTGCGTCACTGCTGGCCGAGCGCGTGACAGAGACTGAATTGGTATGAGTGTATTCCTTTATTATTACTTGGGATATAAGTGGTTCATCAACATCTTTGAACCAAAGCCAACCTCACCTTCACGTGGTGCACCCTGCTGACTGACAAACGAGGCTCTGCGGAAATAGAGGTACCAGAATCGATTTTATAGGTTGTTGTTCTAACCATCTACATCTATAGATCGCCTAAGGATGCCCCGCGTAGAGGCGAAACACGTGTCGCAAAGACGACCACGGCAGTCGGGGCGGCAGCAGTTGCACATTTCTTTTTTTTCAGATGTTGGAGGGTCACCGAGACGACCACAGCAGCTGGAGCAGAGACGACCAACGCAGCCTCGGCAGTCACATGCATCTACTAACGGTAGTGGGTGGATACCGGCCGGCAGTAATTTGCCTGAACTAATTGGTGGCGGAAGCACGCAAAGTAGTGTAGATCAAATTGCCAAAAGCAATGCCTAAACTATTCATCCGATTTTGATGAATACGGTGTCAATGGATTCGTTATAATGGTCCGGGTAATATAAGCTATATTTTAACTGACTTCAATAATAGGAGGATCGACTCTGGTCTGAAATCCCATCCTCAAAGGATACAGTTGTTGGCTTCCCACACCAAAAAGTACGGCAACTCATTTCTTTGCCCAACCATTATGTTGTAGAGTAAAAAATATATCTTTTAGTGTTATATCCATAGTAGGGTTACAATTTTTCATAAATTTTGTTATCATTGCATCATGCATCAATGTGATACTTCAGTATGAAGGGCCTCAAGTTATAATTTGAAAACATTTTTATTTTCAGTATTTTTTGTTTCGGATTTACCATTGACCCATTTCCCGTTATCTAATTGGGTTTGAAAAGGATTTCGTGTCTACCCAACGCCGATGCCTATTCAAAATAATTTCCATTGACCTACTTTTTAATTTGCTCCACATTTTAAATATATTTTAAAACTCGTCCTGACTCAACAAAATTATCTTCTACACGTATGTAGTTGCCAAATCACATTATTTAATTTACAGCAAACGTGAGAAAATTGTGAACTCTTTAAGAAACGAGGCGACGTTTCTTAAATAGTTCACAATTTTCTCACTCGCACTCAACCTTGCTGTATCATTTTTAGTTTGGAATCTCCGAAGCATTAAGTATTTTAACTATTTGTAGATTATGCTATTTCTCAACGAAGTTATAATCCCGTGTTTGAATTAAGACTTGACAATCTTCAACAGAGTTGTTATTTGGCTGCGGTATTCTATGTAAATGTGACATTTGTTAGATCGACATTAGATATGAACTGAATTTTGACTAAATATAATTACGAGAATCGCCTCCGGAGTTACTTCCCCAGCCGGGAAGTTTATAAATACGTTGTACGCCCCTTTCTCCCTACCTCTCTTTCGCACGAGCCTCTTTCGCTAGTCGGCAGGGTGCACCACGTGCAGGTGAGGTTGGCTTTGGCTCTGAAGACGGTGGTGAGCTATTGTCTTGATGGTATGCCGAGCCCGTACACGACTATATGAAGCACATTTCTAAAATAAAACTTATAGAGTGTTTGGTAATACCTGTGGTAATACTAACGACAAACATAATCTCTCGTAGCTCGCTTTCCACGAACCACCCGAACATAGTTCTCCTTTTCAAGTAACGTTAGGGAAATCTTGTCGGATTTAAATTCAACTTGTGCCGTTGAATAAAACATTTTACAATGTATGCAGTGCTTTTGTTTTTGGAGAATAAGTAAAATGCATGTCAATCCTTTCCGATTGATTCACAGCTTGGGATAACTATGGATGCGACTCCTTTAGCTATGAAGCTCCAGGAACCGCATTCATTGTTGTTTTTTTATATAAATGAGAGGGGGCAAACGAGTATGTGATCATGCAGAGATGCATCAAAGGGTCGCCGATCCGTTGCCAGCCTGTACTCCTTCCTTTCTTTCTGGTGACCTCACTCACTTGCAGGAACACAACAACCCGTTATTCTACAGCTAACACTCAGTTTGTATTTACACTCAGTTGATTTTAAACTCTACTGTTAACGCAGCATTTCTTCACGTCTAGTGACATCAGTCACCTGCGGAAACACTCATACTCAAGAGACCTTTCAGCAAGGCCTCGTTTGTTGATTTATCTTTTTTGGTACGCGAAGGGCTAATCTGAACACTCTCCGTGGTAGAATTTCTTTAGTACGAAGTGAGAAGCCACGTTGCTACGTGTAGAGAACGTGTCTAGTCTAACCGATCAGAGATCATTGCGGCACCGACAATTTGAATTGCTCTTCGTTGAATTTGCATAGCACACCACGTGCAGTGCAAACGATGTTAGCTTTGGCTCTGAAGGTTGTAAGGGAAGGTTGTAAGGGACTTACCCTTACAAATATAGTAGAAATATATAAATAAAAGTTATGAGTATACATTCTGCAATGGGAGTATCTGTACTAATGTCACAAAGCTTGTGTATTGTGTAAAGCTTTGCATGCACTCTTTTTACAAAATTGTCTTACGAAAATGCGAATAGAGACAGACAAAGTGAATATAAGAGACAGCCGCTATATTGTAGAAACCGGAAGTGAAAAACACCAGCTGCGAACGAATGCGACATATGCTCGTTTCACTAGGCTTTTGTGGACATTGCAGGGCTGCATTTTGGAAATGCGGTTTTATATTTTGTGGGAGGTTTAACGTGTCTATTAATTTTTCCAGCTAATTAATATATATGTGAAACTGGTATAATTCGACTGAGAAAACTGAAAAGCATTGCTAAAGAAACATGGGTTCATCATCATTAATTTATCAGCCTGTATCGACTCTCTAAATATAAGCCTTCCCCAATGCTTTCGCATATGGTATGCGATCCACTGCTGCACTGGACTGCATACACATAGGTGTATTACACTTTGCATAAACATCTTTGTTTCTGTAAAATTAATGATCACGAGCATTTGGATTGGTCGAGGTGTGGCACAGTCATACCACACAGTGGAGCAGCGCGCCCGCGGAGTTGCTCTAAAGTTTCAAAACCCTTTCTAGTCAAGGGACACCTCGAGCCCAGCGGTGGGTTGAGTATAGATGAATGTGTGAAATTGTATTAAGGACCCGGCTTCCATAAATGTTTGTACAAATAAAGGGACAATGTTTATCCCTAAAACTAATTATAAGGAATTAGGATGTGAATATTACATAAATAAATTTTAAGTTGATGTTTTATGTTTAACTCCGTAAATTAATTTCTGTTTTCGTGCTACTAAAGTTAAATACAATTCTAGCTCCTCCCAATATATAATACTAATGAGAAAGTTTGTGAGTATGGACGTATGGAGGTTTTGATGTTTGTACTTTTTAAATTAAATCAAATCAAATCAAAATATATTTATTCCTTGGACTTTCTATAGCACTTAGAAACGTCATACAAATTAAATCTATGAACATGTATCTAAATCATTACTACTCTAAATGCGCAGAGCTTAGATTCACTTTCATCACACTATCTTGAATGTGAAAGTGAATTTAATTTTAGTTTAGTATATTGATTCCTGAAGGGTTTATGAAATTCATATAAATTTACATACATATATGAATTTCATAGACCCTTACATACCGGAACCCCATGGGTATACATATTTTGGGATGTAAGTGGCTCACTACAATCTTTAGAGCCGAAGCCAACCTCACCTGCACGTGCACCGTGTTGACTAGCGAAAGCATAGCGTATTTTGTAAGCTGCCCGACTGGGGTACTGGTACCACCTCCAGAATACCGCAACCAATAACAATTCCCTTAAGTATTGTTGTGTTCCTGCGAGTGAGTGAGGTCACCAGAAAGGAAAGAATTGGCGGCGCGCAAGCGATATTTCATGTTGAGAGCTTTAATATGGTTTCGGAAACAGCTGCACATCAGGCAGGTCGTATACTTGTCTGGTACTCTGAGTAGTATAAAAAAAATCCCTAGCCACAAAACAAACTACTTACACATCGCGACTAAAGATTTTCAATATAAAAATATTCATAAACTTGAAATTATCTAAAGAATCGTTTAGACCGTATATTCAAGTGCAAGTCAACACGACTTCCAATGATTATTATACTCGTACCATAAATGATTAAAGCATGATCGTCAGTATATTATTATTTTATTATTTTATTTATTTCATACAATTATTAGCATAACAGTTTCCCAATTCGCTAAATAATGTCATAAATCATAATAGAAACAAAATAATCATATCAATATAACAAACAAAAAAATTGGATAGATATAAGTACAAAAAAAATATATTATTTGAATTGAAAAAACAAAATATATTATAACGACGAGCTCGGTGGTCGAATGGTTAGCACTTTAATGGTTATCGCCACTTTGACTCCGAGGTCGCGGGTTCGATTCCCGCACAAGACAAACATTTGTGTGCATGAACATGTCTGTTTATATTGGTCTGGGCGTTTTCTATGTATTATATGTATATATATACAAAAAAAATGTATTTACGTATTATACCAGTTATCTAATACCCATAGCATACAAGCTTTTCGCTTAATTTGGGTCTAGATGGCGCTGTGTAAATTGTCCAGGAATATTTATTTACCTATTTAATTACATTAAAAATATAAAAATAATTTGAAGAACTCATTGGTCGAATGGCCCTAATGCTAACGCGGTCTAACTTTATCGAGTTTTAACTGAATTCACTACGACATAGTTGGCGAGCGTCGCGTTTCCAACTTCATGCCATTCATCTTATAAACTGCTCAGCATAATTGTTGACTAATGATCTGCATTCAAAGTTCGTTTTTCGTCCCTTAGTTTTTCACAAACTTTAAGACCTCGTTGAATTATGAAACGGCTTTCCTGTTATTATTGTTTTGTTTTTGTAAGTTGCCGACTGTATTTATTTTTTGTTTTTTTTTTATACTACTTCGGGAGGCAGACAAGCATACGGCCCTGATGTGAAGCGGTTACAGTAGCCATATTAACGCTCGCAACATAAAATATCGCTCGCGCGCCGCCACCCCCGCTGCCACCGCAGCATCTCCTTCCTTTCTGGTGACCTCACTCACTCGCAGGAACACAACAGCCCGCAAGGGAACCGTTATTTGGCTGCGGTATTCTGTGAGGTGGAGGTACATAAAATTAGGAGGAGGAAGTATTTGTCTTTATATTATTCTTGGCAAACGATAACTTGTTTTTTTGTAACAGATTAAGCTAGTAATATTAACCACTAGTACAATTGCGTATATTGTTTAATCATAATATATTTAATTTTTAATTAACATTTCATTTATAATTATAAATGAAATACTAAATTAATTAGATAAATTAAATGGGTCACTCACGTCTTTTTGTCGGGAAAGCCGACTAGTTTCGATCTCAAAAGGAGACCTTCTTCAGGGCGAATGTCCAGACACGTCCACCCTTTGTCTCTTGCGCCGGACACTGCGCGCCAATGCGCGCGCCGCACGACTGGAAAGGGTGGTGGGGGGTTGGTGGGCGTCTCTCACATCCGATTCGATAAGGCTAAGGTGGTTGCAAAGGAAAAGTTCTTTGTTCCACGTAAAATCCGCGAAGCTATCGAAATTAGTCGACGTCCGAATTTCAACCGTGATACCGGATGGGTATTGCCAACGGCCTGGAAACCAGTGCTCCAGTGTGATTCTAAAGAGAGTCACGATACAGTCGCCAATGCTGATACTGTCAGTTTTTACTACCACATGGTAAGCGCACTAGATGATGACGCGCCTGGAGAGATAGAAGAATTGGATCCACCGGCTGCCACTACGTCATCGTCGAAGGCAGCGCTCCACCAATCAACGCACCAACCCCCCATCACCCTTTCCAGTCGTGCGACGCGCGCATTGGCGCGCAGTGTCCGGCGCGAGAGACAAAGGGTGGACGTGTCTGGACATTCGCCCTGAAGAAGGTCTCCTTTTGAGATCGAAACTAGTCGGCTTTCCCGACAAAAAGACGTGAGTGACCCGTTTAATTTATCTAATTAATTTAGTATAATGTCTCACGTGAGTTCTAATATAAATGAAATGTTAATTAAAATGGAAGTTGTTATCTTTTTATACATAGATAGAACATGCATGATTTCGGCATCAACCATTAATCATCACACGGAGTCTCCCCTCAATCGAAGGGCTTTAGAGTATACTCCGTTACGTTGCTCATCTGTGAGTTTGTGGACTTGCCTTAACGGCTGTTATCTAAAGACAAAATTTTGGATGGAAAAGACTTATTACAGTATATACCTACTCCATTATTGTGCACGCCTACATTTTCAAGGTAATTTACAGTTGCCAAACAATGTGACATTGGCCTAATATTTACAATCGTCGTCAACCCTTATTCAGCCCACCGCTGGGATACGGGTTTTCCCACAATCGAAGGGGTTTAGAGTATACTCCACCACGCTGCTCAACTGCGGGTTGGCGGAGTTCAGTGTTTTCAAGCCGCCCTAAGGCCACTGACTTGGCTTAACTACTGTCATTTAACGACAGCAGCCGCGACCAATTGCTTAATATGCCCTCCGAAGCACGGAGGATCTCGGGATAAATAAGCCCATCCTTGGACAGGCTACGGTCGACTTACGTGATCGATTAGGCTGTCACGCATCACGACGCCATCGAGCTCCTCCATATTTATCTTATCTTTATCGGCAAACGAAAGGAAATCCTATGAAAGGCATACCCGGACCTGGAGGACTACAGGCTCTATCCATTAAGCGGCATACTGAAGTACATGGAACATGTCTACAGACAGTCAGGGGAGAGTGACTAAAGGATTAGGGAGAACACAAAAGATCCACTGAGGGTCGACGTGTCACCGGTGCTGCACTGGACCCACTCTAAGATACGATAAGATAAGATATTTACAATTATGCCTATAAATCACAGACATTCAATTCATTGAATGTCTGTGCTATAAATGTGCTAATAAAGAATTCATTTCATTTCGTTTTATAATAATAAAGTTACGTGGTCATTTAGAGGAGAAAATAGAGTTTAAATTACCACTAGGTATTTGGTTTAGAAACTATCTGTTTCAATTTGCTCAGCTAACATGTGTTGAAATTAGTTAATTGAATGTGCTCGTAGAACTGGGGTTTAGTGGTTTGAATTTAGGATATATGTGGAAATATTATTCAGAGGCTAGCTTTCGCGCAGTTCTCAAAAATGGGACTGAAAAATCGAATATAGGTAAATTATTTACAGGCATGATCAAATACTGCGAAACTAGCACCAGCAATTAATAAAAGTTCTGAGTTTGAATTATGAGAACGAAAATTATAAAGTACTATTATTTTCTTAAAGGCAATTAATATAAATAAATATTCCTGGACAAATTAGACACCGCTATCTAGTCCTAAATAAAATGTACTATGAGTAAGTTGTTACTATGAGTATTAGATAACTAATATTATACTTATATACATTTTTTTTAAATACATACATATAAGACATAGAAAACACCCAGACCAAGACAAACAGACATGTTCATGCACACAAATGTTTGTCATGTGCGGGGATCGAACCCGCGACCCCGGAGTCAAAGTGGACTTGGTTAGCCTTCGACCACCGGGGTCGTCAAAATTTGAGCGAATACTCTTTAATTCACCAACAAAACATAAATAAATAAGCAAATATGTAAGGACTAAAATTATTATAGGCGGCCTTATCGCTAAAGCAATCTCTTGCATACAACCTTAATGCCATGAGACAAATAATAACACATAATATAATACGTGGCAAAACAATTCTTTGTTTTGCTGCCAACGCATCATCTCCTTCCGGAGATGGTGCGTTGGCAGCGGGGGTGGCAGCGCGCGAGCGATACTTTATGTTGCGAGCGTTCATATGGCTACGGTAACCGCTTCACATCAGGCGGGCCGTATGCTTGTCTGCCACCCGACGTAGTATATAAAAAAGGTAATCAATTCGAAAATTCGAACATACAAATTACATAGCTTACTATTGTACGAAAATAATTGATGCTACGCTGGTTTTATTTTTCGGTAATCCTGAATTTGACTCACAAATTTTAGTGATACGAGTATCATTATCATCACAAAATAAAACATACAATGGCATCAGTAATCTGTTTGACAGCCCGTTGCAGGGTTGGAAACGCATGCATATTTAAAAGGGCAATCAGCGAGCCATCGCACCATTTAAACATTACCGAGGTAGGTATATGAATGCCTATAATCCTCCATGGAATAATATACCTAATGGGCATCAATTATTATTAGTCCCATAGAATTTCCTCTGTTAGATTCCCCGGGTTTCGGTTTCGGGTTATGGCTCTCCTTTTTTTATCTTGCTATATTCTATCTTTCGAAATTCAAAGTTTACTTAACCATGCTGTTGTCTGATTGAAATTTAGTTTCGTTGCTGGTATATATCAAAATAAAACTAGTCCCAAACTAAGCGAGGCTTGTACTACGGGCACTAGACAACTGATATTAGAATTAAATACGTTTTTTTTTGTAAATAATAATATAGTGCTAACTATTCGTCCACCGAGCTCGTCTTGTGCAAAATATGCGTGAAAATTCTCACGGGATACAAGAATGGGAGTGTATGAAGAGCGACAACGTGATATTTTGGATCTGTGTGTAGAATTTAATTTTAGAACTTAAAAGGTTGAAATCAATATACCAAAATATTGAATTTTATTGTGAGTAAGACATTGTGTATCCACAAGTATGTTTATTACCTTCGTGATGATAAATATTTTCAAGTAGCTTTAATATGTAAATAAATTATCATATAAACTGTATAAAATTAGTAAATGTATTAAAAAATAACTATGAATTTTGGTAATAAATCAACATTTTAAAAATTCAACCTCGTGGTCCAGTTAGGATTTTTTAGAAGCCGCAATTAAGACAACGAATAATTAGGCAACTCTGCTTCTATGTAGACTGGGTCGCAGTTGGTTCCACAAAGTAGAAAGATAGATATTTCCGTACAATGTAGATACTCGCTAGTTTCAGACCTTAAGGTTGGCACACAGATTGAAATTCACGTAGAGAGCGATAAAGCAGCAATGCTCGACGTTTCTTTAAGGGATTGATCCGGAACGACGAAATTCGATGAAGATGTCGACATATCAGTCCAAATCAGCAAGCTGAAGTGGAATATCGGCCGTGGCAGTGTTGGAAAATGAGGTAGGGATTGCATTTCATAGAAAATGCACAGATACTCTCGTTAAATTTAAAACATTTATCCCTTTACTGCGTCTAGAGACAGAAATACCAATTTTCTGATAAAGAAATACAAAAGGAGTTTTTTTCATTTTTCTTATAAGCTGTTGATAAGACGCCATGAAGTAGCTTGCTCCAGTAAAGTGGACCTTTTGTTATGAAATGCTCTACAGAAATGAAGATTATGCTAACTGCAAAGACATCGAGTCGAGTGTTTCGGTCCGATACACACTAGCTGATCAGGATAAGATACTTATATTTATTTATAATATATTTTGAAACAATGGTACAGAAATTTTATAGTTTCTGTATGCCAAAATATCCTATGTCTACCTTAAAGACTTTTAAAGAAATTATTTCAAGGACCAGGGGAGTGTCGCCAATATTTATATTATTTTTTTATTGCATAACAACAAATACATAAAATTAGTGACCAGACTAGTATACAAAGGCGAGATTATCTCTTCAAGAGATTTCTTACAGCCAACCCTTTAGTTTAGTTAGTTAGTTTAGTAGTTTAGTGTATACTAGCGACCCGCCCCGGCTTCGCACGGGTGCAATGCTGATACTAAATGTACTACAGAAGGTCTTTGCGCTTTGTCCTATCCAGTCCTTCCCCAGTTATAGGCACACGCCGCCGCCGCCGGCTCCGCGGCCGGTACCGCCACAGCCGTTATGTCCCTGCATTTTAAATGTGTAATATCTTCTAAACTATTCATTTAAATTACATGCTGTGAAGGGCCATATTGATCTATATTAAATGCGCAATGTATTTAAGGTACTTAATTGGATAAGGATTAATTCTGTATTGTTTAAAATCGCTTCGTAAATAAGGCATTATTTCTTGTAAAAAGCAAAGGATAAAATAACGGTTATTGTGTGTTACCACTAAGAGATAGACATATACCATCGCGAACTTTTTTGTAGACCATTTTAAGGTGACCAATACTGTACTACATTATTTTGATCTATCTCGTTGGGTTCAGCCAGCGTTTGCAATGAAAGAGCAAAAAAATGTGTTTATTTACGACATCACATTAGAAACCTCTAAATTATCAGTGTTTTTCTACTATGTTATGCATATATTATACATATAAACTTTCCAGTTGAATCACTCTATCTATTTAAAAAAACGGCATCATAATCCGTTGCGTAGTTTCAAAGATTTAAGCATACAAAGGGACATAGGGACAGAGAAAGCGACTTTGTTTTATACTATGTAGTGATGCACAGTAGTGCATAAACAAATTTTACATGGCTGGGTCTACAATAAATAATAATGTTATCTCAAAAATACTTTAAGAAAATGGGTAAAGATTAGTATTTTACTTGTATTGTTAAAAAAATACTAAAATGTTATGGGAGTCAAGCAAGCTTGCTTATACGCTTATACGCTTGCTTGACAAAGCAAGCGTATAAGCTTGCTTGACTCCCATGCTTGACTCCCAAGCAAGATTGCTTATACGCTTATACGCTTGCTTGACAAAGCAAGCGTATAAGCTTGCTTGACTCCCATAACATTTTAGTATCTTTTTAACAATACAAGTAAAATACTAATCTTTACCCATTTTCTTAAAGTATTTTTGAGATAACATTATTATTTATTGTAGACTTTTACTATTTTATAACCAAGCATTAATCCAGATTATACTCTGTGCGCAAAAAGCAATGAATCTTATACTTTAATTTAACTGCACGAAGTGTGTACTACGCCTTATAAACTTTAAGAGAAGGGACTTTAAAAACGTCTGCCAATTTCTAATAAAGTTCCTGCGGTTCTTTGCCCGTAGATTATTTGAATTTAATGCTTGGTTGAATTTAATATTTTTCCTTTCCGCGGATTAAGCCCCGCAATTTGATGAGAAAAAGGTTGAAATTAATTATATTTTTATTGAAATGTTATTGCTTTCACTACGAAATTATTTATTTTAATAAACGGCTTCAAATTTATAACTAACAGAGATCAAGCGTCTTGTATTTGTCGTTGGCAAATCGTATAATTCATCTGATTACAAACGGTATGGTCACTTTCCTCCCCACGTCTGGTGACCTCATTCATTCGCAGCAACACAACAATCTTTACAAGTATTGATATTTGGCTTCGATCTTTTGTGAGGTGGAGGTACTTCCCTAGTCGAGCGCAATATGCCCTCTCTTTTGGCCAGAGCCTCTCTTGTTTATTAGCAGGGTGTGATATTGGCTTTGGCTCCATGTATGGTCATGAGCAATTTACACCCCAAGATTCCTATATATAAAGATTCCTTGCCTGTTCTACAAACTGCTTATTCAGTGAGCCTTTGGCCATTAATTTGCTCCATGATAGAAGATAATTCACGTCCAGTGAACCCGTCCATCTCGGATATTAATGTTTAAGATGGAGTTTTAAAACGGTTTTTCTTTTAAAAACTTTTTCCAACTTTTGAACGAAGCGTTAATAATAAGTTATAAAAAACAAAGTAGATTGTTTGCTTTGGAGTATCTTAGTATGTTTTTTTTTTGTATCGAAGTATTTCGTTAACAGTATCTATAGAATCGAGGCCATTGTTTTAACCAATTCATTAAATTCGAGAAAACTGTTTCAAATCGAGATGGATTTACCCAAATTATTGGATTAAATAAACAATATAATTAGTTCAGTCCGAATCGGAATGGTCTTTCATAATATATAATCAAATACAATGTAATATGTACATTTTCTGGAAAACGAAGGAAAAAGTTGAGCATGTTTTTAGAAAATCGGCGCAATTTCAGATACGGACTCGTAAGAAGGTCGAAGTAGCAGAGGGCAGGCATAATAGCTTTCAGAACTGATGGCTGTTGAAACTGAAAAGTTCTGGCATGCGTCAATGAACTGAAAAATGCCGCGTGGGAATATATTGGTAGTAGAACTAGAGTTACCATTATAGCTTTGAAAGTCAGTATTTAAGCAGGTCGAAGTAGCAGAGCGCAGACAACACAGTTTTCAGAACTATGTTGCCTGCGCTCTGCTACTTCGACCTGTTGCTTATGACGTTGGCTGTTGAAACTGAAAAGTTCTGGAATGACGACCTGAACTGAAATTATCAAGAAATAACCCATGCTGCCCATGCTTAATGCTCTGTTTTGCAAAAAGTTTATTGTAAAAATATCTTTAACAAGACGCGAAGAATGGTCTACTTTGTCGATCATTGCACAAAGCGACGGAATTAACTTCATAAACTGTTATTAAAAATCATGGGCTATCGTCAACGCCCCTGCGCGACTTAGGGATTCGAATGGAGATTACTCAGCAATCCGCGAACATTGTCTCATAATAGGGTGGATATTACTGACTGTGTTTATTTCAAAAGAGATTTGATTTTTTTTGGGGTGTAAGTGGTTCATCACTGGGGACTGGGGAAGGTACCTCCACCTCACAGAATACCGCAGCCAAATAACAATTCCCTTGAGGGTTGTTGTGTTCCTGCGAGTGAGTGAGGTCACTAGAAAGATAGGAGGTGCTACGTTGGCAGCAGGGGAAGCGGCGCGTGAGCAATATTTTATGTTGTGAGCGTTAATATGGCCACGGTAACCGCTTCACATCAAGCGGGCCGTATGCTTGTCTACCGCTCGACGTAGTATAAAAAAAAAAACTTAAATATTTGACCGTATCTATTAGACTCGGCACACCCTTCATTGCTGAGCTGAGCGACAGCTCCCGTCTCTCAGCTGGCTAATGAGGAGTGCTTCAATAGAATCAAAGTCCTTACTTAGCGTAACCTCTTTTGAATACAAAAGAGGTTAAGAACTACGCACATTCAGTAGTAAGCGAAATAGTAAAATTTAATGTAAAAAATGGGGACTATGTTATGGACACGGCCGTGTGTTGTACGTAACGTGAATACGTTATGTGTACTAAAATTATCTCTAAATGGCAGCACTTTCCCCTCCCCCGCACGCGATGTTCTTACTTAGCGTAATAAATTCTTTGATACTTCATTTATCCAGTGGTTTAATTGCATTTTGTATGGGGATGATTGATACGTAGTTGCAATACCAAACTCTATCCCCCGATTCTGTTATCATTCGTTTTTTAAATTACCTCCCTGTGGAAGCAATTTTAAGTAAGTAAGTAAGTAAGTAATTCTTTATTTGCACTTAAATAGGGTAGATACATTGCATATTGATGTTCGTGCTGTTATAATGTGGCTTAACCTATCCAGCCATATTCAATGGCATGCAAACATTAATGTTCTGATTCTAAGTTACAAATGAATGACAAAAAAATCTAAATACAATTAAATATAGCATAAATCTTACATTTTCGACATACCGATAAATTGAATTAAATTATTTACCATATTTATGGAAATGTCACAATTGTAATAAATAATAATAATTGGTCATTAACATATAATTACAAACTAACAATAAATATAAACATATCTATATAATAGGCTACATTATATAAACTAAATTAAGTAAAAATAAACTAATCTTAAAATACAAACTTAATTAACTAAAAATAAACTAATCTTAAAATAAATATTATTATGTAAATAAAAAGAAAGAAAAAATAAATAAATAATAAATATAACAATAAATTAAATGTCAATTGAAACATAAAATGTGAAATTAGTCCATGCATCGTATCAGTATTTATGTTTGAAAAAGTCACTTATAGAATAAAACAGTCTGTCATGAAGCCATCTACGAAGTGAGCTTTTGAACCTATTAAATGGCAGTATTTTAATATGTTCTGGTATTTTGTTGTATATTTTATTGCACATTACGAAGCAGTTATTTTTATAGCGTTCACTTCTTGGAACGGTGTTATATATTAGTTTTTGAGGGTAGCTGTTACTTCTTTGCACTACATCTCTGGCCAGTATAAATAAGTGAATATTTCTTTTGACAAACTTTGCCACCTCAAAGATATATAATATAAGCAAGGTAGAGGTAGTACGTTAAATGATTTAAAATAGGGTTTGCAAGATACATCTGGTGCTATATTACTTATTGCACGAATACATCACTTCTGAGCTCTGAAGAGCGCTGAGATGTCTGTGCCATTTCCCCAAATTTTAAATACTAAATAAATATTCACGTCAAAAAAAACTTATGTACGCTATATTATATGGGGGCCGTTCATTCGGTTATGACGGTTTGTCTAAAAATCGGTAATTGGTAGCTTTGCAAATATTTGAATTGATTTGGAATCTAACAAAAATCTGAGTTCTCTTTTATGCTTTGGAAAGGGTCAATTAAGAATCTCACAATATAATTTAACAATAAAACGTTGAAAATCTGAATGATTAACGCCCCTGGAACAAAAGAAGTATTTCAACAAAAGAAGATAAACCTCAGAGGAGTAATTCTTATTTTTACAAACAACAAACTTCGCTGAGAAATTGCTACCGAAGAAAAATGAGGCTTTCGTCATTAGCTTTGTAAATTCATTATTGTGAACTCCATTATTCCGTACTACTCCTTTATTTCTTGGCTGACTTTTAGTACAATAAACTAAATATTAGATGACTTTCGTATTTCGTCACGAAATAAAATTGTGACCGACGATTTTTGAACGGAACAAACTTAATTATTTAATTTAGGAACCACCTTTCTCAGTAAAACATTTTAGAAATTCATTTCAGTAATTTGAGGTTGCTACTCATTTGGCAAACGTCATGAAAAAAGTAACTAGATTTTCAACTCTGATCTTCAAATAGATCTGATAGATCTTCAAAGTAAAATGAAAGTAATGCATAAAAGATTTATTAATAACAGTTTTTAAATTCTTTTAATTAAAGGTTTGTTGTTGTTGGGGTGTAAGTAACTCACCACGATCTCTAGAGCCAAAGTAACCAGCACGTAGTACCTTGCCGCCTATTGAAAGAGGCTCTGGTAAATAATGGTATAACGTGGATTTGACGTTATTATTACATGTGTGGTAATTTTGGAGAACTGTATCGCACAGAGTTATTTTTGACGATTAAATCAACATGAGTTATATTGCCCGTACAGTTTACTTTAAATACTGGAAACCTATTTCATATCAAAACATATAACAACGTTCAAATATCATCTCTCTGCAATATAGAAAATAAAAATAATAGGTTTATTTTTATTTTACATATTTCAGAGAGAGTTTTGAGGTTAAAATTATTTCAAAATCAAAACTATGTTTATATTTATTTGAAATAATTTCAAACTCAATCTAATTCATCGAAATTTCGATTCCTCGTTTTATATATGGAAAGAAACCAAGCACTGTACCATTGTATAATGGAAGCAAGTAAAACGGAATACGCAGTAGGCAGGCACACGAATTTATACCTCGTGGGATTCATTTTGCGATTTGCTCTTTTGAAATTACGCTGTTACTTTTTGTCTTTGAAATAAATTCGTCTTACTTTTTTCGACATTGAAAGTTGTGGCGTGTATGTATAGTAATGCTGGATTTTTGACGTGAAATGTCTTTAAAATCACTCGTATACATACGGATACCAGACGCCGAAGCTGAAGCCGATTACCACCAAATAATTTGATTCGAAAAATAAGTCTTACGTTTAAGTTATTGCCAAACACCTTCAGTTTAGTCGGTAGAGCTCCATCGTTTCCAACAGTTAAGCTAAATACAAGTAGCATATATCTCAGTAAAAGCTTGATTTTCGCAATCAAAAATCCAATGGCAATCGGCTTCAGCTTCGGCGGTAGGGCCCCAGGCGCAGAAGCTGAAGCCGATTACCATTGAATGTTTTGATTCCAAAGATAGATTTTACGTTTTAGTTATTGATAAACATTTTCAGTTCAGTTGGTAGAGCTCCTACCAACTTCTACTTCTGTTTCTACCAGCTAAGCTTAACTATATATTATAAATCTAAGCTGAAATTTGATTTTTACAACCAAAAAATTAGATGGTAATCGGTTTCAGCTTAGCTGGCAAGGCCCCATTGGCCCTACCGCCGAAGCTGAAGCCGATTACCATCGGAATTTTTGATTGTGAAAATAGTTCTTAGGTTTAAGTTAATGACAAACTTCTTCAGCTTAGTCTGTAGAGCTCTCAGGTTTCTACCAGCAAAGATAAACCCAATTATCGCTAATCTAAGCTAACCGTGTTGGACACAACACGCACTCATACAGATTGATACGTACAGAACACATTGTTTATGTACGTATATAGGTCGCCGACCCATTGCTAGCCTATACTTCTTCCATTCTTGCTGGTGACCTCATTCACTCGCAGGAATACAACAACCCTCAAGGGAATTGTTATTTGCCAGGGGTATTCTGTGAGGTGGAGGTACTTCCCCAGTCGGGTAGCTTATTATACGCTATGCCCTACCTCACTTTTCGCCAAAGCCTCGTTTGTCAGTCAGCAGGGTGGACCACGTGCATGTGATGTTGGCTTTGGTTCAAAGATGTTGATGAACCACTTACACCACAAATTGAGGCGTCTTATTCACCTATAATAAAGAAATCTAGTCTCTATATCATCAAGGAAGAGAGTGTCTACAATTTCCTCGCGCACGATATAATTCAATTGAGGACGCGAAGTTAATTTTCCGCAGGAATATTCGATGTCACTGCTAACTGTTAAACTTCCTACGAGCATGTTTCCAGAATATGATTTATTATTGAAACTTTTTAAACGTTCAATTTAAATTTACCTAGTTGATTCTTGTGGCTAATAACAATTTTAATTATAAGAAATGAATTTTAGACTTGGCTATGAATTTTGTCTATGGTTTTAATTTTTATTTCTTTACAAATAAGAAAATAAAATAAAATTTATCCACCTCTAATGTTCTAAATATAATTTATTTTATTTGTGTCATTTAACAAAATCTTTAATTGTTTAATAGAACATATTTATGAAATCAAGTTTGGAAATTGGAATCGGGCCCCAAAGGCAGGCACCATTTATCTATATACATATATACTGCTTTCCATCAGGCGGACCGTATGCTGGTTTGTCATGTTAGTGGTATAAAAAAATATATGTTGCACATCTAATTTAGAACACTTTATAAACGTTTGTAACTTATATTAAAAAGGAAGTATTCTCTCAAACGTTGCCAAAACAGCATCTTGACAGCTCTATAACCTTAACATATCTTAAAATATCCTAAAATTACGTTCAAATGTAAACACGGCAACATAAAACTCCGGCAAACTACGTCTTTTTCTTAAACGTGCCTTAATTCATATTTTTTTTAATACAAATGGTACATATGTTATCTAAAATGCTTACCTTATACATGTATTTTGATCGATGCCATCCTCCGATGAGCTGTCAAAGAACATAGCTAGCAAAGTACATAAGAAAACAAACCTACTCAAACGCACAAACACGACTATTAGTGTCTCAGTAGTGGATACTAAAAGAGTACTAGGATTCTATTACTAGTAATGATGGTTGTAGGTTAGTAGGTGTCTTCAAAGAACTACGGAATGTAAAGTCATGCCAAGGTTGTGGTGTGTTTCAAGGTAATGATTAAGTTTCAGATGATGGCAAAAAAGTATTCTGTTTTTGACACCGAGGGCAGTGGCATTTACAACATGGGATCAACCAATAATGTTGTTGTTGCAGCACCCCTTTAAGCTGATGCGATACAACGCTCTGTGCGTTTCTAAAAGCAATACAAAACAGAATAAATAATAACATGATTGTATCGTCAATGGTTTCAACTAATTCTCAGGGCGCATATAAAGAGGTTATCACATTGTGTGTTTACACATTTGGTCGTTTATACACATTAAGGTCCGTTTATATATATATAAACATCGAGCGTGCTAAACACGTACCGTGTCAGATAAAATAATATTCTTCTATACACATTGTGTATGAACGTATTCACATCTACCGTGTTACGGGCCGTGCCCGGCTAATATTCGCGGAAAGACATAGTATATATTACTGTTTATTATTTTGTCAGCGCGGTCCATGTCTGTATGTGTCTGCTAGTGTTTGCGGTGCAGTATGAATAGAGCATCGGAACCCTGTAGATATTTTTAAGTTTGTGTATAAACGGCGTCTGTCGGTGTCAGACATGGCACGAGTCAGACCAGACACGCTTTATGTCTGTAGATATAAACGGACCTTTATACGTGCGAATAAAATGTATGAACGTACAACGTATCTCTACAAATGCGCTCGGAGAGTTTGATGAAACCATCAATGATACAGCCATGTATGCCATATATCTGAAACAGTATGAAAAAGATAAATATAAAACTACAAATACACTTAGTTGCAAAAAAGATTGATTAGGTATTTATTTTATTCCGGTTCATTCCACCTCATTCGAATCAACCTTACAAAATGAACGTGAGGTGGACTGAAGTGTATTAAAATTTTAAACGTATTAAAATATAAAAATGCAATCAAGTGTCATGTACTACTCTTTACTTCATAACTACTTAGATGTAAATACGTGGGAGTGATCACTAAGTAAATGACTTTATAATGTCTTGTATTTAGGTATGACTTGAAAGTTTTAATGGTGTTTTGAGGATCTACTAAGTACTCGTACATGCTTAGTTCGGAGTTTGAGCTTACTTTCGGACTGCGCTGTGAGACCTGGGAAATATAGTAACTTGTTAGTAATGTTGGGTCTACAGAGGTATAAAAATGTACGAGATATTTTTGGAAAGAAGTACCAATCTCAGGTTATTACTACGATAGTTTCTTGAGTTAGATGTATTTGTTTCAGAGATACTTAATAATATTAAAAAAATTATAACATAAAATAAAATGAATGTAGAGAATTTTATATATTAAGAATAAATACAACACAATATCTACAAATTATCTGCGTCAACACGTATACATCCTACTGCTGGGAGTCTCCTCTCAATCGATGGGGTTTAAAGCATATTCCACCGTGCTGCTCATTAGGGCTACATTTAAACCAGACAAGAAGATAATGTTTTTAAGTTGTCAGGAACGTGGAATCCAGTATTTGAACTGTGTAAACGTAGTGCGCGGACCCCTACAAATCCCAACCAGACACCGTGATGGTAGTGTGTAAAATGTCTAACAAAAACGAAGAAGAAAGAGGGTAGACAGATATGTTTGTCCTTAACAGATTATCACCTACCCGCTGTCTTCAGTTCTCCCAACACCATGGCGGCGTCTCGTCGCCAAAATATCGGAAAATATAAAAATTGATCACTGTAAATCCCTACTTACAATCCATACTTCCATACTAATATTATAAATGTGAAAGTGTGTTTGTTTGTTTGTTTATCCTTCTATCACATCGAAAGTAACAAAAGGTGATGAAAAACATGATTTTTTTTTTTTGGAAATAGTTTAAGATCTGGAGAGTGACATAGGCTACTCTTTATCCCGGAAAAACATGTTATTCCCACGGGAAAAAATAAAGTTTATTATCATTTGTCCTTCTTTCACGTCAAAAGGAACCTAAGTACGGAAATGATTTTTAACGGGTATAGTTTACGGTCTGGAGAGTGACATAGGCTACTTTTTATGCAGGAAAAATATTTTATTCCCACGGGAAAAAATAAAGTTTACAATCATTTGTCCTTTTCTCACGTCGAATGGAACCTAATTACTAACATGTTTTTTTTAAACAACCAAGCAAACAAATGTTTTTTAGAGCCAAAGCCAGGTTCAGTTGCACGTGGTGCACCCTCCCGTGTAGGGAAATAGGCGAAAGAGTGGTAGGGTACAGCGTATTTGTAAACTGGCCGACTGGGAAAGTACCTCCACCTCACCGAATAAAGCAGCGAGCAAGAAAAAAATATATACAAATCAATGGCAGCTCCCCTGGACAACGCGGGCGAAACCGCGGGTAACAGCTAGTAGTGATATAAACAATCGTGAAAATTTAAAATTATACCTATATCAGGAATCTATACTCGTGCTCATAAGGTATGAGGACGTGAGAGTTATAACCAATGTGTTAGAGCCATATCATCGCTGGGTTACGTTTCCTTCTATAATCTCAAATGGGTCGTCTGTCAGAATTCTCAAGCCGACATCAACACAATCCTCGATCTATCCTCGATCTACCACACATTTTTTGGACTAAAATCCATTTTTATATACTACGTCGCGTGACAGACAAGCATATGGCCCGCCTGATGTGAAGCGATTGCCGTAGCTATATTAACGCTCCAACATAAAATAGCGCCCACGCGCCGCCGCCCCGACTGCCAACGTATCTCCTTCCTTTCTGGTGACCTCACTCACTCACTCGCAGGAACACAACAACCCTCTAGGGAATTGTTATTTGGCTGCGGTATTCTGTGTGGTGGAGGTAAATTCTCTAGTCGTACCCGACTTACTTACAATTACGCTCCCTACCTCTCTTTTCGCCAGAGCTTCATTTGTCAGTTAGCACGGTGTACCGCGTACAGGTGAGGTTGGCTTTGGTTCAAAGATGTTGATGAACCACTTACACCCCAAGTTCCTGGTGTTTCCGTACAAATACGACTTGGGAGTCTTCAAGAATAGAGCCTATATTTTGGTGTTACTGATGTTTATGGGCCACGGTCATTGCTTACCATCAGGTAAATCACATGCTCGTTTGTCCCCTCTTTTATATTAAAAAGAAAAAAACAACAGCCGGTAAGCCTATAACCTATCCGAAGACATGACATGATTGACATTGTTTGATTTAGTTGACATATTGGGTGGTTGATATTAAGGGCATGTTACTTGTATATACTAGTGTATAATATTTTGGTAACACGTAACACACCTTTAGTACACGCACGTAGCGAATTACAGTTCTAGTTTAAAAGAGCCGCGTAGTCCTAATATCGTAGGAATGCCGGACCATATTATACCGAAAGTGTAATGCTCTATACGTAAGGTTGATCGGTTATACATGTTTATGAAATCATAAATACCAAGAACAAAAAATAAAATGGAAGCAAATGCTTGCTTCTGTATTTATTATTTTGCCTAAATAACAAAAAAAAAAAAAAAAAATACAGCAAAAAAACAAATACATTAATCGGTTATTTTGCATTTTCCCGTATCTTATTTATGATTAGCAATAAAAGTACCGCATATATTTTTATATTCTGAATATAATATACGAATATATCGTTATTTTTTATTATTCAGAGTAAAAGCCAAAAATTCTATAAAATTTATTAGAAACATCAGTCAGTGGGCGAGGTATCACGGGCAGGCGGGCGTAATCGCTTCGACCGGTGAAATATTATACCTACACAATAAAATAAGAAATATTGACGAATATTACGTGCAATCAATCATAGTGCAGGAGCGTGAGGACAATAGTGTTCGCTGAATCTCATCTTTAACCATGAGTTATGCCTGTGTATTAGTAAATATACTTACTGGGTATGGCTTTACTGCATTATACATAATTGGAAAAATTCCTCACCATCATGCTACTTAGTCGTCAAGTTGATTTTTTTATTTAAAATATCTCAATGTCATATTATAAATTTCTAGATAAAGGTCGAAATCAATTATTGAAACAATTAAATACTTTGGCAACAAATATTATATTAGGCAACTGATTTTTTGACGCACTTTATCAATTTTACTTTTGTGCCTAAAATTTATCGGTTTAGTGACACTTATACAGCTGGTTAGTAGGCTACCTAATACAATATAATTTGCCAATGTATCGGATATAATAATATAAGTTTAGAGAGATTGTAGGTGGGTGATTGATATCGGTTTCATAAAATAATCACGATTATTGTATCTACCTTAGAAATAAGCTCATATTAATTATTAGTAAATAAATTATCAGCCATTGGTAGAACATTACTCAGCTGGATGGCATAGTCGTGTCGGTCGGTGAAATATTACCCTCTAGAATGAAAATAAGAAATACAGAATATATGTGTAATCGATGATAGTACAGGAGATAGTGTTTCGATATTATTTAGGTCTGTTTGAACATGCAAGAAACTTAAATTAAGTAGATATATTACTTTTCTGTAAATTATAGTCAGTAGTTTCAGTTAAGTAAGATAATTTCTACATTAATGCCATTGATCGGATCACTTAATTTTTATCTAAAATAAAGAACCTTAGTGTTACCTCACGTTTTGGTAATTAGTTATTTTGCATTTATTTAAAAGAAGAAATTACTTACGTATCAGCACACAACCTAAACTGATGGTATGGCTTGATTTGGCATGTGAGTAGCGCTCTAACTTGAGGTAGTAGGGCCCCTAGCGCCCCAGTTTAGAAAGCTTAAGTTGAAGCTGAAGCTGATTCAGATCGATTTTATTAATACTAAAAATCGGACTTATGTTTAAGTTAGTGACGAACATTATTAGCTTAGTCTAACACCAGTCACACAGTCCACAGTCAACACAGTACAGTCTAACCGCTAAGTCTAATACAATTACCATCTAAATTAAAGTTGAATTTTTATTTATTTTGTGGATACTATGTAAACAAAACATCTTTTTAACAAAGTGGTCTATGATCTTGAAATTAAAATAATATTGATCTGAACAGTTACTAAAATAAAGTAAAAAAGTTCAGATGCATATAAATTCGCGGTGCTATCTCGCGATTCTATTGTGTATAGTTTATATTGCCTTTGTCAGCTATCCGAGAGATAAAATTAAGGTTATGTCGTTTCTGAAGAATTCCTATTACATGCAGACAAGACTTTTGTTTGATGGCTCAAATGAATTAATGAAATATTTATTAACACTTATAGAAACATACAACATATTTAAACTAGTATCTCTGAATAAGTTTTTTATTCTTAAAATATATAAGACGTAGAATAATTAAAAGAGATAAAATCTGAGGTTGATTGTATTATGTATGTAAATATTTAAAAAAAAACCCACATTGGCAAGTTTATTTCAAGCATTTCTTCTTCGCCAATGGTCAGTTCCGAAATTAAGATAAAAATAATATAATTTACAAGGATCTTATTGATAAAAAAAAAGATTTTTTTTATTAAAATAACTTTAACGTTTAAATCTGACAATATAAATCACAACAAATATTCATCTTGGCTCCCAGTCTATCACGATATGAAAAGGACGCCACATACGCGTTGTATTTCAAATCAATAGAACCCATCCAGGGAGTTCATTAATCATCCGATTGTAAGCAATGTCCGATATATGCTTCAGCGCGGTTCAAACCCACTTAACTTTTCACCATAATTAACAACTGTCCCGGGCAATATGCCCGTAGGGTGACTTTGATTGTTCTTTTGTAATCAGAATATACTCGTACCTATCAAGTCAGTTCAATTCATGGTAGGTATATTGGATCATTCTTTTTGTTTGGAAATTACAAAATACTTTTCTACTTAAATATTAACTAAAAAAAAATGTGTCATATCTACATTTTATACTTCTGCTTTTTCACGATTTTAAAATTTTTGACTACCTTAATACGTCCCTATGGAAAAAAGTCATGACCTTATTTATTGATATTCAAATTAGTTCCATGTCTCTTGCAGTATAGATATAGACTTTCATACAAACTTACGATAGCTTTTAGACCTCCTTTGTCCTGTCGCAAAATCCTTTCTTAGCTGTCATCGCCTGCATTTATAGGTAGGTATATGAAGTTGATATTTAGCCGGCAGATGGGATACATCCAGTAGATTTCGATAGTTCGTGTTTAATCAGTGAGTGAGTGAGTGACCTTTTACTTCTATATATTATTTTATTAGAACGTAACATTTAAACCCAAATCATTTTGCATTTTGTGCTTTATAACTAGGTACGAAAGAATTTAGAAAAAACATTAAATTCGAGGATGCAGTTTCGGGTTGCAAATCTATCCATCTATCACATTTAATAATTATATAATTTATACCACCACAGAGAAATGAAGGAACAAAGAAATTGTTATATTGGGTGAGTACTCATCGCAACGCATCGCGCGTGGCAGAATCACAGACATTCAATTATAGTAAGGGCAGAAGGGAAAATGCCGCCATTTTGAGGTCGTTTCACTGCATAACACACATAATACTCGTCGTACACGTAAAACACACGGCCGTGTTTGAGACTACACTACATTTTTTTTCGTGGCGTCGCCGTCGTTGTATTTTCAACGTTCATTTTCCAGTTCCTAAATATTCAATTTTACCTTTTAAAATAATACCACATTCATAACTGTGCACTAATATTATTTCTTAGTTCGAATAATTTACTGAGAAACAATACATTTCAATAAATTACCACTCAGTTATTCATTGTTATCGTGGTTTTGCAAGATTTTTCTTATGTCATAGACTATGTAGTCAAACGATGGCTGAAGATGCTTTCAGTCGTTGGTCGCCACACAGTAGAATTCGTACTGAAGTATTAACGCAGGGTTACCTGTGTCAAAATTTATATATCCTTGCGAAACATTGAACAACCGAAATTATGTCTATGAGAGATTATTTCTATGAGATGAAGGGTTATGCTACTAGTGTTTAACGGCAAAACATATTAACAAGACCCCTCAAATACAGTTTTGTAAAATTGAGCTTCTAATAATGCGTTATTAATATCTTCAATTTTGTTTTGCAGATAGTCATCACCATTATTATAAGCATGTATCTACCCACTGCTGAAAATACATAGATATCTGTATATCTGCAGACGGAATAAAGCGAAATATATACTGGAAAAATAAAACCTTAGTTGGAGAAGAGACATTCTCAATGTACCAGATGTTCATAATATTTATTGCTGAACAAAAGAATCTTTATTATCGAGTCAGAATACAATCCTTTGCATAAAGGATAAAGGCAAACGGATTTATTTTCATGCGGCTTTACGAACAAATTATTTGGTGTCAATAAAAAGTTTTTATTTTATTGCTCGTTTGAACAATCCATAGAGATAAAGGAATTGTGGACTGAGGATAAAATTACTGAGTATTTTGTGTACCATAGCACACTAATAGTACAGTCATTTGGTTCGAAAAATAGTGGTTACCTGGAAAGTTTTCCGGGAATTTTGAAAATTGGTATATTTATAGATTTTCATGTGCTCTTTCCGAATTTACTTTGCCACCTCGTATTTTTGCCGCTCACGCCGCCATATTGAAAAAGTGGTGTCTAAAAGCAGTTTTTTCAGTAAACCAACCGAGCACGCAAGCGGATTGGTAGCAGGTCTTACTCCCCTTTCACCTGCGTACAGGCTACTTAGGTACTCTTAAGTCGAGTAGCTCGTGGTGAACTGACGCTCGGACTCGCTCGAACCAATCATCGGGACCCTACTACCACTCCCCAATCTCCATGATGGGTACCGGAGCTGTAGGCACGCTCAATTCCCGACGTACTAGTACGTCTAGTGTTTCTGTACCCACACTGGGGCGCCAGTTAGCTGGCTATCTGATGTCCATGATAGGTACCGGAGCTGTATAAGGCACGCTCACTTCCCGATGCCCTGAGGACGCCTACCCCTAGACCAGATAGACAATACGTTTCTCAACCTCGGCATTGGCAAAATCATCGTCGAATAAAAATCAATGCAGCCATTTAATTAAAAAGAAGAAGAATATAATAAAGTGAGATTATTATGGGTTGTGGCGTACACGATATAATTTCGCATGTATACGTGGCGAATGCACTCTCATACTAGTCGTGCTTTTTAGAGCCACACCGTCTAGCGCTATCTTTCCTTATGTCTCGACCCTAAATATTCCAATAAGTACAAGAAAGAAAATAAGTACCTATATATAACGATATATATATAAAAATATAACGATATCTAGTGTAAGTTAAGTGTGTAGGTATATCAAAAGTCTCAGGCTCACAGGCTAAAGGGCCAACAAAGGTTGGGTTCCGTGACTTATCACATTCTGCTTTCACTCCAAACCCATTTTGGTTTCCATGCTAAGATTTACGATATCCGAAGTACCCTCGGTAGAATATTTATGAAGTTAATAGAAATATATCTTCGTGGATTTTTAAGGATTGAACTACATATATTACGTGCTATTCAATCTGTTTGTAACATATGTATAGAAATAAATAATATTTGAGTTGAAATGAAAGTATTGACTCGATTGCACGATCTATGTTATAGTTTTTTATAATACTACTTCGGGAGGCAGACAAACATAGGGCTCACCTAATACGAAGCAGTTACTTACTGCGTTGCCAACGCAACAACTACTTCTATCTTGGTGACATAATTCATTCACAGGAGCATACTAACTTTTAAGGGAATTGTTAATTTTTTCTGTGGTATTCTGTAACGTGGAGATACTTTTCCAGTCGGGCCACTGACAAATACGCTGTACCCTACATCTTTTGCCAGAGACTCTTTTACTAGTCTGTGCACTCTGCACAACGTGCAGCCGAGATTGGCTTTGGCTCTAAAGATCATCTTACATCCCAAAGTTCAAGTTCAATGGTATCGACAGTTGAACAATTGTTACTGTAGAACATAGGCGTAGCCTTAAGTACGCCTGTGTATTTTTTTTTAATGTGCATGAAGTTTAAATAAATGAATAAAAAGCTCTACTAATGTTATTACATAGGTACTCAAAAGTATGTGGATGTATGGACGTATGGATGGAAAGTCTTCCATCCCGAAAAACGAAGCTGCGTGCCAAAATAAATGTACAAGAATCTGTGTAATTTAAACTAAAATGACTTTATTGCATACTAGCTGATGCCTGCGACTTCGTTCGCATGGACTTAATGATTCCGGCGTATTAATAAAAATACGAACTAATGTAGATTACATAAGAAAATACTTTTATACGTTAAAAGATATTTTTTTTATTTAACATTGTAACCATAGTTTAAAAAAATAATAAAAAATAATAAGGGTGTCTTTCCTTCGGGAGCTAATATAAAAATACCTGAAGCGTTACATCTCTCGGAAAGCCACGTAAAGTTGGCCATGCGAAAAGCAACCAGTCCTAAGCTTTACCAGCGAATTTTAGTGATTTCTTTATTGTCATAGCAAAGCAAGTGGTCACAAACGTGGTCTCAAACGATTAGACAGCAATCCTGAAACACCTTCGCTTCACAGTTTCGTGTCACAGAGCATGTCGGTGTTTCAATTCTGTTTAAATCGAGTAGGATATTGAACATTGTATTTGCGTCCTTCCGCCTAGTAGTAATGTGGCTGCAATACCTGACGATGCTGCTGCGAGATCTTATTTTGGCGGCTGATTTCAGCGTGGATTGCTCTCGTCAGTTATGTTTTCCAGTCCCTCCTGGAGCATTTAAGAAAAACAGTTTCCCCTCGTTGCTTAAAACACTTTCCACCACCAAATCAAATAAACTCTGATCTTGCTACATAGCGTCCCGCAAATGCACGTAGGTAGTCTTATGGTTTGTGCGAATATATACCAATCGTTCCATTTCAATTTTAGCCTACACACACGTCTATAATAAACTGACTAAATAGACCACGTTACCTTTGTAAATAAAATAAAACGATTGCGTCTAACTTGTAGCAGGTACGAATAAAAGTAGCACCCCGCGGTTTTTTTTTTACGATACATTCAATATTTTGTTAATCTATTTATTGTTATTTTAAGTAACTTTTTTAGTTCTATTTGCTTATTGTTGCAACTAGCAACACTAATATGTATAATTGTACTTTTAATAGTGGTAACACTGTTTTGGTCACTCTCTCCATTCTTGGCCGCAATAAAGCTCCGTTGTTCTACGCCCTGTTTTAATTATCACCACGAGACTTCGGCGACCTATCAACCAAGAAAATACAGTCCACACTGCCACATGGTCCCATCGATCCGTTGGTAAGAAGAAATCTCGTTGCTGCCGTGAGGCGAGGTGCGTGTGAAGAACGCAATATCATCGGTCAAGTAAGGAAAGCAAAGATCGCCATCTTTTCATTTCATATCTCCAGCTACACGTCGACGAGCGGCGCTGTGTTGCCGTTCCGGTGCTCCCGCGCAAGAAGCAAATTCGCAGGAGGCCGCAAGTGTGAGTGAGATCGAACTACGTTCATGTGGCGAGGAAGTCGCGTCACATCGTAGTCCGAATAGGCGAGCGAGACAAGAAGTGCCTGTGCAATACCCACTCATTAGTGCGAAAAGGATAGCATCCTCACAGGGGCATACCATCGTCAAACAAGGCTACCAACTTCACCGTCCGCCATTTCCGTTAATGAATGTGACGTCTGGGCGGTGAACAAGAAAAGAAGATACATCGACACGCACGAAGGAAAGAGAAAGCAAAAGCAAGTTCGTACGAAACGACGCCTGTACTGTATGTAAGTGGTGCAACGCCGCCTGCCGCGTTTCCCGCGTTTCAAAGTGTCAATTTCTCTGCCTTGCGTTCCTACATTGTTCTCGTGCGTCGATTGTTATTTAAAATACAGTTTTAACTGCAAAAATACGTATAATAAGTTTGTGTTACGATCAATTACGATACGAAATCGTGCGCATTCATCATAAGTGTTGCTTATCGACCGCCTAATAACTAGTGAAATAAGCATTTAGTTACCAATAAGATGGCGGAAGAAGTTGAACTGAAAAAGAAATTGGCTTCGCGCAGCTACATCAAAGGTACTATTACGCGTTTATTAAACTTTGTAGAAAGCGATATTAGTCAATATTCGCAAGAATACTTAATGACTAGAAGACAACGATTAATTGCGTCATTTGAAAATTTTGAAAAAATTTCACAAGAAATTCTCTTTCTCGACCCTTCTGATAAAGAAAACATAGAAATAGTGGAAGAAAATTATGTAAAAACGTTGTCTCTTTTAAATAAACAAATTAGTCACCCTTCTTCATCAGTTCAAACAACTTCGTCAGTAACTCTAACCAAAAAATTACCACCTGTTTCAATTGAAATTTTCAAAGGTGAGCAAACTGAGTATATGCCATTTATAAACTTATTTAGGTCTATGATACATGATGACAAAACCCTTGATGTAATTCAAAAGTTATACTACCTTAGGTCGTTTGTAAAAGGTGAACCATTTGATCTTATAAAAAACCTTCCAATTTCTGTCGAAAGTTATGAAGTAGCATTGGAGATATTGAGTAACAGATACGAGAATAAGCATAGGATTACTGCTGAACACATAGGTAAACTGTTGGATCTTAAACCAATAACTAGATCCACCGCTAGTACCCTTAGGGAATTTGTTTCAGCTGTGAGACAGCAACTAGCAGCTATTAAAAATCAAGAACCTAACATTATATATTGGGATGCTATATTATTGTGTATTTTTTTACGTAAATTAGATGTCTACACTGCAAAAGCATATCAGCTGGAGCGTGACCTCGACGTGGAACCCAAAGTGGGGGACTTTCTCAAATACATTGAGAAGAGAGCCAACGCGATGGAGAATGTTGAGCAGCAAACCCGCCCAGCTGCAAGTAGCTCTAAGGTTGCAGCCCACATTACTAATACAAGGCCTGTAAGCTGCAGATACTGTAAGTGCAATTCTCACAAGTTATTCCATTGCAAAAAATTTCTAATGCTGCCAATAGCAGAACGGCTACTTTTTATAAAAAATAATAAGATGTGTAATATCTGTTTAGGCACACACATTGGAAAATGTAGATTTCATTTTAGGTGTTCTGAATGCAAAGCACATCACAACACTTTGTTGCATCAAGACACTCCATCAACGGCACAGCCAGTGACATTGACAAGTAGTCTTTATAATAATGTTCTTCTTCCCACAGCAAGGATAAAGATATTTGCACGAAATGGAACAGAATACCACATAAAGGCGTTGATGGACAGTGGGTCACAAATTTCATGCATAACCTCAAAACTAGTTAGGCTATTGGGCCTTAAGCCTCATAACAATGATGTAAAACTCATTGGAATAGCAAATAACACAAGTCGAGTAAAGGCTAATGTGTTGGTGGAGATTCATTCTCTTAGAACTCCATTTAAGACGAATGTATCATGTCAGATTCTTGATAAAATAACCTGTAATTTGCCACAATTTGAATTTGACATGCATAAACTCAACCTTCCTGTAGACATAAAACTTGCAGACGAACAATTTAATGTACCAAGTGAAATTCACATGTTGATTGGTGCTGACATATTTTTTCAGGCGTTGTTGCCTGGTCAACCGACCAGCCTGAGCCTGCCTGTGCAATCGGTGAGTCAACAGCAGCCCTCGCAGCAGGCTACTGAGCTAGGAAGAGAATGTAGTCAGCATAAGATTTATTTAGTCAACACGGTATTTGGTGACATTGTAGCAGGTAACTTACCTCCCATTTCATCTAATTCTGTTTGCAACAAGGTAGTATTAAAATGTGAAATAGGTAGAACTATTGAGCAGTTTTGGGATACTGAAAAGGTTCCTGAAATTTTTAATGAAAATACTACAGAGGAAGATTTGTGCGAACAGATATTTCAGAATAATGTCAAATTGGAAAATAATCAATTTCAAGTTGCCTTGCCATTAAAATTACCAATATCGCAAGTCAATGATACATTAGGAGACTCATTTTATCTTGCTTTTAAAAGATATCTTAATTTAGAAAAAAGGTTGCATAGTAATCCTGAATTATTCTTACAATATCAACGGTTCATTCATGAATATGTGTCACTCAATCATGCTCATTATGTTGACATCGAGTCATATGATTTAAATAAACAAGCTGTCAACTTTTTACCGCACCATGCAGTAATAAATGCTAACTCTAAAAGTACATCTCTACGTACAGTCTTTGATGGATCTATGCAAACGAAGAATAAGGTTTCTTTAAATACTTTACAATTAAATGGTCCTACAACTCAAAGAGATTTGTTTGATATTATATTATTATTTAGATTTGGTAAATTTACTTTTACAACTGATATAAGAAGAATGTTTCGTAACATAAGACTCGATCCTGAGTTCACTTCGCTTCAAAACATTCTTTGGAGGGACAGCCCCAACAAACCAATCAAATGTATTAGATTGGATACCGTGACATACGGTCTCAAATCTTCCAGTTATCTGGCAACACGGTGTTTGAAGGAGCTAGCAATAAGGTTCGAGCATTTATATCCTTTAGCTGCCAACATTTTGAAAAACTGCACATATGTAGACGATATACTCTACTCGCATAACAATTTTTACACTATTCTTGAAGCTAAAGAGCAATTATGTAAATTATTACAATTAGGTAGTTTCCATACACACAAATGGGCATCTAATAACAAAGACATATTGTCTAGCATCCCATTAGAACAACAACAGTTTAACGAATTAAAAGATTTGCAAAAAGAAAACAGCAATATGAAAGCATTAGGTTTGCAAATCTCTATGAAGGATGACAATTTCATCATATCTTCACCAGAACCATATAACTCTGATAAGTTAACTAAAAGAAATATATTGAGTTATATTGGCAGAATATATGACCCTATGGGATATGTCAGTCCTTTGGTAGTCACAGCAAAGGTCATAATGCAACGGTTGTGGTTGTCAAATGTAAATTGGAACGATAACCCTCCTGACGAAATACAACAACAATGGCTACAGTTTACTAACAATTTAAATAGGATGACACCCATAGCTTTAAATAGAAATATAGAATTTACAGAATCGCATAAGATGGAACTGATAGGTTTTGCTGACGCTTCCAGTGAAACAGCTTATGGATGCTGCTTATACTTGCGACTAACAGATAGTTCAGGCATAGTAAGAATGCACTTACTCTGTTCTAAATCTCGAATTAATCCTGCACAGAAAAAAGGAATGACTATTCCTCGCCTGGAATTAAATGCTGCACTTTTGCTTTCAAAATTAGTCACAAAGGTTTATAAAACATTAATGCTTAAAATTAATATTAAAAATGTTTATTTATTTAGTGACTCAAAGATTGCTCTTGCATGGCTATGTAAAGAAATAACAACATTGCAGCCTTATGTAGGGAACAGAGTGAATGCCATTCGTCAAGCTACTTCTGGATGGCCCTGGCTGTACGTACGTTCATCTGACAACCCCGCTGATCTGATTAGCAGAGGTGTGCAACCTGGGGAGCTGAGGGACAATACACTTTGGTGGCAAGGTCCACAATTCTTACATGACGGTAATTATGAATTCGCTTGTGGTGAAATAGAGTTACCTCATGAGCTACCAGAGGTAAAATCCTGCTTAACGTTCTCCAGCAGCATGACTTGTCATAATTTAGAGCCATTCCAGCATGTTTTCGATCGCTTGCTTAAATATTCAGATATAAATAAAATTGTAAGGATTTTTGCTTACATTCTTAGATATTTAAATAACTTAAACAAAAATAAAAGTAAATGTTCTGATTTTTTAAAGAGCTCAGAGTTAAAAAATGCCTTAATTCTCATTATTAAGCATGAGCAGATAAAATACTTTAAGCTTGAACTAGAAGCTTTGCGTAAGGGCGATAAATTGAGCGGAAATTTAGTTAATTTACATCCCTTCCTTGACGAGTCAGGGATTTTACGCGTCGGGGGAAGGCTTCATCACGCTGATATAGCTTATGCACAAAAGCATCCCATTATATTACCTAAAGGTTCTCATATTACTACTCTACTCATTAGGAGTGAGCATGAAAGGCTGCTACATGCAGGACCTAGGCTTATTCTCGCAAATTTAAATCAAAAATATTGGATTGTAAATGGCATACTAGCAGTGAAAAAAGTAACTCACAAATGTGTCACCTGTTTCAGGCAAAAAGCCACTGTGGCTAAACAGCTGATGGGGTCCTTGCCCGCAAGTCGAGTCACACCTACTAGCAGAGCTTTTGAGAAAATCGGGGTGGATTTCTGCGGGCCAATAGAGGTAAAGCTTTCACGTATCAGAAAGTCGGTTGTAGGAAAGGGTTACATTTTAGTTTGTGTGTGCTTCACGACGAAGGCAGTTCACTTAGAACTGGCCTCGGACCTCACTACCGACACCTTTCTGGCTTGTCTCAGACGGCTTATTTCAAGAAGAGGAGTGCCCGCAGAGATTCACTGCGACAATGCTAGCACGTTTAAGTGTGCAAGGACTCGGTTAGCTGAGCTTTATGCGCTGCAATCCTCACAGGCCCACCAGAACCAAGTATATGAATTTGCCGCACAGAGAAGCATAACCTTTAAATTCATTCCAAACTATAGTCCGACCTTTGGAGGCCTGTGGGAGAGTGCGGTGCGCAGCACGAAATATCATTTAAAAAGGGTCTTACAAAAAAATGTTCTTACTTACGAACAGCTCACAACGATACTTACAGAAATAGAAGCAGTGCTTAATTCTAGGCCGCTTATTCCATTGTCTTCTGACCCAAATGATTATTGTTATTTAACCCCGGGTCATTTTATCATAGGTAATGCAATAACCATGTATCCTGAACAAAATGTGTCTGACGTACCACAAAATAGACTTAAGTTTTGGCAATTATGTACACGTTTGAAACAAATCTTTTGGAAAACATGGCATAAATATTACTTAAATGTATTACAAAATAGACCTAAATGGAAGTATGATAACTGTAATGTAAAGTTGGGCAGTTTAGTCATTTTGAGAGAAGATAATCTTCCAACTATGTCGTGGCCAATGGCCAGAATCACTAAAATTTTTCCAGGCCATGACGGATTGGTCAGAGCGGTAGAAGTTAGGACTTCCAACCATAAGACTCATGTACGCGGTATACATAAAATATGTGTTTTACCCATAGAATAAGTGTAATTTCTTATAAATTAGTCAATATAAGTTTCTATTATAACTGATAGAAGAAAGGTTATATTGGTCCAAAACTTTAATAATGTAAGATTTCAGTTGCATTATGCATGATGTATTTAATTGTACTTTGCAATTAAACTATAGTCATAACATAATATATAGTCATCATAACATAATAATGTTTAACTTTAATTCTTAGGGTTTTGTGCCATCCCAAGATTATATCGTAGGGCTAAGATTTAAATGTAAAGATGTTAGTTTGAGTTCTTTCAACCTTTAGCATCAGTATAAATATATAAAGTAAAATAGGATAAGGTTTTAGAATAAAACTTGTTATTTAAGTTTAAAATACAGTTTATTGTTTTGAGCTGTCTTCTGAGGCCGCAGCATGTTGCAACTAGCAACACTAATATGTATAATTGTACTTTTAATAGTGGTAACACTGTTTTGGTCACTCTCTCCATTCTTGGCCGCAATAAAGCTCCGTTGTTCTACGCCCTGTTTTAATTATCACCACGAGACTTCGGCGACCTATCAACCAAGAAAATACAGTCCACACTGCCACACTTATGAAACCTTTTTTTTTTTTACTTTTTTTAAACTATAATTTATTGCAAACACGTGTTGTTTATGCAAATAAATTTAACTTTGTTCTGCATCAGGTGTTCCAAATCTTGGATTTTTATACCTCAACAAAAAATCCTCATCAGGCTGAAAAACTTTTGCTAAGGAGTCATTTTTAAAATTCTTATAGTTTACCTGAACCATTATGGTTCTGCATCAGGTGTTCCAAATCTTGGATTTTATACCTCAATAAAAAATGGTCATCAGATTGAACAACTTTTGCTAAAGCGTCATTTTTATATTTCTTATAGTTTACCTGAACCATTATGGTTCTGCATCAGGTGTTCCAAATCTTGGATTTTTATACCTCAACAAAAAATGCTCATCAGGTTGAACAACTTTTGCTAAGGCGTCATTTTTATATTTCTTATAGTTTACCTGAACCATTAAGGTTCTGCATCAGGTGTTCCAAATCTTAGATTTTTATACCTCAACAGAAAATGCTCATCAGGCTGAACAACTTTTGCTAAGGCGTCATTTTTATATTTCTTATAGTTTACCTGAACCATTATGGTTCTGCATCAGGTGTTCCAAATCTTGGATTTTTATACCTCAACAGAAAATGCTCATCAGACTGAACAACTTTTGCTAAGGTGTCATTTTTATATTTCTTATAGTTTACCTGAACCATTATGGTTCTGCATCAGGTGTTCCAAATCGTGGATTTTTATACCTCAACAAAAAATGCTCATCAGGTTGAACAACTTTTGCTAAGGCGTCATTTTTATATTTCTTATAGTTTATCTGAACCATTAAGGTTCTGCATCAGGTGTTCCAAATCATAGATTTTTATACCTCAACAGAAAATGCTCATCAGGCTGTACAACTTTTGCTAAGGCGTCATTTTTATATCTCTTATAGTTTACCTGAACCATTATGGTGCTGCATCAGGTGTTCCACTTTCCAAAATCAATTATACCCTATATTTTGCCCAGGCTTAACAGCTATATAACAAAAAAAAATTCATTCGAATCCGTCCAGTACTTCCAGAGATTAGCGTGTACAAACAGACAAACAGACATACAGACATACAGACATACAGACAAACAGACAGACATTTTTTTTTAAATTCTTACTCTATTACTGTATCTCCATCGCCTCAAATTGTTTTTTTTGTAAATATAGTCAATGTACAGACACATTATTTTTACTGTTTTATTATATGTATATAGAAGATACTGTGTTCTGCATACTTCCACTATTAGTATAACACTATTAGTATAATCATAATTATATAATTATTATGATTATGCTAATAGTGGAAATATATATACATAACTAGCTGTCCCGGCGAACTTCGTACCGCCTAACTATCAATGAATGTCGTGCTACATATTAGCTGAACTAAATTTATGATTTTATGGAATTAAAACAATGAATAGTAGAAAATAATAGAGAAGCTCGATGGCGTCATTGCGCGTGTCAGTCTAATTGAACACGCAAGTTAAGCAACGTCGACCGTAGCCTGTACACGGATGGGTTTATATTACCTCGAGCTCCTCCGTGATTCGAAAGACACGTTAAGCCGTCGGTCCCGGTTGTTATCATTAGCTCATCTTGAGCTCCTCCGTGCTTCGGAAGGCACGTTAAGCCGTCGGTCCCGGTTGTTATCATTAGCTCATCTTGAGCTCCTCCGTGCTTCGGAAGGCACGTTAAGCCATCGGTCCCGGTTGTTATCATTAGCTCATCTTGAGCTCCTCCGTGCTTCGGAAGGCACGTTAAGCCGTCGGTCCCGGTTGTTATCATTAGCTCATCTTGAGCTCCTCCTTACTTCGGAAGGCACGTTAAGCCGTCGGTCCCGGTTGTTATCATTAGCTCATCTTGAGCTCCTCCGTGCTTCGGAAGGCACGTTAAGCTGTCGGTCCCGGTTGTTTTTATTTAATGACAGTCGTTAAGTTAAGTCAGTGGCCTTTAGGCGGTTCGAAAACACTGGCCTCCGCCAACCCGCAGTTGAGCAGCGTGTTAGAGTACGTTCTAAACCCCTTCGGTTGAGGGAAGACCCGTATCCATAAAAACTGAAGATTTCATAAAAATAAAGATATCCTTATTGTTAATTTAAAAAAAAAAAAAAACGTTTTGTTTTATTTTTTTTAGTTTTGAAATAGGTTTTAACATTTTGGTGATTTGTAATTGTCATTTCTTTTGATGTTTACTCTGATTTGATTCTTGCGCTCGAACCCCATGGGAAAAGCGTTTTCACCCCTATCGATTTGACATTTTTAAATTTTCATAACAAATCACAGACAACTTTCGCGACATAAAAGTGACACCAATCGATTTGACGTTTTGATATTTGACAACCAATAAATATCGTAATCCCTTTTTCAACTGACACTTTCATTTGTATGGGAAAATGTTTTTTCTTTTATTTTATTTTTTCGAGAATTTTCCAATGTTTTTAAGAGTTATTCTGCTATTCGGGACGGAAACAAATCCAACAAATCAAAAACCATGGCAATCGGTCCAGCCGTTCTCGAGTTATAAGTGTTGTAACAAACACGACTTTCTTTTATATATATATATACTAATAACTCTTAAAAACATTGGAAAATTCTCGAAAAAATAAAATAAAAGAAAAAACATTTTCCCATACAAATGAAAGTGTCAGTTGAAAAAGGGATTACGATATTTATTGGTTGTCAAATATCAAAACGTCAAATCGATTGGTGTCACTTTTATGTCGCGAAAGTTGTCTGTGATTTGTTATGAAAATTTAAAAATGTCAAATCGATAGGGGTGAAAACGCTTTTCCCATGGGGTTCGAGCGCAAGAATCAAATCAGAGTAAACATCAAAAGAAATGACAATTACAAATCACCAAAATGTTAAAACCTATTTCAAAACTAAATTTATTATATTAATAAATAAAATGTAATTGTAATTAATGTAAAAAGTAGTAATACTGTATGCTGTATTCACAGACTATTATTATTAATGCCCTTCTTTATTTTCTGCATCCGTGAGCTCTCCGTACCTAATATAAGGCATCATATAAAGCTGAGATCTTGATTGCTTGGAGTTTTTAACGACGCGACCGAAGCTGTTGGGTTTTCACTAGTGTATTTAATATAAACCTAACAACGCCCACAAAACCACCGTGACTTGGAAATTTCGGGCCTCAACACATAAACAAAGTTTGATCCTTAAAAGAAAAGGGTTTGACGAGCGTTATAATCCGAACCCTAAAATTAAACAGAGAAATTATGTTTACATTTCGTCGTTTATAAACAAGTAACTATCTATATCTTTATTGGCCGTGTGGTTTCCGGCAGACTAGAATAGAATCACTCCGTCTCTTTCCGTGGATGTCGTACAAGGCGACTAAGGGAAATACATTATAAAACATCGATCATAGATATAGAATAAGGTTTTTCCATTTTATAAGAATCCGGCTTAGAATGGATTCTTGGACATTCACTTCCACATATCCACCTTGGGTTGAACTTTCTAGGTCGAGTAAAAGGAAAAATAAATCATTCGAACTATTAAGAAAACTGTTTGTTATTATAGAATTATATAATAACCATTCATGAACTGAACATGAAAGAACTTATCGATACTTTAAAAATTAAAAATATAACAATTACTATCGCGAATAAGTTCTAAACGGGCTTTTTTATAAATACCTTAAAAATGCAAAAAAATTCACCTCACACGTATAGGTGGGATTTGAACCCACGATCTCTCGATGAACGGTCGAGTGCTCTTCCAACTGAGCTACTAGAACCTTCCTAGTAGCTCAGTTGGAAGAGCACTCGACCGTGATGATGACGAATTTTTGCATTTTATATTTTTACTGCTGTGAGTCGCAGTGCGCATTTTAAAAATATTTATAATATTCTGGCAAGTTGGCCGAAATCAACTATTTAAATAATAAAGTCTTTTTAGGGTTCCGTACCTCAAAAGGAAAAAACGAAACCCTTATAAGATCACTTTGTTGTCCGTCTGTCTGTCTGTCTGTCAAGACCCTCTATGTCGAGAATGCGTGGAGGTATCAAGCTGAAATTTGAACTGTATACTCTCGTCTACGGTCCCATGAAGGTGTAAAAAAATAAAATTGCTAAGTTTACGTAAAAAAAAGATACGGCCGTTTATTCAGCAAAAACGCATATTTCGACACATTCTCAAGGGAATCAAAACTCATAGGGTACTTCCCGTTGGCCTAGAACTATGAAATTTGGCAAGTAACATCGTTATAGGCTACAAGTACAAGAATAAATCTCAAAACTATACATTCATAATTAGATCTTAAAAAATAGGGGGTTACATTCCTGAACTATTTATAATGATCCTACGTACGGAACCCTCGGTGGGCGAGTCCGACTCGCACTTGTCTGGATTTTTTATTATTATTAAAAACACATTTTTATTATTATTGCGCACAATACAAAAGGCATTAAGCTTTCTCAATGTCTAGTCTAATTTCCAATAATTAGTAAACAAATATTCACTGCAACGTCTACCATGTAAATAAACACTTTCCATTAACTGAGGCGGGATGGGCAAAATTTATTTGCGGCGTAACTATCTATGTAGTAATAAATTTATGCACCGTTTTATTACGTGTCTGGAACTTTCCGCCAAAATATGGAGCGGCCTTTATTATCCCTGTGAATTTATCTAACGGCTGATCCTTATTGAACCGAAGTTGTTGTTTACGGGTTAAATGGTGTACTTAGAGCATGGATGTTAATACTTTTTACGCATTTACCATACTCCTATATGCTGTTTACTTGGTGTAGGCAGTTCATTCTCACATATTGATATGGAATCGCGTTCTATGAGGTATCAGAGAAATGAACTTCCATCGTCATACACATTCTGAATTATTAGTTTTTTTTGTGATCTAATAATCAATATTAATTGCTGGTTTACGTATTAAGAACTTTAGCCTCATGCCGCCATACATGCTTTATAAAGCATAGCATTTAATACAAATACTATATGCCTATGGGTGTTTTTGGCATGTGATTAAAGATTTTTGGGACGCCCATGGGCTGGGGACTGAATGGGTTAACCGAATCAAGATTGAATTATAAACAGGCTGATAATTTAATTGCATTGTACTTGATTTTGTTCTTAAATCTAGCTTCAACCCATACTCATATCACTGGTGTGATATGAGTCTTAAGCCGCTCAAACGATTGTTATCTAACGACAACAGCCGCGACCAAGAGCTTAACGTGCCTTCCATCCAAAGCACAGAGTAGCCCTAGATAAATAAACACATACACAAGCTACAATAGACGTTGCTTAACTTGCGTGATCGATTAAACTGACAAGAGCAACGGCGCCATCGAGCTTCTCATTGTCCATACGTACTACTTTAAAAAAAACGTTAGGAAGTTAGAATTAAGTATTTGTATTTAGCCACTGGCCCAATGTGATTCTAAAATAGTTACTGGAAGAAAGTAGCAACTAAGTTTAAAATCTGTGAGTAGCTAAAATTAGTACAGCACAACTTTGCGGATTTAAGTAATTATGAGTTTGTTTAAGCGGCTGAGAAATTTAAATAAAATTACAAAGTAGTCTGAGAGTTCGTGTACATAGAAATTATTGGATTAATTGGAAAGCAGGGCACGTCTGATGTGAAACATTTCATTACTGTCGAACGCAGCCCAGCTATTTGCTTTAAAAGCATCAACTAAGTTGCGATCTGCTTAAATTTAACCAATGTAACTGCAATTCACTGTAATTTCGTAATTGGATTTGAAATCCTTTTTAATCATGATTGTTTTTGGCCTGTCGTCTTCGATATCTACAACGATACGATACGACAACAACTTATTAAATCCATGAACTTCAGAATATACTTGTGACTATGTGTGGATGGTTGTTTGTGATGGATGTTTGTCCCGCAAAAACTACTGATTGGATTTTAATGAAACTTTACAATAATATAGCATGAGAATAACATATACGATATAATTTATAAACATACTGTGTGAATTTTCCAAAATATAACGATATGTGTGAAAAAATCTGTCAACTGCGAGCTATTCTGTCGTACGCTGCAAAAACCGTGAGAGCTACACGTATATAATGTATGATGGAAATGTTTATCTCAAATAGGCCTACAAAAAAGCCCGCCACAGCATATATCTATTTTTTATGTGTAATCCATCTTCGCCAAAATAGAGAACCATAAATATGTTGATGAGCAACTTATACCCCAAAATTTACAACCCATTCGGGGGTGTAAGTGGTTCTTCAAGGGGTGTAAGTGATTCTTCAACATCTTTGAACCAAAACCAAATTCACCTGCACGCGGTGCACCCTGCTGACTGACAAACGAAGCTCTGGCGAAAAGAGAGGTAGGGAGCGTAATTGTAAGCTAAACGACTGGGGAATGTACCTCCACCTCACAGAATACAGTAGAATACAGCAGCCAAATAACAATTCCCTTGAGGGTTGTTGTGTTCCTGCGAGTGAGTAAGGTCACCAGAAGGAAAGGAGATGCTGAGTTGGCAGCGCGCGAGCGATATTTTATGTTGCGAGCGTTAATATGGCTGCGGCAACCGCTTCACATCAGGCGTGTTGTATACTTGTCCTTCCCACAACGTAGGAATAAAAAAAAAACCCACAAATTCCCCTAAGTTTCAGATTAAACGACTTTTTATAGTCGATTAGAAATAAAAGTTCGTTAGATAATGACTTTTATATGAACATAGGGAATATAAGCCATGCCTCTTGGGGACGACCGTGTAAGCCTCACACGCGAGGTAAACACCAAATATGTTTGTTTTCCTGAATTATAAATATTGTATGACTTGTAAATGCTAAAATTGGTTTTGTTTGATACACATCGTAGTGTGCGTGGAAGTTGAATGATACTATAGTGAAGGTGGTCCTTCAACAGTGGGTGGTCCCACTGTTTGGGGTGTAAGGTTCATCAACATCTTTGAACCAAAGTCAATTTCACTTGCACGCAGTGCACCCTGCTGACTGACAAACGAAGCTCTGGCGAAAAGAGAGGTAGGGAGCGTATTTGTACGCTACCCGACTAGGGAATGTACCTCCATCTCACAGAATACCGCAGCCAAATAACAATTCCCTTGAGGATTGTTGTATTCCTGCGAATGAGTGAGGTCACCAGAAAGGAAGAAGTTGTTGCATTGGTAGCGCGGTGGCGGTACGTGAGCGATATTTCGCATAGCGCGCGTTAATATGGCTACTGTAACCGCTTCCCGACCATGTAGTTATTTATGTAAAATATTAATAAATACATTTTTGTACACTTTCTATGTTCTATATTATTTTAAAACATCGGACGCGCAGCATGCGCTACCATAGCGAAATTTTTTTTTTTTCGAAATCCTGTATTGATATCGGAAAACTTTACATTACTACTTTTTGATGCTCTACACGAATCCGAAGTCAGAATTTCTAAATTTTGAGTTTCAAGGCAACGGACAGACAGAACGACCGGACGATTTTATAAGCTCAATTAATTTCGCTGAAAATGTATATTTTAAATTCTATAAAAGGCAAAGGAAACAATCATATAAAACCCAAGTTTGACGTCAGAGCCGACAATGTATTCACGTCGCAACATACACGCTAGGCTGTAAATTTCACAAACAACATTTTTAGTATCGACTTTATAGCGCAATGATTCCCCACAACAACGTAGAGACAGCAAAACGATGTTTATGTTTGTGAGCCAAAAAAAGTTTACTTAATTGCAAATTATGAGTGTCGGCTTTGACTTTGCTGTTTTTATTTTATGTTTTAAGCCCCATTAGGCGTTACCACCGACGACGGATGACACTGAAAAAGCATCTGGGAGCAGCTGGATATGGAAAGCGGAAGATTGCACCATGGAAAGAATGATTTATTTTAAGCTTTCACGGATGTTTGTTTTCTATATGAGAGGGGCAAACGAGAATAGGCAGCGTCGCCGAAATATCGAGAAGACATATAACCAATCGTGGTAAGTCCGTATGAAAGATGATGATGATAATGAGGAAGCGTTTTTAAGTGTAGTGAATATTTTTTTTATACTACGGTAGCATACGGCCCGCGTGATGTGGAGCGGTTGCCGTAGCCATATTCCCTCAAGGGAATTGCTATTTAGTTGCGGTATTCTGTGAGTCTCAGACTCTTTAGTGGGTCCAGTTGTGCAGCTTACAAATACGCTGTACCCTATATCTTTTGTCAGAGCATCTTTCGCTTATCAGCAGGGTGAACCACGTGCAGGTGACATTGGCTTTGGTTCTAAAGATCGTGGCGAGCCAGTTACACCCCAAATTAATTTAGTAAAATTATTGTTGCATAAAATTATTGTTTCTGCATATGACGCGATGAAATGTCGGTCGTATCTATTCCACATGAACTGGTGACCTGATAAAGGCGGCTGAAATTGACTGGGATGCGGAAAGCGGAGGATCGCATATCACGGAAAGCATTGGGGGAGCTATATCATCTACCGTTGATAAGTTATTCGTTTCGCGGTTGCAATTAGACGGCATCGTCATGGCCACAATGCGTCATGTATGATAGCAATCCAGCGGGATTTTTAATCTGGCTGGATTGCAATCCCTAAGCGAGATTAACGTCGGTCAGCGCGGATGCAGCACTTGTCGATTATTTTTAAACTGAATAACTAAGATATTTTATTATTGGCCGTGTGACCGGTAGACTAGAATAGAATCACTCTGTCTCTTCCCGTGGATGTCGTACAAGGCGAATACAATATTAAACATCGATCAGGCCTCCCCAACCCGTCTGGCCAGCGTGGGGAGTGTAGGCCAAATCCTCCTTCCGTCTAGGACGGACGAGAGAGGGTCGTGCTCCTGTAGTGGAGACTAAAATGACCTGATGATGATGACGATGATGAACTAAGATATTTGTTAATTTGGCATCAACCCATTATCATTCCACTGTTGGGATCTCCCCTTAATCGAAAGGGTTTAGAGCATACTCCACCATGTTGTTGGTTGGCGGAGGTCAGTGTTTTCAAACCGCCCAATGGCCACCGCCTTGGTTTAACGACTGTCATCTAATGACAACAACCGGGACCGACGGCTTAACATGCCTTCCGAAATACGGAGGAGCTCGAGATCTAAACCGCTCCATAGAGAGAAATAAACCCATCCATAGACAGACTACGGTCGTCGATGCTTAACTTGCGTGATCGATTACACTGACATGCGCAACGACACCATCGAGCTCTTCGTCTCATCTCCTCATCATTGTATTTGTTAATAATATATGGTAATCATGAAAACAGTTTGTCAGGTTGAATTACTCAGATTCGGCCGAAAGTTATTTAAAGTACAAATTAAACCAAAAAATAGGCCGTGCGGTCAAGAGAGGGAGAATAGCACATACCACAATCCCAACTAAACGGCAACGATATTTGCTTCGGGTCTTTCGTAGTAACTTTAAAGCCTGCGGAACAGAGGCAACGTAAAGTTTTGTGGATTAAAAAGAAAGTTAGGTGGATTAAAGAATTTATTAAACAACAGTAAGCACATATATAAAAATCAATAACGTACGTAAACGGCCGCGTTAGCATTAAACTGTGTTGCAGTCATTTGCGCCCGTCTCCGAAGTAACATAATTCAGGTAGTTATTGTTTTGGGGTGTAAGTGGTTCATCAACATCTTTGAACCAAAGCCAACTTCACCTGCACGCGGTGCATTCTGCTGACTGACAAACGAAGCTCTGGCGAAAAGAGATGTAGGGAGCGTAATTGTAAGCTACCCGACTGGGGAATGTACCTCCACCTCACAGAATACCGCAGCCCAATAACGGTTCCCTTAAGGGGTGTTGTGTTCCTGCGCGTGAGTGAGGTCACCAGAAAGGAAGGAGATGCTGCGATAGCCGCGGGGGTGGAGGCGCGCGAGCGTTATTTTATGTTGCGAGCGTTAATATGGCTACGGTAACCGCTTTACAACAGGCGGGCCATGTGCTTGTCTGCTACCCGACGTAGTATAAAAAAAAAACCAACACATATTACATTTTCATAAAAAATATACAGATTGTAAATTACAATTTGCAACATTATAAATATATTTATCTACTCTCATACTAAAATTTAGAGATTAAAAAACTAAACATAGAATCTTAATGTCAGTCTTTTACGCATAAGCCATCAAAATAAATTTAAAAAGTTACTTTTCGATACAGCTCTTTATGGACAACTGTATCGAAATAGTAGATTATTGCATCGAGCACAAAGTAATTTATTATTGCACCGAGTGCCTGATTTAGAGCCCGAGCGTTAGCGAGGGCTCTAATCTAACAGGAAGAAAAGCAGATTATGCACCTCGCCTTAAGTAATTTATATTGCCCTCGTGGCAATATAAATTACTTAAGGCGAGGTGCATAATCTGCTTTTCTTTCAACTAATACCTATAGAAATAGTAGATAAAAGAAACTCATATCAAACAGTTAAAATATAAGTTTCTATAACACTGTCGGCTTCATTTAGAATGTTTTCCGGAGTTGCTGTCGCTAGATGATTCCATTTTAATTCGAAGCCGAAGCACTCAAAATCAGATAGTATCACACTTTTATCGTTTCCAAAAATATTGTCAAGCAAAATTAACAAAGTTCCCGCCAAATCACTTTTTTAAATTTCTTTCATTTTTAACTCAGAGTTAGCAGCAATCATTTTTTAAATTTGGAACAAGTAGGATAGAAACGAATAATACGTACGAAAAAAAAAGTATTGATATCGGCTGGCTGAATAGAGCTAATCCATTGAGATTGGCACCTTTTGGTGCGATTAAAAAAAACTGTGCAATAATGAAATTTCATACATTTTTATTGCTCTAGAGCATTAAAGACTCGTTTTGTAGTGAGTTTTTAGTGTGATTGTGATGAAATTAAAGCATAGTTGGAAGAAAAATAACTTTTTTTCCATTTCGATACAGGAGCAAGCAGGTTGCAATGCAAATGCATTGCAACTTTGCTAAAATGTTCTACATAAACTGTGAACTCGGCGCGGCGGCGGCGCCGCTCGGCGCGTCGCGCATGCGAACTCGCATGCTCGATCTGCAAATGGATTTAGAAGTAAGAAATGCAGCTATTAAATTAACTTCATGGTTTCATTTTAAATATTATTATATCTATTTCATGAGATTAGATAAAGTAGTGTATGAAACTGCACATAACTAGGTCTTAAAATACTCGTGTGGCAGCAATTATCACATTCGCCTTCGGCACATGTCATGGCAAACTCACACTCGTATTTTAAGAACCCTTATTATGCAACAGTTTCATAAACTACTATAAAGTGATTTACGATTCACTCATTTGCAGCCGAATGTCTCTGTTATGTAAAGGGGTGTGTATAATGTGTGTTGAGGATGTATGAGTGTTATTGTGATTGTGAGAGTGAGAGTGTGAGAGGATATTGAGTTCGATTTAGTAAATAGAACAACATGATGTAGTATTAATTATGTGTAATGTCGTTCTACTGCTTATATATTTTTTTCATACAAAAAATAAAACATACTAACTGTATGTTCAGCAGTGCATTTAGTAGTCATAAAATCTCAACGAAATGTGCTCATGTGTTCACATGCGTTAGCATCAGTCTACTCTATTACATAATCGCTCACTCTTCCACATACATTGCCTGTTATTATCAAAATGGTTAACATGTCAATTGTTACAGGTATTGTACCACCACAGTGGCAGAAAGGACTAGTTACTCCTAAACCTAAAGTAGATAATCCTAGTGAACTTAAAGACGTACGACCCATAAGCATTCTGCCTTGTTTATCCAAAATACTAGAGAAAGCTGTGTACAATCAGGTTATTAAGTATGTTGAGGGTAATGATATTCTACCGACTCATCAATCTGGTTTTAGGCAGGGTACTGTGTATAAGCCAAGGTCGCACTGGTGGTGGGCCTATTCTAAATTAATATATCATTATATAATTAATATTCACCAACTCAACATTTACTCATCATCACTCTACATACATTAACACTCATAATTGTCCATCATTTCAGAGAAAGAAATTTCGGAACCGCGACATTAGAAGGAACGACTCACACAACTACATCCTCTGCGATTTTCTTCAGGTAGAAGCTGAAAATCAGTGGTCTGCTCAATGAGCATACATTTCATTGAGCTTCTTACCTGTTTGTATGACTGCAACACACATGTTCTCCTTCGTGTATTATCATTATAATTAGTTACAACTTACATAAACAGACTAAGATCTACTCCTAAGTACTAATAATTGTGTAACTCTTGTATTTAATAATTATTGTGTTTAGCAGTTATGACAAATAAATGCTTATCTTATCTTATAATAGGTTATTTTATTCTCTACTACAGGAGCACGACCCTGTCTCGTCCGTCCTAGACGGAAGGAGGATTTGGCCTACACTCCCCACGCTGGCCAGACGGGTTGGGGAGGCCTGATCGATGTTTTATAATGTATTTCCCTTAGTCGCCTTGTACGACATCCACGGAAAGAGACGGAGTGATTCTATTCTCGTCTGCCGGAAACCACACGGCTAAATATTTAATATGCTGCTGCAATGCTGGATAGCTGATCCTGCATTGCAATCCTTAATCTCGCTATGTGGCAACTCTTAAACGTAGTGGTTATATATGCTCTTTGGGTCCTATCTACTAGAATACGTCTTTTTTAAGTTTTCTGAGGGCAAGAACATGAACCTTGCAAAATTGATGTTTTAAGGAAACCACGAGTTGTGGGTAACTTTTACACTCAACGAGCAATTTTCTGAGAACTTAACGCTTAACATATATAAAGATGCATATGTTAGGTATAAGTATAAAGTATTCACACACGAGAATAATGTAGGAATGCTCGGATATGTCACAGTTAACCTTTTCTTCCGCACAACTGTCGCCTGCACTTAGTTTAAGTGAAGACATATGGAATTGAGAACAAACGTCGGTCCTCACCCTCTGTTCAATTAGTAGATAGGACTGAGGATTACTGTGGAACGCGCCTCTGTGCTCAGGAATGCAATTAAGATATATTGCACTTGGGAAATACAATGTTGGAGACAGTTAACTTCTAATTCTAATTGATATTTTAAGGAGCTTTATGCGGTGCAGTAGTCGCCGTTGAAAATAAATTCGTTATTCGATACCAGAGATAAGACTGTATTAATTTATTGATTCACTGTACTTTTAATTTGTATTATCTAAATAAAGCATATTCTGTCTATCTATTTATCTGTATTTTTTCTCTGTGATGTCCCTCGAGAATATATTAAAGTATTATTATTTAAATAGTTGTTTTCGGCCAACACGCAGATACAAAGTATTATTGAATATAAATATTATTCAAAACTGCAAAAAATTAGTTAGCGTAGTTTAGCGTAGGTTTACTATCGATTAACGTTCGTTTCATTTTCGTTTAAACAAATGCGTTTCGTTGAAAAAAGCGTCAGTAATCCTCATTCAATATTGAACCTTATTCGCAGGTGCCTTAGGATTAATGTTGTTTAATTTTCTTTCACTTTAATTTAAAAAATGATTTTCGTTTAAGTGAACAACGCTTACGCTTTTTTAAGCAGTAGGCTTTTTGTTGTCAACTAGTAAGTACGCGTGTGAATGTTTGCGCCAACGCTTTTGCTGTTGTCGTCGGTCGATTAATGCGATTTTTTTTTGCTTTGCTGTGTTAAGTATGTGCGTATACGAAACTTTAAATAATTGTAAATACTTATAGAAAAGAAATCGAATGCAAATAGATACTGTCTGTGATCGTTAACCGTTGCATTGTCTTAAAGCTGCGACTAAATGTTTAAACGTTTTCCATAAGCGTAGACGCCTCAAGAAGCATCAACGACAAAAAAAGCGTTTAAGTAAAAAGCGCGCTTAAAAAGCGCGCTTTTGATAATAAGTACAACGTTTAAACGTTTATTAATTTTAAGCCGTTTTTTCCAACTCTAACTGTGACTCACGCAATAAAAATATAAAATGCAAAAATTCTTCAGCAACACAAACCTTCCTGATAGCTCAGTTGGAAGAGCACTCGACCGGTCATAGAGAGGTCGTGGGTTCAAATCCCATTTAAAAAATAAATATTTATAATATATAAAATTTTTTTAGGTCATTTACATCAGCGGGATACTTAGTTGATGATACGTGCAGAAAGTTCTAGAGTGAGTGGCCCCACTCACTCCCGCGAAGCTATCTACGAGTAAGTGGAAGGCGGAAGAACGCGTATGGTGGAAAGCATCGAGGGAAGCATATCCAGCAGTCGGTATTAATATATACATATAACACATGCGTAATTTACACAAAGGAGCATCGTATTTTGCATATGCTGCGATGACTGCTTACAATCAGGCAGGTCGTATGATTGTGTGTCCCTTTAGTTGTATAAAACAGGAGCATAGTATATATTTCCTTGAATATGATTCTTAACTTTTACCCAGAATTCGAAGGAAGCTAGGTATGGTATTAGTTTATCCCGAAACATGATTGTTAAAGTATGTTTTTTGATAAGTCTGCCTTTTGTTCTTTATATAGTAGTCGACAAAGATTTGATAGGCAATTAAATAAATACTTGCTCTTGGTACACACCTCGGTTGGTGATCCGGCAAAAAAGAAGTAATTCACAGTAAATAATAAAACCATAGACATTTATGTTTCGAAGATGATTTTCGGTTTGTGGCAATGTATGCCAGCTATGTATTTTGTTTTTATTTTTTTTTTTTTTCTATAAAGCATAATACTTTAAAATATTACGATCTAGCTTACGGGCTAATAAGTAATTTAATTTTAACATAAACTTCTAAATATTATAGTCTAAGAATAATGTCCATTGACTTTTCTTAGTGTCTATTAAGGTGAAACACTTTCTTGTTGTGTTATATTTAATGCACTGTCACTAATATTGTCTCACTTATTATTACACTAACTCAAAGGGTTTTGTTCTTTTGAGTCTTCTCACTAGGTCTGTGTTATCGAGAAGTTTGACTACCTCTGGATTCACATGGTGATGAAGTCTAAGTTCATGAGCTTCTGCATATTTTTGAATCACTTTGTCCACAAACTCCACTTTAAGGTCCCGATGGAGATAGTCATTTTTGAAGTACCACGGTGCATTTACAATGCCCCTGAGTACTTTATTTTGGAAGCGCTGAATAACTTGTTTGTTACTCTGTTTTGTACAGCCCCATAACTGTACTCCATAAGTCCAAACTGGCATAAGGACTTGCTTGTATATCAGTAATTTATTGTGAATCGACAGGCTAGAATTCCTCCCGAGCAGCCAATACACGTTTTTGTATCGTATCTCTAACTCCTCTCGTTTCTTCTTGACGTGAGCTTTCCAATGTAATTTCACGTCTAGGGTCATACCTAGATATTTGGCCGTATTGACATACGGGATCTGCTGATTATTTAAAAGCACTGGATGGTAGCGCGGATTTTTATTTGTGAAATCAATGTGAACCGATTTTGACTCATTTAATTTAATTCGCCATTTTTGTGTCCAGTTATAAACTTTTGTGATGGCAATTTGAGTTTTCTCAACTGCTTCTTTGTGTGTGTTCCCAACAGACATTATGGCAGTGTCGTCAGCAAAAGTCGCAATTGTATTATTTTCTAATTTGGGAATATCACAAGTGTATAGTAGATACAGGACCGGACCTAAGACACTTCCTTGAGGTACCCCAGCTTTAATTTCCTTTAGATCAGAGTACGCATCTTCTTGTCTGATTCTAAACATTCGGTGAGAAATATATGACTCTAGTATTGCAGCATACTGCTTTGGCAACAATTTGTTGATCTTATACATTAAACCTTTATGCCAAACTTTATCGAAAGCTTGTGCAACGTCCAGAAATACTGTTGAGCACACTTTCTTTTCTTCTAAAGCTTTTTCTATAATATTTGTGATTCGATGCACTTGGTCTATGGTAGAGTGTTTCTTTCTAAATCCAAACTGATGTTGCGGTATCAAGCCTTTTTCATCTAGTATGGGTTTTAATCGTTTGAGCAAAAGCTTTTCAAATAATTTAGACATAACTGGCAATAATGAAATCGGCCTGTAAGATGTCGTTTCATGAGGCGGTTTACCCGGTTTTGCTATCATAATTACTTCAGCTACTTTCCAGATATCCGGAACTAATTTTAACCTGAACGCAGCATTAATGAGGTTCGTTAATTTGACCAGAGCCTTACGAGGAAGATGAAGTAGGACTTCTCCAGTTATGAGGTCGTAACCTGGTGCTTTCCTAGAATCAATATTGGTCTTTATTTCATTCGCAACTTCTTTTGGTGTTACAAACTTTATGCCTGCGTTTTCTTTCGAAGTATCGTGGCATGTCAGGTCATCAGATCCTTCATTGGGTTGAAAATTTTTTTCCAAATGCTGCGCGAACCTTTTTGCTTTTTGTTCATTACTTATGGCCCACTTTCCATTTTCTTCCCTTATTGGCGGTATTTGCATAATTGGTCTTTTTACAGTTTTTCCTGCTATCACTGGTTAAGTTTTCTAGGCGAGTTTTAAGAGATTCGTCTTTGAAAGTCCGTATAACTTTTCTAAGCATTTTAGTGAGGCTATTCAGAATTTGTTTATCGCGTGGCGATCGTGTTTGGTGCCATATTTTTCTTTGTTTTCTTTTTTGAGCTATCAAATTCATAATTTCTTCCGGGTATCTGTTTCCTTTGGGTTTTCTATGGATCTCTGGGGTGTTTTACCATGCTGACAGTTGGATATCGACGGTAAATTTTTCTACTTCGAAATTTAGCTGCTCGTCATTACGGAGCGGTACATTAAGATTAATTTTATTTTCTAAGTCTATTTGAAAACTCTCCCAATCAGTCTTTCTATTTACTAAAGTTGGATTGTTTTCTTTATATATAGCTGTATCACTTAAATTTAAAATAATAGGCGAATGATCTGAGCTCATATCAAAGCCGTCTTCAACTCTCATATAGTTAGTAGACATATTTTTACAGATAAAAAAAACAATCAGGTCTGGGATTTTTTGTGGATCAGTAGGCCAATAAGTTGGCTTTCCAGTCGATAATACGTCACATTGGTTTTCTTTTATAGCTTTGAGTAATTCTCGTCCTTTGGTTGTGGTTAGTCTGGAACCCCAGTATACATTTTTGGCATTTAGGTCACCTCCAAGGATAAACCTGGTTCCAAGTTTTTGTAAGAGATTAATGTATTGATCTTTTTTTAGCGAGTATCTGGGCGGGCAATATATTGCTGAAACAGTAATCGGGTATTTTTTAGTTTTAATACATACCGCTACAGCTTGTATTTCACGTTCTTCACACTTGTGGCACTGGTAGTGGTAGAGATTTTCTTTCACGATTATGGAACTACCTCCTCTTGCGCAGTTATCAGGATGTAGTGCGTGGTATATTTTGTATCCTTCTAATTGAAAGAATGACTGTTTTGTACAATGTGATTCAGAAATTAAACACACATCAATTTTTTCAGTATCTAGGACTAACTGCAATTCATTTTGATGTTGGAGTAGCCCATTTGAGTTCCAAGCCATGATTTTGAGAAAATAATTCATGATTTGCTTTTAGTTATAGTCTTTTTGGTGCTATTTTCTATCTTTTTAAGGCGCTCATCAAATGATGACAATAACATGAGTACTTTATTTAATTTTTCTTCGATGTCAGTATTCGGCTGAGCATCATTTATTTTTTTGGCGGTGATTTGAGCGTAAGTGATTTTTTCAGACTTACTTTTGTCCTGTTGCCATGGTTGTGGTATTGACTGTGTTGGTACACATGTTTTGTTTATTTTTATCATAGAGGATTGCTGTTGAGCATGTGGCTTTTTCTTTAAATTCTTGTTTTTAAAATTTTGTAACTCTTTGGCAACCACACACCCCCTGTAGTTTGCAGGGTGTTGTTCGCCACAGTGTGTATGCATTTTGGTTTATCTTGCGGTGACTTTTGGCAATCTTTGGTTAGGTGCTTGCCAGTACACTTAACACATCGTGGTTCTTTAGAACAGTATTTTTGTGTATGACCATAGGCTTGACATCGTTTACACTGGGGGACCAGCTTCGGTGTCTTAAGGGAGTGGATTTCTACTCTACATCCTAGTATACTTTTTATGTCAAAGATTTTATTAATGTCTTCGTCGTTCTTAAAAGTGAGCATAAACATATTCAATGGTTCTTTATTTTTCCATCTTAATTTGATTACTGCACTTTCTATTTTATATCCTTTGAACTGCAGTTCTTCGACTATTCTTTCTGGTATGCACGTATGGTGCAGTTTTTTAGCGATCACTCTAATAGGACGATCTTGCTTATTCTCGTATGAGTGCCATGCACAGTTATTGGAGGTGAGTCGTTTCGTGATAGACCTATACGTTTCTTCATTGTCGGCGTTCACTTTTACACTATCCCCACTTAACATTTTTATTGTAAATGGGTCGCCTAATACGCCTTCTACCAAAAAATCATAAAATTTTTGATAATCTTTAATTCCATCCACAATTATTGGCGGTGGGGACGGTATTTTTTTGTTTATTTTTGACTTGGGCTCATTACTAATACCCGGACTAGTATTGGGGGACGGTGAGTTTATCAGCTTTCTTTTCTTTCTATGTATGAGAAGAAGCCAGCTATGTATGAGAAGAAGAATATATGAATAGTAGATGGAAAGATGAAATAAATATAGTTTAGAATGAATAGAAGTCGAGTAGATAAAAGCAAAGTATTCCTGAACGCAACAGGTATTGCAATCTGAGACTTTTTATATCATAGACATATTTATACTCGTACACCGTAACTTACAACTCTAACTTAGTTTACTATTATTTATAAAACGGTCGCTTATTTGATAGTCTCGTCGTCAACCCTTATTCATCTCACTGCTGGGATACGGGTCTCCCCTCAATCGAAGGTGTTTAGAGCATACTGCACCACGCTGCTCAACTGCGGGTTGGCGGAGGTCAGTGTTTTCAAGCCGCCTAAAGGTCACTGACTTGGCTTATCGTCTGTCATCTAATGACTACAGCCGGGACCGACAGCTTAACATGCCCTTCGGAGGGTATGATATAAACAGCACGGAGGAACTTGATATAAACAAACCCATCCGTGGACAGGCTATAGTCGACGTTGCTTAACTTGCGTGTTCGATTAGACTGACACGCGTAACGATGCCATCGAACTCCTCATATTTGGTAGTGACATAAAACAAAATTATTACACGGGGTTTATATTACATAGGTACAGCTATACTTCAATGTCCAATTTGTAATGCAATGTATTGCACTTTGCTTCAGCTTAGCAAAACAAAAACTAATTAAAACAACCACTCAATTACTGGAACGTACGCTCTCAATATTTCAACGCTGCAGCGCTGAAAAGATAAACTTGCGGTGAATACCTATTTATAAGGCGGGTTCGTTTCACAAGAAAGTTAATTAACAATCAATATAGCTATTTAACTACACGCTTTGAAGTATATACTTATAGACAAGTTAAATTAACTGGTTTGTAATATGTTAAAATGTGATTAAGGCTTTAACTTCAATTTGATTATTGACTAATCGTAAGGTTGTGAAAATCAAATGGACGGAAATTTCTACAAATAACTTTATTCACTACAAAACATATGCAGTTATTGCTAAAATCTTTCTGTACCAGTTTTATGGTGATTGCTTGCACACAGATTACTGGGTGCGGCTCTCTTCATGTCAAAATAAGTGTAACCTGTAAGCATTAGCAAGCAAATATACTATTAGCACCAACCAACCATTTATAATAGGTCGGGGAAAAAGTCTTTTCGCATTATAGTATGTATGAACTTGTAATAAAATCTCTTTGGTTATACCATTTGTATCTAGCAGGTTTTGATATCTTTAAAAAGTTTAAATTTTAAAAAAGATAATTCCAAATTCAAATTAGGTAAATGTGTGATTTTCATTTGTTTTTTTTACTGTCAAGATGAGTGAATCTAATGAAGAAATTCGATACATTTTAAAATTTTACTACAAAAAGGTAAAAATTCAACGCAAGCTGCGAAAAAAATTTGTGACGTTTATGGACCTAGTGCAGTGTCTGTGAGAGTAGCACAAATTTGGTTTAAGCGTTTTCAATCCGGAAATTTTGATGTGAAAGATGCACGTCGCTCTGGTCGCCCTGTTACGGATAAAATGGATGCCATTTTTGAAAAAGTGGAGCAAGATCGGCATATCAGTAGTTACGACGTAGCTGAAGAATTAGGAATTGACCACAAAACAGTTTTGGCGCATTTGAAAAAAGCGGGGTACATTAAAAAGCTCGATATTTGGGTCCCTCACGATCTCACTGAAAGAAACTTAATGAACCGTGTACTCATTTGCGATTCTTTTCTACGACGTAATGAAAGTGAACCGTTTTTGAAGAAGCTTATAACTGGTGATGAAAAGTGGATCACGTACGACAAGAACGTGCGAAAAAGGTCGTGGTCAAAGGCCGGTCAGGCTTCACAGACTCTGGCAAAACCCGGGTTAACCCGCAACAAGGTGATGCTGTGTGTATGGTGGGATTGGAAGGGCATTATTCATTATGAGCTGTTACCGCCAGGCAGGACTATCGATTCTGAACTCTACTGTGAACAACTAATGAGATTAAAGCAAAAAGTTGAGAGAAAGCGGCCGGAATTAATTAACAGAAGGGGTGTGATTTTTCATCATGATAACGCTAGACCTCACACATCTTTAGCCACTCAGCAAAAATTAAGAGAGTTTGACTGGGAGGTGTTAATGCATCCGCCGTATAGTCCTGACCTTGCACCTTCTGATTTCCACCTGTTTCGGTCTCTTCAGAATTCTTTAGGCATTGTCAGGTTAACATCACGAGAAGACTGCCAAAACCACTTGTCGTGGTTTTTTGAACAGAAGTCCCAAATTTTCTATAGTAATGGGATCATGTCTCTACCTACAAGATGGCAAAAAGTTATCGAACAAAATGGCACCTACATACTTTAGTTAAATGTAAATAAACTTTATTAAAAAATGTTTTGAATTTTCATATAAAATACGAAAAGACTTTTTCCCCAACCTAATATTACTGATCGTCGTCACCAAGTGTCTTTGAGCACTAAGGCTTCCTAGTTTTTTTATACCAGTAAGGTGGCAGACAAGCATACGATCCGCCTGATAGGAAGCCGTCACCGCAGCGTATGGACGCTAGCAACACCAAGGACATTGCATTGCGACCCCGTAAAAATCTATTAAAAACTGTTCCTATAGAACCCTAAAAATGCAGGCCATTTAATAAATTTTAACTTGCAACCGACTTAATAACATCGACCATAAAGCTACCAAAAATATTTTATACAAACCTTTCTTAGGTAAATAAATAAATATTTATGGACAATTTACACAGCGCCATCTACTTAGTCCCAAATTAAGCGCAAAGCTTGTGCTATGGTTACCTAGACAACTGATAAATGTTAAGTACATTTATCAGTTGTCTAGGTATAAATACATTTTTTTTTGTAAATATATACTTACGAGTATAATATAGAAAACACCCAGACCAAGACAAACAGACATGTTCATGGACACAAATGTTTGTCTTGTGCGGAAATCGAACCCGCGACCTGGGAGTCAAAGTGGCCATTGCTAACCATTTGACCACCGAGCTCGTCACTACTATAAGTCAAAGTCACTCGTCACTACTCTAAGTAAGTAAGTAAGTCGACTACGTTAAGTACATTTTTTTAAAGTGAAACGCACCATCAGCAAAATTAAATATGTATACTTATAGACATAGCTCAGTGAAGGGGACCAATACGCGCATTGGGGAAATTTTCATTCGCCGCAAAATGAAGGGTGCTCATCGAAACTGATGACGTGTAAAAAGCCGATAGAGCCATCCGGCTTCATTTAAATGCTTCCAACAGGATGAGGATCTCTTGTGTCTTGTAAGAGTAATCACATTGAGGACTAAATGTGATTACTCTTACAAGACACAAGAGATCCGAGTTATGATAGTCGTAAAATAGGGATCTTCGATAGTTGAAGCCATCTGGATTCGGGCTGCCATTACTTGAGACTATTGAAACTTGACACGCATTGTTAGGTTTTTAATGTATAAAATTATTATTTCTTGATTTATTTAAATTTTTATTTATTTATTCTGGTTTAAAGGTGAGATCGCAGAAAGCGGCATTATTCAATGTGATGCAAAAAAAATAAAATAAATTTATTACAGATTACTTTAGCAAAAAAATTTTCATAAAAAATTGGGAAACATTACATTATTTCTCAAGTAACAAACAGATGAAGTTTAGACAAAATAAACATGAAAAATTTATTACAAAGTTCTTCGTGCAGTTTTATGAAACAATTTCACAGTCTGCTTAAAATAAATTTCTTAAGAGAACATAATAAGACGAGGAAATATCTACCATAGTACATGGTAGATATTTCCTTTAAATAACACCGCTTTTATAAACGTAAATATTTTAGTATATAAAAGTAAAAAATATAGAAGCTCAATAGCGTCGTTGCGCGTGTCAGTCAAATCGATACCGTAGTTTGTCTATGGATGGGTTTATATATCTGGATCTCCTTCGTGCTTCGGAGGGCACGTTAAGCCGTCGGGTCTGGTTGTTGTCTTTAGACGACAGTCGTCTTGAAAATATTGGACTCCGCCAACTCGCAGTTGAGCAGCGTGGTTGAGTATGCACTAAACCCCTTCAATTGAGGGGAGACCCGTAACCCAACAGTGGGATGATTATGGGTTGATGCCGTAACTAAAAATTAGCTTATGTAACTATTATATAATAGTTAGTTGCAATGCCGCATTGCAACCTGTTTAATATAACTGACCCAGGGCTGAAGCTGTTTGAAAAGTAACTTTTTAAATTTATTTTGACGGCTTGTGCGTAAGACTGTTATTAAGATTCTGTGTTTAGTTTTTTAATCTCTAAATTTCAGTATGAGAGTAGATAAGATGAATTATAAAACACGAGTGCTATTTTATAAAACGAGTCTTACCGTGTTTCAAAATTACCACCCAAACCATACAGGAAACTACAGCATGGGGTTTTTCAAGACGGACGTGGAGAGGTTTTTACAGGGTTGGCAATGCGCGTGTGATGCCCTGGTGTTCAGGCGTTCATAGGCTACGGTAACTGCTTTCCATCAGCCGTATGCTTGTTTGACACTTTAGTGGTATAAAAAAAAACTCTTTAGTACCAATATCTAATCTATCATAATGAAAAAAAAACCGGACAAGTGCGAGTCGGACTCGCTCACCGAGGGTTCCGTACGATAGGATCATTTGAAATAGTTCAGGAATCTAACCCCCTATTTTTTAAGATTTAATTACAAATGTATAGTTTTGAGATGTTTTCTTGTACTTGTAGTCTGTAACGATGTTACTTGCCAAATTTCATAGTTCTAGGTCAACGGGAAGTACCCTATGAGTTTTGATTCCTTTGAGAATGTGTCGAATTATGCGTTTTTGCTGAATAAACGGCCGTATCTTTTTTTTACATAAACTTAGCAGTTTGATTTTTTTACAACTTCATGGGCCCGTAGACCTGAATATACAGTACAAATTTCAGCTTGATACCTCCACGCATTCTCGAATTATCCAAGTATTGACCGACAGACAGACGGACAACAAAGTGATGTTATATGGGTTCCGTTTTTCCTTTTGTGGTACGGAACCCTAAAAATAATAACAAGGAACGTACGTGTATTTATTGAAGTGAAAACTTCTTTAGCGGCGCTGTGTACTCTTTGGGATGGGTAAAAAATGTTAAATTCGCGTCAGGATACGTGGCCTGATCGAAAATTCGTAAGACAAGCGACAAGCGTTGACCGCCGACGCGGCGAAAATGTATCGCTGCCACTGCTGTTTATGTTTAATGTAATATAAATTGTCATGTTTGTGTACGATACCGCAATAAATGAGTATTGTATTTTACCACATAAATGATAGTACTTTTATACTGATAAATAAAGCAATTCGTGTGAAATTATTTAATAATTATTCCCTAACCATTCCAAAATATTCAAAAATGCACAACGTTAATGTTGAAGTTTTCTCTTCTGCCGGCACTCCCGGAATGCAACCCGTGTTTTTCTAACATATAAACAACTCTACGAGCCTAAGTAGGCTCATCTAAGTTGCGTCGTAACAATTTCACGCGTTATTTGCCAAAGTTCTTCATCCTTCAAGAGTTTCATATTATGTGTTAAATAAACCACAAAGAATTACATGTCATGACAGAGCGTATCTAATATCAGTGGGGTCTCTGATCCTTTAAGCACTAGTTCTCGCCCACGACTTCGTCCGTCTATACGAATAAGTCTGTTCATTACCCGACTGCGACAGAAGGAGGGTTATGTTTTTCGAAACAATTATACATACATACATATCGAGAGTATGTATGTATGTATGATACATACATACTCTCGATATGTATGTATGTATAATTGTTTGGCACGCTCTGCAACCTAAACGGCTGGATGGATTTAGCTTGAGAGGTGTCGATTGATTCGTATTTGCTCTGAGAGTGACATAGGCTACATCAAATATAAAAAAAATCAATATGGCGGCTGTGAGCCGCAAAATTGTCGTTGCAGTAATTTTTTTTTTCTAAATATCGATATGGGTATCAAAATAAAGGTCTCGATGACCTGATTTCAAATATATATTTGATATATTAGTTTTTGCCTGCGGCTTTGCTTGTATGGAACTATATTATTGTTACGCGTGATTAATAAATCTGTTGTAGGGGCAGTCGGGTTTTTGATTTTTTTAATTAACTTATAACTTGTTTTTGACGTGATATGATAACGTCTTATAAATCGATGAACGCCGACTACACGCACGAAAAAGCATGACTCATTGTGACGTTCCGCCTGAGCCAAGCGTGCAAGCGAGAGTGCGGACAAGCGTCTGGTTTGTGACGCATCTGTCTCTCTTCCACTCCATCGGCCGATATTTTCTTATGACGTTATCACGTAAAATTATCGTCAGTAAACCGACTAAAGTCTCTAAACAGACAACAAATTTTTCGGGTTAATTTAATAAAATAATAGACTATATGGTCTATGACACTCACAAATGACGTGGCATTTTATAAATAACACAATTTTCAAAATCGGTTCAGTAGATCCAGAGATTACCCTACAACCTCACGAATTCATAAACTTTACCTCTTTATAATATTTTAGTACTCGTATAAAGTATAGATTAAAGGTAAGACGACATTTCCAGTTCAATGATTCAAGACGCTAGAATGTAATAATGTAGGGGAAATGAGAATGATATTGCTATTTGAAGAAAGGGTTGTGGAATGCGACGCCTCGATTTTGGGGTACATTTAGAACGTGTCAATTATATGTTAAGTTGGGAACTGAAACGCGGCATGGTTCTGCACGGTTAGCATTAAGTATAGACCAATTATTTTTTATTTATAACTAACTTGCGCCCGCGACTTCGTACTCGTATTCCGTTATTCCGTGGGAATTTTCAAAAAACCTTTTTCAATGCTTTAAGAATTGGGTATTTGATATTATTTGTAATTAATGGTTAGATTTATAATAAAATATATTGGGGTGTAAGTAGCTTACCACGATCTTTAGAGCTAAAGCCAACCTCACCTGCACGCGGTGCACTATATCGACTAGCGAAAGAGGCTCTGGCAAAAGAGAGGTAGGGTACAACCACAGTATAAGTAATAGTACTAACGTACAGTATGGACACTCTCTGCCGCTCTCACTAGTCGACCTCACCTCCCCTATGAGACCGATTTGGAACCGTTCGCAATGGATGCAACGTCCTACAAATTGACGTCGCTCGTATTTTATTCTCCATTCAGTTTAAAAGATGGGAGTTACTTGTGCAGTGGATGGATGTCTTAACACATGGAAAGTCAAAAAAAGAAATTTATTCGATCCCTTTGGATGAAATAAAATACTGATTTTTTATAAATTACCTAAAAAGCATGTGGCAGCCATAGTTTCATCATAACTAATTCACGTCTGTCAAAGTAGGATACAAGATACAATTAATACGAGATGAGAAAATGATAGCATTAGATTTATATGTCTCAAAGAGCAAGTGAGCGCGCAGACGCGGAATTGACATTGCTGTCACTTGAGTTATGGTGGTTTATTGTTAATGTTTACAATTTTCTTAATTACATTTCAATGTTTATTGTGCGTGATGTCATGTGTGGTATTAGTTTTAAATTACGTTTGTTCCATGTGAATATGAAAATGAATCAAATCATTGCGCATGCATTTATATGAATAGTGAAAAGCTACAATTAGTGAGAATGAAATGGTTTGATCATTACAATGAACCGGTGTTCGGAAGGCGAACGTTTGATTTAGTGGTGATTAGAAAATATAAAATTTTGGGTAAGTTAGCAATGGCAATTATACAAGGCGTTTTGTAAATATTGGCTGAACTCAGTGTAGTGTATTTACTATGTTTTTTTTATACTACGTCGAGTGGCAGACAAGCATACGGCCCGCCTGATGTGAAGCGGTTACCGTAACCATATTAACGGTCGCAACATTAAATATCGCTCGCGCGCTGCCATCCTCGCTGCCAACGCAGCAACTCCATCCTCTCTGGTGACCTCACTCACTCGCAGGAACACAACAACCTTCAAGGAAATTGTTATTTGACTGCGGTATTCTGTGAGGTAGTGGTACTTCGTCAGTCGAGCTGCTTCAAAAATACGCTACGTCCTACCTCTCTTTTCGTCAGAGCCTCGTCTGTCAGTCAGCAGGGTGTACCCCGTGTAGGTAAGATTGAGTTTGGTTCAAAGATGTTGATGAACCACTTACACCCCCTTACATGTCCGACCAATAATTTAATAATGTCAGCCCTAGAGAACGTCACTCAAACATAGGCACGTGTACAGACGTCACTTGGTTACTACATGCAAAAGCGCCATTTTTGTATGGAGTGGCCGGGGTTTGGTACAACGTATATTTGAAAGCTGCCAGACTGGGGAACTACCTCCACTTCGCAGAATACCACAGCCAAATAACAATTCCTTTGAGGGTTGTTGTGTTACTGAGAGTGAGTGAGGTCACCAAAAATGAAGGAGTTGCTGCGTTGGCAGCGGGGGTAGCGGCGCGCGAGGGGTATTTTATGTTGCAAGCGTAAATATGGCTACAGTAATTGCTTCACATAAGACTTGCCGTATGTTTGTCTGTCAGCCGATGTAGTATAAAAAAATAATAATGAGATTTAAAATTAAAAAAAAACCTGACTACGGAAAAGTAAAAACAGACTAGGGATTTATTCTGATGGTTATATTTTAAAAAAATTTAGCCTATGACATTCTTACTGAAAAACAGGTACGCTTACAAATAAATATCAAATACAAGCACACGATCGCTTCGTTGTCCTGCTATCTGAATACTAAATATTAAGTGCAGGACAAGGTGTAGAAAGTGCGCGAATTCGGCTCGCATTTGGTCGGTTTTTTTTTTATATTCTGATAGAAGTAGCAAAATCATTGTCTATAGACAATTGTCTATTTTTAAATTTGTGAAGTCTTATAGTTTTGTATTTAACTTATTGTTATGTTGTTTTTGAATCCAAAATAATACCAAACCATCCTATATACTATTATGATCGTCATATAAATATTTTATCCCATGAAATCTGTAATATGAAATGCCCGTATCTATAACTTATAGGCGAATAAATTCGTAAGAATCAGATAGTCATTACGATTTGAATAAGATCGAGTGCACAAACACCCTTAGGCTCACAGAAAATAATTCAAAAGCTTGGTATCGACATTGGATTTAAACATCTCATTTGGTTAAGTTAAAGGAACTCGTTAACAAGCTCAACGTTCACTCAAGCCCCCAGCTGTCAAGACCATGTGTATGCCAAACCATTGCAAATTACCAACGTAAATTGCAAAAATGTCTCATTATTTATTAATTTTACTAAAAAAAAAACAATCATGTAACAATTTCATAGTTATCGATATCATAACAATATACTGATCGAAGAATTACGAACAATACATCAAAAATTATGATTTTTTCCAAAATCATTTTTTTTTTTGGATTAAAATAGATTTCTTTTTGATGAGTCAAAAACATCAGTTTTTTGTTTTTTTTGTTACATTAATTTATAGAATTGTTATTCACATAGATATACAACAACATAAAACAAAACGATGTATTAATTTACAAAAAAAATTATGATTTATCGCATCGAAATGACGCTGGCGTTCGTCCACTTAACCACTAATATTAAATAAATAAATATTGTCAGACAAATTACACAGCGCCATCTAGCCTCAAAGTAAGCGAAGCTTGTGTTATGGGTACTAGACAACTGATAAACATACGTAAATACATTTTTTTTTTGTAAATACATACTTATGATACATAGAAAACACCCAGACTAAGACAAACAGACATGTTCATGCACACAAATGTTTGTCCTATGTGGGAATCGAACCCACGAGCGTTGGTGTCGAAGCCGCGTCATTAACCGCTGCGCCACCGAGCTCGTCAAATTAAATCAAATATTTGGAAAAGTTATGACATATCATAATAATCATTGTGCCATAAAGTAAACTTAAAAAAATACAAGTGACGAGATATAACCTAATATTCTATTAATCACTCAGTAACTAATATTATGAACCTGGAGTATCGAGTGCCTCGCCGTACCGTGCATGCTCGCTGATTAAAAACAAACAAGAGCATTTAACACATCATAGGACTAAATAATATGTATAACAATGTAGCATGTAATAAATACGACAGTACAAAATTTATTGGTTTTGATCGTAAATATCTGCAGCGATATTATAGTAATATATATTTTTAGTGTATATACAATATGTAGGTCGAGATGAGTTTGTGAATTGTAAGTATAAAACTTAGCAATTTTCATAAATTAAAGAAACTATAAGAAACTAGCTGTGGTGACCACATAAAAAAAAAAATATGTTCCACCAGGCAATGTATAATTAGTATGCATTTATATAAAATTGGTATAAATGTCTAATTTTTAGCCAATGAAATGGTAGTCAATTTTCATTTTTCTTCTCTGTGTCTTTTTCTGTAACTATCCGAGTATCTAAACGAGCCCGGTGGTGTCCACTTTGACTCCGAGGTCGCGGTTCCTTAGTTTGGGACTAGATGGCTATGTGTAATGTGTCTAGGAATATTTATTTATAAAAGGCAACCGTTACTGACTGATATATCAACGCATAGCTTAAACCATTTTACCGGGACGGGCGTCTGAAGTTGCGGGCGCAAACTATGTAGTTTCAGTATCAAATTCAAATATAAAATATAAATAGAAATGCAGGTTCTGTCTATACGTATATCACTTGAATCGTAAACTTGCATAAACCTGAATCAATAGTAATAAATTTTAGATTTTAGATACTGGCCATCTATGGTGCAGAGACTAGGACACCGGCCATCGAAGTGGTCCACAGGCTAAAGGTCGCGCAGCGAGTGATGGAGATGGCTATGCTCGGGGTTTCTTTGAGGGATCGAATCCCGAACGAAGAAATTCAACGGAGAATCAAAGTTGTCGACATAGCGTTTCAGAGTTTGCAAGCGGAAGTGGCAGATGGGGGAGGAAGGTATTAGATTGGAAGCCACGCGTAGGACGATGAAGCGCTGGACGGCCTTCTAGATGGTCCAATGACCTAAAGAAAGTGGCTGAATGAGCAAGACAAAGGATCGTATTTGGTGGAAAGCATTACGGAAGGCCTATATCCCGCAGTGGAATGATACAGGCTGATCATGATTCGCTATTTTTTTTTATATTACGTTACTAATATATTTACTATGTTCTGCATAATCAACGCTTCCAGCGGAATCAAAACTCAGATTTTAATACAGAACATCTACATAAACATGAACGTACTATATAACATTAATATTTGTAAAATTAACACTAGGGTTCTCAGAGGAGTAACTACAAACAAGTTCACATAACCCAATATTCGTTAAAATAACAAAGTAGCGTGTTATAAACACCGCAGTATAGTGTTATTTTACGGTTTTCACAGCAGACGGCGATATCTGGTTGAAATTTTGTGTTTCGTGTAAATGTTACAATATACAATGTTACAAATTTTCGATAATGTTCCTATTTACCTACAATGTTTCTAAACTAGATCGGGTTACAGGGTTGCAAGTGTATCAACACCGAAATTTATACAAAATTATACAACAAAAATTAATAAATAAAATTATACGATAAAATATTGTATATAAGTACGTGTAATGCCCCTGGTGTTACAGGCGTTTATAGGCTACGGTAACTGCTTCCCATCAGGCGGGCCATATGATTGTTTGCCACTTTAGTGGTATAAAAAATGCAAATATTTTATTATATTTAAGCACAATTTAAGTAAAAATTAGAGGTGCTCGATGACGTCGTTGTGCGTGTCAGTCTAATCGATCACGCAAGTTAAGCAACGTCGACAGTAGCCTGTCTATTGATGGCTCTATTTATCTCGAGCTTCTCCGTCGGTAGGCACGTTAAGCCGTTGTCATTAGATGACAGTCATTAAGCCAAGTCAGTGACATTTAGGCGGCTTGAAAACACTGGCCACTAACGTGGTGGAGTATGCTCCCCTTCGATTGAGGGGAGACTAGTATCCCAACAGTGGGATGATGAGTTGTTGCCGTCGATATTATAAAATATTTGGTGTATAATTTCATTTTATAAATAACAAAATTATAATAATAGTAGATTATTGCATCGAGCACAAAGTAATTTATTATTGCACCGAGTGCCTGATTTAGAGCCCGAGCGTTAGCGAGGGCTCTAATCTAACAGGCACAAGGGCAATATAAATTACTTAAGGCGAGGTGCATAATCTGCTTTTCTTTCAACTAATACCTATAGGAATAGTAGATAAAAGAAACTCATATCAAACAGTTAAAATAGAAGTTTCTATAACACTGTCGGCTTCTGATTCCATTTTAACCCTTAACTACCTACCTCTATTTTTGTCACGCAACCACCTACCTCCCGTCTAGCAGACGTCGATATAAAATTGCCCTTATTTATATAAAACTAGCTGTCCCGGCGAACTTCGTACCGCCTAACAATCAATGAATGTCGTGGTACATATTAGCTGAACTAAATTTATGATTTTATGGAATTAAAACAATGAATAGTAGAAAATAATAGAGAAGCTCGATGGCGTCATTGCGCGTGTCTGTCTAATTGAACACGCAAGTTAAGCAACGTCGACCGTAGCCTGTACACGGATGGGTTTATATTACCTCGAGCTCCTCCGTGATTCGAAAGACACGTTAAGCCGTCGGTCCCGGTTGTTATCATTAGCTCATCTTGAGCTCCTCCGTGCTTCGGAAGGCACGTTAAGCCGTCGGTCCCGGTTGTTATCATTAGCTCATCTTGAGCTCCTCCGTGCTTCGGAAGGCACGTTAAGCCGTCGGTCCCGGTTGTTATCATTAGCTCATCTTGAGCTCCTCCGTGCTTCGGAAGGCACGTTAAGCCGTCGGTCCCGGTTGTTATCATTAGCTCATCTTGAGCTCCTCCGTGCTTCGGAAGGCACGTTAAGCCGTCGGTCCCGTTGTTATCATTAGCTCATCTTGAGCTCCTCCGTGCTTCGGAAGGCACGTTAAGCTGTCGGTCCCGGTTGTTATCATTTAATGACAGTCGTTAAGTTAAGTCAGTGGCTTTTAGGCGGTTCGAAAACACTGGCCTCCGCCAACCCGCAGTTGAGCAGCGTGTTGGAGTACGCTCTAAACCCCTTCGGTTGAGGGAAGACCCGTATCCATAAAAACTGAAGATTTCATACAAATAAAGATTTCCTTATTGTTAATTTAAAAAAAAAAAAAACGTTTTGTTTTATTTTTTTTAGTTTTGAAATAGGTTTTATCATTTTGGTGATTTGTAATTGTCATTTCTTTTGATGTTTACTCTGATTTGATTCTTGCGCTCGAACCCCATGGGAAAAGCGTTTTCACCCCTATCGATTTGACATTTTTAAATTTTCATAACAAATCACAGACAACTTTCGCGACATAAAAGTGACACCAATCGATTTGACGTTTTGATATTTGACAACCAATAAATATCGTAATCCCTTTTTCAACTGACACTTTCATTTATATGGGAAAATGTTTTTTCTTTTATTTTATTTTTTTCGAGAATTTTCCAATGTTTTTAAGAGTTATTCTGCTATTCGGGACGGAAACAAATACAACAAATCAAAAACCATGGCAATCGGTCCAGCCGTTCTCGAGTTATAAGTGTTGTAACAAACACGACTTTCTTTTATATATATAGATAATAACGTTAAGAGGTATTTATAAGAAGAACTAAGCTTTTCATAGTTTTTATTATTTATTAATCAAAAAAGAACATAAAAATCAATTATATATTTTATAAACTGACATTATTCATAATGTCTTCATACTTTTGGCTTAAAATTATAATAATTGGAAAATGATACGAGGAAAATAAGAACATAATACTATATGGGTTTTTATAGTAATTTTCGAATAATCACTCATAAATAATGCCAAAATAATATAAACTTAAAAATATATATGAATATTTCAACAAAATTGCAGCCCTTGAAGTTATGGTTTTTGGCGGCAGTGAAAACATAACTTGTTTGAACATTCTAACCAAATTGGTTTCTTACAATTGAAACACAAGTATTGGGTTCTACGTTTCTTTTTTGGGTCACAAGTCGAACATGCTTTTCTAACTTGTAACCGTTCTTCAGCACCGCTAGGACCTGGAACTGCTGGTAAATTACTGTCCTCGTTGTGATGGAGTATACGATGAAGAGCGATTTTGAGGTCCCGCTGAATATTCACTGCATTCATCATTTGGCAGGTCATCTTCATCTGATATTGGGGTGTAAGTGGTTCATCAACATCTTTGAACCAATGCCAATTTCACCTGCACGCGGTGCACCTTGCTGACTAACAAACGAAACTCTGGCGAAAAGAGAGGTAGGGAGCGTAATTGTAAGCTACCCGACTAGGGAATGTACCTCCACCTCACAGAATACCGCAGCCAAATAACGGTTCCCTTGAGGGCTGTTGTGTTCCTGCGAGTGAGTGAGGTCACCAGAAAGGAAGGAGATGCTGCGATGGCAGCGGGGGTGACGGCGCGCGAGCGATATTTTATATTGCGAGCGTTAATATGGCTACGGTAACCGCTTCACATCAGGCGGGCCGTATGCTTGTCTGCCACCCGACGTACTATAAAAAAAAAATGATTCTTGTTCTAACCACCTTTCAATATATGCATCATTATAAGCCATCTTTCACTAAAACAATAAAAAAGTTATTAGAATAAAAATCACATAACCACCTACCTAACGTCTCTGAGACGCTCTGTGACAGTTTTTTACTTACCAAAAACAAATGCGCGCACATTCGAACATGTAGATCGCGTCCGCAGTACTGAGGGACGCGGGGAAAAGGTACAAGGAGACACACACTTGTACGATGGGCGCACGTTGATTATTTACGATTTTAAATTTGAAAGCGTCTGTGAGACGTGAGGTAGGTGGTTAAGGGTTAATTCGAAGCCGAAGCACTCAAAATCAGATAGTATCACACTTTTATCGTTTCCAAAAATATTGTCAAGCAAAATTAACAAAGTTCCCGCCAAATCACTTTTTTAAATTTCTTTCATTTTTAACTCAGAGTTAGCAGCAATCATTTTTTAAATTTGGAACAAGTAGGATAGAAACGAATAATACGTACGAAAAAAAAGTATTGATATCGGCTGGCTGAATAGAGCTAATCCATTAAGATTGGCACCTTTTGGTGCGATTAAAAAAAACTGTGCAATAATGAAATTTCATACATTTTTATTGCTCTAGAGCATTAAAGACTTGTTTTGTACTGAGTTTTTAGTGTGATTGTGATGAAATTAAAGCATAGTTGGAAGAAAATAAAATTATACAATATAATATTTATTGTATAATTTTAAAAAATAATATGGAAATAGGCTTAGTAGTTTTTTTTAGAAGTATTTTCTTACTACGCAACAAAATAATTTTAATTTATAAACTACCTTGTGATTCATCGAGCTCTATAGAGTTAAAGTCTTCACTATTATTGCATCAACAGCTAGTATTATAATTGTAAAACTTTATTGCTTTAATAATGGAAAAAATTAAAAAAAAAATTACTTTATAAAATCCTTCCCACAAATTGCAAAGGGAGCTTTCCAAACGACCATTAAAGCCAGTGGCTCTGTAGAATCCGTGTAAACATCGGTCAGCGGTCACAATTGTTTCTACCATATGTCCGCATATGTTTGTTTGGCCCACATAAACATGCCACAGTTAGTTGGGATTTGTCGAGATTCGTCCATACTGCGTTACAGGAGCGTCTCGCAGGAAATTCAATAACCACAGCCAGCGAAACCGAAACTATGTCACAGTTCCCGAGAGTAACATTTGACGTCACTAGAGAATGTGGGAGGAAATTGATGAATAAATTATCTCCATAAGGAAACGTAAATTTTCACGGTCTGTATTTTATATTTCGTACTTGTCTCTGACAATTTATCTATGGTATTTTTATTTTTATAATAGTATGTAGAGTTAGGTAGATTGGGGACGAGTGGATGCGATCCCAGGGCCCTACCGCCGAAGCTGAAGCCGATTACCATCGAAATTTTTGAATGCAAAAATGAAACCACTGATTAGATTCTTGGTAATTATGTTTAGCTCAGCTGGTAGAAGTCCTAGAGTTCTACCGACTAAGCTGAAGATGTTTGTCAAAAACTTTAACCTAAGACCAATTTTTAGAATCAAAAAACAGATGGTAATCGACTTCAGCTTCGGCGGTAGAGACCCAGATGTGATGCTGTAGAAGAATGGCATTGACAGCAAGATAGACCAACGTAGCAATAGACTGAGCGTCTTTATCTCTCATGTAGATTTTTAGCTTGTAAGAGCTTTCCACCGTATGCCTCCAAAACGTTAAGTAGGCTAAAGATACTTCACCAGAGGAGGGGGAGACAGATTCAAAAACTTTTCGTAGCCAGAAAGCATCAAAGTATGACGACACTCATTATCTAATTAATATAAAACCTTGAACGATGATTAGATTCAAATGTTTATGTTCATATACCAATAACGCCTTATTGGTTGTTCCTATTGTTTTATTCCTATTTACCACCAATGTATTTCTATCCATATTTATGAACAAATAAATGAACTATGACGTAACAGATCCTGTGGATGTAGTCTGATGCGTTAGCCCTACCTGAAACTCTAAAATGGACCAATACTCCATTAAATGGATATCCGTGCAGCGCTAATACTATGTCAGACGGCCATCATTTACATATTTACCGAATCGTCGAATGAACTTTGAACGAATGATACTCTAGTACTTGGACAGTTAGTTTTCATTTGCCGGATTTCACTCACTACGTAAGCGCAGATAGACAATGCTATTTATACACATCGCCAAAAATAGTTACACTTGGAAAAGCATCGTTCGCTTGAGCATTGCTCGTGGTAGAGATCTCGACATGAGTTTCGTTATCCTCAGCATTGAGGATAAAGACCAAAGGAGGAGAAGAAAGACCAGCTAGTAGCATGCGTCTACTTACAACACGTGCAAACTGCATTAAAAATTTTTGGTAAAAATAATTCCGTATCGGTTTCATCATGATTCACTGGTGAACAAAATATCTACTGATCGGTATAAATAAATATTCTTGGGTGAATTACACATGGTCATCTAGTCCCAAACTATGCAAAGCCTGTTGTACTATGGGTACTAGATAACTGATATTATATTTTTGTAAATACATACAATAATACATAGAAAAAAAAAGACGTGTGGCACTCGGGGACTGCCGCGGTAAAGCTATTGCATAGCATTTTGTATCAACTTATGCAATTATAATTTTATTTATTTATTTTATTCATGCAGTATTGCTTTTTCTTTGATATTAATTCAAGTTACACTTTTTGAGCGTGGTGACCGATAAGAAAACAAATTTTTCTATTATTAAATAAATAAAACGAGTTTCGTAGATTCGTACAATACGTCTAATCACATGCACACAACGCCGTGTCGAAGACTGCCGAACTGAAACGACGTTAGACGATGCACGGCCTTTAAGCCACACCTCCTTGCCCGTCGGAGCGAGCGTGAGGTTTTTTTTGTTACGGAATTTCTGGATTCGGTCCCCGCGCTCAAGGCCCGCGATAGAAGCTATGCAATAGCTTATCACCCAGACTAAGACAAACAGACATGTTTCTGCACAGAAATATATGTCTTGTGCGGGGATCAAACCCGGAGTCAAAGTGAATACGGTTAGCCATTCGACCATCGGGGTCCTCGTATAAACAAAACGCCTCGTATAATCTGCCAAATTTTCGTTTATAAAACATTTAGTTATCAATCGTCCAGAAGACAGAATCGTCACACTGGTATTCCTTAAACCTTTTTCGGTCGCGATCCCCATATAAGTGATCGGTGTGACATTGATAGTTTCAGCAAATATATTTCGGTAGATAAGTACATACGGTAAATATTATATTAATATCTGCCAAATATTACTTTTATCGGTAGCAATAAAATGGGCAAAAAGTTAAATCTTCAATGTGAAATATTAATATCAATAAATTGAATACATGTTTTTAGTCATTATAATCATATTACAGGTACCAATATTACTAGAGGCAAAAGATAAAAACATAAATCTTGTTTTACTTACACGGTGTTTTTTGCGGTGCTGTGCCACCCTCTTCTTAAAGCTCTGACTCCATCTCAACATAGCCGAGATAAGTGTTTTTGTCAAGATTTTCTTGTCATCAATTTTGCTGCTTGAGAAAATCGCTATGGGAGAATTTATTTTTCACTTTCACTCCTTTGGGAAATATTTTAAAGGGAGCTTTTTGATATAACTTGTTTTGATTTATTACTAAGTATGATTAATTAGGAATAAAACGGTACAACCAAATTTGAATTTTATTATAACTACAATGTCTTAACGATTGGAAATTCTATAGTCAGTATCGAATTTACATTGTCATTTTGCCTACTGCAATTCCATAAATATACTTACTTACGAGCAAAATATACAGATATCCTATTTTTTATTTCTATAATATGTACGTAAAGACCATAAAGATTTGATTCAAAGCTTGTTGTTTTGTTGAGTGCTTGATATTTAAACCCCAGAGGGCTTGATTAAGTATACAATTATACAATAACAAAGCGTTTAGTAAGTATATCGACTATAGCATACGATGTAATAGAATTAACCCTAATAACCTGATAAGTCATTTAACGCGTGTAGCGTAATAATTGGCTACATGGGACCTAATATATACAGAACGGAGATTCAATATTTATACTACTAGTAATATAACGGAGTACGCACGCGACATTAATTAGATCAACTTCAATTACTAGCTTAATGTACTGAACATATCGTCAGAGAACATGCGTAAATTCAACTATTTCGCGTGTTACGCAATCACAAATCAGACCTTTTCTCTATTCGCGAAAGTACGAGAAACACTTCCATTAATTTTCATCCGCTTTGCTTAAATCACCCCGAATTAAGGTTTATTTACGGGTATATTGTTCGGGATCATGAGGTAAGCTCATGAGAAATTGATTCGCAGCGTGTGCCGAATCTTGCAGTTTTCGCACGTACGTTAATACGAAAGCGGGGCGCCAGCTTTATTATTAAACGTCTGAGTATAATTTTCTTGTTTTTTTTTTTATTTAGAACTACTTTCACTCGCAATTTCGTATGTGTATGTCTGCTTTTTTTTTAATTGGCATGTGGCTTTGTCATGGACATGGCCGCGTATTGTACGTGAATACGTTATATGCACTAAAAATATCTCAAAATGGCAGCGCTTCCCCCTCCTTAAGCGTCCTCACTTAACGTAATAAATTCTTTGATCCTTCATATATCCAGTGGTGTGATTGAATTTTCGATGGAGATGATAGCTTTGTAGCTGCAACACCAAACTCTATCCCCGATTTTATTATAATTCGTTTTTTCTGAAATGCCTCCCTATGGAAACATTTTTAAAGACGTATCCACGTCAAAAGTAATTTTCAAAAAATCTTTGCTTATTTCACCTCTAGATACTGAAAGGAACACTTCTACCAAATTTAACCTTTAAGAGTTTAGTTCAAATAGTCTCGGCGTGGAAGACGTGGAAGTGGGCGGAGAAGTGTATCGGAACATAAAACGAAATTTACGGCGTGCGAAAGTTTTATACTACAGTAAAATACATATTATTTTACGGTAGTGTAGGGACCTGTGTAGACTTTGTAGTATGTAACATATTATTTTGATTAATATTCTTTTAATTTTAGAATAAAGACAGTAACTTTTAATGTTACATACGCACGGCTTAGGGTCGTGTGTCACTTATCCATTATCTTTGTCGAAGATTCCATCATCTTTCTTTGACAGATGCCCATGACACTCATCAAATATCTTTATCCAAGATTTAAGCATTTGTAGTATCCATTTTTCTAGCATTTTTCTAACTTGTAGGGCCTTTTTAACGTCATGCGTTTTTCGTCCCGCATGCGGGATCTGTCATAGTAAATTATGCGCATGCGTGTTTTGTACTATGACGCGGGGTGATAAACGCACGAGTATAAAAAATACCCTTAATAACAATTGCCCTTGAGGGTTGTTGTGTTCCTGCGAGTAAGTGAAATCACCTGAATGGAAGGAGTTGTTGCGTTGGCAGCGGAGGTGACGGCACGCGATTCATATTTCAAGTTGTGAGTGTTAATATGGCTATAGTAACCGCTTCACATTAGGCGGGCCGTTTCCATGTCTGCCATCTGATGTGGTATAAAAAAATTTTTGGTAACCTTGTGTGCTATCCCTTTCTATCTAATAAGTAAGGTAGATAGAGATGAAATGTCTTACGTAATGTTTGATCAAATAACAAGGTTGGTAGTACATTTTATGGAGTCATCCAATTTCTTTGGTCAAACGTACATTGGACAAAGATATTGGATAAATGGCATACCCTAACGGCGGAATAAATTTCAGCGAAAGGTAAAAAGATATTCTGATTTCTAGAAAGCATACTAATTTACATCATCATCAGCCTGTATCTATCCACTGATGATTATAAGCCTTCCCCAATGCTTTCCACCAGATATGATCTTCTGCCTTCCGCATCCAGCCGCTTTCTTAAGGTCATTGGACCATCTAGAAGGAGGGCGCCCAACACTTCGTCGTCCTACGCGCGGCCTCTACTCTAATGCCTTCCTCCCCCATCTGCCATCACTTACTCGGCAGATGTGACCGGCCCGTTGCCACTTCAGCTTGCAAACTCTGAAGGCTATGTCGACAACTTTGGTTCTCCGTCGAATTTCTTTGTTCTGGATTCGATCCCGCAGAGAAACCCCCAGCATAGCCCTCCATCGCTCGTTGCGCGACCTTTAATTTAAAGCTTAGCTATGTAATATTTCATCATACAATTTAAAAACATCGTGTATAGTTAGATACGCTGTCTATAGCCGCCATTAATCTCAGTCTCAACTCGATACGTGCTACCTCGGGGGACGATGACAGGAGTGGTCGGCGGCTAGACTCTTCTATCACCAGTCTATAAACAGCCAAACAAATTGATTTCACTTTTTAGATTTTAAGATTTATATGTATATATATATATATATATATATATATATATATATATATATATATATAAATTTGTGTTTATATGTATGTATATTTATAAAAGTAAAATTATTTTATTTAATATGTATTTGCATTCGTTTAAATTTATAATATACCTAAATTAACACTTTAATTTTCTATTACACCTTTCCTGTGCACCTGCCATGTATTATCTCTGCATCACCCTATGGTTGACTGGTAGAGAATGCTTGTATAGCATTAAGTCCGCCTCTGTACAATTTTGTGCCTGAAGTTTAAATAAATAAATAAATAAAATAAATAAATATGTTACTAGCTGACCCGACATACGTTGTCCTGTCGTCTTAACAATGAATATTGAATTTGAATTGGTTTCGCGCAATCTGTCAAATAACTGACAGTTCTGACAATCGCCATAAGGTTACATTAGAAAAAATAATATGCTTATTAAGTTTTCTTAAATTTTCCTTAATATTTTATTTCTTTCATAAGTACCTTCTCCTTACATAACAAATATGTACAACAAAAAAAAAAACTAGCGAAATCGGTCCAACCGTTCACGCGTGATTCCGTGACCAAGGAAAATAGGGATTCATTTATATATATATACGAGTATATTTAGATTAATTCTCTTTCGAAAGGAACTGTGAACACTCAGGTACATAGGGGGCCTAAAGGTAGAAAAATATTTCGAAGTATTTTTAATAATATAATAAAATCATTTATTTCAGACTACACATGTTTACAACTAATAATAAAGATAAGTCCAAAGATAAACCTTAAAACTAACATACATACAAAATATAATACTAAACTAATTTAACTAGATAGATTACTTACGGGGTGTATTTTTAATAATACACCCCGTAAGTAATCTATCAATATCTCTGAACTAAAGCCAATCTCACCTGCACTTGGTGCACCCTGTAGACTGACAAACGAGGCTATGTTAAAATGAGAGATAGGCTTCGATCACCAGTATAGAACGAGATAGGGCATAGCGTATTTTGTAAGCTGCCCGACTGTAGAAGTACGTCCACTTTACAGAATACCGCAGCCAAATACCAATTTCCTTAAAGGTCGTTGTGTTGTCACGTCAGCAGCGTTTACCATAGTACTATTATTTGAATTGTACTATTACTGTGCTACGTTAAGGCAAAGTAGCTACAGTAAAGTGCGTTAGGGTCCCGAGATGCGGTCAAGGCCAAAATAACTTAAAATTTCAAACGTCAACTTTCATCGGTAATTGTGTAACCTCTAGTAGCGTACAGCAAAAAATAAGTGTCAGTCGGCTGAAAATTGGTCTCTAGCGTCCTGATCCGTCCAGTTTTTAATTGGTTCGTTCAATGCAGATGGGAAACTGACATTATGAAACAGTAGGTATGTTTTCAATCTGAAGGTCTGAAGTATTAACGAATTGGAGCGGCAGGAATATGGATTTTGTATAATCGACAATCATCGGATGATGAAGGATATTACATATTAATCCAGCTAAGAAGCTATCCTCACATTAGGAAGCGACTGCACAGTGATTTAGTTATCCTTTAGTCGGTGTCATAAGGCACATTAGTATCTTTTGCCATGAAACTCTACTTTTTGAGAACGGTTCTATTAAAGGACTAATGTAAAGCTCTTCGACTATATATGTGTATGTATACAAACGAAAATATGTATGTGTTGGCCGTGTGGTTTCCGGTAGACTAGAATAGAATCACTCTGTCTCTTCCCGTGGATGTCATACAAGGCGACTAACTAAATACATTATAAAACATCGATCAGGCCTCCCCAACGCATGGACTCCCCACGTCTGGACAGCGTGGGGAGTATAGGCCAAATCCTCCGTCCGTCTGGGACGGACGAGAGAGGGTCGTGCTCCTGTAGTGGAGACTAAAATGACCTGATGATGATGTATACAAACATGTCTGTGTATGTCTGGCAGTATATTTTGGTCCTGAGTGCAGCTTAAACTTTATGTTAATCGCAGGAGTCACATCTAGGCTATTTAACCAGTGCATATATGAATAAGGCGGCCTTAAGCTCTAATAAATTGCTAAAAATACTGCAACTAAACTTAAGAGTTGGAACTCCGTCGCAACTACTAAATTATTAAAGGAAGTAAATTAGGCAAATAGTCGCAATCTATTTGCCTGATAATTAGGATTTATGTTGCCATTATTATATACTGCAGCATCCCATTACTGACTTTACACTTTCATTACTGGCTCCAGAAAATTCTCACAAATTGTCGTTTGGACAAATGTACGCAGAGATAAGACCGTAGGTTAAGTTTTTAGTTCGTGAAGAGGAAATGTTTCATTTTTGTTCGTCCAATTTCGGCCTGGAATACTTAAACAAAATAGAACCAGCGAGGATGCAAATGTGTTTTTGTGAATATTAATTCAGCTTGTACGTTGGATTAAACGGAATCACAGATGTGCTTATTGCTTCAAGCAAATAGCTGGATTCGTAACCGCTGTTTCAGTTGTGAGTTTCGGAGCAATTTGGACAGAGCGAATCTGTGAGCCGCATTGAGTGTAGTGAAGGGTTAAAGTGTAAATTAAATAAAATAGGTCGTTCAGTGTTTCAGGTTGATGATGATGATTGGATTACGCCAGTTTACTTAGGTCGTTCAATATTTTGTCATACAGTCATTCGTCATCTTCAAAAAATCTCGGAGTCCTGGACTGTGTGCGCTAGATCACCTTTTTCGTGTCTTTATGACTCAAGTTTTGGGCCTGCAAGTATTATTTGTGTCTCTACAGCGATTCCGCTCATTATATTCTTGAGGCTTTTGATAGGTTGCAGCGACGGCGAATTTATTTATTAAATCAAAAATTAGACATAGTAGTAATAAAATTAAAGCCACTTGGACGGTTAACAGTGAAGAGACTGGGAAGGGTAGGACAAAGGAATCAGAGTTTAAATTAAGTATCGATGGTCATATTACCAAGTCAGATTTAGAAGTTGCCAATGCTTTTGAAAGATTTTTTTCTGCTTTCCCTGTCACTTTAACTAGTGACTTGGGCTCTTCCACCTCCGTTGCAGAGTCATTAATTAAAGATAATGTGCCTGAATTTTGTAACGATTTTCATTTCCGTCATATTAATGGGTCTGATTTTAAAGTTGCATTTAAATCAATTAATATTAAGAAAACGGCTGATCTATTGGGCATTTCCGTACATGTTATAAAATCTTTATTTGACATTGTTGCTCCCGCCTTAATTGTGATATTTAATAGATGTATTGATTGTCGTGTGTTTCCTGACTTGATGAAATTAAGCAAAATTATTCCTTTGTTTAAACCAGGTAGTACATTAGACCCCACAAACTTCAGACCAATATCAATACTACCTACATTTAGTAAGATTTTTGAAAAACTAATTCTCGCTCAGTTACTTAAATACTTTAATGAAAATAATCTGCTGCACACTAAACAATTCGGTTTCACTCATGGACGGCCAACATGTGATGCTGAGGTAAAATTACTAGAATATATATATGAGGCTTGGGAGGAGTCACGGGACGCCTATGGGGTGTTTTGTGATTTATCTAAGGCTTTTGATTGTGTGCAGCATGAAACTCTAGTCAGAAAATTACACCACTATGGTATAAGAGGCATCGCTCTTGATCTTCTTACTTCTTATCTGGGTGATAGGGTTCAGAAAGTAGATGTTAATGGAAAGCGATCACATGGATCAGCTGTAGCGGTGCCACAAGGTTCTATTTTGGGCCCTTTCCTGTTTCTCGTGTACATTAATGATCTACCTCATCTTGTAAAGAATAACCATGAAATAGTATTGTTTGCAGATGACACTTCTTTAGTTATTAAGGTAAATAGACAACAATCAGAAATTGACGATGTAAACAATGCTCTTTCAAAAATAGTAAACTGGTGTAGTGCTAATAACTTACTTTTAAATGGTAGTAAACCCAAATATGTTAGATTTTTTACAAAAAATGTTAAACATGTAAAAACCAGTGTGGTGATGGAGAATGAGAGATTAGAATTGGTCAATAAGGTTGTCTTCCTTGGTATAACATTATACTCTAAATTACAATGGGGCCCACATATAGAAACGTTATCAGGTAGACTCAGCTCAGCAGCTTAGGCCGTAAGGAACATACGTCAACTGACTGATGTTGACACTGCGCATTTAGTTTATTTTAGCTATTTTCACAGCATTATGTCATATGGTTTATTACTTTGGGGTAGTGCTGTGGATGTAGACTCAATTTTTGTGCTCCAGAAGCGAGCTATCCGTGCTATTTATATAATGAGTCCCAGGGAGACACTGAGAAATAAATTTAAAGAGATAAATATTATGACATTACATTCTCAATATATTTATGAAAATCTTATTTACGTTCATAAAAATCAAACTAAATTTAGGAAAAACAGTGAACTCCATCAATTAAATTTAAGAAATAAAAACAAACTCGCTGTGAATATTACTAGGCTCCATAAAATCTCTAACTCGTTCCCAGGTCAATGTATACGCTTCTACAATAAACTTCCAAATGACGCGTTTAAATTATCCATGGGTAAATTAAAAAAAAATATCAAAACTAGACTATGTCAATATTAGCTTATTATTGTATCTCAGATTACATAAATGATAAAAGTATTTGGAAATGAATTGCTCTTGTTATGTTATGTTAATGATTGTAGTTGTGTTTGATGTAACGATATTGGCAATTAAAAGAGTCGGACTTGAGTTTCTTGCCAGTTCTTCTCAAGAAGCCCCGTCGCCGGAACTGGCACTTAAATTCCCTTTCACATTCAAGATAGTGTGATGAAAGTGAATCTAAGCTCTGCGGATTTCGAGTAGTAATGATTTAGATTCATGTTCTTATATTTAATTTGTATGACGTTTCTAAGTGCTTTATAAAGTCCAAGGAATAAAGATATTTTGACGGGCTGTTCACATAATCAACGATGAAGAGATTAAGAACCTACAACTTCTTCAACTTCGTAGGGATATTAGCTCGATAAACATATTCACTCGCGTCTACCATGGTGAGTACTTTGACGAACTGTGAGAACATTTCTTCGCGTACTAAAAATTTGACAACTTTTACCTGTGTCATACCAGTGAATAGCGGAAAGCCTTGCCGTCACCGACGGAACGCGTGATGCCGTGAGCAAGAGAAATAGGGATTCATTTATGTATGTCATCTATATATATAAAAGAAAGTCGTATTTGTTACAACACTTATAACTCGAGAACGGCTGGATAGATTTTCATGGTTTTTGATTTGTTGGATTTGTCTCCGTCCAGAATAGCAGAATAACTATTAAAAACATTGGAAAATTTACGAAAAAAATAAAATAAAAGAAAAAACATTTTTCCATACAAAATGTTCGTGGATGTCGGACCTGTCAAACGTGACGTTAACGTGCGTACGTCAAATGTATGCGTTCAGAAATGTACATCAAGCTCATTTAATATAGAACAAATTTAGATTAAAAACAAAGGTCAACTCTATTGGTTTCATTTTTACGTCTTGATAGTTGTCTGTAATTTGTTTTGAAAACAGTTTTGTGGAGTGAAATATTTATTGGTTGTCAGTTGGTACTTTTTTTGTGACGTATAATGTACTGAACTTAATATTTACCCACTGCTGGGTTACGGGTCTCCCCTCAACCGAAGAAGTTTAGAGAATGCTCCACCACGCTGCTCAACTGCGGGTTTGCGGAGGCCAGTGATTTCAAACCGCCTAAAGGCCGCTAACTTGACTTAATGACTGTCATCTAATGATAACAACCAGGATCGACGGCTTAAGGTGCCTTCTGAAGCACGGAGGAGCTCGAGACAATTTAATGATAACAACCGGGACCGACGGCTTAACGTACCTTACGAAGCACGGAGGAGCTCGAGATAATCTAATGATAACAACCCGGACCGACAGTTTAACGTGCTTTCCGAAGCACGGAGGAGCTCCAGATAAATATAAACTCACCCATGAACAGGCTACGGTTGACGTTGCTTAACCCTCCGTATACTAGGTGACTAATCTCATCATGCTATACTAGGTGGGGTTTGCTATACCCCAATTATAAAAGGTAATAAAATCCGCAAATTTATTCTTTATGATTGTTAAATAATAAGAAATATATTTTTATATCTTATAATGAATTGGTTTAAGTAAAACAAATCCTATTTTTACATTCGAATAGACTTTTATTGATGTAAGTACAAAAACTTAATTTTTTTCAAACTATAAAACTACTACGGTTTTTTCTTAAGTACTAAAATCAAATGACACAGATTACAATTACAGTCTTCTCAATTTATACGACCACAGTATATCTAGTTTTAAACTATTAATAATTTAAAGTAAAAATAAACAATAATAAATCAGATCTTAATCACTTAAGTTTCTGCAGTCTTGACAATAAAAATCTGCATGTTCTATACATTGCCGGCGGTTCTTGTAAGTTTTCAAAGGGTTTTTGAAAATACTTTCCAATTCTTTGGCGCAGTTTCCTAGGAAGTCTTTGGTTCTACCCTCTTGTTTCGAGATGGGGTCTTACTAACGACAAACCTAATTCCCGAATGAATTTTCCTCTCAAGTTAGTTTTTTTTCTCTTTTACAAGTTTTAACTTCTTCCGACAATTGAGAGGTCATGTTTTAGTTAAACTATTACCTGCAAACAATATTTCATCACGTTAAACACCGAAATAAACATATAAATAAATAAAAAACAACAGTAGTTACACTTACCTTTTGGACCACGCGCCATACAAGGTGGGGTGTGTGATACCCAAGCGCACTTTACGCACGTGCCATACGTTTTGAGGCAGACGCCGGACTAAATGTTTCGCACGAATCGGAGCGGAAACGTCGCATTTGCAGCTACTGAAAAAACCAACTTGCGCGCCTTTTTCGTTTAAAAATTGTTTCAATTATTTTTACCACTGGGGTATGTCATACCCCACCTCGTATACGGAAGGTTAACTTGCGTCTACAATTATACTGACACGCGCAATGACGCCATCGTGCTTCTCTATTATTTTCTATTATTCATTGTACAAATTTCAAGAAATCATAATTTTTGTTTAGCTAATATTTATACCACAACATTCATTTGCTATTACGCGGTACGAAGTTCGCCGGGCCAGCTAGTTATATATAGATAGAATATAGATATATACAACATATATAAATATACACTAAAGAGAGTTGCCCCAATACAATGTTTGTTGAATTTTATACCGTCAACAATTGCCTTTTGTTGGGCACTCAGCGTCAGAACAAAATAAAGATATCACAGCGGATTATCATTTATAACGAGCTTACGTGGCTACAGAGCAAGAAACAATTCCCCAGTGTGTGTTAGTGACGTGGAGGAGTGAAGGCGGCGGAACGCCGCTGATTGCGTGACTTGTCAACGCCACGCAACATCGGGATTATGTTTGATAGTCACCTGTACAAACCGCTTCACACCGATTTTTTGCGGTATAAACAAAATAAGAGAGATTCCTTTTATTTTGTGAAAATACTTTAGTTTTACCCGTTGCCTTTTAATCATTACAATAGACGATACAATAGATGTTGATGAACCACTTACACCCCAAATTAATAAAATAAAAACAATTCAGAATCTTAATTCCGGACGCACGGACTGTCAAATTGATCTGATAAAATACTGATGAGTAGGAAGAATTTAAGAATCTGAATTCAGGAGGCACATCTTTACACTTTTCACACCGGAATTTAGATTCTTAAATTCAGTTTCTGAATTCCGGTTGTATAAAGCTGGCCTTGCGAGGAATGGAATATTGAACAAAACTTGTTTCATGGCATAGTTAGTGGCGTCCATCACTAGAGCGTCCAATTTGATTTCACCGTCAACTGCCAAACTTAGAACATAAATCACAAAATTTATCTTTTGCTCACGAGTTTGTTATGCGTCGCTCAAAAAACCTGCGGTTAGCTATAAAGTACTGCAGTTTCAACATTTTTTTATTGACGTGTACATGTTGATGGGCATATAAAAGTAAGATGGACGATCGAAAGATTATGATCATTTTATACGATAGTTTTGAAAATGTAAAATCTTCATTAGATAAGTTTTACGTGAGTAATAACATTGGCTATTCTATTTGCAATAATAGCCATTTTATTGTATACGTGTATTTGATAGAAATGAATGTGTGTGAGTGAATGAAGCCATGAAGAATGCGAGGATGATAAGTCTGTTCAATAGAAGGAGATCGCGGTCAGGAAACGTTTAAACGAATATAAAGGAAGACGGTCCCGGGAGTGTATTGCCGGGTATGGGGATGCGTAGATATTTACGATAATGCTGAACCCGAAAAATCTTTCTCACGTTGCTTTGGGGCTTTTAAGCTTGTTTATGTTTATATACCGTGATGTCTAAATTTAGAATCATTGGTTAGAGAAAGTATTACTTGCACCATAATACACTATTTCTATTATGAATCATTGTTATGAAAATTTGTTTAGAAGGACAACCGCGTTCACCAAGTCCGCACAAAAAAGTCTGACTGACTAATCTTTGCCACTGTTGATAGGGCCGACCATCCTAGGTCAGTGGAGTTGACAGACACTAATATAATTATAATAATAAATAATAAATAAATATTTCTGGACAACTTACACTGCGCCATCTAGTCCCAAATTAAGCGCAAAGCTTGTGTTATGGGTACTAGACAACTGATAAATGTACTTAAATACATTTTTTTTTGTAAATACATAGAAAACATCCAGACCAAGACAAACAGACATGTTCATGCACACAAATGTTTGTTTTGTGCGGGTATCGAACCCGCGACCTCGGAATCAAAATGGCCATTGTCTAACCATTCAACCACCGAGCTCGTCATATAATAATCCAAGTTAGAAACAGTGAAGGTACTACTAATTGCACTTGACTAAGTACTTTATATATAACGCACGTGCCTGTAAAGGAGTTGTCATGAAGCCGCCGATGCGTGTATGAAGTGGCTACATAACCCATTAGTGAGCAATGGAATTTTATTTTATCTTTCGAGTCTACGCCGAGTGTCCTAAAATAACATTTGATTTAAACGAATGCAAAATGAAACGAAACTTAATTTTGCAAGTTTATTTTTAATTATAACGTGCATTTATTCGTAAATTTGAGGTATTATTTTATTGTATGTATATATGAGTATATTTTTACTCAAAACTTATTTATACTTTAACCTCATCGAACATAAGAATTACATTAATTTTCCTCAAAACAACACTACCAAAATACCGGTAAACGAGCAGATGTCATTACAGATTTCTGAATTCATAAATTACGCAATGTTTATTAGAAGCTTTTTGGAACAAACTCAATTTATTTATACAATTTCCATAATTCATTTTGAAATTCAATGCTGAGGCTTCTCAAAATTGACTCAGAACAGTAGGACAATGGCGTTAGTCATTAATTATAGTCAAGATACAGAAGAACGTTGAACCGATGGAAAGTATTGGGGTCCAATTGGAACAAAAGATTCCGAGTTAACCCAACGAGTTCGAGGTCAAGGGAAATGATAGGTTCAACAAATAAGGCTTGGGGTTCGGGAGATGACAAGGCCTGTTTTCAAGGCGACAAACAATGGATTTTATAAGCCCCTGAATGACACGCTCATTATAGCCTCTGAGGCTCTGACGTCTCGCGAATTGTTACGGCCGCCTCTCGTGTGTATAAAAAGCCACTCTGCTGGCAAAAGTTTGTTTATCAGTTTTGACTGTAAGTCGGAGGCTATATTAAAAACAACAAATATAGTCTGCACTTGAGCTTAAGGTGCTCCCACACTGTTATATAACATTATATATATATATATATATATATATCAATTGGTAACATTCAATAACAACCCCTTCGTTATGGAAGGATCGTTCGAATGGTTTCCTTAAGGAAAATAATAACTTTTAAATCATTTTATTTTGTTGTTATTTTTACTACCAAATTCAATGGTACAATTTTTTTCATAAATTCATATAACACCACTGTGGGAGCACCTAAACGAATACATTAGAATATAATATACTAAAGAATTATAATAATAACCAATTTGTATTAAAGATCTAAATAGCTCACAATTGTTTAACTGGACCGCAGTATATGTATACATCAGGATACTCAATATTATATTCTTTCAGATATAAATGCATTTCAGATATGCAGCAAACATTTAACTTTATATTCAGCTGATAACTACCTGCAGTAACATTCTTTTACTCAGTTACATTCTCTAAGTCTAAGTGTTCTCCACACATTTATTTTAAAATCGACTACACGCAGTAAGCTCTTAAATAGGTATATATGTAGTACGAATTAACAGTCCCACATCTTGGATAAGTATGAAATTCGAAGTTTGTGAATACGACATCTATAAATCTGTAACCTACGGAAGGAAATACTCTAGGGACGAAATCTAACCTGAAGCGCAAATGAAAAAGAAAAAAGAATATTATTTTATGAGAATCTAAATGTCTCCAAGGACTCAATGGTAAGTAAAGATATTTGGACATTGCATTAATTCTGAGCAGTTACCTGGTGTCCTATCCTTGGAAGCTAAATCGAAGACGATTCTTATCGTACGTTTGGTTTTCTAAAATCCAACTTCGTTTAACTGCAAAAGTCTTCAGCTTAGCCAGTAGGGATGTGTCGTCGACGGGTTTGCCGTCAACGAAACGAGACCGTTTATCCACAACGATAAACTGGTTTAAAAAACAGTCTAATTTTCGACTGGTTTACGTCGTCGACTAGTAGTGGATGGGTCGTCGACGATTAGACAGTCGACGCAACGAGACCGTTTACCGTCGACGATGAACTAGTTTAAAAATAAACAGTCTAATTTTCGACTAGTTTACGTCGTCGACTAGTGGTGGGTGTCGTCGACGATTTTACAGTCGACGCAACGAGACCGTTTACCGTCGACGATGACCTAGTTAAAAAAAAACAGTCTAATTTCGACTAGTTTACGTCGTCGACGTGGTGGGTGGGTCGTCGACGATTTTTTTGTTTGTTTGTTTGTTTGGTTTTGGTTTTGGTTTTGGTTTTGGTTTTGGTTTTGGTTTTGGTTTTGGTTTTGATTTTGTTTTTGGTTTTGGTTTTGGTTTTGGTTGCGTTACGGAATTTCTTCATTCGGTCGCCGCGCTCAAAGCCCGCGATAAAAGCTATGCAATAAAAACAGTCTAATTTTCGACTAGTTTACGTCGTCATCGATAAAGACTATTTCTTGACATAAACGATTGGTAAACGTAAACGAACGAAAATCTCATTTGTCAAGTCACTAAACGAGACGAGACGATCGCGACGCGACGCAACGGACTCATCAACCAGTCGACGAATAAACTAGTTTATCTGTGAACTGTAAACTAGTTTAAACGTTCACGCACAAAAAACAGTCTAAAAAAACGGTTCGTTCATTCAACGCCCATCCCTATTAGCCAATAGTAATTTGATAGCTCTATCGTTTGAGCTGAAGGCGAACGAAACCAATATCGCTACTAATCTAAATCGAAGTATGATTTGCGGAATTAAAAAATCTTATGTGAATCGTAATGTTATAATAAAACACTTGTACTATTCCACTTAATTATATTTAATTTTACCGACCGGTTTCCGCTTATACAATACAATACAATACAATATACTTTATTGCACCAATAATAAAATACAAACAAAAGTACATACAGAATTAGAGTACAAAGGGCGGCCTTATCGCGATGCGATTTCTTCCAGGCAACCATATATATTACATTAACAATGAACAAAAGCAAAAAAGGTAGGTGGCGCAGTGTAATAAAAGTAAATGATATAATAAGCTATTGTGAGAAAGGTCTCATAAATAAAAATAAATAAATACACGTATTAACATATATAAGATACATACCCATATACATACACAAATATATACATACAAATATATATATATATATATATACATATATACACATATATACATACACATATACATACACACATACATACACACATACATACATACACATTATTAAAGTTAATGAATATAACGAAATCAGAACAAGGGACATACAAAACAGGCGCTTAAGTTATAGGATTATATACAGTAAACATATACAGACAATTAAACAGAATTCAGTGAAAGGTAATAAGCTTTTACAAGAGTTTTAAAGGAAGTAAGAGTTTGAGCATTCCGAATATTCAATGGCAGAGCATTCCAAAGACGAACCGCTTGAACCGAGAACGACTTTGAGTAAAATTGACTAGAATGAGTAGGCGTTTTAAGGCGAAGGAGAAGGCTACTACGTAACGCACGACCTTGCGTCTCAGTATGGAATACAAAGCGATCTTTTAAGTAGTTAGGTGTAGATGGATTGAAAAGGACAGAATACAGAAGGGAAACTATATGCCAGTTCCGGCGAAGTCTTATAGGGAGCCACTTGAGCCGAGTGCGAAATTCGGAGACATGGTCATATTTGCGAAGTCCAAATATGAATCGGATACAAAGATTTTGAAGACGCTCAAGTTTGTTAAGTTGATCTTCAGTAAGATCAAGATAACAGGAATCGGCATAGTCGAGGATAGGAAGAAGTAACGATTGAGCCAACGCAACTTTGGTATCTAGTGGCAGGAAATTCCTTAACCTCCTTAGAGAAGAGGCGGCACCAAAAAGCTTTTTACTAATACTAGCAATTTGTGGAGACCAGGAAAAGTTACTATCAAATATATCTTATACCATCTGTTTACCTTGATAATACCTTGATAATGCCTTAGCGGCGAAACCGATCGGTAAAATTAAATATAATTAAGTGGAATAGTACAAGTGTTTTATTATAACATTATGATAATAATTGTCCACCAAGTGCCAACAATCATCAGTATCAACTTTATGTGAATCGGTTTCATCTTCCGTTATAGGGCCTTATGTTGCTGCATAGGTTTAATTGTGAATTACTTATATGCCATTGAGGTTTTGGCATCAATTCATATTAATCCCACTGTTGGGATACGGGTTTCCCCTCAATCGTAGGGGTTTAGAGTATACTCCATCACGCTGCTCAACTGCGGGTTGGCTTAGGTTTGGTTTTCAAACTGCCCAAAGACCTCTGACTTAACCACTGTCATCTAATGATAACAGCTGGGACCGACGACTTAACGTGCCCTCCGAAGTACGGAGCTACTCGAGCTAAATAAACCCATCCATAGACAGGCTACAGACGACGCTGCTTAACTTGCGTGATCGATTAGACTGACATGCGCAACGACGCCATCGCGCTCTTCCCATTGAGGATTGCAGTCACTTATATATAATCTTACTTATAATAACTTACTTATAATCGTATTTTTTCTAAGGAAATATAATTCAAAAGGTTGAATTAAATAAAAACTTTATTTATTTAGATGAAGTCTAGAATCACAAAATAAAACACTTTACAGTCTCTTGTCTTTTGTGCTACAACGTTATTACGACCTCAAAGGAATCTAATAAACATTATTATGTCTTTGTAAACATTCTTAGTATTATGTTGTAAATATCTTTTACACAAAATATACTTATTTTACTTACTAGCTATTTGTTTCAGTGCTGTCATTGCTGACTTAAGAGTATTGAGCGTACGGCGTCTCAAGTTGTTCTTCGAGGAAAAGTTCTCCATATCTATCGACACTGACATTGCAAAATACACTTTATTTACATATGCCACTATGTAAGTTATCGCATATGCAAATATCACTGCGCCACGGAGACCTTTTGTTCGGGAAGCTGAGAATATACTGAGTGTAAATGCATATCAGTAACAGTCAGTCCTGGTACGAAAATCAGAATACTGCGTAAGTATTGCACAGCGAAGTCTGTGGAGACGAAAATATTCAAATTGTTCAATTTGCTAACCATTACACCGATTATATGTATTAAATAAATTTCTAATAAAATGAGATAAAATATAATAACTCATAATTATATTAATTAGTTAAAAAAAATAGTAAAATTAACAATGTCAATAGTAGATGTGAATTATGTCAAAAAAAATAATTAAATAATTACATTATATTAAGATTATTTAATTAAATAATTATAACATAAACCGAATTTCGGTTTATTTTACTGTACTGGACCATTACTGTCCATTTCCATTTCTCATGATGATGATGTTTCTCATTTAAAAAAAAGCCGGATAAGTGCGAGTCGGACTCGCCCACCGAGGGTTTCGTATGTAGTAGTATCATTATTAAATTTGATATTTTTCATTATAAATAAGAAATAATGCGTCGAAAAAATAAATAAAATATATTTTGCAATGTGTACATCAAGCCCTTTCATATGATACCCCATTTGAACTAGTAGTTTCAATTTGAAATTTCGACACCCTATAAAAAATATAGACCCCCTATTTTTAAGATCTATTTACAAATGTATAGTTTTGAGATTTATTCCTGTACTTGTAGTCTATAACGATGTTACTTGCCAAATTTTATATTTTATAAATGAGAGGGGTACAGCCATAAAGTTAATGTTAACTTTATGGGTAGGTACAGCGTATTTGTAGACTGCCCGACTGGGGAAGTACTCTACATCACAGAATACTGCAGCCCAATAACAACCTCCTTTTTGGGGTTTTGTGTTTAGTGTAGAGTGAATGAGATCAACAAAGGTAGAAGTTGCTGCGTTGGCAGCGGGGGTGGCAACGCGCTAGAGATATTTCATGTTGCGAGCGTTAATATGAGAAATCATCTCTGGAATTTGACAGTAATGGTCCAGTATAGTAAAGTAAATCGAAATGGTCGCGTCATTTCGGTTCTAAAATTTCCATTCCATTGTCTAACACTGGAAGACAATTTATTACAGTTTAGATTCATAATTGACAACTATGTCTGCGCTATATGATTATTTCCTTAACAGGAGTCTAACACGTACTAAAATATTATCTCAAAAAACGTGTCAAAACGACTAAAGAAAAAATGGTAAATGGTGGAAGTTAAAGAATTAAACGAAAAAGTTCAATAAAAATGAAAGACACTCTTGAGCATCTAAAATAAGTTTACGAGGAAAAATGTCGCCAGAGGATAAACTAAACACATCACTCGACAGTGTTTTTTGTTCGAGCGAAACTTGTATCAGGTAAATTTCTAACATTGTTTTTCGCCCGCTTCCTGCATACTTTTCGCATTTCTGTCGGAAATATTTTTATATAACGCTTTTCTGGGATTGTTTTTATTATATACTAGCTAGGATACCTTGCACCGCTCGGGGTTGAATGATCCACAATGTTCCAGAATATTCCACAACATAGGATAGTGATTTCGAATATTCCACAATAATCTGGGATGTTCCGGAATGTTCCCGAATGCTCCAGATTGTCCCCTAATATTCAAGAATATTCTAGAAAGTTGTGGAATGCTCTTGAATGAAATTCTTATCTCTTTCTTTCAGGTAGAAATGGGAACTTTCTTCTTCATGGATGGGATATTGAGGGTTCCACATGATATAATTGCCTTTGTCGTACCGGGACTCGTTTCTGAGTATTAGCGACAGTTAAATTGTACAATAAATTGTAATTTAAATTGTATTTTCTTTTATGCTAAACTTTAAATACAAGATTCAGAATATTCTAGGATTTTTTTAATCAAATCAGAACATTATTTAAATAATTTTAAACGTGTAAATTATGGCATTATCAAAGTAAACTAACAGGTGTTATCGTCTTCTCAAAACATAATGGTTACCGTGCAATCTATGACCGATAATTATTTAAAAATAAAAATATTAAGGGGGTTTCATAAAACTTTACCATACAGTGTTGTCAGTTCATGAAAATTTACACTTAAATTGGGTACATTTCTGGTGTTATGTCTGTATGTATGACTATATATATCAAACAAATTTATAATAAAATGAGACAGAATATAATCATTTATAATTATGTCAACAGTAAAATTAACAATGTGAATAGTTAATAGTTAATTATGTCAAAAATTTGAAATTAAATAATTAGTAGTTTTATTCAATGTTTAGTTAAAATTAGTCATGTCAAAATTAGGATGACTTAATTGGAGAGGAGAAGCGTCAAGCATTAATACAACAGCCTAGATACAGATTCATAATAAATAAGACCGGAAAACAACTTTAAAAATTTTAATTAAAATACAGCACCATGGACGCCATCGTTCTAAACTGTTAGCATATTTACACCTGATGAATTTAAAGCCTATTTACATCAAGAATATGATGCGGCGTGTACACCCGTCCGCGATTGTAAACACCACCTATTTTCGGCCGAGCAGATTTCTGCTTCAAGTTCAATAACAACATCCCGACCTCTCCGAGTACTGGCGACTTCATCTTCACCTTGTTCTGAATTAAAGTAAATAGAGAACTGATGATGATTGAACTTCAGAAATAATGTCAATCTGTGATTAATTGCATCATGATTAACCTGTATTTGTACCCACAGCTGGATGGAAGTAATAAAAATGGATGGGGAAGTTATTGCCGCTGCCGAAACAGAAAGTAAACAGCAAGGAAACAAGGAAAGTATACAGTAGTATTGTAAATTTGTAACGTTACGTCAGCACTCAATCACGTTTTAATAAATCCTGATCAGTGGGCCACGTGTAGAGGCCTACCTCCATCACTGGGCTACTATTCTTTGATGATATTAACCATACTTACATCTGTTTCCACTACTGCCGCGTTTTCTAGACGATGATAGTGTCATCACGTGTTGGTGAGGATTTGTCTCTAAAGTTGATGGTGAATTAAGTATTGACTCCCCAAAAATATTCCCATAAAGTTGTGAAGTCCGTGTCATTGTGAATATAATTGCACCCGATGCTCTTAGTTAGTGTCTTGTAAGTGATTTCAGTCAAGGTTGAGCACATTTGTGCCGTTGAAAACAAACTCATAATACCGTGACCCGCTCCTTTGAGATCATGGGACCATCTAGAAGGGCAGCTTCTGCTGACTCTGAAAGCCATGTGTTGTTCTTTGTTCTTATTTCCTTAATTCCTTTAAATTCGAGCCTGCTATTTAATGAGTTGTGCGCGGACAATTATATAAAAGAGTACATGTTGAGAAAACACCTCTTTAGCAGTATTTTCAGGTACAATATGTCAAACATAATGTTTTAGATAGTAGGTAACTAGTATGTCAATAGGTATAGGTATATGATAGATTCAATTACTATCGGTATCTTGAGCACTGCATACATTTTGCGATTGATGAATATGGATGAAGGAAGGCAAGCCCGTTCTGTATACTAAGTACACACTATCGCATTACAAACAATCGGGAATCTTGGAGAAACGGGGGTTACACAGGAATACCTACGTAGGTATGTTAATTGGGAGAGTTCAACATGGTGGTTTGTTTTCTCAGTCACTAATTGGTGAGATCTCGTTAGTCTTGAAGGCAATCGCTATGAGTGTTAAGCTTTACCACAGAATAAAGTCGGCAGTACATACACCTGCATAAGTCATAGTAAGTACACAAGTATGATAATAAAATGTCTGCAGAAACTTAGGTATTTTATAATATTAGGTAAGATTGGTGTGTTAATGGGACAGTAGGTAGACAGTAGATAAAATGCGATTTATTTCAAATGTTGATGAGTTGATTTTTTATTTCAATTTGAAATGCGTCGCAGAATAAGAAATAAATCAAGTTTTTATACATATTTCTGGACATCACATAGTGTCATCTAGTCTCAAACTAAGCAAACATTGTACTACGGGTACTACTTGAACTAGACCAAAATAAAAACTGACAATGTGTTCTTGTGCATACAAATGTTTGTCTCATCCTGGCGATCCGGAATCGTGCTCGCGACCCTTGGTATCAAAGTAGCCTGTTGCTAACTATCTGACTATCGGCCTCGCCAGACTTGATCAATAACATTCTATGAGAAAATAAAGTGATGTCATACTACCTGTCTACGTCACTAAAAACAGCTAATTCCGCTGCAAGTCTACCTTGCACACAAATTGCATGAATAATGAGAGTTCGGCGTCACAAATGAGATAATACGAAACCGTAGCTGACTGTGCAAAATAGAACTTACCGCCATAACAATAAAATTGAAAATTAAACATCAAACCATCACCGTTACTACGAATGTAGGCACTAAAATGTTATATTCTACTACAGCATATTTACATGTTAATGGCTTGTAAAGCTATTTACGTGGCATATGGTATATTCAAACCGTTTATTTGTAAACATGCGTTCGTAATTAAATTTGCTAATTATTCATGCTGTTTACAAAATCCTCGGATTCGTTTTATATTCGAGGAAACATAATGAGGACATCTGTAGGCACTGAAAAATATGAACGTACTTTCTCTGTTAGGTTTAATTTTCCTGTCGCTGTTTCAACAGCGACATGAAATAAGGTTTTAATTTTTGATTTAAACACGGTTACAGTAACGTCAGCATCAAAAGAATTGATAGTTTATATTTCATTGACATCTAAATCAAAGTAACTGTATAAATAAATTGCCTAAACTGTTTAGCGGATCGTGCATACCCTCAAAATGACACCATCTGGGTGTCATGGGAAATAGCTATTCCCTGAGTGATGTAACAAGCCACCATACGACAATGTATTTTACTGCCGAACAGCCCTGCCCAGTACATTTCAACAACATCATAACCATCGCCAACACATCTCAAAACCATTAATTATTGGCTTAATATGACCATGGATCACAGAATACTGAAGTTACTATCTACCTATCACTACTATAGATAATAACTTATACCTATTAATTAATGAGACATCACCATCAGTCTGTCATGAGCATTAGTTCCAACCATGACACTCAGGATCGCTTTGAGGATGCCGTGGGCAATGAAAGTAGCGGATATAATATGTACACATTCTTAAAAAACATAAGTAAACTTATAAATATTATTCTTAGGGAAACGTATATGATAATTCTCTACTCTCTCTCTCTCCACGCAAATATAAGTTTGATACTAGTATTCATTCAAGCTAGAATCTTCATTTTGGAAATTCACTATCGAAAGAGTTCAAACTGAGTTACAATTTGGAGACTGGAGTGTATTTAACCCAAAATTTAATCCATTTTCAGGTAAGGAGAAAAGGTTCGAAGGGAAACTTGGATTAGGTTTGTAAAATAGGGTAGCCACTGAGAAGGTAAATAGGGTCGATGGAAGTAGACTCGATGAGAATCTGTCCCATTGGAAAAGTTGGCCACCTGCCATGTCTTATCTCTGCATCACCTTAGGGTTGACTGTTAGAGAATATTTTTATAGTGCACCAAGTAAATAAATGAAGAAAGTGTTTCATTTCGATGAGAATAATCAATCCCTTTTCGGCTTATCACGCATCAGTTATATAATATCGGATTTGGATCAGACATAAAGTAAAAGTGCAGCGTGTGGGTACTAATATATTTTTTTTTAATAGCTGACCGACAGATATTGTCCTGTCTTCGTAACTGCGAATATTGAATTGATTCCGCTCTATCTATCAAATGACTGACAGTTCTGTCAAACGCCATAAAGTTACATTAGAAAAGTTAATATAGTCGATCTGTTTTCTTAAATTTTCTAATTTTATGCACAGCTTTCTTATTTTTTCTTTCATAAGAACCTTCTCGTGATAATAACAAACACAATAAAAAAAGAATTATCGAAATCGACCAGCCGTGCACGTGCCTTTAGCGCGCTGTGATGCTGTCTTTCTACGCCGCCGTCATATATAAACGCCTAGGCTGTAATAACTGCTTTCCATCAAAAAATCGGTGTAATTTTGTATCACTGAGTGGAATACACTACGTATAAAACACCATTTATATAACTATATATAAAAACGGTGTTTTATACATAGCGTAACTAATATCTGAAAGCGAACTATTACAAATAACAATGGAAATAAATCAAAATAACGTTAATGGATTTGCTGTTTTCAGCGAAAATAATGAATTAAGTTTGAATCAAATGTGCACCACATATAGATCTGACAGACGATGTGCACTCGCATTCATGCCGTAGCATTCAATATTCATAGACGAATTAAATCCAGGCAGATTATACACCTCCAGATTAGACTGCTTTCGGTTGTATTCAAAATGTGCTACTGATAATAAAACCTACAAATATAATCAACATTTAGTTAATATTTAGATTTAATATTGTAATTTATGATTTTATACAAAGTGGGTTAAAGAAAAAGAAGGTATAAATCAGATTTTTACAATAACTAAGATTATCAAATTACACACACAGCGTCTGAAAAATATTTTTAGCATGATGCTTTAATTTCAATAATTCAACATTTTTTTTTCATAAACCACTAGAACTATTTTTCAATGTCTAGAAGAAAAGATGATTTTCCCTATTTTCCTGTATACAGAGCGTGTGTACCTGAGACGTGCACAATTGCACAATTCTGGCGCATGAAAGGCAAAGAATTGATGCATTCGACCTTGGATTGCGAAACGAACCAATGCATCAGTTCTAACACAGCTCCAAATAAGAACTCGCCTGTCCACCATTTGCCAACAGTGCACTCTTTCCTATTTTGGCCACATAATGCGCAGTGACCACGATAATTTGGAAAAATTGATGGTGGTTGAGAACACCGAAGGTCGAGATCGCGCAACGTCCGCGCGATCTCGACCTTCGGTGATCACCAACAAGATGGGCCGATCAAGTGAAAGACGTCGTCTTCTAAACTTTATACGGTTCTAAGAGACGTGCTGGACAGAAACCGGTGGAAGCAGATCATTCGCTCCAGATGCAACCCTGATGCTAACCACGATCCTCAGATATGAGGGACCGACGAGAGAGAGAGAGATTTTTAGCGGATTTTTTTAGCGGACATTTGAGACCAAGCATTACGAATGTAATACTTACAAAACATGCACAGCAAAGGCTCTTTGTGAACGAATGATTATAATAATAATAATAATAAGCCCATTTATTTCCAATCATTTACAATCATAAATTTTGCATGCATTTTTAAATATTATTTTATTTATAATTTAGATTTATATATTATTTAGATTTATATATACCTATATATTATTTAGTTTACATAGTGTTATTTATAAATTATTTTTATTATCTCTCACTATTTAACGCTGTGTTGCTTCATTTGTTATTATCGCCATTGATCGGAACCCCTTCTCGGGTATAGGCCTCCTCCAGCTTTTTCCAGGTTTCTCTGTTCATTGCACATTTTCTCCAATCTTCTCCCGCTATCTCTTTTATATCTTCTATCCACCTTTTTCTTGGGCGTCCCCTTCTCCTTTTTCCTGTTGGACCTTCCCATTTAACCATCTCTAGTGTCCATCTTTTATCCGTGTATCGCGCAATATGGCCAGCCCATCTCCACTTCTGTTTTAGAGCATAATGTAAAGTATCTATAATTTTCGTTTTTCGTCTTATATGTTCGCTCTTTACTTTTTGTATTCTTCTTATTTTCAATATGCTCCTTTCCATTGCTTTCTGGCATGATACTAGCTTCGTTTTTATTTTAGTATGGTAAGTCCATGTTTGGCAACCGTATGTGAGAGTAGGTAGAATGCAGGTATCTAAGACGGTTTTCTTTAGGTGGAGGGGAAATTCTCCTTTCAGGATTTCTTTTTGTGACCAAAATTTTTTCCAGCTAATGTTTATGCGGCGTTCGACCTCTTGTTCCTCATTGTTGTCCTCGAAAGATACTTGCTTTCCTAAATATATGTAGGATTTGACATATTCAAGTGGTTTACCGTTCAGGTTTATCGCTTTTGCGTGGGCGTTTGTCATTACTTTCGTTTTATTCACGTTCATTTTTAGTCCCATTTTTTCGCTTTCAGTGTTTAAATCATTTATCATTTTTTCTAGACCATAATTTGTTTCAGCGAATAGCACAATATCGTCCGCAAACCTGAGGTGAGTAAGGCGGTCTCTGTTGACTCTAATCCCTTCAGACTGCCAGCTAAAGTTATCAAAAATGTGTTGTAAAACAATTATAAATAACTTGGGTGATAGGGGGTCTCCTTGCCTCACCCCTCTACAGATCGGTATGTCAGGACCACGATTTTCTAGTTTAACTTGGCTTACGCTACCTTTGTAGATGTTTTTCAGTACTCTTATATATGTCTTGTCAATATTACATTTATTCAGAGCTTCCCATATAACATCATGAGAGATCGTGTCGAACGCTTTGGCGTAGTCAATGAAAGCAATATATAGCGGCTTGTTGAACTCTTTGAATTTCTCTATAACTTGTTGTATTACTTGAATGTGATCCGTTGTAGAGAATCCGGAACGGAATCCCGCTTGCTCCACTGGCTGGAACTTATCAATTTGTGTATTCAATCGGCTTTGTAGAATTGATGCGAACAATTTGTACACACTAGAAAGTAAGCTTATTGGACGATAGTTAGCGATATCTCGAGGGTCTCCTTTCTTGTAGAGGAGGATTATGTCGGATCTTTTCCACTGTTCTGGGACCTGACCTGTGTTCAGTACTTTGTTGAATAAGTATGTAAGTGGGCGTGTTAGCAAAGCCGCGCCAGTTATCAAAGCTTCATTTTGAATGCCGTCTGGACCAGCGCTCTTGTCGACTTTGAGTTTTTGTATGTGTTTGGTGACTTCTGTGTTGGTCACCAATGGTATGTTGGTCGCGTTTTGAGAATCGCTACTTGCTTCGTCATCTCCTGTGGTAGGGTCCGGATTCGACGTTCTTCCGTATAGTTGCTTGTAAAAATACGTGGCGCAATTCATGATGTCTTGACGGGTTTGGGTTTCTATTGACGTTGTTTTCAAATTTTGAATCCAGTTTTGGTGCGTGGTAAGTATCTTGTGGGCTTTTTTTGTGCTTCTATATTTTTTTAGATTCATCTCGATTATTTTGTTCCTATAGTCTTTGTAATCTTTCTCAATTGCTTTACTAGTGGTCTTGAATAGTCTGCTTAGTTCTTCTTTCATTTCTTTGGTTTTTTGTTTCGTTTTCAGAAGTTGAGTACGTCGTGTAAGAAGAGCTCGAGTTGGTTCACTAAGTATTTTGTTTATGGTTCCTAGTTTCTTTTTACTTGGTCTACATGTCAGGCTTGTGTTAATGGCATTGACCAGTTTATTGTAAAAAGTTTGAACATCTTCCTCTTCTTCGTGTTGTGTTTCCAGTAGGTGTAGGTTGGTCTTGAGGTTTGTCAAATATGAGGATATATCGTCTTCCGTTTTTAGCGGGGTTGGTTGCGCTTTATATGATGTTCTACTCTTTTTGCAATGATTCAGTATGTAAGTAGCTCTTACCAAGCGATGGTCTGATCTGAATCCGAGGCCATGTAGCACTTCCACGTTTCTAATCTTCGCAGGATTGTTGGACAGAATAAAATCGATCTCGTTCTTTATGTTGCCGCACGGGGAAAGCCAGGTCCATTTGCGGTTATTCCGTGCTTTAAAAAAGGTGTTCATAATTAGCAGTTTGTGTTCCAATGCATATAGAATTAGTTTCTCTCCTCGTTCGTTTCTATTACCATAGCCAAATTTTCCCAAAACAAAAGTTTCACTGTCTTCGACTTTCGACTGACCGACTTTTGCATTAAAATCACCGATAACAAGGACATTTTCTCCTGCCTGGTCTTGAGCTGCCCGTAGGGTTTCATAGAATAAATCAATTTCTTCGTCATCGGCCCTTTCTGTTGGTGCGTATACTTGTATAACTGTAAACGTTTCATCGTCATATCTCATTTTTAGCAAAGCGACTCGTTCCGAAAGTGCTGAGAAAGTCACTATTTTATTTTTATGTTCTTTCTTTATTAAGAATCCCACACCATGTTGGCCGGGAGTTTCTCCTTTATAGCATAAAATGTAGTCTTCATATTCTTCAATTGCACAGCCCATTCTTCTAACTTCTGCGAGGCCGAGTATATCAATTTTTATTTTTTGTAACAGGTATGTCAGTTCTATAAATTGTTTTGTTGTTGCCAAAGATCTTACATTGAATGTTCCAATCATGAGTGTTTGTTGTAGTTGTTTTATTGTTCTAGTAATTTTTTTAGTGTTTGCTGGAGGGTTTCGGTCATTCTCCCCCACGGGGACCAGCCGGCTTGGGGGAGGTTGTTTCCTTTCTAATGTTTCATTTTTAGTTGTTTGGTTCCGATCGCCGGTCGCCAATTGCTATTGTTTCGTCGTTGATGGCATTGTTGATAGAGAGTGGGATCGACTCCTCATCACATCGAATGCATTTCTTCTGTTGTTTCTTGGTGAGTTTAGCGTTTGTTGTTTTCTTGGTTGTGAGTCGTTCTGTGGTGAGGTTGATACCTCTCTCTTCCTTTTGTCTATTGCCCTTGTATTTTCCTTAATAATGAGTTTGTCGTATTTTATGTAAGCCAAGTTTCCTTTTTCTCTTTCTTCCAATAGTCTGGGCTGTAGTGATTTTCTTATCTCTAAAGTTTCTTTTGAGTAATCTTCTGTTAGATATAAATCCTTCAGTTTCTTTTTGTTTACCAAAATTTCATTTTTTTTCCAACCATTGGTAAATGAAATGAGCGTCGGCCTTGGTTTCTCATTTTTAGTTTTCTTGCCGATACGGAAGATTTTATTAATGTGGTAGTCTTCTATAGTTACGCCTAGTTCGTTCATAAAACAATCCTTAACGTTTTCAATTAAATCCAGTGTCGACTTTTCCTTTTCCGCTAGTCCATGAATTATTATATTATTGCTTCTCTTCTCTTTTTCTAAATGTTCTACTTTTTTTTCCAGGTTTTCTACTTTAACTTTTAGTATTTTATTTTCTTCTAAGACAGGTTTTAATTTTTCTTCCATTTTATCTAATATTGTATTTGTCACTTCAGCTGTTTGATTTCTCATTTCTATTTTCATTTTATCGAATAACAATTGAAATTGGTCTTCCATGTTGTACGTGTATCGGAACGTATATATATATTTTCTCTGTCGGCAACACTGCAGGCACTGTCAGTTGTGAGTGACGTTTGCGGACGTATGACAGGTAAATGTTGTTAGGTTGTGCTTTGAATTGAATAATGAATTCTAACCTTCAAAGATTCGTCGGTGATGATTCCTTTAGTTTTGCCGAAAATCACGTAGATGATGTGATGTTTGTTATTAATTACTTTCGGTTACACTCGGATTTTTGTTTGATGTATTGTGGTTGTAGAATTGTGACCTCGAACTATTTTTTGTGCAATGAATAATGTGGAGCGTCGACACTGTAATGTTTACAATTTAGAAGCCGGAAACGGAACGAATGATTTATTACACGTGGGTAACGTGTAATAAAATCCGGACACTAACGAATTCTTAAGCTTTCTGAAACCGAATAACGACTACGAACAATAAAAGTAAAAAAAAAATAACTGATAAGTTATTATTCTCTTTTTATGCGTTTATCATAATGCGTGGCAAAGAAACGTACCGCCCGCCTTATGTAAAGCGGTTAACCATATAAGCGCTTGCAAAAAGAAATATCGCGACCTCTCAACCAACCCGCAACTCACGCGTTGCTGTGTTCCTCCTTCCTTCCTGGTAACTTCACTCACTCGCAGGAACACAACAACCCTTAAGGGCATTGTTATTTGACTACGGTATTCTGTGAGGTCAAGGTACTTGCTCAGTCGGACAGACAATACCAATAGACAATACCAAAGACAATAATAATATCACTCTTTTGCCAGAGCTTCGTATGTCTGTATGTGTATCACGTGCACGAGAGCTAGGCTTTGGCTTTTAACATGCTGGTAAGGTTTTAACATTTATTATTTCATTTATTACTCCATTTATTATTTCATTTATTACTCCATTTATTATTTCATTTATTAATCCATTTATTATTTTATTTCATTTCATCCAAAGTACTATAGTCAAGATGACTGAAAATGCCATAATAATACGCTCTCATTTCACAAAAAAAGTTTATAAACTTTGCAATGCCGCAGCTTCGACATTGCCGTCAGGGGTTCATAAACTATCTGTCGAATGTTGCTGTAAAATTGATTGATCGGATTCAAGCAGGTGGCTTATCTCCATCGCTTCTAAAACTGCAGCAGTTTATCAATTACCTCACACATTTCACTGTCAGCGTATTACCGTTCACGCGATTAGATTCGATACACGTTGGTTATGGGCTTTCAGCCCAGTTTAGTTTCAGACCGACGATTTGGCAAGCTGTCGACGTATTCAACTGTTTCGAAATCTATTATTTATGAAGTATTAACTGGAATATTAGGGAAACGCTTATTAAGCATTTACGGATAAGTTGACACTTTCCCATTAATGCCACTGTATTCGAGACTTTTCGATATAATGTATGTATTGATGACAACTATTTTAATAATTACATAAATTAAACCCATATCCCAGCAATGGGATGAATATGAGTTGATGCAGACTCGAATATATTTCAGCCGAGTGACATATATCAGTCGAGTACTGCGATGATTTCCAATATTGTATGGCATTTTATTTGTAACCAAGCTATTTTATTTGTAACCAAGCCCAATCAATACTTTTTTAAACTCTCTCTTAGAGGAGAGACGCGAACAACTTGTGTTTGAAACCGATAGCAGACTGAAAAAGTGTCCGATTGGGTGCAACTGAATTTAGTCTTACTCAACCCCACCAAGACACAAGTAGCCACGTTTACTGCTAAGGAGCCCTCGCTTGCTTAGAACACACCTCCTCTTACCACCACCAAGAGAATTAGGATACTTGGAGTTGAACGCTTCAGTGATGTTCAGTATCGTTGTCGTCTGAAGGTGAAGGTGAAGCTGGCCTTGAAGAGACTAGGTGTATTTAATCGAACATAGCAATATTTTCTACTCGTGGTACCTATGGGCCTCTACTTTACAAAGCACAGGTACGGCAGTATATGGAGTACCTCTACTGTTGTTTCCGATGGGCGGGAACACGCGAATACCAGCATACACCTTGTGACTTGATTGAAAGGCGCGATTGAAAGGAGGAATGTTGACAATTTTAAGTTAGATAGAATATCTTATAATTACATAATATAAAGTAAAAAGTACAGTAAATCAACATTTTTTACTGACATGTATATAAGCAATAAGCCTTATTGCTTCTTATCATTTCACGGTAACCTTCTTAGGGCAACGAAGCTGTGCATGAAGTGGACAGAATTCGCAAGTCGAAAGAAGTTAATGAAAATATGCCTACGGCCTTCTTCTCAATCGGCAGTTGATTCGTCCTCATCCTCACATTTAAGAAACAAAATGGTCACATACTGTGCGGTTCTATATACAACCTCTTTAGATTAGGTTAGGCTCTTAGGTTAGGTAAGTCAAATCATCAAGCTGTGAAATGAACAGTCTGTCGAGATTTTCTCAAGAGACTACTGGATGGGCTTCTTCAAAAATGGCGAAAAATGGTTATTACAGGGTCGGCAACTCGTGTGTAGTAGGCGTTCATAGGCTAAGGTAACTACCATCAGACTATATATATATGCTTAGTGTTTGTCACCTACATTGTATTGCACTTGTATTTATTACCTGTATTGATTATCTCTAGTAATTTCAAGTAGGTACTTATCATATTATGGACATAGTATATCTTATTATATAGTATATCTTGCAAAAACATAGTAAAATAATATTTATTTCTTAGTTAGGCTAACTATAATGGACTAAAAAGTAATTATTTTAAATAGCTCTTTAATTGGACGTAATTAAATAAAAGATATTATGGCGTCATTGACGCCGACCTCAGTAAAAGAAGAGTATTACTCAACGTTTAATACTGTTTTTTTAAAGATCTTTGTAGCTCTAGAAGCAATTAAAGATTCCATTCCGCTTGACACTGCGCGAATGCATTCTCCCAATGAGCTACCAACTCTTTATTAGAACGTCGTTACCAAATGAAATTTCTAAACTGTCGAAAAACCGCTTCCTCGTAATTAAAAACTTTTGTCATTCGGTCTCAGCATTGCGGCCAACTTTGGCGCTACTCCTGTTTTATGTTTTTCTTAGAGCATCAAAGTTACCACTCATCCAATTTGTCATTTCAAAATTGTAATTGGAAAAGTTTGGTTTACTTATCTATAAAATTATCAATATGCTGACAATAACTATCTATCGACTTTATCTCGTTCGATGGCATAGATACGCGTTCAGTTAGATTAACTAGCAAATAAAGCAACGGGGGGGAGGGGGGGGGGGGAGAGCAACCTCTGTTTTATTTAACTGAATAAATATATATTCCAATAAAATAAGCGAAGCTTGTGTTATGGGTACTAGACAACTGATAAACATACGTAAATACATTTTTTTTTTTCGTAAATACATACTTATGATACATAGAAAACACCCAGACTAAGACAAACAGACATGTTCATGTACACAAATGTTTGTCCTATGTGGGAATCGAACCCACGAGCGTTGGTGTCGAAGCCGCGTCATTGACCGCTACGCCACCGAGCTCGTCAAAATTTATTTACAATATTTATTATATTATCATGTTACGAAAAAGATGTTTACGACCAAATCCTTCACTTTGCCTTTACGTCTGACGTCTCCTTATTTTTTTTTATCCGATCAGATGAATAGATGATCAATATTTCTTCTTCAATATATGTGCAAAAATCATAGCTAAAGGAATCAGTATTGACTGCATTTTACCTACGCTAAATGACGCGAAACATGAGGCAGGTAACGTCGGTCTGAAACTCTGAACTTCTGAAGCTTGTCAAAATGTATAATTTGTGTTCTAACCCAACTTTGCACGTACCGCGCCATTCCATATTAATTAACTTTATTTTGTCATAATTCTTGTTAAGCACTTGCAAAATAAAGCTATAAAGACGGAGACCGTAATAATAAATTAGGAAAGTAATTTACGAACGGTGGTGCCAAAATGATTTATACTAACAACTACAACTGTGAGTAGATACACCTCGCTAATTTAAAAGCATAACTACAATTAAACACTAATTTGAGTTTATTTTATTGTGCTTTTTTAATACTTTTGTAACTTTTTGTCTCTCTACCGCGCTTACGGCCTCAGCGTGCTTTGCGTATTGCGTAGGTGGATAAGTGAACGCGAATTCGTTGCGGTGGAATGATGATTCAATGTTTTATATGTTTATATTATTTTATATGTATGTTAGTTTAATGGTATTTATCTATGAACTTATGTTTATTATTAACTGTAAACATGTTGGTCTACAATAAATGATTTTTATTTTATTTTTATTAATGTGAACCGTAGCGGCGCGGCGGCTTTGTTGTACCACCGCGCCGTAACAATAAAAATACTCTGCACGCCGCACCATAATCAATTTGCAGGAAAAAATATGGCGCGCACACGTTCTGACCTACGATCACAGACCTGGGATATTTCGCTTGCCTAGGATACTTCAATAAGCCTAGATTGTCAGCTGTTTTCGCGCTGCGCTATCGCCGCTACACGTTCGTGTCAAGATTGGCTACGCAAGTCGCCACTTTGAATTTTGGTGCTAATTAGACCTATATTTGGCTGTTTTATTTTACTTTATAAAATATTCTAAAAAATAGCCAAAATGTGTAATGAGCTGTTATTTTGATTAATATAAAAATTAAAACAAAATAGTTTTTGTTATCATGCTACGAAAAAGATGTTTACGTCTAAATCCTTGACTTTGCCCATAACGTCTGACGTCTTCTTATTTTTCGCAGACCATTGGTCGCAGAGATCAACCATTTTGATACATTATGTTATATTCAACAGCAAGCACTACGCGATCAGCTGATGGCGCGACCAGTATTACAAATGGTTGGTCGCAGCGACTATGGTCGCGGTCGCAGTCGTCCAGTGTGCGAAGGCCGTATATTATATTATACGTTGGTAACAAAACAATTTATTGTATATTTTTCAGAGTAGTAATTAATATTCATAATAACGATTTATTCGAGCCAATAACCTTAATACTTACCGAATAATAATCCAAAATACTAATATCTTATAAATTCGTAAAATATTTTGAGCGCGTTAAATGGCGGGAGATATTTAGATAAATTCCATTGAACAATTTGCGACGTCCCGAGATGTTCAGCCCAGCACCCGTCCAACTTCACCCACAAACTTTAGTCTTTGCGGAATTAATGAAATTTCTGATGCACACGAAATTGATTACTTCGTAGTTTCGCGCTAATCAATAGTCGTCAATCAAGTTTTCCGACTTGTAAATAAATATTATGAAGAAAACCTACGTTTCTTCATATTTTATAGAGCTTGAATACATACTTCCATACTTAATATTATAAATGCGAAAGTAACTCTGTCTGTCTGTCTGTCTGTTACCTTTTCACGTTAAAACCGCTCAACCGATTTTTATGAAATTTGGTATGGAGATAGTTTAAGACCCGAGGAAGGACATAGGATAGTTTTTTATCCTGGAAATCACCCCCCCCCCCACCACCCACCTTCAATGGGGTTAAAAAGATTTTTTTCTACTATAGACGGCGCTGCTTTTTAATGGGGATAGTTTACGACCTGAAGAGTGACATAGGCTACTTTTTATCCCGGTAAAACATCTTAATCCCATGGAAAAAAATAAACTTTGTAATAATTTGTCCTTTTTTTTACTTCGAAAGGAACCTAAGTACCGACAGGATTTTTTTTATGGGGATAGTTTATGGTCTGGAGAGTGACATAGGCTACTTTTTATCCCGGTAAAACATCTTAATCCCATGGAAAAAAATAAACTTTGTAATAATTTGTCCTCTTTTTACTTCGAAAGGAATCTAAGTACCGTCATGTTTGTTTTACGGGGGTAGTTTACGGTTTGGAGAGAGACATAAGCTACTTTTTATTATCACGGGCAAAAATAAAGTTTATAATCATTTGTCCTTTTTTTTTATTCATTCTTGGCTTCTCCCATGGCCAACTATATGTGGCACGTTTGAGTGTGTCCAATGCCCAGAATTTGGACATATATATATATTTGTATATATATGTATATATATATGTATAGATATGTTTGATATATATAGACGTAAATTTGTTTGTTTGTTATTTCTTCACGCCTTAACTATGCAGCCGATCATCATTAAAATTTGTACATATTGGTACTACATTTTATCCCACGAAGTAAAAAATACAAGAAAAAAATATACATAAATCAATTGCAGCTCCCCTGGACCACGCGGGCGAAGCCGCGGGTAACAGCTAGTAACGACATAAAAAAAACTACACAAAATCAAGTTTTGGGGAAAGTTTCAAATCAGGTTAGTATCTTTAAATATGAAAGTAACAAGACAAATGACTATGGAGAAAAATGTATTCGCACATTAAAAAAAAATATATTGAGGTGTTTAGAGTAGATTTTTTTGTGACTACAGGAACAACGGACTAAAGTACAACCTACGACGACAAATTTTATTCTAAGTAATATAATCATTGTAAACAGCAACATTTTATTTCATGAAATGAAACCAATCATATTACCAAGGAATTACGTATAAGGTAAAATCAATCATTCACTCGAATGATTGATTTTATACGCCATGCAGGCAACATTACAACTATATATTATAATTCCAATTGAACACTGATTTCAATTGAATTTTCAAATGCGGAACTTTCGTCATGCGGGTAAACACAAAAAGGAAAGTAAAATGCTCTCCATTTTGGTTCGCCCCTAGTTGGTCAGAAAAGATAATTCCGTTCATTCTCCGTAGTATAATCCTGTTTCAATTTCATCGAACCCAGGGTATCCTTAAGCAACAATCATAAAATGTCAGAAGTACAAGCCAATAAAAGCCAAGAGTTAAGTCACGTATCTCGATCTAACTCGTAAACTTCGGAAGTACACTAGAGACCACTACACAAATGGTGCAAAGGAAACGGCTGCTTGTAAACTGGCTAAAGTAAATGTATGTTGACTATACCTTTAGTGACATTAATGGCTGTTTGTTTAAAATGGCTGTCAAAGCTAACTTTATCTCTTACAAGTAGTGGTTTAGAGCACAGTATAAGTAATAGCACTGCATACAGTATGGCGATTCCCTGCCGCTCTCACAAGGTGACCTTACCTCCCCTCTGAATCGAATGTGGAATTGATCGCATGGGCTGCCACGCGGCGTCGCGTCGCGAAAGTTCGTTCGTAATATAATTGACAGTCATACTTGTCTATATATTATGTATTTTTTAATTAATAAGTCTATTTTAATTAATAAAAAAATGTACTCAGTACGTAGAATATAGCAACCAAATAACAATTTCCTAGAGGGTTGTTGTGTTCCTGCGAGTGAGTGAGGTCACGAGGTTGGAAGGAGTTGCTGCGTCAGCAGTGGGGGTGGCAGCGCGCGAGTGATATTTCATATTGCGAGCGTTTATATGATTACGGTAACCGCTTCAGGTCAGGCCCGTATGCTAACAAACATGATTTATAATAACAAAACTTGATGCTTGCCAGAAAACGATCCATCCATTTTATTGACATTACAAACAAATATTGCAAAACTGCCATGACATTGTTATATTCAAGGCTTTATATTGTAAGCGTACCTCATTAATGATTAATGAGTAATGATTGACCGATTTTGTACACAATGGGAATTACATTTAACTTTCATTGATTAATTTTGTAAAGAGTTTTCGACGAAGTCGATCGGAACAGGCCACAATCGATGACAGTAGGTTTAAAAAGGACTCAGAAAATTCCATTTATAATGAAACTAACACTTCTGAAATTAAATTAACTAAACTATATTAATGAAACTCCATCATTGAGTTTTACAGAGTTAGTTACTATGATATAAATAATTTATATTCACCTAAAATATCTCTATCTTATATATGTTTGCATAGTTAATTAACCCAAAATCTATTTAAAGAGGGTATCTATATAAAACTGACGTCAATGGCCAGAGTAATAAAAAATGATATCTTTTAGACGACTTTTATCCGAAGCTTTTTTTAATATAAAAAAAGGCATACCTAAAATAACAACAAAAGGTTGAATACAGAATTAGAAAAGATCGAACGAGTTCGACTTTCAGCCGTTGAGTGTGAATAATGCAGTTATTCTCGCGTAAAAATTCGGGACTTAGACAAAGGTCAAAGGGTTGCTTCAAACATGCACAGGATTTTATAAAAGAAAAAAAGTTGAAGGAAGATTCACAATAAGCACACTTACTTAGAGTTGTTCGCACAGTAGATCTCGTGCAGTTCCAAAGGAAATGAAAAAGGCGAACAAAACGTTCCCAAAGCGGATTTCTTTCCTGGGACGGGCTGTCTGAAAATGTAACCTTTTTCTTTGCACGGCCTTTATTCCGTTTCCCAGATCTATTACTTTTAACTATACTTGGTTTTAGATTTTTCACTTCATTTGGAAACACATTAGTATTTTCACTTACAACTGTGCTTGTTTTATCTTTTACAGAAGTAGTTTCGACTACATTTTTATTCACTTGTGTTTCAATATACAGGGGTCTCACTTTCACATTTTGTTTCACTTTGGGTCTCTCTTTTAGCTCCGTGTTAAACAAAATGATTTAAATAATATTGACCTGATCACATTTTACAATGTCGTATCGAGACTCACTAATATAACTACTGTGATGTCAGCCACGGCAGCCGTGTCTAGACTCTGGTTGGCTTTGTTTCAATAATTGTTTACTACGCACATTATACTACAGATATACGAGAATAAATGATAATTAATTAACATTGGATTAAAACGCAAGGTATAAATAACATCCTGGGGGCCTACCGCCGAAGCTGAAGTCGATTACCATCGGATTTTTTGACTGCGATAAAGACACAACTGCTTAGATTGTTGGTAATTTTGTTTAGCTCAGCTGGTAGAAACCCTAGTGCTAGTCTAGTGCTAGTGGTAGTAGTAGTCAGTAGACTAAGCTCAAGATGTTTGATGTTTGTTAATAACTTCGGCAGTAGGGCCCTAGGTCACTTATAATTAAGCAAAATAAAATTCTTAAAACTCACGTGAGACATTATACTAAAGTCGGCTTTCTCGACAAAAAGACGTGAGTGACCCGTTTAATATATTTAATTTATTTAGTAAAATGAAATTCATTTAAGGTAATTCTATCCCTTTAATTTTCTTTTTTAACTGCAACTTGTAATTTAATATTGGTATAGTATACTCACTATATAGCATATTTTACTCTAAATTTTTCGAATATGCTCTTCAAATAGCTTCATAGATATACCATATAGTAGTATGTAGAAGTAATGACTATGATAAAAATAAGCACATGTATGTGCAAGATGCATAAATAGCAATAGATGCGGAAAGCCATTACGAGAGTTAAGAAACTATGTCACAAATAAAGTCTTCAAACCAGTTCACTTAATTTTGAAAACGCTAATCATTGTGGATTTTTTTAAACTAGTTGTTCTTTTCAAAACTGCGGTTTGAAAACCATAGAAATACTCGTAGATATTATCGTATTAGATTGTATCGCAAAATTTAATTGGCAGTTGTTAACTGGTACACAAAATATTATCAAGATACTCGAAGGTTTATACAGTACGTTTATACATCTCCGCCAACCCGTAGTTGAGCAGTGTTGTGGAGTAAACACTACATTACCTTTCGATTGAGGGGAGTCCCGTATCCCAGCAGTGAGATGAATAAGGGTTTGATGACGACGATGTTTATACAGAACATGTTGAGGGACTATCCTCCTAAAGACCAAAACGCTAGATGCCCAACTTTATACATGCAAACGCTGAAACTAAACAGATTCAACAAATACTTTTACGAGTAGATGTCATAAGGCAAAACAAACTATATGAGCATCAACAAACGCGGATGAGTAGTTTGGTCTCTTGCCAAGATTTTGTCAAGCGACGATATAGATACGAAACAATTGTGGCCAACAAGTGCCATATGTGTTTAATTAAATCGGGAAGGAAATTCCTATTACGTGTAAGTAGCTATTAACTGAATTTATTAAACCAGTTCAGCAACTGTGTCGGTGGTTACGAATTTATGAAATTAATTACTGAATTACTACTAACTTTCTAATATATGAGCTTATTATGGCATGAGTAGTAGTCTCATATTTCAACACACTTTCACATATTTCACAGGCACATACCTATTTCAACTTTGCTTGGCAGAGCCAGCCATTTCGTGACTATGTTGAAAATGGTTGAAAAACGTTAACAAAAATTAAATATTTAAGAAAATGTAAATAAAACTTAGCTGGTAGTCCGAATCTTTCACTATTATTTGGATAATGAACAGAAGTGTTCTTTGTGGCATAAAATAATATTATTTTAAATATGCACACTGAATTATAAATTATATTGCCACTTTTTGTTTGAATTAATTAAATTTTTACGGCAAATGTGACGAAAGATACAGGGGGAGGGCATTAAAATCGACGCATAAATTCTATAACGTATGTTTGTCAAATATAAAATTACAGAAGAAAGTGAAATCTGCTATAGTACAGCGTGATATATCAAAATAGTATATGCCCTATATATATGTACGTACTCAAATCCTTTTTGTAATGGACTGTAGATCAATGGAAAAAGAATTCATATACTCGTATGGAATAGCAAATACTCAGTGAATTCATTCGTGTGAGCAAATAAATCTATACGTCTTGACATTCATAACCTTTGAACTTTTAGAGGGTTTAGACTATATTATCATGGATAGTTTTGCAACTTCTACTATTTTATTATCGCGAATAAACTATGCACATATCCACAAAATGCTATCCTCCGCCTTCCGCATCCAGCTGCTTTCTTAAGATCATCGTACCATCTAGGAGGGCGGATTCTAGATGATCTGATGACCTCAAGAAAGCAGCTGGATGCGTAAAGCAGAGGCAGCTTTCCCATTGCGGAAAGCATCGGTGAAGGTATATATCCAGCAGGGGCTAGATACAGGCTGATTATGATGATGATACCTAAATTATTTAAGAAATGAAAATGAAGCATTACAGATACCCTAGACATTCCAGCAGATCTCATTAAAGGTTCTTTATAAATTGAAAGCAATTTATAAAGGGCTGAGTCTTCCTTTATGTAAGTATATTCATCAAAACACGTAAATTCACGCAAAGGTGAAACTCAACGAGAGAACGCAGGTGGCTGCTTCCTATACAAAATTTATGTAAAGCTTATGAAAATCGTATTCCGCCATAAGGATAATCTTTTTATCAAAATCGCCTTCTTTGAAAGGTGACAATTCTTGAACGAACAATTCAGAATCATCGAATTCTTTCGAAGGCTTTTCGAAGCTGAAGTGAAAATTAACTGGTTCCTAACGATGCCTGAAATCTACCAGCCTATAATAAAATGTCCCAGCCATTTTCGACCATTACCCTTAGAATTATTGCCAAAAGGAGCCCTTTCTTCTCAAGTAGTAAAAGTTATTTCGAATGATTGCACTTTGAAGATTCTTATTGTTATTGGCTTCAATTCCTGGGAAATAATTATCTTTTACTCGGAACGTTCAATATAAACTATAATATCTGAGCGATGAAGATGACATTAAGATATTATCTGAACATAAAATATTTATCGAAATCATTACAGGCGTTGAACTAATGTATTTATTTAAACGTTATTGACCACAAAATTTCATAAGGGTACAAAAGGCGCACGTAAAGCTAAAAGCATTATCTACCAGTCTACCTTTAGAAATAGCAGAAATTCGTGACTGCGGTTCTAAAATAAACGAAAAGAAAATAGTGATAATAAATATTGTAGTAAATATATACAATGTGTCCCCTGCGCAAGTGACCGGCCGGCGTATTCTGAAAATTCAATAAAAATTATAGAGAAAAAACCTTAAAATTATTGTTTTTGATTAATCTGAATCGGTTTTACTCTAAGCCCAAATAAAATACCTAGTTAAAAATTTTAACCGATTCAAAAAACAAAAAAGAGTTTATTAATTTGACGCGTATTTTAATTGAATTGGAATTTTATCTTTTTATTCTTGTTTCTTAGAGTTGCTACTGGAAATTCTTAGGTGTTAGGCATTGACAATGTTCTGAAGATTTGCAGAGGATATATTGTAGATTAATAATAATTAACAATACTGACAGTTTAATAGGGGTTTTTTCTAAGATAAAGTTTTTTTTTTTTTTACAAAAATTAGCTTTTTTATAAGTAAAAATGTCATTCTAACTAATTTTTCATTGAAATAACGATACATTTTCATGCGTTTTTTTTATTGTAGCTATGAAAACACCTCTTCAGCTTTTCAAAAAACAGAATTGAGATTAATCTGATAACTTAAAAGTTATCGGAATAATAAAGAAGCACGGGGACTGCAAGTTTAAAAAAAGATAAAAATTAATAAAATAAATAATTATTTAAAAGGGGGGCCTTTTAAGGTTTTTTCTCGATAATTTTAATTGAATTTTCAGAATACGCCGGGCGGTCACTTGCGCCGGGGACACATTGTATATATATGACTATTATATCAAAATATACATACACATATTCATATGTCTATGTAGTCTATGTAAGGCTACATAGACATAAGATGATGATAATTCAGTACTTTATAAAACAATCTAAAAGGTAAGAATTGATTTACTTTTTGAAATTAAATTGATTTTAAATCCCTTTAAGCGAGTCAGGCAGTTGTATCTATATATGTATGTGTATGCTTATAAGTATATGTGTATGTTTATACGAATATCAATACAGTGTTCATATTTGTATACTCAAAAATTTCATTGTACTTCACTTGTCTAGGTTATGGAAACCTGTCGCACGTGATATGTTTGTCATGCTGTGTGTACTTCAATTTTGGTCTTATAACTAGAACTTATACTACTTAAATGAAAATTGTTATATTTGTTGTAAGACTGTTTGTACACCTATAAATAAATAAATATTGCTATTGACAAAGTAATAAACTAGGGTTATTTATAATTTATAGGCACTTAACTAAACAGTCAAAAAAGACAGATGATATTTCGTATCTGGTCGTTGGTCAATTATGAATACTGCGAGAGAATGTTGTTCAAAAATACGTTTGTGGAGCTATTCGATTAATAATCATTTTTAACAATGCTAAATTCAAAGTGACACTAATCAAGTTATTTATTGTTAAACTAAAGTATAGTGGAAAGAGTTAATAAGTGAAAATGGTTCACACGGATCAATGTGGATCCATTGAAATTAGACAGTACAAAAGCTTTATATTAGATAATATGAATTGTTTTGTACGATAATTTACAAAATGTCACTCTGCCGAGCAGACAAAGGTTCATACAGCCAATTAAATATTTTCGTATTGTCCTCCTATTTTGGTCATTATTAATAAGGTTTGTATGTTACTTGTTTCACAACATAATACACCCCTGAATTACAATCTATTGTCCCTGTCATTGTTATTGCCATGAATATAGTGAGGTGTAAGTGGTTCAACAACATCTTTGAACCAAAGTCAACCTCACCTGCACGTGGTGCACCCTTCTGACTAACAGACGAGGCTCTGGCGAAAAGAGAGGTACGGCATAGCGTATTTTTTAGCTGCCCGATTGGGGAAGTACCTCCACTTCAAAGAATACCGCAGCCAAATTACAATTCCCTTGAGGGTTGTTGTGTTCCTGCAAGTAAGTGAGATCACCAGAAAGGAAGAAGTTGCTGCGTTGGCAGCGGGGGTGGCGATACGCGAGCATGGCAACGGTCACCGCTTCACATCAGGTGGGCCGAATGCTTGTCTGCCACCCCGATCTATATAAATAAAAAATAATGTTGTTAAGTGCGACTTTTTACTGCACTAACTCGAGAACGGCTCGACCAATTCTGCTAAATTTTGTTTTCATATTTTCGTTATGATATAAGGAAGGTTCTTGTGGAAAGAAATGATCTAAAAATTGCGAGGAAAATAAAATACCACTTTCTACCTGTGCGAAGCCGGGGCGGGCAGCTAGTAAGAGATAATTACGTAAACGATTTATCTTGACCGCAAGTTGCGGAAAGTTTGCGAGTTCAGTGGTTCGAGTATAATAAACTTTCTAAATTGGGAATGACGTTAAGCAGCTAATTTCTAACATTTACGAGCTTAAGTTATTAGTAACTACATAAGCATCATCTAATAAGGTATACATTTTGTACAACAACATGGACAACTTCTAAAAAGAACCGACTGCCTTTTAAGTTTACATGCAGAATAAGTATATCAGACCTCTTATCTTGTATGTAAAAAAAGGTGGATGAATTGTATGAGATATGATACAGGTAAGAAAGGGGTAACTGTAGAGAGGACAGATAAAAATCAATAGAAAAAAATCTTTATGTTAATAAAAAAATGTAGGTGTCGCGATCTAATATAGCACTTAAACAATTACATACATTTATTGCCATTTAAATAGATCTACAATTTACAGTTTTATTTAAGTGTTGTTGATGTTTATGCTAAACTTTGATTTGGTTCCATATACCAAAGAATTGTCTCTACTTATAGGAAAATTAAAAATAACTATGTGACTAAATTGATGTTAATTATGTAGGTCATATACCTGTATGTGTACATGCATCTAATTTTGCTAAATCCTTTAAAATGGACAAGTTGTTTCTGGCTTTACGGTACTTTAGGCAGCCTAATTAAGCCCTTTTGCCCTCACTGTTTACAAATAATTGGGATGTAAATGAGTTACGAAGTACGTAACTTTACAGAATGAAAAGATTGCGCTTGAAATTGTGAACTCACATTTTCTTAAAATTTGTGTTGTCAGGGCTAAAAAATATTTGAGAGAAGTTACGAAGGTGAGAATGTTAGACGATGCTTATACACGATCTTAAGAGAGACTTTGCCTGCTTTTGTGTGTTCTACCGATTCCATATAGTTACATCCCAATGACTGTCTACCCAAGACTTGTTCGATATGACGATGGTGTAGCCCACGGCTTCCTTTTATAATAGCACGCTCACCATAGGCAGGGAATCGTTCCCAAAAACCAAAATTGTCAATCTCAGTCAGTCTCATGCTTCTAGCATTTTCTTCTGCGAACTTGTGAAATGAATCAATACCAAGGTTTTCTAAGGAGACTACAATATCTTCAAGAAAAGCGTGAAAAGATTTTTACAGGGCCGGCTACGAAGACTGCTTTCCATCAGGAAGTTGGCCCGATTGTTTGTCACTTTAGTGTTACAAAAAAATATACGTTTAGTAAACTCAGGAACCTATACCCCGTCTGTGATGAAATTTAATAGCAAAGTTTCATATGTAGAAATTGCGTTTTTACATATTGAAATATTACTAGTAAATTTGTAAAACAAATATGTCAATTAAAATGGTTTCGTAGAAACACGGTTTCAAATTTGAGTTTAAAATGAGTTTCATTGCAGTCGCGTTTTCATCGTGTGTTCTGAAGGACCTAGCCGGCACATTAAAAAAAAAATGGATTTTATAAAAATGTTTTTAAAGTATTTGCTTTTTATTCAAATATACTCTGAGATTGGATTGACTTTCTCCTTATTTAGCCCGGGACTGGAACGTCAAAAAATAACTTTGCAAAGAAATTTATATTGTAAAATATTTTCCATTATGAAAGAGAATGTTTGTTAATTATTGTGAGGAAATTTTAAGATTGTCTCCGTATTCCTACTGCTTAAGATGGTTTATGTAATTGAACAACTTATGTCCCTCGACATTGACTTTACGACCAATTGCGTGTCATTGTACGAGTAATAGGTAGACCCTTAATAATATAATGGGGACCCTTTACGACTACTATCCCTAACAAAATAAATTAATTTAACGTGACATACCTGCACTGTTTCTGGTCCTTATGAAGTTAATATTACCACTTCATTATTATACCCGGAATGGTTAGTAATATTGAAAATTATGAGCTCTATAAATTATTATGACTCGGGTAGAGCTTACCTACCGCAAAATTTACTATTTTGGTAACCATCTTTTTTACGGTTATGATGTAATGTACAATGACGAAAATTGCGACCGCTTGAGAATATAGTGTTATTTTAATACCTCATTTTACGTTAATACTCCGGGGAGTATATTTGAGCAAATATTTTACTTTATCGGTGTCACGGTAATATCGGACAATACACGTGTATTTAATAAACTATAATACCTAGATTAAGGTAGGCTCACCCATGGGACAGAAGCTCAGAAATCTAAGGGCCAATTCTCGTGAATATTTTACGTTCGTAACATGAAAGTTTACCGAATCGAGATTGAATTATCAATTGCCTAAAAATTATATACTTGATTTCATTAATTAATTATTATCAATTATTATTGCTGACAAAATAAAATTCTTAATTTGTTTAATTTTCGGTCATATTTCTATATAATCCCACTTAAATTAAACTTTGAAGTTTCATATTGTGATACGAGTATAACAAATTTGACAAAAAAAGTTGTTGTGTTTTGATAAGTTTTTGGGCTCGTAACGAAACGATCGATGGCGTCGTTGCACGTATCAGTCTAATCTTTAATCGATCACGCAAGCTAAGCAACGCTGACCGTAGCCTGTCCATGGATAAATTATTTACGTTACGGTACGTTAAGTTGTCGGTCTCGGTTGTTGCCATTGCACACTCGTTAAGCTAAGTCAGTGGCGGCTTAAAAAGCCAAAAGTTCGCCAAAGTGAGTAGCGTGGTGGAGTATGCTCCATACCCCCTTCGATTGAAAGGAGGGCCGTATTCCAGTAGTATGTTGAAGCAGTACGGAACACTCCGTTGCGTACGAGAGAATCTAATTAAAAATTTATGAAAATTTTGTTAAATTACATAAATAATACTAGAAGAATAAAAATTTCGTTCGTTTCAGATAGCAAAGTAGCATTGCACAATCTGTGATAATGTAACCGAGTACAATCATAAGTTGAATCTTAATAGGTCGAGACACTGAACAATTTCATCGCAGAATATAATCGTATGAACGATTAGCTAGGACGGCATTTTTCGGAAATTTATAAGTAATGAATCAAAACTGAGTACAATAGGGATTTAGACATTTTATAATTGCCTGGAAGATATTCTCGTACATAGTCAGACAGTGGCCATTTGGAATTGCTTATGTATCGTTCTATGATATATAAACGTTAATGCTGGGTTTTTATTTAGTACCCTGAATATTTGCACAAAACATTTTATTTGAGCAAATGTCTGTTCGTTCCGGCGATGTTCGCCCAAAACAGAAATCTCCATATCACTACGAACACTTGTTCTAAACAAACACTCGTTCTAAACCTGTGTTCTGAGCAGTCGCTGGCACTGTTCAGTAAATACGAATGATCGTCGTCAACGTCGATTTGCTTTTTGCTAGTGCAGCGTTTTTACTAATTGTAACTTTAATAAAAAAAAAAAACGAAATGAAAACGGTACGTACTGCATGTCAAAATTTTTAAAACGAAGTTTTTTTTTTGATTCCGTTGGATGAACAATAATCCAAATATAAAAAGAGCTAGAATTTGAATGTCTTGCAAGTCTAAGGCTACGTTAACCACTTACAACAGGCGATCAGAGGGCTTAGTGCGAGTTTCGCATTCAATCATGTCAACGTAAAGAAACAGACCAAATAGAGAAGAACTCTCATATTGTGAATTTATGAGAGTCATGTTACATATCGTTATTATGTGGTTTACTTGTTCACATTTTTAAATTATCAACCCGGTTAATTTGCATATGTAACACGCGTCTGATAAAGTCGTAATTCATATATTTGAATCAAAATGAAATAAATAAATATTCCAGGACAAATTACACAAGAAATAATCAAAGCTTGCAAAATAGGTACTAGATAACAAATAAAATATAGTAGTAATATAATTATAATTTGACATAATCAATTTGACATGTACCTAAGAATAGTTTAATATAATAAGTAATAATGTTCAATTCCTAATTTTAAATTTGAATTTTATTTTATTTGTTATGCAATTCAAGTTTAAAATATATTTTCACAATGCCTTGAAAAGGTAAATTTGTAACAAAATTGCTAAGATCTAACTCACAATTATGATTGTACCTGTTGTTGCAAATTCCAGTAAATAAAAGAATATAAATATACTTAAATACATTTTTTGTTGTAAATATGTACATTGTTATAAGTAGAAAATACAAACATAAATAGAAAATGCATGTTTGTCTTTAGTACTTATTCAATAGATCAAATCAAAGAGACACGCAGAAAGACGTTTAGTTGTAAACGTCTTTCTGCGTGTCTCTTTGATTTTCAAGGAAGAATCACTTGCCTGTGATGTTTTTTTTTTTATTGATAGTTATGTTCTCCAGCTTGGTTTTAGGATACACGCAAGCGGAGTCGCAGGCACATCACATTAGATAAATCAATACTGAAAAACAAATTAAACTCTACTAGACATTGAATGATTATGTTTGAAATCATTTATATTCAGTCCCCATCTATTAGCAGTAACTAATGGAGAATAATTTATATTACGAAGGAAACACCAACAAAACTGCTTTCAAAGGAAGATTGGGTGCCAAATGGTCTCATATTATTTCAGTAACTTCCAAGAAAATGATGAATTTTGTTTTCGGACACAATGTTTTCGTCACCGTAAATGTAAGAAGAATTTAAGAAGTATGAAGCCGATATAATAATATTATATAAATAGATTACTGAGTTACTAGCTGTAAAACTTTTTATTTCCTGTGACGATTAGATGTTTTTCCGGAAAAAAGTAAAAAAAAAACCGGACAAGTGCGAGTCGGACTCGCACACCGAGGGTTCCGTACGTAGGATCATTATTATTTTGATATTTCTCATTATAACTAAGAAATAATGCGTCGAAAAAATAAATAAAATATATTTTGTAATGTGTACATCAAGCCCTTTCATATGATACCCCATTTGAATTTGAATTTTTAAGATCTATTTACAAATGTATAGTTTTGAGATTTATTCCTGTACTTGTAGACTATAACGATGTTAATTGCCAAATTTCATAGTTCTAGGTCAACGGGAAGTACCCTATAGGTTTTGATACCCTTGATAATTCGAAATATGCGTTTTTTGCTGAATAAACGGCCGTAACTTTTTTTTACGTAAACTTAGCAGTTTGATTTTTTTACAACTTCATGGGACCGTAGACCTGAGTATACAGTTCAAATTTCAGTTTGATACCTCCACGCATTCTCGATATAATGGGTCTTGACAGACTGACAGACAGACAGACAGACGGACAACAAAGTGATCTTATAAGGGTTCCGTTTTTCCTTTTGAGGTACCGAACCCTAAAAAAGTATGTCACTCTCTAGATCTCACATCTCCGTAAAAAATCATGTCCATCCATTGGTTCCTTCGGTCGTGAAAGAAGTGCAAACAAATAAACAATCACACTTTCATACTTATAATATTGTCAAGTTAAGCAACCTCGACCGTAGCCCGCCCAAGGATATGTTTATTTATATCGAGTTCCTCCGTGCTTCGGAAGGTGCGTTAAGCCGTCGGTTCCGGCTATTGTCATTAGATCACAGTCGGTAAGTTAAGTAAGTGGCCTTTAGGCGGCTTGAAAACACTGGCCTCACCAACCCGCAGTTGAGCAGCGTGATGGTGTATGCTCTAAACCCCTTCGATAGAGGGGAGATTCCGTATCCCAGCAGTGGGATGAGTAAGAGTTGTCGACGATCGACGACAGCGAAATTGGTACTATAGGGATCTTGAAACGATTTGTAATATAACTCGCTAACGCTTGTTGTTATTAAAACGTTAAAGGTATGCAAGCGTGCCTCCTAATTAAATTTTCCAACTGAACACCATTGCGTAGCGCTTTATAATAATTAACGCAAAAAGAGGGTAGACCGAAATGTTCCCCCATTGACAGACTAATATTAACTAGTTGTTTTTAGGCTTACCTCAATGATGGCGTCTGCAACGTTGCCGAAATGTCGAATGTATATGACATAGATCGCGGTAAGCCCCATTTTTATAACTGTAAATTATATTTGCCTAAAACCAGCATTTAATTGCGTAATGTAGTATGTGCCTAAAACTAGCATTTAATTGCGTAATTTTTTTTAATGACGCCTAACTTAAGTATATAATATTTTTTTAAATTTAATAATAATTATATATTTTTTAAAACGACGCTTAATATTTTCCTGAAAAGTAATGCATTGCCCAAGTATGAACATGCAAAGAGAGCACCGGCATTTAGTGAGATTGAGACGGTGACATTTGTCACTTAATTAGGAGCTACGGAGTATTAATTTCTTGTTGTAATAGTCCGCAGTAAAATGTTTCTACTCAAATGTTTGTTGTAGAAACACTGCGAATGAGTGAATTCATCATCACACCAATCCTTGCATAGATCGCAACAAACATCGTAGGGAGGCGATACGAATGCAAAGGGCACAGAAACGATTGTTGTGGAAGCGAAAGAGGGAGGCCAATGTTTATCAGCGGCTAAAATAAAGATTGATTTATTGCAATATAAACATATAACTAAGGATTAGTGAGTACGTAGCATTAAAGGAAGTATTGCATCCGTAGTAGCATGTTTATAATGCACCGGGCGTGTCCTGCCTATTCATGTTAAACGAGGGAGATAAACGGAATGTGCAGGAGTTCACGACATCAATTTTACGAATAAACTTTACTTGACCGTCATTTTAAAACATTATTTTCAATTTTAATTTACAGCGTTCTTAATAAACCAGGGTACTACGAGCAAGCATTTCTCGTACCGACATCAAACAATTCTTACGTCAATATTAACTTGGTCTTAACAAATACCTAGCCAAGTGTAAACACGGAAATTCATTCGTAAATGCAGAGTTAAATATTGTACATAGTTGTCGTGACCTCAAAACTAAGGGAATGTAGGTGTTATAGTTATAATCAATACTTAGGTTTGTAAAAGAATTAGGAAAAATATTGGTCAGAGTATACTTCCAGATTGGTCCCATATGTTTTTCATCATCATCATCAGCGTGTATCTATATACATAAATGTAGAGTAATGTTTGGAGTCGGTTTTTTTGTTAAAATTATTATTATTTGTGGAGTAATTCCGATCGAAGGTAATGTTTGCCTTTTGAAACAAAACTTATGTTTTTTTAGAAAAAAAATCAGGACGTATTTTATTTCTTATAATTATTTTAATGAAGTAATTTTAATTTTGAACAGATACGATCACGTTATTTCCATTGCTATAATCACAAAAATATCCTTAAAAATCTCATGTTTATAAAGATTATACCGTAAATAAACATTACGAAATACGAAATAAAAATGTAGGTTTTGAACCAATAAATTGTTGAACATAACATATAAGGGTTAAATAGACACTTCATTTGATTGATCTGACACCGAAGGGACACGCTGTATGCATATTATGTTAGACGTAAACAAAGAAATAGCAATTTCTGATTTAACAATCAGTATAATCAGATCGCCAAAGCACTCAAGAGATAACATTTAACATTGCATACCAAAATGTTCAAATAGAAAAAGTAAATCGCTCTAAACTTCTAGGTATCGCAATTGATTCTGATATGTATGATATGTCATGGAAATCACAATGTGAAGAAGTATGTAAAAAAATAAATAAATATTATTTTGCCCTCTACAATCTATCAAAAGTTGTTAGTCTAGAATCAGTGCTTGTAGCATATTATGGACACGCTGCATCGACTTTGCGTTACGGCACAGAATAATATACTCTAATTACGGTATAATTTTCTGGGGGAACTCTGTCTCAAGTGACATGATTTTCAAGGCCCAGAAGAGATGTGGTGCTATAACTGGCATTAAAACTACTGACAGTTGTGAACCATATTTCAAGCGTTTGAATAATTTGATCTTGCCCTGCCTATATATTTGCGAAGTGGCTCTTTTTGTGAAGAGCAATATGCACTTATTCATGCAAGCAGGACAAGTAAATGACAGAAATAAAAGGGACAAAACAAGGTTATGTACTCAATACTCAGAACTCGAACAGCTCTATTGCATAAGAGCTTACTCTGTTTAGGGCCAAAAATATATAATAAGTTGCCAAGCTCAATAAAAAAATCTGACATGCCTGAATTTAAAACCAAATTGATTTCATTTTTGATTAATAAATGTTATTACTCATTAAATGATTATCTATTTGACAAGATGATAACAAATTAAATGTTCTAGATATAATATAGTACCTTTATTTGACATAATTGTATTGTTTCTTTAGAATAGTATTTTGACTAGTTATAGACTCTTGAAAAATTATTACCTCAAATTTTATATCAAAATTGACATTTATTTTCTAATTATTTACAATTTAATTTCGATTGAAAATTTGTATGCCTGTTGGGCAAAATGTGGCGTTCTGTATAAAATAAACTATGTAACATCTGTATTTAACCCATATTTACAAATAAATATATTGATTGATTAGATACGTAGTAAATTTTTGTCAGGTCAACAGAGATCAATTCACTAATTGAAGGTTTTGTATTTTTACTCGTAAGTATGTTGGACATCCTATTCATTTATAGGATGAAAAATAAAAAATAATATATAAAAAAAAAACGTAGTTTGGGATTTTTTTTAATATAATTCTTTGAACTCAGATTTCAGAAGAAGTATTCTGTGTGATTATGGTAGCATATATTCTTTATAGTATATCCAGTAAAACTATTAAAGTACGAATTTCTAAAATCTATAATAATATTTTAAAAATAGCACCCTTCGAATAACAAAATTTTTAAAATTTATACAAATAATTATTATTAGTCATCGAATTACTGGCTAGGATTTTTTATAACAACTAAAATGATAATTTCAAAAGGTGCTATTTTTAGTGGTAAGAAGTGGTTGGTATTTTTTAAGTGAATAAAATAATACTACAAGTTCTACTAGCATTTTAGTATAGTATGTAATGTGAAGAATGAGCAAGAAAAGAAATTACCTAGAGCAAACTTGACGCCGGTCCATGCGGTGCGGACATAGTGGAAGAGACGGCGGTAGAGAGGGCGGTGGTGGCGGCGGCGGCGCACGGGCGCTTCCGCGTCGGGCGTTGGCGAGGGCGCGGGCTCGGCCTCCTCGCCCGCACCCCCGCGACCCTCCACCGACGACGCCGTGGCGTTGCGCACCCAGCTTTACTCAAAACACTTGCTCTCCGTTAATGAAACCGCACCATTATCACACACACCACGTAACATCCACTCACATGCATTGTTCACACATCAGAATTCACTTATTGCACTGTATAACTTTGCCTACTTTTGCATCGTTAGTAAGCTCTACAGCGGAGTGCTTATTTATTAATGCAACCGACGATATTCCATTAGTTGAAACGTTTGCTTAAATGAAAATGACAAACATTAATGTTATTCCGCAAGTTTCTGCTGAAGTGGATATTTGGGGGTGTTAAATATTCACCTACACGACGGTTCGTTAGTAACAGCGCACTGTAATTCTTGTCTTTGCCTAGCAAATAAATTGCAGTGTTACTGAAATTTAACTTGGAATCTCGTTAAGTGTTTGTTTTTGAAAAACACTGTAACTTGAAGGTATGCAGTTTAAAGTCGGTTAATTTGTTTCTCTCGAGTTTTTCAATAAAGCGCCGCAAACGTTACAGGAGTGGAAGCGGAAATCTGTGAACAAAGAAAGAAAAAGTTGTTAGTCTTGTTAGTAGGCGGAGACAGCGAAAATTAGTTTGTCGTTGAAGGTTAACAGTTTTGCTGTCGCTTTGTTGGAATCAAAGAATGTTTGTTTTCTTTGAGTAAGTATATCGTGGTACCATTGGCGCTCAGTACATATATCATCTATATATATGCAAGTTCGCGCTTCATGCCCATGGTTTTGGCACACTCTACGTCCAGAGTGTATAGGCTTGGGGCGAGTAGGGAAAGGCCACATACTTGAACGATATAACTCATAAATATGACTCATGTCAATGAAACCTTAACTTTGTAGAAGAGCTCCTGGCCTGCAGAAGAGAGATTCATAATCTTTTTCAGAGATTAAAAAATTTATACCAATGATTTTATATCAATGATGTTATATATATAAATGAATCTCTATTTGCCTTGGCCACGGCATCACGCTTGAATTGCTGGACCGATTTCGCTATTTCTTTTTATGTTGTATTTGTTTTGTCCGGAGAAGGTTCTTATGAAAGAAAAAAATAAGAAAGTTGCGTGGAAAATTATAAAATTAAAGATAACTGAACGACCACATTAACTTTTCTAATGTAACTTTATGACGTTTGACAGAACTGTCAGTCATTTGATATATTGCGCGAAACCACTATTGATATCGAAATATAGAATTTTTAATCTCTGTAAAAGATTATGAATCTCTCTTCTGCAGGCCAGGAGCTTTTCTATAAAGTTAAGGTTTCATTGGCTTGCGTCATATTTCAGAGTTCAAGTACATGTGTGAATGAGGTATTTCCCTATTCGCCGCAAGCATAAACATTATGGACGTAGCGTGTGCCAACAACAGTGGGCATGAAGCGTGAACTTGCATTATTTGCTTGTGAATGTATGTGTATGGACAGTACCTACGCCTATTTCTATGAAATGTTACTAAATCAGATGTAAAATAATTTACTGCATTCCCTTTAGTACACATTAAAATTTAGTACACGATAATAACTTTTTCAGAAAATTTTACAACGTTCATTGTAAATCTCATCTTTACAATTAAACTTATGTCGTCGACAATCCTTATTCATCCCACTGCTGGGATACGGGTCTCCCCTCAATCGAAGGGTTTTAGAGTACACTCCACCATGCTGCTCAACTACGGGTTAGCAGAGGCCAGTGTTTTCAAGCCGCCTAAACGCCACTTACTTAACTTACCGACTGTGATCTAATGACAATAGCCGGAACCGACGGCTTAACGCACCTTCCGAAGCACGAAGGAACTCGAGATAAATAAACCCATCCATGGATAGGCTACCGTCGACGTTGCTTAACTTGCCTGTTCGATTTGACTGACACGCGCAACGACACGATCGAGCTCCTCGAAAACTTATATACTCAAATGTAATACTTAATGTATCTATCGGTATATTCTGTATTCAGTAACCTTTTATGTTTATCTTATCTCTGCACTAAAGCTAGATCACTGAGTTGCGAGAGCAAACATCGATCCTATGGGATCTTTTGTGATCCCTTCGTTCCATTTGTTACTGGCCAGTGAAATATTTGTGGAATACGTTCCAATAGTTTCTACTTCAAGTGAGGTTACACCCATAAATTTATATATCACGTTTATTCGAAGAACGCGTTATGCAGAAGTAAAAGTGATACGATTTAATTCGAAAAGTTTAACCATCTTACTTTACGTTACGTTTTCCTATGAGATGACATGACCTTATTTATCCTGTCATTGGACCCTTGTGGCCACATAGTCCTAGATTTATATATTTTATCATATCATGGGTAGGGTAATTTAGTAAAGAAAATGTATAAATCGTTTATAATTGGGTAATAGCTGAAAATCAGTGTGTTGCTTATGCAACATTCCCACTGAGCTATGGCCCCTTTGTATTGCTGCAACACACACCTACAATCAACAATGTGTATTCTGTCATCAATTGTAAAAGTTTATAAATGTACGTGTATAACTGCTGTAATACGAATAAACTATCTATCTATCTATCTAATTATCAGAAGCTATTTGAAAAAGAAGAAACGGACACAAATATTATACATATACACATACAGATATAGAAGGTCCTGTCTCATATAATAAATAACATCTCAACTCAGTATAAAAACCGGAATATGTAACAGATTCTTTGCAACTCGTGATTTTGTTCATATTGATCCATACCAGCTATGTAACAACTTAAAATATTAAATATACTAAAATCACGACTACAAATTCACGAGCTTTATAGTATTTCAGTAGTTTTGGTATATTAATGTTTTCTCCAAAATATTACAAAATATATTTAAAATACTCCGAGTCACGGCCGAAACTTCGGAATTTCACTTTGGACTAGGTCCCCTGCACACTGCTGGCGCACACTCTTTAAAGATAAAGATAATTTATTTGCATAAAATATGGTTATACAGATCTTACTCGTATATGTTAACTACAGTTCTCATATTTTGCCATATTTTGATGGCGTGCAAATTTGTATACATTAAAAAATACTTAATTAATTTATTAAATTGAAAAAATTTAATTAAATTAAGTAATAAATTAAGAAAAATGTCAAAAAATATCAATGTCAATAATGTAATAAGTTGATGTCCGTTTCATATAATGTCATGGTCCGTTTCATATAATTTACTGGTGCTAGCTTGCAGACGTTCGCTCGAACGAAGATTCTGTTTGAAATCGTAAGTAATCAACTTTCTCGAAGAAAGTACATGAGTAACACGTTAATTAAATTTATAATTATCTTAATACGCAGTTTGAATAATAATTGATCAAAAAACTAATTCATCCAAACAACATTTCTCGAAAAACTACATCAACGAAATATTTACCATTACAAAGGCATACAATAATTGTGCGTTCCAATGTAAAGATCCCTTAAATCTTAGCTCCAGGCGTCACAAAAGAGCGAGACGAAAACTTCGATGTAAACTTAACCGGTTTAATTTAGGCGAAGTCAGTCATGAATAAAGACGTTGTTTGTTCGTTGTTTGCACTGGATTTGCATTAGAATTGGATTCTGCGGCGTGCCTCATGTAAATTTGTCGCTTGTGCGATGGTAACAAAAATCTGTCGCGTGTGTTGGCAAAATGATGTTGTGTATTAGTATGTGCTAGAATCATTGTGGCTTGCCTTTGGGTGCTAATTGTTTTCCGTTTTTAAAATTTCCCGTTATAGACGCGGTCGTCACCTAAGATAATAGGGGAAAAAGTCTTTTCGCATTATAGTATGTATGAACTTGTAATAAAATATCTTTGGTTATACCATTTGTATCTGAAAGGTTTTGATATCTTTAAAAAGTTTAAATTTTAAAAAAGATAATTCCAAATTCAAATTAGGTAAATGTGTGATTTTCATTTGTTTTTTTTTTACTGTCAAGATGAGTGAATCTAATGAAGAAATTCGATACATTTTAAAATTTTACTACAAAAAAGGTAAAAATGCAACGCAAGCTGCGAAAAAATTGGTGACGTTTATGGATCTAGTGCAGTGTCTGTGAGAGTAGCACAAATTTGGTTTAGGCGTTTTCAATCCGGAAATTTTGATGTCAAAGATGCACGTCGCTCTGGTCGCCCTGGTACGGATAAAATGGATGCCATTTTTGAAAAAGTGGAGCAAGATCGGCATATCAGTAGTAACGACGTAGCTGAAGAACTAGGAATTGACCACAAAACAGTTTTGGCGCATAAAAAGGTCGTGGTCAAAGGCCGGTCAGGCTTCACAGACTCTGGCGAAACCCGGGTTAACCCGCAACAAGGTGATGCTGTGTGTATGGTGGGATTGGAAGGACATTATTCATTATGAGCTGTTACCGCTAGGCAGGACTATCGACTCTGAACTCTACTGTGAACAACTGATGAGATTAAAGCAAAAACTTGAGAGAAAGCGGCCGGAATTAATTAACAGAAGGGGTGTGATTTTTCATCATGATAACGCTAGACTTCACACATCTTTAGCCAGTCAGCAAAAATTAAGAGAGTTTGACTGGGAGGTGTTAATGCATCCGCCGTATAGTCCTGACCTTGCACCTTCTGATTTCCACCTGTTTCGGTCTCTTCAGAATTCTTTAGGCAATGTCATGTTAACATCACGAGAAGACTGCCAAAACCACTTATCGCGGTTTTTTGAACAGAAGTTCCAAAATTTCTATAGTAATGGGATCATGTCTATACCTACAAGATGGCAAAAAGTTATCGAACAAAATGGCACCTACATACTTTAGTTAAATGTAAATAAACTTTATTAAAAAATGTTTTGAATTTTCGTATAAAATACGAAAAGACTTTTTCCCCAACCTAATAATTTTACCTCTGATGTGATAGATGCGTTTTACCTGCCTCCGTTGTAGAAAAAAGAAAGCAAGGTAATTGCCTGACATTCATTCGGTCTTGCACCATTTACCGTCGTAGCAAGATGTTAGCGTTAATCAAAAACAATTATTGTGTAGACCTTCTTGCATTTTATCTACAATTACGTAGTACTATTACTTATATACTGTGTTACAATGCTGCTTCTTGTGTTTCAGGTATTGAGTAAACACGTTGTAGCCTGTTCATATATAAAATGTCGTAGGTCATTACAACTACTATTTACTTGGTGAACCTAGAACAGCTACATAATGGATTGATGGCAGAAGACCAAGAGTTCACAGCCGTGAGCGCCATCTCCACAATGCCCTTTACAATGCTCATGATTTCAATAATCGGAGGAAGATCGCCAGAGAGAAGATGACTTTGTGAGGAATGACAACCCTCGCTATTGCGGTGCACGACACGAGGTGAAGGACCTAGGTAGATTTTTAATTCGCATATTTGGTTTAAATTTTTGTGTCATATTTTCTTTAAAAAAAAACCGGACAAGTGCGAGTCGGACTCGCCCACCGAGGGTTCCGTACGTAGTATCATTATTAAATTTGATATTTTTCATTATAAATAAGAAATAATGCGTCGAAAAAAAATAAATAAAATATATTTTGCAATGTGTACATCAAGCCCTTTCATATGATATGCCATTTGAACTAGTAGTTTTAATTTGAAATTTCGACACCCTATAAAAAATATAGACCCCCTATTTTTTAAGATCTATTTACAAATGTATAGTTTTGAAATTTATTCCTGTACTTGTAGTCTATAACGATGTTACTTGCCAAATTTCATAGTTCTAGGTCAACGGGAAGTACCCTATAGGTTTTGATGCCCTTGAGAATGTGTCGAAATATGCGTTTTTTGCTGAATAAACGGCCGTAACTTTTTTCTACGTAAACTTAGCAGTTTGATTTTTTTACAACTTCATGGGCCCATAGACCTGAGTATACAGTTTAAATTTCAGCTTGATACCTCCACGCATTCTCGACATAGAAATTCTTGACAGACAGACAGACAGACAGACGGACAACAAAGTGATCTTATAAGGGTTCCGTTTTTTCTTTTGAGGTACGGAACCCTAAAAAATGGTTTTGTTGCAAGTATGTTACTGTTAATTTATGTGATAGTTACCTAATATAAAATAACATCATAATAGTTATTTTATAACTAGGTTAATAATAGATGACAATACATTTCTAGAAATTAATGTATTGTTTTTAGCAAAGTTCACCTTCCGACCTCAATTAAGTTTCCACTGAAAATGTTTCTGCCCTACTTTCTAGATTTAGATTAAACTAGATATTTTCTAGTTCACTAGATATTTGATAAATTATTTACTAGTTTTTACTCGTGCTTTCATCCCTTGTTAACTATACACTGACGTAATAACTACTTTATATAATAATCCAAAAGTTATTTTTAAAAAAAAAAACGACTTCAGTTGGCGAGCGCAGCTTATTGGTAGAATACCCCGGGAGACGCTGCTGTCCGTCTTCCGGGAGAAAAGTTATTGCGTCACACAAGATTCCTTAGTCGCCTTGTACGACATCCAGCGCAGAGCAATAGAGTGGCGCAATTCTATTCTGCCTGCAACCACAGGGCAAATTTAAGGGTTTCCCTCGATTTTTCTGGGATCCCATCATCAGACCCTGACTCGTTGAATATGGGACAACCTCGTAATCATACACTTTCAAATAAAAAAATAGAATTTGACCATACGTCCTTATAAAATTTAAGGGTTTCCCTTGATTTCCCTGGGATCCCATCATCAGATCCTGACTTGGTGAATATGGGACCACCTTGCAATTTCAAATAAAAAAAGAATTTTGAAAATCGGTTCACAATTCGCGAAGTATCGAATAACATACATATAAAAAAAAAATCTGTAGAATTGAGAACCTCTTCCTTTTTTGAAGTCGGTTAAAAATATATTTTATAGTTAATTAATAGGTGTGTTAAATTTCTTAGGTGCAGTAAATAATTGTTTATGTGGAATAACAAGTAATGTATAAATTTCATCCCATCCCATTTATTTTCATCCTGATTTTGTTTTAGCACCGAAAAAGTAGTGTCTAACTAGCTTTATATAGTATATACTAGCTATATATAGTTTGATATAGAGCATTCGGCATACGTTATGCCTATCCAGCTTGGTGACTGGATTGCTGGCTTCCTGCGTGAGCATAGAATTCACGTGCTTGTAGACGGATGCGCTTGGCGACACCTGCATTCACTGACATCAGTGAATGCAGGTGACCTACAGGGCGCCGTCCTATCGCCCACCCTCTTTCTTTTTTTCATATTAATGACATGCTGCCACTGGACTCTGGACTTCTAGACGACTCTGACGACTCTGGAATATATGCCGAAATTCCATGGCCATCGCGATAGCGAAATAAATAAACAAACATCGCTTAGACTTGACGGGATTTTTAGTAAACCCACCAGCGATATATTATTTGACCTATCAAAGATATCAAAAATACTTTTCATCGCATCGGACGGGTGAGGGTCGTCTTCTTATTCCTAGCCTCTACTAATAATGTATGGATACTAATAAACTGAACCATTAAAAATTACAAAACTTGCCGAGTATTACTAACTTGGCGATTAAAAATGATTAAATCAGACAGAGACGAACTTCTTAGCTTCCATGGATTCACCGTGCGGGTGCCGGGTCCATCGTGTGGCAGAGAGAGAAACCCCAAGCAGATCTCGAGACTTGTGACATATTGTTATATAAAATAGTATATTCTGTAAGTTGGTAAAACATAACTTAGTATTCCAGTAACTCATTTAGTAATTTTTTGTCGCTCATATTATTATTTACCATATTGTATTGGGGTGTAGATACTGTAAATAAAAAAAAAAAAAACACAAACATTATTCCAAAACATCCATTAAATAACACTTAATTAAGATTGTTAACGGAACTCAATTTCATTAGCAATTAATTAGATAAATATAATATTGAAACGTCGTCAAGGGAAGCTTTATGAATATTCAATCTCATTCAGTTATCGTTTCAGTGATATATACTCGTATGTTAGCTTAGTCGTAATGTGAGTTCTTATTAATAAATTCTTCGTCAATTTATTAATAAATGCCGAATCGAGTTAAACCATTATTAACGATAAAGTTGATACTGTTGATTGCTGGCACTTGGTGGAACATTATTATCATAATGTTATAATAAAGCACTTGTATATATTTAATATATTTAATATTACCGACCGGTTTCGCCGCTAAGGCATTATCAACGTAAACAGATGGTGTTTGTATTTCTACCAAACCGGTCGGTAATATTAAATGTAATAAGGTGGAAGAGTACAAGTGCTTTACTTATAACATTATCATTATTAACGATTTTTTTATATGGGGTAAACGAGCATGTGGGTTATCTGATGGAAAGCAATCACCACCGCCCATGGAGATCAGCAACACCAAGAGTCGCCGATCCGTTGCCAGCCTGTTTTGGGGTGTAAGTAGTTCATCAACGCATTTGAACCAAAGCCAACTTCACCTGCACGCGGTGCACCCTGCTGACTGACAAACGAAGCTCTGGCGAAAAGAGAGGTAGGGAGCGTAATTGTAAGCTACCCGACTGGGGAATGTACTTCCACCTCACAGAATACCGCAGCCAAATAACAATTCCCTTGAGGGTTGTTGTGTTCCTGCGAGTGAGTGAGGTCACCAGAAAGGAAGGAGATGCTGCGTTGGCAGCGGGGATGGCGGCGCGCGAGCGATATTTTATGTTGCTAGCGTTAATATGGCTACGGCAATCGCTCCACATCAGGCGGGCCGTATGCTAGTCTGCCACCCGACGTAGTATAAATAAAAGATAGAGAGAACTTATGGCAAATTGATAATTTCCATCGCATACACACAATGAAACGAGTAACTTTACGCCATCGTCGTTTACGTTTTTTTTCAAAGAAAAGCAAAGTAATGCACTCTATTTCCATTATCATCATCAGCCTAAATTTACCTAAACTGGGTATAGGCCTTCCCCAATGCTTTCCACCATATGCGATCCTCTACTTCCGCAACAAGATCGTGGTGAGCCCCTTACACCCCAAGAATATTTTCTCTTATCATCATCAGCCTGAACTTACCTAAGATGGATGTAGACATTTTCCAATGCTTTCCACCATATTATGTGATCCTCCGCTTCTGTACCAAAAATCACGTGCAGGTGAAGTTGGCTTTGGTTCAACGATGTTGATGAATCACTTACACCCCTACATATCTACGTATAATGTCCCGTGGGTCTGATTCCGACTGCGGTTGGAATCCGTCAAATATATCTACAGTCTACGGTCTACGGCGTAGTCCGCGAAAAACTACGATTTCTTTCCGTAGCAACCTCTACGTTTCTACGAATATCTACGTAGCAATTTTAATATATTAGCACAGTATAAGTAATAGTACTACGTACAGTATGGCCACTCCCTGCCGCTCATTCATGCTGTGCACAGACGTTATTGTTTATATGGTAGTAAACGACGCGACATTTGTATGGAGTGGCCAGGGGTGTGATATGAGATAAATATCGAAAATGTATTTAATTATTAAGGCCAGGATACTTAATTCTTTTTTTTATGTGAGGGGGATAACGAGCATGGGGGTCACCTGATGGAAAGCAATCACTACCACCCATGGAGATCAGCAACACCAAGGGGTCGCCGATCCGTTGCCAGCCCATACTCCTTTCTTTCTTTCTGGTGACCTCACTCACTCAAGGGAGTTGTTATTTGGCTGCGGTATTCTGTGAGGTGGAGGTACCTGTCCAGTCGGGCAGCTTTAAAATACGATATATTCTTCTTCATCATTAGATCAAGATAACATAAGGATGACGTTCATAAAATAGATTCAAAAACATCGCTTAATATAAATCACGGCGTGAAAAAGTCACTTCGCAAGGACTTGTCGCAGTTTTATTTCTAAAGGACAATGGGCACATCGAGGCTGCCATACAAACTTTAACAATTTTATTGTCCTAAAAAGTAGTAAATTTAAACTTTATTTCAATGCAATAAGGTTGCATAGGAAGGCAGAAATAAGCCTGTGGGTCTATAAATTAGACCATGCGTCACTGTCAGATAGAGGCGTTGGACGAAGGGAAGGATGCTTCGTAATAACCTGTGAAATGAACGTTTGATGACCACCAGCCAGGAAATATAGAGATCTCGAGTCAAATAATGATCGCATTTGAAAATTGATAGTAGGGCTCTTAATAGTTTTTAGTGATGTGTGTTTTTTACACCGTAAAAAATGTACCGCTATAGCTTCGAGGTTTCTTTTAAATTTGGTTTCATTTCACATTGTATGGTTCTCAATTTGACGAGTCCATTGGCCGAATGGCAAGCAATGGCTACTTTCACTCCGAGGTTGTGGGTTCGATCCCCGCACAAGACAAACATTTGTGTACATGAACATGTCTGTATGTCTTGGCCTGGGTGTTTTATATGTATTTTCAATAAACAAAACACGTGTCGTATCAACGGTTATAAATAAATTATGACTGTAAAATCCAGTCCATGTAATATTATCTGGCAAATATAAATTCAATTTAAATACTCAAACATTTTTAATACGCTCTAAGCAATGAAATAAGATTGAAGGGTCATATTTCATTTAAATTCTTAACATTGAACTGTGAAGGATTTCTGCTGAAATAACACTTTCACGAAGTTCGGAATACATCCGGAGATAAAATTTAAGTTAATTTGTTCTCGTAAAACGTTTATGTTTAATTTCACCTTTCGCGTGCGAGATAATTTTCTAAAAGTACTTAAGTTTGATTATATTTTCAAGATGAAGATAAATTTTATTTAGAACTCGTAAATTCCCGTAACTTTGATTTCGTGATTAGTTTGCATTAGCTCAATATTTCTCAGCCAAGTGCTTTATATCGATTCCCATAGTACGGAAGGCTTCAATATCTAAAAAAAATTGATGTTTCGAGATATCTCACCAATACAAATTCTTAAAAATAAAAAAAACAAAAAGTGAACAAAGTCACAATGCTATTTGAATAAGATTATGTATTGACTAGAAGAACAATGATTAATCTTGTATACCAGTCCTATGACATATCGCACGCTGAGAACGAAAATGACCTAATCCAAAATTTACGGAAATCGAGTTTCACACAAAAATAGACCTAAAAAGGAATGCTCTTTTTAAGTCTATTTTTGTGTGAAACTCCATTTCAATCCAAAATCCAAAATTTACGGAAATCGAGTTTCACACAAAAATAGACTTAAAAAGGAATGCTCTTTTTAAGTCTATTTTTGTGTGAAACTCGATTTCCGTAAATTTTGGATTAGGTCATTTTCGTTCTCAGCGTGCGATATTATCAGTCATGTGATGTTCACCTGATGATAAGAGGTGAATAACTGCGAGTTGGACTCGCGCACGAAGGGTTCCGTACCATTATCTATAAAAACGGCAAAAAAATCACGTTTGTTGCATTTATTTTTAAAGTAAATATATTACTAAATATTCTGTGAATATTTCAAGCATCTACCTGTTGCCGTTATCAATATCGAGCAAAACAATCTCGTTTGTTGGATGGGAGCCTCCTTAAATATTTATTTTATTCCGTTTTTTAGTATTTGTTGTTATAGCAGCAACAAAAATACATCATCTGTGAAGTTTTCAACTGTCTAACTATCACGGTCCATGAGATAGACACAGCCTGGTGACAGACGGACGGAGAGCTCAGTAATAAGGTCCGTTTTACCCTTTGGGTACAGTACCCTAAAAAATAAACCGAGAGTATCGCTCGTTTATTTTTATCTTTTTGGATGTCAACTTGATAATATTACTTTCAACTTCTTGTGAAAAAAAAGATAAAAGTTTCTATCTTTTAACCCCTATAAGACGAGGCCGGTGATTGAATGGCTACCAATGGTTACTTTGACCCCAAAGGTTGGGGGTTCCAAATCCACAAAGAATGAAATAGGGTGCAACTACAGTTTAAACCTATAAAATGTGTAGTAGTTTTGTAAATTAAACAAATATTGAAATTATTGAAATAGATTCATTTAGTAACATATTACTTTATCGTATCATTGTATTCCTAGTTAACCAGTAATAAACCGCTTTTATATATTATAGTATATAGATATATTCCTAGGAATGTAACTATATATTATTTGCAGACCCGGTAAACGTTATTTAGCCATATAAATTATTTTTGCGGTTTTACGACTTGTACCCATACCTACCAAATATACGTAAAAAACATGAAAATACCCGTTTCGGAGGAGTGCAACTACAGCGAGATTTTTATTAGGAGATATAATATCTTGTAATATGGTTATAAAAGTACTTCTTCTTCTTTGTCTTTTCAGCAAATGCGCGTCCACTGCTGAACATGTGCCTCTTTCATGGAGTTGTAGCTTTTACTGTCTGCGAGGTATCTTATTCAGGTCGGCCCCGCCGTCTTGTAAATATCGTCCGACCAACGGACTGCTGGTCTGCTTACGTTTCGGCTTCTTAATCGGGGTACCTAGTGTCGGACTCTATGGTTCCATTTATCGTCACTGAAACGTTCGATATGTCCGGCCCATTGCCACTTTAGTAGAGCTACTCTATGGCCAATATTTGTGACTTTACCATGCTGGCGTATAATATCTTTCCTAATTTTGTCGCGCAAACAGATACCGAGCATTGAGCGCTCCGTGGCTTTTTGCGCGACCTTCAGTCGATGGAGAAGCTCCACAGTCAACGCCCACTCTTCGCAAGCATATTCATAACAGCATATGACATAAAGGCACTTACACATTTGTATTAGGCTAGAATGTAGAATGAGAAAAAAACATGTTAATGATTGTGTAATATTGGATGAAATAAATAAATAAAATATGACGATTTTAACCATCCTACAGGGACATACTCATTGAAGAGATTATGGTTTGATTGATAAATATTTGTTTTATTATGTTTTTAGGCTTTCACAACCATATATTTGGTATAATATAGAGGCAGGTATAAAAGTTTTCCGCTGAATCTCATATAAAAGTTGACTTGTAGGAAAGTGGTTGCCAAATATGCATGTACTCTAGCCACTTAACAAATTATTCAGTATTATTTAATTTTAGTGAACCTTTTAATATTGGGTCTAATAATTTGCCGACTACTATAAAAAGTTTTGTCTGTATAATACATTATACCAGAATACACAGCATATGTATCAAAGATACATCTTTGATACATATGCTGTGTATTCTGGTAAAATTTTTGTACAGCAATTCTGATATGTTATTAAGTGTTCAGTTTTCATTATTATACGCCATGTGTAACTATTACTTGAGAGGACTTGTAATTAGCTATATTTGTCAGTAATTATTGTAAAAAGCCACCAAATTTTTAATTTCTTCATGTAACACGTCACGAGTTTGGTACTCAAATTCCACACAAATTACAGCTGATGACTTAAACAAGTCAAAACACATGACCACCTCTGACTGTGGTAAAGAACATGCTTTTCTAGCACGGTTATCTGCTGAACAAAATGAAATAAAGCCGACTAAGAAACCTTACGAACTTTACATTTTATCTGAACTGGCAGTCAAGTAAAGCTTTGACGTATTCATAAGCTAGATATAAAATGTCCGTTGACTTTTTTATTAAGGCCAGCTATCTCCCCTCTAGGGATTCTCGTAGCAGTAGCCCCATTGTGAAGTTAGTGGGCTTGCTACGTTAATTAATAGCTGCTGAATTTTAGTTCTTTCATGACTTAATAACATTGTAAGTAACAAAAATGAATATGTAACGTAACATATTGTGTCGCGCTGTGTAATTTGTCTGACAATATTTATTTATTTAAATATTTATTTTGGAAAATATTTGGTTGGTGATTGATCCTAGCAGTTAAGTTATACATCTTGTTTGGAAGGATTTTCATTAAATAAATACTTTTGGCTTAGATGCAAATGAATTCATTTCTTAATATGAGAATCATGATATGAAAATAGATGAATTGTTCTCGGAAAATTAGATTTAAATAAGTAATAAGTAATAGCAAATAAAGATCAGTGGTAACAACTGAGTCACACTTTTTTGTTGTTATTTTGCGACATAAGTCATCTACCTAAGAAATAAGTTCATTTGCCAAAAAGACATCTCTAAGCGTCTAGTCGCCTCGTCTTGCGACCAGAGGTCAATTCTCGTAATTAAAATGTAGTCAGAACTCAGTTCCGATCCAGTCTCAGTCTCACAAACGTCACATTTGGTATTCTCGTATCACAATACAAAATTACAAAGTTTAATTAAAGTGGAATTATATCGAAACATGAGCGAAAACTGAAGAAACTAGGAGTGGTATTTTGCTAGCACTATGTAGATATAGTAATTAAGGAATTAAATCAAATAACTATATAATTTTTAGTCAATTCACAATTTAATCTCGATTCGGTCGACTTTCATTCTGCGATCGAAAAATAATTAGAATGAGAATTGGCCAAATAAATATTTAAAGGGCCCCTTGAAATAAATATTTAAAGGGGCTCCAATACAACAAACGTGATTTTTTTCCGCTTGTTTTTGCTCGATATTGATAACGGCAACAGCTAGATGCTTGAAATATTCGGAATATTTAGTTATTATGTTCACTTTAAAATAAATAATGAAATTAAAATAAAATAATTATTTGGGGGGGGGGGGTCCCCATACAACAAACGTGATTTTTTTGCTGTTTTTGTAAATAATGATGTAAACGAACCGTTCGTGCGATAGTTCGACTCGCACTTGGCCGGTTTTTTTATATTACGTGTCATAACAAGAATTATCACTCGCGTGTCGCCACGCCCGCTGCCAAAGCAGCAACTCCTTCCTTTCTGGTGACCTCACACACTCGCAGGAACATAAGAATATTCAAATTGAATTGAAATTGATATATGACTGCGATATCCTGTAAGGTGCAAGTACTTCCCCAGTCGGGCAGCTTACAAGTACCCTGTACCATACCTCTCTCTTGCCAGGGCCTCTTTCGCTTGTTGGCAGGGTGCACCACATGGGGTGCTAAGGCTAGAAAACCTCCTCGTGTGCTCGGGACTGTTGTTGACCCGTCTTTGTTGCTGGATACGTCCGGTGAAAACGACGTGTTAGCAACAGCCTGAGCCTGGTGCACCCTGGGCAACAACGGTCAGTAACTTCTCTTCGCGGAGATCTTGCTGACCGTTGGCCAATATTCTGGCAGTGGAGGAAAGCGCAGTACTCGTACTGCGTTTTTGGGCGTCTGCGCCTCCCGTCCCTCTGAGCTAGCAGAGGTCACGGTGAGGCGCACAGTGGAGGAGCACTCCTCAGTGTAGGTAGCGAGGGGTACACTGGGGTGCGATTTGTCGAGGAAGAAAACCTCGTTAAAAAATTACAGAGGCGGGGGGAGGTGAAACCGAGGCCGGGAATGTCTTATGACGCCCGGAGAGCCGGTTTCATCATACCCAAACAGACGAGGAAGAAAACCTCGTTAAAAAATAACCATTGGTGTCGGCGTGCCGTATGTCTCCCGGTGCGCCACTGATCGAGGAGGGGGAGAAACTCGGGTTCCCCAGGAGGAGAGTCCTAACGGACAACCGCCGGCGGGGTCGCGGAGGTAATGCTTTCGCAGTTCCCGTGTCCCCGCCAATCGGCGGAGGGAAGGAGATCGTGGGGTTTTAGTCGGTATGGCTGCCAGTGGTCATGGCAGCAGATTCCGACATAACCACGCTTGGGCAGCGTGGTATCCTTAACGGATTTCCCCAAGTAAAAAAAAAAAAAAAAAAAAAAAAAGGGTGCACCACATGGTTAGGTTGGTTTTGACTCTAAAGCTCTTCGTGAGCCACTTACGCCCCCGCTTACAGCATTGCTTACTTAATAGATTCTCATTTACAGTTTGCATCAAAATGCACTTCTTGACTTTTCACTTGTATCTTTACTTGATATTAAAATGCTTAGCACATTCATAGCCGCAGAGAAATTCTATGAATTGCAGATATTGCATCTATTCCATTGATCTATTCTCAAAAGCGATTGCATACTATCTGAATACGAAATACCTACGAACTTTGCTCTTCTACGTTTTATGGTAATCACAGTTCAGTTCACGATACAAAGAGTCGGAATTTAGAGGGCTTAAAACAAAATTTACTCTATCTTATATACAGGGTGGCGATTTATTCACCTGCAATATTTATGAAACTGTACCTGTAGGTGTAATACTACTCAAATTAAATAGAAAAATACTATAGCCCTAAGTTACCCTCAAATATTACAGGTGACTAAATCGCCACCCTGTATATAGCTTAGATGTAGACTTTAAACAATTTTACAATTATTTTATAGTGTGCTAGAATATGCAAATCTTTGAAGATTTTTGTTTGTTTGTTATATATTTATTGTACATAAAATAAATTTAAACCTAGTAAGTTAAAGGAAAAGTACAAACGCGGACTATCCCTCTCACGGATCTCTTCCAGTTAACCTTAGAGTCAAAATTCGAATCAAAATTACAATTAATATCTCTACTCTAAGATTAGTTAAGAAACCAACCTTATAGTAGAGTAGAGATTTTAATTGAAATTTTGATTCGAAATATGTAATTAATTATTTACTCATGATCACGAAACCAAATAACTATTATTAGTAGGTGGAATATTCTTACAATTATTACCCTAGTGTGTACATGAAATATGAATTTTGTGTCGATTATTATGAACATAATTTTGATAAAATTCTCGTGTAAAAAGAGAGTATTCTAAAAATCTTGATGCACATTCACGTCGTTGTTTTTCCAAATATCAACTTGGATGAAGTCAGATTCTCTTTCTATTTAAAACAATTTATTATCTATATATATAAAAGAGAAAATCACTGACTCACTCATCACGAAATCTCAGAAACTATAACACCTACAAACTTGAAATTTGGCAGGTAGGTTCCTTATAGGGTGTAGACATCCGCTAAGAATTTTACGATACTCCACCCCTAAGGGGGTAGAATGGGGGTTGGAAGTTTGTATGAAAGTCCTATGTTTTTGAAGCAAGAGACTTAAAATTTAAAATGTATGCTCTATAGATGGTGTGGAGGTGTACTAATAATGTATCTTTGGAAATCAACCCCTTTTTGGGGTTAAAACGAGGGTTGGAAGTTTATATGAATGTTCTATGTTTTTGAATTATATGACTTGAAATTTAAAATGCATGCTCTATAGATGGTGTGGAGATGTACTAATAATGTATCTTTGGAAATCAACCCCTTTTTAGGGTTAAAACGGGGGTTGGAATTTTATATAAAAGTTCTACGTTTTTGAAGTAAGAGACTTGAAATTAAAAATGTACTCGTATGCTCCATAGATGGTGTGGAGGTGTACTAATAATGTATCTTTCGAAATCAACCCCTTTTTGGGGTTAAAACGGGGGTTGGAAGTTTGTATGAAAGTTCTATGTTTTAAAGTAAGAGACTTGAAATTTAAAATGCATGCTCTATAGACGGTGCAAAGGTGTACTAATAATGTATCTTTAGAAATCAACCCCTTTTTGGGGTTAAAATGGGGGTTGGAATTTTTTATGAAAGTTATATGTTTTTGAAGTAAGAGACTTGAAATTTAAAATGCATGCTCTATAGACGGTGTGGAGGTGTACTAATAATGTATCTTTAGAAATCAACCCCTTTTTGGGGTTAAAACGGGGTTTGGAAGTTTGTATGAAAGTTCTATGGTTTTGAAGTAAGAAACTTGAAATTTAAAATGTATGCAATATAGATGATGTGGAGGTGTACTAATAATGTATCTTTAGAAATCAACACTTTTTTGGGGTTAAAACGAGGGTTGGAAGTTTGTATGAAAGTTCTATATTTTTGAAGTAAGAAACTTGAAATTTAAAATGTATGCTCTATATTTGGTGTGGAGGTGTACTAATAATGTATCTTTAGAAATCAACACTTTTTTGGGGTTAAAACGAGAGTTGGAAGTTTGTATGAAAGTTCCATAATTTTGAAGTAAGAAACTTGAAATTTAAAATGTATAGATAGTGTGGAGGTGTACTAATAATGTATCTTTAGAAATCAACCCATTTTTGGTGTTGAAACGGGGGTTGGAAGTTTGTATGAAAGTCCTATGTTTTTGAAGTAAGAGTCTTGAAATTTAAAATGTATGCTCTATAGATGGTATGGAGGTGTACTAATAATGTATCTTTAGATACATCTATTAATCAACCCCTTTTTGGAGTTAAAACGGGGGTTGGGGGTTTGTATGAAAATCCAATGTTATTGAAGTTAAAGTAATTATGGCAGATCGATTTTAAATGATATTTAAGTATAATAGAACAATAAAAAGTACTTTAGGTTTTACAAAGAGGTTTTAAAAAATAATATCCGTCGACTTAATTGATTCTAAAAATTCGTCTAGATATTGATTGTTTTTAACTTTTTTTATTTTTTCCTTTCATTAGGTATTTAGCTTTTTCGAATGTAATTAAAAAATATTTGCAAATAACTAACTCCACGCGTACGAAGTCGCGGGCGGCCGCTAGTATATTATATAGATGAAGAGTATGCCAATTTATTATACTGTTGAATTACAAACCAAGAAATTCGCATGTTCAACAGATTTTTAGACAATTTCACATGAACAAACACACGTGACAAGGAAGTATTCGGCCTGTCTGACTGTTAAGCGGGTACCCGCTTATATCTTAACTTATAGACGATTGCTTGATTAATAAAGACATTCTAATACGTTAAATCTCTTTGGACGATTGCTTTAAAAAGAGCAAGGATTGTACACGTTGCCACTCGGCTTTGAAAGCTGAACCGTCTGATTTTCCAGGTGATCTTATTCATTGATTTATGGCCATGACCTACTTACACCCCAAAAATCTCCATTTTACAGAAGACTTTCTTAACTTGTCTATATTAAATTAATCGCTAAGTTTCTCTTTTCCTTGATATGTTGTAATTTTATAAATTTAACTTGACCAATTTATTTCAATTTAAAAAGACACGCATAACATTACAACATGAAATATGAGGACCATAAACCACGAGAGTGCGCACAGATAATGTAACGTTTTATCCTTAGAAAGATAAGGCCGAGAAAAAATTGCCTGTAATAAATCTGATGTTCTTCACAGTTGAACGTAGATTACGGTGAATATTTGCTGAAGTTTTCACAATAGTACTTTTTTTAGTCGCACTTTAGAATAAAAAATAGTAGTAGATCACACTTTGAAGTAATGATTTTCATTAGGTACAATTTTTTGCGATAGACGCTTCAAATAAATCGTAGACATCTCACTATTTACTTGACCTAACTTTTTGTTGAGTGTGCGCGATACTGCGATTGGCTTCGTGTAAAAAAAAAAATCACCACCGCCAATGGTGATCATCAACACCAAGGGCTTGCCGATCTGTTGCAAGCCTCTCCTACTCCTTCCTTCCTTTGTTTCTTTCTGGTGACCTCACTCACTCAGTGTCTTACTGAGATATCTCAGGTTACCTTGATAATGACCGTTGAAACTGGAAAACCACTATGATCAGTTTCTACATTCCTTTATATACGGGTACTGACTATCTTAGTTTTTATAGTTATTTAGACCATTTTTCCTGTAAATTATATATTGTCGTTGTGATTAATACAGTACAGTGAGTTTCTCTGGAGAGATAGAATATGCCTTATTTTCAGTTTACATCACATATGATACAAATTAAAATATATTTTTTTACCACTTCGGCTGGCAGACAAGCAAACAACGCTCGTAACATGAAATATCACCACCACCCCCATTGTTAACGCACCAACTTCTTCCTTTCTTGTGACCTCACTCACTAGCAGGAACACAACTGTCCTTAAGGGAAGTGTTATGGTTCAATAAATGTCTATCAAGAAGATACCACCTTTTAAGTATTGTAGTTATTTTGAAATAATTTAAATCAATATGAATACGGTCTGCCTGATGAAATCCAATCAGCAACCGAACCCAAACGTATTCGTAATACGTTTGTATAAGCAAGGTTGTGCTTTCAAAAGTAAGTTTTCAGCAGTCATCTGGCTATTGGTTCAGACGGCTGTAATTCGTTTTAAGATATTTTGTAGGTCCCCGTAATGGTTCCAACTAAATACGCTGCTGCTATGCCTCAGTTTTGCTGAGTTGAAACCATTTGAGCGTCAAATGAACTACTACCATAACGTGGTTTGTAGATTTAAGTATCAATGTGCAGTTTGAAAAAAAAATTGATTTATTGATTTCTTTACTTTAAACAACGTAAAAAATTCAAAAGTAGATTAAATATATACATTTGAATTTTTTACTTACTAATGTAAGCGGTTGAATAAAGCAAATAATTAAAGCGTCATTAGTGCTTAAAACAGCTAGACTTATTGCCCTTAAAATATGATGATGTTTTTATCCTTTTTTTATAGGGCTTTATACCTGTTTCGGATATGCCAGCCCCATCGTACCCTAATCTAAGAGACTCAGTAATGAGATGCGGTAATTAACTCAAAGAACATTCTTGTCCGCACGTATATACATTATACGGTCAATATACATTGAGCCAATCCGACATCGTTGTTGTTCAATTTAAATTTTCTCATCAGTGGGTCTCTGTTCTGTTTGTTTTTGGCAAATTCTATCAACAAATGTTGGATATCCTCTATGGCCCCACACTCTTAACAAGGTGAGTCACTTTTTTTTATGAGGGATCCAAACATTCTTAATGAATTTGTTGAGCTAGTAAATAATAAATAAATAAATATTCCTGGGCAAATTACACAGCGCCATCTAGTCCCAAACTAAGCAAAGCTTGTACTATGGGTACTAGATAACTGATACATGTAGTTAAATACATTTTTTTGTAAATATATAGAAAACACCCAGACCGAGACAAACAGACATGTTCATGCACACAAATATTTGTCATGTGCGGGGATCGAACCCGCGACCTCAGAGTCAAAGTGGCCATTGCTAGCTATTCGACCACCGGGCTCGTCAATGAATAGTGTCATGAACGTAGTTTCTTTGCCAGTTTAATAGTGGTTCTTCCCATCCTAATATTGTCGAATCACGACAGTCGAAGAGGTTGGTCTTATATGGTCTTATACCAAATTCCTTTCTCTTACGATCTTTGGTCAAAATATAAATAACCGTCCAAGTGCGAGTGGGACTCGCGCACTAAGGGTTCCGTACCATTATCTATAAAAACGGCAAAAAAAAAAAACCGTTTGTTGTACGGCAGGCCCCCTTAAATATTTGTTTTATTTTTATTTAACTATTTATTTGTAAAATGAATATATAACTAAATATTATGTGAGTATTTCAAACGTCTACCTATTGTCGTTATCAATTGAGAGCAAAAACGAGCAAAAAATTTGTTGTATGGGAGCCCCCTTAAATATTTATTTTTCAGTATTTGTTGTTATAGCGGCAACAGAAATACATCATCTGTGAAAATTTCAACTGTCTAACTATCACGGTTCAAGAGATACAGCCTCTTGAACCGTGATAGTTAGACAGTTGGTGGTTGGTTGGTGACATACGGACGGACGGACAGCGAAGCCTTAGTAATAGGGTTCCTTTTTACCCTTTGGGTTCGGAACCCTAAAAATATGATGTTAGGCAATTTTAAATATATACGTGCAGCTTACAAATGGGTGCTTAATTACTGTTTGAAACATAAGGGTGTATATTCTCCGGACACAATAAAGCCCTTGTTACAATTAATTTATTACTCAACGACCCTCTTCAAAATGCCAAGTGTGCGGATAAAAATATGTGCAAGAACAACGGAATTATGTGTGGAGAATTGTTTTATTCTATATAGCTTATTCATAATGAAGCTGTAAAGAATAAAACAATCTACGTAATTTACCCCCGTTACTGTTTTTCCATATCTTTTTAATTACGAAACGGATAGAGGCGTTGTAACAGATTGTTTACTTAGTACATTCACAGCTCTTTAATTAAAAACTTGTTCTGTTTTTTGTTTACATTTTTTTTTTCATTCTTCATTTTATCTTTCTTTGTCGCTTGCATAATGTGGCAAAATTCATGTCGTCGTCATTATTTATACCACTGCTGGGATACGGGCCTTCACTCAATCGAAGGGGTTTAGAGCATACTCCACCACGCTTCTCAACTGCGGGTTGGTGGAAAAATCATGTGACTCAACATATTCCTGTCCGATTATCCTACTCGTATAATATACGAGAAGGATACGATATATTGCGTATATTGTACGTAAGCTATCACACAAGCTTACGGCTGGCTGTTTTATACTACGTCGTGTGAAAAACAAGCATACAGCCCGCCTGATGTCAAGCTATTACCGTAGCTATATAAAAGTTTGTAACGTGTGTGCGTGTTGGTGGCATGAAATATCACTCTCGTTACCACCCCCGTTGCAGCAAGCAACAGCAACTGGTTCGTTTCTGATGACCGCACTCACTAGCAGGAACACCCCCAGTCTGGCGGCTTATAAATCTGCTGTAAGTTACTCCTCTTTCGCGAGAGCCTTGTTCGTCACTCAGCAGAATGCGACACGTGTAGGTTCGCTTTTTTATATGGGATGGGAGCAAACGAGCATGTGGGTCACCTAGTGGAAAGCAATCACCATTGCTCATGGAGATCAACTAAGGGGTCGCCGATCCGTTGCCAGCCCTAAACTTAAAGTGTTTTTTGCCCTATAGCTCGTTAGTTAATTAGCAGGGCATTATGTTTACATGATGTTGGTCCCAAGGATGTCCCAAAAATTGCAAACCATATACTAAATTAAAAGAGAATTCTCTTTCATTAAATCTTACATAAAAAGTAACACGAGATTTGTCAATACTTGTTCCGTCTTGTTTTACGAATTCCAGAGTAAATTTGTAAAACAAGATGAAGTAATCTTCTCGAGAATCGTCCTAAAAGTTTTATTTGCAAGCATTATAGTAGAATTCTTTTCTTTTTGAGTTAATTTGAGTATTAAGTAGACAATTGTTGTCGCGTAATTTCCTTGTTCCGTATTCGATCCCATAGAGAATTCTGAGCACAGCTCTCTCGCTCGCTGTGAGACTTTTAGCTTGTAAACCAGTCTGAAGGTCAGCGTCCAAGTCTTTGCACCATAGGTCATAGCGGCGAGGAAACACTGGTGGAAGACTGTAGTCTTCAAGCATTGGAATATCGAATATCATGTACCGAAGCTTTCTGTAATTATCTAGAATGACCTCAGAACAGCTCCTAGACGAGGCCGGATTCAGAAGTGAAGGAGCGCATGTGGTGGCATTGGAGAAGGTACCTATATCCAGCTTAGGTAAATTCAGATTGATGATGATGATAATAGAAAATATTCTTGGTATTTCCAATTTTTTTGTGTCATCAAGTATTTTGTGTAAGTGGTTCACCATTATCTTTAAAGCTAAAGTCAACCTCGCCTGCACGTGTTCCCCTGCCGACTAGCGAAAGAGGCTCTGGCTAAAAAGATATACAACATATTCGCAAGCTGCCTGCGGACTGGGGAAGTACCTCCACCTCACAGAATACCGCAGCTAAATAACAATTCCCTTGAGGGTTGTGTACCTGCGAGTGAGTGAGGTCACCAGAAAGGAAGGACTTGTTGCGTTGGTTGCGGGAGTGGCGGCGCGCCAGCGATATTTCATGTTGTGACCGTTACTATGGTTACTGCGTAACCGCTTCAGGTGGGTAATATTGTATACTTGTCTGCCACCCGACGTGTTATAAAATTGCGAGAAGTAAACGAGTGTTCCAAATTTCAGCTCGATCAGATACTAAGACACTTTCAAAGGTCCAAATTAAGTTTGCAAGATTTGTTTACAGACACCGCGGTGGAATTAAATAAAAACTTGTATAAAATGATAGGTGAACATAGACTTGATATAAGTAAATACTCACATACTAAGTAGCTCATCTGTAGACTTTATTGCAACTGAAACAAAATATAAAAGTATATTAAAACTCGATTCGTTACTCAGAAGCAATGTACCCATCTCCGCTCTTTTATAACATAAGGAATGAACTCTAAATTGAACAAAGACGGAGTCTTCTGAAAGGAATTGTGGAGAAAGTACGCGTAATAATGCTTTTATTTTTAAGTCTTCTTATGGGCGGTTTTTAGTGTTCCGCGTCAAAATTGGATGAACGGAACATTTATCGCATCTCTTTTAATGAGGTGCTCTTTACAGGTGAAGTGCCGGCGGACAAGTAGTTTAGTATACTTGTCCAATCCGCCTCCTTATGGAAGAAAATCTTACATGAAAAGTAACACGAGATTTGTCAATACCGTCCGTCTTGATTTACGAATTCCGAAAGAGAAAAAGCTCTACTGAAGAATTAATTATCGTTACTCAGCCGGCTCGGCTGTCTCTTACATGTGTTCGAAATTCAGAATTAAATTGATACGGAACAACATAATTAAAAAAAACCGACTCCAAACATTACTCTACATTTATGTATGTAGATACAGGCTGATGATGATAAAAAAAAATGGGACCAATCTGGAAGTATACTCTTTCAAATAAAAAAGTTTTTTTTCAAATCGATGTATAAATCACGGAGTAATTAAGTAACAAACATAAAAAAAACATGCAGCTGAATTGAAAACCTCCTGCTTTTTTGGAGGCGGTCAAAAATGATTCGGAAATTACTGGCAGCATTTCTAATGTTAGTTTCCAAGAAATTAAAAATGTCCTCCCTGCAATGACATATGGTGCAGAGACTTGGACACTGACCATCGGACTGGTCCACAGGCTAAAAGTCGCGCAGCGAGCGAAGGAGAGGGCTATGCTCGGGGTTTCTCTGCGAGATCGAATCCGGAACGAAGAAATTCGACGGAGAACCAAAGTTGTCAATATAGCCTTCAGAGTTTTCAAGCTGAAGTGGCAATGGGCCGGTCACATCTGCCGAGTAAGTGATGGCAGATGGGGGAGGAAAGTATTAGAGTGGAGGCCGCGCGTAGGACGACGAAGTGTTGGCGCCCTCCTTCTGGATGGTCCGATGACCTAAAGAAAGCGGCTGGGAGCGGCTGGATGCGGAAGGCGGAGGATCGTATCTGGTGGAAAGCATTGGGGAAGGCTTATATCCAGCAGTGGGTAGATACAGTCTGATGATGATGATTAATCATCATAAACTCAGTCCAAAAACGTCCACAGCTGATCATGTAATTTTAATAGGTTCAATACGATTATGAATAAAAGAAAACAAAACTTTATATAGGTAATAATTTACACATTAAATATAAAAATAATAACAAGTTCAGCTGCTTTATTGTTAACTGCAAGAATTATTTGGTCTGATTCCCTTAATTTTATCAGGCAATGTTGGGATTGTTTGTTTGACGTTGTTGTAGCCTGTTTGTCTTCGACGGCTAAGCGTCGCTATGGTAAGTCGAAGGCAAACAATTTACAGTAATAAATATCTCGTAAAGGCGACCGAGTCTTGACACGGATACAACCTATTCTACATTCGAACTCATTGTGCTCGCACTCAACCCTGCCTCATTGTTATTTTCACAACAGCCTGTACTTAACGGAACGAGGGGTGTTATTTTGTAACATTTGTCAAGGAAATATGATGGAAAAAATATCTACTCGATATGTTATAAATGTTTGTAAATATTCCTTTCGAAAAATGGTTTATTACTTTACTGCTGTGAAGTCGCAGTGTGGCGCCATCTACCTATCAAGTATTACACTACTAAACAAAGCATAGCAGTCCATCGTTGCAGATAAAATTTGGCTATTTTTTGATAGCACCAAACTTATTAAAATACCTAGTAGTTTATAAAACTGTTGCATAATAAGAGTTTTTAAAATACGAGTGTGAGTTTTCATTCGCCTTCGGCTCATGTGATAATAGCGTCACACGAGTATTTTAAGACCTAATTATGTGCAGTTTCATACACTACTTTATCAAATCTCGTGAAAGACATGATAATAATATTTTAAATACAACCATGAAGTTTATTTAACAGCTTTATTTCTTACTTATAAATCCATTTGCAGATCGAGCATGCGTAGTGCGCATGCGCGCCGCGCGGCGCCGCGTTCACAGATTATGTAGAAAAATTTTGCAAAGTTGCAATGTATTTGCATTGCAACCTGTTTAAAATACCTGTATCCAGGGCTGAAGCAGTATCGAAATAGAATAAAAGTTATTTTTCGATACAGTTGTCCATACGACAACTGTATCGAAAAATAACTTATTTTAGTTAAATTGTCGTATGGACAACTGTGTATCGAAATAGTAGTTTATGAAACTGTTGCATAATAAGGGTTATTAAAATACGAGTGTGAGTTTATAACATGAGCCGAAGGCGAATGTTATAATAGACCACACGAGTATTTTAATACCTATTTATGTGCAGTTTCATACACTACTTTATCTAATCTCATGAAATATATGATAATAATATTTTAAATACAACCATGAAGTTAATTTAACAGCTTTATTTCTTACTTATAAATCCATTTGCAGATCGAGCATGCGTAGTGCGAAAACTTCAGATCATTATCATGGTTTATACCGACTTAATGAACTTTATTGTTGTGGCAATCACAGCACACCGCGATTAAATTATCCTTAATTGCTTTGAATTAAAGCCTAACTGAAATTACCTGAATTGATATTGGACATAAAATGCCCTTTTTTAAGACTAAAAAACCTGTCGGATTAAAAAACCGGCTGAAAGCCATATTAATATAAAAGTGCCATGTCATCATAATAAATGTATGGTAAATGGAAACATCGAATTTTCGGGTTGGTATTAGGCTATCTACATAGCAGTATGACCACACGAAACTAATGACGATGTACCAAACTGACTAGTCGTGATTTAGCCTAGGTCTTCTTATTGACTACACCGCAAAAAATGTAGGTAGCAAATTGACTACATCACTTATTCGTCTCGTTTATGTTTCGTTTCATGATTGTACAGTCAATTGAAACTACATATTTTTTTAACAAATAAATTTATTAACTTAAGCATGCAGTACCAACTTAAAATAACATAAAATATCTTCTTAATATAACATTAAAGTATTCTTATTTCTAGAAATTCGAATTTCAAGCCATATTCGGGTTGGTATAGCTACACAATTTTCGAATATAGCAAAGTGGAGCAAAATCAACGCTGAGAGATCAAGAAAAGTATAAAGAACTTTAAAAATCTAGTGTAGTACGGGAGGAAAATAATATTTGCGGACGGATGGAAAAACTCTTATGTTGCTACTGGTATATGGTGTGGAAAAAATCCTTACCTTTTTGCGTCTGGACAGGGGCGACTACGCTAAAATGAAAATTCCTTTACTAAAATTACCTTTGTTAAATCTGTGACTAAAATGTTTTGTGTATGTCTGACGAGCTCGGTGGCGTAGCGGTCAATGACGCGGCTTCGACACCAACGCTCGTGGGTTCGATTCCCACATTGGACAAACATTTGTGTGCATGAACATGTCTGTTTGTCCTTAGTCTGGGTGTTTTCTATGTACCATAAGTATGTATTTACAAAAACGTATGTTAATAGTTGTCTAGTACCCATAACACAAGCTTCGCTTACTTTGGGGCTAGATGGCGCTGTGTAATTTGTCTGACAATATTTATTTATTTATTTATGCTATGATAAAACAGATGTGATTATTTGTTGTTTATTGTAATTCAAATAATAAATTAGACCATTTTAATCCAACAAAGTTGAATGAAATTTGTATCAGTAAAATTCCAGACTTTCGAATCCACCACGGATCTTCACTTCGCATTAAACTCCTCAATAAGTTTGCTTTTCTAGTTTATGTCGGTAAAACAACAACGATGCCTTCCGTGCCCTCCGTAATACGGTAGAGCTGGAGATAGATAAACCCATCATGGACAGGCTATAGTCGACTCTGCCTAACTTACGTGTTTGATTTGACTGACACGCGCAACGATACCATAGAGCTCCACAATCAGTTCCCTTCCTAACTGCGTTTTATTATGTATTCTATAAAATTTTCATAAAATACTTGAAAAATCGTGCAGGTTGTATAACTGAAGTTGTATCCGAAATAAACATTGTGAGCGGTGAATTGCGCTCGGATCTGTGTCAAGCGACTTTGGGAACTCTCGAGCGCGCACTCGGGCCCGCCAATTACCCGAGAAAACAACGCCGCCTGAGTATTGCCACCAAATGGAAAACTTTTTACTAAAAACAAAAAAACCGAACCTTTTTAGTGATACTTAAGAGCTGAGGGTTTGCAGTTATTGTTATAATTATATTAAAATTTCAAGTGCATACGTTTAAAATGGATTTGTTGAGTTATATGAGATGTATTTTATCGACGTGATAACGGCTTAGAAATCGATGAACGCCGGCTGCACGCGCGAGAAAGCATGACTCATTGTCACGTTTAGCCTGAGCCGAGCGTGCAAGCGAGAGCGCAAGAGCTTGTGACGCATCTATCTCTCTTCCACACCTTCAGCCGATGTTTTCTTATGACGTTATCACGTAAAATTATCGTCCATAAACCGACTTCACAGAGAACCAAGTTTTTTTTCCGCCTACCTGCAGTGGTTTATTTTTATTTTTTTATACTACGACGGGTGGCAGACAAGCATGCGGTCCGCCTGATGTGAAGCGGTTACCGTATCCATCTTAACACTCGCGTGGTGGTAACAGTGTGATGATTATGGGTTGATGCTGATGGCATCCTCGCTACTGAAGCAGCATCTCCACCCGTCTGGTGACCGCTCTCAGTTGCAATCCTCCCGTATTACATAAATAAAAGTCACTTATTTAGCACTACTAAAAAAACAGAATTTAATTTTAGCATCGTGATTATGTTATGTCTTTTATCTCACTATAAATTCAGAATGCTTTAACTGATTTTGAAGAGTGTGGTATTATTAAAATTTAAGAATGATGAGTCGTAGGGTACATATTTGTAACATAAGTCTTACCTTTTTACAGTTTCGTACGTCTGAATGAAAAAACGAACGAAAGCCTATAAAGGATCACCCATGTGCCTAGCTGTCAGTCTGTCACAGCCAATTTCCACCGAATCTACTGAATAATTATAGCTGAAAATTGGTACAGTCAACAGCAGATCAAGCATTGCACTTTGACCGTTGAACTATTCCTATGTTGTCGAATTAGAGATGATTTTTGCAGTGCAACTGTAACGCGTGACGTGCGGTTCACTGTACACGTAATAACGAGAAAGCTAATACATTGATTTCGAATTGTAGAGTCACTATAGTAATTATCAATACCGCTTACTAAACGCTGAGATTATTACTTAAACGACCTTTTAAAATAAACTTAATATAAAAGCAAACTTAATATAAAACATTTCGCAATATAATACCTTAATTATCTTATTGGCATGACATTTAACATTTGAACAAAGAGACCGCAGAAGGCAGGCTTAAAACGACCGTATAATTTTAATAAAGCGGACGGTGAAACTTTCTATAATTACGCACGCTTATTCCAGAAATTTATTAAAATCTCCCATCTCATTACGCATGTCTGTCATAATTAAAATAATATTATTTACGCGTTCCGATGGAATTAGAATATATTAATAATGCCAGCTGTAATATCAATTTCAGAAGATTGGGATTTAGGTTACGATCCCATTACGTTTACGGCTGACGGTGTGGCCTTTGAGTTGCAAATTGTTTGCTAACGCGATATTAGAGGAGTTGAATGAGCTGCCAATTGTAGCTAAGAACAAATCGGTCACTCACTTACATGTGCAATCGAAACATCGTTGATACATATATTATACATATGCCATAATTGTTTTTATCTACTCTCATTCTGAAATTTACACATTAAAAAACTAAACACAGTGTCATAATGACAGTCTTTACGCACAAGCTATCAAAATAAATTTAAAAAGTTATTTTTCGATACAGTTGTCGTATGGACAACTGTATCGAAAAATAACTTTTTTTCCATTTCGATACTGCTTCAGTCCTGGATACAGGTATTTTAAACAGGTTGCAATGCAAATACATTGCAACTTTGCAAAATTTTTCTACATAATCTGTGAACGCGGCGCCGCGCGGCGCGTCGCGCATGCGTACTACGCATGCTCGATCTGCAAATGAATTTATAAGTAAGAAATAAAGCTGTTACATTAACTTCATGGTTGTATTTATAATATTATTATCATATATTTCATGAGATTATGTATAATACGTGTATGTGTGTACATACACAATATATAATTACTTATAGTCTAGAGGTATAAACATTACATAAACTAAATTACATGAAAGATAGATACATAATAAGTACAATAAAGCGATAGACCAGAGAATAAAGGAAAACAAGAACAAGTTACACAACGACATAATAAGAGAGATAGTGAGTTTTCACAAGATTTTAAAAGCGGACAGAGTTTCTACGTACGTACGCACTGCATACGTACGTAAAATAAACTTATTATGTTGTTTTTACGCCGTGAATACGTCTTTAAATTAGCTACCATGCGGGGGCAATCCAAAAAACCTAATGATGACAAAATCGGGGGATACAGTTTGGCGTTGAAGTTTCGAATCTATGCTCTACATCCAAAATTCAATCACACCACTGGATAAATGAAAATCAAAGTATTTATTACGCTAAGTAAGGACAATTAAATATCCCGTGCGGGTGAGGGGGAAGCGCTGCCATTTTGAGATAATTTTAGTGCTTATTCACGTACAACACTCGTCCGTGTCTATGGCACTGCCACACCCCATTTATTTTAAATGAAGTACATATTCCCGTAAAGAATCTATGGTTGTTAGGGAAATATGTTAATTATAGTAGCTGATGAATAATAATAAAATCTTATAATATACGAAGGATTTGGAAATTGAAGTTCTATAAGTATGTCTATAGATAAAATTTCTACATTTCTAGACTATCAATCGCGGACCACTCGATACTATCTCAAATATGGCGAATACAAGTTTGTCGTCTCCAAATGTCAAGCGTCCAATTCAATTTAAAGCCGATCTTACAAGTATTCATGCACACAAAGTTGCAATATGCGATCTCTATGCTTCAAGTAAACGAAATCTTCAACATTCGCTAGACTCTATCAAAGTCTTATTACTGCGAGACTGCAAGCATGTAAAATACAAGATAAAGAGCTATTTTGTATCTGAAACGAAGTATTATCTTTTGCTGAAGAAAATGTTTAAAATGGATTTATGTCGTGTTTTAGCCCAATGAGTTGTGAAAGTTAGCGTTATCATTAGTTTACAGTACATAATATTTTAACACGTTTATAGTCTATCGTAGGTAATAGTTTAACCACCCTGCACCCTGTAGGATAAAAGTCATCCAGGTTACAATACGACACAACTTAGAAGTTACATCGCATAGATGTAACTTCTAGCTGTTCTAGCAATGTTTGGTATGTAAGTGGTTCATCAACATCTTTGAACCGAAGCCAACCTCATCTCCACCTGGCGCACCCTGTTGACTGACAAACGATGGTCTGGCGAAAAGTGAGGTAGACCATAGCGTATTTTTTAATCTGTCCCACTGGGGAAGTACCTTCACCTCACAGAATACCGCAGCCAAATATCAATTCTCTTGAGGGTTGATGTGTTCCTGCGAGTGAGTGAGGTCACCAGAAAGAAAGGAAGAAGTGTAGGGTAGCAACGGATCAGAGACACCTTGCTGATCTCCATGGGCGGTGGTTGCTTTCCACCAGGTGACCCATATGCTCGTTTGCTCCCCTTTCATATAAAAAAATAAAAGCGGCCAAGTGCGAATCGGACTCGCCCATGAAGGGTTCCGTAGCAGCAAGTAACATAATATAAAAGTTCTTGTAGTTCGTTGTAACTTTGATCAATGTTTTAATAATAGTGTATTTTTTTAATTAAGTTATTGATAAGTAAACATTATTATATTATTAGTTACCATGTTTTAATTTGAATTTTTATATTTGAGTTGTTTGAATGAAAGGTAAATAACGGTTTACTTATGACGTATTAAAAAAAACACACACTAGTTACTAGATCTCGTTCAAACCAATTTTCGTGGAAGTTTGCATGGTAATGTACATCATATATTTTTTTAGTTTTATCATTATTAAAAAAAATGATATTAGAAACCTCAATAACATTTTTGAAGACCTATCCATAAATATCCTACACGCATGGGTTTGATGAAAAAAAAAATTTTTTGTTTCAGTTCCAAGTATACGGACGGACAGACAGACATGACGAATCCATAAGGGTTCCGTTTTTTGCCATTTTGCTACAGAACCTGATCGGTCTGCCAATAGCAATTATTCATTTTTGCACTCATCACACTTCTCTAACGCTATTCGCTGTGTAGCTGGCATCTATTTTGTGGCCGTGTGGCGTCAGTTCGCATCGAGACGGCATTGTGAGTGAATGTAGCCACGTGATTACGGGATTAGCAATTATAATATTGCAATGCAGAGTACGGGATTAGCTGGGTACAGCTAATCCCGTACTCTGCATTGCAATATTATATTAGTTACACTAGGAATATAAATTTATATGGGTAGGTACATTTTTTTTTCTTTCATTACGAGTTCGTTGAAACGTGGAAGGCCACAATATATAAGGCGTAAAACCAATATTAGAATAAAAATATCTTTTACATTTACTTTTTTAATTTTGATATTAGTTTTAGTTAACAAAATTACATTGTATAACATGCAATCTGTCTCTTAAAATTATTTATTTCATTTTAACCAGTACTTCATTTACAATCTAATGTTTATATTATTATTATTTTTATATTATTATTAGTTTATTAATAACTCTATATTAATCAATATAAAATCTTACATACAAACGAATTAATAAAAAGAAATGAATGCAGCTGCGATTTTTATATAGCCGCTAATTTTGAAATGCAGTGTATTAAATTAAACATCTATTTTCACGAATGGTTTTTTTTATTATAGATAATTTTATATCTGATTACTACTTTTTAATATGGCAGAGTGAATATCTCAGGGAACCCACTGTTACTTTCCATACTGTTTTATTTTGTAGTGTTTTAGAGTGTTTTTTAGAATTGACAAAAAAAAAACAACGATTAAGTTGCCATTATGTTTATCTTGTCTCTTTATCTGTGATGGATAGTAAGCTTAAAGCTAAATTATCATTGGACATCAGGGTGGTCTAGTAGGTTAATGGGTTTGAATATCAAAGCGAGTGTAATTCAGGCCTGCGAAGTCAATTAGTCGGTAATAAATGGGGCCATGTCATCGTAGGCTAGGAATTACTCTAGAGTCGGGAACTAATTGTAATGTACGACAGTGGTCCTCGTATATAGATGGTGCAAATTACACATGTCCAAGGGGGTGTGGCTACGATAGCCATATATTCATTTCCTATATTTTTTTTTCATTTAAAATTCAATATATTAGTGTATATTTTTGATTAATAATACTAGTTACAATATTTCATCATCATCAGGTCCATTTTAGTCGCCACTACAGGAGCACGACCCTCTCTCGTCCGTCCTAGACGGAAGGAGGATTTGGCCTACACTCCCCACGCTGGGCAAACGGGTTGGGGAGACCTGATCGATATTTGCTAAAGTTACAATATTTAGTAACAAGAAAATACAACAAAATTAAAGTAAATAAAAATAATCTGTTGGATTTAAAATCGACTCTGGAAACTAATCGATTTTTTTAGTTAGGCCGTAATCGAGCTTGTTGACTGGCAACACTCGTTTCGCCGGTGCGCGCCGTCAGGGGGCGCGCGCGCGTTAGTCGCTAGTGGTCTCTGGTAGCCGCTGTGCAGACTCGAACCGTTCTGGAAAGCGGTTGTGGTGTCGAGTTGCTTTGCTGCGTGATGGCTTCGGGATAGGCCTCGCAGCACATACGGGAGTCTCGCGACCTGGAGTTCGCGTAGTAGTCGCTAGTAGTCTCTCGTCGTATAGACTCGGTGTTATCTGGAAATAACCTAACAACGTGGCGGCGCGCGGCGCGCTTCTGGGACGCCAGTTGTTGGTTGCTTTGCTGCGGGACGGCGTCCGGAAGGGCCTCGCAGCACATACGGGAATTCTCGCGACCTGGAGTTCGTGTCATAACTTCTGGAACCGCGCTGGACCGCGGATAGACGCGTATAGGCCGTATAGGCCGTATAGGCCGTAGGCGTATAGGCCGGGACGCGTCGAAAGTTTGGACAGTGTTAACAATGAGTGATTGATCGCTAGGCGACCTCGGAACACTGAACTGTTCAATGGGTGAACGTATTCCTATTAATATTATATGTATATTCCTGTCCTTAGACCCTTATTCCTGTCTGCGTGAGCCCGTCTGGATTACGGTGAACCAGCATCGGGAATCGGGTAAGTATAGATTAAGTGTTTACTTAAGATTCTTAAGATTAAGCAATAATTGTTATAGTTATTAGGGTTGAGTACGTAACTACTCAACATAATTTAATCTAAAATTACTTAAAAATAAAACTAATAAAAAAATACTATCATATTCTTCAAAAATATCGGTCCCATGCGGCAGGGAGCCAAGAACGCTAGCTGCGTTAACTCGCTGGATAGCAATGCTGACTTTTGAGCCACTTGCACTCCTAAAAACCATATGCCCATACTCTCCCTAACCACGGATATCAAAATATGTGACCCTCATTGTACCCAGTACCGGTACCATTCCTGGAGCCCTACCGCCGAAGTTGAAGCCGTTTACCTGTGGATTTTTTGATTGCGAAAATAGATCTTAGGTTTAAGTTATAGACAAACTTCTTTGGCTTAGTCGGTAGAGCATTATGGTTTCTTTAAGCTAAGTTAAACACAATTACCATCAATCTAAGCTAAAGTTTGATTTTCGCACTAAAAAAAGCAGGTGGTAATCGGCTTCGGCTTCGGCGGTAGGGGTAGTTAAAATATCAGTCTTGGTTACGGTAAAGTAAGAATAGTCTAGTTGCCAATGTTACAAAATTATAAATACTCTCTATCAGTAACGTAAAATACATAAAAATAGAACGATCTACGATCCTAAAATTTTAATAACTTATGTCCGACATGACTTAACACGCCGAATCGTTTGGTGGGAAAGTCTATTTTAAAGGTATGAAATTATAAAAAATAAATATAACCATTGTAGAAACAATAAAAATTACTATAACTTTTGTTACGTTACTGGCTACATAAACGCAATATTTAACATAGTAATATAAAATTTCTGATTTAATGCATATAAAATAGCAAGGTGTGACGTCATAACGTGGTGGCCATTTGTATGGAGCGTTGTCGGGATAGTCCAAAATTGTGATCTTTGAGTTATCATATCTCGAGAAGATTTTATGCAATCAAAGTAATTATTTCACCTGTATTGATATTATTGTGACGTTTTTATATAACCAATCGAAAAAAAAAAACGGTATACAAGCCTACTGCTATGAATTCCGTAGTATGAAAATAATATGACAAATAAAACAGTACTATCATACAAACTGTCTACGAGCAAAGTTTGCTGCGATAATCCGGGAGCAACAAGTATCCGCACTAAACAGGCTGCCGTCTGGATCATGTCGCCGGCCGAATTTTGTACACTTTTAACAGATGTAGTAAAGAAAATTTTGTGTGGTTTCATATCACCATCGGCATCAACCCATTATCATCCCACTGTTGAGATACGGGTCTCTCCTCAATCAAAGGGGTTTAGAGCATATTCCACCACGCTGCTCAACTTAGGGTTGCCAAAAGCCTGTGTTTTCAAGCCGCCCAAAAGGCCGCTGACTTAACGACTGTCAACTAATAACAAGGACCAACGGCTTAACGTGTCCTCCGACGCACGCTAGTTAGATAGACCCGCTATATCATACATAATATATATACGCATTATACAAAAGTCGCAACAAAAATGAATCTTCAATAGAAATCGAATTTCTATCAAACTGATATATTGCATCAACGGAAGCATCGTTCATCTTATTTTGTCTAGAAGTTTGGGCTCCCCACATTCAAAGTCAAAGCTATAACTGAGGGCGCAAGCAGTAGCAGCCATGCCTCAGTTCTGTTTTCAAATGAAACTCTACGGTATATTGTTCAAAATTGACACTTTCTAGAACTGTCAGTTGCAGCACAATTGCAGTTTAGTTGCAGGTACTGACTGCAACTTTGTAAGGAACTTTGAAACATAGACTAATTTGAATCCTTTCACCGGCATCAAAATCTACACTAAAAACATAGGATCATTAAAAGTGAATAATAGAAGGTTGACAATATTATTTACAGGCAAAAAAAAAAACTTGAAAATCTGCTTACTTACGCCATACTTATGGTTATTATGGATTAATTTAGAAGCAGTATTTAATATCGTCTGGCAATTATTTTGCGAATACCTATGAAAGATTACAAGAAAACTGAACCGTCGTGGGACACCTGCCATAGTAAAAAAAAACCGGACAAGTGCGAGTCGGACTCGCCCACCGAGGGTTTCGTACGATCATTATAAATAATTCAGAAATCTAACCCCCTATTTTTTAAGATTTAATTACAAATGTATAGTTTTGAGATTATATTTCTGTACTTGTAGTCTATAACGATGTTGCTTGCCAAATTTCATAGTTCTAGGTCAACGGGTAGCACGTAATCAGCAAAATACACTTTGTGCAGCAGCATAAAGCTAATATGACTAGCGAGACCTCTAGCTCTTGTGAAGATGCGACGAATCTAGAATCTAGATGGACCGAGGGCCTCAAAAAAGTGGCTTTTAGCGATTGAAGGCAGAAAGCGGAGGGTCGCATATGGTGAAAAGGCCTATTTCTAGCAGTGGGTAGATACATCCTGATGATATTGATGATGAGATTGGTGTTATCAAAAAAAAAACCGGACAAGTGCGAGTCGGACTCGCCCACCGAGGGTTCCGTAGGTACGTAGTATCATTATTAAATTTGATATTTTTCATTATAAATAAGAAATAATGCGTCGAAAAAAATAAATAAAATATTTTTTGCAATGTGTACATCAAGGCCTTTCATATGATACCCCATTTGAACTAGTACTTTCAATTTGAAATTTCGACACCCTTTAAAAAATATAGACCCCCTATTTTTTAAGATCTATTTACAAATGTATAGTTTTGAGATTTATTCTTGTACTTGTAGTCTATAACGATGTTACTTGCCAAATTTCATAGTTCTAGGTCAACGGGAAGTACCCTATAGGTTTTGATTCCCTTGAGTGTGTCGAAATATGCGTTTTTTGCTGAATAAACAGCCGTAACTTTTTTCTACGTAAACTTAGCAGTTTGATTTTTATACAACTTCATGGGACCGTAGACCTGAGTATACAGTTAAAATTTTAGCTTGATACCTCCACGTCTTCTCGATATAGAAATTCTTGACAGACAGACAGACAGACAGACAGACAGAAAGTGGTCTTTTAAGAGTTCCGTTTTTCTTTTTTAGGTACGGAACCCTAAAAACAGCCGAGTTTCATTGGAGAAGGTATTCGCTAAGAAAGGAATTTTGAAAATTCTCACAAGGTACCGGGATGCGCGTGGACGAATTCGTGAGTGCAAGGTAGTATATAATATAATAGATAATACTACAGAATTTGGAATGAGCAGAAGAAGGAGTAAAATTTTGTTTACCAAAATATATTATTAGCCAATTATCTAAAAAAACATATTCACACGTTTCTTTTAACCGACTGTACCATTTATTCGCTTAGTGACGTCGCCGATGTTTCTATCTCAACCAATCTAACTTCACGAATTCAATTCCCAGGGTTGTTCGAACTTCACAGTCTTGAAAAAGAGTTCACAGCGCCAATATATGGAAAGTTTAACTATTTTGTGTTTGATGGTACATTATTCAAATGCTAATTTAACACACGTGTAACTTTTAGTCCATTACTGGACAACTTTGGTTGGAACTTTTTTGTTTAGCTTGACTGAAATGATACTTCGAAAATACTTTACCTTAGATGTTGATTTTGTCATACATTTGCCTTAGGTGAAACGTTGACCGTAGCTTATACACGCTTGCGACATAAAATATCGCTCGCGTGTCGGCACTCTGGTTGCCAACACAGCAACTATTTCTTCCAGTTGACCTCACTCACTCGCAGGAACACAGCAACCATGTAGGTCTCTAGGTAATTGATATTTGGTTTCAGTCTTATGTGGGTTGGAGGTGAGTTTTCCATTTGGGCTACACTCGGTGCGCATTTCTGAACAAAAAGGATTTAGAATTTGAGAAGAGCCATATAAGAACTAATGTCGGTAACATACCCTAGACGATCGATAGACTGAAGTGACAATGGACGGCCATATATTGCGAAGATTGGTTGGCCGATGAGGTAAAGTGGAAGTTAGAGTCTTGAAGCAAGCATACCGATAGACGCAGTGAGGATTATGCCTACGAAAAAAATTGCTATCTTGGCGAAGATCGTAGAGAATATTAATTATTATTATATCGTCACCTATTAGATTTCTATGTTGGTGTCGCGAACTCAAGCGAAAAGTTTTACCCATACAAAAATTACCAGATGTGGTTATTGAGTTATAGTGTTCACTGAATAAATCCATTTATATTTTACTTAAAATAATATCGTATTTGGTACGCGCTCAGCATTAGCGAAAAATGAGAGCATTACAGTAATTCAGCAATGCACTCAACGCGCTATCGTTCAAGCAGACTTTGGAAGTATTTTTAACGGCTGACAAGATTGCTTGTAGCAATAAAAGTTTGTCTATAAAAAGTTTTTCTAGTAACTATACGAAAAACACTTTTTGTGAGTACTTTCGGTCGTGGGCAACATCACCTCTCGAGCATATAGCCCTAACGACTCCTCTCACTCTGTTATATTTTTTTTTTATGCTACTTCGGGTTGTAGACAAGCATTCGCATCGCCTGATATGAAGCAGTTGCCGTAGCCATATTAACGCTCGCAACATAAAATATACCGCTGCCAACGCAGCATCTCCTTCCTTTCTGGTGACCTCACTCACTCGCAGGAATACAACAACCATCATGGGAATTGTTAGTTGGCTGCGGTATTCTGTGAGGTGGAGGTACATTCCCCAGTCGGGTAGCTTAGAATTACGCTCCCTACCTCTCTTTTCGCCAGAGCTTCGTTTGCCCGTAAGCAGGGTGCACCGCGTTCAGGTGAAGTTGGCTTTGGTTCAAAGATGTTGATGAACCATTTACACCGCAAATGAGAATAATGTAAGTGTTGGATTTAAAATCGACTCTGGAAACTAATCGATCGTTAGTTAGGGCGTAATCGAGCTTGTTGATTGGCAACACTCGTTTCGCCGGTGCGCGCCGTCAGGGGGCGCGCGCGCGGCAGTCGCTAGCGGTCTCTGGTAGTTAGCCGCTGTGCAGTGTGCAGACTCGAACCGTTCTGGAAAGCGGTTGTTGTGTCGAGTTGCTTTGCTTGGCTTCGGGATAGGCCTCGCAGCACATACGGGAGTCGCTAGCGGTCTCTGGTAGTTAGCCGCTGTGCAGTGTGCAGACTCGAACCGTTCTGGAAAGCGGTTGTTGTGTCGAGTTGCTTTGCTTGGCTTCGGGATAGGCCTCGCAGCACATACGGGAGTCTCGCGACCTGGAGTTCGCGTAGCAGTCGCTAGTAGTCTCTCGCCGTATAGACTCGAATCGTTCTGGAAAACGTTATCTGGAAATAACAACGTGGCGGTGCGCGGGGCGCTTCTGGGACGCCGGTTGCGTTGCTGTGCTTAGCTTCCGGATAAGCTACAGCACATACGGGAATTCTCGCGACCTGGAGTTCGTGTCATAACTTCTGGAACGGCGCTGGACCGCGGATCGACGCCGAGACGCGTCGAAAGTTTGGACAGTGTTAACAATGAGTGATTGATCGCTGGGCGACCTTGGAACTCTGGATTATTATGATGAACGTATTCCCTATTATTATATATATTTTCCTGTCCTTAAACCCTTATTCCTGTCTGCGTGAGCCCGTCTGGATTACGGTGAACTCGCGTCGGGAATCGGGTAAGTTTAGATGTAAGTTCAAATTATAGTTATTAGGATTGAGTACGCAATTATTCAACAGTAGGTATAAATAAAAACGATAATATATATTTTTATTTACCTATACAAATAAAAATGTAAACCGACCCTCTATACAAAAAACCGAGCAGATTACAATCCCCAATTCATAAAAAGTGATATTTTCCACAAAGCATTATTAATAACATTAACATCCGAGTGCTCCGAAGGACTGCAGTTACATCACACACGCTATTGTGCTCATTAATGCCAAAGAAATAGAGTTCAATTTGGTGACATAAATTTCTCAACTCCTCACAATGGATACTTTAAGAGTATTTGACGAGCTTTTAGAGATAACTGCCTTGAAATGTTTCCTTTGTAGCTTTGTATTATTATTCATTGTTTCCGTACTAGCTGTGAATAAGACTGACACTGTTATTTTTGTTTCGAATAATGGCGATCTTTCTTTGTTTCGCTACTAGTATTTGAGAAAAGTTGAGAGATACCTTTTGAACACAGTATATGAAATGAGAAATGACACTTCTTCATTCATACATCACACCAATTTACTAAAAAACTAATTGTCTAATCATTGCGTTGTCACGTTGATGTTATACGTATAATAAAATTGGACTTTATATCATACATAGGATTTTATAGGACCAATAGAAACCAAAATATTTTTTTCTAATTTAAAATTTGGTGAATTTACTTTAATCTTGATAAAAGAGGAATGATTAACAATATGTTTTTTTTTTAGTTATTTTCTGAAGTCTGCATAGACAAAGTTGCGGGCGGCCACTACAAATATACACATATAAATAAATATTTCTGGAATTTACACAGCGCCAAATTAAGTGCAAAGCTTGTACTATGGGTACTAGACAACTGATAAATGTACGTATATACATTTTTATTAAAACACCCAGACCTAGACAAACAGACTTGTTCATGCACACAAATGTTTGTCCTGTGCGGGGAACGAACCCGCGACCTCGGAGTCAAAGTAGCCATTGCTAGCCATTCGACCACATATAATGGCTAATGCGCAGAAATAATGTTTATTTGTAAAAAAAATATTAAAAATTGCTGGCTAAAATTGTTGTAAACTTATCAATAATCGACACGTAGAGATGTAGCGTCTCTTCTCGTGCTATACAAACTACAACAAGAGGAGTGCTCGGATGAGCTATTTCATTTGATAACAGCCGCTAAGTTCCACTATCGTACAACTCGATATAAAGTAATAATTAAAATTCCATTCATATCATCTTGATAATTGGCGATCTACCACAATACGTTTGTTAAGACGTTTTATGTGGTATAAAGGAACGGTGAAATTGTGAAATCAACTCACCTCAGCGGTATTTCCGAACATTTACGACATGCTAGCCTTCAAGAACAGAGTGTAAATTTCATTTAAAACGCTGGCAACGGATCGGCGACCCCTTGGTGATCTCCATGTGCGGTAGTGATTGCTGCAATAAAATTTCAGGTAAGGTAAACACAACTCAAAATAAGTAAAAGCTATCCTAATCACTAAATTTAGCCATTAAAAATCATAGGTTGTCAACATTACAGCATATTTTAGGCTCTTAGTAAGTGTGAGTTATTGCGTATTTTATAGTTCGCAATTTGATCAGCAATATTACTGCAATGGCGTTAATTTTACGTGCTAACTTTGTTGTACAATAAGATGTATTTTGGATTATCTTCTGCAATTTTGTACAAAATATAAGAAATCGTTTTCCCACAAGACTAAACAAAACCCTTATTGCTATACCCTCGGCTGAACTAATTCTGGACAATAAGCGCAGATTGCCTTAATTCCGTCACAGAGAGCAAACGGAGTGTTAAAGTCGACGAAATCTTGGAAATTTTTACCCGACCGCTGGCAAAACTCGGATTTTCAGATTATCTTAACTTGTAATCTATTTTTGTTACAAGAACTTAAGTTATAGAAAAGTTGGTATTGTCTTTGTTACGGAAGTTGAATTGAGTTAAGTAACTACTTCGGATATTTACCATTTGTACTTCCGTTCTGTTTTCTACATAGGTATGTTTTCAGAAAGAGAAATAGAATATAGCGAGCGAGTCATATTAGAATAACTTAAGTGGCAATATATTCTTAACAAGTTAAGTTAATTAAAAAAATCAAAAACCCGACTGCACCTACAACAGATTTATTAATCACGCGTAACAATAATATAATTCCATACAAGCAAAAGGAAAAGGAGCTTAAAAGAGAGGTAGGGAGCGTAATTGTAAACTACCCGACTGGGGAATGTAATGTAAAGTATCGGTACCGTCTCTTAAGAATTTATTCAAATATTATTAGGTCACTAAGATTACGAGTTATGATTCTAAAGCAGAAAATAAGTCTCCCATATTTCACATTCCATTCTTAAGTCAAATTAACAATTATAAGAGAGGTAGGGAGCGTAATTGTAAGCTACCCGACTGGGGAATGTACCTCCACGTCACAGAGTACCGCAGCCAAATAACAATTTGAGAGTTGTTGTGTTCCTGCGAGTGAGTGAGGTCATCAGAAAGGAAGGAGATGCTGTGTTGGCAGCGGTGGTGGCGGAGCGCGAGCGATATTTTATGTCGCGTGCGTTAATATGGCTACGATAACCGCTTCATATCAGGCGGGCCGTATGCTTGTCTGCCACCTGACGTAGTATAAAAAAAAGGCTGTCTGATTTCGTTCGTAGTCGACTACATGCAGTAGCAGATGACGTATCGTCTTGACACTACAGTCCTTACCGCCGAACATGAAGCAGATTATAATCGGATTTTTGATTCCCAATAATTGTCTTAGGTTTAAGTTATTGACAAACATTTTCTGCTTAGTCGGTAGAGCTATAGGGTTTCTTCAAGCTGAGTTAAATATAATTACCAATAATCCAAGCAGTAGTGTCATTTTCGCATTCAAAAAAGTCGATAGTAATCGGCTTCAGCGTCGGCGGTAGGGCCCTTGGTTTCTGTGTATTCCTCTGAACATTCGCTCTGAGCAAATACTGCGAGCATTTTCGTTTACTACGAACATTTATTATGAACGAATGTTCATTCAAAATTTTAAGTGAAACCGTAGCTTAACACATAAGAATTCAAAGCAAACTAGAATACTCGTAAGTACGGTAATGAATAATAAATATTAACAAATAAGTGACCCTCCCATGCTTCGCTTTGTCTCAATCTTTCCTTTCCTATCTCATTTCAGTGAATTTCAAAGGTAGTCCTGACAATTTCTTCAATTTTTTTTGGAAAATAATAATATGAGCAACTGGAAAACTAGGTTAGGTTAGGTTTGGTATGATTTAATCATTTTAGTCGCAAAGTTAGTATAATAATCGGAAGTATTGTAATTTTTAGGGTTCCGTACCCAAAGGGTAAAAAGGAACCCTATTACTAAGGCTGTCACCAGGCTGTATCTCATGAACTGTGATAGTTAGACAGTTAAAATTTTCACAGATGATGTACGAGTATTTCGTCGCCGTCGTTCGCCGAGTCGTATTTCAGTTGCCGCTATAACAACAAAAACTGAAAAATAGAATAAAATAAATATTTAAGGGGGCTCCCATACAACAAACGTGATTTTTTTTTGCTCGTTTTTGCTCGCAATTGATAACGGTAATAGGTAGACGCTTGAAATACTCACATAATATTTAGTTATATATTCACTTTAAAAATAAATAATTAAATAAAAATAAAACAAATATTTAAAGGGGGCTCCCATACAACAAACATGATTTTTTTTTGCCGTTTTTAGGGTTCCGTACCCAAATGGTAAAAAGGAACCCTATTACTAAGGCTCCGCTGTCCGTCCGTCCGTCCGTCTGTCACCAGGCTGTATCTCATGAACCGTGATAGTTAGACAGTTGAAATTTTCACAGATGATGTATTTCAGTTGCCGCTATAACAACAAATACTAAACAGAACAATAGTGTTTGCGGTAATTTCGAATTTAATTTAATAAATTATTCATTTATATACAGCGGCTTTTATGCCGCAGACGTTCACTATAACAGAATAAAATAAATATTTAAGGGGGCTCCAATACAACAAACGTAATTTTTTTTGCTCGTTTTTGCTCGCAATTTATAATGGCAATAGGTAGACGCTTGAAATAATCACCTAATATTTAGTTATATATTCACTTTCAAAATAAATAATTAATTTAAATTAAAAAAATTGGTTGCCTGTAAAGTCGGTATACGGGCGAAAGTTTTACGTGACAACGACTTTGAGTGGTAAAATGTTTTCGAGTGGAAGGGACGCATGCCTTTCACTTTTTATGTCTGTCTCTCTCGCTCTTAGGCGGGACGCGTGCCTCTCACTCGCTCTCATTGTAAGCGCATAACGTGAGCGCGTTTCTTGAAGTGTCACCCGGCTAACCAATTTATAAGACGTTGTCACGTCAACAAATATTTAAGGGGGGGCTCCCATACAACAAACGTGATTTTTTTGCCGTTTGTATAGATAATGTTACGGAACCCTTCGTGCGCGAGTCCGACTCGCACTTGGCCGGTTTTTATAGATAAAGGTACGGAACCCTTGATGCGCGAGTCCGACTCGCACTTGGCCGGTTTTTTATTGGTTATTACTATCCTTTTTTTTTACGTAATTGTTTCTGATATATTGAATAGCTATTCTGCTGTACGGGATGGCGACAAATCCAATAAATCATCAATCATAAAATTCGGTCCAGCTCACTTGAGTTATAAATGGTGTAGTGTAACTAACCCGACTTTGTTATAAATTTAGTATTTTATTATATAGGTTTTAAACACAATCCAGTGAATATTTACACTGATTAACGAAGCGTAAATTTTCAATCTGTATCATCATATTTGCGGTAATTTCGAATTTAATTTAATAAATTAGTCTATATACAGCGGCTTTTATGCCGCAGACGTTCACAATAATTGCAACCAATTAGCCCCTTTTGATGTATCTGTTATCGACATATAATATCAGTTTATGTGTTCATATGAAAATTTTACTACTGTTACAAATGTAAAAACTTGTGGGAATGGATGTATTGCGTGAAAAAGTAAAAACTTTCAGATTTTCATGAAAGGCTATACACCAATGAGAATATTTTTTGATCGGAAACATTTAATACTGTCGCGGCGGTTCTAGCCGGCTATTAACATAGCGACTGTGTCAGCGCGTAGCTATCATCTGTATAAATAACCCATTTGGGGTGTAAGTGGTTGATCAACATCTTTGAACCAAAGCCAACTTCACCTGCACGCAGCGCGCGAGCGTTATTTTATGTTGCGAGCGTTAATATGGCTACGGTAAACGCTTCACATCAGGCGGGCCGTATACTTGTCTGCTACCCCACGTAGTATAAAAAAAAACCATCCTTTTATGTATATATTCTATACAAAATTGTTTCAATGCGTCTGCCAGGCATCCCACGACGGTACATTTTATTTACATATTGCATACTTTTTATCCGGGTACTTTGTTCACATAAGGATATTGCAAGCATTTATATGGCTACGGTAGCTTCACATCAAGCGGGATAAGTGCCTGTATGCTACCTGAAGTAGTAGGAACAATATACCAATTTGACAGTCTGCACTTCACCGCTAGTACCTAAACTTTCATTGAAAACTTCAGTAAATTACCTTTTACAAAAAGTAGTTTAATACATGAATATTAAAAAAATAAAATATTCCTGGACAATTTACACAGCGCCATCTAGTCCCAAATTAAGCGAAAAGCTTGTACTATGGGTACTAGATAACTTAAATAGATTTTTTTTATCTAATACATAGAAAACGTCCAGACCAAGACAAACAGACATGTTCATGCACACAAATGTATGTCTTGTGCGGGGATCGAACCCGCGACCTCGGAGTCAAAGAGGCCATTGCTAACCATTCGATCACCGAGCTCCTCAATATTATATTACTATTGTAATATTACTTTGTTTCATTACCAGTATGTAATAGAGAGACAAATATGTATACTCTCATTTCGCCACATGCAAGCTTTGACAATCAACAGAGCGGAACTGCGCCCAGCGAATCCTTTGTCGAGCGAAATTTTGTCTCCCCATTTTCTATAATTTAACTTTTTGCGAAATTGAAATATCCATTTGAAACTGAGACATTTAAATGAAACAATTTTTAATATAATTAATAAAATTGAGTTACCTATTATATTAATAAAATACAGTTAGTAAATTAATAAAGTTTAGTTATTTAATTAATTATGAATTTTAAAATATAGGTTTTCGGGGGCCTAAACTGAAGTAAAATAGATATGCTCATCAATGCTTGGAAGGTTCACTTTGTTTCATAAAAGTCTGGGTAACGCTCGTTTGCTCAGATATCTACTAATTATTAATGCGCCAAAACTTAATTTAAGAACGAGGATACTGGATGCAATTTTATATAAGTCCAACGTGACTATGTAACTTGAATTAATAAAAAAAAAGAAAAACAAAAAAAATGTATTACATACAAGAACGTTACATAGTTGCCACATTTATGGAACGGGGGCCCACCACTGTGTTTCCTGTGTGGCCAGGTTAACAGCGACGACCGCCAAAAAAGGTAATGAACAAATAATTGAACTTGGATTAAAGTACTTTCACGTACTAGTACAATTACTCGAAATAACTTACATACTTTATTAACAAGTTATAAGTTAATTGAAAAAATCAAAAACCCGACTGCACCTACAACAGATTTATTAATCACGCGTAACAATAATATAATTCCATACAAGCAAAGCCGCAGGCAAAAACTAATATATCAAATATATATTTGAAATCAGGTCATCGAGACATTTATTTTGATACCCATATCGATATATTAAAAAGAAAAAAAAATTGCAACGACAATTTTGCGGCTCACAGCCGCCATATTGATTTTTTTATATTTGATGTAGCCTATGTCACTCTCACAGCAAATACGAATCTAACGACACCTCTCAAGCTAAAATCCATCCAGCCGTTCAGGCTGCAGAGCGTGCCAAACAATTATACATACATACTCTCGAAAAACATAACCCTCCTTCTGTCGCAGTCGTGTAAAAAGTACGAGTGGCAACCCTAATTGCGACGTAAAATTGTGTCAGTAGTCAATAAATAGTACTTCTGATAGTCAAAGTCAAAGTCAAAGTCAAAATATCTTTATTCCTTGGACTTTATAAAGCACTTAGAAACGTCATACAAATTAAATATAAGACATGTATCTAAATCATTACTATCTACTTAAATCCGCAGAGCTTAGATGCACTTTCATCACACTATCTGTGAAAGTGAATTTAAGTGCCAGTTCCGGCGACGGGGCTTCTTGAGAAGAACTGGCAAGAAACTCAAGGCCGACTCTTTTAATTGCTAATATCGTTACATTAAACACAAATACAATCATTAACATAACAAGAGCAATTCATTTCCAAATACTTTTATCATTTATGTAATCTGAGATACAATAGTAAGCCTTTTGACATAGTCTAGTTTAGATATAAGGGTGGTATCGATTTGAAACTTTCTAAATACATGTAATATAGATGACAGAATACCGCTGCCGAATAACTTCCCTTGAGGGTGTTATGTTCCTGCGAGTCAGTGAGGTCACCAGAAAGAAAGAAAGGAAGGAGTGGCTGACAACTATCGGCGGCCCCTTGGTGTTGCTGATCTTCATGGGTGGTGGTGATTGTTTTTCATCAGGTGACCCATATGATAGTTTGTCTCATATTAAAAAAATACTTGATGACGAGGGTCTGATAATGGAACTGAGAAGTAAATACTCGTACATAGATACATAATAAGTAGGCATTAGATACATACTCTACAATAAACATGATATTGCAGTTGTATAATTTAAACTACAGACAACTTTTATTACATGTATGTATGCGGATGACACTTCAACTATTTTGCAATCCTATTAACTCGTACATAGATACATACTCTACAATAAACATGATATTGCAGTTATATAATTTAAACTACAGACAACTTTTATTACATGTATGCAGATGACACTTCAACTATTTTGCAATCCTATTAACCTGTCACTAACTTCTAATACATTTTTCCCGACTCGCTACTGTTCAATAAATGGGTCGCAGAGGCCGCGTATTCAATCGGAGTCCATAAAAATTCTGCCGACGTCGTTATGCCACTGTTTCCAGCAGTCGAACAGAAATAACGAGCCTGTATGGAGGCGATAATTAGATGCGGATTCACTGTAAATACTGAGGTTTACTTTGAAAGCAAGCGACTAGCGGGTTGGTATTTCAGTTGTATTATTTTAGTGAATATGTTCATCAGTTGTATGTATATATATCAGTTGTATTATATTAGTGAATGGAGTTTCTTTATTACTCACACAGCATATTAGTATTAATAATATATATCATATTACTAATACTTTTTTCTATACTACGGCGGGTGTCGTATAGCTAAGAGCAGATCATGCTTGACAGGTAAGAACAGTACAAAGGTTGAACTTTGAAGTGTCAATATTGAATGGCTATTAGCTGTACAAGTATACAGCCGGCCTGATATAAAGTGGTTACTATTGCCATACAAATGCTCGCAAGATGAAATATCGCTTGCGCGCCTTGTCATCTAGGAAGGATGGATATTTCATCAAGGAATAAATATCGATCGAAGAAGGATATTTGGCAAACGCCTCCGCGATCTGGGGCTATGTGAGGTGAGCGTGTGTTTGTGCGGAGAGGGAGATGACGATAGAGACCACATTTTGTGGTCCTGTAGTAGGTACGATGACGCTAGGCCAGAGTTGTTAGACAGGATCCAGCGCGATGAAGATCAACCGGGGCCGGTGTACTACACTGACCTTGTATCGTCGGCGGCGAACTTCACTGCTTTGCGCAGGTTCGCCCACACATGGCACGCGCGCAGAAGCGCCGAAGAGAGGGATATGAAGAAGAGACGATGGACATCACCGGACGGCAGTGAAGGCGTTGCTGTGAATGTGGCCGCCCCAGAAGGGGGAGAGTGCCAATTAGGGACAAAGGACGTAGAATAAATAATTTGTAGGGACCGCGAGGTCGGTGGAGCCATGGGAGGTGGAGGGTCTGTATTTCATCAAGGAAGGAGTCTCCTTCCTTTCTGATGATCTCACTTACATAATGCAGGAATACAACAACCCTAAAGAGAATTGTTATTTTTCAGACATATCCGAGAGAATTCTCAATACGAAAGGATCGATGTGAGTTGCCAGTGATGACAAACATCTAGAGATGGACTAAATACCGGGCATTCCCAACAAGTACAAATAAATTTCGGACTTTTCTCAAAAACTGGGCATTTATTTTGGTCATTTATATTTTTATTTACGTATTGGGAATATTATTTATCGTAAATGCCTCAAATTTTGCTTATCTCTACATAGAGCATAGAGTAACAGAGAATAGAAAAAATATTGTGTAGTACCACTAATCACATAGATCTTTTCATAGTTATGAAAAACATTCTTTATATTTTTGGTACTTTTAGTGATAGCAAGTACTTAGTCTTACATTTGTGGATAAGTGTTAGAGTGCTTTAACCTACATTCTCTACCTGGAAATTTCGTAGAACGAGTGGAGTGGGAGTGTGTTTGTAATAAAACAAATAAACCTACTTATATCCATTTGTATGAATATTCAGAGTCATACGTCATTTTAACTCGTGGCTTTGTATTTACACTTTTATTTAAGTAAAAAAAAATCTATTAGTTAATATTGGTTACTTCACACTTTCACTTTCAGTCAGTCTTTTTCGTCGTCGTCATCTGAAAGGTCTGTATTCTTAATTTGACTTAAAGATATGGAATAATTATTACTTCTGCCGAAGAGCCACTTAGTTTACGAGTTATGATTAAAACAATCATAACTCGTAAATTAAGTGGCTCTAACAATAGTTTAAGGCATTCTTAAGAGACGAATTTGTCGTCTAGATTCGTGTAAGGCCCTTGGTACTGAGAAAGTGGCGCCACTTTGCATAAAAAGGATGCCCAATAACCGTTGAGGGTTGTTGTGTTCCTGTGACTGAGTGAGATTGCCAAGAAGTAAGGAGGTGGCGGTGCGCGAGCGAAATTTGCAATATTTCATGTTGCGATTTGCGAGAGTATATATGGCTACGGTAACTGCTTCATATCAGGCATGCCATATGCTTGTCTGCCACCCGACGTAGTATAAAATAAGGAGCAAAAAGTGCTAAAAACGACTCCTTTTAGTACTTTACGCTAAAACAGCGAAACTGCCTCGTTCTAATTGTTATTTTAATAACTCTTACCGTACTATCTTGGTAACAAACTGGGCGTTGGAATTTTTGATATTCATTTTAAATGCTAAGATAAGATTTTTTTTAATAAAAGCCGCTTTCGCAGCACAAAGGGATTTTCTTTTCCTTCACCTGGTGGAAAGCAATCACCACCGCCCACAGAGATCAGCAACACCAAGGGGTCGCCGATCCGTTGCCAGCCTTTTAAGGGAAATAAAGATTCTGTTCTTGAAGGCTACCATGTCCTAATTGTTCAGAAATATCGCTGAGGGAAGTTGAAACATTAATTGTAACGAGGATTGAAATTTATGTCAATTATGGAAGAGGTTAACAAATTTATTTATTTAAACTCTTTGTTGAAAACAGAAAGACGAATTGTACAAAAAACGGACTTAATGCTAAAAGCATTCTCTATCTGCCCCCTTACCACCATCTCTTATTGCGATTCAATAACTGAATAGATTGCTTATTCATACCAATGAATAAGCGACTCTTTTCCATTTGAAACTCTCTATTCCATTTGAGACTCTATTCCATTTGAAACTCTCTATTCCATTTGAGACTCTATTTCAAATGGAATAGAGTCACTTATTCATTGGTATGAATAAGCAATCTATTCAGTTATTGAATCGCAATAAGAGATGGTGGTAAGGGGGCAGTCAACCTTCGGGAAGCGCACACATCTACGATCCACAAATGTAGTAGATGAAGGATTTCAACTTAATTATTATGCCTAGTTAAGGATGCCACGCTGTAGATACTTAAAGCCATAATCCTAATATCCCTCTTTGCATGCTACATAGTCGGTTATAACGTAGAATACTGGCGTCACTATTACATTTGCATTTTCGTAATAACTACTATGTCATATACTTTGTTCAATTCAAATGCAGCTTCATATTCTAAACACATTTATCCACGGATAATATATCACGTAGTATTAAAAATACATCTAAATGTTTCGTAGAGTTTTCGATTTAATATTAAAATCGAATGGTTATGGATGGCGCTGGAATCGCCGTTATACTACAAATTTCGACTCATGAAAAGCCAATTCTATTTCCTTTCACGTGATTTGATTTTAGGCGGTGACAGCAACTGTTTAATTTATATTGTCATGAACAAGTTTCGACAAAATTTTATAGCATTGTAGTTGTCGATCACTAATGCCATAGAAAAAAAAAATGTGGTTATATTTTTGTAATTCTCTATGGTTTACGATTACGATCAATTTGTTTCGGGCTATTATTTCATTTTTAGGGCGCCAAAGTTGCCGCTGCCTTTGGAAGGGTTTTAAACTCCATTTTTACGATTGAACGTCAAAGTTTGTCAATAGATTAGGAAAGCTTATTTCCAGTATTTATTTCCAGTTACTGAAAATTGGGAAGGTACTTGCGTAGTAAATAATCTGCATAAAGCGTCCGCTCTACATAAATAAAAAATGGATATATATATAAACAACCCTTTTTAATCAAAATTAGATAATTAATTAAATTTATCAGGCAGATTTGACCAAGAAAAAAAAGGTATTTACTAAACTAATATTGCACTGATGACAGTTGCTGTAACGATTGTGTGTGTATACGAATATTATAATATCCGGGAGTATTGTTTAGCGTGAAATCGAACACAGTGCCCGCTTACTGAAGTATCTCAGGTCACCTTGATAATGCCCGTTGGAACTGGAACACCACTATTATCAGTTTCTACGTTCCTTTATATATGGACATCGCCTATTTACAAGTTTTTATAGTTATTTAAGGCATTTTTGTCTGTAAATCATATATTGCGTGACTAATACGTAGTGCAGTGATTTTCTCTGTATAGATAGAATATGCTATATATTTTCAGTTTACATCACATATAATACAAATTAAAATATTAATATCGACTCGTCCGTGCAATAAAGTTCGATTTGCCTATTTCACTTTTTTCGTTTTTATGGAGTGCTAATGTCAGATTGAAGGTAATTTGATTTGAAATATCGAAAGACAGATGAGATAAGAAAATTTTAAATACGTATCTCTGAAGAATTCATAATCTTTATCTACTCTAGATACCTTAACTCGTTTTTGTTCCATGATCACATCGAACTCTGTTCTACGGATGAGTCGATTTGTTACAAACATGTCTGAAAACATAAAAGAGAGGAGATTCGATCGCGATGTGTACTCTGCGACGACCTAAAAACCGCCTCGCGGTAGCGTCCTCTCAGGGACCCTCGCCAGATCGTCGCAGACTACACACTTTCTCCACTCTTTCTCCTCTAGCGTTCCGTTTGCGCTTTTAAAGCCATCGTGGCTAAAAGTAGCAGAAAGAAAGGAAGGAGTATACGCTGGCAACGGATCGGCGACCCCTTGGTGTTGCTCATCTCCTTAGGCGGTGTTGATTGCTTTCCATCAGGTGACCCACATGCCACCCCCCCCCCCCCCCCCATAAGGCGGCTTCGTCATTATTATCCATTTAGATTTTAAATCGATGCTATAGATGAATGGCATGCCCTCCCAAAACAAAGCAACAGCCAACTAATTTGTGACAAGCTTGCAGGGACGCACATTTTATCTGGCCTCCATAAATCGCTGTGCCCTGCCAGAGAAATCGGCACCCCATTGTGTTAATGTCAACTTTGGTACAATTCGACTGAATAATGCATTTTCGCCACAATTCTTGTACAATATTATTGTAGAATTACATTACATACATGCAGGTCCATCACATATTTCCACTGACATTGTTCCTTTGTAGAGTTGAGTAAACTACCTATATTATGCTATTAATGGGTGTTTATTCAGAATATCTAATTCTATTCACAATATATCCTTTACCCATCTCTCTTCTTGTATAGTTAGATTAAGGCGCTGCTGAATTAAAAAAAATAATAATCAAGTAACACATTCTCGCTTACCGCCTCTCATAAACAACATTTATGAAGAGAATCACAGGGCATTATTTCTCTTATGTAGTCCTACATAAATAATAGGTAAAGTAAGTTTATGCTCATAAAGGGTGTGTCAAAATTTCACGGAACATCGCGTGACAGTGATTGACATTTCATGTCTTCATCAGCACCTTCTTCTTTGTATTGACAATTGTAATTATGTCATTTAATTGTAATTGACCAGTGTAATTATTGAATTAAACTAGGATTAGGCGGAACATTAACCAAAATATTTTCATGGTCATTATCTCTATCTTCCAGGACCGCTTCGACGGCATGTTCAAGTTTAGTATAGTCCTTAGTAACGTTAAAAGGGATACGAGCGTAGGAAGTCGAAAGATAGTGCGTTTATAACAGACTAATAATAAATTAGCATTTTATTAGCCGCTGTGTAGTTTAGCCACAGTAAAATAAGCTTACTTTGTTAAGTTCTTAGAATAAGAACTTATTTTACTGTGGCATAAAGTTATGTTAGTAATGTTGTATAAAGTTAAAGTTAACAAAAATAACATCAAATGTAATTGTTAGTAAACTTGATAACAAAAGCCAACCTAACTTAAAACCCATTAGTGAACGCTTAGTTTATCCTAAACGAAGTTGTACGTAACTACTATGTATAGTAGAGTCTAGTATTTCTATTTATTCTTTAACTTGAGTTTCAAATTGAAAAGTGAAACTTTTAAACAAAACCGGAAAGCGGAAGGACCAAGAACTTGCTGGCTGTTTACTTTGTAGTTTTGATAGTTCCGGCATCAACTTCAATGAAGTCGCTTTCATTATACGTCTTAGATACACTTTTTTTAACCAAACAAGCTTATGCCGGGTGCCAAACAAGCTTACGGCTCACCTGATGTAAAGCAGTTTTGAAATCAAAGATTGGGTGAGATATCAGTATGCGTTGAGTTAAAATTATAATAAAACCTTTAATTGTTAGATTATTTATTTATTTATCATTTATTGCTCACTGTCCGATTTATGATCATGTACAAAAACTGGGAGACAATGCTTATGCATAAGGTTCGCCACCTTATGCATAAGCATTGTCTCCCAGTTTTCCTTTGACATTATTATCTATTTGTAGGAGGGGTGCAGTGTACTTAAATTATATTGAAATCAGATAAGTATTAAGAGTAAAAATCCTCTTTTTCTGCAAACTCTTTAATTCTTACACTCAGCGGTTTTCAAAATTGTATCTTACTATACTACCTTTAGAAGAGACCCAAATAAATATAAGAGAGGAAAAGGTAAGTATGTTTCGCCATTCAGGAAACCAAATAAAAAAGATTTCTTATACCCTTTAATTCGTTTTTTTTTTAATCAAATATTAATGTCATTTCTGTTTAATAAACATATACATAAATTCATGAAAGAATTTTGTGCAAGAAATAAAATACTTTTTTGTTTTGTTTCATTTTACGTACACCCTTTTGATACATTCGTAACTTTAAATCCAACATTTTGAAACGAGAGCGACGACATGTATAGCTTTGAATAATAGGTAATTATTTCTGCGATTTTATTTATTTATTTATTTCATACATTATTAGCATAACAGTTTCCCAATTTGCATAATAATGTCATAAATCATAATAGAAACAAAATAATCATATATCAAAAAAAAAAATTGGAGATTTTTTTTGTATATGTATCCAATTTTTTTTTATCAAAAAAAAATTGGATACATATACAAAAAAAATTCATTAACACTCGAATATACTTTCTTTATACTTCTGTTGAGTTTATCAATACATATCAATACATATAATAAAACAGTAGGAACCGCGTGTCTGTACATTTGATAAAATTAACAAAAAATGAGTGTGGGCGATAAAAAAAGAGTAACAGAACACAAAAAAGATTTTTTTGATTTTTTTGTCTGTCTGTCTGTCTGTCTGTCTATATGTACTCGCTAATCTTTAAAACTACTGAACAGATTTTTACGCGGTTTTCACTAAAAGATTAAGGTCATCCCTGAGCAACATATAGGCTTTGTTTCATCGAAATCTGATGTCAGATTAAAAAGTTATCGTCATTTAAAGTTTAAAGAAAATTTTTCTTTATAGAAAATCACTCATCACAAAATCTAAGAAACTACAAGTGCTAGGAGTCTCAAATTTTGTATAAAGTATTTGGGTTCCTTTCAGGACGTAGATGCTCACTAAGACGGGAATTTGGAAAATTCAACTCCTAAGGGGGTGAAATGGGGGTCCAAAGTTTGTATGGGGAACCACGATTAGTTGGACTATTTTATACGAAACTTTACACGAGATCTTCTGTAGATAAATGAGTAAACACGTGATTCAGGACTTTTTTAAATTCAACCCCTAAAGGGGTGGAATGAGGTGCAAACGTCTGAAAATCGACATGGGTATTGTTTTTATGGTTTATCGGGTCGCTGATTCCGAAAACAACAGCTATTTCATAATCTAACATAATCGACGTGACACAAGAGCACTCCTGTGGGGGTGCGATGGGGTTGAAATGTTACAATGTTACAATATCAATATGGGTGTTGATTCTATGGTTTTCTAAAATGTCAATTACGAAAATGGCATCGATTTGAAAACGTGGACACGAAATTTCCATCTCGGTATAAAAATCCAAGATTTGGAACACCTGATGCAGAACCATAATGGTTCAGCTAAACTATAAGAATAATATATATTATTCTTATAGTGTATATATATATATATATATATATATATATATATATATATATATATATACTATATATATATATACTTATATATATATATATATACTAGCGGCCGCCCGCGACTTCGTACGCGTGGAGTTAGTTATTTGCAAATAATTTTTAATTACAAGCTAAATACCTAATGAAAGGAAAAAGATGAAAAAGTTAAAAACAATCAATATCTAGACGAATTTTTAGAATCAATGAAGTCGACGGATATTATTTTTTAAAACCTCTTTGTAAAACCTAAAGTACTTTTTATTGTTATAATAATACATCCCTCCTTATAATAGTAAGTATGTAGTTGTTTTGAATATTTTTTATACTTAAATATCATTTAAAACCCTTCTGCCATAATTACTTTAACTCCAATAACATTGGATTTTCATACAAATTTCCAACCCCCGTTTTAACTCCATAAGGGGGTTGATTTCTAAAGATACATTATTAGTACACCTTCATACCATCTATAGAGCATACATTTTAAATTTCAAGTCTCTTACATCAAAAACATAGAACTTTGATACAAATTTCCAACCTCCGTATTAACCCCAAAAAGGGGTTGATTTCTAAAGATAAATTATTAGTACACCTCCACACCATCTATGGAGCATACATTTTGAATTTCAAGTTTCTTACTTTAAAAACATAGAACTTTCATACAAACATCCAACCCCCGTTTTAACCCCAAAAAGGGGTTGATTTCTAAAGATACATTATTAGTACACCTCCACACCATCTACAGAGCATACATTTTAAATTTCAAGTCTCTTGCGTCAAAAACATAGGACTTTCATACAAACTTCCAACCCCCTTTTTAACCCCAAAAGGGGGTTGATTTCTAAAGATACATTATTAGTACACCTCCACACCATCTATAGAGCATGCATTTTAAATATCAAGTCTCTTACTTCAAAAACATAGAACTTTCATACAAACTTCCAACCCCCGTTTTAACCCCAAAATGGGGTTGATTTCCAAACACACATTATTAGTACACCTCCACACCATCTATAGAGCATACATTTTAAATTTCAAGTCTCTTACTTCAAAAACGTAGAACTTTCATACAAACTTCCAACCCCCGTTCTAACCCCAAAAAGGGGTTGATTTCCAAAGATACATTATTAGTACACCTCCACACCATCTATAGAGCATACATTTTAAATTTCAAGTCTCTTGCTTCAAAAACATAGGACTTTCATACAAACTTCCAACCCCCATTCTACCCCCTTAGGGGTAGAGTATCGTAAAATCCGTTCTTAGCGGATGTCTACACCCTATAAGAAACCTACCAGCCAAATTTCAAGTTTGTAGGTGTTATAGTTTCTGAGATTTCGTGATGAGTGAGTCAGTGATTTTTTCTACTAGCAAAGTACCCGTGCTTCGCTACGGGAACACTCCTGATTTGCGTGTATTTTTGTTTCGTATTGACCATTATCACAAACATACACCATTTAGGTTAAGCCGTCCCTGTAAACAATATTTTTGGAATTCGCACCAGGAGTCAAAATTGCAATGCTTCCAGGAGAACTTACTCCTGAGCAAACTACATACAACTGATCATGAGAGAAGCAGTCTTGTCTCAAGTCAACCCAAGCGACCTTTATAGACTGCCCCTGAGCTTTGTTAATGGTCATAGCGAAACACCTTTATGGGAAATTGAAGTGAAGTCTCTTAAATTGAACTGGGTGGTCTTATGGAATAATGGGAATGCGGGTTATCAAGAGAGATTCCTCAACAGCACATCCTTTACTGTCCTCACTCAACAACTCATCGTTCCAGTTGTTTAATACGTGAACAATGGTGGCACGAACCTCCTGATGATACACCTCCGTTCTATGCAAGTGGTAGGAGATGGAGCGGAACAGGGCAGCTCCATCACCTTCCAAAGCTATAATGGTATGGGGCATCGTCACACCTTCCACAAATATACATTTAGTGAATCTTGACTTCATTGTTTGAAAAATACCGAAATTCTTATATTAAGTAGGTATATCCCATAAAGTCGATACTTAGAATAGGTTTTTCAATTAGTTTTCGACACCAGATGTAGCTTCATTTGAAGGACGCAGTTTCTTTTACGCCCTACGCGCGCGATGGATTACCTCCGGGGGTAACTACTGGAATGAGGTGAGCGATAAACCGCTATGGATAACCCCATGGTTTGACTAAAAACCGCCTGCCTAACTACTTTTAGCGACGATGGCTTTAAAAGCGCAAACGGAAATAATCTCTCGTGTATACCCTTTCCTTAATAACGAAACCATAGCGCGCTGTACAAATGCTAGGTATAGCGCCATCTAGTGATAAGTTAATTCAAATATAAATATAACATTTTTTGACATTTCTTGGCTGGGCACTGGGCAAAAATTAATCAGTTACCCATAAACATCCCCTTTTTTATAAACAACTATTCCACCAAGTCTCAAAATCGTAGGTGAATCGGTTTCCAAGAGGGTTTTTTTTCAACCCCCTATTTTAACCTCATATGAGTGAAATTTCGGAAAATCCCGTCTTAGTGCGCGCTTACATTGTATAAGGAACACATATCCAAAGTTTCAGGTTTCTAGCTTCAGGGGTCTGGGCTGTGCGTTGATTACTGAGTCAGTCAGTCAAGTCAGTGAGGACAAAGCCTTTTACTATCTAGCTTTTGCCTGCGGCTTCGCTCGCGTGAAGTTCGCGCTTTTTAGATTATCCAAGTCAAGTCTAACACGCAACGCAACCACCCTCATGTAGCACTAATAATTGTACTAAATACGGATGCAAGAACTTTCCAGATAACTACTACTACACCCGTCCCGTCCTCGCCGCGCCAGCCGCCCGCGATCGTATAAGCACTGATTGACGCCAAATACAAATTTAAAAACCTATTAGGATAACGCTTCAGTCAACACACAAGTCTCATTCCATCAGCTTAAAAAGGTTAAATCAAAGTTTAAAAAAATTACATGATGATGGTCACGTTAGTCACGTTGAATTTTAAAATCGTTGTTATTTTCGTAATCAGCGACTCGATAAAATATAAAAACAATAATATCCTTCATGATTTTCAGACTTTTTTACCCCATTTTACTCCTTTTTTTGGGTTGAATTTCGAAAAATCATGAAACACGTGTTCACTCATTTATCTATAGTCAAACTAATCTCGTTTCCCTACACAAACTTTGGATCTCCGTTTCACCCTTTGAGGGGAAAAATTGAAAAATCCTTTTAAGTTATTTCGTGTCCACTGTGTTATATTTTCAAATCGATGCGATTTTCGTAATTGACGTCCCAGAAAACCATAGAATCAACACCCATACTGATATTATGACATTTCAACTCCATCGCACCCCCATAGGGGGATGATGATGATGAGGGGGGGGATTTTATGTCACGTCGGCTATGTTGGATTATAAAATAGTTGTTGTTTTCGTAATCAGCGACCCGATAAACCATAAAAACAATACCCATGACGATTTTCAGACTTTTTCACTCCATTTTACCCCTTTAAGGGTTGAATTTTGAAAAATCCTGAAACATGTGTTTACTCATTTATCTATAGAAGAACTCGTGTAAAGTTTCGCATAAAGTAGTCCAACTAATCTTGTTTCTCCATACAAACTTTGGACCCCCGTTTCACCCCCTTAGGGGATGAATTTTGATAAATCCTTTCTTAGTGCACCCCTAGACGTCATAAGGAACCTACTTGCCAAATTTGGAATCTCTAGACCCAGCGATTTGGGCTGTGCGTTGATTAGTGAGTCACTCAGTCAGTCAGTCAGTCAGTCAGTGAGGACAAAGCCTTTTATTATTATAGATATATATAAAGTTAACGTGGTCTGTTTAGTCAGTTTTATATAGACGTGTACGCTAAAATTGAAATGGAACGATTGGTATATATTCGCACAAACCAGAAGAATGCGTGCATTTGCGGGACGCTATGTAGCAAGATTTTGTGACTCAAAGTCTTTTAAACAACGAGGGGAAACTGTTTTTCTTAGATGCGAGAGCAATCCTCGCTGAAATCAGGCGCCAAAATAATATCATACAGCAGCATCGCCAGGTATTGCAGCCATAATATTACCTCTAGGCGGAAGGACGCAAATACAATGTTCAATATTCTACTCGATTTATACAGAACGGAAACACCGACATGCTTTGTGACACGAAACTGTGACAAAGCGAAAATGTTTCAGGATTGCTGTCAAATCGTTTCAGATGAATGCGAAATGGCCAACAATGTGGCTTTATCGAGGATTAGTAATGCTTGAGGTCTTTTCATATTAGCTCCCGAAGGAAAGACTCCCTTCATTTTTTTTTTTTTTTAAACTATGGTGACTATCTTAAATAAAAATAATAATTTGTTGACTTTTAACGTATAATACTGCCCCAAATATTTTCTTATGTATCTACTTTAGTTCGTATTTGTATTAATATGCCGGAATCATAAAGTCCACGCGAACGAAGTCGCGGGCATCAGCTAGTTTTAAATAAAACTAACGTAGCTTGTAAGTTATCTTTATTTACAGAATATGGTACACAAAGTCTGTATTAAAGAAAGAGTTTTATTTTTTGAACCAAAGATAGCCTAGCAATTTTCTATTAAAGCGGTCTAATTTCCTCCAGATTTCGACCTTTGTCCAGTAAAAGCCAGCGGAGTGGCCATAAGACCCCTCTGAAGGGACAAGAACGGTGTGAAACGACTGATATTTTATTCATGAACACCTGAAATTCTTCAAACAACTTCAGAACAGGGACGGGATATTCCAACATATTAGATATACATATAGATATGTTACAGTCAATATATTAAATTCCGTTAGTATTAACAATAACCAGTATTATAATAATACTTTTTCACACAAGATAAACTTATCCAGTCATTATCTTCTAAGGAAATGAGAAACATTGATACGATTTACGAGTATTTTCTTTCGCGTCACGTGCAGTTTTTTTTTCCAAAGGAAAATGCTCTATATAAAAATCTCGTTCTCAATCTCATGTTTGCCACGCCAAATCGGCGTCTACAAAACATAATGTTCCATCAAACGTGTGTTATATACAAACCCCGGACCCTTTATACAAATGTCGCGTCGGTAACTACTACATAAACAATAACGTTTGCGCAGAGCGTGAATGAGCGTGTGTGCGTGCGGCGCTATATAAACTGTTTAGAGGGGATGTGAGGTTGATACGAGAGAGCGGCAGGGAGTGGCCGTACTGCACGTAATGCTATTACTTACTGTGGTATATACATGCCAAAAACATAACCCCACCGTTTTATCGCTTTGCGGTAAAAACGATACTTCTCAACAATGAAACCACAGTGAAAAGCGTGATTAATGACAAAATTAATTTAAGGTATAAAAAATACTTTGTGGCAATCACGATGACAAAGATACATTGAAAATTTTGTAACTCCCATAATATTTTTTGGAATTAAGATTACACTTTCTTTATGACATCTTCTTTATGAATTTTATTCTTATTATCAAGATGTTTCAGACGGGTTTTGGAAGTTTGAAACTGTCCAAAATAGAAGATAAAACATATAAACAAGTCAGTTTAGGCATATTATTTTGTTTTAGTGGCAAAAGGGAGAATCACCAGCGTTTATTTTGTATTAACGATTACTGGACATATTGTTTCAATAATAATATTTTTAAACTTAAAAATTTTAAGTAAATTTAAATTAAATTTATTTCGACAAAATGACATCATATATTCCCACAAGTCATAATGACTTTTGTGGCTGTGTGACTTGTGTGACAATGGTGATGAATTTACATTGACAGTGTAAGACTTTACTCCTTTTTCTCCCGTATTACTACCAATTACTTACTACCACCTGTTAAACGCACTGGCAGCTGGTGGCTTACTGCCGATCGCATCAGGTTTTTGTTTTGCGAAAATCGGACTTCTGTTTAAATTTGTGATAATCATTTTCAGTTTAATCGGCAGAGCGCTTACCGGGTAAGTTTACCTGGTAAACTATTACTATTAGCACTAATTTAAGGTGAACTTAGATTGTCGCAATCAAAAAATCCGATCGTAATCGGTATCAGGCGGTAAGGCCCATGGTTGTAGCGCATCGTACTGTTTGCAGCGCCCTGCACGTCTAGTTTTACAGAACTTGTTTCTGTAATAATAATAAATGAATAAATATTGTCAGACAAATTACACAGCGCCATCTAGCTCCAAAGTAAGCGAAGCTTGTGTTATGGCTACTAGACAACTGATAAACATACGTAACGTACGGCGAGAAATCTCTGAAACTTTAAATGTACCCCGTAAAACTCTAAGGTATACCTTGACGAGTTACCACCAGACTGGGCTCTATACGAAAAGACTAGGAAGTGGTGGAATAAGGTGTACTTCAGCGGGCGATGACCGTTTTATTGCTATTGCAATTTTAAGAAATCGGTTCCTCGCCGCGGTCGAAATGCGACAACGCCTACAAGCGGCCAGGGGGGTCAACGTTAGCGAGCGTACAATCAGACGGAGGATAGAGGAACGGGACCTGCGTGCTCGCAGACCAACTCGAGGTCCAGAACTCCTCCGGCACCATCCCGTAGCCCGACTTCGCTTTGCCAGAGAGCACGCTGATTGGATTCATAAAGAATGGAGAAAAGTTCTGTGGACAGACGAATGCAGAGTGGCCTTAAGGACCCCAGACGGTCGGGAGCGTGTGTGGAGATGGCTTGGAGAGCGATATAAACCAATTACTACCACTGAAACAGTTAGTTTTCATGGAGAGTAAATCATGGTTTGGGGAGGAATCAGTTCTGAAGCACGTACTGAGTTAGTAGCGCTTGAAGATCGTTTAACAGCAACACGATACATTGAAGAAATTCTTCAACATCATGTTTTACCATACTAGGGGTTCATCGGTCGTGAAGAACTTCTTCTAATGCAAGACAATGCTCGACCTCACACAGCGCGTTGCGTAAATGATTATCTTTTGGACGTCGGGATACAAAAACTCCAGTAGCCAGCAAGGAGCTCAGCCATGAACCCAATAGAGCATGTCTTGGACATGCTAAAAAGGAAAATCCGAACAAGTCATAACCCTCCACCGACTCTTCATGAGTTAAAAATCGAACTGCTGGCTGCCTGGGAAGAATTGCCTCAAGTAGAGGTTAAAAACCTAATCCACAGCATGCCTGATCACATACAGGCGGTCATCAGAGGCAGAGGTAGAAATACCCGATATTAATTTTAAGTCTGGTGTCGTTTCTTTTTTTTAATAAAATTTTATGTTCAATGTTGTTTTTTGTGTACATTGTCTTTAGTTCATAAATTGTTAAAACTCGATAAAAATCTCAGTATTCTGTACATTAAACTGATTAGCCATTTGTCAAATTAATAATTACACACATTTAATCAATAACTTCATGCATTTTTATTGTTATTGTGAGTAAAATCTCTAAAAAGCGCTTGGGCCACTTTCCGTGCCGCTGAGTGTAGTTACTACGTAACAGATACTTCACTCAGTAGAAAATTTCCAATACCTACTGCTATAGCCTACTCCGTCGCGTCAGCAACCGCTGCATGCTAAAATGTGCCTAAATACTCAAGCGTACAGTTGTGATTGCTTCGCACCGCACGATCCCACAGCAATCGCAGGGCCTGAATTTGGTCCGCAAACGGCCCGAGACCGCTTGGCCGGGCGGTAGGTAATTATAGCGCGCAAGTACATGGAGTGACGGAGGCCTGCTACTACATGTATGCAATAAAAAATATATATTAAGTATAATATCAGTTATCGTTTACCCACTGTATAATCTTTGTTTAGTTTGGAACTAGATGGCAGTTAGTAATTTGTCCAGGAATATTAATTTACCCAAAAAATGTTTTTGCGGTTTCCACAAATATATTAAGCTTAGCTTTGAGCAAAATTTAGGCTTTATTTAATTGAAATCGGATTTCGGTGAAAAAGTTATTATCATGTTATTTTAAATCCGACGGTTCAAAATGCATATCAAAAGTCACTAAAAGGTTTGAAATTTTACGCGGACTAAGTCGCGGGTACTAGTTAGCACACAATATACTATAAGACACACTAGCATTGTTATTCTATAGAACATAATGGACTACTAAGTTGCATTTTGTCCGCCATAAGTTCCGGACTTAAAATCTAGTTTCAAGAGCTTATAGTCTCATTCTTTGTCCGGGAAGCAATTAAAATTTTAAGCAGTCTTTTATGTGGTCTACACTGAGTTCCATGCAGTTAATAAACATTTTTAAAAACATTTGTTTTAATGAAACATTCAGAAGCTACGTCAGCTAAAGGATTTATTCGAGATACCTCCTTTGTTTATTTTCTGTTTACCTGAGCATTTAAAGTTTATCTCTAGCACAGCATAAGTAATAGTACTACGTACAGTATGGCCACTCCCTGCCGCTCTCTCGTGTCGACCTCACCTCCCCTCTGAGAATAATCTGGAACCGTTTGTATGGCGACGCACGCACACACGCTCATTCACGCTCTGTACAGACGTCATTGTTTATGTAGTAGTAAACGAAGCGACATTTGTATGGAGTGGCCGTGGTGTGTTTCTAGGGTACAGTCACCCATCATAGATGACTTTATTAGACAAAACTTCCTGTGAGTAGATAAATTAATGTGGAGCTAGATGGCGTCATTGCACGTGCCAGTCTAATATCACGCAAGTTAAGCAAGATCAATCATAGCCAGTTCATGGATGGGTTTATTTATCTTGAGTTAAGTCAACAGTCCCGGCTGGTGTCATTATACGATAGTCGTTAAGCCTAGTCAGTTGCCTTTAGGCGGCTTGTAAACACTGGCCTCCGCCAACCCGCAATTGAGCAGCGTGGTGGAGTATGTCCTAAACCCTTTCGATTGAGAGGAGACCCGTATCCCAGCAGTGGGTTGAATGACTGAGGTATAGCACAAGGGTATTGGTATTTTATGTAAAATAAGCATAGATATTGTGCTGACTGATAAATTACCGTACGACCATACCCCGGTCACTCTATACAAATGAGGCCTCGTTTACTACTACATTAACAATGACGTCTGTGCAGAGTGCGAATGAACCTGTTTGCGTGCGGCGCCATTCAAACTGTTCCAGATTTGTCTCAGAGGGGAGGAGAGGTCGACACGAGAGAGCGGCAGGGAGTGGCCATACTGTACGTAGTACTATTACTTATACTGTGGTACGACATAGACACGTAAAATACAACGCTTGCGAGCTGGCACCTCCGCTGCAAACATAGCCTTTTCTCATGTCAAGTGACTTCTCTCACTCGCAGGAACGATAATCTTCATGGGTATTGATATTTGGCTGCGGTATTTTATTTATTTAAACTTTATCCACAAAAAAAATGTACACAGGCGGACTTAATGCTATACAAACTGTATCTACCAGTCAACCTTAGGGTGATGCAGAGATAAGACATGGCAGGTGCAAAAGATAATTAATGGGAAACAAAAGTGAAATATTAATAAACAGGAACAAAAGGTTATGATATTGCATACATTATACATAATTTATTATAGATATTATAAGTAATGAAATACATATGCGCATATTTAAATACATATAATATTAATATATACATTTTGATTTTAGATATATACACAAAAAATATATACTCGTAAATAAATATTTATGTCATACAGATTATTTTATGAGGTACTACTCACTCACTACTACTGCACTTACTCAGTCGGGCTCCACATGGCCTACGTCACTTACCTACACTTTTTTTTTTCTCAAGAGCCTTGTTAGCTAGTTGTCACTGTTGGCAGGATGTCTCACGTACGGGTGAGGTGAACATAAGCTCTTAACATAGTGCTCTTTACACCCCGTTTATTTTCGGTACGCTATTAGGGCATGTGATATTAAAGATATTATATAGATCAAAAATCCTTTAATATAGAAGACAGGGTTTAAATTTTCAATTACCGAAGACCTTTTAGCTATAAGCACAGCTATGAGTCCAAAAATTGTGCTAATAGATATAGAAAGCATGACATGACAGACCAATTATGTCGTTAGTTAACCCCAGTGGCAAGGCCGCCCATCGGCATCTGAAAAATCTTTAATCACATACCAAAGACGCCCATGGGCGTCTAGGTTTTGTATTCAATGTCTAGGCTAAATAGTATGTATAGCGGCATGAGGGTAAAGTTCTTAATAAGTAAGCCGGCTAAATGGGTTAAAAAAATATTGCAAAACTTTAACCCAACATTATAATATGTTTTGGATTACCTCCATCTTTTCCTACTTTTTTTGCATTTAGTTTTGGTCTATTGTTGGACTTATGCCCCTTGAAGTACTCTCCATTCCGCTCTCAGTGCGGCGATTCTAGTCCAGGTCCACCCTAAGTCTATTTTAAGTCACCCGATAGGCAGACCCCCAGCCAAATGGGCTGGGAGTCCTCCAGCCAATTGCCACTTCAGTCTCACCTCCAATTTACCAACGTCGGTAACCTTCATGCGTGGACGAATGATCAATTACGTACATGCGTGATGTAAGCTTACACGATAAACATTTAATAAATAAAAGTTGTGTCTACAATTTGATAATAGGTAAAGTAAATAGCTAAAGGTTGTGTGACTTGTTTGTTTCTTTATAATATCTTTATTGTACACAAAAGAAAGTAAATATACGTCCATTATATTAAACAGAATTAACAAAATATCTACAAAGGCGGGCTTATGTCTACAATAGATCACTACCAGCCGACCTTCCGATGTAGAAAATAATAAATTGGAGTACCGAGGGTGGGAATTAATTTCTAATGTATATTTATGTTAAACAGGTAAAAATCATATTTATATTATACCGACTCGCATGTCCAGGCGCGCAACCCAAGGAGGCCTCTAAAGTCCGCGGGACATTTTATGCACACGATACGGTCGAGCGGCCGCGGACGCGAACGAAAATCGTGATAGTTGGCGTAATACTACAGATATATTGAAATAAAAAACACCTATGGATAGCCTATATTATACAGAATTAGACTAAATTGTCACAATTGCTAGAATTGGAGCTAAAGTGCAAAAAAAAAAATGTTAAAGTCAAGGTTTGCAAGATTTTGCTACTATTTTTTTTTTTGAACAAGTTTTTATCAATAAAGTTTTCATTTCGAAGCAATCAGACTTATATTGAAATAAACTAGACTATTTCAGCTTTAAAATGACATATTAATATCTTTCGTAGGTTTACACAGCGTGGAGAAATAAAATAAATAGTATCAGTACTACTCACCAGTCACGGATTCGTCTCCATACAAAAATCACGACGAAACCCGGCGGCCGCGTTGATATAAAATGTCATTATTTACACATCCCACTATATTTCTGTTAAAAACTGTTTTTTATATGTTCACAATACACTATTATTCACTTATCTTGCTTTTAAAACACTAAAATAGCATATTAATTATTGTAAACAAACAAACACAACACCGCCATTGTTCCGCGCCAGTACGGCGCCCACTTTTCGTGTTCATAATTAAACATGAGTGTTTCGAAACTCATTTATCTAAACACACACACGAAGTACACATCATAACGATTCTTTATAATAACCGTAGAAATAAACACTTTAATCACAATAAATAATTAAAATACCCAAGCCGACCGCCAAAAAAAATGGCGGCGCGCAAAAAACTTGACAATAATAAACAAAACTTTTGATTGTATAAAAATTTTGTACTGACAGTGTCACTTTTCAAATTTTTGACGTCTAATATCTATCTTATTTTTAATAAAAGTTTCAAGGCTCTGGATAATGAGTTGAGAATTAAGTTGGAAAAATAAATTTTTGAAATAGGGTCGGCGCGCTGGGATAGTAGACTCCCAGGACGTTAGAGAGCGCTTTTTTCTTGGGTTCTAAAGTATCCCAGGACGTTTGAGTGGAATGGGAAAGTGTATTTGTTTGTTTATCTCTCTTACACGTCGAAAGAAACCAATGGATTGACATGATTTTTTACGGAATTAGTTTAACGTCTGGAGAATGACAGATGCTGCTACTTTTTATCGGTAATAAGTACATTTAATTTCCATAGGACAAAGAATTTTATTAAAACTATGACGGATGCAGGTACCAGCTATTATACCTACTGATTTCGATAGGCTCAATACATTTAGAGGTTCATCATGATCAGATTCAAACTTCTTTTGAATCTGATTTTAACATACAACCTAACAAAATTGATCATTCCACTCTTCCCAAGGGCTTCTATTTATTGCCATAACTGCGTAGTTCGAATTAGTTATCGCTTAATTTCTTGTTAAGTTTAAGTTGATATAGATAAGATCGGAACACAATAGGGGTCAGGTGTGGTCGCCCGCCAGACAATAGAAGGCTGCGCGTGAAAGCGACTATCTCACAGTGAAGCATTAATAGAGCGGCCAGCTTTGTGGTTGTGAGATGAAACGGTACATTTACTTAATGTGATAATTCTATAGATTAATGTTAGGCACATTTTAGCTATTCAATACAAGCACTACCTAATACAGCTACATAAAATAAAATCTATACATATAAAATATAACTGAAGACCAATTTATCGAGATTGATTTTTTTTTAATTAATAAAATTTACAGTATTACCACAGTATAAGTAACAGTACTAATATATATATACTATAGTAATAGTACTCTCGTATCAACCTCACCCCCCCCTCTGACAGTAATCTGAAACAATTTGTATGCACGTCGTCGCACGCACATACGCTCATACACGCGTTGCACAGACGTCACCGTCTATGTAGTAGTCAACGACATGACATTTGTATGGAGTGGTCGGAGTGTGGTATTGCAAGTCAATTCACAGACTTTTCGTACTTAATGTTTACTACTTGTAAATTTACTTAATTAATTTTTATCATTTCTTATAAGACCCTATCGAAGAAGCTGAAGCCAAGACAACAAATTACCATGGAATATTTTTATTCAAAATATAGGTCTTACACTTTAGTTATTGAAAACACCTTCAGCTTATTAGATAGAACTCCAAGATTTCTACCGACTAAGCTAAACACATATTCTATAAATCTAAGTTGATGATTTTCGCTATCAAAAAATCCGATGGAAATCGTCTTCAGCTTAGCAGGCGAAGCTGAAGCCAATTACTGAATATTATATCGAATGTTTTGATTCGAAAAATAGGTCTAACGTTTTAGCTATTGATAAACATCTTCAGCTGTGTCGGTAAAGTTTCAGAGTTTAGCTAAACTAAACACAAGTATCATAAATGTAAGTTGAAGTTTGATTATCGCAATTAAAAAAACCTATGGAAATCGGCTTCAGTTTAGATTTCGCTTTTTTGTTTTGCTTTTTAGTCATAGTCGATATAACAGTGTGATACTGTAATAAAACTTTAAAGCGTATACGTGAATACCAAGTGTCATTTTTGGAATCCACACTGGATCTGGACTGGATCGAAACTGAATTTTGAAAAAAAATTAATTACGATAATATATAATTTTATGATCATAATATATGACATAGGATATATAATATTATGGGATCTTCATTACAGCAATAGAAGCTAAAAATAATTAGTTTAGAGCATACTCCACACCACGCTGCTTAACCGCGGATCGGCCAGTTCTTTCAAGCCGCCCAAAGGCCGCTTGAAATGGCCGCCCAAAGACTTGGCTGAACGACTGTATCTAAAGACAACAGCCGGCACCGACGACTTAACGTGCCGTCCGAAATACGGAGGAGGTAATAAACACATTCTTGGATAGGCTGCGTTCGACGTAGCTGAATTTGCGTGGTCGGTTAGACTGATACGCGTAACGGCGCTATCGAGCTCCTCAGTATAAACGGTGCTAGTATAAGCGGATTTATTTTTGAAAGTCATATGGACGAAGTCGCGAACAGACGCTAGTAGTCTATATTTTATGTACTGTTACTAATTGATTCTGATTAAATTCGTTGTGAGTTCCAAGACAGCCTTAATTTTATGTCTGAGAGAGCAGTGGACTTGTTCATTGCCTTTTTGGTCAATTTGGTCGCCGCTGTTAATCCCGGCTACACAAAAGACACAGTGGCGGGAATGTGTGGAGGGCAACTATCCCCTAATTCGTCTGTACTGCCTCAATTACGTATGCGGTCAATGTGAAATAGGTAAGTGGATACAAATTCGTAACAGGTAAGTGTTGAGGCAGAATTGACAGATGAATTTGGAGATGGAGAGTCTCAGTACGTAGTAAATTTTTGAATAAGTGGCGATCTCAGTGGTCGAATGGCTAGCAATTGCTACTTTGACTCCGATATCGCGGGTTTGATCCACGCACAAGACAAACATTGTGTGCGTAAACATGTATGTTTGTCGTGGTCTAGGTGCTTTCTATGTATTATAAGTATGTATTTACAAACATATCATTTGTGTAATACCCATAGAACAAGCTTTGCGCTTAATTTAGGACTAGATGGCGCTGTATAAATTGTCCAGGATTTTTTTGTATGGGACGGGGGCCCACCACACATTCCTACCACTGTATCTCCTGTGTAGCCAGGATTAACAGCGGCGACCGCCAAAAAGGCAATGAACAATGAAGTCCATTGCAGTCCCAGGGGTAAAAACTACGGCTATCTTGGAACTCACAACGAATTTAATCAGAAGAAATTAGTAGGAGTAGGAAGCTTTTGGAATTTGACTTCCCCTCTTAGCAATGTGAGAGACAGCAATATGGCAAATAAGGCATTAAAAGCCTAAAGAGATGGCTAGTCAAGTGAAGCTCAACTGCCGTGCACCACGGATTTTAAGTTTCTAACACTATTGGGGACCTAAAACATTGAGTTGTTACCTAACACATCGATTCCAATAATATGAATTGCAAAATCGTCTGAACGCTTGGTAATTCTCCCTTGTTGCTACCAAATCTGAATAGTATACTACCCCGGATGCAACTTGCAATGAATTCAACATGTCATCACGCTCCCGCCGCAGTTTAGCCTTAAAATTGCCATGTCCAGTTAAAAATTGAGCAACGGGGTGGTCGACTTCTTACCACTTTTTCTTTAATCTATCTCTTACCGATTGAAAGAACAGATACAAGTGTCGTCCTTTGGTAGAAGTTTCCCACCTTTCCTGCCATTCAGACAGTAATGTTTCAAATACTTCATTAATAGGTTTGAACAGTCTAACTATTTTTTCACGATCACGCGTTTTCAAGAAATCAGGGACCATATTTTTAGATGTATAGTACATTGAAGCGCGGCGTTGTACTTCTAAGTCTACTGGTAACACACCTGCTAGCACGGGTAGTGCCTCGGTGCTTACAGTTCTATACGACTTACATAAAAATATCAGAGCAAGGCGCTGGCTTTGAATATTAATCAGAAATTGTCCAGGAATATTAATTTGATATTTATATTCATTTATTTAGTACAATGATTAAATTTTCTAGTTATATAAGTGGGAAAAATATAAATCTGGCCAACCCGTACGACCGTACTTATTCTGTGCTAACACATTAAATAAGGCAGACTGACACTGACCACCAGGACCGCTCTAAATCCGTCTAATTTAACGACACTGCTTTAAATTTACATAAAACCAGACCTTTCTCAATATAACTTAATTCCACAAACCATGCGCAAGTCGAGCTTGAGTACTGAATGTGCCAATAATTCACTCTTCTTATGTTTTCTCAATATCCATTACGAGAAAAATATGCTTGATCTCTATAGTTTTTACCCTACTGGCGAAGAAAGGAGGATTATGTTTTGACGCGAATATGTCTTTAAAATTGACTTTATAGGGAGGCAATTCAAAAAAACGAATGATAACAAAATCGAGGGATTTGGTATTGCAGTTATAAATCTATCATCTCCATCCAAATTCAATCACACCACTACATAGATGAAGGATCAAAGAATTTTATACGCTAAGTAAGGACTATGGAACATCGCGTGCGGGGGAGGGAAAAGCGCTGCCATTTTGAGATAATATTAGTGCATATAACGTATTTACGTACAGTCGATCGTTTCGTCAGCCTGGTCACTACCACAGCCCCCCTAGGCAAGTGTAATTCGTAGCGTAATGAACGTTAGATAGATCACGTGACATTTGTCAATTCTCATTTGACAAATGAGAATTGACAAATGTCACGTGATCTATCTAACGTTCGATATGCTACGAATTACACTTGGCTAGGGGGGCAGGTCAGGGGTAGGCGTTCTCTGGGCGTCGGGAAGTGAGCGTGCCTTACAGCTCCGGGACCTCATATGGATATCAGTCCAGTTATAACCGAGCGTCGGTCGCCACGAGCTATACGACTTAAGAGTGCCCAAGTAGCCTGCTTGCAGATGAAAGGAGAATAGGACCTGCTATGAATCTGCTTGAGCGCTTAGTTGGTTTACTAAGCGTAATGGCGGTGCGGGTATATGTCCTCTCGCCTGCCCCCTTACCACCAACTCTTATTGCGATTCAATAATTGAATAGAATGCTTATTCATACCAATGAAAAAGCGACTCTATTCGATTTGAAATAGAGACGCTTATTTTTTGGTACGAATAAGCATTCTATTGCTGGTTGGTTTACTGGGTGAGAGACTCGCAATCCTGTGATGTAACTGAAAGGTACCTGCACAAGTACACCAGCACAAGGTCCGTCCATTCGTTGTAAGAATTAAAATAAACATAACAAGCAATAAAGTTAATAGGATAATCTCTAAGTAGGTAGACAATATCTAAATTCTATAAAGCAAGCCGGAGCTATCCCATTTGTTAAGGTTACCTTAATGTTAAGGGGACCGTAATTACTTATCATTTATGTACCTCCTACCCCTCAGGTGGTTAATCGCATAATTTTAAGCTAAATTAAGTTGTATTTCAGTAAAATACATTAATGTTCGTACGCATTATTCATTGCGACATAATTGTCTATTACATCTGGCCTTTATGTATAATAAAATAATAATTATGAGACTAGATAACGGTCTATAATTTGTCGATTTAACTGACTTAAAAATAGGAATATGTATGATTTTCTAAAAAAAAAAAACTAAACATTGCGTTTAGATGGCGCTTTTGTTATTCGACTGCATATTTTTCTAGAAAGGTTTTGATGCATAATACATTGTCCTAGTCTAGAGTATTCTCTGTATTTCACCTAGATTATAAAAAACCAGTACACTAAGTTATAGATAGGAGTAGGGGTTCTACTTGTCGATGTACCTCCTAGTGTGCCACGCGAGTCTGGGATCCTGAGGGAGACATGCCCAAAGGATGTCAAACAGTGAGGCCTGGTGAACCCTGGGCAACGGCAGCCGGCAACGTCCTTTTAAGGATCTTTCTGGCTGACGGCTAAAGCATTGGCTTATCCTGTTTCACAATCTCCTACCCAGTGTTTCCTTTCTAGATCCCAAAGACCAAATTAATTAACCCATCCTCGTACCCTTCCAGTGTTCCTTTCTATCCGCTACATCATCCCAGTGGTCGAGGTGATGTGGGCCTGTCGTCATATCAGACATGGCTACAGGTGGGGGGATCGACCACCCGCGTGTTTGTGCCGTGCGCGGGGACCCGTACGGGTGGATGATGGAGTCCTGGAGGTTGAGTTGGCGGTGACCACCGTCGGCAACACACCTCTTTGGCCTGGAGTTCACCTCACACGGGCGGTCTCTGCCTAGCCAGCAGGGATCAATCGGCTGCGGTGTACGGGTAGACCTACATCAGGCGACGTGCGCTGAGGGGAGGCGGTCTGCAGACGAAGGTTCCAAATGCGTGTGTTTTTGGAGCACACGTAGGCGGAGCTGGCTGTCTCGTAGGTTGCGCCCTGAGGCGTGCTATACTGTCCTAATAGCCCTAATGCTGAGCAAGCATTCCCAGTTGAGGGCTCCGTGGCGGGTGGGGAGTTAGGACAGCGAAATCTACAATTAAGTCTATATGGACAAGCAATTAAATTCCAAAACTAGAGGAAGTAGCGCAAACCAACCTGGCACAAGTCAGGGGAAGTTTGAAGGTGCACTGGGAGCTGCGTACGGCGGCCACCGGCGGCACGAAGTCAGAGCGGATAAGGTTAAGAGCGGGGCTCCTAGAGCATCTGCCACCTTACCGCCACTGATCAAGCCTGGGGATAACTCGGGACAGCCGGGTCAGCATCGCACCCACGTAACGGACGGGAATGCCAGCCCACGTTCGTGTTCGTCAAGAGCTGGCTCTATCCGCCATGGCGAGCACGGGGGGGATGGATCTCGAGCTGGTACGTCGGGAGGCACTAATCCGGGGGAAGGCAAGCGGAAGCGACTACCGGCATCGGTGAAGAGGCGGATGCAAAAGCTGAAAAAGCAGAAGGCCTTGGAAATCCAACCTGCAACCAAGAGGGACAGGGAGGTCAGCGATGAAGCCGCTGAGGCAGCCGCTGGAGCAAAAAAGGCTAGGACGGAGGTAAGCTCATATAGAGAGGCACTGGCCGGCATTAAGATGGCGATTGTTCCCGTTGACTTCCCACGGGTAAGTCTCGACGCAACCTCAATGGCCGCCATTCAGCTTCGAGTGTTCAACACCTTAGAAGACACCCCGGATCCTGTACCTTTGGTACACCTGAAGGGAGTTATTGCTGGCTCTGCGCATGTCACTTGCGAAGGGGAACGTGCGGCACAGTGGCTGCGGACCACCTTCAATGGCGAGTGTGTGGATGGCCATAAGGTAAGAGTAGTCGACGCCAAGGATCTTCCAAAACCCATTAAGATGGCGTGGAAGACAAAGAACTTCGTCGTCTATGAAACCAGCCGGCTGCTGAGGATGATGCAACGCATTCACCCACAGCTCCACACGCAAGAGTGGAAGGTGGTTGATGTTGTGGCGGACGAGAGCAGCACGAGACGCATAGTACTCATGGACCGAGCGTCAGCCGACCACATCAAGTCCAAGGGATATCGGCTCCAAGGGGGTGTGGGATTCGACGTCTTCAAGCTTCTTGAGGACGCCGCAACCACAGATGACCGACGAGATGGTACCATTCCTGGGGCGGGTGTGGTCGACCTGGGAGGCGAAGGTGAGAGCGCGTCTGGTGGTGCCCCATCGACGCGCGTAGATGTTATGGTGGACTTGCGAGGGGCTGAGTTGGTGGCCCCTCAACCAGGTTCAAGACCAGTAACACCATTAAGCAGGCTAAGCGGAATATCTCCGTTGGCTGCGGCAGAGCAGCACTCGTCGACGCCGAGTCTGCAGGTGCTGCGAGTGCAGCAAGAGCATCTGTTGCCGCCGGTGCTGCCCTACATTGAGCCGGGGTCTATGGGTCTCGAAAGGATGGACTTGGCATCACCGGCGACTTCAGAGATACTGGGGGACATAGGCGCCCTCTATGCGGTTCCAGCGCCGCTGGACCTTAGTGCCACGGCGACATTGGAGCCCTCGTCGGAGGAGGGCTCATAAATTGATGGACGGGAGTACACCTAGACGTCAAGATGGCAGGAATCAGGTGCGTTCAAATTAATTTGCATCACTGCAAGGCGGCCGTAGCTATACTTTCAAGAGAGCTGCGGTTAAATAAATATGACATTGCCCTAATCCAGGAACCTTATATTTACAAGGGTCAGATAAAGGGCTTCGGTAGCTTAAATGATTGTATTATGTATAAAAGCGCTACTAATGATATGAGGACCTGCATCTATGTCAGGAGGGGCATAGATGCGGTGCCCTTATATGATCTATGTTACAGGGACTTAACTACCGTAAAAATAAAACTTAAGGATGGTAAAACCATTATAATGGCCTCGGCATATCTGCCTTATGAGGAGAGGGAGCCCATCTCAACGCAGTTTGATACCTTGGTAAGGTATGGAGCGCGGGAGAAAAAGGAACTCATCATTGGTTGCGACGCGAATGCACACCACATTGTTTGGGGCAGTTCCAACAGCAACACCAGGGGAGAGAAGCTCAACGAGTATCTGGTAAGCTCATCCATGCAGTTATTAAATAAAGGTAATAGACCAACCTTCTTTAATGCTAGAAGGCAAGAAGTTATAGATATTACGTTGGCATGTAATAAGGCAAGTAAAAGCATATATGATTGGCATGTGTCTGATGAGGTCACACTATCGGACCACAACTATATATGTTTCAGGTATGACTGTGGATCATCACCGCTATGTATACGAAGGAGGAACCCCAGACATACTAACTGGATTGCATATAAAGACGACCTGAAGTTAGAGCTGGGGACGCCTACTTGTAGATTAAACAGTGTTCTTGATATAGAACTGGAAGCAGATCGTATTGTCACTGCTATAAGGACGGCCTGGACAGACAACTGTCCGGAAGTAGAAATAACAACTAAAAAGGAGCCGTGGTGGACCAACGAGGTAGCTAGGCTGAGAAAGGAAACAAGAAGAGCTTTCAATGTAGCTAAAGCCAAGAAAGACTTTGGTGACTATCATAAGGCCCTTACGGAATACAGCAAAGCTGTCAGGAGGGCGAAACGAAAAGCTTGGAGAGGGCACTGTGAAGACATAAATACTGTCCCGGAGGGCATGAGAATGGCGAAAGCAATGTCTTCTGTAAAAGCAAATCCTCTAACAGCAGTGAGGACTGTGAATGGAAGACTCACGGAAACTGGGAAAGAAACGTTAGTAGAAATGTTCAAAACCCATTTCCCTGGTTTTAAAGAACTGGATAAAGATGACACTGAGTACATCAATAATGCACTTACTAACAATGTAAGAACGTATAGGTATGATTGGGACATAGCTAAAAAGGTGGTGGATGATAACAAAATCAGATGGGCAATCAGGAGCTTGCAGCCGTATAAGTCTCCGGGCCCAGATGGTATCTACCCTATCTTGCTGCAACAAGGAGCCCCCATACTCATACCACACCTATGTAGGCTGTATAGAGCCAGCTTAGCGTTTGGTTATACGCCAAGTGCATTAGGCAGGGTAAACGTGAAATTTATCCCAAAGCCGGGTAAGGCCACATACGAGGATACTAAAGCGTATCGACCTATAAGTCTACAATCGTTCGTTCTTAAAGTTTTAGAGAAAATGGTAGACAGATATGTAAGGGATGGACCTCTGAACAGAAACCCTTTACACAAGCTGCAATGTGCATACCAGTCAGGTAAGTCGACAGAGACTGCCCTACATCACGTTGTAAGCAGAGCAGAGAAGGCAATTGAAAACAAGGAGATATGCGTCGGAGCATTCCTTGATATAGAAGGAGCCTTCGATAAAACAACATTCGACTCCATTAACAAGGCTGCAGCAGCACATGGTTTACCAAATACAATATGTAGATGGATACAAAGCATGCTCAAAGGCAGGATCATTAATGCTGAGCTTATGGACGATAAAATATACGCCAGCACCACAAAGGGCTGCCCTCAAGGTGGCGTACTGTCACCGTCACTGTGGAGTATAGTAGTGAATTCACTTCTTAATGACCTGAACAGAGGACCCACAGTGGCTATCGGATATGCTGATGATATAGTCATTCTAATCAATGGAAAATTTCCAAGCATAGTGACGGATCTTATGAACACGGCCCTAAAGATTGTTGAGAAATGGTGTGTGTCAAACAACCTGTCTATCAACCCAGGGAAAACCACAGTAGTTCCGTTCACAAGGCTAAGGAACCTAACTGGTCTAAAAACAGTATCATTGTATGGCAAGGAGCTGCAATGGTCTGATGAGGTTAAATATCTTGGAGTGACACTGGACAAGGGACTCAACTGGAATGTTCATGTGAACAATGTCCTTCAAAAGGCAACAAGAACCTTCAATATGTGCAGAAGCGCCTATGGGAAGACATGGGGCTTAAAACCAAAAATTCTGCGATGGCTATATATAGCAATGGTAAGACCTATAGTAACTTATGGCTGTTTAGTATGGTGGCCGAAGGTACGACAAGTGACAAGTAAGATGTCACTGACGAAACTGCAACGAATAGTCTGCTGTGCAGTCACGGGATCATTTCCCACTACACCTACAGCAGCAATGGAAATGGTCCTTGAACTGTTACCACTACATATATTCATTGAGGCGGAGGCTAGTAAAGCCTTATACAGGATTGAAAAAGCTGGCCTATGGGATCGACATTCCCCTCAGACCAGGCATACGCAAATGGAGTATACATTAGAACTCAAAAGAAAAACGGAAATGTGCAGTGACAAGATGTTGCCGAAGTACATATTCAAAAGGAACTATAGAATACATCTTCCAACCAGAGATGAATGGAAGAAGAATGACTTCAAGCCCAAAGAGGAAAATAGCCTCATATGGTACACTGATGGCTCTAAAACATTGGAAGGTACAGGAGCCGGCATTTTCTCTAAGGACATACAACACAGTCAGAGTATGGGACAATATGCTACTGTATTTCAAGCTGAATTGTATGCCATAACCGCTTGTGCAAAAATGAATATAGACAAAAAGGTCGCTAATCGACACATCTACATTCTCAGTGACAGTCAGGCAGCTCTCATGGCCCTGAACTCTGACAGGGTGGAATCTAGACTTGCTCTTGCGGGTATTGATGCCCTTAATAAACTGGGCAGAAATAATGCCCTGGAATTGGTCTGGGTTCCGGGACATACAGGCGTTGAAGGCAATGAGAAGGCTGATGAACTGGCAAGGGAGGGATCAAGCAGGAATTTTATTGGACCTGAACCCTTTGTAGGTCTCTCATATGGAACAGTCATTACGGCCATAAATGACACGGCCAAGTCTAGGCATCTGGCTGAATGGAGGGAGATGAGTGGATTACTTCACTCTAAGGAAACCATCGGCGAAGGCACAGTTAATTGGTACAAACATGTACAGAGATACGACAGGAAACGGATACGTCTCATCCTTGGGGCACTGACTGGACATTACGCCTGCCGTGGGCACCTACACAAGATGAGACTTATTAATAGCCCAGAATGCAGAACATGCAAGGCACCTTACGAGACCATGAAGCACTTGATGTGTCAATGTGATGCCCTAGCTGGCAAACGAATGGTAATCTTTGGAAAGGCGTACCCAGACCTGGAGGACTTCAGGCTCTTCCCAATTAAAGGCGTACTGAAGTACATGGAACATGTCTTCAGACAGTCAGGGGAGAGTTACTAAAGAATAGGGAGTGCACAAAAGATCCAAGAGGGTCGACGTGCCACCGGTGCTGCGGCGCTGGACCCATTTCAAGATAAGATAAGATAAGATATAGATAGGAGTAAGTCGGTTAAATTGTCAACGAAGTCGGTTTTATTCAAAATGTTTTATGACACAAAAGTACCTTATTTTTGCCAGAGCGTCGTTAGTTCAGCAGAAGGCTGCACCACGTGCAGGCAAGGTTGGCTTTGCCTTAAAGATATGGTAAGGCATATACATATAAATGTTTCAATTAAATTATAATGGCATATAAAAATTTCCCCCTCTTAATCTGCATTTAAAAAACCTCAAAAAATGAAACCTCCCGTACTGTTTTGTTGAGTTTTCAAACAGAATATTATTTCCTATTTATACGTAAAAGGATAAAAAAATCTTCAATAAATTTTGCATGCAACTTATAACGATGTTCAAAATAATACATAGTGGTTCACAATATTGCATCAAGTTTGAAATGCAATATTGGACAACGGCAACATATTTAGCTAACAGTTATCAAATATAACATGTTGTTATTATTACAGACATGTTTCAGATTTCGACATGAATGTATTTCTGAATATTGATATAACAAAACATGTTTATTTACTACTTACTACACTTAATTAATACTATCTGGGAGAATGTACCTTGGGTAGATGGCCACGTAAGGAGAAGCACTGGCAAGATAGAGAGATCCGACTCCCAGTAATGGTGTATGGAGCTGAGACATGGACGCTCACGCAATATGTCATGCTTAAACTGTAAGTTATCCTGAGAGAGCGAGAGAGAGAGAAAGAGATAGAGAGAGAGAGTGGGAGCAGTCTATGTTAGATATTTATCTCCATCACAAAATCAGGAATACAGATATCTGGAGAAGAATAAATCTGTAGAGCCTTTGTATTATACAAAGGCTCTTCAGATTCCATTAACAAGGCTGCAGCAGCACTTGGTATACCAAATACAATATGTAGATGGATACAAAGCATGCTCAAAGGCAGGATCATTAATGCTGAGCTTATGGACGATGAAATATACGCCAGCACCACAAAGGGCTGCCCTCAAGGTGGCGTGCTGTCACCGTCACTGTGGAGTATAGTAGTGAATTCACTTCTTAATGACCTGAACAGGGGACCCACAGTGGCTATCGGATACGCGGATGATATAGTCATTCTAATCAATGGAAAATTTCCAAGCATAGTGACGGATCTTATGAACACGGCCCTAAAGATTGTTGAGAAATGGTGTGTGTCAAACAACCTGTAAATCAACCCAGGGAAAACCACAGTAGTTCCGTTCACAAGGCCAAGGAACCTAACCGGTCTAAAAACAGTATCATTGTATAGCAAGGAGCTGCAATGGTCTGATGAGGTTAAATATCTTGGAGTTACACTGGACAAGGGACTCAACTGGAATGTTCATGTGAACAATGTCCTTCAAAAGTCAACAAGAACCTTCATATGTGCAGAAGCGCCTATGGGAGGACATGGGGCTTAAAACCAAAAATTCTGCGATGGCTATACATAGCAATGGTAAGACCTATAGTAACTTATGGCTGTTTAGTATGGTGGCCGAAGGTACGACAAGTGACAAGTAAGATGTCACTGACGAAACTGCAACGAATAGTCTGCTGTGCAGTCACGGGATCATTTCCCACTACACCTACAGCAGCAATGGAAATCGTCCTTGAACTGTTACCATTACATATATTCATTGAGGCGGAGGCTAGTAAAGCCTTATACAGGATTGAAAAAGCTGGCCTATGTGATCGACATTCCCCTCAGACCAGGCATACGCAAATGGAGTATACATTAGAACTCAAAAGGAAAACGGAAATGTGCAGTGACAAGATGTTGCCGAAGTACATATTCAAAAGGAACTATGGAATACATCTTCCAACCAGAGTTGAATGGAAGAAGAATGACTTCAAGCCCAAAGAGGAAAATAGCCTCATATGGTACACTGATGGCTCTAAAACATTGGAAGGTACAGGAGCCGGCATTTTCTCTAAGGACATACAACACAGTCAGAGTATGGGACAATATGCTACTGTATTTCAAGCTGAATTGTATGCCATAACTGCTTGTGCAAAAATGAATATAGACAAAAAGGTCGCTAATCGACACATCTACATTCTCAGCGACAGTCAGGCAGCTCTCATGGCCCTGAACTCTGACAGGGTGGAATCTAGACTTGCTCTTGCGGGTATTGATGCCCTTAATAAACTGGGCAGATATAATACCCTGGAATTGGTCTGGGTTCCGGGACATACAGGCGTTGAGGGCAATGAGAAGGCTGGTGAACTGGCAAGGGAGGGATCAAGCAGGAATTTCATGGGACCTGAACCCTTTGTAGATCTTTTGGGGGTTGATGCTACTCACGTCCGCAGGCTATACCCTAGTTTCCCTGCACGTGACCCCCGGGTGGTGCTAATCGAGTAGCTTTTTTCCTGATGTGGTAGAGCCAAGCTGTAGTCGTTTGGTGTCCAGAATATGATCGCGGTCAGGATTTGGACATTAAATGATTGCAGCTCGTAATTGGGCCGGCTCGTCCGGGGCAGTACCACTCTCTCACAGAAAACCGGCGTGAAGTAATAGCTCGCTATTGCGTTTCGTACGGTGAGTGTTGAGACCCGGAGCCCAATCCAAAACCCACAACTCTAAATATGGCAGCGGTAGTACAAAGAATAATACCCCAGGAGGGTACCGTCATCGTTGGTGACGGAGAATCCCTCCCTGAGCACCATTACTCAGGCCGCCCGACGTATTCTGGGGCGGGCACTACGCCGCTCTGTATTTCTGCCGGGAGCAAACACAAGAAGAGTGTGGTGGCACCTCCCCCTGAGCTCTGTGTTGAGTTCTGTAACATTAGGGGGCTTAATTCCAACTTAAATGCTGTCCATCATCATCTGGAGACGGCTGGGCCGGCCATGCTCTTTTTGACGGAAACTCAGATATTCCCCCCTGCTGACATCTCGTATCTGCGCTACCCGGGATACAAACTGGAACACCACTTTGTGCCTCGAGCCGGTGTTTGCGCGTACATTCGGGAGGATATCTGTTGTCGACGTCTTGGCAGACTTGAAGCGAGGGACCTGTCAATAATGTGGCTGCGCACAGATTTCGAGGACCGCACTCGTATCTATGCGTGCCTCTACAGGTCCCATAGCGGTAATGTCGAAACGGAGCATCTTGTGGAGCATATTCAAACGACGACTGACAGTATACTCCAGCAGATGCCATCTGCAGAAATTGTAATACTGGGTGATTTTAATACCCACCACATCGAATGGTTAGGGTCAAGATCAACTGACCATGCTGGAAGAACTTTCCATGACTTTGCCTTGGCATATGATCTGGCACAGCTAGTTTCCTCGCCCACGCGGGTGCCGGATGTGTCGGACCATATAGCGTCCCTTTTGGATCTTTTGCTGACCTCCCACCCTGAAAATTATCGTGTATCTGTTGACGCCCCTCTTGGGTCTTCGGATCATTGCCTCGTGAGGAGTATTGTGCCGCTCACCCGCCAAAAGCGGCCGCGGTCAGCCGGTACACGTCGTGTGTGGCATTTTGGGTCAGCGGATTGGGATGGGCTGCGTGGTTTCCTGGCCTCCTACCCTTGGGGGCGGGTTTGCTTTTCGCTGGACGATCCCAGCGCCTGTGCTAATGCTGTCGCTGATGTGGTTCTGCAGGGCATGGAACTCTTTATTCCTAACTCTGCGGTGCCCATTGGTGGCAAATCTCGACCATGGTTCGGTGGGTCTTGCAAAGCCGCGTTGCGTCATAAGCAGGATTCTTATCGAGCCTGGTCCGAGGCTCGAGCCGCTGGAGATGCAAATACCGGTGTCCTCGAAAAAAATTACAATGCTGCCTCAAGGTCCTCTCATATGGAACAGTCATTACGGCCATAAATGACACGGCCAAGTATAGGCATCTGGCTGAATGGAGGGAGATGAGTGGATTACTTCACTCTAAGGAAACCATCGGCGAAGGCACAGTTAATTGGTACAAACATGTACAGAGATACGACAGAAAACGGATAAGTCTCATCCTTGGGGCACTGACTGGGCATTACGCCTGCCGTGGGCACCTATACTAGATGAGACTTATTAATAGCCCAGAATGCAGAACATGCAAGGCACCTTACGAGACCATGAAGCACTTGATGTGTCAATGTGATGCCCTAGCTGGCAAACGAATGGTAATCTTTGGAAAGGCGTACCCAGACCTGGAGGACTTCAGGCTCTTCCCAATTAAAGGCGTACTGAAGTACATGGAACATGTCTTCAGACAGTCAGGGGAGAGTTACTAAAGAATGCACAAAAGATCCAAGAGGGTCGACGTGCCACCGGTGCTGCGGCGCTGGACCCATTTCAAGATAAGATAAGATAGATATTTATCTCCATTACAAAATCAGGAATACAGATATCTGGAGAAGAACAAATCTGAAGAGCCTTTGTATTATACAAAGGCTCTTCACATTTACCGGTTGTATAGTGCGGTGTTTTCAGAAGAGTTCTTTGACATGATACCTTCGGCCTCCATCTACAATCGCACCGCTCGCTATCGATAGGGAATTCATTCTCATAACATCCATCCATTGCATCCTTTACTATACCCGTCTTCGGACATAAGCCTCTTCCATACTTTTCCATCTTCATGCCTTCAGCCTCATCTACAATCATGACCTGCATGACTCTTTATATCGTCTGCAGCTGCTGCGTGCTGCGTCCTCTACCGCGTTCCTCCTCATGAGAGCTGAAATTGTCAAGTACTGTGCGATACCAGAGCAGTTTTCTCCTACATACTATCAAGCTGTGAAATGAACTGCTTCCGATTCTGATATAGGTAATTAGTTGTGTAACGTTGATGTCATTAAATTATAGCTCGATAAGAGTAAAGAAGTAAGAACAATAAGATAGAGTCTTCGAAAAATAAGAAATTACAAACGACACCTTCTTAAAACAAAACCAGCCTCTAAAAGTTATTGTAATTTTCACTACATCGGTGAAAAAATTATATTCACCAGCTTTACTTACCAGATTGAGAACAATACGTAGCTACATTAACTATAGATCGATGTAGGTATTTGGATAGTCGAAGTCGAAGTGCACTGAACCCTTCCACAAATTATAATAGATAGAGAAACAAACCGCCGCGTCGTTGACCCGATTCCACCCAGCTGGGGATCGATTCGAACCGGACTGATGAATACAAGCTTACCGAGAAGAATCGAAATAAAAATCGAGATATATCGTTTTCGGTTTCCGTGTTTATTGCGTTTGGCAGAACGTGGCCAGTTGTAAACAGTTCGCTAGTTTCAATACGAGTCCTACCGCGAAAATATGCAGACATAAAATCGGCTCAATTTGCCATTTGTTTGTTGTACAAACCATTTGACCGTGCGTACCCAAATATGTTTAGAATCTATAACCTTGGTCTTTCGTTTGTTGGATCGTAGTTTTTCTGCAGGTCAGTGAGATGTTATCGATATAAGTGTACCTACATTTCTATGGAACAAAGACAAATTTGTTTTTTTTACTACGTCTCTACGTAAAATTTCATAAACAGGACTGGGGACACATTCCCACCACTGTGTCTCCTGTATAGCCGGGATTCACAGCGGTGACCAAATTCAACAAAAAGGTAATGACCAATGACGTCCACTGCAACTATGGGAATGAAACTACGACTGTCACGGAACTCACAACGAATTTAATCAGAAGATTTGACTTCCCCTCTGTCCAATGTGAAAATGGTATAGTTATATAAATAAATATGCAAGAGCGGAGTACTGTAACACGAGCAAAACTTGCTCAAAGGAGGAATCCCACCACGAAACTATGCATTAGAATTGTAAGAAATTGAAATATAATTATTATTAAAAAAATCAGAAGATATTAGTAGAAAGGAAACTTTTGGAATTTCTTCCCCTCATGCCAATGTGAAAATTGTATAATTGATTTCATTCATTACTTATTGTCAATTCTTGTACTTACTTGTTTGCTTTTTAGTTATATTTTCATTAATCACACTTTCATTATCTATGTAATCTTTTAGGCTTCATACGAGAATACCAAAAGACATTTGTGAGATCGAGATGTAATCGGAACTGAATTTTGACTAAATTATAAGTTACGAGAATAGATCTCAGATCTTTCGTTGTAGGCCCCGTGATTCCGAAGTAGATTTATGACATATGCTGTACGCTACAAATGTTTCCTAGTGTTTGAGTAGTTGCACTTCTAATGAAGTACTGGAAATAGTTTATTGAAATTGAACATTAAATAGCACTGGTATTGCATATTATATCTTATATAATTGGTATGTAGTATATTAACCTACATACCAATTATTTATTATAAAAAAAATTCGTTACGAATTACTGGTAATAAATAGTTATTACCAGTAATTCGTAACGAAATTTTTTTATATGACAGGAGAGCAAACGAGCATGTGCGTAATCTGATGGAAAAATCAATCACCACTACTCATGGAGAATGGAGATCAGCAACACCAAGAGATCGCCGTTCCGTTGCCAGCCTATACTCCTACCTTTCTTTTTTTCTGGTGACATCACTCAGTCGCAGGAACATCACAACCCTCAAAGGCATTGTTATTTGACTGCGTTATTTTGTGAGGTGGAGGTACTGCCCCAGTCGGGCAGCTTAAAAAGTTCACTATGCTCTCTCGTTTTTGCAATATTTATCATAAATTTTGTGTTTTTGTATAATAAAGTTTAACAAACAAACAAACAAATTTAACTTACACGCAATCTATTTATTTTTATTACTTTGTCACGCATCTGTAATTTATTGCTCTGAGTATGCTTGAATATGAATAAGTCAAATTATCCTCTTAAGTTTTTGAATCAAATCATCGCCTCTTTATCGCACGAAAACACGTAGAGAATCAAGAATAAAAAACCGTTAAAAAAAAATAAAGCAAGCTTTTGTGAATAAAAAAAAAATTGCTATGTAGTTCACTCACTTAACGTATTTTGCTCATCAAATCCTTGCAATTGATACCCATTGATAGGAGATAATGTGGAAATTATAAATGGCAATTTTGTGGTTGCTGCCATATTGCATTTAAAATCGCGGCGTTTACTCAATCGTGCATTATCACGCGAACCAAACGAGTGTTACATATTTCAGCTGAAAGCTCCGAACGCAAGCTTTGATTGTGATATTTAATTTTTAGTTGAAACTAAATAAAATAATAAAAGTTCGTAATAAAAATCGCATGTAAATTATTACTTCAGTTGTTCTCGAGACTAGCCCGTGTGATACATGCCGTCGATTGATGCAACGTCGGGTTTATTTATCCTGTCCTGTGTACTTTGGAGGGCATGTAAAGCCGTCGGTCCTGACTGTCATCATTAAATGACAATCGTAAAGCCAAGTCCTTTGGGCAGTTTAAAAACGCTGGCATCCGCCAACCCGTAGGTGAGCAGCGTGGTGGAGTGCATTCTAAACCCCTTCGATTGAGGAGAGACCCGTATCCCAGAAGTGCATGTACGCAGTATTTATTAATACATTGATTAACCTCAGAAGTTAATCAATGTAAATACTGCGTATTGGCAGACTGATTTGACTGACGAACCTCTGAAAGGGCAAAATTTATTAACAAGCTTATATAACGGAAAGTTGCAGGAACAGATTTTTTTTATAGAATTTGATTTATTTTACAAAACCACTTAAAGTGACTGTTTTTTTAACAAAAACAAAAAAAAAGCTTTCACACATAAACAAATGCCTTTTTTTTTATAAAAAATAGTCTAATTGATTTTTTCTTAAAAGATGTAGCAGAGTACTCTCGGAGGAGGCAAACACGAGGGACGTTGCCTCCAAAAAGAGTAGCTCTGTCATGGCAGTTTTCTGGATTCCGGAAACTAAAACTTCCTTCGCCTGGCTGTTATCGATCTTACCAATGAAGACTTAACTCCGACAGAGATCCAATCCGGATTTATCGTACGCAGTATATTGTCGTCGCGGGCGATCGGAAGAGTCGAAAGGATTTATTTAAGCTCCACGATTAATGTCCAACTATTGTCTAAGTCGACTTGGAAAGATCGCTTTATATTTCATAAAGAATGTCTGTTACGAGTACTTTATGAATGATACCCCTGTGAAGGCGAACGTTAACCAATCAAACTGTGGTAATGCTTAAAATTCCTTGAATTCCTTGACATATTACACAGCGCCATCTACTCCCCAAACTAAGCAAAGCGTTTATTGTATTATGATAATATTGTATGGCTATTTAAAAAAAAAGACCTACATTGACAGAGTTTCTTTCGGCATTTCTTCTCGTCAATGGTCATTCCGAAATGCTGGTAGATAAAAAATATACCTAATTGTAAAAGACGTGTCTAAGTGCCCGCGAGGGCCCACAGAATAAAGAATTTTGTCGCGGCGCAACGCCTGCAGCCTTCTAAATAGCAACAACTTGTCGCGTAGCTGCTGGATGCTGATGCGTGCGGGCGTTCCGCCGCCTTCCATACAATATTCACTTCACCACAAAGTCTCGTCGAATAAACATCAATTTACACATTATCCAAAAGTAGTATCATTTGCCACCGGTGTATACCTAAATATACATATTGGTGGCCCATGAGGGGAACAACAAAAGAACCAAGCGCAAAATTGCAAGAAAATCGGAAGAAATACGACGCGATCAAGAAGTTATCAGCACGGAATCCCACATAAGTTAAGTGCCCTTTCTTATCTATTTGCCATCCACTTTCTATCCATCCTAATTCATTTGTGCAAATAAAAGTGATTTTCTTAACGTAATTGCTAAATTTATGCATAATAATTCGAAATTTTTGCATCGAATATTTCGTTCGTACCTACCTACATAGGTGAACATAAAAAATATTTTACATTAAACTTGTAACTATTCGTACAATTAACATTTATTTTATAATTTAAATACCGTACTTAATATTTTTCATAATTTATTTCATATTTAAAGTAGTGTTTTGTAGAAATTATTAAGGCTATCGCTTGATTAACGTTGGGGTGTAGTAGGTACCTAAAATCTATTACATTTTGGGGTTCGTTAGGCAGCCTTAATATTTCAAATTATTGTGCACCACAACAGTTTGGCCGTGTGATTTCCGGCAGACTAGAATAGGGTCACCCCATCTCTTCCCGTGGATGTCGTACAAGGCGACTAAGGGAACTACAATAAAAAACATCGGCCAGCGAGGGGAGTGTAGTCCAATCCTCCTTTTGTCTAAAATATTATTAAACGTCTTTCTTTGACACGTAACGTTATTTTGCATACCATTTTGGTGGCAACGGGCAACCAAGTATGCCGACCGCCTGATGGTAAGCATTTATTGTAGCGTATACAATCTTGTTACTAGGACTTTATGACGCACGTTGCCAACGCTGCCAAACCACTTGCCTTTTTTAAGGCTCCTATTTACCCGATTTTAATATTTTTTCGCCGAACGTTTCCAGGACTATATCGAAGCGTTGTGCAAGCCTATTACTTCACTTACCTCTGATATTGGACCATCAGCTGAGCACGCGCGAACCGGTTTCCTGGCCGGCAAGTACCGTCGGAATAAGGAGCGTGAGAATTTTATTTTATTTTTTTGTAGATTATTTTTTATTTACTATTAGTTTTGTTTATTCATAATGCCTGATGATAATAAGCCATCTACAAATATGTCTCGACTACGGGAATTATTAACAAAACGATCGTCTATTAAGGGTCAGATCACAAAATTTAGACATTATTTAAATAGTATTTTTGTAGAAACTGAATTAACAGATATTCAACTAATAGAATTGAAGCTTAAACTGGCTAAGTTTGAGACATTATCGGTAAAGTTTGATGACTTGCAAAATGAGATAGAGGTTTTAAATCCCGACAATATTTCTGTGGAAGTCGATGAGCGTGACAATATTGAGCAAGATATTATTGTAAACATAGCTACCGCTCAGGCTATATTAGATAATTATTCTAAGGCTTCCGAATGTGAACATCGTCGCAACTCGGCGGTTGGGAATACATGTTGTGCAGATATTTCAGAGGTTGGATTGAAACTTCCTCAGATACAAATAAACCGCTTCGATGGTTCATATTTTCGGTGGTTGGAGTTCCGAGACACATTCGAGAGTCTTATTCACAACAACTTTAAAATTGCGCCAATTCAAAAATTTCACTATTTGAATTCATATTTGGAGGGAGATGCAGCTAGGATCATTTCAAATCTTGAAGTTTCTTCTGCCAATTATAGTGAAGCCTCGAAGTTGCTTTGTGGCCGTTATAACAACAAAAGGCTTTTAATAAATCAACATTTAAATTCTTTGTTTACAATTAAGCCACTTCCACAGGAATCTGAGCGATCATTGAGATTTTTAGTCGATCATGTTACAAAAAATTTACGTGCTTTGAACAGTTTAGGGCAACCAACAGATAGGTGGGATATTCTAATTATTTTTATGCTATGTTCTAAGTTGGACAGTAACACATTGTTGAAGTGGGAGGAATGTCGCAATAACGTAGACAGTGATGTGCCAACTTTGGAACAGTTTTTCAAGTTTTTGATAGACCGTGCGGACGTGCTTGAATCTATGAGCCGTAACAAGCGCGATGTTAATACTTTTAAGCCTATGCATGCATCAGTGCAACGTAATTACTCTGTACCAAGCAATCAGCAACATAAACAAGGTGCTTACACAAAATCATTTGCAACTACCAATAATAAGCAACATAAGCCTAATGTTTACACCTGTATTATTTGCAACGATAATCATAAAATTTATGATTGCTTGATATTTAAATCTAAAGATATTGATGGAAAAATGGCAGATGTATCTAAATATAAATTATGTGTAAATTGTCTTAGACAGGGACATCCTGTGAGTGAATGTCGCATGGGACCATGTCGTGAGTGCAAAAGGAAGCATAACAGCTTGCTACATCGTCCTATGGCTTCAGTTAATCATCATGTTGCTATAGATGAACACAATGAATCAATCGTAAGTTTTTCTAATTACAATTCTTCTCAAGAACTTCTATCAACTGCTATCATTGAAGTCATGAATCCACTGACCCATCAAAAGGCGAAGGTTCGTGCTCTTTTAGATTGTGCCAGTCAATCAACCTTTATAACAGAATCACTAAAGAACAAATTGGCACTAAATTCATTCCCAATTGACTCACTAAAGGTCATAGGAATAGGGAATAATACAACTAACAATATTGACGAAAGTTGCAATATTAAAATTCTTTCACTAAATAGCAAATTCAGTGCAAGTCTATCATGTCTTGTTATGAAAGAATTAACGGGTTACTTGCCAAAGACCCCAGTTAATATTAAATCTTTAAGGTTACCTCCAGACATTCAATTGGCTGATCCCAAGTTTTATCAGCCAGCTCCAATTGATGTGCTAATCGGAGCCGATTTATTTTGGGACATTTTAGGTACCGAAAGACGTAACCTCGGCATAAATAAACCAAAGTTAGCAAACTCAGCATTGGGTTGGTTATTGTCTGGTCCTATATGCCCTACAAACTTAAATACTGCAACACACAGTAATCATACAGTGGTTGTTAAATTCGAAGAAAATAATTTTGAAACTATGTTTACTAAATTTTAGCAGCTTGAGAAGGCTCGTGCAAATATATTATAAGTGAGAAGGACAAGTGAACACACTTCCTTATTCACACTACCAAAGATGTATATAGTAGATTCTGTACTAAATTGTCATTAATAGATAATCCTGACTGCTAGGATACACTTTCAAATTAGTTAAAAAATGTCTTTATAATTTTAGAAATAAGATTCAAACGAATTCCAACACTAAAGTGGAATAAGCTAAACTTATCTTATAAACAGTTGTTGTATATAAAATTACACTGCAAAAGGCTGTGACGACTAAAAATTTTATTGGGATTAGTTGGTTCCAAACGAAATCGGATTTCCTGGCTTATTTAATATAATAAATCGAAAATGTCATGGAAATCGCGTAATCAAAATTTACATGTGTCTTTTTGTTTGTTTGCGGTACAAATGCAGTCATTTGGAGACCGTAAGAGATCTCATCAAAGGTGCATTTGTTATGTAGCTTCGACGCTTCATTTCGCGCAGAGAAAGCTTCTAGAGATATTGTGAGAATAGGCGCAATTTCGTAGCTGCAGCAAGGGAAATTTCTAAATTGCCATTTTCTAAATATAATAATAACGAGCCGCTATCTGATTTTGCAAGCCAACAAGGCATTAAATTTATGTTCCTACTTGCGCTCCACATTTCGGCGGTATTTGGGAAGCTGGTATTAGGTCATCAAAACACCACTTAAAACGTGTCATTGGAAACAGTCATGTTACATTTGAGGAACTTCTCACTTTGTTTGCACAAGTGGATGCAATCCATAATAGCTATTGCCCCTTGTGTCCTCTTTCATCCTGTCCTAATGACCTCCAGTCCCTTTCGCCCGGGCACTTTCTTATTGGGAGATCGCTGACTTCAATACCTTCGCAAAATCTAGAAGACCGCAAGGAAAGTCAACTGCATCGATATGAGCGACTGGAAAGGATACGACAACATTTTGGAAGCGTTGGCAAAAGGAATACGTCAATATACTTAGAATCTACATCGGCTCTATATCCAAATTTCAATCACACCGCTGGATGGATGAGGGATCATAGAATTTATTATATATTTAGAATTTATTTAAATAGAGGACAAAATGGCGAAGCAACAAGTCTCAATTGAACGTAGGCGATATGGTGCTTCTGCAAGAGGACTTCTCTCCTCCATTAAACTGGCCCTGATGGCGATTCATGAGTGGCAGACATCAAACTCCCAAGGGATGTGTGAGGCGGCCGTTGGTTCGAATTTGCCGCTACCTACACCTGAAGAATTGAAGTGTTGAAAGCAAGCTTTCAACGGCGGGGAATATGTCGCGGCGCAACGCCTGCAGCCTTCTAAATAGCAACAACTTGTCGCGTAGCTGCTGGATGCTGATGCGTGCGGGCGTTCCGCCGCCTTCCATACAATATTCACTTCACCACAAAGTCTCGTCGAATAAACATCAATTTACACATTATCCAAAAGTAGTATCATTTGCCACCGGTGTATACCTAAATATACAATTTTGACTTTGACTTTGACTTTGACGTGTACTATGGGTACTAGATAACTGTTAGATTGAGTTACTGAGTTCATTATTTTTTTTGTAAATAAATTCATATATGTAATACATAGAAAACACCCAGACAAACTAAACAGACTTCATGCGCACAAATATTTGTCATGTGCGGGGATGGAACCCGCGACCTCGGGGTCAATGTGGCCATAGCTAGCCATTCGAGTACCGCGGCGGGCTCGTCATAAGGCAATCAACACTCACTAACTTAAGAGTAGGTTGCCATGTGACGACTGACGAGCTCAATGGCATTAGTCCATTAGGCAAGCGAAGACTACTTTAAATAAATAAATATTCCTGAACAAATTACCCACAGCGTATAATTTGTGACTAGATAGTATGTGACGAGATAGGGTGCAATACATTGCCATCTAGTCCCAAAATAAGCAAAGCTTGTAGGTACTATGGGCACGAGATAACTAATACTATACTGATATATACATATTTTTTAAATACATATGTATGCAGCTTCAGTGTGTTTTCTATACCCATGCCAAGATAAACAGATATGTTCATGCACACAAATATTTGTAGAGTGCGGGAATCGAACCCGCGATCTTTAAGTCAAAGTGGCCACTGCTAGCCATTCGACCACCGGGCTTGTCAACTTTGACTCCGTGGTCGCAGCACAAGACAAAACATTTGTGTATGTACATGAATATACCTGTTTGTCTTGGTCTGATAGTTCACCATCTATTAATTTTATCAGTTATTTTAGTATCGTACAACCTATGCATAGTTTGGGACGGGAGAACCGTGAGTTTGTGCGAGCTGTGAACTTGTCGTGGAATATTTATTTATTATTTTGTTGGTTGGTGGGCTAAAAGCATTGCGATCTTTTTTAGCTCTCTTAAGTTAGTTGCCATGTGCGCCATAACTAGCCCGTGGTCTCCCAGTCTAGTCCTTCTTGAAGGATTACGAAAAAAAATATTTGCCTGTGAACATGGCCCCCCGGGTAAGCAACGATGTGCGGTATACAATAGTTTGATTGGTCAGTAATCGTTCGTGTAGTTCCGTTCTTGGGTATTTGCAATTATCTAGGTATATATATATAAAAATAAAAATGAATATTGCTAAGCGCAAAACACGAAAACGCAATTCTGCTAACTTTTATTTTATTGTTTTCGTTAAGGTAGTAAGGAAGGTTCTTATCAAAAAAAGGACGTAAAAATTGCGAGGGAAATAAAACACCACTTTCTACCTGTGCGAAGCCGGGGCGGGCGGCTAGCAATGGAATAAAAATAAAAATTATTGTGGAATAAACAATCTCACAAACATACATAAACCATGAATTTGCAAGTCTCGTAAAAAATATCGAAATATTTTCAGGTCTTCTGTGATGATGAATCAAAGAAATCGAGTACAGGCTAAAATATTCAAGAGATTACACTCCTTTTAAAAATCATTTTTACTATCCTAAGAGGACATTTTAATACCGTCAAAAGACTTGTGGAAAAGTTTTCCTTTGCTAGACGATAAATGGCAGACACCAGCGATTATCCGCATGAAACCCGTCGTGTAATCTCTCCAACTGTGCACTGAGAAAATTTAAAAATATTTTTCGTATACACAGAGTATTAGCGAGGATTTCATAAAAAAAAAGAATAGTGTTACCTGACCGTACGACAGAAGTGAATAGTATATTTATTTTGCTTCTAAAACACATACATGTACATAATAGCTCAAAACAATATCAGTAAAACAAAGTCAGATTTTATTACCACAGGTATCTACTATCAGTCTCAGTCTGTTCATTCTCCTAACGCGTCAGACTAAGTGATATGTACTTATATTACTACTATTGCTTTTAATGTGCTTTTGTAATATTATGTTTTTGAGCATAATGTGTTATATGTATATGTGTATGTATATATGTGATATATATGTGTGTGTGTATAATTCAAGTATGAGTATTAAGGTATGATTTCATTGTCATTATTTTATTTTAAATTGTGCGAAATTTACTCCTCCTGTATTCCGTGGTTGACTGGAAGAGATCCCTGTTGGGATAAGTCCGCCATTGTACTAATGGTTATTATTACGTATAAGTGTATGTATTACTGTTATAGTGCAATAAAGATTTACAAACAAACAAACAAACAATAGTGCGAAGCTAGTTAATTATAATATTGGCATTAATTTCACGACAACACCTGTAGGATGACACTGGACGAAACGTTGGACATTATAAAACAGCCCCCTTACCACCAACTCTTATTACGACTCAATAACTGAATAGATTGCTTATTCATACCAATGAATAAACGACTCTATGCTATTTGAAATAGAGTCGCTTATTCATTGGCATGAATAAGCATTCTATTCAGTTATTGAATCGCAATAAGAGTTGGTGGTAAGGGGGCAGAAACGTCAGCTGCCCGTACAAAGAGTATAAAACCAATGGAATTAGACAATAGTATTATGGCACGTTAAGCCATCAGTCCCGGCTGTTGTCATCAGATGACAGTCGTTAAGCCAAGTCTTTTGGCGGCTTGAAAACACTGGCCTCTGCCAACCCGCAGTTGAGTGGTGTGGTAGAGTATGCTCTAAACCCCATCAATTGAGAGGAGACTCGTATTCCAGCAATGAGTAACGGTTGATGACAAGTTAATGTAATACTGATGATGATGAGTTCATTCGAATGGTGTAATGCACGTATATTCACTTTTACGGTTATCCCTCTGAAACTTGTTCTATTGCTTTTTCAAGGCAACGGTTCACATAAACTTTTATTTACTTGATAATAAAATGATCCTTTCTTTTGGTCGTAAATAAAAAACCTCGTAATGTACTTTGGCTTTTTAGACGTGTATGGGGAAAATGTATTATTTTTTATGAAATCCCTTACCTACTATTAAACAAGGAGTTTTTGTATACATTTTTTATTTATTTATTTAAACTTATTCATCATAGAATAAGGGTACAAAAGTCGGACTTAATGCTAAGAGCATTCTCTACCAGTCAACATTTGGGAAAAGCTGATAAAAGTGAACCAGTTGAAACAATATATTGCTAATCATTGAAAATGAAGTCTCGACCTTGCTAAGATTCACAGAATTGCAATGAACTACTCAAAAAGTAAGTTTAATTAAAAATCTGATTGTCGTCGTAAATCAAAAAATACGACGTTGGTTTTGTATGAGTAATTACATTTACGAAGAAATGCTGAAAACAGCTCTTTCTCTATAAGCCAAAGGCGACAAGCTCTTTCATGTAAGTTACGGACCAAAGTAAGTTGGTATTTAATTTATACTGTACTAGGGAATTCTCGCGACTTCGTTGACTAAAAAATATAACGATCAGATGATTTATATAAGATAGATGTTTGTAAAAGGAGCTAATATGTTTGTTTTATGCGGAGGTCGAACCCGCGAGTCTTGCTTGATGCCAAAGTAGCTACTGCTTGCCGTTTCACGTAAAGTAGCGCCCCTTAGAGTAAAAAAATAATGTTAGCATTTAGGATGAATATCAAATATATGAAGGTTCTTTTTTGAATTCAAATATCTTAAAAATTACTCCAATTTAGGTTACCAGCCACCTTACCACCATCTCTTATTGCGATTCAATAACTGAATAGAATGCTTATATACCATATGAATAAGCGACTCTATTCCATTTGAAATAGAGTCGGTTATTCATTAGTATGAATAAGCATTCTATTCAGTTATTGAATCGCAATAAGAGATGGTGGTAAGGGGGCAGATCAGAAAACTGGACTGTAACGAATTGGTCCATATCGTCTTACCTTAATAATTACAAAACTATAGTCATACTCATGATGTATGTCAGCTCGCTGCTAAGACCTTAAGTTTGAGTATAACATTGGGTAGAATAACGGAAACCGGTGCTCTCGCTTGTTTTCTATTCAGTGATAGCGCAGTGTGAGTGTGCGCAACGGCTGTGAGCACCGACACAGTTGCACCCGATTTTCAGCGAAATTTATTGAGCTTATAAAATCGTCCGGTCGTTCTGTCTGTCCGTCCTGAAACTCAAAATTTCGAAATTCTGACTTCGGATTCGTGTAGAGCATCAAAAAGTAGTAATGTAAAGTGAGCTTGGTTTTCCGATAAAAGGCAAACGTTACTGGCTGGTCTATCAATGCACAGTTCGAACTGTGCGGATTGGGTTAGATATGGCATATAGGTAGATATTATGGCGTAGACATTAGCTAAGAAAAGTTTTTGGATAAATATATATTAATGCTGTAATTATAACAATCTATATATATAAAAGAAAGTCGTGTTTGTTACAACACTTATAACTCGAGAACGGCTGGACCGATTGCCATGGTTTTTGATTTGTTGGATTTGTCTCCGTCCAGAATAGCAGAATAACTATTAAAAACATTGGAAAATTTACGAAAAAAATAAAATAAAAGAAAAATCATTTTTCCATACAAAATGTTCGTGGATGTCGGACCTGTCAAACGTGACGTTAACGTGCGTACGTCAAATGTATGCGTGCAAATGTATGTGGGTATAGGATAATAAGTATTAAAACATTGACAAAATTGTCGAAAAATTAAATTTGAAAACGGATTGGGATATTTATTGAATTTCAATTAAATGTCAAATCGATTGGTCTAACTTTTACGTCGCGAAAGTTGTCCGTTGTTGTTTTGAAAATTGTTTATGAATGAATGCTTGAAAATGAATATTAATTGGTTGTCAAGTGTCATGGTACTTTATTTTGTGCCATAGTAAAATACTGAACTTAATATTTACCCACTGCTGGGTAATATTAAATACGGGTCTTCCTTCAACTGAATATGTTTCGAGCATACTCCACCACGCTGCTCAACTGCGAGTTGGCGGACGCCAGTAATTTCAAGCCGCCTAAAGGCCACTTGGCTTAACGACTGCCATCTAATGATAACAACCAGGACCGACGGCTTAACGTGCCTTCCGAAGCACGGAGGAGCTCGAGATAATCTAATGATAATAACCGGGACCGACGGCTTACGTGCCTTCCGAAGCACAGAGGAGCTCGAGATAATCTAATGATAACAACCGGGACCGACGTCTTACGTGCCTTCCGAAGCACGGAGGAGCTCGAGATAATCTAATGATAACAACCGGGACCGACGGATTAACGTGCCCTCCGAAGCACGGAGGACCTCGAGTTAATCTAATGATTACAACCGGGACCGACGGATTAACGTACCTTCCGAAGCACGGAGGAGCTCGAGATAATATAAACTTATCCATGGACAGGCTACGGTTGACGTTGCTTAACTTGCGTATACAATTAGACTGACACGCGCAATGACGCCATCGTGCTTCTCTATTATTTTCTATTATTCATTATATTAATTTCAAGACATCATAAATTTTGTTCAACTAATATGTATACCACGACATTCATTGACAATTAGGCGGTACGAAGTTCGCCGGGCCAGCTAGTTATATATAAAATAATAATATAAAGGCAAGCTTAAAATAGGTAAGTTTGATTATTTCTTTTACTAGAAATACAGACTGTTATATACAACGGCGGAGTTATTCCAGAAGGGATCTCTTCCATTCAACCATATATGCTTGAAAGTGAACTTTGTAACTTTGTATAAAATTATGTAAAAACCAAAATTAAGTGTTCTGTAAGCAAAGTTTTACAAAGGCTGGTTCATCACCATGTTTAGATATTATGGTGCCTACTTCGTAAAGTAAACTCATACGAAAATATTTTCAATGTAAAGTCGACTTTTTTAATAAAACAATAAGACATATTATGGCTTAATATAAGCTCATATTTCCATTAACATATTTTCCCCATGGAGCCTCGTCTGCAGTTAATTAAGGACGATTTACTGAGGGACTGCATTAAAAACGGAATACGGACGTATCCCAATTATGTCGTTTATGTTATACTGACTGCGGGAATATTATAAAATGCAGAAAAGGCAGTATTTATGATTTTTTTTTCACAATATTGTGATGAGTCAGGACGGCTAAGTTCCGTTCCCACTGAATATTAGACTCGTACGGGCATTTCTTTTTTCATTAGCATTTTCTAATGAAAAAAAAATGTATGCATGGATGGATACACGCCTATTATAATCACGTTTGATCTCTCACATAGAGTTGAGCTTAAAACTTTTTTTTGTTTTTATACGACTAGGGTGACAAACAAGTAAACGATACCAGACGCATCACTCACGCGTTGCAGATCTTGTGAAACCCCTTTATGTAAAAACCTTGGCAGGGAGTTCATTCCGCTACATGGTAGAGGTAGAAAACTTATCTAGTACTCGTATCCGTACCGGTACTCGTACCCGTACCGGTGCGGTAAACGGTACAGTACGCCCTCGTTTTTCAATTAACGACTTAGCAACTTTAATAAATAATTATTCCTGAACAAATTTACACATCTAGTCCCAAACTAAGCAAAGCTTGTACCATGTAAGCTTGTACTAGATATCTGATATATATACTTAAATAGATTTTTTTTTGTGAATACATACATACAATACACAGAAAACTCCACACCAAGATAAACAGACATGTTCATACACACAAATGTTTGTCTTGTGCGGGGATCGAACCCGTGACCTCGGAGTCAAAGTGGCCATTGTTAACCATGACTTTGACTTTGACTCATTTTCCACCCGGTATATGACTACTGTAATTTTTTATATCATGTCGGATGCTAAAGAAACATACAGCCTCCCTGATTTAAAGCGATTACCGTAGCCATAAGATGCTTGCCAAGAAGGAGCCATTGCTTGCGCGCCAGTACTCGCAGGAATATGACAATTCTAAGGGTATTGTTAAGTGACTGCGGTCTTCTGTAAGGTTATTTCTCCAGTCTGGCTCATCATGCCCAACCTCTTGTTCGCCGAAAAACTAATCGGCAGGGCGTACGACGTGCAGGTGAGGTTCGCATTGCTCAATAATGGTGGTAATACACCTCAAACGAAACTCCTCCCTAGTCGTTAATCGATATCAACTAAAACCTATTGTTTTGCTGTCGCTATCGATATATAGACAGCAAAACAATAAGTTTTTGAAACAACACAAATTGAGCCAAGTTTGTCAAGTCCAATTCTGTTTCCAGATAAAATGTGGGCCGTTACGCCCAAAGTTGCTAAGCTCTTAGGAGTACAAAGTTTCAGAAAACTACGTAACAGTCAATAACAAAGATACCAGTTGTTTCCATGTACTTAGTAAAAAAAACCTACTTCATTTATAATGCGACTTCTAATATATTAATATTGTTTATGATTATTCATCATATATGTATGTGAACGCTAGCTTACACCCGCGGCTTGGCCCGCATGAATAATAAATAATAAATAAATATTCCTGGACAACTTACATAGTGCCATCTACTCCCAAACTAAGCAAAGCTTGTACTATGGGTACTAGTTAAGTGATATAATACTTATATTATAATACACTTCTGGACACATCTATTGGCCCACCTTAGAGGTAGGTTTCGATGGCCCCTACCGAAATATGATTGCTATATTGAACAAAAACTATTGATGCAGTTTTAAACCTGATACATTTCACCATCTTTTTCGATAATAGTGTTTTAAATTTGAATTCAGAATACCACACGACATGGAGCTACGCCTAACAAGTCGGGTATGCGCCTTGATTAAGGCAGTTGATTTTTGAATAAAAAACAGTTTTTATCGAATAAAAGTTTAATTTAATAACGCGTGTTGCCTCCATGGGCATCTACCACAGCTCTCATACGATTAGGCATAGAGTTTATCAACCGCTCTATGAAATTTTGAGGGATCCTCCCCATTCCTCTTCTATGGCAGTTTTCAACTCCTGCATCGTCTGGGCAACTGGCTGACGAGCCCTAACACGTCTTTTTAGCTCGTCCTACATGTGCTCAATAGGGTTCATGTCTGAGCTTCTTGCTGGCCAGTCCATAACTGTGATGTTCACATCCCGAAGATATTCCCTGACGATGCCGGCCGTATGGGCTCTTGCATTATCATGCATAAAAAGGAAATTTGGGCCCACATAGTCCGCGTATGGCATCACGTGAGGTTCTAAGCACTCACGAATGTACCTTTCAGCATTTAATGTTGGCAGCCGTGGTCCCGTAACAACCTCAAGTTGAGTTTTGCCGCTCGCGGATATACCGCCCCAGACAGTCCATGAGCCACCGCCATAAGCAACCCTCTCTTCAAAGCAGCATTGTGCGAAACGCTCTCCCTTACGTCGGTAGACCTTCTTCCTTCCATCATTGCCATGTAACACAATTTTAGACTCATCAGAAAAGAGTACACGGCTCCAATGCTGCTGAGTCCAATTTAAATGAGTGCGCGCGAAATGAAGGCGCGCTGTTCGGTGGGCTCGCGTTAGTTTGGGGCCATTAGCTGGCTTGTTACCTTATCGCGTTCTTTTAACCTTCTCCGAACAGTTCGAGCGCTCACAGATACTCCGTGGAAGTCACGAAGTTGGTTTTGTATCTCAATGGAGGTAAGGTGACGATTTCTCAAGCTGGTCGTCACGATGAATCGATCCTGCCTTTCAGTTGTAACCCGAAATCGTGGCCTTCCTTGGCGACGAACAAAGCCGCCAGTCTCTAGGTACCTCCGATAAACATTTCGGACCGCAGATCGACTTAAATTAAGTTGAGCACTCACATTTCTTTGGCTGTGTCCGGCCTGGATAAGTGCCACAGCTTGGGCGGCGACTTCAGGCGAAGTATCCATAGATTATTGATAGAACCTCACTTTAATGTTAAGAATAAGTAATGTTTGTTGCAAAACCAAAGAGAAAAATCACACTTTCTAGAATTAAATCCAAGTAAACCAATAAAATCAAGTTTTCTTAGTATTCGATTGTTGGATATCAACGAACAGGCTCCAAATTGTCTTTTTTTTCTTTAAATTCTGTGTTCGAAATTCAAAAAAAGACTATTGAATGAAATTATGAATGTGCCAGGTTCATAACTGCATAAAAACTTTTTGGTCGACCTAATATAAAATTTTAGCTAGGACCAAACGAAACTGAAAATGCAAGGTGGGCCAATAGATGTGTCCAGAAATGCATATTTACTATATACTTATATGATATTTTTTTTATAAATACATACACATAATACATAGAAAACACCCAAACGAAGACAAACGCACATGTTCATGCACACAAATATGTGTCTTGTGCTGTCGATCTTTGATCGAACCCGCTACCCCGGAGTCAAAGTGGCCATTGCTAGCCATTTAACCACCAGGCTCGTCAATGAATGTCGGTTATATCGCGCTAAATGTACTTCAACGAAATATAATCTATTTATTATACCGAATTTCATTAAAATCGGTACAGCCGTTTAGGCGTGAAAAGGTAACAGACAGACAGACAAGACGGATAAATAAATAGATAATATCATATATTATTCAGTTTACATCGTAATAGTCAATGAGATTAAATTTCAATTGGAAAAAGAAATCGCGAGGTCTCCTTTCGCAGCTAACGCAGAGAAAAAAATATTAACAACCTTCTTCACTTTATGTCATCATGCAATCAACACTTATTAACCAAATTCTTAATATTTCCGAAGAAATTGTACGTTTACATTTTGTTAAGCAATTTTTTCACATAAACATTTTTACAGCTCCAACAAGAATGATTAATTCGCCACCGGCTTTCGGAGCGATTACGTCCAGATAGCGTTTTACGTTTTTTTATTACATTCCCTTTTTAGTCGTTTATATTTTTCGCTGTAAATTAAGATAATTATGCGAAGGGTTAAATGATAAATGTCACTCTTTAGAATTTACGTCGTGCGAAGGAATTAGAGGTCGTTAATGTCAGACAAGACGGAAAAAATGTCGCGTCTTCAGCTATAGAGCTAAGAAAGGTTTTTCTGATTTATCAAAATATTTTACCTTTAGTACAGTAAAATGAAGACCTCGAGGCGTCATTGCGCGTGTCAATCTAATCGATCACGCAAGTTAAGCAACGTCAACCGTAGTCTGTCTATGGATGGGTTTATTTATCTAGAGCTCCTCCGTCCTTCGGAGCGCACGTTATCCCTTTGGTCCCGGCTGTTGTCATTTCATTATATCACAGTCGTTAAGCGAAGTCAATGGCCGTTAGGCGGGTTGAAAACACTGGCTTACACCAACACGTACCTGAGCACTACTGAGCAGCGTGGTTGAGTATTCTCTAAACCCCTTCAATTGAAGGGAGACTCGTATCCCAGTAGTAGGATGAATGAAAGGGTTCACGACGACGACCGTATAATGTAGATAACAGTTCTTTCGTACAGTGTGGAGTAATATTTTTTACGTTTCGCTTTATCAACTTTGGTACATTACTTCAATAAATGTCACAACAACTACACCACATTTATTAATTACGCGAAGGGTTAAATGATAAATGTCACTATTTAGAACTTAAGTCGTACGAAAGAATTAGAGATCGTTAATGTCAGACAAGGCAGAAAAAATGTCGTGTCGTTTATGAAGCTACGAAAGATTTATCGAAACATCTTACTTTTAGTAAAATGTTCGGCTGTTTTAGTAAAAAGATCGGCGTTGACTTTAGAGATAGGTTATTTTTATAAGATAATATATGAGAGGGAGCAAACGAGCATGTGGGTCACCTGATGGAAAGCAATCATCACCGCCCATTGAGAACAGAGAGATCAGCAACACCAAGTCGATCCATTTCCAGCCTACTCCTTCCTTCCTTTCTTTGTTTCTGGTGATCTCATTCTCTCGCAGGAATACAACAACCCCCAAGGGAATTGTTATTTGGCTGCGGTATTCTGTGAGGTGAAGGTACTTCTCCAGTTGGACAGCTTTAAACATACGCTATGCCTTACCTCTCTTTTCGCCAGAGCCTTAAATTGTTTGTCTTTCAGCACGGTTTACCACGAACAGGTGAAGATAGATTTGGTTCAAAGATGTTGATGAACTGCTTACACCCCAAAATGGTGGTGTTATAAAAAATATATATGCAACGCGTTTGACTGGTCTAAAGAAATTCAGTAGAACTTTTTTATGCACGTACAGACAACACAGTAGTTGGTATAATATTCATTGTTATATGGACCCTGTTATGCAGAATAGATCCCACCGACATTTTGTTAAAGTTAAAGCTATTTAAAGATTAATTATTTATTTATTACACCAGTTTACAAAAACATTAAACATAACAATATTGACTCATTTCATAAACCACTGAGGTTTGACACAAATGCAACAAGATCTACATCAAGCATCTACTATTACAATCACAACAACATAAAAAAAAAGACGTGTGGCACTCGGGGACTGCCGCGGTAAAGCTATTGCATAGCATTTTGTATCAACTTATGCAATTATAATTTTATTTATTTATTTTATTCATGCAGTATTGCTTTTTCTTTGATATTAATTCAAGTTACACTTTTTGAGCGTGGTGACCGATAAGAAAAGAAATTTTTCTATTATTAAATAAATAAAACGAGTTTCGTAGAGTCGTTCAATACGTCTAATCGCACGCACACAACGCCGTGTCGAAGACTGCCGAACTGAAACGACGTTAGACGATGCACGGCCTTCAAGCCACACCTCCTTGCCCGTCGGAGTGGGGAGCGTGAGGTTTTTTCGTTACGGAATTTCTGGATTTGGTCCCCGCGCTCAAGGCTCGCGATAGAAGCTATGCAATAGCTTAAAACCCGCAATAATTACATAAAATAGTAGGTAAGAAGCGCATAACTACAACCATAAGATTGATAGGTAACCGGGCAAGTACGCTCGAAAACATACGTTAGGATAACATACGTGGGTAGCTAATTAATATTATATAATGATGATAATTTAATATGATTTAATTTATTCAATAATTATGTAATATCTTTAATTTGTATTTAATTTCATAATAAAATTTACGTTTGTATAAATAGGAATATAAATGTCACGCAGTAACAGTTTTGGGAAGCATATGTCATCAAACTATTAGAATCTGTTGCGAAGAAACTCGATTTGAAGTTTCACGCTATGTAAATCTCTCAATTTGGCATAGTTTGTCGGTTGGATCTATTCCGCATAACAGCCCCCATACCACCATCTATTATTGCGATTCAATAACTGGATAGAATGCTTATTCATACCAATGAATAAGCGACTCTATTTCAAATTGAATAGAGTCGCATATTCATTGGTATGAGTAAGCATTCTATTCAGTTATTGAATCGCAATAAGAGATGGTGGTAATGGTGCAGGGTCCATAACCATTATAAGAAAATAAGTGTAGATAAAGTACATTACTTATTCGCAACATATTTTATGATGACATATTGTGTTATACTAAACATTCATGTGGAATACGTAAATGTCTCATAAATTCTCGGGACAACATCAAATATGGTCATTTCATATGCAGTATTTTATGATCTAATGTTATCACGTACTAAACTTTCCGATGAAATACAGAATGGGAAAAATATGTATATTCAATCGTTCTAATTATATTGGTTAATTCTATATACTATTAATATACTATTTAAAAAAAAAAAAAAAAAAAAAAAATATACTATTTTAATCTCACATACACGACACTCACCCTTAACACCAACCCGAGCCGTACCGCCGAAGCAGAAGCCGATTACCTTCGGATTTTTTAATTCCGAAAATAGGTCCTAAATAGGCTTGTTGCCCATGTTACAAAATTATAAAAACTCTCTATCAGTAACGTAAAATACATAAAATTAGAACGATCTGCGATCTTAAAATTTTAATAACTTATGTCCGACGTGTTTTATGTTCGGTCAAAGTTTGGCGGGAAAGTCCATTTTAAAGGTACGAAATTATAAAAAATAAATATTACCATTGTAGAAACAATAAAAAATAATGTAACTTTTGTTACGGCACTGGCTACATAAATGCAATATTTAACATAGCTGCCGTACAAATTTCTGATTTAATGCATAGAAAATAGTACGGTGTGACGTCATAACGTGGTGGCCTTTTGTATGGAGCGTTTTCGGGATAGTCCAAAATTGTGATCTTTAAGTTATCATATCTCGAGAAGTTTTTATGCAATCGAAGTAATTATTTCACCTATATTTATGTTATTGTGACATCTTTAAATAACAAATAGAAAAAAAAAATGGGATACAAGCCTATTAAGGTTATCTTCAGCTTAGTCGGTAGAGCTCTAGAGATTCTACCAGCTGAGCTTAACATACTCGTAAACAGCAACAATCTAAGGAGTAGTTTCATTTTCGCATTAGAAAATATCGATGGTAACTGGCTTCAGCTTCGGCGGCAAGGCCCCTGGTCAATGTCATTTTTGTGAATTTATGGATTTGCTGTAGTTATGGTTATTTTAACTCTTGTCTCAGTATAAATAATAGTACTACGTATCCTTGTGCATTGTGTACCATTTCTACTCGTTTCGGTCGCACGTCCCTGTATTTTTGTAACATATTATTACTTCTTGTCCATTGTTTTTATTGTATTTTTAGACAAAACATGGGCGTTCGTGCAGTCGTTGTCGTTCCAGCAGAAAACCAGTGCTGTGGCTAAGCGTCAGCTATGCTGAGCTGGGACCATATTGACAGCATGAAAGCATTATAAAATTTTCGTAATAGTTTTTAGAATCATGTCTGGTCATTACAGTATTTTCTTCTTTTTATATAGTGGCTTCTTCTGGTACAAGTATTTTAGGAGAAAGAATGTTAGAGTATATATTTGTTGTTTATATGTAAATTCCTAGGCCAGGACAATAAGGCGATGCCCACGCTGCACCGCGCTACGCGACGACGACGCGCGACGGTGCGCGCGATAGTGTTTTTTTATGTTGTACCGAAGTATTTCAGTTCGTATAGAAAAATGCGCGGTGCCACACACTCCTCTCTGCGCGGGCGAGCGGTGCGTGCGTCTATGACTTTCGGGCGCACCGTCGCGTAACGCGGTGCAGTATGGGCAGCGTCTAAAGTCCCGGCTGTTGTCATGAGATGGCAGTCATTAAGCTAAGTCAGTGGCCTTATGGCGGCTTGAAAACGCTGGCCTCCGCCAACCCGCAGTTGAGCAGTGTGGCGGAGGATGCTCTAAACCCCTTCGATTGAGAGGAGACCCGTATCCCAACAGTGGGATGATTATGGGTTGATGTCAAAAGATGTAAATAAATCTATCCGGACATATTTTCTCGTCATCGTCGTGTCTATCCATTTGTAGATCTATTTTCCGTAGTCTTCCTTCCCCTACTTGGGGATAAATTATCGACGTAGTGCGATGTCGTCGCATATTTCATTAACGCTCGTTACCAACTTCGCGCTGAACCGATTAATGCTAATGCTTTTACATATTTTATCCTATTATACATCAGTTATGTACAAAATATGTGGGGGTAAAAGACAAAGGAAGCATAGGCAAGGTAAGGCAAGGGTTTAACCTTACTTTACTTACTTACTTCACCGACTCAACAACCGAAAAAACCAATCTAGGTTTTCCCGTCGCTGTATGGTATCCATGTATCTCTTGAAGTGAAGAAATTAAAAAATCAAGAACTTTCTCATTTAAGTTAGACTAGAAGAGATCTCATTTGCATACTATCAATGTTTTGTATCAATATTATGTAAATTTATGTGTATGAGAAATAAAGAATATTAAAAAAAAAAGTTGAGTATTAATTTATTTACTTCTACTAAATAAAACGATGTTTTCCATCGCGTACTTTCACTTATACCCAAAATACTTCGCATACTATTATTTATGCCTTCATACGATTAATAATAATATGAAACTTTGCTCAAAACTCGCGAATAGATCGAGTTAATTTGCTAACAAACTGCAAGAACTTGTTGCCAGTTAGCATACTTTAGTAACTTCAGGCAAAGTAATAGAGCAACTCCTCGAAAAGTTCTAGTAAAAACGAATGGTTTGTTCCAAATTCTTTGATGGAGTTATGCTTTTAAAGAGATACTTTTAGAAAAGATATGTATATGTTTATAACATAAAAACAAGAATATTTTCTTAAATAAATAAGTGAAAACAACGCATAAGTGCCATAATCATAAATTTTGGTGCTGCATTTAGGTGCAATATCGGACAGTCAAGAAAGATACAAATTTTAATACATTATATAACTATTCTAGAAAGTTTAAATTTTTTTGTCCATCACCTTTTAACCTACTAGCTGTGGTAAATTGTCATTCAATTAATAAAGGGATGGTATAGACATTACACTTAAAACATCCCTTTTCTTCGGCCGGGGATTTAAAAGTAAAGCAGTTAAAAATAAAAAATAAGGTAAGGCTTTTTAATAGTACCGCAGGTGAAAAATACGTCTACTAAATCTGGTAGACAATAAACTAACCATTAAAACAAGCCGTAAAATTTAAGTAGTAAAACCCAGTAGTAAGCACTCACTTCTCGTATCCTATCGACAAATTGAGGAGAAAACTAATAAAAACAGATAAAACGTTACTAACGAATATATTGAAAAAGTTTCGGGAACTTGGCATCATTAGTATCACGTGGTGCACAACTATTCACTTGAGCTAGTGGTTTCCTTTCCATATTTCCTTACACCTACGCCACAAAGTGTTGTGCCTTTAGGAAAGTTAAAAATAAAGTTACTATCTTACGCCCGCGACTTCATAGGCACGTCTTTCCGGTATCATTTCATTCGCGTGCGACGTGTCGCTTCCCTAAGATAACTGTCCACTTTGCCATACTGAGCTGTATGGGAAGGTGGTCGGTTATCGCATGGAACCAAATGTATATAACATGTATGTGAATAACGTAATATTAAAAAAATAACCTAATATACTTTCATTACTTCGGCCTCGACTCGACCCACACATAACAGGTTTAGAGTACGGCTTCTGTGGTCGCATGTAGCCACACAGATTTTTCTGCAAATAAAATCTAGTATATGAACTGGAGCAACGCTGGCTTACTTACACTATACCCTTGGTACTATTTTCTAAACAGCTTATTCGTTTAATGGATTTGTGTCACCTTGCTATGGAATAAATAGTACATACGTAACCTTGCTTAGGATTTAGGTTAAAAATACTAGGTATAAAAATAACTGTTCTTTGAAAGTTATTCTAGAAATGAAACGAAATACAGCTTCCTCTGAGATTCGAAACGAGTAGATGACATATCGCGTAGATTAGATGTCAGTTTACTTAGTTAGGGTTCGTATTTGAAACTAACGATATCTATATTGTAAGAAACAATGTACACACAACATCAAATGCAAATAAAGAACTTGAGACATTAAAAATAAAAGGGGTTTAGAGCATACTCGACCATGCTACTCAACTGCGGGTTGGTGGAGAGGGATGATTATCGATTGATGCTAAATATATTAAAAGAGTAAATTATATTGACGTTGAACCACACCCCGGCTACTCCATACAAATGTCGCGTCGTGAACTGTTATATAAACTAAGACGCCTGTGCAGAGCGTGAATGAGCGTGTGTGCGTGCGGTGCCATACAAACTGTTCCAGATTCATATCAGACGGGAGGTGAGGTCGATACGAAATAGCGGCAGGGAGTGGCCATACTGTACGTAGTAATTTATACTGTGATTGAACATAGCATCGTTTTATTTTTAGACATCTTACATACAACTATTATAAACACTTTTATTATATGAAGCGTACAGGCAAAGAACAGGGAATGACACAATTTTTATTGTTTTTAATTTCTACTGAAAGCAAATCTTTATCTATGGTAGTATAATTCACAATAATAAGTAAACAGATGGCGCCAAAAAGGCAAAATAAAAGTTACTACTTACCTACGCTGATCTCAATATAATAGTAAATTGTAATACTTCCGAACTTTTACTGTGTTTTTCTCAAAATCTATTATTTAGGACATTCCCTGATCTTTGCTTGTACCCTTCGTATACCTATAGTTACACGTCCATGCTTCAGCGATTTTTTTACCCAATTATTCCGCACACTGCGTGTCAGGCAAAGGGTAAAAATTTCGTCACAAAAAAGGTAACTGTATTCCTCATATTATCTAGTTTATTCACAAAGGAGGGCCTACGCAAATTTTACTGGTCACTTAAATTCGTCCTCGTAATTCTATAGCAGACTATAAGGCTCCATTTAGGCTTGTATTAGATGTCACCACGCCTGAAGAATGATAGGTGTGGCCTTAATAATAAGAATGGACAATCTAGATTAATAGCATAGATATGATAATATTATACTAGTATTCTACCATATGAATGAATTTTTGATTAATGTTATGAGGAGCTTGATGGCATCGTTGCGCATGTCAGTCTCTAATCGATCACGAAAGTTAAGCAACAACGTCCGTAGCCTGTCTGTGATAAACATAATTTACCTCTCACGGACCACTGGTGGTCCGCGGACCACCGGTTGGGAACCTCTGATCTAATGGATTGGTTGCGACCTCTGCGAAACTTGTCCACTTCTCTTTCTTCGTGGCACTGCGTGTACATTCAGTGAGGGAACACTTCGCAGATAGTTTTATGGATAGTATTAATTTCGCAACTCATGGATATGGATGAATGAAGAGCTCAGTTGCGGCGTTGCGCGAGTCAGTCTAATCGAACTCCCAAGATAAGCAACGTCTACCGTAGCCTATTATTATACCGTAGGCATTGATGATTTTAAGTTATCTCGAGCATAAAGAGAGGTAGGGAGCGTAATTGTAAGCTACCCGACTGGGGAATGTACCTCCACATCACAGAATACCGCAGCCAAATAACAATTCCCTTGAGGATTGTTGTGTTCCTGCGAGTGAGTGAGGTCACCAGAAAGGAAGGAGATGCTGCGTTAGCGGCGGGGGTGACGGCGCGCGAGCGATATTTTATATTGCGAGCGTTAATGTAGCTACGGTAACCGCTTCACATCATGCCGGCCGTATGCTTGTCTGCCACCCGACGTATTATAAAAGAAAAAGCTTCTCCGTACTTCGGAGAGCACGTTAAGCCGTTGTCCTTAGATAACAGTCGTTAAGCCAAGTCAGTGGTCTTTAAGCGGCTTGAAAACACTGGCCTCCGCCAACCCGCAGTTGAGCAGCGCGGTGGAGTATGCTCTAAACCCGTGAGATGAGTAAGGGTTGACGACGAAGTCATGGATAATACTAATTTATCTTGGGTAGTATTGTATAACATATAATTCCATTTGTCTTAATATTTTTTGCATATTTGATGAAAATACAATGATGGTGACGCATGACAATCCTATTCTTCGGTATCCAGGCGTCGTCGCTCCGAAACTGCCCAAGCGATTACTATGGTATAATATAATAATAAGATACTCCTGTCGTTTTATATCAGTCTGAGTGCGAATTATAAGATATTGTATCAACTTTTACGAGACAATTTCTTACGAGACGTTACTCGTACATAAAATTCAACGTTATTGCACACGTTCGCATAACATGCTTTGTGTTGAATCGACACGGTCTGCCTGGGCGAGACGTCTCTGATAGGAGCGGACGCAAGACGCCGTCCTAACTATAGATAAATAATATAATACCGGTATAGGACACTTAAGATAACTTTTTTGTATACTCAAGATTGGATTTTTTTATACCAGCCGAATGCCAAACAAGTATAGGTACCGCGAATGTAAAGAGATTATCAAAGCTATAATACAATAGAAGAAATTATTTGTGTGTTGGCAGGCCCGCTTCTAATGCAGCATTTTCTTACTTCTGGTAACCGTACGCACTCGCAAGAACATGACAAATAACAATTCTCCAGGGTTATAAGTCTCTTTTGCTACTCGGTAAGTTGAACTAGGTGCTCTAATATGGTGGTGAGAACCGTAAATATTAAATTGTGTTCCAAAAAAATTCTTAAAAACATGATTGAACACTCATAGCCTAGATAGAGCATTGTAAATAATGTCGTGTCACTAAATCTGATCTGAGAATGTAATATACAGTAATATAGAGTAAGATGTTGAATAAATTCATACAAATTGTCAACCAATCGAAAAAAGAGATAGGTTCACAATAGTATCAAATCCTCTATCATGTATGACATGATACACGATACGCATTGTTCACATGATGACGAAGAATATTCGCAGAACCAAGTACAACTACAACACAAAGGCTTTTTCCGTATAAAACCTTTATGGTTCTCGGTACCTGCGCCTACAAATTTCAGCTTTTGTTAAAGAAACCAACCATTCATTCTGCGGTATTTATTGCTTATAACCGTATTAAATGTAGCGAGGAAAATGGTAAATGGTATTAAGAAATCCATTACGTGATAATGAAACAGTCTTTGTGTCCTTGACACTGTTATTGCCCGTTTATGGTTTTTTTTTTATCATGTGACAAACAAGAGGGCCGTATCGGTTCATCCATATAACAAAGTACGATGTGATCATGGAAGAAAAACCTGTTAATTTTGCTAGATTAATTAAGGATTATGAATTCTTTACACATACGTTTTTAGAATTTTTGACGTGACAACGTCTTATAAATTGGTTAGCCGGGTGACACTTCAAGAAACGCGCTCACGTTATGCGCTTACAATGAGAGCGAGTGAGAGGCACGCGTCCCGCCTAAGAGCGAGAGAGACAGACATAAAAAGTGAAAGGCATGCGTCCCTTCCACTCGAAAACATTTTACCACTCAAAGTCGTTGTCACGTAAAACTTTCGCCCGTATACCGACTTTACAGGCAACCAATTTTTTTATCTCATTTATTTTCCGATATTTAGAATCAAATAACGAATAAAGTTGTAATCGACTCATAAGTAGAATAAAGTGCGATGTGATCATGTAACAAAAATGTGTTAAGCTTGCTAGATTAGTTAAGGAATATGATTTTTCAAATGTATGTATTCATGATTAAAGTTGTAAAACTACCGTATAACATACCACACGCTACGGTATAATATGGTAAGATTCGAGCATTATACCAATCCTACGGTAGCATTCCTTTACAAGGAAATTGTAAATATCAGACCGATTTGTTTTACTTTGGTGTAGACGACAAATGTACGAAATAAAAACAAAACATGAAGTTTTCATTATTTCTAATTTGTTTTCGGTAGTAAAGTAATTGAAGATTGATAGATAGAATATGCTTTATTTGCATAATACAATTTAAAAGTGAATCAATAAATTATTATAGACTTGTTCAATATGCAACAAGGCAATTCTTATTACTGAGAGTAATCATTGAATATGAATCATTAGAGACCAAAGAATTTGGTATACCAATAGATACATTGTAATTTAACAAAACTCTGCATCCATAATTTTACTTTGTTATGCACGTAATAACATAAACCACAACGTGTGACAAAAAGAGATGTCACAGTTTTAGTCAGCAAGATGATTTTTAGCTGATTAAGAATATCTTTATTACCCAACTCGGGTAACTTCTAAATATGAACATCGTTGAATTAGGTATAGATGTTTAAATTGTATGTCGTGCAGCTTATTACGAATTATTATATTAATATTTGGTCTTGATTGTAATACATTTACTCTATATGTATACATCATTGAAAAACAACAAATTATATTTATTTCAATTTGATACAAATTCTACCGTAAGTACTACCGTATTATACCGTATATTATGGTATTATAATACCGTATCTTACATTGGTTTAATACACGCTTTACATCTCTATTCACGATGCAAGTTCAAGATGCGAGTTTAGTTGACCGAGCGAATCGAATCGAGTGAGATCTTAAATCGAATTGAGGTAAATACAATTTTTAAGTTTGTTCAACAGCGAAATCGGGTTAGTAGTTTTTGAGTTAAATATCGTACGATTAGTACTATTAGGTAGGTACTTGCAAACTGCTAATCCGATTTTGATTAAATTTAGTAGATGAGGACATACAATAGTAGTAGTATAGCAGTAGCTATACTACTGCTATTCAGAAGTTCATGAGAGAGAATACCGCAGCCAAATAACAATTCCCCTGCGGGTTGTCGTGTTCCTATGAATGTGTGAGGTCATCATCACAAAGAATGTTGCTGCGTTGGTAGTGGGGATGGCGGCGCGGGACTGATATTTTATGCTACGGCAAGCATTTATATGGCTACGGTAACCACGTCATCATAAAAAAATGTAATTTTTGGTAGTTTTTGTGATATCTAAATTGGTTTGAAAAAAATATAGTCTTAGTTCGCAGTGAACGACTAGTTTATAACACGCTTGCAAACATTATAATTATGGCCGACTGCATAGTAGCAGTTTCCCTGAAACTCGGGCTTGCTTACTCTAAGACAACACAGTGCATCGTACATACATAATAATATTATGCATAGTTTGGTTCAGTGGGTTTCAAACATTTTTTATTCTGAAAACCCTTGCATTTATATTTTATGGTTTCCATATAACCTTTGTCCTATTGATGTATGAATTTGAATTAATTTCACGGACCTTTTTCATGTCAGAATCCTTATTCGTGTAATTATTTACTTACACACTTTGGGAATCTATGGGTTATAGCAGTGACATCATACAATATTTGCTATTATTCATTACATAAATTGTAACGAAAATAAACGTAATGTGTAAATATGTAGATTTTGGCAGGAAAAAATTACATTGTTTCATATTACACGGAATTTTTAAAACTGTTGTCAACAGGTAATTTGAGGTATTGTGTAAAAAGATTTTGACTGAAATATTTTTAAATAATTTTGAAATGTTGTTTAGAATTACAAAACGAAAAAAAGCTTCACGCAAAAATTTTGCTTTCCCTTAATTTTTCCAATATGCAATGTCGTTGTCGTTATTCGCCGTACTAGAAAACAGTTTGTCCCTTACGTCAATTGACATTTAAGGCATCGAATATTTATCACACACCACTTCTAACAGGAGGACCCTACCTAAATCACAATGAGTTTTGACAGCAGTATCCTCCATGTACGAGTATATTCTAGTTGTGTTTAGATATTTATATGTACATGTGACTATTCTTATATCTTATATTTACCTATATTCTGTGTAGTTGAAATAACTTAAGCAATATTGATTGTGCGTTGTCTATTGTTATTTCAAATATAGTCTATTGTTATTCTAAATATTCGCTGCCAACAGCGATCTCCCAATTCTTTTTTATATCAATTTCGATATCCCAAACAGTGGGCGTATAAATTGTATATACATTTTTTATGTTTCTTTTATTATCCTTTACAATTCTCAATTCAAATATATTTTTTGTATGTGGATTTTTTTATTACAATTTAAATATATTTTTTGAATATGAAATTTTGAATATTTTTTTTTATATTACGTCGGGTGGCAGACAAGCATATGGCCCGCCTGATGTAAAGCGGTTACAATAGCCATATTAACGCTCGCAACATAAAATATCACTCGCGCGCCCCCACCACCGCTGCCGACCCAGCATCTCCTTCCTTTCTGGTGACCTCACTCACTCGCAGGAACACAACAACCCTCAAGGGATTTGTTATTTGGCTGCGGTATTCCGTGAGGTGGAGGTACTTCCCCAGTCGGGTAGCTTACAGTTACGCTCCCTACCTCTCTTTTCGCCAGAGTATCGTTTGTAAGTCAGCAGGGCGCACCGCGTGCAGGTGAAGTTGGCTTTGGTTCAAAGATATTGATGAAACACTTACTCGTACACCCCAAAAATATGATATATGATGAGACAGGCCGAAACAAAAAATGGATGGATTTTGTGAAAGATGATGAGAATCGTCATGGTAGGCCCGCTCGCGGGCCGCTGGGACGATTGCTCTTTACTGCCCGTCGACCCGGTTCCTGAGTGAGTGACGTCATCATGAATAAAGGAGTTATTGAGTCGGCAGGGTGGCTGGGCGTGAGCGATGCTTCATGTTACGAGCGTTTATATGGCCACGGTAACCGCTACACATCAGTCCCTATTCTTGTTTACCAACCGTTAACTTTGTTAAACAAGAACTTTGTTAACTTACTTACACTACAAGTTAACTACTACTAGTACTATTGTATTACGCACAGTTTGGCCACTCCCTGCTCCTCTATCGAATCGATGAGGTGAGGACCTCATCTCGGAGATGAATGTGGAACAGTTTGTATGGCGCCGAACGCACGAAGATATTACTTTCGCAAATAATGTGTTCGAATTTCAGTTGTACGAAATTGATTATGTCAAATTTTTAAATACCACATAGTTTTATTTTACATAGTCTGTGTTCCTAGAAACTTAATTTATACATGTTTCGTTTCCTAGAAAAACCTTCGTCCGATTATCGAAATATTTTTTACATTTGACATGTGTTTTACTTTCTATATTAAAATTTTTAAAAGTATTAAAGAGTCAATTTTCCATATTATGATTTACACAGATTTTAATAACACATTGCTACATTTACACAGATTTTAATAACACATTGCTACATTAGGTTATACCTACTTGTAATCAACATAAGCGGAACGAGCGAAGCGAGCTATTTTCATCATAGATAGGTAAATAAACTTCTGTTAAATGTCAAAAGAAATTTAGTAGGCTATTCTGCACACAATTTTTTTTTATACTATGTCGGGTGGCAGACAAGCATACGGTCCGCCTGATGTGAAGCGGTTATCGTAGCCATATTAACGCTCGCAACGTAAAATATCGTTCGCGCGCCACCACCCCCGCTGCCAACGTAGCATCTCCTTCCTTTCTGGTGACTTCACTTACTCGCAGGAACACATAAACCCTCAAGGGAACCGTTATTTGGCTGCGGTATTCTGTGAGGTGGAGGTACATTCACCAGTGAGGTAGCTTACAATTACGCTACCTACCTCTCTTTTTGCCAGAGCTTCGTTTGTCAGTCAGCAGGGTGTACCGCGTGCAGGTGAAGTTGGCTTTTGTTCAAAGATGTTGATGATCCACTTACACCCCTATTACCTATTGCTTTATATTTTTTTTTTATCATTTCATAATAAAACTAATACTGCGGTACGTTAAGGTGGCATCTATGACTTTTGTCCGCTCATGAGGTTCCGTAAAAATTATCAACTCCTACTTGAAAGCACAGACTGTTGTTCTTCTTGGTCAATAGTGATGTGCGTAATAACAAATAACCGAATATTATGTAATATTATGACATACTTATTCAGTCTACGAATGACTCATAAGGGGTGTAGTAGAGCACGTGGGCGATACCTTCAGAAACTTGTTCATGTAAACAAAAACTTGTTTAGGAAGTGAACATACTAATCCTGACATCTATAAATAAATAACAGCAAAAAATTACATTTTTAGATGTTTCCCCTATATTTCGGAAAATAAAAATTTTCACCAGCTGAATGCGCATACAATTCACTAGGTATAACTGTTGTAACACTTTTTCCAATGATCAACTAAGCTTAGGTGGTAAAGTCCCACTCTTCCACCTAAGCTTAGAAACCGATTACCATCGAATTTTTTGATTTAAAAATCGAACTTGAAATAAAATTTGTGCTAATATTAATAGTACGCAGACGCTCTACCGATTACACTGAAAATGTTTATCACAAATTAGTGCATACTCCATCACGCTGCTCAGCTGCGGGTTCGCGGAGGCCAGTATTTTCATGCAGCCTAAAGGCCACTGACTTGGTCTAACGACTGTCATTAAATGACAACAGCGGGGACCGACGGCTTAACGTGCCCTCCGAAGCAAGAACGAGCACGAGATAAATTAACCCAACCATGGACAGGCCACGGAACAATTTTTTTTTCATACTACGACGGGTAGCAAACAAGCATACGGAACGCCTGATGTGAAGCGGTTACCGTAGACATATTAACGCTCGCAAGATGAAATATCGCTCGCGTGCCGCTGCCAACGCAGCATCTCCTTCCTTTCTGGTGACCTCACTCACTTCAGGGACACACCAACCCTCAAGGGAACCGTTATTTGGCTGCGGTATTCTGTGAGGTGGAGGTACATTCACGAGTCGGTTAGTTTACAATTACGCTCCCTACCTCTCTTTTCGCCAGAGGTTCGTTTGTCAGGTAGCAGGGTGCACCGCGTGCAGGTGAAGTTGCCTTTGGTTCAAAGATGTTGACGAACCCCTTACACCCCCAGGTAGATGATGGCTGATAAAAATAAATGGAAGAAAGACATTCAACACACCAACAAGTTGAAGGTTGACTGGTAGAGATCTCTTATAGAGATAAGCCTTTGTACATGTTCTTGAAATTCTATTGTGATATGTGTATGATATGTTCTTTATGTACAATAAAGATACTACAAACAAACAAGCCTACACCAAATTATGGTAAAGGGACAGACAAGCTTATGATGATCACATGACACTACCTAATATTTCTTCATGTTACCTTGTCGATACCCATATTGATTTCTGCAGCCCAGGAATTCTTTCCTCAAATTACGCCACACGCCCTACATTTTAGTGTGCTATAAAATTTCCCGGAATTAGATAGCCTACAACGCCCACAACATAAGCCCAAATTACGAGTAACAGCCCAGAAATAATATAAATTTGTTGGCTACATTAGAATTAATTAATTTACGTGGGCGTATCACTAATGATGTTAGACCCAAGTTCGACAATAGAAAGTTGTTTACAATATCCTCCTGGTAATCCTTATTATATACTGTCCTTGTCCCCCTTCCATGTATAATGCAGAAGTTATTTAATTTTCTAATGTTATTGTTTAATGTTATCTGTAAAGTTTAATGTTTATATATCTACAAATGTGTATGTGTGTATGTTTTTCGTTTTTCATTATGTCTTTACTTTGTTAACTGCGCCACCTACCTCTTATATGTATTCTTTTTTTCCTATACCCAAAGGTTGCCTGGAAGAGGCAGAGGGTTGGGAGCACAGACTTTTTTGAGGGCTGGATCCGCGGCTGGTATAAGTATAAAGTAGTATGTATATAAAATCCTATAAATAAATAAATAAATATTGTCAGACAAATTACACAGCGCCATCTAGCCCCAAAGTAAGCGAAGCTTGTGTTATGGGTACTAGACAACTGATAAACATACGTAAATACATTTTTTTTTGTAAATACGTACTTATGATACATAGGAAATATCCAGACTAAGACAAACAGACATGTTCATGCACACAAATGTTTGTCCTATGTGGGAATCGAACCCACGAGCGTTGGTGTCGAAGCCGCGTCATTGACCGCTACGCCACCGAGCTCGCCATAAATACGTCAGTCCTGTGTCATTTCAATATTATATTTAGCCCAGGGTACGTAAACATATAAATGATAAAGCGTGTGTATATTTGTACGAGTTATGAGTGTTAATATGACCGTGGTAACCGTTACACATCAGGCGACCGTATGCTTGTCTGCCACCCGACATGGTGTAAAAAAATCGGCAACTTTTACGGATTATAAAACAATTTTAGTAAGATGTAGATAATCATATCAACATATTATATTTCATATCAATCATATTAGATTAGGTATTAGAATAAATAGAAGTCTAGGAACATAGTTTTAACAGTAATAATGTAAATATTTTAACAATATTTGATCGAAATTTTAACAATATTTGAAGGAAATATCATGTCAGTATGAATGGTTTTACAAAGCATCGCAGAACTTATTCCAAAATCCTGCTCGGAAAAGTTTTTGAGGGCACTCCAATAATAAATGATACCGACATCATGCTGACATCTATTTGGAAGATACGAAGCAAAAACAAGTACAAAAAAACATAGAGAACAACATTAATACAAAGCTATTATTTATTTGATCTCATGTTTTTATACGTTCTCCCAAAGGCGCTATATTAAAATATGAATGAGGTTACAAGGAGTCGTTGCGATGGCAGCGAAGGTGGCGGCACTAGAGTCAACTTAAACTGCTTGAGTGATACTATTACGTTGCAACCGTCTATCTCTTCTTCTTCTTTTTAGCCGTTTTCTACCAACAGTCTGGTGTATGCCTCCTTCAGATTTTTCCATTTCCTTCGATCTTGTGCAACCTGCATCCAATTTGGTCCTGCTATCTTTTTGACGTCGTCCTTCCACCTCATCTGTGGTCTTCCTCTGGGCCGTTTTTCCCCCCAACCGTCTATAAGCTACAGTAATTGTTCACATCAGGCGGGCTTTTGTCTGCCACCCGACGTAGTATAAAAATATATATGTTGATGAGTATATAATTACATTAACGGCGACGAAAATACAGCGGGTAATGTGAACCGCAAACTCCAAAATGTTCACAGCTTGTAACCGCAAGTCAACATTATGTTATTAATTCATATCCGATCGACGGACACAACATGTAGGGTCATTTTACATCCAACGTAAATATTAATATGGTAGGTTTAACAATTACTCTCTGATATTATAAATAAATAAATAAATATTGTCAGACAAATTACACAGCGCCATTTAGCCCCAAAGTAAGCGAAGCTTGTGTTATGGGTACTAGACAACTGATGAACATATGTAAATACATTTTTTTTTGTAAATACATATTTATGATACATATAAAACACCCAGACTAAGACAAACAGACATGTTCATGCACACAAATGTTTGTCCTATGTGGGAATCGAACCCACGAGCGTTGGTGTCGAAGCCGCGTCATTGACCGCTACGCCACCGAGCTCGTCAATTATATTACAGTGTGGCTCCAGAACTCATGCGTTTTGGACAACTTGAGGGACAGACCCAGCCATCACACTTTGCTAATCACTGCATTCCCTACTGTAACAGACTTCTATTATGTTAAAAGTCGTTTCAGTATTTTCCTGAATATTTTTCGTTAGCCACATGAGCATTGTTGAACAAAGGCATTATTTTTTGTATGATTACGTGGGAGGTGAGACAGAGAATGTTGATCCTTTGGGGATGACAGAGAGATAAGCATGGACGCGTTTCGAAGGGTGTGCAGGGGTGAACTGCGGAGGAAGTGTCGCTGGCGCAAGATGGGGCGGTTTCGGGACAGTCAACCGGGAGTCGTATTCAAAAGTAGACCTTTCGCATAATAAAGAATTTAAGTAGGGCAGTCGGACGGGGATGGGATTCAAAGCTAGACCTTCCGCGTAATATAGAATTAAAATAAAACGGGTCAATCGGGGTACGATTTGAGGGTTAGACGTTAACAGTCAGCTAAATAATTAAAATTAAGCGATAATTAACTAAAAATATATTTACTGTGTAATTTCAATCAATCAATATAACTGTGTTTAGTAAGACTTTTAACGTGAAATCGAATACAGTGATAAATGAAGGAGCAGAAAGCTGAATCATCATGGAACTCCATAATTTGTGACAAGTCTGGTTGTATATTATTATTTTATTAATTCTCTGATTCCTCTATTTTCCTTTAGAAACAGATTTTTGCATGATGATTATTTTATGAAATGGATAAATTTAAATTAATGCAATTTAATAGATAAGTTTATCATTCGCTCTGAATTTGAACATTTTTAACATTTTCTTTGAAGTTTAAAGTGAAATATTTATGAGTTAATCACAAATATTTCCTTATTACTATTCTTTTATTTATTTTTTATTTCTATGAAACATTTTTCTATTGTTTATAAATATAAGGCTTGCATGTTATAAAGCTGAAAGTAGATCTTTAAGTACACTTGACATATTTACACCTGTCACGGCCAAAGAAATGATTATTTTATAAATATATATATAGTTCCCTATCTTTTGAAAAAGAAATACTGAATGTAGCCGAAAAGTATAATTATATTCTCATTATTCATATTCTCATTGTTAAACCACGTAACATTGTGAATTTATATTATTCCTTGTAGGAATAACTTTTCTGAGGTAGTGACTATTTCTTACAGACATGAGTCCAATATGGCACATGACTTTGAGCATTTAAAAATTTAACGACTTTTATAGATTTAAAGACTATGTGTTGATATGGGCATCAGTCGTGCTAGATTATATGAACATAATATATAATCATATAGCCGCCGAAACTAATTATTTTGGCCCACCGACCTTTTTGGATGACGCTCGCCCATATACACACATAAGTCTACCTTTTGATTAAACTATGTCAACTCTGTCCACCAATCGACGGCACCAATATCTGATATAAAAAAAAAATCAGGAGAGAGATGATATAGTCTTTGTAGCAGAATGCTCGTTATGTACATTTTGTGATACCACTTAAATATTATACACAATTACAATTACTTAGTTATAATTATAGTTATTAAATAGTAGGAAACTGTTTCATAAGTAAAGATTAATATTACTAGGACAAGGAAGTAAATATATTTGGAGTGAACAATACTTTGTTTACACAATAGTAGGACCCGCGTTTGCTTTGAACTGACCTGTCATCCTTGATGACTTTGTTGTCAAGTAAATTATTAGAGTCAAAAATTCTGTGATATTCTGTGATAGAGGCACCGGGTGGTACGATCGGTTCCTTATATATACAGGGAGCTTTTGATTTTTCTGCCAGGATTGAAAAGGGTAGTAGTATTACATATGCTGATTTCGATAGTAAATGAAATTTGTGCCCCACGTGTTATTTTTTTTCTCTTAGGAAATAAAATCGCATCATGAAAAGATTAGTTTACTTTGTATGAACCATCCCTCTGTGTCGCAGTCTAGACGGCGTGGTCAATGCGCTCGGGTATGACCCGTGCCGAAAGGCTACGTCACGAGCTGCCAAACGCTTTCCGAACACGGTGATAACCGCGGTAAAGTCAAAGTTTACTCAAACGTTGGGCCGCCCTTTGTAAACGCCGCCGCTTCGCAGCGATGTCTGTCGCTTGATCTCCTGCCGCCCACCCCCGCACGGGCGGCGCGGCAACAGCGCTCGCGCCGCGAGAAAGAAGGAAGAAAGGATCCAAGGAAACGAAAACAGTGTTAACCGTGATTCGTCCGTGTGTTGACCTAATCATGCCTATACGCCGCAGTTTTACGAAATGTACAAATTTCTCGAAATGGTATGGTATGGTTTCTTGTCGCGAGTGTAAATGCGCACGCAGAATATCTGTACGAAATTCAGTACAGATAGACCTCGATCAGTTACAGAAAGCGGTAGTGGACTTTTTCCGCAGACATTCCATGGCAAAAAAGTGGTAAAACATGTATGTAGACGTGGATATGGATAAATTAGTGGCAAATTGTGATTTTGTGTAAATAATTTTAATGAGCTTTTAAACACGCCAAGTTATTGTAGAACATGTTATGTGACTGCGTTATTTTTGATAACTAACATCGTAACTAAGTGTTTTTATGATGTTTCCATAAACAAACACATACATTATTCGACGAGCTCGGTGGCGTAGCGGTCAATGACGCGGCTTCGACACCAACGCTCGTGGGGTTGATTCCCACATAGGACAAACATTTGTGTGCATGAACATGTCTGTTTGTCTTGGTCTGGGTATTTTCTATGTATCATAAGTATGTATTTACAAAAAAAAACTGTATTTACGTATGTTTATCAGTTGTCTAGTACCCATAACACAAGCTTCGCTTACTTTGGGGCTAGATGGCGCTGTGTAATTTGTCTGACAATATTTATTATTTATTTATTATGATATTAATTTGACAGTTCAAAACCTGTGATAATAAATGTGATGAAAAGTTCAATGCCCTTGATAAGGACAATCATCTGCCCTCCTGTAAGTGTATGTTATTATTACCTATCAGTTTTACATTTGATTACATTTTTTTTACCTATCCTATTTTGATTACAACGCATTTTAAAGGAAATATGCAATTGGGACGACGCTACCTACGTACAGCTGTTATTGTTATTATCGACTTCATCTGATAGCGTGGAATGTATTAAGCACTATGAAACCAGTTCATTGACTACGTTATTTATTTTTTCAAAGCTTATTAATGATATTGGGACGCCATATTTCTTCACTAACGTAACAAGTAGGCTTAATACTATCTGCCATTAAATTCCTGGCTAATACAAAAAAAGCACCTTATATAATTATTTTTATGGGGAACTAATCATCCCATTTTAGAGGAGGGACTCCACAGATTTTAATGATAAGTGATTGTCCGGACAATCAGTTATTAGTTGCATCCTTAATTATATCTAATTCGCGGGTCCTTTTAAATTCAGTACAGACTTCAATATTTTACGATCTGACGTTTGTATTTTCTCCAAAATTCCATATAACGAGACATCCATCAGCCGGGCACTGAGTCACGAATACATGTGTTCGACAACGCGGGGTTTAACAGAGCTGAGCAGTGCAGTTACACAATAGAAGCGACTTCTGAGAAAGTTAAGTTGCATGTTTATTTTTATTTTCTGGTCATTTATGATATCTATATCTTTATTTTATTTTCCGTATACTTTTGCGAAAAAACGTTAATTTATAATTTATATTTCGGTATAGTAACTTTATCACAGCGTGTCCGTTGGATGATCACGTGGCCTCTCGTTCATTTTATTTTACACGCGAATTTTCATGTTAAAATAAGAAGGTACAAGTTACACTACCAAAAACACCCGACAAAAAGGTAATTAACATTTTCAAATGAGCGATTTAGAGATGCAAGTATCTCAACAACATTTTTAAGTCAAGGCCTTACCTGCAAGATTATAAACCCTGCCGGCTAGCGAATGAGGATATGATGACAAGTAGGGCGTGTAAAGTGTGACTGAGGACTTACCTTCACCTTACAGAAGACCGCAGCCAAATAACAGCCGCAGCGAAATTACTAGGAGGTGCCAGCATTCAAGCTGCAATCCCTACATAGCGTCCACAGGGTACAGTCTTCCAGTTATTATTTTATTACAAACGGACCGTAAACAATACAGAACCAATAATGAATCTATACGTATATGTTGCAGCCAATCAAGATGTTTCTGCCAATACGAGCAAAAGCAGCATACTTTGATTGTATGGATTCGACGCCGGGTGTCTCAAACGCATGTTGTCATTGCCAAACCACGTATTTAATTAAAAATATATTTCAGACCTTGATCCATAATTATAATTAGTTAGTAATCAGTTGCACCACAGAAGCGAACTTTCCAGATGCACTACAGAAGCGAAGGAGCCCCATCAGCACTCTAGCAGATTGTCACATATGCGATCGATCATATCGACGGTGGAAAGGCAAAACAAATGAAACGCCATTTTGACCGAAATTGAGTTTTATATGCAGTCGATAGGATTTTTGATTCTCTATCGATCTGTCTGGGTTACAGTCTATTTGGAGGTACTTTTTGGTGTTTCATTTAATGTAAAAACAGGGCCATTTTAAAATTTCACTCCCTTCAAACGACAATTTTATGACATATATTATTAACATTGTCGTATGATGGGTTTCAAAAATACCATCGGCGTGTTTTAATTTATTGACTTGACTAACTTTTTTACGACGACGGCATATAATTAATTTTACCCGTCTGTGTATTTTTTACCTTTGGCTTTTTATTACTTTTTCCCTACTAACATATAAGAAGACGTGTCGCATAACTTATTGTTCCTTGCAAGAAAAACACAACTAGTGGCGTTTCAGTTGTTTTTCCTGTCATATTTTTAATTGTAAACGTCTTATCAGTTACTTTCACTAACTGTAATATATTTTATTTTGGTGAGTCAATTGTTTTTCCTTACGTGATTTTTTACGACATAGGCGCTTCACATGTGTGTTTTTGAAATAATAGATAAATATCGTGTGATCAAATTGGCGTTTCACATCAATAAGGTACCAGTTGCAATGATAACTTGACAGTTGTTTGCACGTGACTGCTCAATCAAATGATTTCCGGATGCGATGTTCCATAATGGTAACTTACCGTAATTAATTCTTTGAGCCTTCATCTATCCAGTGGTGTGACTGAATTTTGGATGGAAATGATAGATTTATAGCTGCAACACTAACTGTATCCCCCGATTTTGTTAATATAACTTGAATTGCCGGATAAGAGGCTCTTCATTACCTATTAAGAATAGAGATTGAGTGGTTTTGGCTGGAATGGAATTATTTATTCCTAACAGTGCCGTGGTTTAATTGGAAGCAAACTCCGCAAGCAAGCTGCATACGAGGCTTGGACTACGGCTCGTATTAATGGAGATCCTGGTGTTTCTGTCTTGAAACGCGAGTTCAATGCTGCTTCGAGGTTCAGTAAGAAAGTAATTGCCAGGGCGAAATTTGAGTGCATCATCAGGATTGGTGAGCGCCTAGCTAAGCAACCATCTGGTTGTTCTTTTCGGTCGCTTGCTAAGGGTGCCGAAGGAAACTGTTTCTTTCTACCACTCCGAATACAGGATGGTAGTCTGGCCCACAGTGCTAAGGAGAAAGCCGATCTGCTGGGGAAACTCTTTGCCTCAAACTCGATTTTGAACGACAGAGACGCTTCACCACCTTCCATCCCGCGGTGTGCTATTTCCTAATGTGGCTAATTCAATGCCGAAAATATCGTTTACTCAACGAGATGTTCAGCGAGCATTGCTATCCCTCTACGTTTAGAAGTCGAGTGGGCCAGATGGCATTCCGGCTGTGGTGCTAAAGTAGTGTACTGCTGAGTTGTGTCCTGTTCTTACGCGCCTTGTTGCTCTCTCTTATTCTACCAGGCAAGATCCTTCATTGTGTAAGACTGCAAACGTGCACCCAGTGCCCAAAAAGGGTGACAGATCAGACCCATCGAATTACAGTCCTATCGCTGCTATCTCCCTTTTCTCCAAGGTATTGGAGCGCTTGATTAACAACCGGCTCCTGAATTGCCTAGAAGAGCACGACTTGATCAGCGACCATCACTACGGCTTTCGTCATGGTCGCTCGACTGGTGTAGTGTATCTTACACATTGTTGGACTTTAGCCATAGAGAGTCAAGGTGAGACATTGGCTGTTAGTCTGGATATAACGAAGGCATTCGATCGGGTATGGCATCGTAGTCTTCTTTCGAAGTTGCCTGCATACGGTCTACCTGAGGGTTTATGCGAATGGGTCGCTAGCTTCTTGTCCAGCAAAAGCATATTAGAGCCATTGTGGAAAGCAGTTGCTACGATGGCAACAAGATAGACATTATTGCTGGTGTCCCGCATGGCTTTGTATTGTCCCCGACGCTGATTTTGCAGCATATCAATGATACGTTATCTATTGACAGCATTCATTGCTATGCCGACGACATCACTGGGGGCACTTATTACACGGATCGAGCTAATATTGCCCGCTCTCTGGTAGAGGAGAGCCGCGAACAACTTGTAACACAAGTCAACACAAGAAATCGAGAGCATATTGAAAAATGTGTTCGATTGGGGGCGACAGAATTTCGTTCAATTCGGCCCTACTTAGCCATACACATGTCTGCGTGTTCACCGCTAAGAAAACCTCCTTTGGTGTGGCTTCTCAATTCCAGAACACACCCCTTACCATCGCCAAAAATATTGGGATTCTCGGAGTTGAAGGAGAAGGTAAAGCTGTCGTCGAAGAAACTAGGTGTGCTCAACATGACTCAATTGAAAGGCGTGCTGTGAGGATTGTTGACGATACCAAACTGACAGACGGTCTAGAATCTTTAAGTCTGAGAAGAGATTTTGCGTCCCTTTGTGTGTTCTACCGATTGTACAATACAACGAGGTGTCTTCAGAGTTGTTTCACATTATGCTACAGTCGCACCGCTCGCCATCGACAGGATGAAGTCTCATCCTCACACATTTGAGCCTAAGTGGTCGTGAACTGTGGAGTTCCAAAAAAGTTTTATCTCGCGTACTGTTAAGCTGTGGAATGAACTGTTTGTCGAGGTTTTCTATGGAGACTACAGCATGGGAATCTTCAAAAAGGGAGTGAGAAGGTTTTTACTGGATCGGCAACGCACATATAATGCCCCAGATGTTACAGGCGTTCATAGGCTACGGTAACTGCTTTCCATTAGGCGGGTCGTATGCTTGTTTGCTACTTTAGTGGTATAATAAAATCAAAGGAGGCTTTCAGAATGGACTGTTGATCGCCAGACACCAATATACTCAGAGGTTCAGCTGATCGTTCAGTGTGGATATCTTTGTGAGAGACCTTTATCCATGACTAGTTGACATGCATAAGCTGAAATTATAAAAACTTAACAATCTCTTGATCAGTTAATCAATCAGTTAATATTTCATCATAGAAATTTTAACGATGATGAAAGGTAAGAGATATAAAATTGTATTATAATCGATCTTGTACAAATGATCGTACAAGACCTAGGTATTACAATACAATTTTATATGAATGAAGACATTTTCAAATTAGAAAAGTAACCAGATCAATAAAATCCCTGTCCCGACTATGGCAAAACAATAACATTTGAACATTGCTTGTGATCGATAAAGTGTTTTACCAATTTGTACTAATTAGGATACATAGTTTATAATACTTTTTTCCTATTCGTAATTTTTTCGTTAAAGTGTTATAAATTGTTTATCCCTATTTGTTTAAATTTTACTTTGATTTTTTATAGATTTTTCCCGGCAAACTTGTATAAAAAAACGGCGCATAAATTAATTTACCCCATTAACCATTTTTCTTAGATGCCGTATAAAGTATTTTTCCCTACTCACTTGAAAAGTCATTTAACTGAAACGACACTATCTCTTAAAATATAGATTAAAATAGTTTTATTTTATATACTGTATATAGGTAATATCAAGTTTAATCTGCACGCAAAAAATTAAAAATATCCTCCAATAATTAAAAAAGTTATGATGATTTTTTCAATTTTAAAATCTTTAAACAGCTCTACTGAACAATTGGCCAAATGTCGCTTATTTTGTTTTGCCTTTCCACCGTCGATATATTGTATCTGTGTCAAAAACTAAACTATTTTAAGGACATAAAGAAATAAAAAATAAACAGTAGGTTTATCAGCCTAATAAACATATTCTTCGTATTCACGTTCCATGCTAAAAAGGACAGTTCTCGGTATCAGTGTCACGTATGTATCGAATATATTGTTATTCAAATAAGTTTGCCGTCTCAACAAATCTCCCCGGTTAGCATGAATCGATACCAAACTTCGCTTTCGCAAATAATGCATATTGGCGAAAGTAAAGTTTCATATCGATAATGAAGTTCTGAAGAAATCTGTAATCGGCGAATTGTGTTCGGAAAATGTTTGAAACTTTTCATCTAGTTCATCTTTAATAATATTTCTAATAAGTTTTATTTCTAATTTATTTATTTATTTGGTTTGCCAACAATTGTTTACACTATTACTTAAGCTAATACATGTTATTTTTTTTACAATAAGTGTAACAATTACTTACAGGCTAGCACCACTTGCACATAGATTAGACAATGCAGAAGTTGTGTTAAAACACATAATTTAAAAAAATACACACTAGTTTAATACATTAACATTAGTACAGTATATATGGGGTGTAAGTGGTTTATCAACATCTTTGAACCAAAGCCAACTTCACCTGCACGTGGTGCACCCTGTTGACTGACAAACGAAGCTCTGGCGAAAAGAGAGGTAGGGAGCGTAATTGTAAACTACCCGACTGGGGAATGTACCTCCACCTCACAGAATACCGCAGCCAAATAACAATTGCCTTGATGGTTATTGTGTTCCTGCGAGTGAGTGAGGTCACCAGAAAAGAAGGAGATGCTGCGTTGGCAACGGGGGTGTCGGCGCGCAAGTGATATATTATGTTGCGAGCGTTAATACGGTTACGGTAACCGCTTCACATCAAGCGGGCCGTATGCTTGTTTGCCACCCGACGTAGTATAAAAAAAAATATATATATATATATATCAATGCCATTCATAAATAGGTTCACTACATTACAAATGATCAAGCACTGATCTATAAAATTTTCCCATTCTATAAAATTTTCCCATAGCATTTAGCCTCATAGAGTAAAAGTTGTACTTAATAAAACAATATGTGTTTTATTTAGGAACATAACATTTACGAAAATAGTGCAATCCTTTAGTTTGAACGAAGGCTAGCAACACAACTGAGAATCGTGCTTCGGAGGGCACGTTAAGTTTGAAAACACTGGCCTTCGCCAACCCGCAGTGGAGTAGCGCGGTGAAGTATCATCTAAGCCCACTGTGGTAATATTCAAACTCCAGCTACGAAAAATTTCTACACTATTATTTTAGTATCAATGCTTGACGTTCTTATTTTAGTCTTTATAATGCCTCTATAAATATTAGCTTTATTTTTGCTAATTAAAACCTTTATACTAAGATTTTGGTCTTATTATCTCACCCCCTCTCACCTTCCCCCGTCTACTGAGGGGAGACCCATATCCCAGCAGTGGGATGAAGAAGGGTTGACAACGAATGAGACTGAGCCGTCACGGTCAGGGGGCTTACCACCAACTCGTATTGCGATTCAATAACTGAATAGAGATTCGAAGAATAGATATTCTGTTACTGAATAGAGTCGCTTATTCATTGGTACGAATAAACATTCTATTCAGTTATTGAATCGCAATAAGAGTTAGTGGTAAGGGGCCAGGTATCTAACGCGTCACGTTCGGCTATGTAATGCTAGTTCGGGAGTAGTGGAGAGGAACATAAGGGATAAGTTACGAAAACTGAATTTTTCACTCAACTGACTAGTTTTACAGCAAGAAAGAAAATCTTGAATTTTCATAGTAAAGATTCCACAGAAATAAACTGGTTGGGTAAAGGAAGAGCACGTTACTTGTACCCGTATCGGGTTTTTACAAACTTTTAACGATTGTATCTCTTCTTTGTTGAAGTAGACTTGTGCGAGAAATCTTTTGGTGTTTTATTCGGAAACCCTGGATGAAACTTTTATTGTGGAAAAATCTACTGGAATTAAATGGATGTGCACTGGTTTGGTATCTAGTTTAGAAGTCAATGTCGACGAATCCACCGTCCACTGATGAAGAAATAAGAAGCATATTATTTTATGGAATGTAATATAATCAATGGAAGGAATTGCGACGTTGGCAGCGGAGTTGCCAGCGCGGGAGCGATATTTTCTTTTGTGAGTTTATATGGCGGCGGTAAGCGCTCCACATCAGATGGGCCTGTTGTGTGCATGCATGTTTACCACCGGACGTAGTATAAAAAAGCAATCCTAGAATAAAATTATATTAGTGGTCAACAAATAGTACAAAGTATAATAATATTATTTTACATATAATACATAGAAACCATCAAGACAAATTGACATGTTTGTCTCGTGCGGGAATCGAACCCGCGAACTCGGAGTAGTGTATATTATTCTGTGCTCGGAGTCAAAGTGCCTATTGTTAGCTATTCGATCGGGCTCGTCAAATAGGCCCAGGGGCCCTACCGCCGAAGCTGAAGCCTATTCCCATTGCGTTTTTTGATTGCGAAAATTGAGCTTCTGTTTAAATTTGTGATAAACATCTTCATTTAAATCGGTAGAACTCCTCCGTCCCTACCAGCTAGAAATTAAGTTCATTATTATTATTCATTAAATCATAAATAAATTGGCCGTGTGGTTTCCGACAGATTAGAATAGAATCACTCCGTCTCTTCCCGTGGATGTCGTACAATACGAGTAAGGGAAATTATAAAACATTGATCAGGCCACCCCAACCCGTCTGGCCAGCGCGTGGGGAGTGTAGGCCAAATCCTCCTTCTGTCTGGGACGGACGAGAGAGGGTCGTGCTCCTGTAGTGGAGACTAAAATGATCTGATGATGATTCATTAAATCTTAACATTCTAGTTCTGTGGGCGAAAGGAAAAATTAAGCACTTGAATTTTACGAATACAATGTAAACATCATGGGCGACCGCTTAAAGTTCTGTTATATAAAACGAAATTTCATTGAGGAGAAATATAAGACACTAGTGTAAAGAACTCTGTTTATATCATTCACAGATTTAATTTAAATGCGTGATATAATTATGTATTTTCTCTTTATTAAATATAGTTACTAAAATTTGATTCAGAAGACTTATTGCACTGAGTCTTTGACCGGTGCTAAGTATTAACCGACGAGTGGTGATGAAGATGAAAGAGAAAATATCGTCGTTAACACTTATTCATCCCACTCCTGGGATACGGGTTTCCCCTCAATCGAAGGGGTTTAGATCATACTCCACCACGCTGCTCAACTGCGGGTTGGTGGAGACCAGTGTTTTCAAGCTGCATAAAAGCAAATTGGCTTAACGACTGTCATCAGGAGAAAATATGATGTAAGTTAATAAATTTGGTAATTTGTTTTTAATTATTCTATAATATCTACAATAGTATATTTCATTACAAGTGCGGAAAGCCTGTCATAGAATAGTCTACTTACTAACATAATGAGTCATGTCACTTGTAATTTTAAATAAATAATAATAATAATAAAACATCGATTGCAAAGAGTTCCGATAAATGTCTACCCGAGCCGAGGCGCAGCCGAAGGCGAGGGTTGACAGTCGGAACAAGTTGCAATGACGGTTCCGCACGTGTACTGAACAACTATTTTTAATATAGTTGCGAAAAAATGAAGCAATTTAATAAAATAATAAAAACACAATAAACTTAACTAACTAACCATTTATTTCTTATAAAAGTTATAATTCACATATACATTTAAATTGGTACAGTTTTTTATATTAACTGGGGAAGTTTTAGGTTGCATATTTACTGTTTGAGACAAACTATTATTGATTTAGTATGACAATATAACATTTTCTGAAAAACTATTTGCTTTTTTCTCTTCTCTCCACGCAATAAATTCGTCGTATGTAGCGACTTTTTGACTTTTCCGGTAAAATGTTCTCTGAAGCATTTTGTGCAATTATACAGAGTTCCGGTGGTGTTAATTCAAATAAAATATCGTCGAAATTACTCATTATGTGCAACAAACAACTAAACCCGCAACGCAACAAAGAAAATTTTTGGAAAATGGCGCCAACCGTAAAATAATAGGCAGAGATTTTTTTTTTTTCACCCATTCTGGGTAGGCAAAGGGAACATTCTGGATACAGCCAATACAGCCAAGTCTGCAGTAGATTTATTTTTTATTGATATGAAATGAAAATGAAATTTAATGAGATGAAATTAAATGAAACCTAGCCTAATTCATTGAATCAACTCATTAAATCTGACATTGAAACAAATTAGTAGCTTCTTTTTAGAAATATTTGCATGAATCATAAAAACTTCTATGATTTTTTTTTTAGTAAAAACTTCGTGGTTGGTTTTTTCTTTTTAATACACATTATTTTGACAGTTGGGAAAGAGAACGCACGAGTGCGGAAAAGGTAAAGAAAAAGCACAAGTGTGTAATAGCCCACATCCCGAACGCTATACATCCCTGCAATACGCCACTTTTTGAGCAACTGTATTAAAAAACTTTTAAACAGGGCACTTATTGTTTTGTTCGGATCTAATAGTAGACATTAGGTTCATAGGCGCCCATAGCAGACATGCTTTATTTAACATCGGTGATTATTGTTTTTGCGATTGCATGGATGCAGCATCTGCGTTTTGGCTTGTTGCGTTCGGCCGCAGTATCAGCATTTTAGGCGCTACCCACACTGCACCGCGCTACGCGACGGTGCGCGCGACTATAACTCGTGCGCACCGTCGCGTAGAGCGGTGCAGTTGCAGACGCTCTCCCGCGCAGAGAGGCGTTGTCAGTGTGTGGCACTGAGCGTTTTTCTATACAAACTGAAATATTTCGGTACAACATAAAAAAACGCCTTCCCGCACACCGTCGCATAGCGCGGTGCAATGTGGGCAACGCCTTAGCAACTACATCAAGTTATGGCGACTTGCGGAGTTCGGTCGCAGTGCAGCTTCATCAGAAATCCCGACAATGGTGTTTCGTTGTCGTCATCGTCAACCCTTACTAATCCCATTGCTGGGATACGGGTCTCCCCTCAATCGGAGGAGTTTGGAGCGTACTCATTTAGCTTACTATTTTCTTTAAAATAAACAGTAAAAACAGTACAGGTCGGTATTATTGCCATTCGATTTAGTCCAGATAATCTATGTGTAGAGGAAAATTGTAAAGATTTGATATACGAGTATGAATTTTGTTTTTTACTATTTAAAAGGTTCATTCAAAATATTTTCCGCTGTTTCTAAGCATAAATCACTTCGTATAATTTCAAGATAATTTATTTTTCCCTTAGATCAGGCCATTATAAGGGAATGAGATTCGCTTTGTAATTGCCTAATCAGTGAACCGTATTATTTTCTAGACAATATCCAATCTGAGAGCAGATGTCGGCTCCATTACTTTGATGTTAACCCCTTAAATTTTGCACATTTAAGTAAACTTATAATTAAAATTTCTTGAAAGATTGTGTTAATATTTTTCATTGAAATATAATAAATATAACTAAATGTATTGCGCAAAATAAAATTAATGTTTTATTGCAAACCAGGGGGCCCTACAGCCGATAATGAAGTCGATTACCATCGAATATTTTGATTCTAAAAATAGATCTTAAGTTTAAGTTATTGACAAACATCATTAGCTTAGACGGTAGAGCTCCAGGATTACTACCACTTAAGCTAAACACAAGTTTCATAAATCTAAGTTGAAGTTTGTTTTACACAATCAAAATCCAATGTCCAATCCAATTAGACGAGCTCGGTGGCGTAGCGCTCAATGACGCGGCTTCGACACCAACGCTCGTGGGTTCGATTCCCACACAGTACAAACATTTGTGTGCATGAACATGTCTGTTTGTCTTTGTCTGGGTGTTTTCTATATATCATAAGTATGTATTTACAAAAAAAAAATGTATTTACGTATGTTTATCAGTTGTGTAGTACCCATAACACAAGCTTCGCTTACTTTGGGGCTAGATGGCGCTGTGTAATTTGTCTGACAATATTTATATTTATTTATTTAATGGGAAACGGCTTCAGCTTAACCGATACTCAAGCGTTCCAGCTCTTTCATATAGTTAGAACCTACCTTGCCATGGAAATAGGAGTATTACTCGGAGCTAAACCACACTTGATTGTTTATCCACGTAAGTATTTAATGCACTTTGAATCAAAGGAAGGATACACATGAAATCGTTATTAGCCAAGACGGGTATTTGAACGAGTTAAACTGAATTTATATTTTGGTACAACGCGATTAAGATAACTAATGGTTTTTACGGTTTGACAGGATGGTATTAATTTGAAACAGTATGGATAATTCCCGCCGCTATCTCGGGCCGACCTTGTCTCGCCTGAGATGAATCTGTGACAGATTTTTCGAAACCGCATGCAGACATGTAGCTGGCAGTCACGCTGTACGCGAATCCTTTTTTTTAAATATTAGTAGTAATATAAATCTGTTCCAGTAGTGCACAACTGTAATAAACTTAAAATTTTATTTTGCTGTGCCGATTTTTAATGAAAAATAAACCTGAAAAATTACGTTACGGGAAAATCTCTACTGTATTTTATATTTAAATACAAATTATAAATATTTTGCGAGAATACAAATATTTAAATATTTAAATTTTCGCTTTCTATATTAGTAGTTTAAGTTTGGCGAACCAGTATTTTTATTGAAAAACAAAAATATAAAAACATCATAAACAGAAGAAACGTGCGACTCCCGTTATATATTTATGGATAGAACTACAAATAAATAAAAAAACATGACATGTGTTGGATAATCGTAGAGACGACCGCAGCAGCTGGAGCGGAGACGGCCAAAGCAACCATGTCATTCGCATGCAACTACTAATGGTAGTGGGTGGGTAAAGCCGGCCGGCAATAGTTTGCATGAACTAATCGGAAGTTTGCAAAGTAGTGTAAATCAAATTGCCAGTATTTTTTTAGCTTAGCATGTACACCGAAATTTGGTAGACGATCCGTCCAGTGTTTTGAGCTGTGTGTTGATAGATCAATCAGTAACTGTTGCCTTTTAAAGATACTCTAATTCAGGAAAAACTTTTAATGGAATTCAAAGAAAATACGAGTTTGAGTAGCTGGATGGCGTCGTTACGCGTGTCAGTCTTATCAAATGCGAACTCTCCTAATGTTGTAAACCGATTTAGACCCTATGGTCAAAATCCCTCAAAAACGTAACAAATCATGAAAGCTTTGCCGCGTAATATAACCACTTGATTTAGGATTCCACCTAGCACAGTGAACGTGCAAACTTAGCAGATGAATCCCATATCTATGATATACGTACTATATCAGATACACGCGTGTGCTACCACCAACTCTACAAATTAATTTGAACAAGATGTACGGACCCGCTCCGCCAACCCGCAGTTGAGCAGCCTGGTGGATTATCCTCTAAACTCCTTCGTTTGTTTGAAGGCCCGTATACCAGCAGTGGGGTCAATAAGGGTTAGATGACGACTAGTTAAGTAAAAATCTCTCATTGTTACGTTACATCTAGTCTTGTTAACCCTAAAACATTCCATAAATTGAAAAGAACACTCTGTAAGACACAAAAATAACAAAGGCTTTGAAAGCTTTAAAAATAACTTCGATGGTGCAGAATTGTATAGCTCTCTGTTTATCGCCTCAAACAAAATGTCAAAAGTCTCCATTGATTAGGGTCCTGCCATGCCGATAAAATGCTACGTTAAAGGTCACAAAAATCTTTTGCGAGGAAAAAATATTATACGGTTTTTTGTATACGTCTATTCTACTAAGAAAATAGTCTTGATTATGTTTACTTAAATTAACAAAAGTATATTAGAATGTGTTCACATTCTAATACACTTTGTATGAGGACCTGGGCTTTTCTCTCATTATTTTTATATTACTAGCGGCCCGCCCACGCTTTGCTGTGGCTCAATCTTCCTGTTCCCATTACTGCAGCGCCATCTGCAGGGCTGATTTGTGAATCTAAACCATCCAGGACGCCACCCAAACGCATACAAAAAAATTCATTGAAATCTGTCCAGCCGTTTAGGAGGAGGTCAGTAACATACACACGTACAGTAGAATTCTACATCTCTACATATACAGTAGATCTACTGTACGTGTGTATGTCACTGAACTCCTCCTAACGGCTGGACAGATTTGAATGTTTTTTTTTGTATGCGTTTGGGTGGCGCCCTGGATAGTTTAGATTCACAAATCAGCCCGGTAGATAGCGCTGCAGTAATGGGAACAGGAAGATTGAGCCACAGCAAAGCGTGGGCGGGCCGCTAGTTGTATATATAAAGAAGATTATAAGACTCTTGACGTGATAGAAGAGATTAAAGCTCAAAGACTCCGGTGGAAAATGGGAGAATGGATGGGAAATAGGAGAGAATGGGAGATGATCGTTGTGTGAAGAGAGCATATCTGGGGAGACCAGCCGGTCGTCGTTCTGTCGGCCGCCCTAGAGATACAAGATTGCACTAAATTGCGGGATGTCGTGTAAGAGGTCAAGATTAATTTTGGGTCGTTGAACCAGCGGAGTAAGTAAGTAAGTATATGACTCTTGACAACCATCTCCTTCTGTAGTCTGCTCATGCTGTAGTCTCTTGAAAAAACCTCGACAGGTAAGTCGTTCCACAACCTGAGTGTCCGTAGAAGAAAACCGCACATTTCGCGACATTCTAGGCTCCAATGTGAGAGGACGAATTTCCTGCCGATGGCGAGCGGTGCGACTGTAGAAGGAGGCTGTAGGCAGCAAACAACATATTATTATAACACTATTTTGTGGCGGCCGCCAAATAGCTTAAAAATTTAACGTGTATTGCCACGAGAACCAAACGTGTTTGCCAAATTTCAGCTTAATCTGACACTACAAAGTGGGTTACATATAACTTGCAAGATTTGATTATCATAATGTATTTCATAGTAACATGAATACGTCAGCATCTAGCTTCAGTGTAGCATCTCATCAGTAATCCACAATCCTGTAGCCGTAAGGTATATTACTTGATTGCCTGCAGTAACCTACTAAAACACTTGAATGTATTCGAGAGATCAAGTTACCGGTAAATGGCTAGATTTAGCTTGTTCCGGCTAACAAGTATATAGAATTAAATATAATTACATTGGCATCTTTGGTTGGCAAGATGCAATCCATATAGAAGATTTGCTATGTAAGTGGCTCACCACGATCTTTAAAGCCAAAGTCAACCTCACCTGCACATGGTGCGCCCTGCCGACTAGCCAAAGAGGCTGTGGCAAAATAGAGGTAGGGCAGCGTATTTACGAGCTGCCCGACTAGGGAAGTACATCCATCTCACAAAATACTGCAGCCCAGTAATAATTCCCTTGAGAGTTGTTGTGTTACTGAGAGGAATGAGGTCACCAGGAAGAAAGAAGTTGCTGCATCTGCACCGGGGATGCCAGCGTACATGTTGTAAGGGTTTATATGGCTACTGTAACCGCTTCTTTGCCATCCAAGTTGTATAAAAAAATGTGATATCAAATAAAATACATTTCTTTTTCTATCTTTCTTTACATTAGAGGAAAAATAAGCACGAGATAGTATTCTACTGAATTAGTCACGTGCAGGCAGGAATAACACAAAGTAATCAAGACGTGAGATCCCACATTAGTTGAGCAAATGCAGTTTAGTGCCACTTAGTACGTGCACGGAATGCATATCGAGTTTAAATGAAGTTGAGTTACGTACATACCTAGGTAATGCAATTGTAGACTGAAACCACAGTCCGGCCACTCCATATAAATGTAGATAACGTCGGTATCGAGCGTGAATGAGCCTTTGTGCGTGCGGCGCCGTACAAACTGTTCCATTTCGTCTCAGAGAGGTGGCGAGGTCAATACGAGAGAGCGGCAGAGCCATACTTATACGCTGTACTATTTATTACTTATTCTATATCTGTGCCGAAACCGCAGACCAAGTATATAGTAGACATCGAGGACCTTACCGCCGACGCTGAAGTCGATTCCCACCGTAAGTACTTTTTGATTGCAATAATCAAACTCCAGAATAGATTAGTGGCAATTGTGTTCAACTTGGCTGACAGAAATCCTGAAGGTTTACCGATAAAGCTAGAAATGTTTGTTAAAACTTAAACCTAAACCTATTATCGGGACTCCAAATATTCGATGAGAATCGGTTTTTGCTTCGGTGGTAGGGCCCCTGCTGTACGCGTGGCGCGCGTGTCAACAGTTAGTGTCCGATCTCTTAACTTAGTTTTTTTTTTTATATTACGACGGGTGGGAGACAAGCATACGGTCCGCCTGATGTGAAGCAGTTACCGTAACCATATTAACGCTCGCAACATAAAATATCGCTCGCGCACCGCCACCCCCGCTGGCAACGCAGCATCGTCTTCCTTCCTTTCTGGTAACTTCACTCACTCGCAGGAACACAACAACCCTCAAGGGCATTGTTATTTGGCTGCGGTATTCTGTGAGGTGGAGGTACAATCCTCAGTCGGGTAGCTTACAATTACGCTCCCTACCTCTCTTTTCGCCAGAGCTTCGTTGGTCAATCAGCAGTGCACCACGTGCAGGTGACGTTGGCTTTGGTTCAGAGATGTTGATGAACCACTTACACCCCAAAAGTAAGGGTTTCTATCAGTCACATACGTAATAAATCATGGTAAATTGATTTTATATTTATGCTTAAATGTGCTTCATGCTTTTATGACACAATACTATACAATAAAATTCCATCAATTATAACAAGAAGTTGATAGCAGTACATTCAAATTGCTTGCGAGTCGTTTTGAGAATTTGGCACAAAAATCATAAATAGAAATGGTATGTATACCATTGAAATGGTATGTTTACATATTGAAATGGTATGTTTGTAAATAATGGTATGTTTGTAAATAACGGTATGTTTACAATTGAAAAAAAAATCGCACGGAAACGAGTCTGATTCGCGCATTGTGGATTCCGTATAGACTGTCAAAGCATCAACATTTCTCTCGAAAAGATATTAAAGTCAAATAGAGAAGTCGACACCTTAGTCAAATTTGTTACTTTTTCAAACCTGTCAAAATGTATTAATACTGTAGGTGAGCATAATGACGTCATTTGTTCTGCCTGCTCAATTACAGTAATTGTGATAATAATTTTCATTAATAATTCGTAACAGTGTTAAAAAATTTAAGGTGTTTTTACAAACATTTAATCTTATCAGCTGTTTTGAAGATATATAACCATTAAGAGGCATACATCACTTTTTAATTATCAGAGCATTTTATTTGCAAAAAATTACTTGCTATGTAAAAATATTGTTTCCGCCCGGGATCGAACCGGGGGCCTTCTGCGTGTTAGGCAGATGTGATAACCGCTACACCACGGAAACGATATGTTTATCATCCAATTTATAGACCAGTATCCACGTTATGGTGAAAGGTAATCCAGTTTAATATTCAAGCTGATTAAAATACGAGATAACGCATGTGTGGTAAACTGGCACCGAATTGGTATCACTAGGTCATATTTGGTATGAATAGGTGAGTACTATCGATAATATCGCTTTGAAATATGACCGTATTAGCGTTTATGGTACTCGTATAGATACGTGTTTGAAGTAGAATTAACGTATATAAAATAAATAAATAAATAATAATAAATATTATATATATGTACGTGTATTTTACAAGCTTATATTTAGTTTTACCGCGGTGTCTATAATCAAGTCTTACAAGTTAAATATGACCCAATTTCCCATAGAGTGTAAATTTTAGCACAATCGTTTGGTTTTCGCGACAATGCATGGTTACCTACCTGCTGCAATTATTAATCCTATATGGCGGCCGCCACAGAATGGTTATGTATAATTTCTACTTAAACCCCTATGATATGGGGTATCAAATGAAAGGGCTTGAGGAGCGAAACACAGTAAGTAAACTTTTTAGATCTTTTAATTTATTGACTACTAGCTTCCACCCGCGGCTTCTCTTGCGTTTACTTTTTGACGTGACCAACGTCTTATAATTCGATGATGGAGCCGGCTGCACGCACGAAAAAACATGACTCATGCAGCGTTACCTCGCTCTGAGGCGTTCCATTAAAATTTTCTTTTGAAAAATGCAAACATTCCATCAGTATTTTCTTATGGCGTTGTCACGTTCAACTATCGTCAGAAAACCGACTTTACAGATAACCGATTTTTTTTAATAAAAAGTATCCTATGTCCTTCGTGATACGATTGAGAATATGTGTATGTTTATGTGAATATATGTACAAAGTTGCAAGATGATCGGTTGAGTAGTTTCGGCGTGAAAGCTTATCAAACAAAATGACATTCATGTTTATAATATTAGTAGGTAAGTACAGATTAATAATAGCTTTTATCTAATCTCATACTGAAATTTACACATTAAAAAACTAAACACAGTATCATAATGACTGTCTTTACGCACAAGCTATCAAAATAAATTTAAAAAGTTATTTTTCGATACAGCTCTTCGGACAACTGTATCGTAAAATAACTTTTTTACCATTTCGATACAGCTTCAGCCCTGGATACAGGTATTTTAAATAGGTTGCAATGCAAATACATTGCAACTTTGCAAAATTTTTCTACATAATCTGTGAACGCGGCGCCGCGCGGCGTGTCGCGCATGCGCACTACGGATGCTCGATCTGCAAATGGATTTTTAGGTAAGAATTACAGCTGTTAAATTAACTTCATGGTTGTATTTAAAATATATATATATATATATATATATATATATATATATATATATATATATATAATAAATATATTATAATATATTTCATGAGATTAGATAAAGTAGTGTATGAAACTGCACATAATTAGGTATTAAAATACTCGTGTGGTCTATTATAACATGGTGAATGTTATAATAGACCACACGCGGCACTTCGGCTCATGTTATAAACTCACACTCGTATTTTAATAACCCTTATTATGCAACAGTTTCATAAACTACTATTACTGCACCAAAAATGGAGTATAGTATATAATATGTTTTCAGGGAGTGTATGTTTGCGAGTTATGTAGGGATTTAAATAATTCTTTCGAACATAGGACAGGTATCGTTTTATTATATGACTAGCGACCCGCCCCGGCTTCGCACGGGTGCAATGCTGATACTAAATGTACTACAGGTCTTTGCGCTTTGTCCTATCCAGTCCTTCCCCAGTTATAGGCACACGCCGCCGGCTCCGCGGCCGGTACCGCCACAGCCGTTATGTCACTGCATTTTAAATGTGTAATATCTTCAAAACTATTCATTTAAATTACATGCTGTGAAGGGCCATATTGATCTATATTAAATGCGCAATGTATTTAAGGTACTTAATTGGATAAGGATTAATTCTGTATTGCTTAAAATCGCTTCGTAAATAAGGCATTATTTCTTGTAAAAAGCAAAGGATAAAATAACGGTTATTGTGTGTTACCACTAAGAGATAGACATATATCGCGAACTTTTTTGTAGACCATTTTAAGGTGAACAATACTGTACTACATTATTTTGATCTATCTCGTTGGGTTCAGCCAGCGTTTGCAATGAAAGAGCAAAAAAATGTGTTTATTTACGACATCACATTAGAAACCTCTAAATTATCAGTGTTTTTCTACTATGTTATGCATATATTATACATATAAACTTTCCAGTTGAATCACTCTATCTATTAAAAAAAACCGCATCATAATCCGTTGCGTAGTTTCAAAGATTTAAGCATACAAAGGGACATAGGGACAGAGAAAGCGACTTTGTTTTATACTATGTAGTGATAAGACCGCTGTTACACACCATTTAGTCTGACTCGATGTTTTGATTGTATCAATGTATCAACCAAATCAATATGGGCAATAAAATATTTAATATCTCTATTTGTTTTATTTGTAAGCTAATATTTACTTTGTAATTCGTACGTACGGTATTTTATAAAAACAGCATATTAAAAGTAATAAAAACGAGTACATACTTTAAAAAACTTGTTTTTATAACTTTAAAAGTAATAAAAACGAGTACATACTTTAAAATGCTTTTAATGACTTTCTTATTGACTCCATAAAAGGTAACCTTCAAGATAAACCTAAAATTAATACTATTCAACAAAATCAATCCAATTCAATGTTTCTTTCACCAACTTCGACATTTGATATGATAAGAATTATTAAAAATCTAAAGAATACTAATAGCGTAGGTTTTGACGATATTTCCACTAGGGTTATAAAAGCTGTTGCTAAAATAATAGCGCCTGTCTTGTGCTACATAGTAAATTTATGCATTGAACAAGGAACATTTCCAGATAGGTTGAAATTGTTTATTATTACTCCACTATTTAAAAAGGATGACAAAAAGCTTTTGAAGAACTATCGACCTATTGCACTAATCTCAATATTTTCAAAAATTATCGAAAATGTTATATACGAAAAATTATACATGTACTTTGAACGTAATAATTTATTTACAAAACATCAATATGGCTTTCGAACGAACAAATCGATAAACATAGCAATGTATGAGTTTCTAGAAAAAGTTATCGTTAACGTAGAGAAGCGTAAGCCAACAATAGCTTTATATATGGACATGACTAAAGCATTTGATACTGTTCATCATGGAAATCTACTCAATAAACTTGAAAAATATGGTGTAAGAGGCAATGCCAATAAACTAATCGAATCGTATTTAAGCAATAGAAGACAAATCACGCATATTAATAGAATTGACCCTAGAACCGGTTTTAACATTAGTTACACGTCAAGGGAAAGGTCAGTATGCTTCGGTGTCCCACAAGGTAGCGTGTTGGGACCACTTTTATTTATTATTTATATAAATGATTTCCCTAATGTTATTAACCATTCTATGACTTTATTTGCTGACGACAGTACTATTTTATTTGATTATGATAATTTTAACGATGTAGAATCTGACATAAATATTTCATTAACATCTCTAATAAATTGGTTGACATTAAATAATTTGACAATTAATTTGACGAAGACACATCTGATGAATTTTAAACAAAGAAATAATTATCCTTTAGATTTTGACATTAATTATTTAGACAATTCAGTAAAAGAAGTGGATTCTACAAAATTCTTAGGTTTGACAATAGATAATAAGTTGACGTGGAAATACCATATTGATAATTTAATAAAAAAGTTGAATAAATTTTCCTATGTACTGCGTAAATTAAGAAACGTTTCAAATATCAAGACTCTTTTAACAGCCTATCATGGATACGTGGCGGCAAGCCTAAGAAACGGCATATTATTCTGGGGTAACACGACCGACAAACAGTGTGTTTTTAAAGCCCAGAAAAGATGTATTAGATCCATGTTCGGCCTAATGCAGGATGACTCCTGTGAGCCTTACTTTCGGAAATATAAAATTCTTACTCTACCATCTATGTATATATATGAGGTTGCAATCTTTATCAGAAAGAACCCACACTATATTGAATCAAATCCCGTCGGAAGCCGTCGTGAAGGTACTTTAAAATTTGTTAATTCGTGTAAAACTTTACTCAGCAGAATGAGCGTAAATTATATGGCACCGATTATTTATAATAAAATTCCACAGTCTATTAGATCCATTCATGACCATAATAGATTTAAACCTGCACTCAGTGGCTTCCTTGTTGAAAAAACGTACTATGACCTTAGAGTATTTATAAATGATAAACTATCTAGTAAATTATGACAAAATTCTATTATTCGCTGACCTGTATTTTGACATTATCTTATGATTTCATGACATTCTTTATATTTATTGACATTATTTTAATTTAATTCTCATTGTTTTGTTTTCGAATTCAAATTTGATATGCAAATGACTCAGTACCTAATTAATATAATATCTTGAATGATGATTACATTCAAATGTTTATGTTCATATACCAATAAGGCGAATCATGGTTGTTCCTACTGTTGTATTCATATTTAACACCAATGTATTATTACCCATGTTTATGAACTAATAAATGAATTATGAATTAATAAAACTTATTCTATTGAAATACGTACAATAGAATAAAAATATATATCTTGTTTTTTTTTAATAAACGAACATAATAATAATGCATTTTAACGTGTTAAATAAATATTTTAAGTCGGCTTCATTAATTTAAGAAAGTCAATGAGATAATTTAAAATTTATTTCGTTTTTAACGAAATAATGATTATTAAAAATACGTTTTTTAAGATATATATTTTTTTAAAAGCATCATTATTATTTGTGTACGAGTTGAGTATTGTGTTGACTGAGATCTCCAGATACGTGAGGAGATTCTGCGTTAGCAGCGAAAGTGCCGACGTGCAACAAGCAATAATTTAGCTAAATAACGCAATAAGTATTTTGACATTAACGCCGGTACCTATCCCAAAAACTGCTAAATGGATTTCAATGTTCAACAAATTTAGTGAAATTTAGTGAAAGGGTTAATGTACATAATGACCGAATTTCATCAAGTGAAGAGTTATCGGAATAAGGAACACGGATATACCAAAAATGTTTAATTTGCCCCATCAATTGTTACGGACAGAACCCTTGTTTGGTGCAAATTACTCTTACTCGTACGAAATTAGAAGCTATTCGGGACTCTGCTGCATTACGCAATATGAGATTATTATTATATGCGTAGCGCTAATATTCATATTCATTTCCTGTTTGTTCATTTAGCTTATATTTATATATAACTTGCCGTAACACAGTCCTCGGACTAGCACGGGAGGTAAAAAAACTTTTGTCTGTACACGCAGCGGTATTTCTGAACAATTACGACATGGGAGTCTTCAAGAATAGAGTCTTTATTCCCCTTAAAAGGCTGGCAACAGATCGGCGGCTTCTTGGTGTTGCTGATTTCTATGGACGGTGGTGATTGCCTTCCACCAGGTGATACACATGCTCGTTTGCCCCCCTCTCTTTGATTGACACGAGAAGATTTGTATTTTTGTTTGACATGGATAAACTCAATATATATTAAAGCGATTAAAAAAAATTGCCTAAAATAAATATACATGATCAACGAGTAACATAGATTTTATTTTATTGAACCCATGCAAAGCCGGGGCGAATCGCTAGTTACTTATATTTTTGAGGAAAAATAAAACTCTACAACTTAATAAATCGATCTAAATTCGTCAAAGGTCCACCGAGAGGTGCGGATTTATGCGAGAACCCAATAGTCAGCTCTTATCGCACATATGTCGGCATCCTAAAGGAGAAGACCCGAATGGTTCCCTACTGAAAATTTCACAAGTTTATTTCGTGATTTATGTATTTGCTGTGTCAAGTAATGGTATATAAGAGACGTACGTAAATACAGATACGAGAATTTCGTCGAAGATTTTACTATACCTCGAAACGTACCTAATACTTTTTCAAGGCATAAAACATTTGCAACAAAATAACTCTCTGAGGGTAGATGATAATCTACTTGTATATAGTGCCTATTACTTGTACGTAATTAATGACTGATATATTATGAATCAGTTTCTTATACTTAGTGGCTCCGTAGAGAGCCCGAAACTTTGTAATTTAGTGCACCCATTTATTTTCTGTGTTACCAACTCATATTAAAACATACTGTTAACTTGCCAGAATATTATAAATATTTTAAAAATAGACTATTTAAACCATTTAAATAATAATAATTTAATAAGTTTGATGTTATCAAAAAATAGCCGGATTTCATTTGCAAGGATGGACTGCTATGCTGCTTGTTACGGACAGAACCCTTGTTTGGTGCAAATTACTCTTACTCGTACGAAATTAGAAGCTATTCGGGACTCTGCTGCATTACGCAATATGAGATTATTATTATATGCGTAGCGCTAATATTCATATTCATTTCCTGCCTTGTTTAGTAGTGTGTTACTTAATAGGTAGATGGCGCCACTCACCACAGCAGTGAATATGAAATGTAAAAATTCGCCACTATCACAAACCTTCCTGGTAGCAGTTTGAAAGAGCACTCAACCTGTAATCGAGAGGTCGTTCATAATCCCATCTAGGCGGTCGAGGTTCTTTTTTTCATTTTTAACCGACGAAAAACGGAGGAGGTTCTCAATTCGACGCATATATATTTTTTTTATATAAAATATTTTTTAATAAATTTTAAATATTAAAATACTGTAGGTGGCTCTGGTGGGATTGTAAGTTACCATCATCTTTGAACCAAACCATATTTCACATATATGCGGTGCCCCCTGTTGAATAACCAACGAGACTCTGGCAAAAGAAATACAGCGACATTATCAGGGTATGTTTCTTTTATGCGGGGAGAAACCGCGGGCAGAAGTTACTCTTTTACACTGATCCCTTTCATAATATACCTCTGTCATTTATCCACTTTCCTGCAATATCACAGCATATAATTAATTCCGTAATACGTTCGACAAGTAAAAATGAATTGTCTTAGACCTCCAGAGCGCGGCATTCGAATAAATCTACGCTTCGACTTATCGAATTCATTTTCTTGGGGCGAACGCTTCGTAGAGTAGGGCGCGTCCCCACTTATTTAGAGGAGGCAAACAATTTTCCCTTGATTTCTATTAACTTTGAAATTAAGTGTGTTTTGAACGCATTTCGATCGGCGCTCCGTTAAACAGAAATTTGGTACGAGGGCTTTCGTTTTTAAAATGGGTTTTTGTAATGCGGTTTTATTTTAATGAGCGTTAATACTTAGTGCTTTAGTATTTAGTGGATCTTAATTATGCGTAAACAGCATGACATTTTTTATAGGTGTTCATCATCATCATTATCAGCTTGTATCTATCCACTTCTAGATATAGGTCTTCCCTAATGCTTTCCACCATATGCAACCACTAAATATATACCGCTTTCTGCAACCACTCGCTGCCAGCCACTTTTTTGAGGTCATTATTCGCCACCTTGGCCCAAAATATCAGGGCTATCGCCAGAACTTCGTTAGCTAGTCGGCAGGATGCACCACGTGCAGGTGAGGTTGACTTAGACTCTAAAGATATTGGTGAGTCCCTTACATCCCATTTTTTTCATTGGTGTATTACCTAATTGTTATTTTTAAAAGTGTATGTGAGATTCCAAAGCCTGACATTTAGATATACTCGTACCTGGCAAGAATCTAGATATTTCTATAAATACACGACGTCACAAGGACGCGCAAGCGTACGCAAATACAGCGACGACATAACGCAACGACGTAGTGAGCAGCGACGCGACGACGACGGCCGCGGGCGATCTACATAATTTTTAAAATATTTACAGTACAGCAAACAAGGTTTGATAATAAAATTAAACTCCGAAATGAAAATCTTTTATCGCAGTAGTTTATATTTACAAATGAGCATATAAGTGCCTTACACCAATTCGACAGTTGTTCGAACGCCATAAATATCAATGGAATGGTGCAGTAGATGCACACCTTAGGGCCTCCCGTCGAAGCTGAAGCCGATCACCGTCGAATATGTCGATTCGAAAAGTAGGTCTTACGTTTTAGTTATTGACCAACATCTTTGGCTTATTCGGCTCTTTAGCTATAGAGCTCTAGGGTTTCTATCAGCTAAGCTAAACATAAGTACTATAAATCTAAGCTGAATTTTGATTTTCGCAATAAAAAAATCCGATGTGAATCCACTTTAACTTAGCCCGTATGACCCCTGCTGGAGCTTGAAGCCATAACCTGGCAGGAGTTTGCGCAGGGTAGAGTACTGTGGCGTTCTATAGCCGTCGGGGTCAACCGGTCAAGATCTTCTTCGGGTCGCTGAGCCAGCGTAGTATAACTGATTAAGTTTTTTATTATTCAGGAAAGCTATCATCATTATCAGGCTATATCTATTTACTGCTGGTTATAGGTCTTTCCTAATGCTTTACACCAAATACTATCCTTTTCATTCATCGGACCATCTATAAGGAGAGCGTTCAACGCTTCGTTGTTCCACGCGCGAGGGAACGCCCTCCAAAACCTAAAACTAAACTCGTTAATTTGCATACAACCACGTAAACTAGTTGCAACAGCGATAAATTGCATGCAAGTAGAGTGAGGCAGATGTAAAAATATTGCTAACAACGTTAGCATCGATTTTTAGATGGGAGAAGACTATTAACAATGCATAATTTATCATTTTTCGCTGTGTCGTTCCTTTCCACCAGATTGAACATGTCAATATTTCGTTTCCTTTCCGCATTGTTAAAACTGTAGCTTTATGTATACTGAAATCAAGTGAAGACATACCCTATTCATCTGAAGGTTCCCGAAAGCCTACTTATTTGCGGAAAGCCGTGTGGAATCACTGCTGTTACAGATAAGGACATTACGGCTTTTTGTACAAAATATGACGTGAATTACTGATGCTATTTTATTAGGAGCGCTTATTTAACCTGCTTACTATTAGAGGTATTTTTTCTTTACTTTCAGCGTGAAAAATCAAAGAATTAGAAAATAAGAGCCTAGTATTTCCTAAAAATTACAGATATCATAAGCTCAAGGCGTTTTTAATTTGGGCAGCTCACAAAAGATATAATATTTTTACCGAAAAAATGAATACTAATCAAAATACCTATATATTTTTAATTGTTATCGTATGAGTAGTACCTACAGGTCAGGAAGTCAATATTATATCTAATGAAATCTTTTTACTTTTGAGACAAAAAAGTGTTTCTGGAGAAGGTAAAAGTTGAATATCTACGCGACCAAAGCCTATACGATAGTAAGTTATTAGTAATTTCGAAGTAAGCTTAAAAAAATATTATTATTTTAAATAGTTGTCTTGGCCAACTTGCCAGATAAATATTTTTTGAAAAATGGAAAAATTCGCCTGCCCCCCTAGGTGGGATTTGAACCCACGACCTCTCGATGACCGGTCGAGTGCTCTTCCAACGTTGTTGTTGGTTTGTTGTTTGTTTTTTGGCCTTGGTAAAATTTTTTTCCATTTTTCAAAAAAATATTAAGCTTAAAAATATGATTATTCATGAATACATTCACCTCTTAAGTATTGTGATAAATCGGTACTCTGCAGTCCGTTTAATTTTTCAACATTTTATTTTCTGTGAAGAGTTACTTACCTAGAGCATATTATAGGAAAGAATTTGGTATCAACAATTGTCCACAAAAGCCCAGTAGCAAGTCAGGGGCCCTACCGCCGAAGCTGAAGCAGATTTTCATCGAATTTTTTGATGTGAAAATAACAGCTTAGATTGTTGGTAATTACGCTTAGCTCAGCTGTAAGAAATCCTAGAGCTCTACCGACTAAGCTGAAGATGCTTGTCAATAACTTTAACCCAAGACTTATTTTTGGAATAAAAAAATCCGATGGTAATCGGCTTCAGCTTCGGCGGTAGGGTCTAAGCACTGAACTGGGTTATTGTGCTGTTCGCTTACTGCCAACATGTAAACCAGGCTAAAGACCCACTGTGGGCTCTTGCGCCGCAGCAGTAAATGATAATAAATTATCGACTAGCTAAAAAGCATGCCAAATAAATAAGATATCAATATCTTTTTATATATATTATTATATATATATTGATATAAATGGTTTTGAAACCATTTATATCTATATGGCCGTAAAAGAAGTCTCATTGCCCGAATTTAAATATCAAAGGTTCCTCAACCAATAGAGCGACCAATTCTAAGCTTACATACCCAATGAATGAATTTTTATTTGATCTCTCTTATATCAGAGGGGAAGGGTAGAGAACGACCTTCATCCGTCCGTTTAAGGTATATTTTTTTTCAAAGTAATATGTTAAAAAAGTCGCAAGTGCGTTTTGTTATGTGCATGTTACATCTTGAATGATATCTTGGATCTACGCTTGAACACCTAACACTAAACAATGTGGTATTCTTAACACATTATCCAAGATTGTTAACTACAGTAAGTATTCTCAAATATATACATGGGAGACATGAAAACTCAGTAATTTTTTCTCTTAATAGACTGACAACGGATTGGCGACGGAGTTGCTGATTTCGCTGGGCTGTGATGATTGATTTCCATCATGTGACCCGTATACTCGCTTGCCCCCTTCTCATGTAAAAAAGGCGGGCGAAAATCATAACCGCGTTTACTGAGCGGGGGTGAACATTGAGACCGTGAAATACAAGTTTGTTTCACCTAATATTAATATTATTAAACTAAAGGCAGATAAGCATACGGCTGATGTGAAGCGGGTACCGTAGTCATATTAACGCTCATATACACAATATGAAAGACAATATGAAACATCGTTTTCTGGTGACCTCACTCACTCGCAAGAACACAGCAATCCTCAAGGGAATTGTTATTTTGTTGCCATATTCTGAGCATGATCATGAGAGCTGGAGATACTTCCCCAGTCAGGCAGCTTACAAATACACTGTACCGTACCTCTCTTTCAGCAGAGCCTCTTTCGCTAATAGGCAGGATGCACCACACGCAGGTGAGGTTGGCTTTGGCACTTACACTCCATTCTTTCATATAAAGAAGTAATTAATTTTAAAATATATAATTTAGTATAATTAATATATCTTATTGTCAATGTAATAAATAATGTTTTGGTTAGATTTGTGTTGATTTTTGATTAGGGTTTTCTTTTGTACTGTCATCGGAAATAGGAGCTAAGCATCGCAGAGTTCCGTCAAGCTAGATGATCAATGATGTGGTGCCAAGTAAGCTTAATTATTAATAATTTATTACATAGGCCAGCCTTTATAAATAATGACCAATTTATTACATTGAGTGTAACATATATATATTTATTTTATATTTACTGCTGACGAGCTTCCCCAGAGCCATTGCGGAGCCCGGGGCTCCGCGGCGGACACTTCAGTAGCGCTGACTTAATAGATAAGTACAATGTCAGTAAATATAACTGTCTATTTGTCACTGTTTAATATAACAATAACTCAATAAATTCAATTTCTCCAACAAGGCTTTCGCCCTAATAGACGTTCCATTATGTTTATTTTGAAATATGGCCAATAAAATTTTCACTTCCTTTTACGATAGGTATTCAGTAGGCAATAGGAAAGTAAGTAAGTAATCGGTCCACTCCACCTTGGGCCGGAGACACGGGGACAACGGTTATAAATCGTGATACGACAGTTTTATTGGACCCTAATAAATTACATTAGTAAATTCCTAAAGACACCAGTGAGAATCGACCAGGGAAATTGCTCGGCTAATTCGTTGATAAGTATTGATAACTTCGTGTCTTTGTCAATTCAGATTAATTTATATGCTGAAAAGTACAAAAGTTATTGCAAAGACGAGCAGTTCTGTATCTAGTTGGGTAAATAATAAACTGAAAGTTTTCAACAAATATCGCTATTAATGTCTTTAAAATATCATCGGGTAATAATAAACCTACCATCAATTTTTTTTTATAATATTTAGGTGGCAAACAAGCATACGGCCCCGCCTGGTGGAAAGCACTTAGAGCAGCCTATGGATGCGTGCAAATCCAGGGGTCCTGTAAGAACCTCTTCACACCCTTTTACATAGATGGAACCCCATCCTGTAGTCTCCGGGAAAAATCTCGACAGAGACCTGACTCGACAGAGAGAAGAGAAATGGTCGTGTATTGACCGGTTCCTATAGTTATAGTTCGCGGGAGAAATCTCCTCTGAAAACCGGTAATAAACCGCGACCATTTCTCTTCTAAAGTTTGAGGATGCACTCCCTGCCTGTGGCTAGCGGTGCGATTATAAAAATTATATAATTTCTATAATCGCACCGCTATGATATGATTATCGAACAACTTCTCTGAACACAACCCATTGTACAATCGGTACAACACACAAAGGGAGGCCTTAGACTCAAGGATTCAGTAACACAAAATCATAAAAAATACCGAGTATTATGTATTTGGGCGACTAAACATGATATAAACATACTATACCTAACCTAGTATTCCAGTCGACCATTTAGTATTTTTAGTCGCTCATGTAGTATACATATCTCGATGGTGTCGTTGCGCGTGTCAGACTAATCGATCACGCAAGTTAAGCCGACCATAGCCTGTACAAGGATGGGTTTATTTATCTGCAGCTCGTCCGTGCTGTTATCATTAGATGATAGTTGGGTAAGCCAAGTCAGTGGCCTTTTAGGCGACTTGAAAACACTGGCTTCCGTCGATATGCAGTTGAGCAGCGTGGTGGAGTATGCTCTAAACCCCGTCAATTAAGGGGAGGGAAAACACTCAGACCAAGACAAACAGACATTTTCATGCACACAAATGTTTGTCCTGCGAGGGGATCGAACCCGCGACCTCGGAGTCAAAGTAGCCATTGCCATTCGACCACCGTGCTCGTCATATTTTTAATTTTCATCGATGCTATTCCCTGATTGTCAAATTTCTTTTCAAAACTTTCGAGTGGCGATATCATCTATAAAATGATATTGAAAAAAAATATATATAAGAAGAATTAATGGAGCTTTATTTATATTCCAAATAACAAATAGAAAGAAGATAAATTGAAACAAAAAGTGTGTGTTTCGCAAAACAGCAAACAGTGTACACGTCAATAAACTTCGTCAGCAAAAATACAGGAAGCAACTCAGTCGAACGTCGTTGGAAGGAAATCAAGGGAGACAGCGGCGGAAGACAACAAGGAAAAATATAATAAAATCACATGTAATACCGTTCACATACGTGAACAAATCAGTTACAACACCGAAGGATGATGGATAATCGATTTTAAAAATTTAAGTTTTGTTGAGTATAGTAAAAATATTTAATGGTAATGAATGAATATTGCTGTTTTTAGCATGATTGTTATTTTTAGTTTAAGCATAGTAAATAGCCTTAAGAGGGGTAAACACACACGCCATTCCTTTTAAACAATATTTTTTCGTGACTAAGAAGGAATTAAATTTGATGTAAAGAAGTTATATAATAAAGAGCAAAAGTGAATAATTAATTTATGTATCTCAGGGTATGAGCAATATGATGAGTGAGTGAGAAGAATGAGTCGCCCATGGGACCATGGGCTTGAGCATGGGTCTTTTTAGCATATTATTATGCAAAATGACTCATGCTCAAGCTTGCACTAATTACAAAATTAGGGTAAGTTATTTTGTTGGTAAAAACTGAGTTCCACGGTCGTTAGAAGACTTGTGTAGGAAATCAAAGATTGTCCGAAGTGTGGGACAAAAGTAATGTAAGAATTTTCCCGACGGGAAACCCGTGTCCCAGCAGTGGGATGAATAAGGTTGACAAAAGAAGAATAGTATCTCTAAGGTTAATGCACCTGCAATTTCAATAAAGAAATTAATGTACCTTTCTATCAATAACATCATTAACACAGTATTAACACGAAAATACTTCTGTAATTTACACCATACTTCTCCATTTTGTAGATAGAACCCAACGCGACTGAGATTTATTTGTTCTAAAACTATATGTTCAATTTAATAACTTCAACACTTTAAAATTTTAGTAGGGAAATAACATGTAAATAATTTTTAATATAACTCACCAAAATTGGTTAATTTAGATTTTTTTCTGTAACTGGCGAGGTGACTGTAGCTCGCCAGGTTAATAAAAAAGATTTTCATAGATTGGAAATTAATTATAATATTTTTTATGTATTTTGTTCATGTTTGTACATGTTTGAGGAACAGAACTCAAATTTTGTGTGTCAATGTTTCATAATAAAGAATATATAGTGGAATATAATAAAATATACAATACTCACCAAAGGAAAAGTCTACATGACTTAGATGGTATTATTTGGCAGCAAAAGTACCTGGAAATAATAATATCAATTATTATTACATACATCAAACCATTTTTAACCGACTCCAAAAAAGGAGGAGGCCTCCAAAAAAAGAGAAATTCGGCTGTATTTTTTTTAATGTTTGTGACTTAATTACTCCGTGATGTATAAACCGAATGGAAAAATATGGACCAATCTGGAAGTATACTCTTTCAAATAAAAAAAGTTTTTTCAAATACTTTTTTTTATTTGAAAGAGTACCAATACTTTCAGATTGGTCCATATTTTTTCATCATCAGCCTGTGTCTACATAAATAAATGTAGAGTAATGTTTGGATGATTCGTGTGTACATTAATAACAAGAAATAAATATTATGATAATTAATAACTTTAAAAAACGGTTAATATAATGAGTTATGTAATTATACAATATTAGATACTTCCCACGGTTACGCCCCTCGTTTCAATTTAGAGCCCGGGCCACATTCTTTACGAATTTTTACGAAAATTTCATTCGGACGTTTAGAATTCTCAAAAACGTCGAAAGTCTTTAACCAGTGTGTCTAGTGATAACAGTGACAGAGACCCATAATAAGAGACCGTCTTATGTATATACCTAATATCTTATTATAGGCGGCATTCGAAAGCTCAAGTTTTCGCCGCATTCGTTCGAGAGATCTATTCTTGAAGCATCTTTAAGTGATAAACTCATATCTCCATAGTAGTACAGAACATATCTCATAGGTTGAGCGTGCAAAAGTGACAATGGGCAGAAACGTTCTCCTTTGGAATGTCGACAATATACTGGAAAACGCAGCATAGAACGACCCCTCCTCAGCAGTGTACGTCTTTTGGCAGAAATGATGATGATAATGGAAAATAAGGATAACATCGCAGTTTAAATTTCTTACATTTACATGTTTCTTTATTTCATTTCTTGCCAGTTCACAGAGTACTTGACTGACTCCAACACACTTGCAAGTCATACAATAATACAATTTTAGACTTAACCATTATACATATATATACATTTACACTTCATATTTATATATATATATATATATATATATATACATTGGGGAGTAATGCCCTGGACACTGACCATCGGACTGGTCCACAGGCTAAAGGTCGCGCAGCAGAGCGATGTAGATGGCTATGCTCGGGGTTTCTCTGCGGGATCGAATCCGAAACGAAGAAATTCGACGGAGAACTAAAGTTGTCTATATATATATATATATATATATATACATACAGTTAAATGTACTATCACATTTTCATTAAAGTGTATAAATTCAGTTGATTTTATATATGACCGTAAAAACGCCAATACAAAAAGAAATTGGTTCATGCTTTTAAGCCAATTTATTATTAAAGGACTACGCTGCAAAAATGGAACTCGCTCCGGTTTTCGATAACCCAACTCGCTAAATATGCATGCGGACTCGAAGTTTGTGAATTTTGTGATCGATCAAGTATCAAATGTTTGTTTTTAGGGTTGCTTACGTATAGAAATAAATGGTAACTGTTCATAACGTAATTTAGATGCTAGCTGATAGTATTCAGTCTTAGAGTCAGCCAGTTTGGGGTGTAAGTGATTCATCAACATCTTTTCCAAAGCCAACCTCGTCTGCAGTGGTACATCCTGCTGACTCACATACGAGGCTTTGGCGAAAAGAGCTTTAGCGTAGGTACTGTTGAGAATTCCCTTGACGGTTGTTGTGTTCCTCACTCACACGCAGGAACACTGCGAGTGAGTATGGTCACCAGAAAGAAAGAAAATGAATACCCCTTGGTGTTGCTGATCTCCATGGGCGGTGGCGATTGCTATCCATCAGGTGACCCACATGCTCGTTTATCCTCTTATATATATATATATATATATATATATATTTTAAAAAAACTATCTGTTTTGTCTGTATATATATGTATATAAAAAAAAACTATCTGTTTTTATACGTACATTAGAAGCCCTAGGGTCTTATTTTATTTATACTACATTGTGTGCATGTTAGACGGTTACCGAAGCCTATGGATATAAAATAGGTACATACATTAATACGTATTTCGAGCTATGGATGTGAACAACACATCACTCAACATCGGCATCTACCCAGAATCATCCCACTGTTGGGATATGAATCTCCCCTCAATCGAAGGGGTTTAGAGCATGATCCACCACGCTGATGTTGAGCAGCGTGGTGGATCATGCTCTTGGAACCCGTTGGAGTTGGCGAAGAGGCCAGTGATTTCAAGCCAGCCAAAGGCCACTGACTTGGCTTAACGACGGCTTAACGTGCCCTCCGAAGCACGGAGGAGCTCGAGATAAATAAACCCATCCATAGACAGGCTGCGATCGACGTTGCTTAACTTGCGTGTTCGATTAGACTGACACGCGCATCGACGCCATCGAGCTCCTCAACATAAAGTGTACAATACAATCGCTCGCGCACCGCCACCCCTATTTTTACCTTACTTACTCGTAGGAGCACAATAGCCCCTCTAGGGCTGTTCTCTATTGCCTGTCGGAATTGTTACTTTGCTGCGGTCTTCCTACTGTGAAACGGAAGGCTGTGAGGTACAAGTATTTCCACAGTATATTCTAGACCAATCTGGGTTATGATGTATGCGCTTCCTCACGTATACCAGAGCCTCGAAAGTATAACAGCTGGGTGTGCCATGTGAATGTGAAGCTGTCTTTAGTTCAAAGATGATGCTAAACCACTTACAACCACATGCTAGGAAGACTTAACATTCGTCCGATTCCAACGCTAAACATCGCTCTCCCATAAAAAACAATGTAATGTTTGAATTCATGATTTAACACAGAACATAGCTGGAAACATGAAATGTTCATACTAAATGCACTTTGCGATCTGAAACTGTGATAATAACAAACCAGCACAATGTGGCACCCAACCACATGACATCATGGCATAGAGCCAACACAATCGTAAAGTCGTTGAGTTGTCTAATGACCGCGGCTTCGACAAGCATATCATATAAGTATTATTGACGTGTTATACAGTCCGACATATGTGAAGCGGCCCTTTCCTTACTATATCTATATAAATATATAAATCTTGTTTCGCGGTGTTTGTGGGCGCATTCTTCCGAAACGGCTCAACCGATTTTGTTTAAATATTTTTCATTTTTTTTATATGAGGGGGGGGGGGGGGGGGGGCAAACGAGCATAGGGGTCACATGATGCAAAGCAATCACCATCGCCCATGGAGATCTGCAACACCAAGGGGTCGCCGATCCGTTGCCAGTCTATACTTCCTTTCTTTGTGGTGACATCATTCCCTCGCAGAAACACAACAACCCTCACGGGAATTATTATTTGACTGTGATATTCTGTGAGGTGGAGGTACTTCTCCACAGTCGGGTGCCTTACCTCTCTTTGCGCCAGATACGTATATATTTGGTATGTATGAGAATTGTGAAGTATATTTCATACCGCTAAAATAATTTACATGACAGAACAACATTTGCCTGGTCTAGCTGACCATGCAAATGTTGTAAATATGTTGCCGTTGCTATAGTAATGTGTGTTAAAGTGACGATATCAGGACTCGGATATTCTGTACGAACATTTCGTCCGGTTTGAAGGGTTCAAACATGACTCTGATTGCTCAAATGTTTTGTAGGACGCACCCAGCTATTTTGGGAGGACCTTGTCGGGTCCACTTTTCGCGCTTGAACTGCAATTAATGTTGACCGAAATATAACAAAGTGTTTTGAGTTTTTAATATTTTAAAAAATTTGGGGTAAAAGTGGTTCACCTTTGAACCAAAGCCAACTTCACCTGCACGCGGTGCACCCTGCTGACTGACAAACGAAGCTCTGGCAAAAAGAGAGGTAGGGAGCGTAATTGTAAGCTACCCGACTGGGGAATGTACCTCCACCTTACATAATACCGCAGCCAAATAACAATTCCCTTAAGGGTTGTTGTGTTCCTGCGAGTGAGTGAGGTCATCAGAAAGGAAGGAAGGAGATGCTGCGCTGGCATTGGGGGTGGCGGCGGGCGAGCGATATTTTATGTTGTGAGCGTTAATATGGCTACGGCAACCGCTTCACATCAGGCGTTTGTCTGCCACCCGTCGTAGATTAAAAAAATAATAATAACAATACGCTTGATTGTTATAAATGATGCACTATTTAATAATAATTAATTTTAGCCCGTAATAAATAACAAACTAAGTATTCCACATTTTAATTAAAATCTTATCCACTTAAAGTAAACAAAAAATCATCGTGACACGCAACAGATTGAACTTCCATCAAATTAATTAAGATTGATTCACTATCGCTATATAGCCTACGTGTATTGTTGAGGCGTTTCAGATAATTGAAACAATTTCCTTTATTGAATTATGAAAAACTGTAATTTTCGAGTCAAACTTGCCATATTTTAGAGGAAGTGAGAAAATTAATAAGAATTAGTTGATCATAACTCAGCTGTACATAATTATAATAAAATTTATTAGCCTTTGTGTGTCATGTCTATGGTGCTAAAGAGTTTTTTTTTTTAATTAGAAAACTCGAGTATTACACTATAAATAACAAAGTTAAATTTATATTTTCTGAATTTTTGCCTGTTTGTCAGTTTGATTGTACGCATCCCATAGTAACTTCTTCATTTATATAATTACAGATAACTATTTAGCGTGTATTTCATGCAACTCGACATAATTAAAAGAATTTTAATCTCCTAAGTCACGTCGACGCGTCGCCTAACGCCCGTGGCGCTGCCGATCACCGACAGAGTATATACGCGGTATTGTGGGACGGTAGCGTACTAGTTCGAAGTTGATGAGCTAAGTTCACGAGGAGCAAGTCGCAGATGCGCCTAATCTGTATAAATAAAAAAAACCGGCCAAGTGCGAGTCGGCGGCTATTACTCAGTAACTTGTAAAGTCTATTTAGCCGTGATAGTTTTCCTTTTAAATTCACTATATGGACTACTTCCATGATTTTTTTCACATTTCTAAATATAACAGTTTCGTTGATACAGGGGGGGGGGGGGGGGACACTTGCGTCTAACAAAAAATTGCACGTTAAATGTAAATAATTCGCAAACAGATTACTATATCGAAAAATGATCTTACCACACTCGCAATGTTTCTAAAAGGCCTATCCAACGACATCCCACACCATGGGGTAGGTGCATAAAAAAAAAATTCATCCCCATTTTACGTGTATATAAGATACCTCGAAAAAAAATATATTTCAAAATTTTGTTGCTGTGTTCCTACGAGTGAGTGAAAAAATTTTAAAAATGTTGATGAACTTACACCCCATAATATAATATACATACTCATCTATCGTCATACATAATCCGAAATATAATGGAATATATTACAATAGGCTTGCATCCCATTTTTTTTTCGATTTGTTATATAAAGACGTCACAATAATATAAATATAGGTGAAATAATTACTTCGATTGCATAAAAACTTCTCGAGATATGATAACTTGAAGATCACAATTTTGGACTATCCCGAAAACGCTCCATACAAATGGCCACCACGTTATGACGTCACACCGTGCTATTTTATATGCATTAAATCAGAAATTTGTATGACAGCTATGTTAAATATTGCGTTTATGTAGCCAGTGCCGTAACATAAGTTATAGTATTTTTTATTGTTTCTACAATGGTAATATTTATTTTTTATAATTTCATACCTTTAAAATGGAATTTCCCACCAAACTTTGACCGAACGTAAAACACGTCGTACATAAGTTATTAAAATTTTAAGATCGCAGATCGTTCTAGTTTTATGTATTTTACGTTACTGTTATAGTTTTTATAATTTTGTGACATGGGCAACAAGCCTATTAATAATAATAATAAATATTCCCGGACAAATTATACACAGCCATCTAGTCACAAACTAAGCAAAGCTTGTACTAGGGGTACTTGATTACTGATAATATATTTCAATATATTTTTATTGTAAAAACATACAAATACTCGTAATACGTAGAATACACCCAGATTAAGACAGACATGTTCATGTACACAAACATTTCTTGTGTCAAAGTGCCACCGAGGTCGTCTCGATACATGTTCAGTCAATATAAATTTAATTTTTTATATAATATTACTGGCAGTACAATAAAAGTAATAGCTCACCTACAAATAAATAGCGCAATTTATATGAAACCTCATCGGTTTTCATCGGTGCTTAGACGCAGGTGTCTCGCCTGAAAGTTGAACGAGTCTATGCAAACTAATTTTGAAATTGAGTACAGATTGAGTGCAGATATACACATTAAATATTACGAGTATCCATGTTTGAGTGCCTAGTTACGATGACCAGTGACCTGAATGTTCCTTTTATCACTACAGACGGACGCTGAAAGGTTAGAATTTCACATATCTACCTGCCGGTTTTAAGAATTAGATGAGGCATAGCAAACTTATTTAAGTTTTCTTTTTAATCACGGGTCAAGCCCGGTCATTTGATAGGCGTGCGCGGGGATATAGATCCTACACGTAGGGGCCCCTTTGAGAAGTTTAATGTAATGTTGTACACCCGCCGTGACCCGCTCCAGGATATGGCAATAGAACGACATACCCATGAGCAGGTCTCGGCAGGCGTTAAAACTATTGCGAAGTGTGATGGAAAAAAAATGGGTTATGGAGATGAGATCTGGGTGAACTAAATACCGGGCTATTACAGAAGAGGGACGGACGCCTGCCATAACTGCTTTTATTCCTAGTTATTTGCGGCAGGCGGTGACTTGCCACTCACTTAAGTTTTTATTATTATAGCGTCGTTGCGCGTGTCAGTCTAATCGATCACGCAAGCAACTACGACCATAGCCTGTCTATGGATGGGTTTAGTTATCTCGAGCTCTTCACTAAAGCCATCGGTCCCGGCTATTGTCATTAGATGGCAGTCGTTTAACCAAGTCCGTGGTCTTTGGATGGCTTGAAAACAGTGGCCTCCACCAACCCGCAGTTGAACAGCGTGGTAGAGTAAGATCTAAACCCCTTCGATTGAGGTGATACCCGTATCCCAACAGTGTGACGATTTTGGGTTGATGCCACCGATATAGGGCCGAAACACATAACCGCGTTGCGGCACCGCATTGCCAAATTCGGCACTGCCGCCCGCCGCTACGCAGAATTTTGCGGTGTGTACAAAAAGTAACATAAAATAATCGTTTAATCAAAAAAATGGTTGCCGTACAGTATGACAGCATAACGCTTTGTTTCGCGGCGCCGCAACGCAACGCTCGGTGGTGCGTTGCGTTGCGGCGCATCGCCGCGACGTGGTTATGTGTTTCGGCCCATAGTTACCTGCAGATGAAGTAAGTTGTTCAGATATTAAAAATTCTTTGCGTATTCAACTGTCTGTGTAATGGGTTGTTAGATATGTGTCAAAACCTGTAGTCGAACTGGTCGTCATAGGCAGGCAAGCCTAGGCATTTCAATAATTTTATTAGCATTTAGTGAATAAAACATTGAGTAGACAGTGACAATAAATAAACATTCCAAAACAATTGTATTTGGCGCAGTTCGTAGGTGTGGCCAAAGTAGATCTTTGTTTTTTAGGGTTCCATACCCAAAGGAACCCTATTACTAAGGCTTCGCTGTCCGTCCGTTCGTCCGTCCGTCCTTCTGTCCGTCTGTCACCAGGCTGTATCTCATGAACCGTGATAGTTAGACAGTTGAAATTTTCACAGATGATGTATTTCTGTTGCCGCTATAACAACAAATAATAAAAATCAGAATAAAATAAGTATTTAAGGGGGCTCCCATACAACAAACGTGATTTTTTTCCTCGTTTTTGCTCGCAATTGATAACGGTAATAGGTAGACGCTTGAAATGCTCACATAATATTTAGTTATATATTCACTTTAAAAATAAATAATTAAATAAAAATAAAACAAATGTTTATGGCGGGCTCCCATACAACAAACGTATTTTTTTTTGCCGTTTTTATAAATAATGGTACGGAACCCTTCGTGCGCGAGTCCGACTCGCACTTGGCCGGTTTTATTTTTATATATCACTAAAGTGATAAGACTGATTGAAAGCAATTACCGTAGGCTATGAACGCCTGTAACACCAGGGGCATCGGACATGCGTTGCCGACCCTCTAAAAACCTCTTCACGCCCTTTTTGAAGAAGCCCATGCTGTAGTCTCCTGAGAAAAGAGAGGCAGTTCATTCCACAGGTTGACGTACGCCAGAGAAAACTTCTCTGGAACCGCACAGTTCGCGACCGCTTAGGCTCCAATGTGTGGGGATGAATTCCCTGTCGATAGCCAGCTTTACGACTGAACACACGCCATTGTACAATCGGTAGAATACACAAAGTGACGCAGAATCTCTTATCAGACTTAAAGGTTCTGAACCGTTTGTCAGTTTAGGATCGTTAACACTTTTCTCGTGGAATTATAAAATTAACTGAATACTTTAATCCATTTTTACAAAGAACCTTTTATGAAATTATTGGATAAGTAATGTGGAAATTACTTTTATAGCTCATACGTGGACATTTTTTTCTGTCCTAAAAACAAAGATATCTTACCTACCTTACTACGTTTATAATTATACATACTCGTACATCATACGAGTACATAAATGCAAACGTGTACAATGACTGATGAAACAAATTTAGAAAAATCTAACACGTTTTGCTGAAAATCACGATGAAAATGTCATATATCACATGCCACAAGTTTTAATTGTTGGTAGAATAGTGTCAGCAACTGTAAAATATAAACATGAGTAATTTAAATCAGCTATTTTAGCCCGTCTGTGGCTATTTTAATATACATAAAAATATTAATAACAAAATATGCATTTTTGTCTATTAAGCTACATCCTTACGCTACAGAAGAATTATTTTTTTACTACGTCAAGCGGTAAACATGCATATGACACCCACCCGCCTGATGTAAAGCAGTTACTGTAGCCATTTAAACGCTCGCAATATAAATATCACACGCGCATCGCCACCCCCGCTGCCAACGCAGCAACTTCTTTTTCCTTGGTAAACTTGTGTACACTTTTGTTAATAACTCTTAAATTGTTCTCAAAAAATATACAAATAAAAAATCGTACGCTGGAGCCGAACATCATCAGCGTGGCAAAAATTCACCACCTTCGCTGGCTTGGTCATGTTGGTCGGGCAAAGGTCGAGCAATGAAGAAAACGTACCTCAGGCGACTGGTTGGACGTTGTCTGGTTGGTCGCCTGAGGTATGGTGACATGGTGGAAAATGACCTGCTTGAGCTTCCAGTCACTTGGTAACGAGTGATTGTACAGGACAGCCAAAGGTACCGAGCTCTTATTACGGAGGCTAAGAATTATATTGGATCCCTGAGCCAGTATATTAAATAGTATTTCAAAAAATTATTCCCATTCGTTATACATGCTCATCTACTATTTATTGCTGATATTTGATATAAATTTAACTATTCAACACTATTACTGAAATTAATAATATTCTGTATGGTAATTCATGTAAATTTACTTATTAAAATTTCATGCATTAACTATGCTGTAACGCTTTGAAACGGTTCGCAGAATAGAAAATTAATGGGTATTAAAATGATAGCAGTGACTCTAATGAACAAAAATATTGGTTGTCTGTGAACTCGGTTTACGGACGATAATTTTACATGATAACGTGATAAGAAAACATCGGCCAATAGAGTGCAAGAGAGATAGATGCGTCACAAGTCTAACGCATAGGTCGATCGTGCCTCTCTATCGCTTGTTCCGCGCTCAGGCTTGCACGCTCGGCTCAGGCGGAACGTGAAAATGAGTCATGCTGTTTCGCGCGTGCATCGATTTTTAAAACGATATTATGTCAAAATATATTAAATTATGCGATATAATTATGTGGTGACAGTGATAAATCTGCAATAATGTATCATAAAACGACGAATGACGAGCTCGGTGGTCGAATGGTTAGCAATGGCCACTTTGATTCCGCGTTCGCGGGTTCGATCCCCGCACAAGTCAAACATTTGTGTGCATGAACATGTCTGTTTGTCTTGGTATGGATGTTTTCTATGTATTATAAGTATTTACAAAAAAAAAATGTATTTAGGTACATTTATCAGTTGACTAGTACCCATAAGCTGTCTAGTACCCATAGCTTTGCGCTTAATTTGGGACTAGATGGCGCTGTGTAAATTGTCCAGAAATATTTATTTATTATAAAAAGTAAAAAAAAAAAAATACTGTTGTGTTTTTGTTATTTTGCAAGAGCATAGTATCAATAATAATACTACGTACTATATGCCAACCCTTCTCTCGTGTCGATCTCACGTCCCCTCAGACAAATCTGGAATAGCTTGTATGGCGACGCACGCACATTCGCTGATTCATGCTGCATGTAAAGACACCATTGTTTATGTCTGTGTTTTAAGTAGTAGTAAACGATGGGACATTTATATGAAGTGGCCGGGGTGTGGCAACAGTGTGTTTATACGCATGTTATCCACCCAGAAATTATTCTCCAATATCTTTCATCTTTATTCCAAGCATCTAGAATTCTTTTGAATTAATAAATGTGTAACTTACTTAACTGTTCATCTTAGTAAACGGCGAGCGTGATTCAGTCGTGTATTTTAAATTGTAATATTATCGACTCGATTTTGCTAAATGTCGCAATTATGACGTTTGTAAAATTATATCACCTTTTCTATAAAAGGCATAAAGACATCTATATACATATTCGATTCCTATGAAATTGGCAATTCGAATCCTAAGAAATCCTATGTGGATGTCAACTTTGTTTCAGAGGTTAAACACAAAACAGACTACTATTTGTCGAGCTCGATGATCGAATGTCTACTTTGACTCCGGGGTCGCGGGTTCAATCCCCGCGATCGATCAAGACAATATTTGAGTGCATGAACATGTCTGTTTGTCTTGGTCTGGGTGATTTCTATGTACTATATGTATGTAGATATATACAAAAATAAGATTATTTTTAAGATTGTTAAAACTTTATTTGATGTTATGAAATTATAAATTGTGTGAAAAGGAGCATAAACTATTATTAGGTACCAGAGTCGGTTATATTAAAAAGAAAGAATATCTACCAGACACAATTTGATAATTGTGTAGCCAAATTAACCGTTACCGTGATTATTCATACACACACAACTATTTAATAAAAAGGACTCGAACTAGAGAGCAACGCACACAACTTCGTGCTGAACGGACGCAACACGTCCGTTCAGCACGAAGTCTAAAGTGGCAATCCCCGAATCGGTCCTCGGCAATCGTTTTTATAGCCGACGAGCAGGGTGGGGCATTCGTCGTCAGGCGTGTACGTCAGCTTCGGTGGCGATCTCTAAAACTATTATATTATATTATATCTACCAGTATTATATATTTTTAGATATTTTTTTTCAGTTTTAATTAATACAAATGTGCCTTAAATACATACTAAGATGAGTGCCAATTACTAGTAAGTTAGTGCCAATAATTGTGCTGTAAGTGCCAATGACTGTACTTTTGGATATTTTTAAATGTATTCTATTTTCTTTTAATAAAAATGTTTCCTTTTCGTACTAAATGTGTTTTTATATTAATAACAATACATTAAAGAATACCTTTTATGTCGTAAATTACCTCTAAATATGTTACATAAATTATAATTAACAAATTTAGGGTAGATTTTTCTTAGAGTGCCAATCATTGTACAGTTTCCCCTATTATAATTTAACAATATATTAAGTATTTATGTATATTTATTAGTTATCTAGTATCCATAGTACAAACTTTGTTAGTTTGGGACTATATAGCGGTGTATAATATGTCCAGGAATATTTATTTATTGACTATGTCAGAGTACTTAAATGCATTTCATATCAAAAAACCGGAGTTCCAATAATGGCCTCCTGAAACCTATTTGTTAGCCAGCCCACGTAATCACCTTGCCCGAAACATTGAGTGACTGAGATTGTGTCATTTCATTGGTATTCAGGGAATCGCCTTGTCTACATTAACTGAAACGACCACTGTCGCGGTTGCTATGTCGCAAATGCAGCTGAAACATTGTACGGGAGCAAGTAAGGAATTCAGCTAAATGGATATATCACAAGTGCAGTAACAATTGAATTGATAATCCTATTCTCTTGGAAGACGCAAATAGAGTTACGTAAACTGTAACCCGTACGTAAACTGTATTGGCCGTGTGGTTTCCGACAGACTAGAATAGAATCACTCCACTTTTTCCCGTGGATGTCGACTGAGGGAAATACATTATCAAATATCGATCAGGCCTCCCCAACCCGTTTGGCCAGCGTGGGGAGTGTAGGCCAAATCCTCCTTCCGTCTAGGACGGACGAGAGAGGGTCGTGCTCCTGTAGTGGAGACTAAAATGGACCCGATGATGATGAAACTGTAACCTGTCTAAGGTCCATTCAGAAACAGATGATTTACGTTCGTCTTCTTCGTGCTTCGGCGGCGGTTCGTTAATATTTGTTATCATTAGATGATAGTCATTAAACATTAAGTCAGTGGTCTTTGGGAGGCTTGAATACTGCCTTCCAAATAATACTGCCTTCGGCAACCTGTTGAGGTCGTTTGAGGTGAGATCCATATCCCAGCAGTGAGATGAATAAGAATAGGCTATTTGACTAACATTTTTTTTCTGTTTGATATGTAGGGACGTCTCCATAATATAACCATAGGTGAAAGAATTACTTCGATAGCACAAAAATCTCTAATTTGAAAATCACAATTTTTAGACTGCCCCAAAACGCTCCATACAAAACACTACCGAATTATGACGTCACAGGTTTGTATTTTGTATGCATCAAATCAGAAATTTGTACGACAGTTATGTTAAATATTGCGTTTATGTTATTAGTATCTTAATAAAAGTTATAGCATTTTTTATTGCTTCTCCAATGGAAATATTATTTTTTAATAATTTCATACTTTTAAAATGGACTTTCCCGCCAAACATTGATCGACGCTAAAAAAAGTCTGACTGAAGATATTAGAATGAAAGTTTGCAGATCTTTATAGTTTTGTGAATTTTACGATATTGTTATATAATTTATACAATTTTTAAACATTGGAAAATAGCCTATTGTCGGCGATGAGTCTTTACTTCTTTAAAGATTTTACAATATACAACATATATAAATAAATATTCCTGGATATATTTCACAGCGCCATCTAGTCCCAAACGACACGTACATTTTTATTTGTAAATGCATACGTATAATACATAGGAAACACCTAGACCAAGACAAACATCACATTTTGGATGTAAGTGGTACATTAACATCTTTGAACCAAAGCTAATTTCAACTGCACGCGGTGCACCCTGCTGACTGACAAACGAAGCTCTGGCGAAAAGAGAGATAGGGAGCGTAATTGTAAGCTATCCAACTAGGGAATGTACGTCCACCTCACAGAACACCGCAGCAAAATAACAATTCCATTGAGGGTTGTTGTGTTCCTGCGAGTGAGTGAGGTCACCAGGAGGGAAGGAGATGCCGCGATGGCAGCGGGGGTGGCGGCGCGCGAGCGATATTTTATGTTGCGAGCGTTAATATGGCTACGGTAACCGCTTCACATCGGGCGGGCCGTATGCTTGTCTGCCGCCCGACGTAGTATAAAATGACAGACATGCTCATGCACACAAATATTTGTCTTGCGGGGATCGAACTCGGGACCCCGGAGTCGAAGTGGACATGGTTACCCATTTGACCATCGGGCTCGTCTCGACGTTATTCATATATGGCATAGAGCAACCACATAGAGTGAATTAAACATAATTCTAACGTGTTTCCACCCAACAGTTAATTTTATCCAACAATACATTGCACGGTCCAGTATAATGAGCATAGTTAACGGAGACTGCCGCGATCCCATAAAGGGGTCAACTCCACGCTATTAAGGTCTGAGAAATACTTCCAATTATCTCCTGAACTATGCTTAGGGGAACAGGTGGGTTGCTGTGTCACATTTGCTATAGACTTTCATTTCTTTAGTAAGCAATGAATTTGAATGATAATTTTGTTAATTCTTTTTTGTGCTCTGATATAGAATGATGCGTAAAACGTCTCCCCTCCCACCCTTCAGATTTGAAATGTAGCTTAGTCAAAACAAAATGATTACAAAATGATGAAAACTTATAAGGCAATTCTTTTGATTATCAAGACAATTTTTGGGGTGTAAGTGGTCTTCAACATCTTTGAACCAAAGCCAACTTCACCTGTACGCGGTGCACTCTACTGACTGACAAACGTAGCTCTGGCGATAAGAGAGGTGGGGAGCGTAATTATAAGCTGTCCGACTGGGTAAGTACCTCCACCTCACAGAATACCGCAGCCAAATAACAATTCCCTTGAGGGTTGTTGTGTTCCTGCGAGTGAGTGAGGTCACCAGAAAGGAAGGAGATGTTGGGTTGGCAGCGGGGGTGGCGGCGCGCGAGCGATATTTTATGTTGCTAGCGTTAAAATGGCTACGGTAACCGTTTCACATCAGGCGGGCCGTAGGCTTGCCTGCCACCCGACGTAGTATAAAAAAATACTAATATTTATTATTATGTTTGTTTTTGTTGATGTGCACGATAAAAACGTTTATGTAGGTTGGGGAAAAAGTCTTTTCGTATTTTATATGAAAATTCAAAACATTTTTTACTAAAGTTTATTTACATTTAACTAAAGTATGTAGGTGCCATTTTGTTCGATAACTTTTTGCCATCTTGTAGGTACAGACATGATCCCATTACTATAGAAATTTTGGGACTTCTGTTTAAAAAACCACGACAAGTGGTTTTGGCAGTCTTCTCGTGATGTTAACCTGACATTGCCTAAAGAATTCTGAAGAGACCAAAACAGGTGGAAATCAGAAGGTGCAAGGTCAGGACTATACGGCGGATGCATTAACACCCCCCAGTCAAACTCTCTTAATTTTTGCTGAGTGGCTAAAGATGTGTGAGGTCTAGCGTTATCATGATGAAAAATCACACCCCTTCTAATAATTAATTCCGGCCGCTTTCTCTCAACTTTTTGCTTTAATCTCATCAGTTGTTCACAGTAGAGTTCAGAATCGATAGTCCTGCCTGGCGGTAACAGCTCATAATGAATATCTTCCCTTCCAATCCCACCATACACACAGCATCACCTTGTTGCGGGTTAACCCGGGTTTCGCCAGAGTCTGTGAAGCCTGACCGGCCTTTGACCACGACCTTTTTCGCACGTTCTTGTCGTACGTGATCCACTTTTCATCACCAGTTATAAGCTTCTTCAAAAACGGTTCGCTTTCATTACGTCTTAGTAAAGAATCGCAAATGAGTACACGGTTCATTAGGTTTCTTTCAGTGAGATCGTGAGGCACCCAAATATCGAGCTTTTTAGTGTACCCAGCTTTTTTCAAATGCGCCAAAACTGTTTTGTGGTCAATTCCTAATTCTTCAGCTACGTCATAACTACTGATATGCCGATCTTGCTCCATTTTTTCAAAAATGGCATCAATTTTATCCGTAACAGGGCGACCAGAGCGACGTGCATCTTTCACATCAAAATTTCCTGATTGAAAACGCTTAAACCAAATTTGTGCTACTCTCACAGACACTGCACTAGGTCCATAAACGTCACAAATTTTTTTCGCAGCTTGCGTTGCATTGTTACCTTTTTTGTAGTAAAATTTTAAAATGAATCGAATTTCTTCATTAGATTCACTCATCTTGACAGTAAAAAAAACAAATGAAAATCACACATTTACCTAATTTGAATTTGGAATTATCTTTTTTAAAATTTAAACTTTTTAAAGATATCAAAACCTGCTACATACAAATGGTATAACCAAAGAGATTTTATTACAAGTTCATACATACTATAATGCGAAAAGACTTTTTCCCCTACCTATTACGAGTATAATCATGTTAGTACATGTGAGGAGCTCGAGGGCGTCGTTATGTGCGTCAGTCTAATCGATCACGCAAGTTAAGCTATATCGACCGCATGTCTATAGATGTCTATAATATCACATCTCTCGGTATTATCTCGAGCTCATCCGTGCTTCGGATGGCACGTTAAATCATCGGTCTTGGTTGTTATCATTTAATAATAGTCATTAAGCTAAATCAGAGGAGTTTGGGCGGCTTGGAAACACTGGCCTCCGCCAGTATGATCTAAACCCGTTTCTATTGAGGATCCCAGCAGTGGGATGAATTGAGGTGCATAAAAAAAATATTTTTTATCTTTCATTTTATTGTATTTGTAAACCCCGTATATTTTGAAGTTAAAACTATTTACTAGTCTTGTCGTAGACTTGTTAAACCTTTTATACATATAATAAAGATCTGTTGGAAGGCGAGGATAGGTCTCATAGAAATTTGGTCAGCAATATAGAATGTGATGTGATAAAAATAATATGAGCGTTACTAACGCGGGGTATACACAGATAGGCATATATAGATTTCTTCCAGTGAACCTCAGAATATTTGAGACGTATTCGTCATCGTCATCATCATCATCATCAGCCTGTACTCACTCTACATATAGGCCTTCCCCAATGCTTTCCACCAAATACCCACCCTCCACCTTCCGCATCCAGCCGCTTGCAATCGCTTTCTTAAAGTCATCGGACCATCTAGGAGGCCATCTAACGCTTTGTCGTCCTACGCGGGGCCTCCCCTCTGATCTCTACCTTTCCCATCTACCATCACTTCCTCGAAGACGTGACCGATCCATTGCCACTTCAGCTTGCAAACTCTGAAGGCTATATCGAATTTCTTCTTTCCAGATTCGATCAAAGAAACCCCGAGCCCTCGCCATGGCTCACTGCGCGACCTTTAGCATATGGACCAGTCCGACGGTCAGTGTCCAAGTCTCTGCACCATAGGTCGTCACAGGGAGGACACACTGGTTGAAGACTTTAGTCTTCAAGTATTGCGGAATCTGTGCGGAAAAGATGTGCCAAAGCTATCCAAAAGCTGGGCTGGGCAGCTCGAATGCGTCTATAGACCTCTGTGATTAAATAAACTACCCCGGCCATGATGTATTGTAAGTCCGAGGTAGACATAGTCTTAAACAATTCAATAGCTGCATTCTCTACGGCTAGGGATGACAAAATTGTTGGACATGACTTTCATCTTGTCAATATTCATCCCCAGCCCCACGGATCGAGATGCAGCATTGAGATCGGGGAGTGAGATCCGTAATCTACGGCGGCCCGTATCCCAGCAGTGGGATGTGTAAGGGTTTACGACAATTGTTATTAAAATAAATCATGATCATTATTGTATGTACACCGATTGTATAATAACATAACTTTACGACATATTGAGAGCCATTTGCAGATTATCATCTGATCCTCCTATATCAACTTTATCCCTTTACCCAACTCCCTTCACTGACACTCACAAATAGTTATTAGTTTTATGCATAAAAATGACATAGTGCCCCATTACGCAAATGGGTTGGGTAGAAAACGAGCCACCATAATATGGAACGTGAACACGGTAGCCCTGGGGGAATACACTCAGCGGCAACGCCGCTGCTTTAATTAGTGTGTCGCCAGTGTTCCGTAAACATGCCCTGTGTGCTCTATCTAATAGTTTGACAATGACTGGCTTTTGGATACAGACTTAGCTATACAACAGTTTTTTTTTGTGAATGTTGCATAAATAATAATAAGTAAACATATAAATATTTCTGGACAATTTACACAGCGCTATTTAATCCCAAATTAGGCGCAAGGCTTGTACTATGAGTACTAGACAACTGATACAATGAATACATTTTTCTAATAATACATAGAACACAGCCAGACCAAGACTAACAGACAGCCTTTGCTAGCCATTCGCCTAGACTATGGACGCCTGTACCATCAGGGGTATCACACGCACGGAACATTGCCGACCCAGTAAAAACCTCTTTACGCTTTATTGAAGAACCCTAAAGTCTCCTGGAAAAGCTTCGCTTGGCAGTTCATTCGACAGCTGGATAGTACGCGGAAGAAAACTTCTCTGGAACTACATTGTACCGTACTGTTTACGTACTGTGCACTGTGTCGACACTTAGACGGCCTAGTATTATTATAATTTAAACAAAAAAAAATCCGTCAATAAAATGTTAAAAACACTATCAAAACTGAATTTTATAATATGATAAATAAATGGGACCAATCTAGAAGAATACTCTTTCAAATAAGAAAAAAAAAATCAAATCGGTTTATAAATGACAGAGTAATGAACTAATAAACATAAAAAAAATACAATCGAATTGAGAACCTCCTCCTTTTTTGGAGTCGGTTAATAACAGGAGCATCACCTTGTGAATAAGGCCTCCTTGTATATTTTGCGAATTGTACATTTAACGTTTTGTGCTTATTTTTTTTTTGTGATTTTTAATAATAAATGTGTATTGTAATAATATGAATAGTAATTTTGTGTCATTATGCTTCGACTCTTGGCTTGGTTGGCCGTGTGATTTCCGGCAGACTAGAATAGAATCACTCCGTCTCTTCCCGTGGATGTCGTACAAGGCGACTAAGGGAAATACATTATCAAAGATCAGGCCTCCCCAACCCGTTTAGCCAGCGTGGAGAGTGTAGGCCAAATCCTCCTTCTGTCTGGGACGGACGAGAGAGGGTCGTGCTCCTGTAGTGGAGACTAAACTGACCCGACGATGATGATGATGATGCTCCGATGCAAAGCTATATTGTGATTTCTAGGTTTAAAACGTTGTCTAAGTCAGTGTATTTTGCAGTGTTCGTCGCGATTGAGAGTGCGCGTTCGCCTGATGAAGATTTCAGCATGAGATCGAAATTAGTCGGCTTTCCCGCCAAAAATACGCAAGCGAACCGTTTATAAATAAATTAATAAAATCATTTATTTCCGACTAATACATAAGATAATAAACATAAATCTATAGATAAATACCTTAAAACTAACATCCCTACATATGAAATAATATACTTTACACGTTCAGTCGGCGACGTGTATCGCGTTGCATTCGACAACCGACCTCGGAACTTCCGAAATACCACGCATTCCGGCCAAAATGCTTTCCTTAAAATGGTTGATAGATGGTGGGTTGGAACTCTTACCACAAATGAATTAAATTTCACCTTATGGCGTGACTCCAACCGCTATAGTTTAAGTGAGTTTGTGACCTCATTCACTCGCACCAGGATGAAAGAAAGTAAGGGGTATAGGGTAACGGAACGGCGACATCTTGGTGTTGCTGATCTCCATGGGCGGTGGTGATTGCATTCCATCAGGTGACCCACATGTTCATTTGCCCCATCCCCACACTCATTTCATAAAAAAAAAACCGAGGTTTCCGTACGTAGTCATTATCAAATTTGATATTTTTAATTATAGATAAGAAATAATGCGTCGAAAAAAATAAATAAAATATATTTTGCAATGTGTACATCAAGCCCTTTCATATGATACCCCATTTGAACTACTAGTTTCAATTTGAAATTTCGACACCCTATAAAAAATATAGACCCCCTATTTTTTAGGATCTATTTACAAATGTATAGTTTTGAGATTTATTCCTGTACTTGTAGTCTATAACGATATTACTTGCCAAATTTCATAGTTCTAGGTCAACGGGAAGTACCCTATAGGTTTTGATTCCCTTGAGAATGTGTCGAAATATGCGTTTTTTGCTGAATAAACGGCCGTATGTTTTTTTTACGTAAACTTAGCAGTTTGATTTTTTTACAACTTCATGGGACCGTAGACCTGAGTATACAGTTCAAATATCAGCTTGAAATCTCCACGCATTCTCGAGATAAAGGGTCTTGACAGACAGACAGACGGACAACAAAGTGATCTTATAAGGGTTCCGTTTTTCCTTTTGAGGTATGGAATCCTAAAAATGATTTGTTTTACGGAGATACTTTAAGGTCTGGAGTTAAATAGGTTACTTATTATCCCTGAAAAATATTGTGGACTAAAATATTTTTATTTTTCTAATAATTAAAATATAAAATATTAATATTTTAATTATTAGAAAAGTCTTATAAAAATAATGACGCGGCCGCAGGTATAAGCTAGTAATGTGTGTAGTTATTACTATCCTATTGGATTATTTTGTATATAGAATATTAGCAATTATTTTTAAGAATAAATTTTCTAATTTTTTTTAGTACAATTTTCAATGTAAGATTTTGTCAACCAATATGTGTAAATAGCTGTGGTAAAATCATGTTAAAATAATTGAAATGCCATTCAATAAATAAATAATGAAGTAATGGAAACTAATATTGAGATTTAAGTGGTCACTTTATCAAATCCAATCTCACATGGACGTGATTGTTTATGATTGCGTGAGTGTACTATACGTGCTGAGTATAAAACTACAGAAGGATTTTTGGATTCCCATGGGATACCTGGGCATGCATGTACGAAGTCGCGGGTGCAAGCTAGTGTTGATAATTTTGATCGCAATGAAACTAGCAAATGAAATAACCACGCAGATGCTATCAGCGTGTTCAGCAGAGTTTATTTATGCGGGCTTTAAAATAAACAACTATTAAAATAAACCTATGAAATTGCCGTTCTGCAGTACTGGCCATTTCAAATCAAAATATTTTTTGTTTGGCTAAGAATATTAATTTCAAATTAATTTTATTTTAAAAACATAGAATTCTTTTTCCTAAAGTAGTTTGTTTGTAAATGTTTGTAAAAACTTTATTGTACAATAACATAACATTAATACACACAGTGTTTATAACATTTTTGTACAATGGCGGACTTATCCCATCAGGGATCTCTTCCAGTCAACCATAGAATACTCATAGGAAACTGAAAGATTAGCGAGGCAGTTGAAATTATGCACCATGTCTAAATAATTATAAACATACATATACTACATACATATATACACAAATACATACATATGTACCATATACCTACATATATATACCTATTCAATATAATACACATATTTATACATATACAGATAGTTTGTTTAGCTCAACACATTTGTTTCGTGAAACCAGAGCTTGTGTAATTTCAATTTGAAAGAGTCAACAGACTGAGACATTTTCACATCAAAGTATTATTAGTAGTTATTTGTTTATTGATTAGTGTTACATTTTCATTGCATTTCAATCTTTTTCGTCATCATGGATACGCTAAAAATTCGAGTAATTATGGAATATGAGTACCGTCGTGGCAGCAACGCGGCACAAGCGGCACGCAACATCAACGACGTTTACGGAGCTAACACTACAAACCAACTCACCACCTGTTATTGGTTTGCTCGCTTCCGTTCTGGAAATTTCGACCTGAAAAATGAACCTCGCGGTCGTCCGAAGACTTTGGTCGACAATGACGAATTAAAGGCGATTGTGGAAGCTGATGATACACAATCGACGGCTGAATTAGCAGCAGCTTTCGACGTTAGCGTCAAAACAATATTGGTCCATTTTCGTCAAATTGGCAAGGTAAAAAAGCTTGACAAATAGGTGCCCCACGAACTCAATGATCGCCAGCGCGAAGTACGCGTCGAGACGTGCCTTGCACTGCTCAACAGACACACAAATGAAGGAATTTTGAACTGCATTGTTACCTGCGATGAAAAATGGATTCTGTTTGATAACCGCAAGTGCTCAGCAAGTTAGTTGGATCCTGGTTCAGCACCTAAACAATGCCCTAAACGATAACTTACCCCCAGAAAAGTGATGGTCACTGTTTGGTGGTCTAGCGCCGGTGTGATTCATCACAGCTTCTTACCAAACGGGGTAAGCATTACTGCAGATGTGTACTGTGAAGAACTGAACACAATGATGGAGAAGCTGCCACGTCTCCAACCAGCATTGGTAAATCGCTCGTCTCCGCTGCTCCTGCACGACAACGCGCGACCTCATACTGCACAGCAGACGGTCTCCAAGTTGCAAGAACTGAGGTTGGAAGCTCTCCGTCATCCGCCCTACTTGCCAGACCTTGCGCCTACAGACTACTACTTTTTCCAGGATTTGGATAACTTCTTGGCGGGAAAAAGACTCAATACCCGAGAGGCAGTACAAAATGCCTTTGAAGAATTTGTCCCGTCCAGCTGATTTCTTTAAGAAGGGCATCAAAAAACTGCCACTGCGTTGGCAAAGATGCATTGATTGCATGGGTGATTACTTCGAATAATACAAATAAAAAATACATGAAAAAAATTTGTTTCAATTTTTTCATACAAAACGGCAATTTCATAGGTAAAGACCTATACATGTAAGTTATTACTTCGACAATATGTTCATGATATGTTTGTTTAGCTGTATAATTTTATACTACGTCGGGTGTGAGATAGCATACGGCCCGTCTGATATGAAGCGGTTACTATATTAACGCTTGCAACATAACTATCGCTCCCGCATCGCCACCCTCGCTGCCAGCGCAGTAACTCCTTTCTGGTGACCTCACTCACTCGCAGGAACACGACAACTCTCAAGGGAATTGGTATTTGGCTGCGTATTCTGTGAGGTGAAGGTATCTACTTCGTCAATCGTGCAGCGTATTCTGTACCCAACCCCTCTTTTGACAGAGTATCTTTTAGTAGTCGGCAGGGTGCACTACGTGCAGGCGAGGTTAGCTTTGGCTCTAAAGATAGTGGTGAATCACTTACGCCCCACTTATAAAAAGAAATGATTGTTGTTATTTAGCAAAATTTACTACAAAGGCATCAAAATAAATTTTACCGAATGTACCTACAATTTTACGAGCAAGCTACGAATAGCACGTAGCATTATCTACGTTATTAGAATTTGGTACGTAGCCTGTAACTACGCAAGTAACGTGTGCTACATTTCGTAGCATTATCTACACGCTACGTCAAATCAGTTTCAGTAGTTTGCTAAGTAAGTTACAAAACATAATCGCGGATGTACCAAGATCACAATAATTTTTCGTTAACAACAACAATTATTAGAACTACACTGGGCGGCAATGAAAGCGGGTCGGTAACAAAAACATCAATTTTTGAAATCGTCTTTTTTTTTTATTTATGGTTTTAATACAATCACCAAAACGAAATAAGAAGATTTTACTTTTGCCTATATTTGTAAGGAAATATACTTTAATTCAGTATTTATTTCATAAAGCTAGCTGAAATATTTTGGAAGTTATTGATGTTTTTTTTACCGACCCGCTTTCATTGCGGCCCAGTTTATTATAGCTCTCTCGTGTAGACCTCACCTCCCCTCTGAGACAAATCTGGAACAATGTGCATGGCGCACGCACACATGCTTATACACGCTCTACGCAGACATCATTGTTTGTGTAGTAGTTACCAATGCGCTACCCGTAGTAGCATATAAAAAAAATGTATGGAGTGGCCGGGGTGCGATTAAGGTCGCCTCTGTGCATATACATAAATAAATAATAAATAAATATTTCTGGAGAATTTACACAGCGCCATCTAGTCCCAAATTAAGCGCAATGCTTGTGTTATGGGTACTAGACAGCTGATTAATGTACTTAAATATATTTTTTTGTAAATACATACTTATAATACATAGAAAACACCCAGACCAAGCCAAACAGACATGTTCATGCACACAAACGTTACATGTTTTATAACTGTAGTATATTTTATGCCAAGTAAATTATTTCTCTGTAAGTCAGTATCAGTGCAAATAAAGCATATCCTAAGTATAGACACAGAGCGGAATCTGCTACGTGGGTGTAAACCTTCTCTACACTATAATTAGTTTACGCTTTAACTAAAATAGGATGTGAACAGATACTTCAAAGATATGCATGTACATACGTGTATTAAGATTGAGCTTTGTAGACTAATAAGTAGCTAGTAAGTTTGTAACTTATAAGTATTTACCAGAGCAATACCGTAAGCAGATTTGTTTATGTACCATGTCGGGAGGCAAATAAACATTATGGCCGCCTGGTGTGAAGTTACCGCAGCCGTATAAACGCTCGCAACATAAAATATAACCACTGCCAATGCAGCACCTTCATCCTACCTCGTGACCTCACCCACTCACTCGAAGGAATACAATAGCTCTATGGTACTTCCCCTGTCGGACAGCTTACAAAATACGCTATGCCCATATAAAAGAGAGATATCACTTTTTGTATTCAGAATCTTGTTTGTTTGTTAGCAGGGTGCACCACGTGCAGGTAAGGTTGGCTTTGGTTCAAAGATGTTGATGAACCACTTTCACCATTTATTTAATAGTATAGCGGTAACTTCTATCTTGGGAAAGGTAAAAACATGGGTTGGTGCAAAAGCGCCAATGACTCGGTTATTACTGGGTTGGCAACGCGTGAGTGATGCCTATGGTGTCGCTAGCGTCCATAGGCTGTGATGACTGCTTACCATCAGGTAGGTTGTACGTTGGTTCGTCACCCTAATCGTATAAAAAAAAATATGTATTAGTATTTTAATACGGTCACTTTTACATTGACAATTTCTCTGTACGTGGTTGTACCCTCTCTATAAATAAACGGAGTAAAGATAGATATTGAATATCGAACATGCTGTTCCCGAAATACACACATCCATCATGTTCAGAGGTGAACTATTACTGGGTGAAGTGAATTGTCTGAGTTAGTCTACGGGTGTAACAACATGTACAATCGGTCAAGAAAGTGGTCTATAAATTTTTACAACATTTCCTATAACCATAAACATAAATGTCGCTAAAGTTGAACTTCCATTATTTTTGCGAGCAAAAATAAACCTTCTTAATTTGAAAAGAACAAACAAATGTTGTAACATATGTTGTAACATTTGTTTGTTCTTTCTAAAGGTGATAAAACAGTTATTAGGCCCAATGTACCTATCTCAAAATATAGTGGCTCAATAAATATTATTATTGCTATTAAATAAATATTCCTGGACAAGTTACATACTGCTATCTAGTCCCAAACTGAGCTAAGCTTGTTCTATGGGTACGGCATATGGGACGGAGACCCACATTCCCACCACTGTGTCTCCTGTGGAGCCAGGATTAACAGCGGCGACCACCAAAAAGAGGAATAATGAAGTTTAGTTCTGGGGGTAAAACTACAGTTGTCTTGCAACTCACAACGAAAATAATCAGAAGAAATTATTAGGGGTAGTAAGCTTTTGGAGTACTTATCGGTACGGTACTAGATAACAGACTATAATTACGTAAATACATTTTTTTTTGTAAATGCATATAATATAATACATAGAAAACATCGAGACCAAAACAAATCGAAGGAATTAGAAGATACTCCACCATGCTGCTCAACTGCGGGTTGGTCGCAGATTTTGTTAAGATATTATAATTGAAATGAATATAAATTATACAGACATTGAGAAACAACTTTGGACCTACAAATATTATGCTAACATTAGGCCTAAATTGTCTCATGAATATGCATAAGAATAACCTTGGGTTCATTATAGCAATGCTACACGATATACACTTGAATAACTCGTGTGGGTTCTTGACACGATAGACCCCAGGGAATATGTTTGACTCACTCGTTTTTATTATTATTATTATTTTATACTACGTCGGGTGGCAGACAAGCATACGGCCCGTGTGAAACGGTTACCGTAGCCATATTAACGCTCTGTTATAGGAGGTCTCCTCGAAGGCTTTTTAAAAAAAGACTGAATGAACTGAAGGACATTATATTTCGGTATATAATGAGGAGACCTTTTTGCAACCTATCTCGCGGGAGCTCTGAACCAGACTGACTAACTAAAATATATTAACCAAACGGACTCTGATAGAATTGCTGACATAGATGATATGACGCTAGCACTATTCTGTACATACCTAGGTTATAACACCTCCCCCCATAGGGAAAACTTCGGAATTTTTTACTCCGAAGTTTGGCAAAGGAAAAAATGTTGAAATTTATAAACAGTAGGTAGTAAAATTTAGATTTTAAACTATACTCCTAACTGTTGGAAGTGGTATATCCTCTATACTATCAGAGCCTGAATAATTTTCAATAACTTTGATATTTGGTGTTTTCTGAATATTAACGAGGTTGCGGCCAGGTTTAAATTTACAGTATAACCTTAAAGATATATACGATATTATAACAAGAACAATTAAATAAACTAAGATAGAATAATGTGTCCCGTACCTCACTATGTGCGGAGTAGGTTGTATATCGTTAGTGTCTTTTAAGAGACTGTCTAAAATATTATTTTCTAAAGTTAACTGATTTAATTGCAAATGTTGTAGATGGATATGGGACATATTATTAGGTTTTACATTGTCGACATCGACGGGTTTACAGCAACTATTATTTATTAAACTAAAATCTGAAACGTTTATAGGACTTACAATATTGAATAAGTTGTTATACTGCGGTATTAATTTCGTATTTTTACAATAAGCTGTGCAGTGGGGTGGCAAAGTCACCATTTCCACACCTTGAATATTAGTTTCATACAAATTTGATTTAATGCATTCTATCGTAATCTTATTACTTTCGGATAGTACAAAAAGCCATCTATTATTTGCTAATGGTTCCCAAATGTCTAACTTTCCAACAATCGACCTTGTAATGCACTGATCCGGTAATTTAGAGACCACCTTTGATATCAATTCACTTTCACAGGTTGGTCTGGAGTCCGTAGAGAATACATTGCTGACGTGGCACATATACACTTGGGAAACTATGGCAGTACACTTATTTAAGTTTTCCACATTACAGTAGTTGGTTTTGTCTTTGGTTATTGCTATGAAATTAGTTCCGGGTACTATCAAACTAAAACTATCCAATCTATTAACATCATGAGGCATTGGCAGTGCTATACTGCGAAATAGTACATATTCCCTGGTTTGCACTAGAGGAATCTGTAATACAAAACAACAGTACTACCCACACAGTAACACACGACATTTGATACCTTTAATAAAACATGAATTAAACTTAAGTCTAGCTCCACAGGCAGTTCCGAGAAATCAGGTAGGTGCCTATAGTTATCAGCGAGCTCTCGGTATAGCTGTAGCGGCGTAATCACACCCGGGTGCAGGATGTTTTGACTACTGCCTAGGACAGCGTTAACGATGTCTTCCAATTGAAATGATAAGGCAAGTATAGAAGTCTCAATGTTATTAAGTATGAAATTTAAATGATTCTGAACTTCCATACGGTTTGAAATGAAAGTTAGGTTTTTAATATTTGATGAGAGATCGTCGATAGCTTGGCTGAGTACAGCTTCGTTAACTTGTATTTTCTGTATTGAGTTGTTATATGCAGAAATTACAGATTGCGTTACAAGTATATTATTTTTAACTAGGGAACTTAATTTAACCTGGTTGTTATGCATAGATTCTATAGCATCGTTATATTTTATGGCGTCGTTTTCGTCGAGGGTGCCAAACACAGTTTTTAACATGGTACCTATACCACCTATCCATGCTCGTTTTGACCTATTGTCCGACAGATGAGCGATAGCATCGAACTGGGATACCATGTCGCGGTATCTAGTCGTAAGTGGTTCCAGTATATTATGACAGCGTATCTCCTCCACTACTCCGGCCTGTTTGCATAGGAACCTGGCGGTACCCAGGGCGGTATTAATGTTATCTATGTGTGCTGTAAAATGACCTATATTTTTAGGTATGAGCACACTCAAACGGCCTTTTGTTATTTTCAGGTTTCCTAGATAATCAAAATAGACGCCCGAGCTATTAGTTATAGGTTTGATATAATCCTGACGCACTGGATCGGCAGAGGCACTGCAAATAATATACATAATTATACATTAACATAGCAATACATATTATTTTCATGTAGTATTGCATGTATACACTAACTCTATGATTTATTTTATTCTAAGGTATATAAACTTATTTCTTATAATATTTTGTTATATTTTTTATAGCTATTACACATAGCTAACAAAACTAACCTATTTCATAATTACTAATAGTTAATACTAAACTAGTTCAAACTAGTGTCAAGGTAAGTTTTTTTTTATATATATATTTATGATTAAATTTAATGTATGTACTAATCTATATTTTCCTTATGTTACAGGTTACTGGGAGGTGCTGTTTACTTCAGCACGCTTTATTTCGTCGTAGTGATGCCGCACGTGTCTTCTATTCATCAATACGGAGAGGGTGTTGTTACCGTGGATTTTAACCACCTTGAAAGGTCCCTTCCATATTGGTGATAGGGCTTTGCGCAATCTTAGATGATTTTTGATGTAGACAAAATCCCCTACTTTGTATCGCACTGGGCGCGTGCGGCTATCGTAATATGTTTTAGCGGATTCTTTAGATCGGCGGATGAATTCGAGAGCTTTATCCCGAGAATATCTGAGTCGGTTCTGTAACATCTTTACATAGTCAGGGTAAGTTGTGCTTAAGTTATCCTCAAACACAGAATTCGGCATGAAGGGTTTAGAACCGAACATTAACTCATGAGGAGTGTAATGAGTTGTGGAATGGACTGCCGTGTTATAGGCTAGCATGGCTGTATATATATAACGGGGCCAATTTGTTTGGTCTTTATTTACGTAGGATTTTAGGTACTCCTTGAGAGTGGAATGGCTTCTCTCAAGGGCGCCTTGGGTTTGTGGATGATAAGGCGAAGACCATAATTGTTTGATTTTTAAAAATTCACAGGTACTTTTAAACAAGTCGGCAGTGAAATTGGTACCTTGGTCCGTCAAGATAATTTTGGGGATTCCAAAAATAGATATGTAATGAAGTAGACACTCGCTTGTCTCTTCGGCTGTGGTACTACGTATGGGATATGCGGATGAAAACTTTGTAAGGTCATCTTGGATGGTAAGTACGTATTTAAGCTTTGCAGGACCAGCTTCAGGAAGGGGTCCAACGATGTCTAGGGCAACGCGTTGGCCGGGCGCTGTAGAAGTACTAGTGATTTGCATTGGAGCGCGATTAATTTTCCTCAGCGCTTTATTTTCCTGGCACGACTTACATTGTTTGACATAAGTCTCTATATCTGTTTGCATGCCTTTCCAGTAGTAGGATTCTTTCACTCTACTGAGCATACGGGAGACGCCTAAGTGGCCAGCTATAGGAATGTCATGGTTATCTCGGAGTATCTTTTTGATCTCCGTCGGGGTAGGATATATGATACTATCATGATAGATATTTACCTTGATATTAGTGTTATGGAACAGGTATGCCAAGATGTTATATATCTTAGGGAAGGAGTGACGTTGGAAGGGATCTTTGAAGTCGGTAATACCAATTTCATTGGTATCTCCGATAACGACAAGCTCATCGCGTACTCGTTGTATAGTTTGGAAAATGTCAGGATATGATGCTTCGTCGAAGTGGTGTACTTTGATGAAGAGGAAAAAAAGGTTTTTCCGGATGATTCAAACTTTAAGAAGGAGTGCAATTGCCTCTCCTTGTCAAGGATATCTTGGTTTTCCAGTTTTTGAAGGATATCATTAGAGTAAGGGTTAGATTCATCTAAATCTATTGGAACTGGGATAAGAATGGTTTTTACGGGGCTTCTTAGGATATTTGAGTTATGTTCTTCTATGGCTGAATTGAAGGTATCCTTGTTATTTAAGGATTTTAAGAAGGATTTATAATCGCAAGAAGGAACACTTGGAGATGGATTCAAATCTACAAAAGGATCGGGGCTTAAAGGATCAGTGATTTCGGGTTCACCTGAAATAAGCGGTACCTCTTCTAGATCAATACCGTCAAGTAATTCGACTAAAGGCAAGTCATTGTTGCTTGGGTCTAACGGGATACAAGGTAGTTGGACATCAAGATCGGTTAACGTTAAAGGGCTAAACGCTGGTGACTGGCTATCCTCCTGGGGTGTACCATCAGCAAGGACATTTGGACCTAGGAGTGTAGATGGTAGGTCGGGATTATCCGGGACATTGCTTGGATCTGGAATAGGATCGGAAACGGTCAGCTGAATAGGATTGACGGGATACCTTGACAGAGCATCAGCGTTGGCGTTAATTTTGCCTTTTTTATATTGGATATTGTACTCATACTCTTCGAGTTTGAGTCGCCACCTAACTAATCTCGAGCCGGGATCCTTACAGTTAAAGAGTCACTGGAGTGGTTTATGATCTGTCACTATCGTGAACTTGTGACCATACAAGTACGGCCGGTAGGTGCTGGTCCCGAAAACAATGGCTAGGCATTCCTTTTCCGTGACACTATAATTACACTCGGCCCTGTTGAGTGTGCGCGAAGCATATGCTATGGGGCGATCTTGCCCAATAGGACCTTGGGACAGGATAGCGGATATCGCGTAATTAGAAGCATCACAGGTAAGTATGAATGGTTGGCTAAAGTCAGGATAGGCAAGGATAGGAGCATTTACTAATTTGTCTTTTAATGTTTCGAATGCTAATTGTTGCTCATTGAGCCAACTGAAAGTGACATCTTTTTTCAACAGAGAGGTTAATGGTTTCGAGATTTTCGAGAACCCATGGATAAAACGCCTGTAATAAGAGACTAATCCCAAAAAGGATTTTATATCCTTTGCGCACTTAGGAGTAGGGAATTTGGTAACTGCTTTTACCTTTTCAGGATTTGGTTTCACACCATCTTCACCAATGATGTGGCCTAGATAGGTGACCTCTTTTCGGAGAAACTCACACTTATCTGGTTGGAGTTTCAGGTTAAACTGTCGAAGTCTTTCGAAGACTGATCCCAAATTTTGGATATGAGATTTTAGGTCATGTGAATATAGGACTATGTCGTCAAGATATACGAAGCAACGTGAACCTTGTAACCCAGTAAGGCAAGTGTTCATTAACCTTTGGAAAGTTGCGGGACTATTCTTTAGTCCGAAAGGCATTCTATTGAACTGGAAATGACCCTGAGGGATGGAAAACGCAGTTTTCTCTGCGTCATCTGGAGAAACCAAAATTTGGTGAAAACCGGATTTTAGATCTAGCGTGGAGAAGTATTTACTCTGGCCCAGCTGATCAAGGATTTCAGAAATTTGGGGAATTGGATAAACCTCCCCGATGGTGATGTCATTAAGTTTCCTATAGTCGATGACTATTCGCCACTGAGGGCGACCTTGGGAATTGGCCCTTTTGGGGACCACCCATATAGGTGAGCTCCAGGGGGATAACGAGGGCTCAATGATGCCTTGATCCAACATCTCTTGGACTTGACTTTGAACTTCGTTTTTATGACATTCAGGGAAACGATAGGATTTTGTATTGATAGGGATATCCGTACTGGTTTTGATTTGGTGTTTTAATGCTGTGGTAAAAGTTAATTTATCATCAGCCAAATGGAAGATATCGGAGTATTGAGTACAGAGGTCGATGAGTGCGTCTGATTCTTCTTTATTAAGGTGAGAGATTCGTAACGAGCTTACTACTTGGTTAGCACGTGAGGTCGCATCCATTGGATTATCAGGGATCTGGATGGAATTTATTGGTAATGGATCTAGTTTGAGTTTCAGGATGGCATGAACATTTACCGGACTCTCTGATGTATTAGCGATGGTTATATTTATTCGCTTATTCTGCTTTACTCTTACGATACAGTTTGAGACCAAAAGAGAGTCTGATAAGTGTTGGTCGGTGATTGTACCTTCCTTCAACTCAGGGTTTTGAACAGTACATTCGATGACTGTTTCAGAGCGTGGAGGAATGACATAAGATGGTTCAAAGAAATGGAGTTTCACAGATGTTTTTCCAACTCTGATAATGTCATGGATGTAATCTATGTTACATCCGAAATATGTGAGGAAATCTGACCCAATTATGCCATCATAAGGCAGATTTATATTTTGTATGAGGTGAAATTTATGGGAAATCCGTTTTTGTTCGGATAGCTGTAGTTTCAGCTGAAAATGGCCTAGGGTTGGCGTTGTTTCTTCGCCTGGGTCAATGCCCTTCAATTTGATTGGCTCTTTCTTTAGAGCAGGAGACTTCTGAACACAAGATTGTTTTAGTAAACATATGGCAGAACCTGAGTCCACCAAGAGAGTTAGCGGAATATCGGATACTTGTGTATAAACAAGGATATGGGGCAACAACCTGTTGGTTGCGTCTATGCTGATTTCATAAACGTCTAATTCTGGATGTTTATCAAGGTTTCTATTTGAGATGGGACTTCCGATTTGGGGCTGGTTACCCTGCTGTGTAATCACGTCTGATTCAGTAGTTTTTGAGATATAATTTCCTATTTGGGGCTGGTTACCCTGTCGTATAATCATATCAGATTCAGTGGTTTTTGAGACACGATTTCCTATTTGGGGCTGGTTACCCTGTCGTATAATCATATCAGATTCAGTGGTTTTTGAGACACGATTTCCTATTTGGGGCTGGTTACCCTGTCGTATAATCATATCAGATTCAGTGGTTTTTGAGACATGATTTCCTATTTGGGGCTGGTTACCCTGTCGTATAATCATATCAGATTCAGTGGTTTTTGAGACACAATTTCCTATTTGGGGCTGACTACCCTGTCGTGTAATTGTGGTAGATTTGGAAAATTTATTAGAACTACGATTTCCTATTTGGGGCTGGTTACCCTGTTGTGTAATCGTGTTGGAATTGAGTGTGATGTCGGCTTTAGGTTGACGACTCGTGCGACATCGGGACGAGACGACTACTCGTTTAAATGATCGTCAGCTAGGAGGTCGACTTCATCGTGACCTTCCTCATAAGGATTGTCCTCATGAGAGGAGTTTTGAGTATAATTAATACGTGGAACGTTGTTAAAACCTTGGGCAGCAGGCCTGTAACCTATTTTCTGATCGCGATTACGGCTATTATTGTATTCGCGTTTTTTACAGTCCTTTATGTCGTGACCAACAGCTTTGCAGTACCGACAGAATGGTGCTGAAGGGCCCGGGGAAGGTTTGAAAGGGGCCTTGAATTTATTTAGATTTTGACCTTGAAATTTCGAATAATGGTTTTGGTTATTATCACCATTTGGTCTGTTCACAGGCTGTTGATTACCTCTATAAAGGCTTTCCTGAATCCTTTCCTCCGAAATAGCCAGATTTATAGCTTCATTGAGGGTTTTTGGGCCCCTACACCGGACTATGCTAGAAATTCGGGGCTTTAAACCCATTTGAAAATGATGGAGAGCTAAATCCTCCATGGCAGCTATTCTGCCGGGAAGCTCCTTTGGTTTATTTGACGTGAGAGTTATTTCTGTTAAAATTTGCGATAAGTATGTCTCAACCCTTAAAGAGAATTTACCGACATCTTCTGTCACTAATTGTTTGCTCTCCTGCAGATCCATGAGAAGATGCGCAAAATGCTTCCTCTCGCTAAACTGATTCCTTAGGAAGTCCTTTAATTGTTCCCATGATGTAAACTCCTTAATTGAACAAGCAGCAGCTGCCTTGCCTTGCAGCTGGCACAAGATGTATTTGAATAACACAGGTTTCTGTGTTTCGGATGCTTCCTCGTAAGCATTATTACAATTGGTGATAAAAGAATTTAAAGTATCGCGACTGCCATCATATGGTTTAACGAATTGAAACAGAGTGTTCAAATCCATCTTGGCGGATGAAGCGGAGCGGGCCCTAGTCACTCTAGAAGTGGTAGCTGAAGGACTGACTGGTGATTTATTGTCCTCAGTTTGGGGGAGTGTACCCTCTGGGATTTCGATTCTGAGTTTGGCGTCCTCGGTTTTTAAACCTTTAGACATCACTAATTAAGTTTCAAGGACGTATAAAATCTATGCAAAAAAAATATCACTTAATTTAGTTAATGCAGTTAACAAGAATTGATTAATGAAAATAATTAATAAACAATGTAATACAATAACCAAAGACTCACAGTAATACTGCGTAGGCGGCGATAACGTAGAACACTGACGTAGGCACGAACTGCATTCTCAGATAGTCAGAGTCACACGGGAAATGTTAATGTAAACACGGATAACACACACGAATGTTTTCTTTCCACAGGGTGCGGGATGGCCTTGAATAATTTCTTTCCCAGGATTCACAACTTCACAGGACAATAGCAGCTTGGCTGGACACGGAGATAGAACGGCAAGTGTGTGCGACGAAGGTAAGTTTGACCTTCCAGAATACCAGGATACGACACTGCAGCGATGCCTTGAGGTAAGTGAACACTGGATACTTCCTCAGGATATCAGGCTGGATGTGCAGCGCAGGTAAGTAGGTATATGAACCAGAGAGCAACAGTGTTGCTTGAAGGTGAGTTTCACGCACTTATTTCACTTTAGCACTTTCACTTATTTAAAACGAAAAAGTTTTGGAAAATAGTTTATGGTGAGTCTGGTCGGCGGATTATACGGACACGGCACTGGAATATTTTCGGTATCCCACCGCTGCCACCAAATGTTATAGGAGGTCTCCTCGAAGGCTTTTTAAAAAAAGACTGAATGAACTGAAGGACATTATATTTCGGTATATAATGAGGAGACCTTTTTGCAACCTATCTCGCGGGAGCTCTGAACCAGACTGACTAACTAAAATATATTAACCAAACGGACTCTGATAGAATTGCTGACATAGATGATATGACGCTAGCACTATTCTGTACATACCTAGGTTATAACAGCTCGCAACATAAAATATCGCTCACACGCCGTCACCCCCGCTGCCAACGCAGTCTCACCTTCCTTTCTGGTGACCTCTCTCACTCGCAGGAATACAACAACCCTCAAGGGAATTGTTATTTGGCTGCGGTATACTGTGAGGTGGAGGTACATTCCCCAGTCGGGTAGCTTACAATTACGCTCCCTACCTCTCTTTTCGCCAGAGCTTCGTTTGTCAGTCAGCAGGGTTCACCGCGTGCAGGTGAAGTTGGCTTTGGTTCAAAGATGTTGATGAACCACTTACACCCCAAACATATACAATAGTAAATTTATTTACTATTGCATATGCGAGTTAGCCGTGTGGTTTCCGGCAGACTGGAATAGAATCACTCCGTCTGTTCCCGTGGATGTCGTACAAGGCGGCTAAGGGAAATATATTATCAAACATCGATCAGGCCTCCCCAACCCGTCTGGCCAGCGTGGGGAGTATAGGCCAAATCCTCCTTCCGTCTAGGACGGACGAAAGAGGGTCGTACTCCTGTAGTGGAGACTAAAATGAACCTGATGATATGCGAGTACATGTTGCTGGTGTGTTAATAGGCTTCATACAGTTGGTTGTAAAAATCCTATCCACCTATTTTTTTTGTGATAACGTCTTATATCGATGAACGTCGGCTGCACGCACCAAAAAGCATGACTCATTGTCATGTTCCGCCTGAGCCGAGCGTGCAAGCGAGAGCGCGGTACAAGCGATAGAGAGGCACGATCTGCCTAAGCGTTCGGCTTTTGATGCATCTATTACTCTTCCACGCCATCGTCCGATGTTTTCTTATTACGTTATCACGTAAAATTATCATCCGTAAACCGACTTTACAGACAACCAATTTTTTTATATTACCTCTGGTGGCAGGCACACACGGTCAGGCTGATGTGAGCGGTTACCTATATTAATGCTTGCAACATGAAATATCCATTCAATATCAACTCCATCTTTTCTGGTGATCTCACTCATTCGCAAGAACTGTGGTGGATAGGTTTGGAACAGATCACCCGTCAGTGGTAGATTGGTACAGGCTGATGCTGATGTCTTGATTACAAAATAGCATACATAGTCGATATTCATCATCAGGTGATTTTAGCCTCCACTACAGAAGCACGACCCTCTCTCATCCGTCCCAGACAGAAGGAGGATTTGGCCTACACTCCCCACGCTGGCCAAACGGGTTGGGGAGGCCTGATCGATGTTTGATAATGTATTTCCCTTAGTCGCCTTGTTCGACACGGTAAGAGACGGAGTGATTCTAGTCTAGTCTGCCGGAAACCACACGGCCAAAGTTGAATTTCCACACGGCCAAGTTGATATTACGGTCTGTTTATACCACAATAACTTGCAATACCTATATGTTTATTATCGGAGGTGCAGCCATCGCTCGCTGCTATAAGCATCGAAGGCCTCTTGATTTTAATTGGCCTACTAAAGCTCTTTTGTTGGTCGTGCCCTATATAAATACAAGTAAGATATAAAATATTATGACGGTCAGCGGATATAATATGAGAGTAAGTTATAAGTACAATAAAATATCTAGTATCTAATAAAAAAATATGATCACTTATTACAATGGTTTTATCGGGGAAGCCTGTACTAATACCACACCCCGGCCACTTCATACAAATGTCGCGTCGTTTACTACTACATAATCAATGACGTCTGTGCAGAGCGCGAATGAGCGTGTGTGTATGCGGCGCCATACAAACTGTTCCTCATTTGTCTCAAAGGGAAGGTGAGGACGACACGAGAGAGCCATACTGTACGTAGTACTATTACTTATATTGTTCTAATACTTCGGTTACATTTGAGTAGAGAGAGCAGCCCCTTTACCACCATCTCTTATTGCGATTCAATAATTGAATAGATTGCTTATTCATACCAATAAATAAGCGACTCTATTCCATTTGAAATAGAGTCGCTTATTCATTGGTATGAATAAGCAATCTATTCAGTTATTGAATCGCTATAAGAGATGGTGGTAAGGGGGCTGTGAGAGCGGAATGCTTATATATGCCGAAAAGTCACTTTTGGAAATGAATAAGCTCCAAAACAACGGATTTTGATATAACTTGTCACAATTAAAGACATTGACATGCTTGATTGATTGCATATGATCGATCTCAATTCGACACGATATGTGTCGAAAAAAAAAATTGAGATCGAACATGTCCTTGAGGAATGAGTCAAATACATTTTTCATTGAAATCAAGGGAAACATATACTCAGCGAATCTACTCGCTCCACTCAACCACGATTTCGGCCCCGTGGGCTAGAATCCGACCCAGTATTTTCTACAGTTGAGTTTCCTGTTCATACATTGTTTATTGAAAACGGTACATGTGTATATCGCGTTAAAAGTCTTGCTCAATCACGATAACAATAAAAAATACCAAGAACGCGAGTACAGTAATCGCAATATTAACTTGTGTAACTCACAAGTTAATATTGCGATTACTGTACTCGCGTTCTGGGCACACTCCTCAACATCCTACTACCACTTCCACCACCTCTCTGGACAATCCATAAAGGCAAACCAGAGCTGAGAGGTCTATGGGCCTTCTTTTGTTTCCAGTCCAATCGACGAAGACATATCGTACACTTATATATACACTATAGCGGAAGGATAAATAATGCAAAAATTCCATATTCCTTTTTTTTCTGTCTCAACTTCAGTTTTTTTGGATGGAGCGGTGATATTAGCCAGTTTTCTTTTATATTTACTGATTTCAGATAAAATATCGGTCCCAAGTGATTGTAACTAAGTTACCGACCCTCTTTACATTCCGAACCGGCCAAGTCACAGTCGTAATTGTGAATCTGGCAAAGTTTAATAACTTCCAAGTTCTACATTATACTGAAGGGCAATTCGTTCCCCCTTCGCCAAGTTATGGACAGAAACAGGTGCTTAAGTTACATGAATCGGGTCAAGCGTGAATGTTTTGGGATTATTTCGAAGGTCGCACACCGTTCTTTTCATATTTACTTTCAGTATATACAATGAATTGACCTTCCAGTATAAGATGGTCCTGCATAGTGCTAGGAATCCTATATACTACTCATGGCTACGCAGGACCATCTTATCCTGAATAAGATCTACACGCGGCTATTTGTACAAAACGATCAGAAATAATACATATTAAAACTTGCTTCCACCTGCGTCTTTGCTTGCGTCGGAAGTCGTTCCTCATGCAAAGTTTTCTAATCCTAGGGAACAGTTTTTTTTTTTTCGGGATAATAGGTATCCTATTATCTATATATATAAAAGAAAGTCGTGTTTGTTACAACACTTATAACTCGAGAACGGCTGGACCGATTGCCATGGTTTTTGATTTGTTGGATTTGTTTCCGTCCCGAATAGCAGAATAACTCTTAATAACATTGGAAAATTCTCGAAAAAATAAAATAAAAGAAAAAACATTTTCCCATACAAATGAAAGTGACAGTTGAAAAAGGGATTACGATATTTATTGGTTGTCAAATATCAAAACGTCAAATCGATTGGTGTCACTTTTATGTCGCGAAAGTTGCCTGTGATTTGTTATGAAAATTTAAAAATGTCAAATCGATAGGGGTGAAAACGCCTTTCCCATGGGGTTCGAGCGCAAGAATCAAATCAGAGTAAACATCAAAAGAAATGACAATTACAAATCACCAAAATGATAAAACCTATTTCAAAACTAAAAAAATTAAACAAAACGTTTTTTTTTTTTAAAAAATAACAATAAGGAAATCTTTATTTTTATGAAATCTTCAGTTTTTATGGATACGGGTCTTCCCTCAACCGAAGGGATTTAGAGCGTACTCCAACACGCTGCTCAACTGCGGGTTGGCGGAGGCCAGTGTTTTCGAACCGCCTAAAGGCCAGTGACTTAACTTAACGACTGGAACCGACAGCTTAACGTGCCTTCCGAAGCACGGAGGAGCTCAAGATGAGCTAATGATAACAACCGGGACCGACGGCTTAACGTGCCTTCCGAAGCACGGAGGAGCTCAAGATGAGCTAATGATAACAACCGGGACCGACGGCTTAACGTGCCTTCCGAAGCACGGAGGAGCTCAAGATGAGCTAATGATAACAACCGGGACCGACGGCTTAACGTGCCTTCCGAAGCACGGAGGAGCTCAAGATGAGCTAATGATAACAACCGGGACCGATGGCTTAACGTGCCTTCCGAAGCACGGAGGAGCTCAAGATGAGCTAATGATAACAACCGGGACCGACGGCTTAACGTGCCTTCCGAAGCACGGAGGAGCTCAAGATGAGCTAATGATAACAACCGGGACCGACGGCTTAACGTGTCTTTCGAATCACGGAGGAGCTCGAGGTAATATAAACCCATCCGTGTACAGGCTACGGTCGACGTTGCTTAACTTGCGTGTTCAATTAGACTGACACGCGCAATGACGCCATCGAGCTTCTCTATTATTTTCTACTATTCATTGTTTTAATTCCACAAAATCATAAATTTAGTTCAGCTAATATGTACCACGACATTCATTGATTGTTAGGCGGTACGAAGTTCGCCGGGACAGCTAGTTTATTATAAACTTTTGATGCAATTTCATAGCAATCAGGTAAGTAGTAAATACGTGAAAGTGGAACAAACAAACAAACTCACATTCTCATGCGATTTTAGTCTTTAAACTGTACGTGGAGTTAGAATATATAGATAGAGATATATCCCTATATAAAATGAAGGACTAGTTATATCCGTGGCTTGGCCCTGAATGTACAGAGATCTATATTATTACTAGCTGACACGGCAAACGTTGTTCTACCATATAAATTAATTAAATATAATTCATGAATGTTTATAACATAATCCCAGCATATAAAATTGGGCCTAGCTGTTTCGGAGGAGCGCGAACAACACCTTTAAACGAGATTTATATATATCGATCGCTATATATAAATATCGTATCGATATTTATATATAGCGATATATATATATATATATATATATATATATATATATATATATATATATACCTATCTCGTGCAACTTCGTCTGCGTGTGACAGAGCGTTGAGCGTGAAGCGTAAGGTTACCATTAGGAAGGTTATAGTGAGCCAATCTTAAAAGACAGATATAAGTTATCACGGACTTTTTTTTAGAACTTTTTAAGATGAATAATTCTGTCGTATGTAATTGTTTCGTAACTTGAACCGTTTATGCTGCGCACGCGACGGAAGCTCTCAAAAGGAACATTTATTTTCCCATTTTTGCAACAGTTTTTCATTGGTGCTCCGCTCCTATTGGTGGTAGCGTGATGTTATACAACCTATAGCCGATATTTCTCGAAAAATAGGTTATCTAACACCTAAACATTTTTTCAATTCGAATGAGTAGTTCCTGCTAGGTTAGCGCGTTCAATCAAGCAAACAAACTCTTCAGCTTTGTAAATTTGTATAGATATGATGTGAATTTAACACATAATGAAATACGCCGACCAAATTTTGAACTGAAAAGCCGTCTTGTTTAGTCTTTAAGATTTCAGTTATTATAGTCACATAGAAAGCAAATTGAAATTTCTCCACGACGACGTATTGACGCAACGTCTTCTTAACTCGTGTCGGTGTTAAATCGATACTACACATCACTTACGTGTCTCTACAAACATTATTGTATTTGATGTGGTGTAAGAGGCTCACCACGATCTTTGGAGCCAAAGCCAACCTCACCTACACCTAGTGCACCCTGCCGACTAGCGAATGACTAGGCTCTGTGAAAAGAGAGTAACCACCACCACCAGCAGAATATCGCAGTCAAATAACAATTCCTTGAGGGTTGTTGTGTTCCTGCGAGTAAGTGAGGTCCCCAGATAGGAAAAGGTGGCGACGCACGGGCGATATTTCATGTTGCGAGCGTTAATAAGGTTACGTATGTTCACTGCTTCACATGAGGCGGGGTATGTGCTAGTATGCCTCCCGATGTAGTATAAAAAAACATATTAGCTTTTGCACGCGACTTCGCCTTGCGTGAGCACAAAACTGAGATAAAATAATTTTATGTTACCCGAATATATTCGACACGTGAGAAAGTAACGAACATCCAAATATCCATCTTCAATTTTACTAGTAGAATTCCTATAGACATAACTTTATTCAAAATATATACTAACTGTGCCTGTGACTCCGTCCGTTTAGACATTTGGATGGACGGATAACTTTTTTCTTTGAGAACTGATTAGAATGAAACATGCGGGAAAGTTATCACAATACATTAAAAACCGCATTCAAATTGGCTGAGCAGTTTCTGAATTTTGCGTGCACAAACGTACAGACAAAAAGATATAAAAACAATTTCTTCTGCCTCAGAAACATACTTATGTTAAAAAAAAATGCGATTTAAATGTCTGTGATGATAAAAACTTAGAAACAACATTTATTAGTTCTTTTTTTTTAAATTAATGTACAGAAACATCATCAGGTCATTTAAGTATCCACTACAGGAGCACGACCCTCTCGTCCGTCATAGACAGGAGGATTTAGCCTACACTCCCCACGCTGGCCAGACGGGTTGGGTAGGCCTGATCGATGTTTTATAATGTATTTCCCTTGGTCGCATTGTACCACATCCACGGGAAGAGAGGGAGTGATTCTATTCTAGTCTGCCGGAGACCACACGACCAACGGCTCGTTTATTATCTGTATAGATAGGAGATAGAACAATGCCCAATAGAGACGATATTTATTAAAATAAAATGTAGTTTTATGCTGCATGCCCCACATTAATTAACTGAGTGCAGGTTCCCGCTAAAGTACAATAAAAGCTCGCCGAGATTCTCTAGGGGAGGCAAAAACATTATGCTGAATTTAAAATTTAAAATCTCTGAATATATTTATCTAGTCCTTTTACTCTTAATTATTTTTAAATTAGCTTTTACCCATCGTCGTACGTGTTATGGGACAGGGTCCACCACACATTCCCACCACTGTGTCTCCTGTATAGCCAGGATTAACAATCCGGCTGCCTTGGAACTAACAACTAGTCAAGTGAAGCTCAACTGCCGTGAACCACGGAGTTTAAGCATCTAACACTATTGGGGAACCAAAATATTGAGTTGTACGTGTTATATCGTTTCGTAAATATAAACATATTGTTCATAACATATATATGTTAGCTGCACATGATGACTTTCTAACCGTCCATGTCCGGTACTTCACTGATGGGTTTCACTGAATATCAGTGGCTCACGCCATAGTTTATACTGGGTGAAAACCTTTGCGCGTTACGCGTTTGGACACACCTGGCAATTTTGATACTTCTATATAAAACTGTTACTTCCATACTAAGATTTAATAACTTTCACGTTGCATGATTAAAATGATGGCTCGATCTCACAATGTCAAATGTCACATTTGGTTTTCTCGTAACGCAGTATAAACCTACCTACTACTACCTAGCTAATTTAAAAATAATTAAGAGTAAAAGGACTAGATAAATATATTCAGAGATTTTAAATTTTAAATTCAGCATAATGTTTTTGCCTCCCCTAGAGAATCTCGGCGAGCTTTTAGTAACCAGTTTTTTTCTTCGTGGGTAGTCACAAAGAGCACTAGCTTTAAATTTTGTCTAGTAATATTATATTGATAAAAAATAGTAAATAGACTTATAAATACCTGGAAGGATTGTAAATGTATTAATTACATGCCAAAGTGAGCCGGCACCTATTTTTAAACACTCCTCTAATATTATTTTTTTTTGGCAAAAGTTAATCTCAGACACAATGGACAGCTTATCACAACTAAATAAAAATATGGAAGCAATGACTACAATGTTCACTGAGAAAATGGCTACATTTGAGGAATCTCTTGGCAATCATAGTCGGTCACCGGACATTTCATCGCTGGCAAGTGAGTACAACACATTTAAAAACTTCATTTGGAAGGCAGTCTCCGCTCTCAAAAATCAGTTGGATTTGGTGTTAGCCACTTTAGATAACTTTGAGATGAGGTCTCGCTCAAATGTTCTGCTGCTTCATGGTGCTACTGATTCAGCGAATGAAGATCTAACAGCCATGGTAGTAAAACTGTGTAATGACACTCTAAATATCATGGAAGTTAATTCTGCCACATTATGTACTTGTCATCGTTTAGGAGCACAAAGTATAGCAAATAAACCACGCCCGATACTCATTCGTTTTCATGATCAACACTTGTGCTCCTTAGTCTGGAATGCAAAAAGACTTATGAAAGGCAGTGGACTGACTTTTTCTGAATTTCTGACTAGCGGTAGGCACGCGGTATTTGTTGAGGCCCGTAAGGTGCTGGGAGTCGACGGCTGCTGGACCAGCAATGGAAAAATTGTGATTGTATGCCCTGATGGCTCTCGTCGCAAGATCACCACAATGGCAGAGTTTAATAAACTCAGAGCCGATTACTTTAACCCGAAAAATGACGAGGTATCTCTGGCTTCCACTATTACTGTATCCCCAGCCAAGCCTGCTGAAGAGGTGCCCCGCCAAGTGAGCAAAACACTGCGGTCCACCAGGACACAAGTGAAGCCTAATAAGTAGGAGCTTGGTCGAGCAAATTTCTCATTGTGTTGTTTTTAATAATGTTTAGTTTTGTACGGAAATTTTATAAGTATTCATAATAATTTTGTATGGTAGACACGCACATCACACAATAAATTCTATCCACTTAAATTGTTTTGGTTTAGCAGGTATTTTTACAGAATATATTCATTCACTCTATTTATGTGTCAATGTCAAACACAACAAAATCTTCTTCTTCTATGTTTGCGTGATTGGCAACCACTTTTCACTTGAAGATTACTCCGCCTATAGATTAACAAACCAGTCAAAGTTGTCTGTAAATGTATTGATTTCTTTTATTTTTTTTTATTTCCTAGTTGCAATAATTGCGTAGAGTGGATTATATATATGAAGTAAATCTTTCCATAACTTGTGTTGTGTCTACGTAGAAGTTTGTTATTGTAGTCATAAATTATTATTGTTATTTCATGTTATAATTTCTACATAATGGTATTTTCTATTTTTTGCCTGCCATGTATTGTGTAGCCGGCGAATGCTAGAAGGCAGTATATTTAGCCTATAGTTGAAATATTACATATAATATTAGATTTAGAAATTTATTTTCAGATAATTAACTTAGATAACTAGTCTTTGATTGGCTCAATGTCGGATCTGCTTCCTGATGTTTCTGATTCAGAATATTTCTCTCTTTCCTCGTCGTTTGAAAGTCTTTCTAGTGGCAATGAGGATTCTATTGCTCCTTCATTGGGTAAAACTCTCGACATAAAGTTTGCGTCATTAAATAAAAACTTCAACGTCATACACATAAATGCTCAAAGTGTTGCGGCCCACTATGCTGATATACTTGCAACTTTCACTTCTACTAACATTCACGCTATTCTTATATCTGAGACCTTTCTTAAACCATCTCTCCCCTCTACTTTGTACCCTATACCAGGTTTCAGGCTCATTAGGAATGATCGCACTTGTGTTAGAACCCAGGGTGGTGTTACTAGAATGGTGGGATATGGTGGGGTGGCTATTTATCTCCGAGGCGATATACCATATGAGTTGTTATCCCAATCCCCTCCAGATCACCAATCTCCTGAACACTTATTCCTAAAGGTAACCCTTCATCACGTGACAATTTTGTTAGGTGTGTATTACAGTCCATCCCTTTATGTAAATTATTTCAATTCATTGGACATACTTTTGACTCAACTTTCTTCACAACATGATCACACCATAATTATGGGAGATTTCAACACTTGCCTCATTAAAGACGATGTCCGTGCAAAAAACCTTCGTTCTGTTTTACATTCGGTTAATCTTGATCTTCTTCCACTTGGCCCTACCCACTTCCCTCATAATGGTCCTCCATCCCTGCTTGACCTGATAATTACCTCTGCTCCTAATCTGGTTACTGACTTTGGACAATTCAATGCACCTGCCTTCTCAGCGCATGATTTGATTTATGCCTCTTTTAAACTGCGGCCACCTAAGCGAAGGCATAAAGTTTCACTTTTACGTAACTTTGTTGGAATTAATTGGGATGTTTTCTTGAATGATTTACACAGCGCTAATTGGGATAATGTCCTTTCTGCATCATCCGTTGACGAAAAATTGATGGCGTTTAATACTATTATTTTAGAACTTTATAACAAACATGCTCCTCTTCGTCCTGTCCGGGTCAAACACTTCCCAGCACCATGGCTTACGGATGAGATTAAGGCTCTCATGACTCGTAGGAATAAAGCAAAAATTAAATTACGTCATGATCCTAATCAGGCTAATCGCGATAAATATACATCTTTGCGTAATCAGTGTAATAAATCCTGTAGAGTAGCAAGGCGCAATTATATGCACTCACACATTGAAAATTGTCCTCCTACGAAACTATGGCAATTTCTTAAATCGAATGGTGTTGGGAAGGAGCAACCTACTGTTAGTTCTAATATCGATCTGAACGCGTTAAATAAGCACTTTAGTTCTCCTGTTACTATAGATCCCGTTCTTAAAATATCAGCACTGAACCAGTTGGACATGGCATCACCGCAATCAATTCCTTTATTTGAGCTTGGTAGGATAACATCGGATGAAGTAGTGAAATTGATAGGATCCATAAAGTCCAAAGCGGTCGGCAATGACGATATCGGCCTACGTATGATTGATCCAATCAAGGAGCATATCGCACCGTTTCTTGCTGACATTATAAATTGCTCTATTTCTTCTGGTGTCTTTCCCTCTAAGTGGAAAGAGGGTCATGTAATTCCTCTACCAAAAAAGTCTATGCCTTTAAATTTTTCAGATTTTCGCCCAATTTCCATTTTACCCTTCCTTTCTAAGGTGTTGGAGCACTTTGTGCACCAGCGCTTATCCTATCATCTTCAAAAGCATAATTTGTTGAGTCAGCACCAGTCTGGTTTCCGCACTGGACACAGCACCGTTACGGCACTCGTTAAGGTCACCGACGTTATTCGACTGAACATCGAAAACAAAAAATTAACACTGCTGGTTCTACTAGACTTTTCTAACGCTTTTAACACGGTTGATTTTGACATTATGCTTGGAATGCTTCGTGCTCTCAATCTATCACCATTGGTTTTATCGTGGTTCAAGTCTTACCTATTTGATCGCCGTCAAATTGTGAAAATTGGTGACTCCATATCTGACTGGTGCTGTCTTACTGCGGGTGTACCCCAAGGGGGAGTGTTATCTCCCATTCTTTTCTCAATTTTTATTAATCACATTACTTTGTTACTATCTTCTTCTTATCATCTCTATGCTGATGATCTCCAAATTTATACGGCAGCGTCGCTGGAGGACCTTGCAGGTGCGGTCAGCTCTATCAACAACGATCTCAGTGCCATTGCACAGTGGTCTAGAAATTTCGGATTAAGGGTCAATCCATCTAAGTCAAATGCAATTATTATTGGCAGCCCCTATTTTGTTTCCAAATTGTCCAATATGATGTGCCCCAATGTAATTTTTGATGGTAACATTATTGCCTACTCCTCTACAGTGAAAAACTTGGGAATCATCATGGACCAAACCTTGTCTTGGGCACCTCAAGTCAACGAAGTTAGTCGGAAGATTTTTGCATCACTTCACTCTTTGAAAAGACTACAAAATTTCCTTCCGGCCAGCACGAAAATACTGCTGGTTCATACCCTACTCCTTCCAGTTTTAGATTACGCGGATATAGCTTACTTGGACCCTTCTGAAGAAATTCTAAATAAACTGGAGCGTATTCAGAATATGTGCATAAGATATGTCTATGGTTTACGTAAGTTTGACCACATATCTGAGTATCGCGCAAAACTCAACTTATTGCCCATAAGACTCCGTAGAAATCTTCATATTCTTTCCCTCCTTTTTCAAGTTCTCTTTCATCCAACAGCGCCTGTGTATCTTTGGGAAAAATTCAAATTTCGTGTCTCTGATGACCGGCTTCGTTCAAGCAAAATACCATACCTGGTAATTCCTCAGCACAGCTCTGAGTGCTATACTAAATCCTTTGCTGTCCTCGCTGCTCGCCTTTGGAACAAATTGCCAGTGAACATCAAAATGTTACATTCTCTTTACTCCTACAAATCACAACTTCGGAAGCATTTTGGTTGTACTCCTGATGTTTGAGCTATTTATTGTATGTATTTCATTTGTTTATAAAATAGGTATGTAAAATGTGTACATTTTGCATAATAACAATTTGCATGTTTTGTTAGTATCATTATTATTTCTTTTAATACTTCTTTTTATTTTATCTTATTTCTTATTTTTATAATTTAAAGCTCTATGTTGTACAAATGCTCTGTACCAATTACCAAACCCATGTTAATGTTCCCCATCAAGCATTCCATGGTTGACTGGAAGAAATCCCTGCATGGGATAAGTCCGCCATTGTATATGACATTTCTTTTGTATTATCTACATGTATGTTTTAGTACAATAAAGTTTACAAACAAACAAACAAACAAACCTTCATAGTTTATATTATGTGAGATTATATCGAAATATGACCGATAATTAAACAAACTAAGAATGTTATTTCACCAACGATAACAATTGATAATAATTAATGAATGAAATTATGTATATAATTTTAGTCAATGTACAAAACACTCTCGAATCGATCAACTTTCATTCTGCGATCGTAGAAAAATTACTTGAACTAACCACGTAAAATTCATGTCAATGTATTGGTTCCTCTCGACTTGAAAGAATTACAAGTAAACATATATACTTTCACAAATAAATTATTAGTATGGATATACGGAAATTAGAATGAACTTGAACTGTTTCTAATTTACTAGCAAATTACAATACAACTTGTCCAAAATGAGGCAATGTTATATACCATATATAACATTGCCTCATTTCACGTGTGTACAGATAAAAAGAAATGTAACGGTTAATATTAATAATTTTACAAAAAAAGGAAACACATTTCTTAGCCAATTATGGAACAGTAACGCCAAGAACAAATTCATCTTGAAAACGAAATGAAATGTCAAAAAGAGACACGCGATAAAGCCCCTTGTACTCGGGCTAATAAATGGTTAGAGGAGTGTGAAATGCATTTTCTGCGAGCATACCCTTCTTTTGTTGTCGAAAACATTGGGGGGGAAAAACATGTTCTTATAAGTATTGGCAATAAAAAAAAGAAAATGAATTTTGAAATGAAAATTGCAATTTGCCTGTCTAGTAGTTTTAGTGTAATTTGACAAGCAGTTTAAAGGTGTGACGAAATAAAAGTGGCGGAAAAGATTAAGAAAAAGGAAGATACCACGGAGATACCAGAAAAACTATTATACATATACGAGTATCTCATGGCTAAATATATGTGTCAATATATCTCTAAGTTTTTTTAGCCATCTATGTTCACGTTAGCCGAAACGCAGCAGCTAATGATACTTAATTTATTTATTACTATTTATATAAATTAAAAATTATTAGCTGTTTCGTTTCGATATAATAGAAATACATTATGTATTTCAATTATTATGTAAATGAAGGCATAATATGTTCCATATGTCCATGTTGGTTTCAGCCATCTTATAACTTTCGGCCCAAGACCGATTTTTTCGGATTTTCAACCCCGGTCTGATTTTGTACAGTGACCGATTTGAGGAAAAAATAATATATGTCTGGTCAATACCAGGCCAATTCCTATAAGGGCTCTTTCACAAAATCCCTTCACCTTGTATTTTATATATTTAAATCCATACGATTTACAAGATTTTCATAAAAGAAAAAAAATCCGTGACCTATCTGGATCATAAGACCGAAGGTAAATGATGTATTAGAAGTGCTCTTTGTGTCTAGAATACAACTGGCCATCTTATCCCTTTATGTACCTGGAAGGACCCTGGGTACTCTGACTATTTTAATAAGTACTCGTAATTTTGTAAATTTCATAAATGTATTCCACTTCTTTACGACAAGTCACTTCTATTCCACTTCTTTAAAATGTTTCACAAGACGCAATTAAAACTTGCATTTTCTGAAACAAATAAGTTTTATTTCATAAATATTTTAACATAGTATTCCCGTCATGCATTTAGTATTTTTAGTCGCCAATTTTTTGTATCCAAACCCTATACTTTCGAGATTATCTGACCAGTGTAAAAAAAATCTGTGATCTGGATCATAAGACCGAGGCTAAATGATGTATTTTGAATTGCTCTTTCCATCTCGAATATAACAGGCCATCCCTTTTGGCCGAAATTCCAGGGCTCTATTATAGTTGGGATGTTGACTATATAAAAAGTGGATTACGATTGAGTAAGTAGAACACGTGACGTCATGTTTATATTCAGTACAATTTTTATACAAAATCACTGTTTTGACAGGTCATAAAAAACCCCAGTTAGGTTAGGTTAGGTTAGGTTTGGTATGTTTATATTATCTTTGGTCGCAAAGTTAGCATAATAGTGACTCAGTTTTATAATTTTAGTTACTCGGATTATTACTACCCTATTTTTTTTAACATCAGTTTCATTTTTTTTAAGCTCGCCCTTGTAGGTACACCATCTTGTTTACACTGTTTTATGTAACCACGTTATATGCAACAAAGAATAATGTAAATTAAATTGAATGAATAAAGAATAAACTAAATAAAATTAATCTATTGCATTATTATAGTATAACAAAAATGGGAAATAAAGAAGTTTTAATCAAAAAATTTGTCAAAATTGACTAAAGTCAATCAAAAACTATTAAAGTCTTCAATGAGATAAATAAATCATTAAATGTAGAGATAGGTTGATGGATTACACAGCGCTGTATTTGGGGAAAACTGTTTTAAATGCCCCCACTCCCTCTTTAGGGTGGGAAGGTTCGATAAGGGAGGGTAGTCTCGGACGAAATTGATTGTCCCGCAAATTGTTTCTGAACGGAACTTAATAGTTCGTAAAATAGTTGTTTTTGGGCACAGCTGTAGAAGTTGTATATAACTATATTGAATATATATGCAAGATCAAAGAACTCTGACAATGTTTATTATATTCGTATTTATTTATGTACATGTTTTGAGAAAATCGCGTACTTATACACTTATCGTTTGTCTTGGTTTGGGTTTTTTTCTATGTATTATATGTATGTATTTACAAAAAAAATGTATTTAAGTATATTTATCACCCATAGTACAAGGTTTGCTTTGTTTGTCACTAGATGACGCTGTGTGATATGTCAATATTTATTTATTATTATTTATTTATACATGCGAGTCAAACAGAAAACCTCCTTTTTGATGCCAATTAAAAACTTAAATTAACCTTTTGTTTCGTCGGAACTATTCAAAGATAAGCTCGAGATTTCCCAATATTTATTGTATAGTGCGTCGAAAGGAAATCAAGTTTTTATTAATGCACAACAAGTTTTTGCCCACTACTTCGTATGAGTAGATAGATGTATAGAATTCGTTCGTACTCCAGCCCCCTTACCACCAACTCTTATTGCGATTCAATAACTGAATAGAATGCTTATTCATACCAATGAATAAGCGACTCTATGCAATTTGAAATAGAGTCGCTTATTCATTGGTATGAATTGAAGCATTGTATTCAGGTATTGAATCGCAATAAGAGTTGGTTGTAAGGGGGCTGTTTGCCCACTTAGGGGTTGAATATCGAAAAATCGTGAAATACGGGTTTATTTATTTTCTCTTAGGATTACATTTACAAAGAGATCGGATTTTAGAAAATATTGAATTAGAGTTTTATTAAATTATGTCAAAGAGCAATATCACGAAATTACAAACAGACCTAACTACAAACACAAAAGTTACATACAAACGTTTACATACTTTTTTACCCCGCCAGGGGTGAATTTCGCGTAATCCCTTATTAGTGGACCTATACGTCACAAAAAGAAGCCACGGTCCAAATATCACGTTTCTATATAGGTATATAGTTGATGAATCAGTCAGTTAGGACATGTTACTTTATATATATAGATAATTGATAATGCTCGTAGTTTGTATGGTACACAGATCTTTAGCGAGAAATTCTAGGTCTTTGGGTATATATATAAATTTGTATCGGCGCTGCAGTATTGAGGTGACAGATACACCTTGCATGGTTTTTGTCAGCTACTTTTCAGATGAAAAATGTTTAAAACTTATATGGCTTTTAATTAAATAATATTAAGTAAATAGCTAAATAAAATTTACTCGAAGGCGCTCGCATTTATTAATCCTTACATGAGAATTCTTACAAGAGAAACAGAAAAAAAAATACTTAATACTGGTTAGTGTTAAGGGAACGCCGTAGACGAATACAATACTGTTAATTCTATTTACAACTCCCAAAAAAAAATGTAATATTGGCAAGGTCGCTATCATTGTTAGTAATGAATTCTTTGGCATTTGATTCCTCGCCTGGTCACGGTACGAAACGAAGTTTTTATCAATACACAAATTCATTATTTTAATTGTGTCAATTAGTGCCACTAATCTCAAAAATTGTGCCTTAATAATATCGGAGTAATTGCACTACCGTTGTGGTCGCGCGCAAGTTTGCTTCCTAGCCCAATCACAGTTTGTTTGTTTGTAAATAATATACTTAAACAATATGTAATAATATACTTATATAGCTTACATAGAATAAAAGTCGTACAAAGGCGGACTTATTCCTCTTCTAGTCAACCTTTAAATATTTTAGAGGATTCCGTAAATACTAAATTAATTAAATACATTCAACGGGTCACTCACGTCTTTTTGTCGGGAAAGCCGACTAGATTCTGTAAATATGCATATCCCGAGGGTGGAATAAACAAACAAACGCAGACCAAATTAAATTAATATATTAGGTACACTAAGTAATATTACAATACAATATAATAACAGTTCTATCTTTTAAAGTACCTATAATATGAAGTCGTCTAGTATACCAAAAAGTCGTGCAAAAAGGTTTCATATGCTCTTCAGTCATTCACTTTTCAAGTGCCTAATATCAGGCCTAATATCGAGAATTTAAAATCCGACCATTCAAAGTGTGTATATATTAGGCATCCGTAAAATACTTGATATAAAGTCATTTCGTTTAATGTCCGATGCGCCAATGACTTCATATCGAGTGAGAGGATTGAAGAGGTTTTACAAATAAACGTTAATTTATATTTTCTGTCTCTTATGTCATTAGTTCGTTTACCTATTATTTTCTTTTAAAAAAAATCGTAAATATCCATATTTATTGACATTAACTTTTGGATTCCTTATGGTGTTTACATAAAGGGATTGAATATCGGTCCAAGTTCTCGGAATGATAAAATAAGTGTTGCAGCACGCAGTTGCAGCATGGTGGAATGTGCTTTAAATCCTTTAGATTGATTGATGATGATGAAGAAGAATAAAATACTAAACAATTAATCGAGTTCTTTATATAAGCACCCTTATTTTTAATGAATTGTTTATGTACAATTTGCTTGGTGTATATGACACTTTATTAGTTCATTACAATGGCAGCGCTAGTTGAAGCTATTGTGATAAAAAAGTGCAATCTAATATAACACTGTAATGTAATTGAAATGCTAAGTAGGAACGTGTAATTGCCGTTATTCCATGCTGGTTTAAAATAATAGTTACATTATGGTAAACTTTTGCATGATAGCAGCTATTGTACTTTGCATCGTAGATGAAATTACTTTTTAACCTACTTATAAAAGATGGTCCTCAATTCGTCTATTAGTAATATATGTGAATATATTATGTATGTTAGCTCGTTACAGAATATAAATATATATTATTTTTTGGTTTTTATTGGTGAAGATTTGATGATTAAATAAAAAGTTTTTCAATAACAATATTTCTATTTTCGGTTGTTCGGCGCTTTGTTTTAGCGTCATAGTTTATGATTCGATTTCTAGAATTCTTTTTTAGAAAAAGTATATTCAAAAGATGTAAATTTTGAAGTCGTTTCGTTGTTTTCCCGTAAATCAACATCCATGTCGACTACACACCCATATCCTGATTTTTCCATGATATCTGGTCAGTCTAGAGATAGACCTATTATTATTTTTCGTTATTTGTCCGGCAGGGTCAATCCAATACACAGATTAAATCCAAGACTGCGCTTTGAAGACAAGAAATTATAATAAAAATCTTATTTTAGCAATCGCGTTAGACGTCCAAATTATTTAGCGGACCTGTTTGAGTGGAAGGGTCGGGTTCCCTTTGAGAATTTTCTATTGCAGAATTTCAGGTTAAAAAGGGTAAACTATTACCTTGGGCCTTATATATAGGAGATTCTAGTTTGCCTCCATTATGTGTATAAATTGTAAAAACTAACAAATTCTTGTTCAGCTTATGTATAACAAAAAAAAAATAATAATAATCGGGTCATTTATCCTTACATATTGGAATATGTAAGGATAAATGACCCGACTATGGCGAGCGGTGCGACTGTAGAAAGAAGAAGTTGCGGGTATAATGTGTAATTCCAACTGACTGACTAACTAATTCTTGTTCAGCTTATGTATAACAAAAAAAAAAAATATAAGCATTAACAACTTAAGCATTAACAATTAAGTACATATTGGAATATGTAAGGATAAATGACCCGACTATGGCGAGCGGTGCGACTGTAGAAAGAAGAAGTTGCGGGTATAATGTGTAATTCCAACTACACACTAGAGATTAGACAACCGTCTACAATCTACGATGACCGAGTCGATTTGCCACTAAAGTCATTTATAAAAAGGTATTTACGTACAAAATAATAAACATGTGTAAAAAAAAATTATAACAACTCAACTAAGAAAAAAAAACTTTCCTGTGACGTCATCAGAGATATCACCATTTATCTCCAAGTTGTTCATAGGGACTCAATGAGCTCAAACACGATAGCTCTGCACTAAATTGGTGAAGAGATGGGTATTGGGTATTACTGGTGAAACTGAGCAAATCAAGGTTACCCTGTTATTTTTGGTAATTTACAATCAAACCTGTGAATCAAATTCGTCCATATTCCTTCATAAAACAGAAAAGAGCTGATGATCTTCTTCAAACGGTTAGACAGATTTTCTTGAATCATACAAATATCGCGTCGTTAACTATTACCACAGTATAAGTAATAGTACTACGTACAGTATGGCCACTCCCTGCCGCTCTCTCGTGTTGACCTCACCTCCCCAGTGAAACAAATCAGGAACAGTTTGTATGGGGCCGCACGCACACACGCTCATTCGCGCTCTGCACAGACGTCATTGATTAAGTAGTTGTAAACGACGCGACAATTGTATGGAGTGGCCGGGGTGTGCTATTACATAAACAATGACATCTGTGTAGAGCGTGACTGAACGTGTATGGGTGAGGCGCCATGAAACTATTCATCTTCTCAGAGGGGATTTGAGGTTGCTACGAGAGAACGACAGGGAGAGCTTAACCACCGTAAATTTCCAGTATAAGAGAGTTCTGCGTAGCGTTCCAACTCTTTCCTACGCAGGACCAACTTATATTGGAAGTTGTACGGTCTACAAGCGTTTGATTATACAATCATATCAACTGATTACAGATACTGAAACTGAACTGTGTGCTAAATTTTCACATCGACTTCAGGGCACTAATGATAGGCCAGAAAGTACCCCAACCTAAAATTACTACAGTCCCTAATTACAGATCATGCAGATGACCTGATAAAAATTCTACCCGAAATCGTTTTCTTTTTGCGAAAGCCTCATCAATAATTCATATTTATTTTTTTCCGTTTGATGGCTTCTACTTGCCTAAAGAATAAACCAACCTTTAGTAACTGCCTTTTATTTATACTAGCCGTTGGTCGTGAACTGAAATCTAGCGATTTTTTGAAATTATATTACGATATCTCAACAACTGCTACATCAATTACAATTTGGAATAAACCACACGAATGGAATGTATACTGTCTAATTATTTAGCTGAATATCATCAAAATCGAACAAGAGGTTCGCGAGTAATAGCGAATTATTTATTTTCAGGTTAATGCGATTAACTGTAAAATAGAACCAATTTCGTTCTCTAAGAAACTTGAAAATAGTATTTACGATTCTTAGACACTTTATATATTTTATTAATTTATTTTATTTATTAAAATTGGAGCATCATTGGTTCTAAAATTAAAACCTACAAAAAATCTTTTTCGAACCAATTAAATTCAAGCAGCGTGAGGTTCTCAACAAGGGTCTCAAGGGGGGTTTCAAGGTTACTGTAAAATAGGCTGTGGTAACTACTTTCCATCACGCGGGCCGTACGTTTGTTTGCCACCTTATTCGTAGAAATAAAATAACTCGATTTGTAGATTTCACTCGGTATTCTCGCTATGGGTTTTCTCCTGTAATAATTGAACGAATGAGGGAAGTTTCCAAGTGGAGATGGGGTAAAATATTATTTCTTTGCATATATATTTGTGACAGATTTTTATAGGTTATGGAAGGTATATTAAACCCTCCACCCAAGGCTCTAACGACCTCGCAATCATTTGAGTCGAATCTCGAGAAATGCGCGGGGCACCGTTAGTCCAAGGCAATTTTGAGCCGCGGCAATGCTTGTTTCCCCATAAATTGTTTAAATTCTGTAACCTTTTCCCTATAGCGCACTCTCTCCCTTCTGGGGTGGCTACAGACACGATAACGTCTTCGCTGACAGCCGTTGGTGCCCTTCCTGCATGCCATCCGTGGGTGAACCTGCGGAGAGCAGTGAAGTTTGCTGCCGTTGCCACAAGATCCGTATGAAACACTGGTCCCGGTCTCTGCAGAAGGTATACCTTCTATATGCAGAGAGGACCAACCGGACCCGTATATATATGGTAAACATTAATCCACTTTAATTTTTAAATTCATTCACTAGTAATCGCTTCGAAAGCTTTTGAGCTTATCGCGTTATGTTGGCGTTATCGTGAAAATAAATATGAGCTTGTAAATATTATTTCCAAATTGATAATCCGATTTCGATACTGGAGAGGAAAATATAAACTCAATTTAAATGTTCGGTAAACATCATGATCAAGCCAGTACTTATTAATCCTCGATGCAAATAGTTCACATATTTCTGATATATTTTAACAGTTACTGTTGTACCGTAATTTAAAATTAGCTTAGTTACAATTGGTCAGTTTTAACATAAAGTTAATAGTAACAAAAAGGTGACGAATATTAAGTCAAAGTCAAAGTCAAAGTCAAAGTCAAAATATCTTTATTCCTTGGACTTTATAAAGCACTTAGAAACGTCATACAAACTAAATATAAGAAACATGTGTAAATCATTACTACTCTAAATCCGCACAGCTTAGATTCACTTTCATCACACTATCTTGAATGTGAAAGTGAATTTAAGTGCCAGTTCCGGCGACGGGGCTTCTTGAGAAGAACTGGCAAGAAACTCAAGGCCGACTCTTTTAATTGCCAATATCGTTACATTAAATACAAATACAATCATTAATATAACATAACAAGAGAAATTCATTTCCAAATACTTTTATCATTTATGTAATCTGAGATACAATAGTAAGCCTTTTGACATAGTCTAGTTTTGATAAATCTTTTAAATTTACCCATGGATAATTTAAACGCGTCATTTGGAAGTTTATTGTAGAAGCGTATACATTGACCTGGGAACGAGTTAGAGATTTTATGGAGCCTAGTAATATGCATAGCGAGTTTGTTTTTATTTCTTAAATTTAATTGATGGAGATCACTGTTTTTCCTAAATTTAGTTTGATTTTTATGAACGTAAATAAGATTTTCATAAATATATTGAGAATGTAATGTCATAATATTTATCTCTTTAAATTTATTTCTCAGTGTCTCCCTGGGACTCATCATATAAATAGCACGGATAGCTCGCTTCTGGAGCACAAAAATTGAGTCTACATCCGCAGCACTACCCCAAAGCAATAAACCATATGACATAATGCTGTGAAAATAGCTAAAATAAACTAAACGCGCAGTGTCAACATCAGTCAGTTGACGTATTTTCCTTACGGCGTAAGCTGCTGAGCTGAGTCTACCTGATAACGTTTCTATATGTGGGCCCCATTGTAATTTAGAGTCTAATGTTATCCCAAGGAAGACAACCTTATTGACCAATTCCAATCTCTCATTGTCCATCACCACACTGGTTTTTACTTGTTTCACATTTTTTGTAAAAAATCTAACATATTTGGTTTTACTACCATTTAAAGGTAGGTTATTAGCACTAAACCAGTTTACTATTTTTGAAAGAGCATTGTTTACATCGTCAATTTCTGATTGTTGTCTATTTACCTTAAAAATTAAAGAAGTGTCATCTGCAAACAATACTATTTCGTGATTATTCTTTACAAGATGAGGTAGATCATTAATGTACACGAGAAACAGGAAAGGGCCCAAAATAGAGCCTTGTGGCACCCCCATCGCTACAGTTGATCCATGTGATCGCTTTCCATTAACATCTACTTTCTGAACCCTATCACTCAGATAAGAAGTAAGAAGATCAAGAGCGATGCCTCTTATACCATAGTGGTGTAGTTTTCTGACTAGAGTTTCATGCTGCACACAATCAAAAGCCTTAGATAAGTCACAAAACACCCCATAGGCGTCCCGTGACTCCTCCCAAGCCTCATATATACATTCTAGTAATTTTACCCCAGCATCACATGTTGACCGTCCATGAGTGAAACCGAATTGTTTAGTGTGCAGCAGATTATTTTCATTAAAGTAATTAAGTAACTGAGCGAGAATTAGTTTTTCAAAAATCTTACTAAATGTAGGTAGTATTGATATTGGTCTGAAGTTTGTGGGGTCTAATGTACTACCTGATTTAAACAAAGGAATAATTTTGCTTAATTTCATCAAGTCAGGAAACACACCACAATCAATACATCTATTAAATATCACAATTAAGGCGGGAGCAACAATGTCAAATAAAGATTTTATAATATGTACGGAAATGCCCCATAGATCAGCCGTTTTCTTAATATTAAGTGATTTAAATGCAACTTTTAAATCAGACCCATTAACATGACGGAAATGAAAATCGTTATAAAATTCAGGCACATTATCTTTAATTAATGACTCTGCAACGGAGGTGGAAGAGCCCAAGGCACTAGTTAAAGTGACAGGGAAAGCAGAAAAAAATCTTTCAAAAGCATTGGCAACTTCTAAATCTGACTTGGTAACATGACCATCGATACTTAATTTAAACTCTGAATCCTTTGTCCTACCCTTCCCAGTCTCTTCATTGATAACCGTCCAAGTGGCTTTAATTTTATTACTACTATGTCTAATTTTTGATTTAATAAATATAGATTTTGCTACTTGACAAACGCGTTTGAAAATTTTCGAATATGATTTTACATGTTCTTTAAATTCTTCACTATTATTGAATTGTCTTTCATAGTATAACATGTACAAAGTTTGCCTACTCTTATAAATACCTACGGTTGCCCAGTCACCAAAGACAAGGCTATTGGTAAAAGTAATTTCCTTGGAAGTAAATATTGATTTAAATTCGTGAAGAAATGCATTAAAAAATGAATTATACATCAAGTTAGGTTCCAAGTCATTATCTAAAAACGGTAAGTTACTAGTTAGGTTTACTCTCATACGTTCTAAGCGAATTTTCATAACGAAAATTCATAACGAATTAAAAAGGATTTTAGGTATAATCGTTTTTATCAGAATTAATATAACTAAATAACTTTATAAAATGATGATGATGATACTGATGTATTATAAACTGGCCAAGTCAAATCTAACCTACTTTAAAATCTCACATTTTTTTTAAATAACAGCAAATTGTTATAGGTATCCAATAACGCAAAGAAATAGAGTTTAATACTTGTTCATAATGTTACTTTGTTCCTATAAATACATATTTGGATTTTGCATAGAACTTGGCACTCATTTAGATCTCCATTCTTTTTGCGGCGAAGCCCACAGCCAAGCATAATTTTTGTATTGAACTTGGCTCTCCTTTTTTACATTTATGTTTTTGGTGGGATATCATTACTTTTTGTAAAGAAAACTACGTATTGAGATTTAATGTTTTTTCTTGCGTTTCCGCTGCATGGTTTTCTTTTTTATGCTATTGTCTACATTCTCTTGAATGTTAGAGATAATAGTGCGCATTGCCCATTCATTATCTGCTACCTTTTTAATACACTTCTCCTGTTTATGCTTAATTAGCCAAGTCCGGGCAATATGGACTTTCTTAAGGTACAAAGAGTTCGAACTAATAAATATTATTTCTTATTTTCAAAAGAAATCAGAGAAACGAACCTTGGGCACTGATCTTTGTTATTTTAGTGAGCCGTGGACTATAAAGTCACTACCATGCATGTATAAACCAACCGACCCGCAAAATTTTAACCGTGCCTATGTTTATGTGTTGCTCGGGAGCGCCTTTATGTAGATTTACTTCTGTTCTGTGTATAATTATGTGGTGCCGCGCGCCGCCGATGACACACCGTTGGCCGGTTGTTTAGCGCGTATTACAAGTTTTTTGTATGGGGACACCACTTATTTTTTGACTTAACTTTATCTTTATATTTCTGTTATATAGCAAATATAATAATACATATATTGGGATAGTTTCAAATATCTGCGTGTAACGTTGTAACGGTTCCAACGCTATAATTAAAAAATATATATATGGGGACCCCCCTATTTTTTAACTTTTTTTTATTTTTAGATTTTTTCCTACGCTTACACACAATTACCGAGCTGGATTCCAAATTTCATCCTTCTAGGTCATCTGGAAGTTCATGAAATTTGGGCTTCTAGATGTCCTTGTGGATATAATTAAACACACGTAGTTTTATGTGTTTACGTTAAAGAGGTTTTGAGTTATAGAAGGGTCAAAAGTGGCACCAAGTGGTTCGTGTAATATTACACTCGGCGCTGGCTAGCCAGTTCCTTTGCTTGAACTTGGCTTGACACGCTGCCGCGTGTCTAGATGGAACGAGATGGCGTTAAGTGAGCCGCCCATATACAATAATAATTATACCGCTCATTCTACCATTATAGGTAACTTCGAGGAATATAGAACTATCGAATACTACCAGAAATATTATATGTTACAAGCTTTTATTTAGTTTCACTGCGGTGTCTTTAATCAAATCTTGCAATTTAAATTTAACCCACGTGCCAGCGATTGAGCTGCATTTTGGCTCTCTTTTGGTTCTCGTGGCAATCCACAGTAAGCTAAACACCGCCACTTTTCATCTAATATAGCGGCCGCCACAAAATGACGATTTATCATTTTCACTTTATACCCTATGACAGCGTATCAAAAATAAAACACAGTAAGTGACTTTATTAGTTTTTTTTTATATAAAAACTTGCATCAATAAATGTTTTTATTTTTTATTTTCTTCTTAACAATAACAAGCTAAGTCGCTGGCATTTCATGCCAGTACATGCTAGTCAAGCATTATACTAAATCTAAAGCTTATGTTCTATGTTCAGACTAAAATCCTTTGATGTGAAATACTCCAGTCGTAACTTGGATTAGGCAAAGTTATGCGTTTTCTGTTACAGTGAATAAAGGAATTTCAAGCCACATTTAATGAGCTGACTTGGTGCATTATACAATATCTTGAAATTATTTAACATAAGCTTAGTACAATAAAGTGTTTGTTAGTTAAACCAAACATAATAAAAAAATCGAGGTAATTTCTTTGTAGACTTCTGAATAATTTCACTAACTATGTTCCTGCAATGCACTGCAATGCTCCTTGAATTTCATCTAATCTGGATTTTTTATATACTAAAATAGCCATTTATTTATATGGCTAGCCCGCTAGTCCTTCATTGAACTACGCTATTCAATCATACGTCTAAACGTCGTTTAGGCGAGTGGCTAAACATAACGTTCAACACAGCTGGACGATGACGCTCAGCTAAGTGATTAAATGTCCAATTATTTTAAATGTTGAAGTTTATTCTTGAGTCAAGATTAAAGTTAAAAACTGAAAATGATTATTACGGATTCTTGGTAAATGTAATAAAGCAACGATCAGAAAACGATGCCATATTCTAAACAAAACGAAACAAGTGCCACCGCGCCAAGGCGTCGCAATGACTGAGAACCATATGCCCATATAACTAAATGATACCGCGGTATTTCAGTTAGCTTATGTTTTAAATAACATAATGATTCAACTACAAATCTAGCCGTGTGGCTGAATGGTATTGTTCAATTAAAGGGTATTTTAACATGTTGCCTGCGACATTTATATTGTAGGAGCTGCCCCCTTACCACCATCTCTTATTGCGATTCAATAACTGAATAGATTGCTTATTCATACCAATGAATAAGCGACTCTATATCAAATGGAATAGAGTCGCTTATTCATCTGCCCCCTTACCACCATCTCTTATTGCGATTCAATAACTGAATAGATTGCTTATTCTTACCAATGAATAAGTGACTCTATTTCAAATGGAATAGAGTCGCTTATTCATCGGTATGAATAAGCAATCTATTCAATTATTGAATCGCAATAAGAGATGGTGGTAAGGGGGCTGATATCTATGAATAACCTACACATGCGTGTCACGATATAAGTGTTAAGCCCCCGAATGTCATTGTTTTTGTTTTTAATTTTTTATTTCGTCGTTAACGTATGTCGATTTAGTATGAGCACTAAATTATGCATATTTAGGCGTAGCCCGTTGTTAATTCATTTTGTCGCATAATGAGTCGCGTAGGTAGGTATCATTTATTTTGTCACTATATGACTCTGAAATGTTAAAAGGTTACCGACCCCTGAAATAATTAAACTTTAATCCTTCTTTAAAACAAGTGGCCGTGCATGCTATCTAATTTGAAACAACAGTTGCGTTCGCTCCGCCTATATGAAGTGATACTCGTAAGAGCTAATTTATTTGCTGAGTCCGAATGATGAGAGAGAAAGAGAGAGAGAGCACCTTGATATAAAATGACGTACGTGCTAAATATGTAAGACAAATACATCAATCTCATTGCTAGAATCTAATTATACAAATGATCACCGAAAATTCACTGCAGATTGGATCGATGCCTTCAGCAGGTACTATAAACATCTCTCCTCCATAACTCAATGAACTAATAACTTCGGATTAAGAATTAACCCAGCAAAGTCACTAGGAGGATAAATTTAAAAAAATATTTAGGAATGCTTAGCCAGTTCAGACTTTCATTGTAAATAAGGGTATACAAGTGTGAATAATTGTTTTCTATATTTCAGACAAAATGCTACAAAAATCTATATTTTTACACATATGTGGTTACATAAAACATAGATACAAAATGCAAAACGGGACAAAATGAGAAAAAACATACGCTGATATCTACATAGCAGGTAGAATGTAAAACGAAATACCTCCAAAGTAAAAGAAAGAATATACCTAACTCGTATATTCAGTCTTTTGATATAAAATCTGGAATAAAATATCTTTCACAAAGTTGAAAGGCATGATTTGTAGGTATAGCTTGAGTTTCCACTTGTTAAAGAGCCCTAATTCATGGTATAAATAAATATTTTTAAACCCTTTCACACTTAAACATAATCATAAACATAAGTAACTAATCATCATATCTACCATAAATATAAGTAATAAGAAATCGAGGTGCATAACATCATCATCATCATCATTCAAAACAGTATGTACAAAGCATGCCTTGGTACATAATATTTCCTTAAAATTAAATGTTATGTACCAAGGCATGCTTTGTACAAATATTGTAATTATGGTTTACTTGGTGTACAATAAAGAGAATACAACAACAACAAAAACAGTTATTACAAAACTTATGTTGTTTTTTTTTTCCAAACGGGAGGATAAAAAAGTTCTTTGTACAGCAAATAATTCAGTAAATCAATTTGAATCGAGGGAATAAAGAACTTTTTTATAAAGTCCATGGCAACTTCATCAAGTCAATGGTGCTTATTATAAATAAAGGAGGAGGTTCTCAAGTCGACGCATAACTTTTTACGATTTTAGGGAGTAGTTCACTTTTGATGTTATTTTTTTTTTTGTATTATAAAGAGGGTGTGCTCACACTGGTTCCATATAAATTTAATTAGGAGCTATGGAGTCTGACAGTATTTACATAAATCATAATTACATAATTTTTTTACTGGCTCATGTCCATACATAGAATATAATATTTAAGAAAAAATAATATGAAGGCTTTTCATAGGAGTGATAGAAACCAAATAGAATTTTTGTTTGTATGTTTGTACGTGCATCCCGCATACTACATGAAATTGTATGCGGTGTTAATAGTTATTATACTGAAGGTCTAACATAAAATCTGATGAATGCTTTATCTTGATACGCCTAATAGAAGAGAAGTTATTTATAAAAACTGTTTAGTTTCTGAAGTCCACTCGAAAGATGTCGCGGTTTATATAAATAAGATCTTTTAAAAAGGGTGGGCCTCTATTACAAATGAATATATTCTGGAAGCCACAAAATACAATCTTTTAAGTTTGCGCGAACATTGGGACCTTTAGTTTATATCCATACAATATTGTGTTCGTCCTAACCTCGTAATAACTAATAACTTAATATTGATATTAATTTTTTCATGATAGTATAAAAGAAGTGAAAATCATGGAAATTAAAATCATGTCATAATAAAGGAGCGATACGGTAAATAACAAATTATCTCGGCTGAGTGATGACGGCTATAAATCACGATATCCGAATGAATGCATCCCGCAATAAATGGAATTAAACAATTATTCAAACGACTACCGAAATGAGAATGATATGCAAATTCGTGAAAGTGCTCGCCTACGCTTGGCTAACGCACTCATTGTTACAACTCGGTATTGTATTAATACCCACTGGTCGTATCACGAAATTTTGAATAACGGATCGGCTTTGAATTAGTAGTTTATCATTCAAAGCAAGTTTAGTTCACAATGAATCAGTTTGACTAGGAATAAACGGCTTTTAAAGCATCAGAGATAATCTTTCTGTAATGGCTGGTGACTAAATCTATATTGTCATAACACTCAGAGCAGGGTATAGAGTGATGTTTTTAACCGACTCCAAAAAAGGAGGAGTTTCTCGATTCGGTTGTATTTTTTTAATGTTTGTTACTTCATTACGCCGTCATTTATAAACCGATTTAAAAAAAAAGCTTTTTTATTTGAAAGATTGTACTTCCACATTGGTCTCAATTTTTTTCATATCATAAAATTCAGTTCTGATACTGTTTTTACCTTTTTAGCGGTGCTTACATTTGAAGAGTAATCTGTAAAGTCGGTTTATTTTTGTTTAAATTATACGTTTATTAAATGTATTTAGCATATAAGTCACGAACTTGGATGGATGAGACTTAATATATTAAATCAATTGTAGCGAAATTATTTTAATATTGACGAGTTCCTTATCTATGTCACTATATACATAATCATCACAAAATTTTCTGGAAAAAAAAAAAGAGGAAGCCGCCTTTTTTAACTCTACTCGCTATAATTGTCTGGAACATTTCATATTAGTTATACCTAGGTTTTGTAAACTATAAATTCCCAAAGCACTAGAAAACAAATCTGAGACAAAACAGCAATTTAACAGTAAGGTTACTTGACCTCTATAAGTTTGCGGTTGAAGTTCAGGGCACGTTTTTCAGGACGCATCAATTACAGCGGTCGGCTGCAGTCCAAGTTTGTTTTTCACACCGATTAACTATTCTACGAGCTCCTCTATTATTAATATACATGTTTATTTCGAATAAAAATATTGTATCCCTGTTAATAATCATAGTCGAACATAGTAGATTGGTTTTGCTTATCGTATATCATGTAAACAAAAGGCGAACTTAACGCAAACGCATTGTCTCCCAGTTTACCTTCGGGACACTGTGAAACATCTGAACGAACGAGCTTATAATGTATATCCAAACTAATATTAGAAATGTGTGTTTGTATGTTTATCCCATATTCATATTCGAAGTAATCAATGGAATGACATATTCTTTTTGTTAGTTTAAGGTCTGAAGAGTGATATAAGCTACTTTTTAGGGTTCCGCACTCAGAGGGTAAAAAGGAACCTTATTACTAAGGCTCCGCTGTCCGTCCGTCTGTCACCAGGCTGTGTCTCGTGAACTGTGAACTGTGATAGTTAGACAGTTGAAATTTTCACAGATGATGTATTTCTATTGCCGCTATAACAACAAATACTAAAAAACAGAATAAAATTAATATTTAAGAGGGCTCCCATACAACAAACGTGATTTTTTTGCTCGTTTTTGCTCGCAATTGATAACGGTAATAGGTAGACGCTTAAAATACTCACATAATATTTAGTTTTATAGTCACTTTATAAATAAATATTTAAATAAAAATAAAACCAATATTTAAGGGGGGCTCCCATACAACAAACGTGATTTTTTTTTGCCGTTTTTATAGATAATGGTACGGAACCCTACGTGCGCGTGTCCGACTCGCACTTGACCGGTTTTATTAATTTAGCAGAAGCTTTTGTCTATAACTCGTTGGAATACGAAGCAAAAACACTTTAAATATTACCTGAGCAACCGAATCCATTGTATTAAAATAGGTACATAAGTGAGGATATGCCTGTCTTTCATAGTGTGCTACAAGGAAGCATCCTTGGAACGATTTTATTCATCATCTACATGAACGATTTCTTTGAAATCAATGTAGGAGTAGGTAAAATAATCGCTATCGCTTATGTGACTTCCATTCTATTTAGCGTTGACACATGGCTAGACGTATATTTGAAGGCATCTATTACTTATACTATGTCACTACTGAGTTTAAACGTATGTAAATAAGTGGATTCATGATAATTTACTCATACTAAACGTAGATAAAACAAAATTTAATATAATAATAATAAAATTTTGTTTTGAATTAAAATTGTTGAAAATTTAATATAGGTATATTAAATTTTCAACAATTTTAATTCAAAACAAATTTTACCATCACCCCTCCTAATTAAAGAAGACACCTGACCTTTACCAGAATTAACTAATTGTCTACAATGAACTAGAAAGAGTAGATACACTATACTTAAGAATAATTATTAACTCCAAAATGAACTTCTAACCCCATATAAATTTACTTTCGATAAGGTTAATAAAATTAATTTGCGTCTTTAAAAAGTTACAATCTGTATATTTTGCGCTGTGCCAGTCTCCATTACTCTATTGTATTACATCATGGGGTGGAGCAGCTAAAAGCATTCTGATTAGGCTGGATAGAACTCAGCGTGCAATATTGAAAGTAATATTCTGCCTGCCCTATAGATTCTCAACTATCGAATTATATAATATGCGATATATATGCTCTGACTGTTCGTCAAATTTCAATTCATAACACTGTAATACTCAAGCAACATACAATCTATCCATCAGATCCAACCCTTAGTTACAGTTAGTAAGGAACTAGCTATCCTATAATTGTGCATTTTAAACAATATTTGGCTATCAGTAAGCCAGTGTTCTGTCAAACATAATAAAAATATCTATATCAAGTTTTTCTAAAAATAATTCTACATTGGCTAATTGTAATTTGGCTGCCAAGAAAGCTATGTATGTTTTGATGTACAATTTTTAATTGAGAAAGCTTTCTCTCTGTTTGATTTAGCAGTTTAAATCTGCAGCCAAGGTTCTTACACTAAAAGTTTCTTGTTTACTATGTAAACTCGTCAAAAATTTATATTATATGGCAACAATTAAGCAATTTTTAGTTTTGTTTTCTTCAAAGAATAAGTCTTTAATACAACTATTAGTGTCTAAAAATGTACAATTATCACTATGACGTCATGTCAGCGTATGCATTATTACATTTAAATTCAGTATTTTAGTGTTTACTTGTAGATACTGACAACTAAAGCAAGCGAACGCACAGTTGAATCTTCAAAATATTAAAATTAAAGAGGTTATCCATGCAATGAATAATGTCCTTTTTATGTAATCTAGTACTATTTTCAATTATAATTACAAAGGTCGTTTAGTTAACTGCTTTTGTATTTAAAATTTTGTCAATTATTAGCCTATTGGGCATGCAATAGTTAATAATTTCTCGTTGTATGTGATTACTGATTATACATAGCTGTGTCCAAATTGCAATCTATTTTGTCAGAAAAAATAATTGTTTTATCTTTCTTAATCTGGCCGTTGGCACTGACCCCTAAAGTTTGACTGGTCGGAACACTAACAGATAAATGGTGAGTTGAGGCTGAATTTAATGTGTTGTGGTCACATGTAATAACATTTCGTTAAAGACTGAAATCTGCCCTGATTGTATTACTTAACTTAATCAAGGCATCCATTGCCAATATGTGGTATTTTATGTTTCTATGCCAATTGATAACAAGCACTTAATTTACAAAAGAAATTTACAAACAAGAAAATTCCAAGTTCAGACGTTGTATATATTCTTTATTGCATATAAATTACACAGTACAGGCAGTATACATAATATAGTTATGCAAAGGCGAGCTTATCTCTTTAAGAGATCTCTTCCAGCTAACCTGTGCTGTGGAATGGTTTGTAAAATATCGGATAGCAAAGTATACATATTATATGAAGAACATTACTACCATATAGACTGCTGCATAGTCTACACATCATACACAATCCACAAATCTATAAATATATACAAAATATAATACATTATATCTATATACATATATACACATACATACACACACACACATATATACATACACACATACATATATCCACATATATTTATACCTACACACATACAAATAGCTACACATACATACATACACACAAATGTACTTATTCATACTCATAAACATACATAGATAGCTACGTGATGATCGATAAATAGTGGCCTTTTAATCTTTTTTTAAATGAAGTGACAGACGGACTCTCACGGATATGAGAGGGTAGTTGGTTCCATAATTGTGCAGCACGATAAGAAAAAGAATTATAGAAGAAAATAGTACGCGCAGTAGGAAGAACTAGCGTTTTGGTAATGCACTGGCGAAGAGGACGAGGTCTAGCGGGAAGGACTTGGAAGCGGGAACGAAGATAAGCAGGGGAAGTTGGATCTTTAAGGATCTTGTAGAGGAACGAAAGAATATGAACATTACGTCGAAAGCGAATAGGGAGCCATTTGAGTTGGTTGCGATACTCAGTAACATGGTCAAATTTTTTTAGGCCAAAGATAAACCTAATGGCTAGATTTTGGAGTCGTTCAATTTTATTTAAGATTTCCTCATTCGCGTCGATACAGCATACGTCGGCATAATCGAGAATAGGAAGAAGCAGAGTGTTACTAAGCATAACTTTAGTAGCGAGAGGAAGAAAGTTCTGGAGACGTCTGAGAGAGTGGAATGAGAAGTGAATGCGCTTACTCACTTCATTTATGTGAGCAGTCCAGGATAAGTTACTGTCTAAGATTAGACCCAAGTTTTTAGATTTAGTAGAATAGGGTATACTGATGCCTTTGTAAAAAATATTTGGAAAAGAGTTACATTTCGCAATTAACCTGTTACTACCAATAATCATAGCTTGTGATTTTGAGGGATTAACTAGTAGCCCGAATGACTTAGCCCAATTTGCAATTGCTTCCAGGTCAGCGCTATAACTGTTTTTACTTTCCAACAAAAAAAAATATATATTATCGATTCAATTGTGTGTGAAGTTTAATATTAACAGAAATAAATAAATATTTCTGGATAATTTACACAGCGCCATCTAGTCCCATCATAATTAAGCACAAAACTTGTACTATGGGTTAGTACCCAAATAGTAAAAAAAATGTATTCTGTATATATATGTAATATGTATTTAAGTACATTTATCTGTTGTCTATTGACAACAGATAAATGTACTTAGATATATATTTTTTGTAAATACTTAAAATACAGACCAAGATAAACAGACATGTTCATGCACACAAATGTTTGTCTTGTGCGGGGATCGAATCCGAGACCTCGGAGTCAAAGTAGCCATTGCTAGCCATTCGACCACCGGGCTCGTAGTCGTAAGATGCGGATAACAGCTAGTAAAAACATAAAAACGTTACGTATTTAAATACATTGCATCCAGCAAAGTTTTAAAGGAAACACCTCAACCTAGTAGCTTTCATGACTGACTTGAGATAACGCACGTGAGAATGGACTGCGAAGCAGTTATCACGTAGGACTGTTGACGTACGGCCGCGCGTATTACGGAATATCGCTATAACAGTTTTATTCGCTAAGATTTATCGTAGGATTCTGAGGGTTATTTTATACCTGGCACATTTCACGACTCGTTAGGCTGGGTATATTTATCGGACTAGAGCGCAGCAAAGGAAGGGTATTATTAAATTTGTCAATATGAGTGTGAACTTGTATTGGTAACTACAGAATACAGGTAGGTGTTATTATGTGTATGAGCCCTAGTTTCGTAGAAGCTGATTCTAGAGTAGATTAGCTTTGTATCACAACCCGGCCACTCCATATAATTTCGCGTTGTTCACTATGATAATGAATAATGATCATTTGATGACGTCCGTACATGGCGTGAATGTGCGTGTGTGCGTGCGGCACTATACACACTGTTCCAGATTCGTCTCAGAGGGGAGGCGAGATGGACACGTGAGAGCGGCAAGGCATGGTCATACTGTAGTACTATTATTTCTACTTTGGTTATATACGAGAGAATAAAGTGCTCAGTGTTTGGAACGCGTATACCGCGGCTTTCGTTTCAACAACTCTTTTAATTTTTCGCAAAAATATTTCTCTAATTTCAATGCAGTCACAGTCAGCTAATCTTTATCTATCATCTATATGACATATTCTTTGTGAGAACCAAAAATAAATTGAAAAGCGAAGCCCATTATATCCGCCTTTAATAAACACTGAAGTTTAGGCAGATTTCTTTGATATTTACTCAAGTTATATATTCTGCAATGATGGATGAGACAACATGGCGTGTATGCGATCCGTTCGCAAATTGCTTTAGCGCTTATTTCCAAATATTTGTATCGCCAGACATCTGAAGGGTTTGGCCTTGTGAAGTCAATATTTTTGGTACTTCGGATGTAATGACTTAACGTGACTGCCAAGGCTCGGGTATGTTCATGTATACTAATATTATAAAGCTGAAGATTTAGTTTGTTTGTTTGGTTGAACGCGCTAATCTCAGGAACTACTGATTCGAATTAAAAAAAAATCTTTTAGGGTTAGATAGACCAAATGGTCTATATAAATTATCGAGGAAGGCTATTGGCTATAAACCATCACGCTACGACCAATAGGAGCTGAGCACCAATGAAAATGTTGTAAAAACGGGGGAAAATTAAGTATTCCTTTTGAGAGCTTCTGTAGCGTGCGCTGCGTAAACGGTTAAAGTTATGCAACAATGACATATGATGGAATTGTTAATCTTAAAAAGTTCTAAAAAAAGATTGCGATGGATAGCATAGTCTATATTTTAAGATTGGTTCACACCCTTTCTCTCTCACACACGCAGACGAAGTTGCGCGGGTCAGCTAGTGATAAATAAAACCATGTACAGTCAGGCTTGTGTCGACTTTGCTTACTTGCATGTTCGTGTAAATTGATATTTATCGTAGATAGAGAAAACTATAACCAAATTGATAGTTTCCAACACATTTACTCAAGAAAAAGGAGATTGATACAGCTTTCTTTTCGTTCCTTCAAAGGACAATAATGTGGGAAACAGTTATATGACAACGCTATATAAAACCTCGCCATTCCCTATCTCATATTTGCCACAACAACAAATACAGAAATTAGTAAACAGACAAGTATACCAAGGTAAGCTTATCTCTTCAAGAAATTTCTTCCAGCCAACTCTACTGTGCTTAAAGAAATTTTAAATGGCTGGGACTCTAGCAAGCTATGCATAACATTTTAATATATTTTTACAATAAACTACTAATTTAAACTTATCACTCGTCATGAGTAAGGTATTGCTCCTTTTATCTTTTTCAAAGTAGCGACAGTACATCTATCTCTAATATGCCCAGGCAGTTTGTTCCAAAGCTGTGCCGATGGGACAGTAAATGATTTATGGCCAAGAACTAAACATTTATTCGGCATACTTATTGGAAATTTATCGTATATGCCGGGTATTTAACCCATATGTAAAAGCTTTCCGTCTTTTCATTCACAGTCTAATACACACTGACAATCATAGCACCTTAAGTATTCACACATAACCCGTACAATCCAATACATATGTCCACTATGTGTTCAAACACTTGCGTACATGTTGCTTTGTTGTTTATGGCAATAGCATAATAAAATTTTATCGTAACTCTCTGGCGCAATTTATGAGAAGATTTAATCTTTATATTTGTTGCACTTTGTTATTAACCTTACTTATATTTTAAATGTTAAGGTTTGTGTGTATAAATGTATATGTGATTGTTAATTTCACTTTCATCGGTACATGATTGAACGTTTTTGGATGAAATGACTTATAGTGATATAGGATGCTTTTTATTCAGAGACTCTGATATACAATATTTACTTTGGTACTATTCGGCATTCGCCATCAACCCATAAACATCCCACTGTTGGGATATGAGCCTCCCCTTAATCGAAGAGGTATAGACCATACTCCACAACGCTGCTCAATTGCGCGTTGGCGGAGGTCAATGTTTTCAAGCCACTGGCCCACCTTATGGCCACTGATTAAGGCTTAACGACTTTCATCTCATGACAACAGCCGGTACCGACGGCTTAACGGACCTAGTGATATAGGATGCTTTTTATTCAGAGACTGATATACAATATTTATCTTGATACTAATTGTTATAAATTCTTTCTTTTCTACAAGCAGTAGCCAGTTTTATTTTCTTAATCTAAATTAGCAGCAGCTGTGTATTCAGGATATCCGTTTTCATCTTGTGTAATAGATATACTGACAATTTCCGAAAACATAATAAACTTGGATACTTAAATCCGCTATTGATTGCAATTATTACAACAGTAAACATTGGTTTGTATCACTAAAATACTACACCTCATTGAATAGCAGTATGAAAGAGAGAGAGAGATAGGAAGAGATACTATTATTACCATTTTTTTTTATACAACGTCGAGTGACAGACAAGCATACGGCCGCCTGATTTGAAGTGGTGGAAATATCGCGCACCGTCGCAGCAACTCTTTCCATCCCGGTGACATTACTCACTTGCAGGAACACAACAACCCTCAAGGGAATTATTATTATTTATGCCTGCGGCATTCTTAGTCAGTTGGGCAGCTTAATGTTCACAATATTTTCAAAAATGGAAAAATTCACCTGCCCCCTAGGTGGGATTTGAACCCACGACCTCTCGATGACCGGTCGCGTGCTCTTCCAACTGATCTACCAGGAAGGTTTGTGTTGCTGACGAATTTTTGCATTGTATATTCTGCTGCGTGAGTCAGTCTGGCGTTATCAACCTATTAAGTAATTACAATACTAAACAAGGCAGGTGAATTTTTCCATTTTTCAAAATATTTGTAATATTCTGGCAAGTTGGCCAAGACAATTATTTAAATAATAATAGTTTAAATTCACGGTCTGCCTCTTTTTAGTCATAGACTCGTTAGTAAATCAGCAGAGTGTGCCCCGTGCAGGTGGGATTGGCCTTGGCTCAAATATGGTGGTGAGCCACTTACACCTCAAATAAATCTCTAATATTGCAATAAATTTGTAACTTGTTTAATAATATCTGCGTTGTAATGCTTGCTAAGTAATTGAAAGTTGTCTGAAGATTGTGCGTAGGCGATCCAAACGAGGTTTTCCAGCTGTTGGGGAAAATGTCAACGTAACCTTTATCAGTTACGGCCTCGTGCTTTATTCTCATCGGGTTACGCGTAATCTATCCATAGCTGTAATCTATACAGAGAATAAATTACATTCTATTTCTACAGTGTGGTCGAAAAAATAAATATTTTTGGACAGCTGTCAGATATGTATGGCCATCTCTTTCTATATCACGCAGTTTCGCTACTTCTATCCTATCTTCTATCACAGTATAAGTAATAGTACTAACGTATTCTATCCTGTGGCCGCACTGTAGGTAAGTCTTTTAAAGTGTGCAATTTTTGAAGTGAAAACTTCTTTAGCGGCGTTGTGCACTTTTTGGGGTGGGTAAAAAAAGTTAAACTCGCGTTAGGACACGTGATTGAATGAATGATCGAAAATTCGTAAGACGTAGCGAGAGTAGACCGCCGGCGCGGCATAGGAGAGGAAGTAATATCCCCCTCACATTCTACCGCACGGCGAAAATGTATGCCTGCTCCTGCTGGTTATTTTTTATGTAATATAAATTGTCATGTTTGTGTACGATAGCGCAATAAATGGATATTGTATTTTACCACATAAATGATAGTACTTTTATACTGATAAATAAAGCAATTCGTGCGAAATTTGGAATGGTTCAGAAAGGAAGGAGATGCTGCGTTGACAGCGGGGGTGGCGGCGTGCGAGCGATATTTTATGTTGCGAGCGTTAATATGGCTACGGAAATCGCTTCACATCAGGCGGACAGTATGCTTGTCTGCCGCCCGACGTAGTATAAAAAAAAATGGTTATTCCCTAACAATTCCAATATATTCAAAATGCACAACGTTAATGTTCAAGTTTTCACTTCTGCCGGCACTCCCGGAGTGCAACACGTTTTTTTTTTATGCCTAGACCAATTAGAAAGCACCATATAGTTCACCATATAGTTCCTAACAAAACAGCAATAAGACATTAAAGCAGTTATGATGATGTCAGTAAGCAGTTACCGTAGCATATAAATACATGGAATTCTAGAAAGTACATTATAAATCATTATTAATTCATTAGAAATTCATCTGTCACTCACGCCTTGTTAAATAGAAATGCAAAACAAGAAAGATTTTTTCCATAAAAGTTGAAGTAGGAGGAAAGTGCTAATCCGACAACAATGAAACAGTTGGTAATTACACAAAGAGGGAGTTTCTCGAGCTAAATTAGATCCCTTCATTGGATATAGATGTGGTTGTTAAGAGAGCCGATTTGTCAAACACTAACTTAATGAATACATAAGTCAAGTTGAAAGGAAAACTCCATTTGGAAGGTCTTGATGTTTTTATGGGTAAATTACCTATTATTCATGGTCATTATTGACACTGTTTTTCGTTTGTTTGTTTTAATATCCACTTGTTAAAGCAGAGTGCAACATTTGAAATCAAAATGGTCATTTTTGATTTTCCGCTATTGGTAGAGTATTCATATACACATTGAATTGAAATGGTCAATGTATAGTTCGATTTTAAATAATATAGAGTTATTAACATTATGTGTGTTATACCGGTTGTACAATTGGTTGTTGTGAAATACGTATTATTTGAATAAGTTGTTCTAAGATATGCTCATGAACTTGAAGGAGCTTCTTTAGCCGCACAATGTAACGACTAATGAATTGGGTCATGGTGAATGCACCATCGGAAATGACTTCATATTCACATATTTGAATCAAAATTATCAATATATATTACAATACAATATATCGTATTGCACAAAAAAGAAAGAAAATACACAGTAAAAACATTATGTAGTAGTACTTTTTTTTTAACTTTGTATTTTCTTTCATAGGCAGTCTTATCGTCGAGGGATCTCTTTCAGAAAAACTTAGGGTAGAGGACAAAATATAATCTGTATTAATAATATATAGTTAGATTTCAAACCTTCACCATTGGTAGAAGAGAATACAGAAGAATTGGTAGAAGAGAATAGGGTCGGCAACGCGCACGTGATGCCTCTGGTGTTACAGGCGTCCATAGGCATCGGTAACTGCTTTCCATCAGGCGGACCGTATGCTTGTTTGTCACCCTAGTGGTATAAAAAAAATACATATTCACATTGGAAGCAAAATAGTCAAATATTTTTCAATTTCATTATATTATACTCGTATAAGCTGACTAGAAACCTATAGTTTGATAATGTCGAATGTTCTAAATTATTTGGTGACGCTTGTTCGCACTTGTACTTCTACAAACTCCGGTTGTGGGTTGAACTCTCTGACAAATTATATTATACTCGTATAAGCTGACTAGAAACCTATAGTTTGATAATGTCGAATGTTCTAAATTATTTGGTGACGCTTGTTCGCACTTGTACTTCTACAAACTCCGGTTGTGGGTTGAACTCTCTGACAAAATATTCTCTGCAGTCTACATCACGGAGTTCTTTAAGCTAACCGTAAAAGGGTTTTTACAGGGTCGTTACTGGTTACCGATCGACTGCTCGAGCGTATATGTTTTTGCAAGCAAATATTGGATACATTGCTGCTTACCATCCGGCACGTTGTGTACTTATTTTCCAGCGTATAGTGTAAAAAATATCTTTAGTAATATTATGTATGTCGCCGCTGTGTAATTTTTCAGACTAATAATAATTCGAAAGAATTATAGCTTTATTAGAGAATATCTATATATATAAAAGAAAGTCGTGTTTGTTACAACACTTATAACTCGAGAACGGCTGGACCGATTGCCATGGTTTTTGATTTGTTGGATTTGTTTCCGTCCCGAATAGCAGAATAACTCTTAAAAACATTGGAAAATTCTCGAAAAAATAAAAGAAAAAACATTTTCCCATACAAAATGTTCGTGGTTGTCGTAGCTGTCAAACGTGACGTTGTCGTACGTCAAATGTATGCGTGCGTTCAGAAATGTATATTAAGCTCATTATAGAACAAATGTCATAGATTAAAAACAAATGTTAACTCTATTGGTCTCATTTTTACGTCTTGAAAGTTGACTGGCATACTATTATTTGTATATATATATTATGAAATATATTATGAACGTTTTTCTGAATATCCATTGTATTTACGTAATATAGAGATATAAGATAAATGGAAACGCTATATTATAATCATCATATTGATACCTCCAATGAACACTACGCCAACTCAAAACATATCAATCAATCAATCAATCAATATATTTATTTGTAAATATGGGTTAAATACAGATGTTACATAGGTTATTTTATACAGAACGCCACATTTTGCCAAACAGGCATACAAATTTTCAATCGAAATGTAATTATAATTACCTAATTAAAAATAAATGTCAATTTAGATATAATAAACGTCAATTTAGATATTATAATAATTGTCAATTTCAATACAATAAATTTCAATTCAGATATAATAAATGTCAATTTAGATATAAAATTTGAGGTAATAATTTTTCAAGAGTCTATAACTAGTCAAAATATTATTCTAAAAAAACGATACAATTATGTCAAATAAAGGTACTATATTATGTCTAGAACATTTAATTTGTTACCATCTTGTCGAATAGATAATCATTTATTGAGTAATAACATTTATTAATCAAAAATGAAATCAATTTGGTTTTAAATTCAGGCATGTCAGAATTTTTTATTGAGCTTGGCAACTTATTATATATTTTTGGCCCTAAGCAGAGTAAGCTCTTATGCAATAGAGCTGTTTTCGAGTATTGAGTACATAACCTTGTTTTGTCCCTTTTATTTCTATCATTTACTTGTCCTGCTTGCATGAATAAGCACATATTGCTCTTCACAAAAAGAGCCACTTCGCAAATATATAGGCAGGGCAAGGTCAAAATATTTAAACGCTTGAAATATGGTTCACAACTGTCAGTAGTTTTAATGCCAGTTATAGCTCTTATACATCTTTTCTGGGCCTTGAAAATCATGTCACTTGAGACAGAGTTCCCCCAGAAAATTATGCCGTAACGCAAAGTCGATGCAGCGTGTCCATGATATGCTACAAGCACTGATTCTAGACTAACAACTTTTGATAGATTGTAGAGGGCAAAAGCATATTTATTTATTTTTTTACATACTTCTTCACATTGTGATTTCCATGACATATCAGAATCAATTACGATACCTAGAAATTTAGAGCGATTTACTTTTTCTATTTGAACATTTTGGTATGCAATGTTAAATGTTATCTCTGGAGTTCTTTGGCGAAAATGCATAATTTTAGTTTTTTCTAAATTTATCAACAAATTATTTTTTGTTAACCATTCGATTATTTTACTGATTGTACTTGAAATTTCATTTTCATAGTTCACATTTTTATTTCTGTTCACGACAACGGTACTATCATCTGCAAATAATATCATGGGGTGATTAACATGTTTAGGAAGGTCGTTAATATATATTATGAACAATAATGGCCCCAATATACTACCTTGTGGCACCCCTTGCTTTATTTTGCGAGGTTTCGAACGATAAGTTAATTCACGAGCTGAATTAACACATACTTTAGTGATTACTGTGGATTGTTCCCTGTCGCTTAAATATGATTCTAAGAGCCTCAGGGCATTACCTCGTACTCCGTAAAGTTGTAGACATACACATTCAGATACACACCGCTAATATGAGTTATACATTTACTTAGCGGTTTGTATTGTCGATTTTGTTGTGTCTGTCTGTCTTTTATAAATAAAATTCAGGTAGCATAATGCAACTGAAGTAATGAATCGATTTAGATAAAAAAAGAAAACTATCGAAATTTTAGTTGGCGTAGATGTTCATTGGAGGCATCGATATAATATTATATTATGTTAAAATAAGTTACCCGTAATGGGTGTATTTATTTATTTGTTTACATTTTATTGCATACGAATCTAAAAATGTTTACAAAACGCGAACTTAATGCTAGAAGCATTGTCTCAAAGTTTACCCTTAGGACATTTTTATTCTTTGATAGAAGCGGTGCTAAATCTTTAAATGCATATTACATGAATAAAACAAATATGAGCAAAACGTTAATACACCCTGCATTGGTATATATGCCACTGTATATTTTTTTTAATCATGTAATATAAATTTAAAGATTTGGAACCCCTTCTATCAAAGAATAATTTCAGCTTTTACTTTTCAAACAAAAGGAAAGGAAGAAGTTGCAGCGTCGCCAGCAAAATTGACGGCGCGCGAGCGATATTTCATATGCAATCGTTAGAATGGTTACGGTAACCGTTTTACATCAGCCGGGCCGTATACTTGTCTGGCACCCGACGTACTCGTAGTATGAAAAACAGGAACACAGCTTAACCAGCATTATAGATTGACCAGCATAGATGACAAAGTGTTGAAAGGCATGCTAAAAACAAATCTGCCTTTGGTACAAAAGCTTAAGATTATTTTTTTTATATGAGAGTGGGTGCAAACGAACATGTGGGTCACCTGATGGAAAGCAATCACCACCGCCCATGGAGATAAGCAACTCCAAGAGGTCGCCGATTCATTGCCAGCCTATACTCCTTCCTTTTTTTCTGGTGACCTCACTCACTCACAGGAATACAACAACCTTCAAGTGAATCGTTACTTGGCTGCGGATTCTATGAGCTATTCTATGAAGTGGAGGAACTTCCCCAGTAAGGCAGCATAAAAAATACGGTATGCCCTACATCTCTTTTCGTCAGAGTCTCGAATGTACTGACAAACTGTCTGACTGCAGCAGGGTGCAATACGTGCACCTGCACGTGGTGGTTGAACCAAAGCCAACCTCACCTGAGGTTGGCTTTGGTTCAAAGATGTTGATGAATCACTTACATCCCAAATGATGAAGACAAAGTGTGGTCTCTACCTACTATAGAAAAATTATACATATCTCTATTACGTATATATTTATAAATTATACCCTCCCTGTGCACCTGCCATGTCTTATCTCTGCATCACCCTAAAGGTAACTGGTACAGAATGCTTGTATAGCATTAAGTCCGCCTCAGTACAACTTTGTGCATGAAATATGTATAATAAATGTTTTATATATTAATAGCGAACTACTCAGGTTTCGCGCGGGTGAAAATAAATATAGACGTCGTAAATCATGTATCTTTCTATAGGTGAAAGAATTTTTAAAATCCTATCAGTATATTTCAGTTCATCCATTACTGACAAATATACAAACATACATTAATACAAATCTTCTCTCCTTATAATATTAGAATATAAGTATTGGTTTCTAAATAAACAAGCAATTTGTAAGATTATATACATTTTCCACAAAAGTTGTTTTTATGTCAATACATATAAAGTGTTACACTTATGACTAATATGCGTAGTGCGTAGTATCTACACCACTCACTGTACCGGCTTATTGATAATCTAATTTACAAAATAACTCCAGGGACATTCAGTGACAAAAGGAAATTGATTAAAAACGGTACGTAGAAAGTATTATACTTTTAATTTAGTAGAGTGCGCCTAATACTAAAAACAAACATCGCAACGTCAATTCATCGTTCATGAATAACATTCATACGATTTTAATAATTACAAAGAAATATACAATAAAAATATATTAAGTAACCGTCAACAACGTTACAATAAATTGGGAATATACACAAAACAACTTACCCAGTAATCGAAGCGTGGAGCCCACGCCGCAAACTTCGTAAATAACTTATCACTCAGATAATTCAAATCCAGCTATTATTTTCACATACGCATTAACCGTGACATAGCGTTATTAAATACACAGTGAGTAAAATAAATAACATGAACATTTTGAGTCCGGTACAACACTATTCGAGTCGTGCGATATAGGGTGGTTTATCGTAGAGAGCGCGCGACGGGCGAGCGTTCGTCCTGAATTGGAACAGTACACTGGCAGGGATGCTGGTCCGTTGCTATGATACCGCCCATCGCCACCCCCGGTAGATCGGGCCGCCGCCCTAGACGAGTGGTGCGCGCAACCTAGTTTACGTATAGGCGCTACGCTACTGTCTGCGTAATGGCTCCTCGGCAATTTCCTGATAAAATGCCGTTGATATGCCATTTGTGTGGCATTTTATTTTTGATTGGTTCGGTTGATTGGGGATACAAAAGTTGGAACATTCTGTCCAGCTCTATTTTGAACGTATACAGTTATTATTCGCTCGGATTTTCGTTTAGGAAACAATTTTGAGCTAATTTTGTTGTCTTTTACAACACTAATAATATTCGTACTTACTCAAAATAGAGACTCTACATGCATTATATTCCAAATATATACTGATTTCATTGCTACATTTAATTACGATGTTTTTAATAACAAACTAAATAATATCTTTTACGATAATTTTATGGTAATTCCCCTGCGATAGTATTTTTTTTATATCGATAAACTATAAAATTTCTGCAATTTTCCTTTCCCGTCTCTTTCTTTTCCCTAATGCGTAAACATCGTATCGGATCTAAGAGTGTTTGATAAAAATTTCCATCGATCTTGTCTCGTCTCACTGACCGCCAGCCTCTTATAGCTCTCAAGGGAAACGCACCGCAATGCGATTGGTTTGCGATACGCGCTACATATCTACTGTATCAGATTTCTTTTCGAATCACAGCAAGTTTAATAGTTGCAATCATAGCCGGATCTGAAATGTGAGTTTCCTATCCGAAGTTTTAGTAATTTTCAGGGCGTTCGTTTTATTACATATATTTCTAGTGGTCCGTTTTATTACATATGTTTTAGTGAGGTTTTTAGGGTTCCGTCCCAAAGAGTAAAATGGGACCCTATTACTGAGACTTACTAAGAGTCCGTCCGTCCGTCCGTCTGTCACCAGGCTGTATCTCATGAACCGTGATAGTTAGACAGCTGAAATTTTCACAGTTGATGTATTTCTGTTGCCGCTATAACATTTAGTATTTGTTGTTAACAGAATAAAATTAATATTTAAGGGGGCTCCCATACAACAAACGTGATTTTTTTGCTCGCAATTGATAACGGCAATAGGTAGACGCTTGAAATACTCACATAATATTTAGTTATATATTCACTTTAAAAATAAATAATTAAATTAAAATAAAACAAATATTTAAGGGGGGCTCCCGAACAACAAACGTGATTTTTTTTATAGATAATGGTACGGAACCCTTCGTGCGCGAGTCCGACTCGCACTTGGTCGGTTTTATTTTTATTTTATCTGAAGCTAAGTTTAAAGTTCTACTTCTATGCTACTAAGATTTGATGTATTTATTTAAGTGCCTTTGTAAATAATAATAATAAATATTCCTGGACAAGTGGCATACTGCCGTCTAGTCTCAAACTAAGAAAAGCTTGTACTATCGGTACTACATAAGGGGCCATCCATTAATCACGTGAGGCTCGAAAGAGGGGGGAGGGGGTTCGGTAAAAATCACGAAACATCACAAGTGGGGAGGGGGGTGTAGTAAGATATGACGTGTATGTTATAATATAACATAATGTCAGTAGCAATAAACATATATTATACTATTATTTGTTTTCCTATATTTTCTCAACATAACCGTCTTTTACACTTATTCAAATTTATTCAAAGTCATATCTTTTTTATTTAGATTTGCTTCTATTATCAACATTATATACATTAATTCTGCGTAACTTTTGCAGTTTTGGTTCTTTTTACATAACATGAATTACATCATTGTCATTGTTATTACCACATTACCACTCGCTTAGGTTACCGAGGAGCGAAGCGACGAGCGGGTTAGGTTGACATAAACACAGCGAAGCGACTTTAGGGCGTTTCTCAAATTAATTTTGTGGTTCATCAACATCTTTGAACCAAAGCCAACTTCACCTGCACGCGGTACACCCTGCTGACTGACAAACGAAGCTCAGGCGAAAAGAGAGGTAGGTAGCGTAATTGTAAGCTACGAAATTAATGAAAAGAAGTAGTAATACCGGCGCGACGATTTGACGACGATAAATAAAATTATGATAAGAACTCATGGCGCGAATTTTTCCCGCACCGGCGGCGGTCGGTGGCGGGATCGCTGATCGCTGTTTTATTACAAGACTCACGAGACCGGAGATTTCTGCGGTTACGTAGCCGTCATATGAAATTTAGAAACTACTCCTCAAAAACAACATCCTAATATGTCAGATCCTATATTTCCAGAGTAAATATTTGGGATAGAAATTCGTCGCGGTCGTTCGCCGAGCCGAACAATCGCTGAGTTTCGGGTACCGGGAACCGAGCGATTTTACATGTAGCCCGCGCCGGTGCTGTAAGACCCGCAAGAAATCGCACCCGCGGCGCAGGCAGAAATTACGTCGTTTTGCGACCTACATTTTCTCTTCGTCTTCGTCGAGAAAATGTAGATTCGTCTTCGTCATCACACGTCATCGTGGTGTGACGAGCTTGAATGTGACGCCGAGTTCGACAAAAAAAAAATTAGGATTAGGATTTTAGGAATACGAGGGTTTGAATGTCTATCAAATGAGATGATAGGTACAATCGACATTGCTGTAATTACGGATTTACGCCATTACCGGCACGATCGAATGACACGTGCTCAGTGCCCACGTGCCTAATTTGGCGACGCGTCGGTGATCACGTTGTTAATAGTTCACACGTGAATTAGGTATATTTAAAGGCCAATAAATCCTTTAATCTGAGTTTCCTATTTATTTAAATTTTATTTTTGATGCAAAACATCGAATGCGGCGGGTGAGCTCAATTTTTTACATGGTGCCGCGACGCCACGCTCCAAGTTTTGATCCTAGCTTTGATACGAAGCTATTATCCACCATCGACAAACCGAAGGTGTGAGATGTACTCGCCGTTCACGTTAATGCTCCGTGATCTAGTTAATTAAAGAAGAAGATTTTAAATACGTCTTCGAGTGCAGCGGTGGATATATTTGGGAACATAACATCCTCTTGTCGCTCTCCCCGTTGCAGCTGAATAGCCGTAGACTGCTGTACCTAGACGCGGACATTCATTTTCGTAGCCTTATACAATCATTTCAATACCCTGATGTAGCTGTAGTCTACTTGACATCGCTGTAAGGATTTCAAAATAGACCAAGTTTCGATGGATTCGAAAGCTTTTTCGTAATCCACAAAAGCCACACAGAACACAAGATGGTACTCTGTACTTTTCTGCACAATCTGCCGCAGTGTATGTATGTGATCCACAGTGCTGTAGCCTTTACGAAACCCAGCCTGTTTCGGTGACTGTTAGTCATCAAGCATCGAGCGAGACGATTCATGATAACCCTCGAAAATAGCTTGTACACGTGGGTTAGGTGCGAGGTCGGTCTGTAGTTCTTCAATAAGGTTTGGTCACCTTTCTTGAAAAATAAGACCGGTCGGTTAACAAACGAGGCTTTGGCATCAGTTGCCAACCCGCCTGGCATTTTCTCCTTTATGCAAAGAAACCGATATATGATCCCCCCAGTACCGGATATGCGGAAAGCGGAGGATCGCATATGGTGGAAGGTATTAGAGAACGGCTATCTCCAGCAGTGGATATATCCAAGCTGATGATAATGATGATGAAGATTAATTTATTTTGTAGTGCTAATCATTTTCTACAAATGTATAAAAAAAATAGCATAATAAACGCGTGTTTTGTTCAAAATTTGAGTTTAAGGTGCCACAACTTTGACCCCTGACTGTAAGTAGTGGCATTCTTAACGCGAAACAAAAACAAAAGGACCCTATCCATAGTATGACAGTCTCATACTATCAAACGTAATGTAGGACGACGGGGAATATATTCGTAGAGTCAAGGTTGGAGCGAATCGATGGACTTAGCTCACTCAGCGCAATGACTTGTAGAAAAGGACTTATGGTGCGGACTTATGGTCGGTGGCTATTCAGAAATGCTGATACATTAAGAATGACAGAAATGATATATGACTTGTTATTTACACATTCTAACTTTATTAAGGCTGATGCTAGGAAATATCATACTAACAAAGGAATAAAGTCATATACATTTTGGGGTGTTAGTGACTCGTCATAATCTTTCGAGTCAAAGCGAACCTTATTTGAATGTGGTGCACCCTCATGATCATTATCAGCTTGTATAAGCCCACTGCTGGATATAAGCCTCCCCCAATGCTTTCCACCAAATACGATCCTCCGCCTTACACATGCAGCCGCTTCCAGCCGCTTTAGTAAGGTCCATCCACCATCGGACCATCACTTTGCCGTTAAGCAACTAAGGCTCTGGCAAAAGAGCTTGTCTGCTTAACTGAGGAAGTGCCTCCACTTCACAGAATACCGCACCGCAGAATAATAAAATTGTACATGAGTATTATTATGTGTATTCCTGCAAATTCGTAATGTTTTGCGAGTGTGTAGATATGTAAGTATAAATATGTATATCTAATACTTTCGTACGCTCTACCTACTGTATTGTTTTAGTATGATGTGCAAGAAACCAGAATTATAGTATAATAAAAAAAAAGAACTCCGGTTTTTAGTTTATAAATAATCTTATTTTTTTATAGAGAACGGTTGGTTTTAATTCTTGAACATACCTCTATCTTTGATTTGACTCTGAACATAAACCACTGGACTTTTAGTTTTTGGATCTATAATGTTCAACTTAATATTGTGCTCCCAACTTTCATGTCAGTACTTAATTAGATCTTGGATAGCAGCAATTTATCTACCAAAATAAACACAGTAGCCAACGGGCTCATCTCGGCGCCAAGAAATTCAATTAGTCCAGGTAACTTGGTTGCTAGTCCCGGCAACGATATTGGATGGCTTACGTCCATGCTTGCGTCATACACCTATAAATATATGTAAGATATCACATACACGTATAACAGAAGACTAGCATGTAGGATAAGTTCTAGCTATGTGCTATGCTTAGTGCTCCTTCGCATGCAAACTGTAACCGGTTACAGTTTGCATTTAGGCATTATTTATTTTAATCCGTAGCATTTTATACTAAACTAGCTTTCGCCCGCGGCTTCGTTTCGTTTTTACTCATTTATCTATAGAAATACTCGTGTAAAGATAAAATAGTCCAACTAATCTGGTTGCCCCATACAAACTTTGGACCTCCGTTTCACCTTACTAGAGGTAAAATTTGAAAAATCCTTTGAAGTAATTTCGTTTCTCTATGTTACATTTTCAAATAGATGCCATTTTTAATGTAATTGACATCACAGGCAACCACGGAATCAACACCCATATTGATATTATATCATTTGAACCCCATTGCACCCACACATTTTATGTCATGTCGGCTATGTTGGATTAATAAATAGTTGTTTTTTTCGTAATCAGCGGCCCGATAAACTAAGAAAACAATACCCATGACGATTTTCAGACTTTTTGACCCCATTTTAGACATTTCAAACCCATCGCATCCTAATAGGGGATGATGGTTACGTTAGCGACATTGAATTTCAAAATTGTTATTGTTTTCGTAATCAGCGACCCGATAAACCATAAAAACTAAACCTAACTAAACCATAAAAAAATTTAGGGCTTGAATTTTGAAAAATCCTGAAATATGTGTTTACTCATTTATCTATAGAAGTACTCGTGTAAAGTTTATAATAAAATAGTACAACTAATCTTGTTTCGCCATACAAATTTTGGACCTCCGTTTCACCCTCTTATTAAAATTTAATGGAAAATTTGAAAAGTACCTACTTTTAACTAATTTTGTGTCCAATATGTTATATTAGTTGTTTTTTTCGTAATCAGCGACCCGATAAACTATAAAAACCATACCCATGACGACTTTCAGACTTTTTCACCCCATTTTACCCCTTTAGGGGATGAATATTGAAAAGTCCTAAAACACATGTTTACTTATTTATCAATAGAAGTACTCAAGTAAAGTTTCGGATAAAATAGTCTAACTAATCTTGTTTCCCCATACAAATTTTGGACCCCTGTTTCACCCCCTTAAGGGATGAATTTTGAAAAATCCTTTCCCTAGTGTACCCCTAGACATCATAAGGAACCTGCGTGCCAAATTTGAAATCTCTAGACCTAGCGATTTGGGCTGTGCGTTGATATATCAGTCAGTCAGTCAGTCAGGACTTTGAATTTTATATATATGTATAGATAGACAAGCAATTAAAGTAAACAGTGATATAAACAGTGGACAGCTCATCACGCGTTCGTTACAGTTACACTGCAAAAATCATCTTTTGAAATTTGAACTGTATACTCAGGTCTACGGTCCCATGAAGTTTAAAAAAAATTAAACTGCACAGTTTACATAAAAAAAGATACGGCCGTTTATTCACCAAAAAATCGCATATTTCGACACATTCTCAAGGGAATCAAAACTCATAGGGTACTTCTGTTGACCTAGAACTATGAAATTTGGCAAGTAACATCATTATAGACTACAAGTACAAGAATAAACCTCATAACTATACATTTGTAATTAAATCTTAACAAATAAGGGGTCTATATTTTTTAAAGGGAGTCGAAATTTCAAATTGACGCTACTAGTTCAAATGGGGTATCTATGAAAGGGCTTGATGTGCACATTGCAAAATATATTTAATTTATTTTTTCCGACGCATTATTTCTTATTTATAGTGAAAAATAACAAATTTATAATGATCCTACGTACGGAACCCTCGGTGGGCGAGTCCGACTCGCACTTGTCCGGTTTTTTTCAAAAAATGTAAAGCAAATCTACTAAATATAGAGTTTGTTGCAAATCTTCAACTGGAACACTCAAGGATGATTTCACTAAAGCAGAATTGGACTGACAAAGTGGCTTATTATCGCCATATTCCAGTCATGTAACATGATTACGTAATCGATTGACATCGTCAACGTATTTGACAACAAAGCAGATTTCAACTTTGTAATGCTAAAGTGACCAAAAATCTTCTGAAGAAATTCTGAGTTAACAACGGAGGTTGTCAATTACGACGTTCTTAAGTTACAGACGTATATAGACTCTCTTAAGTAATTTTTTACTGAGATGTTGTTACCTATAAATGCAATCTACTCGTACCTGCCTCTATTGTAGCTAGAAGAAAGTAAGGTAATACAGCATTCACTCACTTAGTCCCACGAAACTTATCATCTCGGCAAGATGATAGCGCTAATCAAAAACAATTGAAAAATTAAAGTTAAAATGCCTTCTTGTGTGTTCACGTTCTTTTCCTTTCTTTGCATACTACAAGTATACATTTTTTTTTTATACCACTTAGGTGGAAAACAAGCATATGGTCCGCCTGATGGAAAGCAGCTACTGCAGCCTATGGACGTCTGTAACACCGGAGGCATCACATGCGCGTTGCCGACCCTGTAAATACCTCTTCACGCCCTTTTTGAAGAACCCCATGCTGTAGTCTCCTGGGAAAACCTCAACAGGCAATTCATTCCACAGCTTGATAGTACGTGGAAGAAAACTTCTCTGGAACCGCACAGTACGTGACCATTTCGGTTCTAAAGTGTGAGGATGAATTCCCTGTCGATAGCGAGCGGTGCGACTGTAGAAGGAAGCCGTGGGCTTCCTTCTACAGTCGCACCGTAGACGTTGACGTTTACCAAGAGTCAAACAACTCTTCTGAACACACCCCATTGTACAAACGGTAGAACACACAAAGACGCAAAATCTCTTCTCAGACTTAAAGGTTCTAAACCGTCTGTCAGTTTGGGATCGTCAACAATACATGTGAAGGTATTGCCGTACAATTGAACTGAGTGAGCAAGTGTTTTGTAGCCAATGTTTACTGCTGTGAAGTTGGCCTATGGCCCATATTTAATAATATATACTCGTTTAATGTCATAGGCTCTATAGTTATTTTACTGTGAGCAAGAAACATAATCCTTGCAAACTCTTCCTTAGTACCTTTTAGGCGATACCTAGAAGCTAACCTCTATTTGAACCTCAAAAAAAAATAATTCGCCTTAATAAGTTGGTTCCCGCTACCAAAAGGCTCGGTGATCAATCAAAACCTCATTTAAACGTCACCTCACCCGATCGGTGTTATCCATCTTGTCTAATTTTGGTACAAGCCAGTAAGGCCTCAATCATTAGTTGCAGTGGAGCGATAAGCGATAAGCTTCATCTATATATATAAAAGAGAAAATCACTCACTCATCACGAAATCTCAGAAACTACAAGTCCTAGGAGTCTCAAATTTTGCAAGGGGGTTCCTTTTAGGACGTAGGTGCTCACTAAGACGGGAATTTGGAAAATTCAACCCCTAAGGCGGTGAAACGGGGGTCCAAAGTTTGTATGGGGAACCAAGATTAGTTGGACTATTTTATACGAAATTTTACATGAGCACTTCTGTAGATAAATGAGTAAACACGTGTTTCAGGATTTTTCAAAATTCAACCCCTAAAGGGGTGAAATGAGATGCGAACGTCTGAAAATCGTTATGGGTATTGTTTTCATGGTTTAACGGGTCGCTGATTCCGAAAACAACTGCTATTTTATAATCTAACATAACCGACGTGACACAAGAGCACTCCTGTGGGGGTGCGATGGGGTTGACATGTCATAATATCAATATATGTGTCGTTTTTTCTGGTTTTCGGAACGCCAATTCATACTAATATTTTAAATGCGACAGCGTGTCTAGCTGTTACCTCTTCACGCTTAAATAGCTGGACCGATTTAGATGAAATTTGGTTCAGAGATACCTTGGGTCCTGGGAAAGGACATAAGATAGTTTTTGTTCCAGAAACTAACTATTATTGTTGTTTATTGTACCTGTAGGGTGGTTCTATGTTCGACTGTATGTATTTTTTTTAATTCAATGATTTCTCCGTCAGCGGTACAGCAATTTTAATAATTCTTATTTGTTTGAGAGGGTACACTCTCCAGGTGGACCCATATTAAAATGAATGTTGCTAAGCGCAAAACTCGAGAACGGCTCGACCAATTCTGCTAATTTTTATTTTAATATTTTCGTTAAGGTATAAGGAAGGTTCATATGGAGAGAAAAGACATAAAAATTGCGAGGATAAGAAAACAACACTTTCTACCCGTGCGAAGCCGTTGCGGGCAGCTAGTATTCTATATTTGTATAATTTTACCGTTCCCCAGTGAGCTGTTAATAGTTCAATACCGTTTCCACCCGTTAGTAACTGATTTTTAAACGTATAGCTCAATTCCATTAGAGGAATTGCTTTAAAATTTAGCATACAGCCATGCTGTGTATGCTAAATTTTAAAGCAATTCAAAATACAACCAGTACTTTGACTTCATACTAGCGCCCAAATCGGCTCACGCACACAGCCAAGCGTCATTTACACGACCGCTCAGGAAGTTTTGGTGTGCGGCGCACGATTTGGGCGCTAGTATGAAGTCAAAGTACTGGTTGTATTACTATGCTGTGATACAGGTAACTGTTATGACGTATACATTCGAAGGAAGGATTTTTGAAAATTCCCACTAGACACAAGCATTCCAGCAAAATGTTTACAAGATTTCCGTCGCGCCTTATGTAAAGCGGCGATTACGTAGTCATTAACACCCTGGCAGGTGCTTGCTGGTTGCGAGCTGGTATCTCTTCTATTCTATATAGACATGAAATGCTGTGTACCAGACGGTGACTATCGCGCTCTCAGGAATACAACGATTCTCAAGGGCATTGCTGGCCATAGTATCCTATGTGAGGTGGAAGTACTATGCAGGTAGGTAATATGCAGTCTGGCACGATACGCGTGCCCTACCTTTCGCTAGAGTTTTGTTAGCTTCAGGCAGAGGCACCACAGTGCAAGCAGTGAGGTTGGCTTTGGCTCAAAAATAGAGCTTACAATAATTCCATGATAAACTTCTATCATTTTATTTGAAAGACGATAGAGAGATATTTTGTTTACGTACAACTACAATGTATGAGACAAATATCGCTTCCGCTTTACGCTCGCTTCGCTAACATGAGCCAAGCCGAGGCAAGTTCAGAGTTACGTATTTAATAGCAAATTTTATTACAGATATATAAAAGGCTGGTAACGAATTGGCGACCCCTTAGTGTTGCTGATCTCCATGGGCGGTGGTGATTGCTTTCCATCAGGTGACCCACATGCTCGTTTGCTTACTCTCATATAATACATAAATGCAAAAGATATGCGTGTTTTGTTTTTGAAGTACTGTTACAACTATTTTGCGATGTTTATTCATTTTTATATCAATCAATATACATATAATAAAATTGTAACTGGCCGCTGTCTGTACATGGAAGATATATAAGAAAAAATATTATAGGGGAGCTTTATGAACGCAATAGAACCCAAAACAATTATTTTTAGAATTTTTGTCTGTTTGTCTGTTTGTCTGTACGTTTGTGCACGCGAATCTCAGAGACGACTTAACTTATTTGAATGCGGTTTTCACTAATGCGTTACGGTTTGCTCCACATAACATTTAGTGTTTGTTTCATTCCAATCGGTTCATAAATAAAAAAGTTCTATCAATCTAAAGAATCACATATAAAATGCTACAAAATAACCGATCCGTCGAATTAACTGAAACTTTTCAGTTGAATTGACCGATACTATATGAAGGTATTATCTTATTAACGTTAAAGTACATAATACAATGAGTGTGATGCTTAGAAGTCGTAGCGCTAACGCAAGTTAAGTAACCCCTGTCGTGGTTCCAACTAGGATGGGTTACCATAATTATTGGCCGTGTACAGAGAAGCATTGTTGAAATTTTTATACGTATCCACATCGATATTCACATCGACATTCTCACCCTCACCAAGCGGACGAAGTCGTGGGCACAGCTAGTTATTATTATATGTCTTTATCCGCCAATTGGATGCGATTGTTTATAATATCACAGTATAAGTAACGGTACTAAGTACAGTATGGCCACTCCCTGCAACTCTCACGAGTCGACCTCACCTCTCCTCTGAGTCGAATCTGGAACCGATTGCAAGGGTTGCGACGCGGCGCCGTGTATTATGAAACTTCGCTTCTGTTCTCAAATATAATCTCATAATCACAACCATTCATTCATTGCGAGGTTACTTTGTTAACTCATATTGCAGTATTGCAGTCAACCCTAGGGCATCAACACACACAGTTGCATGTATACAGACGTGGACTATTTATGTAGTAGTTTTTGTATGGAGTGGCCAGGGTGTGATAATATACAACATTATAATCAAACAATTTCCTTTATAATGTTTTGTCTCAAACAATTGTATTTTAGAAAACTACAAAATATTTGCACTCAGTCAAATCACATTTTCTCAATGATCCAAATAATAGTTTTTTTGCATAAAGACTATTATTTGGATCATTTTGCCTAAAGTTAGCGCTGTCACAACTATGATGAATTTTCCATTACAAACTCATTTAAAGTACGTTACGTACGATTTAGTTTATAATTTACGAATAGTGTAAGGGTGCAAATTTACGTTTGCTTTTTTGAGATACAATTATTAAATTTGTTGAATAATCATTTAAAAATTCCCTTAAAATCTTTCAGTTTTCCACAAACTAAAGTTTTCCAACAAACAAACGCTATACATTGTTTGTCATTGTAAAGTCCCCTTCTCTATTTATCTATATATCTGTATACGCTAATCTGGGAAAGCTGTTAACGGATTTCGTATCTGTTTTCCAATAAAATCTGAAATCCCTCTGTTCGTATGTTCGATAGATTTATCTACCGTTGAACATAGATTTATATTGTGATTTAGTTGGGTATAAATAAATATTTCTGGACAATTTACACGGCGCCATCTAGTCCCAAATTAAGCGCAAAGCTTGTGTTATGGATACTAGACAACTGATAAATGTACTTAATTGCATTTTTTTTGTATATACATACTTGTAATACATAGAAAACGCCCAGACCAAGACAAACAGACATGTTCATGCACACAAATGTTTGTCTTGTGCGGGAATCGAACCCGCGACCTCGGAGTCAAAGTGGCCATTGCTAACTCTTCATCCACCGAGCTCGTCTACTATATAGAAAACTTTTAACAATGCTTTCCACCACTCCACCCTCTGCTTTCCGCATCTAGGCGCTTTTTTGAGATCAGGGTCCAGGTAGAGAAGGGTGTGGCATTCCATCGATATGTTTATACATATCGATGGAATGCCACACCCTTCTCTAGAGAAATTTCTGGTGACTATCGTATTCATAAATATCATGTTCGTATTAGCCGAGTTATAAGTAAGAATATTGTCAAAGAAGTCTGTAAACACATCGGTATAAAATGAGTATTTCTGCCCGACTACCGAAGAAAGGAGGATTTTCGAGCATATGTCCGATTCTTTGGCACACTCAGCCTAATTTTTTTTTTAATGGGACGGGGGCCCAACACTCATTCCCACCACTGTGTCTCATGTGCAGCCTGGATTAACAGCGGCGACCGCCAAAAAAGGCAATGAACAATGAAGTCCATCGCAGTCCCAGGGGTAAAACTACGGCTGCCTTGGAACTCACAACGAATTTAATCAGAAGAAATTAGTAGGAGTAGGAAGCTTTTGGAATTTGACCTCCCCTCTTAGCAATGCGAGAGACAGCAATATGGCAAATAAGGCATTAAAAACCTAAAGAGATGGCTAGTCAAGTGAAGCTCAACTGCCTAAATGTTTGTCGGATTTCAACATAATAATATGAGGTTTAATTAGATTTGTCTCAGCTGTGGGACTTTATATTATTTTAAGATGGCACCTCCGCTAACCCGCAGTTGAGCAGGGCGATGGAGTATGCTCTAAACCCCCTTTCGATTGAGGGGAGGCCCGTATCCCAGCAGTGAGATGAATAAGGGTTAACGACAAGATGGTATTTGTGAAAAAATTGAGAAAAATAAAACAACTTTACTTAAACTTTCTAGTATTCTAACGCGGTCGAGTTTTTTATGGGTATAGTTTATTAAGGTCTGGACGAAAACCCATCTTATTCCCACAGAAAAAAAAGTTTTATTAAAATTGGATAACGGGGGCAAAACCGCGGGAAATACCCAGTTAATATGATAATTTTCTTGTATGCTAGATAGTTTATATTCTATAAAGTAAATGTGTTAAGCCAAGATATTTATATCTATATAAATTTCTTGGTTGGTAGATAGTTTATATCTTGGCTTGAACATTTACTTTATAGAAAATAAAGTATAAAAAGAAAGAAAGAAAATATGTTTATTAACATCACAATATGAGACATTAAATTGATACAATACATAATAACATATAACATTTCAAACAACATGTACGAGTACCTAATATAAATATTTTTGAAAAATGGAAAAATTCACCTCCCCCGCTTAGGTGGGATGTTGAACCCACGACCTCTCGATGACCGGTCGAGTGCTCTTCCAACTGAGCTACCAGGAAGGTTGTGTTGGTGACGAATTTTTGCCTATTAAACTTTTACTAAATGAGTCACAGTGTGACTCCCACCTAGGCGGGAGGAGGTGAATTTTTCCATTTTTCAAAAATAATTATAATATTCGGGCAAGTTGGCCAAGACAACTATTTAAATAATAATAAACATGTACATAATTATGATGTTAATTTGGCCATCGCTCGGCATTAATGCTGTGTAATACACACATCGCCGGTATTCTGCGACAGCCAACAGGTGCCGACACGAACCTCGTCGGCCGATCTTCTCTCTCTTTCTTCTTTTCTTTTAAAAAATCTTTTCAAAAATCGCTGCTTCCAGGGCCGTCAGGCTATCCAGAGCGTATAATGGGGACAGTTCCCCTGAACACATACCGAACAGACCAACGGCACAGTGTGTGGCACAGACAGGACTCTACAGGCAATACCCAATTGACAACTTGACACCACCACCTCACCTCCATCCTTGCACGGGAGAAGCCGCGGCTGAACGCTTGTTCTTATAATGAACCACTGGCACGGGGCACAACTGGATGTCAATTGCCCAAAATAGAACAAAATGGAGAGGATTGAAAGAGGCCTACACCAAAAAAATTGGTCGAATAAGGCTTAAGATGATGATGATGATGAATATGATCCCAATAACCGTACATTATGCTAGTACTATACCTATATCAAAGCCACGTTAATTATCAAAAGCATTATCGATAAATCTTTTAGAGAAACCAACTGAGATGTAAACGTATAAAACGGAAGTTAATGATCCTGAACAAACACACCTGAACAACTTTTATTGTTTCTTCGTCCTAATGGCCTGTCTTTACATCCAATAAATTATTTTCCGATGAAGTTATGCAATACATAGTTTTTTAATTGGAATGTTTTCCTTTTAGAAGTTAGTCTTTGTATTACTCTATGGCGCAGATGTGTGCGTCATTCTGATCGATTACGCAACTTAAGCAGCGTCGAGCACAGTCTTCCCATGGATGGGTTTATTTTACTCGAGCTCGAGGAGTACTATATATAAGTATGTATTTACAATTTAAATAATTCTTACGTCTTGCACTTGCATTCACGTTTGGTGGCTCGTAGGAACACAGCAATCTTGAAGTTGGTTGTTCCTAGTAGCTCGTACTCTTTTTTTTATTCTACGTCGGGTGGCAGACAAGCATACGGCCCGCCTGATGTGAAGCGGTTACCGTAACCGTATTAACGCTAGCAACATAATATAACACTTGCGCACCGCCACCCCCGCTGCCAACGCAGCATCTCCTTCTTTTCTGGTGACCTCACTCACTCGCAGGAACACAACAACCCTCAAGGGAATTGTTATTTGGCTGCGGTATTCTATGAGGTGGAGGTACATTCCCCAGTCGGGTAGCTTACAATTACGCTCCCTACCTCTCTTTTCGCCAGAGCTTCGTTTGTCAGTCAGCAGGGTGCACCACGTGCTGGTGAAGTTGGTTTTGGTTCAAAGATGTTGATAAACCACTTACACCTCAAAAATAATTTGAAATATTTTTCATTAAAGAAACATTTTTGGCTTTGAAGCAAATTTCATTTGTTACATGTAGAATAGAAGTATGTAAATGAATTGTATTAATACACTTGTTAGTACTGATCTTTATTTATTATTACTTATTACTTAATTAATTAGGAGGAGTTAGATGGCGTCGTTTCGCGTGTCAGTCTAATCAAAGACGCAAGTTAAGCAACGTCGGCCGTAGCCTGTTCATGGATGGGTTTATTTATCTCGAGTTCCTCCTTGCTTCGCAGGGCAAGCGTTAAGCCGTCGGTCTCGGCCATTGTCATTAAAAACAGTCGTTAGGTCACGTCAGTGGCCTTTAGGCGCCTTGAAAACACCGGCGTCCGTCTACCCGCAGTTGAGTAGCGTGGTGGTATGCTCTAAACCCTTTTGATTGAGGGGAGATTCGTATCGAAGTAGTGGGATGAATAAGGCTTGACGACGACGAGTTGACTTATTTAATTGTTATTTTGTGAGAACAGTTCATCTACATAAATAATAGTTTCATTTACATCTAAGCAAAAACGTTTGTTTAGTGAAAGATCCTTCGAAAGGTAATGTAGGATCATCATCTTAATCGTATTGTTATATGGTTGCGGCCATTTTTTTACAAAGTCAATCGCAATATTTTGATGAGCTCGGTGGCGTAGCGGTCAATGACGCGGCTTCGACACCAACGCTCGTGGGTTCGATTCCCACACAGGACAAACATTTGTGTGCATGAACATGTCTGTTTGTCTTGGTCTGGGTGTTTTCTATATATCATAAGTATGTATTTACAAAAAAAAATGTATTTACGTATGTTTATCAGTTGTCTAGTACCCTTAACACAAGCTTCGCTTACTTTGGGCCTAGATGGCGCTGTGTAATTTGTCTGACAATATTTATTATTAATATGCGCACACTCAGCGGTGTAAATGCCGGCTGGGTGTAGGTACGCAGATCGGCATACTTTGTAAATGATCGCGCACTCCTGACGTGGACCTATGTAGTTTGCCGATTGACAATATGTATCACGCGCAGATAAAACGGAGTATAGCGATGATGGGAGACTTAACCCTAAAAAGTACCTAAGGGTACAGGGGTGCAAGGGTCCTTTGAAGTTTAGTTTTGGACATTGATTAAAATTTCATCGTGTGTCTTAGTGCCGACTCACCCCAACTGTGTAGGTCACTATCTTCTATACGTATTTATCATCATGTAGTTTGGCGATTAAAATTTGATAACTTCAAGTCTACCTTAACACGATGACGACGACGACATCAACGCACAATCATCCTACTGTTGGGATACGGGTCTCCCCTCAATCGAATCAAACAAACCCATCTATAGACAGGCTACGGCTGACGTTGCTTAAGTTGCGTGTTCGAATAGACTGACACGCGCAACGACGCCATCGAGCTCTTCACCTTGACACATAAACTAAGTATATTGTCTTATATATTTATTTTTGCCAACAAATGCCACAGATAAATAAAAATAGTACTTGTTGAATGAGAGAGATTCCACATTCCACAAACCTCAGCCAATATCTATCAGAGATATGGATGAAAAAACATCCTTATCTCTTATCTGTAAAAAGTAATTTAATTTGCCTTCCAAAACAAATAACACAAATAGACTTCGGTCATCTAAAGTAGAATAATAGACATTAAGATTGCACGAGTCGGGGAAAATTGTCTTACTTTTGTTTACTTTGTACCGAAATCGCCTTAGAGTTTGGGACCCGAGGATGTCCAGTCTGATTTGTATTCTGCTATCGATCATTCCGCTTTAGTTTTGGGGAACAAATCCTTTGTTCTTGATTAGACCTTTTCGAGGCTTGCTTGATAGTTTCTAGGTCAACCGAAGAATCCAAAAGCTTGTTAGTGTATTGTGTAACCAGATTTCTTTCTGGTAAATTAGCGTATATTGTGTTTAGCAACACTAAACACTACGGGTATTTATTAGAATTTGGTGGAACTTTGCGACACATTGTTATTATAATTATTTAAATAGTTGTCTTGGCCAACTTGCCAGAATATTATAAATATTTTTGAAAAATGGAAAAATTCACCTACGCCCCCTAGGAGGGATTTGAACCCACGACCTCTCGATGACCGGTCGAGTGCTCTTCCAACTGAGCTACGAGTACCAGGAAGGTTTGTGTTGCTGACGAATTTTTGCATCTTATATTGTACTGCGTGAGTCATCTTAATGATTTTTGGGTATATATTGGCATATCATTAATGATTTTTGGTTTGGGTTTTATATTAAGAGATTCATCTGCAACGATGGACTGCTATGCCTGTTTAGTAATGTAGATTTTTAATAGGTTGATGACGCCACACTGTGACTCACGCAGTACAATATATGATGCAAAAATTCGTCGTCAACATAAACCTTCCTGGTAGCTTAGTTGGAAGAGCACTCGACCGGTCATCGAGAGGTCGTGGCTTTAAATCCCAGCTAGAGGGCAGGTGAATTTTTCCATTTTTCAAAAATATTTATAACATTGTTATTTTGTTAAATTTCGTTAAAGTTTATACACTAGACAGAAATGTAATCTGTGGCAATACAGCAACAAGCATTTGGATTCTTGGGCTGACCTATAAAAACTTGTTTTATCTTTTCGGCACTTTTTTTGAGATTGGTATAGTAGTGGTTTTATAGATAATTATACATTAGATAATTTTACATTATTATACATTTAATACCCAAAAATCATTAATGATATGCCAAAGCCGCCCATAGACGTCTAGGTTTTGTATTCAATGTGTAGGCTAAAAAGTATGTATTATACTTTTAACATTTAAGGCAACTATTAAACTTTCGTGTTGCATGATTTATGAAACATAATAACGTGAATTAACGCGATCATGGTATTCACGTACCTTTATTATTATTGCCTGATGTTTCGACCAGGTTGCACCTTATGCATGTATGACGGCATGAGGGTAAAGTTCTTAAAATGTAAGCCGGCAATCGCCTGTGAGTTAGCTTGAACCGCACCCCGATCCATCCTTGCGGAGTTCAATCCGGTCAAATAAAGTTTAAAATATATGATTTTATTAAAATGTTATTACACTATAAATCTGTTTAATACCACTAAAGTGGTACAACAGAGTTAAGGCAAGCCTATTGTGATACTACGATGTGAAATAAGAATAGGTAAGGCCTTGAAGTGACTGCGGTGCCCGCAGCACTGTATGTAGCTTATGAACACGTGCAATACAAGGAGTAGATATGTCTGCGGGTTGCCACACTCACAGGAGCTTAGTGGTAACTTCACTGGCAGGACCACAACTTTCGGATGATTGGCGATTGTTTACATAATGACATGCTAGATGTAACTATGTTAGCCAATGAATGCTTGTAAAAAGAGTAAGAATCGGGCTTCGCGCATTGACGAGCTCGGTGGTCGAATGGTTAGCAATGGCCACTTTGATTCCGAGGTCGCGGGTTCGATTCCCACACAAGACAAACATTTATGTGCATGAACATGTCTGTTTGTCTTAGTCTGGGTATTTTCTATGTGTTATAAGTATGTATTTACAAAAAAAATGTATTTAAGTACAGTTATCAGTTGTCTAGTACCCATAACATAAGCTTTGTGCTTAATTTGGGACTAGATAGCGCTGTGTAAATTGTTCAGAAATATTTATTTAAAATATTTTATTTATTGTATTTTCCTTGGTTATAGTTTGGTTTAGTTTAGCTTCGTGTACCAAAAGCACATGCATCGAAGCTTAGTTAAGTGAATTAACTGGAAACTTAACACTTGCGCTGTACAAGACCGCACTTTGTAAACTTATCTCCTCGTTATATATAGTACCTACTATATTCCAACTTTTTAACAATCAATTTCTTGCAGTACAACTTTATTGAACTTCAAATTATTACTAGAGAATCTGAGCATGGAACAAAAAATGCGACATATTTTTTTATCTACGGTAATTGATGTAACATAGCAAGGTAAAATATTTATTTTTATATCATTTTGTGTGGGAAACAAGCAAACAGTCCACCTGATGTGAAGCGGTTACTGTAGCCATATATACGCTCATAACATGGAACATCATTCGCGAGCCGCCACCCCCTCTGCCAACGCAGCAACTCCTTTCTTCCTACCTCAGTTACTCGCATAACACAATAATCAAGGGAATTGTTATTTGGCTGCGGTATTCGGTGGAGGTACTTCCCCAGTCAGACAGCTTACAAATACACTACCTATCTTTTGCAGTTCCCTTGTGGGTCACACACAATTGCGGGTTGACGGTGGCCAATGTTTTCAAGCCCTCCCAATACGATTGTTATGGCGTAACGACTGTAATCGATAAAGAGAGAGTTAGTCGCTCATCATCATCCTTAGGGCTCGCCTACCTGAGGTCACAAGGAACGAAGGAGTTGCTGCATTGGCAGCAGGGGTGGCAGTGCGCGAGCGATATTTCATGTTACAGGCGTTGATATGGCTACGGTAACCGCTTCACATCAGGTGCGCCGTATGCTTGTTTGTCACCCGGCGGAATATAAAAAAAATAGTCGGGACTAACTTATCGACGTGGTGGGCTCCTTCTTTTAAGTGTGAGACAGAAGGAGCCAGACATCTTTATTAATTTAATATTTTTATATAAAATACATTTTTTATATAAATACATGTATATAATACATATAAACCATCCAGACCAAGACAAACAGATATTATTATGTTCATGCACTCAAATGTTTGGCTTCGGCGGGTATCGAACCCGCGGCCCCGGAGACAAAGAGCAAAGTGGCCATTGTTAACCATTCGACCACCGAGCTCGTCCTTTATAAAGTCTGTGTAAGTAACAATGTCGAATTTAATATCTTTAAGCGTTATTTTACTTCAATTGTACTCTCTTTTTAAATGAATCTCACTCAAAAAGACCGAAGCTTTTATACGAAGCCCACAAAAAATTGTCTAATAAAAATTTATCAAAAGCCTTGTAACCTGTCTTATGAAGGTAATATATTTATTAAAAATATAAAACATCTTCGTACGCAGATGCGAGCAACAATGTTCGACATTATTTCAGATCATATCAGCTGGGCAAATATGATGGCTTATCTCAAACTACAGTCAAATCTCAGCTTTATTTTTTAAATGGTAGGGTTAAATCGGCTGCAGATGTAAGGTGGTAATATGGTAACCATAGCAACAGGTGGTTGGTCCCCCTCCTACGTGTCCTCTGGCGGCTTAGCCTGAGTTATTGGTTAGGTCGTTTAACACGAGAGGTTACTTGTACCTTGTACACTCTTTCCTGGGTATGTACTACATATTTTCAGCTAAGGCATTTGGATAACATAAATCTATAAGTTACATCGCGATTGATAAGTTAAAAACTCATATTTTTTATTTATTTATTTACAACTTTATTGAAACACTCCCTGCCGCTCTCTCATGTCGGCCTCACGTCCCCTCTGAGACAAATCTGGAACAATTTGTATGGCACCACACGCACATGCGCTCATTCACGCTCTGCACAGACGTCATTATTTATGTAGTAATAAACGACGCGACATTTGTATGGAGTGGCCGAGGTGTGATTGAAGTCTACACAAGGGTACAAAAGGTGAAGTTAACGCTGTAGGCTTCTCCCTGTCGTCACAGAACCATGCGTACAGGACTACGATGTCATTATTCCAGTATTGAGAATATCTCTTCGCGTACTACAAAGTTCAGCAAATTCTACCTAAGTCGCACTATTAAAACGTAGAAAGTTTTGCCCGCACATGTGTTTCCTCCTTCCTATAATATGAGATACTTAAAACGAAGCATGAAAAATCACTTCCCTGGTCAGCATAGCAATGTCAACTGACAGAACACTGTCGCCTAGTCATTTGTCAGTTGCTGCTGCGATTGAAGCTCCTGTTTTCGCTCAGCATCAGGCGAAGCGGAGCCACTATGCTTAGATAATATAAAAATCAAAAGTATTCTCTACCAGTCAACCTTTGGGATGTTCAGATATACGCGAATACGGTTTTGAACTAGGTTTGAATCTCATTTTCGTTCAGATATGTATAAGAATACATGTGAAGACACATGTGTTCTTATACATTTTTTTCATTCGAACAGAAATCTCCCAAATGGTTTTTCTTCAAGAGAAAAGACGTCTTGGTAGAATATCCCGACAGAATATTATTCTAAATGCAACTCGACAATCCTCAACTGCACGCTTCCAGGGTCCGTATTCCAGCAAAACAAAAATCAACTCAACATCAACTGTCCTTTGACAGCAGACCGCCAAGCAGTACTATTACTTATACTGTGGCCAAGCGAAACGTATATAAACGTAACGTAAAACGTACGTACGAAATATCTCCCATCGTAAACAATGAATAAGATGTGTTTAAGACCCAAAATATGTGCAACGATGAAGAATCACCCGTTACAAGTGTTAGATATTAAAAATCCGTCGAGAGTTTTCTTCACGTACTTAACTAACCTACCTCACCACTGCAGTGCAGACGTAAGCAATAGCTTGCTCAAATAGTTGCAAGTGAATACTGACTTACAGTGACGTAACTCGAATATTGTTTCATCAAAAAGGATGTCTCAAACCATTAAGAGTGATTATTTTTATTTTAAACAGCTTTATTTATAAAACCAATGCCCAAATCAAGAAAAATAGTCCCTAGAACATTTGTTGCATTCCGCCACTTAGGCTTATTGACGTGACAACGTCTTATAAATTGGTTAGCCGGGTGACACTTCAAGAAACTGGGTCACGTTATGCGCTTACAATGAGAGCGAGTGAAAGGCGCGTGCCCGTATACCGACTTTACAGGCAACCAATTTTTTTTTATTACTACTTTTTCTACTGATATTTTTAGATTTAAATTATGTCATTAGTTGTTCATATTAATTAGTTCAACTGAGACCTTGCGGTTTATTACACTAGATCTAATAGCCATATACCTAATTATACAGGATTTGTACGTTATAACTCTGAAGAAGGTTATAATAGAGTATTTTAGGTCGCTCACACATCACTTAAAACTCGATATCAACACTTTAAATGTTGTTGTTTAGGCAAAACGTATATTATTGCTAAAATACGCTGATTTTGTAATTTTTTTTTTTGGATTGGCTTTGTTTCTATAGATATTATTAAGGAAACGTTAACAATTTCTATAGAAACGAGTCCATTGTTTGAACCCTGTTCATCAAATTCGAGAAAACTGTTGTAAAATCGAGGTGACATTATCCAAATTATTGTATTAAATAAAGAATATAATTCATTTCTGTCATCCGAATAGCAATGGTCTTTTATGTATACTCAAATACAGTATATTGTGTATAATTTCTATGAAACAAAGAGAAAATATTGAGCAATTTTTACCAAATTAGTGCAATTAAAAATCTAAAAATATTAAATATTATAATTATTTTCTTAGGCTAAATAACAGTTTCCTAAGTATTTATTCATATTCACGAGCTACGATTATTTTTCAGTGACGGTATTAAATAATTTCAAAGTTCCGACTATATCATAAAGCTGACGGCAACAGAAATTTGTAGATTCTGCAACCTGTCGACTTCACAACATATTTTTTCATGATATGTGACTTTTGATTGATAGATTCAATAATTTGAAAATATGTTGATAAAAATGTAGTGCGGCTATCTAAATAAAAACTAGTTGTATCCATTAGCAAATTTTCACTTTCAGTTTGAACTACGTATTTTTTGTGGTGGAGGTTATTTTTAGAACTTCCCTACCGCCCCGCGGGCGGTCGAGCCTCGATGCGAATTGATAGTGAATGATGTAAGTTTACATAGAGTGACATCACGTATCGATTCAGCTTTAGAGCTGAATAGTCTTGAAATTGAAGACTGAGAACTCGTGAGAGGAATAAATAATGAGGAGCTCGATGGCGCCGTTCCGCATGGCAGTCTAATCGATCACGCTAGTCAAGCAACATCAACCGTAGCCTGTCTTTGGATGGGTTTATTTATCTTGAGCTCCGTCGTCCTTCGGAGGGCACGTTAAGCCGTCGGTCCCAGCTGTTGTCGTTAGATGACAGTCGACACTGGCCTCTACCAACCCGCAATAGAGCAGTGTGGTGGAGTATGCCCTACACTCCTCCAATTGAGAGGAGACCCATAACCCAGCAGTGGAATTAATACGATTTGACGACGAGAGAAATAAACAGATACTGTTACCAGATATATCTAGATGGTAAGCAGTCACCACAATCTAAAAACACTTGTACATAAGGTTCATAATTCATGCATTGCCAATCCTCCAAAAGGCCTTGAATGTCTATGTTGAAGTAAATTCTATGCTATATTCTCCAGAGAATAGGCTTTTGGTAGGCTCATTCCATAACCTGACCACTATCAGAAGGGCATAATCTATTCAGGACTGCATTGTATGCGATTTTGGTTTATTATGCATTTTGATTCCAATGTTGAGCGAAATTAATTCACTGCCGATTGTGAGCGGCGCAACATCGAAACTGTACAAAGATAAGTAACCCTTCTAGAAGATAATTAGATCAAAACTATACAGATGATTTCTAGAAAAGATTCCTCTCAGGACATTACCAACCCTGAAGTTTTGTGTAGGACCCAATTATGAGCAAACTATTTAATACCAAAATATTCATTTATTTATTCTTCCTTTTCCTAATCTTTTTCTAAACTGTTTATAACTTAAAATAATCGCTTTAGTAATAAGTTAAGTACAACTACTATTACTTATACTGTGGTATAACTCAGTAATAAGGCCCCTTCGTTGAACATGCAACTGTTAGTGTACTATTATATATTATATTCCTATACTTTGCAAGGCAAGACAAATAAAGCACGCGTAGAATTCTTTTTGTTATCTAAAAATTTTGAACAAACAACGTAGATATTAAAAAAAAAAAAAAAAAACAATTTGAATCTATCATCTAACCGCAATGCAGAGATACCTCCTATTCACTTGCTCATCGAATTGCTCTAACATAGTTTGTGAACGAATGACGACTTTCTTATTATTTCCTCTATTGAATGACTGGCTTTATTCTATCTTAGGGATTTTTTACGTAATAGAACAAATAATTGTAGCTTAGATTATATTTTTATCTAATTTTTTTACTGTGTATGTGTGTTTACTGTAATCTTGCGAGTCAATTTTGGAACGCTTTTATATACAAATCACAAAGATCCGAAAACTGCACATTTTGCACGACGGTTGCATCATAATTAGCTGCATAACTGTACAAAAGATCCACGAGGGCCAATATATCACCGGAGCTGCAGCTTTGGACCCGGTTTAGGACAAAATCTATGTATACAATAAGTAAATTAACGTCGTAAGTAAAATAACTACAGCTTTTTTTATTAAATACACATTGACCTGCCGTTTTCAGATAGTAGGTAAATACATATGATACTTATAACGGAGAAACAATATTTAAAATTCTTATCTACCGGTTTATTCGGCCAATCTCTAAAACGACTAGAATTTGACTTGACCTTCACTAGCAGATAGCCAATTTGTAAGGCGTAACTTGAAAAAATAAAGTTCATAATGAAAAAAACAAACGAGTGTGCTTCAGACCACACGAGTGAAGTCAAACTTCTACTTATATGTCCCTTTTCGTACGAGGCAAGCGGAAGTTTCCGTTAGCCACGGCCGATCACACTTTTCGTAACGCTCTCGTCACGCATTTACCAGCTTACTTCCCAAGTGCGTAAGGAAGTTTTACTTCAAAAATTTTTTGTTAAATTCCGCGTGGACGTGGTCGGAGGACACAGCTAGTCAAAGCTATGAAATAAACCGCAGAATATACAGAAATTGAAATAAAATTTTTACGACGCTATTAACACGGTCGCACTCACAGCTAAAATCCTATATTCCGAGTCATGAGACGTTAATCACGCCAAAAAAAAAAATCAGCACAGTTTAAAAACGCAATCAAGAATGGAAAATTCATTAAACCCAAATTAATTCCCGTTCGTCAAACATTTTCATCGCCGGTTGATTTTTTATTCAATCCGAGTTTGAAATATTGAGCGCTAAATCTAATTTGGCGCTAACGAATTTATGCTCGCCGCAGCACGTTGGTGGTTTATGGCTTTGAAACTAGCTGGGTAACGTGTATTTTTACACATTAGTTCTAATACAATGTATCCGAAAATGTACGTATTTTTTAGTGCCGCTCTTTTTGGGGTGAAAGTGACTCACCACAGTCTTCGTGCCAAAGTTAACATCACCTGCACGTGGTCACGCGTGTCATCACCCTGCTGACCCACTAACGTGGCTCAGGCGAAAGAGAGGTAGAGACAGCGTAATGGTAAGCTCTTATTTGGGGAAGTGGGGAAGTGCCTCCACCACACAAAAGACCACAGCAAAATAACAATTCCTTTGTTGTCACCAGAAAGAAAGGAAAGAGTAAAAGGCCGGATCGGCGGATTCATGGGCGGTGGTGATTGCTTTCCATTGGGTGACCCACGTGCTCGTTTGCCCCTTTATATACCCAATGCCCATATGTCTAGTGATTTATAAAAGAGTATAAGACGTGTATAAGTCCTCACAAGGGCCCAGAAACAAATAAGGAATTTTCATCAAATAAATAGCTAACTAGAGTGATATTAATGACAGTATAAAACCCGTGCACGAGTTGAAATCTCTAAACTTTATCGATTAAATATCAATAAAGGACTTTGGAACATCGAGGTTCTCAAACTATTTGTCATTGTTACTAGCTCATTCCAAATAATCCGTAGAACCAACTTCATTTAATATTGGCTCTGTGCTTTCATAAAGTTATATTTAATACAGAAATGCCTATTGCACTACAAGGTATTCAGACTATCTTAGTATCGTCTTGCTTACATCTCTCTAGAACGAATATGACAACACTATAAAACATGCCCATTTCAATACTTCGTAGTGTAATAGGGACTTTACTTTTTTCCTTTCGGTTTTTTAACAAAGGCCTAAAGTAGTGTCAATAGGCTACGATAACATCTTGATGTCTGCTGCTTATCATAAAGGTCGTATGACTGTCTTTTCACCCTAGTGGTATGAAAAAATTATAATTATTGTGATGATAGCTGATAATGATCATTTTTAAATTTATTTATACCTGATACCAACGTCGATCCTATTTATAGGTGGTACTATTATCGCATACTATTATTTATGCTTTGCCAGAGGGAACGTGAGCTTGACTTGAAAGAAGAAGAAGAAAGATTTATTGTAACATAACACAACACTATTACATAAATCACAAGCTGTATAAGTAAGAAAGAGGAAACAAAACAATGTTGCATTATGCCACAAACTGGACCCAACTCAGCATTAAGCTGTGGTATGGTGGTGAAAGGGTATTCTGTTGGCTGTAGTTTCCTGGAAAAACTCTAATATATCCGAAAGCAACAAATTGATTTCAATTGGATTGATTCAATTGGAGAAAAATTTTTTTTTCTCCATTTTAAAGACGGTTAAAATATTCTACTTCATTCAAAGTTCTATCCAACTGTCGTTAGTTCGAGCACCGCCATGAATAATGTAATTAGAACCACTAATTAATGGTAATAGATATGTCCATAACCAATTTGCATTCTCTTTAGTTCAAATATGCAGCAAATTGAAGTTGAAGATGGCTTAAACTTTTAATAAGGCATTTCATCGTCATCATTATCAGCGTGTATCTACTCACTGCTGGATATAGCACACACTGCATGCCTTTCCCAATGCTTTCCAGGATATATGATCCTCAGCTTTCCGCATTTGGATGCGACCAATGACAAAAAAGTGGCTGGTAGCGATTACACAGATTAATTGCATCCGTTAATTGTCTCAAAACGCGTTAGCTGTCGACAATGATGAAACGACAACTATAAGAAAAACACAGATTAGTACATATACTTTAATATACACGTCAATAATAACCGGGTTCATAGGTCACATTACAAATAGGGACATACAGGACTACTGATAAAATCACTCGTAGTAAGAACAATACTTGATATAAATCTACTTTAATTTTATTTAATTTACACAGTATTTATATGTAATTATATGAAATTTACACAGTAGCTTCACTATAAAATATTAACTAGACTAGGACGTGGGCATTAGCCAACGTCTTTTCTGGTCGAGTGCCGCGAACAAAGAGAATGTAACCACTACGTTTTAAGAGACGGATGTGCCATACAAATAGCGTAAATTCTAAATGTATGAAATGGGAGCGAAAACAATCAGAATTTGTACCAAATTCGCTTCCGATTCATAGAGTCGTTTTTTTACCTTGAGTTGCGCCAGACTGGCCGCGAAGAGAATGCGCTTGCCGCTATACCGAGTCCTCGTTGTTGAGCCGCCACATTGCGCCCCACCGTTCTCCCCGCCATCGCCTCTGCAACCGGTAGTGACGTAGGCGACAACACAACACAAATTGAAGACGTTTCCGAGAGTTGACGATTTAACGCCATCATCAACAGCCTGTATCTACCCACTGTTGGATATAGGCCTTTCCCAATGCTTTCCACCATATGCGATCCTCCGCTTTCCGCATCCAACCGCAACCAGACACTTTTTTGTCATCGGTCCTTCTAGAGAGGGGCGCCCTAGATATCATACGTGGCCTCCATTCTAGGATTTTTTCCGCCCACCTGTCATTGCGTACTCGGCAGATGTGGCCAGCCCACTGCCAGTTCAGGTTGCTGACTCTGAGAGCTATGTAGACCACTTTGGATCTCCAATTTTCATCGTTCCAGATTTGATCCCATAATCATATACGAATTAGACATTTATTGATTATGAATAAGTATTTCAATTGTTTTGGTTTTTCAAATAGACTACAGCATGGGGATGTTAAACTAAGCCGAGAAGGGGATACAGGGTAAATGATGCCTCTAGAATTGCAAGTCCTCATAGGCTACGCTCACCATCAGGCGCTTTATATGCTAGTGCTTATATGAGTGGTATAAGAAATATGCAAAATTGAACAATGTATAATAATGTGTATACTCGAATAAGATATTCAAATCTTTTTTAGCCGCAATAAAGTATTGTTTCGACATTTTGAACACGTGATTTTTTGATGAAGCGGTAGGTCAGTCATGCAATGCTTTTGACGCAGCAGTACGTCACCACACGTTCGCGTCGCGTTTCGTAACTCTGCAATCTGCAACTCTCACCACACTCGGCTCGTCGTTTGGCGATCACCCCATCTCTGTGTCAGTGTCCCGCGACGGCTCAATTGTTTAGGTTCGCCACAGTATAAGTAATGGTACTAAGTACAGTATGACCACTTCCTGCCGCTCTCTCGTGCCGACCTCACCTCCCCTCTGAGACAAATCTGGAACAGTTTCTATGGCGCCTCACGCACACGCGCTCATTCTCGTCATTCTCTACATAGACGTCATTGTGTGTGTAGTAGTAGTATAAAACGCGACTTTCGTATGGAGTGGCCGGGGTGTGGATTCGCAGAAAATCATACAATCTGCATGAAGTAGCCTGCTGTAGCCTATTGACTGATGCAGAACTATAAACATATTATTATAAACAGCACATTTTTTCCACATTATAAATTCGAAACTCACCACCAAAAAATCATCAGAAGGTCACCAGAAAGAAAGAAAGGAGTGCTGCGTTGACAGCGGGGTTGGCAGCGCGCGAGCCATATGTCATGTTGCGAGCGTTAATGTGGCTAATGGCTATCTTATCTTAGAGTGGGTCCAGTGCTACAGCACCGGTGACACGTCGACCGTCATGGATCTTTTGTGCTCTCCCTAATCCTTTAGTCACTCTCCCCTGACTAATATGGCTATAGTAACCGCTTCAGATCATGTGGGCAGTGGCTTGTCTGCCACCCGACGTAGTATAAAAAATAATAATAATAAATGTTATACTTGTAACTTCTTAAAATTTCTTTGGCACTACTTTCCAAGAAAATCGTAAATATCGCATCGTCGGATACTTTGTTCGCACATGATAAAGAGCGTTAGATATAAGCTTGTTCGATCCGAACCCAATCACGGTTGTTCAGAAGTTCGTGAACACACCCCCGGGCCGGGCAACGATCGGATCACGGGATCTTGTGGGTGGTTCGAAAGGGTTGCAATAAAGTACGTATAATGAAACGAGTTATTCTGAAATAGAACGAGTAAAAGGTCTAAGGGACAACTGGTATGAATAACGTATTTCGATTTTTGGTTGTGACCATCGAATTGTTGTGTATCAACTCTTAATAAAAGCTTTTGCTTTTGTTTGCAGATCTTTATAGTTTTGCGTATCTTACGATATTGTTAAATAATAAATACAATTTTTGAACATTGTCAAATAGCCTATTCGTCTAATGAAACAGCCGAAATCGACAATTTAACGTACTCCGTACGAAAGTACAAAGAAATTCTAGATAGGTAACTAAACCCATCCATAGACTACGGCCAATATTGCTTACCTTGCGTGATCGATTAGACTGAGATGTTGACGACGCCAGCAAGCACATCTGAGAAATTTCCTCCTAAGAAATGATACTAAATAACATTATATAAATAAACATCGGACGCGCAGCATACGCCACCCTAGCGAATTTTTTTTTTTTTTTAAATCGAATTGATATCGGAAAACCAAGGTCACTTTACAATACTACTTTTTGATGCTCTACACGAATGCGAAGTCAGAATTTCGAAATTTTGAGTTTCATGGCAACGGACAGACAGAACGACCGGATGATTTTAAGCGAAATTTTTTTTCAGCGAAATTTATTGAGCTTATCAATAAATTTCGCTGAAAATCATCCTAGGCCTCTGATCCCGGCTGTTGTTATCGACAGTGGCATTTGGGCGGAATGAAAACACTGGACTCCGCTAATCCATAGTAGAGCAGAGTGGTAAAGTATGCTCTAAACCCCCTTCGATTGAAGAGAGAATATCCTAGCAGTTAGGTGAATAAGGGTCGATAACGACGACTATTACGTATCATAATATTTAGCCCCTTGTTTAGTGAAAAATGAGAAATACTTACGATCCCAAGCAATTTTTACAGATTATGAGATCATTTACTATAAATTATTAAACGAAGAATATTTGTAAACGTGATCACGAAAAAGGCTCTTACGGGTTAGATAAAATTTACTGTATATTGCTTTTTGTCAGGAAATTGAGGAAACTCTCATCTCTGGTAAAACTCGATTTTAACGAGCAGTTATTTTGGGGCCCAACCCTATTGTCATAAGTGCATTCTTTGTTTTTTGTTAGTATTGGTAATGGTAGTTACGGATCATATGTGCAATATCACCAGCCTTACGTGTAATTTAGAATATAACCCGCATTTATTATGATATTCATATTTCCTTGAAGTAATTTCTAGAGAATAATTAAGGCTACAAAGTAAATTGTATCTTTACCTTCCATTGTTAAAGTAAACCTATGTTTTCCTAGGTTTGTGAGACAAACTACTGATTTAAAAAATCGTTTAAGTTATTCATGCAGTTATGTAGTAGAATGAGTAGGGAGCCCTCTCTCTAGATGGACCGACAACCTCATAAAAGTGGCTGGTAGCGGTTGGATGCGGAAAGCGGAGGATCGCACATGGTGGAAAGCATTGGGGAAAGCCTATATCCAGCAGTGGTTAGATATAGGCTGATGCTGATGGTGACTCATGCAATTTTGACGAAACTTGATTTATAGTTCGATGTACATGTTTTTTTTATGACTGTACTTCATGATGATCATCCTTTATCTTTGGAAACCGAGTTACGCAATATCCCAAGTGATTCCTGTTCTCCAGGTAACTAAACTTATATGAGTAAACAGTTATTATTAACACAGCCTAGCTCGACACACCTTTTTCTACCAGTCGTCCAAAGAAGATGTCTAGACAGAGCAATTGTGCGGGGCATTCAGGATGAGATAGGGGCGGGCGATACGTAATTACAGTACCGACTGACTTACGGTACAGTCTGTACCATAGGTTAGCGTGTACTACTTACACGCCGTTAAACGATGACAGATATTGCTGTTTTATGTACTTCATTGAATTTTATTATAACGTATTATTTTTTTAAAGAAGTTTTAATTCATGAAAATATATGTCTAGACCAGGGGTCTCCAAACCACGGCCCGCGAGCCAAATCCAGCCCACCAGTGCCATCAATATAGCCCGCGACTGCTTAAGGCTAGTGTCTTCAATCTGTCGGCGATAGCCAAGGTCTTATTGCTGTGATAAGTTGAAGAAGAAAACAAAGAATGATAATTACTCAGTTTTATTTACTTGCAAAATAAAAATTAACGACAAAGATGATAACGCAAAAAGCTTAATTTAAGTAATTGATAAAAAGATATGTTAAGTCATTTTCTTTAATCCCTTAAATAAAACCGACTTGTCAGTGATTTAGTCCAGTGGATCTGATGAAGTTAACAACTGATATGACTGATTTTAGATCTTTAGACATTTTCCACACAAGACCTGTTGTCACAATACACGATAGCAATTTAAATCAAAAACGCGCCTGTTTGCTTAGGTCACGCACTTTGCGATTAGTCTAGAAATATAGCCAAAGACAGAAAAACTAAAACTGATTTAAAAATATATATAGAAAACATCATTATAGTCCTAAGGCGTCAAAGTTTGGAGAACCCTATCTAGACAAAAGCGGAATTTTGTGAAACCCGAAAGGCGTTGGTCTACTGGTAAGTAGTTCTTGGACTATGTTATTATAGGGAGGAGAATTAACCGCCAAAGCCGCACTGAAGGTCAACTTTACACAGCGTGGTGAACTTGAACTCCTAAGTTTATGGTTTTAATCAACAGTTGACAATTAACTGCCCTGGGATTTAACAATAATAATTACGAGGACTCTGATATGTTTAGGTCGGTTGTCCGGGACTCCGGGTTAAAGTTCAGGGTGGGGTTTAAATTATGTATGCTTGTATTGCTGTAAGATTGTAAACTTTCCAACGTGTAGTTATATCTTGTAGCGCACAGAAGATATTGAAAGGTCATAATGTTTATATGAAACTCACAAAGCCGGGCTAATTGATCTGTTGCAGTCAATCCATGGCAATGTAAGTAGGTTTGTATGATAGTCTATACCATGTACATAAATACAAGGCATGTTCTTTAGGGACAAATGTGGTCACGTAATTTAAACTTGCCCACGTCATCAGCTATATGTTATATGGAAAATTAACAAAATGTCAGATTTTGACAACCAAACTTGTGACGTAGTCTTGGCAATATACGAGAAGAACACTCCTGGTGTTTTTCTTCCATGGTCTCCACTTACTAGATAAAACTGTGACTGAAAATAATAAAACTCAGCATTTTACTAGCTTGCGATACATAGACTATCGCTCTTGCATTGGCACTCGTCTCATAATGCAGCAATCCGGTAACGATACTCACTTGTACACAACAACCCTCGAGTTATTGTTTATTTATAATACTTTACTTAGATGTAGGTAATAAATGTTGATGTGTATGTTAACGGTCTGATCAACTAGGGATCAATGTAGGCAATATGTATTCTGCGTGTTTCGGAACTTCGGAGCGGACTATTCGATTCCGTGCTTTGGAGGTCACGTAACGACTATTAGATTCGAATTTTTCACGTATACTATTTTAGTTATATATTGTGGTACATTTAAAAGAATATCCATGTATTAGAACGTACATGTATGCGTTTGTTTTATAAACGGCGTTGCTCATCGCAGAACACTGCCATTAAATATTAAATAAATAAATATTGTCGGACAAATTATACAGCGCCATCTAAGTAAGTAAGCGAAGCGCCCCAAAGTAAGCGAAGCTTATGTTATGGGTACTAGACAACTGATAAACATACGTTACATACATACATTTTTTTTTGTAAATACATACTTATGATACATAGAAAACACCCAGACTAAACAAACAGACATGTTCATGCACACAAATTTTAATGTTTGTCCTATGTAGGAATCGAACCCACGAGCGTTGGTGTCGAAGCCGCGTCATTGACCGCTACGCCACCTCAAAGTCGTTTTCAGAGTCGTTGCGACGCATGAAGCGTTCACATCCCGTATCTGACGGGAAAATCGAATTCTACACGACGACGCGCAGTAGAAGTGAGTCGTGTCCATAAAGGTGAGAGCTTAAGTTTCAAACCACAGTATAAGTAATAGTATGGTCAAACCACACTAAGCCGAAATTCCGCGTGATTAAGATTTGTATGTAAAAAACGCAACGTAATTTTGGTCAAATGTGTCAATAGTCAATGAAAATGTGTTGCAGGCGTAATGACGCCGAACTTCGGTCGCGTATCTTCGGTATACCGAAGATTTGTGACTGTTGTTCAGTATCTTCCTATCCTATGCCTGTGCATGGTGTAACGTGCACAGACACGTGCGCATGATGACTGTCATGTGCACACATCTGAGCTACCAGGGCTTTTAAAATTTCCTATTTCGAAACAAAGTATAGATAAGGTATATCTGCTGGTATTTATTTGTTTCAGATATAACCGTTTCTTTCCTTTAACCAACAACAAACTATTTTATTAACTCTCGTTATTTACGGTCGATTTAGATTCAATGATATTCAGTGCGCAACACTGTAAGGTAAAACTTTATTCGACTGAAGCGGAACCAAACTATGTTCCTTTCACTGGATCGTTTTCGTGAGAGTTGTCTAAACTCGGCTCGGAGTTACAATGTAAGTTTAGCTACTCTTGTAACTGAAGATATTACTGTATTCTGTTCAGTCACTAGGAATTAGACTTGTATTCAGGCAGAAGATTGACTTGACTTTTAATACGACTTTAAGGTTTGAAATAAAATTTAATACATTTTGTTCACTTTGTGTGTTATTTTGCAACTTTCTACCGCTACTTTGCATTCATTTACTATGTCAATTGTTGATTGGTTCCAAAGGTAATGTTTTCCAATGAGTACTATTTTTTAAAGAAGTATTTTTGAAATGCGGTCTGCCTAAATTCCTCGCTCGGTAGAAAAGCCACTAAGAGGATACAGCGTCTTGCTACGTACGTTCCGTACATACGAATGCTATGTACGTGTATTAGCTACGCCGAACCATATTATGATGGACATATCGGTTTTAAAGCAGAACGTCAATTCTGACAATTATTTTACGATCGTAGAATGAAAGTTGATCGAATCAAGAATGAAATGTGAATTGATTAAAAATTACATTTCGTACGTTTCATTCTTTGATATAATATAACACATGTAGTACCTTCATTGTACAGGCAACGTCGCACAAGTTTAGAGATTGAGGGTAATTTGTAAAAATTCCCACCTCAAATTTACTGTTCGTTCCCTCCATCACTCGCAGCAAGCCTCATTCTTTCCTTGTGCGTGGCAACGAGCACTTCTCTCGAATTTCATTATTTAAAGTCAGTTCCAAATTACGTTATAGTAATGCCTAAGCGTAGTATACGTACTACAAGTAAAATTACTTATTACGAGAATAAAATCAAGAAATTAAAAGAATGTGCAAACAAAAAACGAAATCGCGTGATCATATATTCATCTTCGTCGGATTCCGAAGAAAACACAGGTAAGGAAAATATGTTTTATTAAGTGATTTCAAGTACACGATTCTGCCTATAAAAGTAGCATCTCTAAGCTGTCTTGGAGGATATCACATTAGGGTATCACGAACGATTAGCATGAAGGGCACATTCCCGCCTATAAAAGTAGCATCTCTAAGCTGTCTTAGAGGATATCACATGAGGGTATCACGAAAGATTAGCATGATGCGCACGTTCCCGCCTATAAAAGTAGCATCTCTAAGCTGTCTTGGAGGATATCACATGAGGGTATCACGAACCATTAGCATGAAGCGCACGTTCCCGCCTATAAAAGTAGCATCTCTAAGCTATCTTGGAGGATATCACATGAGGGTATCACGAAAGATTAGCATGATGCGCACGTTCCCGCCTATAAAAGTAGCATCTCTAAGCTGTCTTGGAGGGTATCATGAAGAATTAGCATGATGTGTATAAAACCTAACCTGACAGTTGAATGTGGGTCAAATAAATAAATAAAATAAATATTGACATACAAATTACACAGTATCCAGCCCCAAAGTAAGCGAAGCTTGTGTTATGGGTACTAGACAACTGATAAACATACGTATATACATTTTTTTTTGTAAATACATACTTATGATACATAGAAAACACCCAGACTAAGACAAACAGACATGTTCATGCACACAAATGTTTGTCCTATGTGGGAATCGAACCCACGAGCGTTGGTGTCGAAGCCGCGTCATAGACCGCTACGCCACCGAGCTCGTCGTCAAATATAACAGTATATTAAAAATGTTTCACACGTTTCATATGAAATATATATAGGCTACGATAACGGCCTACCATAAGGCTGGCCGTATGCTTACAACGATATACTTATGAAAACGCTTTATACAAATCATATTCAATTATAGGCTACTGTAACTGCGTACCAGCAGTTGGGCCATATGCTGATTAAAAATCATAACGATATCTACTATATAAAAATAAGTCGGGTTTTCCTTCCTGACGCTATAACTCCAGAACGCACGAACCGATTTCCACGGTTTTGCATTCGTTGGAAAGGTCTCGGGCTCCGTGAGGTTTATAGCAAAGAAAATTCTGGAAAAATTTGAAAAGAAAAGCGGGAAAATCTTTTTTCACATACAGCATAAAACGAAGCCATCTGGTGGCGAAACGGAGTTCGCCGGGTTAGTATATATATATAAAAATCAATGCCACTTTTCGTTGTAATTTTATAACTCAAGAACGGGCACACCTATCCAAACCAAATGTTTAGGCTTTGTTCGGACTATTTAGTAGATGGTTATGTAAAGTTTGCACAAAATCGATAGAGCAGTTCTTCATTTATCACATTTTTTGTAACAAATGAATTCAATAAATGGCGGATCATTTTGTTAATGGGGATTTTGCTGTCAAATTGAAACTTTTTTCAGATGGGGATTGTGCTGTCAAATTGAAACTTTTTTCAGTGTTGACAGTACAATTATGTTGTTATGTCATTCATGCGGTCATTTCATTTTGGACGTGCTTCGACTTTATGTTGCCTGTTCCAGAGTCGTAGCCGTTTGTTTATTGTTGTGTATTGTTAAAACAAAAATATTGTTTATCCAAATGTTTTGAATTAAATTTTAAAATAGCTAGCAATTAATAAAATATTTTTTTGATTGAATAAATGAATTTGATGTTCCAATTCAATTTTTTTTAGTATTTCACTTTATACGTAGTGAAGCACGTACCGGGCCGCTAGTATATTATAAAAATATAACCGTCGCATTTGAACGTTTTAGACGGAACCAAGCAAGATGATGTCATTGACATTGAGTGTCCTCTTCCTATGGAGCCTCACGATGATGACCAGCAATGATGTCGAGAGTCACAGGCGGAATCAGCACGAGGTGCAACTCCGGACTTGGACCCCGAATTGTTATTAGCATTGGGTGCCCGCAGACAAGCAGCCGGCTTTCGAAAAAAAAAAAAAAAAATACAATAGTCTAGCACAGCGCTGGATGCCCATTTTGGTAAAAGGGCTTGTTAAAGAACAAAAAGAGAAATTACTCAGAGTTCCCAATACCCGAAAATTGCAAATTACTTAAAGCGCCTTCTTTGAACCCTGAGATAAAAGCAGCGGTGTCTGAAATCGTGGCTAATCGGCATAAAAATATACAGATCAAGCAAGACCAATTAGGTCTTGGTATAACAGCAATTAATAAAGCTATTAGTTTGCTTCTTCTGGGAGGCGACAAAATACAGACCGTTAAAATTCTGTCAGATGGCTGTAGGATCCTAACAGATCTACATTACGTAGACACTCAGGTGCGAACAAAACTCATTACTTCTTGTCTAGATAAGGTTTTTACACTATTGATCAAAGACCATGAGAGAGACGGGATGCTTTTTGGAGAAAAGCTCTCGGAAACAATTAAAGCTTCTCTAAAGCTATACAGCGACAAGGCTTACAAATACAGAAATCTGCCCAAACGGCACCTTCTGCACCAGCAAGTATTGCAGGTCCATCGACATACAGTACATGGTTCCCGGGAAATGATACTCGCTCCCCTCGTTACCTCTCGGGGAACAGGGGGGGGAGGGCGAGGACTTCCACGGACAGCGACTTCATATCGGAGAGGCGCGCCGGCGCCGACAACAAAATCTCGCGCTTTCCCTAGCCAGAGCAGCCAGCGGTCGCACGAGCGACAGTAGCTACGTTCAGGTACACGCTGGCCGCTTGCAATATTTCTATGATTATTGGATAAAACTAAGTAATAATATTGTAGTTTTAGACTGGATTCAAATGGTTACACGATCGTCTGTTGAGGACAGTTTGCAAACTGACCCCTTGCAAACGCTTTACGGTTACGCGTACAATAGACATAAATGAATCGTATCTTTTGGTACCTATTAATCGTTCATATAGAAAATATTTAAGATTTCAATTTCAAAATGAAAATTGTACCAATTTGACTTATGAATTTAATGCTATGTCTTGTGGCTTGTCATCCGTCCCAAGGCCCTTTACAAAAATAATGAAAGAGGTAGTGGCCTACCTCAGATACCGCGGCTTTTCTTTCTTTATATATCTCAACTATTATGTATCGGCCAAACATATGCAGAATGTTTATGCAACGTTACTGAAACACAGAAATTACTTATTAATTTAGGTTTCGTAATAAATTTAGAAAAAAGTTCCATCCAACCCTGCCAACATACTAAGTTTTTGGGGTTTAATTATAATACCATTAATATGACCCTATCATTACCTAATGATAGGAAGCGAATACACATATAAATTTTGATTTCTCAACCGTGTTGCACAGTTCGAGAATTTGCCTGCCTGATCGGTGTTCTTATGTCTGCCTGTCTAGCCGTAAGATACGGTTGGGTTTACACAAAACGTCTTGAGAGACAGAAATACTTAGCATTAAAGAAGCACAAAACATACTAGGCGAAATTTAGCATTTCCCCTACAGTTTTACCCAATTTGTAATGGTGGTCACAAACATTTTCACGTTTGCTATCCCGCTAAAGCTTGGCAAATTTAAATTAGATTTTTTTACAGACGTACTCGTAAGCAAGAAACGTTGGGCGGGCGTATTGTAATAATCGAAGAGTAATGGTACATGGAAATCTACAGAGTCTAAATTCTATATTAATCACTTATGAGTTGTTGGCAGTGTTTTTGAGCTTAAACGTTTTGCACATGACATACATCACTGTTCCATATTATTACGCGAGGGTAATACAACAGCATAGGCTACGTGAATCGCATGGCTGGAATCCAATAGGTACCCCCCTTTAAATGACATTTAAACGTCCATATTAATCTGTCTGCACACATACCATTCGAAGGATTAAACAAAAGTACTGGCAGAAAGCGGAGTGGACATAACAGCGTGGGGCGCACATAGCACGAGACGCGCTTCCTTCCACAGCGCGTACTCAGGGCTTCTCCCTGAACATCATTAGGACTGGTTGGTCGCGAGTTTCAGAGACGTTCGCAAGATTCTATAACCGCCCAGTGACTGCCGAGCTTGGTCGGTTATTTTGGTCCCTAGTCGGTATGAGCTTGTTTAGGATTAGTTTCATTTGTTACCTTATTTACTACTTACTTAATACTTAATACCAATATTATAGACGATAATGAATATGTGTGTAACAAAAAATGTGCCATAATTATTCTATGTAACAATTATTTTAATAAAACAAGATGGTATAGAGACATCTTTTATATTCACTTCACCTCCACAAAATTTTCATCTCTAAACATCTACATGTGTTATATTATATCAAAGAATGAAACGTACGAAATGTAATTGATGATTAAACGAACTTACCTGTAAGTGAAGTTCTATCACAATTATATGAGTACGTTTCATTCGAAGATATAAGGACCCTCCCATCCCAAAACCCATGAAATTATGAAAATTTTGTTGTACTCTAAAGAATGAGGCTTGCTGCGAGTGATGGAGGGAACGAACAGTAAATTTGAGGTGGGAATTTTTACAAATTACCCTCAATCTCTAAACTTGTGCGACGTTGCCTGTACAATGAAGGTACTACATGTGTTATATTATATCTTCGAATGAAACGTACTCATATAATTGTGATAGAACTTCACTTACAGGTAAGTTCGTTTAATCATCAATTATATACTTGATTTCGTTAATTATTATCTATGAGTGAAAAACAACTTTCTGTGTTTGTTTCATTTTCTGACATGTTTCGATATAATCACACTTTAATTAAACTTAGAAGTTTCATATAGTGATATGAGAAAACCGAATGGGATATTTATGAGACCGAGGTTGGATATAAACTCAATTTTGACTACATATTAAATACGAAAAGCCTCTATATGTCTGTACGTAGCATTCGTAGCACTACGCCTACGCTGGACTTGTGCTGAAAGTATCTCGATTAGAGATAGGCAAAATGCCGAACGTTTTCGACAAATTCCAGATTAGCGCCCATAAATATTCTTAATAATGCCCAAAAACTAGGCTTTTGTTGGACATGTATATAGCAGCTTATTGGGAATTTATCAGACATGCCTGGCAATTTGCCCATCTCTAATTACGATCTACAAGCCATTATCTGTATCTATATTTGTTTTATATGTAGATAATATATATATACATCCATATATTTTACTCTTTTTAACACGCTTTTATTAGTTTCACCTGTATGTTTGTTTGTTTGCTTGTATGTATGAAAGTTTTGTAAACGACTCTTTGAACTCGATTTTGACCCACTTTAAACCAACAGATTTAATTTAAACTCTGTACACTTATCAAGAACCGGGAACAATACAACCTCACCTGCACGTGGTGCACTCTGCTGACTGACAAATGAGGCTCTGGCGAGAATAAAGGTAGGGCCTAGCGTATTTTTTAAGCTCGACGATGTTCGAAACTGTTTACACAGCGGTAACTTGTAAAATTAATACAGCAGTTAACGATAGTAATCATGGAATAAATATACACTGGGCCGCAATGAAAGGGAATTTTTGAAATCGTCTTTATTTTTTATTTATGGTTTTAATACAATCACCGAAAAGAAATAAAAAGATTTTACTTCTGCCTATATTCGTAAGGAAATAAACTTTCATTCAGTATTTATTTCATAAAGCTAGCTAAAACATTTTGGAAGTTATTGATGTTTTTGTTACCGACCCGCTTTCATTGCGGCCCAGTGTAGTTAAAAAAATATAAAACGCGCTTTCATAGCATAGCAAAATAATAATGAGTAAAAAATACTAGCATTATTTTCAGCTTGTATTAAGAATTATCTTTCACTTTTTAGTTTGATGTGCTTTAAATGCGTTTTTTTTTAAACATTTTTTTTTTTAAATTATATATTACGAAAACAGTCAAGTTTATCGCACTAATGCTTTCTGTTTACGCTTACCGTACTAGTGCTTTTTCTTTACAGTGTTTGTTTAACTTTTTATGTCCTGAAATTTTCTTATAACTCTATTCAGACATATCGTATAACACACGGGCATAAAGATTTTGACAAATTCGTGATGATGAACTTTCGCATTAGATTCGGGTGTACAAACGTATTTGCAATCATACATACATTGCAATCTTCTACTAATATTATAAAAGTGAATGTGAGTTTTTTGTTACGCTTTCACGTCGAAACTACTCAACCGATCATCATGAAACTTTGTACATATATTCGCAAAGTTAAAGGAAGGACATAGGATACTTTTATTAGAAAAAAGTAAATGCGGGAGAAGCCGCGGGATTTCATAGTTCAAAGTAGTGTAGATCAAATAGCCTGTTCATATTTCTTTCCGGAAAGGCGCATTCGATCCATGTCGACACCGATATCTAATCACAAAACAATGATAGGCTATTGGTATTTAAAATATTTTTATAACATAGTTCCAATCATATAATTTACGCAGTTTATTCTTCATCATCATCATCATCATCGTCGTCATCTGCCATCGTAGTAGTAGTATTGAACACAGCATTGACTAATGTCTTCAACGCTTTCCTTGCGCTCTGACGAAGCAGCGTCAGTTTGAACTGCATCAGGACAATCAAGTAGGTTGACATAAATGAGATGTTCTGAAATAAAATTTTCTTCGAGTTATTATTATATTCCTGCGAGTGAGTGAGGTCACCAGAAAGAAAGGAAGGAAGGCTGGCAACGGATCGGCGAACCCCTTGGATAATGGACTTTGGGGTATAAGTGGTTATCAACATCTTTGAACCAAAGCCATCTTCACCTGCTCGTGGTGCACCCTGCTGACTGACAAACGAACGAAAAGAGAGGTAGGGAGCGTAATTGTAAGCTATCCGACTGGGGAATGTACCTCCACCTCACAGAATATCGCAGCCAAATAAAAAAGTTGTTGTGTTCCTGCGGGTGAGTGAGGTCACCAGAAAAGAAGAAGACGCTGCTTTGGCAGCGGGGGTGGCGGCGCGCCAAGCCAAGTGATATATTATGTTGCGAGCGTTAATACGGTTATGGTAACCGCTTCACATCAGGCGGGCCGTATGCTTGTCTGCCACCCGTCGTAGAATAAATAATAATAATAATAACCAAGGGGTTCGCATGGAGTAACCACTCTCCTTCTCCATCTCTCCTTCTCCATGGGCGGTAGTGATTGCTTTCTTTGAAACGAGAGTGTGGGTCACCATCAGGACCCACACTCTCGTTTGCCACCCTCTCGTATAAAAAAAAGTATTTTTAAACAACTATAATGGGATTCACCCTATATGATTCGCTTGATTAAACAGTCAATTACACCTGGAAGCTTGTACAAACAGACAGCTTGTAGAGACCGTAACACTTCCAGTATAAGTGGGTCCCGCGTAGTGCTACGAATTCTATTTACGTTTCTTGGCTACGACAGATCATTTTATACTGGCGGGCTTATGGTCTACGTGTTACACATATCACCAGGGACCTAGAAGCCAATTCTCGTAATTATTTTACGGTCGCAGAATGGGATTTAATTATAAATTGACTTAAAATTATTCATTTTAATCATTAATGTCAATTCTCATTGCTAACATAATTGCATTGTTAGTTGGTTTCATTTTCAGTCATATTTCGATATAATCCCTACTTATATTATAAATGTGAGTTTCTTTGTTAGCTTTCACGACGAAACTAATCAACCGATCATTATGAAACTTTGTACACATATTTTCAAAGGAAGGACATAGGATTTTTTATTTAAAAACAAAAAGTAAATGCAGGCGAAGCCGTGGATTGAAGATAGTCATACTTTAAATTAAACATTGAAGTTTATTATTGTAAAAATGTGAATATGACCTTTGTGAGGTCGTGACTAGATCAAACTGAATTTTGACTTCGTTAATCACGGGGATTGCTCCTCTGCTTAATGGTAAGCAGTCAACTTAACCTGTACTCGCTTGTACAAACAACAGCTCATAGAGACTATAACTTTACCATACTATAACACTACCAGTACAAAGGTAATCTGCTAAAATAATAACCCTTCTTTTTGGCTTCACCGTAATCGGGTAAAAATGGTACATCATCTTGATCGAGTAGATATTGGACTTTCACAATATGAGCTGAAGAGCTCGATGGTGTCGTTGCACATGCCAGTCTAATCGAACACGCAAGTTAAGCAACGTCGACCGCAGCCTGTCTATGGATGGGTCTATTTATCTTTAGCTCCTCCGTGCTTCGGATGGCACGTTAAGCCGTCGGACCTGGCCTGACCTGACTTGGCTTTACTATATTTATATTAAATAAATATAAATATAGTAAAGCCAAGTCAGTGGCCTTAGGGCGGCTTGAATATACTTCTCTTCTTCTTCACCTTCTCTTTCTTCTTTACCAACCCGCAGTTGAGCAGCGTGGTGGAGTATACTCTAGATTTACCCTTTCGATTAGACCCGTATCCCAACAGTGGGATGATTAGGGATTGATGCCAAAAAACATATGAAATAACTGTTTTTCGTGACTTTTTAATTGATACCACAACAACAGCAGTTATTATTCATTCCTTTTATATAGCAAGTAATCAAATCGCATGGATGCGAATATCGTCCCTTTCAATTATAACTTAATATTATGCTCGTTTCATCAAAACAAACTAGTTCATTTCCATTGTCCCCACTGAATCCACCCACATTTAGTTCAACGGCTGGGATATAGTTGTCTGATTGGACTTTGTGTTTGCTCTGACAAAACAGTTAACTCCCGGCTCACAATCACTGGGTTTGCTGTGCGTAAATCTTCATTTAATTGTGTTAAGCCTACCTATATGGCAGCCACAATTAATTATAACCTCAGTAGACTCAAACACAGCTATGTATTTTGTTGATAAAAACCAATTGAGTTAATTAATTAAATAATTAAATGAGTCACACTTTAAAGCTTTGATCTCAAACGGAGATCTTCTTCAGAGCGGTTCAGACGCGACCGCAGTCTTGCCCGTCGATTTAAGGTGGCCCAAAATCCTACAATTTATCTACACAAAAGCTAGTCAACATTGTATGATCTTCTGGAATTACATACTCAATCACAATAACGTCATTTTATGTCGTTATCCCAATGTATGGGAAATTGAACTGACATACAAATTGCAAATGTTTTAGATAAAATCAAATTGGTTGTTTGCGTCACCGCGTGCTTCCTGAGGAAAATTACAACAAACAATGTCGACTGAACGCCTACACGCTTATTCAATCTACGAGAAAGTTTTCTAAGTGTTTGTTCTGTTACTTTTCGGCGTAGAATGTATTGTGTTTGTGACAATATTCGTAGATATTTCCTCAATCGAACGGGTTTAGAGCGTACTCAAGCACGGTGCTCTACTGCGGGATGGCGGAGGCCAGTGTTTTCAAGCCACTAAAGGCTTAACGACTGTCATTTTATGGCAATAGCCTGGATTGGTATCTACCTATAACAGACATATTTATTAACTAATGGCCCGGGTAGATGCCCGGGCGAGCATCGGTCTGATATACAGGCTAAAGTTCACGCTGCGAGCGATGAAGACGTCTATACTCTGGGTTTCTCTGAGGGTAGGAATCCGGAACCAAGAAATTCGACAGAGAACCAATGTTGTCGTCATAGCCTTCAGACTTTGCAACCTGAAGTGACAATGGGCCGTCCATGCCTACAGAGGCAGTGGTGACAGAAGTGGAAGTAAGGTATAAAGAGTGGAGGCCGCACGTGAAACGACAAAGCATTGGACGCCCTCCTTCTAGATGGTCAAATGTAATCTTAAAAAAAATACAAATAGATCGAACTCATCAATTCATCTTTTCAATACTTACAGCAGTAAACAGCTCCCGATTAATATTAGTAAAACCATCCAGGTTCATAATAGGTGGGTTTTTAGCAATAGCCACTAGGAACATTTCGACTTCCCTCTGGGTACTTCTATCTATAGCTCCAAGGTTCACATTTAGAAGGCGCATTTGGAATTCTAGACCCACCTGAAATTCGCCAAAGAATATTAAGTGTCTGGATTTAAAGGGACTAATTATACCTAATTAAGAGGAAAACGACGGTGAAAATGTTCATTATCATACTGAATGGGCTCCAAATTAATGTTGGAGTGGTTTATTTATTATGAATTTATTATAAGTTTTTAATTAGGTTTATATATCAGAAACGATTTATTAAAACCAAAAAAGGATGATCCTTGTTTACCGTTAAGAATATTTTATACTATAAGACCGATGAAAAAATACGCAATTACGATATTCAAGTTGTTTCATAAGTAGCAGTTAGTAGTTTTATAATTTACCTTTAGTTTGGTCTTAATTTTGGTCTTGCCTATTAAGAAATCGATATTATATTTATTTTGTATATAATTTTCATTAAAAACAATTTAATACTTTACATGTGTATAATTGATATTTAAACTCCGTGACCGTAGTGCACGGCAGTTGAGCTTCACTTGACTAACCATCTCTTTAGACTTTTAATGGCTTGTTTGCCATATTGCTGTCTCTCACATTGCTAAAAGGGGAAGTCAAATTCCAAAAGCTTCTTACTCCTACTAATTTCTTCTGATTTAACCCGTTGTGAGTTCCAAGGCAGCCATATTTTTACCCCCGGGACTGCAATGGACTTCACTATTCATTGCCTTTTTTGGTGCTCGCCGCTGTTAATCCTGACAACACAGGAGACACAGTGATGGAAATGTGTGGTGCCCTCTCTCCATTTTTCCATCCTCATTCCTCCATAATTGACACATTTCTGTCACTTCCAAAAGGCAGTGACAAAAAAGCGTTAAGCTACTTCAGAGAAGTAATACTTAGAAAACACCGGTCTAGAGATTATGATAACCACTTTAAACCAGGCAAGTTGTACGCTTATTTAGCTCTCGGAATGTAATAAGAAACTTCATAAAATTTTAATTAATAGTCTCGCTCTATGGTTTCATTCAAAGGATAAATTCGATAAAACCTTTCGAAAGGTTCGACTGCTTTGTCTGACCAATCGGACAACGTGACTGTTTTTTTTTTTTTTTATAATTCCTCTACGACCTACTGATTGGACGTTGTATGAAGAGCTTGGTTTCTATTAACTTATTTTAACATATATCTAAACTCCCACTGACCTTCCTAGAAGCGTGATAAGCCTCATTACATATAATAAAGAGCAGGGTCATGCAATACCCGACTATGACGATCAGGCCCATCTCCTTGTAGCTAAGTCCGTGCTCCAGTATCTCTGAGAGGACGCCGTATAGGGATATCGTCGTTGTGAAGAATATCACCATGCAATATATACCGTACATGTTGGAGTACGCACGACCTGATGTGAAATGTAATGAGGTTTTAACTAAGTACGAACTAAGTACGAAGCGATAGTAGAATAGTTAAGTGCACGTCAACCCTAACACTTCGCTCTTTATACCGTTCTTATGCTGTGGTAAGTTATAAGAGTTACAGTACTCTATTTGGTTACAGTACGCATTGGTAGCATTGTCACTGTCAAGCATGATCTGTTCGTAGCTGTACATATAGGCACAACCATATCAAAATGTTTGATTACTTAGACGACGTGCTCGGTGGTCGAAAGGCTACCAATGGCCACTTTTAATTTAATATATCAGTTGTGTAGTTACCATAGTATAGGTTTTCTTAGTTTGGGACTAGATGGCGCTGTGTAATTGTCCAGAGATATTTATTTAAAAAAAACCATATATATCTCGCGTTAGTTTATTAGTCACGTGAATAATTGCCAATCACAGACCAAATTGTTGTCAATCGGTATAAGGTATTTGAAAAAAATCACATTAGAAATAATGCCACGCACCATGCGATTCCCGAGGATTTTTTTAACTCGAGCTCTGAGGTCGTGGAATGAGCTCCCTGTCAAGTTTTTCTCAGGATTCTGCAGTATGGGGGAATTCAAGAAAAGCGTAAAAGGATTACTACAGAGTTGGCAACACATGAGGGATGCCTCTAGAATCGCAAGCGGCCTTGGATGCGATGCTTTCATTATGCAGGTCGTACGATTGTTTACCACCCCAAGATTATAAACATATGCCTAAAGCAATTTCGCATTGGCGTTTATGGAATATAAACAACCTTTCTTATGAGGACCCCTGTCAAAGCGCCAAAAAATCTCTGTTGTTCCATATAAGATGTTATGTTTATTTTAGCGATCAAAGAAGCCCGTAGCCAAATAACAGTTTTTTAGAGTTTGTATTATTACGAGTAAGTAAGATCTCAGAACGCAGAAACGCGTTACGCCAACACATTTTTTTATGAGGAAAGCGACCCGAGTCGCCTGACAGAATTAAATAAATAAAAATTCCTGGACAAATTACACACTGCCACCTAGTCCCAAACTAAGCAAAGCTTGTACTATGGTTACTAGGTAACTGATCTTATACTCAAATATATATATTTTTGTAAATACATGCATATAACATATAGAAAACACCCAGACGAAGATAAACAGGCATGTTCATGCACACAAATATATGTCTTATGCCGCGATCTCAATTGCAACAAATGTCTCCTAATTCGTAATTAAAAAAAAAACAACGAAAAGATGGCTTCTTAGATATTTTTAAGTTGAATAATATTCCGTAAAATCCGATATTATAATGTAGAGTAATTTAAAAATCAAGTGGTTAGAAATGGATTTTGGGTGTAAATTTTATGAAATTTTCTAAAAAAAAGACTATGATAATTCCCAGCCTAGATATTTTGTAGATAAATATTAAAAATAAATAAAATAATTTATGCATTATTTTACGAAAAAAATGGTTACGTTCAGTCGTAACCATTTTTTCCTTCCCTCCGATAACCCTTTATTTCGATATTGACGTCTGACGTTCCCTTGGGTGCAACGCCAAAGCGATATATATAAAAGTTTTTATAAGCTACGGTAACAATTTCATTTCAAGCAGATCGTATGTGGTATGAAAAAAACAAAACCAAATGTTGTCCATATTGTATTTCATCATCAACAGCCTGTATCTACCCACTGCTGGATATAAGCCTTCCCCAATGCTTTCCACCAAATACGATCCTCCTCCTTCCGCATCCAGCCGCTTTGCTAAGGTCATCGGACCATTTAGAAGTAGGGCATCCAACGCTTCGTCGTCCTACGCTCGGCCTCCACTCTATAGTTTTGTCCAACCGGAGATTGTTCGCACTCCCCGCCCTGCCGGAACCGATACTGCCACCTTGGCCCGCGATGGCAGGGATGCCGGGTACTGGGGAACATCTTTTTTGGTTTGTATACATTGGAAAATAATGTCCTTAAGTCGCCATGCTGGGCAGGCGGGTTGGCGACTGTCGCCAGAGCCTTGTCCGTTTATGTGGGTGTACCACGTGGATGTGAGGTTCACTTTAGCTCCGAAGATGGTAGTGAGCCACTAACACTACACTAACCTTATATTGTTTTTGTACGTACCTAATTGCTGCATCATGTGTGATAGGTCAACCCATAAATGTCGATATTGGGCCAGCTTTAACGCTGGATGATCAGCTTCGAGAGCCTTGTGTAGATTCATTGCCAGACCTCGCGAGGCAGTACCGAAAGCGTTACAATTGATATACCTGTGAAAATACATTCCAAAATACGAATATTTTATAATAAGACGTTAAGTGCGGTTCCAGAAAAAAATTCTCCCGCGTAATGTCAAGCTATGAAATGAACTGCCTGTCGAGGTTTTCTCAGTAGACTACAGCATGGGGTTCTTCAAAAAGGGCATGAGAAGGTTTTTTTCAGAATCGATAAGGTTTCTTTCAGAATCGATGGGAAGCAGTTACCGTAGCCTATAAACGCCTGTAATACCAGGGTATTACAGGCGTTTATAGGCTACGGTAACTGCTTCCCATCAGGCGTCCGCATGCTTGTTTGCCACTTTAGTGGTATAAAACAAAAAATAAGTTTACTGTATAAAACAATAGTGGTATAAAACAAAAAATATAAAATATCGACTAATTCAAAACTTATGAAGCTATAGCGAAAGAGAAGTAAGTAAAAGTAAAAGTAAGGTTTTTTTGGGGTGTAATTGGCTCACCACCATACTTGAGTCTAAGCCAACTTCACCTGCACCCCAGACGCAAAAGATTGTGGAAATATAAATAGGCTTAAACAGATAAGTTGACATAAAAACAGCTCCCACTCATATAGTCGGAGAAGAAAATATATAAAAAAAATATTCGCCTGCACGTGGTATATGCTGCCTGCCTGATGCTCCTGCTGATTATCTAATGAAGCTCTGGCGAAAGATAGTTAGGCTAGAACGTAATTTTAAGCTGCTCGATTGGAGAATTACCTCCACCTCACAGAATACCGCAGTCAAACAATAACGTGACGGTTGTTGTGTTCCTGCGAGTGAGTAAGGTCACCAGGATGGAAGGAGTTGCTGCGTTGGTAGCGGGGGTGGCAGCAAGAAAAAGATATACTATGTTGCGTGTGATTATATGGCTGCGGTAAACGCTTCACATCAGGCGGACGGCATACTTATTTGTTACTTGACGTAATATAAAAGAGCACAGACCAAGTATATAGTAGACTTGTATTTGTGGCGCGCGTGTCAACAGTAAGTGAAAGCCTAACTTAGTATGGATTTCTATCTGTCGCGTATGTAATAAATGGTAGTAAATTGATTTTATACGCTTTAAATCTGCTTAACCATTTTGTAAATACAGGAAAATACTATTCATTCCACTGCTGAGATACGGGTCTCTCCTCGTCCGAAAGCGTTAGAGCATACTCAACGACGCTGCTCAACTGCGGGTTGGCGGAGCACCCTCACCGTAGTGAAACTAAATAAAGGCTTGTTATATTGTATATCTCACAGGCACTCGTTATTTAGACGATTACCTATCTTGTAAAAAGAAATATATGAATACAATACAAGTGATTTCACAAACGCCATAATAAAGAATATTTACCATAACGAGCAAAATCCATCCAACATTGCAATGATATGGTAATAAGCAAACGAATGCCATAACTCGAAGTCATCTTGCAGGTAGTGCTGAGACAGGATCACAGCAACACTAAGGCCCCACGAGAAGAAACACAGACCCCAAGTCAACGAGTACAGGTTTGGAAACACTATTGGAGTTCCTGTTATTTTCAGGTATTTTAACTGAAATAGCAAACATAACACTGAGTGGATACATAAGTGACATCAACTCTTATACATCGTACTACAGGGATAATGAGTCTCCTTCTAATCAAGGAGTTTACAGCATACTTTATACCCCAAACGGTCAAACTGTGGAATAAACTTCCCTCAGTGGTATTTTCGAACAATAGGCTATTTTGCAATGTTTAAAAATTTTATAAATTATTTAACAATATCGTAACATATACAAAACTATAAAGATCTGCAAACTTTCATTCTAATATCTTCAGTCAGACTTTTTCTAGCGTCGATCAAAGTTTGGCGGGAAAGTCCATTTTAAAAGTATGAAATTATTAAAAAATAATATTTCCATTGGAGAAGCAATAAAAAATGCTATAACTTTTATTATGATACTAATCACATAAACGTAATATTTAACATAGCTATCGTACAAATTTCTGATTTGATGCATACAAAATACAAACCTGTGACGTCATAATTCGGTAATCTTTTGTATGGAGCGTTTTCGGGACAGTCTATAAATTGTGATTTTCAAATTAACATATCTCGACAGATTTTCTCGAGTAATCGAGAGATCGAAGTAATTCTTTCACCTATGGTTATATTATGGAGACGTCCCTACATATCAAACCGAAAAAAATGTTAGTCAAATAGCCTATTACGACATGGGGTCTTCAAGAACAGTCTTTATTTCCCTTAAAAGGCTGGCAACGGATCAGCGACCCCTTGGTGTTGCTGACATCCATGGGCGGTGGTGATTGCTTTCCACCAGATTACCCAATCTGAGACGGGGCATATGAACATCTGTTCGTATGCCCCGTCTCAAATAAAAAAAAAACACCGCGTGAACGAGCATGTCTTCGTGCAGCGCCATACAAACTATTTCAGATTCGTCTTAGACGGGAGGTGAGGCCAATACAAAAGAACGACAGAGAGTGGTCGTACTGTACGTAGTACTATTACTAGTACTGTGGTGTTGTGCGGGAACCGAACCCGCGACGTCAGAGTCAATGTAACCATTTGCTAGCCATTCGACCACCGAGGTTGTGAGGATTAAAGGTACAGTTCCGAGATGAACGATAACCGCCGACCGCAGTTGCAGACTGCAAGGGACACTGGTCTATATGAAATCATCTCATGTAGACCAAGTGTCGCTTGCGATCTGCAGCTGGGGTCTGCGGTTGTCACTCATCTCGGAACTGTGCCTTTAATGATCACAACTTCGGTGGTCGAATGGCTAGCAAATGGCTACTTTGACTCTGGCGTCGCTGGTTCAATACCCGCACAAGACTACAGTACGTCGTCCACGTCTCGGAATTGTACCTTAAAGGACTACACTACTAAAAATAATTACGAATAGACATTAAATAAGAAAAATAAAGCTAGAATCTGACGAACGTGAAAATTGAGGTGTAGGTAGACAAAATACATTAGTACGTTGGCATCATGAAAAGGGCACATTTCATTTTGATTATATTTTACTCCAAAAGGGTTTTAAACAAATATGACAATTTCAAACATCAGTTAATGTAACCTTTTGTTCGCCACTCCTCACAATTTTATTGTTCATTTTGGTCAACTTGCCAGAATTAATCTATAATAAATAGATATATTATAGATATATAATCTAAATTAATCTAATATAATAAGTATTTTTTTAAAAATATAGCAAAATTTTAAAAGTTATCAAGAGGTCGTGGGTTTAAATCCCACCTACAAGTTATGGTCAATTTTACGATTTTAAATAATATTTTTCAATTATCTGTGGGTAAATTTAAGAAATAAATCAAAACTAGACTATGTCAAAAGGCTTACTATTGTATCTCAGATTACATAAATGATAAAAGTATTTGGAAATGAATTGCTCTTGTTATGTTATGTTAATGATTGTATTTGTATTTAATGTAACGATATTGGCAATTAAAAGAGTCGGCCTTGAGTTTCTTCTCAAGAAGCCCCGTCGCCGGAACTGGCACTTAAATTCACTTTCACATTCAAGATAGTGTGATGAAAGTGAATCTAAGCCCTGCGGATTTAGAGTAGTAATGATTTATACATGTTCTTATGTTTAATTTGTATCACGTTTCTAAGTGCTTTATAAAGTCCAAGGAATAAAGATATTTTGATTTTGATTTATTTAGATACTTCCTTAGACATACTTATATCTATTACTTAATAGAGTGCGTCTAATCGAGTATAAACGTTAGCACGGGCAGAAACGATGTTATACCACAGTATAAGTAATAATACTACGTACAAGGAGGTAAGGTCGATACGAAAGAACGGCAGGGAGAGCCTGAGACAAATCTGGAACGGATTGTATGGCGCCGCACGCACACATGCTCATTCACGCTCTGCACAGACGTCATTGTTTACGTAGTAGTTCACGACGCAACATTTGTATGGAGTGGCCGTGGTGTGTTTTTTAACTATTATTTTCATTACACTATTAATAACTGTTATTAGCTCTTATCCATATTTTAGCACAATTAAATGCTTATTATAAACAAATGATTTTCTATACATAAAATTATTTGTTTAAACCGAAACCGAAAATTTTAAAACTTTTTGGTATAATTTTAACAAAAAAAAACCGACTCCAAACATTTCTCTACATTTACTATGTAGATACATGCTGATGATGATGATGAAAAAAATATGGGACTAATCTGGAAGTATACTCTTTCGAATAAAAAGAAATATTTTCAAATCGGTTTATAAATCACAGAGCAATTAAGTAACAAACATAAAATAAAATACAGCCGTATTGAGAATCTCCTCCTCTTTTGGAATCTCCTCCTCTTTTGGAAATAAATAAATAAATATTTCTGGACAATTTACACAGCGCCATCTAGTCCCAAATTAAGCGCAAAGCTTGAGTTATGGGCACTAGACAACTGATAAACGTACTTAAATACTTTTTTTTTGTAAATACATATTTATAATATGAACATGTCTGTTTGTCTTGGTCTGGGTGTTTTCTCTAAAACACCCAGACCAAGACGAACAGACATGTTCATGCACACAAATTATTGTCCTGTGCGGGAATCGAACCCACGACCTCGGAGTCAAAGTGGCTATTGCTAACCATTCGACCACCGAGCTCGAAAACTAAAGACGACTTAACAAACCTAAACTAGTGTTGATGATTTAGTTCTTTTAGTTCAATTTATTATTTTCCATATCAAAATGAATGAAAACATACCTGATAATGCGTCCACATATTTTTGAAAATAGCGACTTGTGGTCCGTGTCTCCACGACGCAATCGGAAGAAGGAAATGAGGAATAAGGATACTCAAGAAGATGATGTTGTAAATTACTTCGTCGAAACGCTTGTTCGAGGTTTGCTGGAAATTCGCGAGGCGCTCTCTTCCAACTACAAAGGAAGCCATTGATTTTATAGTTATTGAAGAATAATCGACCTTAGTATAATAAGCGAAGACATAAAATTGTGTTGAAATATGTTATATATTATAATTTAATACTTAGAAGTTATTATTGATTGAAATAAAAAATATATATACTGCAAGTATTGAAACTGTTTTGGCGGATAGCCCGCCTGATGTGTCTTGTGCGGGGATCGAACCCGCGACCTCCATTCGACCACTGGGATCGTCTTTTTTATGTGACACTATGTATAGATTGTCTGATTGAGTATCAACAATCTTCGATTATTTCCTTGTATCTCGCTTACACTAGCTTTGTTTTGAGCTGCGTTTCTATAAAGGTCTTGAATGGTGAATATGAACGCACATAAAAATATTCTTCTTACAGTGTACGGCTTCAGTCATAAAAGGTTTCAATATTTAATATTGTTTTTGATACCTAACAAAATTTTATGTAATTACATATATTATGTATACCCAACGAAGATAATTGTTCGTTGGGTATACATAATATATAAAAAGTATTAATATACTTTGATGGGTTTTCGCTGGGTATCACATTTTTATCTCATGTCACAAATGATATACATATGTATACCTACTATTTGTGATGTATGAGTAATATGATTATGATAGACAGCATTAGAAAAATAAAAGATCTCTGACAGATCTTCAGTACCAAGTGTATTGAAATAAAAATGCAAATTTGTGCATGTTTAGGAAGACGTTCTGGATACATCGTCTTTCTGAGACGTGAACTATATGTCTACTTGGTCATTCTGATATCTTGATCTTCTGATAGTAACCCATATTTTTGAACTATATAAGTACTTTGCTGACCATCTTTTGTTTATTATTTTTATTTATATTATGCATATACAAGTAGTATAACATAAAAGTGGCGAGTTATAAATTACTTTAAAGTTCTTATTATAATGTTAGCTCTATTATATAATATAATATAATATAATAGATAATATTATAATATATATAATAATAAGAAATCAACCTCCTCTATAGGAGGTTGATTTCTTGATTCTATTATATAATAGGACAGACAGAAATAGGTCTCCCTCGTGGTCCTACTTTAGCACAAATTAGTAGGAACACGAAGAAACGGGGATTTTTACCTCTAACAACAATAATACTCTCAAGACTCCACACAAGATAAGCCCAAAACGTTGTTTTTGATATCCAGTTATATGTAGTTCGTTTCGTAGTTTTTGCACCTGAAATCCAAAAAGAAACGTGAAACTTCTTTATTTAATTTATCAAAATTAAATAAAACGCGATACCATCAAGATTATTCGGGTTTCGTAAACAGGGTAAATCGGAATTATGGAATAGTAATCCATAATTCCATAATGCCGATTTACCCCGTTTGTGTATTTGGTATCCCGTTTTATTTATTTTTAGCTTGCAAAACGTTATTACGAGGCAGATATACATTTAGTACCAAAGAAATGTGTACATACATAAAATTTACAATATTTTAATTTCATAATAGATGCAAGCCGTAGATGGACTATAATTTCAAAACAGATGCAACGACTATAGATAGATTATACAGCTTTTTAAAATAATTCTTAAACACGAAAACACAACATAACTTATATGTTGATATTATAACTTTTTATAGTCCAAGTTCTCCAGCCATATTATTCTATAATGGTACCGCATTTCACCACCGACACGAGAAAAGTATGAAACTTTAACTTGAACAATCTCAAGTTTAAAAAGTTATTGGATCTGGGATTTTTTTCTTTGTTAGACACATTCAATTCAAGGGCACGTTTGAAAATATCACTTCTTATTTCTGTATCGCTTGTCCCGTATGCAGTTAAAAAAGTATACTTTGATTTGGATGTTTTTTTATATATTTAGTATTCCCAAAATCATACAGCTTGTTGTAAAGTTGAAATGTAATTTTTAAATGTAACTTCAAGTTTTTGAACAATAATTAATGTACTGATGTGCGTGTAAGTGATTACGCAATTCAATAGAGAAATCATACTTTAAAGTTGATACTGTTGATTGTTGGTACTTGGAAGAACGTTATTATCGTAATGTTCCACCAAGATTTGATTCCAATGCTTGCTTTCCAAATTTATCAAATTTTAAATTTATTAAATTTATCAAATTTTAAATTTATCACATTATATTTTAAATTTATTAATTTTATCAAATTTAATTACGTAGAGCAGTACAAGTGCTTTATAATTTTATTGAATAAAATTAAACGAAAACTAATCTAAAAACCTATATATTTATGTAATAATGTAAATAAATTACTGTTATTTTTTTATCGTGTAACCTTTTCTGTTCTTTATAGATAAAGTGCTTTATAATAACATAAAATTATACTTTCATGCTTTAGTTGTGGAAGTGAAAATATATAAATAATTATCAAATTGTACATATTGGTTTTACCTCTCGGTACCCTCATAATGGGCATGATTCCCATGATTTGAAAGAGCACGAGAAGGCTCTTAGTAGTTATGTAGAAACTGTCGTGCTTATCCAGAAGCGCTCCATCTTCCTTAGTTATTTTAGGACCATACAATTCCTTGACATCATGTTCTGTAAAATGTATGGAATTAAATACCTATTTATGATTATTTATTAAAATATTTGCTGCAGTCCAGGAAGGAAGGAGTTGCTGCGTTGGCAGCGGTGTGGCAGCGCGCGATTAATATTTCATGTTACGAGCGTATATTTATCAACGGTAACCGCTTTATATCAAGCGGCCATACGGCCCGCTTATCAAGCCGAGAGTCTCAGGTTCGGAAATCGGGGTTAGCTGTTGAAGAATCTTTTTTTTATATGAGAGGGGGGCAAACGAGCGTGTGAGTCACCTGATGGAAAGCAATCATCACCGCCTATAGAGATCAGCAACACCAAGGGGTCGCTGATCTGTTGCTAGCCTCCTTCATTTCCTTCTTTCTGGTGACTTCACTCACTCGCAGGAACAAAACATCTCTCTAGGGAATTGTTATTTGGTTGCGGTATTCTGAGTGAGATGGAGGTACTTCCCTAGTCGAGCAGCTTAAAAAATACGCTATGCTCTACCTCTCTTTTTGACAGCGCCTCGTTTGTCAGCCAGCAGGGTTCACGTGCAGGTGAGATTCGCTTTGGTTCCAAGATGTTAATGATTCATTACACCCCAAAAACTTACGTAGACATAAAAATATATAGGTAGATATCACCCTATAAGCCTTGTCATCAATGTATCAGTCTACATAGATGGATCTTGTACGCGATGGCGTTGCAGTTTCGACGCTAAACAATAAACTCTTACATATTTTCCACTGAATGAATAATCCCAACAAATTCCAAGAACTCATTAGAATTGCTTATACAGGGTTCTACGCTTTTTAAACAAGTCTTGACATATTGCAACCATCATGACATTCCATAGCGTCCGCTTATATTAGGACTTAGACTGTCCAAAGGAAATTTAAAGCTAGAAAACTTCCCTTTCTTTAGCGCACATCCCTATGCAGGCACGTATGTACTTTGCAGAAAAGAATACTTATTTGTTTTTTTAAGACTTATTTTTTTTGATACATTTTCTATGTTTGTCTTGATTTTTCTATATTTTTCTATGTTTGCCATGTCTGCCAAGTGTACCCAGATTACTGATCGGGTTTATAGGCGAATGAAAAGGAATACATCGATATTTCTTGTACATTTTAGAGGCAGTGTGACTGATGAAGTACCTGTTATGATGTTTTCAAACAGTCTATCAGATAGAGGGTTTGAAAACATCATCATCATGATGATGATGATGATGTTTTCAAACCCTCTATCTACTACCAAACTGTTAATCTCGCTTACACTTAATAAGCGAGACAATATGATGATATTGTCTCCATTGATTAACAGTTTGGTAGTGTTCATATCGCTTACACTATATCAAGGGGGTGTGAGTGATTCATCAAAAATCTTTGAACTAATGCCAACCTCACCTGCACGTGGTGCTACCACTACCTACCGACTGACTAACTATGTTCTGGCGTAAAGAGAGATAGGGAGCGTAAAAGCGTAAAAGGGAGGGGAAGTACCTCCAGCTCACAGAATAACGCAGCCAAATAACAATTCCCTTGAGGGTTGTTGCACGAGTGAGTGAGGTCACCAGAAAGAAAGAAAGGAAGATAGCCCGACAACGGATCGGCGACCCATTGGTGTTGCCACCATGTGCGGTGGTAATTGCTTTCCATCAGGTGACCCACATGTTCATTTGCCCCTCTCTAATATAAAAAAAAAACAAAAAGGACTTTGAACTATGTTGTTACAACCTCAACGAGCTCATTATAAAAAAGACACATAAAAACTTAAAAAGAGCAATTCTACTCAGAATGCAAATTTCATTTTGGGTTACATGATAAGACAAATTTGTTCCGTAATCTAGTCCCATAAGAGCAGAGGATTTGGACGCATAATTCAAAATTTTATTTCTTTTCCGTCGTAAAATGTGGCCCGCCTATCTACAGTCCGACTGTAAGGACTGTACACATCTTGGATTATAACGTTTTAGAATAATTAGTTGTCGCCCAGTAGTCGAAATTCGACCATAATTAATTCAAAACATCGGACGCGCAGCATGGGCCACCATAGCGAAATTTATTTATTTTATTTATTTATTTATTTTGGCCACTTTCCCGAATTGATATCGGAAAACCAAGGTCACTTTACAGTACTACTTTTTGATGGTCTACACGAATCCGAAGTCAGAATTTCGAAATTTTGAGTTCATGGCAACGGACGGACAGACAGAACGACCGGACGTTTTTATAAGCTCAATAAATTTCGCTGAAAATATTTATTATGGTTATGTTTGACATTCAGTAAGAGTATAGACAAATAATAATATTAAAGACAAACAATATAAATCTATTCTCAATTTGACCACAGACTTTAACAATAAACAAAAGAGTACATGTGCGTGTGTGTGTCAAATACATGGTAGTGTGTGTATTTAAATGTATTTTTAAATTATGCATAAAAAATATATTAAATCAATAATTTATTATTATTTCCTTCTTTCTGAATAATTTATTATTATTGATTTAATATATTTTTTATGCATAATTTAAAAAAGTATTTTCATTGTGGACTCCTTCTTTATATAAACTATAAGTTGGGAAGTTTCATATTCCTGCGTACGCGAAATTTTCGTATTAATATAATGATTCTAAATTAGACATCGAACAGACTTCATGAAACTGATTTGTCTGTTTGTTTTGACAACCATTTATTAAACTTCGTTGTCAAATAAGGTGTGTAAGTGGCTCACCACGATCTTTAAAACCAAGACCAACCTCACCTGCACGTGGTGCACCCTGTCGACCAACGAAAGAGGCTATCACAAAAGAGAGATAGGGTTATAAGCCTATAGCGTATTTGTAACATGCCCGACGGGGGAAGTGCCTTCAGCTCACAGAAGATCGCAGCCAAATAATAATTTCCTTACGGGTTGTTGTGTTCCTGCGAGTGAGTGAGGAGAAAGGAAGAAGTTGCTGCTTCTTTTTTTATAAATTTTTTCATTAGTATTGATTTTGATGTGTATATTTGGTTTCAAGAAAGTAAAAGCTCAGTATTAAGAAAATGCTTTTATTTACTGGTCGCCTACAATGTAGACGGAAAGATCGAGTTAAAGCGAAGCATGACGTAAGCATGTCGTTAGTTGATAATAAAATCCACTAGAGGTATAACTACTTAAACGTTTTGCCTGAAAACTTATGCTAATTCTTTTCTATGTCTAAATAAAGATAACATGATACTATAGTAGGCTAGGTCATTGCTTCATTATATAGCGCAACTAATAACTATAAGGTAATCTTTTAATATTTCGACATTATCATTAATCCTTACTTATACCACTGCTGGTATATGTTTCCCCACTCAACTGAAAGGTTTAGAGCATACCCCACCGCGCTGCTCAACTGCGGGTTGACGTAGGCCAGTGTTTCAAGCCACCTAAAGGCTTAACGTCTTGACTTGGCTTAACGTCTGTCATCTAATGGCAACAGCCGCGACCGACGGCTTAACGTGCCCGCCGAAGCATGATTTTTTGTGTTTCAATATGTACCTCGCCTTAAATCCATTAAAATTACCTGTTATATCTTTTCCATTGTTCTTTCCAAACATGTCGCGTTTCCGTATTTCCTCATTTTGATTCGGATTGTACATCCGAAATCTATGATTATCTTCCATATTATTCATAGTTTCGAATTCTATGCTGCGTAGATTGCAGAGGCGTGCGGTCCCCTCCGAGTAGGCTCCGAATGAGCTCTGAAAGCTGGTGTAACAAAATACGACATAATCAATCATAACCCACCCGTCTCAGCTTACTTGGTTATGCGCGTTTGTCATTAGAACTGCATAGAGTTGCTTCAGTTTATTTATTTTCTTTTTTCCGAGCATATTTTTTCAAATTTCCTAGGCAAGTAGTGTTTTATTGCCGATCAAATCTTTGGTACGCTGAGTTTGCCGGGCGGCGTTTAGAATTTCAATATCTCTCTGAATCAACGGTTGTCGGATATCTATGGTGAGTCTATACCGTCTCTGCTCCTTATTTTTTCTTACCCTCCTTATTTATTTTACGCTCCAGATTTTTGAAAATATTGTTGTTTGTTCATATTTTCGATGAACCTAACGGCTGGTTGCACAATAATCATCAAGGACATGTATCGCAACTAAAGGCACTATTTATTATTTGTTATTGTCTTATCTAGAAATTTTTGTCACTTTATCAAGCTTTTAGAACACCTTTAAATGAATGTTAATAATTACGAAAGACACAATAAAAGTACATGCATCTCGTAATACACAAAATGTTCTAACAAAACAATACTAATAAAGAATTAACGTCAAACAACGCAATTAATTAAACGAAGGGGTCTTCACATATTTTCGTCGGATAAGGCTTTACTAGTTGGTTTTTTCCGTATCCCTAATGTAAAAAACCAACTTTAAACTACACTTAAAGACAACAATTAAAGGGATCACTCAAGTATTTGAATGATCCGTTTAATTAATAAATTAAATTAGATACTCGTATCATTTACATAAAATTTTAGAATAGTGTAGCAATTGGTAACACAATAATATACATAATATGCTAATATAAATAAAATTGTTTTTTTCTGTATAAAACTGAGTTCATTCCCGAGAATCTAATACTGTTGGCTACTCCTAAGACATCTCTGTCCCCAGATACCTCTTGTGATGCCGTATACCGATGACGCCGCAGCGTCGCTCCTCGCCCATTAATTCATATTTCACACTAATGGCGACTTTCAAAAACACTTAACGACCCTCTAAGTGAGATGTTAGCGCGGCCTTGTGGACCTAAGCATTAAATATTCATAACGCAGCTAAGGGATTACAAAGGAAGTTCAGGCGACATTTTTCGTTCTAAATATTTGATAATACGAAGACCAGAATCGAACTTCTGATAATATTAGTACACTTATGTTATATATCATTTATGCAACTGTTAAATAATTAGGGACCTAAAATACAAGTATGGGAGACAGGCAGTAGAAAGGAACGTCGAGTTACATCATAATATCATACGAGAACCTTAACTTGATAGTAACTCTCTTAAAATAGATTATTTTTAGAAATATTTTCGACTATGGGATTTATATAAAACAAATCATATTTGTGGCCGTAAATACAAAGGATTCCATCAAGCGATTGGTGGTGCATGAAAAAAAGAACAACAAAACATAGGTGGCCATGATCGATTGAAAACTAATACTATTCGTGTGAATAAATAATTATTAGCTTTTATACAACTAAGATGCCAAAAAAACATACGGCCCGCCTGGTGATAAGCAGCCACCGCAGCCTATGGACGCTCGCAACGTAAAACCTCTTCACGCTTTTCTTGAAGAACCCAATAGTCTCTTAAATTTGATTTGATATGTATTCGTAATAAGTAATAATAATAACGAATTAAAAAACTGTCTTTTTTATTTATTTTTCATTTTTATATACGGCTAGAGCGACAGGCAAGCGTACGACCTACCTGATGGTAAGCAGTCATCCCAGCCTATGGGCGCTTGCGACACTAGAGGTGATGCCTCTCTCACTCTCTCTCTACTACTACTACTCTCTCACGCGTAGTGACCCTGTAAAATCCCGTTTACGCCTTTCTTAAATAACCCTACTGTACTGAAGTCTCCTGAGAAAACCTCGGCAGGGAGTTCCACGATTATTAACTATAGGCCTCGTACGTAGTAGTTTTAAAACTCATAAAATTGCTAAAATGTTACAGTCTGTATATCATCATCATCATAATCATCATCAACCTGTATCTACCAATGGCTGGAAAAAGTAGGCATAAGTTTATTGACTACTGTGTCAATCTAGCCACGGCTGTCATCAAGCGGAACAAGCAGAGTGGCCCCACCTAGTACCAATGTTGACTTGGGTGCCGCGACCGTGGCGCCTATCGAAAGATATATCTTTCGATAGGTGCTACGGTCGCGGTGGCTGGATAGATTGACAATAATAATAATTAGATTATAAGTTTGACCAAGCCATCACCTACAATTCGTCGGCGTCCAAAAAGTGGAGAGCGTAAACTATGTATATGTATATTTTAAGAGGTAGGGAGCGTAATTGTAACCGCTTCACATCAGGCGGGCCGTATGCTTGTCTGCCACCCGTCGTAGTATATAAAAAAAATGTATAATTTTATTTTATAAGAAAATATATTTTATGCCATTGCACCATAATGTATTAATGTTTTTAATTTTACTTTATATTGCTTCATTGTTTATTTAATTAGGTATGTTAAACATTTTATTACATTATTTTGATTTTATTATATTGAACGGTGTATAAAAATAAACAGAAAAGCTACAAAAAAGCCTTGTCCACGACAGGGGTCTGCATTATGTACGAAGTTTTTAAATGATCGCCAATATGGCTTCCGCCGTGGTCGCTCAGCTGGTGATCTTCTGGTATATTTGACTCACCGTTGGGCGGAGTCAGTGGAAAGCAAGGGCGAGGCTTTGGCTGCTAGTCTGGACATAGCAAAAGCTTTTGATCGGGTGTGGCATAAAGCATTACTTTCCAAGCTTCCTTCTTTTGGGCTACCTGAGAAGCTTTGCATTTGGATTGCCAGTTTTCTCACTGAGCGTAGCATCAGGGTTGTGGTTGACGGAGCACGCTCGGATCCACTACCCTTGAATGCTGGCGTACCACAAGGCTGTGTATTGTCCCCCACATTGTTTCTTCTGCATATCAATGACTTGCTACTTGTACACAATGTTCATTGCTATGCGGACGACAGTACAGTGGACGTGGGATACACTGGCCAAGCTAATGTTTCTCGGGACTGCGTCGATGAGTACCGAACAAAACTTGTGTCTGAGATTGAGACGTCTCTTGGACACGTCTCGGATTGGGGTAGATTGAACTTGGTACAGCTAAATCCCTCAAAGACTCAGGTTTGTGCGTTTACCGCTAAAAAGTCCCCGTTTATCGTAGCTCCTAGATTAGAAGGTACTCCCCTTAGTGTTAGTCCCAACATTTCCATCTTGGGTGTCGACATATCGATTGATGTTCAGTTTCGCGGCCACTTGGAGTGCAAGGCCAAACTGGCTTCTAAGAAGATTGGGGTCATTAATAAAGCCAGGCGGTATTTTACACCTCGACATCGCCTTCAACTATATAAAGCCCAGGTTCGCCCTCACATGGAATACTGTTCGCATCTCTGGGCCGGTGCGCCCCAATACTTGCTTACTTCATTTGACCGCATACAACGAAGAGCAGTTCGAATCGTCGGGGACCCAATGATCTCGGATGGACTGGACTCTCTCTCTACACGCAGAGATGTAGCGTCTCTTTGAATTCTATACAAATTATATCACAGGGAGTGCTCGGATGAGCTGTTTGATTTGATACCTGCCGCTGAATTCCACTATCGTACAACTCGCCATAAATTAAAATTCCACCCATATCATCTTGATAATTGGCGATCTACTACAGTACGTTTCCTAAGGCATTTTATACCACGAACGGTTAAATTGTGGAATCAACTCATATGTATCAGCGGTATTTCCAAACAATTACGACATGGGAGCCTTCAAGAATAGAGTATTTAATTCCCTTAAAAGGCTGGCAACGGATCGGCGATCCTTTGGTGTTGCTGATCTCCATGGGCGGTGGTGATTGCTTTCCATCAGGTGACCCACATGCTCGTTTGCCCCCCTCTCATATAAAAAAATAAGAAGTAAGCTGATCTGCGCATACTCAGCGGCACTTTACACCGCTGAGTGTGCGCATATTGCGATTGGCTTCGTGCAATTAAAAAAAATACCTGTATCTACCCACTCCTGGATATACTCCTTCCCCAATGCAAATACCAACTTGTACGAGGCACCCTTAATATCAGCTATAAACTCGAAAGAGCCCGTATGACGGCGCCATTTCTACTTGACTAAATTTATAAGTCAAATTAATAAGTAAGTATTTTTTAACACGAGTGACGCTTACGTTCCAGCAGAGAGCCCTTATTTCAGAATTTTTCATTTTAACAAATTAATAAAAATCCTATGATGTACATAAACAAAGAAAACATCAATACATTTTAATTTAATGCTATTTAGGACTAAAATAATGCTTGCAGTATTACATAACTTTATATATAAATGGGATCAGTTCACAAAAGGTCGGGGGCATTATTAAAATACACGGTGTCAGGTAGATTTTAATTAAGCGGTCCCTTAAAGTGTATTCTACTTATGACTGTAATTTTTTCCTGATTTTATATTTTATACCTTAAATTTTTATCTATAAACCCTACCATTGTAGTGTTATTAACACTACGCTGTAAGTGTGCTAAAATACAAACGTAAAAGTTAATTAATCGAACACGGCAATTAGCAACGTCGACCGAAGCGAAAGTATGAATGGGTTTATAAACCTCGAGCTCATGCGTGCTTCAGAAATCACGATAAACCGTGGGTCCCAAGTTAATTTAAAAGAATCAGCAAAGCCTTTGGGCGGCTTTAAAACACTGACATCCGCGGACCTGCAGCTGAACGGCGTGGTGGAGTACGCTCTAAATATCATTGATTGAGCGAAGACTCTAATATCGGCAGTGGAATACATAATATGGGTTAATAACGAAAGAACTATCTCAATGCAATAATTGAAACATGTTCTCCTCTAATTTTAAAGTTAATTTCAGCTTTAGGATTAAACTCAACAGGTTGTTGGTCTGAACAATCAGATACAAATTATAATACTTAATGACATGACACAGATTAATTGCATCTGTTAATTGTCTCAAAACGCGTTAGCTGTCGACAATGATGATACGACAATACAAATTAAAGACGTCAAATCGCCAACTCGCTAAGTTGGCGATTTGACGCCTTACATCAAGAGAATTTACATTATGTAATGTTCTGGAACAGAACAACGGGGAAAAAGAGAAAGGAAAATAATAAATTGAGTTACTAAAAATACAAAATAAATTTGGGGTGTAAGTAGCTCATCACGATCTTAAGAACCAAAGCCAAACTCACCTGATCGACGTGCACACTGTCGACTAGCGAAAGAGAGGTAGGGTACAGCCTATTTCTATTCTGAAATTGTTGCCGCCTGTGTGATGCGTAAAATTAAATTACTTAGGGAGAACTCGGCGACACTGGTTCCAGAATAATTATATATATAATTTTCCATTTCATAACCTGTATTAACACATAATAATACTTTGTTTCTAAGCGGCCGAAACTGCGGACGGAAGCTAGTTTAAAATCCATACGCCGAACGCCAAACTATATCCAACGCCAAACTATACCCAAAACCATAAAACATTCTAAACCATTCAAATTTCTCAAAAGGCTACGTGCTTTATCATTTTATAGTTCGAAACTCCTGAACAAACTCGTACAACAGATAGATTATAGTAGTAGTTTGCACACAGCACAGATTGCGCTAACAACTTGAATTTGTCGAAGTCAAGCTCCTGTGTTATCTGGCTCATATTTCCCTTCCACGATTCCCTCATTTATTTTACATGTCGTCCACCCGTTTAGTAATGTAAATAGTTTCTTCGTGTGAAAGCATACCATTTTGTGTTGAAAACTACTTGCAAATGTCAGGCATGTGGGACTCTAGTTGCACCAGTATAACTGGCTGATTGTTTGTTTCCTAATATCATGAAGTTTTACAATACATTATTCGTTATTGCAATAATTTTCCCCCAAAGTTAATAATAAATTAAAAGTAAGAATAGTTACCTTTAATATACTGTTTGAGGTCTCCAACGGCCGCCATCTTTAGCGCGCAAATCTCAACTTCATGTGATGCAACATGGCGATTAACCAACGAGGGTTCGACGTAAGAGACCTGGTTTGTTGAACCTGTCAAGGGTAGAGCTTCCACCTCACATTAGACCGCAGCCAAATAACAACAACTCTTGAGGATTGTTGTGTTCCAGTAAAAGAGTGAGCTCAAAGAGTTGCTGTATTGTAAAAGAGTGAGGTCAAAGAGGTGCAACGACTCAAATTATCTCTATGAGAACCATGTCTTCATACTAAATATATGGTAAATTGAAACATTGAATTTTCAGGCTCCTTTTGTTTTATGTATACTTATACTTTCAAGATCAATAATCAGCTGTTCAATATCTAATACTGTTTAAAATTAATCAAGTGAGATTTAAATGAATGGAATTTTTGAATCCCGTTTATTTTAACAAATAATATTTAAAAACATTTGATAAAACTCGTGTGGCACTTTCAGGATAAGTAATCAGTTCTTCAATATACTGTAGAGTTTAGAAAACCTAATGAGATCACTTATCGTTTCCACTCTGTATATAATTAGAGCATTTATGTTACACCACGGGCGCCATTTGACAGATAAGATAACATATAAAATCAAGAACTGCGATGAGAAATATATTATTTTTGAACGTCTTGAAGATATTCGTAGTAAAATATTTTTATTTCACAAGTTAATTATATTTTGCGAAACTGATAACGTAACGAAGACGTTTCGAAATAAGAACTTTTGGAAAAGCTTTCCACATTCAACTCGGACAATATGAAAACATTTTTAATAAAAAGCTTACTTTTTATTGCATCTTTATCTCGTAGGCTTAATAACTTCGACAAATACGGTTATGAAATACATAAAATATTTATTTTAATGCGTAAAATACATATATACCATAAAATAAATTTAAAATAATAATTCTGTATATGAACCAAAGCATGACAGAAAAATCTATATAAATTATGTCAAAATATTCCTCCACATCACCGTCATATGGCATCGTGCCAGAAGGCTGGCAAGTATTACCACGCAATGGCGATGCTTGTGCGTAGTGCGATATAAAAGCTAGCCCTCTGGTCACGGGCAGTATCTACCAACTGCTTTGCTAGTTCCATAAAAAGGAAACGTGCACTCGGACCCCATATGGGCTAAACGTTTCGACCCCAAACGGCTCAAATATATAATTATCAATAAGAATTATAATTTTTCGCCGTTTAACAGCCTCCGCTGATGCAATAGCAGCTCCCGTAAATCTCGACGTGTGTGGAGATGATAAGGCGCCAGGGTGTCTAGACATGTTGCACACACCAAAGGCCTATTATCTATTTTAAGCAGGTTGCAATGCAAAAGCATTGCAACTTTGCAAAAAATTTATACATAATCTGTGAACGCGGCACCGCGCGCCGCTTCGCGCATGCAAATACTTATAATTAATAAGTAAGAAATCAAGCTGTTAAATTAACTTCATGGTTTTATTTAAAATATTATTATCATCAATTTCATGAGATTAGATAAAGTAGTGTATGAAACTGCACATAATCAGGTCTTAAAATACTAGTGTGACGCTATTATCAAATTCGCCTTCGGCTCATTTGATAAACTCACACTAGTATTTTAAGAACCCTTATTATGCAACAGTTTCATAAACTACTATTACTTCTCGATACATGAGCTATGATTTTTTATTGAATGGCAGTGCTAGAGAACATAACTCTCTTAATATTTAAATCACCCAAATCTTTTGAAGATTTTTGTAAAAGCTGAAAGTGAAAGGCCGGTTGAAAGCGAATCTTTCGTTATAACAATAAGGCATAAAATCCAATGGACATCATATTTTGTTCTTAACGGTAAATGGAAAGCGAAAGTTTGAAAATTATTATCCCATCTGCTTATGAAATGTCATTTTTTGCAGACCCATCTAGTAAATTGAATTTAAATCTGTTAGGATTTTTTTAAACTAGGTATATTTTCTCAGCTTATTTTAACTTAACAAACTGGAATGAAAAATGGTAAAGACAGGTCCAGATATATAATATATCTGGATTTCTGGAATTTGGCATACTTGTTTGGTTCCCGTGAAAATGCACGATTACTTAAATGCCTTTTTTTACCTAAATTCATCAAATATGGGTGTCGCCGCCGCCGCAAAATAGTACTTTATAATTTCCACCTTAACCCCTACGATATGGGTATAAAATGAAAAGAATCGATAAGCAAAACGCTGTAAGTAAACTATTAGTGATAGAATCGATCCGACGATAGATGGGCCTCAAGCCTTACAGTTGGGAGTCAGAATGAGGCTTTAGCTATAAACCTAAATATAACGAATGCGTTCGATGGTCTAGCATTACAGTCTTCATATGTCGCTACCCGGACACGATACAATATGTGTAAAAAACAGTAAATAAGTATTTAACAAACAATAAAAACACCCGTAATAAGTAACCGTTTATGTGCTTTTATGTTTCTTGTAGAATAAACATATTTTATCGTAAAAGTAATTTTCTGACTAAAATTTCATAAATTAAATCTACATGTTATATCACCAATACAATAAAATTTCATGAAACAATATAAATAACCGGAACAGAGTAACTTAAAGAATACTTCGATGAAACGGTACAAGTTGTAACGTTCCGCTTTCGGCTTGAAATTATGTTTTTGTATTTTGTTTAGGTTCAAAAGTTTGGAGAGTGAATACTTAAGTTACTTTTCGAGACGAAAATAATGAATGTAATTTCGTTATTGAGGTTTATAATGTGCACACGGAAAACTTTTGAAGAATTTATTACTATAAAATTACTTGAGAGAACAAATGAGTAAGAGGAGTTACATGTGACAAATCTGTATTAATCTGCTAAATTCTGTTATAAACACCGCGAATATCGCGTAACATAACAATAAAATAAAATTCTGTATGGCCGATGTTTAGAGGAGGAAATATTTAAGAAAATATATGAAGTCTTTATAGGAGTAATAGAAGGATGCAGTTTTCACAGTTGTAATACTGTAGGTTTAACTTAAAATCTGGTGTAGGTATGTCTTATCTTGATACTTCTGTACAAGACAACCGTTACTGATCTATCAACGTACAGCTCAAATCACTGGATGGATCGGTTTGAAATTAGGTACTAGAGTAGCTATTAGGTCCGTTAAGAAAGGGATTTTTTTTATTCGCACGGGATACCGGGATACGCGCATAAGAAGCGCCGTCGTTAAAAACATATTATTATTATCGACTCGACAAAAAGGAGATCTTTTTTAATATGCATGTTTACTATGATTTATTATACTAAAATATAAAAAAATTCAAACAGATCTGTCCCGACAAACAGAAATTGGTACATACAAATGTTGTGGATACAGTGTCCGGATCAAGTTCTGCGCCGTTGGGATTTAACAGAAGTTATCCATTACTTGAACGGCTCCACCCGACTTGATTCTACAAGTCGAGACGGTAGTCTTATCCACTGCATGTAGACTATACCTTTAGATGTTTATGTTATCAACGCTAATGCGAAGCGTGTCTTGTGACTTAGTTCATTCCGTAACATCATTTGCTAACCAATAGGGTGCGCAACATGTAGGTAGGATTGGTTTTAGTTAGTTTCATTATCATTTTAGTCTCCACTACAGGAGCACGACGCTCTCTCGTCCGTCCCAGACAGAAGGAGGATTTGGCCTACAATCCTCACGCTAGTCAGACGAGTTGGGGAGGCCTGATCGATGTTTTATAATGTATTTCCCTTAGTCGCCTTGTACGACATCCACGAGAAGAGACGGAGTGATTCTATTCTAGCCGGAAACGTGTGGTTTCCGGCTAGAATAGAATCACTCCGTCTCTTCTCGTGGACGGTTTAGGATTTTAAAATTGATTGAATTATTTAGATTAGTTAGTTTAGGTTTTTAAAATTGGTAACACTTACGAGCCCAATACTGACTAAGGCCAATTCTCGTATTTTTTCTACTATCGCAGAGCGAAGGTTGATTTCATTAATTAACTATTATTAGCAATTCTTGTCGTTGGTAAAATAACATTATTAGTTTGTTTAAATTTCAGTCATATTTCTATCTAATCCAACTTATTACTGTGATACGAGAATACCAAATGCGACATTTGAAATATGTAGCATAATTTATAAAGAAAAAAAAAATAATTAAAAAAAATGCTGTTAGTAAACCTCATTCGTAAACATTCCACAAATTTGATTATTTCTTTATAACTTTTTAACACTTAGGCTTAAAGTAACGCATATTTGTTAGTTAGCCAAAATTTCAATGCCCATTTACTCGTGAATTATATATTGTACCTGTCCCCTTCACGTGGAATGTCCCACTTGTGAGATCAAAACTGGATCAGAACTGAATTTTGACTACATTTAAATTACGAGAATTGCCCCTACTCTGTGGATGGCACGCTGCGGACAGTGGGACCACTTGCTTCGGGAAGGGGTCGGGCGAATCGACCCGCCTATGCAAATTTCTTGATGGACGAATTTGATTAAGTTGATTGTTTACTGCGTGGTGGTTCGCGAAGTGTGTCGCTGGGATATGTTAATTAATTGTCTAAGTGGGCGACTGGAATACTAGGTTAGGTTTCGTATGTTTAAATTTAAATCATCTTTAGTCGCCAAGCTAATATAATAGTCACAAAGTTTTATAATATCTGATACCAGGTTCATTACTACCCTTAATTAATCAATTATTTAACGCAGATGTAAATATATACGAACGAATTTTATGAAACAATATATTCTAAGAATTTCAAATGGGACCGTTTTTGATATTACTCGAGTAGACTTTTACGACACGAAGTAAGTTGATCTATCCTTAATCCCGTTCCATCTTGCTTCCCTTTTATAAGAACTGACTGAAGCCGCAGCTCAAGATATTGAGATTATAGGATAGTGAAGTAAATTGTATCTATTTAAATTATAACGTTAAGTAACCTACTAAGTACGACATGTCATGTTTAGTAATATAATTATAGTGATGTAATATTATGTAAACAACTCTAAACATGGTCGTGAACCACTTACTGTACTATATAAATTAGAATAAATCAACTATATTTATGTAAATATACAAACACAAATGATTTATTTGCAATAAATCGAATGAGTACAGTAAATGCGGTTGGATCTTATAGGTAAAGTTGCTTACGCTTATTTAATCATATTATACTGTGTGAAAAGGAACTAGCGACACAGCAAGAAATTACATATTGTGCATACCTGACACAACATTGCTCTTAAAGAAACTATGCTATTATTATTAACAGTTTCCGAGTTATAGCTTATCAGACTTTAATACAGAAATGGACTAGGGTGGAGCCTCTATCATCTGTGTGGTGACAGTGCACAGGTCTGTCCAGCGTTGCCATTTAGTGTTTAATTCATTACACATTTTGTGTATAATATAATAATTTAATTTAATTATATTCTATTATTCTTGTATTGATACACGAGAGTTATATATTACACACAAGAGATCTTGCCAATATTATACGTTTTTGCGCGAAAAGGAACCGAATACGCGCCGTACAAGATTTACCTGCGGCTCTCTCCGGAAAGCAGTATCTGGATAGTTATTAATTTTAATATTTGAAATAAGCATCTTTGAGCCTTATGCGGTCTGCATAAGATTAACCACAATTATCACTGGAAATGCGCCTTTTTTGTATTTTGATTGATACAACTACACGCTTCTCTTTTTTCTACTCTCATATTTAAACATAAGTAGCTCATTGTTTTTACTAGCTTAGGTGTCGAAGAGATAATGTGTATCGTAGTGACGTGTATTGAATTTGATCACGATGCGGTGTCAACACTGCGTCCGCCATATTTTCCGATGCAGCGGGATTTTTAATTAGTTTAATGTTTTTAGTTCTCCCCAACCCGTTTGGCCAGCATGGGGAGTGTAGGCCAAATCCTCCTTCCGTCTAGGATGGACGAGAGAGGGTCGTGCTCCTGTAGTGGAGACTAAAATGGACCTGATGATGATGATGATGAATGTTTTTAGTGCATTTCGAATAATTAGCGCAGTGTATGTGAAACTGTATTTGTTAAATAATCTGAACCTAGTGAAATTGTGTTAATAGGGGCTTATTAAAATGCCGCTAAGCTTATCTGTATTTGTTGATATTGTTATGCTGACTGTAACTATAATGGCAACGAAATAATACGGCAATACAGAAACAAATGTCCCTCACTCTAGAAATACGTTAAGAGCATAGGCTCTTAACGTAGGATTTGATAGGATTATCATAGGATAATGTTTCAAATAACAGATCAATCATGTTTCATATAAGAGATATTGATTTATTTTATTAAGAAGAAAACTTACAACGAAATGTATATTTGTAACTATTATAAATCAACTGCCAAAACCAAAACAACATTAATATATAACTAAATATGGCTGGGAATGCCGTTCATCATTTTCCACCCGGTATAATATCATGCAAATATGTATTTAAAGTCATAATTTTAAGAATCGAGAAACATGAGTTAACTATTTTTTTAAATAATTCAAGAATTTTGCAACCGTTTAAAAAAAGGTTTTTTGTAATAGACATTTAATAAATGCTTTTTAAACATGTTAAACATGTCATTTGGTATGTTATTATATATTTTTTTGACACATGGTATAAGATTTTTTGCAGGCAAGTAGGATTTCTCATACTTCTTTGTGATTGGTCTTTAGCTAGTGGGAATATGTTCATTTTGTTTAACAAACGAAAGACAAGGTAACGGTAGTATATTAAGGGATGTAAAATAGGGTTTACAGGAAATAAGCGCTATACCACACATTGTTCCTATGCATCTCTTTTGCGCAATTATAACTTTGCTTAAGTAGATACCGTTTCCCGAAAGCAACAGCCCATACCTGATTGTGTATTCCATATATGCACGATAGGCTGTGAGTGCAAGATGTTTAGAAGCCTCTTTTGCCAATTTGTAAAGTGCGAAGGGAAATCTACTTACTTTGGAGTCTACACACTTTCTCGATTATTTTGTTCTTTCCAAATTTTTTTTATACTACGTTAGGTGGCAGCAAGCATACCGCTTGCTTGATGTGAAGCGGTTACCATAGCAAAACATACAATCATAAATATAGCTCAAAACAAGGGAATTGTTATTTGGCTGCGGTAATCTGTGAAGTGGAGGTACTTTCCCCCAGGCATTAGACAAACATACGGCCCGTCTGATGTGAAGCGGTTACCGTAGCCATATTAACGCTCGCAACATAAAATATCGCTCGCGCGCCGCCACCCCCGCTGCCATCGCAGTATCTTCTTCCTTTCTGGTGACCTCACTCACTCGCAGGAACACAACAGCCCTCAAGGGAACCGTTATTTGGCTGCGGTATTCTGTGAGGTGGAGGTACATTCCCCAGTCGGGTAGCTTACAATTACGCTCCCTACCTCTCTTTTCGCCAGAGCTTCGTTTGTCAGTCAGCAGGGTGCACCGCGTGCAGGTGAAGTTGGCTTTGGTTCAAAGATGTTGATGAACCACTTACACCCCATTTTATACATACCTACGCTCTACTCTACTTCTCTTATGCCAGAGCTTCTAAGTTAAGATTTAGATTTATTCATTTATTCTCAAGTAAGAATTTAGTAATTCACTTATTACGATAACTTTATATTATTTTTCAATATGATCATTTTAAGAGCGCACTAAAAATGTATACAATAAACGCGGTAGATAAGTAAATAGTTTGTTTACATAATGCACGAGCGCAGGCGTAGATATCCGCAGTAACCAGAAACAAAGAGAAGTTAGGTATACATAGTTGATTTGTTCAGTTAGTTCTCTTTATACCTATATCTCTAGAAACATTTTCCACTGAAAATATACAAGTGCGAATTTCTATTCACGATGGCCACATAAATCCGGTCGCCATATGCCGCGGCGATACTCACGATTTCCACGCCAAGTTTCATTTTGGTATTATTTTCCATATCAACGAGATTTTCTGTTTTGTAGCTTGTACGAGTACCTATTTGCTGAAAGAATCTCCTTTTTTCAAGCATATATTGTTATTATTCTGTAATGTATGGGGTGTAAATGTCTCACTATGTTCTTTAGAGCCAAAGCCAACCTCACCTGCACGTGGTATACCCTGCCTGCCGACTAGTGAAAGAGACTCTAGCGAATGAGAGATAGGGTACAGCGTATTTGTAAGCTACCCGACAGGGCATTTACCTTCACTTCACAAAATACCGCAGCCATGTAATAATTCCCTTGAGGGTTGTTGTGTTCCTGTGAGTGAGTGAGGCAGAGAGGAATGAGCTGCTGCCTTGCGCGAGCGATTCAAGTTGCGAGCGTTAATATGTCTAGTGTACACGTTTCAAGGGAGTGGCCATAGTGTACGTAGTACTATTACTTATACTGTCCTTTTAGGCTAAAAATTGTTGACAACCAGAACCCAGATCTAAACAATTGAATAGGACCAATTGGACCAATGAGTAAGCTGATTAACAAAACCGTCTATACTATTGTCTGGCAAATTCTGCCTACATCTCTGGAGCACCATATAATTGTATCAAGTATCATCTGCCAAGTCTGCCTTGTTATTAAAGCTCTCTAGAGAGAAACAATTTAACAGTAGCTTCGCGAATTAGTATACTGTAACTGACAGGTACTTAGCGAGTTTTGAGTCAGTGTAAATAGTATAATAGGTACGCTGTTTTGACTTTCCAATAGAATTCAAGGCAATTCTGAAACATTGTCGCTCATTTTTTAATCATTGTGTTACATGTCACGTTTTTTTATATTTATCAAAGTACTTATGTATTAAGTTATCGGGGTGTAAATGGTTCATCATCATCTTTGAACCAAAGCCAACCTCACCTGCACGTGGTGCACCCTGCAGATTGACAAACGAGGCTTTGGCAAAAAGAGAGGAAATAGCGTAATAACCGCCCGACTGGGGAAGTACCTCCACCTCACAGAATACCGCAGCAAAATAACAATTCCCTTGAGGGTTGTTGTGTTCCTGCGAGTGAGTGAGGTCACCAGAAAGAAAGAGTATATGCTGGTGACGAATCGGCGAACCCTTGGTGTTGCTGATCTCCATGAGCGGTGGTGATTGCCTTTCATTAGGTGACCCACACGCTCGTTTGCCTCCCTCTCCCAAAAAAATGGTATTTTTTTTGTATTTATAAAAGTAATTCAGCTCGACGCTAAGTCTACACAAGTTCGACCTAACATAGAGTACTGTGGAAATTGTTGTCACCTTTGAGTGGAAGCATCATCATACCAGCTTGGACCATGAGAACGTCACACGATTTAGGGAGGAGCAGTAAGCAGTAAGGATTATTGACGACTTCTTACCTATGCCATTTACCATGTGATATTAAGCCTTTAAATCTAAGAAAATACAATACCTCGTCTCGTTTAATGAATTCTACCGATTAAATAAGTAAATAATATAATTTTAAGAAAAAAAAACCGACTCCAAACATTACTCTACATTTATGTATGTAGATATAATCTGATGATGATGAAAAAAAATGGGACCAATCTGGAAGTATACTCTTTCAAATAAAAAAAGTTTTTTTCTAGTCGGTTTATAACTCACGGAGTAATTAAGTAACAACCGTTAAAAAAAATACAGCCGAATTGAGAACTTCTTCCTTTTTTGGAGTCGGTTAAAAATAAATAGATATTCCTGTACATATTACACAGCGCTCTCTAGTCCCAAACTAAGCAAAGCTTAGTGATTATATTAATGGATACTAGATAACTGATATATGTACGTAAATTTCTTTTGTAAATAAATACATTAATACATAGAAAACACGCAGACCCTGACAAGACAGACATGTTCATGCACATAAATATAATAAATATTTGTCATGTGCGGGAAGCCAACCCGCGACTTCGGAGTCAAAGTGGCTATAGCTAGCCATTAGACAACCGGGTTCGTCCTACATAGAATGAGTTGTGTTCGTAGGAGTTGTTTGATATTAAACTTATGCACTCCTTCTATAGCTGCACCGCTCGCTTGGGCTGAAGCTCATCTTTACCTACTGGAGCCAAGATAAAGATACTCATGATTAGTCGTGACTGTGGAGTATAGGATTCTTTCGTCGTAAACGCAAGTATTCATATGCTAACGATGACTGCTTACTACTTACTGATGATTAACCAAGCAGGTAGTATACTTGTTTGCCACATTAGTGGTATAAAAAAAGAATATATTTTTTTCGTCGTCAGGAACGTCGGCCGTAGCCTGTGTATGGATGGGTTTATTTATCTCGAGCTCCTTCGTGCTTTGGTGGACACGTTAGACCGTCGGTACCGGCTGTTCTCGTTAGATGACAGTCGTTAAGCCAAGTCAGTGGTTAGGCAGTTTGAAAACACTGGCGTTTGCCAACCCGCAGTTGAACAGCGTGGTGGAGTATGCTCTAAACCCCTTCGATTGAGGGGAGACCCGTATCCCAGCAGTGGGATAAATAAGTATTTAAGAAAATATCATGTTTTTACCAACACTATATATATTGTCCATTTTCAGTATTCTCTAAATAAAATCTAAAAGCTAGTAACAGTATAGAGTAACAGTGGAAGTGGTTTTCAAGCTACACACTGCAGTAAAGTGGCTGAAAAGCGGTTTCGGATTGCAAACTTGTACGTTCGGAGATAGCTTCTCGACAAACATAGTGTCGCGATACGGATTCTATTTATTCAAATGGCTTACAGACAATATTGCAGAGAGTAAAGATTGTGCTGAAACAAAAGATGTTTGCTGGTTTATTTTTGAAGATATTCTGATAACCACTGCTTTTGTTCTTGTCAACGGAATTTACAAATATATTTTCATCTCAGTATTTTATCTTGAAATAACTGCGGGTTTGTGTAAGGTAGTCAACCAAATATGTAGCTATGTTTTCGTAAAAGTGTCATCTGATTGATTGAAGACGGTGTTTGCGAGGTCCAAAAAACAAGAGCATGTAGGTTATCTGGTAGAAAGCAATCACCACCGCCCATGGAGATCAGCGCCTCCAGAGTGTCGCTGATCCATTGCCAACCTTTTAAGGGAAATAAAGAGTCTGTTCTCAGATAATTACCAATTCATTTTAAATTCGCAGAACTTAAAATGAATTGGTTTGAAACAGAAGTTTTTGCAGCCCGTTCTAGAATGGCAACCGTGGGGCGAAAAACACAGCGTTAACAACTAACCCTCATTAAATAGACTGTCGATTTTGTAAATTTTACAGGAAGCGAATGGGTGACAAAGGCGCCTTTTTGGCGCTTATAGTGCCTATAGGTCCATTGGCAGCCTGTTTCAAACTCGTTGTTTAAGGTCCCCAATAGAGTTCAATATTTAAATTCCGTAAAATACGGCAGGTGAGCTTCACTTGACTAGCCATCTCTTTAGGCTTTTAATGGCTTATTTGCCATATAGCTGTCTCTCACATTGCAAATAGGGGAAGTCAAATTCCAAAAGCTTCCTACTTCTACTAATTCGCTCTTCTTAAAATCGTCGTGAGTTTCAAGGAAGCCGTAGTTTCCTTTAGACCCCGTGGACTTCATTGTTCGTTGCCTTTTTTGGTTGTCGCCGCCACAGTGGCGGGAATGTGTGGTGGGCTCCGTCCCGATGTACAAGTTGCGATAATAATTCATCATCATCATCAGGTCCATTTTAGTCTCCACTACAGGAGCACGTCCCTCTCTCGCCCGTCTCAGACAGAAGGAGGATTTGGCCTACACTCCCCACGCTGGCCAAACGGGTTGGGGAGGCCTGATCGATATTTGATAATGTATTTTCCTTTATCGCCTTGTACGATATCCACGGGAAGAAACGGAGTGATTCTATTCTAGTCTGCCGGAAACCACACGGCCAGATAATAATTATGATTCCCTAATTAAACTGCTTATTCCAAATTGAGCAAATTATCCCCTTTTCCCATTACCTCGTTCACAAATCGGCACTATGCAATTAAAATCGGCAATTTACCTCACACTAACTAAATTCACGTATGCTCAGCTTTATTTAATTACACCTATCAGTATTGCTTCGTTTAGTACCAATTTCGCTTACAGATACTAAGTTTCTAATCAGAACACCTTGGAGTAAGCTGTAATTAATACCAAAGGCTTATATCAACGGGAGGTGTAACACGTTCAACCCTTGTTAAAACTTAGATTAGGGTATTCGTCGTCAACGCTTACTCATCCCACTGTTAGGATTATTACTCTCCCCTCAAATGAAGGGGTTTAGAGCAATACTCCACCACGCTGCTGAGTGCGGGATGGTAGCCAGTGTTTTCAAAACAGCGACTTGGCATAATGACTGTCATCTAATGACAACAGCCGGGACTGACAGCTTAACGTGCCCTCTGAAGCACGGAGGAGCTCGATATAATATAAACCTATCCATGGACAGGCTACGGTCGACGTTGCTTTACTTGCGTGTTCGATTAGACTGACACGCGTAACGACGCCATCGAGCTCCTCGCCTTATTAGGGTGGTATCTCTAGTCTTAATCGGGATAGTGCGTTCATCGAAATGAGACACTGGACGCTAATATTTCTAATAAGTAATTTATTTATTTATTTGGTTTGCCAACAATTGTTTACACTATGACTTAAGCTAATACATGTTATTTTTTTTACAATAAGTGTAACAATTACTTACAGGCTAGCACCACTTGCACTTATATTAGACAATGCAGAAGTTGTGTTAAAACACATAATTTAAAAAAATACACACTAGTTTAATACATTAACATTAGTACAGTATATATGGGGTGTAAGTGGTTCATCAAGATCTTTGAACCAAAGCCATCTTCACCTGGACGCGGTGCACCCTGCTGACTGACAAACGAAGCTCTGGCGAAAAGAGAGGTAGGGAGCGTAATTGTAAGCTACCCGACTGGGGAATGTACCTCCACCTCACAGAATACCGCAGCCAAATAACAATTCCCCTGAGGGTTGTTGTGTTCCTGCGAGTGAGTGAGGTCACCAGGTATGAAGCTAACGGTAACCGCTTCACATCAGGCGGGCCGTATGCTTGTCTGCTACCCGAAGTAGTATAAAAAAAAAAATACGAAGTCTTTAGTATTTAGCATAATACGAGTACTATTACTAAAGTTATACACCATACCATAAAAATAGTTATTTTTTAAGTTAATTTCGAGTATATATTTTTTTATATCACTAAGGTTAAGCATACGGCCCGCCTGATGAAAAGCAGTTACCGTAGCCTATGGACGCATGTAACACCAGAGGCATCACATGCGCGTTGCCGACCCTGTAACAACCTCTTCACGCCCTTTTTGAAGAACCCCATGCTGTAGTATCCTGAGAAAACAATAGGCAGTTCATTCCACAGCTTGATAGTACGTGGAAGAAAACTCTGGATCCACACAGTTCGTGACCACTTATCGGTGTGAGGATGAATTCCCTGGCGATGGTGAGCGGTGAGTAGAAGGAGGCCGTGGGCATCATGTCAAATAACTCCTCTGATCACACTCCATTGTACAATCGGTAGAACACACAAAGGGACGCAAAATTTTGGAAGTGAAGACTTCTTTAGTAGGTTCGGAAATACAATGTTGCCTCACATCGCGCAATCGTTTTTATTAAAAATAAAGTAAACGCGGGCAAAGCCGCGGATAGAAGCTAGTAGTTTAATAAAACATAGATCTTTGTGAGTAGTTGTTATTATTACTTTGTTTATACCTCGCTCTAGATACCGAATTATGACATTCTATGTATACCGATAGATACATAGATATCTAATATTACTTGTTTGATCTAAATTATAATGTCAGATCATAACTACCTGATATAAAAGCATTTTTATGTACTTTATCTTCTTTGACAACGATTTTTAGAGCGGCCGCAGCTTAAAGACTTTCGACTGAGATATTAAATCGCAAGCAATGTCATCCTATTTCTTAACGCTCCTTAGAGAGTTCAATCTCATCTCCTAATGTTATTTCTTAGCTGCAATTTCTCGATTTTATTTTATTAAATGCAATATTAATATTAAAAGCTCTCGATAATATTATGAAAAAATGGAAATAGTACTATTAGAGCTCGCGCAGCTCGACGCATTTCTGGCGCCTTATAATAATGCTACGTATTTCAGGCACCTAGTTAAATGTGCGCAAGTGAGATGAAAAACATTGCCTATCTCACTCGTACACATTGAAATGCGTCTGTGCGATATTGTGTTCGCCGCAACTCTCGCTGCGCGACCTGTAATTTATTTGAGATGCGTCGTTTTTTTATATCGATATATTAGTATTTTTTATATAGAATATTCTTTATATATACAAATCTTTGAAGCTATTATTTTACAGAGCCAACGGACATATTAATGTCCTCATTCGTCATTAAATTTAATTCGGTCTTAAGAATAACAGAATAATAATTGGACAAAAGTACTGAAGTACAAGAATGAGCTTATATCATTTTGTACTATGTGAAACATTAGGGGGATTAAAACTTAGCAGCGTATTTAATCTAATCAATTCAGAGTTACCTAATTGATTTCTCTAACTCAAATAAAATATCATTGACTGGTGCTGTAAAAATATGATAAATCTGCATCTATAAAAGGCAACCGTTACTGACTAATCTATCAACGCACAGCTCAAACCACTGGATGGATCGGATTGAAGTATCAATTACGAGTACGTAATTGGTATAAGGGTAGCTATTATGGCGTAGGATTCCGCTAAGAAAGGATACGCGTGTATGAAGTCACGCTAATCTTTCGTATGCGGCCGGCCTTAGGAATGCTGAGTTAATCATTATTTGTGTCAAGAGCTTGGGATCTTGACAAAAATCGATGTCTAGGCAGCGTCAAGAGGCATTTGAATTTTAGATTTAAAATCTCTGACGATATTAGAAGTTTTTATTCAAAATGTTAAGAAATGATCGCGATTGATATTAATATTTTATAAGTGGATATCACTTAACAGAATTTAGTAGATTATTGTTTTGTACAATACTTACTATATAAAAATACAAATTAATTACCGGAATAAAAGTGTTGTAAGCTACGAGTATAATGAATATTCGTGGACAAATTACACACTGCCATCTGATCCCAAACTAAGCAAAGCTTGTACTATGGGGACTAGATAACTGACTAATAACAAATTTATTAAATATATTTTTTTATTACGTACCTACATATAATACATACAAAACACCTAGACTAGAACAAACAAATATGTTCATGCACAAATATTTGTCTTGTGCGGAGATCGAAATTGTGAGCTCGGAGTCAATGAGATAAAATATTTGTGAGCATAATACCTATTTGTGAACGTGACATGTGTTATCGTATGCAGTTAAAAATGAATTTAAATATTACTTATATCCATTGTCTAGAAGCCTTAGTGCAAGCTTTACTTAGTTTGTGACTAGATTGCAATGTGTAATTTGTCCAGGAATATATATTTATTTATAAAATAGTTTTATTTAATTTTACTAACTATCTCACAACTAAATCAATCTAGGAAACTTGAAAAACACGGCAAACCCTATAATAATGAGCACAAAGTATATTTTCTTGAAAATGATTTCAAATGAACAGAAACTCTCTAAAGGGAATTACCAGCGATCCTCAAACTATAAACGTCTCGATCGTAGTTAAGTATTCAGTAGTTGTCATGATATTCATGCTTCGGTTTTAGGGTGAATTAAACTTTCACGCTTGGGTCCCTTGCTCGGGAATTGGGTGTGATGTGCCAATAAGCTATTTATATTATTTAATAGTAAATGAAGATTTTTGGTTATTATATATTATTTATGACACAGATTAAATACTATGAAAGCCGCGGAGCAGATATCACAGACCTAGAATTTTACTATCAGATACATTTTCTTTGTATTATGCATGACCCAAAAATTATTTCTATCGAATACGATCGTACAAATTGTGCATTTTTTTACAGGGCAAAATACAATAAATACTTGCAGGCATAATTTTAAAATATTTTTTGAACTTTGACTACCATTCATATTCATCCCATTATTAGGAATGACTGAGATACAGGTATTCACTGAATCGCAGGGGTTTTTACACTGTTTAGAGTATGGTTTAGAGCGTACTCCACCACACTGCTCAATTTCAGCTTAGCAGAGGCAAGTGTTTTCAAACCAATCGATGGCTAAAGACTTAGCTTTACAACCGTTATCTATTGCAGCTCAACGAGGAGCCCGAGGTAATAAATCCATCTATAGACAAACAGCGATCGAGACTGCTTAACTTTCATGGTCGATTAGACTAACACGCGCAATGGCGCCATTGAGTTCCTGCCATCTATCAACCTATCGCACAAAGCGAAGTCTACAATGCTAATAGTTCTTTTGCAAGTGGAAAATATTAGCCGCCGTGGATTCTCATCAAATGCAAATCATCCTCATACTTTAACACAATTTTTATACACATACTCGTGTGTGATTTCACTAAGGGCACACTACATAAATCGCCGGTTTCAACATAAAAAAGGTCGAAATGTCGGTCTTTGAATTATTCATGGGCCTTATGTGGCGAAAATGCGGTATATGACGTAAACGAAGCGAGAATTCGGTGAATAGGAAACTCTGGGTTTCGCACGCACGGGTACCCCATACCTCGTCAGAAACAATGGAACGTCTGCTAAGGAAATTTCATATAAAAGTCTTTTGTCTTGAAAAATAAAACAAATTCTAATAAACATAACATATATGACGCCGCAAAAATACAAAATAGTAGACGCTGGCAACTTGGTCAATACGCTGCGGAGTGTTGGAATAATATATATATTAGGTGTTGGATTATATGAGAAGTATGTATTACCCAATTAACATTGGTTAATTGGGTAACATACAGTTGAACAAGTTGCCATCGTCTACTATTTTATATTTTTCCATCGTCATGTGTGTTATATTTATGAAATAATGATCTCAAACGCCGCGTGTGTTAACTCGCGGCGTTTGAGAACTTTATGCTTAAAATTAATCCATGCTAACAACCAACCAACGAGTTGCCTTTAGTATGATGTTGAGATATACCCCAAAAGACCGTAAGTAAAGTATCCTTTTAAACAGATACTTGTCGTTAGAATAGTTTAGGGAAGTAATAAAATGAGCTACTAAAATTACTGAATGCGCCTGGAATTCTGGGTTAGGTCTATACTAAACCTGTTTTTATATCATCTTTAGTCGCACGGTTTTAGAATCTTAGATTCTTGGTTTATTGCTATTTTAGATACCTAATGGTTACATAAATAATAATACATCTTGTGAATTTGGTATTAAACAATCTGAATTAGATATTCAAATATTTATCGTTTGACGAGCCCGGTGGTCGAATGGCTAGCAATGGCTACTTGGACTCCGAGGTCGCGGGTTCGATCCCCACACAAGACAAACAAGACGAATACTTTTTTTTTATACTACGTCGGTGGCAGACGAGCATACGGCCCGCCTGATGTGAAGCGGTTACCGTAGCCATATTAACGCTCGCAACAATAAATTTCGCTCACGCGCCGCCACCCCCGCTGCCAGCGCAGCATCTCCTTCTTTTCTGGTAACCTCACTCACTCGCAAGAACACAACAACCCTCAAGGGAATTGTTATTTGGCTGCGGTATTCTGTGAGGTGGAGGTACATTTCCCAGTCGGGTAGCTTACAATTACGCTCCATACCTCTCTTATGACCAGAGCTTCGTTTGTCAGTCAGCAGGGTGCACCGCGTGCAGGTGAAGTTGACTTTTGTTCAAAGATGTTAATGAACCACTTACACCCAAAATGTGAATATGTCTATTTGTCTTGCTCTGGGTGTTTTATATGTATCACATGTATATTTAAAAAAAAAATATATTTATATTTAAGTGCATTTATTAGTTGTCTAGTGTCCATAGTACAAGCTTTGCGCTTAATTTGCGATTAGATAGCGCTGTGTTAATTGTCCAGAAATATTTATTATATTATTATCATTAGAGAAGTAACCAGCGATGGTTGCCTTGACACCCGCGGCAATGTCTTTCAGGATTAACCCGTCTTTTGAATGACGCTCGGTCTATTGTTCAGGTTTCGGTAAAGAATTCTGAACTAAAAATACAAAGCGGATAACAGAAACACTCGAGGAAGTTGTTAACGGTGTTCCAACAATACATGCGACTCTTTCGGCAGGTTGGAGTTGCTCTTGTTATGAAATCTGGCGGAATCTCGCCTTGGAGAATAGCATTCCAACTTTGTTTATACGAGATTTGAAATGCGAATCTTTATATCTGCTGAATCGGGCTTGCTTTCTTATCTATATTACGAGTTTGTGCAGTAAGCTTACAAATATATGTTTCAGTTGTGTTAGGTGCTAAACCAACATACAGGCCGATGATGTGAAGCGGTAATCGTAGCCACGCTTGCAGCATAGTGTATTGGTTAATTTAATTAAATTTAGTTCAATTCTATTTATTTCAAACAATTTACATTGTGTCGAAATCAGTTAACAATTTATAAATTACAATTTATTACATCAATATAAATTATACTCGTAATACTAGTCAAATTCGGTTTACACGTTGCATCTTTTCTGCCAACGCAACTTCCGTCGTTTATCTTCGTATTAACCTCACTCACTCGCAGAAATACAACATTTTGACGATTGTCAAAGGGTATTGTAGTAGGCTATTATCTTCTGTGAAATGGAGATTTCTCTAATTGGGCTTCCTACCTCTACCTCTATTTCACCAGTGTTGTTTGCTACACAGGACAACAACAACAGGGCGCACCACGTGCACGTGAGTTCTAGGCCTTGAGGCTTTGGCTCAAAAATTGATGATAAACTCTATATATTTACGATTTTAATTTTAAATGACGAAAATCTTGTGAATGTTTGTGAAACTGATTGAGTCTCTTTGCAGACGCTTGCAATGAAAAAATATATTGATACCATTAAGGTGGAAAACAAGCATGCGGCCCGCCTGTATGAAATTTCATACAGGCGGGCCGCATGCTTGTTTTCCTGTAATTGATTTCAATTATCGTATTCTATGGATGCTTGTTATGTACATGGGCAACACATGCGCGTTGCCGACCCTTTAAAAACCTCTTTATGTCCATTTTGAAAAACCTCATGTTGTAATCTGATGGGAAAAAGTTCATTCCAATGCTTGGTAGTGCGTGGAAGAAAATCTCCCTGGTACCGCATAGTAGGTACGTGTACCAAGTATCAATAATGTGTAAAATTGTGCGACTATTATACTAATTGGGCGACTAAAGATGATATAAACATACCAAACCAAACCTAGTATTACAGTCGCATTTAGTTATTTTTAGTCGCTCAATTACTATTTTCTAAACAAAAATTTGGTGCGGCTGTGTCATGGTCACCACACGGCCATCTGTAGCCGATGATTTTTTTTTATACTACGTCGGGTGGCAGACAAGCATACGGCCCGCCTGATGTGTAGCGGTTACCATAGCCATATTAACGCTTGCAACATAAAATATAGACTCACTCACTTGCAGGAATACAACAACCCTCAAGGGAATTGTTCGTTAGCTGCGGTATTCTGTGAGGTGGAGGTACATTCCCCAGTCGGGTAGCTTACAATTTCGCTCCTTACCTTTCTTTTCGTCAGAGCTTCGTTTGTCAGTCAGCCAGCAGGGTGTGTCGCGTGCAGGTGAAGTTGGCTTAGGTTCAAAGATGTTGATGAACTTACACCCCAAAATACGTTATATGTACAAAAATTATCACAAAATGGCAGCGCTTCCCCCTCCCCGCACGTGATGCTCAATAGTCCTTACTTAGCGTAAATATTGATCCTTCATCTATCCAGTGGTGTAATTGAATTTTGGATGTAGAACATATATTAGAAACTACAACGCCAAATTGTATCCCCCGATTTTGTTGTCATTAGATTTTTTTGATTGCCCCCGTATGGTAGCAATTTTTTTTTTCTCAAGATAGAATAATACAATACTTGGTCAACACTAAAAATGTTGTTATTTTGGGGTATTTGTTAAAAACAGCTAATGTTAGTAATTTCAAAAGTAGTACTCCTATTTGGGCGGAAAAATATCGTGAGCTAATTACGCTATCAATCAAAATTCTATGAATAAAATGATTTGACGAATGTCATGATTTTGTCAACAGATTCTCGTCCTAGAAATATCTCATTTTTAAGTGTTATTTATTCGGTTAGGACCTTACAATACAAGGTTTTAAATCTATAGAAATTGTTTTGTTAATAATTTTTGTATTATATTCTTGAGTAATTGAAAATAATACACTTTATTGCACCAATATGACACAGAGTACATTATTTATTTATTATTATTTATTTATTTATTCATCAGAACTGTGAATCATTACAGCTATCATTACAGGTATCAACACTTAATGCGACAGTATAGTAACGTTAACGTTTGTTCTACCAAAAAACACACCAATAAACTACTTAAATTAAGAAAATTAAAAATACAAAAATATATCGAATAATAAAATAAATTGAATATTTTTTACACCTTATAACTAATATGACATCATAGTCCCACCCTTGTGAATACTTGTTGCCCATGTTACAAAATTATAAAAACTCTCTATCAGTAACGTAAAATACATAAAACTAGAACGATCTGCGATCTTAAAATTTTAATAACTTATGTCCGACGTGTTTTATCGTCGATCAAAGTTTGGTGGGAAAGTCCATTTTCAAGGTATGAAATTATAAAAAATAAATATTACCATTGTAGAAACAATAAAAAATACTATAACTTTTGTTACGGCACTGGCTACATAAACGCAATATTTAACATAGCTGTCGTACAAATTTCTGATTTATTGCATATAAAATAGCATGGTGTGACGTCATAACGTGGTGGCCTTTTGTATGGAGCGTTTTCGGGATAGTCCAAAATTGTGATCTTCAAGTTATCATATCTCGAGAAGTTTTTATGCTATCGAAGTAATTATTTCACGTATATTTATATTATTGTGACGTCTATAGATAACAAATCGAAAAAAAAAAATGGGATACAAGCCTATTCACTCAGACTACACATAAATAGATCCAAATCGTTGGCCATAAGGTTGACAGTGCGAAGTGCGCGCGGCATAGGAGCCTCGTGCAACAGATTTGTTCTGCCTTGAGGGACCGCCAGCAACCGAGACTGTCACCGTCTACAATAGAAGAAACTTGCAAAATGAATGGTACAGAAGGCGATCTTATCGCTAAAATGCTAAAAGCAATCTCTTCCAGACAACCTTTAGAAGAAAAACACCGATAAGATTAGGTAGGTGGCGCATCAATAATTGTTATAAAAATTATACAATTGGTATCTATAGATATATAACTATGAATAAATATATATATGATCAATCATATCCTAGATCTATACACATACACTTAAATATACATGAATAAATATATTATCACTACATAGCATAAAACAAAGTCGCTTCCCGGTGTCTGTCTGTCCCTATGTCTCGTACTTAGTTCTTTAAAACTGCGTAACGGATTTTGATCCGGTTTTTTAAATAGATAAAGTGATTCAAGAGGAAGATTTATATGTATTATAAATGCATAATATAGTAGAAAAACACTGATAATTTGAGAGGATTCTCATTAGAAACCTCTCAAATTATCTGTGTTTATTTACGACTTCACATTTGATGTCGTACATAAACACATTTTTTTGTGCTTACATTGCAAAAGCTGGCTGAACCCTATGAGGTAGATCAAAATAATGTAGTACAGTATTGTACACCTTAAAAAGGTCTACAAAAAAGTCCGCAATGGTATATGTCTGTCGCGCCGTGCCGCCCTATAACTGTACGAAGCACTGGATAGGACAATGCGCAAAGACCTTCTGTAGTATACGAGTATTTAATATCAGCATTGCACCCGTCGGAAGCTGGGGCGGGTCGCTATATATCTATAAACAAAGCAATATAAAACAATTAAGGTACCTAACACACAGTAAAGACAGAATCCACGTAGAAAATAAATGAAACCGAGAGAGAGGTAATGGGTTTTTAAAAGCAGTTTAAACGAGTGTTAAGATTGTGCATTTCGAATATCCAGAGGCAGAGCATTAAAATGGTAATGTTATTCATAGATTTTTTTTATGGGCACAGCTTGCTTCGGAGGGCACGTTAAGCGGTCCTGGCTGTTGTCATTAGTGATTAGATAATAGTCGTTAAGCCAAATCAGTGGCCTTTTACCAATCGATTTTTCGCCAACCCACACTTGAGCAGCGTGGTGGAATATGCTCTCTAAACCCCTTCGATTGAGGGGGAAACCCGTATTTCAGCAGTGGGATGAATATGGGTAGTCGACGATGACAGCTTGCTTGTGTTTTTTTTTTTTACTAACATCGTTATAGACTACAAGTACAAGAATAAATCTCAAAACAATAATTAACTATTCTTGTAATTAATTCTTTAAAAAATAGGGGGTCTATATTATTTTTTATAGGGGGTCGAAATTTCAAACTAAAGCTTAATAGCTTGAACTAGTGTTCAAATAGGGTATCATTATGAAAGGGCTTGATGTGCACATTGCAAAATATATTTTATTTATTTTTTCCGACGCATTATTTCTTATTTATAATTAAAAATATCAAATTTATAAGGATCCTACGCACGGAACCCTTGGTGGGCAAGTCCGACTCGCACTTGTCCGGTTTTTTTATTATCAGATAGCGTGGAATACATGTACATATTCATGAATTATCAAGGGAGCTATTTTTCCTTTTATTTTTCAAATTCGCTAAAGCTTACAAATTATGAGACATGTCTCACAATTTAATTTCAGGCGACTCGCGTCGCTTTCCCCATACAAAATTGTGTTGACGTAGGGCGTCTTATTTACTTTAGTGGATACTTAGGTACTTTGCCATAATGAGAATCGATAAACTGCATACATAATAAAATATAAGTAAGTACTTTCCATACTCTTTTGATGGCGTTAGTATACACAAATCCTCTTAAGGCCCTGGTAGCCGCGAAAATGGCGCTACTTTGAATAAAAAATATCAGAAATTCCAATATTCAATTTGTTACCAAGACAATAAAATAATTTTACGTCATTATACCAGCACTTAAAATGTTTCGATTCAAAAGTATCTTGTAGTAGTCGAACAATAATAGACAACCTAAATATAGGACTTTCGCGACTACAAGGGCCGTATGAGGATTTCAACTTCTGAAGGGAAAAAGAGCTGAACGAATTCAGGACAGAATTAAAAAGAAATGTGTAGAAGGGAAAAAAGATTAATAATCCTGACATCTAGCGAAAATGCTTAGAAACTATTAATTTTCTACAAAATCTAAGTATGTTCATAAAACATTGTATAGGTGTCGCTATTTGCAAATACTATTATACTCTTGCTGCATTTGAGTTGTTAAAACTTATCGAATTAATTATGATTATATATATACGCGTATTAAAGTTGTCCGATATTTTATATATAATCTAATTTTCAGTCCATTTTATTGCACTGTCTGCAGTTCTGCTACTCGCCGCTAGATGGCATTAGGTGCAACTAAAAAGCGTAACTTCTGATTTGAATAGGTATTTACAACTTAGATTTTTTCTTATATTTACCTACATTATAAATAAGAAATTTTGCGAGGGTGAATATAATATGAATATTTGTTACTCTTTCATATCTCAATTAAATAAAAAATATTTTATGTTTAATCAGAGTTCCACACGTAAACAATGAATTTGCTATTGAAGAACATGTCAATATTTACCAAAAATCTTCGCGATGTCGTATCTCCAAGTATTGTTATTATGTCATTATATTAATATACCTTTAAAAATAAGAATGCTGGTCTAAATAAGACCAAGGCCTACGGTCGAAGCTGAAGCCGACTTCCATCAGGGGTTCTTGATTCCGAAAATTGGACTTCTGTTTAAATTTGTGATAATTCCGTTTAATCGGTAGAGCGTCTTTATCCCTACCGGCTAAGCTTATTACTATTAGCACAAACTTAAGGTCTAGTTAGATTTTCGTAATCAAAAAACCTGACGGGAATCCACATCTGCTTAGGCTGCTTATAATTTAAAAATGTAATTAAAACACTAGGAAGGAATAATCTTGGAAGCTAATTTGCCTTTCTCTTCAAAGTGAGTTCGAAACTGCACATCGTCTCCAGAAATATACTAAGAATCTCTATACTATAGGTGATGTTAAGGGTTGTGTTTTTGAATCGTAGAACCACACCAAATATGAGTTTTTAGCAGTGAAAGCACACACTTGTATCTTTGTGGAATTGAATTGGATTTTATCAGTATGTCTATAAAAATCTTTTTTTTATACTATACTGCTATAGAATATCTCATTCTCAAGGCGAAAGTGTTTAACCAGTGTGTTGACAGTTTTGACATAGAGACACGATCCCTTACTGTGGATTTCATTTCAAAGCTCAAGATTTCAAAACAAGAGAGACCACTGACTTGGCTCAGTAACTGTCATCTAATGACAACTGACGGCTTAACGTGCCCTCCGAAGCACGGAGGATCTCCAGATAAATGAACACATACATATACAAGCTACGGTCGACGTTGCTTAATTTGCGTGATCGATTAGACTGACACTTGCATGGAGCGCATCGATCTCCTCACGCCATCGAAACTCCTCGCGTCATCGAGCTCAAAAATCCTTACAACCTACTAAACGGTGTACGCAATTTTTGATAATTCAACTTGATATTTCGAAATATACAGTCTACATCGCTAGGCGACAAACGCCGCCATAGTTAAACTCAACACCGCCTTTTCGTTTCAACCAATGCGCGTGCGCTGCAGTATGCAATTTAGTGACATGCAAAATTGCGCCTCGCAGCGACGGACGACGCCCGAACGAAATTATACCTCTCATCGTAAATAGCAGTTACCAACTTGTATATAAAGGCATTATGTGCGTAGATAAAGCTGTGTATAGATAGTCAATAGTGTTAAAAAACATATATGTATTTAGGTACTCTTTTAATTATTATATTTTTTTTTTATGTGAGAGGGGAGCAAACGAGCATGTGGGTCACCTGGTGGAAAGCAATCACCACCGCCCATGGAGACCAGCGACACCAAGAGGTCGCCGATCCGTTGCCAGCCTTTTAAGGAAAATGAAAACTCTGTTCTTGAAGGCCCATGTCGTAGTTGTTCGGAAATACCGCTGAGGGAAGTTGATTCCACAGTTTCAACGTTCGTGGTATGAAATGTCTTAGGAAACGTAGTACTGTAGTAAATCGCCAATTATCAAGATGATATGGATTTTTTTTATTATTTTTTTAATTAGAATATTATTTAATTAAGACAGTGTTAGCGATAAGCCGCGATATACTCGTAAACATGTGTATGTTATGGTCAATGTAATAAATTAGTTATTATTCATACTGACTAATACTTGGTCAATGTGACAAATCATGTTTTGGTTAGATTTGAGTCGATTTTTGGCTAGGGTAGAGTTTTCATGTGTTCTGTCACTGGAAATAGGAGCTCCGCGAAGCGAAACTGTAGTACCAATTCCCTGGAGAGATCGTACCAACTCAGAATAAATTAATATACAAACGTAATATCGTCAGGAAGCTTTGTTTGTTTGTAATAAAATTATTATTAGTCAAAAAAAAATACAACACAGTAAGTTAAAGGAACAAGTACAGAGACAGGGATTTCACCCAGCCAAACTTAGAGTATTGAAGAGGATTTCGTGAATACTCGTAGGCAAAGAGTACCAAAAATTTGTAAGATCTAACGAATATGTAATTTGTAAGATCTAACGTATATGAACATTTATATACACATAATAAATAATACAATATTATAGGGGAAAAATACAATAAACACTGTGCAAATCGTCCTAGGATTCAAATCAGAATTCGGTAAAGAACATTCTCAGCGCTGATTTAAAACAATTATACATGGAGCTCTCCAGATCTCAACAGGTACTGAGTGCCACAACTTTGTCGTCTTTATCATAAATAAATTTCACAGTGTGCACGAATTTTCGCTTTGTATAATCAGTAACAAAGTACCATAAGAAGACAAGAAGAAGCTCTTGGGGAAATGTCACGTTAGCAACCGTGGAGGCAACGCACGAGCGGCACTCCATTTATTTATTATAGACTAAGCTATTAAGTGCTTCACTTGTTTTCGAGCGGAAAACAATCACGAATATATGTTATATTCGTGATTGTTTTCCGCTCGAATAGATGGGACAAAAAAATGCAAAACATAAGTGCAAATTAAAATGTATCAACAAGTTTACATCTGTAAGCGGGTATAATAAATTTCATAAATCTTTTATGAAGTTGTTTTTATTACCTAGATTGAATATAATAATTTGCACAGCTGATTATTTTAAATAACAATTTGCACAAATGTTTGTACTTTAAATACGTGTAGTCTTTTGAATACAAATTTATGACTTAAATTGTGGGTTCGACAGGCAACGTCCTGCCTGAATCCGGAATGCGCCACCTACCCGGTACCGCCAAAGCTGAAGCCGATTACCGGTGAATATTTTGACTCGAGAAAATAGGTCTTACGTTTTAGTTATTGGAAAACAATTTCAGGTCAGTTGGTAGAGCCATGTAGAGCTCCAGTGTTTCTACCAGCTCAGCTAAATATTGTACCATAAATCTAAAGTGAAGTTTGATATTCGCGATCAATAAATCCGATGATAATCGGCTTCAGCTTAGCCGGTAGGGCCCCTAGTCCAGTTATGAATTTAAGCCATCCAGCCTCAGGGATCACTCGAATACACACAAAAAAAATTGGTTGTCTGTAAAGTCCGTTTATGGACGAAAATTTTATGTGATAACATCAGAAGAAACTAACGTGAAAGGAATAAAGATGGAGTGGAAGAGAGATAGATGAAATTATTTTTTGACGTTATAACGTCTTCTAAATCGATAAACGCCGCCTGCACGCACGAAAAAGCATGACTAATTGTCACGTTCCGCCTAAGCCGCGCGTTCAAGCGAGAGCGCGGAACAAACGATAGAGAGGCACTATAGGCTTATGACGTTATCACGTAAAATTATCGCCCGTAAACCGACTTTACAGACAACCTTTTAAAAATATGTATATACCTAATAGTCTATTTTACGTACTTCCGCTTAGCATGAATTATCTGGAAGTCCCAGAGCAGTAATAGCCAAATTTCCTATAATTTAATTTAAAAATAACACCTAAATCAAATTGATAAAAGGTAAAAATACCTAGCCAAAAAAAAAAACAACGTTTATGTGGCAAAAACAAATTCCGTATATCCTCTTTATAATAATATATGACGCTTCGAATTGATTATAGAGATATATGATTACAGCTGACTATTTTGAATAACAATTTGGTCATATGTTTTTTTCATGGTTATTTGTTTTACTCTTTTGAATATTAATGTTATTAACAATCAATGTGTTTAAAGTACCATCGTTGTCTTGTCCTTGTTCCATCCTTTGGGCTCGACGCAGTATGTTTTTTTCTTCCATTCCATTCCATCCAGTCAACATATCTACAGTTACTCCTTTCTTACCCATATCATCTCACACAATCCAATCCTCTTTTTATGTCAAAGTTAAAAATATGCCACTATCTAATATATTATATTTTTCTTATGAGACTAATCATTCCAGCCAGTGGTGGTACTAGTCAGTGGTGGTACCAGTCAGTGGTAAACATTCTGAAAGTGGAGAATTATACTTCTAACTGGATTCTACGATAATTAAAGCTAGACAATTCGGGCATGGTTGGTGTCACATTTGTGACGGTATACTTTGTACTCGTATCTTATGGTCATAGTTGGTCAAAGAACCGAATTCGGCGTAAAGAGAAACATCATTTGCTTGTATAACGGTGCTAGACGTACGCATTAGACACATAGGTGTATTAGATACGTGATATTCGGCTTTCTACATCCAGCATACCGACCTTCAGTTGTCTTGAAGTCAGCGATATATCAAGAAGAGGTAAACTCAATGATTCATCGTCCTATACTCCATTCCATCCTAAAACGTTACTATTCTATATGATCATGTTATCATTGATGCTTCTACAGATGTGTCCGGCTATTACTTGAACATACTGACTTGAGAGTTATGTAGGATAGGGGTTGGATAAGCCTAATCTAATCTTAATGTGAAATTTAAAACAAAATCGGTTCGCGGAATTATTGTGATAGAGGAACATAATATACACATTTGTATTTAGAATATAAATAATTGTGAATGAGACTTCGTTCACGTAGAAGTTGAAAATTAAATATCTTTCGATATTGTGGGTCGATTTTAAAGAAATAAAGTTTGAATGTTACTCGGACTAAAAGTTCATAATTGTCAGTAATTATTTTTTATTTTCAATAAGTGTTTTTTGATTGATGCACGTGCAAATACTTTAAAAAGTAAGATTTTATTATTTAGAAGATTTGTTAAGTAAATGTAAAATAGTTTTCATATTTCATCATTAGCGCGCACCTCCGCGCCTAGCGTCCCGCCCGGCGGCAAATTGCTCAGTAATTTGGTCGACAAATGACATTTATAATGACATGTATCGAGACGGAATGTCATTTCGAAAATTGCGGTGGCTTATTATATCTTGAGACTTGTGTATCTAATTGGTTGGGGTCACGCATCCTTAGGAATGTGGCTCGTTCTGTCAACGGCCATTAGATCTTGAGTGTATGTGAAATAAGTGTATTGGTTATATTTGCCTGTACGGATATTATACAAGTACCTATGAGTGTGTGCGTTGTGCGGACATTTTGTGCAACACTAAAAGAAAATAAATATATAACCACAGAATAAGTATAATATATAAATAAAATTATGCCATGTGGTTTCCGGCAGACTAGAATAGAATCACTCCGTCTCTTCCCGTGGATGTCGTACAAGGCGACTAAGGGTCATTATAAAACATCGATCAGGCCTCCCCAACCCGTCTGGCCAGCGTGGGGAGTGTAGGCCAAATCCTCCTTCTATCTGGGACGGACGAGAGAGGGTCGTGCTCCTGTAGTGGAGACTAAAATGACCTGATGATGATGATGATGATAAATAAAATTATAATAACATTGTTACATTTAAAAGTGTACAAAGGTGAGCTTATCTCTACAATAGATCTCTTCCAGCCGACTTTATAGGCAGTAAGAACAGTACTCACTTGACGAATAGTTACAATATGTGCTACTTATTAATAACTATACTGTTGACCATAGGACTCTTTCTTTTAGACATCCACAATAATAAACTATAGGTTTTGTGACGTTTGTTTGTTTGTAAATCTTTATTGCACTATAACAGTAATACATACACTTATACGTAATATTAACCACTAGTACAATGGCGGACTTATCCCATCAGGGATCTCTTCCAGTCAACCACGGAATACAGGAGACAGAGTTTTCTCAGGGCAGGTAAATTTCGCACAATTTAAAATAAATAATGAAATGAAATAAACAATGAAAACATACCTTAATGCACATACTTAAATTATATACATACACACATATACCACATATATACATACACACAAAAACATATGCTCATAAACATAATATAAGTTATAAGACGTTTGCATTTATCGACTTTTAGTAACTAGTCTGGAATTACTGGCACGGTATGCCGTACTTATTCACACAGAACAATCTACCTGCTGTGTATCAAACTACTCCTCCGGACACAAACCTGGGGCCCTGCCGCCGAAGCTGATGCCGGTTACCATCGGATCTTTTGATTCCAAAAATTGGTCTTAGGTTGGAATTAAACATGTTTGTTTGTAATATCTTTATTGTACTCCAAAAATAAATAGACAAAAAAAATAACAATATATATACAACGTATGTCAATAACTTTAAAGTTATTGACATACATGTTTAACTTAGTCGGTAGAGCTTTAGCGTTTTTTTTTTTTTTTTTTTATACAACTAAAGTGGCAAACAAGCATACGGCCCGCCTGATGGAAAGCAGTTACCGTAGCCTATGAACGCCTGTAACACCAGGGGCATCACACGCGCGTTGCCGACCCTGTAAAAACCTCTTCACGCCCTTTTTGAAGAACCCCATGCTGTAGTCTCCTGAGAAAACCTCGACAGGCAGTTCATTCCACAGTTTGACAGTACGCGGGAGGAAACTTCTCTGGAACCGCACAGTACGCGACCACTTAGGCTCCAGTGTGTGAGGATGAATTCCCTGTCGATGGCGAGCGGTGCGACTGTAGAAAGAGGCCGTGGGCATCATGTCAAACAACTCCTCTGAACACACCCCATTATACAATCGGTAGAACACACAAAGAGACGCGAAATCTCTTCTCAGACTTAAAGGTTCTAAACCGTCTGTCAGTTTGGAATCATCAACAGTTTCTTCCAGCTTAGCTAAATATAATTACCAACAATCTAAGCAGGTTTGGATTGTATTCGGAGGAGTAGTTTGATAATCCACGGCCTCTTTCTATAGTCGCATCGCTCGCAGAGAATTTCATCCTCACACATTGGAACCAAAAAGAGCACATACCATGCTGTATCAGAGTTCAAGGGATATCTACCTCAAGCTGCTATCAGGTTGTGGAATGAACTCCCTGCCAAGGTTTTCTCAAGGTATTACAGTATGGGATTCTTCAAGAAAGGCGTTTTTTACAGGGTGGACAATGCGTGTGTAACTGATACTGTCGCAAGCGACCATAGGTTGCGATGACTACTTACGACATCCTATCTCTATGTTGGTTACCGCTTACCATCAGGCAGGTCGTACGCTCGTTTACCGGGAATACCTAGTGGTATAACAAAATCCTCCAAGGTTTCGTTATTTTAGCTGCGGTGTGCGGTGCGGTGAGGTAGAGATACTTCCTAGTCGGGCTCGATATGCCTTACTTCGCTTTCAAGTTATGGCATCGGTCTACTATAGGGCCTTTTTAGAGTGTTATATTACCCGCATACGTGTTTTTTACTATGATAATTTAGCATGCGGAACCAAAATCCTATGACTCTAAAAAGGTACGTAATTAGACCTTGGAACCCAAAGGGTTGTATCATATAAATTATTACTTAATAAATATATTGCGGTAAATTGCGAAAGTGTGTGAGAATAGATGTATGGATGTTTGTCACTCTTACATATGACACGTAAACCGTTGAACGGATTTAGATGAAAATTTGTATACATACAGAATATGATCCTGATTGACACATAGCATAATTCTTATCTAGGCAATGTGTTTACGCGGTGCAACAAAGCCGCGCGAAGAAGCTAGTAGAGCATAAAGCACGTTCTTCCTTATTACATCAACCAATTTAATTATTAAATACATCAACAATATAATACTACAAAAAACTTGTTCAGTGATGCTGACCCAACTTCTCAGAAACACAAATTGACTTTCGTTAGGCGTCAAAATGTCTGAGGGTCTATTTCGGTGTTCCACCATCGTTAGTGAAAGTACAATGGTTTCGAGGTCACGTATCTACCGATTTATAAATAGAGCCATTGATTAATTAATAACGGGCGTTTTGTCCGTTAACGACTTGTTTATTTTTGAAGGTGAAAGTAACATCTGGTCGATTTTTTATTGAACTTTTGACCCTTGAAAGGTTAGTTTTTCTTTTATTGTAGCTGAACTTGATTGAATTTGTGTCTGACAAGGATTGTTTTGTCGTTTTTACGATGTCTAAAGGGTTTTTTTTTAATCACTGCAGTTATATTTGTGGAAAATTAGGATTTAAGCAAATACATATTTTAGCTTTTTTTTTTATACTACATCGGGTGGCAGACAAACATACGGCCCGCCTGATGTGAAGCGGTTACCGTAGCCATATTAACGCTCGCAACATGAAATATCGCTCGCAACATGAAATATCGCTCGCGCGCCGCCACCCCCGCTGCCAACGCAGCATCTCCTTCCTTTCTGGTGACCTCACTCACTCGCAGGAACACAACAACCCTCAATGGAATTGTTATTTGGGTGCGGAATTCTGTGAGGTGGAGGTACATTCCCCAGTCGGGTAGCATACAATTACGCTCCCTACCTCTCTTTTCGCCAGAACTTCGTTTGTTAATCAGCAGGGTGCACCGCGTGCAGGTGAAGTTGGCTTTGGTTCAAAGATGTTGATGAACCACTACACCCCAAAATAATAATAGCTTATTGAATAAAAAATTACTACTACTTATCAGTACTACCAGGTACTACTTTTTTTTTCAATGTTTTTTTACACTATATCTTCACCAATTGTTTTGTGAACCGACACTATCGTGGTCATTAAGATTAACCTTATTATCTTATACATCGAATGAACCGTCATTAATTCATTATATAATTTTCGTGTTATATTGTTACTAGATTATTTAATACTAGCGACCCGCCCCGGCTTCGCACGGGTGCAATGCTGATACTAAATGTACTACAGAAGGTCTTTGCGCTTTGTCCTATCCAGTCCTTCCCCAGTTATAGGCACACGCCGCCGGCTCCGTGGCCGGTACCGCCACAGCCGTTATGTCCCTGCATTTTAAATGTGTAATATCTTCTAAACTATTCATTTAAATTACATGCTGTGAAGGGCCATATTGATCTATATTAAATGCGCAATGTATTTAAGGTACTTAATTGGATAAGGATTAATTCTGTATTGCTTAAAATCGCTTCGTAAATAAGGCATTATTTCTTGTAAAAAGCAAAGGATAAAATAACGGTTATTGTGTGTTACCACTAAGAGATAGACATATACCATCGCGAACTTTTTTGTAGACCATTTTAAGGTGAACAATACTGTACTACATTATTTTGATCTATCTCGTTGGGTTCAGCCAGCGTTTGCAATGAAAGAGCAAAAAAATGTGTTTATTTACGACATCACATTAGAAACCTCTAAATTATCAGTGTTTTTCTACTATGTTATGCATATATTATACATATAAACTTTCCAGTTGAATCACTCTATCTATTAAAAAAAACCGCATCATAATCCGTTGCGTAGTTTCAAAGATTTAAGCATACAAAGGGACATAGGGACAGAGAAAGCGACTTTGTTTTATACTATGTAGTGAAGCAATGCAAAAAATATCTTTTGGAGGCTTTGATCATTAATAGTTTCATCATCATCACCAGCTTCTAACCACTGCTATACATAGACTTTCCCTAATGCCTTCCACCATATGCGATCCTTTGCTTTCGGCGCCCGTGGCTTCGTCGCCCCATACGAGGTCTTCACTCTAGGAATTTCGTCTCCCATTTGCCATCACTGACTCGGCAGATGTGGCCAGCCTACTGCCACTTCAGCCTGCTAACTCTGAGAGCTATATCGACACCTTTGGTGCTCCATCGAATTTCTTCGATCCGGATTCGATCCCGTAGAGAAATGCCGAGCAAAGCTGTCTCCATCGCTCGCTGCACTAGGTACTTTAAATGGCCAACCAACCCAATGGCCAGAGTCCAAGTTTCTGCACCGTAGGTCATGGCACGAAGGATGCACTGGTTGAAGCCTCGGATTTATAAAGTTTCCGGTATTTACGCTGTGAGGACGTGCCTAGGTTTCTTCAAGACTACCGAAGAATGCTGCCCTGTCAAGTGGAATGCGTCTATCGATCAAACTGTTGAAGTTACCCAATCATTAGTTATATGCTATATTAATAGACACGAGATTTTAAAATTGATAATAAGAAAATTATATGATAGGAGTATGCGGCCGCGTCGCGTTGATGGCATTTTGCGAGACATTCGATTAATAGAAATTTTATCGAAATTTGATACTACACTGTAGAATGAGATGAATAAATATGTGCAAAGTGCTGACTTAAACTAAATGAATGGTGCTTTGTCCATACATTAGCTGTAAATAATTAAAATATTGTTAAATCTAAAAAATAGCAAATAACAGAGGTATAATATTTTCAGTTTCTGTTTTAACAATTTGTAGGCTGACTTCCTCATAGTTTTTTTATAATAATAATAACCTTAACTAACTATAACAGTGTTATAGTTAGTTAAGGTTATATTTATATATAATTATAATTTTATTATATCAGACATGTGCGCCTTGCGTTCCGACTAAACACGTCCTCTATATGAACAAATTAAGATCTTTGCTTGTTAATGTTTTTGAAACGTGTATTGGTCCTTTTGCGAGTTAGTCCATATGCGAATATGTCCTTAAGCCTATTGGTCAATATACCTCCACAGGGATTAGACACTGGTTGTCACAAACGCGTTTCTTCACTTACGCATTATGTCACATTACGCCGTTGGCCATAAACGGGATTCATCTTACACACTATTCGTCACACACGCAGTTGGCCACAGACGCAAGTCGTCACATACGCAGTTCGCCACACTCGCAATTTGTCACATACCTAATTTCGATCATGATGCAGATGTTACATAATTGACACATTCCCTCTTGGCTGCTAGTATGGTATACTAAAATAAAACAACTTTTTGTACAAAATAGCAGTATTTTTGTCGTGATCTGACAATCGTCTTTATAGGTAAAGTTACGACGAACCGCGTCTGTGACCAACCGCGTATATGACGAATCGCGTATATGACCAATCGCATATGTGACAAACTGCTGGTGAGACGAATCGCGAAAATGACCAATTACGTAAATTAGATCGGCGATGACAAACTGCGTTAATGATGAAATGCATTTGTAACAACCAGCGTCTAATCCGTCCAGAGTTGTCATTTTGCGTATTGGTCCTTATGCGTCGGAAGGTCCTTATGCATAAAGTTACAGCTAGATGACTTTACTTTATTCGGCGAATATTTTTTTTGCCGTTTTTTATTGGTATACTACTCGTAGCGGCCCGCCCATGCTACGCTGTGGCTCAATCTCCACGTTCCCATCTTATTCCAGATTTCCCATACAAACCTTCTCCTGACTATTTAATCATAACTTTTTTTGTCGTTAATTTTAATATTCTGATATTCGGGATGAGGACTAATCCAACAAATCAAGGATCATAAAAAATGGGCCAACCATTCTTGAGTTATAAATGGAATAAATCCGGCTCTATTTATATATACTTATATATAAGTATTGGCTCCACCTAGTTGAAGCGAAGCAGACACCTACCATTAATCTAAGGCATCGGCACATTATTCTAAGCTTATACAAAGGTCTTCAACTCTTCAAGAATTTTTCCTAGGCACATCGATACCTGAACTAAATGAACAAAAAGCCACAACAGCAAAAACGAAACGACTTAAGCACGTCGAGAGAATAGTTCGGTACAGGATCAAATAGTTAATAAGTATTTAATTGGGTCAGTGTATAGTTTTTGTTGTCGATCCGTCAGTTACACCTTAATTGGATTTAATGATACCACATCGACGCAATCAGGACATTGGGAAACCGAAAGTGTGAGAAGTGCCTCGTTAGGGCATTCTTCAACATATAAAATCGAACTTAATTGAACGTCACTATTCTTGCATAGTTTTTGCATTGTGAAAATAAATTGAGATATTTTTATCGGAGATCTTTATTTACTTTTATGGTAAAGTTAATTAGTATATGGTATATTTATCCGTGCTTCGGAGGGCACGTTAGGCTGTCGATCCCGGTTGTTCTCTTTAGACGACAGTTGTTAAACCAAGTCACTGGTTTTTGGACGGCATGAAAATACTGGCGTTCGCCAACCCGCAGTTGAGCGACGTGGTGGAGTATGCTCTAAACCCCTTCGATTGAGGGCAAACCCGTATCCCAACAGTGGGATAATTATGGGTTGATGCCGTATATTTATATGTAAGGTACAATTCTGTCTCACTCAAAATTGCGATAGATCGATGAAGGATATACTGGAACGTTTAAGTGTAATTTTATTCCATGGTTAAAATTACGAGTTAATTACGAGTTTTTTTTTAATGTTCCGCCAATATGTCTTCACCTCGCTTGATTGAAAGAACAGGTAAAGGTCAAATGTGGAGACCGCCATCATTGTAACTAACGCTGCGCTGGCGGTACCCGCCTGGACGCCTGTCTAGGTATGCTAAGGGTCAGTGTATACCCAATTTCGAATGACTCTGTACCGATACACGTGACGAAAATATATCAACGTGGTACGTTGGGCGAAAAATTATTGAAACGACACATATTTGAACAAAAATTTCTAGAAGCATACTTCAGAAACCGCCGAAGCTAAAACCGATTACCATTGGATATTTATAATGCGAAAATTAAACTACTGCGTAGATTGTTGGTTTTTATGTTAAGCTCAGCTCCTAGAAACCCTAGAGCTCTACCAATTAAGCTGAAGATGTTTGTTAATAATTTTAAACTAATACCAATTTTTGGAATCAAAAAATCCCATAATAATCGGCTTTAGCTTCGGCGGCAGGGCCCCTGGCCTTCGAAATAATCTAGATAATTTACAAGATTACATCACACAGGATTACCTGATGAAATGATGACACGTTAATCCTCATATCGTTGAACTCGAGCTGCATAGAGTCCACTGCACCATCGATTTCGTGGAATCCTTTACGAGGGCCGATAACATCTAACCTATTTGCAGTTAACCCCATAACCTGACCTACGTCAGCTTGCGTGACTACCGCAATGGTCAATTTGAACACAGAAACGAATACATTTTTTTATGTTTTAGTCGGTTTACTGATTTTGTTCCATGATCACATCGGACTCTGTAGTACAGATGAATCGATACATATTTTACAAGCTTTTGCCCGCAACTTCGTACGCGTAGTGTGTGAAATTCATTCATATCCCTGTTCACCCACTTAGAGGTCTTATGCGTGAAGAAGCATCTTGTGGGCCAGCATGGCAGCGTCAACTGACAAGACATCAAGGTCTCTTGTCCGTTGCCGTTGCGATTGGGGCTCCTCTTTTCGCTTACCATCAGGCGAAGTGGAGCCAATATGCTGAGCTAATATAAAAAAAAAAAAAAAAAAAACGGGTGCATATCGAAAAATCGTGAAATATGTATTTACTTATTTTCTTTTAAGACTGCATTTACAAAGTTCCAAGCCGAAATGCCTATTTAATGTTTTTCCCCATACAAAGTCTAATGCCCCTTTTTACCCCCTAAGAGCTCGAATTTTAAAAAAACATTACCTAATTAAAGCTTTTATAGGTTTTGCTGTTAGTAATCATTTTACTATACCTTATTTCAGACGACCTCATTAAGACCTCGTACGATCGCGCTGGATGCAAGCCGCTTCCAACCGGTCTTATTGGAGATCTAGAGGGGAGGCCTATGTTCAGCAGTGGACTTCCAATGGCTGAGATGATGATGATGATTATTTCATGTGTTAGTTTTACGGAAAATACCCAGGTTATTGTTATGAAGTCTTTAAAAACCTCATTAAAATAGTACGTCACAGATTACTTAGTGGTTACTTTGTGTTATACGTACAATGACGGACTCTTGGACTAACTACCCACTGGATGACACGATCATGTCAACGTAAACAAACCGACCAAATAGAGAAGAAGTCTCAAGTTGTGAATTTATAAGCCCCGTATAGAATCTTGATAATTATGTAAATATCAAAATTATATAGTCACAATATGAAACTTTTTCACAATTTGGTCGGCTTGTAAACGTTAACACGTCTGAATATGACCAAAAAATTACGCATTCATCGATCAAATTTAATGAAATTCGGATATGAAAAGTTCTGAACTTAGCCCGAAATTTCGAATTCTCATTTCGGAGTAGAACTCCAGGTTCGTACGCTTAAAAAATAAATTTATTTAACTTTAACCAGAGCGTCGAATGTTAAAAAAAATATGGTTTCGGTTCAAGTACCTAACTATAATGTAACTGTCTATGTGAAGTAGGTAGGCAACAAGATTTTTTACTATTGCTTTGACGACCTTGCACTCAGCCTTGTAAGGCCTCTGCTTTGTCTTATTTATTACCTATTCATACAACGACTAATCTTGATACTTGCCTCGTTTGTAAAGTTAAAACAATAAATACAGGTTTATTGACATATTTTTATAAAGAAAAAAGTATGTAAAATTATATCATAGTTTTTGTAATAATATTTTGTTTTATTAATTGACTAAGCTTATGCGCTATAAGTAACGTAGTAATTATGAAACAAAATTAAACATAGCTATTGTTTAGACTGCTCAGACTACTGCTTATTATTTAGACCAAACTATTCGAGCAATGTGTGTTGCTAGTGATGATATACGGAAATTTAGCATCACGTTTATGTATATTATATATTATAAGGATATACTATATAGTCAAAAACAGCCAGTATGTGCTGTACTTTTATTCCTAGAAAAAATGTACACTTCCCTTGAGACTGACGTGATTTCTCAGCGAACGAAGTCTTGCAAGTAACAGTTGATAATTTTAATTAAGCTTCAACCTAACATTATATTAACACAATACATTGTAATGGTACCTACTTTCCATACGGTAAGTATGGTCACTCCTTGTCGCACTCTTCCCTCTGAGACGAATCCGTGAGCGTTGTTTGACGTCGCGTACCTACACGAAGTTGAGATAAAATTTTGAATTAGAATTTTCGATTTCTAACTATACATATATCAGTTCATATTTAAAAAATAGTATTTTAGTTATCTAGTACATATAGTACATACAAGCTCAGTTTACAATTTTACCATTTACGCGTTTTGAAACGACATGGCGCAATGTTAATTAGCGAAGAATATTTTATTATTACTTAATTTTATGTGATAATATTTAATAAAACAAAGTTAAGAAGATATGTCTCCCAAGACAGAATATAACGCAAAACTAAATTTCACATATAAATTCCATTCTATGAATAAAAATATTACTAAGCGAACAATTTTCGCAGAGCAAAGTGTAATCTAATTTATGTTTTGACGGCTTTTAATCTAATCGTAGTCTAGCCGACAGATTCTCGTGTTTTAATATTTTTCGCCTCAAGGTCTACATTTATATTTTTTTAGAAACTGTAAATACTGGTTTTTCTTTGCAAATCCGTTTATTTATACATAATCAAGGTAATTATACTGTTTTAGAATCTATAGTGAATATTATAGATATGCTAAAATTGCGACATGCCAGCTTCTTTTATCTGAACGTGCCAGCTTATGACTACTCTTTGTAAAATATAATTTGAATGTATTGCACAAGGTATGTAACCGCAATGCATTCACACCACAGATTACTTTTTGGTGCAATACTGTCCAACTGTGCATCACGGTAACTAACTATTTGTAACTTTTGTGACTATTTATTACTGTTTGTTGAATGTTACACTTAACAAATCATAACAAAGAGTAATTTTCAGCAACAAGCAAGTTGCACGGCGTATGTTTAATAATGTTTTAAATGTATATTTACCTTCCCGCGTTGACAGATGTTACTTTATGTTAATAACACTGCTAAAGAATGTTACCCCAAAACTTTAGATTTCGTACATGTTCGATTGTTAGAGGGATGTTGACTGTTTTCAAAAGTTAACATTATACTTACTCGGCAACATATACTAACAATAAATAATTTTCTCAGATATTGCTTAGTAACACGTGGATATGTTGGTTTACAAAAAGTAACTGCGATAACACCGTTAAAAATAGCTATACAAGATATTTTTATTTTTAAGTAATCGTGCAAACACACCGCTACATATCAAAACCTATTGTGTGATTTAAAAACAGAAATTATGAGAGTGTCGATTTTGTTATACACTATTTAGAGATAGCTTATTTTATTCCAAGATTCCAAATTTTATTACCAACATATTCATGTTATTTCGGTGAAGAAATTAGAGTTCTTCTTATCTTAAATTCAAATATTTTTTATTGAAGCTATTTAAATAAACATATCGTATTTTACGAAAATTATGACTTTTTTTGTAATCTGTGTAGGACTAATTATTAACATAATTGATATAGTATATTTACCATTGCGAAAACCATATCATCAGTCATACCTATGCATCTAAATTCAAGCATCAAGACTGTTTTGTCCGGCTATTAAAGTCGATTGTTTTCCATTCCTATTTTGAATCTTTGAGTGCTCGAAGGGCCTTGGTACCTAATTCTCACGTTTGCTGCATATTACTTACTATTTGTTGTGTATAGTATATTATATCAGTATGTGCTTTGAAATGATGAAATAGAATATAATTTATTTAGTAAGATACTTATTATCTTTGTTGGTTTTTAATTATCGTGGTCAAAGTAAACAGTGAAAACTTGTGGAAATGTACACCCACACATTATTGGGAATAGCGGTCAATCTAATTACCGTAAGGTCGACATAGCTTGTTCTTTTATACATCCAGATCCGACTGTCCGATACGATATACCACATATATACGATAAACCACAGATATTTAGAAAACTTCGATACTTAAAATGTAATTTTGAGGACATTAAGTAGATGACCTGTCCCTTATTATCTCCACATATTAAAAACCAAAAGCTTTTGACATATCTGTGTGTCTGTTTGCCCGTAGCCTAACAGTGGGATGATTATGGATTGATGCCTTTTTATACAACATCGGAATTCCGATGGCAGACAAGCATACGACCAAGACAAATCATTTCAGTAGTCAGTTTCGGCCAACTTGACGTAACATTACTCGTATAAATATTTATATGCCGTCGACATACGAGTACATACCTTAATTTTATAAGTATTTTATCTCAAAAAATAGTAATCCTTATTACTAGCTGATCTGACAGATGTTTTCCTGTCTTCTTAACAACGAATATAGATTTTTTTTATATTTCTTGTATAATATTAAAATAAAATTATTATATTATTAGTTCCTATTTGAACGAATAATAATTATTATTTTGTATGGAATTAATCTTGATGAACATACAAGCCTATGTTTTGTTATTTGTTAAAGACGAAATTTTTGATTTATAATGACACTAGTTTTGGCCCGCGTCTTCACCCGCATGAATATCGTGCCAAAATATAGATTAGGCCCATCTCAAATTACATTCTAATGGGTTCAGTCGTTAAACCGTGATAAGGTAACAAACAGACAGACACACTTTCGCATATTTATAATATTAGTATGGAGATGGTGTCCAGCTCTTGGTCTAATATCCAGGAACAACTACAAAAATAAATCGAACGAGTTGAACGTAGGCGCCGCCGTTCCTATAATATCCAAGCGAAAGTCAAACCAATGTATCTCAGTGGGATTACGCAACTAACATCTGTTCATACTGCCGCGGCCGATACGATATGAATACGACCGGTTCCCCGGCACTATTTTAGCTGTATCGTAATCGTAACCATTGTGTGTCGAGTTATGATTATATAGTATGAAAATACTGCTTTATGTTAGTACCGTGTCGATAACAACGGCCATACGACGTTCGAGCATTTCGTGCGAGTTTCGCGGCGGAAAACACGAATTGTGTTGCAGTACGTTTTGTGAAAGTGATTAATAAACTTTATAACTATTTTTAAGTGGCGCTGTGTCTGTGAATCATCTAATATTGTGTAAGTAATATGTTATGAATATTAATCAATACCTAATATCATAGAATAAATTATTATACTTTCCAGTTGCGTTGTAACATGGAAGATATTGATTCTTATTTTGTTTTGTTTACTATTTTTTGTACTGTCATTACTGAGAACAATGTTTCAAATGATATTTTTTTTATTAATATCATTATTAAGAAAATACTTTAACTCATATTGTTTTGCGTTTTCTGCTGCTTTTCAGAACAGTTTCTTTCAGAACAGACAATTATCATGGTTTTCTCATCAACAATATTTTCTTAGTGATGCCATTGCATTACTAATTTTTTACGCCGTGCAACTGTAACAATTAAAAATAAGATTTAATTACATCATTATATATTTAATGCAAGAGTTGTATAACCTGTCGCTGTGAATTATCATAGGAATTATATAAAATATCGTGCTTGGGTAAACAGTTTTTAGGTTAGGTTATGGTTTTGTATTTTTGAAACTGAACTAAGAGCCTTTGAAGTGGGGTTCTATCATTTTAGACCAATGGATCCCAACCTTTTTTTATTCGCGGACCAATAAGAGGTTTTTGTTGGGTGTAGGGTCCTGAGAGGCAATTCTTGTAACTAAAATGTAGTCACTCGTAATTCAGTTCCGATCTAGTCCCGATCTCACAAATGTCAAGTTTGGTATTCTCGTATCAAATTATGAAACTTCAAAGTTTAATTTAAGTGAAATTGTATCGAAATATGACCAAAAATAAAACTAGCTAAGAATGTTATTTTTCTAAAAATAAGAATTGATAATAATTAATGAATGAAATCAAGTGTATATTTTTTACGTAGTTCACAATTCAATCTTGATTCGGTCAACTTTCATTCTGCGATCGTAAAATAATTATGATAGTTGGCCTTCTGAGTGTCTTTTATGTCCATTATTCTACAACGCGAGATTTTAATAATATTAATAGTGCTCAATCTTTTTCATTTTATGCTTGTAACACGGACCATAATTTACCTCTCACGGACCACTGGTGGTCCGCGGACTACCGGTTGGAACCCCTGTTTTAGACCATTAAAGAAATGTGTGGATTAATATACATTTTATATATTGAACTGTAATTCATTATATTTTCATTCATTCCTCGAAAACATCGAGAACTTCTGCCGATTTTCGAATTCAACACATTTCTTGTAGGTAATAAATATTAACTTAAATAGTACTGTGCTACTGCCGACCGAACTTCTCTCAACGTGTGTTTTTTCCTGTGAAATATATCATCTATATATATAATAAAAACAAAATAAATCCATATTGGCTCACATAAAAATCTTATTCCTATTTTTTGTTTATTACCGATTTGTGATCATAATAATCACTCTTCATAATATTTTCCTCATATGTACCCATTTTTATTATTTTTTTATTAATAAACTAGCTGTGCCCGCGACTTCGTCCGCGCGAAATAGTTATTTTTTTATTTATATTAATAAAAATAAATAAAATTTCTAAAATAAAAGTAGTCTAAGTTACTCCTTATTAGGTCCCGTCTAAATCGGTCCAGCTGTTTCAGAGATTAGCCGGAACCAGGGGCCGGAACAAATCGACAGACAGACAGACAAAACTGTAATGTTGGTATACTGTACCGTATATACATCCATATATATGCATTTAGTAAAAATCGATTATTTTAATATTACAAACAGACATCGAAATTTTATTTATTTGTATAGATTTTTATTACTTCCAACGGATCTTTATTCATTCATTCATTACATAACAGACAGTTATCATAATAATATCGATGCCTTACAGCCGAAAAGGGATAAGCGGCATATTTCAAACTTTACAGGAGAGTGATTTAAAGTTAAAATTTTATGAAAAAAATTCATAAAAACTATAGTTTAGTTCCCGAGAGGCTGGAAATGTGTTTATGTTGTATTTAACATACTATCTATTGAATTACAGTGTTATTTTTTTATAATTCAACTTGCAACCCCTATTTACTGTCGGTAATCCTCAAATGATCTCATTTCACAAACAGGCAAAATGTCGTAAATGAAAATACAAGAATTATTCGCTTCCAGCAAAAATAATATAACTACACCTCATGTTTCATTATAATTGAACTAAAATAGCACAAGTGTGAGATTATTGAAAATAAAATTGAGGAAATATGGTATAACTAGCTATCAAATGAAAATTTACGGAATACAAAATTGTATAAGTGGATTTTTTTAATAGGAATAATTTGCTTATTATGCATTTCGATGTGTTTCTTCTTAAAAAATATTTTTTCGAGTAGAAAAGATTTCAGGTTCGCCCTAGGGGTACTAAAAATGAAAAAAAAAATTGGTTGCCTGTTAAGTCGGTATACGGGCGAAAGTTTTACGTGACAACGACTTTGAGTGGTAAAATGTTTTCGAGTGGAAGGGACGCATGCCTTTCACTTTTTATGTCTGTCTCTCTCGCTCTTAGAAGGGACACGCGTCCACGACACGCTTACAATGAGAGCGAGTGAAAGGCACGCGCCTTTCACTCGCTCTCATTGTAAGCGCATAACGTGACCCAGTTTCTTGAAGTGTCACCCGGCTAACCAATTTATAAGACGTTGTCACGTCAAAAAAAAGAAATATGAATCAAATCAGTCTTTAATTGACACAGAAATTAATGCCACATACTCAAATGTAATAGGTAATACTAAATAACAATTGTTTGTAATAAACGCTCTTATTACGATCATAAGTACCCGAGATCAAATCAACTTAGAATTATGACAATTGAAATATCTAGTCGAAATCAATTTTCATTTATCTATCTAAATCTATAAAAGAAGAAACTGACTGACTGACTTATATGTCAACGCACAGCCCAAACCGCTGGGTCTAGAGATTCCAAATTTGGCAAGTAGGTTCCTTATGACGTCTAGGGGTGCACTAAGAAAGGATTTTTCAAAATTCTACCCTTAAGGGGGTGAAACGAGGTTCCAAAGTTTGTATGGGGAAACAAGATTAGTTGGACTATTTTATCGAAACTTTACATGAGTACTCCTATTGAGAAATGAGTAAACACGTGTTTCAGGATTTTTCAAAATTCAACCCCTAAAAGGGGCAAAATGGGTTGTATAAGTCTGAAAATCGTCATGGGTATTGTTTTTATGGTTTATCGGGTCGCTGATTACGAAAACAACAACTATTTTATGATCTAACATAGCCAACGTAACATAAAATCAGCCCTGTGGGGATGCGATGGGGTTGAAATATGTAAAAGAAGAAACTGAGTGGCTGATGATATATATCAACGCACAGCTCAAACTGCTGGGTCTATAGCTTCCAAATTTGGCACGTAGATTCCTTATGATGTCTAGGAGTGCACTAAGAAAAGATTTTTCAAAATTCATCTCCTAAGGGGGTGAAACGGGGGTCCAAAGTTTGTATGGGGAAACAAGATTAGTTGCACTATTTTATCCGAACTTACACGAGTACTTCTATAGACAAATTAGTAAACACATATTTCAGGATTTCTCAAAATTCAGCCCCTAAAGCGGTAAAACGGGGTGAATAAGTCTGAAAATCGTCATGGGTATTGTTTTTATGGTTTATCGGGTCGCTGATTACGAAAACAACAACTATTTTATAATCCAACATAGCCGACATGACTTAAAATCACCCCTATAGGGAGTACGGTGGGGTTAAAATGTCATAATATATTATATTTTAAAAAATGGAAAAATATATTTATCTGGCAAGTTGGCCAAGACAACTATTTAAAATAATAATAAGTCATAATATATTGATATACCCATATTGATGGGTGTTGATTCTATGGTTTTCTGGGCAGTCAATTACAAAAATGGCATCGATTTGAAAATATCAACCCCTAAAAGGGTAAAATGGGGTCAAAAAGTCTGAAAATCGTCATGGGTATTGTATGGTTTATCGGGTCGCTGATTACGAAAATAACAACGATTTTAAAATTCAACGTGGCTAACGTGTCCATCATCCTCTATTGAGGTGCGATGAGGTTGAAATGTCTATATATTATTATATGTATAGTATTTACGGGTTTTCGGAACGCCAATCCATACTAATATTATAAATGCGATAGAATGTCTGTTACCTCTTCACGCTTAAATCTCTGGACCAACTTAGATGAAATTTGGTTGAGAGATACCTGGAGTCCTGGGAAAGGACATACCTAAGATAGTTTTTATCCCAGAAATTACCTATTATTGTTATTTATTGTATCCGTAGGGCGGTAACGTGACCATCATCTCCTATTGGGGTGCGATGGCGTTGAAATGTTTAAAATGTGGTGAAAAAGTCTGAAAATCGTCATAGGTATTATTTTTATGGTTTATCGGGTCGCTGATTGCGAAAAAAAAACAACTATTTCAACATAGCCGACGTGACAACTCTGTAGGGGTGCAATGGAGTTGAAATGTTATAATATCAATATGGGTGTTGATTCTATGGTTTTCTGGGGCGTTAATTACGACAATAGCATCGATATGAAAATATAACGTAGTTAACACGAATTACTTAAAAATATTTTTTTAATTTTACTTCTAAGAGGGTGGAACGGAGGTCCAAAGTTTGTATGGGAAAACGAGATTAGTTGGACTATTTTATCCTAAATTTTACACAAGTACTTCTATTGATTAATGAGTAAACATGTGTTTGCCCCGAATGTCACGCGAGCGAAGCCGCGGGCGAAAGCTAGATAATTATGAAATTGAAGTTTACAACGTTCATTTAAGCATAAACAAGTATTCTTAAGATTAGTACACTGTTAATATCACAATTGTTTGTAAGTCTTTGTTTTATTCATAAAATATTTTAAAGTATCAACTATAGGAGTGTAACAAAAATATAACTTATTCTTTAAAGAATTATCAAAATTGAAGGTTCGTCTTGTTGTCGCTTGGACCCGTAGTTTCACTAGAACGATACTGACAACTGACATTTGAAAATTGTTATTGAACAGGTAAACGACAAAGACGTTGAGAATGGACTGGTATAAGGATAACTTTTAGTTCTACTTTCTTATCTAACCGCCGGAATCTTTTAATTATCGAGAGGGAAAAAAAGGATAAGCGATAAACTAATCCTAAATATTTACAGGGGCTATATGTAATAACCTCCTTTTTGCTTTTTATTTATGAACCAGGAAAAATATACTAAACGCTAAATAAAGTCTCAAAAATGTGGCCTAACTACAATAAACGACCAATATATTTTATAAAGGAACAGGCATAAAATACTAACCCGAATTTAACAAATAATTATTTATAAGCAAAATATCATAAACGTATGTTTCTGAATGTTTGCTTCCAGCAAAAATAGGTTAACGTTCTAATGATTGAATATTACAGAGAGCCCAAAAAGCATAAGTTATTTTGTTTTTAAATATTCTTTGATCAACAACCAAAAAAAAAAAAACTTCAAAATTTCAGTCGTTTACAGCGAATAAATTTAGCTCATGTCCCTATTATTACTACCGCCTAAGCGACATAAAGTGTCACTTAGAAACATGTAACCCAGACCAAACGACGCAGAAAAAAAAGACGATTCTGGCCATATATATAAGTCCATTCTTCAAAAAATGGCGCTTATCCCTTTTCGGCTGTAAGGCATCGATATATTTATTAATAATGTCATTACTTAGAAATTACTTCAACTGATAATGTTAATTTTCAGAACAGCGTTCTACGTCACAGACAATTATAATATTTTTTAACCGACCGATCGACTGTATTTTTTTTAAATGTTTGTTAGGTACTTAATTACTCCGTGATTTATAAACCGATTTGAAAAAAACTTTTTTTATTTGAAAGAGTATACTTTCAGATTGGTCCCATATTTTTCATCATCATCATCAGCGTGTATATACATACGTAATGTTCATACGTATCATCCGTTACTCTTGACTATTTTAAATTAAATTATTAAGTTTAAAAAGTATATGAAAATAAATGTCACTATAAAATAAATGTATGATTACTGACATTAAGAATTTTATACTTACGATCAAGTTAATACATGAAAAAAAGTATTAGTATAAATCAGATGTATTATAAGTGATATTATGAATTCTGTTGATTATGAGTTTTGAACGTTAATATTAAATATTTTTATGAAAAGTGATGATTATGATATGAGAAATATTTTGAGGCTTGCTGTGATTGTTTTCCACCACCCGTCCACATGCTTGTTTGCCCCCCTCTCTTATAAATAAAAAAATATATTCTTTTTTAATAATTTCTTACTTTTATAATGAATGGACTTCCCCGCCAAACTTTGATCGGCCCTAAAATAAGCCAGACGGAAGATATTAGATTGAAAGTTTGCAGATCTTTATAGTTTTGTGTATTTTACTATATTGTTAACAGGTTCACAGTCCCGAAGCAAGTTGCGATCTTCTTTGTATATGTCCCCATAGTAATAATGACACCTAACGCTCATGAAGTTTCGTATTAAGTTACATCATTCTCTTCAACTATTTTATGATACTTTTATGTGTCACAGCGATTGAAATAATAAATCTACATACATAATCTACATCACTGGCCATGAAGCACATTTGCCTCAATAGACGTACCAGTGAAGTCACCCATGAGGCATATGTGCCTCATTGAATTTTTGAACATTGCCAAATAGCCTGTTCTAAAATTCGTTTCGTTCGCTTCGTTGAGCTGGGATAGATGTGCGTTCACCTGTCTGCAAGAGGATTTATTTATTATTTGATCTGTCAAAAGTGTAAAATAAAATCTTGAAAACATTACGTGAACATAAAGTAACAATCTAAATTTTAGTTATTTTGTCCAATGTTGCCAGCGTAACATCGGATCGGCAAATTTTCTAGTTGAGACAATAAATATCAATTGATATAAGTCTAACACGCTATCTCGGCATCAACCCGTAATCATCTGACTGTTGTGGCACGTATCTCCCCTCAATCGAAGGGGTTTAGAGCTTACTCTACCACGCTGTTCAACTGCGGGTTGGTGGAGGCCAGTGTTTTCAAGCCACCCAATGACCAGTGACTTGGCTTAACGAGTCGTCTAAAGACAACAACCGGTTCCCACGGCTTAACGTGCTCTCCGAAGCACGAAGGACCTCGAGATAATAATAATAAGATAAACCCATCCATAGACAAGCTACAGTCGATGTTACTTAACTTGCGTGATCGTTTATCCATCTATGTGTTATGACATCGTGCTCCTCTATACGATATCACGATATAAGTATATCATGACATAATATCCGTTGATTTTAATATCGAACCCTGGATATTCCATGAGACTCTGAAAGGTATTAATAGATGCAAGTATACGCCAAATTCTTAGAATAACCTATCGATAAATTTGTAGCAAGTAGGTAGATTTCATAAAAACATGGTGCTTGAAGACGGCAGTAACTAAAATGTTTCCAATGAAATGAAATTATAAAAACGATGTAAAATTGGTAAAGCCAACCTCACCTGCACTTAGTGCACCCGCCGCTTAGCAAAAGAGAATCTTGATAATTAAAAATATCTGTTGATAGCTAAATATATATATTATCAATATAATATATTTAGCTATATTATATAATATGTATATATATATATATATATATATATAATTATAATAATTAATTAAAAACTTAAAATTTAAAAGTACTTTAAGTAGGAATTACACAACCAATGTTCTACAGCACGCTCAAGGTCGTTGTCATGTCAATGAATAAGGGTTTATTCATTCCACTGCTGGGTTACGACTCTCCCCTCAAACGAAAGGGATCGAGCACGCAAGCTAAGCAACGTCAACCGTAGCCTGTCCATAGATGGGTTTAGTTATCTCGAACTCCTCCGTGCTTCGGAGGGCACGTTAAGTTGTCGGTCCTGGCTGTTGTCATTAGTCGACAATCGTTAAGCAAAGCCTTTAGGCGGCTTGAAAACACTGAGCTTCGCCAACCCGCAGTCGACGATGTATGTCGAGTCGAGTATGCTCTAAATCAGTGTTCCTTCACTTGTGGTCTGCGGATCCCTGGGGGTCCGCCGTCTTATCTATGATCATTTGAATTAATAAATAATGCCAGCAATGCTTGCAAAAAGGAACATCAACCTTCACATTATATCAGTATTTTATTTTTTTATAAAAATGTATTTTATTTTTCAGAACTAAAATAAATTGTCTTAAATTTATTGCCGTGTTTTTATTAAGGGGATCGTTGAAATTGTGCTTGATTTTCTAGGGGTCCGGAAACGAAAAAGGTTAAGGAACGCTGCTCTGAACGATCAAGGTAAGAAAGTGAGATTAGTATAATTGCCTTAAACGAATCTACTCATAACCTTATAAAAAGTCTCATCATGGGCGATATCACTATGAAACAGTGAAAAAATTAAACTAACCGAGAACATGTCTATAGGCAGTCAGAGAAGATTGACTTTAAGGTAAAGGGAGTGCACAAAAGATTCAGAAGGGTTGACCCTCTAGTGGTACACTGGACCCGCTTTAAGATAAGAGGAAAAATTAAACTACTCTAACCCAAATTGATGGAAACTATTTTGATACGGAAAGATTTTATGCGGAATGAATTATGTGCTCAGATAGCGAGCATAGCCTGGTATATAATTTTACGAGTGCCCGCAATGTTTGTATACATGAGACATACGCATCGCTAACTACTTATCAATGCCATATCTCAATGTCATCATACACGTGAGTCAATGTTGACATCTAACGAACCAATTTCAATGACCCGTAGGCTACCAAATATCTACCCACCTACCTAATACAACAGAATCTACTCACAAGTTCATAAAAATTCTTAAAAGTTCATGGGCGATATTACCATGAAACAAAGTGGAAAAATGAAACTAACCGAAACGAATCGATGGAAACTATTCGACACGGATATGTTTTATGTGGAATGAATCGTGTGCTGAGATAGCGAGCATAGCTTGTTATACACAGACTATCAAACCGATTCTACATAACATCATCAAAAAGTCTTATCTGTTCATGCGCGATATCGCCATACCAACAAAGGGGAATAAGATGAGGCAATCGAAATGCAATCTCAGGAAAGGCATATGAGGACCACAGGCTATTCCTAATAAGTACTACACGGAACATGTCTCTAGGCAGTCAGGGGAGACTGACTAAAGGATAAGGGAGTGCACGAAAGATCCAGTAGGGTCGATTTGTCGCCGGTTCTGTCAGTAGGGGTTCACTGGACCCGCGCTAACATAATATAAGGGGAAAAAAGGATCTAACGGCACCATGAAATAGTTAATGTGTCAATGTGATGCCGTAGCCGGCAAAGAAAGGCAATGCTAGGAAAGGCGTACTAGGACTAAAGGATTCCCAATAGATAATACATCGAACATATCTTTATTAAAGTTCAGGAGGGACAACGTGTAGCCGATACTGGTAGCAGAGGTTCACTAGACGCACTCTAATGATGTGAAACATTTGATAAGTTTCAAGTCTTTATTTGCATTTCACACACTACACTACAGGCTATTCCTAATAAACAATATATCGAAAATGTCTCTAGGCAGGCAGAGATTGACTTAAGATTAAGGGAGTACACAAAAGATCCAGGAGAGTTGATACTCCGGGAGTACACTAGACCCACTCTAAGATAAGGAGAAAAATTTAACTACTCTAACCTAAACAAACTGATGGAGACTATTCTATACTAAAATAAAATTAATAAAAAAAAGTTTTTCAACAACAAGATTTTATACTTGTTAATAAAAAGAACTAAAAACTTAAAAATAATTTAAACCATTTAATAAAAGCGTGTTACATTGTTTCATTTAAAATAGTTTTTTTTATTAAATTTATTTTTAACTCTTTAGTATTTTAATAACTACATATCAATTATTGATGTAATTACTGGTAAGTTGTTTGTAACACAAGTCAAGTATTGACAAGTCCCTTGGCAACGTCAAAAGTGTTCGGTGTCATCTCACCTAATATCGTGCGATTTTCTATCGATTCGTTTTCTGTATGTTTACCTACTATTTTTTCCAAGCTTGTGGACTTCGCTTTCGTCATCATCACCACATCATCAGACCCTGGTTACCATCTAGCACCAAAGTACTCGTCAAGACGAGTCATACGAGCCCAAACCGGATGGGGTTGTTGTGTCGTTTATACAGAGTTCCTATGGCCATCTTCCCCCTCCATCATCAGGCCCTGGTTACCATCTAGCACCAAAGTGCTCGTCAAGACCAATCAAACGAACCCAAACTCGATCGAGTTGTGTCGTTTAATTAACGAGTCCCTATGGCCATCTTACCTCCTCCATTATCAGACCCAGGTTACCATCTAGCACCAAAGTACTCTTCAAGACGAATCAAACGAGCCCAAACTAGATGGGGTTGTGTCCTTTTTTTACCGAGTTCCTATGGCCATCTTCCCCCTACATCAACAGATCAGGTCCATGTCATGATAATATTGCATTGTCATCCGATTTACATTTTGGGGTGTAAGTAGTTCATCAACATCTTTGAACCAAAGCCAACTTCACCTGCACGCGATACACCCTGCTGACTGACAAACGAAGCTCTGGCGAAAAGAGAGGTAGGGAGCGTAATTGTAAGCTACCCGAGTGGGGAATGTACCTCCACCTCACAGAATACCGCAGCCAAATAACAATTCCCTTAAGGGTTGTTGTGTTCCTGCGAGTAAGTGAGGTCACCAGAAAGGAAGGAGATGCTGCGTTGGCAGCGGGGATGGAGGCGCGCGAGCGATATTTTATGTTGCGAGCGTTAATATGGCTACGGTAACCGCCTCACATCAGGCGGGCCGTATGCTTGTCTTCCACCCGACGTAGTATAAAAAAAAAAATACATATGCATGCAAAATTTCAGCTCAATCGGTAGCCAGGAAGTGGATCAAATTTAGCTCGCAAGATTTGATTACAGACAAACAAACAGGACAGGTGAAACTAAATTTTAATAAAAGCTTGTAAAAATATAAATCTGCGTTGTCTGAGTGCGCAACGTGTTGGTTAAACTATTTGATACGGAAAGATTTTATGCGGAATGAATTATGTGGTCAGATAGCGAGCATAGCCTATTAAAATTAAATTTTACGAGTGCTTGCAATGTTTGTATACAGGAGACATACGCATCGCTAACTACTTATCAATGCCATATCTGAATTATTTATTAAGGATCGTATAAGTCACCATGTCGTCATACACGTGAGTCAATAGTAACGTCTAATGAACCGATTTTTATGGCCCATAATTCTACCAAATACCTACTCGCCTACATACACAGTAGAGTTTCACTAAGTGCCAGATTATTGAAATATTCGAATTATTGGATTGTAAAGAATCATAATAAGTTTATAAATAAAAAAAGCTTTCATAAAAAGAAAATTTAAGATTTATTTGTCTTCATGTATGTACCAGATTTTTTTAATTACATAGGTAAATAAAAATGAACGTGATGTCGTGTTTTACTTTTTGAGGTTATACTGTTGTCGGTAGACTTGGGCACAGATAACATATGATATCTGTGCCCAAGTCTATACTAGTCAATTAGCTTCCATCATGAATAGTTCTACTATTAATATTCGAAGACTAGTAGAAGCATAGTTATAATAATGTAATAATCGAATCTTGCAAGTTAAATTTAACCCACTTTTCAATGGTCGATTGAACCGAAACTGGGCCCACTCACTTAAACCTGGTGACTTTAAATCCAATAAGGCGGCCGTCACATAATGACGATTCGGGCCCCTATTCAAAACTAAATGAAAATATTGATGAACGAAATAAAGTAAATTTTTAGTTTTATTTATTTATTATCTAATTCTTACTTGCTTACTAATAATATAAACGTGAAAGTGCGTTTGTTTGTTTGTTGTGATTTCATGCCGTAATTATAAAACAGATTGCCGTGAAATTTGACATAGAGCATATAAGAAGTTCAGAATAAGTTATGGTATCGAAAAAATAAATGTTGTATCCGAGGGATATCAGTAGAACTTTGTTTTTAGGGTTCCGTACCTCAAAAGGAAAAACGGAACCCTTATAAGATCACTTTGTTGTCCGTCTGTCTGTCTGTCTGTCTGTCTGTCTGTCTGTCTGTCTGTCTGTCTGTCTGTCTGTCTGTCAAGAATTTCTATGTCGAGAATGCGTGGAGGTATCAAGCTGAAATTTGAACTGTATACTCAGGTCTACGGTCCCATGAAGTTGTAAAATAATCAAACTGCTAAGTTTACGTAGAAAAAAGTTATGGCCGTTTATTCAGCAAAAAACGCATATTTCGACACACTCAAGGGTATCAAAACCTATAGGGTACTTCCCGTTGACCTAGAACTATGAAATTTGGTAAGTAACATCGTTATAGACTACGTGTACAGGAATAAATCTCAAAACTATACATTTGTAAATAGATCTTAAAAAATAGGGGTCTATATTTTTTATAAGGTGTCGAAATTTCAAATTGAAACTACTAGTTCAAATGGGGTATCATATGAAAGGGCTTGATGTACACATTGCAAAATATATTTTATTTATTTTTTTCGACGCATGATTTCTTATTTATAATGAAAAATATCAAATTTAATAATGATACTACGTACCTACGGAACCCTCGGTGGTCGAGTCCGACTCGCACTTGTCCAGTTTTTTGGTGTAATAACTGTTAATCATACGGGCGAAGCCGCGGAAGTTAGTTACTAATAAGCGCTTGTTTTTTGTTGTTTATTCAATGTTGTCTAATTATAGAACAGAGTTATGCACACAAAAAAAGATCTAACGACACATGAAACCCTTGATGTGTCAATGTGACGCCCTCACCGGCAATCGAATAATAATCTCAGATAAGGCATATGTGGACCTGGAGGACCACAGGTATTCCCAATAAGTACTACACGGAACATGTCTCTAGGCAGTCAGGGGAGACTGACTAAAATATAAGGGAATGCACGAAATATCCAGGAAGGTCGACTTGTTAGTAGTCGAAGATAGTTACTAATAAACGCTTGTTTTTTGTTGTTTATTAAAAGTTGTCTAATTTATACAATACTAGCTGTCCCGGCGAACTTCGTACCGCCTAACAATCAATGAATGTCGTGGTACATATTAGCTGAACTAAATTTATGATTTTATGGAATTAAAACAATGAATAGTAGAAAATAATAGAGAAGCTCGATGGCGTCATTGCGCGTGTCAGTCTAATTGAACACGCAAGTTAAGCAACGTCGACCGTAGCCTGTACACGGGTGGGTTTATATTACCTCGAGCTCCTCCGTGATTCGAAAGACACGTTAAGCCGTCGGTCCCGGTTGTTATCATTAGCTCATCTTGAGCTCCTCCATGCTTCGGAAGGCACGTTAAGCCGTCGGTCCCGGTTGTTATCATTAGCTCATCTTGAGCTCCTCCGTGCTTCGGAAGGCACGTTAAGCCATCGGTCCCGGTTGTTATCATTAGCTCATCTTGAGCTACTCCGTGCTTCGGAAGGCACGTTAAGCCGTCGGTCCCGGTTGTTATCATTAGCTCATCTTGAGCTCCTCCGTGCTTCGGAAGGCACGTTAAGCCGTCGGTCCCGGTTGTTATCATTAGCTCATCTTGAGCTCCTCCGTGCTTCGGAAGGCACGTTAAGCCGTCGGTCCCGGTTGTTATCATTAGCTCATCTTGAGCTCCTCCGTGCTTCGGAAGGCACATTAAGCTGTCGGTCCCGGTTGTTATCATTTAATGACAGTCGTTAAGTTAAGTCAGTGGCCTTTAGGCGGTTCGAAAACACTGGCCTCCGCCAACCCGCAGTTGAGCAGCGTGTTGGAGTACGCTCTAAACCCCTTCGGTTGAGGGAAGACCCGTATCCATAAAAACTGAAGATTTCATAAAAATAAAGATTTCCTTATTGTTAAATTTAAAAAAAAAAACGTTTTGTTTTATTTTTTTTAGTTTTGAAATAGGTTTTATCATTTTGGTGATTTGTAATTGTCATTTCTTTTGATGTTTACTCTGATTTGATTCTTGCGCTCGAATTTTTGATATTACGACGACGTTTTGATATTTGACAACCAATAAATATCGTAATCCCTTTTTCAACTGACACTTTCATTTGTATGGGAAAATGTTTTTTCTTTTATTTTATTTTTTCGAGAATTTTTTCAATGTTTTTAAGAGTTATTCTGCTATTCGGGACGGAAACAAATCCAACAAATCAAAAACCATGGCAATCGGTCCAGCCGTTCTCGAGTTATAAGTGTTGTAACAAACACGACTTTCTTTTATATATATAGATAGTTAGTGGCATTGTATTTACAGAGTCAAAACCGTAACAAGGACATATATTGATTAGATAACTGACTAAACGTAATCTATTTATCTTTGTTACTAGTATAAATTGGCAGATAACATTATATTCACAATAACTTCAGTATGTATATGTCGTCGGCATCACTACATAGTATAAAACAAAGTCGCTTTCTCTGTCCCTATGTCCTTTTGTATGCTTAAATCTTTGAAACTACGCAACGGATTATGATGCGGTTTTTTTTAATAGATAGAGTGATTCAACTGGAAAGTTTATATGTATAATATATGCATAACATAGTAGAAAAACACTGATAATTTAGAGGTTTCTAATGTGATGTCGTAAATAAACACATTTTTTTGCTCTTTCATTGCAAACGCTGGCTGAACCCAACGAGATAGATCAAAATAATGTAGTACAGTATTGTTCACCTTAAAATGGTCTACAAAAAAGTTCGCGATGGTATATGTCTATCTCTTAGTGGTAACACACAATAACCGTTATTTTATCCTTTGCTTTTTACAAGAAATAATGCCTTATTTACGAAGCGATTTTAAGCAATACAGAATTAATCCTTATCCAATTAAGTACCTTAAATACATTGCGCATTTAATATAGATCAATATGGCCCTTCACAGCATGTAATTTAAATGAATAGTTTAGAAGATATTACACAGTTAAAATGCAGGGACATAACGGCTGTGGCGGTACCGGCCGCGGAGCCGGCGGCGTGTGCCTATAACTGGGGAAGGACTGGATAGGACAAAGCGCAAAGACCTTCTGTAGTACATTTAGTATCAGCATTGCACCCGTGCGAAGCCGGGGCGGGTCGCTAGTATTCTATAATTCGTCTGTTTACAAACAACATCGTTAGTAAACTAAACGCTCGCAGTCTTACGATTTGCCAAAGGCAAATTATAAAATGCTTCGTAATAAGCCAAATCAATCACACCGTTTGTAAAAATGTCCAATTACGTAGGGTCATAGCAAATTATAGTTAGTTGGGTAACATGTACCACGTGCACGGGACGTAATCCACTACATATTCCCCACCACTGTGTCTCCTGTGTAGCCAGGATTAACCAGCGGTGACCATCAAAATGGCAATGAACAATGAAGTCCATTGCAGACCCGGGGGAAACAATGGCTGCCTTCACAACGAATTTAATCATAAGAAATTAGGATTAGGAGTAAGAAGTTTTTAGAATTTGACTTCCCCTCTTAGCAATGTGACAGACAGCAATGGCAAATAAGGCACCACGTGCAAGTGAGGTGGGCTTTTTTTTTTTTTATTTTTTTTTATTATTTATTTACGAAGCCAATCGCAATATGCGCACACTCGACGGTGTAAAGTGCCGCTGAGTGTGCGCCAGATCGGCTTACTTCGTAAATAGCGCACACCCCTGTCATGGACAAGGCTCTTATTTACTATATAATTAAAATCTATATATTTTACAACGTTAAGTACGTTGTAAAATATATAGATTTTAATTATATAGTAAATAAGAGAATACAACTATATACACTTAAAACAATATAAATCTCCCAAAAGTGAGGTGGGCTTTAATTGAAAGACGATGATAAACCACTGAGTACAAGTGGTAAATCATCGTCTTTCAATCTTCGAAAGCTCGGTTTTTGAAGGAAAGCGTGAAGGGACTATCTTGAGAGTGACCAAAGCGTGAGTAATGCTTCGTAAATAAATATGTTGATCGATAATATTGAGTACTTAATCAAAAATAAATAAATAAATATTCCTGGACACGTTCACAGTGCCATCTAGTCCCAAACTAAGCAAAGCTTGTACCATGGGTGGTACCATGTTATCACTGATAAGATACTTAAACACATTTTTGACGTGATAACGTCTTATAAATCGATGAACGCCGGCAGCACGCACGAAAAAGCATGACTCATTGTCACGTTCCGCCTGAGTCGTGCAAGCGAGAGCGCAGAACAAACGGTAGAGAGGCACGGCCTAAGCGTTCGGCTTGTGACGCATCTATCTCTCTTCCACTCCATCGACCGATGTTTTCTTATGACGTTATTACATAAAATTATTGTCCGTAAACCGACTTCACAGACAACCATTTTTTTTTAAAGTGCAATGACAAATAGACATGTTCATGCATACAAAGATTTGTTTTGTGCGCGGAGCGAACCCGCGACCCCAGAGTCAAAGTGGACATTGCTAACCATTCGACCACCGTGCTCGTCAAATATTTATTAGTCGTTAAATTGAATCAATAAAAATGTTCTAGCATTGTATTGTACATAATACGTTATTTTTACGCCAGCACAGGTACTTACAGCTCTGGAATGTATAATATTGAGTGCGTGTCGATGGATTGGTTACACACTACCGGTTAATCTTAGATCGAGGAAAATAGCATTACAGGAATAGCTACGAAGTTTGATTCAAGACTAGGCACTAGACGCTTCAGAATGAAATTAGCACACTGAGAAAATAGCATTGCGGCCTAAAATTCCAGATAATTCTTCTGCATACAATCAGTTTGAATGTGTCTAGTGTATCCAACTAGGATATATCCAGAAGTAATTAATTCTTGTAAGATCTATCAAAAAATCCGATGGGAATCGGCTTCAGCTTCGGCAGTAGGGCCCCTGATTTCAGAGTGCCGACATTATGAAACGCATATTATAACAGTTGCTTGTGGTTATTTTCTAGTTGGATACACTAGCCACACTCACGTCAGACTGATTGTATGCAGAATAATTATCTGGAATTTTACGCACGTAGGAAAAATTACGAACTGTAAAAATTTTTTCTTCCTAGTCGTACGCTCCTGACGGAGCGGTTGTGGATCGTCTGATTGTTTGATTGCAAACTCATTTTTTTTTGCAAATATTTTATAATTAATCAGTATATTTTGTAACCAGTCATATGGAATGAAATGCCTGTCGAGGTTTTCCCAGGAGATTGCAGGAATTAGGAGTTGCCTAGGAGATTATAGGTACATAAAATTGCAATTATACAAATTTGCTTAAGTGCGTTTATATTTTGAAGAAATAGAAAATGGACGACATATTACTATGCTATGACACTGCTAAAACCAACCAAAAATCTGACGAGGAGAAAGAAAGGCTCTGAGCAGAAAAGCATTATTTATTTATTATTCTTTATGAGTGTTACAGGATTATTGCTTGCTGAACATAGTAACTAAAAATAAAATCGATCTTACAAGACATTACAAGTCTCCACCGTTGTTTTATTCAATCTCAGTTATTACATTTTAAAATAAATATAAAAACATTGAATAACAAATAAAAGTATAAATCATTGCCATGTTTTTTTACTTTCTTTTTACAAAAAAAAAAAACTAATAATAAATAAAAAAAAGAAAGAAAATATGTTTATTAACATCACAATATGAAGAACCAATTCATAATAAGTTAAAACATTTTAACATTACATAGATATTATCTAATGCTGTGTATATATATAACATGAACATAGTGCCGATATTCTGTGACGGCCAACAAAATCTCATTTACAATATACGATATGTGATCCTCCGCACAATAGTTTCAATATTGCATGCACTACACAAAATTGCTGCCTTCTGAATCCGGCCCTTGATCCAGTGACCTAGCGAAAGGAGGTGTGAGTTTTCGTTAGGAAACCATTTTTCGACGCGACTATCAGAATATATTATTTATTATGGAATATATTATATATTATGGAATAATTTATTATGGAATCAGGACCATATATGACAGTAACCTCGTGAGCAATGCCCAAATATTTCGACAACTTGTCAGCCTCAGCTAACTTATTGAGATATTTGGCGAGTCTCAGCTTTGACGAGTTTCTCGCCACAGGTGATACGGTGATATGGCGGCAAGAAACCCTTCGCTCTCACCGGTCTACTAGCACGATATCAGACTTATTAGCTAGGACCCGCCCCGGGTTCGCGTGTGTGCCATTAATTTTAAATTGTCGATGTTATGACCCACTTATGACCAGTTAAATATGACCTAACGATTTTAAATTATTTTCATTAGTTATTAGCTGCTCTGGAAGACGTATTCAAGATGCTGGACTGGAAAAAACGGGGCGTCAGTGTGAATGGCGAGTACATCTCACACCTTCGGTTTGCCGACGACGACGTGGTCATAATGGCTGAATCGCTGGAGGATCTCAGTCGTATGTTGGTCGATCTCAATGCTGCTACTCGACGTGAGGGGTTGGGGATGAATTTTGACAAGACGAAAGTCATGTACAACGACTTTGTCATCCCTAGCCCGGTTATAGTAGAGAAAGCCGCTATTGAAGTGGTTAAAGTCTATGTCTACCTCGGACATTCCATACAGCTTGGCCGGGGTAAGATCGTCCGATTAAAGTAAAGACAGATTATTAACTGAAAATGGCTACATATTTATTTCCTTTATTTTGATACCCTGCGCCATTGCGCATTGACATTTTTTAGAAAGATTTTTTAAAGACGCACATTTTACAGTACGTTATTAAGATGGATGCAATGGCGTAGCGTTAATTAACATCGGTTCATCAGTTTAGTAGTTACGTATGAGATAACAAAGGGTCAGAAATACATAATATAATAACAAATATCACCCTCTTTTTGGGCTTCGCAGCAGTCGGGTAAAAAAAGAAAGCAAGCACTGAACACGTTAAAAACGTGTTTGTTAATATAATGTATTTGTTTTATTTGACTATAATGTATGAACCTGTCGTTAGAATTGTATGGGAATAATAAATTAATGGATAATAATTTTTGGTCAAAGTGTTTATTATTTCTTAATAATACAATCTACGAAACCTTGATGGTTAGGTTGTCAAAACTCAAGGTTCCAGACGTCTATAAGAACTTTACGGATCTTCAAAATTGTTTTTTTTTCTGTAATTATTCCATGATTAGTGATGTAATCATAATTTAAATTGATTGATAGAACAGAGTATAAAATTCACAACAAGAGAGTTCTTCTAAGCTCTCTACTCTGCATTGTATGCAGTAAATTAAATGTATTGTAAGGTTTATATAATATTGTTTTCTGTTTTATTAACTTGTAAATGAGTAGTGTTGTGTCCGGCAGACTAGAATAGAATCACTCCGTCTCTTTCCGTGGATGTCGTACAAGGCGACCAAGGGAATTAGAAAACAAATACCCCAAGTACAAGCTTAGCTTAGTTTGGGACTAGATGGCAGTGTGTAACATGTTCAGGAATATAGTATATAAATAAGATCATAGGAATATTCTTCGGGTGGTGCGTCAGCAATAGGGGTGGCAACTAGCGAGCGGTGCATTTTGTGTTACAAGTGGCTATGGGCTAACGGTAATAATTACACATCAGGCGAGTCGTCTGTATTTTTTCCTACCCTACGGTATAAAAAGTACTTTTTTTAACCGACTCTAAATAAGGAGAAGGTTCTCAATTCGGCTGTATTTTTTTTAATGTCTGTTACTTAATTACTCCGTGATTTATAAACCGATGTGAAAACTTTTTTATCTGAAAGAGTATACTTCCAGATTGTTCCCATATTTGGGGTGTAAGTGGTTCATCAAGATCTTTGAACCAAAGCCAACTTCACCTGCACGTGGTGCACCCTGCTGACTGACAAACGAAGCTCTGGCGAAAAGAGAGGTAGGGAGCGTAATTGTAAGCTACCCGACTGGGGAATGTACCTCCACCTCACAGAATACCGCAGCCAAATAACAATTCCCTTGAGGGTTGTTGTGTTCCTGCGAGTGAGTGAGGTCACCAGAAAGAAAGAAAGGAGATGCTGTGTTGGCAGCGGGGGTGGCGGCGCGCGAGCAATATTTTATGTTGCAAGCGTTAATATGGCTACGGTAACCGCTTCACATCAGGCGGGCCGTATGCTTGTCTGCCACCCGACGTAGTATATAAAAAAAAAAAAAAAAAATCATCATCATCATACATAAATGTAGAGTAATGTTTGGAGTCGGTTTTTTTATTGTTAAAATTATTATAACACTAGGGTGGCAAACACTCATACAATCTACCTATTGATGAGCAGTCATCGCAGCCTATAGACTCTTGTGACACTACAGGCATCACTCACGTGTTGCCGACCGTATAAAACCCCGTTACGATTATGCTGTTGACTCTACAAGTTTTTTGTACACTCGCATACACGTGTATTACTTTAAATCGGTAAACAACTATTCAAGGACGTCTGCTGCATACTTCAAAATATATAATTAAGAATCACTCCACACTGTTGCCAACGCGTCTGTTATGTGTCCGATTCATATGACAGTTCCTCGAGTGTAACGGCGGTCTGGTGAAAAGCTCAATGACGCCGTTGCACTTGGCAGTTTAATCGATTACGCAAGTAAAGCAAACTTGGCCGTAATCTGTCTATGGATGGGTTTGTTTATCTCGAGCTTCTCCATACTGTAGAGGTCATGTTAATCCGTCAGTTGCCTTTGAGCGGCTTGAAAATACTGGTCTCCGCCAACCCGCAAATTACTTGCGTTGTAAACATGGGAATATGTTTTAAACTCCTTGGTTGAGGAGAGACGGATATTCTTGCTACCAGTCATCTCAAGTACTTCATCATCAAGTACGTCATCTAGTCACATAGATATTCTTATATTATTAAAACTCACGTGAGACATTATACTAAATTAATTAGATAAATTAAACGGGTCACTCACGTCTTTTTGTCGGGAAAGCCGACTAGTTTCGATCTCAAAAGGAGACCTTCATCAGGGCGAATGTCCAGACACGTCCACCCTTTGTCTCTCGCGCCGGACACTGCGCGCCAATGCGCGCGCCGCACGACTGGAAAGGGTGGTGGGGGGTTGGTGCGTTGGTTGGTGGAGCGCTGCCTTCGACGTAATACACAGCCCTCTGTACGCGTAGATTTTCCACCTAAGGCTACGCAAATAGAGTCCCAAATGCCAACCACACTGGCGCCGCCTGCCAACCCGGGTCGGCCTAGGCAGCGCCAGCGCCGAAGAAACAGAGGTAGGAAAGGTAGCGTGCCAAATCTCGCTCCGCCCGCGCGCGTTAACGTACAGACAGACATAGTGACGTTCCCGCGAGAACCAGCCAATGTGAGTAGGCCCCAAGCCCTCTCCCACCGCACGGAACCGATAGTGCGAGAAAAAATTAAAACACAGCCCCGCATGTCGGAGTGCATGCTGCCAAACTCAAACACAAACACAAAAAATGAGTCCCGTGCGGTGGAGCCCGCACTGCGCAAAACAAATACAAGACCATATAAAAAACTTACTGCCCGCGATAAAACAAATGCTAACTATATGTCGGCACCAAATTTGAATTTCCCGCAACCGGTTCCACTGGCTGTAAATAGGGCACCCTTCCGCCCCTCTGTCATCCCTCCTGGTAGTAACGCTATCTCGCTAATAGTCGGTATACTAGTAGATATGTTGAAAAACATCGCCGCCGGGGTAGATATATGGTCGGCAGCGACCCAAGCCTTAACAAAACTCTTAACACAATATGGGTAGTGACGAAGTAAGAGTCATTTATTGGAACCCCGGGGGCGTAAGAGAGAAAGCCCCGGAATTGAGGTTGCTCGCCCAGGAGTATAACCCACATGTTATACTGCTGGGCGAAACCAAACTTTCGCCCAACAAGGACTTTAGAATCTCCAACTACTTCATGTATCGTAGGGACCAGGTCTCAACACGCGGAGCGGCCTACCGTGGTACGGCGGTACTGGTGCGCCGTGACTGCGTGCATGAGGAGTTGGACCTTCCGCCCTTTCAATCACTTGCAAGCATCGGGATTAGAATTAAGGTAGGCGAGGTAGAGCTACGTATTTTCGCTGCTTACAGACCTCCGGGGCCTAGGTTGTATGAGTCAGATATTAGGGCTATCTTTAGTGAGTCAAGCCCTACGTTGGTGATGGGGGACCTCAATGCCAAAGATCCGGTATGGGGGTCCCGTATCACAAACCCAGCGGGCAACAAGCTCAGAAGAGACTCCGAGGTAAACGGATACGTGGTGCTGGGGCCGCCGGCCCCAACTCACATACCAGCTAACCCACGCCACAGTCCGGACGTTCTGGACATCGTGTTAGCACAGGGTATAGACTGTACTATAAGCACAGAGGTGCTCTACATTATGGACACACAGCATCTCCCAATCTTAGCCACACTGGACTTAGGGGCCCCATATGGGTTCGCAAGGCCTACTCGTAGGAAAGTCAACTGGCAAGAGTATCAAGCTGCGCTCTCGGACTTCACACTGGAAGGCAAAATCGAAACACCGGATGAGGTTGAGTCGGCCGTGACACATCTTGCCAACGCTATGACAGCCGCCCTAGAAAAAGCCACATCAGTCGTCACCAAAGTCACAAATCGTCGTGGAGACCTGCCGCGGAATCTAAGAGCTCTACTATGCAAGAAACGCAGTCTCCGAAAGCTTTGGTCGCAGACACGCTGTCCTCGCCTCAAACGCGAGCTGAATAATGTTTCCGAGCAACTTTCCGAAGGTGTCAAAACCTGGAGGGGCTCTTGTTGGGAGGCCAGAATTGACGAAGTTGCAGAGGATAAGACAAGCCTCTATCATCTAAATAGGCAACTATCTAAAAAACCTCCTCCAGTATGCCCTTTGTACGACGAAATGGGTGAAAGACAATTTAGTCCAGACGATAGAGCACAAATCATCGCAAAACATCTATCAGGAGTTTTTCAGCCCAACCCAGTCGCCCATAACGCCCCTGATGACGTCCGCGCCCATCATTCAGAAGTCCTAAACCATGTTAGCCAATTCCTAGAGTCTCCGGCTTCGCCACTAAAAGGGGACTTATTTATTTCTCCATCCGAAGTTCGGCAATTAATCCGCCGCCTCCCTAATAAAAAAGCACCGGGGCCGGACGGCATTACGAATGAGATGTACAAACGGCTTCCTCGTAGAGCTATAGTCGCTATCGCTCGACTCTCTAACGGGATACTCCGGACCGCTCATTTTCCTAGCTTCTGGAAACCAGGTAGAGTTATTGTTCTCCCCAAACCGGGTAAGGACCGCCGGTACCCGGAAAATTACCGGCCTATAACGCTACTAGCGCACGGCTCTAAGTTGTTTGAGCGTCTAGTGCTGCGGCGCCTCCGGCCGCACCTAAGTCCGCGCGAAGAACAATACGGGTTCAGGACACAGCACTCGACGACGCTCCAACTGGTACGCGTGCTTCACCACCTGGCCGAGGAATGGAACCGCGACCGTACAACGGTCGGAACTTTTCTCGACATAGAGAAGGCCTTCGACCGAGTCTGGCACGAGGGGCTAATCTACAAGCTTCTCACAAAAACAAGCACGCCGCCACAGCTGGTGCGGCTGGTAGCATCGTTCCTTCAAGGGAGAACCTTCGCGGTTTCAGTGGAGGGCTCAATCTCACAATCCTTCACCATCTCGGCCGGAGTTCCCCAGGGGAGTTGCCTGAGTCCGGCGCTCTATGCAATATACACGGATGATATTCCGCTGCTGTCCGAGGAGCAAAGGCTCGAAGGTGAGCGGGGTATCACATTAGCGCTATATGCCGACGATAGCGCCTTTTTCGCATCGTCGCGTAAACCCACAATTGCAGTAGCAAGGCTACAGAAACAATTGGACCTGCTGCCGGATTGGTTCGACAGGTGGCGCATGGCGGTCAACGTGGGAAAGACCGTCGCGCTACAGGTCGGGCCAAAACGCAAGGCGCTGACCAGTTTAACACTGAGGGGAGAGCCCATCAAATGGGAGAACACGGTGAGATATCTGGGGGTCCAAATAGACCGGTCGCTAAGGATGGTGCCACAGGTGAATCAGGCTGTCAACCAGGCCAAGGCGGCCCGCGCTGTTTTGCGACCGGTCCTATATTCCCGTCTGCCTTTGCGGACGAAGTTAAGCATCTACAAAACGTATGTCCGCAGTAGGCTGACGTACGCGGCGCCTGCGTGGCTCGCACTGTGTTCTACATCACAGAGGCAGCGCCTGCAGGCCCAACAAAATCTTACGCTGCGCACTATCGTCAAAGCCGGACGATATGTTACCAACAGGGTAATCGCACGTGACACGCGCGTGCAGACGGTGCAGGAATTCGTAACTGAAACGGCGAAACGATTATTCGATCGAGCCGATCACTCGTCGCATATCCACCTGCGCTCACTTGCGCCTCTGCACGCGCGCCCGCCCGAAGACGCCGCGCGCTGTGTCCCGCGTGACTTACTCCGCGACGCAGTCGCGCGGTAAATATACCTAGGTATAACAAAATAAGTTTTAAAGGTGCAATTTTTAAGTTCCGAGTATTAAAAATTGCAACTTTAAAACTAAAATGTTTAAAATGTTTAAAATATGTCAATTCCATAAAAACGCCTAAACTAGAATGAGAACAAGAGGTTAATTATAAACTTCAAATACATACAAACAAAATTGCTGTTACGGTAATTGTTTTCATCTGTCCTTTGTGGTAATGTTTCGGTCATTATCATTGCCTGCAAATTTTGTTGTTGGGTTCTTCTGCGTCGTTCCCCGCCACAGGTACCCATCCAACTCCTCCCCCATGTGTTGCGTCGTTCGTCCCAACCCAATTTCGTCTTACATGCATACGAATAATGTTCAACTGTTCCCACACCGCGTATAGCGGCAAAACATGACCCGTGGGCGGTTCGCCCTCGCGAGACAGCCTAGGCAAAGAGTTGTTACTCGAGGCCTATTCGCAACTCACGTTGCACGACCCCGTATGTATGTATGCCTTCGACGATGACGTAGTGGCAGCCGGTGTCTGGACATTCGTCCTGATGAAGGTCTCCTTTTGAGATCGAAACTAGTCAGCTTTCCCGACAAAAAGACGTGAGTGACCCGTTTAATTTATGTAATTAATTCTTATATTTACTGACCGGGAGGCATATAATGTGACGAAGGGCTGCCCTCCTTCCAGATGGTCCGATGATCATCTGGATGATGAATAAGAATTGCCTTGAGGGTTGTTTCTGCGACCTCATTGGTGCGGTGGTGGCAGCGAGGGTGGCGGCTCGCGCGAGTGATTTTTCATATGTCTAGTGCCTATACGGCTACGGTAACGGCTTCACATCAGGCGGGCCGTATGCTTTTTTGTACGCCACCCGAAGTAGTATAAAAAATATATATGTATGTACCTGTATGCCCCATGTGATTCCACATCAAAAATAAAACTAAGAGCAAAGTAAATACTTTCACTTACATAGGTATATTATTATTATCTATAGTATAATCACGATAACGAGCCCGATGGTCGAATGTCTAGCCATTGCTAGCTAATGACTTCGAGGTCGTGGGTTCGACCCCCGCACAAGAAACATTTGTGTGCATGAACATGTCTGTTTGTGTTGGACTGGGTGTTTTCTATGTATTATAAATGTGTATTTACAAAAAAAATGTATTTTATATACATTTGTCTACCACCATATGTCTAGTACCCTTAGCACAAGCTTTGCGCTTAATTTGTGGATCTACCACACCTAGACCCAAATTAAGCGTGTAAATTGTCCAGAAATATTTATATATTTATTTAATCATCATCACGTAATATTTTTTTTGTTTATCATGTACATACTTAGGTACCTACACTAGGAATGATGACCATTATATTATCGATCTGAATAAATCGGTCTATTCCGATGACTTGCGCCACGTACATTTTGATTTTGATTCATCTATTATAATAATTTTATCTAATAAGGCTATTGTGATGCGACGGGCACAGGTAATAATTGCGCTAATTTATCTGTCATCATCATCATTTTGTCTCCTATCTTAGTGCATACAGAGCACTCTATATTCACATTCTTAAATTACATAAACATTTTCGCAAGCGCTGAAAAGCAATTGGTCAAATTTAGTTTCGCTATTTGATAATAGATGTCGCTATAACTATTTCAATTATACTATACAACTTTCCGATTAGCTATAATATTTAAAGCTATGTGTGTTTACTTGTTACATAATTAATTGCTGATATTTATAATTTGAAATTGTTAACAATTGAAATATAGCGACAATAAAAGAATTTTTTTTAATATTTCAGTCTACTCAACAACAGATGTCGTGATAAGTCTGTGCAAAAAATAGCGGCTTTTTCTCTGGCATTTATTATACTCTATAATACTTTGCAAGCAATAAAAAAACATATCATAAATTATGTTAAAAGCCCATTTACAATTTTTAAAAGTGTCTATAGAAAAGAAACAATATCTTTTTTTTTTGACGCAATTTAGATTATTACATTTTATTACTTTTAGTTAGTTTTTTTTATTTCTGTTTTGTTTGTATATATGTGTGTTAGCCATATTTACTTTTTATTTTAATTGTATATTTTTAATTATTAGTAAGTACATAATTACAACAATAAAACATTGTAATTATCTTTTAGTTTATTATCAACTAATCTAGATGGCGCTAGGAAACATTTATATCAGTGTTCGTAGTTAATTAGGAAGTCCTAAGATAAAAAAAAAACATACTATGTTTTTTTTATATTGTATAATTCACAAAAAAATATTTTTAAATATCAATTAATCTAGGTAGTTTTGATTTCCTCCGCCAACCCGCAGTTGAGCAGCCTGGTTGAGTATGCTCTAAATCTAAACCACTTCGATCGAGTGGAGGCCCGTATCCCAGCAGTGGGATGAATAAGGATTGACGACAGAAATCTTTTTACAAGCTTTTATTTACTTCCACTGCGGAGTCTTTGCTCAAATCTTGCAAGCTCAATTTGACACACTTCCCAGTGTATTTCCTTAATGAGCTAAAATTTGGCACTCGCGTTTGATTACCCGTGATAATGCCGCAATTATTATCTGAATGCCGCCATTTTTAATCAAATACGCGTGACGCCACAGAATGGCGATTTATAATTTCGACTTTAAGGCTCAACTCACACAGGCGCAGAGTCGAAACGACGCGACGCGTCATATTTTTCCGCATACAGCATATTCATCTCTATTGTTCTATTATTTTAGTACAAATTTGTGCTGTGTAAACATGGAAGCGCGCGTCGACGCGCGTTGACGCGCGCATTCGCGCTTCGATGCTCGGCTGGAGTCGAGTGGATTCGCGAGTCGCTGCGCATCGACTCTGCGCCAGTTTGAGTTGAGCCTAACCCTAATGATATGGATATCAAATGAAAGAGCATGATGAGCTAAACTCATATTTAAGTAAATTTAATAAATGTTTTTTTAATTAATAAAGGCTTGCAATTTTTTTTATTGTGTGTATTTTTTAAGTTTGTGTTTGTTTTTTATTTGATTCAATGAGAGAAACAGTTTTACTCTTCCTTACTAATATCATAATTATTTTTTTATACTACATCGGGTGGCGGACAAGCATACGGACCACCTGATGTTGGGTTGGGGTGTAAGTGATTCATCAAGATCTTTGAACCAAAGCCTACTTCACCTTCACGTGGTGCACCCTGCTGACTATATCGGGTTTGCCGCAAGGCGTTAGTCAAACCTTTTTTTTTATAGGACTAGGCTGACAAACAAGCGAACGACCTGTCCGATGTTAACCAGTTATCGCAGCCTATGGACACTGGCCTTCTTTAAAACGCTGGCCTTCGCCAAGCGGCAGCTAAGCAGCATGATGGAGTATGATCTAGACCCATTCGATTGAGCGGGTCTCCCAGCAGAAACGAATGGTGGACTAATTCCAATAGGGCTCATTCAGTCAACCATAGAACCATAGATTCCATAGAATGAATCATAGAATGAATAGTTACTTAGTCTGTAAGTTGAACAGTCAGTGAGAACAAAGTTTAAATGTGTCATGCAGTAAAATTCCCATAAACTTATCTCCTATATTGAAATCACCAACAAAGGGTTCAGGAGTGGAAAGGTACAGTAGTGGATGACTAGGATTTTCCGCAGCATAAATCCTTTACTGCATTAATTCACTTTACGTTACTCATGCTTCATAATGGCAATTGGAAAATTAGCCCGTGGAATAATTCTGTGAGTCAAAACGGATTTCAATCAAGATATGCCATCGATTCCCTCTAAAGCACCATGTAATGGTTCTTAGTACGTGACGGTATAAGGGAATATGGAATACCCATGGCCTTAGAACAATTTACGCCCGTGGCAGTGAGCCGTGCGCGTGACGTATGAACGCGCTATAGTTCTGTGAAAAGTGACGTCGTCGGATGAATGACGCGGATGACGTACGCGTCGACACGCCCGCGCAGCGCCAAGGTCAAAGCGCGTGGAACGTAATATAATAGTCTGATTATACAGCGCGTTACATAATCGCGGTTTATTTTTAAACTCGCTATCTACTTTATTATTCATACTAGCTTCTGTTTATGTCTTTGTTTGTGTTGGAATAAAATTTTACTATTTATGTATTTGAGGACCTCGATAGCGTCGTTGCGCGTGTCAGTCTACACGAACACGCAAGTTAAGCAACGTCGATCGTAGCCTGTCCGTGGATGCGATTATTTACTCGAGCTCCTCCGTGCTATGGAAGGGCACGACCCATGACCAGAGTGAAGCATATTGCACCCTTACTCTCATTATGGGTCTTATGACAACTGGTAGTGAAGTACAACGTACGTGTCGATATGATATCGGCATTTTTTTACAAAATTAAAATCAACAAATTTTTGTATGTGCATTTACCTATTATAAATAAAAAAATATATTACATTAACTTAAAAATAAAAAGTATGTAAGTAATGATAAACAGACAGTAAGATAATAATCACAGTAAATATAACATTATTTATTACATTAAACGGCTCACTCGCGTATATTCGTCAGGAAAACCGATTAGACTAGTAGCAGTACATAGTTATCGTAATGTCTCACGTGAGTTTTAATAATTTATTAATCAATATTCATGAGTCATCATCATCAGGTCATTTTAGTCTCCACTACAGGAGCACGACCGTCTCTCGTCCGTTCCAGACAGAAGGAGAATTTGGCCTACACTCCCCACGCTGGCCAGACCTGGGTTTGGGGAGGCCTGATCGTTGTTTTATAATGTATGTATTTCCCATAATCGCCTTGTACGACATCCACGGGAAGAGACGGAGTGATTCTCTTCTCTGTCTGTCGGAAACCACACGGCCAATTCATGATTACTAAATATTAAATAACATTAAAAGTCACTGACATCTGTGTTATCTTCGTCGGCACCGTCATGTCATTAAGATTAATGATAAAAACTATTTTAGTTATATCGATAACGCGTGCTCGACGCAAGCTCAACACTACGTAAAATACGTTTTATGGCCACGAGTGCAGCGATATATTGCGGTTAATATAGTAGTAGTCAGTCGTCACTACATACACGGAGTGTAAGTAGCTCATTTTCGAGCCAAAGTCAACTTATCCTGGTTCACCTTGCAGACTGATTAAAGTCAGAAATAGTATATAGAGCGTAATACTGACTGGAGAAGTATAGGTGGAAGTAGTACTATATATATTACTACCAATACAAAATACAATGGATGTGCTCACTATAAATAAATAATAAATAAATATTGTCAGACAAATTACAGAGCGCCATCTAGCCCCAAAGTAAGCGAAGCTTGTGTTATGGGTACTAGACAACTGATAAACTTACGTAAATACATTTTTTTTTGTAAATACATGCATATACTTATGATATATAGAAAACACTCAGAACAAGACAAACAGACATGTTCATGCACACAAATGTTTGTCCTATGTGGGAATCGAACCCACGAGCGTTGGTGTCGAAGCTGCGTCATTGACCGCTACGCCACCGAGCTTGTCAATTTTAAATTACAGTCCCTATTATATACGTAGGTGGGTCATTGTCCTACGTGTATGTAAATAAAATGAGGAAAATATTGTTATGAATTTCTGTAATCATTCATTCATAACTTATGAATGAATGATTACAGGAATAAGCTGATATATTAGGTTGGGGAAAAAGTCTTTTCGTATTTTATATGAAAATTCAAAACATTTTTTACTAAAGTTTATTTACATTTAACTAAAGTATGTAGGTGCCATTTTGTTCGATAACTTTTTGCCATCTTGTAGGTAGAGACATGATCCCATTACTATAGAAATTTTGGGACTTCTGTTCAAAAAACCACGACAAGTGGTTTTGGCAGTCTTCTCGTGATGTTAACCTGACATTGCCTAAAGAATTCTGAAGAGGCCGAAACAGGTGGAAATCAGAAGGTGCAAGGTCAGGACTATACGGCGGATGCATTAACACCTTCCAGTCAAACTCTCTTAATTTTTGCTGAGTGGCTAAAGATGTGTGAGGTCTAGCGTTATCATGATGAAAAATCACACCCCTTCTGTTAATTAATTCCGGCCGCTTTCTCTCAACTTTTTGCTTTAATCTCATCAGTTGTTCACAGTAGAGTTCAGAATCGATAGTCCTGCCTGGCGGTAACAGCTCATATTGAATAATGCCCTTCCAATCCCACCATACACACAGCATCACCTTATTGCGGGTTAACCCGGGTTTTGCCAGAGTCTGTGAAGCCTGACCGGCCTTTGACCACGACCTTTTTCGCACGTTCTTGTCGTACATGATCCACTTTTCATCACCAGTTATAAGCTTCTTCAAAAACGGTTCGCTTTCAATACGTCGTAGTAAAGAATCGCAAATGAGTACACGGTTCATTAAGTTTCTTTCAGTGAGATCGTGAGGCACCCAAATATCGAGCTTTTTAGTGTACCCAGCTTTTTTCAAATGCGCCAAAACTGTTTTGTGGTCAATTCCTAATTCTTCAGCTACGTCGTAACTACTGATATGCTGATCTTGCTCCACTTTTTAAAAAATGGCATCCATTTTATCCGTAACAGGGCGACCAGAGCGACGTGCATCTTTCACATCAAAATTTCCTTATTGAAAACGCTTAAACCAAATTTGTGCTACTCTCACAGACACTGCACTAGATCCATAAACGTTACAAATTTTTTTCGCAGCTTGCGTTGCATTTTTACTTTTTTTGTAGTAAAATTTTAAAATGAATCGAATTTCTTCATTAGATTCACTCATCTTGACAGTAAAAAAAACAAATGAAAATCACACATTTACCTAATTTGAATTTGGAATTATCTTTTTTAAAATTTAAACTTTTTAAAGATATCAAAACCTGCCAGATACAAATGGTATAACCAAAGAGATTTTATTACAAGTTCATACATACTAAAATGCGAAAAGACTTTTTCCCCTACCTATTATGTTAGTGCAGCGGTTCCCAATTATTTTTTTCTATGTACCACTTCAAGAAAGACCTCAATTTTGCGTACCCCTTATTGCAGGGACGTTAAATAAAAAATAAAATTAGGTTTTTTTATACTATTATCATCAAAAGACATTCTAATGACACACTAAAGCGCTCGATGCATACGTTTGACTTATCTACTGATCGTTTAAATTAAATTGAATATTTTTTTGGCAATTGTTATTACATTATTGTTTTTTATGGATATAATATATTACATAAGAGATTGCTGCGCGTACCCCTTGATCCAATCTCGCGTACCTACCACTGGGGGTACGCGTACCACTAATTGGGAAACATTGTGTTATCTATGTCTATATGTCTATGTCTATATGTTATGTTCAATGTAATAAATCAGTTAATAATCATACTGACTAATACTTGGTCAAAGTGATAAATCATGATTTGGTTAGATTTGAGTTGATATTTGGTTAGGTCAGGGTTTTCTTGTGTCCTGTCACCGGAAAAGGAGCTCCGCTTCAACCTAGATGATGAATGATGTGGTGCTAAATAATCTTAATTATTAATAATTGGCAATTGATTACTTTCGCCAGCCATTATAAATAATGACCAATTTAATACATTGACTGCAACATATATATAAATATATAATCTGTGTGCTGCTTAAGAGTAAAAGAACATTCATCTATTTTATTGTTAAATATTTTTATATTAGATAAAACAAATTTAATGGAATAAATACAAGTGTTTGTTCCAATCACTTTGATTTATATAGTTTATTTAATTACATTTGCCCGTTTTTTAATGAATGCCCGTTGATGAATTACTTACATATGATATTGAAGTGAAAACTTGATTTCAGTAGTTTCATTGATGCTTTGTTTAAAGCATTAAAACTCGTACCAGATTTAGGAACTTTCTCGTGTTTAATAAATCTATATATATATATATATTTTTATACTATGTCGGGTGGTAGACAAGCATACGACCCACTTGATGTGAAGTTGTCACCGTAGCCATATTAACGCTCGCAACATGAAATATCGCTCGCGCGCCGCCACCCCCGCTACCAACGCAGCATCTCCTTCATTCCTGGTGACCTCACTCACTCGCAGGAACACAAGAACCCTCAAAGGAATCGTTATTTGGCTGTGGTATTCTGTAAGGTGTAGGTATTCCCCAGTCGGGTAGCTTACAGTTACGCTTCCTACCTCCCTCTTCGCCAGAGCTTCATTTGTCAGTCAGCAGGGTGCACCACGTGCAAGTGAAGTTGGCTTCGGTTCAAATATGTTGATGAACCACTTACACTTACACAGTGTAAGTGGAGATGCAACTAAACTTATAAGATACAATGTATTTTTTGCAACTTAGTTGCATTGGTGGAATGTACAAAGTAGGAACTGGAAGTATTCAGACTTTGTACATAGGTATTAGTCACGAGATATTAGTCATGGGGACTTAGGTATCTAACCACTATCTCTTTTAATTTATACGCCATGTAAACATTTTCCGAATTTTATACCTCCATAGCAAATTGTGGTGACTTGACTCATATTTAGTCTGGGATTTTACAGGACACACCCAATTACAAATTAGGCTCAGGCGCCTTCGATTCCCATAGCAAACCATCCCGCACTGATGTTTTAAAATTAAGATTTGTACATCGAAAAAAAATACCCAAAAGCCGTTTCCGTTCTTACATCCCTATCACTACTGATATTATGAATGTGAATGTGAGTTTTATTGGTTGGCGTGAAAGCACGCCAAAACACGATCATCATGAAACTTTGTACTTGTTGTCTCTTCACGGCTTTATGAGGAACCCTATTAGCATTCATTGCTATGCAGATGACAGCACCGGGAATACTTTTTACACGGGCCGTGCGAACATTCCCCGTTCTCAGGTAGTGAAGAGTCGTGAACTACTTATGTATTATACCATAGAGTAAAATTATACTTATGAGATCGAGAACACTTAATCTGAGGTGTCCGATTGGGGGCGACTAACCTTGGTCCGTTTCAAGCCTACTAAGATGCAAGTCTGTGCGTTTACCACAAAAAAACATTTATTGGGGCTCCACGATTCAAGAGAATACTCGCCATCGCCAAGAGCATTAGCATTCTCAGCGGAGATTTCTGGCGACGATCAGTTCAAAAGTCACTTGGAGGAGAAGGTCAAGCTGGCGTCTAGAAAACTCGGTGTGCTCTACAAAGCAGTACTTTATTTCGTGGTGATCACCAAAGATTGTTTTCATGCTGGATTTGGGCAGTGAAATTCAAGGAATTTCGTGAAATCCCTATATTTACAACGAAATGACGGTAAAAGAATATTCAATTCTTGTTTAATACGTCCTCTTATTAATAATGTTTAGTGATGTAACAAATCTCTAAACTAATTTCGGTGTGAAATAGTTCGTTTACTGAAGCATTCCCTTCGATTAAGTTAGTAGTAGTAGTACTTAATTCTTGAATGGAACAAAACTCCTACCCAAGTATATAAGTACGTAACATAGAGTTTCGGTAGAGCCGACATTCGACATAGTTGAGTTAGGTTAGGTTAGGTTATAAAAAGTGATACGCTGTACGTGAACATCAAGCACACTACGGAACTGAATGTTATACTGAATGCGAAAATGTCAAAACAAGTACCCGGTGGCTTTTTTGGCGACCGCCAAAGAAGCCACGGGGATTACACCTATACGTTCATAATATCTATTACTTTTTTTGTTTAAATTTAACAGAAAGTATTCTAGAGTATTTTTTTACTTCTAAGTGCTTAAATCGTACTTTTTTAAAAGCTTTTATTCTACTTGCCCGGTGTGTTAGTATGGGACAAATCTTGCGAGTTAAATTAGAACCACTTCCTGTCGTCAGATTAGGTTGAAATTTGGTTTACTTACGTAACTTCGGTGACAATGCAATAATATGGTACCTTGAAGCTGGTCTCATGATGGAGTCGGAAGGTGGCCATAGGAACTCCTAAACTAAACAAGATTTTTATCTTGTTTAGTCGAGTTTGGACTCGTTTGAATAGTCTTGACAAGGACTCTTATGCTACATGACAGCCAGGGTCTCATGATGGAGTCGGAAGGTAGCCATAGGAACTCCTAAACTAAACAAGATAAAACCGTCGAGTTTGGACTCAATTGAATAGTCTTGACAAGCACTCTTGTGCTACATGACAGCCAGGGTCTATATAAATATAATAAATTTTGAATGCAATCAATCCCACCATTTTATTAAATTATAAAATTTATTTATATATATATATATATATAAATTTTATAATATATATAAATTTTATATATATATATATATAAAAGCTTGTCGCAAGCTTGTCGATGTTTTATGAAATCTCGCGACAAGCTTTTATTTATATCAATTTAAATTTTATAATTTAATAAAATGGTGGGATTGATTGCATTCAAAATTTATTTTCTTCGTTTTAGAGCATTGAATAAAAGCTTGCTTTTAAAAATATTTTTTAAATTAATATGTTATTACTTAATGGTAATCGCTAGTAAAATATTTGCACTAAATGTAAAATGACAATAATTTTCCGTCAGGTGGACTCTTTTCTACTAGGATGGATAGGATAAATAACGCAGTATTTAATTTCTGTTTAAGTATGTATATTAAATGAAAAGTTTACCTTTTAGCTACTAACAATGGGACTTGAGTAAAACAGAGTTAGGTTTAAGATCTTCTCAGAATTATTCTACAGATAACTTGGGCAAAACCCCTGTTAATTATAATTTATTTAAAAAGCATTACAGCAGCACATTTTACTTGACAATGTAGTTCAAATATAGTTATTATTGTGTAGGCATAAGAACTGAACAAACACTAAAGTTGAACGACTTGTGTCAAGCTTAGATTTAACTATTTACTGTACAGTTTATTGTATGGAATTATATTAATTATTGTATAACAACAAATATATATATTTTTATAAATAGATGAATACAAAGGTGGGCTTATCTATTTCAGAAATTTTATGGAGCCAACCTTAATGTACAACATTCCAGAAATTTTACTTGGTTGGGAGCAAATTGGAGTGTAAGTACTTCACCAACATCTTTGAACCAAAGCCCAACCTGACCTACACGTGGTGCGCGCTGTATCTGAAAACGAGGCTTTGGCGAAAACAAACGTAGAGCATAGCGTATAGCCAAATAACAATTCCCGTGAGGGTTGTTGTGTTCCTGCGAGTGAGTGAGGTCACCAGAAAGAAAGAAACGAAGGAGTTTAGTTGTTGATCTCTATGGGCAGTGGTGATTGCTTCCTATCAGGTAACCCACTCCCTGCTCATATAAAAAAACCAAAGCAAATGCATCATAACGTTATTTGATTTGTTTGTTGAGTAATCTTTAATGTTCTGTAGATAATACTTGTATATACCAATACTTTATGCATAATGTTCGAAAAATGTGACATTCGCATAATGCAACAATCGAAATCCCATATTATTTCTTTGCTTGTTTTATTACACATATTTGTCAGCCTTAACACGTTCAACTGAAATGTATGCAAAAGTGTGAAAGTGTGTCTGTATGAATGACTATCATGAATAAAATTATGGTACACACTAACTTATTTTCATAAATTATTTGCCATAAATTGTCCTGATCATAGTTTTGTATGAAATTTACTATTTGCAAATCTCAAACCTTTTTCACAAATTCAGTAAAGAAGTCGAAATTTCTAAGTATTTTTTCTATAAAAGTTTTCCACGGTGTATTCGGTTCTAATGGTTCTAACAGGTGAATTTTTTTAATACATAATGTTTTTCTTTTTTTCATATTTTCTCATTTAAATATTTTCACAAGTTAGTATTAAATGTTCAATAATTATTTAGCCATAAATGCAATACATGACTACATACATTTGTCAAGTTTCTATTTAGTATTTGTAATCAAATCTTGCAAGTTACCTACCAGTAAATTGACCGACTTCTCAATGTCAAATTGGGCTGAAATTTAGCATATTTGTTGGATTTGCTTGACAAAATGACAATGCATGTTCATCTTACTTCTTAGTCCATTGTAGCAGCCGCCACAAACTGACGATTTATAATTTTCTCATTCCACTATGATATGGGTATCAAATGAAAGGGCTTGGTGAGCAAAATTCAGGAAGTAAACTGTTTAGTTATCTATATTAACAAGTATTAGAAGTTGGTTCTAATACATTTTTTTTATGTGAGAGGGATCGGACTTGTGGGTCACCTGATGGAGAGCAATCACCACCACCCATGGAAATCAGCAACACCAAGGTGTCGCCGATCAGTTGCCAGCAGTTTTTAAGGGAAATATAGTCTCTGTTCTTGAAGGCTTCCAATGTCTAAAATGTTCGGAAATACCGCTAAGGAAGATACGAGTTGATTCCACAATTTCATCGTAGCAAAAATCCTAGGTCTGTGATTTCACCGTTCGTGGTATAAAATGTCTTAAGAAACGTACTGTGGTAGATCGCCAATTAATATTGATGGTATTTAAATTGTTAACAATATTTTGTGGTTACTATTTTAAATTAAATTGTATTTTTTTTTTGTATGTAGATGGGTATTTTCTCTGAGGTCATTTGATTTGAGGTAAAATCAGGTTTAGAGAAAAAAAAACCGGACAAGTGCGAGTCGGACTCGCCCACCGAGGGTTCCGTACTCGTAGGTACGTAGTATCATTATTAAATTTGATATTTTTCATTATAAATAAGAAATAATGCGTCGAAAAAAATAAATAAAATATATTTTGCAATGTGTACATCAAGCCCTTTTATATGATACCCCATTTGAACTAGTAGTTTCAATTTGAAATTTCGACACCCTATAAAAAATATAGACCCCCTATTTTTTAAGATCTATTTACAAATGTATAGTTTTGAGATTTATTCCTGTACTTGTAGTCTATAACGATGTTACTTGCCAAATTTCATAGTTCTAGGTCAACGGGAAGTACCCTATAGGTTTTGATTCCCTTGAGTGTGTCGAAATATGCGTTTTTTGCTGAATAAACGGCCGTAACTTTTTTCTACGTAAACTTAGCAGTTTGATTTTTTTTTAACTTCATGGGACCGTAGACCTGTGTATACAGTTCAAATTTCAGCTTGATACCTCCACGCATTCTCGACATAGAAATTCTTGACAGACAGACAGACAGACAGACAGACAGACAGACAGACAGACAGACAGACAGACAGACAGACGGACAACAAAGTGATCTTATAAGGGTTCCGTTTTTCCTTTTGAGGTTCGGAACCCTAAAAATTAAGTACCCTATGTAAATAAACCGAAGTACAAATTTCGTAGTGTCGTAGACATTGCTAATAACTGACTCTAGTAGTAATTAGATAATGAGTCAGTCATTATGTCATTCATTACAGTACTATCACGTACGTACAGTACTATTTAGATACTTCAAATTGATGATAACTCCGGAACTAGACATAGGTTTTCCCGCCACGTCTATGGGATGCTGTTTCATGGCAGATGTCGACACCGTATCCGTATCTGAATCACTACATTATTCATTCACGTACTTGTCTGCTCAAGTAGTAAGTAGGCGTGAAATTGATTCGCCTTGCTGTGTGCGTAATTTTGTATAGGCGAATCAGTCCGTTTCTACGAAGTATTGTTACGTTTATTCCAGCTCAGGATTTTTTTGACACCATTAAAACTTAAAAAAAAAACCTGACAAGTGCGAGTCGGACTCGCCCACCGAGGGTTCCGTACTCGTAGGTACGTAGTATCATTATTAAATTTGATATTTTTCATTATAAATAAGAAATAATGCGTCGAAAAAAATAAATAAAATATATTTTGCAATGTGTACATCAAGCCCTTTCATATGATACCCCATTTGAACTAGTAGTTTCAATTTGAAATTTCGGCACCCTATAAAAAATATAGACCCCCTATTTTTTAAGATCTATTTACAAATGTATAGTTTTGAGATTTATTCCTGTACTTGTAGTCTATAACGATGTTACATGCCAAATTTCATAGTTCTAGGTCAACGGGAAGTACCCTATAGGTTTTGATTCCCTTGAGTGTGTCGAAATATGCGTTTTTTGCTGAATAAACGGCCGTAACTTTTTTCTACGTAAACTTAGCAGTTTGATTTTTTTTTAACTTCATGGGACCGTAGACCTGAGTATACAGTTCAAATTTCAGCTTGATACCTCCACGCATTCTCGACATAGAAATTCTTGACAGACAGACAGACAGACAGACAGACAGACAGACAGACGGACAACAAAGTGATCTTATAAGGGTTCCGTTTTTCCTTTTGAGGTTCGGAACCCTAAAAAATATTTAAAGTGTATACGGTTGTAATAATATAGTAGCTTATAAAACTGTTGCATAATAAGATTTCTTAAAATACAAATGTGAGCGACGCGCCGCGCGGCGCCGCGTTCTCAGATTATGTCGAAAATTTTTGCAAAGTTGCATCGATATCCATAAAGAGCTGTTGAAAAGTAACTTTTTAAATTTATTTTGATGGCTTGTGCCTAAAAGACTGACATATTAAGATTCTGTGTTTAGTTTTTTAATCTCAAAATTTCAGTATGAGAGTAGATAAAATTATATATTAAATTTTTCATTTTCCTTTACATTCATTGAGCTACATGATTCATCAGTCGTTCAATTTTTTATTTTCACTACAACCTTATCATTAAGACGTAATTAGCATTGCTTACTAGATATGCTAACCATTAGTCCTAAGGCTAGAGATAAGTTACCTATTGGTGATATTTGGTGTTATCTTATATTTTTTATTTTTGATAGTACAGCATAGATAGATAATATAGATAGAAAAAAATTGATTGTCTGTAAAGTCGGTTTACAGACGATAATTTTATGTGATAACGTCATAACAAAACATCGGCCGATGGTGGAAGAGAGATAGATACGTCACAACTTGTGACTTGTGACTCACAAGCCGAACGCTTGGGCCGATCGTGCCTCTCTATCGCTTGTTCCGCGCTCTCGCTTTCACGCTCGGCTCAGGCGGAACGTGACAATAAGTCATGCTTTTTCGTGCTTGCAGCCGGCGTTTATCAGTTTATAAAACGTTATCACGTCAAAATCAAATGATGTGCCGTTTTTGGCATTTTTTAATTCAACAACTACAGGTATAATATATTTTATATTATATATATATACTAGCGGCCGCTCGCGACTTCGTTCGCGTGCAGTTAGTTATTTGCACATAGTTTTTAATTGAAAGAAAAAAATAAAAGAAAGATTAAAAACAATCAATATCTAGATTAGAATCAATATTATCTTTTCAAAACCCCTCTGTAAAACCTAAAATATTTTTTATTGTTATAATAAAACATCTCTCCTTATAGTAAGTAGTTGTTTTCAATAATTTTTATACTTAAATACCATTTAAAATTCTACTGCCATAATTACTTTAACTTCAATAAATTTGTACTTTCATACTACCATCCGCCGTTTTAACCCCAAAAAGGGGTTGATTTCTAAAGATACATTTAATACACCTCCACGCCATTTATAGAGCATTTTTTTTTTTTTTATACTATGTCGGGCGGAAAACAAGCATACGGCCCGCCTGATGTGAAGCGGTTACCGTAGCCATATTAACGCTTGCAACATAAAATATTGCTCGCGCGCCGCCACCCCCGCTGCCAACACAGCATCTCCTTCCTTTCTTTCTGGTGACCTCACTCACTCGCAGGAACACAACAACTCTCAAAGGATTTGTTATTTGGCTGCGGTATTCTGTGAGGTGGAGGTACATTCCCCAGTCGGGTAGCTTACAATTACGCTCCCTACCTCTCTTTTCGCCAGAGCTTCGTTTGTCAGTCAGCAGGGTGCACCACGTGCAGGTGAAGTTGGCTTTGGTTCAAAGATCTTGATGAACAACTTACACCCCGAAAATCATACAATTTAAATTTCAAGTCTCTTACTTCAAAAACAAAGGACTTTCATACAAACTTCCAACTCCCGTTTTACTCCCTGAGGGGTGGAGTTTCGTAAAATCCATTCTTAGCGGATGTCTACATCTTATAAGGAACCTACCTGCCAAATTTCAAGTTTGTAGGTGTTATAGTTTCTGAGAATTCGTAATTAATCAGTGAGTGGTATTTCGCTTTTATATTATGTCGTGGCCATATCGTAGATTTGCTCACTTCATGAAATGCTCGAGAATTTCATGAAATGGTCGCATTTCATGATGTGGGTAACTTAATTTAACCAGATCATTAAATCGTCAACATTTCACGTTTTTGTCATATACATTTGGCCGGATCGTATAAATAGGATGTCCATAAAATATTGAATTAAAATCCAGAATATTATTATGTTAACAACTAGTTTAATGTCATTTAAGTTCAAATGACAAAAAGAAAATTAAACAATTTTTTGTAAAAAAATTAAACAATTTTTTTAGCAAACTTACTTATCTAACTGTAACTATTTTACGATATGATCAAAATAATCTTGACCATTTCATGAAGTAACCATTTAGTTGGCCATATCGAGAAACGATTTCTTATCATTAATCTACCCAAACCACATCATGATGTGGCCAAGAGACATTTCAGGAAATTCTCAAACATTTCACAAAGTGAACAAATCTACCATATGGCCACTACATATATATAGATTTTAAGGGTCATATACGAGTATCTAATATCTTTTTCAAATTCTTGAGCTATAAAAACAATGGAACTTAGTAAAATAGTGTAAGACAATTTTCTGATTCGTTATGTATTTTTGGAAGAAATTTATTAACATTTATTTGAGTGGCGCTAGCTATTTGAGTGCCAATAAAGTACGATTTGTTTACTTTAAATAAACGTAATTTATTTTTATAATACTTCTAACACCGAATTTTATTTAATATAAATTAATTCCAGAAAATATTTATATTCAGAGTTATATACGTTTGTAACTTTATTACAAACGTATATAACGTATAGATAAACGTATATATTTCACAGTAAATATCTTTATATTACCGTACATTTGTACGTATTTTCTTTTTATTGCTCTATGTAGTTAGCACTTTATTGATCTAGTTTGGCTTTGACAATGCTTTTACAGTTACTCGTCATAGTATAAATTATAGTATATGGAAAATAATAACATGAGCCACTAAAAACTACTAAAAGGTCAACAGAAATACTAAGGTGATGTTAGGTTTGGTATGTTTATATTGTTTTTTTTTACGCCAGCACCACAAAAGGCTGCCCTCAAGGAGGCGTCTTATCACCGACGCTATGGAGCCTTGTGGTCAACTCACTTCTGATTGAGCTAAACAAGGGGCCCACAGTGGCTGTCGGATATGCGGATGACATAGTCATCCTAATCAATGGAAAATTTCCTAATATAGTAACGGAACTTATGATGGTAGCCCTTAAGGTGGTTGAGAATTGATGTAAAACAAATAGCTTGACTATCAATCCAAAGAAGACTACATTAGTTCCGTTTACAAGGCTGAGGAACCTAACAGGTCTAAAAACAGTATCATTATATGGCAAGGAATTGCAATGGTCTAATGAGGTTAAATATCTAGGAGTGACATTGGATAAGGGACTCAGTTGGAATGCCCATATGAACAATGTCCTTCAAAAGGCAACACGAGCCTTCAACATGTGCAGGAATGCCTACGGAAAAACATGGGGGTTAAAACCAAGCATTCTGCGCTGGCTATATATAGCAATGATAAGACCCATGGTGACTTATGGCTGCCTAGTATGGTGGCCGAAAGTAAGACAAGTGACTAGTAAGATGTCCCTGATGAAACTGCAGAGACTAGTCTGCTGTGCAGTCACGGGAGCATTCCCCACTACACCCATAGCAGCAATGGAAGTGGTCCTCGATCTCTTACCATTGCATATATTCATTGAGGCGGAGGCTTGTAAAGCCTTATACAGGATCGAAACGACTGGTCTATGGGATAGACATTCCCCTCAGACCAGGCACACACATATGGAGTTCACTTTAGAACTAAAGAGGAAGATGGAAATGTGCAGTGATAAGATGTTGCCGAAGTACATTTTCAAGAGGAACTACAGAATACATCTTCCAACCAGAGATGAGTGGAAGAACAATGAATTCAAACCCAAGGAGAAAAATAGCCTCATATGGTATACTGATGGTTCCAAAACTGAAGAAGGTACAGGAGCGGGCATTTTCTCTAAGGACATACAACACAGTCAGAGTATGGGGCAATATGCTACTGTATTTCAAACTGAAATGTATGCCATAACTGCTTCTGCAAAAATGAATCTAGATAATAGGGTCGCAAATCGACACATCTACATTCTCAGCGACAGCCAGGCAGCTCTTATGGCCCTGAGCTCTGACAGGGTGGAATCTAGGCTAGCTCTTGCGGGTATAGATGCCCCTAATAAATTGGGCAAAAATAATCGGCTGGAGTTGGTCTGGGTTCCAGGACACACAGGCGTTGAGGGCAATGAGAGGGCTGATGAGTTGGCAAGGGAGGGATCAAGCAAAAACTTTTTGGGGCCTGAACCCTTTGTAGGTCTCTCATATGGGACAGTAATTGGGGCTAAAAATGGTAGGGCAAAGTCTAGGCATCAGGCTGAATGGAAGGAAATGATGTAATTCTACACTCCAAAGAAACCATTGGCGAAGGTACAATGAATTGATACAGACATGTACATAAATATGACAGAAAACGGATGCGTCTCATGCTGGGGGCACTAACGGGCCATTATGCCTGTCAAGGACACCTATACAAAATGAGACGTGTTGATAGCCCAGAGTGCAGAACATGCAAAGGGCCTAACGAGTCCATGAAACACTTGATGTGTCAATGTGACGCCCTAGCCGGCAAACGAATGGAAATCCTAGGAAAGGCATACCCGGACCTGGAGGACTACAGACTCTTCCCAATAAGCGGCATACTGAAGTACATGGAACATGTCTCCAGACAGTCAGGGGAGAGTGACTAAAGGATTAGAGAGCACAAAAGATCCATGAGGGTCGACGTGTCACCGGTGCTTCAGCACTGGACCCACTCTAAGATAAGATAAGGTCTTAGCATACGTAACGGTAACTCGGAAGGGACGGGCCGGATACGTCAAATTGATAACTACCTAAAGCAACGGTGATAAAGTATTTTTTCAATCACTATGTTTCATTACGCTCCGTCCCGGACGAGGCAGGGATGGGTCGTGATGGTACTTGAAAAAAATACCCTATTGCCGTCACTTTAAGTCGTTAACTGCTTGACGCGCCCACCCCGTCCCGTTCGAGTTCCCGTTACGTATGTTGAGATCTTTATTATACCTGTTAGTATATTACCTGTTACCTGTTAGTATATTAGTCGCCGTTTTTATTTAAAATATGATTGATATACTATACAGAATTTCATGAGGGGAAAGTCTATTATCCATTTTATATATAACAAAACATTATTGCGATGTAAATTTATACTACAAACTAAATTAACTAAAAATAAACTAATCTTAAAATGAATATTAATATACAAATAAAAGAAAAAGAAAAAGAAAATATAACTAAACTGCGTCAAAAAATTCCGCCGCATCACTGTAAAAAGGCATCGTGCCCAGAAGGCTGGCAGTATTGCCACGCTGAATGGCAATGCTAATACACTGTGCCAAAATAAAGGCCAGCCCTCTGGTCACGGGGTAGTATCGACCAAGCGCTTTGCTACTTCTCTAAATAGAAGCTTTGCATTCGGACCCCTTAGTCGCTTAATGTTATAATTTCAGATATTGTACCTGCTCCTATATACGCCTGTAATACAATCATGTAATGTTATACATAGCACCTTGTACCAAATTAACATTTTGAGTCACAATATTGCATTTTAGTACATACAACCCTTTTGACCACAACAAACTTCGAAATCTCGGAAAGACGTATATTGACGTCAACAATTTGGAAATACCAAGAGCCTCTAATTTATGAGCAATCTTTCAATTATGCATCATTTAGTTAGTTGAAAAATTTTCACTAAGTTAAGAAAATAGTTAAAGAATAATCGGACCAGAAAACGCAGAGTAGAACGCCGTCCTTACTAAATTGCATCAGAACGGATGCCGTCATTTGGGAGATTATGACTATTGCTCTGCTTATCATGTTATCGCTTTCTTACAATTCCTATCTCTTTGCCTCGCTAAGTACGTAATCAGCGCAATGGCATCTTTTTTTATACAAACATATTTTATTAAATTAGTCTAAATTAGTCTAAAATACGCGTTAACATCAAATACATATCACACTAGAGTACACAACAATTGTTGTGTACTCTAATGTGTACAAAACAGACCACTAGAGTACACAATAATTGTTGAGTACTCTAATGTGTACAAAACAGACCACTAGAGTACACAACAATTGTTGAGTACTCTAGTGTCATATGTGATCCATGGGTTTTCGTAGTGTATTACAATACTATTACTTATTCTGTGGTATTACGTAAATTCACAATTTATGTTGATAAAATAAATAAATAGGTCTCTCGTAGAATACGGCATTTTTACCTAGTTAGGAAGACAGGACAATGTCGGTCGGGTCAGCTAGTAATATAATTTAGGTATATAATATTCTGTCATTATCAATACAACACGGTGCAACGTCTAAAACTTTTTTTTTTCTAATTTGCAACATATTAAAGAATATGAGTATATTCTAATAGTAGTTCATGAAACTATTGCATAATAAGGGTTCTTAAAATACGAGTGTGTGAGTTTATCACATGAACCAAAGGCGAATGTGATAATAGCATCACATGAGTATTTTAAGACCGAATTATGTGCAGTTACACTACTTTATCTAATCTCATGAAATAGATGATAATAATATTTTAAATAAAAGCATGAAGTTGATTTAATAGCTTTATTTCTTACTTATAAATCCATTTGCAGATCGAGCATGCGTGGTGCGCATGCGCGTCGTGCCGCGCGGCGACACGTTCACAGATTATATAAAAAAGTTGCAATGTACAGGTTGCAATGTAAATATGTACATATTTGCATTGCAACCTGCTTAATATAGCTGAGCCCTGGGTGCTTACCACCAACTCTTTTTGCGATTCAATAACTGAATAGAGTCGCTTATTCATTGGTATGGATAAGCATTCTATTCAGTTATTAAATCGCAATAAGAGTTGGTGGTAGGGGGGCAGGGCTGAAGCTGTATCGAAAAGTAACTTTTTAAATAAATTTTGATGGCTTGTTCGTTCGTTCGTAAAAGACTGACATTAAGATTCTGTGTTTAGTTTTTTAATCTCTAAATTTCAGTATGAGAGTAGATAAATTAATTTATATGTATACCACCAGTTATAGATATATAACTGGTGGTATACATATAAATTAATGTATTAAATAAATTTCTATGATTGAAAAATGGAATGGATGGCCATTCCATTTTTCAATCATAGAAATTTATTATTTGTATCAAAGGTTTTTCATTGTAAAATTACGAAACCCTAACAAATGACAAATAATATGTATGAAGGTTGAAAAACATGAATTAATAAGATTTACATTTGAAAAGTAAACTACCGGCACGATCCACACGAGTGGCCGGTGAATCATGTAGAGAAAGTGGCCTCCACATTAGACAGACAAACAAAACAAACACCACGTCGTCGCTATGTGTGACTCAATGAGATGAACGCTTTAATTCATATAACATATTCATACTATTTGCACGTGATCGTTCTTAATTAATAACTACAAGTATAAATTAGGAAATGGTATAACCCCGGCTAAGGAAAAATATCTACCCTGATCCAATATCAGGGGACCTACCGCTAAGCTGAGAATTCCAAAAATTGGTCTTAGGTTGAGGTCATTGACAATATCTTCAACTACAGGGTTCAGCTATAGCTCTAGGGTTTCTTCCACTTGAGAGCTAAACTCAATTCATTTTCATTCATTCATTCAATCAAGAAAATTACACCACTGTTTAGATTGTTGGTAGTTATACCAATCTAAACAGTAGTGTAATTTTCGCATTCAAGAAATCAGATGATAATCGGCTTCAGCTTCGGCGGTAATGTCCCAGACCGTAATGAACGCTTATCTATAACCTGGGGCCCTACCGCCGAAGCTGAAGCCGATTAAGCTGAAGATGTTTGATAATAACTTTAACTCCTCCGAATAAAGAGCGACTTGACACCATGTATATTTGTGTCGTGATAACAGGCTAATTAGTGCTCCGATTGTGAGGAAATTGCGTATGTTTACATACCCAATTTCCTATATAAGAAACTTAAATTTCTTATTTATGAAAATCATACAATTTTAAAGTACTTTGGACAATGAAATCGATCCATTTGTATACATAGGTTAGCGTCAACGTGAAAATGAATTTCTGTTAAATTGTTACGGTGTTTGCTAGCAAATAAATGATTTGATTTGTATTTGTATGAATATTTTGCTATTACATGCGAATTACTGATCCGATTTTAATGAAACTTGTTGTATGAATATCTATTCATACAACAAATATTCATTAGTTTATGTGTTTATAGGGCATTGTAATCGTGTTCGTGTAGTAGTTTTTAATACAATTAAATTGATTTTAAAAAAATCGCGAGGCGTAATTATGACTCGTGTATCAATCAATCACGTATTAATAAAAAATTCGTGATAATAGGAAGTGAATGTTATGTGTCTCTAATATATTGTGTTTTAGAATTTTAATCTAATTTTACCAATTGTATTGAAAACACATATCACCACTTTTCTGATTAGTAGAATCACCTCTGAAACAGATTTAAATAATAAAAAAATCTTTTAGATTATAATGTATAAATAATTAATATTGCTGAATTAAAATTTGTTTACATTAATTGTTTCTTTTTAAGTGACACTCAAGACATGGCAAGTTATCGATATACAATATCGACTTGTCTCCATCTCTTTCCTTGCCGCCCGCTTACGTTGCATCCCGATGTCCTTGACAGAATAAATAAATAAAAAATAAATAAAAATAAATATAAATTATCTTAGTAAACATTACAACTTTTATGTAATTTATTTTCAATTACTAACTTTTTTATTTCTTTTTCAATACAACCTTTTTCGAGCTTCGAGGCATCCTTCAGATTCACTCTGAGAGCCTTTGTCTTTTCATCACAAGTGCTGCATGTATATACGAATATATATCGATACGAAAAATCGAAAACGAAACATCGTTAGTCGATTTTTGTCTTCGAACATAATTAATTATCATAATTTTTTTTGACATTTAACTCTTCTGGTAAATAAATTTTTGAGCTATCATGTAAGGGTGAGGCCAAACGAGGGTAATTTTGTGAGTTGTGAGTTGCGTAATTAACGTCGGTTTCATACAAATGGTGGACACATTTTGCGTCACCACTGTACATTTAAATGAAAACGATGTGAATTACGCGACTCACAACTCACAAAATTACACTCGTTTGGCCTCACCCTAAGCTGTAATGACTTTTTCTTCCACGAAATTACCCTATATGATCCGTGATTTTAGATTTAAGTGCTGAACTCAGTTTGTTTGGACGGGTCCTATGTTTACCTCACATGTCAGTTGGGGCTTTACCTGTTGTAAGTAACGATTTCTTTATTGTACATATTCTTTGAATTGTTATTCCATGTATAGCAATAAATGCATAGGCATGGCATATCAAGCTACTCAAATCGTAAACAAGTCTCAGTCTGTACCGTAGCCTATGAACGCCTGTAACACCAGGGCATAGTATAAATAGAGAAGTAAGGTAACTTCATACAGACGCACCGAGCGCGGTTTGTATGTGAGCGCGCCCGTACGTACTACGTATGGCCGTCGCACGCACACACTGACAACATTAAATGTTGTCAGTGTGTGCGTGCGACGGCCGACGGACGATAAATTTTATAGGAGGTTATATGGAGCGCCAGTCGGGGTCGGAGCTGCGCTGTACGCAAAACCGCGCAAGATTCGCGCCTGCGCTGACGTTCGTTAATAATTTGAACATTTAGGTACCTACCTACGTCGTATATAACTACAAATTCGTTAAAGATGGCTACAAAGTCGACTAGCCATAAAAAAACATTGCAGTGTTCATGGATGTCTCAATAACAATTTGTCGGATACCCTAACCATTCGGCCACCGACACTCCTAATAATCACATGATAAGTGTGTAAATTAAAAAGTATTAAAAATAGTTTAGTGTAAAAAATAATATATAATAGGTACTTAATAAAAATATATTTTCATAATAATTTAGATTATTTGAATAAATATTATGATTCAGTAAAGCTACGTTTTAATTAATCCTATTCCTATTTAGACCGTAATTTTTCAAATCACTAAACAGATAACATGAAGTAGGTTTTATCAAATGGTAGGAGTCCGCCTGGGTGAGGACCACAGCCTTATCTATTTCTGCCGCCAAGCAACAATGCTTGCATTGTTGTGTTTTGTGTTCCGGTTTGAAGGACAACGCACCTGCGATTCTGCATTTTTGTTGCTTGAAGCAACAAAAATTTTGTTTGTTGTTTGAGCTTGAATGCGTGAATCGTGGATGTTATGGGCGACAGTTACCGCTCACCATCAGATGGGCTGTCTGCTCGTTTGTCACTGAGTAAGCATGCATTAAAATGTAGGTAATGAAAAAATTGCAGTCACTCCTGGTGTATGTACAAAAATAATTATTTTTATTCTTTTTAGATTTCCACACCCAAAGGGTAAAAACGGGACCCTATTACTAAGACTACGGTGTTCGTCTGTCCGTCTGTCACCAAGGGCTGTAGGTATCTCATGAACCGTGGTAGCTAGACAGTTAAAATTTTCACAAATGATGTATTTCTGTTGGCGCTATAACAACAAATAATAAATATTTAAGGGGGGCTCCCATACAACAAACGTGATTGTGTGTCGTTTTTGGTACGGAACCCTTCGTGACCGAGTCCGACTCGCACTTGGCCGGCTTTTTGTTACAGATCCCTAACACTTACCCCACTTAATTTTGTATTTTGTACCTTACTTAATTTTGTATAATATAGATTGACTAAGTATTTTTGACGGTTGAATAAACTATTAAGCGACAGCCCTACGTGTTTAGGCTATTATCTCCCGCTCGGGGCTTGAGTTCTCCTACTTCTCTATTTTTATTATGACCAGGGGCATCACACGACCAGGGGCATCACACGCGCGTTGCCTAACTATTAGGTAAAATTCGAATTGGAAAAATAATAAACTAACTTTGCGACTTTGTTCTCTATAATGTATCCAGTAATATTTAGTTATTTATCACCATAATTTTATACTAATTATATGCAAGCAAACACTAATAATCTGTTCCAACACTGACATCACACTTAGTGTTAGTAAACAGAGTCGTGCGTAAACCTGTATTTACAGTACTATATAAGGAAACAGGCGAAAAACTGTTAGCTATGTTACATAGCTGTGAGCAAACGAAAGCGGGTAATGTACGCGGATCTGTATCGCGGAACATATCAAAGGAACTAGTATTTGCGTCATATCCGAAATGACAAAAGAACTAATACCTCACTTAGGTTCTATTTTTAGAACAACCAAATCTGTCTGTAGGCAGTAATCGTCTATATCTAATGATCGATTTATCAAATAAATATCAAAGTCCTAACTATCTAGTATCCATAGTACAACTTTGGCGCTTAATTTGGGACTAGATGGCGCTGTGTAAATTATCCAGAAATATTTATTTATAACTTTTTTATATTCGTCGATAGAGTGAATTTTACTAACTTATTTTATTCTTTTGTATATATTTTTAAAGGACCTGCCCTTTAAAAATAAAAGTCAGTTCTGTATTTACTTACAGCTGGATTATAGACTTTCCCTAATGCTTTTCACTAAATGCAACCCTCCACTTTCTGCATCTAGCCGCTTCCAGACACTTTTTTGAGATCATCAGGCTATCTTCGTGAACAGACGAACCCGGTGGTCGAGTCTAGCAATGTCCACTTTAGACCCCGGGATCGCCGATTCGATCCCCGCACAAGACAAACATTTCTGTGTATGAACATGTCTGTTTTTCTTGGTCTATGTGTTTTCTATGGATTGTATGTATGTAGGTATTTACAGAAAAAATAAATTAAGTATATTATAAGTTATTTAGTACCCATAGTAGGTAAAAGTTTGGCTTAGTTTGGGACTAGATAGCCGTGTGTAATTTATCCGGGAATATTTATATTTATTTATCTAGAGGGGTTAGATAAATATCAACATATATTTGGTTTTCCTACACTACTTTTATTAATCAAATTGTAACCTAGAAAATCTTGAAGAAAAATCATTTTTAGGGTTCCGTGACTCAAAAGGAAAAACGGAACCCTTATAAGATCACTTTGCTGTCCGTCTGTCTGTCTATCTGTCAAGACCCTCTAAGTCGAGAATGCGTGGAGGTATCCAAGCTGAAATTTGAACTGTATACTCAGGTCTACGGTCCCATGAAGTTGTAAAAAAATCAAACTGCTCAGTTTACGTAAAAAAAAGTTACGGTTTATTCAGCACAAAACGCATAATTCGACATTCTCAAGGGAATCAAAACCTATAGGGCACTTCCCGTTGACCTAGAACTATGAAATTTGGCAAGCAACATCGTTATAGACTACTAGTACAGGAATAAATCTCAAAACTATTCATTTGTAATTAAATCTTAAAAAATAGGGGGTCAATATTTTTTATAGAAGGTCGAAATTTCAAATTGAAGCTACGAGTTCAAATGGGGTATCATATGAAAGGGCTTGATGTGCACATTGCAAAATATATTTTATTTATTTTTTCTGACGCATTATTTCTTATTTATAATGAAAAATATCAAATTTATAATGTAACGTATGTACGGAACCCTCGGTTGGCGAGTCCGACTCGCACTTGGCCGGTTTTTTTTTCTTTTTGGGTACCTATTATATTGTATTTACTACTTACTTTCACTACTTATCTTACCGTATCTTGCAATGGATCCAATGCTACAGCACCGGTGACACGTAAACCCTCTTGGATCTTTTGTGTACCTACTCCCTAACGTGTAGTAACTCTCCCCTGACTGTTTGGGGACATGTTCCATGTTGTACGCCTTTGGAAGAGCCTGTAGTCCTCCAGGTCTGGGTACGCCTTTCCTAGCATTACATACATAACATAGGCATGAAGAGCCCTGTCGAGAATGGCTAGCAATGTTCACTTTGACTCCGGGGTCGCGAGGTCGTTCCTCGCACACGACAAATATTTGTGTGCATGAACATGTCTGCTTGTCTTGGTCTGGGTGTTCTCTATGTATCTATTATTTGTATGTATTTACAAAAAAAGCGTATTAAAAATGTGTACCTACTTAAATATTATATCAGTTACCTAGTGCCCATAGTACAAGCTTTGCTTAGTTTGGGACTAGGTGACAGTGTGTACTTTGTAAAATTTGTCTTGTGCGGGGATCGAACCCGCGTTCGCGCGTATAAATTATTTTGCCTCAGAAACACAAAACTGATGTGACTGTACGAAATTGACGGATTCTATGGATGCTAACATTATTACGAAAGTCAAGGAGGCCTACAAAATACATACATACTAAAAGTGTATCTAAACATTAGTTGTATGAGACATACTATATAAGTAGGTCAAATTATGTAGATCAGCAGCCTGTATCTCCTGTCTATATAATCTGTGTGTTTTTTTACGAGATCGAATTATTTTGAGTTTACGCATCGCGATGACTGATGAGAATGGCGCGCTCGTGCCGCGTCCTCATAACTGACGGTGATTCATTTTAATGCCAGTATTTTGCTCTAAGGAAAATTATTAGTTTTCACAGATGTTATCGAAATACTTGAATATCTCGAGCAGGCAAGCAAAAAAAAAACTGTGGCAGTACTATTATGTATGGTGATAGAAGATAGTCAATGGTACTACTGATCCGGAGGGGATTATGTAACCTAACCTTCCAATCCCTCGTGGCCCCGATTTAGTCTGCATGTATGTTATAGAACTCTACGCAAAATCTACCGAACGAAATTGCGGTTTTTGCACTTACACAAGAAATATAATGTTTAATTTAAAATCCGACAAACAGTCGAAGTAGAGTTAATCCCATACTAAATGATGTTAACGTTGTCGATATCGAATAAATTAGAAAAGCACCCAAAAGAAGACTTACTAATAATTGTTTGTCTTTTTAAGTTCACGCGGACGAAGTCGCAGGCGACCGCTAGTTACGTTCTATGTACGCGTGAATAAAACTTGTGAAGTACATTACTAGTTGATCAAAGAATTTCTCATTGAAGTTCATTGCTCGCTATCGAGCGTTTGCGTCCGAGAACAACCTCACCCAAGGTCTCGTTCATTCAGCGATCGTACGCCAAGTTCATTGATGACTCGCGCTTGGCTGAGTGTGTAAGATACTCGTGTTACGTGACGGTGTGAGTGTGTGCTAATGTTGGAAAGTTTTGTACTGGTGCCATAGAGTAATTAGGAATTAGATATGATTATTACAATACTGGTATACACACTCTTGCAATATTTTTTCTTCGTAAAGTTACCATAAATTAAAGTTTTAATTGGTTTATGTTGAATAAGAGTGTTTTGTATTGTGGGCTGTCAAGAAAAGAGGGGAGATTCTAGTAATTAAAATTTTGGAAAATATCAGTTCCAATTCAGTTTCGAAAGAAAGAAAATAAGGAGTATAGGCTGGTAACGGACCTTCGATCTCCATGGACATGCGATTGCTTTCCATCAGCCCCCTTACCACCAACTCTTATTGCGATTCAATAACTGGATAGAATGCTTATTCATACCAATGAATAAACGACTCTATTCAATTTGAAATAGAGTCGCTTATTCCTTGGTATAAATAAGCTTATTGCGATTCAATAACTGAATAGAATGCTTATTCATACCAAGGAATAAGCGACTCTATTTCAAATTGAATAGAGTCGCGTATTCATTGGTATGAATAAGCATTCTATTCAGTTATTGAATCGCAATGAGAGTTGGTGGTAAGGGGGCAGGTGACCCACATGCTGATCCCCCCCTTTTCTAATGTAGAGTCACTTATGGACTTAAAAATAGGGACACTATCTTTATTGTCTCGTCCTAGTGGCGGTCAGATGAGCTCTCATTTCAGGATAAGTTTTAAATTATTTTATTTATTCTGTTTTTTATTCTACTCATTTTGTACTGTTTGTTATTTATTCTACTCACTCACTACATCAACCCGTATTCATCCCATGTTATGATCTCCTACCGAAGGTCTTTACATGCCCTGCAAAGCACAGAGCTAGATATAAATCAATCCAACTGACACACTTGCGTAACGACGCCATTGACCTTCTCATTATTATAATATGTATAATAAATTACTCAATAAATTGTAATTATAAATAAACACATGTTGGTTTATAATTTGTAGACATGTAAATTCCTCCTTACATTTTTATCACAGGTGATTCATATATTCATGTCTCACTTAAAGCAATATTTGTTTAAGGCTTCTTTACAAAAGTGTGCTAATTACACAATACTTTCTGAAGCATGACTTTTGATTTATTGCATTTAAATGTATCTAAGTAGGTACCCACTTGTTTTTCACACACACACACACACACACGTAAATTACTCGTCGTCGCCAATCCTTATTCATCCCACTGCTGGTATACCGGCCTCCCCTCAATCAAAGGGGTTTAGAGCATACTCCACCACGCTGCTCAACTGAGGTTTGGCGGAGGTCAGTATTTTCAAGCCGCCTAAAAGACAGGCATAACGACTGTCATCTAATGACAACAGCTGGGGCCGATGGCTTAACGTACCCACCGAAGCACGAAGGAGCTCGAAATAAATAAACCCATCCATGAACAGGCTACGGTCGACATTGCTTAACTTGCATGTTCGATAAGACTGACACTGAAGTAAATTATTATATGTATTAATATAATAAGCAATGCTTGATTTGTAGCGAATTGTAACGAAGTATTTTATACCTACTTATTTGTTTTTTCATAAATGTTATTTATACCTATTATATTTGCGAAAGTTAAAGTACCTATGAGGATGAATATTTTACATATTAATTATTTAATGCATAACAACAATTACATAAATTTGTACAAAGAAATTCACAAAGATGGGCTGAGATTTCTTTCAACCAACGCTAGTGTGCATACAGAAATTTTATTTGACAGGGAATCAAAGCAAGTTGTGCAGCCTGTTTTCAAAGGCAGTATTTATTAACATATTTTTATTTTAAAACATTGTTGGTAATGTTTTTGCAATAATATTACGTACTTATCCGTTTTTATTAACCGAAATAGCAAATGTAACATACAGACCTAAAAAAAAATATGACTGGTTAAAAAAATAACTAGATATTATCTAAAAATAGCTTTATGACATGGAAGATAATATCTAGTTATTTTTTTATCTAGTCAAAATTTTTTTTAGGTAAAATTATTGTACCGAAGGCCCTGATAGTGTCTCATCGCTGTATTGCGATACTGACGCCTAAAAAGCCAGCTCTTCCGTCACCGGTAGCTTCGACCAGGAGCTTAGAGAATTCATGCAAAATTTATTAGCTCATTAGGACCCCACGAATCCAGGGCCTCAACTCCGAAAGATACAAAAGTGTATTAGTGATTTGAATTCCAAACGTCACCGTCATATTTTGTATTTTTTTTCGCCCACTTCCGCTACAGTGCCTGCCCTCAGTGTAGTTCCTTGCAGATGATTCAGAGCAAGCGTATCGACGCAAGTAGCGTCCAAACCAGCGCCCTTCCCATCTTCCAAGGGATCAAGATCAACATAAATATAAATATTGTCAGACAAATTACACAGCGCCATCTAGCCCCAAAGTAAGCGAAGCTTGTGTTATGGGTAATAGACAACTGATAAACATACGTAAACACAATTTTTTGTAAATACATACTTATGATACATAGAAAACACCCAGACCAAGACAAACAGACTGTTCATGCACACAAATGCTTGTCCTGTGTGGGAATCGAACCCACGAGCGTTGGTGTCGAAGCCGCGTCATTGACCGCTACGCCACCGAGCTCGACAAACTCTTTCACGGGATTTGGGTGCAATTTAGCATACACATAGAATATGATCTGGGGTAACCTACCTAATCTGAAGCTGATTCAGATGTAATATTTTTATTACGAAAATAGGGGTTAGGTTTAAGCTTAACAACGAATTATGACTAAGCTCCTGGGCTTTAACTCCATTTACTATTTACATGTATTTACTAAGTTGCTCTGCTTAGTAGTTAGTTAGTTAATTTGAAATTAACCTAAATTAATTTTAGTTAATGCCGTTAATTTGACCAAATGAATACAATGCGAAATATAAATTTGCTAAGGATTCATTTACTAGTAAAATTTGACGAATAATATTTTACCCAAAGGGAAGAGTACTTTTTTAGACGGAAGAAATAGAGAAACCTAATTAATTATCTTAATAGAATCAGGTTGAACTCAAAAAAGTTATGACAACTACTCTTCAAACTGATTCTATTAAGACTTACTTACTTTTCATACGATTTTAAGAGGTGCGTTGTTTGAAACAAGCTTTTTTTAGTTTGTTAATAAAAAATACGTAAAAAGACAACTTACTATGTTTTGTTCATCAAACCCTTTCATTTGATGGCTATATCATAGGTACTATAACTAATCTAGGTCCGTGAACTACGTAAGGTTGGTTTTACCCATACTACTCACTGGCACTGCGTGTCAGAGCATTGGTTAAAGTACAAGAGAATGATCATGTGGTCAAGGTTGTACTATATGAAGGATTAAGTCCATACTACACTAAGGGTACTATTTTCTATTCATTCCTGAAACATAAGGCATATTTTATAGTAATGTGAGAGTTGTAAGTAATAAAAATCATCAAGTGATAGGTGAATTCAAATCGATAGGGCTCTGTATGATGAATGTGTATGAGGAGTGACGAATGGCTCGAACGAGTCGCACCAATAAAAAAATACATAAATTAATAAATATTTCTGGACAATTTACATAGCGCCATCTAGTCCCAAATTAAGCGCAAAGCTTGTACTATGGGTACTAGACAACTGATAAATGTACTTAAATACCTTATTTTGTAAATACATACATATAATAACATAGAAAACACCTAGACCAAGACAAACAGACATATTCTTGCACACAAATGTTTGTCTTGTGCATAGATCGAATTCGCGATTTCGGAGTCAAACTAGCCATTCGACCACCGGGCTCGTCAAATAATATAATAAATTTACCCTAAAAACAAACCTATTATTGCAATTTAAAACCATGTTCTTCCATAAGTTACTACTGCAAATGTTACACCATACCAAATTACTTTAAGACCACAGCACAGACAGTATAGAAACTTCATACCATATTGCCATGTGGTGTCGGTCAAAAGGTTTTTCAAAAGTACTGAGGGCCGTCTGCCTATCCAGCCTATTTAGGTGCCGTGTGGGGTACATGAAGAAAGATTTTATGTCTTCCAAACTTCACCGCTCCAACTTCATCAACTCCGCAACTTGGAAATTCGAATTTGCATAGTTACTTAGTAAATTCGTTTACGGAACCTTTTCATGCACGGGACCGACTCACACTTGATCGGGTTTTAATTTTGGTATGGTCTAAATATTATTTGATCTGTGAAATCTACTTAAATATCTACTACACGCGTATGTGTGCGTGTACGCACTGGCTGTTGGTGACAGGACGAACAACAATAGCCGGAATAGGAAGCGCCAACGGCAGAATGAGCGTGCAGACTGGCTCCTCAGACAAGCCTGGCTACCGTGCAATCGTGGCTACTTAGACAACTGCCTTCCATTGACTTCTAAGAGATATACATAGCTACTTTATTTACAGCTCGTGTTTCAGCAGCGTAACAAAAGTAACAATGTATTTCTAATTTAGTAAGGGTCTGATTTTGGTTAAGTTAAATAGTAGGTGCTTAGTTCCGTATCGGGGTTCTTGGCATTGCGCTCTCTTTAGTCGTTAATACACTAGTTTAATATAAACAATGGCTGTAAAAGCGGTTCTACGCGTAAACTATTCGCCCTGGTCAGGTATCGAAGATCGAAGGAAATCCTGGTTCATATAGTGTCGAGAATGTTCGAGTTATTACGGTACAACATCATTTTAAGTACCATTTAATTAGTTACGAGGAGACTTAGTTACTTACAATTAGTACAGTTGACAATTCTTTTTTATACAACTAAGATGGCAAACAAGCATACGACGAAGCATACTATGGACGCTCGCTACACCGGAGGTATCACTCACGCGTTACCGATCTTGCCCCATGCTGTATTCTCTCGGTAAATCCGTGGAATAAAATTTACAGTTAATATTATGTCTTTTTTTATTCTTCCACATAATTTGAATAAGTAATATCATTTGTTACGGCTACGGTAGCGGCTTTACACCAGGCTGGCCGTATGCTTGTTTGGCACCAGTCGTCGTCGTATAAAAATATTTTACTAGGGATCACGAAATTGTGAAACAGTTTAATGGTTGAATGCCATTCGGCAACAACCCATGTTCAGCTTGGGTTTCCTCTCAACTGAAGGGGTTTTAGAGCGTACTTTTCTCTTCCCAGTTAAGCTAGATTATAATACGTAATTCTTTTTTGTTTAAGCTTCGTCTGTTAATCACTAGGCAGGCTGTATCATGTGCAGTTGATGTTGCCTGTAGCTCCAAAGTTAACAGTGAACCACTTTTTTGATTAAACGAAATTATATATGTTATTTCGATGTGTGACTCTTTATGTGATTTGTACCTTAAGGCGACTCCCAGATCGAAACATTTTTGTTTATACTACATCAGATGGCCCACCTAATGTGAAACGGTAACTGTAGTCATATTGCAACAAGAAATGTTGCTCGCGTGCTGCCAACGCAGCAACTCCTTTCTGGTGACCTCACTCACTCGCAGGAACACGACAACCCTCAAGGGAATTGATACTTGGCTGCGGTATTAATGGTTCCCAGCCGGGCAGTTTGTAAATACGCTGCTCTTTCTATCTTTTGCCAAGGTCTTTTTCGCTAGTCGACAAGGCGCACCACGTTCAAATTGCAGTCATACCGTGGAGAGCCACTTGCACCCCATTGAGCAAAAAAAAGAAAAAAAAATGGTTGTCTGTAAAGTCGGTTTACGGACGATAATTTTACTACATGATAACGTCATAAGTCGGAACAAGTGATAACGAGGCACGAGCAGCCTATGTTAGGCTGCTCGTGCCTCGTTATCACTTGTTCCGCGCTTCGCTTGCACGCTCGGCTCAGACGGAACGTGACAATGAGTCATGCTTTTTCGTGCGTTCATCCATTTATAAGACGTTATCACGTCAAAAATATACATTAAAAATGTCCGAATTTTTTTTTAAGTGGCTTATCGTAAGCTCAATGGGTTCACCACTATCTATAGAACTATATAACTAACTTTACCTGCACGCTGTGTATTCTGATGGATAAGAAATGAAATGAAATTCTATATTCTCCACTGGACCCTTGTGACACTGGACACTTAAACACGTCTTACACTTTTTTTTCTTTTTTAATTTTATGTTAAGTATATTTTTTCATCTACTAACATTTCGGAACTGACCATTGGCTAAGACGAAATGCTCGAAAAAAACCAATAAGAACAGAAAACACGCAAATGAGGGTCGGAGAGGATAAAGATACAGTATGTTGTGCCCCGTTGCGGAAGTTCCTCCACCTCACAAAAGACCGCCGCCAAATAACAGTACCTGCCCTTGAGGATTATTGTGTCGCTACGAGTTAGTGACATCACCAGGTGCAAGAGGATACTGCGTTTGCAATTGGGGTGTCAGCGCGCGAACAATACTTCTTGTATTACAGTTATCTAAATGGTAACCGCTTTACATCAAGCGGTACGTATGTATATTTGGTACCCGGCATAATATAAAAAAAGCTGTTATAAGCAAATGTGTAAAAAACTACCGATTCTGGTACTGTCGCTTAAATTAACTTTAAAAAACTTTGGGTAATTTGCTTTAAATATCAATAAAGATATAAAGAGAATAACAACCAAAAAGATTTTTTTAAATAAGCTATTGATGCTGTTGATGGTGCCACTTGGTGGAACATTATTAACATTTTTTTTATTAATAAAGCATTTCTACTCCCCGTAATATTATGTAGGTATATTAATTACATTATAATGAATTGTCATAATTATTTAGAACAGTTACAAGTGCTTTATTAATAACAAAATTTGAAATAAGCGTTTATTAGTTGTTGATAATAAAAATTACCTACTTAAAGTTTACTTACGATGTTTCGGTTATTAAGTCCTTTGATACCATGAAAAAAAACATCACTCACCATTTTGTGGCCGCCGCCATTTTGGATTAAAAATGGCGACATAGAGAATCGTGCATTGCCTTGCGAAACAAACGAGTGTGCCAAATTTTATCTGAATCGGATACTGCGAAACGGGTAAAATTTAACTTGCTGGATTTGATTACAAACACTACGGTGAAAGTAATAATAAAAGCGTGTAATTAAAAAAGTAAAGCTAAAAAAATGGGGTGTAGTCATGGATACACGGCCATGTGTTTGTACGTGAATACGTTATATGCACTAAAATTATCTCAAAATGGCAGTGCTTCTCCCTCACCCGCACGCGATGATGTTCCAAAGTCCTTACTTAGCGTAATAAATTCTTCGATATATCATCTATCCAGTGGTGTGATTGAATTTTGGATGATGATTATAGATTTATAGCTGCAACATCGAACTTTTTTTATCATTCGTTTTTAGGGTTCCGTACACAAAGGGTAAAAAGGAACCCTATTACTAAGGCTCCGCTGTCCGTCCGTCCGTCCGTCCGTGCGTCCATCAGTCTGTCACCAGGCTGTATCTCATGAACCGTGATAGTGAGTTGAGATTTTCACAGATGATGTATTTCTGTTGCCGCTATAACAACAAATACTAAAAAATAGAATAAAATAAATATTTAAGGGGACTCCCATACAACAAACGTGATTTTTTCTCGCAATTGATAACGGTTGAAATACTCACACAATATTTAGTTATACATATATACACTTTAAAAATAAATAATTAAATAAAAACAAAAACAAATATGTAAGGGGGGCTCCCATACAACAAACGTGATTTTTTTGCCGTTTTTATAGATACGGAACCTTTCGTGCGCGAGTCCGACTCGCACTTGGCCGGTTTTATTTTTAATTGTCTCACTATGAAAGCAATTTTAAAGACGTATACACGTAATAAGATTAATTTTCTGATCTAGTAATCTTCGTTTAGAAACTATGATTGTATTCGACAGTGGCGCTAGTCGATCAAGGAGCCGCCTTAACCCGAGTTCCCGGATCTATTTTCGTGATGGAGATCTGTTTTAGATTGCCAATAGATTCATGACCGTGCAAAAAAATGGGTGACCACTTATAAAAACTGCTCCCGGATTTCGATAACGTCATCAATACTTTGGATGTTGTACTTAGTTCAATGCGGAATTAAATTTTCTTAGTAACTTTCACCTGGTTACATATATTTTGTGTATTTTTAACCAACTTCAAAAAAGGAGGAGGTTCTCAATTCGACTGATTTTTTTTTGTATGTATGTTATTAGATATCTTCGCGAATTGTGAACCGATTTTCAAAATTCCTTTTATATTTGAAAGGGTATGATTGCAAGGTGGTCCCATATTCACCAAGTCAGGATCTGATGATGGGATCCCAGGGAAATCAAGGGAAACTCTTAAATTTTATAAGCACGTATGGTCAAATTCTTTTTTTTTTTATTTGAAAGGGTATGATTGCGAGGTGGCCCCATATTCACCAAGTCAGGGTCTGGTCAGGGGATCCCAGAAAAATCGATGGAAACCCTTAAATTTGCCATATTGCCAGCTGAAGTCGGTTTTTATTTTTTCATAAAAATCATTAATTATAATTTGAAGCTGCGTCAGTTTATAACTAACAGATAGTACAGGAAAGTCTTAGAGTCGAGGCGATAAAGTGTGTGCTTGTCCATTACTCTACGTAATATAAACAAATGGGGGTGTGGCCGTGTCATTGTCACGGCCGTCCGTTGTACGTGGATATGTTAGATGAACTAAAAATAAATCAAAATTTTTCCTTCCCCTTTCCCCGCACGCGATGTTCAATAATCCTTACTTGGCGTATAAATTTTTGGATCTTTCATCTATCTTGTGGTGTGATTGAATTTTGAATGAAGATAACAGATATGTAGCTGCAACACTATCTGTGTCTCCTGTATCCTGTATCCCCTGATTTTGGTGTCATTCGTTTTCACGTCAAAACTTATACGTTTTCTTTTATACCGCAGTCTTCTTATACTGGGCCGTGCTATAGATAAACGTATATCAAATCAAATCAAAAAACGTTTAAGAGCCCTATTACATTTGCACGCTGACGAGCTCTCGCGCAGTACTAAACCCGCGAAGGCCGCCGGTGCATCGTTTTTTGTAGTAATTTTGAAGTTATATTTATCATTTTTATTGAAATAAGATAATAAATTCATGCTACAAAGTTTATTCGTCATAAAGTAACAATTATTCTCGTATAAATTTTGCTCAATAATATTATCGCTTATTCGAGAAATTAACAGTTTACTTAAAGCGATTTTCGAAGTTTTTTTGGTTAAAAGTATGTTTTTTTTCTATATTAAATCAACGATATTTCAAAATTCCGAGGCCGCTATGTACTATACGACTATATAACAAATAACGTTCTATTTTTTTTTATTTCATTTGTTTGGAACAGTAGTACAATCCAGGAGTTCAAAATAGTGAATGCGCGCATTTTATGAAAATCTTTCTCTGCAATTTTGGGTTTATTTAAAAAGTTAAGCAAAATTTACAAAAAGCGAGGCCTATGTACTATGCGAATAGCTATTCTGTACTATTCAATAAGTCAACATTGTTAATGTATTTTTGTTTCTGAGATCAAGAACGCCAAAATTGGCCATTTTACGCAAAAATCACAGTCAAAATGTAATATGGCTCTTAATCATCTCCACAAATTACAGAATAATACACAGTTAAGGTTTTGTTGCAGAATACGTGAATTTTTCGGTCACATCGCTCGAAAGGATGGTCATAACTTCGAACAGCTTATAGCAACTGGCAAGGTTGACGGCTAACGACCAAGAGGCCGCAGCCCGATGAGATGGTCTGACCAGATCCGCACATCTCTGGACTGGGTGGAGGTTTCCACAGTGCCCTCCACGTTGCTAAAGATCGCAATAGTTGCAGAAAAATTGTTAGAAGGAAGATGTTTCTGCGTGGGAGTCACGACCCTCAGTAATGAAGTGTACGACGCGAGGAGGAGGAAGGTTTTGTTACAACAGAATATAAAATAAATGCAACTTATGAGACATCTGGAGCCTAAAATAAGCCAGGACTTGTGTTCTAGACCAGCAGGCCCGCCCCCAACATGTATCAGTGACAATAGTTTATTTGTTATATTTTTTTAGGGTTACGTACCCTAAAAGGAGAAAAGGAACCGTTATAGGATCGCTTCGTTGTCTGTAAGTCGGTCTGTCTGCATATCTGTCAAAATCTATTTTCTCAGAAACGTACGGAGATATCTATAATAAGTAATACAAAGTAAATAATACATTTCTTAATATATCATAAAACGAAGAGAAGTCAAGAAGCCATAAACCCGTTTAGTAAACGCCAAAATGTTTATGGTAATTGTATCGGCGTCTTGCTTTGATTGTTCCATATCTCGTAGCAACAATTATTGTTATGACCTTCTCAATGATCCTCATGATCTCGTCTGAGATATGACAGGTTGTAATTTCGTTAATATTGACCACTTTAGAAAACCCTTCAATGTCATTACCGTTTCAAACAAATTTAACCTGTATATGTTACAAATCCGAGCTAAACACTACTCAATTTTGTATACATTAAGTAATTATACGAGAGATCAGTGTATTTTGGTGTAGTGTTCAAAAAGATCTAGGTCACGAAAACCATTGCTCCCAGCCCCAGGCTTAACCATCGAACCTAAATACTAAATTATCATCAAACACACTGATCATTAGTTTGGTAGCAAAAAACTGTTTTAAAATCATATTTTTAAAAGTGGTACCAATTTTATGTTCACTGTATGTTTTTTTTTATAGTTTTTACTCGACTACAATATAGCCATAGTGAGGTTTTTACTAATACACCCAATCATATTTAAAAAAATCTAAATTATCGGTTTTAAGCTGAAAATACAATAAAAGGACGGAACTACGCTTATAGTCGAATTTTTACGATTGAAAATTAAACTAAATTATTATTCTTGGACGAATTACATACACAAACTAAGCAAATGGTTACTAGATAACAGATAATATTTTTTTTATGGAAATACTGGGGTAATCCGTTTTTTTTTGCGGTCTAGTGTAATACAATAATTAAAGGTGTAAATATTTTCGAATGAATTCCATAATTTTGGATTGTGAAATCAGCAAAGTATATATTTCTATCAAATTGGCTTCAAACTATTGTTATATACGAGTATGTAACTACTATAATTACATATTATGTATTTATCTTTACAGGTCAAACTTCTGATTGCATCAACCTTGGCCTTGGACGAGGAGCAATAAGGTAAGAATTATTTAAAAAAATAGTGTATATATATAAAGTCTACTTATATTTCATTTCAATGGCATGTGGAAGTGTTTGGATATGAGCCAATATTTACAAGAAATTTTACAGTCATTCAAAACAAAATTATTAGCATTGGTAACATTTCTGAATCAATCATTTCGTGTATGCGTGAATTTTACTTAAAACAAAACGCAACTGTTATTAGATTATGATTAATTAAAATTCAATTATCATGAATATTATATTACACAGAATTAATACCTTCAGTCGTAATATATGAAATGGTGCATTTGTTTTTCGTTTAATATTAATAAAACCACATATAATAATAGCAATAAATTAATGTACAAAATCAAATCAATTCATTATTATTATTAAATTAAATACAATATCATAAAATCAAAATATATAATTTTACAATCATAAAAACCGATTTATCATTTTAAATTATTATCTAAATGAGTATAAAGTAACAATTTTAAGAAATAGTACATATCTAGATAATTTGAGATAATAAATAATATTCATTAAATGGGGATAAAATAAAGTAACGAGATTCACCAATTTTTCCTGTTTTTGACTGCAAAACAGGGAAAAACAGTGCGAATTAATGTATAATGAAAAGAAACTAAAGTGAGACAGTGAAAGAAAAAAATATGTGGCATAATGAGTCAAAAAAAATTAAGCAAACGAAGTCGCGTATATATATATAATATGATTCATCGCTTAAATGGTAAAAAATTATTACAAAGTAAGGATTGAAAACAGAATTTCCAAACTTAAGTGGCTCTCTACAATCTTTAGATCACGTGGTGCATCTTGCCAACTAGTGAAAAAAGTTCTGGCAAAAGGTAGAGCAGCATATGGGACAGGCTTAGCCCAAATTAAGACACAGGTAAATGTCAAACATGTATTTACATACTTGATGATGTACATGATTTAGTTTTAGTATAATAATTATAGGATAATACATCAATTACAATAAAGTACAAACTAAAGTAACAAAAACTAAACTAAACTTAAAATTACTTAAAAATAAAACTAATAAAAAAAATGTAACTATGGTTCAAAAATATTGATCCCATGTGGTGGGGAGGCAAGAATACTGGCTGCGTTTCCTCGCTGAATCGCAGTACTGACTTTATGAGCAAAGAAAAAGCCAGCCCTCCTGTGTCCAGAGACGGCGATCAGTTTTGGAGATATTACTGAAAGAAAGTTTTTCACAGATATAATGATTTAGTGGAGAAATAAATGTATTTGTATTTAATATACGTCGCGTCGGATAGCAAACGAGCGGAGCGTGGGCCGTACGCTTAATGAGAACAGTTACCGTAGGAATATTTCCTCAAGCATATTGAATTCATCCTCTCGTCGCAGTTTTTGGTAACCAAAATATCTCATGTAAGCATATCAACCTCAGTATCTATCGCATATATATTTGCCTAAAACATGAGGGCTTCATTAACTGGAGGAGACAAAGTCAATATGCTTATATTTATAAGTTTTGGTATTCTAAAACGTCCATACAGTTTTGGTATTCTAAAAAGGTATCGATTTCGTCGTCTTCTAGCTTGATTTCGCTTTTTGGAGGAAAATTAACAATTGGGTAGTCCATGTGTTCATTTGGCACCCGGCATGGTATAAAAAAATACGTCTTTCATCTATTGTTTGCAGCTTGCAGCAGCAATTTGGGACAGAGTAATACACATGTAGTGGCCATGGTTTTTAAGATATTGGTCACAAATACAAAATCTTTATTTACTTTTACATAGGGTCTTATATCTATGTAATAGAATCTCCTTTTAAGCTATTTGTATACCAGTGTCAAGAGACCCCGCTCTTCTATAACTGTATTTTAAAATTAAACAATAAAATAGAAATGCTCGACTACGTGTATTCGAGTCCTATCTCACGTATGTTTCAAAGTGTGATATGCGTACGGGTGTCTATGTGTGCGTGTGTGTGTGTGGTCAACCAGTTAAAACCCAAAATGTCCTACGTGTTTAAACACATGTTCATATGAAAGTGTTAATAACCTACTTTGATGAATCACGTTACATCAGATAATATGCAGATTATAGTATGCTAATAAATGAACGAATAGCAGATTATTTATTTTATTAGTCAATCGTACTATAAGGTAGAAATTATGACTTACAGTTTTGAAGGTTATGTTTCCTTTGTACTAGCTAAACCTGGAGCCCTACTGTCTATATAAGCTGAAACCGATTTCTGTCAATTTTATTCAAAACAAAAAAAAACTTCTGTTTAGATTATTGATAACTCTGTTTATCTTAGCTGATAGCAAATATCTACCTAAACTAAACTGAACACGAATACCACTAATCTATGCTAAAATTAGATTTTTGAAAATTCGATAAGAATCGATTTAGCTTAGTCGGTAGCCTGGGGCTCTAATAGAGCCCCAGGCCCCCCCTACCGACTAAGCTAGATCTACCGGATAGAGCCGCTCTATCCGTATAAGCTGAAGCCGATTCGCATTGGGTTTTTTGATAGCGTAAATCAAACTTCAGCTCGATTTATGGTATTTGTGTTTAGCTTAACTGATATAGCCTCTGGAGTTCTACCGAATAAGCTGAAGATATTTGTCAATAACCAAAACGTAATGCTTATTATTCAATCAAATTATTCTATGGTAATCGGCTTCAGCTTATGCGGTAGAGAAGCGTGATCACTGTGATCAGGGGATCACAGTGATCACGCTTAGCTGTGGCCCAAGCTCTTTCCCATCGAGAACTTCAGAAGTTATTTCAATAAACAATAATAAATGTTTCTGGACATTGACCTGGGTTTCTTTATTGTTGTAAGAAATTATTTTACATTAGTGCTTGGTTTATAGATTACTTGGACCAAATCAGTTACACTGTAGATGATTTATTTTAGAGAACAATTTTAAACCGTGTATTATTATAAGTAAAATGAACAATAATTATTATAGTGTAGTATTATGAGTATACTAATAGATTACCTTAAATCTATGAAAGTTGTCGTATGTTACAATATCTAGGTTGACTTACTCAGAAATAAAACATACCGAGTTGCATTAATATCGCATTTTAAAGTCAGCATTTTTTTTGTAGTATCATTGTGGTATCATATAAAGTATCATACGATTTCTAACACGCGTGACAAATGTCAGATATTTCTAAGATTAAAATATAGTCTAAACTAGAGGCCGCCCGCGACTTTATCCGTGTGGACGTCAGAAAATAACAATTATTATTAATAACTCCTCTTCTATGCGGCTATCACTATAAAACTCATATTCGCGGGAGTCCGTCGGTCACTTCATTTGAAAAACAAATAAAAGATCTATATTTAACTATTATCTCAGAATTATCTATAGCCTACGATGTAGAGACTTGGCCAGGGTTGTTGGGAATATCGGTATCAGCATCAGCATCCGTGGATAATCAGCATTATTTTTAATATCAGCATCAGCAACGACCGATACTGATTTTAATGCTGACGTAGACAAGTCGTAACGTGTTTATAATAGACGAGAACTAGCGCCAGTCACGTGGACTTTCCAATTACAGACAGTTATACAAAACAAGCTGTTAGTTGTTCCCTCATTCGATTGTTTTTTTTTTTTTTGGTTGGACCACTGTATAAGTAATAGTGTTGGACGTTAGTGATTTCTTGTGTAACGTACATACGTGCGTAGTGTGGATAATAATAAGAAATAATTTACCTAAGTATTCCATAAGTAATATTCAAAGCATTTCAAACTCAAAATGCTTCCGCCACTGAAAAGTCCAATATGGAAATGAGTTAGTATGGAAATATGTTAGTGAACAAGGATAGCACACAGTGTAGTATTTGTAAAAAAGAATGTTCTCCTAATATCATATTTACTAAATGGGCATTTATCGTAAAAACCCGGTATTTTGCCCATCTCTACTCACAGCATAGGTGACGTGAGAGGTCTCTTAAAGAAACGAACCCCTTTGCCAAACTGCAAACAGTTATATTGTGTTAGTTTAAAAAAAAATTGTGTGTAATTATATTATAAAACTTTCTCCAGTATTTCAACTATGAAAGCAGCATTCAATTTCGTACAGTAGGTAGTTTTTGTGTGATTTGCATACAATACAATAAAATACTTTTTATTGCACCAATAATTATAAATATTACAAAAGACAGGGCAGTAGCATGCCCAATAACATAAATATTACAAAGGACAGAACAATAGCATATGAAATTATTAAATGTACAAACGAGTACCGCCACTTGATAGAAAGCCACCACCGCCCATGGAGATCAGCCACACCAAGGGGTCGCTGATCCAGCTCCAGTTGCCAGCTTTTCCTTCTTCCTTTTTTTCTGGTGACCTCACTAACTCGCAGGAAAAAAATAACACTCCAGGGAATTGTTATTCAGCTGCGGTATCCTGTGAGGTGGAGGTACTTCTCCAGTCGGGCAGTTAAAGAAATATACTATGCCCTACCTCTCTTTTCGTCGATTTACCTTTGGGTAGAGGAGAGTCTCAGACTAGAACGGGTAGGTGGCGCAGCAAATATAACGTTCTATACCAACACATACATATATTATGTGCATACATACAAAAAGACACAGATAAAAACTCTAATAATAATTGTTTTATTCTTCTATTGCTCCTATAAACACCTCTAATATTGTTTTACTTAAATATCTTCTATGTACAGATATGGTCAGTTAGAATTTTATTATTATGTAAAGATTTCTACATACTTTTATATTTTTTTTATAGAATTGACCATATTTTTTTATTATACTACGTCGGGTGACAGATAAGCATACTGCCCGCTTGATGTGAAACGTTTACAGTAGCCATATTATCGCTCGCAACATGAAATATTGCTAGAGCGCCGCCACCCCCACTGCCAACATAGCAACTCCGTCCTTTCCGGTGACCTCACTCTCTCGCTGCAAAACAACAACACTCAAGCCAATTATTATTTGGATGCAGTTTATGCGAGGTGGAGGTATTTCCCCAATCAGGCAGTTCACAAATACGCTGTGCTCTATCTCTCTTTTGATAGAGCCTCTTTCGGTAATTGGTTTTGGCGCTAAAGATCGTGGTGAGCCATTTATACCCCAAATAAAATCAACATAATATCTTTTTTCTATATTTTCGTCAGTCAGTAACATATTTGTATAGTGCGCCCAACTTATCTGTTCAGTAACTGGTGGCGCTAGTGGCGAAGAAACTGTAAATTCGAACTGTCACTTTAGTAATAATTGATTTAGTTTTTATTTTGTCCAAATGAATAGATAAGTTGGGCGCACTATAGCCCCAAATCATTTGATTTCGATTATGCATGTTACGTGACCAATGTCACATCTCTACCTACTTCCTAGAACAGATTATAACGTTCCAATTTCGACATAATTAACCATAAACAAATAAGTTAAACATGTTTTAGGAGCGTGTACGAGTATGCTAAGTACCAATGAAGTACACCTAAATTAAGGGTAGTAGTAAGCCGAGCATCTAATATTATAAAACTGGGCGACTATCATGTTATGTTACGGTAACCGCTTCACATCAGGGAGGCCGCATGCTTGTTTACCACCCGATGTAGTATAAAAATAAAACCGGCCAAGTGCGAGTCGGACTCGCGCACGTAGGGTTCCGTACCATTATCTATAAAAACGGCAAAAAAATCACGTGTGTTGTATGGGAGCCCCCCTTAAATATTTGTTTAATTTTAATTTAATTATTTATTTTTAAAGTGAATCTAAATATTATATGAGTATTTCAAGCGTCTACCTATGACCGTTATGAATTGCGAGCAAAAACGAGCAAATAAATCACGTTTGTTGTATGGGAGCCCCCTTAAATATTTATTTTATTCCGGTTTTTAGTATTTGTTGTTATAGCAGCAATAGAAATACATCATCTGTTGAAATTTCAACTATCTAACTATCACGGTTCATGAGATACAGCCTAGTGACAGACGGACGGACGGACGGACAGCGGAGCCTTAGTAATTGGGTTCCGTTTTCCCTTCGGGTACGGAACCCTAAAAACGAACTTGGCGACTATATATAATATAACCTTACCTAACTTAGTATTCCAGTCGCCCATTTAGAAATTTTAGTCGTTTAATTTATTATTTTCTGTAAATTTGTATAATAAAACATTAATTAGACACAGATAACTATATACAAATTATCTTATATGGCAATCGGCCATCTAACAAACAGACAGGCAAACTTTCATTCTAATATATAAGATTAGAATAAATTTTAATAACAGGTGTTTTAATTTAATTATTTCAGAAGTTCATAAAAACAACGTGTAAAAAGGTTTTGTTGTTGTAAATGCCAAATTTTAAAGTGAAACCTCTTTCTTGTCTTGCCTTGTCAACTATTTTCATTTTTAACAACGATCCAGGTAGTTTGTCTATGACAAAATTTATTTGACATTTTGCACTGACTTTGATGTGTTCTTATCACATCGTGTAAATGTGAAATTTCTAACAGATTTTTTAATATTTTTCGTGTATCTATTTTTGAAGAAATTGTTTATTTTGTGTGAGGTCATGGTGAAATATCATGTGTTGTAAATTTTCATCGAGAATATTGGACAAATCATTGGTTAGGTGCTCAAGGGAGGAAGTCACAGCGCAGCCATCATGTTGAACGGATGGTCGCATCGAAGGATAGAAGTTTACTTAGGGAATCTTCAGGTACTTATTATTCAGACTTATTGTTATATTATAAAATCTTACTATCAGCAACACATATTTTATATAAATAGAAATATATTTATTTCAACTTCACATACATAGTACAAAAGTATAACAAACAATTATATATATAGAACTAGCTGTCCCGGCGAACTTCGTACCGCCTAACAATCAATGAATGTCGTGGTACATATTAGCTGAACTAAATTTATGATTTTATGGAATTAAAACAATGAATAGTAGAAAATAATAGAGAAGCTCGATGGCGTCATTGCGCGTGTCAGTCTAATTGAACACGCAAGTTAAGCAACGTCGACCGTAGCCTGTAAACGGATGGGTTTATATTACCTCGAGCTCCTCCGTGATTCGAAAGACACGTTAAGCCGTCGGTCCCGGTTGTTATCATTAGCTCATCTTGAGCTCCTCCGTGCTTCGGAAGGCACGTTAAGCTGTCGGTCCCGGTTGTTATCATTAGCTCATCTTGAGCTCCTCCGTGCTTCGGAAGGCACGTTAAGCCATTGGTCCCGGTTGTTATCATTAGCTCATCTTGAGCTCCTCCGTGCTTCGGAAGGCAAGTTAAGCCATCGGTCCCGGTTGTTATCATTAGCTCATCTTGAGCTCCTCCGTGCTTCGGAAGGCACGTTAAGCCGTCGGTCCCGGTTCTTATCATTAGCTCATCTTGAGCTCCTCCGTGCTTCGGAAGGCACGTTAAGCCGTCGGTCCCGGTTGTTATCATTAGCTCATCTTGAGCTCCTCCGTGCTTCGGAAGGCACGTTAAGCTGTCGGTCCCGGTTGTTATCATTTAATGACAGTCGTTAAGTTAAGTCAGTGGCCTTTAGGCGGTTCGAAAACACTGGCCTCCGCCAACCCGCAGTTGAGCAGCGTGTTGGAGTACGCTCTAAACCCCTTCGGTTGAGGGAAGACCCGTATCCATAAAAACTGAAGATTTCATAAAAATAAAGATTTCCTTATTGTTAATTTAAAAAAAAAAAAACGTTTTGTTTTATTTTTTTTAGTTTTGAAATAGGTTTTATCATTTTGGTGATTTGTAATTGTCATTTCTTTTGATGTTTACTCTGATTTGATTCTTGCGCTCGAACCCCATGGGAAAAGCGTTTTCACCCCTATCGATTTGACATTTTTAAATTTTCATAACAAATCCCAGACAACTTTCCCGACATAAAAGTGACACCAATCGATTTGACGTTTTGATATTTGACAACCAACAAATATCGTAATCTCTTTTTCAACTGACACTTTCATTTGTATGGGAAAATGTTTTTTCTTTTATTTTATTTTTTCGAGAATTTTCCAATGTTTTTAAGAGTTATTCTGCTATTCGGGACGGAAACAAATCCAACAAATCAAAAACCATGGCAATCGGTCCAGCCGTTCTCGAGTTATAAGTGTTGTAACAAACACGACTTTCTTTTATATATATAGATAGATGTGATGTTGAATTTTTGGCCCACTCTCAGGGATAATTATTGGTACCTAGTTTAGGAGCCAGAGAATGACTTAGGCTGCTTTTTCTCTCCGAAGCATGAAGTCGAAGAGAAGCACGCAGTATATAGATACTCATCGTCTACGTTGATCACATTTTGTTCATGCTTTCAACATACCTACACATGAAAATGTCTCCGCGAACGAAGTCGCAGGCTTCAGCTAGTATATATTTATTAATAACCTTGAAATTGGCATTCTTAAGCTTAAATAACTGATACATATAATGAGGTATATAACTAGTTAATGTGCATATTACTCCTGTGTATGTCCTCAGGATAACGTTTTGTATTTTGAATACTATTGCTGTATGCACCGATGAAATTTTCCTAAAACAAATTATACTATCCGATATTAAACATATTTACGCACTTCTATACAAAAATTTCGTTAGGCACTTCTATACAATAATAAAAATTGTAAAGATTTGTGATGTCTTTGTGTTTATGAAAGGCAACAGTTACTGACTGATCTATAAATTAACAGATCAAACCGCTGGATAGATCGGGTTGAAATTTGACATACAGCCCCCTTACCACCAACTCTTATTGTCATTCAATAACTGAATAGATTGCTTATTCACACTAATGAATAAACGACTCTATTTCAAATTCAATAGAGTCGCTTATTCAGTGGTATGAATAAGCATTCTATTCTTACCACCAACTCGGTGATAAGGGGGCAGGTAGCTATTATAACGAAGACATCCGCTAAGACAGGATTTTTGAAAATTCGAGCGAGATACCGGGTTACGCGTGTACAAAATCTACATGTAAATAGATTTAGAATAGGTAAACTTTTTCAATAAAAATTGTACGGGATTCCAAAAGTAATTAACTTTGTGATCTACTTAATACGTAAAAAGTACGTCATTATTGGCTCGTTAGTTCGTAGTTTAATATATTTTCCTCTCTTCGATACCGTTACGGTAATCGTCCCACACATGTCGACTCTCGATGTGTATTTTCACACAGCCCTTCCTTGTACCATAGAATTAGCTGGGCAGAGATATGCCACATTATTATTTAACTTAAGGGAAAATCCCTACTATAATATTATAAATGGGTGGATATATTCATATATATAATTAAGTCGGATTAGTTAGACCATTTATAACTCAAATGCAGCTAGACCGATTTTTATGATCTTAGATTCATTTAATTTGTCTCCATCCCGAACTCATATACCAGAAAAATTAACGAAAAAAAATGGTATGAAATGGTCAGGGTAAGCTTTGTATGGGAAAACCACTGGGATAAGATAGGAACGGGATGATTAAACCACAGCGAACGGTGGGCGTGTGCGTGCAGCGTGGGCGGTCCGCTAGTATTTCTCTAAAATTACTTATGACTTAGGCTAGAAATAAATCAGCCCATAGACATATTCCCAGGTCGTGCACAACATTTAAAATTATGGGAGCCATTTTGTCTACTTTCATCGGGGTTGAGATCAAGTGCTTGTAAAGTTTATGGAAAACGCAAAAGCCACATATTTATTATACCATAACATCGCAGGTGATGGTAGCCAATTGGCAATTTTGCTGTAAACATCTTTACTAGAATATTATAAATGTGAATGTGAATTTGTTTGTCTGTTATTTTTATGGCGTGAAAGCGTCATAACTACAGATGTTCAGTATAAATAATAGGATACCTTTTATCCCCAAAAAAAAAAAAATATTTCCGACGGATGACCAAAACCTTGCACGATAACCGACATTCATGCTGGCGAAGCGACGGGCGGAAGTAGTAATTTATAAATGATATTAATTACTTAATAGGTGTATTATCCTAATTTAAGTGGGAAAAAACTATATGGATAATGTTTCCTATCAGTTATTAATTATACAATTTTTTTTTCACACGTACAGTGAAACAAGATCAAATTTCAAATTATTGCAGATCCTGCTCAAATTACCTGCCTCGACTTCTTATGCAGGCACGAAATCTACAATATGAAAATTAAAAATTCTTAAAACAGTCATAATTCAATAACCATCCAATTTCGATCACTAGTTAACTGGACTTAATTTGGCAAATGGCTACTAGTAACCCCCTTGAATGAATTGGTCAACTTACCTGCTGCAAGATATTATAAAAAGTAATTTTTTTTGGTGGCTGATATGTCTTTGCCCTGTTTATTACTCCTATTCATTATTTATTTATTTAATTAAAGTTTCATTAATCACAAAATAAGGATACAAAAGCGAACTTAAAGCTAAAAGCATTCTCTACCTGTCAACCTTATTACTCTACTTTGGAAATATATCTACCAAAGTAATTTATTGAAGTGGTTCAGTGCTTATAATTAATAGTAAAAAACTATATAAACTAAAACTAACACAAAACTTACAATAAAATTTTATGCTATTCTAATATTATAAAGAGGTAAAGTTTGTGAGTTTGTTTGTGAGGTTGTAGGGGGTAATCTCTGGACCAGTAATCTACTGAACTGATTTTGAAAATTCTTTTACCTACTTATTAAATAGGGATTGACAACACACAAGGTTACAAAATGCAAGGAAATCTTGGACAAAGATATTGGATAGTGGATACCATATAGATATTGGGCATATCTATATGGCATATACTCGTACAATAGATATTAGGCAGTTGCGTGCTGCGATTGAAAATACCGCATTACCTGAAACTACTTCCTACTATACCTACTATTCATAAATTACTACCATAAATGCGAATATTTATGACGATGTGTGTGAATCTTTCCCGCGTTAACATCTCAACTAAAAAGATTTCTATGAAAATTGACACCCTTGTAAAATAAGTTCTGGATTAACAGAACGTTTTAAATATTTTTTTCTCTATTTTTATGCGGAAGAAGCCGTGAACAGAAAGTAATAATACAAAATCGTTAACAATAATTTAACTTTTCTCCTGTAGTTTCCGATTAATCCGTATACCTATGACGTGATAAGTATCATTCACGGTTTTAATTATCTACGTCATCAATTGGTGTGCCACTTTCAGAGAATTCGGAACGGATGCTGAACGACGTCATAGTCGGTCTTTCCCGTCTCCCGTCACTTTCGCCTTGTTAACCTTAGCGTAGATTGTTACAATCATCGTGATGATTCATAACTCTAAATGTTTTGACTCTTAAATGATCGTATCTTGTCTTGCGGTTATGTTCCGATAGTTGATTCACTGAGATGAATTTTAGCCTTGTTATGGATTTCACTTTCTTTGTCTCTTACTCTACTGTCGCAAACGTTCATACGCTGCGATGACTGTTTATTGTTAGGCAAGTCGTACGCATGTTTGTCACCCGAGTCGTAAAACATCTTGCATTTTTTCCACTTGTCACTTGTCCCAGTGTCTTGGAAAACTTGTAACACTCGTTTTGATTCTGTGACAATTTTTTTTATCAAATATGGCTACCGCCGCAAAATTGTGATTTATAATTTCCACTAATACAAACTTTGCTTAGTTTGGGACTAGATTTCAGTGCGTTCAGGAATATATATTTATTACTATTATAAATAAAATTGCAACATAAATAATTCTACTTAGATAAATATTTTTTTTTATAATTTAAGTATTTATTTATTTTGATGTCATGATCATTTCTATTCTTCTTAACAATTCTATAGCAAAAGCAAAAAGAGGATCACTTCCCACTCCACTTTTTACTACCTTAATGACCTTCGATTTTAATTGTCGGGCTAATTACGACATAATTTGACGACCGACCAAGTTATGTTTTAATTGTACACCCTTCTCTTTGTATTTTCTAGAACCGGACATTTAATTATATTATCTGTACTTGAGAAAATTATTTAATTATCGAATGTGCGTTTAGAAATCGCGTGATTTAGTCATGATGGCGACTTTGAATCGCGTGTGACTCGGCGCGCCTCAAAGCGGTCTCAGGACTGATATTTTCGCACAGTCCAAAATTTTTAATTCCAGAATGGGGTATAAAAAGAGGCTGCATTGGGCCAACCGCCGCGGCTTGCCCACCCAGTCGGTTGACTATACTGGCTCACAATGCCGCTGCGCCGCGGTCGTTGGCGAATACCGCCAATTCCTGCGCCATACCTCCCTTTGTCCTACAAGACTTATAACCCTTACGACTTTCAAAGGATATTTTATCTTAACGTCCTCATTTTACGACACAAATTTCATTGTTAATTCTTAAACTAATTTTCCGACAGAGATAATGATTAAATTGTTTCGGCATGTCAAATCAAACGAAATTATGCTGTTATATCTTGTTTAATAGCGGTACGTTTATGTTTGTTTCGTACATACCAACGAAGATACCCCCAAGTGAGATTTCTCCTTTAATGGATTCAATAAAAATATTTTCTTCTCTTTAAAGTGCTTTTAAAAGAACATATTTAATCGGTGGAACGATTTTAGATTTTTTTTTTATTACAAATGAGACGTGTATATTTAGTGTTTAGATGCTTTTATGACGTCTTACTGCTACTTGGCTCTTGTTGTCTCCTGTTGTTCAGCAGGTTAGCTTTCTATTTTTTATGATCAACTATTAATAAGATCAACGGTCTGCCGATATGCAGAATCATCACTTCGGCTAAAGGATATCCCCTGCAGAACATACTCGTAGGCCTCTCCTAAACTTTGTAAAAAGGTCGCTTTTGAGTAGTTTGCACTCGTAAGTGGAAATTAGTACGCAAAAATACAAAATGAATGAATTGAATATTGGCGCTTTATAAAACGCGTTTATCTAAATTAACCATATAATTTTAAGTGAGAGCTCAGTACGAAATATTTTTAAAGTAAAATAAAAAAAAAGCGTTTTTAACGCTTGCGTCTGTAGTCTCTTCGTGTAATAACGTAAAATAAATTAAGCTCTATATACATATAATGTAGTCTATAAGTAGACATCTGAAGAATTTGTTTGTGTATAAAAGAGTAGTAGAAATTGCTACACAGTCAACATTTAGTTCTTAATTTTATTATATTGATGTGTAACTTTACTTTTACGTTCATAATTCTTCATTTTACGTTATACACGACCCCGAGTGAGTTGTTCGATGCGGTTATAATAAGCGATCTCTTTTAGCGGCCAAAAAGTCTGTGGACAAAAAACCTTCGTCTGTGCAAGCCCTAATAATAAGTAACACAAAATATATTTACTATATTTTTATCCGACTTTAAAAAAGGAGGTCCTCTTTGAATCGTACCAGTCAGTTTTCGTTAACGTTATTTTTCTGAGGTTTTAGTGAATTAAACAGTGTCATAGACTATAGGAATCCAGAGCTGTAGATTAAAACACTAGAGTAAACTGTGAAATTGTAATTGAAATCGTTTAATTTTTGTTAAGAAAATCATTTTATTTGCCATGCGTATGGCCGTCTGATAGAAGTAAGGCCTCTGCCTCACCAGGACGTTATGGCCACGTCGGCGGTTACAGAATCCATATATATTTTTTTATACTACGACGCGTGGCAGACAAGCACGATCCGCCTGACGTGAAGCGGTTGCCGTAGCCATGTTAACGCCCGTAACATAAAATATCGCTCGCGCGCCGCCACCCCCGCTGCCAACGCAGCATCCCTAACTTTCTGATGACCTCACTCACTCACAGGACCTTGTGTTCCTCCTCCCTCCACAACAACCCTCAAGGGAATTGTTATTTGGCAGCGGTATGCTGTGAGGTGGAGGTACTACAGTCCCCAGTCGGGTACCTTACAATTACGCTCCCTACACCATCGTCATGTGCCAATTTCAACATATTCTTTTTATACCACTAGGGTGGCCAACAAGCATACTATCTGCCTAATCATAAGCAGTTATCGCAGTGTATAGACGCTTGAGACACCAAAGGTATCACTCACGCGTTGCCGCCCTTATAAAAACCCCTTACGCCTCTCTTGAAGAACCCCATACAGTAGTCTCCTGGCAGGGTAGTCAATATAAATTGTTTGGATACGTGGTCCGCCACGTCGCCAAGGCGTCCCGGTGAAACAAAGCTCTAACGACAAAAGTCTAGGGATGTTTGCAACAAAAACTATTGCTAGTGCGTACCTCAGATCTAGTGATCTGTTATTTGGCTCTTCAGTAAGTTGAAAATAAGTCAATCCATTGCCAGAGTCTCGTTTGTGAATCACCACGCACCACGTGCAGGTTTGGAATCAAAGACGATGCGATGGTGAGCCAATCGTGCTCCAATTTAAAACAAGATCACGTTTCACCACGTCTTAAATTGAGGTTTTTGAACCTAATATTATTTAATATCAATTAAAATCTTCCGACAAATTGTTACGATGACTCTGATTCGAGTGATCATTACAACATTACTACGCGTTCTCTGTCGCGCGCCGTTTGCAACAATGTTGCCATCACTAGTACGACATGCCTTTTACCCAATCTAGAAAATGGATATCTAGATGGATTGGTTTCAGTAATAAAACAGGATAGACCTACATTTTTTTATTCGTCGAGTGGCAAACAAGCATATAAAGCGGTGTACAAACGTATGCACAGCTTTATATCAGTTATCGTAGAATATCATGGCTAACGCAGAAATTCATTTCTCACTACTGAAATGGATATTATATTGTGTTTGTTTGTTTGTAAAACTTTATTGTCTAAAATATACATTTTGATATACATGTGAAAGTATTAATATTATACAATAGCGGACTTATCCCATGAAGGGATCTCTTCCAGCCAACCGCAGAAATATCAAAAGGAATACTGATTTACATGGGTTTGGTACAACAGACTGTTGTACTCTCTGTTGTCAACAGTGAGTACAATGTAAAATTTTAATTGGGAATTAAAACATAAAATATTAAAACAGAATTATTACGAGGACAATTATACGGTCTTCGATTTATATAGTGGTTTATATGTCATGTCATTAAGTTATCCACACGTAGTTCTTCATAACGGAATGAAATCATTCCGTGCTCATTAAGTTATTTTTTTATTTATTATTGATTTTGACATTGAAATATTATTACTTTGTTTTTCTTAATTGAATTTTGTATTATAATTGTGTGAATATTTTTGATTACTTCATATTGGAATGCGCGAGTGACACGAAGAGCGACCCGTGAAATAGGATTGGCTATTTTAAACACACACAAAAAAGTAGGTACGCTTCTGTAAAAGACATCAACGATTGCAATATATGTTTAATGTTAAATATCTATAATATAAATGAAGTTATAAGCAAGCTCAACTAGTTGTAAGACGGCTTCATAGCTTGTAGAACTGAGAACCTCTGGGGAATAAAAGTTTTTGAATGGCAAACCCATATTGGTGAAATGTATGCAGTACAGCCCCTGGAAGGTATAGACCTTCCAGGGGTTGTCCCTTACTGCGTAACATAGATTCAGCAGAAACATTCTACGTAACTTCTGCCATTTCTGAACCTGCTTGGTGACGTCTGGGGTACCTCAAGGCAGTCATTTAGGGCCTTTATTGTTCGTTATATTTATAAATGATTTAATTGAAACCCTATCCTGTCGGTGCCTTTTCTATGCAGATGACCTTAAGATATTTTATTTAGCACAGTAAGCAATAGACTAGATGCACTTGAAATGCAGTCGGACCTGCACGCATTAACTGACTGGTGTAACCGAAACTTTATGCAGCTTACCGGTGCACATTGTAATATTTATTTAAACATTATTTACCACAAGGTTAGGGTACATACATAGGCAGTATTAATGCTAAATGACAGTAATATATAGTACAATGGTAAATATACATACATACATATTACATGAATATGTCTAAACTAAAACATATTATATTATACATCATAAATAAACTACTATATAAAATAACAAAGTAAGTATATTTATTATATACATAATAAGTATAAAATTATATATAAACATACATATCACTAGCTGACCCGGCAAACGTTGTTTTCCATATACATTAATCATTTAGGGGTATGAATTGGCCGATTCTCAGACCTGCCCGATATGCACACAAAATTTCATAAAATCGGTCCAGACGTTTCGGAGGAGTTTGGCAACAAACACCGCGACATGAGAACTTTATATACTAGATATACTTAGGACTATTCCTAATAGGAGGATGATTCATAGTTTTATGAACATAGATTTTATATCTGTCGATTTTAAAAGATTTTCTTTCTTTCTTTTTTTATAATCATGGACGAGGGGATGATGACAGTACGTTTTCTGATGTCTGATGACAGTGATGACCGATGCAGAAAGTTAAGAAAATTGAAAGAAATTTGGCACATTAGTTTTATAGGTGTGTATAAAAATAAACTACTACTGTGTGAACAAATATATATATTTGATCTCTATAGGAAATATAATAATGGTTCTGGGATGTATACATTAATCAAAATACATTTATAGGTAAGTATTAAGTATTCATATGTTAAAAATAAAGAATTATTCTATGTCTTAACAAAATATAATTTTGTTTTTTTTTGTAGGTATATTAGGTTACAGGTTACGCCTATTTCTTTTTTGCGAAAATATTATAATTTCATATATTTAAGGGCACTTACGTAACTACATTGTGTGTATCAAACCAATATACATATAGTGAATTTAAATATATATTTATTGTCTACTTGTTCTATAAACTAATATTAACAATATAATTATATGTTTAAATGGGAAATGGTAGCTTTTTTGCTATAAAAAATAGTGAAGTCAATGTCGTATGATAAAAGAAATATATGAACAACTCTATTTTTTTATCTGAGTCATATCATAATGAAAATATGTATTTTAACACAAATAAATATTAGTTTGTGTATGTTCGTTATCTTCGCAATTGTCGAATGTATCTCAGGAAAAGTCAGCAGGCAGAACCTAGTTTATATTATTAGTGGGATCATGAGTTGACATTACATTATATATGCCAATGACAGCCATACTAAAAATAAAAATAATAAATAAATAATTTGTCCCTGAACATATTACACACTATTTAGTCCCAAACTTGTTAAACGAAAGATTGTTATCTGGGTACTAGATAACAGATATGCATTTACTTTCTTGTAAATACATACATAAAATAAAAAAATAAAAAAACCCAAGTCAAGACAAACAGACGGGTGCGCCAAAGTTCATCTAAAATTTCAACTCCGATAATTGGAACTCCGAAAATGTTCTTCCTAACATTTTTCATCCGAACAATCACAATTGCTATCTACTCTGTTTCTAATGTTAATAATTCCGAATAGTTCAACTTCATAATGTCAGTAGCAATAAACATCTATTATACTATTATTTGTTTTCCTTTATTTTCTCAACATAACCGTCTTATGTTGAGAAAATAAAGGACACACTATTATTCCAAGTCATATCTTTTTTATTTAGATTTATTTTTATTATCAACATTATATACATTATAACATTGTCATAATTATTATCATATGTTTAAAATAAACTCGCTTAGGTTAGCGAGGAGCGAAGCGACCGAGCGTGATAGGTTGACATATCATCGCAGGAGCCGAGCGAGCGAAGCGAGAGTGCCACGGCAGCGGCCGGCGATTGCCAGAAGCGACTATAGGGCGTTTCTCAAATTAGGGTAAAAATATTTTTGAAATTATGTTTAGGACTAAAAGCGTTATGAAATGCAACTGTAGAAGTTGAAATATATTTACGTAAGTCATATTATTAATAACAATATTCGGAAACATGACTGTTATGATTATGAACATCGCCGGTAGTACTACAAATTTTATGAGTGAAAACTTTAGGAAGACTGATCTGACTGATCATTCGGAAAAACAATTTCGGATAAAAAAATTTAGGTGAGCCAATATGGACACTAAACAGACACATATTAGGTTTGTTTCGTGTGCGAATCGAACCCGCGACTTTGTAGTCAAAGTAGCCATTGCTAGCAGTTCTACCGCTACACCAGTGATATTTTGTATGGCCACGATAACCGCTTCACATCATTCGGGGCGAATGCTTGTCTGCCGCCCGACAAGGTATAAAAAAAGAAACCCCCTGTTTTAAAGACGATTAACGTATACGCATGCGATGATATCTATTCAGTCACCGTGATATTTTGCGAAATACTCGCCTATTTTGTAATCGGGAATCACCTGTTACTTCACTTCTATGACGAACAAAATGTAGTAACGGTTTTTCGAAGAAATCTAAATATATTTGTACTTTGACCTCTAATTTATCTCACCACAGCCTCACTACTGACGTCAGAAATTATACCACTCGTGCATTTACACATAACACGACAATTTCAAATAGTAGATTATTCGTTGCTTCTTTAATAGGGACGTTTTGAAACGCAAGCGATTATTTAGCGAGCATTGTATACGTCACATATTAGTATTCATCATAAGGTTACGATGTACGATATAACATAATAACGTAGTATTTGTGTTGTATGTTGTATATCGTCCATTGAGTTTCTGACTCCGGCCGTGTGTTTGTCCGATGAGTCACCGAGTCATCGCTGTCTAGGAATCGAATGAAAACAAGTGGCATGCTGCTTCGTACTCGGAGTACACTCCTCGCATTAGCATGTTAATTAACATTCATTTATTTTTATCGTCACTATGTTAGGTTAGTGGGGATTGATTACATGACTGTGTTGTAGTGCAAGTAAATGATGTTGCGCAAAGTTCCGTTCCAGATTTTTTTATTCTTGATCCGTATTGACTATTCGTCTTTGCGTCATACGGTAGACGGTTGGGTTTTTGATTTGTACGGGATGTAATTTTTGAAGGCTGATTTATTGTGTAAATGAGTCGGATGTGATCCTGGTTCCTTGTCTACTGTCTACTTCTTATCGTATTATATTTGCTTGGCGTTAGAACTTCAAGTCTTTATTGAAAGTTATTTATTTGTTTGTTTGTTAGTACTATCTTTATTGTACAATATGCAGTAATATAAAAGGTGTAATAATGAAATTTACAACATAGCTATGTTAAAAAAAAGTACAAAGGCAAACTTATCAGTCACATTGTTGTTATGATCTCCTATCGCTTTAGAACGGGTGAAGATGGTGATGGTAGAATATAGTTTTAAATTATTTAACGAGAGAATTGACAGGTATCTTTGGCCTTTGCTCATCAGAATCTCAAGTACGAGTAACGTAACTTTCTTTTAGTAAAATAATTTTCTAAACCAATTAATAGATCCAGAGATTACCCCATACAACCTCACAAACTGTACCAGTTTATAATATAAGTGTAGCAGTATATAATGAGTTTATATAACAATTCTCCGCGAAACTGTTTTGCCTGGAATTTGTAAAGATATTCCCTCTGCACTGCCTTTTGACCGTCCCTAATATTTGGCTCCACCTCTAGTAGTATGATTATTTTTTGTCACCTCACACTTCTTATTAATAATACTGGCGATCTAACTTATTTTTTTTATATGAGAGGGGAGCAAACGAACTTGTGGGTCACCTGATGGAAAGCAATCACCACCGCCCATGGAGATCAACAAAACCAAGGGGTCGCCGATGTGTTGCCAGTCTACACTCCTTTCTTTCTGGTGACCTCACTCACTCGCAGGAACACAACAACCCTCAAGGGAATTGTTATTTGGCTGCGGTATTCTGTGAGGTGGCGGTATCTGGTGTATATTTTAATTCACATACCGAACAGAAGAGGAGTTATTAACAATAAATTGTTTATTTACCTTCATTACCTTCTTATACATATATGATTTTTTTTTCCTCTACCCAAAGGTTGTCTGGAAGAGATTGCATGTAATAAGGCCGCCTGTCGTACTTTGTAATTATAGTTACTACGTACATTGTTATTCTGTATTTGGTGCCATAAAGAGTGATCTATTGACGATACGTCAAGTATTGACGAGCTCGGTGGTCGAATGGTTAGCAATGGCCACTTTGACTCCGAGGTCGCGGGTTCGATCCCCGCACAAGACAAACATTTGTGTGCATGAACATATCTGTTTGTCTTGGTCTGGTTTTCTATGTATTATATATAACTATGTATTTAAAAAAAAATGTATTTAAGTAGGTATTATGTATCAGTTATCTAGTATCCATAGCTTTGCTTAGTTTGGGACTACATGACCGTGTGTAATTTGTCCAGGAATATTTATTTATTTATTATTGTATTGTATTTTCTGAAGTCGATTTAAGTCGCGGACGTCCGCTAGTAATATATAAATACATCTACCTATTTAGAAACGTAGTGTAATTTATTATTATATACTTCTTATTAAAGCTACCGGAAAAACCCTGTTCGGAAAATATTTTGTACCTAATCGTAATAGTAGTTTATGAAACTGTTGCATAATAAGGGTTCTTAAAATACGAGTGTGATAATAGCATCACACGAGTATTTTAAGACCTAATTATGTGCTCTTTCATCATACACTACTTTTTCTAATCTCATGAAATAGATAATAATAATATTTTTAATAAAACCATGAAGTTAATTTAACAGCTTTATTTCTTACTTATAAATCCATTTACAGATCGAGCATGTGTGGTGCGCATGCGCGACGCGACGCGCGGCGTCGAGTTCACAGATTATGTAGAAAATTTTTGCAAAGTTGCAATGCAGCGTTTGCATTGCAACCTGCTTAATATAGCTGAACCCAGGGCTGAAGCGGTATCGAAATGGAAAAAAGTTATTTTTCGATACAGTTGTCCATAAAGAGCTGTATCGAGAAGTAACTTTTTAAATTTATTTTGATGGCTTGTGCGTAAAAGACTGACATTAAGATTCTGTGCTTATTTTTTTAATCTCTAAATTTCAGCATGAGAGTAGATAAAAATATTTACCTACTCACTGGAAAGGCAGATGTTTTTTCATATAGGTACTTACCTAAATCTCATGGCAAACAATTTGTGTAAAGAGACCAGCATCGGACCATATTTCTTTACTCAATTACGCAGGTTGATAAGTATGACTAATTTCTATAGACATAGATTCTATTATTATTCTACACATACGTGTATACACAATATGTATATATGTAGGTACCTATATCGATGCCTTACAGCCGAAAAGGGATAAGCGGCATATTTCAAACTTTACAGGAGAGTGATTTAAAGTTAAAATTTTATGAAAAAAATTCATAAAAACTATAGTTTAGTTCCCGAGAGGCTGGAAATGTGTTTATGTTGTATTTAACATACTATCTATTGAATTACAGTGTTATTTTTTTATAATTCAACTTGCAACCCCTATTTACTGTCGGTAATCCTCAAATGATCTCATTTCACAAACAGGCAAAATGTCGTAAATGAAAATACAAGAATTATTCGCTTCCAGCAAAAATGATATAACTACACCTCATGTTTCATTATAATTGAACTAAAATAGCACAAGTGTGTGATTATTGAAAATAAAATTGTGGAAATATGGTATAACCACCTATCAAATGAAAATTTACTGAATGCGAAATTGTATAAGTAGATTTTTTTAATAGGAATAATTTGCTTATTAATATTAATATAATACTCTTTCGATGTGTTTCTTCTTAAAAAATATTTTTTCGAGTAGAAAAGATTTCAGGTTCGCCCTAGGGGTACTAAAAATAAAAAAATGGTTTGTAATAAACGCTCTTATTACGGTCATAAGTACCCGAGATCAAATCAACTTAGAATTATCACAATTGAAATATCTAGTCGAAATCAATTTTCATTTATCTATCTAAATCTATAAAAGAAGCAACTGACTGTCTGACTTATATATCAACGCACAGCCCAAACCGCTGGGTCCAGAGATTCTAAATTTGGCAAGTAGGTTCCTTATGACGTCTAGGGGTGCACTAAGAAAGGATTTTTCTAAATTCTACCCCTAAGGGGGTGAAACGAGGTTCCAAAGCGTGTATGGGGAAACAAGATTAGTTGGACTATTTTATCCGAAACTTTACATGAGTACTTCTATTGAGAAATGAGTAAATATGTATTTCAGGGTTTTTCAAAATTCAACCCCTAAAAGGGTAAAAAGGGTTGTATGAGTCTGAAAATCATCATGGGTATTGTTTTTATGGTTTATCGGGTCGCTGATTACGAAAACAACAACTATTTTATAATCCAACATAGCCGACATGACAAAATCACCCCTGTACGGTGGGGTTAAAATGTCATAATTATATTGATATACCCATATTGATGGGTATTGATTCTATGGTTTTCTGGGAAGTCAATTACAAAAATGGCATCGATTTGAAAATATCAACCCCTAAAAGGGTAAAATGGGGGTCAAAAAGTCTGAAAATTGTCATGGGTATTGTATGGTTTATCGGGTCGCTGATTACGAAAATAACAACGATTTTAAAATTCAACGTGGCTAACGTGTCCATCATCTTCTATTGAGGTGCGATGAGGTTGAAATGTCTATATATCAATATATGTGTAGTATTTACGGGTTTTCGGAACGCCAATCCATACTAATATTATAAATGCGATAGAATGTCTGTTACCTCTTTACGCTTAAATCTCTGGACCAATTTAGATGAAATTTGGTTGAGAGATACCTGGAGTCCCGGGAAAGGACATACCTAAGATTGTTTTTATCCCAGAAATTACCTATTATTGTTATTTATTGTAACCGTAGGGGGGTAACGTGACTATTGTCTCCTATTGGGGTGCGATCGCGTTGAAATGTCTAAAATGTGGTGAAAAAGTCTGAAAATCGTCATAGGTATTGCTTTTATGGTATATGGATTACGAAAAAAACAACTATTTCAACATACTCGACGTGACAACTCTGTAGGGGTGCAATGGGGTTGAAATATTTTAATATCAATATGGGAGTTGATTCTATGGTTTTCTGGGATTTACGACAATGGCATCGATTTGAAAATATAACGTAGTGGACACGGATTACTTAAAAAGATTTTTAAAATTTTACCTCTAAGAGGGTGAAACGGAGGTCCAAACTTGTATGGGAAAACGAGATTAGTTGGACTAAATTTTACACGATTACTTCTATTGATTAATGAGTAAACATGTGTTTGCCCCGAATGTCACGCGAGCGAAGTCGCGGGCGAAAGCTAGTTAATTATGAAATTAAAGTTTACAACGTTAATTTAAGTATATACAAGTATTCTTAAAATTAGTACACTGTTAATATCACAATTGTTTGTCTCAAGTCTTTGTTTTATTCATAAAATATTTTAAAGTATCAACTATAGGAGTGTAACAAAAATATCGATGCCTTACAGCCGAAAAGGGATAAGCGCCATTTTTTGGAGAATGGACTTATATATATGGCCAGAATCGTCTTTTTTTTCTGCGCCGTTTGGTCTGGGTTACATGTTTCTAAGTGACACTTTATGTCGCTTAGGCGGTAGTAATAATAGGGTCATGAGCTAAATTTATTCGCTTTAAACGACAGAAATTTTGAAGTTTTTTTTTTTTGGTTGTTGATCAAAGAATATTTGAAAACAAAATAACTTATGCTTTTTGGGCTCTCTGTAATATTCAATCATTAGAACGTTAACCTATTTTTGCTGGAAGCAAACATTCAGAAACATACGTTTATGATATTGCTTATAAATAATTATTTGTTAAATTCGGGTTAGTATTTTATGCCTGTTCCTTTATAAAATATATTGGTCGTTTATTGTAGTTAGGCCACATTTTTGAGACTTTATTTGGCGTTTAGTATATTTTACCCGTTTCATAAATAGAAAGCAAAAAGGAGGTTATTACATATAGCCCCTGTAAATATTTAGAATTAGTTTGTCGCTGATCCATTTTTTTTCCTCCCAATAATTAAACGATTCCGGCGGTTAGATAAAAAGGTAGAACTAAAAGTTATCCTTATACCAGTTCATTCTCAACGTCTTTGTCCTTTACCTGTTCAATAATAATTTTCAAATGTCAGTTGTCGGTATCGTTCTATTGAAACTACGGGTCCAAGCGACAACAAGGCGAACCTTCAATTATGATAATTCTATAAAGAATAAGTTATATTTTTGTTACACTGCTATAGTTGATACTTTAAAATATTTTATGAATAAAACAAAGACTTGAGACAAACAATTGTGATATTAACAGTGTACTAATCTTAAGAATACTTGTATATACTTAAATGAACGTTGTAAACTTCAATTTCATAATTAACTAGCTTTCGCCCGCGACTTCGCTCGCGTGACATTCGGGGTAAACACATGTTTACTCATTAATCAATAGAAGTAATCGTGTAAAATTTAGGATTAGAGATTAGTTGGACTATTTTAGTCCAACTAATCTCGTTTTCCCATACAAGTTTGGACCTCCGTTTCACCCTCTTAGAGGTAAAATTTTAAAAATCTTTTTAAATAATTCGTATCCACTACGTTATATTTTCAAATCTATGCCATTGTCATAAATCCCAGAAAACCATAGAATCAACATCCATATTGATATTATAACATTTCAACCCCATTGCACCCCTACAGAGTTGTCACGTCAAGTATGTTGAAATAGTTGTTTTTTTCATAATCCATATACCATAAAAACAATACCTATGACGATTTTCAGACTTTTTCACCACATTTTAGACATTTCAACGCGATCGCACCCCAATAGGAGATAATAGTCACGTTACCGCCCTACGGTTACAATAAATAACAATAATAGGTAATTTCTGGGATAAAAACTATCTTAGGTATGTCCTTTCCTGGGACTCCAGGTGTCTCTCAACCAAATTTCATCTAAATTGGTCCAGAGATTTAAGCGTGAAGAGGTAACAGACATTCTATCGCATTTATAATATTAATATGGATTGGCGTTCCGAAAACCCGTAAATACTACTCAAATATTGATATATAGACATTTCAACCTCATCGCACCTCAATAGAAGATGATGGACACGTTAGCCACGTTGAATTTTAAAATCGTTGTTATTTTCGTAATCAGCGACCAGATAAACCATACAATACCCATGACAATTTTCAGACTTTTTGACCCCCATTATACCCTTTTAGGGGTTGATATTTTCAAATCGATGCCATTTTTGTAATTGACTTCCCAGAAAACCATAGAATCAATCTGGGTATATCAAAATAATTATGACATTTTATTAACCCCACCGTACCCCCCACAGGGGTGATTTTAAGTCATGTCGGCTATGTTGGATTATAAAATAGTTGTTGTTTTCGTAATCAGCAACCCGATAAACCATAAAAACAATACCCATGACGATTTTCAGACTTTTTCACCCTGTTTTACCGCTTTAGGGGTTGAATTTTGAAAAATCCTGAAACATGTGTTTACTAATTTATCTATAGAAGTACTCGTGTAAAGTTTCGGATAAAATAGTCCAACTAATCTTGTTTCCCCATACAAGCTCGTTTCACCCCCTTAGGGGTAGAATTTTGAAAAAACCTTTCTTAGTGCACCCCTAGACGTCATAAGGAACCTACTTGCCAAATTTGGAATCTCTGGACCCAGCGGTTTGGCCTGTGCGTTGATAAGTCAGTCAGTCAGTTGCTTATTTTATAGATTTAGATAGATAAATGAAAATGGATTTCGACTAGATATTTCAATTGTGATAATTCTAAGTTGATTTGATCTCGGGTACTTATGACCGTAATAAGAGCGTTTATTACAAACCAATATTTTTTTTTTCATTTTTAGTACCCCTAGGGCGAACCTGAAATCTTTTCTACTCGAAAAAATATTTTTTAAGAAGAAACACATCGAAAGAGTATAATAAGCAAATTATTCCTATAAAAAAATCTACTTATACAATTTCGCATTCAGTAAATTTTCATTTGATAGCTGGTTATACCATACTAGCAAAGTACCCGTGCTTCGCTACGGGATCACTCCTGATTTGCGTTTATTTTTGTTTCGTATTGACCATTATCACAAACATACACCATTTAGGTTAAGACGTCTCGGTAAACAATATTTTTGGCGTTCGCACCAAGAGCCAAAATTGCAATGCTTCCAGGAGAACTTACTTCTGAGCAAACTACATACAACTGATCATGAGAGAAGCAGTCCTGTCTCAAGTCAACCGCAGCGACCTTTAGAGACTGCCCCTGAGCTTTGTTAATGGTCATAGCGAAACACCTTTACGGGAAATTGAAGTGAAGTCTTTTAAATTGAACTGGGTGGTCTTATGGAATAATGGGAATGCGGGTTATCAAGAGAGATTCCTCAACAGCGCATCCTTTACTGTCCTCACTCAACAACTCATCGTTCCAGTTGTTTAATACGTGAACAATGGTGTTCTACTAGCCACTATCATGATGATACACCTCCGTTCCATGCAAGTGGTAGGAGATGGAGCGGAACAGGCCAGCTCCATCACCTTCCAAAGCTATAATGGTATGGGGCATCATCACACCTTCCACAAATATAAATTTAGTTAATCTTGACTTCATTGTTTGAAAAATACCGAAATTCTTAAATTAAGTAGGTATATCCCATAAAGTCGGTACTTAGAATAGGTTTTTCAATTAGTTTTCGACACCAGATGTAGCTTCATTTGAAGGACGCAGTTTCTTTTACGCCCTACGCGCGCGATGGATTACCTCCGGGGGTAACTACTGGAATGAGGTGAGCGATAAACCGTCAAGGATAACCCCATGGTTTGAAATAATCTCTCGTATATACCCTTTCCTTAATAACGAAACCATAGCGCGCTATACAAATGCTAGGTATAGCGCCATCTAGTGATAAGATACATTTTTTGACATTTCTTGGCTGGGCGCTGGTCAAAAGTTAATCAGTTACCCATAAACATCCCCTTTTTTATAAACAACTATTCCACCAAGTCTCAAAATCGTAGGTGAATCGGTTTCGAAGAGGGTTTTTTTTTCAACCCCCTATTTTAACCTCTTAGGAGTGAAATTTCGGAAAATCCCGTCTTAGTGCGCGCTTACATTGTATAAGGAACACATATCCAAAGTTTCAGGTTTCTAGCTTCAGGGGTCTGGGCTGTGCGTTGATTAGTGAGTCAGTCAGTCAAGTCAGTGAGGACAAAGCCTTTTACTATCTAGCTTTTGCCTGCGGCTTCGCTCGCGTGAAGTTCGCGCTTTTTAGATTATCCAACTCAAGTCTAACACGCAACGCAACCACCCTCATATAGCATTTATAATTGTACTAAATACGGATGCAAGAACTTTCCAGATAACTACTACTACACCCGTCCCGTCCACTCCGCGCCGGCCGCCCGCGATCGTATAAGCACTGATTGACGCCAAATACAAATTTAAAAACCTATTACGATAACACTTCAGTCAACACACAACTCTCATTCCATGTAATCGATAAAATCATTGTTGTTTTCGTAATCAGCGACCCAATAATTCATGATTTTCAGACTTTTTGACCCTATTTTACTCCTTTTTTTTGGATTGAATTTCTCTCTCATTTATCTATAGTCAAACTAATCTCGTTTCCCTACACAAACTTTGGACCTCCGTTTCACCCTTTTAGGGGAAAAATTTGAAAAATCCTTTTAAGTTATTTCGTGTCCACTGTGTTATATTTTCAAATCGATGCGATTTTCGTAATTGACGTCCCAGAAAACTATATAATCAACACCCATATTGATATTATGACATTTCAACCCCATCGCACCCCCATATGATGATGATGATGACGGGGGGGATTTTATGTCACGTCGGCTATGTTGGATTATAAAATTGTTGTTGTTTTCGTAATCAGCGACCCGATAAACCATAAAAACAATACCCATGACGATTTTCAGACTTTTTCACTCCATTTTACCCCTTTAGGGGTTGAATTTTGAAAAATCTTGAAACACGTGTTTACTCATTTATCTATAGAAGTACTCGTGTAAAGTTTCGGATAAAATAATCCAACTAATCTTGTTTCCCCATACAAACTTTGGACCCCCGTTTCACCCCCTTAGGGGATGAATTTTGAAAAATCCTTTCTTAGTGCACCCCTAGACGTCATAAGGAACCTACTTGCCAAATTTGGAATCTCTAGACCCAGCGGTTTGGGCTGTGCGTTGATTAGTGAGTCAGTGAGGACAAAGCCTTTTATTATTATAGATTTCCTCAATTTTATTTTCAACTAGCTGTTACCCGCGGCTTCGCCCGCGTGGTCCAGGGGAGCTGCCATTGATTTGTGTATATGTTTTTCTTGCTTGCTGCTGTATTCGGTGAGATGGAGGTACTATCTCAGTCGGCCAGTTTAAAAATACGCTGTACCCTACCACTCCTTTGCCTATTTCGCTACACGGCAGGGGGCACCACGTACAGCTGAGCCTGGCTTTGGCTCTAAAAAACATTTATTTGCTTGGTTGTTTAGAAAAATCATGTTAGCAATTACTATTCGACGTGATAGAAGGACAAAAAGATAAAAAGTAGCCTACGTCACTCTCCAAACCGGAAAATATGCCCATTAAAAAGTCATGTCCGTACTTAGGTTCCTTTTGACGTGAAACAAGGACAAATGATTATAAACTTTATTTTATCCCGTGGGAATAAGATGTATTTCCGGGATAAAAAGTAGCCTTTATCACTCTCCAGACAGTAAACTATCCCCATTAAAAAAAGGGTATCATTTAAGCTATCGCCAATTTAATTAGTTTTGTGTTTCTTAACTAATAGGGTTTGCTCGCAAAATAATAGGTTTGTCACCAAAATGTAGTCACCAAACAATATAAAATCGATTCCACAATAAATCACCTAAAATTATAGAGATACTAGCTGTCCCGGCGAACTTCGTACCGCCTAACAATCAATGAATGTCGTGGTACATATTAGCTGAACTAAATTTATGATTTTATGGAATTAAAACAATGAATAGTAGAAAATAATAGAGAAGCTCGATGGCGTCATTGCGCGTGCCAGTCTAATTGAACACGCAAGTTAAGCAACATCGACCGTAGCCTGTACACGGATGGGTTTATATTACCTCGAGCTCCTCCGTGATTCGAAAGACACGTTAAGCCGTCGGTCCCGGTTGTTATCATTAGCTCATCTTGAGCTCCTCCGTGCTTCGGAAGGCACGTTAAGCCGTCGGTCCCGGTTGTTATCATTAGCTCATCTTGAGCTCCTCCGTGCTTCGGAAGGCACGTTAAGCCGTCGGTCCCGGTTGTTATCATTAGCTCATCTTGAGCTCCTCCGTGCTTCGGAAGGCACGTTAAGCTGTCGGTCCCGGTTGTTATCATTTAATGACAGTCGTTAAGTTAAGTCAGTGGCCTTTAGGCGGTTCGAAAACACTGGGCTCCGCCAACCCGCAGTTGAGCAGCGTGTTGGAGTACGCTCTAAACCCCTTCGGTTGAGGGAAGACCCGTATCCATAAAAACTGAATATTTCATAAAAATAAAGATTTCCTTATTGTTAAATTTAAAAAAAAAAACGTTTGTTTTATTTTTTTTAGTTTTGAAATAGGTTTTATCATTTTGGAGATTTGTAATTGTCATTTCTTTTGATGTTTACTCTGATTTGATTCTTGCGCTCGAACCCCATGGGAAAAGCGTTTTCACCCCTATCGATTTGACATTTTTAAATTCTCATAACAAATCACAGACAACTTTCAATATTTTTAAAATATTCAATAATATACTAATAAATATTCCAATCCTTTTTAACTGGCACTATTTGTATGGGAAAATGTTTTTTCTTTTATTTAATTCTTTCGTCAATTTTTCAATGTTTTTAATACTTTCCCGACCAAGACACGACATTATTTTATATATTATATAGATTTATGGAGCTTGATTTAAATTTCTGAACGCACGCATAAATATTTTAGAACCAATAAATATTTAAATCCACAAAACTGTTTTCAAAATAAATCACAGCCAACTTTCAAGACGTAAAAATGAGACCAATAGAGTTAACATTTGTTTTTAATCTATGACATTTGTTCTATAATGAGCTTAATATACATTTCTGAACGAACGCATACATTTGGCGTAAGCACGCAAAGAGAATGTAACCACTACGTTTTAAGAGACGGATGTGCCATACAAATAGCGTAAATTCTATATGTATGAAATGGGAGCGAAAACAATCAGAATTTGTACCAAATTCGCTTCCGATTCATAGAGTCGGTTTTTTACCTTGTGTTGCGCCAGGCTGTACGCACGTACGACAACGTCACATTTGACAGCTACGACAACGACGACAACCACGAACATTTTGTATGGGAAAATATTTTTTCTTTTATTTTATTTTTTCGAGAATTTTCCAATGTTTTTAAGAGTTATTCTGCTATTCGGGACGGAAACAAATCCAACAAATCAAAAACGATGGCAATCGGTCCAGCCGTTCTCGAGTTATAAGTGTTGTAACAAACACGACTTTCTTTTATATATATAGATAGGGTCTAGTACCAAATAAATGTTTTTGTATGTATTATATTGTCAATTATTAATAATTAAGCTTACTTGGCACCACATGATTCATCATCTAGGTTGACGGAGCTCCGCTTCGCGGAGCTCCTATTTCCGATGACAGGACACAAGAAAACCCTAACCTAACCAAAAATCAACTGAAATCTAACCAAAACATGATTTATTACATTGACCAAGTATTGGTAAGACCTTTCAGTGAATATGACGCCAATTTGACTTCGCCCCTATTAGCCATTTTTTCATTAAATTAAGGAGCTGATCTATTTATTTGGTGACAGATTTATTATTTTGATGATCAAACGAATTAAATGATACTAATAGTTTGTTAAGGTGATGATTTATATTTAGAGACAGTTTTGATTAAAATGATGACTAATATATTTCTTGGGGATAGATATTATTATTAGGGTACTGCAGATTAGTGACACATCTAAACTTAGGTGACAAAAAATATTGTTCCCTTAAAAAAATTATGTCCGTACTTAGGTTCCTTTTGACGTGAAAGGAAGACAAATGACTAAAAACTTTGTATTTTCCCGTATGAATAAGATGTTTTTCCGGAATAAATAGTAGCCTATGTACTCTCCAGGCATTAAACTATTTCCAAAAAAAAACATGTAAATCCGTTTGTTATTTTAGACGTGAAAGGAGGACAAACAAACTCATTTTCACATTTATAATATTAGTATGAATATGGATTGGAAAACGACACATATATTGATATATAGACATTTCAACCCTATCGCACCCCAATAGGGGATGATAGCCACGTTGAATTTTAAAATCGTTGTTGGTTTCGTAATCAGCGACAATAAAAACAATACCCATGACGATTTTCAGACATTTTCACCCTATTTTGCCCCTTTGGGGGTTGAATTTTGTAATACCCTGAAACACGTGTTTACTCATTTATCTATAGAAGTACTCGTCTAAAGTTTCCGATAAAATAGTTCAACTAATCTTGTTTCCCCATACAAACTTTCGACCCCCGTTTCACCCCCTTAGGGGATGAATTTTAAAAAATCCTTTCTTAGTGCACCCCTATACTCATAAGGAATCTACGTGCCAAATTTGGAACCTCTAGTCACAGCAGTTTCGGCTATGTGTTGATATAGAAGTCAGTCAGTTTCTTCTTTTATATATTTAGATAGATGAAAAATTTTAAGTAAATTCATGTCCACTTTGTTATATTTTCAAATCGACGCTATTATCGTTATTGACGTCCCAGAAAACATAGAATCAACACCCATGGTGATATTATGACATTTCAACCCTATCGCACCCACGCAGGGGTGATTTTATGTCACCTGGGCTATGTTGGATTATAAAATAGTTGTTGTTTTCGTAATCAGCGACCCGATAAACCACAAAAACAATACCCATGACGATTTTCATACTTTTTCACACCATTTTACCCCTTTAGGGTTGAATTATGAAAAATCCTGAAACAGGTATTTACTCATTTATGTATAGAAATCCTCGTGTAAAGTTTCGGATAAAATAGTACGACGAATCTTGTTTCCCCATACAAACTTTGGACCCCCGTTTCACCCTCTTAGGGGATGAATTTTGAAAAATCCTTTCTTAGTACACCCCGAGATGTCATAAGGAACCTACTTGCCAAATTTGGAATCTCTAGACCCAGCGGTTTGGGCTGTGCGTTGATATATAAGTCAGTCATTTTCTTCTTTTATAGATTTAGATAGATAAGTGTTCATATTTGTTACCAGCTTTCGCCTGCGGCTTCGCTCGCGTGACATTCGGGGCAAACACGTGTTTACTCATTAATCAATAGAAGTACTCGTGTAAAATCTATATATATAAAAGAAAGTCGTGTTTGTTACAACACTTATAACTCGAGAACGGCTGGACCGATTGCCATGGTTTTTGATTTGTTGGATTTGTTTCCGTCCCGAATAGCAGAATAACTCTTAAAAACATTGGAAAATTCTCGAAAAAATAAAATAAAAGAAAAAACATTTTCCCATACAAAATGTTCGTGGTTTACGTCAGCCTGGCGCAACTCAAGGTAAAAAAACGACTCTATGAATCGGAAGCGAATTTGGTACAAATTCTGATTGTTTTCGCTCCCATTTCATACATTTAGAATTTACGCTATTTGTATGGCACATCCGTCTCTTAAAACGTAGTGGTTACATTCTCTTTGGTTGTCGTAGCTGTCAAATGTGACGTTGTCGTACGTGCGTACGCCAAATGTATGCGTGCGTTCAGAAATGTATATTAAGCTCATTATAGAACAAATGTCATAGATTAAAAACAAATGTTAACTCTATTGGTCTCATTTTTACGTATTGAAAGTTGGCTGTGATTTGTTTTGAAAACAGTTTTGTGGATTTAAATATTTATTGGTTCTAAAATATTTATGCGTGCGTTCAGAAATTTAAATCAAGCTCCATAAATCTATATAATATATAAAATAATGTCCTGTCTTGGTCGGGAAAGTATTAAAAACATTGAAAAATTGACGAAAGAATTAAATAAAAGAAAAAACGTTTTCCCATACAAATAGTGCCAGTTAAAAAGGATTGGAATATTTATTAATATATTATTGAATATTTTAAAAATATTGAAAGTTGTCTGTGATTTGTTATGAAAATTTAAAAATGTCAAATCGATAGGGGTGAAAACGCTTTTCCCATGGGGTTCGAGCGCAAGAATCAAACCAGAGTAAAAATCAAAAGAAATGACAATTACAAATCACCAAAATGATAAAACCTATTTCATGACTAAAAAAAATAAAACAAAACGTTTTTTTTTTTTAATAATAATAATAAGGAATTCTTTATTTTTATGAAATCTTCAGTTTTTATGGATACGGGTCTTCCCTCAACCGAAGGGGTTAAGAGCGTACTCCAACACGCTGCTCAACTGCGGGTTGGCGGAGGCCAGTGTTTTCGAACCGCCTAAAGGCCACTGACTTAACTTAACGACTGTCATTAAATGATAACAACCGGGACCGACAGCTTAACGTGCCTTCCGAAGCACGGAGGAGCTCAAGATGATCTAATGATAACAACCGGGACCGACGGCTTAACGTGCCTTCCGAAGCACGGAGGAGCTCAAGATGAGCTAATGATAACAACCGGGACCGACGGCTTAACGTGCCTTCCGAAGCACGGAGGAGCTCAAGATGAGCTAATGATAACAACCGGGACCGACGGCTTAACGTGCCTTCCGAAGCACGGAGGAGCTCAAGATGAGCTAATGATAACAACCGGGACCGACGGCTTAACGTGCCTTCCGAAGCACGGAGGAGCTCAAAATGAGCTAATGATAACAACCGGGACCGACGGCTTAACGTGTCTTTCGAATCACGGAGGAGCTCGAGGTAATATAAACCCATCCGTGTACAGGCTACGGTCGACGTTGCGTCGTCGAACTTGCGTGTTCAATTAGACTGGCACGCGCAATGACGCCATCGAGCTTCTCTATTATTTTCTACTATTCATTGTTTTAATTCCATAAAATCATAAATTTAGTTCAGCTAATATGTACCACGACATTCATTGATTGTTAGGCGGTACGAAGTTCGCCGGGACAGCTAGTTTAGGATAAAATAGTCCAACTAATCTCGTTTTCCCATACAAACTTTGGACCTCCGTTTCACCCTCTTAGATATAAAATTTGAAAAATCTTTTTAAGTAAATCGTGTCCACTACGTCATATTTTCAAATCGATGCCATTGTCGTAATTAACGTCCCAGAAAACCATAGAATCAACACCCATATTGATATTATGACATTTCAACCTCATTGCACCCCTACAGAGTTGTTACGTCGGCTATGTAGGATTATTAAATAGTTGTTTTTTTCGTAATGAGCGACCCGATATACCATAAAAACAATATCTGTCACGATTTTCAGACTTTTTCACCACATTTTAGACATTTCAACGCCATCGCATCCCAATAGGGGATGATGGTCACGTTATCGACCTACGGGTACCATAAATAACAATAATAGGTAATTTCTGGGATAAAAACTATCTTAGGTAATGTCCTTTCCCAGGACTCAAGGTATCTCTCAACCAAATTTCATCTAAATCGGTCCAGCGATTTAAGCGTGAAGAGGTAACAGACATTCTGTCGTATTTATAATATTAGTATGGATTGGCGTTCCGAAAACCCGTATAAATGACACATATATTAATATATTGACATTTCAACCTCATCGCACCTCATTAAAGGATGATGGTCACGTTAGCCACGTTGAATTTTAAAATCGTTGTTGTTTTCGTAATCATCAACCCGATAAACCATAAAAACAATACCCATGACGATTTTCAGACTTGACCACATTTTACCCTTTTAGGGGATGATATTTTCAAATCGATGCCATTTTTGTAAATGACGTCCCAGAAAACCATAGAATCAACACCAATATTGATATTATGAAATTTTAACCCCACCGCACCCTCACAGGGGTGATTTTATATCATGTCGGCTATGTTGGATTATAAAATAGTTGTTGTTTTCGTAATCAGCGACGCGATAAACCATAAAAACAATACCCATGACGATTTTCAGAATCTTTTCACCCCGTTTTACCGCTTTAGGGGTTGAATTTTGAAAAATTCTGAAACATGTGTTTACTCATTTATCTATAGAAGTACTCGTGTAAAGTTTCGGATAAAATAGTCCAACTAATCTTGTTTCCCCATACAAACTTTGGACCCCTGTTTCACCCCCTTAGGGGATGAATTTGGAAAAATCCTTTCTTAGTGCACCCCTAGACATGATAAGGAACCTACGTGCCAAATTTGGAATCTCTAGACCCAGCAGTTTGGGCTGTGCGTTGATATATATCAGTCAGTCACTCAGTTTCGTCTTTTATATATTTCAACCCCATCGCATCCCCACAGGGGTGATTTTATGTCACGTCGGCTATGTTAGATCATAAAATAGTTGTTGTTTTCGTAATCAGCGACCCGATAAACCATAAAAACAATACCCATGACGATTTTCAGACTTATTCGCCCCATTTTACCCCTTTAGGGGTTGAGTTTTGAAAAATCCTGAAACACGTGTTTACTCATTTCTCTATAGAAGTACTCATGTAAAGTTTCGGATAAAATAGTCCAACTAATCTTGTTTCTCCATACAAACTTTGGACACCCGTTTCACACCTTTAGAGGATGAATTTTGAAAAATCCTTTCTTAGTGCACCCCTAGACATCATAAGGAACCTACGTGCCAAATTTGGAATCTCTAGACCCAGCGGTTTGGGCTGTGCGTTGATATATATGTCAGTCAGTCAGTCAGTCAGTCAGTCAGTTTCTTCTTTTATATATTTAGATAATCACACACTTGTGCTATTTTAGTTCAATTATAATGAAACATGAGGTGTAGTTATATCATTTTTGCTGGAAGCGAATAATTCTTGTATTTTCATTTACGACATTTTGCCTGTTTGTGAAATGAGATCATTTGAGGATTACCGACAGTAAATAGGGGTTGCAAGTTGAATTATAAGAAAATAACACTGTAATTCAATAGATAGTATGTTAAATACAACATAAACACATTTCCAGCCTCTCGTGAACTAAACTATAGTTTTTATGAATTTTTTTCATAAAATTTTAACTTTAAATCACTCTCCTGTAAAGTTTGAAATATGCCGCTTATCCCTTTTCGGCTGTAAGGCATCGATATAATTTATTCTTTATAGAATTATCATAATTGAAGGTTCGCCTTGTTGTCGCTTGGACCCGTAGTTTCAGTAGAACGATACCGACAACTGACATTTGAAAATTATTATTGAACAGGTAAACGACAAAGACGTTGAGAATGGACTGGTATAAGGATAACTTTTAGTTCTACCTTTTTATCTAACCGCCGGAATCGTTTAATTATTGGGAGGGAAAAAAAAGGATAAGCGACAAACTAATTCTAAATATTTACTGGGGCTATATGTAATAACCTCCTTTTTGCTTTCTATTTATGAAACGGGAAAAATATACTAAACGCCAATTAAAGTCTCAAAAATGTGGCCTAACTACAATAAACGACCAATATATTTTATAAAGGAACAGGCATAAAATACTAACCCGAATTTAACAAATAATTATTTATAAGCAAAATATCATAAACGTATGTTTCTGAATGTTTGCTTCTAGCAAAAATAGGTTATCGTTCTAATGATTGAATATTACAGAGAGCCCAAAAAGCATACTTAGGTAAGTTATTTTGTTTTCAAATATTCTTTGATCAACAACCAAAAAAAAAACCTTCAAAATTTCTGTCGTTTAGAGCGAATAAATTTAGCTCATGACCCTATTATTACTACCGCCTAAGCGACATAAAGTGTCACTTAGAAACATGTAACCCAGACCAAACGACGCAGAAAAAAAAGACGATTCTGGCCATATATATAAGTCCATTCTCCAAAAAAATGGCGCTTATCCCTTTTCGGCTGTAAGGCATCGATATGTGTGGGGAAAAAGTCTTTTCGTATTTTATATGAAAATTCAAAACATTTTTTAATAAAGTTTATTTACATTTAACTAAAGTATGTAGGTGCCATTATGTTCGATAACTTTTTGTCATCTTGTAGGTAGAGACATGATCCCATTACTATAGAAATTTTGGGACTTCTGTTCAAAAAACCGCGACAAGTGGTTTTGGCAGTCTTCTCGTGATGTTAACCTGACATTGCCTAAAGAATTCTTAAGAGACCGAAACAGGTGGAAATCAGAAGGTGCAAGGTCAGGACTATACGGCGGATGCATTAACACCTCCCAGTCAAACTCTCTTAATTTTTGCTGAGTGGCTAAAGATGTGTGAGGTTTAGCGTTATCATGATGAAAAATCACACCCCTTCTATTAATTAATTCCGGCCGCTTTCTCTCAACTTTTTGCTTTAATCTCATCAGTTGTTCACAGTAGAGTTCAGAATCGATAGTCCTGCCTGGCGGTAACAGCTCATAATGAATATCTTCCCTTCCAATCCCACCATACACACAGCATCACCTTGTTGCGGGTTAACCCGGGTCTCGCCAGAGTCTCTGAAGCCTGGCCGGTCTTTGACCACGACCTTTTTATGCGCCAAAACTGTTATGTGGTCAATTCCTAGTTCTTCAGCTACGTCGTAACTACTGATATGCCGATCTTGCTCCACTTTTTCAGAAATGGCATCCATTTTATCCGTAACAGGGCGACAAGAGCAACGTGCATCTTTGACATCAAAATTTCCGGATTGAAAACGCTTAAACCAAATTTGTGCTACTCTCACAGACACTGCATTAGGTCCATAATAATCACAAATTTTTTTCGCAGCTTGCGTTGAATTTTTACCTTTTTTGTAGTAAAATTTTAAAATGTATCGAATTTCTTCATTAGATTCACTCATCTTGACAGTAAAAAAAACAAATGAAAATCACACATTTACCTAATTTGAATTTGGAATTATCTTTTTTAAAATTTAAACTTTTTATAGATATCAAAACCTGCTAGATACAAATGGTATAACCAAAGAGATTTTATTACAAGTTCATACATACTATAATGCGAAAAGACTTTTTCCCCTACCTATTATATTATATCATCATCATCATCCAAGCGTTAAGTCCCGGTTGCATCCTAAGCTTGCGCTTCGGAGCCCAGGGTCCGCTTTCTTACTTTTTACCTATATGTATATTATATATTTATGATTTATAGTATGTTTAAAAGTATGGGTATATCATTACATTTTTATGTATTATGATTTTTATTTCACTATTTAAATATAAAGTTGTTAGTAACATCTTTATGTTATTGATTTAATGTGCCTAATGACTTGCTTAGTGCTGCGCCGGCTACCCATTAGTAATTTAATTGTTTTTTTCCCATTTCGAGAAATGAATATACGTGAAAAAAGTTTCATAATAATAAATCTCCAATTTTTGTATCAAAGTTATAAGTTTAAAAAACATGATTACGTTCTTAAAACTTATTTTCCAATAAACATGCTTCTGAGACACGACAGTATCACATAGCACTCTGATATAGCTTTTAATAACACATACCTTAATAAGTAGATTAGTTTTAGGAATATTTGACCTATGTTTTTTTACCTATTAATATTTATTAATATTTTTAAATATGTATACATAATAATATATATTTGTCAGATATTCCGAAAATCATAAAAGAGTTACTATCTGACCCTGCAAATGTTGACTGCTGTATAAATTCATGAAATATAATTTTCAACTTATTTGCATGCCTACCAAATATACTTACCACAAAAATTTCATTAAAATCGGTCGAGTCATTTCGAAGGAGCGCGATCACAAACGCCGTAACAAGAGTTTTTTTTTTAATATAGATATAATTACTAAGTCACATATTTTAGCCCTTTGAAGATGAATTTTATACATAAAAACTATATCTCTCAAGTTACACACAATGTGCATATTTTCAATCTTAGGACTTTCGGAGTTAATTGAGGGTAAATCGTGACAGGGGATTTTTATATAATATAGTAAAATATAATATGTATAATAAAAATATCGTTATATAAATACGATATTAGTAAAATAGAATTGTGGACCACAGGAACAACACGAAGAAAAAAAAATGCCTAAATCTTTAAATTATTTCACACAAAGTAACTACTTGAACCAGAAAAAGGCGTATTTGTTGACGGGCTATTTATCAAACAAACATCCAAATGATATATCCATTCATACCGTTTTGAAGCCAAATTTCACAGCCCCCTTTGTATCTTGTTTAATTGTATTGCTTGCGACCTGAATTTCATTGTGCGTCTCGTCCTTTAACTGCAGCCGCATCATACAAAAGCGGAGCAGTAATGTCGAATGCTTTTGTCAGTACTACCGTTAAAACAATATAAGTAAAATATTTTAAAGGACACCCCGACAATACCATTTATTGCATCATATATAACGTAGTGAAAGTTAAACTATATTGTGTCTAACGTTCGTTAACGGTAAGCAAAACATTTAACGACAAAGGAAGGAATTTGAACAGAAGTCGGCTACTTTATAGGGCCCAATAAACACAGATTGCGATTTTTTATTGCTGTTTTATGGGGTATATTTATGGGAAGTTATGGCGAGACCGGGTCGAGACTTTTGACTTCGCAATTTTAGCCTTTGTGCGAAACGTGCCGTTAATTTATTGCATAAGTTGTGAGTGCATATTTTATTTTGATTGTATAGGTATTTTGGTTTGGATCAGACATTGTAAGCATCATTTTAGCGCTGTTAATGTCACTCGAAGTTCACCAGATTCATAATTAATATGAATATAAAGTGTGTTATATAAGACTAGGTATTTTTCACGCGACTTTGTATACTCATATCCTGGTATCCCGTAGGAAGGTTCAGAAATTCTCTGTCTTATTAGATATTTCGTCATAATGGGTACTTATATGCCAAATTTCAGCCCGGTCTGTCTAATGATTTGATAGATCAGTCAGGCAAGGAATGAAAAGAAGAAGGCTGGCAAGGGATCGGCGACATATTGGTGTTGCTGATCTATATGAGCAGTGGTGATTGCTTCCCATCAGGTGACTTACAGGCTCCTTTAAAAAAAAGTTTGGAGTTCATGACAAATGATTTTATAACTTTAGGTTCTTAGTATAAAGCTATGAATTAGATTGATAACTTTTCTTTAATACGTATTTTTTGGCAAGTTACATTTATTTTGATTTAGTCGAATCAGGGGTCTTGAGGTCTCACACTATAGGTTACCATATAAAATATTGATTATGATTATGATCGTAATGCTAATGACGTGATGCGCCGTTACCAATATCGTCTAAACTACAACTACATAGCTCTGGGACTTAATGTACTGTACCTTCCACTGTGAATTTTCCATAATTCTTTTAAAAACAAATAGGAAACCCTTCTACTCCGTCGCGGAATACCTTAATTCCTAGAGTTAACCTCTTATTTCGATATGTTCGAGTATACATATGTGTCTAATTTAATCAAGGCGAAATCAATAACGTGTTTAATGCAATGTTGAATTAAATAAATAAATAAATAAAAATATGATTATCTATCAGGTTTAAGCTAGCTAATCACATGAACGAAACTGACATTTACTAGTTTGCAAAGTGTCAATAATTTCATACAGCTATACACCCCAACGAATATTTCTCATCTAAAACTCAGCACGACGCCACTTCACAATGCAAGTGAACATGATAGGTTTGTAAAGAAAAAAATAACACAGTTTCTTCCAAACTAAGGTTGTACACGTACTGGTTCAAAGTGAGAAAAAACTGTCATTTTGCTACCAAATAAAGATTTCAAGCAGCAGGTAGCGATAACCATTCATACAAAAATGCTATTGTTTAAATTTATGACCACCGTGTCGTCTCTTTGTCAAAATACACTAACACTTTGTTTCAGTTACAAATTTGTAATAGATTTGCTCTTCGCTACCTTGCACATGTAAAGTTGGGACGAAAAATATAATATTCTCTCATAAAGGTTCATAACCGTTTAGACTACTATCACACCCTGGCCACTCCATACAAATCTCGCGTCATTTGCTACTACATAAACAATGACGTCTGTGCGGAGCGCGAATGAGCGTGTATGCGTGCGGTGCCATACAAACTGGGGCCTTACCACAAGCTCTAAACGCAGGAATGGAACCATCATGGTTGCGAATTTATGAATGAAATTCATTGATAAATACGCAACCATCATAGTTCCATTCCTGCGTTTAGAGCTTGTGGTAAGGCCCCTGTTCCCGATTTGTCTCAGAGGGGAGGTGAGGTCGACTAGTGAGAGCGGCAGAGAGTGTCCATACTGTACGTTAGTACTATTACTTATACTGTGCTACTATGATGAAACGATGAGAGATGTTTGAAAGTAAATTAAAGTTAAAGTATTACAACAAGAGAGAAGGACACGCGACTAAAGCAACGTTCACCATGCCTGTATGGCAGTCTAAGGGCACGTTTAAGCCTTTGTTCGTTTCGGTTGTTATCATAATATGAGAAGCTTGAGAGTTGACTGTAAACCCGCAGTGAGCATTATAAATAATGTATACCTAAACCTTAACTTCCTTCAATAGAAGACACACTCCACCTCACAGAATACCGCAGTCAAGCCCTCCCTTTGAGGGTTGTTGTATTCCTACGTGTGAGTAAGGTCACCAGAAAGAAAGAGAGGAAGGAGTATAGGCTAATGCTAATCTCCATAGGCTGTGGGGATTGCTTTCCATTAGATGACCCACATGCTCGTTTTCCCCCCTCTCATTTTTATGAGTTTTCATTTTTCACGCCGTTTATATCGGTGTTTTTTTTTTAAAACACCGATATAAACGGCGTTTTTAAAAAAAAACACCGATATATAATATATAAAAACCGGACAAGTACGAGTCGGACTCGCCCACCGAGGGTTCCGTAGGTACGTAGTATCATTATTAAATTTGATATTTTTCATTATAAATAAGAAATAATGCGTCGAAAAAAATAAATAAAATATATTTTGCAATGTGTACATCAAGCCCTTTCATATGGTATCCCATTTGAACTAGTAGTTTCAATTTGAAATTTCGACACCCTATATAAAATATAGACCCCCTATTTTTTAAGATCTATTTACAAATGTATAGTTTTAAGATTTATTCCTGTACTTGTAGTCTATAACGATATTACTTGCCAAATTTCATAGTTCTAGGTCAACGGGAAGTACCCTATAGGTTTTGATTCCCTTGAGTGTGTCGAAATATGCGTTTTTTGCTGAATAAAAACGGCCGTAACTTTTTTCTACGTAAACTTAGCAGTTTGATTTTTTTTTAACTTCATGGGGCCGTAGACCTGAGTATACAGTTCAAATTTCAGCTTAATACCTCCACGCATTCTCGACATAGAAATTCTTGACAGACAGACAGACAGACAGACAGACGGACAACAAAGTGATCTTATAAGGGTTCCGTTTTTCCTTTTGAGGTACGGAACCCTAAAAACACCGATTTTTTTAAAAACACCGATATAAACGGCGTGAAAAATGAAAATGACGAGAACGCAGCTGTAGGTTAAATTAATAAATTTTGAAACGGAGACATTGGTAAAAAAAGATAAGCACATTTTTACTGATAACATGTAAGTAAATAAACTGAAAATGATTGCGATACATTATTCTAGGAGCACACCTGCAATATAATAATCTTAATAACAACAAAATACAACTAAACTAAAGTAAATAAAAATAATCTAATATTAAAATTTACATAAAAATAAAGCTATTAAAAATAAAAAAGAAATACTAATCTATTCCTCAAAAATATCGGTACCATGCAGCTGCAGAGAGGCAAGAACACTGGCTGCGTTTCCTCGCTGAATTGCAAAGCTGACTTTTTGAGCGAAGAAAGAGCCAGCCCTCCTGTCTACATACACGGCAACCAGTTTTGATAAAATTACTGAAAGTTTATTAAAGATCAAATCAAACCAAAATATCTTTATTCCTTGGACTTTATAAAGCACTTAGAAACGTCATACAAATTAAATATAAGAACATGTATCTAAATCATTACTACTCTAAATCCGCAGAGCTTAGACTAACTTTCATCACAATATCTTGAATGTGAAAGTGAATTTAAGTGCCAGTTCCGGCGACGGGGCTTCTTGAGAAGAACTGGCAAGAAACTCAATGCCGACTCTTTTAATTGCAAATATCGTTACATTAAAGACAAATACAATCATTAACATAACATAACAAGAGCAATTCATTTCCAAATACTTTTATCATTTTTGTAATCTGAGATAGATAGTAAGCCTTTTGACATAGTCTAGTTTTGATATATTTCTTAAATTTACCCATGTATAATTTAAACGCGTCGTTTGGAAGTTTATTGTAGAAGCGTATACATTGACCTGGGAACGAATTAGAGATTTTATGGAGCCTAATAATATGCACAGCGAGTTTGTTTTTATTTCTTAAATTTAATTGATGGAGATCACTGTTTTTTTAACAATAAAGAACGATTATAATTGTTAGAATAATTATATTTTTCTAGATGTACTGCATATATTGCAAAAAATAATAATAACGTGCAAGGTAATACTTACCTAGTATACGGATTAATTTTCACTTTGTCGTTTATATGTAAATACGAAAACAGTTGAATGTTCCTTGAGTTCCTAGAAGTTTTCTTCGAAAAAAGCTTTTCTAAACCATAACGTATCATTATGAACAATTTTACCTCAAATACGTTCGGCTATTTAAAGATCAAATCAAATATAGAAAAAAGTAACTAATACCAGAAAAAAATTTCTGGTATTAGTTACTTTTTTCCATTTTTTGTGATTGAAAACAAGTGTTAACTTAGAGATAAGGTTTTTTGTGTGTAAGGTTTAGTAGATTTGTGGTATAATCTCAAAATTCTATTCAGAGTTTGTGATTTTGAATGTGATTTTGATACTACACTCAATAAAACAATCATACCATAGACACACATAATAATTTCTCGCCGAAACCACGAATACGAAACCACAATCCAGCTGTCCTATCATCCACCGGGTTCGTCAAAAACGACTTACTTGCTATGTTTCGCTCATCAACCTCTTTATTAATTTTTATGGCGGCCGCAATTTGGAGTAAAAAAGGCGTTATTTAAGTAATTTCACATTGTCACGAGAATCATACGAATGTACCGAATTTAATTTCAATTGAACAGTGAGAAGACGGTCAGATTTTCGTTGCAAATAATAATAGACACCGCGGTGAAAGTAAATAAAAGCTTGTAAAACAACGTTTTGACAATGATCGGCAACTGCTGAAAGGGAACGATTTGCCTTTAAACAATATGTCAACAAATGGGGCACAAAATGCGAATACAATAAATACCCTTTTTTTTCAAAGCAATCAACACCGCCCACGGAGATCAACAACACCAAGGGGTTGCCGATACGTTGAAACCGTAAACTTTCTTTCTGGTAATATCACTAATTCGCAGGAACACAATAACCCTCAAAGGAATTGTTATTTGACTGCAGTATTCTGTGAGGTTTAGTGTCTCTTCTATTGAAGAAAATTATGGTTTAGTTGTTTATAACGGTCACTGCGGGTTTACAGTCAACTCTCAAGCTTCTCATAATATTATGATAACAAAAGCTTAAACGCGCCTTTAGACTGCCATAGAAGTATGGTACGGAGGAGCATGGTGAACGTTGCTTAACATGCGTGTTTCTCTCTTGTTTGTTTGTTTGTTTGTAATATTTTTATTGTACACCAAAAACAGATAGACAATCAAAAAGAAATAACAATTGTGAATTTTAAGAATGTACAAAGGTAAGCTTATCGCTAGGTGTACTTCCCCAATAAGACAGCCTTAGATTATCAATTGGTCTCCGCTCCGCTTCGACTAGATGCCGCGGCGCGGCGCACTTGTAAAATGCGGCAGCAAATACTACGCCGAACTCGGCGTACCCGAGCCTGTTGCAACACAATTCTTCACGCACACTAGCATCTCGGCACATCAGTTGCAATATAATTCTTCACGCACACTAGCATCTCTACACATTGTTTTACGCACACTCCAATATTGAGTTGTAGCTGTTGTTTTTAGATAGTGCGGCATCTAGTCGAAGCGGAGCGGCGACCAATTGTTAATCTATGCGGACAGCTTAAAAATACACTGTGCCCTATCTCTCTTTTCACCAAAGCCTCGTTTGTCAGTCAGCAGAGTGCATGTGCATGTGAGGTTAGCTTTGGTTCAAAGATAAATCACTTACACCCCAAAATTGCCTTCTTTGCATTATTTTTAACCGACTCCAAAAAAAGAGGAGGTTCTCAATTCGGCTATTTTTTTTTAATGTTAGTTACCTAATAACTCCATGATTTATAAACCGATTTGATTTTTTTTTTATCGGTAATAGGTATACTTCCAGATTGGTCCCATATTTTTTTCATCATCATCAGCCTGTATCTACATACATAAATGTAGAGTAATGTTAGGAGTCGGTTTTTTTTTTGTTAAAATTATATTTCTTTGCGTAAGAAAGGAAATAATAATAACAAAAGATGGCATTGAAAATATGAATCCAGCTAATAAGGTTTTGAGGCAATTCTTCAAGTAACACTTGACTATTCTAATTTAATCCGAATAATATCTCGGGCGGAATTACAAGTAAGTTTCTCCCTAAATTTCAACAAATATAAATTTTATGTCCCCTGCATTGACTGCCGTGCTCTTTAGAGCGTTTACACATGACGCTGCAGCGGCAGCGTTTTTTGCTGCTCTGGAGCTACCGCTAGATTTACTCTTCTTTTATATTTAATTACATAATATTAAAATTATTTTTAAAAATAAACATATATATTCTTGATATTATTTTGTTTATGACGTACCAATATTTATTTTTATAAGACTCGCCGTCGCTACTGCGGCGCCATGAATAAGGCTCATACAAATCAAAGGGAGACTTGTGCGACGGCATCGCATTGCGTCGCGTCGGCGCGCGCCGCAGCGGCGGCGGTGTGCGGTATAATGTGTAAACCGCCTTACAAGTGACTGAAGCCAATTTGATCTAAGGCAACGCGCGAGTGATGCCTTTATTTTTTTTTATACTATGTCGGGTGGCAGACAAGCTTACGGCCCGCCTGATGTGAAGCCGATACCAACGCAGCATCTCCTTCTTTTCTGGTGACCTCACTAACTCGCAGGAACACAACAACCCTCAATGGAATTTTTATTTGGCTGCGGTATTCTGTGAGGTGGAGGTAATTCCCCAGTCGGGTAGCTTACAATTACGCTCCCGACCTCTCTTTTCGCCAGAGCTTCGTTTGTCAGTCAGCAGGGTGCACCGCGTGCAGATGAAGTTGGCTTTGGTTCAGAGATGTTGATGAACCACTTACACCCCAAATCGTGTATAATTTAATCGTGTATAATTGGTATTTGGGGTGTAAGTCCACGATCTTTAGAGCCAAAATCAACCTCACTTGCACGTGGTGCACCCTGCCGACTAGCGAAAGAAACTCTGGCGAAATGAGGTAGGGTACAGCGTAAGCAGCCGACTGGGGAAGTGGAGGTACTTCACAGAATATCGCAGGCAAATACATAACAGTTCCTTTGAAGGCTGTTGTGTTTCTGCGAATGAGTGAGTTAACCAGAAAGGAAGAAGTTGCTGCCATAATAGCGACGGTGGCTACGCGCGAGCGTTATTTCATGTTGCGAGCGTTAACATGGCTACGGTAATTGCTTCACATCAGGTGGGCCGTACGTTTCTCTGCCACCCGACGTGGTATAAAAATAGTAGTTTATGAAACTGTTGCATAATAAGGGTTCTTAAAATACGAGTGTGAGTTTATAACATGTGCCGAAGGCGAGTGTTATAATAGACCACACGAGTATTTTAAGACCTAATTATGTGCAGTTTCATACACTACTTTATCTAATCTCATGAAATATATGATAATAATATTTTAAATACAACCATGAAGTTAATTTAACAGCTTTATTTCTTACTTATAAATCCATTTGTAGATCGAGCATGCGTAGTGCGCATGCGCGCCGCGCCGCGCGTCGCCGCGTTCACAGATTATGTAGAAAAATTTTGCAATCTGTTTAAAATACCTGTATCCAGGGCTGAAGCAGTATCGAAATGGAAAAAAAGTTATTTTTCGATGCAGTTGTCCATGACAACTGTATCGAAAAATAACTTTTACATCTCTCATATTCGGTAAGTAGGTCCTTATTACCGCCAAATGGGGCTTGTAGGTGACCAATTAGCGCTCTAGGGTAATAATGTAGCTATAAAAGGCTCTAGGGCGGTAAGTAATTAAAAAAAAAACACTTCACTCTTTCAAAAAGTTCGCGTACATCTAACCATCATACTGGCAATAGACATTATGCATTCAGCCCAATGACAAAAGAGGTCGCTTCGCTATTCAGCCTTGTCTTCGTATGAGTATAATAGTCATCAATTTTAAATATCGAACGGCGAAGCTCAATTTCCTTCTAGAAAAAAATAAAATAAAAAAAAGAGATGAAAAAAGGCGGGAATAGAAACTTTTACTTTTAATATTGTTTGTTTTCGGGATTTTTATATAATTACGTGCTAATTAGGAAAAAAACATGAGTTCTGCAAGTGATGAAGATATAAGCTGCACTCCCGATTCAATGAAAATGGAAGCTGAAGCAGCAATTAACAATATTTTGCCTGAAAGTTCTAAAGAGAGATATTTGAAAACTTACGACGAGTTCATGAAGTGGCGAAAAGAAAAACAAGTAAAGTCTTTTATTCTTGTAATCCCGGTTTTTTTCTACTTACCTCACAATCGAGATGTAAAGCAGAGTAGTTAGCTCGGGTGTAAGCATCAATTGCACCCTCGAACTATAGGCGCACGAGCATGCCTTACAGCCCTTGGCTACTAATCTACTATTCAAATTTATTTTGATAGCTTGTGCGTAAAGACTGTCATTATGATACTGTCTTTAGTTTCTTCTCTAAATTTCAGTATGAGAGTAGATAAAAGTATTTTATTTTATCGATATGGGCCCTCATGTGAGGTTAGTAATTGTTTCAATAAAATTTTATTATTTCTACTTTACAAGTACTTATACAGGGTGGTAACGTTAATTCATCTCACTGGCTTATTTTGTAATCTATACAAGATGCTGAAAAAATAATTAGTGATCCTTAAAATCTTCACGAATTCTATCAAGTGGTATATATTAATTATAGTTTATAAAATAAACTGAAATTGTCTGAAAATTCGATATTTCCATCTACCGTACATTTCACTTGATTATTTCTAAACTATAGCAGATATTAAACAAACTGATTACAAATCCTGAAAGTGCTCTATCAAATGGCATCAATAATATGTTTCTATTTATCATATATTTAGTATGACAACATGTCACTCATAGTGAGAATTTTATCACTTAGGTAGATAAAAGACACTAAGTACTTGTGAATAAGTGTTGTACCTGTATGAATAATTGTAATAGATAGTAAATACATGTGTAATTTTATTATCTATGAGTGTCATGTCGTCATACTAGATGTGTAATAGATAATTAAACATCGAAACTGTGGATAGATCCAGTTTATATTAAAACCATTTGATTTTGTGAAGTACATTCGGGATCAGTAATCAGTTTTTATAACATCGAATATGTGGATAGATACAGTTTCATGAAATAAATATTCAAAAAATATTAGAACCCTTTGATTTAGTGAAGTACATTCGGGATCAGTAATCAGTTTTTATCTTGTATAATTTAGGAATAATCGGGAGAGATCAATTATCGTTTTCACCCTGTATAGTAATATAACGACACAAAACCGATCATTGTGGAAGTCTCTAGGAGATGCCTAGGTATGTTCACCAAAGAAAGTCTTTTGATGATGATGATACATATTTATTAGAAGCATCTCTCGTGCGCCGCCACCGCTGTCAACGCAGCAACTATGTTTTTGCTGGTGACCCGACTCACTTACGGTAACACAACAACAAAGGGAATTGGTATTAGACTACGGAATTCTGTGAGATGGAGGCAATTGCCTAGTCGGACAACTTACAAAAACGCTGTAGGTAATCTACCTTTCTTGCCTAGAGCCTCTGTCGATAGGATGCATTTTGCACCACATGCAGGTGAGGTTGGCTTTGACTCAAAAGATCTTGGTAAGCCCATAAATATACATTGACTGAAAGTTTTAGTCTTTAAATGGGAGATTTTTGAGAGAAAACGTTGAGGAGTTTTCTGAACACGCCTAGCCGGTTCTCCGATTGATGTCTTCCTCGTAATCGATCTGAATCGGCATTAACTTAGATCCCCTGGAGTATACAGGGCCTCCGGTCTGTCTATTCAAGTGGAGCCATCCTATGTCCGTGTACAAATAGCATATGAAAATGTAATTCCCCCAACTTAGCAATCTATATGAATGGAGCTGTATTGTTAGTTTAGGATATACGCATGAATGAACGTTAGATGACGTCTTTACAATACAGTGTGTAGCGGGTCAAGTGTTATTAATAGACTTCATACTTATTTAAAAATATCTAGACGACTTCATAACTTATCCGCATTACGTCATTGTCCACACCTTTGTCGATTTATTCGTCATTTAAACGTCATTTGGCATCTTTATATGGGAGTTTGCTTAGGAGTTTGAGAGACAAGTCACATCCTTGCCGTCACAATATTGACATTAGCTTAAAAGGATCTGGAGATGGATTATTGTTGATGGTGTACGTAAATTGTTAGTGTGAGGAATTGCGTATAAACCATTCTAATGGACAGGCTAACATCTTTAAATATAAAAATCTCGTGTCATGTTGTTTATGTGTGAACTGTGAAACTACTTAACGAATTGTAATGAAAATTAGCACATTGTATTTAATTTAGACTAACTTCATGATACAATAGTTTTTGAAGTAAAACTTCTTTACGCACGTTGGACTTGGGGAGTAAGCTGCTGAATGCGTAACGAGAGCTTTACGGAAACGGCGAACGGAAGATGAGAGGGAGATATAGGTTTGACGAGCTCGGTTGCGTAGCGGTCAATGACGCGGCTTCGACACCAACGCTCGTGGGTTCGATTCCCACATAGGACAAACTTTTGTGTGCATGAACATGTCTGTTTGTCGTAGTCTGGGTGTTTTCTATGTATCATAAGTATGTATTTACAAAAAAAAATGTATTTACGTATGTTTATCAGTTGTCTAGTACCCATAACACAAGTAATTTGTCTGACAATGTTTATTTAATAGGTAAGTTAGTAGAGCAAAATAAGTTTTACTTCAGTCATGTGATCTAAAGCACTACTCGTTTTTTTTCTGTTTTTTAGGGTTCCGAACCTCAAAAGGAAAAACGGAACCCTTATAAGATCACTTTGTTGTCCGTCTGTCTGTCTGTCTGTCTGTCTGTCAAGAATTTCTATGTCGAGAATGCGTGGAGGTATCAAGCTGAAATTTGAACTGTATACTCAGGTCTACGGTCCCATGAAGTTAAAAAAAAATCAAACTGCTAAGTTTACGTAGAAAAAAGTTACGGCCGTTTATTCAGCAAAAAACGCATATTTCGACACACTCAAGGGAATCAAAACCTATAGGGTACTTCCCGTTGACCTAGAACTATGAAATTTGGCAAGTAACATCGTTATAGACTACAAGTACAGGAATAAATCTCAAAACTATACATTTGTAAATAGATCTTAAAAAATAGGGGGTCTATATTGTGTCGAAATTTCAAATTGAAATTACTTGTTCAAATGGGGTATCATATGAAAGGGCTTGATGTACACATTGCAAAATATATTTTATTTATTTTTTTCGACGCATTATTTCTTATTTATAATGAAAAATATCAAATTTAATAATGATACTACGTACCTACGGAACCCTCGGTGGGCGAGTCCGACTCGCACTTGTCCGGTTTTTTCTCTAAGGGGTTGAAATAAGGGATGAAAATGTACGGGAACAAAGTCGACCGCAAAGTGCTAGTAATGTTATAGGTACAATTTACTATGTAGCTGTACACGCGGCTTCACCTGCATCAATGTCGGTTATCGTGCCAACAAGCTACATGCGTCCTCGGAATATAATCTATCTACCAAATGTCATTCAAATATGTTAAGTCTTCGTTTCGTTTAGTCGTTAAAAGGCAACAACAGACAGACAGTTTCAGTTAATATATTTGTATGGACAGTTTAATATAGTTAAAAAAAAATCCACACATATTCCGTAATTTACATCCTACTTTAGAGTATTTATAGCCATAAATTGACGAACCCAGTGGTCAAATGGCTAGCAATGTCTACATTGATTCCGTGGTCGCGGGTTCGATCCCCGCACAAGTCAAATATTTATGTGCATGAACATGTTATCTAATACCCATAGTACAAGCTAGCTTAGTTTATGATTCGATGGCAGAGTGCAATTTGTTCAAGCATATTTATTATTTTTTAATATTGTATGGCTCTAGTATACTATGGTTGACTGAAAGAGGTCACTTATAGGATAAGTCCGCCGTGGTATTTAATATTCTGTACTTGTAACTTTATGTCTTTGTATAATAAAGTTTCACAAACAAATAAATTATGTAGGGTTTAAAACACATTTAAAAAGAAAAAAAAATGGTTGTCTGTAAAGTCGACTTACGAACGATAATTTCCCGTGATAACGCCATAAGAAACATAGGTCGATCGTGCCTTTCTATAGCTTGTGCCGCGATCTCGCTTGCACGCTGGGCTCAGGCGGAACGTGACAATGAGTCATGCTTTTTCGTGCGCGCAGCCGACGTTCATCTATTTAATAGACGTTATTACGTCAATAAAACCATATGAAAGAGATTAAAGAGCAAAATCCTACTCATTTTATTACTATTTTCTTTAACCATTCATTCGTTCTTAAAATTCAATAGAAATTTTAAGTGGATTTTGTAACTTGGTAATATTGGGACTAGCATCACCCGTGGCTACCATTCGGTAGGTCACGTAGGCTATGCATGATTATGTTAATCTAGAACGTATCATAATCGTGTGTCCAATTTCATTTAAATCTGTTTACATTAGATTGAGTCTCAAATATACAAAGAAGATTTGTAATATTTATGGGATTTTCTTGTTAACTCTATTATTTTACTTCTTGTAGTTATTCCAATTATTTTGTCCTTAGAGAGCTTAAGCTTAAGGTATGTTAAAAAATTTACCGGCACCGGATTCAGTCAGGTTGGATTGCGTAAATCAAACTTCCACTCAGATTTGTAGTAATTGTGTTTGGCTAAATCAGTAGGTAGAACCCCGGAGCTCTATTGACTCCGCTGAAAATATTTGTAATTAACTTAAACTGAAGTCCGATATTCGGAATGAAAAAATCGGTCTGAATGAAATTGAAGTCTTTAGAGCGGTAAACTTTCTGAATATGTATTCAAATTTATCCTCACATATATATAAAAAAGAATGCATATACTTAAACCGTCCGGAGGACATTGTCTAAACCAAAGATTCTCATTGGTCTAAACTAAACGATAGTGAAAACTGCAGCGAAATCTGTCGCGTGGTTAATTAGTATGTAGAGATAAAAGTGGAAAGTAAATTTATTTTATATGGTAAATAAAATTAAAATAAGTAAATGTGTGCATACACTTTGTTTTTAATGTTTTATTATAGTGTGTTGATGAACAGGAAAACATATGCATATCTGCGATAACAAATTAATACACCAATTTCCTTCTTTCTTATAACATGATTCATAGTACCGACTAGCCAGACAGTATGGCGACGGAATGCGATATCGTGCTATAATTCCTGTAAGCAGTTTGATTGTATCAGCGGAATTTTAGGCTGATGCAGCCACAGGTGTGTTGGTGCACTTATGTTCACAGAATTACATATTGACGCAACGACGCATCCGGCCGTCGAAATCACATGTGTATTCTTTACCTATGAACTATAATGTTTAGATAGATATATAAAATAAACGATTGACGAGCCCGGTGGTCGAATGGTTAGCAATGGCCACTTTGCCTCCGAGGTCGTGGGTTCGATCCCCGCACAAGACAAACAATTGTGTGCATGAACATGTCTGTTTGTCTTGGCCTGGGTGTTATCTATGTATTTATTTATAAAAATACTAAGTGTTACCCGCGGCTTCGCCCGCGTCCAGTGATGCAGGATTTTCCGCTAGGTCAATCTAAAGTTTGTCTGAAAATTTCATTGAAATCAGTCCAGCCCTAACGGAACATACATACATAGGTACTTTCTCTTTTATAGGTATAGAAAGATGTATTCATGTACAATATCATTTATCTAGTACCATAGTACAAGCTTTGCTTAGTTTGGGACTAGATGGCGCTGTGTAGTTTGTCCTTGACAGACTTGATGACAATCCATATTAAAAAAAATGTGACTGGGCGATGCCTATAGGTACAAGTAGTGTATCCCGGAATACTGTGGGAATTTTCAAAAATCTTTTATTAGCGGATACCTACGTTGTAATAGATGTACTAAGGGGTATGGCAAACCAAGTGCGTCGATAGATTAGTCAGAAACAGTTTATTATTTTTTTAATACTGATTATTCTGTCCGTGAATTAGCCAATATGAACATACTATTAGGATAAAATATATCCTAGGTTATAATCTATTTATTTATTAAAGCTTTATTGACCAAAAAATTAAGTTAAATTAAATTAATAAGTACAAAAGGAATTAATGCTAAAAGCATTTTCTACCAGTCAACCTTTGCTATCAATTCTATATATCTTCTTCTTCACTCGGTCCCTCATTGCTGAGGATCGTGGTCACAGGAACCTCGTGAACGGACAATCTGTCTCCATCGATTCCTGTCCGAAGTAGCCCTCACTGCCTGATAGAATTTAGAAAAGGAAGCGGCCCCCTTCACCTGGTCAGACCATCACGGCCACGTGTTCTCTTGCCTTCGGTGTTGCCAACAAATATCTAATGATTTATTCAAAAAATTCTAAAGGCAAGTAAAAGTACACAACAAACAACAGGTTTTAATATGTAAAAGATATGTAATTATTATAAAGGGTGTCAGCAATTCGCATCAAAAAACTATAAAACCTATAAAACGGTTTGTTTACATTCCACAACTGAGTCAACTGAACAGTCTCTATGACTAACCTGAAAGATTTCACGTGATAAATATATGAGTCAAGGCTGGAATCACGTTAAACTTGCCAAAAGTAACGCGACGACGATCAAAGGTGTAGTACGGCGACTTTCAATGTATACAACGGCGACTTTCGTCTGGAATTTCCGTTTTACTTTCCGGGTGAATATTTTCACTACCGTAGGTATGTTATAGTTGCATTCGCCCGTAGATTTACTCGCGTTTTTTTATACCACTAAGGTGACAAACAGCCTTAAGGCGTATATATTCATGATGGTAAGCGGTTATAGCAGATTGAAGGCCAGCAACACCAGCATTAGTCATGCGTTGCCGAACCTCTTTAAAAAACAATATTTACCCCTTTTAAAAATAATATTTCATTCCTTTCCCAACGAACTTCATACTATATTGTCACATGGGAAAATCTCACGTAGAGTTACTAAAGATGACAGAATAAAGTCTTCTAAATTGATTTATATTTAAATTAGCCAATTCTTATAGGTATAAGAATTGGCTAATTTAAATTAAGATTTGATCGATAGGTATCGATCAAAATCTTGAGTATCCGCTTGGTTAAAACTAAATATATTTTTATGGCATTATAAAATCAAGGACTTCGTTGTTTTTTTTCTTATAATAACTTAAATTTAAGTTTAGAAATTATATATAGATATTTCTTCCTTCTTTTAGCACATCTTTGTTTAAAAAAGAAAAAAAAATGTAAAACCTAAAAAAAATAATGAATAAAATTTAATGTCAATGTTTATTTGTGTATTCACAATTATTGGTTAGTACCTACTTGTTACTGTGCCGTTTTATTTCAACACAGTACAGTTTTTTTTTAATCTTGGCGAAAGTTCAATAATTTTAGCATATGTTTGCTAACTATATGCCGAATGAGTCATTGTTTTTTTTTTTACTTTATTTCACAGTTTTTACTAATTATTATGAAATTTGTTACATATTAATGAATAATTACTTAAATAAATAAATATTTTTGGACAATTTACACAGCGCCATCTAGTCCCAAATTAAGCGCAAAGCTTGTGTTATATGTAGGTACTAACTAGACAACCGATAAATGTACTTACTTAAACACATATTTTTTTTTGTAAATACATACTTATAATATGTATATACAAAACACCCAGACCAAGACAAACAGACATGTTCATGCACACAAATTTTTGTCTTGTGCGGGAATCGAACCCGCGACCTCGGAGTCAAAGTGGCCATTGCTAACCATTCGACCACCGCGCTCGTCTTTGAACTATATTATTGGTTAGCATTGTTTTTTTTTTTTGGCGTACTCCACCACGCTGCTCAACTGCGGGTTGGCGGACGCCTGTGTTTTGAACCACATAAAGACCACTGACTTAGCTTAACGTTTGTCATCTGTAATGACAACAGCCGGGACCGTCGTCTTAACGTGCCCCCAGAAGCACGGAAGAGCTCAAGATAAATAAATCCATCCATGGACAGGCTACGGTCGAAGTTGCTTAACTTGCGTGTTCGATTAGACTGAGCATCGACGCCACCCAACTCTTAAACTTGTGTATGCCAGGCTTGAACTCTAAACAATAATATTAAATTCCTCACACACGAAGTTATTTCAACGAAAGAAAGCTTTGCGCTATAATTGATGACATTACGTACAAAATCATTTGAACATTATACTTATTATATAAATTTTGATTAACAATTCTCCTTAGAATCATTAAGTTATATTATAAAGCGAAAAATGCATAATGGTAGTACTTAAAAGTAAAAGGAATATGTATTATCAACAATATTACACGTATAGTAGGTATGTAATTACAAAAAAAAATACAAAAATATTTAAGTATAATATCAGTTACCTAGTACTCATAGTAGGTACAAGCTTTGCTTAGTTGGACTAGATAGCAATGTGTAATTTGTCCAGGAATATTTATTTATTAGTGGGGCTTCGACGGTGGATCCTACTTAAACGAGAGTCGATCAAAGTTGCCGGAGGGACTAAATAGTAGCTTCGGGTATATTTACGTGGATATATTCCGAGCGTTCATTTTGATAGTATTCGCAGTACCATAGTACTATTACATATTTATACTGTGGTATTGGGTTATTAATGCTATTTTATAGGTAATTGAAAATTAATTTTATAATGTTTTACTAATAGGTACCATGAACTTTCCTTCACGGATAAAACAGTGTCAGTTTTATTTATGGATATTGTAGTTCTATAATTAAAATGATATCAGTAAAATTCCTATTTATACATACACCCACATATACATAATATACCAGAATAAGTATTATTTGTATTTTTCAAACAGTCATTACAGGATATGATAAGTAGGTATTTAGGTAAACGATATAGTTATAGTTGACTTAGAAATAACTGTCCTGGGGATTTTACGATGAGGTAAATTACAATTTATATGGTATGACAATTTTGGTTTATCGGCATATAACATACTTACTTACTACTTACTTACCTAAATATATTTTAGGGAAACTGCAACATTTAAGTACGGGCCTCGGGCCTAGCCGCAGTGTAAAAAGCTAGTATACTCGTGATATATTCGATCGTTAAGTTTGTACCTGTTAATAAATATCATAATTCGATAAAAAATATTACCTAGTATATTCAGATATCGACTCGCCCCATGCCCAGCCTGGACATACCAATTTATTGTGAGTATATTTAAGATATATTTTTTGGAGGTTAAAATGGCTTAAAATATAGGTACACATTTTAATCCTACTTACTAAAAACAGGCTTATTTTTTTAATTATTTTAGCTTACTAAGTACCATTTCAATTTAACAAGGTCTTCACTCAAGGACTTTCCTCGCCTATCTGCCATCGCTGACTCGGCAGATGTGGCCAGCCCAGAGCTAGTTCGACAACTTTGGTGCTCCATCAAATTTTTAAGTTCCGGATTTGGTCTCTTAGAGAAATGACGAGTAGTAGCTATAAATTCTTTGAATAATTTATATGCGAGTGCAATAATTCAATTCCAATATATTTAAATAACTTGCAGTAGGTAGATGCTAAATATATGTTTCGATATCTACCTATGGTAGAGTAAACTAAAGGTCAATTAAAGGTGCTACATGAAGGTGGTTGTGTTGTGTGTTGACTTGGCTTGGATAATCTAAAACGCCCGAATGTCCGAGCGAAGCCGCGGGCAAAAGCTAGTATACTATATTCTGTAAAATATATCATTATCATCATCCTGAAATATATTACGTAAGTAATTGTACTACATCATCGATTGCAGTCAAATTCTCGATAGGGCTATTATACTTAATCTAGAATTTATACATAATAGGTAGGGGAAAAAGTCTTTTCGCATTATAGTATGTATGAACTTGTAATAAAATCTCTATGGTTATACCATTTGTGTCTGGCAGGTTTTGATATCTTTAAAAAGTTTATATTTTAAAAAAGATAATTCCAAATTCAAATTAGGTAAATGTGTGATTTTCATTTGTTTTTTTTACTGTCAAGATGAGTGAATCTAATGAAGAAATTCGATTCATTTTAAAATTTTACTACAAAAAAGGTAAAAATGCAACGCAAGCTGCGAATAAAATTTGTGACGTTTATGGACCTAGTGCAGTGTCTGTGAGAGTAGCACAAATTTGGTTTAAGCGTTTTCAATCAGGAAATTTTGATGTGAAAGATGCACGTCGCTCTGGTCGCCCTGTTACGGATAAAATGGATGCCATTTTTGAAAAAGTGGAGCAAGAGCGGCATATCATTAGTTACGACGTAGCTGAAGAATTAGGAATTGACCACAAAACAGTTTTAGCGCAATTGAAAAAAGCTGGGTACACTAAAAAGCACGATATTTGGGTGCCTCACGATCTCACTGAAAGAAACCTAATGAACCGTGTACTCATTTGCGATTCTTTACTACGACGTAATGAAAGCGAACAGTTTTTGAAGAAGCTTATAACTGGTGATGAAAAGTGGATCACGTACGACAAGAACGTGCGAAAAAGGTCGTGGTCAAAGGCCGGTCAGGCTTCACAGACTCTGTCAAAACCCGGGTTAACCCGCAACAAGGTGATGCTGTGTGTATGGTGGGATTGGAAGGGTATTATTCATTATGAGCTGTTACCGCCAGGCAGGACTATCGATTCTGAACTCTACTGTGAACAACTGATGAGATGAAAGCAAAAAGTTGAGAGAAAGTGGCCGGAATTAATTAACAGAAGGGGTGTGATTTTTCAACATGATAACGCTAGACCTCACACATCTTTAGCCACTCAGCAAAAATTAAGAGAGTTTGACTGGGAGGTGTTAATGCATCCGCCGTATAGTCCTGACCTTGCACCTTCTGATTTCCACCTGTTTCGGTCTCTTCAGAATTCTTTAGGCAATGTCAGGTTACCATCACGAGAAGACTGCCAAAACCACTTGTCGTGGTTTTTTGAACAGAAGTCCCAAAATTTCTATAGTAATGGGATCATGTCTCTACCTACAAGATGGCCAAAAGTTATCGAACAAAATGGCACCTACATACTTTAGTTAAATGTAAATAAACTTTATTAAAAAATGTTTTGAATTTTCATATAAAATACGAAAAGACTTTTTCCCCAACCTAATATGTAATTTATATATTATATATTGCCCATAAAAGACTGGCAACGGATCGGTGACCCCTTGGTGTTGCTGATCTCCATGGGCGGTGGTGATTACTTTCCACCAGGTGAACTACATCCTCATTTGCCCCCTCTTATATAAAAAAAACATTCAAGCATCAGTAATCAGTAATCGCAAAAGTAGCTAAACCAATTATCTAAGAATCTAGGGTACAGGGCGGAAAATAATAGGTTTGTCGTGATTTTCCTGTTATTTATTCCGGAATAACATTCATTTAACATAAAATACGAAGCATAGAATATTTTTTCTTTCACAAATAAACGTCTAATTTGTCAATAAAAAGCCAAAGCCAATAAAAAAATGTTACGAAAATAACTAAATCTGTTTATTATTTTAAACTGAATCAAACTGGGCCAAAGCTAGTGTTTTTTTTTTAATAAATATTTCTGGACAATTTACACAGCGCCATCTAAGTAGTTCCAAATTAAGCGCAAAACTTGTTCTATGGGTACTAGACAAGTGATAAACGTACTAAAATAGATTTTTTAAAAAATAGTAATATATAAAACACTTGCGCGGGGATCGAACCCGTGACCTCGGAGTCAAACTAGCTATTGCTAGCTCCAAGTAAACCATTTCATTTCAATAGAATAATGTCTTACCTGATAATGCAGTCATAAACAATCTCTGTATCTGTTATCTGATAGTAACAGTAGCTGGAGTACGGTCGTTTATGACTGCATGCATAGATAACTTGACAGTCAACCTGCATAGTCAAGTTATCTATAGATAACTTTATAAAGTTAACTGCATAGTCAAGTTATCTATAGATAACTTGACTATGCAGTCAACTTTATAAAGTTTCAAGAGTTTTCTGCAAAGTGAAGCCAAAGTGGTCGCGTACTGTGCGGTCCCAGAGAAGTTTTCTCCCGCGTACTGTCAAGCTGTGGAATGAACTGCCTGTCGAGGTTTTCACAGGAGACTACAGCATGGGGTTCTTCAAAAAGGGCGTGAAGAGGTTTTTACAGGGTCGGCAACGCGCGTGTGATTCCCCTGGTGTTACAGGCGTTCATAGGCTGCGGTAGCTGCTTTCCATCAGGCGGACCGTAAGCTTGTTTGCCACTAAAGTGTTAAAAAAAAAGTTCTTCCTGAATCATTGTAGAATGGGGTGTGTTCAGAGGAGTTGTTTGACATGATCCCCACGGCCTCCTTCTACAGGCGCACCACTCGCCATCGACAGAGAATTCATCCTCACACACTGGAGCCCAAGTGGTCGCGTAGGTATTGTGCGGTTCCAGAGAAGTTTTCTCTCGCGTACTGTCAAGCTGTGAAATGAAGTGCCTGTCGAGGTTTTCTCAGGAGACTACAGTATGGGGTTCTTCAAAAAGGGTGTGAAGAGTTTTTTACAGGGTCGGCAACGTGCGTGTGATTCCCCTGGTGTTACAGGCGTTCATAGGCTACGGTAACTGCTTTCCATCCAGCGGGCTGTATGCTTGTTGCAACTTTAGTGGTATAACGGCAACGCCAGGGTGCAAGATACTGGTGGATTTACAAAAAATAGATTTGTTTTAAACCTTGTCTTGACAATAAATTTACAAACATAATGAAAAATATCATCAAAAACAATCTACCGTTCTCAATCTATTGTGCTACTGCTTCTCAAGTGATTATCTTTCATATTTACTTTTATTTTTATATTACGTCTACAATTTTTTTTATATTACGTCGGGTGGCAGACAAGCATACAGCCCGCCTGATGTGACGCGGTTACCATAGCCATATTAACGCTCTTAAATCTCAACATGAAATACCTATTACAAATATCGCTCGCTCGCCGCCACACCCGCTGCCAACGCAGCAACTCCTTCCTTCCTGGTGACCTCACTCACTTGCAGGAACACAACTACGCTCAAGGGAATTGTTATTTGGCTGCGGTCTTCCGTGAGGTGGAGTGTACTTCCCCAGTCGGGCAGCTTACAATTAATTCGCCTTACCTCTCTTTCACCAAAGCCTCGTTAGAAAATCAGTAGGGTGCACCACATGCAGGTGAGGTTAGCTTTGGCATAAAGATGTCTATGAGCCAAATATACCTCAATTTTCTGATCTAGATATCTTCTAATGTCCTCCTCAGTGGTTCACTCTTGACAGAGTGGTCGTGGATTCATGACGATGCGTCTCTGGATAACGCAGCCCTCGCGATACGCCTCCACTTGTTGCGGTCTTCAGCGTTACGAGAACATTGGACTATAGTGTGGCAGCCTTTATATCTTATCTTCTACTGTAGCAGTTAAAAATGATGCCGCTCTGTAAACTAAACTGAAGCGAAATTTTAAGTCGACTTTTTTACATCCGACGCATGGTAAATGAACGCATGGCACCCTTCGAAGGTTTTGACTGTAGAAAATTAGTGAATACTCAATGAATACCCTCGTGATATAAATCTACTTTGATTATGTCAGAAATTTCCTACCAATGCTTTTAAAGCTTTATGAAGCGATCGCTCCAAAGGAAATGGACACAAGCATTCGAACACGCAACATGGAATGTCGATCGTAACTTCATAGATGGATTTATTTATCTCGAGTTCCTCCGTGCTTCCGGGTACGCTAAGCCGTCGGTCCCGAAAATTGTTTATTAGGCGACAGTCATTAAGCCAAGTCAGTCGCCTTAGGGCGGTTTGAAAACATTGGCCTCCGCCAACCCGCAGTTCAGCAGCGTGGTGAAGTATGCTCTAAACTCATTCTATTGAGGGTAGTACCGTATCCCGGCAGTGAGATGAATGAGGGTTGACAGTGTATGCTTATTGGTTCTACACTTAATGGTTCTTGTTACCTACTCAAAAGATACCTATTCCTATTATGAGGAAGGTAAGATATTTTCATGACTGGTTAATGAATTAAAACAAAGTATTCTACGTACTTATTTGTATTTATTCGAAGTATATATAAAGCAATCATTCAGTACTTAAAATATGATTCTATCTATTTACGCATAACGTATTACAAACATTGATTCTGGCTTTTATGTAGAGTCAATTGCAAAAGAGGCTTATCGTGTAGGTTACTTATTTGTACTTACTTTTTCTCGATGACGTTGATTAGGCGCCTGGTCATACATATCTTAGTCATTCTCTTAATATTGGTCCATATTGTCTTACGTCGGTCTAGACTGAAATGAATTACATCACCACTGGTTTTCCCACGGCGACTCATAACAGATGGTCAATTACGATCTGAAAAATGTATCACCAATTAATATGATGTTTTGAAAGTTACATTAAAAGTTTATGTTTATGAGGAAGTTCTCTGCCATCCTTAATAACATAGCTTTTGTAACTTGAAATTTCACATAGAAATATCTTGCGATTTTTTTTATTTTTAACCTTTAGATGGAATTAAAGTTCATTATTTTTTTTTCTTTCGCTTTTTTTAAGACTAAGTTCATATTTTAGCTAAGGAAAATATATCAATATACATATGTTTTTATTTGACGTCTTTTAGGAAAAGATAAGACTAAATACGACCTTACTTTTTTATTAAAAAAAATATTTTTGGAAAAATACTTTTATTAAACACCAACAAAGAAAAATCAAAGCTTCATCAAAGAGAAACTTACTTGGAAATTTTCAACCCCTGAAGATATAAACCGACATAAATAAAAAACCGTATGTGATCCAACAGGGTCCCTGTTACATAAAGGTACTTACAACTGGGTGGGCGCGGACCCGCCCTCGGCCACGATTGGCTGGTGGATAGTACAGTGCCCCGGCTCCCTCATACTTCACAGCTATTCGTATCCCCACTTCAAACTAACAGGCCACGTGCTCGGTGTAGACTCACCTTTATTTTACGCGCGGACACAGCAAACGTTTAGTCTCTGACTTGACACGACGCGTGCGACATTGCTGCACTGCCAATTTGGGGATGCAATACATCGCCACATAATATGGATCACGACATCATCCCCTCCTGTGCTCTTAATAGAAAATCAACAACGATAATAGTTAGAAGCGTTATGGAAGTGATGGAGGACCTTCGCGATTCTTACACCTGCCAAAATTCAACCAGCTCTATTTTACTATTCACGTGTGAAAAATGTAGTAGGACTAGACTAAATAATAATAAATACAGTGACTGTGATAGTGGACCATTGGACAAATTTCGGGTATATAAATCAAGATCAGCGAAAAGTAGTAAGAATTTTTATTTTTTATAATTTCTAACACTTATTATTCAATTTAATATTTTTAACTTTATTTATCTATTTATTTAATTATGACATTGCCATTATATAAGTTATAATGTTTGCAATTATTAAAATTGTCATCTCTAATTTGTCATCTCAATTGCATTTTTATGTTCTCAATATATTATTTATTTGTCACTCATGAAATATAACTAAATGTCAATATTAAGATAAAAATATAACACAAAATATGATACTATTAATAATGATACTAATAAGTGATTAAAAAGAGATACTAATAATAAGATTTGAATTACCCCGATCTGTTAGAAAACTAATAATAAGTATGCACTTATTAATGTGTTATATTTTTGTCATAATATTAACATTTCGATCATGCCATTTTTCTGTGATGTTAATCTGCGTTCAATAAAAGTACTTATCATAAATGATAATATAATACTATATCTATTGTTGATGCTGTTGATTGTTGGCATTTGGTGGAACATTATTAACAATTTGTTATTAATAAAGCACTTGTACTGTTCCACTTAATTAAATTTATTTTTGACTACCGGTTTCGCCTTAAGGCATTATCAAGGTAAACAGATGAAGTTTGCGTTTCTACAAAATATTTTGATACCCAGCAATAAATGACAATACTTATCAAAATAAAAATATTAAGAGGGTATTCTATAATCTTTTATCCACTTGTGTTACCATTTATAATTTTAATGTACTGCATCGATTTATTATTATGGGTTAATTACAAAGAATAGTCTAACACAACAGATTTGAATTACCCCGATCTGTTGGAAAGCCTCCAGGAAGGGGTAACACAGGCGGGTAAAGGAATATAGAATAGGTACGGTATTATTATTTTTAATTTTGATAAGTATTGCCATTGATTGGTCGGTATCAAAATATTTTGTAGAAACGCAAACGTATTACCTAGATAGTACCCTAAGGCAAAACTGGTCGGAAAAATAAATATAATTAAGTGGAACAGTACATGTACTTTATTAATAATAAATTAATATTCGATATATTTTGATAACTGCTGTGAATTAAAATATGTATGTATACATATATACCCCAATAAACTTAATATAACAAAATCTAAATATGTATTTTGAAATTTGAAGCCGTTATTATAAATTAAGTATTTCTAATAAAAAACTTACAGTACCTATAATAATACTAGTAGTACATACATACCAGAGCAGTATTAAGTATATGCATTATCAAAAATCAGTTATATTCATTACTTGCATGGTACCTCGTCAATAATGAAACCTTTATTAATCATAGGTGAAGTCCCTGTAGATATAAACTTTTATGATGTTGTTATCATAAGCATAAACATACAAAGGTGTTCTAAGCATTATTATATTTATAAACTAAGTATCCGGTCTACGCCTATTCGCACATCCTCCGCACATCGCAAGCATTCCCATAAGGTTAATACATCTCTCTCGCACTTATTGGATATGAACGAGACCGACAGGAATAGACAATTAACAAAATCATGCATGTATTTTTAATGATACAAGTGATGCATAACAAACAATAATGATTTCATTTGAAGGAAGTTCAGTTATGTTTGATAACAAATTGTAGATAGCTACTATTAAGCTTGCTATAAAGTTACCCCCTTAAACGTAATAAATGATGAATATTTTTCAATTAGAAAAAAATGTAAAGTTTAATTTATAGAACACTTTTTTTAGATAATCGCTCAATATTATCATATATAACATAATAGATGATTAAATTTTAAATAGCTTTCATTTCATTTTTTATACAAGTTATTTGATTACTAGCTATTTGGAGTTTTAGATATCGAATTGAGCTGAAATTTGTCACATTGAAAGTAGAAAAGAAAGAAATTTATTTCTTAGATCAATTGTACAAAAATAGAGTTCAGTTTAAATCAGTTCAGTTATTCATAATAATAATTACATTGTGTTGAATTTCATTGTAAAGATACAATAAAATAATACGTACGAAATTCGTCAAAAACAGTTACAAAAAAAAAAAAATTACACGTTATAAGAAAAAATAATAATAGTCATAGTTACAATAAAATCCGCACAACATGAGAACAAAAAAATAGAATTCGTCAAAACTTTACTAACATTTTTCCAATAAAAATAAAATAATAAATACTACTGAATTTTAAAAACTTTCCAGCTCGACATGATTTTCAAATCATTAGGTAGTCGATTAAAATGCTTAATGTTAAATAATACCAAGATGAAAAATCATTGTGCATGGGAACCAAGAGTCAATGAATTCCAACTCAGCTTAATGACAAAAACTTTGTTTTAATGTTAGTTCCATAATAACAGTTTGGACTTTACGGTGTCTTTCTTGGAAAACCATTTGTAAGTTAAATATATTTGAATGTTATAATAACATAGAGTTTATCTAATAATGCATGCTAAAGAGGATTATTGGCTTTCATAGTTGACCCTTGTTAAGGGCCTTGTTTTATTAACAAAATTTATTACTTAATGGAAATAATTCGTAATAGAAATAATTAATAATATCTCCTGTATTTTTTTTCTTTTAGTAATAATATTATTTATCTATTTGTTTTATAAAACCCTTAATATTTTATATGTTAAATAACCATTTTATTAATGTAGTTTCTATAGTGTAATAAAACTGTTAAACCATAACAGGATTAGATCAATAAGTTCGAAATTAGCGAGTTTTATATGTATCGTAAGGGGATAACAGATTCTTATAGGTCTTAAGAGAAACATTGAAAATATTAAAAACCATGGCACTAGTTCTGTAATATAATGATTAAAGGATTGCTACTGACCTTAAAATAAAATGACTCGACTGTATATATACAGCATATATGCACCAAACAAGCGGTCATAGCAGATTAAACATTTCTGGACAATTTATTAATTAATTAGGAGCAAAGCTTGTACTATGTGTACTAGACAAAAGAACTGATAAATGTACTTAAATACATTTTTTTTTGTAAATACATACTTATAATACATAATACACCCAGACCAAGAAAAACACACAAATGTTTGTCTTGTGCGGAGATCGAACCCGAAGTCAAAGTAGCAATTGCTAGCCATTCGACCACCGGGCTCGTCAAATCGTTAAGATTAATCATAAAATAAAGAAGGTTGGCTAATAACTACTAATAAGCTAAGGAAGGCTTTCCTAATATGTACCGACATGCTATTTTCAGGCTTATTAGTTTCAAAAAAACAGAAGGGGCATTAATTTACATGGTATACTTGATCCATAAAAAAATTAACACAAATTACATCTCTAATATAAAGATCTCACTCAGTAATGGAGCTTACATTTTCATTACGCAAAAAACCAACTCTACAATGTTAAACACGAGCAGCTAACTAGAGTTGGTATAATTAAAACCACCGACTTACTGTTACCGGCTGACATATCTCACTAAATGTCCTATCCTTTAATAGTCATACAGTTAGTTACATGCGCCTGAGCACCATTTCGTAACGTCGCGCCGCTCTCTATATACGACGGGAAATTATCTATGTCGTTGTTGAAAGTAGAGTTTATATAGATTTGTGTATTTTTACATTGACTGGATTGACTTTTTACATTGATCTCTACCATTGATATACAACGGATTTATAGTAAAAATAGGTGTTACTCGTGGTCTACGTCCAACTATTTCTATAAACAAAATTAACAGTACATTTTACGATTATTACCTACCTACTTTTGTTTTTATATCAACGCGACAAAATATAAAAACAAAAGCGAACAAATTAGATTGAAATTATTAGAATATATATGCATAGTTTTAATAGTAACGTACACTTACCTACATGTAACATATCTATTACACACACACACACACACACTCGTACGTACATGTACGATACATGTAATTTACCTATTAAAAATAGATGTGGTGATATTTAGTTTAGACAATTAAATTCAAACTTTAACCACTTTAACTATAATAACGGAAGTAGATAATGAAATCATTGTAGCGAAGTAATGACGCCTCCGAATTATATCATCACTCCTACACACGTCATAACATTTGATAAAATCGTTAATGTGTAATAATCAAACTTTTTATAGTACTATGTACTTTACATAGATTTTTCCGATAGACACACTTGTTTTTCCCACGTGGATACGGGCCTGTACCGACGGAACCGGATATAACTACATAATGAGCTATATAATTAAAAAGCATTTACTTATATGTGGCTTAGTGCCTTAGTTATTAACCATATTATGTTATCTAAATTATAAAGTTTATAGAGTAGTGTCGCATAATTTTGTTGAAGTTACTAAGTAATTTATTTGGGTTATCATCATCATCATCAACATCAGTCCATATTCATCCACTGCTGATAGACCTCCCCCCTAGAGAGCCATAGACCTTGATTTAGACCCGGAGCACTACCTTCTAAGCAGAAGCCGAAATATATTTTGATTCCAAAAATAGACCTTACGTTTTATGGTTAAATTATGCTGAAAAAGTAGCGCACACGAGTGAAATAAAATATTATTCACTAAATAGATACACAACGATTAAAAAAAAACAATATTACACGGTTATTTATTGAACCCTTATAGTTTTATAATAACTTATAAAACTTGATGAAACATAGTATTCGAGGTTTCTTTGAGGGATCGAATCTGTAACGAAGAAATTCGAAGGACAACCTAAGTTGTCCATCCTTAATTTGGGTTAATTATACTTTCAATATACAAGGTCTCCACTCTAGGAGTTTCCTCCCATAGGGGAGTTTTTTGATGACATGGCAGATAGCTGCCATGTAAATGCAGTAATACTTAAAATTATATACATCTGCGCATCTATTTTTGTGATTAAATGAGGCAGGCGCCTTATAATGGATGGATATAAATTAACCCAATCATTTGGTCACGCGTCTATCGAACCTAATAAAAAAACAATTACATTCATCTTAGTATGCATTATAATAGACAATGAAGGGAATCAGGTCATAGTTTAAGGTATTTTTGTAACCAAAGACCAAGTATATAGGTAGTACATGTTGTCAACAGTCCGAATTCTTAACTTAGTAGGGATTTCTATCAGTCGCCTATGTTATAACTTATTACCGTAACGTAACGTAAATTTATTTTATATGCTTTAATATGCTTTACGCTTTTATGATACAATAGTACACAACACAATTCAACAAATTGCAAAACTAAGTTATTAGAAGTAAATAAATATAAATAAATATTGTCAGACAAATTACACAGCGCCATCTAGCCCCAAAGTAAGCTAAGCTTGTGTTATGGGTAGGTACTGGACAACTGATAAACATACTTACGTAAAAACATTTTTTTTTAATGTAAATACATACCTACTTATGATACGTAGAAAACACCCAGACTAAGACAAACAGACATGTTCATGCACACAAATGTTTGTCTTATGTGGGAATCGAACCCACGAGCGTTGGTGTCGAAGCCGCGTCATTGACCGCTACGCCACCGAACTCGTCAAAGTATACTCTTACTTTCGTTGTGTAAGTTTGACACGCTTGGTGCCATACAAATCTAATTGCATATCATTTCTATTATATTTTTTTACAAATTCATGAACATTTTTTTCCAATTATACGGGACAATTGTGTATAATTTGTACAAGAAAAACCCAAAAACCATATCACGTTGTCACGTCAGTAGGTAATATTGTCATACTATAAAATCCATTACTAACTTCCTATATTTCCAAATTATTATGAATGCAATATTGAGAGGGATTTCCATAATATTATGATTTATAACAACGTGGATTTTAATGATCACTATCTCATATTGTTATTGAAATGTTGTACCTACGACGACACTGGCAATTTTCCAAATAGCAATGCTCATAGCTCGGTTGCAACGTAGTTCATAGTTCCAATTACCTTTCTTGATAAAAAATGAGTAGCTCCCGAGAAAGCTATGTTGTGCCATCCCATTATATCAAAGTACGGCGGGCGGCTGTCGGCTCGATTTCATGAACTATGTCCGCGTCATTAGGCCTGCGATCCACTCCCCCATTAGCAACATTTTCACATAAAACCTCGTTCATTTACGCCGAGTAAGCCGCCGCTTCAATTATAAACAGTTATTTCAGTGAGCTCGCACCACTCATAATTGCAGTGTTTAGCTGTCACCCATTTAGTGAGAGATGTCGAACCGACCTTATTTTTTATATCACCTTCAAAGGAAACCATTAAAAAAACATGTAAAAATCACACTCGTAATACAGTATCAAATTACCCCGCGTCAAATAACCCCAGATTCCATTCAATTTCACTTCACAAAAAGTAATTGAGATAACATCAGTTGTTACCTTATTAAATTTAATTCAAGAAAAATTTGCGCTTGTTTCGTTAATTCCGACCGATCGCGACGCTATTACCATTTAGAGTGATTTTCAGTTAATGAAGAGTGTATCACCGGAGTGCATGTGATACGCGCCGCCACGCGCGTCTCCGCGCGATAATCGCTCTTATTATGCGCAGTCAAATTTTACGACCGCATCGGTTGTTAGCCGCTACTAACAAAATGATCCGACTCAAATTAAACCTCTATTATGGATAAACAAGACGCCTTTTCTATGCAGCGTCACGCGGATGGGCACTAGTACCCGATAATTAAGTTCTTATCACACGTCTGCGAAGGGCCAAGACCGCAAGGGCGATATTCGCATATGACGTGAAAAAATTTGATGCGCATGATTTCGCGACGCGCCCGAAAAGATAATGCGAGCATCCAAATTTGACGCATTGATGAACGGAATTTACATAATGATTGCGCTGGCGCCTGGCGACCAACTCGACGTCCGGTCGGACGTGGCGCGGCTTTTCTCGGTTTTCGAACCGAAATTCTAGTTAGCGGACGCGCGATTTCTTTTTAAAAAGGTTAACAAGATCTCGTTTGGGTCGTTTTTCGTGCCCTGGTGCCTCCTTTTGTGAACGGCGAGCTGTTAAAAAATAAACGAACTCTTTGTTTCTCGGGTAGTCGGAGCGACCTCCGAAGCGGTCCCTAGTTTTTTATGCCGCCTTATAACCTGTGTATTACCTACGTGTAGGTATCTACGTTTTTTATGGTCGCCCGGTCAGTTCTTCAATAGGCCAAAGAATCCAATCGGGCCTCATATTGTTGGACTTAATAGTATCAATAAACATTAGAAAAAACATTTCATTATTGGAAAATACGTAATACAAATTTATTTTATGCATTAAATATGTTGGCTTTTAGGTACATAACATGTACATAAAACAACTTCATATATAGCAAAATATTAAATATTTTATAAACATCAAGGTTTGGATTGATGGATTTTTGTAACCTATCGCACCAGAACGATTGATGAAATTTGACACAAAAATTGATATTAAAGTCGGGAATAGTATATGGGCCTACTTTTTATTCCGGGAATATATGTTATACCACCTAGAACAAGTTCAAACGGACGAAGTCGCGGACGGTAACTAGTAGTAAGTAAAATAGAGTACAAATTATACCTAAACATTTCTAAGCTAACTGCTATCATACTCAATGGAATCATATCACCATATTACTTTCCCTAAATTCATCAAAAGAGCTCAGTTTCTCAAGAAAATATTTGTCCCACACTGACTCCACGTCTTTTACGATCTGACCTGTTATTTTTTTCGTTGAACTTTTGAGTCGGTCGCGCGGTTGCTTTTGACCGGCGCACTAATAAAATGTTATGATCGTGTGTTTAACGCGAGGCGGGCCTTCCTTTTGACACGATGGTTATTGCCGGTACACCTTTGCGGTCTTTTGTAATCCAACTTACAACATTATTATTGTGTCAATTATACAACCATATAACCTAAATCAGGGCTAGTTAATTTTAACGATCGTCATATGTTTATGCAAAACGCAAGTTTTGACGCGAGACGGACTGTTGCGGCGTCTCGTTCTTTCTAAAACGGTGGGCGTGTGGTAATCGAGTTCGGTTCACAGGGACTAGTTAAATAATAAGCGGCGAAGCGCCCTATAACTATAATTTTGTTTTGTTTGACCGCCGCCAGCCGCGGGCTAAGGAGCGAAATCGCCGCGGAACAACTAACGAGATGCGAAAGGAAAAAAAAGCTCACGCATATATTTGCGCTAATTGTGTGAGTATTGATGAATTTGACTTTGGGCTTTTTTCGTTCCCACACTATATTTTGCGTGGTCGAAAAATAACGTTCAAAATTGACAAAATAATAACTTAGAATTTTGTAGTCTGTTGTGTTTGAAGTATTCATAACATAAAATAATTTATTAGTACAGTTTCACTTTAATTTATAAGCGATGACATGCTAGAGTAAATACAAGTCATTATCATAACAACAATATGACGAGATATTACGTCATACCTTGTCGTTATATCGTCACAAAATCAATAATTACATGTATGAATATCTATGAGTACAGGCACCTTGAAACAATACTTGAAATTGTGTAAAACAGATGTCTATTTATGTAGTGCGAAATAGCGCAAAAGATTGTCATATTAGTCATCCGGAGTACACATAAGAGTTATGATTCACAACTTGAGTCAAAACTCAAAAAAAAATAATTTAAACCTGTGAGCAACGTTTACCGTTAAATTATTCTAATAAATCTGCCCTAAGTACTATAGATGCGTTAAAAACATCACCATATATGGCTTAAGGTTCTTGGACCAACTGGTACTGTTATCACTGCTTGTATAGGGTTACAATTTAATCACCTACAGGAGTTGGAGTGAAGTTGAATGTACTCATAAATATATGGGACCATCTCTGGAAGTGAAAACAAAACTACCGTTCCATATAAAAGTTCAATGCTTGCTCTACCAAAATGTATGGAACAGCTGATTTTTTAGGCGATGCGGTTCTATAGTAAGTCGTTATTATTTATGAGCACATTCAACTCCCTTCGTACTCCAAGTGACTGGCTTGAAAGTATATAGGGAAACTTACATAAGCGGGAAAAATTACAACATGATTGTTATCAAATAATTACGTACAGACAATATTAATTATATATTATATTAATTATTATAATTCGAGGAGTTTAATGGCATCGTTGTGCGAGTCAGTCTAATCGAACACGCAAGTTAAGCAACGTCGACCGTAGACTGTTCATGGATGGGTTTAAACGAGCTTCTCGGTACCTATTTCGGAGGCCGTTAAGCCGAAAAATCGAAGGGGTATAGAGCATACTCCACCACGCTGCTCGACTGCGGGTTGGCGGAGGCTATTGTTTTCAAGCTGCCTAAAGGCAAGACTTGGCTTAACAACTAGCATCCAATGACTGCAGTCCGGACCGACGGCTTAACGTGCCCTCCGAAGCACGGAGGAGCTCGAGATAAATAAACCCATCCATGGACAGGCTACGGTTGACGTTACTTAACTTGCGTGTTCGATTAGACTGACACTGACGCCATCGAGCTCCGATGCATAATGTAAAGAAGTGGAAATAGAGGTTAAAAATATCGTCTTTTTACTGTTGCAATTACGTGTCGTTGCGCGTGCCAGTATAATCAATCACGCAAGTTAAGCAATATCGACCGTAGCCTGTATATGCATGAGTTTATTTATCTCGTGCTCTTCCGTGTTTCGAAGGCCACGTTAAGTCGTCGGTCCCGGCTGTTGTCCTAAGATGACAGTCGTTAAGCCAAGTCTGTGGCTTTTGGGCGGCTTGAAACACTCAACACTGACACACTGACCTCCGCCAACCCGCGGTTGAGCAGCGTGGTGCAGTATGCACTAAATCCCTTCGATTGGGAGGTGACCCGTATCCCAACAGTGGGATGATTATGGGTTGATGTCGACTACAAATAATTCACCTTTGCATAATGTATAGCAAACTAAGTAAAATCATATTGAGATTCCTGCCAAGGCTAAATTCTTAGGCAAGCTGAAAGTAGGTTTGCATGTTACTTATCATTTAAAATTAGATGAAGACAAAGATAACAATGCGATTATGAATCCACCAAATATTTTATCCTGAACAAAAGGTAAACTAATTGGCTATTTACAAATTACAATGTGCGTGCGCGCTATGAGAAGGGGTCGTACATAATAGGTACATAAAACGCTACAAGATATTTTAATTCGATACTGTTGCAATTATTAGTAGTATTAAATACGAAGGATGATGCTCAAATACTTTGTTATCAGTCTTAATGCGAATTTTAATCTGTATACACGCACGTTACAAGCAAAGTATTAGTGTTGTGCAAAGCAATCGAAAGTGACTCGATTCTCGATCTCGAGAACTTGACTATGTCTTCGATATCGGAAGAATGTCCGTTCTGTAACTGGCCACCGTTAAATCATGCATTAGTGATTCACATAGGTTCACTGGACAATTAGCAAAGGCTGTCCACCTCTGGGCCGCGTTGTATTTATTCATCGGATGTTCATCGATTACCATAATCGATAGCATCGCGCGTGCCGCATACGGAACAAGTGGCTCTTGGGCGTTTTCATTGATGAGATGCATCGAAAAGTACGATGGTAATTTATAAATTATTTTTTCTTTTTACAAATAAGATATTGAGTAATTTTTAGAGCCTGTTTTAAAGTGAGGGTAAGACTATATTATGTAAGAAATGAGATGGTTATTATTTTCATCATCAATTTGTGTTTGATTAACTTCAACATTTGTTATTCTGAATTATTAAGTATGCATGCAGTTTACTTCGAGTTATTGAAGGCACAAGAATCTTATAGATGTAGTTTATTGACCAACCACTATAACGAAAGTTTATATAATGAAATGGAATCTGATTTTAATCCAGGTATTGAATGGGTAAAAATATATATTTGGATTGAAAAATGCCTGTCAGTCGATCAACAACATCTCAATCAAATCTCAAACCACAAGACCTATCTTAGAAACCATTTTGGAAAATTCTTATGTTATGTTATATTTTAAAAATCGATTACAGCCATAATCACCTCATTAGTGATGTAAGTTGTCACTGTTCGATATCAATACATCGAAACATATCATGTATGGAACAGAAGTTTTTTTTACGTGAATTATTGGTAATTCCAAAACACTTCCACGTGAGAACTACCACTATTACCGACAATAAATATAAATGTGCCCGCAGATTTGCTTAATTTAGTCGAACATTAAGCAATGTAGTACCTACCTGTTGCTGACTCAGTACTCAATTCATAGTCGAGAAGTTGTCAAAATTCGTCATCTCATTAATATTAGGTCACAGACATATAAAGGGTAGCAGACCAAACATTACTTTATTAGAACGGAAAGCAATTTTTTGCTTTTACTTGTAAACATAATAAGTATTGTATTTTACCATTGTTGTATCAACTAACATCAATTATGTGAAAAAGAACAAAGTCTATGTAGCTTACTTGTCATTTCGTACGTCAATTAACGCGGCGCACCTTGTATTGAACGAGTTGTGTAGAGTTTGAGTCTGTATCCCTTTATACATCTGTACTAGAGTACATATCAATTGTAAAAAATAATTGTCGATTTTAGTATAACCAACTAGACACATTAAAAATATCTATTAGGCCATCTGTGATTGAATTGCCAACCTGTGTCATCATTGGCTTTTATCCTTTTCCCATTATTTGAAGTCAGAACAGTGTGTCTTCTTCTTTCATTCACCATTAACAGCCCGTCATATTTACAGTTACCCCGTTTTTACTCATATCATCTCTCACACAATCCAACCACCTCTTTTTTGGTCTTCCTCTCTTATTATATTCATTCACATTCAAATTCATAGTTTTCTTCACATGTTTTTCATGTCCACATCACTAAGTGTTTTATAAAGTCCAAGGAATAAAGATATTTTGATTTGATTTGATTCACATGTCCATATCACAAAATGCAATTTCCTCTCATCATTTCCGTTACAGGTGCTACTTTCAAACTTCCTCTAATACATAAATATAATAATTCCTTATCATATCCATTCTAGTCACGCCACACATCCATCTCAGTATTCGCATTTCAGCTACATGATGTATATTTTTCCTTCTTCCTTTTCAGGGCCCAAAATAGCGATCTTATTTTCTTATATTTCACTACAAAACAACAAAAAAATGTTAATATTAAATCATTAATTACAGATCATATGTGTGTTTTGTAAGTGTAAATACTTGTAGTATGCGATTCCACTAATGCGTAGCTGGGCGTTTCAAATTCACACTTCGATATACTCCAACAGCGAAGTGTAAACTATATGAAACCATACAGCTCGTCTCTACTGACCTAGCCCCGCTTCAATAGTCTTTCGTATCCATATACTTACAAATATCTTTCAAACCAAACGAAATGGAACTTAAATATTTTCAGGGCCACAATTTTACTAGCACGAAAGTCGTTTATGTAAGTGGTGTAAAAGAGGAAAAAACTTTTATCATTAATATTGTAAATACGGAACTTATCGGTAATGATTTTTATATTTTTCTGATAATTCGGCGAAGTTGCAGACGCCATCCCGTGACCACGGCGTCTGAAACTTCACCGAAATATAGGGAAAATATAAAAATTTATTCCATTAAGTCCCGTATTTACAATAGTGAAACAACCGTGAAAGTTTAAAATTGTATAGTTTTATCATTGTTTTTTTTTTTCAGGATACGTCAACGTCTGCGCAGTCGTGTGTTTGTTACTACTCATCGGTGGTCTGTCACCCAGGTCGTCGGCGGCGCCGTATCGAAGCCGTACCATGGACCGACAGAAACGTTCTTTATCCCAAGACGAAAACAGTCTATGGGGTGATCCTTGTACATATAATCTATCAGATGATGTGAGTACATATATATTTTAAAAGCTCTCTCGCGTCAACTTCATCTCCCTTCTGAGTCGAATCTGAAACAGTTTGAAGCGCCGCCGCGCAGATATTATTCATGTAATAGTTAATGACGCGACATTTGTTACGGACTTTGAATAATCCAATTACTTTTTCGGAGTACCTAAAGCTTTTCGGAGTAAGATATTCGAAGTAAGCTTTCAAATGTTTTTCTACATATCTGTCAATTTCTTAGAAATATTTCATTTCAAATTATAAGTTACGAGTACGTATACATTTATCGCAATTGAAGGGTACATGCAAAGAACAGATAATGTCACAATTTTTATTTTTAATTTTTTTATTGGAAGTAAATTAGATTTCATTTCCAATCTCTAACTTTTTTAAAAAGTAAACAGATGACGCCAAAAGGCAAAGTAAAAGTTACTACATAAGCTGATTTCAATGTAAATTGTAATACTTCTGAACTTTTAACTGTGTTTTTCTCAAAACCTATTCATTAGGACATTCCCTCCCTGATCTTTGCATGTACCCTTCAATTGAAAGTAAATCCAGTTACTTATCTACAAAGTTTACACTTTATCACAGTGTAATTAAATGGAGAAATTTGTACTTCGTTGATTTGCATGTATCCTGATCAGAATTAGTATCTTAAACTTACTTAATATTACTAATTAAGTGGATACTTTACATTCTAATTACTAAGCTAAGCGAGTACTAAGAGAGTTTCTTGACAATTTTTTTTATAATTTATTTTGACTCAGTCCACATTTCTAGTTCGCCATCAAAGATTTGCAACTCTGGTCCTACTACACATATACGAGTACTAGTGATGAGATATTGATGCTGCAACTTTGGACCCTACCGCCAAAGCTGAAGCCGATTCATATTAAATATTTTTAATCCCAAAACTGGGTTTAAGTTATTGAGTGTTTCAAGGTTTTTACCAGCTAAGCTAAACACCACTAATCTAAGCTGAAGATTGATCCGTTGGGCATCGACTTCAACTTAGGCGGTAGGGCCTTAGGATCATGTCTTAAGGGTTCCTTTAGGATCGTTATCTTCAGTGGCTAATTGTATCGAACTGAAATAAATATATTTTGGTTAGATGTAAATAGATAGATGATTATATTACCAACACACTGGGGAACCAGAGCAATGGAACTACTAAATGTCAAATGACAGTACTGCATCAACTCATATTCATCCCTCGGTTGGGATACGGTCCTCAATTAAAGGGGGTATAGAGCCTACTCTATCATGCTGATTAACTGCGGATTGCCAATGCCACTGTCTTTGATTAACGACTAACTAACATGTTTCTCCAAAGTACGGAGGAGCTCGAGTTAAATAAACCCATCCACGGACAGGCTGCGGTGGACGTTGCTTAACTTGCGCGATCGATTAGACTGACGCGCATAACAACACCATTGGGCTCCTTAGTCCTCACACAATGACAGTACAATCGTGAAACTCATTTATTTACTACCCATGAGCACAATTGCACAAGATAGTGTAAAAGCTTGTTTTTAAAAGGATTGTAATGAATTTATTTTTATTTTCAGACAAAGGCTGAGTACGACGAGGACCAACAACGACAAATTGCACAAAAAGTTGTGCAACAAGCCAAGTACTCATACCAACAAGCGCTGAAATACAAGGATTTATTTGTAAGTACATATTTATATTTATCAAATCACGAATTTTTCGCTTTCATTCATCGATTCGAAGCGAGACATCGAGTAGTATTCGCGATCACATCGATATGCCCGCCGCGTCGTTATAATGAACGGACGAAGCTTGTGGCCTGCCAATACCAATAAAACTTGCCTGACGTAGAATACGTTAAGGCTGCTCGAATTGATAATATCGATTTTACGAATAAAATTTATTTATGACTAAAAGGTCATAATAAACAAGAGAGCAAATTAATCCAATGTTCGCACCTCTGCTACGCACACCTTCGGAAAGATATTCTATATAGACATATTATTAAAAGATCCAATGTATAATAAATTTTCATCTTTACACGAATGTCTCTAGTATTTATATGGGCCCTTGTGTGCACTTAGACACGTCTTATACTTTATTCTTATTATTTTCTTTTTTTTTTTCTACTACCATTGGTGAAGAAAATAGGCTATAGATGGAAATGAAATGATTATCTTACAATTGAAACATTTGACTGCAGAATAATTACAAAGGTGCTTCAAAGTCAAATCTCTTTTTAGTCGTAAAAAGGTCTGCTATCAATAAATACTGCATGTCAAATCAAGAGCAAATATTTTAAACGTTTTGTATAAATTCTTAAATCTTGTCCCTAAAAATGTTTCACACGAAATTTGACCCATTACACATTCTCGCCATGCTATGCTGGTGCACGTTTTAGCGCCGTACTCTGAGCCTGGAAGAGAGATTGCATCGGCGCGGGCGCCGGCACTGCATTTGCGCGTCCGGCCACCGCTTCCTCCCTTTTAATTATAATTTTGCACTGCATTTATATGACGCCACGCATCGTATATCTGTCATCAAATAAATAAACATACAGTATTTGTCCAAAAACTGATAGCCTTAAAATTAATTTATTACTCTATAGATTCTTCTCGCTGCTTGGTATAAAATCGGACGAAAATTAAATTTTTTGCTTACGGTTTTTTTCTTCCTTAACAATTTAATAAGAAATCGTAATGAACAAACTAGGAATTAAAATTTAAGTAGGGCTTATTATTACGATATTAACAAAACTTCGAAGTCATAAAATCTAATACACTCTTTAATAACAACATTCATATGACCAGACGAATATGTGTTCAGAATCGTAGAATACGAGTATTCAACCTACATTCGGAAATTCATAAAACATTCACGAATTAACAGAAACTAACGTTCGGCATGTTAATACAACGATTCCTATGGCACCTCTATCATTCCAATCCTAGGAATATAACATTTCCGAATCGGAAGTAAGGTGGGCCGATCAACCAGCAATAATGCGATGTCGATGTCGCGTCTCGAATCATTTATGGATGAGCCTTCACCACGGTACTCGCTTGTCTCATCTCGTATCGACATGTGACGTGTTTATTTCTACTGCAGCTCACTGAACATACCGATTATCTAGTATCATGTTGTCAATGGAAACGGAACAACGGATGGACTTATGCTGGATGCATCCAGTTATCGAACATGGTATGGTGTTCGCGTATGAAGTATGGTGGCATTGTAATAGTCGACGGTCGTAACGACGGCGACGTCCTGTCCGCTTACCACCGCCTCGTAAAACGACATTATCGACTCACAGTAGCCGGAACGAGGTACAGGACGGTGCGCATACGCGTCGAATATTGATTGCGCATTAGTATTGCGCGACACACCTGCCCGACGATTTTTTTCTGTCTCTCCCCTTAATGTCGGTCATTCGTTTCTAATGTATCATATTTATTGCGATTTAGATGGAGGTGCGAGTCAATGAACTACCATTGTTATCGATAACCAAGGACATTTACTCCTTTGTTTGTCTGATATTACCTTGTTACCGCACATCTCGTGTTCACGCCTCCCCGATGTTAGATCGAGATAAATGTAACAGGAAAAGAAACGGCTAACGTAACGTGGTATAAATATAAAGACAATATTCATATTACTTAGACCGTCGTATAATGTCGCCATTCCATGTGTATAATAACTGGCCGCATTACTAAGAACGCCATAATAAATTCAACGAACTCTACCGGTATGTGACTCGCCACCGGGCACCGTGTGAATATCTCTTACGACTCATGTTTTTGAGTGCGCCGGTACATTACCGTACTATTATATTGAGACCTAAAATCTTCACTCGAAAAAATAAATTCGATTGCAGGGTAAATAATTCGCGATAAGTTGCGCATTCGACCGCGCCGTACGGCAAGTAGTATCGTCTACACCTTATCATGTCTATAGTGACGTTATAAACATTGAATTACACATAGCACATACGATATTGTACATAATTACATTAGCACGATATCGTTGTTCACAGGCGACAGGCTGTCTGCGCCGGTGGGTGCGTACGTGTGCAGTAAATACATCATTTGCCGCGCTTGTGTGTGTGCATGTTTATTTGATAAGCTTCCGATGCGAGCTAAGTATTCGGATGCTATGTCGTCGAATTTCTTAGCAGATGGCCCACCCGCGTTCTTCCCAATGCGAACGTAATCGATTTTGCTACTGGTTATTGCATTTCAATATGCAGCTGCTCTAAAAATCATATCGATTTTGCACGTAGTGAACGATACTTTATGGTTGTCGCATAGCGGAATATGTCGCGAACTTAGATGGAATGTGAAAATCGGTGTTGTACTTAAATCGATTTAGATTTTATTGGTGAGTTAGCATGTGCCCGAAAATAAGAATAAGCAAAACTATAAAATAATTAATTTTTGGGATCGTAAACTTATCAAGTCACGTTCAAAACAAATGATGGAAGCTGCGATTATGATGATTCAGTGTTTTTGTAAAATTGTTCAAATAACTATCGATAAATATTTGGCAAAGGCACCTATTTACATGATACATCGTAATGTGATATATGATATATGCGTTTGCGTTTATGAAAATATTCTAGCACGTCGTCATTCTAGATTATAAATAGGCTAGGAGATTTCGTTCTGAGAACTGAAGGTATTACCTACTATGTTTACACGAGTTCATTTACTATTAATCGATGTTTCGGATGTGGTATGATTGGGCCGGACGCGCACCTGTGTATTCGGGCGGAGGGACGATGACTACAGAGCGCATTCCATTAAATTATTACAATCGTGGCATTCTTTCGACTTTAAGCCAATGAGCTATTAAATTACCCGACGGTAGGGAATATAGCACATATTCTCATCCAATAAAACCGAAGTGGTCGTGTACAATTTCAAAGAGATTTTCTCCCCTGCTTTATGAAGTTGTGGAATGAACTGCCTAATACGGTTTTCCAATGAAACTCCTTCTCATGCCCATTTTGGAAAACCACGTGCTGTACGTGGTTTTCCAAAATGGGCATGAGGAGGCGAGTGATGCACCTTGTGTTGCAAATACACATAGGCTACGGTAACCGCTTACACATGTGCTTGTTTGCTACCTCAGTGGTATACAAATAATTATGATAGAAATTATTTTTGCACTAATATAAATAAATACATGTTTATAGGAGGAAATATCTGATTTGTTTATTATTATATATATTACCTGTTTTGTGGTTTTGATCATTACATAGCTGGCTTAGTACATATTTGAATATTAGATAAACATATCTCATTTTAATTTATTTATTTATATCTTTCATCATCATCATCATCAGGTCCATTTTAGTCCCCACTACAGGAGCACGACCCTCTCTCATCCGTCCTAGACGGAACGAGGATTTGGCCTACACTCCCCACGCTGGACAAACGGGTTGGGGAGGCCTGATCGATATTTGATAATGTATTTCCATTAGTTGCCTTGTACGACATCCACGGGAAGAAACGGAGTTATTCTATTCTAGTCTGCCGGAAACCACACGTCCAATTATTTATATCTTTATGAACCACAAAATCTCGGTACAATAGGCGGATTTAATTCTAAACGCATTCTCTCAACCACTTGAAATGTAGAACATCACTTATTCATCATCATCATAATTATAATTGATCTTCCGCTTACGCATCCAGCCTCTTCCAGCCACATTTTTGATGTTGTCGGTCCATCTAGAGAAGGCTTCGTCGCTCCCTACCCGGCCTCAATTCAAATTCATTTCACAGTAATTAGCTTTACTTAATTAACGCATTTTTTTTAATACCTGTTCTAGTCATTCAGTCAATAAGTTTAGTCTAGTATTTTATTGAGATGCTCAAATTTTATAACTTAGTTGATACACGAGTATGTAAGTATGTATATCGGAATTAGCTTTCAAGAAAGTTAGTTTACCTTCCAATTAATTATAAATGATATCTGACGTACGAGAACTGGAGACTTTTGGAACAATATTATAAATAAATGAATATTTCTGGACAATTTACACAGCGCCATCAAGTCCCAAATTAAGTACAAAGCTTGTGTTATGGATACTTGACAACTGATAAATGTACTTAAATACATTTTTTTATTTTTGTAAATACATACTTATAATATATTATATAGAAAACACCCAGACCAAGACAAACAGACGTGTTCATGTGCATGAACTAACAATGAACGAAAATTTGTGTGCACAAATGTTTGTCTTGTGCGTGGAATCGAACCCGCGATCTCGGAGTCAAAGTGGCCATTACTAACCATTCGACCACCGAGCTCCTCAAAATATTATATCAGCTTATAAAAAAACATTAATTGATAAAAATTATATAAACAACTTACCACTCGCGTATATGCCACGAAATAACAAAAACGCCCCTTATCGCTGCAATTTAGTATCACGTGTCACAATATGAATCGATTTTAATTAATCGATCTTTTGAAATCGCGATATCCAAATAACAATTTTGTTAAGTTTGCACAATAATTTGGGTACTTTATCACTATTTCGAAGGCACGTTTTAATTAGCTGTATTGTTATACAACGATGTGCTATGGGGACATAATATCTCTACCGCTTGGACGTTGCATCTGCTACTGAATTTTGGGGTCTTCAATGATTTTTGAACTCTTTGCTACCGAGATAGAATTTAATTTCGTTCAGATGATGCGGCGTTAGTGTCAATTTTAATGTGGAAACGGTTTTGTTACACGTCAAATAAGTATCTTCGGTTTCTATATCATCTTACACGCGACCTTGGTTGTGTCATAAATTTTTCGATGTTCATGCAGGTGTTGGTATCGAGACATTATTTCAAGTTACGATCAACAATAGATATGTATTATTTAACATGGTAGGTACCGGGATATAAGTAGTAATTATTTTTATTTATTTAAAAACTTTACTGACCGCGGTAAATTGGTACAAAAGGCGGTCTTAATGATATTGTATTCTCTACCAGTCAATCATTGCAGCCCCCTTACCACCATCTCTTATTGCGATTCAATAATTGAATAGATTGCTTATTAATACCAATGAATAAGTGACTCTATTCTATTTGAAATAGAGTCATTTCTTTTCCTTTTATACTACGGGTAGCAGACAAGCCTACAGCCCGCCCTATAAAGCGATCATCGTAACCTATAGACGATTGTTAAATAAAATGTATAAGTTACGATATATAGGTATTCTCGCGCCGACACTCCCGCTGCCATCGCATCAGCTCCTTCTTTTCTGATAACCTCGTTCAATCGCAGAAATGCAAACAATCCTCTACGTCTCTAGATAAGTACTTAATATTTGTAACTGTCTGCATTTTGGGTATTTAGCATTACCTACATGCATTATTTCTATATTTTGTTGTTTTGCTTTGAACGATATAATACTTCCCACTTTATAAAACTTATAAGTCTGCCCTTGCGTTAGAAGAAAAACAATGCATATAACTGAATAAGAGTAGACTGCGTTAATTTAAAAAGGGAAGGTGTATACGGGTTATCATCTAGTTGAGAAGCAGTTGTTTAATAGATTGATTGCACTTACAAACAACTATAAAATGATCTTTACCGCAGTAAATGTCACAGCATTACATAGCTCAACATATACTGGTTGATTGTCATGAATCTGCGCATGCGTGCCATTTCGCGGAACAAATTATGATCTGCTTGTAACTCTATTGTAGGCGTTTTTTTTTTCATTTATTGTGTGACGTATATCTGATACTGATTTGTATATAGTAAGTTGGCAGTCTATTTAGGCTATATTTATTTAGAAATTTTACAAAAAATATAGTTTTTGTTCCATAACTTATTTAAGATGACGAACCCGGTGGTCAATTCTAATCCAACTATTACTGTATAAGATGTTTATTATATTGATTTTACATTTTTGAAGGGCATTTTTGATGGTCTAATAGCTAACAATGGCAACTTTGACTCCAGGGTCGAAGGTTCGATCCTCGTTCATAACATCCACTTTTGTACATGAACATTGCTGTTTGTCTTAAAATGCATTTAAGAATATTTATCAGGTATTTAGTACTCTTGTTTCAAGCTTTGCTTAGTTTGGGACTGAACGGCGGTGTTTATTTTGTCCTGGAATATTTATCTATTTATTATTTATAGTTAATTAAATTATACTAATACCACCTACTTAATATATCCTTTAAATATAACATTTTTTTATTATTTTTTGTGTAACAATAAAGAATTGAATAAAAAAACATATTGACAAAGGCTATATGAAATCAGATATGCTTGTGAAGATGCGTCTACTAAACACATAATAAACATTTAAGTCAAGTTACCTACCTAAGTATGAACAAATTCTTCACAAAGTAGAGATAGAAAATTGAATACATACCTCAAAAAATCAGTTCGATATGGTACCGTCAGCATCACTGATGGTAACCGGGAACGGGTACCATTTATATACACCCGCTCCCGGAAACAGCACTAGTCCACCATCCGACTGGTGTTTTTTCCATGAAAGTCAATCAACACAATGTACTGGCACGCTCCATATTCATCATTCGAAGAAATCAACGGAGAGTTGATTCACTCTGCATGTCTGTTAATCTTTATAGTTAAACCAGTTTATTGAAGCAAAAGTGTTATGACTGATATGTTATTTAACCATATATACATATATAAATTTTATGATTTTTTATGTATATTTAGTAGGTATGAGAATAGATCGTAGTAAGTATATTTTATACCGCTAGGTGATTAGTGTGGGTGTTATGACCTATCCAGAAATTCGTTAAAAAATATTTATATGGAATAATTACATATATACATATATTGAAATTGAAATTGGCCGTGTGGTTTCCGGCAGACTAGAATAGAACCACTCCGTCTCTTCCCGTGGATGTCGTACAAGGCGACTAAGGGAAATACATTATCAAATATTGATCAGGCCTCTCCAACCCGTCTGGTCTGGAGTGTAGGCCAAATCCTCCTTCCGTCTAGGACGGACGAGAGAGGGTCGTGCTCCTGTAGTGGAGACTAAAATGGACCTGATGATGATATATTGAATAATTGACGAAAAAAACATTTTTTTATACAACATCGGGTGCAAAATAATCGTATACGGCATCTAAAGCAGTTACGGTTACACTAAAAATTATTAGCTCGCCGGCACCACAGCAGATTTAACAGCCGGCACCATCTTCTCACGTCTGATAACCTCAAATACCTTCAGGCATACAATACGCCTCAAGGGCAATGTTTGGTTGCAGTACTATATAGAAGGTAGCCTCTAAAATGTTTCAAATCAAATAATAATAATTGTACAAGAAAGAAAAATAGAAAGGATAGTTAAAAAATTCAAAAATAAAATTATTATTGTGACAATGGCACTTTTAAAACTGCATCGATCTTAAGGCGGGGTGATATCTGTGGTACTGCAACATCCACAATTTAGAATTCATCTTTGAAGTAATAAACAAAATTATATTGATATTGTTGAGGATATATACTAGGGAATATATCCAATGGAAACATGATTTGATGAAGTATACTCGATAAAATAAATTCACAAAGTTCCCTCTTTTCGTGTCATATTATCTTCTATTTTCGGTTTTATTCTTAAAATAAGTAATTTGACATTATAAGTCATGTACAAAAAAAAGGTCATAAATAACTGGAGGTATTATACCCGATAGATTTTTTTTATTACATCTTTAAAATTTTTAATCAATTATTCAATTGGTTTTCGCTCGCCAGAGTCGCCAGTGTCTCGCGGATTTGTCATATATTGTTTCTAGCGTTGCAGCGCTGGCTCACCTCGCCTTAAGAAGAGATATGGTTTATATTATCTGAGATGCCAGTTCAGCAGCACACTTAACATACAATCAATACTCTTTATGCGAGGACCTATAGCTATAGTCAACGGTAACTATATCACATCACAGGGTGCTTATATAAAGCGATAGGTTACCTGGGTCCCGGGTCTCGGTGTGACAGAATAAGAGTGTAGAATAAAGTACAGTTTGCTTTGAATTCACGCAACTTTATAACTTTAAGCCAACTAATACAGTTCTCTTGGTCAATACAGCGTGTTTCCCATTTTTGATAATATGAACATACGAACAGGATGCATTATCTTGCGTCAATTTGCAATCGTGTTTGAAAACATATTGACGCATATTCTATCAATGAATTATACGCGGTACTATCCGTTCCGTTTCTGATACGTCATGGTACAACAACATATTGATAGTCATTCTGTTATCTGCCCGTGACGTTTATTATTATTTTTTACATCCCATTACACTTATATCATATTTTCTGATTAAATATCACATCATTGTGTAAACAAGGTTATTAAATAATCCCATTTGTTTAAGGAAAAACCGTTCTGTATACATTGTTTCGTATGTGCGATGTTATAGTGTAGTTGATTATACTTTACTTCTGTTTACTTTTATATCATATGCTTTTCATTAATTATTTGTTTTGGTACTTTCTATTGCGTCGTTACGTTTGCATTAAGGCTGATGTGATGTCATTTTGCAAATGTGACATTATTCACCAAGAGGATTAGAAAAATGTTAATACAGTGTATTGTTTAATACTGTAATTTGTAGCTATGAGTCTTCTTGTATCATTATCAGCCTGTACTCGTATCTTTCTATTGGATAAAGGATTGTCGGATATCTCCGACAATGCTGGTTTCCGATTAATTCTCGATGTTGTATAATTTTTTTATACAACTAAGGTATAAAATGGCTCGCCTAATAGTAAGCAGTTACCGCGCTAACGTATTCACGCCTTTTTTTAAAACCTCAATGTTTTCCACAAAATGCGATTCTACGCTTTCCGCATGCAACCACTTCTTATGTAAGATTTTTCCTAAAATCTAAATCTGTTTGTTACAGGCTAAATTATACAGCTCTAACTTCGAATCACTGCAAGACATGTACAAGGAGGATGACTGGCTTCGGAGTTACGACTGGTTTCATAAGGAAGCTTTGCCTAAAGAAAAAGGAATTGACGAAGCTATGTCTGAAAACAACATGGCCCAGTTAATGGTAAGCATTTGTCTAAATACTTCAATGACTTCTACTCATGTTTTGTAGATATTCATGAGCTACTGCAGTACTGCCCACGGATTGTCCCGCATGTTTGTTTTTAAGTCTTATAAGATTAACGTAAGATTATAAGGTGTGAAAATACCTCTATTTTTAAGTTATTAATATATATTAATAGATATAAAGACAATAAGGAGTAAGAACAACTAAAGACTAAGATATCCCATTGCAATTAGTAAAGACACCACTTTGTTTAATTATATCTCGGGAATGTCGAATTGATGGTTGTTTCCTAAACGAGAACAATAAGCGGAGAGCGACGAATTCGCTGATGCTCAAAAACGTGCATCCGTATGAGTTTTTCAATCGATTTCATGGAATCACCTTCGTCGGTGGCACTCATTGTTGTGGCCCGACTATCGCTTACGTGAGAACACAATCGTTTTGCAATATGTACGTTTTAATCGTGTAATCGGACAAATTTGGATAACAAATCAGAACAAATCGATTGTCTTTGGTACTACAGTCAATCTTATCTCCACGTGTCGTTCTGGCAATTAGCGAAGAAGTTCTGGCAAGAAGTAGACCAACTTAAGGTTTGATTTGAAACTAGTAACGTCTCAACTTGAAAACTTTTTCTAACAAATCAGTTTCTCTTCAACTCGAGAAAGTATTTCTACCAGCCCTCAACTAGAAAATGTGTAGTTCGTTTAACACAAGATGGTAGCAAAATAATTGTAATACCTTAATGTTTGTTAGGTTTTAGCATTCTAATCACCTATAATGTCAGCAATGACCTGAATATTTATAATCTAATACCCAGGCACCAAAGTCGTCGACCTGTTTATTGGCAAATGTTCTTTGAAAGAATAGAAGCAAGTAAAAATGTAATTACTCCCGACGCAGCCTAACTCGAGAAAAATAATACAACTTTTTAGAGCGACAGCACGATTTGTTATCCTTTATTTATGTTACTTTTGAGTAGGTGTGGAACATTAAGCAATACTTTCTTAGCATTCAATCCCTAAAAAATATTTGCAAATATTCTTTTAAGTATGGTTTACTTCCATTGTATCATATTGTAATAAAGTATTTTATACAAATAAAAAAAAATTAAAGCTTTTTGCTTCCAATATAACATGATTTTTAGTGCTTTGTTACCTAATGATACATGTATAAAATGATAAGCTAGCGGATTGGCTTAATGATATATAAACGCAAACCTCAAAGCTCTAAACAGATGGGGTTTAAATTTGACATACAAATGACTAATAATTCTAGATATTATAATGTAAAAATGAAGCTAAACTATTTTTGAAATTCTTCACGGCATACTAGACAAGGCCAGCGCGTGTACGAATAACAGGGATAATTTTGTATCTAATAATTTCCGTTGTTTTATCCAAGTATTTCTTATTTTTATAACTGCACCTATAACCGCCATAAGCCACATTTATGACGTCATCGCAAAGCTCTCGTTTAGGTGTCGGTGGAGCTATTTTCATCTATTCCTTTGAAACGTCTTGACACTGTGACGTATGACATTTCCCTGTTTCTAGTTATTGCATCCTGTTATGACAGGAGTTCTATAAATAGATAAAGGATCTATTCTCAAGGTCACTTAAGATATCAGAGGATCTTAGGAGTAATAGGATTTTTTTTCCTTGTCAAATACCTTATTTTTCCTATCATTGATTATGCCGATGTCTGTTATCCAGATCTAAAAGAAGATCTTCTTAACAAACTGGACCGATTTATTAATATTAATAACGCTATCCGTTTCATATGAAATTTTGACAAACAAATTCGAATATGAAAATGACAGATTTTGACAAACAAATTCGTGACGTAACGTTGGCAACTGGGAAGAACATACCTTTTATCTTTCTACCGGGACATAAACCTATACGTTAGTATATTAATTACCAAGACATTTTTTTTTATACTACGTTGGCTGGAAAACAAGCATACGGCCCACCTTTTACCGTAGCCATATCAACGCTCACAACATGAAATACGCTAACGTGATGGCACCCTCGTTACCAACGGAGCAACCCCTTCTTCCTCCTTAGTGACCCAACTCACTCGCAGGAACACACTAATCCACAATAATCCACAAGGTAATTGTTATTTGACTACGGTATTGGTACGGCACAGAAGTGAAGTGGAGGTAGTCGGTAGCTCATAATTATGCTGCCCCACCTCGGTAGTCGGGTAGCTTATTATTATGCTGCCCCACCTCCTTTTGTGCCAGAGTCTCGTCAGTATGATTACTGACGAGACTCTGGCAACTCTGGAGGCAGAGTTGATTATATATATATATATATATACCTATATATTACTAACATATGCCTCTTTTGTCTACAGGACAACATGGATATAGACAAGGCGTTACCGTCTATGTTCAAAGGACTGAAGATGGTTATCGCCGGCCTGCATGTGTTTAAAGAGATCCTTCAGAATGATAATATCAGCACAGATGTAGAACTTGCTATTAATCTCGGTCAAACAGTGACCGACGTTCGCGGTGTGCTTTGTTATTTTTATGTAAGTATCTTGTTATTAAATAGTTAATTGATTCAGGTGTTAAATTTATAGGCAGTTTGATCTACGCTACATTGCGTGCGTCCGAGTGTCCGTCCGTTGCCATGAAACTCAAAATTTCGAAATTCTGACTTCGGATTCGTGTAGTGTAGAGCATCAAAAAGTAGTAATGTAAAATGACCTTGGTTTTTTGAAAAAAAAGTCGTTCTGTCTGTCCGTCCGTTGCCATGAAACTCAAAATTTCGAAATTCTGACTTCGGATTCGTGTAGAGCGGATTCGTATCCGAAGTCAGAATTTCGAAATTTTCAGTTTCATCAAAAAGTAGTACTGTAAAGTGACCTTGGTTTTCCGATATCAATACGAGATTTCGAAAAAAAAAAAATTTCGCTATGGTGGCGCATGCTGCGCGTCCGATGTTTTTCAATTATAGTCGTTCGTACTGGGACTTGATTGACAGTTTTTATATGCTCGTATGTAGCTCTGCTTGAGAGTAGTTTGTACTCAAATTTGCAACCCTGAAAGAAATATCTATCCTGCTCGAGAAGATGCGATAATTTTGACCCTTATACGAAAAAAAAACTACCTTTCAAGTCTATTTAACGTTCCTTTGTTGTTAATTAAAATTGACATAATTTGAATGTACTTTCAGTATTGTTGATAGCGGAGATACATCTAAGATAGCATTTTTTTTTCAAACGGGAGTGCATTGGCACTTTTTTTAGTTCTATTGAAAAAATTAACTAATAGAAGCGCTTTTTCAGGTTTCTTTATTATACACTTCTGTAAAGCTATCTCCGCAGCCAATAAAAGTACTTGGAGTAGGTTCAAAATGTAGCAAATTTAGTTAGCTCAAAAAGATACATGAAAAACGTTTCCTTTAGATAATATTTCCTGAAAACTGAAAAAAGTTCTTAAATTATTCCCTTTTGAAAAAATACCATCTTAGGCTAGCTGTAGGTATCTTTTATCTTTTCACGTATAATTGCAGATGATGCTCAAAAGTCTCATAATTACCCAAAGATAGATTTTCCAGTGTGATTCTATTTTAACCAAAAATTTGTTATTTTTTCCAGGATTTAATGGTAGCAAGAAAATTAGAAATTCCGCAACTTCCAAACTCAGAAGTACCCAAGATAACGACCGGCAATAAATTCTCAATGGGCTTCCCTATCTACCGAGACACTCTCAACTACTTAGACATCTTAGCGCAGGTCTTCCAGAAGATGGCACAGCCGAATTCACCAACTGCTTGAAGAAAGCCGTCGTCAATTTTAAGCGCTAAGACCACAACGATAATGAGGAACTGCGTATCTCAATACATAGACAAAGAAAAGTACATAAATCTTAGAGTAATTAAGCACTTTTTTCTTTTAATAAATGTTAAACACTTTTAAAAGATAATGTTATCTTTTAATTTGTATCATCACATGGGTGCTTACTGTATTTTGTATTAAATTTTGTTGTATGTTCCTCGTCAACAGTATTCATCCAGGGATTACTTCCTTAGTCGAATTGTCGTCATCTTTGGCTGTTAATGTAGTAGAAAAAAATGTCATTGCCATTACATTGCCATTTTGGTCTAGAACGGATTAGTTCCTTTTTAGTTTAACGAATTTAAAATGTATTAATTTATTGTCTGATTACATTCTAAATTTTCCCGATTATCCTAGTCAAGGTTTTATTTATTTCTCGACTAATTTCAATTAGCTTCAATTCTTTACTGATATTATTTAATGTAGATTTTAGTATTAGACGCCATTCCACCAGAATAAATAGTTTGAATGTGTCTATAGTAAATTGTTTAGTGTGTATGCGTCAGTTGGTGAATCATGATGGTTTTTATTACAGTTGATGAGTATCTCAGCGCGACATTCGCGAGTGCGTAATCAGGGCTTGATTTACTGGACTCGATAGGTTGTGGCCAAAGAGTGTCATGAGATTCAGCTTAGTTATTTTTAAGGCAAAACATGGTCGCCAACCCTTCTCTAAAGGCAGCTACGTCAATTAAAATCAAGTCCTGCGCACGATGTGTTCACTTGAATGATTTTACAAGAATGCTCTTTCCTTTTAATTAGTGTTACTTAACACTTTGTTAACTATTTATATTAATGTTAAATCCGTGAAAATATAATAGCTTTAATAGAGCTGTTAATTATTATTGTAAAATACAGAGCCAGTGTATTTATGACTAATCACTATTTGTATAGTTCAAATAATGCTATTTATAATTTAACAAACATAATGATATGTTTGTATGAAATTAAATTATTATTATTACCATTAAGTGTTTTTTTATTATTTCACTGTTCCCATTGTAATATTTCTCGTTTCTCTCGATTATGTAAGACATGACATTGTTCACCTGTTTTATTGTAGTTTGTAGAATATCACCATCAACCCGTAATCAATTTGGAATATGGGTCTCCCTTCAATCGAAGGGGTTTAGAGCATACTCCACCACGTTGCTCAACGGCGGTTTGGCGGAGGTCAGTGTTTTCACGCCGCCCAAAAGCCACTGACTTGGCTTAACCACTTTCATCTTATGACAACAGCCGGGACCAACTGCTTAATGTGTCTTCCAAAGCACATAGGAGCTCGAGATAAATAAAACCATCCGTGGCCGTCTGTCCATGGATGGGTTGATGGGAACACGCGCAACGACGCCATCGATCTCCTCAAATCATGTATGTAATGTAATTAAACCAAAAACGTGAGGAACATAAAAAAATCTTCTGATATTGCATATTTTCCTCAACGGTCAAAGATTGAGGGCGGTTTTGGCTTTAAAAGATCATAGCGGCAATATGTCCATCTCATTTTCAATGGCGAATAATTTCAATGGCTGAGGATTGTATCGAGCTAATAGCACAATCCTCCGCCAATGAAAAATACCATGACTCGTGAATGACAGTGAAAAGTCTGGAATTAAGTGAATCTATGTGTAATATCGTAGAAAAAGTATTTTTTCTTAGAAAAAGTTCAATTATTGAATTATAGAATTGGTCCACAGATTGTGGTGCTTATTTTGCTTTTTGCTCATTATGCTCCGAATGGCACAGACCTAGGATTTCTCGTGTGGTTAGGTCTGTGCATAAACCACTTTTACATGGACAGAATATTTAATTGTAAGTTTCAGAAATATTCAAATAATTTTAATTAGAAAAAAATAAAACTTTAGTAGAGTCAATCTTGTATATATTTTTTTACGGTGACGATACTTGTGTGAAGTACAAATTTTTATACGCTAATGACTACGCCCCTTCAGGTCTTCTGGAAACATTACAGATACCTGTGGCGGCTACGTGTACTATAGGCAAATAGGCTTAGATACCTATTTTCTGGTTCTCATTTAATTATTATCGTAAAATAATAAATTCAGCGAGATTATATTTCTATGTATAGATCTTTTTTTTTTTTTTTTTTTTTTTTTTTAATCACGGGTCAAGCCCGGTCATTTGATAGGCATGCGCGGGGATATGGATCCAACGCGTAGAGGCCCCTTTGAGAAGTTTGATGTAATGTTGTACGCCCGCCGTGACCCGCTCCAGGATATGTCAATGGAACGACATACCCATGAGCAGGTCTCGGCAGGCGTTGAGACTATTGCGAAGTGTGATGGAAAATAAATGGGCTATGGAGATGAGATCTGGGTGAACTTAATACCGGGCTATTACAGAAGAGGGACGGACGCCTGCCATAACTGCTTTTATTGCTAGTTATTTGCGGCAGGCGGTGGCTTGCCACTCACTAGATGGGCCCCCGAAATGCCAGGAAAACGGCCGGGGGCAACACCGGTGTGAGTGACTCAGGGGTGTCGAGAGGTGTGCTGCGCTTTCTCCGAAGTTACTCGCGGCGTGATGCCCTTTAACACTTCCACCCCTGGAGCATATAGCTCCAGCGGCTCCTCTCTGGACGGCCAATGAAGGCAAGCCAGAGCTGAGAGTCCTGCGGGCCTTCTTGTGTTTACACTCCGACCGATGAAGACACGTCGGAGACGAAGGCCCTGACCGACTCTCTGGAGACTCGGGTCCGTGGTGTCGCTACTCACACAACAGCTCGCCACACAAGCTGCCCTGCGGACTGTATAGATTATTATTATGGGCGGAGTCAGGGGAAATCAAGGACGAGGCTTTGGCTGCTAGTCTGGACATGAGAGTAATGACTCGCCGAGCTTCCTTCTTTTGTGCTACCTGAGAAACTTTGTATATGGATTACCAGTTTTCTCACTGTGCGAAGCATCAAAGTTGTAGATTGCGGAGCGCACTCGGATCCACTACCCTGGAATGCTGGCGATCCACAAGGCTGTGTATTGTCCCCCACATTGTTTCTTCTGCATATCAATGACTTGCTGCTTCTCCGCAACATTCATTGCTATGCAGATGACAGTTATAGTGTACGCAAGTAACACTAGCCAAGATATTTTTCTTTGGATTGCGTCTATGAATAGCGAATAAAGCTTGTGTCTGAGATTGAGACGTCCTTTGGACACGTCTCGAATTGGAGTAGATTGATTTTGGTACATCTAAATCCCTCAAAGACACAGATTTGCGCGTTTACCGCTAAAAGTCCCTGTTTGTCATAGCTCCTAGATTGAACGTTGCTCCTATTATTTTTAATCCTAGCAGTGGTTGTCGTTATATCGAGTGATGTTCAGTTTCGCGGCCACTTGGTAAGCAAGGCCAAACTGGCTTGTAGGAAGATTGGTGTCATCAATAAATCGAGGCGGTATTTTACACCCCGACATCGCTACAACTCTACGGCTTGCCGATGAATCTTAGAGCCCAAAAGATCACACATTATACGAAAGAACACAACAATAATTGATTTGAATACTTACTTTATTTAATTACAAGTTTTTGTAAGAAGAATTGGCGCCATTTTGCGTTCGGTGAGGAAAAAAGACAGCAAGTTTATAAATTCGTTGATATAATAAGAATGACGATAGTCTGTGTAACTATTGATAACTATCCAAGCAACAGCAGGAACCACTTTCTAATGCATGGGTATGGGTATGCGATATCGATAGAAATCCTTGGTTTTTATCATTTTTAATCGCGAAGAAAGTAAGTATAAAAATCGTTCAATTGTACAATTTCAGATGCTCGGTTTTTATTCCTAAATATCACTATAACTAGATAATAACACAACAATTTTAAATAAAAACACAAATTTGACATCATAGCACAGTATAAGTTTAGTATTAGCACTACGTGCACTATGGCCACTTCCTTCATCTCGTGTCGACTTCACCTCCCCACTGAGACGTATCTGGAACAGATTGTATGGCGTCGCACACACACACACACACACACACACACTTATTCACCCTCCATACAGACGTCTTTGTTTATGTATGTAGTAGTTCATGACGTAACATTAGTTATGGAGTAGCCAGGGTGTGATCATAGATTAAAGTATAGATAACAGCTTGTAGACTGTAACACTAATAACCAGTTTAAGATGGCCCTGCGTAGCCAAATGACGTCGTTAGCTTTCTTAGCGCTACGCTTTTAGCGATATTCTTTTATACTGGAAGTTTTGTAGAAGTGTATATATAAAAGTGAGTGACAAGTATTATTATAGGCGACATAGACTATAGACCAGTCAATACAGGTTTATAATTGGTCTCAGAATTTACAGTGAAGCAAAGATGCGCATAGAATATAATGCTTTAGGTACATACATTCAACCTTAAAACATAATTTTTCTTTTTTTGGGGTAATAAATATGCCATTTTGTAAGAAATTTAATCAGCTTCGATTATATTTCAGACCTGTTTTTCTAGGACACTTTTTCTGAGATATGTATTTACAAAAATAAAAACATGGAGACTTTGAACTACCCTCCTGCCGAAACCTCGCATCACACGACTAGGAGCTTTTCGTAAGTATGTGACACCTGGGATATTTGTGTTATTGTAATTAATAACATAATGATCGTATAACCAATTGCCAACAATCAACACCATCAACACGATCATGTCTCTCAAGTTGGGACAATACTAATGTGCACAATTTCATTCAGATCAGAAAAAAATATTAATGTATTTTTTCAGTGAATGTACAGAACAGCGAATTTTTAAAGCAGGGTGCGCAGTGCTGAGCTGGTAGAGCCGTGGAGCATGCGTGAAACTTGAAATTGTTAAGGATACACAATGATAATAACCTCACATTGACTTCAGTGAAGTCGATTCTCGTATTATTTTACGTTTTTCGGATTTTTAGAATAAAACGAATATATTCACATTTGATAATCAGACCCTAAATAAACTTATTGTGACTTCGAAATCGCCCTGCTTTTATAGATAGAAGATAGAATATGCTTTATTTGCACAATACAAATTTAAAGTACAGTGAATCAATAAATTATTACAGAGAGTTGACTTGTATATATGCAACAAGGCGGCCTTATTGCTGAGAGCAATCTTTTCAAGGCAACCTTAAGGTAACGAATTTGTGCATGAAGTGGGCAGGAATCGCAAATCAAAAGAATATAATGAAAAATTATTAATATAGATAATCATTACTATAAATTTAGACCAAAATGTGTAACCTATTACTGATAAATAAATGAATAATAAATAAAATACATACACTACAGATTGTAAAATATATAATAAATAAATAAAATAAATAAATAATAATAATACTTACACTACATACATATTATCTATATATATAAAAGAAAGTCGTGTTTGTTACAACACTTATAACTCGAGAACGGCTGGACCGATTGCCATGGTTTTTGATTTGTTGGATTTGTCTCCGTCCAGAATAGCAGAATAACTATTGAAAACATTGAAAAATTTACGAAAAAAATAAAATAAAAGAAAAATCATTTTTCCATACAAAATGTTCGTGGATGTCGGACCTGTCAAACGTGACGTTAACGTGCGTACGTCAAATGTATGCGTGCGTTCAGAAATGTGGGTATAGGATAATAAGTATTAAAACATTGACAAAATTGTCGAAAAATTAAATTTGAAAACGGATTGGGATATTTATTGATTTTCAATTAAATGTCAAATCGATTGGTCTAACTTTTACGCCGCGAAAGTTGTCCGTTGTTGTTTTGAAAATTGTTTATGAATGAATGCTTGAAAATGAATATTAATTGGTTGTCAAGTGTCATGGTACTTTATTTTGTGACATAGTAAAATACTGAACTTAATATTTACCCACTGCTGGGTAATATTTATCCACTGCTGGGTAATATTAAATACGGGTCTTCCTTCAACTGAATATGTTTCGAGCATACTCCACCACGCTGCTCAACCGCGAGTTGGCGGACGCCAGTAATTTCAAGCCGCCTAAAGGCCACTTGGCTTAACGACTGCCATCTAATGATAACAACCAGGACCGACGGCTTAATGTGCCTTCCGAAGCACGGAGGAGCTCGAGATAATCTAATGATAACAACCGGGACCGACGTCTTACGTGCCTTCCGAAGCACAGAGGAGCTCGAGATAATCTAATGATAACAACCGGGACCGACGTCTTACGTGCCTTCCGAAGCACGGAGGAGCTCGAGATAATCTAATGATAACAACCGGGACCGACGGATTAACGTGCCCTCCGAAGCACGGAGGACCTCGAGTTAATCTAATGATTACAACCGGGACCGACGGATTAACGTACCTTCCGAAGCACGGAGGAGCTCGAGATAATATAAACTCATCCATGGACAGGCTACGGTTGACGTTGCTTAACTTGCGTGTACAATTAGACTGACACGTGCAATGACGCCATCGTGCTTCTCTATTATTTTCTATTATTCATTGTATTAATTTCAAGACATCATAAATTTTGTTCAACTAATATGTATACCACGACATTCATTGACAATTAGGCGGTACGAAGTTCGCCGGGCCAGCTAGTAAAATATATAATAAATACATAAATATTAATATTATAAAATGTCAGTTTACTGAAGTTAAAATTAAAGAGCGAGGAAATGATCTTTTACTTGTTTTTTGAAACTATCTATAGAGTTTGCAGTTCTAATAGCTACAGGTAAGGAATTCCAAAGTCTGATAGCTTGAACGTTAAAAGATTGATTGAAAAATTTGGAAGAATGAAGAGGTACCAAAAGAGTAAGGTTCTCGGTGGAACGTAGAGATAGACCATGTGAAGAAGATGAGAAGGCGAAGCAGTCTTTAAGATATGAAGGAGCTTTAGGATTGAAGAGTATAGTATATAGCAAGGATAAAATGTGCATATTCCTACGCTGGCGTATAGAAAGCCATTTAAGTTGTTGCCGATAGTGGGATACGTGGTCATACTTTCGTAAGCCATAAATGAATCGGATGCACAAATTTTGAAGACGTTCTAATTTATTCAATAACTCCACATTAAGATCCGGATACGACACATCAGCATAGTCGAGGACAGGCAGGAGTAGGGATTGCGCAAGAGCAACTTTAGTGGCAGTGGGTAAAAAATTTCTGAGACGACGAAGAGACGCAGAAGCCGCAAACATTCTCCTGCTGACCTCAGCCACGTGAGCCCTCCAGGATAAAGTGGAGTCAAAAATAACTCCGAGGTTTTTGACCGACGTACTAAAAGGAATACAGATACCATCAAACACAACCGAAGGAATTTGTGAAACATCAAGCCTGGACATAAACGTTGGACTGCCTATGATAATAGTTTTCGACTTTGTTGGATTTACTGTCAGTCCGTAACGTTTACTCCAAGATGAGATCAGCTCTAGGTCATTATTAGTTTGTAAAACAGCATGCGCAATATTGTCAAATGATGCCTGAGTATAAATCTGCAAATCATCTGCATAAAGATGGTAGGAAGAAGAAAGTGTGTAAGTTATTGAGGTAATAAAAATAGCAAATAACAAAGGAGACAGCACACCACCCTGCGGCACGCCAGCAGTTGTGTCACACCAAGTGGAATTGGAGGTATCAATTTTGACACGTTGCCGACGCCCGTACAGGTAATTATGAAACCAATCAAACACTGCTGGAGATATGTTAAGAGAAGAGAGAACTCCTAAAAGAATGTCGAAGTCAACTGCATTAAAAGCATTACTAAAATCAAGTAAAGTTAATACTGTGAGCTGATGATTTTCCATACCACATCTAATGTCGTCAGTAATCTTGACCAAAGCAGTAGCCGTACTATGACCAGGACGAAATCCGGATTGGAAGGGATTATGAAGGTTGTTGGAGGTGAGGAAGGAATTCAACTGCCAATGGACTAGCCTTTCTAAAACTTTTGAGAGGAAGGGGAGTATAGAAATAGGACGATAGTCACTGAAAGCAGAAGGATGAATCTTTTTAGGTAACGGAATGATCTGTGCTTCTTTCCAGCACTCAGGAAAAGAACCATTCAAGATCGAAAAGTTAAGGATTTTTGTCAGGACGGGAACAAGGAGATCAATTAGATGAATTATCATTTTACGGCTAATGCAGTCACCCCCTACAGCATTAGATGTGATGGACAGTATACTTCTCTTAACATCACAATCAGTGAATGGTTTGAAAGCAAACGGGGAGTGGTCGGGAGGTGATATCAAAGAAAGTTGATGTAAAGTATCGGTTTTGACTTTTTTGTCAAGAAAAGAGCACGATGAGAAATGGTTATTTAATGAGTCTAAGTCAAGATCAGAAATACAAGTATTGCGAGATTTGCCAACTCCCATAGTTCTAAGAAATTTCCAAACTTTCGCTTGGTCCTCATTTTCGACTGATTGATGAATATGGCGTCGCTGTGCATCCCTACACACCTTATTGCAGTGATTTCTTGCTGTGTAATATTTATCTCGCTTAGTTATGTTTGATGGATCTGCTTTATAACGAGCTTTGGTCCGATTTTTTGTATCGCGGAGCAACCTGATTTCATCTGTTAGCCAGGGAGCAGGAAGATGCTTGATTTTTACAGGACGAATAGGTGCATGGACATCATAGAGCTGTATGAGTAGTTCATTAAAACAGTTTACTTTTTCGTCAATTGTATCAGCTCTATCAATGCTAGACCAGTTTATTTCCTTCGCGTCATTGCGTAATTGGTCAAGATCCATACCACTAAAGTTACGCTGCAAAAGGATCTTGGGTTTAGGCTTCGGCGGACGGATTTTATACGAAAGGTACACTAAATCATGATACGAAAACGCATCTGCATTTAGCTGACCATGCTTCGCAACATGATCGAGTGAATTAACCATAATAAGATCGAGAAGGGAGGGAACACAGTTTGGAAAAGAATGAGTAGCATCTGAAGGGAGTATGTTCATGTTAACGGAATTAATCAGAGTTCGGAGACGGCGAGCACGGAAATCATCTTTTAAAAGACAAGTATTGAAATTATTTATAATAATGCGCGTATTTTTTTTTTATATTGCTAGCTTTTATTTGAGTTCATCGCAATGTACTCGTATATAATCAAATCTTACAAGTTATATTTGATCCATGTCTGAGTGTCTGATTCGTATTTAGCACACTTGTTGGGTTGTAATCTCTGATTATAACCGCCATATTGGATTAAAATGACAGTATTGTCATTGTCATTTTAATCCAATATGGCGGTCGCCACAAAATGATGATTTATAGTTTTACCTATTAAGCTCTTGTCACCTTATTAGAGGATAATATGATACTGTATCAACTTATTACGCTAAGTAAGGACTATTGAACATCGCATGCGGGGGAGGGGCAAGCGCTGCCATTTTGAGATAATTTTAGTGCATATATAACGTATTCATGTACAACACGCGGCCGTGTCCATGAAGCCACACCCTATTATTTTTTGTTTAATGTTGTTCTTCATAGCAATCAAATAAGCTATATACTTGCTATAGGGCCACATAGTACAAAGGGCACAAATCTTTGCGCTTAACAAAATAAAATCAAAGTTTATTGTCGTCCACATTCCGACGTCATCACGCGTGTTCCCATGGGCACTACAAGTTGGAAACAATTTCATATCTTTACTCAAGATATTCACGACACGACTATTTGCGTTGGTGACTCGGACGCCTCGACAAATTAGACTGGCGAAGGAAAAAAAGTCATGTGTGCATAGTAAAATAATTCATGCTACCCAAGAATAAGGTAATCTTTAGAATAAAATGTTACTAAAAAATAGAACACGTCAGGGTGTCCACAATAGGGTAGGTAATATTAAATTCCGATTGGATTTTTAAAATTATGTTTTAATTAGGTATCTATTCATAGATAGATAGATAGAATACGTTTTAGTTGCAAAATACAAATTTTAAGTACAGTAGACTTGTATATATGCAACAAGGCGGCCTTATTGCCGAGAGCAATCTTTTCAAGGCAACCAAAGAGAAATGAATTTGCCGATGGAGTATGATTTTATATTAGTTTTTTAGGGTTCCGTACCTCAAAAGGAAAAACGGAACCCTTATAAGATCACTTTGTTGTCCGTCTGTCTGTCTGTCTGTCTGTCTGTCAAGAATTTCTATGTCGAGAATGCGTGGAGGTATCAAGCTGAAATTTGAACTGTATACTCAAGTCTACGGTCCCATGAAGTTGTAAAATAATCAAACTGCTAAGTTTACGTAGAAAAAAGTTACGGCCATTTATTCAGCAAAAAACGCATATTTCGACACACTTAAGGGAATCAAAACCTATAGGGTACTTCCCGTTGACCTAGAACTATGAAATTTGGCAAGTAACATCGTCATAGACTACAAGTACACGAATAAATCTCAAAACTATACATTTGTAAATAGATCTTAAAAAATAGGGGGTCTATATTTTTATAGGGTGTCGAAATTTCAAATTGAAACTACTAGTTCAAATGGGGTATCATATGAAAGGGCTTGATGTACACATTGCAAAATATATTTTATTTATTTTTTTCGACGCATTATTTCTTATTTCTAATAAAAAATATCAAATTTAATAATGATACTACGTATGTACCTACGGAACCCTCGGTGGGCGAGTCCGACTCGCACTTGTCCGGTTTTTTATTTATATTACGACGGGTGGCAGACAAGCATACGGCCCGCCTGATGTGAAGCGGTTACCGTAGCCATATTAACGCTCGCAATATGAAATATCGCTCGCGCGCCGCCACCCCCGCTGCCAACGCAGCAACTCCTTCCTTTCCGGTGACGTCACTCACTCGCAGGAACACAACAACCCTCAAGGGAATTGTTATTTGGCTGCGGTACTCTGTGAGGTGGAGGTACATTCCCCAGTCGGGTAGCTTACAATTACGCTCCCTACCTCTTTTTTCGCTAGAGCTTCGTTTGTCAGTCAGCAGGGTGCACCGCGTGCAGGTGAAGTTGGCTTTGGTTCAAAGATGTTGATGAACCACTTACACCCCAAATTTTTAAATTAGTTTGTACTAAGAACAACATGTAATTGGAAGTACCTAAGCAAAACTTCAAACATCCTATCTGATTTTTATTATAATAAATAGATTTATCAAAATATTATTTAACAAAAAATTTTTTTCCGGAAGATACGCGTATTTTTAATTTTGCTATTTTTCTGCTAATTTCTTAGCTCTGCGACGGACAGAATTCAAACGATGATGCCCGGTGACTCACTCGAATTCGGCAATCGAGAATTGTACTACTTGTCATAGTAGCAACAGCCGTAAAACAGCATGGTGTAGTGGTAGTAGTACATTACGTTAATTACCTACGTAAACTTAAACTTGACCTTGAACGAAATAATTCTTCTTCTTCTTTTGCAAACTTATTTAACAGTACACCTCAAGGAAAGATGTCAATGACACCATACTGTCGGAAAATCTGACGCTGTGTGAGCAACGGGGTGGTGCTGTGCCAGCACGCGATGGTGTTGCAGCGTCATTGTAGGCAGTTCGACCTATACTACTCCGCGTGCTTGTTCCACCAGTACGTCACGCAAAGTAAGTATAACAAGTTGCCTGTAAATTTGACTTCCGCAAAACCACACCTGAATCAATTAACTATATTTAACAGATGTGTACAGATCTGTTAAATAGTTAATTGATTCGTTACAGTTAACGATTTATTTTAGGAGATTTGTAACTTGTTTGGCAAATGTCAAAATATAAAAATTATAGTAAAATAGACTTTGTATTTCATGGCAACCCTACTGTTCGCGCGTCCTGCTACCGCTCACAAAGGGATCATTCAAAAGCTCACCGCTGTTAGTTTTATGTGTTAGATGAGCGTACAGGTTATGCGGTCACGATGATCTGTCACCAGTCATCTAAATATTAAGTTTGGTTTGTGATTAGTTGGGAGAATCAAAAATCTCTACGAGTTTGGCCCTCCTACATAGACGGTTCAAATTTCTATCTCTACTGAGTGCTGAGTGCGAGTTTTTTATTCACGTTCGATCATGTCAACGTAAACAAACCAACCAAATACAGAAGTACTCTCATGTTGTGAATTTACCAGACGCGTGTTACAAATCCAATTTAGCCGGGTAAGCTATCTAATGTTGATTACATTAAACTATATATAACGTTGGTAACACGCGTCAAATAAATTCACAACATGAGAGTTCTTATCTATTTAGTTGTAAATAAAAAACTCGCACTCATCACTCTGTCCATAAAACAAAGCACTTTCCTCATTGGTCTGTCTGTTTAAAGTATATAACCACACAATACTGAAATTACGCAGACGAAATTCGGCGTGATTAGAATTGCTATGTAAAAATACGACGGAATTGTCGGGAAATGTGTTCGCTAGTAATTGAAATAGTATTGACGCCGAAATTTGGTCGCATTTCTTCGGCATGGTGTCATAATAAAAATATGGTGTGGTTAGACTAGGGATTACAACGCTGGATCCGCAATCCAACACATGTTTCGGATTGCTGGATCCATCATCTGACGCTAAATCCAGCGATGCGGATCCGCAGTTAGCTGAAAACAAGTACAAGTTACGAGGGGAGGTCAATAAGTTCGCGGAATGAGAGAGAAGGAGGTTGAAATTAAACACCAAATTATTTTTCCTTTTCAATATATTCTCCTTTAACCCTAATACATTTTTCGGATCTCTCAAATAGCTTGTTTATACCATCGAAAAAAAATGATTTGTCTTTGGTGTCAAAATAGGCCGAAATTGCCGACTTGACTTCATCATCGTCGTCAAATTTCTTTCCACGCAGCTCTTTCTTCATTTTTGGAAATAAATAATAGTCACTGGGGGCCAAGTCTGGACTGTATGGTGGGTGGTTTAATTGTTCAAAGCCGCATCGGTGAATGGCAGCCGTCGCAACATGGCACGTGTGGACGGGTGCATTGTCGTGCAAAAGGAGCACACCTTTTGACAGTTTTCCTCTTCTTTTTTTCTTAATGGCTTCTTTCAATCTTTCCAGTAAAGAAGCGTAGTACTGTCCCGTTATAGTCGCACCACGTTCTTTATAATCGATCAGTAAAATACCTTCTGTATCCCAAAAGATAGTCGCCATGATCTTTCCGGCCGATTGTGACACTTTGAACTTCTTTGGAGGAGGTGTGCCTTTTTTATGCCACTGCATCGACTCTTGCTTCGACTCAGGTTCATAGTGGTGAACCCAGGTTTCATCTCCAGTAACAATCCGGGCCATAACTTCTTCCTTTCTCTCTCCACAGAGCTCCAGAAACTGGTGAGAGCACTCGACACGCTCGCGTTTTTGAAGTGGCGTGAGCATTCTCGGAACCCATCTTGCACTGACTTTAGTCATCCCAAGATGATGATGTAGGATATTTAAAATACTTGATTCGGATACTCCAACCATTGCTGCAAGTTGCTTCTTCTTCAGTCGGGCATCTTCCAATACAAGTTTTTCTACTTTTTCGACGATTTCCGGTGTGGTGGCCTCAATTGGCCGTCCGGAGCGGGGGTCGTCTTCAATGGACTCCCTTCCTTGTTTGAAAAGACCATGCCACTTGTAAACCATGGTTTTACCAGGGGCAGAGTCCGCGTAAACCGCTAACAGCTCTTGAAAAATCGTCTGAGCGGATTTTCCTTGCTTGGTAAGAAACTTAATAACGGCACGGTGTTCAATTTTCTCCATACTGGCTGACTTCTTCCCGATTTAGTTGTTTGCAGGTCGATAACTCAAAAGTTAATGACACGATTAGGTTCAAACTTGGTATATATACTCTTAATGAGGTGCTTAACTAGTGCCTACCTGGACGGGTAAATTTATCCCCATCAACCCCTCCATTCCGCGAACTTATTGGCCTCCCCTCGTATCTTTTCGCACGAAAACGCCACAAATATTTTCGTTACCATTTCCGCAGGTTTTATAACTACTTATTATACTACTTATTTATAATTAATTTGGAGTTGTGGCATTTTCGTGTTCACGTCATTTTTGTTTTTTTTTTATATGAGAGCCCCTCTCGAACAAACGAGCATGTGGGTCGCCTGGTGGAAAGCAATCACCACCGCCCATGGAGATCAGTAACGTCAAGTAGTCGGAGATGCGTTGCCAGCATGTCGTAATTGTTAGGAAATACCGCTGAGGGAAGTTGATTGCACACTTTCACCGTTCGTGGTATAAAATGCCTTAGGATACTATCGATGGATCGTCAATTATAACGACAATTCGGCTTATTAATACGCTGTAAGTTGTAACCTACCTCTCTTTGCGAGAGAGCCTCTTTTGCTAGATTTGAGGGTGCACCGCGTGCATGTGAGAGATCACGGTGAGCTACTTTCATCCCAGAAATATTGTGGTAACCTACTTACACGCCAAAGTCAAGCTATTTACTAATTAATAACAACAAATATTGACTAATTTCATTCATACTTCAGTAAGTTTGCTTACAGTTTAATGTAGTGATACGACTATATGATGAGGTGGCCAAAGATAAAAGACAGAGATTGAGAAAGTGTACATTCACTATCGCCTTGACGATGTATGCTTTTCAAAAGGAAATTACGCAAATTATAAAGTGAGTCATTTTTGTTCACGCAATAATGAAACAATGTATGATGATATTCGAAAGGATTAGCATATATATAGCAGATTAGTATGTAGAGATTAGTATATAGTAGATAAGTTATAATGAAAATTTTGACTGAAAATTTATTAGCCAATAACCAAAAGTGGCAAAGAATCAGAGACGAACCCCCGAAACGTGAACCAAGTGTCTCACTAGCAAATTATTCGCACAAGCAAGTTGACGAATCTCACATTTTGTGACAATTGATTGAAATAGGTAAAAATGCTATCTTCTGAATTTCGACAATGAGTAATTAAAGCCCAAACAACACATGACTAGAAAAGTAATGGAGATAGGAGAGCCGAAACAAGGACGCGGTCGACCCCCGACCACCTGGGCCAGGACAGTGCAGAAGATATGAGGACGATGGGATTACACCCTGATATGACGCAGACACGATCGGAATGGCGCAATAAGATTAGGAGGGCCGACCCCAAAAGACATGGGACATGGGCAAGGAAGAAGAAGAAGTAATTAAAGCCCAAGAGAACACATACCACATGAGAGTACACAATAATAAGTGATTTTAACTCGGACTTTAGATAATTTCATGTTTTTGCTAGGAGTAGGAACCGATGCAATTTAGTATGGTTATGCCATATCTATAAAAATATAACATGGTTTGTGCCAAAGCATACGACTTGCCTGATGTAAAACGGCTACTGTAGCCATATAGTCAGAATTCTTACTGACCAATGACCGTACATAAGAGAAAATAAAGCAAAAATATGAGCGGTCTTTATCAGAGCTATAGAAGCTAAAACAATTTGGATGTTGTCTGCCTGAGTGTTTGTATGTATGTTTGTACGCGCATGACGCAAAAACTAGATTTTTTTATGTATTCATTATTCCCGGGGAAGAATTTACAAATTTACTTATTACAAGAACTTAATACTATTTTACAATATGCTCATTTTAAGAGCGCACTAAAGATGTATAAATTAAAATTCGGTATATGTTCTATCATAATACACCGAATAGGAAAGAAGTTATTAAGAAAAATTGTTTATTTTCTGAAGTTCAGGTAAAAGAAGAAGTCGGTCGCTAGTTGATTAATATTTACATACACTTCCTCATGGCTGTAATTCCAAGATTATTATATTAACGTGCATTGAATTGTTGAGGTCTGTCGCGGCCGAGTAAATATGAAACACAATATTTACACATTAACAACCAAAGCTCAATAAGAGTGACCTACCACATTGTGTATCGAGTTGGGACACATTTATTTTCGTTGAAAACATCCTACTTACTTTAAAATGTGGTTCCGTATTATACTTGTAGGAGTTTTGCGAACTTCTTTTGATGTTATGAAGCAAATTTGGCCAAGAATAAACAAAGATTTTTCTTGAGATAAGCTTTTATTAGTTGTAAATAAAAATACTGAAAATAAATAAATTTATTTATATATATAGTATACTAGCTGATCCGGCAAACGTTTTGCCATATACATTATTTCGGTGGGTCACCCTTATGGGGGTTCTATTTATATTCTGTTGTAAATTTAAAACTCTGCTTTGGTCATGGTGTAATAGTCTATTGATCTCTAAAGCCTCTAAAGCATTCATTAGAGATCAATAGACTGTTACACCATGACCAAAGCAGAGTTTTAAATTTACAACAGGATATAAATAGATCCCCTTATTAAATTATTTCGTATCACTTTATTATCACATAATGCTGATATATTATTTACATGTATGGTGTGACTTATATTTTTGTAATTTATAATTTGACTTATCCTAACACTTGACATACTGGACATATTATTAATTTATTTTTATGACATTAACAAAATAATTTATTAAAATTTCAACTGACATAATCTTTAATTATCATATATTTTATCGTAATGTATCTTAACACATTTATAATTTTAATATACTGAATCAATTTAATTTATTATAACGAGGATGGGTTAAATTATCTAATTATACATGCGTAACATAACAGACTGAAATTTACCCCAATTTAGTGGTAAATCAGTGACAACACAGGTGGGTAAATTATTTCGTAATTCCCTTTTAATATTTTTATTTTTAATTATTTTTGTCGTTGATTGCACGGTATAAAAATGATTTATAGAAACACAAACACCATCTGTTTACCTTGATAATGCCTTAGCGGTAATATTAAATATATTAACGTGGAACAGTACAAGTGCTTTATTATAACATTATGATAATAATGTTCCACCAAGTGCCAACAATCAACCGTATCAACTTTATACGTGAATGAGTTTGTTCAAATTTACCCAAGACTAAACAAATATTTTTTTTTCAGATAAGTATTAAGTATACATTAATAGTTAGTAAAAAACAAAAATAGAACATAAATAAATAAATTATATTAAACGGGTCACTCATGTATATATTTTGTCGAGAATAACGGGTAATCACTTATATTTGTACCGACAAATATACCACATATTCAAATAATTTATATGACATGTATCTGACTCGATAATAATAAGCATTGTTCTGCCATATAAATTATTTTAAGTAGATTTCTGGATATGGACAAGGCAACCGCATACCGCGGTATAAAATATATCTACTTCATGACCTTATATCATCATCATCAGGTCATTTTAGTCTCCACTACAGGAGCACGACCCTCTCTCGTCCGTCCCAGACAGAAGGTGGATTTGGCCTACACTCCCCACGCTGGCCAGACGGGATGGGGAGGCCTGATCGATGTTTTATAATGTATTTCCCTTAGTCGTCTTGTACGACATCCAAGAGAAGAGACGGAGTGATTCTATTCTAGTCTGCCGGCTAACCACACGGCTATCCTTATATATAACTAATTAATATACTTTAAAAAAACTAAATTAAAACCTAAAATTTTAATAAAATACACAGAAAAGTAAAAATATATTAATTGCCCCGACAATTATCTTTAGTAACACAAAATTTTCAAAGGCTTCATTAACACTTAGCATAATGTTTTTAAAAGATTATGCAATTATATTTGATTTGACTTTTTTATATAATAATAATAATAATCATCATCATTAGCCTGTATCTATCAAGTGCTTGACATAGGCCTTCCCTAATGCGTTCCACCATATGCGATCCCCCGCTTTCCGCATCCAGCCGCCTCTGGCCGTTCTCTTGAGGATGCTTCGTCGCCCCATATGATTTTCCTTCCCAATCTGCCATCACTTACTCGGCAGATGTGGCCGGCCACTGCCACTTCAGCCTGCTGAGTCAGAGAGGCTTCGTCCATATCCTAATATAATAATCATGAAAACAACATCAATTGTCGATCTTTTTTGATTTCGACATCCATCGCTGAGAGACAATGCAACTCAATTATTCCCATTGTTCACCAGTAGGGCCCAACGGGAAGGTTTCTGTAGCGTTGCCCCCATTGGTGGATATGGTAACATTATTTCCCCATGTCCACCAGTGAGGGATAAATGGTGGGAGACAACAGGACAGAGGCATCAGAGGATGAAACTAGAAATAAATGAAATATATCCATTCAACTACCAGGTGCTAGAAATATTAGGTATCTATTATAAATTTTAACCATTAGACCTTAGAATTCCTAGTCAAGTTTACCGGGGCTACCTATGCCAGAAGTGTCTCTTCATTTGGAGGAAATTAACCAACATTTGTCCTTCGCGATTTCACAACCCCAAACCAAACTGTCCAACTACCGATTCATCGCATTCTAGTACTCACACCTTGACGATGAAGTCCCCAATAATAACAGTGAACTGTGTATTGATGGTATTACGTATGGCCTTTCTTCATACATGGCCACGACCTCTGCATCCGGATGTGTCATCGTTTTTAACATATACCTGTACTACTTTCAGAAAGACCTTCGAATTATGAGATTGTTAAACCGTGTATGCGTCCTACTGCTAAAATGAAGATGAGATTATGATAATAAGATCTCAAAACAAGTCTGCTTAATTGATGAAATTACTTCGATGTGCTACATGTGAATGTGGTATAAAACAAAAAACAATTCATTGTATCTAATCCTATACGAAGAGGCATGGGTGCAACATTAATATCATATTTTTGCAAACAAAAAATAGACGCCATTGCGCCGATTACATACTCGGCGACGGAAAGAGATTGCAAGTATATTAAAGCAAGATGATAAGGATAGCTATAGTCATAGATCTCTCAGGCCAGGAACCGTTTCCTAACGCAATTTATTACGAGTATGCCATACCTTTTTTAGGTAATTTAACTCAATGATAATCTTCGGTCTACTGTTTGAGAGAAAAAACTGAGACTGTGCCGCTGGTAGCCGAGCGGGCTGCGGGATAAAGGGACACAAGATATAATTGTAAATTATTATTATAATTGTAAATAAGACAATATATAATTGTAAATTGTTTAACAAAAGTCAATACGATTTTCAGCTTTTGATGTGATTGTGTAATATTTGAGAAGAGAATAAAAACAAATTATTTTTGAAAACAAAACAAACAAAAAAGTGTTTATCCACTTCCGGATGCAATCTTATAAAATATTTAAAACGTGTAATTAGTGGCATTTACACATATTTATTTTGGGCATTGGTGATATTGCTATCTACTACATATAAAATATGTAATAGAGAGCAAATACATCTATCTCAAACTATTTTGGCAAGGTTTAAATTGTAGCATATTTTTTATGTTTTATCTAGACTATATTTAGCACCAAAACTTAATTTTCCATCGACAGATCATGATTTGACGTGAAATTCCACTTTGGGTTAATATTTTTTGTTGCATCTTTCTTATAATAAAATACGAAAGTTACACGGAAAAATACGAAAGTTACCCGGAAGAATAAGAAGTTAATTATAGTATCTCGTAAAGAACTTGCATGTTTTTTTCATATACAACGTGTAACTCCAAGTACGCAAAACCTCAAACACACCAACTGAGTTTTATTATTATAAATTTTAAGTAGTATTATAAATATTTAAGTAATAATTTCGAAAAAATAAATTCTCAGAGATATGAACACTTTTTTTTTCCTAACAATTCTAATAGTTTCTGAGCTCTGTGGCGCTTTCTTATCAAAAAGACGCGCCAATGGCTACGATAGGCAAATGTTAATATTAAAGAGCGAGCATCGCGTCAATGATACGTAAGCGCCACACTCTGCACGGCGCTTAAGATTTTTTGGACGAGGCGGTATTACGTTTGTTTACCTACTTCACATTTTCTCGCTTGATTGTCGAGCGCAATTTAATAATAGACACGGCAATTAAAAATAATTATTATTATTTTTCAAAAAGTAACTGGTTACTTTAAAAATGGATGAAAATTATGGAATTGATTCTAGTCATGATTCTGAACAAACTATTTTTAGGTTTTGCGCACTTGAAGTTACACGTTATATATCTATAACGTGACACTTAGGTCACTTTATTTTATAATGGAATTATTTTATCCCCATTTTAACAAAGTATTTACTGCTGTCTCCATACACCAGTGGCGCTGGCGTGGAGATTGAAGGAACCCCTTAATATATTTGATATTTATCTAGAAGTAATGAAATGTTTTATATTAGCAAAAGATAAGTTAATTTATGTTTTTAAAGATTAAACAAATTTACTTGCGATTAATTAAACTCATACTGTAAACAAAATAATTTGCATATGGTAATTAAAATAATGTTAATTGAACAAAAGTTTTTAAATAAAAACTTAGCAAGTAAATGCGTTTGTAAAATGTCAAGACTGTTTATACTGACATGACAAGTAAATATAAATCTAGGTAATTATTACAAAGAAAACTATAGGCAAATTAATAGTTTCAATCGCATTCACACAAGACAAAAAGTATTTTACGCAATCATGATGGAAGGAAAAGAGACAGATTGTAAAGAAAAACAAAATATATTAATGTATGTCCAATTTGTTCTATGGTCGATCAAAGTTTGGTGGGAAAGTCCAATTTAAAAGGATGAAATTATAAAAAAATATTAATTTTGGAGAAACAATAAAAACAAATATATATTTTCTTTCGCCTATAGTTATATTATAATGACGTCTTTACATAACAAATCGAAATTTACAAAAAATGTCATTAAGCCTATTATACATAGGTACACTTGCTTGGAAGTCTGGTTACCTCATTGACTTGTAGGAAGACAACAATCCTACAGGATATTGTTATTTGTCTACTATTGTAAAATCGGGTATAAGTAGCTTATCACGAGGAAGAGGTTGGCTTTGGCTCTAATGAATCGAGCCTAGTCCGCGCTAACGAAAGAGAGGTAAGGTACAGCGTAATTCTAAGCTGCTCGACTGGGGAAGTTGTACCTCCGCCTCACAGAATACCGCACCTAAATAGCAATTTCCTTGACGATTGTTGTGTTCCTGCTAGTGAATGAGGTCACCGAAAAGGAAGGAGTTGCTTGCGATGGCAGCGGGGGTGGCGGCGCGCGAGCAATGTTTCATGTTGCGAACGTTTATATGGCTACAGTAAGCGCTTCACATCAGCCGGCCGTATGCTTGTCTGCCACCCAACGTGGTATAATAAAATACTTCCCCAGTCGAGATATGCATTCAGTATTCTTTCGTCAGCCTTGTTCACTCGGCGGGGTGCATCTCATGCTTTTGGCTTTATAAATTGTTGTAAGCTACTTACTTCTCCTCGCTCCCTTGAACCAACTTATGTAAGTAATTAACAAGCATACATACTGTGACGCACATCGAGAAAACCCATAGCCTCATTTAATCGAACTAAAAAGTATTATTCGGTTCTTAACCTTTTTTACAAGTTTAAATGAATGTGTAAGAAAAGGATAATTTAAAATAAATTTCATTTCAAAAAGAAAGGTCATACTTACCTTTTGGACAATATGCCCAAACCATGAGTCATCAATCGTAGACATATTTATATGTTTTTGAGTGTTTATCTACTTTCATATGTATTATATAATTTATACATCGTTGCTGTAGAGCGAAAACCCTGTAGAACATGTTTGTTCGTTTTTCTTTTTCATTTTTCCAAAGTTTCCTTCACCTCTCATAGCATTAGGTCAATTGCAAGCTCGGTGGTCGACTAGCTAGCAATGGCCACTTTGGCCCCGAAGGCGCGCGATCCCATCCCAATACAAATATTTGTGTGCGTATAAACATGTATGTTTGTCTTGTTCTGGGTGTTCTCTATGTATAATATGTATGTATTTGCAAAAAAATGTATTTAAGTACATTTATCAGTTATCTAGTACGCATAGAACGCTTTGCTTAGTTTGGGACTAGATGGCGTTATGCAGGCGAGATTTGTTTTTCTTTAAAGGCCGTGGTGAGCCACTTACTTTCCAATACTTATAATATACCTACTGGGCTATTCTGAAAAACAATTACAACAATAACAACGACTTGTTCATATGTAACTGATGCAAGTATTTTCTTTAGTTTAGCTTAATTTTAGGTATAGTTTGCCAATTCATATTTCTCTATATTGTAAAAAGATAATTCTAGAATAAAAAGGCTTATTTGAGTCATATTGTAGTTTATTTATAATACATAATTACATGATAAATGCTTTCTCATATTCTTAAATTGCTGCTCGTTTCCACCACCCCACCCTACGTCACAATTTCTTCATCAATCAAAGTAGATATTTCAGGGTGTGGACACCCTCATTCCTCTGAGTCCACTTCCACTTTACTACGACTTAGGTCATATTTTAACCACATTAGTCCTAACTTGTCTCTAACTCTCTTCGTTTGTGTCTACTCTCTACTACTCAGAATTTATTTACGCAATAACTTCAATATATATATAATAAATATAGCGAACTTGAAAATTGTATTTACATTTTTGCAAAATTTCATCAAATCGGAGGACCAGTTCGACAATTATCGCCCGACATAAACATATAAAACGTAATGTAATGTAACGTAACGTAACGTAAATGTATTTATCTACTCTCATGCTGAAATTTACACATTAAAAAACTAAACACAGTATCTTAATGACAGTCTTTACGCACAAGCTATCAAAATAAATCTAAAAAGTTATTTTTCGATACAGTTGTCGTATGGACAACTGTATCGAAAAATAACTTTTTTTCCATTTCGATACTGCTTCAGCCCTGGATACCGGTATTTTAAACAGGTTGCAATGCAAATACATTGCAACTTTGCAAAATTTTTCTACATAATCTGTGAACGCGACGCCGCGCGGCGCATCGCGCATGCGCACTACGCATGCTCGATTTGCAAATGGATTTATATGTAAGAAATAAAGCTGTTATATTAACCTCATGGTTGTATTTAAAATATTATTATCATATATTTCCTGAGATTAGATAAAGTAGTGTATGAAACTGCACATAATTAGGTCTTAAAATACTCGTGTGGTCTATTATAACATTCGCCTTCGGCTCATGTTATAAACTCACACTCGTATTTTAAGAACCCTTATTATGCAACAGTTTCATAAACTACTATTTCGGTACAGTAAATTTATTGAAATTAATTCAAGTTTACTTTGGGAGTACTTTTGTTAACAGTATTCAAAAATAGGAATATAAAATAATAATACAACATAAGTATTATTATTTTCAGAATTAAAAAAAATGTTACAGATAGGCTAAAATGGAAGATTAAGAATAGCTGCCTCAAATTGCACTTGACCCGAACAAAACCACACGTCTGCCGTGACCGACTAGACAAATACACAAACACGCAAATGAAAAGACAAAGATAGCCTGGACATGTCTGACGGTATTTGCTCGCGAGCCCTCAAACAAATAAAATTTGCATATTGCGTCAGGAGAAAATGATAGTGTCGTGTTGAAAATGGAAGTGATAAATTTTTAGAATATTAGGGGAATAACAGAATTACAGATTTTTCTAATATACTACGCCGCATATAGGCAATGATGTTATAAATATTATGGATATTCCAATCAAAAGCGTACAAGCAGATACACGAAAAGTGAGGTAATTGTCTTATCTTGCCGAGGAAACTGAGGTTTGTGACAATTTATTAAAATCGGTAAAGATGCCGTCTTCTGAGTGCTTATTGAGAGTTTTTTCTTCGCGTTCAAACATGACAACATAAACAAACCGACTAAATAAAGAAGAGATCTCATGATGTGAATTTATAATGCGCGAGTTACATATCAAAATAATGTAGCTTACTTGCTCACATTCTGAATTGAGCAACCCGGCTAATTTGAATATGTAACATTCATTATCAGGTCATTTTAGTCTCCAGTACAGGAGCACGACCCTCTCTCGTCCGTCCCAGTCAGAAGAAGGATTTGGCCTACACTCTCCACGCTGGCCAGACGGGTTGGGGAAGCCTGATCGATGTTTTATAATGTACTCGTATTTTCCTTAGTCGCCTTGTACGACATCCACGGGAATAGACGGAGTGATTCTATTCTAGTCTGCCGGAAAACACACGGCCAAATTAAAATTAAAATGTTTAATCATAATTAACTCACCCTTCAGTCCAACAAAGTCCAAAATGTTTGGTTTAAGCACCTACTTTTAAAACACAGTCTCACTTGCACTATGCATATTGTAAGAGTTTTTCAAACTGTCCACCTCTTCGAGCAATATAAAGTTCTGCTCGTTTAATAAGATTTAAGAGATCTTTAGAGATATTAAAATATGTCCCTGTGCTCTAACGGTATCGAAAGCATTGACTATGCGATCTTTTAAATCTTGCACACTGACTGTTCAGTCACAAATATTCTTCTTTCAATTTCACTCCACAGAAAAAAATCCACTGGTGTGAGGGAACGTGCTGGCCACGGTACTGGCCCACCTCGACCGATCCATTGCGCTCCGACCTGGCCATTTAAATATTCACTAACTACATGATGGTAGGTGGAGCTCCATCATATTGAAAAAACATGTTCTGGAAAAACACTAGCGGTTCATCGTCCCATTGTTCCAACATTGCCGGCACCATATTCTGCAGTATTTCCAAATAACATTCTCCCGTTAAACGTCCTTCGATGAAATAAGGACCCACGATTGTATGTATCATTAAAAACACCCGTTCATACTTTCACACTGAATCGTTGCTAATAAGAATGTCTTTTTGAAAGCTTTGGGTTTTGGTAAGCCCCGTAATGTTTATTATGGCTATTGAAAATACCAATACGTGTGAAAAGACTTTCATCCGTAAATAAAATATTAATACGACGGTTTGCTAATACCTACTCACAAAAAGCAATGCGGGATTGTCTATCAGCATCGTTTAGTTCTTGAACTTTTCGACAGTGGTAGGGGTGCGCATTCGCTGTGTTCAAAATTTTCCAAATGCAATACTGGCTAACTTGAAACTGGCGGGCGCCATCGCGGGTACTACGACGAGGTTCTTCTTCAAAGAAGTCCAAAACCTTATCGTATAGGTGTTATGGGCACGCGTCTCTTCCTTGGGCGTGAGCAGGAGCGCGAAATTGGCCGCGGTCTGACAACCCCTGCCAAGCCCCTAATATTGTCTGGTATGTTGACTCACGGGCGTTGTGATACAATTGTCGGTGAAGGCGTAACCCTGCCCTTACATTTCGTCCAGCAAGCATGTATGCTCGTACCATAAAAGCATATTCCCTGTTCGTAAATTAACACGCCATTTCGAAGTAGGAATGAGCTATGAAAACACAGAACACGCGCGCGCGCATAAAAAAAAATTCACCACTGTTTCCCGTTTGCAGCGAACAAAACAAACTGAGTACCTAACGAGGCGAACGGAAAATGTGCGGTGCTGTCCCGGGGGTGGGGGTGCTTTGCCTAACTCTAGCTTGTACTAGGCGCGCGACGTTGCCGTTCCTACAATAATTATGATTCATGAATGAAAAAATGAAATGCAAATATCTTTTTCTTTTCTTTTGGTAACAATTTCATTGCGCTCCGACCTGGCCATTTAATAAATATTCACGAACTACATGATGGTAGTGTGGTGGAGCTCCATCATGTTGAAAAAACATGTTCTGGAAAAACACTAGAGGTTCATCGTACCATTCTTCCAACATTGCCAACACCATATTCTGCAGTATTTCCAAATAACGTTCTCCTGTTAAACGTCCTTAGATGAAATAAGGACCCACGATTGTATCATTACTTGAACTTGAACTTTTCGACAGTGGTAATGTGGTAAGGGTGCACATTCGCTGTGTTAAAAAATTTCCAAATGCAATACTGGCAAACTTGAAAGTTACGGGCGCACTACGACGAGGTTCCTCTTCAAAGAAGTCCAAAAAGTGGGTACGGGTCTCTTCCTTGGACGTGAGCAGGAGTGCGAAATTTGCCGTGGTTTAACAACCGCTGCCGAGCCCCTAACATTGTCTGATATGTTGGCTGACGGGTGTTCGGAAACAATTGTCGGTAAAGGCGTAACCCTGCCATTTCATTTTCACTAGCAAGCATGTGTATGGCCGTACCATAAAAGCATATTCTTGGTTTTAAATTAATACGCCATTTCGAAGTAGGTTCGAGCTACGAATACACAGTACATGCGCGCGCACATAAAAAAAATTTTCACCACTGTTTCCCGTTTGCAGCGAACAAAACAAACTGAGTATTGAGCGGGGCGAAAGGAAAATGTGCGGCGCGGGCGCGGGGGTGGGGGTGCTTTGTCTAGCTCTATAGCTTGTACTAGGCGCGCGACGTTGCCGTTCCTACAATAATTATGATTCATGAATGAAAAAATGAAATGCAAATATCTTTTTCTTTTGGTAACAATTTCATTAATATATTATACCACCAAATTGAAAAGACTGTCGTATCTACAGTATGAAGTACTGTTTAAGGTGACGTGAGTCCAGGGCTTGGCCGTTTTCGAGGGGGTGAGGTGCGGGGCTTGAGAGGAGCCGGCGCGGGGTACCCGCTTACAAGCGCGCGATCGCTGCCGAGACGCCACAGTATAGCGAAGCGACTATCTACACCCGTGTAGTATTATAATACCCGTCAATACAATAGTTAAAAGTACTGGAAATATAATTATATGAAAATAAATAAACCACATGTAAAAATACATTTTTTTTATTAATGAAGTATATTATATTCAACATGCAAACAAGTGATGTTTTTTTTATATTATGAAAAAGTAAAGAATTCAAAATAAAAAGAAAACTATTCAATAATTCTTTTATATTCAATTATATTTATTATTGGTCAAACTAAAATAGGTACATACTTAAACTAACTAGCTATCACGCGCCAGCATACACTATTCTTCATCCTTCTAGGAATCGATATGTGCCGTACAGCACGCGTCTGTCCCTAGCTACTATGCCCGAGCATACAGCGGTATTGATAATAACAGTATTTATATTTGACAACCCCGGTGGTCCAATGGCTAACCATGTCCAGTTTGATTCCGAGGTCGTGGGTTCGATCCCCGCACAAGATACGAGTAAATATTTGTGTGCATGAACATGTCTGTTTATCTTGGTCTGGGTGTTTTCTATGTATTATCTATACTAATATTATAAAGCTGAAGAGTTTGTTTGTTTCTTTGTTCGAATTGAAAAAATATTTTAGTGTTAGCCTATATTTCAAGGAAGGCTATATATAGGCTAACACCAATAGGCGCGGAGCACCGATAAAAAACGGGAAAAAAATTATTCCTTTTGAGGGCTTAAGTTGCGTGCGCTGCGTAAATTTGCGCATATGCCTATCTTTTAAGATTAAATCACTATAGCATAATATAGGTAAAAGGTTGTTTGTCCTTCTTTCACGTCAAAAGTAACAAACGGATTTACATGTTTTTTTTTATATAGTTTAAGGCCTGGAGAGTGACATAGGCTACTCTGTATCCCGGAAAAACATTTTATTCCCACGGGAAAAAATAAAGTTAATCATTTGTCCTTCTTTCACGTCAAACACGAACCTAAGTACGGACGTGATTTTTTTAATGGGGATAGTTTACGATCTGGAGAGTGACATAAGCTACTTTTTATCACGGAAAAACATTTTAATCCGATGGGAAAAATAAACTTTGTAATCATTTGTCCTTCTTTTACATCGAAAGTAACCTAAGTACCGACATGATTTTTGTTAACGGGGATAGTTTACGGTCTGGAGAGTGTCATAAGCTACTTTTTATCCCATCAAGTAAAAAAATTACAACAAGAAAAAAATATACACAAATTAATGGCAGCTTCCCTGGACCACGCGGGCGAAGCCACGGGTAACAGTTAGTATGTATGTATTTACAAAAAAATATATTGATTTGATTTCATGATTGATTGAGAGAATTGTTATTTGGCTGCGGTATTCTGTGAGGCGGATGTAATTCCCCAGTCGGGTAGCTTACAATTACGCTCCCTACCTCTCTTTTCGCCAGAGCTTCGTTTGTCAGTCAGCAGGGTACACAGCGCGCAGGTGAAGTTGGCTTTTGTTTAAAGATGTTGATGAACCACTTACACCCAAAATATTAATGATCCAACGTCCTAGCTCCTACACCAAAAAAATATTAAGCGTAAGTCGTGTCCTACACCAAAAACGTTGGTGGCGGAAGCACGCAAAGTAGTGTAGATCAAATTGCCTGTAAATTTGACTTCCGCAAAATAACACCTGAATCAATTAACTATCTACCTACTAATATTATAAATGCGAAGGTATGGATGTCTGTTTGTTCCACTATCTTTGGGGTTATCACTATATCTGGGCTGTAAGTGGTTCATCAACATCTTTAAACCAAAGCCAATTTTACCTGCACCCCGTGCACCCTGCTGACTGACAAACGAAGCGCTGGCAAAGGGAGGTAGGGAGCGTAATTGTAAGCTACCCGACTGGGGAATTTACCTCCACCTCACAGAATACCGCAGCCAAATAACAATTCCCTTGAGAGTTGTTGTGTTCCTGCGAGTGAGTGAAGTCACCAGAAAGGAAGGAGTTGCTGTGTTGGTAGCGGGAGCGGCGGTGCGCGAGCAATATTTTAAGTTGCGAGCGTTATTATAACTACGGTAACCATTTCACATCAGGCGGGCCGTATGTTTTTACGGCCCGACGAAGTATAAAAAATAAAAATTATGACGCCTAAACGGCCAAACCGATTTCGATGATCGCGTACCTACATGTATGCGATAAACTCAATCGCTACTGAACGAATTTCAATGTGGGTTTACAGATATTCCAAGAAAGATTTATAATAAAGTTTTCCAAAGAAACATCTAGCATGAGAAAAAAAACCGGGTCTCAGTAAAAAAATAAATACATCATCATCATCGTTGTTTTGTTGTCTTACTGATATTCCTACACTGTGTTTATTTCAACGTGTTTATTGACAACGCGTTGAACGGACGCGCGGCACAGGTCCTACCTCGAACGCAGCTCCTAGAGCACTGACGTTGAGAGCGATCGAGAATCGGGGAGGGTGCGCGACCGCAAATCGTTATTCTTTTAATAATTTTATTTAAATTATTTTATTTTTAAAAGTAATAGCATAGTGCTCTCGTAATTAAAATTATGAAAATTTTGGTATAATTTCCTTATAAAAAAATTGTATTAAATAGTTATAATTTTTACTTAGTGCAAATTTAGAGAGTAAGTTCGCGATTTTTTTCTATCGAGCCAAAAATTATTAATTGTGTTTTCAATAGCTTTGTGCCCTGCAGAAAGGACTTAAGATTTCATAGTTAAATTTCTAGGAACCAAATTGAAATAGTTTAATAGAACTATTCTTTCAATAAGCGTGTTTCCTGGACTCACTTCACCTTAAGGTGACTACTTAACTTTTCCAGGGATTTTGTTGACCAAGCGTTATGCTTATTAAGGTGAAGTGAGTCCAGGAAACACGCTTATTGAAAGAATAGTTCTATTAAACTATTTCAATTTGGTTCCTAGAAATTTAACTATGAAATCTTAAGTCCTTTCTGCAGGGCACAAAGCTATTGAAAACACAATTAATAATTTTTGTCTCGATAGAAAAAAATCGCGAACTTACTCTCTAAATTTGCACTAAGTAAAAATTATAACTATTTAATACAATTTTTTTATAAGGAAATTATACCAAAATTTTCATAATTTTAATTACGAGAGCACTATGCTATTACTTTTAAAAATAAAATAATTTAAATAAAATTATTAAAAGAATAACGATTTGCGGTCGCGCACCCTCCCCGATTCTCGATCGCTCTCAATGTCAGTGCTCTAGGAGCTAGACATGGGTAACTCAGTAAAATTTCGTGCGTTAACCCAGTGCGCTAGCGCAGCCTACTGCGCCGGCTCACTGAGTTAGCGCAAAATTGCGCCATGGCGCAATGAGTTCGAACGCGCTTCCGGCTGCTAAGTGAGCTACGTAGCGCACTGCGCCACGGCGTTGTGTACCTATGTGCGCGGCACTGAGCCGGCTGGCGCGCGGTGCGCGGCCGTGCGTCGGCCGCTCGGCTCAGCGCCGCGGACTGCGCCTCGGCGTTGCGTACCTAAGTGCGCGGCACTGAGCCGAGCGGCGCACGGCCGCGCACCGCGCGCCTTCGCGCGTGGTGCGCTGGATGTATTGGATGATTGACTTTGACACTTGCGTTGAAACTGCGCCGTGCGCTAACACCTTTTGTAAAAGTGTGTTAACACATCAGCGCAGTGAAGTGTGTTAGCGCAATTGCGCGGCGTAGCGCAGTGTTACCCATGTCTACTAGGAGCTGCGTTCGAGGTAGGACCTGTGCCGCGCGTCCGTTCAACGCGTTGTCAATAAACACGTTGAAATAAACACAGTGTAGGAATATCAGTAAGACAACAAAACAACGATGATGATGATACATTTATTTTTTTACTGAGACCCGGTTTTCTTTTCTCATGCTAGATGTTTCTTTGGAAAACTTTATTATAAATCTTTCTTGGAATATCTGTAAACCCACATTGAAATTCGTTCAGTAGCGATTGAGTTTATCGCATACATGTAGGTACGCGATCATCGAAATCGGTTTGGCCGTTCGTCGGGCCGTAAAAACATACGGCCCGCCTGATGTGAAATGGTTACCGTAGTTATAATAACGCTCGCAACTTAAAATATTGCTCGCGCACCGCCACTCCCGCTACCAACACAGCAACTCCTTCCTTTCTGGTGACCTCACTCACTCGCAGGAACACAACAACTCTCTAGGGAATTGTTATTTGGCTGCGGTATTCTGTGAGGTGGAGGTAAATTCCCCAGTCGGGTAGCTTACAATTACGTTCCCTACCCCCCTTTGCCAGCGCTTCGTTTGTCAGTCAGCAGGGTGCACGGCGTGCAGGTAAAATTGGCTTTGGTTCAAAGATTGGATTTAGTTCAAATATTTTTTTGGTGTAGGAGCTAGGACGTTGGATCATTAATATTTTAGGGTGTAAGTGGTTCATCAACATCTTTAAACAAAAGCCAACTTCACCTGCGCGCTGTGTACCCTGCTGACTGACAAACGAAGCTCTGGCGAAAAGAGAGGTAGGGAGCGTAATTGTAAGCTACCCAACTGGGGAATTACATCCACCTCACAGAATACCGCAGCCAAATAACAATTCTCTCAATCAATCATGAAATCAAATCAATATTTTTTTTTGTAAATACATACATACTAACTGTTACCCGTGGCTTCGCCCGCGTGGTCCAGGGAAGCTGCCATTAATTTGTGTATATTTTTTTCTTGTTGTCATTTTTTTACTTGATGGGATAAAAAGTAGCTTATGACACTCTCCAGACCGTAAACTATCCCCGTTAACAAAAATCATGTCGGTACTTAGGTTACTTTCGATGTAAAAGAAGGACAAATGATTACAAAGTTTATTTTTCCCATTGGATTAAGATGTTTTTCCGTGATAAAAAGTAGCTTATGTCACTCTCCAAATCGTAAACTATCCCCATTAAAAAAATCACGTCCGTACTTAGGTTCGTGTTTGACGTGAAAGAAGGACAAATGATTAACTTTATTTTTTTCCGTGAGAATAAAATGTTTTTCCGGGATAAAGAGTAGCCTATGTCACTCTCCAGGCCTTAAACTATATAAAAAAAAAACATGTAAATCCGTTTGTTACTTTTGACGTGAAAGAAGGACAAACAACCTTTTACCTATATTATGCTATAGTGATTTAATCTTAAAAGATAGGCATATGCGCAAATTTACGCAGCGCACGCAACGTAAGCCCTCAAAAGGAATATTTTTTTCCCGTTTTTTATCGGTGCTCCGCTCCTATTGGTGTTAGCGTGATGTTATATAGTCTATATATAGCCTCGAAATATAGGCTAACACTAAAATATTTTTTCAATTCGAACAAAGAAACAAACAAACTCTTCAGCTTTATAATATTAGTATAGATAATACATAGAAAACACCCAGACCAAGATAAACAGACATGTTCATGCACACAAATATTACTCGTATCTTGTGCGGGGATCGAACCCACGACCTCGGAATCAAACTGGACATGGTTAGCCATTGGACCACCGGGGTTGTCAAATATAAATACTGTTAATATCAATACCGCTGTATGCTCGGGCATAGTAGCTAGGGACAGACGCGTGCTGTACGGCACATATCGATTCCTAGAAGGATGAAGAATAGTGTATGCTGGCGCGTGATAGTTAGTTAGTCTAAGTATGTACCTATTTTAGTTTGACCAATAATAAATATAATTGAATATAAAAGAATTATTGAATAGTTTTCTTTTTATTTTGAATTCTTTACTTTTTCATAATATACCAAAACATCACTTGTTTGCATGTTTTGGTATATTATGAAATAATAATTATACTTCATTAATAAAAAAAATGTATTTTTACATGTGGTTTATTTATTTTCATATAATTATATTTCCAGTAAGTACTTTTAACTATTGTATTGACGGGTGTAGATGTAATACTACACGGGTGTAGATAGTCGCTTCGCTATACTGTGGCGTCTCGGCAGCGATCGCGCGCTTGTAAGCGAGTACCCCGCGCCGGCTCCTCTCAAGCCCCGCACTTCACCCCCTCGAAAACGGCCAAGCCCTGGACTCACGTCACCTTAAGGATATTTTGTCCAAAAATTTCGAAAACTATATTTACTGTTTTTTATTACGTAAAAGTGTTATAATAGAATGTTTAAATCAGTCCTGAAAGTTTGTCCGATAAATTAAATTTCACGGTGTATAAACAAAGATATGAATGTCATGAAGAACATTCTTCCAATACTGTGGAATGTGGGCAAGACGGAGATGACGATGATGATAAGCTAGATAGTCATTTCACCGAAACGGATAAGAGAAAAAATATCATCTCACCGCCAAGTTTCCTCTTTAATAGCGCGCAGCAATACCGCCGTGTATACTAAATGGAAGGTATCGTTTTATCAGGCAATTCTCGACACCGTTCTTTTTTCACGGACTTCAAAAACGGAATAGATTCTCAAGTCAAATTTTGGAAAGAAAACCTGCCCAAGGTTCCCGTGCCTGGGAAACATAGGTCTATCGCTGTCCTTGTCATCACAGCACTTTATTATATTCTCTATCTTTTTTCCCTCTCAGAGCACGTAATCGGCACAATGGCTACTACGTATTGCAAAAATATAAAATTTATTTAAAATACGCATTAACATCAAATATTATTGTATAATTTAGTGTATACATGTTCACTTGAGCTTTATTTACATTACGTAATACAAAAGACGGCATTTTTATCTATATCAATCAAATGTAAGAAAGAGACTAATAAAATGAAAGTCTTGCACTAGAATACCTACATATGCTTTAATACTTTAACACTTCACGCGTTTAGAAATTCACTAGTAGATAAGACTACATGCATTACGCATTCAACACTAATGTAACTACTAGTAAACAACAAAGGAAATTCAGGTGCTCCTCTGACGGGATGCAATAATATAAACAAGCTAAGATTCGCCGAAGTGAGTACGCGTGGTACGGTCCTGTACAGCTATTGCAACCGTTGCTCTATACGCGCTGTTTGGTCGCCAACACAATTGTCATAAACGTCAGATTCGTCGGCTTGGTCGTAAGAACTATTTGCGAGGTAAGACAGTTGGCTCACTTTCCGGGTGTACGTTTTTAACGCATGTGGCATATCTATAGTATTTATAATACCTATCATTTACGTTCAGACGATTTTACAATTCATATTATTGGATTCGGTGTGCTAGGTTTGCTCAATGTTTTAAGTCCCCCATAGTGTTAGATACTTAAAATCCGTGGTGCACGACAGTTGAGCTTCACTTGACTAGCTATCTCTTTAGGCTTTTAATGCCTTTTTGCCATATTGCTGTCTCTCACATTGCTAAGAGGGGAAGTCAAATTCCAAAAGCTTCTTACTCCTACTAATTCCTTCTGATTAAATTCGTCGTGAGTTCCAAGGTAGCCTTAGTTTTACCCTCGGGACTGCAATGGACTTCAATGTTCATTTTTTGGCGGTCGCCGCTGTAAACCTAGCTACACAGGAGACACAGTGGTGGGAATGTGTTATGTAAATTATCATTCACTCACCCAAGTTTACTCTATCCGTATTATATTGGCGGATATCATTATATTGAAGACCGTGTTGCTGTACGGATGCGAGACGTGGAAGGTTACCAAAGACATCTCGCGTCGAATCCAGGTCTTTATAAACCCGAACCCGAACTAGCCCGAGAAAATCTCTAACGTAGAGATGTGGGAGCGCTGCGGTGAAACGCCGATCGACCAGCAGATCAAATGCCGGAAATGGAACTGGATCGGTCACACACTCCGAAGGGATCCTGATCACATACCGAGGCAAGCCTTAGATTGGAATCCTCAAGGAAAGCGGAAACGTGGCCGTCCGAAGCAAACCTGGCGGCGGACAATCACTGCAGAAGCGAAGGCGATAGGGATGACCTGGAGCGAAATAAAGCGCGAAGCTCAAGACCGCTCGGGATGGCGACGTACTGTGGAGGCCCTCTGCCCCATCCAGGGGACATAGGACATTAAGTCATATTGGCGAGAAGTATACTTAAGCTTTAGCTTAAGTATCATCATCATCATCAGGTAATTTTGGTCTCCACTACAGGAGCACGACCCTCTCTCATCCGTCATAGCAGAAGGAGGGTGTAAGTAGTTCATCAACACCTTTGAACTAAAGCCAACTTCACCTGCACGCGGTGCACCCTGCTGACTGACAAACGAAGCTCTGGCGAAAAGAGAGGTAGGGAGCGTAATTGTAAGCTACCCGACTGGTGAATGTACCTCCACCTCACAGAATACCGCAGCCAAATAACGGTTCCCTTGAGGGCTGTTGTGTTCCTGCGAGTGAGTGAGGTCACCAGAAAGGAAGGAGATGCTGCGGTGGCAGCGGGGGTGGCGGCGCGCGAGCGATATTTTATGTTGCGAGCGTTAATATGGCTACGGTAACCGCTTCACATCAGGCGGGCCGAATGCTTGACTGCCACCCGACGTAGTATAAAAAAAAAAAAAAAAAAAAAAGGAGGATTTGGCCTACACTCCCCACGCACGCGGGCTAGACGGGTTGGGGAGGCCTGATCGCTATTTTATAATTATTTCCCTTAGTCGCCTTGTATGAAATCCACGGGAAGAGACGGAGTGATTTTTTTCTAGTCTGCCGGAAACCACACGGCTAACGGCCGTTTAAGTATACTTTTCGCCAATATAATGATATGAACCTCAATATGTACTGAAATGAGCAGAATAAATAATCTAAGAAAGAACACAATTTTGTACTCTTTTTTGCGATATAATTATTATATCAAAATTAAAATTTAAGTCTTAATATAAACGTAATCTAACACCATCAGGATACTCGAATTAAATCAAACCCAGACAGGGTTTAAGTCAAGTGATTGCAAGCAATTATCTTTTCGTCTCTTAAGGTCATACACGATTGTGCCAAGATACGACCTCGTGAACACCGACAAACAAAAAGACTTAAGTGACATCATGCTTTATACACACTTAAGGCATTATTTATCTGTAGTGTTACGACACGGCGCTCGAAACTATGACAGGAAATGGGCGCATGCCTTTCTTCAGGTGTCACAAACTCACGGTTTTATTTTCAGCCGGGTTTTCCAATTCTTTTTGTGTTGTGTTGTGACGGTCACAAAAACGTTAAGTGAGGCATTACGTTTACTTATATGTTGTCTAATGTTGTTGATTATTAATGGTAATAACACTAATCGACTTTACACTGTTGAATAAATGAATAAACGTTCCGTTTTTATTTGTAACATATGTGATTGAAAATCCTTGATTTTTTAAAATTCTTATGTGTAAATGGGCTCTTCGGTTACTATCAACTGTGAGCCAAAGAGAATCTTATTTGCACATGCTGCCGTCTGTTGATTTACTGACGAAGCTTGAGGCCAAAGAGAGGTAGGGGCTAGCGTATCAGATACTGTAGCCAACGAACAATAATTACGTCATGATCATTGGCCTGTATCCACTACTAGATATAAGCCTTCCCAAATATTTTGCACCTAATGTGATGTACTGTTTTTCGGACCATCCAAAAGGGGGGCGTACAACGTTTCGTCGCTCCACACGCAGTCTCTAGCCTCCTTCCTCTCCCATCTGCCATTACTGATTCGACAGATGTGTCCCGCCCCCTGCCAATTCAACTTGCTAACTCTGAAAGCTACGAGTATGTCGATGATTTTAGTACTGCGTCGAATTTTCTCGCTCCTTCCTATGCTTTTCCCTACCGAGTTCCCCAGTTACCCTGTGCTGCGCAGTAACTTAGATCAATTGAGTAGATATGACATTGAACGAAGGCAGTCTTTTGAAAAAAATTACTTGAAAGGCAAGCTCCTGGTCATTTCCCTGAGCACTTACCGACAGAGTTGCGACGAAGTGACAAATAACTGTTCTCTTGAGTATTGCTGTATTTTTGCAAGTGAGTAGGGTCACCGCATGTAAGATGAGGAGATGCTGCGTAGTAGCGGGGGTATCAGCGGCAATCACTGCTAACGCAGCAACACCTTCCTTCCTGCTGACCTCACTCACTCGCAGTAAGACAAGAACTCTCAAAGGAATTGTTATTTGGCCACGGTATTCTGTGAGGTTATATTATATTTTATTCAGCATAATCTTACGAAAAAAATATTTAACAATATCTCATGCGTCAGAAACCTACTTATTCAGCTTATCTTATGAAACAAGACCTCATGCTTCGGAAACCTAGTTACTTCTATTAATTATGTCAGTTTCTCTGTGAACATATAATATTGTAGATAATGCTTAACACTTTGAAAACACGTTTCTGATAAACACTTGTTATGAATTTCGGGCAATATGTATGAGTACAATAGAGTATTTGGATTTATAATAATAAAAAAAAATAGTTAATGAAAATATTGAATTTTTCATTATTTGAAATGACAACCCCTGATGTAATGATACAAAGTTGTTGCGATCTTAGTTGTCAATTAAAGTAGCAGACGTATTAACACTTGTAATACTGGGGTGTCCAGACGCCATGAATTTTCCTGACATGCCCGAAATTATTACTATCTAACAATTTTAAATTGTCAGGAATTTTTGATTAATAAAATTAATAAATTAAATTATGTGTTGCTATGGCATTGCATCATAATATGATGCAATGCCATAGGGTCACTTTATTTTTGTCAGAAGAGCTGACTAGTATTGTACTCAAACGGCGACAAAGAGTGAAGAGTGTTCGTCACGATAGAGAGGACGAATGAAGATCTCCGTTTTTAATAGAATCTTTTCTTAAAAAAATGCGATCCTCCGTGTGATTCATTGAATTTATTTTGTTAATTTATTATAATGAAATGGTATATAAGTGACTTACCATCATCATCAATCAAAGTCAACGTCATCTGCGTGTTGGTAGATCCTGCAGATCTATTAACGAGGCTCTGGCAAAAGCTAACCTAACACAGCGAAATTTTAAGTTGCCTGACTGGAGAAGTTACATGCGTCCACGTCACAGAACACTGCAGCCAAAGACAATTTCCTAGAGACTTAGAGGGTTGTTATGTTCCTATGAGTGAGTGAGGTTAGCAGAAAAGAAGGAGTGGCTTTGATGGCAGCACGGATGATGGCATGACGGCACGATACACTAACGTTAAAACTATTACTTAATAATATTATAAATTCACGCATCGCAATGTCACAAAATACATTAAATTATATGATACTAAAGTAAATAAAGCCCATGGGATCACATATTACACGAAAATACACAATAATATTTGATGTCAACGCGGATTTTAGATTAATTTCATATTTTTTCAAAAAAAAGCTCGCCATTGCGCAGATTTTATACACTCAGCAAGGAAAGGAGATAGCAAGTATATTGCGCCGAGATGATAAAGATAGCGATTGTCCACAACCCAGGCGAGACAGAAACCATTTTCTAATACAATTAAGTATGGGAATGCCATACAATGCCATATCTACAGTTTTGATAACATCATAGAGATATCGGATAGAACTTCGATCGATTCGAACGACATTTAAACGTGAACGGTATTGGGATCGTTCGAACATTCGAACGATTACATAATGGAAGCACTAGGCCATTCTTATAAATTTCTGCAGTAGGATGTGAATGAACATTCAGAACATTTATGAATGCAGCGGTCAATTTTATTTGTGTCAAGTTCGCGCCGGAAGGAATGGAAATTCTTATCGGATGTCGGGTTTACCATTCAGGCAGTGCGGTAGTGATTTGCAGTGAGTGCTGAGTCATTGCACTCATTTAGAGACGCTGCCAAAGTGGGCCACATTGCAGTGCACTTAATACCTAAGTAAGTAAAGAACTACCATTACTAATATTTAAATTTGATTGATAAGGTGTCCAATAATTATAGCAGGCAATTTTTATCAGCGTGTGACGAACATGCATTCAGAAGGCCAATTCTTGTAATTATTTTACAAGATTAAAAGATGACCGAATCGTGATTGAATTATAAATTGACAAAAAATGATATAATTTGATTTCATTAATTAATTAACATCAATTTTTGTTACTAGTAGTTTACCATTTTTAGTTTGTCTTATTTGTGGTCATATTTTGATTTTATCACACTTTAATTAAACTTTATAATTGCATATTGTGATAAGAGAATACTAAAGGACATTTATGAGACGAATATTGGATCGGAACTACATTTTATTTATGAAAATCGCTTCTCTAGTAACCACAAATTCTGATTGTGCGGCCAACAACCTTAACCTAACTGCAAACCAACCCCAATATGGCGTAATCATCTTAATTTACTTAAATATCTTTGAAACGATATAATATTGTTCAAAAACATTTGCTTATTTGCGTTTTCTTCTTATTTTCAAAAAAGTATTATTTATTAAATAAAAAAAAATATAAAAAAAAGTAATGAAAATGAAATTTAGGTATTAAAAAAGTATAGCTACCATATAGTAACCATAAATTGCCAAAGGGTTATCCTTATATTTCAAGAAAAATTTGCATGAATAAAAAATGTTAATGATGAAGAAAAAAAAAATGAAATAAATCTACGTGATTTTAATATGATAAATTTTAAAAAAAGCCTTACTAGACTGATTCATCAACGTAGAGCTGAAACTACCGAATTACGATATTTGCAAAGTAGGTTTAATAATAAATGTCCTAAGTAAGCAATATATTATTAATATTATATGTATTTCTTTCACGCTTCGTCAAAATGACTCGTGGGGTGGGACCTGATCCATCAAGAGGCGGACGCAACGCAGCGTTAATTGCAATGATGGAGGTGCTCACATTGGGTCTTCTTTTCATCAGCAAAGGTGGTGACATTTTGGTGATTGAAATTTAAAAAAATTGTTCAGTTTTAATCTAGGATACATCATAATGAAGATGATCAAGATCAGGGCTGTCCAAGGCACGACCCGCGGCCGCACGCGGCCCTCGGCTTTATATTTTGTGCGACCCGTGAAATGTTTTTCATTTACCGGTTTTTATAAGAAAAAAATAAGGCTATAGGTTTTGTACAACGAATCTGACAGAAAAGTTAAAGTTTTATAAGTAATTACCTACTTATAACTAAGCTTAAACTTTCAAAGTACGTAGTAAAAATGTCAAATAGGTATTTGTTTCTGCGGCCCGCAAATCTGTTTAGTAATTTGTAATGGCCCGGTATTGTATATGGTTTGGACAGCACTGATCAAGATGATGAAATTACTATAACCTATACAAATCAAACCTTTCCATACAAACACATTTTTAACTTTTGGTCAATCAAAATAGTTTATACCGAGACAATGTTTGGACTGTGACACAGTTATGTTGATGTAGCCAACACACTTGATCTTGATTACATCGTACGATCGTACGATACTTAGTTTACATAAACTGGGTGCACATATTTACATACACCCGTTTAATTACATAGTATACATACAATTATATGTATGTACTAAGGATTACAATAAGTATGCACTTACTACGGATTTCCGGCGTAATAAGTATGCACGGGAATCGGGGTGTAAACACAACCATTTTTAGAGCCGAAGTCAAGTTCACTTGGAAGCGAAGACAAGCAAACGAATGTGGCGACGACGCTCTGTTAAAGGAGAAGAGGCTGTCAACCTGACTGTACTCATCATCATCAGGTTCATTTTAATCTCCACTACAGGAGCACGACCCTCTCTCGTCCGTTCTAGACGGAAGGAGATTTTGGCCTACACTCCCCACGCTGGCCAGACGGGTTGGGGAGGCTGACTGTACTCGTATTTAGCAAAGTACGGCACTTTACTCACTTAACAAATTAAAATTTGTGTCTTCTAATATAATATAACACCACTTACAAATCTACTTATATAAAAAATTATGAGACATGGACGCTTTGAGATCTGACTATTTTGCAACTTGAACGTTTTGAGACGTAGATATTTTGCAATTTGGAATTTTCAAGAGTTGGATCTTCTTAAAATTATCGTTGGATTATCTTAAAAGACTATATCTACTATATCTACTTACATAAAAAATATGAGACATGGATGCCTTGAGATCTAACTATTTTGTAACTTGAGACGTAGATATTTTGCAATTTGGAAGTTTCAAGAGTTGGATCTTATGAGATTTGAACGTTTTGCAACCATGTATTATTTCTGCAACTTGAACGTTGTAAGACTAAACCCTTTCACCTTTACAGAGCGAATGAGTTCGCCAGACGCTAAATTTTCTCTACAGTTAGCAGCGGGGCTACCAATACACTAATAAGCGTCTTTGATTAAGTGTTTACCGCAATGTGTTCAATATTTTCAATGTTTAACTTGTGTCAAATTCAAACCGGAAAGAGCATACATTCTGATACAGAGGTTGTTTGAGTTCATACTTAAGCAATCGAGCAGTAATGAGCGTGAGTCATTACTATCATTAAGAATATCTTACTCCGTTAACACGTACGAAGTTTTTTACCACAATTCCAAATACGCGTATTAGTATTAGTGTGGTCTAGTGGCTAGCAATTATCAAATGATATCATGAACGATTATGGACACAAGACAAGGCAAATATATGTATAGATAAACTAGATGTGCAAACTTTGTTTATTTTGGAACTACTCGTAGATGACTCGGTATGATTTGACTCGAATAGAATAAAAACGTATGTTTTCTTATACATTATTTTTCAGCATATAATTATTATTCATCATCGTGTCAGGGCATATTTTTTTATACCACTAAGGTTACAAACAATCATACGACATGTGATGCTAAGCAGTCATCTCAGCCTACAGAGGCATGCTTTTTTTTTGACGCCCGACGCGCGCGGGGGCACCCCCCAGCCGTGCTGGAGGGAGGCGGAAAATCCTCTTCGACACCCCCTCAGCCTGGTTGATACCAGACTGACCTTTCAAGGGCGAATCAGGCTTTAACTGACTAAAAACCGCCTGCCTAACTACTTTTAGCCACGATGGCTATAAAAGCGCAAACGGAACGCTAGAGGAAAAAGATTTGAGAAGGTATGTAGTCTGCGACGATCTGGCGAGGGTCCCCGAGAGGACCCTACCGCGAGGCGGTTTCCAGGTCGTCGCAGAGTACACATCGCGATCGAAAAGATTTATAGACCTAGACCCGGAGCCCTAACCCTATTATCCTAACCCTAATGGCGACCAAGGCTGTGCGCGAGGTCGACTCGGAGCGGCGCTGGAACCCTGTGAACATACAAAATAAAAAGCGGTACTGAAGACTAGCGCCGCTGACACCCCAGCAGGCTGAGGTGTGAGCGACGCTGGCCGGCCGGAAGCCAATGGAGACCGCGGGGGGAAACGGAGGCCTATTCTAACCTATGCTAGAAAAGAGTTGTGGTGTCACTGTGTGAGTGTAAACGAACCTACTATCCCACGATGGTTATGTGATAGCTGGAGAGAAGCGCCCAGGTACATGTCTGTACCTGGTGTAGCGCGCAGACGGGTGTGTGTGTGTACGTCGCGTCCGCCGGCGGGCGCGGTGTCGAACTACGTGTGTGCGTGTGGATGAAGTCCTCACGTGGTCCGTTAGAGTCCAAGCATTTGCGACTGTGATGCAGTCGTCTGGGTCGGAGACGGCAAATATTGGGCGTCTGAGGTGGCGACGACGCTGGTGGTTACCGAGCGGTCTGTAGGTGGCGGCCTTGACAATAAGGGGGTTGCGGTGGTTTTGCGCACTTTCGAAGTAACGCCTAGACGCTTCCTTCATATAGTGCGCGATCGAGGGGAGTTGAAAATCTTTATGCAGATCAACTACTCTGAGGAGCCACGGGTCGTTCGCGGCTTTACGCATAAAAGCGTTCTGAACGCGTTGTAACTTAATAAGATGGCATTTTGCCGCGTGAGCAAAGACCGGACTTGCAAAAGTCATAACGGGACGTATGCATGCAGTGTAGAGTGTCAACTTGCTACGAAGTGACATACTCTTATGTGCGATCATGCAGTGAAGCCGGGAAAGGTAGAATTTTGCCCGGTTGCGAACTCTAGAGATGTGAGGTCCGAAGGTCATATTTGAGTCTAAAATGACTCCTAGATACTTTGTACGATTTGCCCACGGAATGGGGTCACCGTACATTGTAATCCGACGTAATACGTGATTGTTCCTATCGTGTTTGTCGATCCCACTAGGGTCGCGCGTGAAGTACACGGCGGCGCTTTTTTGAGGATTTACCTCAATGCGCCAAAGACGGAACCAGGCACTGAGTTTATCAGCTGCCTTTTGGAGTCTGCTGCAAATAAGTGATTTGCTAGTAGATGACGTAAAAAGAGCCGTATCGTCGGCGTAGAGCGCTAACTCGACGTATTTAGTCTTGGGGATATCGTTAGTGTATAACGAGAAAAGGAAAGGGGCTAACACTGACCCCTGCGGGACCCCTGCCCTAATGGCGTGGGGCTCTGAAAGAGTGCCGTGTACTCTGTAACGGAATGTCCTATTTGACAAATAGTCTCGAATGATGTGCACGAGACTGTCAGGCATACCTGTTTTTGTGAGTTATAATAAACCGTTATTCCAGACTTTATCGAAGGCTTTCGCTACATCGAAAAATAGAGCTCCGGTGGCTTGGGCTTTCGCGAAGCCGGAAAGGATGTGCTCCGTGATGCGGTGCACCTGATGAACACAAGAATGTTCAGCTCTGAAACCGAATTGCTCATCTATGATAGTGTTATTTGAATCGGTGAAATCCCGCATACGCGAGATAAGAAGTCTTTCGTATACCTTCCCTATTACGCAGAGAAGGCTAATCGGACGGTAGCTAGCGGGGTCCGCCAGATTTTTGTCTGGCTTGGGGATACCTATAACAATTGCATTTTTCAGGGCGGCCGGAAATTTGCAATTCGCGAGGGCTCCATTGAAGATGGCAACCAGAAGTAACAATAAGAATTCGGGTAGGCGTTTGAATACGCCGTTTGAAATGCCATCAGCACCCGGTGCTTTTTTGGCTTTTAACGAACATATGATCTCTCGAACCTCTTCCAGAGTGAATGGGGTGATTTGAGTCGCCGGAGGGGCGGAGAAGAATTGCTCCACCTCGGTATCTACTTTTAGGATATGGTCTGAGTCAGTTTGTATTAGACTAGGAGAGCATTGCTTCTCCAGGCTGTCTGCCAGGCATTCAGCTTTTTCGTCATCGTCAAAAGCAATGGTCCCGTCGGGACGCTTACCAACCAACAGACTGACCAAACTTCGCTTACCGACCAACAGACTGACATACCCCCCCTGACGGGGGGTATGTCAGTCTGTTGGTCCAATCTGAGAGATTTAGCAACACGCCAGTAAGCTGTATGGGAGGGCGAAATGTCGCTGTGCAGGTTACTCCACCGTTCATCACGCAGTTCCTTCATGCGAGTCTTTACTTGACGTTGTAAAGTACGCAGCTGGATCCGGTGTTGCTCAGAGGGGTATAAATCGTATGCTCTTGTGGCGGCGTTCTTTTCCCTCAGCAGTCGTCTCGCGTCTTCAGGCAGCCTCCAACGTCGGATCTCGTCCGTCGCTGGTGGCTCCCTGGAGCAGTCCTTAATGACTGTTTGCAAGTGGCTGGTGAAGGCGTCGATTGCCAGATCTACATCTTCGGAGGTAACTATCTTGTCAGGGATTTTGTCTAAGTCCGGTGAGGAGGTCGACTCGAGAGCTTTCTCGAGTTTGGACCAGTCCGTCACCGTCTTAGGCGGGTCAGTCAGTGGGTCAGCGGGAGGTCCGAACTGCATTCGGACAGGTCTGTGATCAGAGCTAAGTTCTGATAGCACTTCTAACGAACATAACCTGAGGGTTATGTTCCTTAGTAGCGCGAAGTCCAGAACGTTAGGTCTGTATCCTACAACTGTTGGGAAGAAGGTAGGGGAAGCTGGAGCAATAACGTCAAATCCAAGAGAATCACTCAGATTCTCCAGGATTATACCGTTGGTCGAGTTTGAGTGGCTATTCCACTGGGTATGAGAACAGTTAAAATCGCCAGCCAGAATGACGGCGTTACTTAACGAAAAGAGAGCCTGGAGGTCTCTTTCTAGCAAAACTTTATTTGGGGGCTGATAGATGGAGGCTATGGTGATGGGCGGATGGCCCGTCATTCCTAAACATAGTACCGAGGCTTGCATATTTTCGAGCGCGGGTGTTGGTATCGGCGCGCAGTACAGAGATCTTTTATAGTAAATAAGGGTACCACTACCGGCGTAGCTGTCCCTATCTGATCTAATGATGTTGTAGTTAGCAATCCTAGGATTGCGATGCGAAGGTGAAAGTCGCGTTTCCTGTACTAACAATAAATCTATATTGTGATCTGCTAAAAAGACCGCCACCTCGTCACGCTGACGGGCGATGCCGTTTGCATTAAAAAATGCAAAGTTTATTGAGGATGGCTTGGACCTATGGGCCGTAGAACCCATCTAAACGCGGAAATGTTTAGGTACGGTGTAGGAGTACACCGACTCCAGCACTGCGAAATGTTCGCAGGTGGCTGCGAGCCGGTCCTCCGGCGAATTCGCGAACCTAATTAGCTTTTCAGCTAATAACCTAATTTCCCCCATGTGGCGTGCGTAATCTACCACGACACTAAGGTGGGAGCTCGCGGAGGAAGCGGGGGGAGCGGGGGCGGCGGGGCGCGGGCCCTGCCGCGACGGTTGTTGTGGAGTTTGCTGTTGAGATGTCTGAATCTGAGAAGTCGGCTTAGCCGAGATATGTGGGGGTTTAACCCACGCGTTTGGCGGTGGCGGAGGTGGCCTGCGCTCCAGCGCAGGGAAGGCTGGACCCCTTAACGGGGGAGGCGCTGGCCTAGAAAGAGGCGCTCTGGGAACGCTGCGAGCCACCGGCCCTACCCTGCGCGGAGCCCTGGGGCAACCGCCATAGTTGGCGGTATGTCCCACTGCCCCGCACAGGATGCAGGACGGCGGATCAGGCGTGCCCGGGGCGCGGGGACATGACACTGTGCCATGATCTCCCGTGCATTTAACGCACCGGGGGCGGGCGAAACAATTACGGGCCGAATGCCCGTAAAGTTGGCAGCGATGGCACTGCCCGGGAGCCTTTTTGTGCTGGGGTTGCACGTTGATGCCGCGGAGACCGCAGACATTTGAAATCTTAAAAACGTTTTTGCCCTCGGGAGAGTGGCTAAGGATGGCGAGCACCATGTTGTAGGGCTCGCGTGTGCGCGCACGGTACATACGGTGTACCTCGTAAATGGGAAGACCTTGGTCATTGAGATCAGCGAGAATATATTTCTCGCCTATCTCCTTGGGGACGCCGCGTATAACTACGCGGAGCATACGCTCCTCTTCGAGGGCGTAAGTATGAAAAGAAATTTTGCGTTCACGCAGTAGCTGCGAGAGCGCACGGTGGTCATTCACCGTTTCGGCGAAGACGCGAAGGCCGTGGGCGGAGTCCTTCGCGGGGGAGATCTTAATGCCGCGCTGTTGGCAAGCGGCATGAATTGGAATCCAGGCGGATTTGTCCTGGATGACAATTGGGGGAGGAGATTTTGATTTTTTATGCTCAGAAGGAGCCTGCAACGGATTTGTTTGAGTAGGGCGAGATTCGCCCTCAGCAGCCCTAGGGGCTTTGGACGGAAGGGCAGCGGTGCCCGAATCGGCGTGGCGCTTATTCTTGCGCGTACGGTCGACAGTGGTGAAGCCATCCTCATTGTTGGAGTTTTGGCTGGCCAAAGGGGCCAAGTCCGTCTCCATAACCTGACCTGAAGGGTCAGGGGAGAGAGGGGAATCAGAAGCGATTTGCCCTGAGGGGGCGGTTGAAGCCTCTGAGGGAGGCTGAGATGCGCGCGATTTAAAGGCATCGAACGCCTCTAAAACGTTCGGAAAATTGACTTTGAGGAAGTCGAAGAATTCTCTTAGGTTGTTCTGCGCCATCGTGGCGGCAGTGCAGGCAGAAGTTTACGGGAGTAAGGCACCCGGGATTCGAACCCAGGTGCCTGTGTTGGTGTACGGTCCCTCCCTGTAAAACAGGGAGGGGTGAGTACCTAATATAAACTACTTTATACTAAAGGTGTAAGTGATACGACTCACCAGAGTCGCCCTGAAAAGGGGGACAGACAATCCAATAAATCACAAGCACTATCACTTAGCACTGATCACTAAACACAGGCCCTGTGGGCGAGGGCAGTAACGGGCCGGAGGCCCGCCACGGGCAAAACACACTATGCACAAAAACCACACAACGCGCGCGGTTGAACGAGCACTCCGTGAAACAGCACTGACGTCACTGTAAAAGAACAACGACCACACGCGGCTTCAAGCGCTTACGGCTGAAGTGCAGCGCTGAAGGCAGCGAACGCGCGCGGCCCGCGGCGATTTCTCAGCCGGCGGGCGATGGATTCCGGGAATCCACAAACGGACGCGACGGCGGCGCAACGAAGCACGTGTGGCCAACACAAAATAGATCGGAAATAAGGACGGCGAGCGAACACGTGTGCGTAACGAAACGACCACAAGACGACGGGGCTGCAAGCAAGGTCCGTCGGCTGTGGGCAGGTCCGTCTCGGTCGGTGGTCGGGCGCAGAATGACAGAGGCATGCGACACCAGGAGTATTAAATATTACTGGACAAATTATACAGCGCCATATATTCCCAAACTAAGCAAAGCTTGTACTATGGGTAGGTACTAGACAACTGAAATGTACAAATTTTTTTTTATACCACCAGTGTGACAAACAAGCATACGGACCGCCTGCTGGAAAGCAATTACCGTAGCCTATGAACGCCTGTAACACCAGAGGCGTCACACGCGCGTTGCCGACCCTGTAAAAACCTCTTCACGCCCTTTTTGAAGAACCCCATGCTGTAGTCCCCTGAGAAAACCTCGACAGGCAGTTCATTCCACAGCTTGACAGTACGCGGGAGAAAACTTCTCTGGAACCGCACAGTACGTGACCACTTAGGCTCCAATGTGTGAGGATGAATTCCCTGTCGATGGCGAGCGGTGCGACTGTAGAAGGAGGCCGTTGGCATCATATCAAACAACTCCTCTGAACACACCCCATTGTACAGACGGTAAAACACACAAAGGGACGCAAAATCTCTTCTCAGACTTAAAGGTTCTAAACCGTCTGTTAGTTTGGGATCGTCGACAATCCTCACAGCGCGCCTTTGAATCGAGTCACAAGGTGCAAGCTGGTATCTAGGCGCTCCCGCCCATAGATGGCAACAGTACTCCATATGCGGCCGTACTTGAGCTTTGTAAAGCATAAGTCTCTGCCGCGGATTGAAGTACTGCTTCGCCCTGTTGAGCACATCTAGTTTCCTCGACGCCAGCTTGACCTTCCCCTCCAGGTGACAACGAAACTGGACGTCGCTGGAGATTTCAACTCCAAGAATCCCAATGTTTTTGGCGATGGTAAGGGGTGTGTTTAGTTAAATCTCTCATACGCGTTGTCGACCCTGTAAAAACCTTTTCAACTTTTTCATTTCTCTTTCTGTATTTGCTCACTGCAGAACATATTATTAAAATATTGAAATGATGTAGGTATTTGATATATCTAATTATATAATAAATTTCGGATTTCTATTCCGGAGTAGACGCTATGGATCTATACAACAACGAACCTATGCCTACAACTAATGCTCCCCTGTGCACCAACCTTACGGTTATAATCAACGGATTGCGAATCTCTCGTCTAGTAAACCAATCAGACGAGAATACCTTTACCCGCACCGCTCTCGCGCTCGTTAAACCAACCAAGTACTCAAGCAGATTGGTAGTGGGTCTTACTGCCCTATCACCTGCAAGCAGGTTACTTAAGCACTCTTAAGTCGAGTAGCTCGTGGCGACCGACGCTCGGTTTCCCAAGCATCGGGGATCTTCAGGACAATCAAATACTATGAGATAATTACGTGAATAATGTAAATATTTTTTATTATCATCATCATCAAATTCGATCCTCCACCTTCCGCATCCAGCTGCTTCCAGCCGCTTCCTTGAGTTCTTCGGACCATCTAGAAGGAGGGCGTCCAACGTTTCGTCATCATACTTGCAGCCTCCACTCTAATACCTTCCTCCCATCTGCCATTACGTACTCGGCAGCTGTGACCGGCCTATTGCCACTTTTACTCAAACTCCGAAGGCTGTGTCGACAACTTAGATTCTCCGTCGAATTTCTTCGTTCTGGATTCGATCCCTCAAAGAAACCCCTCTCCGCTCGCTGAGCAATCTTTTCAAATGTTTTTATATACTCATTATATGTTTTTGCTGAACGTTGCCTGAACGATCAGGGATTCAGTAAGAAATCGCGAGTTAGTCGTGGGATAAATTGATTTGACTATCTAATAGAGTAATAAGCAGTGATCGGCGTTGGTAGTGCCATTACGCGGCATTTGTGACCGTTGTCTTAATATGGATATGCCTCCCAAATCCCGGCATTTTCATTAAACAATTTTATTTAACTTTGAATTATTTCAGTACTATTTGTATTTTACGCACCTATTTATATGCTTTACCATGCTATTATTTAACTTAACTTTTATTTTATTGCTTTTCTTAACTGTTCGTCTGGAGAAATTATTTTTCTAATTTCTATATAATCGAATTTTTACGTAATACACGCTTAACGATAACTAGAAAAATATAATGTACTATTAAACTAGACTAATCGTAATCCCGGAATCCCGTGGTCATATCCATACTAACATCAACATCCATCCATCGTCCATTGACCCCAAATGGCACTACTAACGCCGATCACTGGTAATAAGCAACAAATTAATTTATTAATAAAAATATAAAATAATTAAAGTATTTTTCTATTAATGTATGAATTCAATAATTACAAACTATTTCGGTATAAATGTACATAGAAATGTATCGTGATCTCATATGAATAAATAGATCTTTAAAACGGTGAGCTGGATTGCTTAGTATAAACCATCTCAGTAATGCATCTCAACAAAAGTGAATCATTTCATATCAATACACATTGTAGCTGAGTCATATAAGTAAATGGCGTTGACCGAAATACATACAACTCTCAAAAACAGGTGGGTACTTATACAGGGTATAATGGAATTAGTAGGCTACTTGATATTGTTCTAAAATTATAAGAAATACTTATCAGTATATCTTAAAATAGACAAAACTAGAACGATCTGTGATTTTAAGATTTTAATAACTTATGTCCAGCTTGATTTATGGTCGATCATAGTTTGGTGGCAAAGTATATTGTTAAAGGAGGCTGGTGCTTCTAATTAATTATTTTTTACATTTAAAAATATTAAAGTCTATGTCAATAGACTAACATACTTCTATACAAAAACTAGCAATATTGTAGGGGTCGAATTAATAACATGTCTTCAAATGACCGGACTTGCTGTTATTTGAAAGAAAAATGATAATAATAAAATGTACAACATTTATGATCATTTATGAAATTCGTTGGTCGTGTAGTTTCCGGCAGACAAAATAGAATCACTCCGTCTCTTCCCGTGGATGTCGTACAAGGCAACTAAGGGAAATACATTCTAAAACATCGATCAGGCCTCCCCAACCCGTCTGGCCAGCGTGGGGAGTGTAGGCCAAATCCTCCTTCTGTCTGGGACGGACAAGAGAGGGTCGTGCTCCTGTAGTGGAGACTAAAATGACCTGATGATGATGATGGTGAAATTCGTAACACTACATCATCATCATTAGCTTCTATACTCACTGATGTATATAGGCCTTTCCAATGCTTTCCATCACATGCGATCTTCCGCTCTCCGCATCCAATGCTACCCGCCACTTTTTTGTGTTCGTCGGTCGTACGTATTGACATCAGCAGCGTGGTACAGAATGCTCTCAACCCCTTCGATTGAGGGATACCCGTATCCCAGCAGTGGGATGAATAAGGGTGGACGACGATGTCACTATGTAAATATTCTTGCAAATAAAGACAAGCATACATGCTTAAGTGTACAAGCGTAATTAACAATTTACTCTGCCCGATTCCGTTGTCCAACCAGGGGCCCTACCGCCGAAGCAGAAACCGATTACCATCAGTTTTTTTGATTCCAAAAATTTGTCTTAGGTTAAAGTTATTGACAAACATTTTCAGTTTAGTCCGTAAAGCTCTAGATTTCTACCAGCTGCGCTAAACATCAACAATTAATTCAATTCAATTCCGATTCTCAAGATACAGGTCAGACCTAGTTTGAGAATCGGGGCTCATTTATACAAGCTAAAAATTCAGTGTAATGATTAGATTGTAATGTAACATTGTTGTGTTAGTGAAATAAAGATTATTTATTTATTTAATTACCAACAATTTAAGCAGTAGTTTCATTTTCGCATTCAAAAATTCCGATGGTAATCGGCTTCAGCTTCGGCGGTAGAGCCCCTGAGTGCCTAAGTGGTATGCTTGCAGGCGAAAGGAGAGTAAATCCTGCTACACATGCTCTTGAGTGCCTGGCTGGTTTACTAGGTGCGATAGCGGGGCGGGTAAAGGTTGTCTTCCCTGGTTGCTTTATCAAGCGAGGGGCTCGTAATATATGTAACATCAGAGGGGCAAAATAAAAAAAATAAAAAAATATATAGTCACAATTCAGTTTAGATCCAGTCTCGATCTCACAAGTGTCACATTTGATATTCTCGTAACACAATATGTAACTTCAAAATTAAATTTAAGCGGTATTATATCGAAATATGAGTGAAAATTAAACAAACTAAGAATGTTACTTTGCCAACAATGAGGATTGATAATAATTAATTAATGAAATCAAGTAGGTGTATAATTTTAGTCAATTCACGATTCAATCTCGATTCGGTCAACTTTCAATCTGCGTTCGTAAAAAAATTAGAATTGGCCTTCTGTTACCGAAGAGCTCTACAAATAATGGTAACGCTTACATCCCAGAATCTAATTGCAATGTCTAAAACTTACTAACCTCGTTAGGTTAGATAGCCTGGGCATTCACAATTAATTCGAGTGTACGCTTTGGCATTCCGAATTAAATAACGACTTCCCATATTCGCCCATGAGTCAAATATGGGACATTGATGAGGTTGATGAGTCATTGCCATCACATGCCATCACCTACACTCAACAAAATTAATGTGACAGGTTGCCAACATCTATTAAGGGGACCCCAGTTGCGAAGATAATTTTGCATGGTTAAAGTGAGAGTAAATTGTATAAAATTTCGCATAATTCATAAATTTGCTATATTTTTTAAGCACATCAATTTTTTTAATTATATCGTATCTATGGGTGTTCCGCAACACCCGATAATACTTCGACATAAATAAATAAACCCCCACTATAGATAAACCCCCACTTCGATGGAGGGGAGATCAGTATCCCAACAGTAGAATGAATAAGAGTTAATAACGAAACAAAAAAAAAATTAAAGAAAGGTTTTATTAGTTCTTTTTAAAAGGTCTAAAAAGTTTACATACTATATTTCGTTCATCAAACCATTTCCTTTGATATCCACCTTTTGAGTTTACTACTTACACTTTCTAAAATAAAAATTATGCTGACTTACTTACCCGTTTTACTCTTATCCACTGTTTCAGTCACTTCCTATAGAAACGAATCAGAATGGATAGGTCCAAGGCTGAACTTTTTTTATATACATATATATATATATTATATATACAAACGATCATGAACTTAGGTCACCTGATGGAAAGCAATCATAACTGCCCATAGAGATCAGCAACACAACAGCCTATAACTCCTTCCTTTCTTTCTGGTGACCTCACTCACTCGCAGGAATACAACAACGTTATTTGACTGTGAGGTAGAGGTTCCCTAGTCGGACAGCTTACAAAAATACGCTATGCAAAAAAAAAAAAACTTTACTGGTACTGGAACCACATACCCCACCCCAAAACTTCCTCACAAATGTGTTTCATACATGACCTATAAACCATAAAATTATCTCGTATTATTTTTGTTTGGTTACTTTTCAGTATATCGGTTTTATCTACATATTTGATTCGAACGCAACAAGTAATTAAGGCTGTCACTTGCTATACCGTTACGACTGTGATTGTAAAGGATCTCCTTTATGACTATTATATCAAGAATGTCTTTTTTATATTCGCTGAAAGCAACGCAAATATTAAGACACAAATATGTAACATGCGTGTGTGTATACAAACTAAATAGAAAGTCATATACGAGTACATAAATTACTTAAATATTATTATCTGGATTACAGCATCCGTTTACCAGGTTTGTTTATATTAATGACTAGCTTGCGCCCGCGAGTACGTACGCGTATTCCGATATAAATAAATAAATAAATAAATATTGTCAGACAAATTACACAGCGCCATCTAGCCACAAAGTAAGCGAAGCTTGTGTTATGGGTACTAGACAATTGATAAACATACGTAAATACATTTTTTTTTGTAAATACATACTTATGATACATAGAAAACACCCAGACCAAGACAAACAGACATGCTCATGCACACAAATGTTTGTCCTGTGTGGGAATCGAACCCACGAGCGTTGGTGTCGCGTCATTGACCGCTACGCCACCGAGCTCGTCAGCGAGGATATTTAAAAATCCGTTCAAATCCATATACTGGTTTAAGATGCGCGTTGCTTTGCGTCCGCGATTTCGTATACGCGTATCCCAGTTGTCGACAACCCTAATTCATACCACTGCTAGGATACGGGTCTCCCCTCAATCGAACAGGTTTAGAGCAAACTCCACCATGCTGCTGAACTGCGGGTTGGCGGAGGCCAGTGTTTCCAATTCACCTAAAGACCACTGATTTGGCTTAACGACTTCTGATTTAGGAGGTTCAACTGCTGATTGGCGGAGTCATAACGTATGCCAGTATCTTCAGAATTTTCAAAAAATATTTCTTAGCAAATATCTACGTCATTATAGTATGCCAGATTTCAACCCGATCCGGCCAGTGGTTTGAGCTGGCGTTGATAGATCAGTCAATAAAGGTTGCCTTTTGTGTATACAACAAAAAGAAGACTGACTGTTATTCACAGTCCCGTGATTTCATTTTTTTTACACGAGCTTGTGCTCGCAATTTCGTACGCGCATATTCCGCTATCCCATGGGAATTTTCAAAAATCCTTTAGTGGATGCTTACGTTATAATACCTACCTGTACGCCAAATTTCAACCCGATCGATTCAATGGTTTGAGCTGTGCATTGATAAATCAGTCAGTCAGCTGTTACATTATATTATAAATACAATAACAGAGGATTAGGTCGGGTGGCAAAGAAGCTTACGGTACGGCCCACCTGTTGAGGAGCGGTTACATGACAACGCATATCATGAAATATCGCTAACGCGCCGCGCCGCACCCGCTGCTAAAGCAACAACTACAGACATAGCAATGTAGTTGGAACAAAAGAAAATACATATAAATTTTACTAACTAGTAAAAAATTGTTTACCTTTTTTTTTAAATAAAAAAGTAACTTGAAAGTTTATTTATTGTGTTTCGCTCATCAAACCCTTTTATCATAATACCCCTAGGATAGGGGTTAAAATGGAAATTATGGAAAATTATAAATCGCCATTTTGTGGCTGCCGCAGGCCGCTATAATAAATAAATAAATATGTCTGGACAATTTACACAGCGCCATCTAGTCCCAAATTAAGCGCAAAGCTTGTGTTGTGGGTACTAGAAAACTGATAAATGTACTTAAATACATTTTTTTTTGTAAATACATACTTATAATACATAGAAAAATACCCAGAACAAACATGTTCATGCACACAAATGTTTGTCTTGTGCGGGAATCGAACCCGCGACCTCGGAGTCAAAGTGGCCGTTGCTAACCATTCGACCACCGAGCTCGTCGATAAAATAATGGACAAAAAATAATGGATTAAAAATGTACATATTACATTTAGTTAGACGTAATACACATTGTACCATATACACTGAGGAGCTCGATGGCGTCGTTGCGCGTAGCAGTCAACCGATCACGCAAGTAAAGCAACGTCGACCGTAGCCTGTCCATGGATGGGTTAATTTATCTCGAGCTCCTCCGTACTTCGGAGGGCATGTTACGCCGTCGGGTGTTGTAGCTAGATAACAGTCGTTAAGCCAAGTCTAGAAAACACTGGCCTGTGCCAACCAGCAGTTGAGCAGCGTGGCGGAGTATACTCTAAACTCCTTCGATTGAGAGGAGTATATCCCAGCAGTGGGTTGACGAAGATGACGACACATTGTCACGAAAACCAACCCAATGTACCAAATCACAGCTCAACCGGACACAGAGGTGTCACATTTTACTTGCAAGATTTTATTACAGACACCGGGGTGAAACTAAATAAAAGCTTGTAAAATATGTTCTCCAATTCCAACTGCAAATATAAGTTTGTGCAATAAATAACAATAACTGGTAATTTCTGGGACAAAAACTATCTTATATCCATTACCAGGACTCAAGGTATATCTGACCCAAATTTAATCTAAATCGGTCTAGCTATTTAAGCGTGTAGAGGTTATAGACATACACACTGTCGCATTTATAATATTAGTATGGATTGGTATTCCGAAAAACCGTAAAAATGACACATATATTGATACATAGACATTTCAACCCTATCGCACCCCAATAGGGGATGAAGGTCACGTTAGCCATGTTGAATTTTAAAATCGTTGTTGGTTTCGTAATCAGCGACCCATATAATCGATAAACCAAAAAACTACACCCATGACGATTTTCAAACTTTTTGACCCCATTTTAGTCTTTTAGGAATTTTGTAAAATCCTGAACTACGTTTGTTTTAAATAACCTCGTGTCCACTATGTTATATTTTCAAATCGATGCCATTTTCGTAATGGACGTCCCAGAATACCATAGAATCAACACCCATAGTGATATTTTGACATTTCAACCCCATTGCACCTCCACAAGGATGATTTTATGTCACGTCGACTATGTTGGATTATGAAATAGTTGTTGTTTTCGTAATCAGCGACCCGATAAAACTTAAAAACAATACACATGGCGATTTTCAGACTTTTGGATCACATTTTACTCTTTTAGGGATTGAATTTTTAAAAACTCCTGAACCACGTGGTTACTCATTTATCTATAGAAGTACTCGTGTAAAGTTTCGGATAGAATAGTACAACTAATCTAGTTTCCCCATACAAACTTTGGACCCCCGTTTCACCCTCTTAGGGGATGAATTTTGAAAAATCCTTTCTTAGTGCACTCCTAGACGTTATAAGAAACCTACTAGCCAAATTTGGAATCTCTAGACCCAGCGGTTTGGGCTGTGCGTTGCTATATATATAAGTCAGTTAGTCAGTCAGTCAGTTTCTTCTTTTATATATTTAGATATAAATTAATAATTCCTATGCAGACAATTTGATCTACACTACTACCACAGTATAAGTAATAGTACTAACGTACTACTACCCCGACTGTCCCGAGACAGATTATCGATACACTACTTCTCTTCGTTGTATAATTAATATAATATACAAATCGATTGTGGTTTTCACATTTCTATTCAATTCAATTCTTTATTTGTGTACATGTTATTATCTAACATATACAAAGCACCTAGAAGTTGACACCTTTTCGGGTATTGCACACAATGGCAACATAGTTATATATACCTACATCATATAACATATTGCCGGGGGTTTAAATTAAAACCTGATACATATTTAATTTCGATAAGTCGAGTAAAAGCAGTCATCGTCGTCATCCCTTATTCATCCCACTGCTGGGATATGAGTCTCCCTTCAATTCAAGGGGTTTAAAGCATACTCCACCACACTGCTCAACTGCGGTTTGACGGAGACCAGTGTTTTCAAGCCGCCTAAAGGCCACTCACTTGACTTAACGACTATTATCTATATGTTTTCGTAATCAGCGACTATATTATATGTTTTCGGCTTGCGGAAATCGGACCACATCACTGAATATCGAAATCGACTTAATTTACTACCAGTGCGGCAGCGTAGGAGTCTCCATATCCTTAGTCTCCTTTTCCAAGTCCTTTTTTATCCTTCGGCACCTAACTACCTGCGGGAAAGATTCACGTTTCGCGTTATAGATGATCGACTACGGTCGAGCAACAATCCTTTATTAAATATTTCTATCCCCAACTCCTATTCCTACACTAAGTCCTTCAGTGTGCATGCAGCGCGTCTTTGGAACTCGCTCCCAGTGGATGTCATAATGTCACAAACCCTTTCAGTATTTAAATCGCGCGTTAGGAAGCACTTGATAAGCACTCCTGATATTTTGTAGTTTTTTGTCGTATTTATTTATATATATTTCCTTGATCTTGATCAGATATTGTATACATTGTCTTTTAAAGTTTGTGTTTTTTATATGAAATTCTAAACCACTTTTGTTTGTGTAGCAATTATTCTTCATAGTATCTTTGTATAATTCCATTCCTTTTATCTTTCAATAATCAGTGCCTACTATATCCCCAAATTTTAAATTTCAATATCCTTTCAGGTTTTCTATGGTTGACTGGAAGAAATCCCTAATGGGATAAGTCCGCCATTGTATGATAAAGTTTGTTCCTTTTTGAAAAAATATTGTATTTGTATATTGTTATTGTACAATAAAGTTTTTATACTACTATACTACTACTACTATACTATAGTATACTACTATTATCTGAGAACAATAGCCGGGAAGCCAAAGGCTCAACGGGCCCTCCAAAGCACGGTGGAGCTCAAAAAAAAAACCCCATCCATAGACAGACTGCGGTCGGCGTTGCTTAACTTGCGTGTTCATTCGATGTGATGATGATGTGAGTGCGATTAGATTGATACGCGCAACGACACCATCGTACACTTTAGGTAAGAGTTTAATAATTAAATCCAAGCGGAAAAGGTCACGAGCGGCCGCTTATTTGGCTATATAATAACTCTATGCACTTTTATGTTTATCCTAAGGCCCGCCATACTACAAAACTAAATTGAAAATGGTGACAAAAAACAGCAGAGCCTTCGTTCCCATACCTCCAGTTTGCTCTGTCTCCGTGTTAATTGACTCATAATATGTTATCGTGTGAATGTCTTAAGCCTCTTGTTTCCTTGCAATGTTTATTTATAGTTTGTAGGACACCGATCCACTGTTTTGTTAGGCTGCCGTATGCTATTTCTGGTCGTCCCTTTGTTTGCGATCGTTTGCCACTTTTGCCGGTGGTCTGAAGTTTTTTGTTCACGTCTACCGGTTTTGGGTCATTTCTATTTGTGTTCATATCTATTTTATCTATAAAATGTGTTACAATTTGTTATTTTATCTAAGATGATAATTTATGAAGAAGGAGTAGATTTTATTTGGATTAAAATGTAAAAAAAAATCTCGAAAAATTTGGGGTATGTAGGGTAATGAAACTCAGTAAAATGTCACATTTTGTATAGCTTGCGACCATGAATACCGGTATGTGTACGTTCGTTCTCGCGTATACCTGTAATCCGTAAGAATTTTCAAAAATCCTTTCTTAGTGTATAACACGTAGCTGTGCATTGATAGATCAATCATTAATCTTTGCCTTTCATATAATTTTTAATCTGTGTAAATCGGTACAAGAAGTATACTTTTTAGTATTTTGAATAACTCCTCAGTTGAGCAGCGTGGTGAAGTTTGTTCTATAAGAAGGGATACTTATAGAACAAACTTCACCACGGTTCTCAACTGCGGAGTTATTCAATTAAGGAAAAACTGGTACTAATGGATAAGTGTTGACGATGAATCTCGCTGAGTAAAGTTAGTTGATCCGACTGGAAGTGATTTCTATATTTAACCCCCTAATGTAATGAAGGAAAAGTTAATTTGTTCATAATTGGACAACAGAAAGATAGATATACAAAGCTACGCGTAAGATTCAAATTTCTTCCTTTTTATTTTTAATTTATTATTTGCACGTCTAAAACTAAAGCGATGTTTAAATCCTACTACATATAATAAAACGAGCACACTACCCCGACTTCGCATAGAAGCAATGGAATATAGCTAATGCTACTTGCTGCACATGCAGCTTATTATAGTCGAAAGAATTTTTGAAAACGGTTCAGTAGTTTTTTAAGTTATCCCTTACAAACAAAAGTACAAATTTTCTTTGTAATATTAGTGTAGATTTATTTATTTTAGTTTGATTATATACATTTTGTAACACAGATGATCCCCAAGAAACAAACAAATTCAACCATGAATATTTTTTTAAGACGGCCAAATTTATTCCGGAAGGTAACGTAATATTATAAATGTGTTGTTCTCATTGTGCATCCAAATACACATCGACAATTTAATGATCTATATTTAGAGGTGTAGAGTTACTGTATTCCGGCGCGGCGGTAGGCTTTTGTCAATGCACTCAAGTGGATAATTAGTAGTATAATTTGACCTATAAGTCGGTAAATTGTACCAATTCCTAGTTTCAACGGCAAGTCTTCAACCCTTATTCATCCCACTTATGGGATACGCGTCTTTCCTAATCGAAGAGGGTTTAGAGCATTCCGCCGCTTCTCAACTGCGGATTGGCAGTGGTCAATGTTTTAAAGCCGCCTAAAGGCCACTGACTTGGCTTAATGACTATCATCTAATGACAACAGCTGAAACCGACGGCTTAACATGTCATCCGAAGCACGGAGTCTAGGGTAAGTAACGTCCTCTTTCTAGTCATACTCTCGTCTATCCTATCTCTATCTATTTAAAATACCTTCTAATTATAATTAGAAAGTTTTTTTAAAAAAATATTAACTTAAATTGAGTGAAATTTATTTTATTAAGTTATAGCTTAATAAGAAAAATTCAATTTGCACTGAGCCCGTGCTGAACGAAATTTCACTCAAGGGATTGAAAATGTTATATAAAATGTAATTGCATTGTCTAAAAATAAAAGTATATTGTATACCTACTACATTGGAGTTAAATGACAGACAACGGGCCTCCATAGCCATATTAACGCTCGCAACATTAAATATCGCTGGTGCGCTAGCGATATTTAATGTTGCTCCACCCCCCTTTCTTTCTGGTGATCTCACTCACTCGTAGAAATACAACAACCCTCAAGTGGGGTGTAAGAAGCTCATCAACATCTTCCGAGCTAAAGCCAACCTCACCTGCACGTGGTGCACCCTGCCGACCAGCTAACGAGGCTATGGCGAAAGAGAGGTAGGACGCAGCGAAACATCATACTGTGCTCCCCTTTCACTGGTCAAATTGGGAGAGGGGCACAGTGCGGTCGTTCGCTCCAGGCTTGGCCAGCATCCGACTGGGGAAGTGCCTCCACCTGGCAAAAAACCGCAGCCATAATGGCTATGCTGTGTTCCTGCGAGTGAGCTAGGTCACCAGGGCTTTTTTTTAGAGGAGTTGTTATGCTGACGGCGGTGAGACCAGCGGCTGTCGAACCGCCGTTAGCGGTGTAGGCGCGGCGTGTTGGCGCGGCGGTCAGGGAGACCCGGTGAAACGGCTGTCCGCTGGCCGCCCGCAGGTCAGTAGGGTTCCCGAACCCGGGGATCACCTAATCTCCGCCCCGGGAGGCTGAACCGCCAGCCTGTGTAAAGTCCCTGTTGTAGTAGTCGTGCCGGAGGAGGAGACCGGAGTGGACCCGGCTGCTGCAGCAGGGGGGGACCGGGGGCCCTTCCGCCCGCCGCGCTAGCAAACCGCACAACCTGCACTGTACTGCGGGGGTAGACACCGCGCTTTTGTCTCTTGCGCCGTCAGTGAAACAACTCCTCTTATTTATAAACCTCTAACCGCTTTCATATGGCCAGAAAGAAAAAAAAGAAGATCTTTCCAGCGGCGTCCTCATCCACGTTCGACGTGGACTTCTGTAACGTCAGGGGACTTCACTCAAACATAAATGCAGTTCACCAACATCTCGAAACTGCAAAGCCGACCCTACTTTTTTTAACGGAGACGCAAATATCTTGTCCGGCCGATACATCTTATTTATTATACCCCGGGTACAAACTTGAACATTCCTTTGTACGTAGAGCCGGGGTATGTATGTACGTCCGGGATGATATTTGCTGTCGACGTCTTCATGGCCTAGAAGACAGGGACCTGTCAGTGTTGTGGGTACGCGTGGATCAGGGCGGCCGCACCCGGATCTACGCGTGCCTTTACAGGTCTCATAGCGGTGATACGGACACAACTCGATTGATCGAGCACCTGCAATTGGCGACTGACAAAGTTATCGAGAGGTACCCCTCCGCGGAGTTAGTGATTTTGGGAGACTTCAATGCCCACCATGCCGAGTGGCTCAGCTCTCGGTCCACTGACTTCGCGGGGAGGTCTGTACATGATTTTGCTCTGGCCTATGGTTTCTCACAGCTGGTTCATTCTCCAACGAGAATACCAGATATTGAGGACCATACTAGCTCTCTACTGGACCTTCTGCTGACCACACACCCGGATGGGTATACAGTCTCGGTGGATGCGCCACTTGGTTCATCGGACCACTGTCTCATCCGGACACAAGTGCCATGCGCTAGCCCTGTCACACCCCGGTCTACCGGTTGGCGTCGCATGTGGCACTATAAGTCAGCAGACTGGGATGGATTGCGTGAATTTTATGCATCGTACCCGTGGAGGCAGCTCTGTTTCGAGTCGGAACATGTGGACATCTGTGCATCTGCTGTAGCTGAAGCCATTTTAGCTGGGATGGAATTATTTATTCCAAACCGGCGGGTAGCTACTTCAGGTGCTAAGAAGCGGCCGTGGTTTAATCGGTCTTGTAGGGAAGCTAAACTCCGCAAGCAAGCTGCATACGAGGCTTGGACCACGGCACGTATTAATGGAGCTCATAATGTTTCTGACTTGAAACGCGAGTTTAATGCTGCCTCGAGGTTCTGTAAGAGAGTAATTGCCAGGGCTAAGTTCGAGTTCATCGGCAGGATTGGTGAGCGCCTAGCTAAGCACCCATCTGGGAGCCGTGCGTTTTGGTCGCTCGCTAAGGCTGCCGAGGGAAATTTTTGTCAGTCGTCCTTTCCACCACTTCGAAAACCGGATGGTAGTCTGGCCCACAGTGCTAAAGAGAAAGCCGATCTGTTGGGGAATCTCTTTGCCTCAAACTCAACTTTGAACGACGGGGGCGCCGCACCGCCCTCCATCCCGCGGTGTGGTGATTTCATGCCAGAAATCTCATTTTCTCAACGAGATGTTCGGCGGGCATTATTATCCCTCGACGTTCACAAGTCGAGCGGGCCAGATGGCATTCCGGCAGTGGTGCTAAAGCCGTGTGCTCCTGAGTTGTGTCCTGTACTTACGCGCCTTTTCGCGCTCTCTTATTCCACCAGGCAAGTTCCATCATCGTGGAAGACTGCGAACGTGCACCCTGTGCCCAAAAAGGGTGACAGATCAGACCCATCGAATTACAGGCCTATCGCTGTTACCTCCCTTCTCTCCAAGGTAATGGAGCGCGTCATTAACAATCGGCTCCTGAAATACCTAGAGGATCACGATTTAATCAGCGACCATCAATACGGCTTCCGTCATGGTCGCTCGACTGGTGATCTTCTAGTGTATCTTACACACCGCTGGGCTTCAGCCGTGGAGAGTCAAGGTGAGGCATTGGCTGTTAGTCTAGATATGGCGAAGGCGTTCGATCGGGTCTGGCACCGTAGTCTTCTTTCGAAGTTGCCTGTATACGGTCTACCAGAGGGTTTATGCGAATGGGTCGCTAGCTTCTTGTCCAGCAGAAGCATTAGAGCCGTTGTTGATGGCAGTTGCTCCGATAGCATGGACATTAATGCTGGCGTCCCGCAAGGCTCTGTATTGTCCCCGACGCTGTTTTTGCTGCATATCAATGATATGTTATCTATTGACAGCATTCATTGCTATGCGGATGACAGCACTGGGGACACATTTTATACGGGCCGCGCTAATATTCCCCGCTCTCTGGTGGAGGAGAGCCGCGAACGACTTGTGTCGGAAATCGAGAGCACACTAAGTAAAGTGTCCGATTGGGGGCAACAGAACTTAGTGCGATTCAACCCCTCTAAGACACAAGTCTGCGCGTTCACCGCTAAGAAAACCCCTTTTGCTGTGGTTCCTCAATTCCAAAACACACCCCTTACCATCGCCAAAAACATTGGGATTCTTGGAGTTGAAATCTCCAGCGACGTCCAGTTTCGTTGTCACCTGGAGGGGAAGGTCAAGCTGGCGTCGAAGAAACTAGGTGTGCTCAATAGGGCCAAGCAGTACTTCAATCCGCGGCAAAGGCTTCTGCTCTACAAAGCTCAAGTACGGCCGCATATGGAGTACTGTTGCCATCTGTGGGCGGGAGCGCCTAGATACCAGCTTGCACCTTGTGACTCGATTCAGAGGCGTGCTGTGAGGATTGTTGACGATCCCAAACTGACAGACGGTTTAGAACCCTTAAGTCTGAGGAGAGATTTTGCGTCCCTTTGTGTGTTCTACCGTCTGTACAATGGGGTGTGTTCAGAGGAGTTGTTTGACATGATGCCCACGGCCTCCTTCTACAGTCGCACCGCTCGCCATCGACAGGGAATTCATCCTCACACATTGGAGCCTAAGTGGTCGCGTACCGTGCGGTTCCAGAGAAGTTTTCTCCCGCGTACGGTCAAGCTGTGGAATAAACTGCCTGTCGAGGTTTTCTCAGGAGACTACAGCATGGGGTTCTTCAAAAAGGGCGTGAAGAGGTTTTTACAGGGTCGGCAACGCGCGTGTGTTACCCCTGGTGTTACAGGCGTTCATAGGCTACGGTAACTGCTTTCCATCAGGCGGGCCGTATGCTTGTTTGCCACTTTAGTGGTATAAAAAAAAAAAAAAAAAAAAAAAAGTTTTCTACACTACACATTAACACTACTTGTTAACAAGTCTACCTTAAAAATACAAAGACACGAAACCGTGTCGCAAAACATCGGATTCCTGTGTGGAATGTCGCGTAGATAAAATAAAAAAGATCTACTGCTAACGTGGACTCAACAATAACATAATCGGACGCGCCGGCGCCGCCGGCGGTGTGTGACCCCATCCCGTCAACATTGTATGTTATTAGTAACTCATCTTCGTAAAAATCATCGATTTTTTTATACTACTTCGAGTGGCAGACAAGCATACGGCCCGCCTGATGTGACGCGGTTACCATATGAAGCCATATAAACCTCGCAACATGAAATACAAGACAAGACAAACATTAATGTGCATTAACACGTCTGTCTCCCCAACCCGTTTGGCCAGCGTGGGGAGTGTAGGCCAAATCCTCCTTCTGTCTGGGACGGACGAGAGAGGGTCGTGCTCCTGTAATGGAGACTAAAATGACCTGATGATGAACACGTCTGTCTTGGTCTGGATGTTTTCTATTTAATATGTATATGTACTTATATTTAAAAAAAAAGTTAGTAAAAATAAAAAAAAGAGGTTGGCAACAGGTGAATGAGTGATTTAAGTACGTGTCAGTTACCTAGTACACATAACACAAGCTTTGCTTATTTGGGAATATATGGCGCTGTGTAATTTGTCCAGATTTTTATTTGTTTTGTACCTCACCTCAGGTGTTGCAAGCCTCTATAGGCTGTGATGACTGCTCACCATCAGATAGGTCGTATGCTTGTTTGTTACACTGGTGGTATAAAAAAATACGTTGCCACGCGATGATGAATAATTATTGCATGCTGAAAAATAATAGAGATTAGATGTCGCTGTGTGACAAATCATATCCAGCAATATTTATTAAAACAATACCTAATAAAGATGCATTGTTGTTACTTACCTTTAAAGTTGATAAAGTAGCTACCTATAACTCTGGTTACGTTCCTTTGAAGGTTACAGTTAATTAAATCATTTTATATAGGGATTTCCAATTTTACATGGGAGTCAATTAGGTCGAGTTGAACTAGTAACTTTTATAGTAGAACAATCTAAGAAAACCACAAAAATATTCATGTTAATTTTTAACTAATTGGGTAATTCCTATGTTGATAAAATACTTTTTATAATGATCCGCTTCTTTGATGTTTTTATTATACATTAAAAATGTGACGTATGTTGTACTTATCCATCACAATCAACGGATGTCCGCTGACGTATACCTTATGAACAAACAAACGAGCCAAATTATTGACTTTATAGCTATTGATCAATATTGATTTATTTGATTAGTTGTATGAAAAGATTGATTTACGAGATTTTTAAACAATAGGATGTCTAAATCTAATTTCACGCAGTATTGTATTTATATTTGAATATATTTATACATATTACAATTAAATTTTAAGATAAGCGTTCGCTGTCCATACAAAAGAGATATTTAAGCAAAAAAGAAAAAAAATATGAAATTTTTATTAATAAATAAATAAATATTCCTTGATATATTACACAGCGCCATCTAGTCTCAAATTAAGCAAAGCTTGTACTATGGTACTAGATAACTGACATATTACATAAATACTTTTTTTTTGTAAATAAATACATATAATAGATACATAGCAAACACCCAGACCAAGACAAACAGACATGTTCATACACACAAATGTTTGTCATGTGCGGGGATCGAACCCGCGACCTTTGCTAGCCATTCGACCACCGGGCTCGTCATTCATTGACTGAGCAAATATATCTTAAAACCGCTATTTTAATTATAATTTTATTGTTTATGTACCTATCTATCTATCTGTACATTCATCCTTCACACAAAAATTGCTGCACGAAACTGGATGTTATTAGTGCAAGATATTTTTTTAAAACTGAAACAAAGGGGCGGTACTGATACATAACGGGGTAACAGTGCTGTCGGAGCGGCAGCTTGGTTTTCAACATGTCCCATAACGATTCTTAAATTTTATGTGCTGTATTGCAGGACACAGTGCAACGTTGCCGTATCACACAGATTCGATGTAACGCGTCATGGAGAACATTTTGGTAGCAAAATTGTAAAACAAAAGTGTAAACTTTGCAACAAATGGGGTGGCGCTGACACGCGGCGCGTGCGCTCGGTCTCGAAGCCACAGCTTTCAACATGAATCTACTCACGTAATAAGTTCCGAATTTGCGCGCAATATTGCAGGACACAGTGCAACATTGCCGTGTCACACAGATTTATGTTGCGCGTCATGGAGAACATGTTGTTACACTTTGCAACAAATGGGATGGCGCTGACACGCGGCACATGCGCTCGGTCTCGAAGCCGCAACTTCCAACATGTCCCTAGTCACGTAATAAGTTCCGAATTTGCGCGCAATTTTGCAGGACACAGTGCACCGTTGCCGTGTCACGCAGATTTATGTTGCGCGTCATGGAGAACATTTTGTTACACTTTGCAACAAATGGGGTGGCGCTGACACGCAGCGCGTTCGCTCGGTCTCGAAGCGGCAGCTTCCAACGTGTCCCGAGTGACGTAATGAGTTCCAAATTTGCGCGCTATATTGCAGGACACAGAGCTACATTGCTGTGTAATGCAGTTTCATGTTGAGAGTCATGGAAAGGATTTTGTAACACTGCAACAAATTGGGTAGCGCTGACACGTGGCACGTGCGCTCGGTCTCGAAGCGGCAGCTTCCAACATGTACTGAGACATGTAATTTAGTGTAATGTTGTTTTATTGTAACAATTTATAATGATTATGATATTAATTCTGATCATATTTAAAAAAAAAAACTGTGAGTGTAAGTGGCATCCATCATCTTTAACTCTAAAGTCAATATCGCCTGCGCCTGGCTCACCCCGCTGATTACCGAAAAGAAGACGGAGCATCCCTATTGGGAAGTTTTCTTCTACGCATATAGGACCGCAGCCAGCGACAGCCGTAACAGTATCTTATAGAGTTGTTGTTGTTGTCAAGAGAGTTGTGTTTGTTTCTGTGAGTAGGATCAGCAAGAAGAGGAGCCGCTGTTTTAGCATATAGGGTGATATAAATAAATATTCTTGGATGAAGTAAGAACATATTGCCATCTAGTCCCAAACTAAGTAAAGCTTGTACTATGGGTACTAGATAACTGATTATACTTAAATACATTTTTTTTGTAAATTCATTCATACATAATAATACATAGAAAACACCCAGACCAAGACAAATAGACATGTTCGTGCACACAAATATTTGTCTTGTGCGGGGATCGAACCCGCGACCCCGGAGTCAAAGTGGACATTGTTAGCCACCGCGGTCGCCGTGATAATACACGCGCGGTATTCACACATCAGTTGGACCGTTGGCTTGTTTGTCTGACATAAAAAAAAACAACAATGGTAAGAAAACTGAATCCTAATCAGATAGCATTGAAAATACATCAAATAAAGGTGTACAACACGTGATAATTAGGTTACCGAGAAGCGTATAAAAATCAGATCATAAAAATAATGTTCTCTTAAACACCGTACGGAATTTTTTAAAACCTTTATCAGTAACAAGACCGCAAGACAATCTACCGTATCGAAATGGCAATTTGGTGTCAGAGCAACCGTCCCGAAATTAATTGGACATAATTAATAAAGCATCTAAAACAAACTCCTCCCAGCCTCTGCAATCTTGTTCTTTGCATTTATTTTTATTTATTCAGCAGTTAAAATTTCTTCCAAACCTTACAATGGTAGCAATAAGGTCGATATTAGCGTGACAATTGCAGTTGTAAACAGTAAATATAAGTTTATCGTGGTGTGTATCTAAGGCTTTTTTTGTTACAACATTCCGTACAAAACTGGCGTTGTAAAGAGCCCCCGACCGGCGATACCACCCATTCATAAGGACACTGGTGACCTATTGATATTCGAGATTGTTGAATAGTATGGATATGACATTAACTTATTGAAATGTTTATTTCCACAAGTTAATTTATTAGCTTAATTTTCCTGGAACGCGGTTCATGACTTATGTAAAGGAGTTGAATATTTTTTTTAAATTGTTTGAAAATTTTGTGTTTGAAATTGAACTGTATCTTTGAAAATAATGTTTAACCTTTTAAACAGTTTAATCAAGCAAAACATAATCAATCCTATTAATCCCACTGCCGGGATACGGGTCCACAATGACATGCGCAACAACGCTATCGTGCTCCACAATCAAGCAAATACATTATAATACTTAATGCTCATAAGTATTATAATGTAATGTATACAGAATAATACTTTTAATTGCATTATATAAAATATACTTTACATAAAAGACATAGTCATTTAAAAAGTACCTACAAGAGGCCTCATCGCTATGCTATCTGTTCCAGATATTCTTGTATGTTGTAGACTACTCTCTAGTATCCCAATAAACACCCATAAACTAGCCAGTATCAAGGCAAAAGTAGGCAAGGCAATGTAAATTAACCCTTATTGCAAATCTATCCAAAATTCTCGACATTTACATCACAACTGCAATGTTGTGATGTAAATGTCGTGAATTTTGGAATCTGCCTTATAATAATTTTCGATCACTGAACTGATGTGGGAGTAACATAACTACATTTTTTCTATCATAATCATCATTATCATCTTGTATCCATCCACTGCTCGATATAGACCTTCTCTAATATTTTTTCACCATATGCGGAGGATCGCATATTTCTTTTTTACTTTTCTATATACATTATATAAACCATTTTTCTATATACATGTATAATAATAGTGCTAAATCATATGTAAATAAATTTATGTATAAATATCATTTCTTTACATATATTTAAAAACTAATCATTTATTTGCATATATTTAAAATCCAATTTCATAATTTATGATGGCATATCCAACTATTGCCATCGTTCAAGAAGCCCACACGCGCGTCCCAGGCATCCTCTTGTAAAATCGACTTTGGGATTGAACGACACTTGGTCCTTTTGTTGTTCGGCCTTGAAAGCTGAATTTACGGCTCACCTCGCACTCATATAATGAGCGTCAGCACAACTATTAACACCTTCGGTATCAATGAAGATGTAGATGAAATGTAGATCAGTCTTTGTTACTATGTGCATAATGAAACCGAAAACATACCTACCTACTCTACATTATCAGATTAATATCAGACTTAATACCTACCTAGTCTATACGTATACACAGTTACTGATATCGATATTTGGCACGATATTGTAGTATTTTTATATTGTGTTGGAGGCAAATAAGTATTCGACTGATATGAAGTATTGATACTACCGTAGCTTATGACTCTTATAAAACAAGGAAATTTAACGATAATAATTGCTCAAAAGTTGCTAACTTCGATGCTACTAATCCAAAATTGTGGCTATATTCCAGTCAGTGTTAAAAGTAATAGGCTTTTAAGGAGATCAGCACCTCCTTAAGAGCCTATAACACTGACACGAATACAGATTTTAACTACTTTGGATTGGTAGCATCAAAGATTTTTGTTTTTTTTTTTAATCTCTTTTACGCTCCTGTTAATTTTAATCTTATACTTATCATATTACACAATAAAGTCATATGACTTACGTGTATTACTATAAGTACTTAACTTAAAAAACTAATACACCGACATAGTTATTGTAACTTAAAGTGCTTAAAATAACCATGTAATCTCTCACAATGAAAAATAGACATGTAGAAATGCAACCGATATTTATCCCTAAAAAGATTATACACGGTTCTCAACTTTGAAAATAAAATGATACGCCTATTTAACGATGTCATTCAACCTACAACCTATAGTCCCAAACAGATCCAATAACTAAATATAAGACACGCATAATCAGCAAATAGAGGGCTCGATAAACAGAACGCCTCTCTTCACACTTTTCAATGCCACCTCGAAACCGCTTATAATTTTTAAAAGATTTCGAACATTGCGAACACAAAAAAAAAACAATTTATGATCACTTCACCCCCGCTGTAACCATTCAAAGCCCAATAATTGTATATTCTTTTACAGTAGTGTATTTTGTATGGGGAAGAAAAAAAAGCATTCAGCCAAAATCACAGGCGCCTTTAATCACCGCTATTGAGATCTATCGAGGGATCAAAGCGTGTGCGTCATTTATATAAAATAAACGTTATAAATTTGACAATAAGGTCGAATATGCAATTTGAATTGATTGAATATTTTTTGTTAGGAAGCGGATGCTCGTGTCAAATGCTTTAGTATTTTGAGTTTGTTTTGAAAATTCTTTTATCTGTATTATTTGCCGTAGCTATTGTTGAAGTTTACTTCAATATTGAAGAGGAGGCGGTTTGGTGAATCTTACTTGCAATAATTTAGATGTCACTGCATGGTTTTTGTATGTGACGATCGTTTCGGAATATTTATGGTCCGGACCTATGTATTGTGTTGTGGAATTTTCGGCGGCTTTGATGCAGACGTGTGAAGCTTTGGTGGCATTTCCGTTCGCAACTAAAGGTTTTTTGCATATCATTGAACACCTTGTAAGGAGGCTCGTGAACATTCTGATGATTCATTTATTGACATCTAATCAGTCATTTGTTATAGCAAGAAATTATACCCTATTTATTCACAGAAATTTAAATAAATATATTTATTTACCGTTGGTCCTTTGCGGGCACTTTGACCCGTTACTATGCCCTTTATAGGGACAAGCCTGTAGCCCTCCTGGTCCGAGTATGCCTTTTCCAGGACTTTTAGGTGGTAATAGTAGTAGTATTCGTTTGCCAGCTGATGTCACATTGACACACAATATTTACTCCATTAGTCTAACATACATAATTATTGTCAACGAACTGGAACAGAGCAGTATAGAACATGCTCTGAAATACACAAAGTATACTGCAGCATACATATTTTGTGCTCTTTTAGATTGCATGATCCCAAATTATGATACTAATTTGCTACAATGCGTTAAAGCCTATGCTCAGATTCCGAAAAACTTATAACTAAAGAGTTGTATTTACGTATTTCAAAAATTTTGTCATATATTTTTAACTGAGTACTATCTAATTTTTTAAATTACTTTACTTTAAAATAAACACGAGTTTTAGGGTTTTTAAATCACTGCGTAGCATCTCTACGCGCCGCGCCATTGCGCTCGTTGAAGTCTTTTGTACCGTGAGCATCTAGCTTGTAACTTTAAAGTACGCTTGTTTTAAGAGTTTTAGATGTTACGAGAAAAATTTCTAAGTTCGAAACATTGCATATATCATGTGTACATGGAACATATCTCCTGGCTGTCAGTGGAGAATGAACAAAGGATCAGGGAGTGCATAAAACATCCAGAAGGGTTGACTTGCAACTGGTGTTGCAGCCCTGGACCCATTACAATAAAAATACAAAAATATGTATTTATTTACAACAAATATTTTTGTTCGGTGTTACTAATTAATATTGTAGAGTCTACAGCATTTATAAAACAATAACGTTTATTATTTGTTAGTTTTTTTTTAAACGTAATTTTGTAGCATAATGAAATATGTTTTAAATGTCCATATGAAAAGCTTTCTCTTAACATCCATCAAACATTCCATATGTCCACAACTTGCAAGGAACCGATTTAATCTCATTAATACCTCAGTACGTCTGCTACAGTCACAAAAACCGACAATTGGAAATGTGTCTGCGCAGGCGCAGCTGCCGTGCGCATGCGACAGACAGGTGTGGTTTTAGCAGCACCACGTTTTGGGCACGTGATGCATTGATTAGTATCGTAAGAATTTAGAACTCTGAAATATATTTCAAACTGTTAGAGTGGAATTCAATAACAAAATATTTTGAGACGAATCCGTCAGGGTACTTATAGTTAATTTAACTTAATGTTAACGCTAAAGCTATGATTTTTGTTAAATAAAAAGAAGATTAAATAACTCCTCATAAATCAGAACTGTCTGTGACAGTTCCGTCAAAATCAGTCCTGGGCTCCTGGCGTATCAGACACACTAAAATTTTATAAATATTTTACTAATTAAATAATTTCTTATGTAAATATTTAGTAAAATTTGGACATTATCAACAGATACTTCAATGCTATTTGTATAGGTTTTAGTAAGCTATCACTAATATCACTATCCATTAAAATTGTCTTTTATGTAAAAATCACGTCGCTCCATTAATTAATTTACTCACACAACAGTCTGTTGACTACTACAAATTTTATCTCAACCCTTTTTTACAGGATTAAGAGATGTTTACACAAAAATTAACATCTCATCATCAAAAATTACAGTAGCATGTAGTATTAATAACTCAGAAAGCATTAATCAGTTCGTGAACATTTATTTATTTACATATAGTATATTGAGTGCATATGGGCATAAAATGAACTCACCACTTAATACTGCCAGTGTACACAAAACTAGTGTTTTAACTCGTAATAAATAATAACAAATAGTTAATCTTTAATTTCCCACGAAAATCTCTTAACAGTCTTTCCGCATATTCTAATAATCGTAAAACCCAAAACAAAAGCGCATCTTCTCAAAAATATCATGTTACTGCGCCAATGCAACCCCTGTCAAAATATTTAGAATCATAAAACCGATTTAAAAATAATATATAGCAGAATATATAGCATACCCTACACGAGTTATAAAAAGATTATGTCTGTCATTTTGTCTCGTTTCGTCATTAAAAAGTTAGCGGCCGCTTAGCGCACACGTCACGTAGAAACACGTTATAAACTCTGCCTTCAATAAATTAAAGTTATACTCCTTAGATATAATTTGTTTGTCGTGTCCGTCTCGCCGTAAGAGCGCCATAAAACCGTGGCAACAACCTTGTCACTCCAATCGCACCACAGATCGCACACAGCCTCCCCACATAAAAAAATCAAATAGAAATTCCTCGCTCTCGGCAAATAAATACGATCAAAGACATAATCTAATACATTAACATATGAATAAGCGTCGCCAATAAAAATCAAAAATCGATTTAGTTTCCAATGAAAAAAGACATCAAAATCAATTTACGATCGAGCGAGATATGAATCCGAGCAGTCATAACAGATAGTTTTGTAGGAATGCATCATAATCCTAAACGCCACTTGTCAAATGCTAGTCTTTATAATATTATGACAATAAAAAAGTATTCATTGAGACAATAGCTGGGGCCGAAGCCCACAATAAATTCTGACATGGTCCATTTATCACACGAGATACAGATCGGTGGCCGCGCCGCCGACTCACACACGGGGGGAAATTCTTTGAGGGTTTATTCACCTAATTCTGTCAATTATACATTTAATTATGTTGTTTAGGTTAGAATTAGCGTTCTTAATATGCAGATGTGTATCTTTACTTGCATGCAAGCAAAGCCATTATGCTTGACATCAAATCTGCTTGTGAAACATCGGCGGCTGGAATATGAAATATTATCCTAAAAAATAATTTTAATAATGTGTGTGTGAACTATAAGTCACACACAGCTATATTCCATTATAATTATTACCATTTATTCAATTTTCCGACCAACGTCTTTTGATTTCATGGGTTTGTAACGGGTGTCTGGTAATTTTGAAATTTTATTTATCTCTTACCCTCAAATTCTTTTACTACAGCATATACTGTGAAAGCTTACCATAAGCGGCTTTTAAACTCTATTATTTCTTATATCTTACACTTTCAGCTTAAAATTCTATAGCTTTTCTTTCTCAAATTCTTACTTTTTCTCTTTAAAGTCAAATTCTTTTTTTTATCACATTACAGGTTTATGATATACTTATTATTTTTTATAAAGACTACTTTTTCCTACGACTTTGTTGACGAGAATTGTATAAAGAATAAACGAGGCAGTATTTTACTCCTAAAAAGGCTTAAGAGAAGTATATTTAACAATTTGTAATACATACTTAGTATAATTTAAAGTGATGTATGGTGCCATCTTACCAGTACGAGATTTAGTCTAGCCTGAACTCAGTAACTTAAAAACTTCATAGAAGAGAAAAAAATTATACGATTTTCACTAATTCGGAGTTGAAAAACCAATTTTACTTTGCACAATTCCAAGATCTATCTGAAGTATTAGAGAGGAATTTTTATACTTCAAACTAACTTATTGATTGTAAATTGATACCAATTTACAATGGGGTCAATATTTTTGAAGAATAGTTAAGTGTTTTTTTTTTAAACTAATTTTAAGATTTACTTTGGTTTGTACTTTGTTAACATTAGCTTCTCATAAAAAAAATAAAGTCATTATTTGCAATCAATAAGTTCCTTTGAAGTATTCCAAAAGCTTATGTTCAGGAGGTGTTACCGCGGTTTACAATAATATAAGATAGTTAGTATGACATTAAACCTTCGCCCTCAAAAATCCAAACGTGTGTATCAAACAAATAGGTCAACAAATCAGCTACAATGTTCCTCGACCAATCGATGTACGGAAGCCGCGCCGTCGCGATCTCCCTAACCTTTTCACACGGGGCTCTCGAACTCGAACGCTCCATTTAGCTTTACGCCCAATTATTCCATCTATTATCGACGTATAAAAATGTTTGTTTATGTTAAACAACGCTGTTGGAGCCTTTCTTGACGTCGACGTCCTATGTGGGAAACGCGTTGAGATAATTAGCGCAGCTTTTACTCCATATATTTTGCGTAAGCAATTCCAGAAATTATTTACAATATTTTTATTCTTTAGTATAAACAAAATAGTAATATTTTTATTACCACTTATATTACAGACGCTAATTTTAGCGTCTTTTTATATTAACTTGTACTATGAATTGAAATACATTAATATAATAATACATATAACCCAGTATTCAATGCGGTTATTTTTAGCATTTCTATTTTATCAATAATTATTTAAAATAAAATGCTAGTAGATAAGAAAAGAGAGGAAAAAATAAGATTTTGATTAATAAAAAACGTAAACATGTTAAAGTGCTCACAGGGACCAGTGACAAAATAAAGAATTTCATTTAATCACATTTATATAATCATTTAATTACTTTCAATTTAAAAGACCTGATAGTTTTAAAATGCATTTTTTATATATCTAAGTGGACAAATAAGCATATGACCTGTCTGATGGTAAGCAGTCATCGCAGCCTATGGAAGCTCGCAACACTAGAGGTTGTGTTACTCACGTGTTACCACGTGATTGACCCTGTAAAAACTCTTCTTAACGGCACAATTCGCGACCATATTTAGTTGCAAATATCTACAACTAACTTGCCTGTGGTCATGTCAAGGCATGCTATATTCGTCGCCCAGGTAGGACTGAGCTCAGGATTTCGCATTATTGACATCAGCGTCGTCGGTTTCACTTTTTCCGATGAAACATGTTCGTTAGACGGGGTGAGTTTTTGTTCTCTGGTTTTAAATCGGCTAACGATAATAAGTTATAAGTTCCACCTGGTATCAGTTGTCTCCGGCGATGACAGAAAGGCTATCAATGCATTTTTTGTTGTTATAAAGATACCAAGCGCGTTTATGATGCTAATTTAATAATCACTATATGCATGCAGTTTTTGTAACAAATTCTTTAGTTATTAGGAACTGCCTGCTAATCCCCCTTTCTATATTTTAACTAGAATAAATTAGAGAAATTACAAGGGGAGCCTGATGGCTTCGTTGTGCTTGTCAGTCTAATCGATCACGCAAGTTAAGCAACGTCAACCGCAGCTTGTCTAAGGATGGGTTTGTTTATCTCGAACTTCTCCGTGTTTCGGAGGGCACATTAAGCCGTTGATTCCGAATGTGTTAGTGTCGTTAGATGAAGTCAGTGGCGTTGGGCGGCTTGTAAACACTGCCCTCCGTCAACCCGCAGTTGAGCAGCGTGGGAGAGTACGTTCTAAACCCCTTTAAGGGGAGACCCGTATCCTAATAGAAGGATAATTATGGGTTGATGTCGAAATTAGATGAATAATGGAATAAATGTTAATTTTGTTCCTTTTCATGAGTGTCTCTCATAATCAAGATCTCAAAACCAATAAATATAACTCAATTTACATTTTCAGCTAAAACGTTAGTCAGCCAAAAATTAAATTTACGTTTTTGTACGTTCACTTCCCGAATTTAACGACAAAAATCGTTATTATTTTCCATATACCTACCTACACATGCCCAACTTCAATACGCTGACCAGCATTCCGCACGCAAAGTAACACCATATCCTTGGGAATGTGACGCTCCCCCATCGAAATATTTCAAAATTCGATCACTATCTCGGCGACTATGCAGCCCGTTATTGAATGAGACGTGAAAAATGATGGCCGCCACGCAAAGGCTGCCGACGATTGCTCCTTTCTTTTTGTAAAGGAAAAATGTGAGCAGCGAAAACGAGGCGAATATGAGAAGCGTACACTATAGACCGTTGCGTTTAATCGCGTATTCCGTTTATCCATCCTAAAACAGTTACCTTAAGGTAGATACTCGGAAACGCGTTGCATCTATCCACTCTGAACGAGGTTGATAATGGGAATTCACATAATATCTTACATATTAGGATATCTTACATATTAGAATAGATGGGCATGTGTTTAATCATTATTCACCGATGGAGGTTTTAGGGAGGACAAACGGAATAAGCCAACCGCTTAAATGATTTTATTTCATGAAAAGTAGAATATTGAATATTAATTTAAATATCAATCATATTTATTGTAGATATTTATGTAAACTAATGTAGAAGACAAAGCTAAAGGCACAGACATCAATTCAAATAAATATATATTAAATAATAATATATGCATTATCATGAAACTTTGTAATTGTGCAATATTAATAATGAAAAAAAAAATATATACATTCATCTAGTTTTGGGAAACTTGATTATATAAGCTGATAATCCATAGCCCGGATTAGTTATCTCTTTTACTACAAAGATGAAAATATGTTTTAAATTTCTAATAATAAATAAATTAAATGTTAAAATAAAATTATATATAAATAAAATTATGTAACATACGTATACTATACTTTTATTTTCTTCCGGAAACAGAATTTCAGAACAATATGTCTGCCTGCTTTCTATAATATACCTACGGTTTAAAGTGTAGACTATTCTGGATGTTATTGGATTTACATAGAATTTTTAATGTAAAATCTGATTTGGTGATATATATTCTCAAAATATGTTTCTGTATAATAAATCTACAAATATGCAACGTCAGATACGAACAAGAACATGCCATAATACAATATAAGAAGGTATGTTATTGAAATAGTCGTGTTTAAAGTGTGCGTTCAAATACAAAGATGAACAAAGGCGGTGTGATATGACAGTAGTTCAATATAGTTTTATACCTTCGCTACTCAGTGGAGGTCTTAACAGCGGGGGGTATTGGCGGCTGTCCCTGTCACCCACTGCGCGAACTTCTCTCACTTTGTCACGTAATTAATTTATTGCACTAGTTGCAATCACTTTGGAACCACCTGGATTCACTCAGTGGGGTCTTTAAAGGCGGTATATTTTAGGTAAGCAGGTTCTCGAAATTGAGACATTAGCGGTATCTCTTTGGATTTGGTAAAATTAACGCGGTGCCCTTTATGTGTCACGCTTTGAAAATTTGTTACCAAACACGATGTGTTTTTATTTATTTTTATATCCACGACTAATAATACGGTTGCTGGCCTTCCAATTATAAACATGATTTAGTTTCATGTTATTATTTAAATTGATTGGTTTTGTTAGCAATATAATTTAAAGATGAACCACCACGATGGGTCTGGATTATTTGCTCAATCTAGATAATTTACCAAATGTTTTCTTTTTTTTGTTTTTTTTTTGGAATTATACATTGTGTCGTCAGCGTATTGATCCGCTATATTGGTTACTGTATCAGTAGTTCAAAGAATAGACTCATTTCTATTACGTAAAGATACTCTGAGCGTAACTCTCTCCATCGTATGCTGGGGAAGCTAATTTCAATTCAACTTATAATTCTGATATCCACCAAATACATCGCTGGATTGTCTTATAGAGACCATCCACAAACCGGATCGCTGATTTCAATAATGGAACTTCAATTTAGATTTGTCATATTTTTCAGCTTACCCGGTAAGTCCCGAGTCTTTAATATCTATATCATATATTGCCATAGTTTTATTAATATTATCAACTGCATAATAATAATAATATACATAAATCAATTGTTTCTTAATTATAATAAATGTTATACAATTTTTTACACTCGCAAAACCCATAGCGTTCTATTTAATTATAAATTGATTATTAGGAATCTTGGCATTATAATGGATTCGAAACTAACTTTTAATTTCCACATTGGCCGTATACTGAATTCTGCTTTCCGTAAACTTGGATTCATCCTTAGGATCAGTAAACCCTTTGTTAAAACTATAATATTTACAAACTATAACAATTTCTTATAACAAAGATTTTGTATTTTGCTTTTGTTCGTTCAATTTTGGATTTTTTTGTGTTACCCGAATTACAGCAATAGATCTACTATCACTGTACTACTGTTACTATCACTGTAATTATGTAAATGGATCTTATGAAGATTCTTTCTTTGGCTGACAGACGCAAAATGTTTGACCGAATAATCTACTATATAAAAATAAGTCGGGTTTTCCTTCCTGACGCTATAACTCCAGAACGCACGAACCGATTTCCACGGTTTTGCATTCGTTGGAAAGGTCTCGGGCTCCGTGAGGTTTATAGCAAAGAAAATTCTGGAAAAAATTGAAAAGAAAAGCGGGAAAATCTTTTTTCACATACAGCGCCATCTCTAAGGAAATGGATGGAAACGAAAAGATTGAGCCACAGCGAAGTGTGGTCGGGCCGCTAGTTCTTTATAAAATTTTGTAACAATCAGATGGATTCCCCTGAGCTCCTTATCCCCTGAGCTTCACTATCATTCGTGTCCCATGTTGGGCTCCCTGTGTGCTCCTCACGTACTCTTGGTGTTGCTGATTTCCATGGGCGGTGGTGATTGCTTTCCATCAGGTGACCCACATGCGCGTTTGCCCTCCTCCGATATAAAAAATATATATAATGTATTCCTATTAGATCTTTTGTTAATATTAGTTAAAATTTCTGTGTACTGTTCTGTGTTATGACTATATGTTGCCAAAATTAATTAAAAAATAATACATGTCAAGTCATAAAACTAATTAAAGCTATGAGATCCACCAATGGCATCTATAGATTTCAAAAATGGAGGTTCGTTTAGATCATTGGTATTCTTCAGCTTACCCGGTAAGTCAGGTACAGAGTATCCTCTTCTACACCTGCGTTATCTTAAATCCAAACAATGCTAATATAAGTGGCTATTACAAAAACAAAACAAAGGTCACAACGCGAAGTGGACACGGTGGGATAGTCTGTAATCAGACGGGTGTCAGCCATCAACGAGGACGTTGTCACAAACCAGTCCGCGCCGAAACCACTCCATACCTTTGTGTACTGTCACGGTCAAAATTGTTCATACCCAGTATTATTTTATTAATTTAGTTAATTTTGAATTGAATTTTATTTATTGATTGAAAGGCATTAATTCCTCTATGATTCCAAATTACATAATTATTTCTCATGTCATGTCATTATACAGGTTGGTTCTAAACCATATAAGGAAAACTGCTTTCTAAGGCAAATGCTTTTTAATAATTTGAGAAGCATTTACAGATTTAAAAAAATAGTACAGCCAGTAAGATCTTTTCTTAGCAAAACTTTTGTTACTCGATTCGGCTGATTTACAACTGTACCTGAACCCTGTTAATGTTTGTTTGTAAAACCTTATTTTTTTGTTCACGAATAATAATTTTAATAATACAGAGATCCCAATTAGAATAATAGTGCGGACTTATTATAATTGGGATCTCTTTCAGTCAAAAATAGAATGCTTGAAAGAGAGGTGTCTAATTTGGCAATATAGTCAGTCAATACATTATTTTTTTTTTTAAATGTCCAGCTGTGTAACGCTATGTTTTAGTAACCGATTTTGATTTTTTTTTTATATTCAAAAAGTATCTTCTTCCAGTTAACCTAATATGTGTTGAGACACATTATTGAGACTAATTGAGATTAGCCCCCCCTTCCATGTATCTCTACTGACAAATCGCAACTGGTAGGGATAGTTGGAATATTTTTCCGATTATCCCTACCAGTTGGGATACGCGAGGCATCTACGCGAGGCATCTTCAGGCGATACACGTGTCGCAGAGACGACCACGGCAGTCGGGGCGGTGGCGGTCGCAGGTTTCTTCTGTTTCAGATGTTGGAGATTCGCCGAGACGACCACAGCAACTGGAGCAGAGACGACCAAATCAGCCACGGCAGTCGCATGCAACTACTAACGGTAGTGGGTGGGTGCCGGCCGGCAGTAATTTGCATGAACTAATTGGTGGCGGAAGCACGCAAAGTAGTGTAGATGAAATTGCCTGTAAATTTGACTTCCGCAAAATAACACCTGAATCAATTATACATGAAACGGGAGCAGTTGGCTAGCTCTTTGTCATTATGTTTTTAGAACTGAAACTATAGTCATGATTAATTATATTAAATATTGTACATTTTAACAGTTTCACAATCGACCCCTTTGGACGTTCAGTCATATGACCAGCCATGTCCCGGAAGGAATTTTACAACTGTGGTATTTAATTTATTCTATTTAAATTTTGATTGACATACCTGTTATTTTTAACCGACTCCAAAAAGGAGGAGTTTCTCAATTCGGCTGTATTTTTTTTAATGTTTGTTTATTAATTACTTCGTGATTTATAAACCGATTTGAAAAAAACTTTTTTATCTGAAAGAGTATACTTCCAGATTGGTCCCATATTTTTCTCATAATCATCATCATCAGCCTGTATCTACATACATACATAAATGTAGAATAATGTTTGGAGTCGGTTTTTTTTTTGGTAAAATTGTACTATTATAATAATGCAATATGATAGTTAAATAGGAACATAACATGAAATCCTGACGCTCCTTCTAAGTTTTGTAAAACATCAGTAAATATATTTTACCCCAAAGTACAAGCTGGGGTTTATTAGTATGGTATTGGGGTTAGTATGGTATTGGGGTGTAAGTAGCTCATCAACAACTCTCAAGCTAAAGCCAACCTCACCTGCACGTGGTGCACCCTGCCGATCAACTAACGAGGCTATGGCGAAAGAGAGGTAGGACGCAGCGAAAAATTATACTGTGTTCCCCTTTTATTAGTAAGATGGAGGAGGGACATAGTAGGGTTGTTCGTTCCAGGCTTGGCCAGCATCCGTCTGGGGAAGTGCCTCCACCTGGCAAGAGACCGCAGCCATAATGGTTATGCTGTGTTCCTGCGAGTGAGCTAGGTCACCAGGGCTGTTTTAGAGGAGTTGTTATGCTGACGGCGGAGGGACCAGCGGCTGTCGAACCGCCGCTAGCGGTGTAGGCGCGGCGTGTTGGCGCGGCGGTCAGGGAGACCCGGTGAAACGGCTGTCCGCTGGCCGCCCGCAGGTCAGTAGGGTTCCCGAACCCGGGGATCACCTAATCTCCGCCCCGGGAGGCTGAACCGCCAGCCTGTGTAAAGTCCCTGTTGTAGTAGTCGTGCCGGAGGAGGAGACCGGAGTGGACCCGGCTGCTGCAGCAGGGGGGGACCGGGGGCCCTTCCGCCCGCCGCGCCAGCAAACCGCACAACCTGCACTGTGCTGCGGGGGTAGAGACCGCGCTTTTTGTCTCTTGTGCCGTCAGTGAAACAACTTCTCTTATTTATAAACCTCTAACACCTTCAAATGGCCAGAAAGAAAAAGAAAAAGGAGATTTTTCCAGCGGCGTCCTCATCCACGTTCGACGTGGACTTCTGTAACATCAGGGGACTTCATTCAAATATAAACGCAGTTCACCATCACCTCGAAACTGCAAAGCCGACCCTTCTTTTTTTAACGGAGACGCAAATATCTTGTCCGGCCGATACATCTTATTTATTATACCCCGGGTACAAACTTGAACATTCTTTTGTACGTAGAGCCGGGGTATGTATGTACGTCCGCGATGATATTTGCTGTCGACGTCTTCACGGCCTAGAAGACAGGGACCTGTCAGTGTTGTGGGTACGTGTGGATCAGGGCGGCCGCACCCGGATCTACGCGTGCCTTTACAGGTCTCATAGCGGTGATACGGACACAACTCGATTGATCGAGCACCTGCAATTGGCGACTGACAAAGTCATCGAGAGGTACCCCTCCGCGGAGTTAGTGATTTTGGGAGACTTCAATGCCCACCATGCCGAGTGGCTCAGCTCTCGGTCCACTGACTTCGCGGGGAGGTCTGTACATGATTTTGCTCTGGCCTATGGTTTCTCACAGCTGGTTCATTCTCCAACGAGAATACCAGATATTGAGGACCATACTAGCTCTCTACTGGACCTTCTGCTGACCACACATCCGGATGGGTACACAGTCTCGGTGGATGCGCCACTTGGCTCATCGGACCACTGTCTCATCCGGACCCAAGTGCCATGCGCTAGCCCTAACGCTCCCCGGTCTACCGGATGGCGTCGCATGTGGCACTATAAGTCAGCAGACTGGGATGGACTGCGTGAATTTTACGCATCGTACCCGTGGAGGCGGCTCTGTTTCGAGTCAGAACATATAGACATCTGTGCATCTGCGGTAGCTGAGACGATTTTGGCTGGGATGGAATTATTTATTCCAAACCGGCGGGTACCTACTTCAGATGCTAAGAAGCGGCCGTGGTTTAATCGGTCTTGCAGAGAAGCTAAACTCCGCAAGCAAGCTGCATACGAGACTTGGACCACGGCTCGTATTAATGGAGATTCTTGTGTTTCTGACTTGAAACGTGTGTTCAATGCTGCCTCGAGGTTCAGTAAGAGAGTAATTGCCAGGGCAAAGTTTGAGTTCATCGGCAGGATTGGTGAGCGCCTAGCTAAGCACCCATCTGGGAGCCGTGCCTTTTGGTCGCTTGCTAAGGCTGCCGAGGGAAACTTTTGTCAGTCGTCCTTTCCACCACTCCGAAAACCGGATGGTAGTCTGGCCCATAGTGCTAAGGAGAAAGCCGATCTGTTGGGGAATCTCTTTGCCTCAAACTCGACTTTGAACGACGGGGACGCCGTACCGCCTTCCATCCCGCGATGTGGCGAATCCATGCCGGAAATCTCATTTACTCAACGAGATGTTCGGCGGGCATTGCTATCCCTCGACGTTCATAAGTCGAGTGGGCCAGATGGCATTCCGGCAGTGGTGCTAAAGCTGTGTGCTCCTGAGTTGTGTCCTGTACTGACGCGCCTTTTCGCGCTCTCTTATTCCACCAGACAGGTTCCGTCATCGTGGAAGACTGCGAACGTACACCCTGTACCCAAGAAGGGTGACAGATCAGACCCATCGAATTATAGGCCTATCGCTGTTACCTCCCTTCTCTCCAAGGTAATGGAGCGCGTTATTAATAACCGGCTCCTGAAATACCTAGAAGATCACGACCTGATCAGCGACCATCAATACGGGTTTCGTCATGGTCGCTCGACTGGTGATCTTCTAGTGTATCTTACACATCGCTGGGCTTCAGCCGTGGAGAGTCAAGGTGAGGCATTAGCTGTTAGTCTTGATATGGCGAAGGCGTTCGATCGGGTCTGGCACCGTAGTCTTCTTTCGAAGTTGCCTGCGTACGGTCTACCTGAGGGTTTATGCGAATGGGTCGCTAGCTTCTTGTCCTGCAGAAGCATTAGAGCCGTTGTGGATGGCAGTTGCTCCGGTAGCATGGACATTAATGCTGGCGTCCCGCAAGGCTCGGTATTGTCCCCGACGCTGTTTTTGCTGCATATCAATGATATGTTGTCTATTGACAGCATTCATTGCTATGCTGACGACAGCACTGGGGACGCTTATTACACGGGCCGCGCTAATATACCCCGTTCTCTGGTGGAGGAGAGTCGAGAACAACTTGTGTCAGAGATCGAGAGCACATTAAATTGTGTCTCCGATTGGGGGCGAAAGAACCTAGTTCAGTTCAATCCCACCAAGACACAAGTTTGCGCGTTCACCGCTAAGAAAACCCCTTTTGCTGTGGCTCCCCAATTCCAGAACACACCCCTTACCATCGCCAAAAATATTGGGATTCTCGGAATTGAAATCTCCAGCGACGTCCAGTTTCGATGTCACCTGGAGGAGAAGGTCAAGCTGGCGTCGAAGAAACTAGGTGTGCTCAACAGGGCGAAGCAGTACTTCAACCCGCGGCAACGACTTCTGCTTTATAAAGCGCAAGTACGGCCGCATATGGAGTACTGTTGCCATTTATGGGCGGGAGCGCCTAGATACCAGCTTGCACCTTGTGACTCGATTCAAAGGCGTGCTGTGAGGATTGTTGATGATTCCAAACTGACAGACGGTTTAGAACCTTTAAGTCTGAGAAGAGATTTCGTGTCTCTTTGTGTGTTCTACCGATTGTATAATGGGGTGTGTTCAGAGGAGTTGTTTGACATGATGCCCACGGCCTCTTTCTACAGTCGCACCGCTCGCCATCGACAGGGAATTCATCCTCACACATTGGAGCCTAAGTGGTCGCGTACTGTGCGGTTCCAGAGAAGTTTTCTCCCGCGTACTGTCAAACTGTGGAATGAACTGCCTGTCGAGGTTTTCTCAGGAGACTACAGCATGGGGTTCTTCAAAAAGGGCGTGAAGAGGTTTTTACAGGGTCGGCAACGCGCGTGTGATGCCCCTGGTGTTACAGGCGTTCATAGGCTACGGTAACTGCTTTCCATCAGGCGGGCCGTATGCTTGTTTGCCACTTTAGTTGTATAAAAAAAAAAAAAAAAAAAAAAAAAAAACAAGCTACGCTTATCTGAAGATTCATTCTAGGTTAGTCGTTAACGCCATATATTTGTTTTAACATGTCTTATAAGAATATTAATATTAATATTTAAATATATCTGGACAATTTACAACACCGCCATCTAGTCCCAACTTAAGCGCAAAGCTTGTGTTATGGGTACTAGGCAACTAATAAATGTACTTAAATACATTTTTTTTGTAAAATAAATGATTTTTATATGTATATATATATATATATATATATATATATATATATATATATATATATATATATATTTTAAATTAAAAAAAAAAAAAAAATCTGGGAACTTAATATATAATTTTATTAGTTCACAGATTTATTAAATTTTCTTCATGAGTGTACAAGGATCCACAGTCATTTTGTGACAGAAATTACGTTAACTGTCCAAGTGTATTTTTTATTGCAGATATAATCTGCCTAATGTCAAGATTTTCTGTTTGCTACCTTTTATTGTATTTGACAAAAAAAAGTTATCGTTATAATTAACCCGTAGGTAAATTATACACAATTATATAGGTACATACTTAGAAAGTGTTTTATAATAAAATGAAACAAACTAAGGACCAAGTAAGGTAGATTTGAGGTCTAAGCAGCTCACTGCCATGTTTGAGTCAAAGTCAAGATCAACTGCACGTGATGCGTCCTGACGATATAATAAAAACTATAAGTTTTCAATAAACTGATAAAATATTGATACATATATGCTAATTACAAATTTCACATTTTTTGAATTATTATTTTTACATGGTATTCAATGAATGAAGAGCTCGTTGGCAGCGTTGCGCATGTCAGTCTAATTGAATACGCAAGTAAACCAACGTAGACCATTGCCTGTCCATGGATGGGTTTATTTATCTCGAGCTTTTCCGTGTTTAGGAAGGTACGTTAAGCCGTCGGTTCCGGCTGTTTTCATTAGATGACAGTCGTTAAGCCAACTCAGTGGCTTTTAGGCGGCTTGAAAATACTGACCTCCACCAACCCGCATTTGAGCAGCGTGGTGCAGTATGCTCTAAACCCCTTCGTTTGAGCGGAGACCAGTATACCAACAGTGAGATAAATAAGGGCTGACACCGAAGACATCGTAATACATACGAGTATATCGTACGCTTCGGAGCCCCGCGCGTTGACTTCTCCATCATGTTATATTTTTTGTGCACTATCTTGCTTTTCTTGTTATTCTATACTTCTAAAAATATTTAAATGTTTAAACTTCGAACTATATTAATTTGACCAGGTACGTAGTACTCGGTATAAACCCTTCACAGTATAGTACAATACGAACTGTTTACCAAAAACACCTGAAATCCTGGTCACCAGGATTTAGGTGGTTCTTTTCTGGTGAACTCACTCACTCGCAGGAACATGACAACCCTCAAGGGAATTGTTATTTGGCTGCGATATTCTGTGAGGTGGAGTGTACTTCCCATGTAAGGCAGCTTAAAAAATACGGTACGCCCTATCTCTCTTTTCGCCAGAGCCTCTTCTGTCAGTCAGCAGGGTGCACCACGTGCTGGTGAGGTTGACTTTGCTTCAATGATGTCGATGAACCTTGATGATGAAACTTACACCCCAAATGAAATGTTGGCCGTAACCCGTCAACATTTGTCGTAACGCAACATTAGTAGTTAACCACCGACACCAACTATGACAAAAAATTAAGTTGATTTCTAAAATGGACCTGATGATGATGATGATGATGATGATTCTGTGAGGTGAAGGTAACAACCCCAGTCGGGCAGCTTACAAAATACGCTATGCCCTACCACTCTTTTCAGTAGAACCTCGTTTGTCAGTCAGCCTTTGGTTCAAAGACATTAATGAACCACTTACCACCCAAAACCTTCCTTGAAACATACCACTTGCCTAAACACACCTACAGAGAACTCCTTCTCATTAGAGCCACAATTGTCGCGAACTGCGCATTAAAGGTAAGTTTTAAATAATGCTTCAACACTGTTTCCTTTATATTAAGAATAAGCCTCACTTTTGCATCACTGCACACATTATGATACCGCGTTAGTTCGTAACAAACCTTTAACAATGTATCATTCCACAAGGATTTTAGAACCCTTTGTATATTACCCTGCATAATAGAAAAGCTGGCATATTGTTTATTTTATTGTGATCGTGATTATGTCGGCCACTTTAACGGATTATAGTCTTTGTTGCTTATTCAATAGAAAATAAATAGAGTTCATTTAAGAAGATGTTATCTGAAACAAAGTGGTAAGATGTGGACACCGAGATTCTTTATCACCATTATCTCGGATCTGTAAAGATTAACAATTTGGATGTTACAAAATATTGTTTGCTTAAGCGTGAAGTTCTAAGCACCATTTGATTATTTACCAATTGTAAGCCACTTGTTAAACATACTGGTAAAGCCTACCTTTTGAGAAACTTGAATGAAAGCGTTTCGTGGCCAATTTGAAAAAGATTATGTTCTTACTTACAAGTATTTATCCGTTTCTTTAATATAAATACTATTGACCCTAACGGCATTATTTTTTTGTCAAGATTTAAACCACAATTACTAAAGGTATTTTATGAATGAATAGAGGTAAGAGTAAAGATCAGTCTAGAATGATGTTGATGTGTGTCTTTTTACGTCTTGCATATCAATGATATGTTATCTATTGACAGCATTCATTGTTATGCCGACGACAGCACCAGGGACACTTATTACACTGGCCGCGCAAATATTCCCAGTTCTCTGGTGGAGAGAACCTACTACACACCAGCTCTTCTCTTCCAAAAATATTGGGATTCTCGGAGTTGAAATCTGCAGCAACGTCCAGTTTCTTTGTCACCTAAAAGCGAAGGTCAAGCAGGCGTCGAAGAAACTAGGTGTGCTCAACAGGGTGAAGCAGTAGTTCAACCCGCGACAAAGACTTCTGCTTTACTATGATTAAATACGTTGTGATTGAATTCAAAGGCGTGCTGTAAGGATTATTGACGATCCCAAACTGACAAACGGTTTAGAACCTATAACTCTGAAAAGCGTCTTGTGTGTTCTACCGATTGTACAATGGGATATGTTCATAGGAGTTGTTTGACATGATGCCCACGGCCTCCTTCTACAGTCGCACCGCTCGTCATCGACAGGGTATTCTTCCTCGCATATTGGAGCCTAACTGGTCGTGTACTGTGCGGTTTCAGAGAAGTTTTGTCCTGCGTACTCTCAAGCTGTGGAAGAACTGCCTGTCGAGGTTTTCTCAGGAGACTACAGGATGGGGTTCTTCAAAAAGGGCGTGAAGAGGTTTTCACAGGATCGGCAACGCGCGTGCGATGCCCGTGGTGCTGCAGGCGTTCATTATCATCATCATCGTCAGGTCATTTTAGTCTCCACTACAGGAGCACGACCCTCGCTCGTCCGTCCCAGACGGAAGAATGATTTGGCCTGCACTCCCCACACTGGCCAGACGGGTTGGGGAGGCCTGATCGATGTTTTATAATGTATTTCCCTTAGTCGCCTTGTACAACAACCATGTCCATGACAGGGGTGTGCGCTATTTACGAAGTAAGCCGATCTGCGCACACTCAGCGGCATTTTACACCGCTGAGTGTGCGCATATTGCGATTGGCTTCTATAAAAAAAAAAAAAAAAAAAAACAACCACGGGAAGAGACGGAGTGATTCTATTCTATTCTGCCGGAAACCACACGGCCAAGGCGTTCATAGGCTACGGTAATTGCTTTCCATCGGTCGGGCCGTAGGTATGCTTATTTTCCACTTCAGTGGTATAAAAAAATGTGGTTTTATGTTTTTTTTTCAGTCATAATGTCATCTTTTATAACACAATGACAAACAAGCATACGTTCTGTCCTAGTGTATGTCTCTGTCAGGTAGTAAGCAGTAGTTAGCTACGAGCCCAAGGATGCTTGCTGTACTAGACGCATCACTCACGCGCTGCCGACCCTGTAAACCCCTTGTAAATTTCTTCTAATTTTCCATAATTCAAATTTCATGTTATATAGTTCGCTGCTAGACTGCGGATTGGGCCAGTGTTTTCAAGCCGACCAAAGACTACTGACTTGACTTAACGACTGTCATCTAGTGACAACAAGCGGGACCGACGGCTTAAGGTACCATCCAAAGCACGGAGAAACGCACGATTAATATACCCATACATTGAGAGGCAATGGTCGACGTTGCTTAAATTGCATGTTCGATTAGAGTAACACGCGCGACGACGCCATTCAGCTCTTCATTTATTTATTACGATGTAATATTAAAAACATCGGACGCGCAGCATGCGCCACCATAGCGAAATTTATTTATTTTATTTATTTATTTATTTTGGCCACTTTCCCGAATTGATATCGGAAAACCAAGGTCACTTTATATTACTACTTTTTGATGCTCTACACGAATCCGATGTCAAATTTCGAAATTTTGAGTTTCATGGCAATGGACGGACAGACAAAACGACCGGACGATTTTATAAGCTCAATATATTTCGCTGAAAATAACAATCATTTAAATACATACCTACTGCGTATAGAACTATTATTATTCGCAAACGGAAAGAATTTTGATTGACACTGTAGTTTGTATTATTATTTTCAATTTCTGATGCTGGCCCGTAACCGTAATATACCGTAATATAGTAAGAAGCCTTACCATAGCGGATCAAATACTGATTTATTTAATATTTTAGTAATCAAAAATCGTTTTTTTTTATACTACTTCGGGTGGCAGATAAGCATACGGCCCGCCTGATGTGAAGCGGTTACCATAGCCATATTAACGCTCGCAACATAAAATATCGCTCGCGCGCCGCCACCCCCGCTGCCATCGCAGCATCTCCTTCCTTTTTGGTGACCTCACTCACTCGCAGGAACACAACAGCCCTCAAGGGAACCGTTATTAAGCTGCGGTATTGTGTGAGGTGGAGGTACATTCCCCAGTCGGGTAGCTTACAATCACGCTCTCTACCTCTCTTTTCGCCAGAGCTTCGTTTGTCAGTCAGCAGAGTGCACCGCGTGCAGGTGAAGTTGGCTTTGATTCAAAGATCTTGATGAACCACTTACACCCCAAAAACCAGGCCTTAGGTTTTTAGGCCTCCAATACTAAACTCTATCTATCTTCTATCTATAATAATAAAAGGCTTTGTCCTCACTGACTGACTGACTGACTGACTGACTGACTCACTAATCAACGCACAGCCCAAACCGCTGGGTCTAGAGATTCCAAATTTGGCAAGTAGGTTCCTTATGACGTCTAGGGGTGCACTAAGAAAGGATTTTTCAAAATTCATCCCCTAAGGGGGTGAAACGGGGGTCCAAAGTTTGTATGGGGAAACAAGATTAGTTGGACTATTTTATCTGAAACTTTACACGAGTACTTCTATAGATAAATGAAAAAACACGTGTTCCAGGATTTTTCAAAATTCAACGCCTAAAGGGGTAAAATGGAGTGAAAAAGTCTGAATCGTCATGGGTATTGTTTTTATGGTTTATCGGGTCGCTGATTACGAAAACAACAACTATTTTATAATCCAATCCCGATGTCACATTTTTCATTCATTCATTCATTTCACGTGAAAAATTTACGATGGGGTTGAAATGTCATAATATCAATATGGGTGTTGATTCTATGGTTTTCTGGGACGTCAATTACGAAAATTGCATCAATTTGAAAATATAACACAGTGGACACGAAATAACTTAAAAGGATTTTTCAAATTTTTCCCCTAAATGGGTGAAACGGAGATCCAAAGTTTGTGTAGGGAAACGAGATTAGTTTGACTATAGATAAATGAGTGAACACGTGTTTCAGGATTTTTAGAAATTCAACCCAAAAAAAAGGAGTAAAATGGGGTCAAAAAGTCTGAAAATCATGAAGGATATTATTGTTTTTATATTTTATCGGGTCGCTGATTACGAAAACAACAACGATTTTAAAATTCAACGTGGCTAACGTGACTATCATCATGTAATTTTTTTAAACCTTGATTTAAACTTTTTAAGCTGATGGAATGAGACTTGTTGTTGATGTTGACTGAAGTGTTATCCTAATAGGTTTTTAAATTTGTATTTGGCGCAAATCAGTGCTTATACGATCGCGGGCGGCCGGCGCGGTGAGGACGGGACGGGTGTAGTAGTAGTTATCTGGAAATTTTTTGCATCCGTATTTAGTACTATAGGTGCTACATGAGGGTGGTTGCGTTGCGTGTTAGACTTGACTTGGATAATCTAAAAAGCGCGAACTTCACGCGAGCGAAGCCGCAGGCAAAAGCTAGATAGTAAAAGGCTTTGTCCTCACTGACTTGACTGACTGACTCACTAATCAACGCACAGCCCAGACCCCTGAAGCTAGAAACCTGAAACTTTGGATATGTGTTCCTATGTAAGCGCGCACTAAGACGGGATTTTCCGAAATTTCACTCCTAAGAGGTGAAAATAGGAGGTTGAAAAAAAACCCTCTTGGAAACCGATTCACCTACGATTTTGAGACTTGGTAGAATAGTTGTTTATAAAAAAAGGGGATGTTTATGGGTAACTGATTAACTTTTGACCAGAGCCCAGCCAAGAAATGTGAAAAAATGTTATATTTATATTTGAATTAACTTATCACTAGATGGCGCTATACCTAGCATTTGTACAGCGCGCTATGGTTTCGTTATTAAGGAAAGGGTATATACGAGAGATTATTTCAAACCTAATTGAAAAATGTGTCGAAACCTAATTGAAAAACCTATTCTAAGTACCGACTTTCCCATAAAGTCGGTACTTAGAATAGGTTTTTGCCTACTTAATATAAGGATTTCCGTATTTTTCAAACAATGAAGTCAAGATTCACTAAATTTATATTTGTGGAAGGTGTGATGATGCCCCATAACATTATAGCTTTGGAACGTGATGGATCTGGCCTGTTCCGCTCCATCTCCTACCACTTGCCTGGAACGGAGGTGTATCATCAGGAGGTTCCTGACCTGACCTGAGGTTCATGTACCCACGAGGGGTACGTTCGGGCCTCGAGCGAGTGGCTCATTACCCGGGCAGTCTCCGGTGGTGCATGCACCACCGCGTAATGTTTTATGGGAGCCGCTCTACTGCGGCTACGCTTGTGAGAAAGCAGGTCTAGGTGAGGAAGTTCGTGCCTTTTTTTTTTTTTTTTTTTTATACTACGTAGGGTGGCAGGCAAGCATACGGCCCGCCTGATGTGAAGCGGTTACCGTAGCCATATGAACGCTCGCAACATATAGTGTCGCTTGCGCGCCGCCACCACCGCTGCCAACGCAACATCTCCTTCCTTTCTGGTGACCTCACTCACTCGCAGGAACACAACAATCCTCAAGGGAATTGTTATTTGGCTGCGGTATTCTGTGAGGTGGAGGTACATTCCCCAGTCGGGTAGCTTACAATTACGCTCCCTACCTCTCTTTTCGACAGAGCTTCGTTTGTCTGTCAGCAGGGTGCACCGCGTGCAGGTGAAGTTGGCTTTGGTTCAAAGATGTAGATGAACCACTTACACCCCAAAACCACCCTTTTCATGTGCCACCATTGTTCACGTATTAAACAACTGGAACGATGAGTTTTTGAGTGAGGACAGTAAAGGATGCGCTGTTGAGGAATCTCTCTTGATAACCCGCATTCCCATTATTCCATAAGACCACCCAGTTCAATTTAAGAGACTTCACTTCAATTTCGCCTAGAGGTGTTTCGCTATGACCATTAACAAAGCTCAGGGGCAGTCTCTAAAGGTCGCTGGGGTTGACTTGAGACAGGACTGCTTCTCTCATGATCAGTTGTATGTAGTTTGCTCAGGAGTAAGTTCTCCTGGAAGCATTGCAATTTTGGCTCCATGCCAAAATATATTGTTTACCGGGACGTCTTAACCTAAATGGTGTATGTTTGTGATAATAGTCGATACGAAACAAAAATAGACGCAGATCAGGAGTGTTCCCGTAGCGAAGCACGGGTACTTTGCTAGTTATAGATATTTAAAATCCATGGTGCACGGCAATAGAGCGTTAGTCGACTAGCCATCTATTTAGGATTTTAATGTCTTATTTGCCCTATTTGCCAAATTGCTGTCTCTCACATTGCCAAGAGGGGGGAAGTCAGGTTCCAGAAGCTTCCTACTCCTACTAATTTTATTATGATTAAATTCGTTCTGAGACATGGCAGCCGTGGCTTTACCCCCGGTACTACAATGGACTTCACATTTAAATGCCTTATTGTTGGTTGCCACTGTTAATTCTGGCTACACAGGAGACACAGTGGTTGGAATGTGTGGTGGGCTTGTCCCGATTAATGTTTTAGTCATCATCATTTATCCTATCAAGTATGGTTGTAAAGTAAATATGAAACTGACTCCAGGGGCCTACCGCCGAAGTTGAAGCCGATTACCATCAGAATTTTTGAATGCGAAATTGAAACTAATGCTTATATTGTTGGTAATCATGTTTAGCTCAGCTGGTAGAAACCCTAGAACGCAATCTACTAAGTTGAAGATATTTGTCAACAACTATAAGCTAAGATCAATTTATGGAATCAATAAATCCGGTGATAATCAGCGTCAGCTTCTGCGGTAGGGACCCAGGTGACTCGTTCGATATAAACTGGGCCGCAATGAAAGCGGGTCGGTAACAAAAACATCTTTCAGACTTCCAAAATATTTTAGCTAGCTTTATGAAATAAATACTGAATTAAAGTTTATTTCCTTATAAATATAGGCAGAAGTAAAATAAATGTTTTTATTTCTTTTTGGTTTTTTTAAGACGATATCAAAAATTGATGTTTTTGTTACCGACCCGCTTTCATTGCGGCCCAGTGTATTTACCGAGATCTATAATAATAAAAGGCTTTGTCCTCACTGACTGACTGACTGACTGACTGACTGACTCACTAATCAACGCACAGCCCAAACCGCTGGGTCTAGAGATTCCAAATTTGGCAAGTATGTTCCTTATGACGTCTAGGGGTGCACTAAGAAAGGATTTTTCAAAATTCATCCCCTAAGGGGGTGAAACGGGGGTCCAAAGTTTGTATGGGGAAACAAGATTAGTTGGACTATTTTATCCGAAACTTTACACGAGTACTTCTATAGATAAATGAAAAAACACGTGTTCCAGGATTTTTCAAAATTCAACGCCTAAAGGGGTAAAATGGAGTGAAAAAGTCTGAAAATCGTCATGGGTATTGTTTTTATGGTTTATCGGGTCGCTGATTACGAAAACAACAACTATTTTATAATCCAATCCCGATGTCACATTTTTCATTCATTCATTCATTTCACGTGAAAAATGTACGATGGGGTTGAAATGTCATAATATCAATATGGGTGTTGATTCTATGGTTTTCTGGGACGTCAATTACGAAAATTGCATCAATTTGAAAATATAACACAGTGGACACGAAATAACTTAAAAGGATTTTTCAAATTTTTCCCCTAAATGGGTGAAACGGAGATCCAAAGTTTGTGTAGGGAAACGAGATTAGTTTGACTATAGATAAATGAGTGAACACGTGTTTCAGGATTTTTAGAAATTCAACCCAAAAAAAGGAGTAAAATGGGGTCAAAAAGTGTGAAAATCATGAAGGATATTATTGTTTTTATATTTTATCGGGTCGCTGATTACGAAAACAACAACGATTTTAAAATTCAACGTGGCTAACGTGACTATCATCATGTAATTTTTTTAAACCTTGATTTAACCTTTTTAAGCTGATGGAATGAGACTTGTTGTTGATGTTGACTGAAGTGTTATCCTAATTGGTTTTTAAATTTGTATTTGGCGCAAATCAGTGCTTATACGATCGCGGGCGGCCGGCGCGGTGAGGACGGGACGGGTGTAGTAGTAGTTATCTGGAAATTTTTTGCATCCGTATTTAGTACTATAGGTGCTACATGAGGGTGGTTGCGTTGCGTGTTAGACTTGACTTGGATAATCTAAAAAGCGCGAACTTCACGCGAGCGAAGCCGCAGGCAAAAGCTAGATAGTAAAAGGCTTTGTCCTCACTGACTTGACTGACTGACTCACTAATCAACGCACAGCCCAGACACCTGAAGCTAGAAACCTGAAACTTTGGATATGTGTTCCTATGTAAGCGCGCACTAAGACGGGATTTTCAGAAATTTCACTCCTAAGAGGTGAAAATAGGGGGTTGAAAAAAAACCCTCTTGGAAACCGATTCACCTACGATTTTGAGACTTGGTAGAATAGTTGTTTATAAAAAAAAGGGGATGTTTATGGGTAACTGATTAACTTTTGACCAGCGCCCAGCCAAGAAATGTGAAAAAATGTTATATTTATATTTGAATTAACTTATCACTAGATGGCGCTATACCTAGCATTTGTACAGCGCGCTATGGTTTCGTTATTAAGGAAAGGGTATATACGAGAGATTATTTCAAACCTAATTGAAAAATGTGTCGAAACCTAATTGAAAAACCTATTCTAAGTACCGACTTTCCCATAAAGTCGGTACTTAGAATAGGTTTTTGCCTACTTAATATAAGGATTTCCGTATTTTTCAAACAATGAAGTCAAGATTCACTAAATTTATATTTGTGGAAGGTGTGATGATGCCCCATAACATTATAGCTTTGGAACGTGATGGATCTGGCCTGTTCCGCTCCATCTCCTACCACTTGCCTGGAACGGAGGTGTATCATCAGGAGGTTCCTGACCTGACCTGAGGTTCATGTACCCACGAGGGGTACGTTCGGGCCTCGAGCGAGTGGCTCATTACCCGGGCAGTCTCCGGTGGTGCATGCACCACCGCGTAATGTTTGTTTGTTTGTTTGTAAACTTTATTGTACTAAAATATACATATAAACGATACAAAAGAAATGTCATATACAATGGCGGACTTATCCCATGCAGGGATTTCTTCCAGTCAACCATCGAACGCATAATGATGAAAGATGACGTGGGTTTGGTAATTAGTACAGTGCATGAGTACAACATAGAGCTTTAACTAAAAATAATAATAATAAAACTTAAGGATAACAAAACATGTAAACCCTTATTACATACGAATTATAACTAATATCTATTTATCTAATATATACTAGCTTTATACGCAACAATGCACATCTCATATATGCAAAATGCTAAACACAAGCTACATACCAATTTTGTATACAATTGAAATATATAGCTCAAACATCAGGAATACAACCATAATGCTTCCGAAGTTGAGATTTGAAGGAGTAAAGTGACTGTGACATTTTGATATTCACTGGCAGTTTGTTCCAAAGGCGAGCAGCGAGGACAGCAAAGGATTTAGAATAGCACTGTGAGGTATGATGAGGAATTACAAGGTAAGGAATTTTGCTTGAACGAAGCCGGTCATCAGAGACACGAAACTTGAATTTTTCACAAAGATACACAGGCGTTGTTGGTTGAAAGAGAACTCGATAAAGTAGGGAAAGAATATGAAAACTTCTACGTAGTCTTATGGGCAGCAAGTTGAGTTTTGTGCGATACTCTGTTATGTGGTCAAACTTCTGTACACCATAGACATATCTTATGCACATATTCTGAATACGCTCCAGTTTATTTAGAATTTCTTCAGATGGGTCCAGGTAAGCTATATCCGCGTAATCTAAAATCGGAAGAAGAAGAGTATGAACAAGCAATATTTTCGTACTGACAGGGAGGAAATTTTGCAGTCGTTTCAAAGAGTGAAGTGATGCGAAAATCTTCCGACTAACTTCGCTGACCTGCGGCGCCCAAGACAAGGTTTGGTCCATGATGATTCCCAAGTTTTTAACTGTAGAGGAGTAGGCTATAATGTTACCGTCAAAAATGACATTGGGGCACATCATATTGGACAATTTGGAAACAAAATAGGGGCTGCCAATTATAATCGCATTTGATTTGGATGGATTTACCCTTAATCCGAAATTTCTAGACCACTGTGCAATGGCAGAGAGCTCATTGTTGATAGTTCTGACCGCACCTGCAAAGTCCTCCAGCGAAGCTCCCGTATAAATTTGGAGATCATCAGCGTACAGATGATAAGAAGAAGATAGTAACAAAGTAATGTGATTAATAAAGATTGAGAAAAGAATAGGAGATAACACACCACCTTGAGGCACTCCCGTAGTAAGACCGCACCAGTCAGATCTAGAGTCACCAATTTTTACAATTTGACGGCGATCAAATAGGTAAGACTTGAACCATGATAAAACCAATGGTGATAGATTGAGAGCACGAAGCATTCCAAGCATAATGTCAAGATCAACCGTGTTAAAAGCGTTAGAGAAATCTAGTAAAACAAGCAGTGTTAATTTTTTGTTTTCAATGTTCAGTCGAATATCGTCAGTGACCTTAACGAGTGCCGTAACGGTGCTGTGGCCAGTGCGGAATCCAGACTGGTGCTGACTCAACAGGTTATGCTTTTGAAGATGATAGGACAAGCGTTGGTGCACAAAGTGCTCCAGCACCTTAGAAAGAAAGGGTAAAATGGAAATTGGGCGAAAATCTGAAAATGCAGAAGGCATAGACTTTTTTGGAAGAGGAATTATATGAGCGTCTTTCCACTTAGAGGGAAAGACGCCAGAAGAAATAGAACAATTTATAATGTCAGCAAGAAACGGCGCAATATGCTCCTTAATAGGATCAATCATATGTAGACCGATATCGTCGCTGCCGACAGCTCTGGACTTTATGGATCCTATCAATTTCACTACTTCCTCTGACGTTATCTCTTTAAGCTCAAATAAAGGAACTGATTGCTGTGCCGCCATGTCCAACTGGTTCAGTGCTGACATTTTAAGAACAGGATCTAAAGTAACAGGACAACTAAAGTGCTTATTTAAAGCATTAAGGTCAATATTAGAACAAGCACTTGGCTGCTCCCTGCCAACACCATTCGACTTAAGAAACTGCCATAGTTTCGTGGGAGGACAATTTTCTATGTGTGAGTGCATATAATTGCGCCTTGCTACCCTACAGGTTTTATTGCACTGGTTACGCAAAGATGTATATTTATCGCGATTAACCTGACTGGGATCATGACGCAATTTAATTTTTGCTTTATCCCTACGAGCCATGAGAGTCTTTATCTCATCCGTAAGCCATGGTGCTGGGAAGTGCTTGACCCGGACAGGACGAAGAGGTGCATGTTTGTTATAAATTTCTAAAATAATACTATTAAACGCTATCAATTTTTCGTCAACAGATGATGCAGAAAGAACATTATCCCAGTTAGCGCTGTGTAAATCCCTTAAGAAAACATCCCAATCAATTCCTACAAAGTTACGTAAAAGTGAAACTTTGTGCCTTCGCTTAGGTGGCCGCAGTTTAAAAGAGGCATAAATCAAATCATGCGCTGAGAAGGCAGGTGCATTGAACTGTCCAAAGTCAGCAACTAGATTAGAGGAAGAGGTAATTATCAGGTCAAGCAGGGATGGAGGACCATTATGAGGAAAGTGGGTAGGGCCAAGTGGAAGAAGATCAAGATCAACCGAATGTAAAATAGAACGAAGGTTTCTTGCACGGACATCGTCTTTAATGAGGCAAGTGTTGAAATCTCCCATAATTATGGTGTGATCATGTTGTGAAGATAGTTGAGTCAAAAGTATGTCCAATGAATTGAAATAATTTACATGAAGGGATGGACTATAATACACACCTAACAAAATTGTCACGTGATGAAGGGTTACCTTTAGGAATAGGTGTTCAGGAGATTGGTGATCTGGAGGGGATTGGGATAACAACTCATATGGTATATCACTTCGGAGATAAATAGCTACCCCACCATATCCCACCATTCTAGTAACGCCACCCTGAGTTCTGACACAAGTACGATCATTCCTAATGAGCCTGAAACCTGGTATGGGGTACAAAGTAGAGGGGAGAGATGGTTTAAGAAATGTCTCCGATACAAGAACAGCATGAATGTTACTAGAAGTGAAAGTAGCAAGTATATCGGCATAGTGGGCCGCAACACTTTGAGCATTTATGTGTATGACGTTGAAGTTTTTATTTAATGACGCAAACTTTATGTCGAGACTTTTACCCAATGAAGGAGCATTAGGATCATCACTGCCACTAGAGAGACTTTCAAACGACGAGGAAAGAGAGAAATATTCTGAATCAGAAACATCAGGAAGCAAATCCGACATTGAGCTAATCAAAAACTAATTATATAAATTAATTCTCTGTAAATAAACTTCTAATTCTAATATTATAATGTAATATTTCAACTATACGCTAAATATACTGCCTTCAAGCATTCGCCGGCTGCATCAACACATGGTAGGCAAAAAAAAAAATACAATTAAACTATTTTAAAATAACATTGTGTAGAAATTATAACATGAAATAATAAAAATAATAAATTATGACTACAGTAACAAATGCATACGTAGACACAACACAAGATTTAATTCTTTTATATGTATAATGATAGATTTCCACTTTTATGCAGCTAGAAAAAAAAAATATTAAAAATAATTATATATATAAAAAATAAATAAATAAAAAAAAAAGCCTATTTAATGATTTACAGTTAACTTTGACAGTGGTTTGTTGAGGTTTGTTGTGGAGTAATCTGTAACTAAAGAGTGGTCGCCAATCAAACAAAAATAGAAGAAGAAGATAGTGATTTGTTGTGTTAGACATTGACACAATTAAATTGAGTGAGTTTTTAAATCCCGTAAAAATACCTCCAAAGTTAAACAATATTTAAGTGGTCTAAATTTTTGTGACTTGTGTGTCTACCATACAAAATTATTATTAATACTTACATAAAATTACCGTACAAAACATTACTAAAAACAACACAATGAGAGAATTGTTCGACCAAGCTCCATAAACTAAAGAAATAACAACACGAAAGTTTATCTACTTATGATGCTTGTTTTGTGTCCTGGTGGAACGCAACATTTTGTTCATTGGGCGGGCCACCTCTTCAGCAGGCTTGGCTGGGGATACAGTCGAAGTGGAAGTCAGAGATGCCACATCATGTGTCGGGTTAATGCTATCAGCCCTGAGTTTAGTAAACTCCGCCATTGTGGTTATCTTGCGACGAGAGCCATCAGAGCATACAATCACAATCTTGCCATTGCTGGTCCAGCAGCCCCCGACTCCCAGCACCTTACGGGCTTCAACAAATACCGCGTGCCTACCGCTCGTCAGGAATTCGGAGAAAGTCAGTCCACTGCCTTTCATAAGTCTTTTTGCCGACCAGACTAAAGAGCACAAGTGTTGATTATGAAAACGAATGAGTATCGGGCGCGGCTTATCTGCTAAACTTTGTGCCCCTAAACGATGACAAGCAGACACTGTGGCAGAATTAACTTCAACAATATTTAGAGTGTCATTACAAAGCTTTACTACCACGTCTGTTAGATCTTCATTCACAGACTCTGCAGCACCATGAAGCAGTAGCACACTTGAGCGAGACCTCATCTCAAAGTTATCCAAAGTAGTTAACACCAACTCCAGCTGATTTTTGAGAGCGGAAACTGCCTTCCAAATGAAGTTTTTAAATGTGTTGTACTCACTCGTTAGAGATGCAATATCCGGTGACTGACTTTGATTGCCAAGAGATTCCTCAAATGTAGCCATTTTCTCAGTGAACATCGTAGTCATTGCGTCCATATTTTTATTTAGTTGTGATAAGCTGTCCATTGTGTGTGAGATTATCTTTTGCCAAAAAATAAGATTAAAGGAGTGTTTAAAAATAAGTGCCGGCTTACTTTGGCATGTAATTAATACATGTATAATCCTTCCAGGTATTTATAAGTCTTTTTACTATTTTTTATTAATAAAATATTACGGGACAGAATTTAAAGCTAGTATTCTTTGTGACTACCCACAAAATTTTTTTTTTTGAAAATGTTTTATGGGAGCCGCTCTACTGCGGCTACGCTTGTGAGAAAGCAGGTCTAGGTGAGGAAGTTCGTGCCTTTTTTTTTTTTTTTTTTTTTTTTTTTATACTACGTAGGGTGGCAGGCAAGCATACGGCCCGCCTGATGTGAAGCGGTTACCGTAGCCATATGAACGCTCGCAACATATAGTGTCGCTTGCGCGCCGCCACCACCGCTGCCAACGCAACATCTCCTTCCTTTCTGGTGACCTCACTCACTCGCAGGAACACAACAATCCTCAAGGGAATTGTTATTTGGCTGCGGTATTCTGTGAGGTGGAGGTACATTCCCCAGTCGGGTAGCTTACAATTACGCTCCCTACCTCTCTTTTCGACAGAGCTTCGTTTGTCTGTCAGCAGGGTGCACCGCGTGCAGGTGAAGTTGGCTTTGGTTCAAAGATGTAGATGAACCACTTACACCCCAAAACCACCCTTTTCATGTGCCACCATTGTTCACGTATTAAACAACTGGAACGATGAGTTTTTGAGTGAGGACAGTAAAGGATGTGCTGTTGAGGAATCTCTCTTGATAACCCGCATTCCCATTATTCCATAAGACCACCCAGTTCAATTTAAGAGACTTCACTTCAATTTCGCCTAGAGGTGTTTCGCTATGACCATTAACAAAGCTCAGGGGCAGTCTCTAAAGGTCGCTGGGGTTGACTTGAGACAGGACTGCTTCTCTCATGATCAGTTGTATGTAGTTTGCTCAGGAGTAAGTTCTCCTGGAAGCATTGCAATTTTGGCTCCATGCCAAAATATATTGTTTACCGGGACGTCTTAACCTAAATGGTGTATGTTTGTGATAATGGTCAATACGAAACAAAAATAGACGCAGATCAGGAGTGTTCCCGTAGCGAAGCACGGGTACTTTGCTAGTTATAGATATTTAAAATCCATGGTGCACGGCAATAGAGCGTTAGTCGACTAGCCATCTATTTAGGATTTTAATGTCTTATTTGCCCTATTTGCCAAATTGCTGTCTCTCACATTGCCAAGAGGGGGGAAGTCAGGTTCCAGAAGCTTCCTACTCCTACTAATTTTATTATGATTAAATTCGTTCTGAGACATGGCAGCCGTGGCTTTACCCCCGGTACTACAATGGACTTCACATTTAAATGCCTTATTGTTGGTTGCGCTGTTAATTCTGGCTACACAGGAGACACAGTGGTTGGAATGTGTGGTGGGCTTGTCCCGATTAATGTTTTAGTCATCATCATTTATCCTATCAAGTATGGTTGTAAAGTAAATATGAAACTGACTCCAGGGGCCTACCGCCGAAGTTGAAGCCGATTACCATCAGAATTTTTGAATGCGAAATTGAAACTAATGCTTATATTGTTGGTAATCATGTTTAGCTCAGCTGGTAGAAGCCCTAGAACGCAATCTACTAAGTTGAAGATATTTGTCAACAACTATAAGCTAAGATCAATTTATGGAATCAATAAATCCGGTGATAATCAGCGTCAGCTTCGGCGGTAGGGACCCAGGTGACTCGTTCGATATAAACTGGGCCGCAATAAAAGCGGGTCGGTAACAAAAACATCAATAACTTCCAAAATATTTTAGCTAGCTTTATGAAATAAATACTGAATTAAAGTTTATTTCCTTATAAATATAGGCAGAAGTAAAATCTTTTTATTTCTTTTTGGTGATTGTATTAAACCATAAATAAAAAATAAATACGATTTCAAAAATTGATGTTTTTGTTACCGACCCGCTTTCATTGCGGCCCAGTGTATTTACCGAGATATTCAATATATAAGTTTGATATAATACTAAGCCACTTAATAATGCCTCACACAAATAGTATCTACAAGTAGATCTCAAAAAAGTTCTCAGAATTACCAGCAACAAAATATCGAGCAGTTACTCATCCATTCAACTTCTATAGAAATCTGTTCCAAATTCATTCATTCATAAGAAAAGTATGTTCCGAATTCTATATCAGATCGCTCTCCCATGCTTAATAGGCCGACAAGGAAACCGCAAAATCGTGTCCGAATTAACTGTCTTAACCACATAACACGAGTCATGAATGAGTCACATGATCACTGGGGTAGAAGGCCAAGGAGATTTCATTATTGTGGTATTATATCCGAACAAGTTCCCCGAAAGACCACCGTTGAAGTGGAAAAGTGAATGGAAAGAAAAGGTTGTACCGCCCGGCGCCTTTAAAATTTTCTAATATCCGGTGGCGCCTTGTATACAACTTGGCAGATAATCTTATAGGGTTGCCACATTTATGTATACGAATAATCATCTGTCTGTTTGCATTATGAGATAACTGCTTCTATTAAGCTGATTTGTGTGTGTTTAGTTAGATATCATCATCAACCGTAAACGGATATAGGCCTTCCTTAATGCTTTCCACCATAAGCAATCTTCTTGATTCTATTAAAATATAAATAATCATAAAAAAATATCTATCAACCCGTTCACACCAATGTTATGTGTAACCTGGATAAGTAAGAAAAGTACTAGGCGCGAGTGAAGCCACAGGCGGAATCTATTTTTCATTTTTTCAAATATGATTAAAAAAATCTGTCCAGCTGTTTGAAGATCATCAGATCTTTTTTAGTTAATTGATTCACATCATTTTTTTTATTTTGAGAATGGATATGAGCAACTTCCACGGGTCTGATGGATTCTAAATTGGCAAAAAAACTGAAACCTTGATCTGATGCTGCAGCATCATCATAAATCTGCAGGGCGCCCAATTTTACGCAGAAATTACAACAAAATTGTCATATTTGAGCTCTTTTTAAATGTCTCAATGATCAACATGTTACAGATAGATGGTGATCAGGAACCGGCGATGAAGTGGGAAAGATTTTTTTTCCTCGGCCAGGGATGTATAAAATTTTTAGTACTCTCTTATTTAAGCTGACTACTCATTTTATTTGATGCTTACATTACCATTTGACTCGCTTGCTATATTAGATATTGCATATCCCAATTCTCAACAAATGCCTTTCAAGAGCCTTCAGGAAAAACTAACCTATCGAAGCTCAAGCTAGATGATGTCCGTATCGTCTCTTCGACAACAGAAATCATAAAGAAAAGAATGATTTTATGATCCTAAATTAAACCAATTTTCTCAGTTTTAAATTTTCAATCAAGGCACCAACCTCCCTACTACCTTTTCGAGTTGAGCGGCGATGAGTGTTCGTAACGATAGAGAGAGTGAGTGCACGTCTGAATTTTTGCCCTGATGAAGATTTCCGTATGAGGTAAACTAGTCGGCTTTCCCGACAAAAATACGTGAGTGACCTGTTTAATTTCATTAATTAATTTACTATGATTTATCTTGAGAACTAAAAACTAACTTAAAATGAAATAAAAACTTGCTTGCAAGTTTTAATAATATTTCTCCAATTTTATTAGCCAACCCTAAACTTAACCGTTTATAATACCTTTGCTAAACATGAAACAGACGCCGATACCGATGGATTAGCCGCTGCCACCAGAATTAGCCATAAATTCTCTGCAGTTTAGAATGTCTTTTGGACAAAATAGTTAATTTACTGCAAATATTTTATGAATGAGCATCACAAAAGCTTTTGTGTTAATCCTCTACTTTTCGGGCATTAGAACTAGAATGGTTAAAACTATGAAAAAAAAACCTGTTTGAAGAGATTTTTTTTTGTTTCGTAACAGTTTCGGTGTGATGCTTTCCTCTTCACTACTTTTGAAGTAAAATCCAAATATCTGCACAAGATGCTCGACTAACACCCGTAGTCGTCGTTCTGCTTGCGGTCTTCTCAATTGAAGGGGTTTAGAGCGTAGTCCATCACGCTGCTCAACTGCGCCTTATCTAGATTTTTTTAGGTCATTGTGTTGAAAAACAAACATACGACCTACCTGACCAATAACAGTCATCGTAACTTATAGACGCTTGCAACACCAGAGACATCAATCACTCATTTACCGACCCTGCCAAAGCCCTCCTTGCCATTCTTCTAGAAGAACCCCATGCAGTATGCGTGAACCTTGTTCAAAGGATACGATATGATATCACAGCTCCACATCACGCAATTCGAATGATTATGTGTCATCTGGCCTGTGAATGAATACTCGATACATTAACGTTATAACTTAATAAATTTTAAACTTTCGGGTTGCATGATTTATTAAAATAACAACGGGAATTAACGCGATCATGCTTATGGGTATTTACGTATCAGTCAGCCTGTGAGCACGGCCGGTGCAACTTGAAGCCGGTGCAAGCTGAAGATGTTTGTCAATAACTAAAACGTAAGACTTAGTTTTCTAATCAAAATATTCGATAAAGTTGATACTGTTGATTGTTGGCACTTGGTGGAACATTATTATCATAATGTTATAATAAAGCACTTGTACTATTCCACGTTATTATATTTAATATTACCGACCGGTTTCGCCGCTAAGGCATTATCAAGGTGGTGTCTGTTACACAGACACCATCTATTTACCTTCATATATGTGGTCCTCCTGTTTTAAAAAATGGTTCGATCGCATGAAAAAATGTTTAAAATGTAAAGGAGAGTATTTTGAAAAGCAATAAACATAATATTTTGGTTTTAACATGTTGTTTTTTTAAGTTACGCAAAACTTTTAGTGTGATCTACGTATCAAGGTGGTGTCTGTTACACAGACACCATCTATTTACCTTGATAATGCCTTAGCGGCGAAACCGGTCGGTAATATTAAATATAATAACGTGGAATAGTACAAGTGCTTTATTATAACATTATATATTTTCATAATGTTATAATAAAGCACTTGTACTATTCCACGTTATTATATTTAATATTACCGACCGGTTTCGCCGCTAAGGCATTATCAAGGTAAATAGATGGTGTCTGTGTAACAGACACCATCTATTCGATGGTAAACGGCTTCAGCTTCGGCGGTAGGGCCTTTGTGTTGATAATCGGAATTCACATAATATCTTACTATCGTGGTCATCGGATAGACGGACACGCGTTTACCTTAGGTTGTCTGTTTTAGGGCGCATGAACGGAATAAGTACTTTGCTTTTACTCGCCAGTCATTTCAATAAACCTAACTATACTATTTCTTTTCATTGTAGGTACTTTATTCTTTTATTATCTGAAAGCATCAATCCATTGTGTTTTTAAGAAACAATATCCACATTCTTTTATATTTGGCATCCATATTATGTCAATAATATTATAATGGTATGAATATTGAAATCAATCTGAACGTTTATAAATTTAATTTCGGTAAAAAATATTTTTTACTTCTATAATAAAAACAACTATGCGCGCCATCTATTGTCGAGTAGCAGAACTAATGACGTAAATCAATTTGTAAATAGTTTATATTACTGATAAAATATTTGCAAATCGACTGCACTCGTGCGACGGGACTCTGGATAAAGCTGTAGAATTATTCATAACTAATTCCTTATGAAATTAATAGATGGCGCTACATGCTTCAGATATAAAAATATTCTTCACGATAAATTTAATTTACAATTTATAATAAATTAAATACGTACGCAAAAGATAGATCCACTATTTATAAAAAAAGTAGAATAAACACTCTAAGTACATATTCAAGGCACAGATTAATATAACACCAATGTGTTTATTATAGAATGTAATTTATTATGACATTATAGATTTTGTTCTTTTGGAATTTGTAATATATGTAGTCTATGTGTTTTCTTAGACTTTCTTAGACTAACTGTTATTCCTATGCAAAGTTTTATCGAAAGTGGTTCAGTATTGGGGGATTAGTTCAGAAAGAAGGACTATCGCGAGGAAAGAGACACTTTTGGGTTTCTATCTAATATTATAACGTTAAGATGGTTTATATTTAAATATGAACCATAAAGCATTACTGGAACCTTTTTTTGATGACAATTTACGACTCCTGTACCTCTGGGTGAATAAAGGTTATGTTGAAGCTCTTAATGAAGACGCGGCCCATAGTGTATTAAGCACTTATAGTGCGAAACAAAGAAGAATAAAAGTTCGTTAAAATTAGGAGTGGAAATAGAAATCGAGCCCGGGAAAGTCTGTTATTCCGGAGAGCTTGGTACTGCCAGTCACGAGCGTCTGTTAAAGAAAACGACATTAGAAATACACCTTCATTCAAACTTTTCATTTTTTTATGTTTTCGATTGTTAATTACAAAGGGAAAATTAATATTTTTGAATTTTTTCAACGGGGATCTATTTTTATGCCTCCTAAGAATAACTCCACGAAGTAAAAAAAAATCCTAGAGTTTTACTTTAATAATAATCGGGTTTTTTATGTTAACATTTTATTCAGAAAAAGTTGTTAATTAACTAATTTAAAAAATGGGGATAAAGTTTTTTTGCCTGCGGATTATCCGGTTCCGAGAGGTAGGACTTTTTTGGGGAAATTTCCTGCTCTTTTCACATCTTTTTTCAAATTTCCAATATCTTTGATAGTTTTTGAGATATTAAAAAAAAACTAAACCCCTAATTTTATCGGCCCCTTTTGGGACTTTTCCTTAATTAATTTCGTAATTTTCGGAGACTATACAAAAATTTCATCCAAAAAGGCACATGTTGACCAGATTATTTGCGTTTATAAGAAAATAGAATTATATCTAACAAAATTGAACCAAGTGCATCTATCTATTAATGAAAAAAGCAATTCATGCGAAATTATTTCCCAACCATTCCAAAATATTCAAAAATGCACAAAAACAAAAAAATAATGTTCAAGTTTTCACTTCTGCCGGCACACACGAAGTGCAACCCGTTGTTGTTTTTTTTTTCAGTGTCAGTGTCACAATGAATTTTACATATTTTATCGTCAAAATTGTTGATTCGTTATTTGATTCGACAGTTAGATGTTTTTGGAATTTTTGGAAGTTGAATATTGATATTTATTCCATATTTTCGAAAGATAACCAAGGCATTAGATCGTATAATAACCAATTATAACCCGTGTGAAACATTTACAGTAGCACGGTAACATAACCATCTATCTAAGGATTTAATGCAGTCTCATTCACAATCATTCAAAATAAACGTTTAAGGAATAATTATTACAATATTACCTAAAATATACCGTCTTACGTCACAGCGCAAGGTTCCTACTTCGTTATGCAGCCAACTCTAAGGGTCCGTTCAAACAAACCGGCTCACAGAGGAGAGCAGATTTTGGATGCGTTTAAAATAGTTTTGTGTCATTGGCATGGTTTATTTTAAAAATTCACATCGGCTCTCAACCATTCTCATTTATCAAAAGAAGTGATAAAAAAAAAATAAACGTTATGCCAATGTTCTAAAACTCTGTTTTAAACGCCACCAAAATCTGCTCTCTTCTCCGAGCCGGTCTGTGAGAACGGACCCTTAGGCATCTATCTACACACACACATTTTCACGTATATAGATGCAGTTTATTTGGGTCGTCGTTTGTGGCCAGTGTGTCGAGTGGCCAGGATGTGCCAAAAGCGTTCAGATATCTTTTTTTTATATTTTGCAATTCATATTATTGGAATCAATAAGTTAAGGAACAACTCACTGTCTTAGGTACCTAATAGTGTTAGATATTTAAAATCCGTGGTGCACGGCATTTGAGCTTCATTTGACTAATCTATATATATAGGCTTTTAAGTTTTAATGCCTTATATTGCAGTCAAAAGAGGAAATCAAATTCCAAAAGCTTTCTACTTCTACTAATTTCGTCTGATTAAATTCGTCGTGAGTACCAAGGCAGCCGTAGTTTTACCCCCGCGTCTGCAGTGGACTTCATTGTGCATAGCCTTTTTGGTGGCCATCGCTGTTAATCTTGGCAACGTAGGAGACAGTGGTGGGAATGTGTAGTGGGTCTTTTATTTCTTTTTATGAGTCATTGAGAAAATTCAACCTTTTTAATCAAGTCATGCTAAATTCGATGTTTAGACACTTACAGTTTACGCTGGCCTCACCGAGATACTAATATGATGCGCTAAAAAATTAATTAAGCCTGCATTCAAAGTTCGCGTTAACAGATACCTATCTCCTAAGATTGACTCACTGTCACCATTTACACATGTAAAATGCACTCATGCAAAGCCGGGACCAGTCGCTAGTTTCTTACAATTCCTTTCAAAGGACCATCCCACACATCTTTAAGTTCTTGGCCTAATTTATAAGAAACTTGCCAACTCCATGAATCTCATTAACTCTTTTACAAACATGGACCCTAATAAGAACATTTTGAACACACCAAAACTTAATTTAAAGCTGGCTAATAAGACACCACACCTACAAGATGACTATCTAAATAGTCAGACCAAAGAACGCGCCGAATATCCTGTCATTTCTACCATTTTACCTAAAAAAAAAATAAACAAAAGCGAGTGTTTATCTCCAATCGGCACCCTGTTACTTGTTCCACGTGAAGGTTAACACCGATTCATTAAAAAACGTCTCTAGACCCCCAAAAGACTAAAAAAGGACGATGAGGGCAAAAAGACTACATTTTGGTTACCGAGCGGCGCCTAGTGGGTGCTACGGCGGCGTCTGTGAATGTGATCCTTTTTATAGGATTCGATTCGGTCGGATTCAACTTTTTATCTCAATGGGAATTGTGACAGGTGAAATTAAAAATGACTCAGTCGTAATTATATATTTTGCTCTTGTCCCGTTTGCTTGTTCTGCTGTTATGTTTAGTTAACCCTTGATCAGGCTACTTATTTATTTTTTTACCAATGGCTCTGTTAGATTTATAGTCAGACTCCAACTATACCTAAAACCTTTTCACAGCTTTAATGGAATAATAAAGTATAGTAATTAGTTTCGCTTTTTTGTATGTCAATGTTGGTAGCTTTTTTTTGTGGTTACTGTGCTCCTGTTTGTAATCTACCATATACTGTTAGTAATCCTAAGTAAGAATGCAGGGATTCATTCCTCAGAAATTTTAACATTGCCTATCATAATATTTCACGTTCAGTTCATTTTTAATTCATACAAGATTACTATAATTATAGATATAGACTCGAATCAGTAATTTGCGTAGGAAATGATCTAGTTTATAAAATAATTTCTCTGCAGAAATATGCTTATCTCGGACTATATTAGTTATAAAGGTATTAACATACAGATGGCCAGTATAATATATTCTATATATGATATAGCAAATATGTGATTTTTCCCACATACTATCAAATCGTGAAATAAACCCCTGTCAAGATTGTACCAGGAAACTACAACATAGACTTATTCAAAAAGGGCATGAAGAGGCTCTTACAGGATCAACGTCTTAGGTGTTGCACGCATCCATATGCTAGATCTTTGCTTACCATAAAGCAGATCGTATTCTTATTTGCCTCCTTAGTAATTATAAAATATATAATTTATGATATAACAATAGTTATATCATTAATATATTTGGTTTGTATACCTAACCGCATTTGGTATGCATTTTCTAAGCTTACTCGTAAATTATATTTGGATGGAAAAAAAATCAATAAAGTGAACACGTTAAAAGTTTACTTGTTAGTTTCTTAACTAAGTATATTTTTTAGTATCAATTTTTTTAATTTATGTTACTTATGAGATAAACAATTGCTTAGAAGGCAAATTTGATTACAATTCTTCCTTCCGAAGAGGAAGCAAAGTAGTGTTGATCAAATTGCCTGTAAATTTATTTTAATAACGCAAAATAACACTTGAATCAATTACCTAACTAATTGATTAGAAATTTGGTTATGTAGTATTAATATCAATTATTGTAACTCCAACCCGCAGATGAGCATCGTGGTGGAATATGCTCTAAACCCCTTCGATTGAGAAGAGACCCGTATCCCAGTAGTGGGCTGAATAAGGGTTGTCAACGACGACGATTATAACGTGTAGTTTTTCTTACTAGAGTGGAAAACAATGTGAAGCTCCCTTTGAAAGACATGGTCATTGCATTTCACTAGTCAAATATTTTTAATGTCATTGTAGTTTACTCATTCTCTACTGCTCTCCAATAATAATTACAAACTTCCAATATTTTCCCGCAGACTAGAAAAGAAACACTCAGTCTCTTCCCGTGGATGTCGTACAAGGCGACTAAGGGAAATACATTATCAAACATCGATCAGGCCTCCCCAACCCGTCTGGCCAGCGTGGGGAGTGTAGGGCAAATAATTCTTCCGTCTCAGACGGACGAGAGAGGGTCGTGCTCCTGTAGGAGACTAATATGACCTGATGATGATTATGATGAATATTTTCAAACCCTAACAACACTTCGCTGTGTGTCATCAGCTAAAACTGAAACAAGTTGCGAAAGTTTAAATAGATTTTAATTTAAATTATACCCATAATCAGATTACAAATGTAATCCAGTCCAAGTCGGCGTAAGTGATGCATCGATAGCCGTAAATATCGAGTTTAGTTGATTAAGATATAAAAAAACCTAATTCGAAATCGATATATCGATATAATATGCAAAACATGAAACATTTAGATACTCGTAACAGAGAAGAATGAAAGCTTTTAGCCGAATCATTTCAATATTGAATACGCTCCCAAATTATGCTTCTGTCAAGTATACCCATAAAAGGTAAGTAGTAATTTATTCATTCAAATCGCGTCGCCCGTAGAACAGAACGTTTCCTAAGACATTTTATACCATGAACAGTGAAACTGTGGAATCAACTTCCCTCAGCGGTATTTCCGAACAACTACGACATGAGTGCCTTCAAGAACAGAGTTTTCATTTTTCTTAAAAGGCTGGCAACGGATCGGCGACTCCTTGGTGGCGCTGGTCTCCATGGGCGGTGGTGATTGCTTTCCACCAGGTGACCCTCATGCTCGTTTGCCCCCCTCTGATATAAAAAAAAACCAAGTTCGATCTGTATTGTTGCTAGTTCACTTCGTGTGTTTTATGGGGCCCGTTTTTATATGAGAGGGGGAAAAGAGCATGTGGTTAGCAATTGATGGAAAGCAATCACCACCGCCCATGGAGATCAGCAAAACCAATGGGTCGCCGGACTGTTGCCAGCCTGTATAGGCTGGCAACAGACCGGAAAGAATGGAGTATTCCTTTCTTTATTGAAAGAAAGGAGTATTCCTTTATTTCAATAAAGGAAGAAAGGAGTATTCCTTTCCTTATTTCTTTCTGGTGACCTCACTCACTCGCAGAATCATAACAACCCTCAAGGTTGCTGTTATTTGGATACGGTATTCTGTGAGGTGGAGGTAACTTTCCCAGTCCGCCAGGTTAAAAAATACGCTATGCCCTTACCTCTTTTTTCTCCAGAGCCTCGTTTGTCAGTCAGCAGGGTGCACCACGTGCAGGTGAGGTTGGCTTTGGTTCAAAGATGTTGATGAACCTTACACTTACACCCCAAATTTTATTACCTAATTTTAGATTGAATGTTTTCGATTCTAAATAACGGAAGATAAGTGATATAAGAAAAGTGTAAAAAACGTACATACCTAGGTCTGTAGAATTTATATTCCTTATTTCGTCTAGCTATTTAACTCGTTTATGTTCTATGATCACATCGGACTCTATTCTACGGAAGAGTCGAAATGCAATATTTGGTTCAACTTTTTTTATACTAGAAAACGATTTTTATCATATGATCCTAGTATTGGTGCAGATAACATAATTATTATTCACTAGCTCCCCGCCCCGGCTTCGCACGCGTAAAAAGTGGTGTTTTACTTTCCTCGCAATTTTTTAAAATTTTCTCTGCGTATGAACCATCCCTGTACGTACTTATATCAGTATAAAATACTGATAAATAAAGCAATTCGTGCGAAATTATTCCCTATCCATTACAAAATATTCAAAAATGCACAACGTTATCGTTACTATCTACGGTATTATCATTTATGTGGTAAAATACAAATTAATTTATTGCGGTATCGTACACAAACATAACAATTTATAGTACATTAAAAACAAAACAGGCATTTTATACTGATAAATAAAGCAATTCGTGCGAAATTATTCTCTATCCATTCCAAAATATTCAAAAATGTACAACGTTAACGTTCAAGTTTTCACTTCTGCCGGCACTCCAGGAGTGCAACCTTTTTTTTATTTGTCTACAAATAATTACGTCAGTCTACTATTTTTCACTTGTAACGTTCATATCGCCTTTTCTACTTATGACGTACATTGTGATGACCGTGAAAGGTTTACAGAAAATATAAATAAATAAACGTGACGTGTATAATACGATACATTTTACATTTTGTCGTTAAGTATAAAGGGTTGTTTAGATGTTTCGGCTGATATTCGAAGGCGTGTAGTTTTGTTGCGTCGCGCGGTGTGCGCGCGCACCTAATTTATAAGCGTCGTGGAACAGCGGTGCTATTGAGTAAGAGCCTATGTTTAAATGGGCTTATAGCGAATTTTCGTTGCTGAATTGGAGATTACTTTTATATTTTTTACACGTGCTTTTTATTTATTTTTGCTTAGGAATGGCTTTTAGTCGTGACTTCCGATGCTGCGAAAATAACTTTTAAATTTCTTTGGATATATTAAATTCCGTTCAGGATCAGGTAGGTGTGTGGATTTAATAAATTATTTATTATATAGTTAATGATAGTATTGTTTAGAACTTTTTAACTAATGGTGACATAATAATATAAAAACTCATAATATCTGTATCAAGCTGTATGTCTTAATAAATGTCTTAATTTGACGTAAGGACTTTTAATATAAAAGTACTGAATGACCGGCTTTGTTCCAGTTTTTCCAGTACAGATGGTACTACATGTCACATAGCATGCTGCTGGGAAATTCGCTTACTAACAGATACTATTATTGAAATCTTAAGCGAGCTTTCCTCGAAGTTTTAAGGAAAAAAATAATTTTCCCAGAAGAATTGTTGTCTAGCTAAACCGATTTTTCCTTTCGTAGACGTATTTCATGTATACACCCCACGGTCGGGATACGGATCGATTGAAGGAGGTTAAGTGTACGCACTTAGGGGTACGCCCCACCTTGCTGCTCAACTGTGGGTATGCGGAGGCCAGTATTTTCAAACCGCCCAAAGGCGACTAACTTGGCTTAACGACTGTTATCTAATAACAACAAATGGACCGAAAGCATGTATCTTATTTGTACGAGTACATTACCTCGAAATCGTTATAGCTGTTTGAGAAACTGTTTTCCAGAATATAGAAAGAAAGAAATAGGCCGTACCGGCTAAGATAAATACTTTTACCACTAATCTAAGCTGAAGTTTGATTTATGCATTCAAAAAAGCAGATGGAAATCGACTTCACATTAGATAAGGTCCCAGATGTATGTTAAAGGGCTATTATACCGAAGTAATTGTATATACTACGGGCGGACGCTATATGCACTTAGATTATACTTGAGGTATAAAAACGGTATATCACAGTATCGTCTCGTCCATATTAGTGAAGTGTAAGCGAGATGGGGAGCTTGATGGTGTCGTTGTGCTTATCAGTTGAATCGAACTCGCAAGCAACGTCACCGTAGTCTCTCCATGACACACATGAAACTGATGGCTTGACTGGCACGTTACGCCATCGGTTCCGTCTGTTGGACTTTAGGCGGCTTAAAAACACTGGCCTCTAACAACCCGTAGTTTAGCAGCGTGGTGGAGTATGCTCTAGACCCCTTCGATTGAGGTCCCCCGGATCAGAAGTACCTACTACGGGCAGGCCCGTATCCCAGCAGTGGTATAAACAGTTGACGATGGTAGCCAGATGACACTATGATTACACAGTCTGATAGTATATTAGATGCTTTAAAATTAGATCCCATAAATCTATATCGATGCTTTACAGCCGAAAAGGGATAAGCGGCATATTTCAAACTTTACAGGAGAGTGATTTAAAGTTTTGTTTTTTTGAAAAAAATTCATAAAAACTATAGTTTAGTTCCCGAGAGGCTGAAAATGTGTTTATGTTGTATTTAACATACTATCTATTGAATTACAGTGTTATTTTTTTATTATTCAACTTGCAACCCCTATTTACTGTCGGTAATCCTCAAATGATCTCATTTCACAAACAGGCAAAATGTCGTAAATGAAAATACAAGAATTATTCGCTTCCAGCAAAAATGATATAACTACGCCTCATGTTTCATTATAATTGAACTAAAAAAGCACAAGTGTGAGATTATTGAAAATAAAATTGAGGAAATATGGTATAACCAGCTATCAAATGAAAATTTACTGAATGCGAAATTGTATAAGTTGATTTTTTTAATAGGAATAATTTGCTTATTAGATTACTCTTTGATGCATTTCGATGTGTTTCTTCTTAAAAAATATTTTTTCGAGTAGAAAAGATTTCAGGTTCGCCCTAGGGGTACTAAAAATGTAAAAAAAAATGAATCAAATCAGTCTTTAATTGACACAGAAATGAATGCCACATACTAAAATGTAATAGGTAATACTTAATAACAATTGTTTGTAATAAACGCTCTTATTATATTGATATATGATGACTCTATTGATGGGTGTTGATTCTACGGTTTTCTGGGAAGTCAATTACAAAAATGGCATCGATTTGAAAATATCAACCCCTAAATGGGTAAAACGGGGTCAAAAAGTCTGAAAATCGTCATGGGTATTGTATGGTTTATCGGGTCGCTGATACGAATATAACAACGATTTCAAAATTCAACGTGGCTAACGTGTCCATCATCCTCCATTGAGGTGCGAGGAGGTTGAAATGCCTATATATCAATATATGTGTAGTATTTACGGGTTTTCGGAATGCCAATCCATACTAATATTATAAATGCGATAGAATGTCTGTTACCTCTTCACGCTTAAATCTCTGGACCAATTTAGATGAAATTTGGTTGAGAGATACCTGGAGTCCTGGGAAAGGATCATACCTAAGATAGTTTTTATCCCAGAAATTACCTATTATTGTTATTTATTGTAACCGTAGGGCGGTAACGTGACTATCATCTCCTATTGGGATGGGATGGCGTTGAAATGTCTAAAATGTGGTGAAAAAGTCTGAAAATCGTCGATAGGTATTGTTTTTATGGGATATCGGGTCGCTGATTACGAAAAAAACAACTATTTCAACATAGCCGACGTGACAACTCTGTAGGGGTGCAATGGGGTTGAAATGTTGTCTATGGCTTTCTGGGACGCTAACTACGACAATGGCAACGATTTGTAAAAATAACGTAGTGGACACGAATTACTTAAAAAGATTTTTTAAATTTTACCTCTAAGAGGGTGAAACGGAGGTCCAAAGTTTGTATGGGAAAACGAGATTAGTTGGACTATTTTAACCAGGCACTCAAAAACACCTTCACAAAGGATACACATTCATAACGGTAACATATTCAATCTGTTACAGAATTATTCCTGTAACACTTATTGGCGTGTTTTAAACCTGTTTCGCTAGTAACACTTATAAAGTGTAACAGATATAACGTTTCTGTTACCAATCTGTTAGAAAACTGTTTCTACATTTTTCTAGACGTGTGTACCTACGCGCCATACTGGTACGCGCCGCGTGAGCTGTTGCAATCGGTATAGTTATGCCAATGTAAACCTTATTGGCTGTAACAGTTATTAACACTTATAAACCGGTATTTCGGAAAACAGATTCAAAGTGTAACACTTTCGTTCTGTTTCACTTAAAAAACAGAAATGAAAAACACTGTTCATAACACTCCATTCGGTTACCGTTAAAGTCCCTGATTTTAACTAATTCTAAATATTTACAGGGGCTATATGTAATAGCCTCCTTTTTGCTTTCTATTTATAAACCGGGAAAAATATACTAAACGCCAAATAAAGTCTCGAAAATGTGGCCTAACTACAATAAGCGACCAATATATTTTATAAAGGAACAGGCATAAAATACTAACCCGAATTTAACAAATAATTATTTATAAGCAAAATAACATAAACGTATGTTTCTGAATGTTTGCTTCCAGCAAAAATAGATTAACGTTGTAATTATTGAATATTACAGAGAGCCCAAAATGCATAAGTTATTTGTTTTCAAATATTCTTTGATCAACAACCAAAAAAAAAAAAAACTTCAAAATTTCTGTCGTTTACAGCTAATAAATGTAGCTCATGTCCCTATTATTACTACCGCCTAAGCGACATAAAGTGTCACTTAGAAACATGTAACCCAGACCAAACGACGCAGAAAAAAATGACGATTCTGGCCATATATATAAGTCTATTCTCCAAAAAATGGCGCTTATCCCTTTTCGGCTGTAAGGCATCGATATATATATATATATATATATAATAAGTATTTAGAAAACCTTAAAAGACACGTTTGAGAGATACAATAACGTTTGCCTTTTTCGGAGTAATATTGCTCATAATACAACAAAATTACAATGTGCTTAAACTCTTGAATGAAACCGACACACACCATACAGAAACCACAAGCCTGATTCCCAATTAATCCGTGCGTGAGGCGCCTACGAGGTCGGTAACGCCCCGCATGTTCTCACGTCAGACCGCATCTCTTCAAAGGATTACCAGACAAAATATCGTTCATTTTGACAGATCTTATGATACCGCACCTTTATAGGTACCGATAGCATCTGCGGTCCCGTCGGACCGTATGAATGGACCAGATTTTAGATAATTCTTCGTTAATGGTTTGTAAGTTTATGTGAGAATTTATTTTGTCGGTTTTGGGCTATTGCAATTGTTATTTTTATTTCTACTAATATCTACTAATTAAATATGCAATGAGTAGATTAATCATTTTATTATCATAATTTTTAACATTTTTTTAAACATTTCACTATTGAAAAAAGCCGTAACTTGTAATTAGTGTGGATTATAAATTGTGCTCGAGTGCATGCGTTTCCTTAAGTTGACAATAAAAAATTTTTACTCATTTAATGTTATTGTTTAGTTATCTTCGAAACACTAAATAACTAAAACTAAAATGTTATGGTTTAGTTATCTTCGAAAATTACTATTTTTAAACAAAAATAGGGCTAAGCAATAAAATGTTTATTGTTGACTAAGTGACCTAAAAATACTTTATTGCCTACATAGTGCTGACACATTTAACTCCGTTTAATCTTTGATTTTCGCATCAACTCTTTAGAAGAATTAAAGAGAAAATCGAAAACAATATTACGACCAGCTCAAAAAATATATACAACGAAATGTTTGAGAAAATGTAGCCTAATTTTGGGCAGGCTCATTCTGTGACCAGAGGAAACGAAGCAGCTCACAATAAATTGAAAGTCCTTTTAGGTAAAAGAACCTTTGATTTTCTCTATACAGTAAAAGCACAAATGGTCAAACCTACGTGTAGTGCTTCCAACAACCTCTATACACAAAGAAATATGTAGGATGTGTACTTACAATCATAGCTATAACAGAGAAACGTGGGTTTACATTTTCAAAGTTCAAAAAGGTTGCCAACTGTGAGGGGATGCTCCGTTAGCAGCACAGTGCTACTTCTCTAGCAGTAACTGCTTGTGTTGCGAGCATCTATATGTATAGCTACGGTAACCGCTTTACATCAAGAGGGCCGTTCACTTGATAGGCATCAGCGTTGGCAGCGGACATGGCGGCGTGCAAGCAATATTTCATGTTACAAGCGTTTATATGGCTGCGGCAACAGCTTCATATCAGACAGGCTTGTTTACCACCAGACATACCTAGTGTAAAAAACTCTACGCGGACAAAGTGGCGGGTGGCCGCAAGTATTAATAATGTATTATTGTCTCCTTCTTTCAAGTAATCAGTACGCGCATTTTTAAACCATCAAGAATGTCAACACATGAGAACTGTTATTATGCCTCAAGTCCAACTATTGATGCCACCACCAGTGGGAAATACTCGATTTAACAAACGTCATTTGCGGTAATCGCATATGAATGAACATTTAACCATCTTTTTTTGTGACATTACCCGACTGCAAAGTGCATCGGAATTGCATCGACGCGTCTTACCCGTCATTACAATCAATTATATATACATTTACGCGTCCCAGTCTGTCCACACCCTCAATACTGGTAATTTTGTATATATCGCTTTTTGTGTATGAAACAATGATTTCTCCAGATGCTGATGACAGAGTTTTATGACACGTTTTTGAAATCATGGCCTCAAATCCTCACCAGCCTGGACAATTCTTTTCATCGTTTATCAATTTATACTGATCGGAAACCGGTCAGTCGGGTACTCCCCACAGAGTACCCGACTGCGGGGAGTTTCGTAGCTGGAACTACGGGTCCAGCTGTTTGGACCAGGATACCTCGGAGACTGGCTGATAAGCCCATAATTTACCAGTCATGGGTCCGGATTCGAGGTGCCTTTATGCGCGTGTAATTACTCACGTAGTGCATGTGGTTTAGCTACAGAGATTGAGCATGTTCGTCTGCCTTGCCATCTCCGTAATCTCTTGTAATCTCCGGTAGTTATCAATCCAAGAAGAAAAGTAGATAATTTATATATGTCTAGTAGTATATAAATATTCTCATTTTTATACACTACAAATGTAATATATGTGAATGATATACATTTTAAAATTATTATATTTTAATGAAGAACAAAAATATGTAATAATATTCAAAAATGTTATTGCAGGTACCTACAATGAAAATTAAATAAGAACATTTATTTATTTCAATGAAGCCAGCCACAAATTAATTCAAAATAGTAATTAATTACATTAATTAGCATAGTATACTAATCACAAATATTAAAAAGTTACATATATGAAAATTCTTAAAACAAATGAATCCAAAATATGCGGCTAATGAGCATAAATACCAATACACTAATTACAGTTACTATGATATGATATTTAAAGAATTTGTTACTTATATTCGGCAGGTCTATGTTATTTAATGTTGATGAGATGTTTAAAATCCGTGGTGCATGACAGTTGAGCTTCACTTGACTAGCCATCTCTTTAGGCTTTCCGTTTCAGTCTCTCACATTGCCAAGAGGGGAAGTCAAATTCCAAAAGCTTTTTACTCCGACTAATTTCTTTTGATTAAATACGTTGTGAGTTCCAAGAATAAAGTTATTTATGGTTCCAAGGCAGCCCTAGTTTTACCCCCCGGACCCGCAGTGTAAGGCCACTGTACAATTAAATAATTGTTCATTGCCTTTATGGTCAATTTGGTCGCCGCTGTAAATGCTGGCTATACAGGAGACACAGTGGTGGGAATGGTGGGTCTCCGTCGCGTTGAATTAAATAATAATAAAAATATAAAATAATATTGTCAACCAAATTACACAGCGCCATCTAGCCCCAAAGTAAGCGAAGCTTGTGTTATGGGTACTAGACAACTGATAAACATACGTAAATACATTTTTTTTTGTAAATACGCACTTATGATACATAGAAAACACCCCGACTAAGACAAACAGACATGTTCATGCACACAAATGTTTGGCCTATGTGGGAATCGAACCCACGAGCGTTGGTGTCGAAGCCGCGTCACTGACCGCTACGCTGAGCTCGTCAATTCTACAACATTTTATAAGACCAGCGATTTCTGAAATGATATATGTATTTAGTAATTTAAATAATTCTATATAGATATAATAAAACTAGTCTTTTTGAATAATACTATTATGGTGTGTTACCAAAATAATATAATTCAAAAGTAAAGTAAAGAAGTTTTACTTCAAAAATAATAAAATCTTAACTTCAACTCACACTTGACTCGTTTTTTCAAGCTGCTTGTCTATTCCGCGTTGCAAGAGCACATCGCAAAATGCATTGACATACCTAATAACGTTTTATGTGATGAAATGGCAGAGCAAGCGGCTCTGGATGCAATAATACTGGTTTTGTAACAATTGAGCTCGGCTTATTGTCTCAAATAACTGTCTCTGTCTCTTTCAAACACCCTAGCGTGTGTAATGCGTGTGTTAAGTGGTGTATTAAAGTTAAGGCAAAGACTAGACGAAAATAATTTTGATTTTAATAAGAAAATCAATATTTTACCGCGGCCCGCGATCTGAATCCCGCAGACTTTTATTTGCCGAGGGACTTTTATTGATACTATGATGGCTATAGGTAGCCTTGTCTTTTATAAACATTTTGTTTGAGTAGGATCGGTATAGATTTGAGTATTCATCACCATTAGTCCCATGTAGTAGGTATTTTTCCACAGTACCCATATCGGGACCCCGGCATGTGAAAAGTTAAAAAAATTACCAACATGGGTCTTTTTTTAAGAAATAATACAAAAATTACTGTTTTGTATACATGTCGTGTTCATATCTTAAAATTGATCACTTCATGATGTGGTTGACATTTCATGAAATTATCGTATTTCATGATATAGTCAGCTAAAACTGGTCATGATATATCATTAAACGTTGACGTTTAACGTATTTGACGTTGGCGTTTGACATATCATTAAACGTTGTTTAATAATGATATCATTAATGTAGGGTTTCCGTGTTATAAATAAATAAATATTCCTAGACAAATTGCATACTGCCATCTATTCCCAAACTAAGTAAAGTTTTATATCAAAGATTTAATAAAAATCCAAATAAAAAAGGAGCTGCTATAAATATATATATTTTATGAGTGCACACACTGTTTATTGCAGTTCGAACTGTCCGCATAAAATTTAACACATGCAATCTATAATACATTTTACAAATCTGTAAAAATTACAAAAATAGAAGATCTAGAAATCATTTATTATAAAATTGTAGTAGTTTTGTGTCGTAACGACATTATTTCATTTCATTTATAATCTTTCATTGTCGCCCTATTATTTGTTTTCTTTATCACAGTTATTGTCCGCCGCCATGATGAACCATAAAAACAAAACTATATCAGCGCCTCTAACGGTGGATAATGTAACTATTTTACGACAAGACCACAAATCTTTGACCATAATATCATGAAAAAGCCTTGCCTAGCTGTCATATCGTCAAACGCTGATTTATTGATTGTAATGCCATATCATGATGTGGGGTAGCTGCCATTTTCCAATTCATGAAATGACTGGCCACATCAAGACGATGTGATCAATTCTAACATCTGGCCACGACATATGCATGTCGCAATTAGGATATCAAGTTTTTCATTTAGATATTGTTAGAATTACGTATGATAACTCAGATCATTGTAGAGAGCAATGCGCTTTTAACCCTTTAATTCGCAATAGAAATTGTAGTAAAAATTGCTGTTGTTTTTTAACTATTCGATCTACGAATGTCATAAATTACTTAAAAAAAATAAAAATTAAAATCTGTAATTAATATTTTTTTGGAAACTGGATGTTAAAAATACATAACATTGCGAAGTAGCTAATATTTAAATATTAAAAAAATATGTTACGTATTCCTAACTTTGCGAAATGCGCAGGAAACGAAAAATAAAATTTTTGCGGTTGTTTTTAATACAAATTTTTATTAGTTAAAGAAAATTATAAAAGAAATTATTGCAAAAAGTACATACAATATTCATGAATCATTTATAAACATTTGCGCTTCCTAAATTCCAGAATTCGTCACGAGTAATATTTATAGACTTCAGTTTTTTTACACGGTGTACCTATAAATTCGTATTTTGAATAATCATATCAATAACATCTAAAAAAATCATAAAAGTAATCGGATGGCGACTTTCAATCAGAACCAAATTCAGTAAAAGTAATTTCTTTTAGTATTACACGATTTTAATATTTACCACTTTCCCATTTAAAATCCAACGGTTTCTAACAAACGGTTTATTTTTCTTTATCAACAATGTTGGTAAAGGATTAAATTTGTTTTTTTGAACGTGTTTTCTTGATAACACTAAAAACTACAGGACTTGATGGATCAGACAAAACAGAAGATATTGACTGGGTGGCAGGTAAATCTTGCGGTAAGATTTATTTACCGAGGACCTGACAAATAGATGGAGTGGGTGGTACCAGATCTTCAGGCAACATGGTATCATATATATCCGCCAAAAAGTTAAGTCGTTTCAATGAAGAATCGAAAAATCGAAGTTCAAAGCTATAATCATTATCGTCATTTATCATCTCCATCTCCTGATATGCTACTATTGCTAGAAGAAGCATTAAGCGGAGGCGTAAGTGCCAGAATCTTCTTTACACGTTCTAATTGTAGGTTATGCTACAACAAAATCAAGCTTACAATCATGTAAACACCCTCCAACACCAAAATTTACCGAAATAAAAAGCCATTATTTACATCCCTTATCATTTCGCAATGTTAGTTATTCTTTACATTCATAACCTCATCTCAATCACCGGTATCTTCGCAATGTTAACTATAGCTAACATTCAACTTTAACGGGCTTTAGCACATACAAACTTGCATTTTTAATAATACTGTAATTGTACAATTATACAATGCGAACACAAAAACATAAATAACATACAATATTAAGGCAAATCGAGCAACTTAAGTGAAAATATTGATATTTCTTAACTTCAGCGCGGGAGCAGCTCGAGGTTGGGTCGCCATTTTGCACTTTCATGTCAGAATTTACAATACAATGACTTTTTTTTATTTTTTTATGCGTACGTTGTAATGTTCTTTACTTATTATTAGAAAAAACCGTAAGATAATCGATGTTGTATTGTAAGTAAAATTTTAGTTATATATAAGTTAAGTATACCTAACGTTGCGAATTAAAGGGTTAATTCATGCTTATTTCACGGCTACACTCCAAAAATAACGCAAACATTTTAAGATACATTTAAAAGTATCAGATTACATTATAATTACATTTTAACAGAATATCGTCGTAAAAGTAACCTCCATGAAAATGGCGAACACCTACGTGGACTCGGGGTGTGAGTCAAATTAGTGTGAAGAGTGTAATTAGGCCGATTACACTCGTGCTCCGAACATCCTGTCTGCAGGATACGTGTAGGCGAAGGCATACCGTTATAAATATTGTTTTGTTTTCAGAGTGAATGTGTTTTGATTTGATAAATCTTAAATCAAGAGAACATTGAAGAAGGAAAAATATATGAAGAGAGTGATCAAGAAAGGAGATTAACGTCAAGGTTGTTCATTACAGTAATAAGAACGTTTTTGAAGTGAAAACTTCTTTAGCGACGTTGTGCACGTTTTGGGGCGTGTGCACGTGGCCTGATCGAAAATTCGTAAGACGGAGCAGCGCGAGGCAAGAGGAAGTAACATCGCGCTCTCTTTCTACCGCGCGGCGAAAATGTATGCCTGCTCCTGCTGTTTATTTTTAATGTTATAGATATTGTCATGTTTGTATACAATAGCGTAATATACTTTTATACTAATAAATAAAGCAATTCGTGTGAAATTATTTCCTAACCATTCCAAAATATTCAAAAATGCACAACGTTAATGCTCAAGTTTTCACTTCTGCCGGCACTCCCGGAGTGCAACCCGTTTTTTTAAGCAAGTAATTAAATGATTATACTTTCTCTAAAATACAGAAATTAAGCAGCATTTTTTTTTATCACAATTACGTTTATGTAGCCAAGGATATGCATTTAAAAATTCAGGGATCACGGTATTTTCAATTAAAAATTTGACATTCAGTTAAGGTGGACGTCCTTACAAACATTATCCATGTGAATATAGATTGAATCTAGAGTTGCCATCTCTAAACGCTAGCAACCAGGACAATGCGTTAACTCTCGGTAACGGATTTTGAATCTAATAACCCGGACAACAGTTATCAGTGTTTATTAGTACTAGTACTATTTTTTATTCTATGACAAGACGGTTATACTCAGCGTAGAGCGGGTGGTAGATTTAAAAGTTTTAACCCTGGACTACAAATGCAAAACCGCCCGGACGCTCCTCGGACGCCCTCCAAACTAGGACAAATCTGGCGAAACCCGGGCGGATGGCAACCTTAATTGAATCCATGTCAATCATGAAAAAAATTCAAATTCTCGGCACAGGATGTGAAGCACAGGCGTCTTATCTTTACAAGTAGTATTGTGGATATACATATTTAGACTTTATACAATATGTATATACACTCTATACTATGATTTTTTATATTTTTATATTTTTTTACTATTTTATTTTACTTGTTTTTTTATTTTTTATTATCTCTCTTATTTTGGTTGACATACCATTTTTTTTATTGTACATTGACATTATTTTTATTGTATTATGATAATATTGTATGGCTATTTAAAAAAAAAAGACCTATATTGACAGAGTTTCTTTCGGCATTTCTTCTCGTCAATGGTCATTCCGAAATGCTGGTAGATAAAAAATATACCTAATTGTAAAAGACGTGTCTAAGTGCCCGCGAGGGCCCACAGAATAAAGAATTTTGACTTTGACTTTGACTTTGACATGTGCTGTCAAGGAGGTATCTACGGGTACCTCGTTAAATTGTATGAGGATTTTTTAAATGAAATAATAATGTATGTATTGTGCATTTCTAAATTATAAAATGCAAAAGGCAATGTAAACAAAAAAAAAATCTTATTTATTATTTGTTTTATACAATTTTATGATAATTGGATTTTTGTACTGAAGGAGTTATAATCAGCTTTGCTGACTTGTATTACTGATGTCGCTAATTAAAAAGAGCTTGTTATACTTCTCTAGAGAGGAACGTTTCCTAGTATTTCCATTTGTTTGCTAACTACGGCGCCATATTGATGGACTAATTGTTTCATGGAATAGTTACGACCCTTATACGTTCTCCACTCCTCTAGAAATTTCATCATAACATCCTTGGCTCCATTAGTCCATAACTGGCATTATGGTCCGTTAGTACTTCAAATCTTGAGACGCGTCTATGTTTTAATGTATTATATGTCATAATAACATGTGTTATAATAACAAATGTTTTTAATAATCCATTTATATAATTTCATTTGCAACAATTTTAATTACATTGCTGGCTTGCACTGAAACTATCAAATCTAACGTTATCTGCAATGGATATCAAAATAGTAGTAAATGAACGTTACCTATGTCAGTTACAGCGTTACGAATGTTATATTATCTGTTCTGTTATGTTATTATATGTTCTAATTACGCGCCGAAGAGAAATTTACCTTCCAATAATAGACATCCAAGCAGCTAAGTCCACCGTAGCAAGTAACCGCGAAAACCAGTAGCTGAGGATGCCCTAGACCACCGCCGAAGCTGAAGCCGATTACCATGGAATATTTTGTTTCCAAAAATAGGTAGGGCCCCTACTCGATTGGCCGTCATCGATATACTCGTAAGTAATTAAAGATCTTATATTATGGAAGAATTTTTTCAGTGGTACTACATTTATACGTAAGGATTTCGTAAGAAAACCTATTTATTCTATTTCTTTCGGAAATCTCTGGCCTCCTTCTTCGTCAATGTTATACTTCTGAAATTAGGAAAATTAACAGAAATCTATCGTCAACAATCAAATCAACCTCGATGCATAAGTCAAATCGATCAGGAATCGATCGAGACCGATTTAGCAGGTGTATATACTCTTTTATAACCATAGCCTGTGAGTAATAAAATTTTGTGCTATACGACTTGTTGGTCTAAATTGTAAGGTATTGTATTACGGTAACTCAAAGCTTCAAATTCGTTTTTCGTCGTGACAAACAAGTGTTTAACCAACTAATAGTAAAAACATTTATTACAGCATACAGCTTATAGATGCTTGTAAATAAATCTAAATCTATAAAAGAAGAAACTGACTGACTGACTGACATATATATCAACGCACAGCCCAAACCGCTTGGTCTAGAGATTCCAAATTTGGCACGTAGGTTCCTTATAACGTCTAGGGGTGCACTAAGAAAGGATTTTTCAAAATTCATCCCCTAAGGGGGTGAAATGGGGGTCCAAAGTATGTATGGTGAAACAAGATTAGTTGGACTGTTTTATCCGAAACTTTACATGAGTACTTCTATAGATAAATAAGTAAACACGTGTTTCAGGATTTTTCAAAAATCCCTAAAAGGGTAAAATGGGGTCAAAAAGTCTGAAAATCGTCATGGGTATTGTTTTTATGGTTTATCGGGTCGCTGATTACGAAAACAACAACTATTTTATAATCCAACATAGTCGACGTGACACCCACCACCCCCACGGGGGTGATTTTATCACCCCTGTGGGGGTGCGATGGGGTTGAAATGTCATAATATCAATATGGGTGTTGATTCATCAAATGTCATCAAATTCATCAAATCAAAATGGCATCAATTTCAAAATATAACATCATTGTCATCATCAGCCTGTATCTATCTACTGCTTGATATTCATCCCCTAAGGGGGTGAATAGAGGAACCAAAGTTTGTATGGGGAAACAACATTAATTGGACTATTTTATCCGAAACTTTACACGAGTACATCTGTACATAAATAAGTAAAAACGTATTTTAGTATTTTTCAAAATTCAATTAGTAAAAGGGTAAAATGGAGACAAAAACACTGAAAATCATCATGGGTATTGTTTTTATGGTTTATCGGGTCGCTGATTACGAAAACAACAACTATTTTATAATCCAACATAGTCGACGTTACATAAAATCACCCCTGTGGGGGTGCGATGGGGTTGAAATGTCATAATATCAATATGGGTGTTGATTTTATGGTTTTCTGGGACGACAAATACCAAAATGGCATCGATTTGAAAATATAACATCATCATCATCATCATTATCATCAGCCTGTATCTATTCACTGCTAGATATTCATCCCCTAAGGGGGTGAAACGGGGGTCCAAAGTTTGTATGGGGAAACAAGATAAGTTGGACTATATTATCTGAAACTTTACACGAGTACTTTTATAGATAAATGAATAAACACATGTTTCAAGATTTTTCAAAATTCAATGCCTAAAAGGGTAAAATGGGGTCAAGAAGTCTGAAAATTGTCATGGGTATTGTTTTTATGGTTTATCGGGTCGCTGATTACGAAAACAACAACTATTTTATAATCCAACGTAGTCGAAGTGACATAAAATCACCCCTGGGGGGGTGCGATGAGGTTGAAAAAGCGGGCAAAAGCTAGTAAATAAATATTACTTGACAAATTACACAGCGTCATCTAGTCCCAAACTAAGCTTATACTATGGGTACACTACTAGATGACTGATAAATTAATTAAACATTCTTTTTTTGTAAATACATACATATAATAGCTACATAGAAAATACCCAGACCAAGCGAACAGACATATTCATCCCCACAAATGTCTGTCTTGTGCGGGGATCGAACCCTCGACCTCGGTCAAAGTAGCCATTGCTAGCCATTCGACCACCGAGCTCGTCAAAGTCGTGCAAAGCTTATACTATAGGTACTAGATAACTCAGAAATTACTTAAACTTTATTTTTTTTTTGTAAATACATACTTTGTATGTATCTAATTTGTATATAATACATAGAAAATACCCAGACCAAGCGAACAGACATATTCATCCACACAAATGTCTGTCTTCTGCGGGGATCGAACCCGCGATTTAGGAACCAAAATACCCATTGCTAGCCATTCGATAACCGGACTCATAAAACCCAAAATACCAAAAACAACACCAAAAGTATCAAGTGTGGTGTAAATGGGGTGTAGTGGTTCATCAACATCTTTAAACCAAAGCCAACTTCACCTGCACGCGGTGCACCCTGCTGACTGACAAACGAAGCTCTGGCGAAAAGAGTGGTAGAGAGCGAAATTGTAAGCTATCCGACTGGGGAATGTACCTCCACCTCACAGAATACCGCAGCCAAATAACGGTTCCCTTGAGGGCTGTTGTGTTCCTGCGAGTGAGTGAGCGGCAGCGGGGGTGGCGGCGCGCGAGCGATATTTGATGTTGCGAACGTTAATATGGCTATGGTAACCGCTTCACATCAGGCTTCTTCTTCACATAATTTAGCACCTCCTCAGATTCTATTTAAACTTAGCCCACATCTTAGTAATTTGCTACACAAGTTTAAGAAGACACTTAAAATTAAAATGTAGGTTAATCCTAACCGACAATTATTGCCTTAAAGTAGTCCAAAGCTGTCACATCGTCCTTCTGAAAGTAGGTAGACAGGCCAACGGCCGAAATAGCTAATAGTATGTGAAAGTGTGTAGGAATTAATTACTATTTACTCAGCATGTAACTGGTGTAATGAAAATAATGAACAATGTCAACAGGTCGCGTGTGGGTTGCCTAGTACCATCGTCGTCAGCCTGGTTCACTAAGAGACAAAATACACAGGCAGAAAGTACAGAAGTAATAATAATAATAAGTCCGCAGGGCAGCTTGTGGCGAGCTGTTGGATGAGTAACTACACCACGGACCTGAGTCTCCAGAGAGTAGGTCAGCCCCCTTACCACCATCTCTTATTGCGATTCAATAATTGAATAGATTGCTTATTCATGCCAATGAATAAGCGACTCTATTGCATTTGAAATAGAGCCGCTTATTAATTGGTATGAATAAGCATTTTATTCAGATATTGAATCGCAATAAGAGATGGTGGTAAGGGGGCAGGGCCTTCGTCTCCGGCGTGTCTTCATCGGTCGGAGTGAAAACACAAGAATGCCCGCAGGACTCTCAGCTCTGGCTTGCCTTCATTGGCTGTCCAGAGAGGAGCCGTTAGAGCTATATGCTCCGGGATGGAAGTGTTAAAGGTCATAACGCCCCGAGTAACTTCAGAGAAACCAGAGCACACCTCGACACCACTGAGTCACTCACACCGGGGATAGCAACGTGCGAACGACATTGCATATTGCGAGCGTTTATATTGCTGCGAGCGTTTATATTGCTGCGAGCGTTTATATTGCTGCGAGCGTTTATATTGGCCGTGTGTTTTCCGGCAGACTAGAATAGAATCACTCCGTCTCTTCCCGTGGATGTCGTACAAGGCGACTAAGGGAAATACATTAACAAACATCGATCAAGCCTCCCCAACCCGTCTGGCCAGCGTCCCCACGCTGGCCAAACAGGTTGGTCACCCCACTCCCCAGTGTAGGCCAAATCCTCCTGTCTGTGACGGACGAGAGAGGGTCGTGCTCCTGTAGTGGAGACTAAAATGACCTGATGATGATGATATTGCTGCAGTAACCTTTACTTCAGACAGGCCTGTATGCTTGTTTGCCATCCGACATAGTATATTAAAAAAAAAATGACAGTGCGTCTATAAAAAGTCGTGTATTTGTTATATGTCTATGGTATTCATAGATGCAGAAGCTGAAATGATAATAGAAGAAGAACAGATTGACTATTGTAGAACTCGCATTAAGACACACACCAAAATATCATTGGCGTTAAGATTTATATGGTAGAAGAAATTTCATTTCTTTTTTCATTCAGGTTTTATGTCCAATACTTTTACTTTACATGCTTCACGACTCTGTAATATATATATATACCGCCACGCATTTTCAATTCATGCTTTTCGGACAATGTTTTATTTGTCATACGTGCCTGTACGGCTCTCAATTTCAATGACTGGTATTGAACTGCCATTTGTGCGGTTCCATGGGATACTAAGCCGCACAGGCTGTTAATTCGTATCTTCTGATCCGAATTAACTTTCCTATAAGATTATACAAGATATCAAAAAATATCAAAATATCTTTATTCCTTGGACTTTATAAAGCACTTAGAAACATTAAATATAAAAACATGTATAAATCATTACTAATCTAAATCCGCAGAGCTTAGATTCACTTTCTGCACACTACCTTGAATGTGAAAGTGAATTTAAGTGTCAGTTCCGGCGACGGGGCTTCTTGAGAAGAACTGGCAAGAAACTTAAGGCGTGGCTTATTTGAGCATTGTGCTATGCTCTTAATTCATTGGAATAATTCCAAGTCGATACTACTCCAGGTACGTCCTCTATTTTGTCAATCATGGGGGGCGGGTGTTGGCGCTGAGATAGAAGACTGCCAGCCCCTCTAACCAAGTGTAATTCGTAGCCGAACGTTAGATAGATCACGTGTTATTTGTCAATTCGAACATTTTATTATGAGCTCCACAGTTCAAATTAGCGATCGCTACGCTTTTCTACTTCGCAAACTGCCATTTGGCTAGCCCCCCCTGGAGTCAAACCGCTCCGGGCGAAGAGACTACCTCCGTCTATCTTAATTGCACTTTTAGAGACAGTTACTAGTCACAACACAACATCGCGCGTGACACAAATAATGCTAAACCTTGATCGCGAAAATTTTCAAATTATTTAAATACTTGAATTTATTTGCACACACGACCATTCTCATTGATCTTAAAAAACTTATTAAGTATAATAATTTGCTTTTACGAGTTTGGTCATGCCTTTTTAAATTAAAAATATGCAAAAAGGTAGCGACCGTGTCATCTCGGTGGCCATCAACGATGGTAAATACAACGCTACCAATTTCGAAAACAAGATCGTTTAGTGCATTTCGCTTAGCCATCCTTACAAAGTTAGCACTTATAATTTAAGTAATGTACAGCTTGCGAAGCATGCCTCATTATCCATATATGAAACCCGATGGGTTACTAACAAAGAACGTATTTCAAACGCGTCCAGTGCTAAATCTGTTCTCGACGATATAAATTTCATATTGACACACATCGGCTCTGCCATAAAATATAATCTCTTTTTGTTTCCTACTAACATTTTTATGTGGACATCTTCAAAAAATACTTCCCAAATAACTCTGGATGGATATAAATAAAGCGGTGTGGTAGTAAATGTCAATAATATGCAAAATAATGGATGTTAATCTCTGGGTTTTGTGATTTGCGAGGGGCCCCGGCTCAAAGATTAGCCGACGGTTGGCTTACTGTGAGATATTTTATGTTGGCAATCGTCGAACGACGCGAGCATTGGCAAGATTTTATTACTGATTTATGACTTTATATTCAGTGTTAATTTTTATTAACATAAACTCTAATATTGAATATAATCTTCCTTGAACGTTTATTAGTCACTAAAAAGCGATCTTTAACATTTGAAGTAAGTTTAATCAGTGTAGGAATTGATTTAAGGAGGTGTAATAAATTAGAAAGTTTTATAAATTATGTTCATTTTTGTAGCAATATTTAATTGGTTTGCAGTAGCAGAATATTATACAGCTCGTTATTTTACCGGGAAAGCCGACTAGTTTCATTCTAATACGGAGATCTTCATTAGGGCGAATGTTCAGGTGCGTCCACCCTCTCTCTGTCGCAACGAACGCTGTATGCTAATGCTCCCGTTTCTCAGTTTGAAGGGGCGATGTGGGGTTTGTGCCCTGATTAGTGGTGTGCTTGGTGTGGAACCACCGAAGATGACGTGGAGGCAGTTCGTTAATCCAACTCATTTGAACTGTTTCGAGCAGTGATCTGGTCACAATGTGCGTAGCCCATGTACCTAGTTATAAAAGCTGATCGTAGTAGAAGAGAAGAAGATCTGTAAATTAAAAGAATCAATTTGGATGATTCTTTTTATTAACGGTTAGGGGTGTAAGTGGCCCATCAACATCTTTAAACCATAGTCAACCTCGCCTGCAAGTGGTGTACTCTGCTGGATGACAAACGAGTGTCAATAAAAAAAAAAGAAAAAAAAGAAAAGGTACGGACCCCGGGTCTGTAGACTGTAATAATAAAAAAAAACGAATGTCAATAAATAAATTAAAAAATATTTTAATATAATTTATTATTAAGCTATTGCATAGCTTCTATCGCGGGCCTTGAGCGCGGGGACCGAATCCAGAAATTCCGTAACGAAAAAACCTCACGCTCCCCACTCCGACGGGCAAGGAGGTGTGGCTTGAAGGCCGTGCATCGTCTAACGTCGTTTCAGTTCGGCAGTCTTCGACACGGCGTTGTGTGCGTGCGATTAGACGTATTGTACGACTCTACGAAACTCGTTTTATTTATTTAATAATAGAAAAAAATGTTTTCTTATCGGTCACCACGCTCAAAAAGTGTAACTTGAATTAATATCAAAGAAAAAGCAATACTGCATGAATAAAATAAATAAATAAAATTATAATTGCATAACTTGATACAAAATGCTATGCAATAGCTTTACCGCGGCAGTCCCCGAGTGCCACACGTCTTTTTTTTTTATTAAGAATACATAAACTAAGAGCTAAATTTCCATTAAGTTTACAACATTAGTACATTATCCTACATATGTAGAGATATCACTGAGAAACTTCATTACAAAACGATTTAAAACTTCAAATTCAGAAAGAACATCGCTATACTAATAGAATGTTGCAATTTCACTTACCTATTCGTTCTTAAACTTGTGGCCTTATCTCAATGTCCTACTCCACAATTTTATAGACTTCCTTAAAAGTGGAACAACATATTCTCATAGAATCCTTATCTCCCAATGTTCAATCCATAGTTTTATTAGTTGCTATAAAATTTTGCATTAATCGCAGCGTTATTTATACGTGGCCTGAGGTTGTCTACACGAATTATGTTACATTAACAGTGTATATAGTGTACGATGACATCAGCTGTGGGAATCGTGTGAAAGTTAATTAAACAGATCGTTTATTAATGAAAAATCGCCATGTACATTTGAAAAATAAAGTCTTTAAGTCTCATTTTACAAAACTATTTTTGAGGTTTATCATTTTTAGGGTTCTTCGGAATCCAAATGGCAAAAAACGGAACCCTTATGGATTCGTCATATCTGTCTGTCTGTCTGTCCGTCCGTATGTCACAGCACTCATAGCCACTTTTTTCCGAAACTATAAGAACTAGGTATACTGTTGAAACTTAGTAAGTGTAGTAAAGGATGTATTCTGTGAACCGCAAGATGTATTCTGTGAACTCTTTTTGTGTGAAAATCTTAACATTTTCACACAAAATTAGAAAAAAAAAAATAAATTTTGGGGGTTCCCCCCATACTTAGAACTGAAACTCAAAAATGTTTTTATGTCAAGTTCATACATGCGGGGTATGTATGGATAGATCTTCAAAAATGATATTGAGGTTTCTAATATCATTTTTTTTTTCAAACTGAATAGTTTGTGCGAGAGACACTTCCAAAGTGGTAAAATGTAACTTCTAAAATAAGAGAATGATAAAACTAAAAAAATATATGATGTACATATATTTTTTTAGTTAACCATGCAAACTTACACTGAAAATTGGTTTGAACGAGAGTCTAGTAAGTAGTTTTTTTTAATACGTCATAAATCGTAAACCGCAATGTACCTTTCATTCAATCAACTCAAATATAGAAATAAAAACATTCAATTTCATAAACATAAACCTTATGCATAAACCGTGAACCATTACTTGTCCAACTAGCGAGGAGGCACACAAATTGGTAATATTTTTGGAAATACTTCTTGTCAAACCGGAATATATATTAGCTTGTTTAGCTATCACAAGCCTATAATGGGTTCGCATGTAGTTAGATCTAAATCCCATCATTTAGGTACCTAATTATAGTGTTTATTTATCAATAACTTAATTAAATAAAATACACTATTATTAAAACATCGATCAAAGTTACAACGAACTTCAAGAACTTCTATATTATGTTACTTGCTGCTACGGAATGAACCCTTCATGGGCGAGCCCGACTCGCACTTGGCCGCTTTTATTTTTATTTGTAGAAGTCATTGTGTCATCATTATTGCCGCAAGTTTAAATTTCGAATTGAATAAAATGGGATGCCTCTTATTTTATTACTTTTATTTTTAATTATTTATTTTTATATATTTATTGGTTGTCAATTTGTACTTTTATATTTTTTTGTGTTATTATCGTAATAAAGAAGTGAACTTAATATTTATTTTATATTCATGGTATTACTGCCATAAAATCATAAATTTAGTTCAGCTAATAAGTAACACGACATTCATTGACTGTTAGGTGGTACGAAGTTGACGCTTGCAGAAATACCGGCGAATAGTTAAGTACGTGTCATTTAGAGTCTTTAGGGCCGGCGCGTACATAAACGTGTTATAGCACGACACAGAAATTATTATTATTGCCTTTCTATCAAGAAATCCTACTTACCCTCAGTCAACCAGCCAACCAAAATTTTTCATCATTCGTTCTTATAGTGGCGTAAGCTAATTGAATGAGTTGAAACCCGCGTAGCTCTGCCCGGGCAAAAAGCGAATTATCTCAGAGCTTCTTGATTGCAACTCGCATTTCCAGTTCATATTTGTGAATAAAAGAAAGCGCTGTAGCTTAAAGCTTTTTAAATGCAACTCGCCACGCATTCAGTAGTTGACTTCATATTTGTCAATAAAAGCAATATTATTACGGTCCTAAGCACAGAGGTCAGTTATGCACGAATCCCAGAAACATTGTCATCTCATGCTGTGGCAGATCGGCTCCCGGTTGAGCGGCGCTTTGCGTTGCAGTGACGCGCTGGCGGCGGAGCTGCGTTGCAAATCATAGATATGCGTCGACCTTTATAGTTGGCGATCGAATCAGAATCAATTGTATTATTTGAACCGACCGTATTATAGCTGATAAATATTATAGTACTCGCATTGTATATCTGTTTTGTAATTTTAAGGTAAGTACGCTTCTCGTCCCTCGTGCCATGGTGCCTCGTACGTCATAATATACCTAAATAGCAATATTTCTCCCCAACATTATATCACTTCAACAATACATTTGTCAAACACATTGATAATATTTGCTACATCTACGACCTAAATACGAAAACGTTTTTAAATAAACATTGATGACCCATTTTTATGATTAATATTTAATCACATACTCGTATCTATAAACTGGTCAATACAAATATATTTGTGTAAGTCAAACTTTTGATAACGCATCCATGGGTAACAATACGAATGTATAAACTTGCAAATCTAAGTAAACCCGCTACTGAAGTGTGTAAATGTGGATGGATAATCACCGGTAATTGTAAATAATAACCAAATAAAACTAATGTAATAAATAACAACTATTAAACTTACTTGGCGTCAGATTATTGATCAACTAGGTCAACTCTGAAAATAATTCCAGTAGTATATAACGCAAGAAAACCCTAACCTAACCGAATTAATTACACTGATAAAGGATCACTAATTAAATATGAATACTCACGTATTACCTTGATCGTGACGTATTAATTAATATCGGCCATATACACGAAAGGATTTTGTAACAACAAAAATGTCATACAAAATTTAACTTTACACTGGGAACGCGACGATACGTTCAAATTGGACGATAAGATACGAAACGATATGGTATCGGAATGAAAATTAAAAAAATGTCATTGCACCTATTTATGACAGTAGGTACTCAAGAATTGAAGTCACGTATACTTAGATACGAAAATATTTGATCATGTAAGTATCTATTCTCGACATATCTATTTTTATATACAACAACAATAATAATAAACGCGCAGGGCAGCTTGTTGCGAGCGAGCTGTGGTGAGTAACGACACCACGGTTACCGAATCTCTATAGAGTCGGTCAGGGCCTTCGTCTCCGGCGTGTCTTCGTCGGTCGGAGTGTAAACACAAGAAGGGCCGCAGGGTCCTCAGCTCTGGTTTGTCTTCATTGGCTGTCCAGTGTGGAAGTATTAAAAGGCACAACACCGCTAGTAACTTCGGAGAAAGCGCAGCACACCTCTTTATACGCCTATCTCTCTTTATACCCCGCGGCCGATAAAAAATTGACAAATAAAGGTAGGTGGCGGATGAAAACATGACAAAAGGCAGTAAAAAAAGTTAACATACATTAGTACATATACAAGATACGGTACACACAGATACAAAACAACGTTGAACGTGTCAACTGAATGAAGTAGAAGAAAAAGTTCAGTTCGAAAGATAACAACGTGTTTTAAATTGTTTATAGTTTGTGCTTGCCGGATTGACAGCGGTAAGGTTGTCCACAACCTTACCGCTGTCAATCCGACACAAACCCAGAACAGCTTGTACAGAAAAGGAATTTTTGACAAAGTTAGAGGAATGAGAAGGGTTTTAAGGCGAAACTAAATCATCATCAGGCATCGCGATAATTTTAAACTTTTTCATCACTAATGTTTATACGGGACTTGCCGGGATCGATTTTTATATTTTTCCAATATTTCACCGCCGAAATATCAGGAAAGTAAAAATCGATCGCGCTAAGTTCTGTATACGTATAAAATAGTGATACTTATTTTTTTATATGACGCCAGCTGCCAATCAAGCATGCGGCCCACTTGATGTAAAGCGGTTACCGCATCTATATCTGCTTCAATGTATCCCACTGCGAGGATACGGGTCCCTCCTCAAACAAGAGTATTTAGAGCATGCTCCACCACACTGCTCAACTGCGGTTTGGCTGAGACCTATGTTTTCAAGCCGCCCAAAGGCCTAACAGATGTCATCTAATGTTAACAGCCGGGCCGACCATCCATATACTATGGTCGACGTTGTTTAACTTGTGTGGTAGATTAGACTGATATACGTCATCAAGCTCCTCCTCAACGACGCCCGTAGCCTTATACTAGCAATAGGAAGAGCTTTGCTATCGTGCTGGCACCTCGCTACCAACATAGCATTGTAATTTATCTGAGGTATTATGTGTGTAGGTAGGTAGGTAGCCGTGTGGTTTCCGGCAGACTCCGTCTCTTCACGTGGATGTCGTACAAGGCGACTAAGGGAAATACATTATAAAACATCGATCAGGCCTCCCTAACCCGTCTGGCCAGCGTGGGGAGTATAGGCCAAATCTTCCTTCTGTCTGTGACGGACGAGAGAAGGTCGTGCTCCTGTAGTGGAGACTAAAATGACCTGATGATGATGATGATGATGATTCTGTGAGGTCGAGGTACTTCCCCGGTTTGCTCTAACTCTCCTTTGCCAGAACCTAGTTAGTTAATCGTCAGGGTGCATCACATACAGGTGAAGTTAGATCAGAGGCTCTACCGCCGGAGCTGAAGCCGATTATTATCGGATTTTTTGAATGCGAAAATGAAACTACTGCTTAGATTGTTGGTAATTTATGTTTAGCTTAGCTGTTACAAACCCACTGCTCTACCGACTAAGCTGATAATATTTGTCAATGACTTTAACCTAGGACTAATTTTTGGAATCAAAAAACCCGATAGTAATCGGCTTCAGCTTCGGCGGTAGGGCTCCTGGTTCTAAAGATGGTGGTAATCCTTTTATACCTACTCAGGATGGTAATAAACCGAATGTACCCCTTACTTCGAATATATTTAAAATGTTATTGGATAATAATTCAATTAATTCATTTTAGGTAACATAATGTTTGCACGCCGTGAACAATTTGAACATTACATTGCCTTTACATAAATCTTTGGAAATTTTGTTCCAGAATTGAAAAATTACACAATGTTTTTTATTTTACAGTATATTTTTATTATTAACTGTAGTGGGTGGGTGCCGGCAGGCAGTAGTTTACATGAACTAATTGGTGGAAGCACGCAAAGTAGTGTAGATCAAATTACCTGTATATTTTTTCACCAAAAGTCAAAAAGGTTTACGAGTTCGATGGTTGAATGGCTATCTATGGCTACTTTGACTCCGAGTTCGCGGGTTCGATTCCCGCACAAGACAAACATTTATACGAATGAACATATTTGTTTGTCTTGGCTTCGGCGTTTTATATGTATGTATATACAAAAAGAAAATGTATTTAAGTACATTTATTAGTTGTCTAGTATCCATCCATTGTACAAGCTTTGCGCTTGATTTTGGATTAGATAGCGCTGTGTAAATTGTCCAGAAATATTTATTTATTAACTATATTTTTGACGTATTTAACAGTTGGACCTAATAGTGGAAATTTCTTTTATAAAGAAGAAAATAAAAACAATTAATTTTACATAGTTTGATGCAAATCTGTAGGCAGGTCAAGTCCATTTATTTATTTACCATAAATTTCGGCGGAACCACATATGAATACAAATGGGCCCCACACCTCATAACGCGTAACTTGTAAGGCGATGTTCATAATTAGCGGAACTTTATAGCCCCAATATAAATAAAGTAAATTAATTTTATATCAACAGTAACATGGCTCAGTGGGTGTTTCCATCGGTCGAACATGTGAACCAAGACAAAAGTGCAGGTATTTGGTAACTCTCATAATGCCTATCTTCTTCTTTGTCGCTTCATTCTTGCCAGAGTGGTCGTGGTTATCATGATGAGGCAGCAGACAGGACTCGCCTCACGACGTCTCGCCACCTCTGCCTGCTGGTCGTGAATCGGGTAGGTACATTCATGTACCACCGCCGCCTTCACCTGATCGGTTCAACGCATTGGGGATCTATAAAATGCCTATAAATTCGGGTAATTCTATAGTGAAAGTATAAGATAGTAAGCCTTTTAAATATTGTTTTATTAAAAGAATAACCAAATACACATGGAAACCATAGTGATAATCTAGGACTCTTAACTTAGGTTGAAAAACAATTTTAAATGGATGAAGTTCAGAAACACATCGGATACAGATATTTCATTAAAATCATCCGTTGATTATCTTAGAGAAAGCCTCCCTAATTAAGTAAATTTTTTATACCATTACGATGACAAACGGCCCGCCTGATGGTAAGCAGTCACCGCAGCCTATCAACACAAAGGGCATAAACTCACGCGTTGCCGACTCTGTAAGGGTCAAAACACACGTAAATGGAACGGAACGGCAGAGCAGTTTCAGTTTCAAAGCATTGTAAACTTAATCTTTCTCTATTAACAAAGACAGTATCTTGGTTGAATGGGTAAACGCACTGCTGCTCGTGGCGTTGCGGGCGACCGTGCTATTCTTTCCTTCCAGTCAAGCAAGGCACTGTCTTAATGTAATGTGCATAAAGTGTAAAATTTGATGACATCTTCACGTCCTTTTTGAAAAATCTGATGTTGTATCATATGTAATAGTAGATGTAGTTTTGTCTTGTAGACGGAAACATACCTTTAGTTGATCAATCCTTTATATCGCTCTTCGCCCTCCGACCCGTTAGCTTTACCGTTAATTATCACAAACTTTATTTGCATGCAATAACGGTCAACCCATATGGGGGACAGTTAAAAGTGACGCATCGAGTCAAATGCTCTGCGATGCATCGATGTATCGGTTTGTGGAATTGAGAACGGTCGATTCGATTTATGAGTCGGTTTAATATGCCACTGGGTACACGATTCATAAGTCTAAATGCTGTTTTTCTTGGTACAAATGTTCACTTTTACATTTCTTGAATGAGTTAATGTGGCAGTAAATGTCAATAATAAGCTCTCTTTTTTTAGAACGTGAAATTAATTTTACAACATTTGTGCTCCAAAAAGTTTTTAAGCTGAATCGTGCGCAATTTTTAGCCACTAAACTCACATTCATTAGGTATTAATACTAAATAATGTTTTTATTTTCTAGTCTGCACCATAAATTCCTGAACAAATTATACATATACTGTCATCTATTCCCAAAATACCGTAGTAGATTTATCTACGTAAATGCATTTGTATAACCGTACCACCAGAGGTACGGTCAGGGGTACGGTGGGTCTGAAGTGTAAATAAACATAGAAAACACTTAAACCTATCTGGCGCAAACAACTCTATTTAGTTTAGTGCTGCTCTTAAAAATTACGAACAATGTAAACTTATTAGTTGGCAAGGAGTTGGATGTCCTGCAGGCTCCAGATAGTTCTGCAGCATCATGATTACGTCCTGGGCTATGATTTTATTTTTACATTTTTAAGCCGATCAGGCCTGTGGTAAAACTTATATCCATTCATAAATTAGAAAAGAACTGATGTTCTGACTGCTGTTTTGTGGTGTTTCACTACAAATATCCTTGTATTTTACGATCCATTTTGCATTTTTACATTTAATCTTATGCTTCCATATATCAGATTTAAGTGACGAACCAATGCATTTCATTCAACGCGGTAGCTAATGGCCTCCGCGCACTAGGCGTGCGCAATCACGACAATGATCGCAGCGATCAATAATTTATTTGACTGATCGCGTAATGCATGATGATAGTACATATATATTTTTTATTTTTATTATTTACTTACTCTTAGAATAGTAATTACGTTAGTATTTATAGCTTCGCCAAACTGTTACAACAATTTGTACCTACTCGTGAGAGTACAAATAAATAAGAGTGATCGTATATCTAGCTAGATTATATTTTTATATGTATATACTATACATTATTTAAAAATAATACAAGTAATATAAATTCTAATATATATCTTCAAATAAAACTAGTGCATTTGTTCAGTGCATGCCGTGGTAGCCCTAATTATGACACTATAGATATGAAACAAAATTTTCTGTCACCTAAGTTTAGATGTGTCACTAATCTGCAATACCCTAATAATAATATCTATCCCCAAGAAATATTTTAGTCATCATTTTAATCAAAACTGTCTCTAAATATAAATCATCAGCTTAACAAACTATTAGTATCATTTAATTCGTTTGATTATCAAAATAATAAATCTGTCACCAAATAAATAGATCAGCTCCTTAATTTAATGAAAAAATGGCTAATAGGGGCGAAGTCAAATTGGCGTCATATTCACTGACGAGTTTTACCAATACTTGGTCAATGTAATAAATCATGTTTTGGTTAGATTTGAGTTTATTTTTGGTTAGGTTAGGGTTTTCTTGTGTCCTGTCATCGGAAATAGGAGCTCCGCTTCGCGGAGCTCCTATCCGTTCCGTCAACCTAGATGATGAATGATGTGGTGCCAATTAAGCTTAATTATTACTAATTGACAATATAATACACACAAAAACATTTATTTGGTACTAGACCCTATATCTCCATGATTTTAGGTGATTTATTGTGGAATCGATTTTATATTGTTTGGTGGCTACATTTTGGTGACAAATCTATTATTTTGCGGGCAAATCCTATTAGTTAAGAAACACAAAACTAATTAAATTGGCGATAGCTTAAATGATACCCCTATAATTATCACACTAATGCAAATATCTGATTTCCTTGCATGTGTGGATATATTGTCATGTACTTTAGTGTAATGTCCTGTTGATTGCCCTATTAAATAAATAAGTAACATTCGCTACAAGAGGATATTTAAATATTCCCACAGGATACCGGAAAAATGTCTATAAAGTCGCAGGCAGGAATCAACGTACAGCTCAAACCACTAGCCGAATCGGGTTGTAACTTGGCATACAGGTAGTTGTTATGACGTAACGTAGTCGCTAAGAAAGGATTTTTGAAAATTCCTACGGGACCGGGACACGCGCGTACGAAGTCGCACATACACATCCACATACAATTGGTCGCTGCCACCAACGGTGGCAGTCGTTGTCGCCTAGTGCGCGGAGCCTGTCAAGAAACACAAATAAAACGCGATGTTAATGATATATTGCCCATTATTCATAACTTATAACAACCATTTCTTATATAAAACAAGAGGCAAACAAAAGATAAAATTTTCTTTATTATTTTTGAAATTAGGGTATTGAAAGCTAGGTTTCGAGCTCACACTCATCGGTCAGGAATTTTGTAGTGTTGCAACCGGTGTCGTGCCAAAATTATGACCTCTTTCAGACGGTGACTCCGTCGAACTGCAAACCCGACTTTGTTTTGAAATAATAATGCAGCATAATCCAAAATACACTTTAATCTATACATTTAATGTAAATAATATTTGCAAAATAGGTTGTTCGAATATCAAGTTCGTCTGTCGCCAACCCTACCAGTTGTTAATCTTAGCAGTTCGAGATTATGACTATCCCTTCGGGCAATGTGTGATTTAATGACTGAAATCTGTTGCATTGTTAATTTTACCGTTTACCTGTCGTTGCTTTTATTTTCGTGCAATAAAAAAATACTGCGCTTTATTACATTAAACTAAATTAATTATCGAGAAAAAAATGTAAATAAAATTAGAAAAAGTATAAAGAACTTTGAATGCTAAAAAGGTAACCCTACTATTGCTTGTTGTCTGATAAAAGCTAACGTTTTTTTAATCACATTTTTTTAAAACAATGCATAAACTTTCCAAGCACACAAAAAAGAAAGCGATTCAGCGCTGATTGACAATCACAAATACCTCTGTCTCCTCATTCATCTTAAATCATACACATTCCCAAAAAAGTAAAAAGATCATTAACTGCCCCATCCCGTTACAACGCATCATTCTCGCTAATCGAAAATTCTCAAACATGTTATCTTAAATTTCAAGCCTCGCGCGAAATGAATCATGTGCCGAAATAAGGCACCAATAATGGAACCTCAATTTCGCATGCGCTTGTACAAAGAAAGGAAAGCACTCTTACTTTTTTACTGCATTCGCTTTTCTCACGGTGTGAACTGACTCACGGTCGAATTTCGTCGTGTTGGCCCCTTAATTATGACGTCATAACCGCGTGCCGCGGTAACTGCTGCCGGTTTTTTTCTGACAGAGGCTGACACACTGGCTGCGCACTAAAAGAAAAATACATTACAGTAAGAAACAAAACAAGGACGGTCTTATCGCCATGCGATTTATTCCAGACAATTTTTGAATAGAAGAAAAAAATGCAGTTTTACTCTACCCAAAGGCTGCAATTATCCTATGTTTAAACGTAGGATAGGTAACATGTTACACAATATTAAATACAGCCAATTTTAATATGTACACTAGTTGATGCCTTCAACTTCGTCCGCGTAGAAATTTTGAGAATTTATAGCGCGGTTTAGAAGATACACGGCTCACCATCGAATGTTTTTGAAAACTTTATATTCTTTTTCAATTAGAACATCATAGGTTTTTTTTATTTTAAACTTTTTAGATAATTATTTTTACCGTGTAATTTGATATTCCTCTCGGGAAGCCTTCTTGATAAAAATACGCTAAAACTCTATTTCACGAAGTTCAAGGAACCCCCTTTTAACTACACACTGTATATAACAGTTCTTGAAATTAAATGAAAATTAAATGACAATTCTATATTTGCCTCTGGGCCCTTCTCTTCATGATGTCGATCTCTTGCTTGCTTAATATCAATAACAAATTTATCTCACGTGGACCGTACATTTTTCTGGGATTAAAATTAGCCTATGTGCTAATTTTAATCCCTGCTTTGGGGTGTAAGTGGTTCATCAAGATCTTTGAACCAAAGCCAACTTCACCTGCACGTGGTGCACCCTGCTGACTGACAAACGAGGCTCTGGCGAAAAGAGAGGTAGGGAGCGTAATTGTAAGCTACCCGAATGGGGAGTGTACCTCCACCTCACAGAATACCGCAGCCAAATAACAATTCCCTTGAGGGTTGTTGTGTTCCTGCGAGTGAGTGAGGTCACCAGAAAGAAAGGAAGGAGATGCTGCGTTGGCAGCGGGGGTGGCGGCGCTCGAGCAATATTTTATGTTGCAAGCGTTAATATGGCTACGGTAACCGCTTCACATCAGGCGGGCCGTATGCTTGTCTGCCACCCGACGTAGTATAAAAAAAAAATGTGCTATTCCAGACTATAATCTCGTCCAAATTTCATCCAGACCGTTCAGTTGTATGAATTGTCCTTGGCGGAACAAATGCCCTCAATAGTTTTCAACAGAGCAGTTGTCATACTCTATCTTTGGGTCTTTAAGCAAAATCACAAAATGATGGTTGTAACTCACTGTCTTTGTTCACCGTACCAAAGAATATGCACTACGCAAACTGTACTGAACTTGTTTCTATAAATTTGTTGTAATTGTTTCTCTTAAATCGCGTACAAATTTTGTAGCGTCACCGTTTGAAATTTCAACTCAGAAGTAAGTATTTTATTTTGTACTTTGTCGGGTGATAAACAAGCGGACGGCGCACCTGATGCGGTGACCGTAACCTATAAATAGACAATTACAATAAAGATAATTGCCACCGTGCTGCCAACTCCCTTGCCAGTGCTGCAACTCCTTCCATTCTGCTAATGTCACCCATTCGTTGGCAGTGGGTTGTTATTTGTCTTTTGTGGAGTAAAAGTACAGTTCAACAATAGAGATAGAAAATAAAGATAACTAAAGAAAATAATTTCATGTATCAATATGCTATTGTAGTTATACAAAAATTCGTCAAGTTCTCACAGTACAGATAACTTGATTTATTACTACCAAGGTTACTTATAAATATCCATTGCTCTTTGTACCTGCCTATATGATCATCATCTTCATCATCATTCATTTATTTAAGTACCTTGTCGCCTTTATGAATATCACAGCCAAATAACAGTTTTCAGTTGTTATTTTCCTGCGTGTGAATTACTATCTCGCTCGGTCAGAAACTTCATTGTGCCTGCTTTAGTTCACTATATTTTCAACCCCTCGCGTGCCGTTACCTGACAATTCTGTACCAAGCGCCGTAACAAAGCTGTACCCGCCATGGGTACCGCGGCACGCGAAAGGTTAACAGCAAACACTTATGACAAAGACAGCGTTGTTCCCTGTTCTTTATAAATTTTAAAGTCAGCGGCTTATTTTTACTTGTGAAACACATAAAATACACATTGCAAAACAATGTAATTCAAATTCTAATACGAACATTGAGAATGAGCTTCCACAACAATTTCTGCAATGAAACGCGATAAGATTATAATATTAAGTCCTCAACAATCTCACCGTATTTCTTGCTGGTTTACAATATGCACAATAGCACCCATTCCAATGGGTAAATAGCTCGAAAGCTATTGCTGGGATCCTTGCAGAGCCGTGAATAGAATATTAAAGGTATTATAAATAAATATAACTGTTCAGTATGGACGAAGAAAGTGTTATCCGTTTAGGGTTGACACCTATGCTAAAATTTGTATTTTTAAATCTTTGCATTTGGTGAAAAATAGATTTTCAGCGGCTGAACACATCAATCGAGAGCATTATGCTTTAGCAACCATAGGCCGGATGCGGCTGGATGCGGAAAGCGAAGATTCGCATATGGTGGAAGGCATTAGGGAAGGCATATGTCCAGCAATTTATAAATTACAACTGTTATCTATAAACCACAGCTAGAGCTAACGTGCCATCAAAATACGGAACATCACAACACTAATAATAGTAGATTAGTAGCCAAGGGCTGTAAGGCATCAATTGCAGCCCGAGATATTTAGGCGCACGAGCGCAGCGAGGGCGCCTATAGTTCGAGGGTGCAATTGATTCTTACACCCGAGCTAACTACTCTGCTTTACATCTCGATTGTGAGGTAAGTAGAAAAAAACCGGGATTACAAGAACAAAAGACTTTACTTGTTTTTCTTTTCGCCACTTCATGAACTCGTCGTAAGTTTTCAAATATCGTCTTTAGAACTTTCAGGCAAAATATTGTTAATTGCTGCTTCAGCTTCCATTTTCATTGAATCGGGAGTGCAGCTTACATCTTCATCACTTGCAGAACTCATGTTTTTTTTCCTAATTAGCACATAATTATAAAAAAATCCCGAAAACAAACAATATTAAAAGTAAAAGTTTCTATTCCCGCCTTTTTTCATCTCTTTTTTTTTTTTTTAATTTTTTTCTAGAAGGAAATTTAGCTTCGCCGTTCGATATTTAAATTGATAACTATTATACTCATACGAAGACAAGGCTGAATAGCGAAGCGACCTCTTTTGTCATTGGGCTGAATGCATGATGTCTATTGCCAGTATGATGGTTAGATGTACGCGAACTTTTTGCAAGAGTGAAGTGTTTTTTTTTTAATTACTTACCGCCCTAGAGCCTTTTATAGCTACATTATTACCCTAGAGCGCTAATTGATCACCTACAAGCCCCATTTGGGGGTAATAAGGACCTACTTACCGAATATGAGAGATGTAAAACTCTTTTATACTATGTCGGGTGGCAGACAAGCACACGACCAGCTTAATGTAAAACGGTTACCTCAGCTATATTAATGGTCTTCTTATATAGCTGGCTGGGTGCATTATGTGCAGGCTAGACTGGTTTTGATTCTAAAAATCTTAGAGAGTCACTTACACCTCCAATTTATTTTATTAACCCGAAATCGAAACAGCGACAACCCTATCTCTGTGCAAATGTAACTCGTAAAGCAATGTTACAGCTCTATAAACATATTTTCAATTTTAGTAGCCGACTGGACCTCTGCTGTTCATTGTGAGCATTTGAACACGTGTCTATATGTACACTGTACATAGAGTATAAAATTGCGTAACACGAAAAGGCTTAACGAAGAAAGCATTCCTTTATCAAAATGTGGAAGCTGGAAATACATATGACATCAATAAGTCAATACTTTACCGTTAATCTGCAATAACATTTGTATGAAGATTTCGAGTACCAGTGACATGAGATTGTCACTCAAACTGAACTTATAAAATGCCATCATCTCTTATAAGACCACAGCCTTTTGATTTAAATGCATAATGACTTAGTGACACAAATGGCCGAATACTCGTAGATGCTAATGTAATTATCTAGGTATACTAATATTATAACGAGATAAAGTTTGTGAGTTTATGATGTCGTAGGCGGTAATCTCTGGATCTACTGAACCGATTTTGAAAATTTTTTTACCAGTAAAAAGCTACATTATTTGTGTGTGTCATAGACTACGTATTATTATCCCATAAAATGAAAATACTTTTATGTAAACGCGGGCGAAGCCGCCGGTGGGACCTAGTAAAAATTGATGATAACGTATTGACACACGTTAGTTATCGAACTAGTCTTACGAGCCTTAAAAGCTGACTCTACTGTGCCTATAGGCGTCATGGACCGTACCGCCTAAGCTGAAGCCGATTCCCATCGAATATTTTGATTCCTAAACTTGGTCTTAGATTAAAGTTATTGGCAAACATCTTCAGCTTATTCAGTAGAGCACTAGGGCTTTTACCAGCTAAACTAAACATAATTCTGCCATACAGTTCTGTATGGCAAAGTGGTTATCTTAGGGTACCTACCGACTGTATACTCCAGTGGACCAGTGTAGTGTGTAGACAAACCTTATACTGCGGCTAACGATCTAATATATTTTGGACGTAAGTCAAAGATTTTTAATATTTATAACTACAGGACAACGCAAACAAAATCGTAATCCGAAAGGAAGGGATATAGTTTTAGCAGTCTATGTATGTATGTTTTTGTTTACGTATGTTTCTCCGTAGCACTTAAACTATTCGTCGATTTATTACTCAGACTACAATACCGATTGGTTTGTACATCATACATCTATGATGTGTCAAACCAATCGGTATTGTAGCCTGAGTAACATAGGCGATATCTTAATCGACTTCAAGAATAGGACTTAAGAATTGATTTTCTCCTTTTAGTGTTCTTTTTCCGTAGTCGAGTAACAGTTTTTTCTTGTTACATATTATATTTATAGTAACATACATACTTTGCTTATAGGTAATAAGTAGTTCAGTTTAGCATGGCATTGATACTGACACTTGCTTCCACTCGAGCTCAAAGATTTTGTATGAAAATATTGATATTAAATATATGAAAATACGGTCACCTATAATATGTTAAATCTCAAGCTTTGATGCCACTAGCGCCCACATAGTGGCGACTCTACTATTTCTCAAGCGTTCCCACCGTTGGTTTCACCACTGTGAGTTATGGACCCGCTACGTTGATACGTCCCGAGTGAGTTATGGCCCAAGACTGGTTTCATTCAGGCCTTTCATTCATAAATACTAGACGTACTAGCCACTGAAAGTGTGTCTTACCTCCTTGTTTATACTTTGTTTTGTTCACTGAGAAGTTTTAGTATAAATGTTTTCGAATGGAGAAAATTATCTTTGTAAAAAAAGTATTTTTATCGCCTTCGAAAGAAGTATAATAATGATGCGGCAAAAATGATCTTTTGTATATTTTTATGGAAATAAAAATATACAAAAGATCGTTTTTGCCGCGTCACCATTTTCAAATCTTAGGGTTTTACTTTACGCATTCGAATTTTGACAGTAATTAAGTAAAACATTACGATTTTAGTATACATTTTCGATCACGGTCGAAGGCACATGCTACGATGATGAGACGACATGTGCTGTGCTGTGGACCTACCAAGTCTTTATCCCAGCATCATCATCGCTAGTAAAAGTCCTCCATTTTATTTCCATACACAAAAATAATGTAGGTATACCATTCTCTTTATACATAAAGTTTAAAAAAATAACATCTAGGACCCACCTGATATCAGAAAAGAATCGTGAACTTAAAAGAGAATGCGCCAGTAATCTACAGTGTTATCAAGCTATGAATCCAGTGCAATACAATTTTTACTCCGTATAATGTTACACTTACCCATGCCGCCTAACTTAAAGCATAGTCCGCATGCCTACAGATTTTGTTACTGGTTGTAAACATTTATTCCTTTATGATGTTTTATTATTTTATTCGCCAAAGCCGCGTACACATTGTAAATACTCATTGGATTATAATTATAGTACTGTTTTCTTGCTCTTCATTGCAATGCCATAGAACAGATTATAGTACTGACATGATGATACTTATTAGTTTTTTTACCATTGTGAGATAAATAATTAATGAAAATACCAGTAGTAGTATGTATACGCGGGCGGAGCCACGGGTTCTATTACTGTTTTTAAACTATAATTTGAGTATAATTTCAGGAATAACTTTATATTAACTGAAAAATGGATTGATGACAGCGTAGGAAAAACATAGAAAAAAAATTACTGAAAACAAAAAAATATAATATAAGTTAACTGAATAGTGTTACAAAGTAACTGAATAGTGAATATGCTAAAAGCTAAATCTCAATCTATTGTGTCATGGTGTAACTTTACAGGAAGGGAGACTGATGGCAAAGGAGAGAAAATATATATGAAAGTAACTTGAAACTAAAATAATATCCAGTTAGACGGGAGGTAAGGTAAGGTACTCTTGTACAGTTACTAAATAGCAATAGGGTTAAATCTTTCCTTTGTGACATTGCGTAACATCACAGAAACTGGGAGGAGAGATTGATGGTAACGGAGAGAAAATATAGACGAAAAGTAACTAGGGAAAAAAATGTATGCAGTTAGATGGGAGGTAACATATAAATCTTACTAAGTAACTGAAAATTGAATGTGCCATAGGACTAAATCCCAAATCATTGCGTAACCTCACAGGAACTCGGCGGGAGACTCGTTGCAGTGGAGAGAAAATACAAATGAAAAGTAACTGGGAACGAAAATAACATCCAGTTAGACGGGAGGTAAGGTAAAGTACTCTTACGTAGTAACTGAATACTAATAGGGTTAAATCTCAATGACATCCTTTGTGACATTGCGTAACGTCATAGAAACTTGGAGGGGAGATTGATGGTAACGGAGAGAAAATATAGATGAAAAGTAACTACGGACAAAAAAAATTGTAATGGGAGGTTACATATAAATCTTACAGATAATATATAAATCTTACAAAGTAACTGAATAGTGAATGTGCAAACGGGCTAAATCTCAGTCCTTTGTGTCATTGTTGCGACAACTAGAGGTGGTCGCCATTTTAATGCACGCATCGCAATAAAATACGATATATTGTAGCAAACTTGAGTAATCGAACCGTGTTTATGGCCGGCGGACACAATAATAATGCCATTTTAGCTTTTTTCAATGCAATAAATTACTTGTTCTTCCTGTTATAAAAATGCCGGACTTGTTATTATTTAGGTAAATCCTTTTCTTGTACTACTCGGATGACAAATGAACTCGTTATCGTAGTATAAATAAAATAAATCAATATTTCTGGACAACATACCCAGTGCCATCTATGCCCAAATTAAGCGCAAAGCTTGTACTATGTATGGGTACTAGACAACTGATTAAATACATTTTTTTTGGTAAATATACATATTTATAATTACAAAGAAAACACCCAGACCAAGACAAACAGACATATTCATGGACACAAATGATTGTCTTGTGCAGGGATCGAACCCACCACCTCAGAGTCAAAGTAACCATTGCTAGCAATAAAAAATAATTCGACTATCAAGGCTCGTTGTATAAAGGCATATATATCGGACTAGGAGCTCAATAGCACTATGCGCGAGATAGTCTAATCGAACACGCAAGTTAGGCAACGTCGGCCGTAGTCTGTCAGTGGACATGGGTTTAATTATTTCGAGATCTTTTGAGCCAAAGCTAACCTCGCCCGTGATGCACGCTGCCAAACTAGTAAAAGAGAGGAAGGGTACACCGTATTTGTAAGCTGCCCGACTGGAGAAGTACCTCCACCTCACAGAATACTGCAGCCAAATCCTTTGAGGTTTATTTTGTGAGAGTAAGTGAGGTCACCAGAATGGATTTACTGCATTGGCCTTGGTGGCGGCGGAGAGTTAATTTTCATATTGCGAGCATTAATTAATACAGTAACCGCTTCATATCAGGCGGGCCGTATTATTGTCTCCCACCCGATATAGTACAAAAAACACGTCATGTTCTTCTCTATGCTATAGAGTATGGTAGAACACGGTCACGACTACTTAAACATTAAAATCGTAGTTATTTTTAGTAATTTATCGAAACAAAGCAAAAGGTAGCTGAGATGTTCGTGTAGAGATCCACGTGAGCTGATATACCTCGCATATGGAGATGAGCCCTTTGTAATACTGAAAATACCATACAAAGGTTGATATTTAAATACATTTATTTATTTTAATGGCTTTTCTGATAAAGTACATTCTTATTAAATATATAAAAAAATATTATTTTAAATGTTGAGAAGAATCAAAAGTGATTTGCTTCATTACACCTTTGCTATTTTTCATCTTCAAATAAGCCTTTTATTGATATAATAATGTACAAATCCATACATATTTCGAAATGATGTTAATTTCTATAGATATGATATTGGATATGCCATACATAAACTGCGTCAGAAAACGGTTTATGATGGGGTTGGAACTTGGGACATAAAGTATCGCCATCTTTATCATATCAGCGATTTAATATACTTGCTATCTCTTTTCCGCACCAAGCGAAAATGGCGCCAATTTTCCTTGCAAAATATGAAATTAACTAAAGTACGTGTTAAAATAAATTTTTATTGTGTACTTTCGGGTGATTATAATCTCTTGCTTTATTTACTTTATCAACATCTAATGTTGCATTTTTGAAATACTGAAGGCGGCATTTTTACTTATTTAAATTGTGAAATAAGACAATTGGCTCACTTTCGCGTGTATATAATATTTCGGCTTTTCAGGCTATGTGTTGAATCACATTTCATGGATTCGCTTCTGTTACTCTTTCTCCCATTCAACCATCCAAACGTGGTACATGAGACGCTGTGGTAATTATTTTGGTTAGTCAGATAATTTCTCCTTCTACTTTTGTTTTATACCACGTCTGTTGACGAGTAAGCATACAGCCCGCCTGATGTACAGTGGTTGCTGTAATCATATAAATGCTCGTAACATGAAATATTATAACAAGCATCTATACCATTGCGTATGCATAAGCGGTATGCGTACCATTGGGAATCAAGGGATTCGCAAGGTAATCTCTTGGCTAAGATAAATTAGTTAGTATAAAACGAATACGCAAACAACAACAATACAATACCGCAGCCAAATAACAAATGTTATGTTCCTTCGAGTGAGTGAGGTCGCCAGAAAATAAGGAGTTGCCGCGTTGGCAGCGAGTGTGTCGCGCGATCGATGTTTCATGTTGCGAGCGTTAATATGGCTACGGTAATCGCTTCACATCAGGCGGGCCATATGGCACCCGACATGGTACATAAAAACCGGCCAAGTGCGAGTCGGACTCGCGCACGAAAGGTTCCGTACGACTATCTATAAAAACGGCACATAAATCACGTTTGTTGTTTGGGAGCCCCCCTTAAACATTTATATATATATTTTTTTTTAAAGTGAATATATAACTAAATATTATGTGTATATTTCAAACGTCTACCTATTGCCGATATCAATTGCGAGCAAAAACGAGTTTGTTGTATGGGAGCTGCCTTAAATATTTATTTTTGCTGTTTTTTAGTATTTGTTATTATAGCGGCAACAGAAATACATCATCTGTGAAAATTTCAACTGTCTATCACGGTTCATGAGATACAGACTGGTGACAGACGGACGGACGGATGGACAGCGGAGCCTTAGTAATGGGTTCCTTTTTACCCTTTGGGTACGGAACCCTAAAAAGATATAATAGTACTTACTAGCGTACATACCTAGACGGTACTTATTGTGTTTAGGAGGAGCCTGTAATATAAAAGGAAAGATTCCAAAACGGTGTTGGACAGGAAGCAATACTAATATAATGTTGTTGCCCATTTGAGTTCTTCATATAAGTGGTATGTAAAAAAAACTAATTGAGAACAGTGGTTCTATATGTCCTAGAAGCCGTTTTACATCAGACGGGCTATTATAAAAAAAATACTCTAAAAACGTACACTTTGAGTGTAAGTGGCTCACCACAGCCAAATCTAACCTCTCACGTGATGCACGCTGCCAAACTAGTCAAAGAGGCGCTTTTGAGCTAAATCCAACCTCACCTGCACGTGGTTCACTCTGCTGATTTACTAACGAGGTTCTAGCGAAAGATAGGTAGGGCACAGCATTTTAAGCTGCTTGATTGGAGAAGTACGTCCACCGCACCGAATACCGCAGCCAAATAACAATTCCCTTGATAGTAATTGTGTTCCTGCGAGTGGGTGAGGTCACTTGGATGGAAAGAGTTATTGCGTTGACAGCGGAGGTGACGATGCGCGAGCGATACCTTTTTTTTTTTTACGGGTATACGACTACGGAACACAACAACCCTCAAGGGAATTGTGATTTGGCTGCGGTATTCTGTAAGGTGGAGGTACATTCTCCAGTCGGGTAGCTTACAATTACGCTCCCTACCTCTCTTTTCGCCAGCGCTTCGTTTGTCAGTCAGCAGGGTGCACCGCGTGCAGGTGAAGTTGGCTTTGGTTCAAAGGTGTTGATGAACCACTGACACCGCCAAACTATACTTCAACGAACTATACTTCGATACTTCTTGTTACCAGAGTTTATGTGGCTGCAGTAACCTTCATCATCAAGTAAAAGTGACTTCGAAAATACCCACATACTTTCCAATCTCTATTTTAATTTCTATAAACACACGCACAATGACAAAGTGCACCCTAACACGTCATCATATACATTTGAAAGATAATTATCCTCAAAGAGGTAATAATGAATAAATTTAATGTATAATTAAGATTTTCATTATTGGGTATACGACTACGGAACATTCAATTTGGCTTTCATTACATTGCTTTTATTAATAGAAACTTTCTCTTATGAAGTCATGACAACTCTATTCTAGCTCGTTTGTTTGTTTAATTAAAGTTAGTAAGTATGGTGAAGATATTTTGATTAAAGGTCGTTTATACTGTATGCAATAGTTTGTGCGTTATCACCCCAACTACTAATGCAGAAACTCTACTGGAGCTTACTACATCCCCTCCCAAACTATCAAATTGACTTCGTAAGTCAAATTTAATATATAATTAAATATTACTGGACAAATTACCCACTGCTATCTAGTCCCAAATTAAGCAAAGCTACTACTATGGGTAGGTACTAGATAACTGATATAATGCTTAGATACATTTTGTTTTGTAAACACGTACATATACCTAATACATAGAAAATATTCAAACTAAGATAAACAGATATGTTCATGCACACAAACATTTGTCTTGTGCCAGGATCGAACCCGCGACTTCGGAGTCAAAGTGGCCATTGCTGGCCATTCACCGAGCTTGTATCAGATAATTTGACTCGTAACTCTTCACTAAAGACCTAAATGTGAAGTTGGTCTATTGCGTATCTGTTTTTTATATAATTATTAAGATATAGATATAATAAATTTATAAAATTCCTATTAATATTATAAATGTGAATGTGAGTTTGTTTGTCATGCTTTCACGCCGAAACTACTCAATCGATCATCATGAAACTTAGTGCACGTTTTCTCAAATGTATTAGATAGGACGTAGGATACATTTTATTTAAAAAAAGATAAAGAGTGGAAGCTAGTAAAACATATAATATTCCAATGCCGAGCAATCAACGAGATATGTATGGCCACTATGCTATAAAATTAATACCATTTAATTTCACCCAGTGAATAAATAATTCTGATTCTGCATCGAACGGTTTAAATCCCTTAACACTTTTTTTCACATAACAAACTTAAATACTAATTTACAACCAAACACAACAATAATTTACAACCAAAACAAGGGCATTTAAATAGATTTTACTGTAACAAATTCGTTCCAGTTACATCCGGAATGAACGTTGGACGATGACGGAAACACGTAGGCGCTTCCGTCTCCTATATTCTTACTGTATAATTAGCTTATTGTTTATGTATTAAAATAGAAATGTGTATGTAATTTATGTAAATGCAATTTTTACTAAATACATACGTTGCTCTAATTTCGCTGCGAACTTTTAAAATTATTTTATAAAATAACAAAAAAGGATGATCAAAGAATTAAAGCAATGTGACAAGAACTGAACATAAAATAATAAATAATAAATAAGAATAAAAAAAAATAAAAAAAAACAGCGCCATCTAGTTCCAAATTAAGCGCAAAGATTGTGTTATGGGTACTAGACAACTGATAAATGTACTTAAATACATTTTTTTTTGTAAATACATACTTTGATTACATAGAAAACACCCAGACCAAGGCAAACAGACATATTCATGCACACAAATGTTTGTCTTGTGCGAATGAGTCGAGTCAAAGAAGCCATTGCTAACCGTTCAACCACCGAGCTCATCAAATAATAAAGTTTTTACGCATTTTTAGGAAATATTTCAATAGCTCGCATTGGATCAGTTTTTTACATATTTATAAGTATCTTTGTAACTTCTTTCAAGACTTTCTTTCGCCTTTGTGGTATTTTACAAAGGCGAAAGAAAGTCTTCGAGCAACGTATTGCCAGTGATAATATACTTGATTAAAACGTAGTCTCTCACTGTGGGCCATTATGGGGAAGTTCGAAGTCGCTGAGCAAGCAATGGAGAGAGCTATGCTCGTAGTCTCTGCGGGATGGGATTCGAAATGAGGATATCAGCAGTAGAATTAAAGTAACCGATATTATTTAAAGGATAAATAAACTGAAGTGATAGTAGACCGTGTCCACATAGTTCGTATTAGATTTAGAGAGTTGATTTCTACAGGTCTCTCAGGATTGGGATCGAGGTGGAAAAAGTGATCTAATGGGTTCTTGTACAGTATATGCGGATTATACGCTAATTGCCGGCCTTTGATATGCTTTATATGGACAGTTCAAACACATCACTAAGTAATAAATTTGACATAGTGTTAATTCTATAGTAACTATTACATAATGGTTGCCTCACAAGGCGTTCTAAAACTACTTCAGAACTACATTTCTTCATAAGCTTTCATACCAATACTAAACCTTAATACAAAAGCAATACAGTTTATTTTATGCTCATTCTAATTTTATTCAAATATATTGTACAGTCACTTTTCTTCGAGAGCCGCCATATTTCATGCAAGACTCGTCTGCTATCGCGACAGCGTCCAGAAGTGAGCAATTACATAGAGAAATACCCACTAAAGCGTTGCCACCTGTTCTCACTACGATATTGTTAATCATTTTCTTTGAATACTTTACGTACGTTAAGTTTCGAGCACTTTGCCTCTAGGAATTACGTTCCGTTTCCTTTGTCACATCTCTACAGTCTCTGCTTTAAGGGGAAATATGATTTGTGGCAGTACACATTGAGTTGAATTTTCTCTAATATTTCTTAGTGAATAAAGTCGATGTAGGATAGCCGCCCACATGCTTTCATTCATAGGAAATCCGTACATTTGTTTTGTAATGAAATTGTTAGTTTATTTCTTCAAATAAATGACACGTGTTACGTGAGGGCAGTAGTCTGTATCGATAAGTTGAGTATGGGTGGCCCTTAAACTGCGTTTATTAGGTCATATTGTTTTGTAAACCACATCAGATTATGATAGTCAATTGAATATTTCTATTTCTTTTTTGTCTATAATAGACATGGACATTACTGTCTTTATATAAACTATGTATTTATGTATGTAACTATGATTAAGACATAAGAAAATCTAAACTTTTACAAATCAAAAGTTTGAAGGAGGTGTGAAGAGATCATAGATCCATCTAAAGGGGACAAAGCTTCGCTGTAACTTACGGAGCATCCACTCCCTCTTCACTGCCACTTCAGCTTACTGGTTTTGAGAGCGATGTCGACAACTTGGGTTCTTCTTCTGATTTCCTCGTTCCGGATTCGAGCTCTGAGAGAGATTCCGAGCATAGCTCTCTAAATAGCTCGCTGTGCGACTCAGTGGCGGTCAATGGTCAATGTCTCTGCACCGTAGATCATAGCGAGGAGGACGCACTGGTTGAAGACTTTAGTCTCCAAGCATTGGAGTTCCGTCCAGTCAAGTTGTAGAGAAGCTTTCCGAAGGCTGCCCAACCCAGTCGAATGCATCTATCGATCTCTTCGTTTAAGTTATCCCGATCAAGGTGAATGGCCTAGGTAAAGGTAGGCTTTAACCACTTCAATAGTTGTATTCTATATGATAACTAAGCTAGAGACGCAGCAGTCATTGCACATTTTCGTTTTGTCAAAATTCATCCTCAGTCCCACGGGCCAAGAATGCAGCATTAAGGTCGTTTAGCATTCGACTGAGATCCTCCAACGACTAAGTCATTATGACCGCAAACCGAAGGTTTGAGATGTAGTCGCCATTCAGGCTGATGCACCGTTTTTCTAGTCCAACGTTTTAAATACGTCTCTCAGTGCAGCGTGAATAGTTTCGGGAGATGACAACCTCTTGTTGCACTCGCCGCTACAGCTGAGTAGCCCTGGCCGTTCTAGCCCGTGCCTTGGTCTCTCTAGGTCGTGTCATGTGGTAACCGCCCTAGTCCGTGGTCCGACCTGATTATTTACTTACTAACTCCATTTTATGGAACTGTTCTCCGCGGTCAGAAATTATTTAAGAGTTATTTACGAATTATGCCTCCAGAATACGCCTCTGTGGGTAGCCATAGACTGCTGGTCCTGGACGCGGACATTCATTGTCGTAGGTTTATACAAACATCTCAGCACCTGGATGTAACGGTGATCTACTTGACATCGCTGTAAGAATTCCAAAACAGAGCAAGTTTTGAAATCGAAAGCTTTTTCGTAATTCACAAAAGCGCCACAGAATGGCAGACTGTATTACCAATTTTAAAATTGAACGAGTATAATGTATGTAATCAATGTATTGCCAAACGAATGAAATGATAAGACGATCATGAACTGACTTTTTCCATACAGAAATGCTTTCCCATGTCCAACCTTTTTTTATACCCCAATTTATAGATACATTTATTAAAGAAACAATAGTGATTTTTTTTTTCATAAAATACAAGTAATGCCAAACATAAGATAAATGAAAGTAAAAAACATTGTGATAAAATAGTTGAAATTATGTAACTGCTATCTTAACAAGAAATATAATTGTCCACAAGTACTCATGAACTGAGTTAAGCACCCTTCGTACGGCTGTCCAAACAACACCATTGCACTTTATCCGTCCCGTTACAGTGACTGCAATGTGCCTACACAAATTGGAAGCGCTGGCTGGCACACAACCTGCATTCTAATTTGTTTACATAAACTTAAAACAAAAGCCTAGCTAACAGTGACACGGACTAGAAACTGTTTGGACTAATAATGTATTTTTTTGATAACATAATTATTATAAATCGATGAATGCCGGCTACACGCAAGAAAAAGCATGACGCATTATCACGTTCCGCCTGAACCGAAAGCGTACTATTTGCCATTGTACTATTTGTTTTTTCATTAGAGAATCAATCTATTTTTTCCAGTTTTCACAAAAGAATACATTTTGTTTCATCGAAATCGCTGAATCGACATTTGAATTGATAATTCAACATTTATGAAATTTTTGGAAGTTGAGTTTTGATTATTTCGTATTTTCAGTAGAATTTCACGACGACATTAGATTTTGTAATGTCCAAGTTCAATCCGCGGGAAATTTTTAGTGCACCACGTGGATTTAATCCTATCACAATGTTTACTTGCTGTATTTATTACTACTTCTTCCTTTCTTTATCCTTTCTCGTGTTCTATTTTTTATATCAGAGGGCCTCGCCATTCCACAGTTTACATCCAACACTCAAAGGTTGGCTGATAGTGATCTCTAACACAAATAAGCCCGCCTTTGTACATCTATCTATTAATTGTTTTTATTCATATTAATGAGCATATATGTATATATCGAACAATCAATACAATAATATTATTAAAACTCACGTGAGACATTATACTAAATTAATTAGATAAATTAAACGGGTCACTCACGTCTTTTTTTCGGGAAAGCCGACTAGTTTCGATCTCAAAAGGAGACCTTCATCAGGGCGAATGTCCAGACACGTCCACCCTTTGTCTCTCGCGCCGGACACTGCGCGCCAATGCGCGCGCCGCACGACTGGAAAGGGTGGTGGGGGGTTGGTGCGTTGATTGTGACAGTGCTCCAGTTTGATTCTAAAGAGAGTCACGATACAGTCGCCAATGAATTGATTCTAAAGAGAGTCACGATACTGACAGTTTTTACCACCACATGGTAAGCGCACTAGATGACCACGCGCCCGGAAAGATAGAAGAATTGGATCCACCGGCTGCCACTACGTCATCGTCGAAGGCAGCGCTCCACCAATCAACGCACCAACCCCCCACCACCCTTTCCAGTCGTGCGGCGCGCGCAGTGTCCGGCGCGAGAGACAAAGGGTGGACGTGTCTGGACATTCGCCCTGATGAAGGTCTCCTTTTGAGATCGAAACTAGTCGGCTTTCCCGACAAAAAGACGTGAGTGACCCGTTTAATTTATCTAATTAATTTAATCAATACAATAAAGATAATATTTAAAAACTAATGAAATATTTGCATCTAGCAAATTACATCATTTTGACATAGTACTGTCCAGTTCTTGTCGAATCCGCAAACATCCTACACACTCGTCGAGACGTTCCCATGTTATCCACAATTTCAAGTGCAGCTTATAATTTCGGTCCATGATGCTATCGCCGAGAAATATTGTTAGAGCTATTAGGCCCGCTCTCTTACAAAATGGTATATGAACTGGCAATATCAGGTTTGCTAAGCTGTTCTCGCTTTATTTAATACTTCGAGAATTGGCTAAATGTATAATTGTAATAATAAATCATTGGCGTACATTATTGTAGGTAATAGGGATGTTGACAGATACGATAAAATTCTTAGTTTCTATCACTGCTCAAAATTTTAGATTTTGTATGTATCGAATCATATTAATTACATGTGAAAAACATCGGACGCGCAGCATGCGCCACCAGAGCGAAATTTATTTATTTTATTTACTTATTTATTTTGGCCACTTTCCCGAATTGATATCGGAAAACCAAGGTCACTTTACAATACTACTTTTTGATGCTCTACACGAATCCGAAGTCAGAATTTCGAAATTTTGAGTTTCATGGCAACGGACGGACAGACAGAACGACCGGACGATTTTATAAGCTCAATAAATTTCGCTGAATATATCATTCAGACTGCTCAATTCTATGACATGACATTTTATATATAGACGGGCCATAGGCACACATAAACACAATTAAAATTAGCTACAAACTATTTACTCAATACTGCACGTATACATGCAGTACGCAAAGAAAAGAACCTGAACGAAGAGGAAGGCATTTTATCTACTACTTTTCAACCTTAGTGTAAGATTTAAAGACACTCGTCAATGAACTAATTTAATTTCACGGCTTTATTACAATATTAAATATATTTATTTATCTATTTACTTAACACGAGTTCGTTCCCTTAGTCCAGTCATCGATTGTCCTTTGTCCTATTAATTTTCTTTTCAGTCTTATAGTTCTTTGTCAGTGGCCAGTTGCGAGGCTGCCCACTAAAGAGTCCGTAACACTTAGTATTTAATAGCTTGTAAAAGTAAGTAGCTTGGGCCTTGTGATTAAATCCAGAGACGAGCCATGAGAATGATCGGCGACCCTAAACTTACGAGTACACATTGTATGGAACTCTTACTTTAAGGAGAGCCTTTGCCTCTCTTTGTGTGTTCTACCGATTATACAATGGATTGTATTCGGAATGCTGCGGCTACACTACCTTACCGTCTACCGGGCTGTTTACCGCAATAATTGTGGCAGTAATTACCGTTGAAATTACTGCGTGAAGTGGTGTGGTCACACTAGAGTTTACCTAGATATGCCAATAAATTAGGCGGTAAAAATATCATTTTTCAAGATGGCGGTTGAAGCTACAGCTGTTATATTTATTTAGATGGTTTCGGTCTTTTTTCTTCTTCAAATCATCATTGTACACCGCGATTTTTATCGGGGTTTACCCGACCGAAAGCCCATAAAAAGAGACGGTTCGCATTGGAATAATTCCAAAACTCAAGCTTTTTTCATTTGACCACTCCATGTCGGTCGATACGTGCGTCGCCGTTGAGCTCATGTTGCACACTGGACAAACGGTAGTGTGACCACAAACGCATTAATTACTGCGGTAAATCTCTTTGATGTGCGAAAAAAGACCGCCGCCGGAGCTATTGTCTACCGTCATTTGCCATATTGATTGGCATTGTAAAATTATGGCCATAAATCGTGGTTACACCTAGGCGTTGTTGAAATTATGGCAATAATTATTGGCATATCACGGTACTGTAGCCGCAGCAGAAGAGTTGTTCGATATGATGCCTACAGTTTCCTTCTGCTGCCGCACTGCTCGCCATCGCCAAGAAATTCATCCTCATACAATGGTAGTTTTTTTTACTACTTGGCAACAAAATCTGGCCAATAAAAAGAATAAGAATCGAAAGAAATGGTAAGCCTTTAACATTCGGAAATTAATCTACAATGAATTGTAAATAACTCGTAGAAGATAGCCGATGGGGCAGGAAGGGTCTGGAATGGCGGACCGGCAATTGCGTTTGCCCTCCCCGTTTGTTTGACTTCTCCTCCCCCAGGGAGCCGATAGGTGCAAACGGCAAAGAATTGCATTAAACTATATTTATCCCATTGCTGGGATAAGTGTCTCCCCTCAATCGAAGGGGGTTTAGAGCATACCCCACGACGCTGCACAACTGCGGGTTCGTGGAGGTTTTCAAGCGACTGTCATTTAAAGACAGCCGGGAGCGACGCGACGACTTAAAGTGCTCGTCGAAGCACGTCGATGGTGGTCATGTTTGACATATTTTTTTTATACAATTAACGATAATAATTTAACAAGTATTTTAATCGATTTTATATAACACTGATGATTTAGGTGCTGTTGTGGGCGTCTTTCATCAGAAATGATGATGATGATGTCTATATGATATTAGCAATCAATGCACGTAGAGCTGTCTCGATCTTTAAAGTTATGATTATAATCCTTAGTCCTTAATGCGCCATTAGATCGTATCGTAAACAATAATTATATAATTTTAGTAATATGCCAAAGTTAACTGGATAATTACCCGTTAATATATTACTCAATTTAAATGATTAACATCAGAAAATTAATGTTTTAATCTTTAGTCGTGAGTAACTTATTGAGGAGACAAAATAGATGTCTCATCTGTTTTGAGTCTTCAATGCTAAAATATGGTCATCAGTTGGCGATTTGATACGTTGGCACCGGGAGTGACAATTCACACGAGAGTTTACATATGGCGTATATGTGTTCCGGTAACTGTTGATCCATTAGTATCCACAAATTACCGACTGAATTCATACTTTATCCGAGCACTAGACTTTTAATGATCCGGTTGACTTTCCACAACTGGACCTGTTTAACATGAGGATCACTACTATGAGAAGCGTCTTATCTAAACATTGACTCAATTCAATCTCCTAATTTTATAATGGGTGGTCTACGTGCGATTGCATGTACCCAAATTAAATTACTGTTTTATTTATGTTAGGATGATTGTAAGCGGTTAATGGTGATGTTTATATGCGGAAACATATAATGGCAAGTTTTTGAGTATATTTTTTTTTTTTATAAAATGCTGTTTGTTTTCTGAAGAAAATAAAATAGACCTGTATGTTTACTAGCTACCCGATACTTACCTTCAAAAATCAGTTTGCGATTCTCGTGAAGTCGGTTCCGTACGTCATCATTATGTGTGGAGTGATGTGATCCTCTCTAGCCTAGTTAAGCCGAACAAGTACTAATATTTTTTCCTAAAATCAAAGTTTATAGTCAACATGTAGATGAAAAATAAGTATAAGTTCCTGAAATATAAATAAATAATAATCCAAATTACACAGCGCCATCTAGTTCCAAGCTCAGCAAAGCTTGTGCTATACTAGATAACTGATATATGTTTATATACTTTTTTTTTTTAAAATACACTTACATATAGAAAACACCCACACAAATGTTTGTCGTGTGTGGGAATCGAACCTGCGCCTCGGAGTCAAACCATTATCTCCTCTCCGCACATCCGCTTTGGTTGGTGTCTGTCGTACGGGCCTAACCATCAGTTCTTTATTTTCTTATGGCAGCGTTCTATGGCTATACCAAATGTATTTACCAGTCCTTGTGCACCAATTTTATGGTGCGAATGTTTATATTTATAGAGCAAATAAACCATTAGGGCCTACTTATAATGAATAGCTACTGCCACACATAAATCATTTCGACACAATTAATGCCTAGTGCCGTGAACGTGTCCTAGCTTAATTGCTTGTTCGAATTTATATGTGACTTATTGTCTGAGAACATGAATAAAATTCTATTAATTCGATAAAATACAAGGAGTCATAAAATTAATTATGGACATGGGATTTGTCGCTTAAATCATTGCAACTCGATTAGGGATGTATGGAAAAAAATGCAAAATAATCTCGCTTTCTACATACGTTTCGAATAGTGTCATGTACTCGTATCGTTTTGAATATCAAAATGTAGTTAAGTGTAGGATAGCTAATAAATTCACTAAAATTTTACGTTTCCCTTCTAAATCCCTTCTAAATTCGGCACTGAATCATCTTATATGACATATTTATGTGCATTTATGTATAAATGGATATGTATGTATTATAGAATATGTATGTATACATCGTATCATGTATATGTTTAAGTATAGTTTATGTTTATTATATTAGTCACTATATAGGTTTCTTGTTATGTAATATATTTTTAAACCGCATTCGTGGATGACTGTACTTCCCAAAGGTTCAATTTCACTGGTAGAGAATGCTTTTAGCATTAAGTCCGCATATAATACCATTGTTCACTGCCTTTAATAAACAGTCTAAATAAATAAAATTAAAAACAGAAGTTCAATTGCAATATAAATTTGAATAATAAAGCAATAAAGTTAGTTGTTGTAAATAAATATCTTGGGTTAAGCAAAATGCTATTTTAGTAATTAATTACCTTACCAGATTCTAAATGTACCTACTGTGATTAGATGAAAATCTTAGCAATCAACTTAAATAAATTAATGTTAATATTATGGTGTGATCCAACATCGGTAAATAGGTATTACACGTATTCACTTCATATCGCTATTATTTAATCAAAGGTTATGCACTCAATCGGAATCTGATCCAAATTCGGACATATTTTAGGCGACGTAAGTTCGTGATTTCAGATTTTTAAATCAGGTTTATTCGATAATCATAGTACCTACTGAAGCAATGAAGAAAATATATGTTATAATGACCACTTGATATATCCTCTACTGATCTATATATCTGATATATTACTCGATTCGTAATATGATTAGCTTAATTTGCTCTATAGAAAAAAATCGCGAACATAGATCGATTGATCAAAACTATTTTTTTTTTTTCTATCAGCTGTGTTAGGCTGTTTATTTTATTAAAAGAAAAATATATCAAAACAATTGACAATCAAACAATTTTTAAAGCTTGTTTTGAAAGGAGTTTTTTTTTTTTTGTATTAGGATGCTTGTCCTTAGGGTGGGTTGTCGTTTGATTTAAGCAGTCAACAACTATTAGATTTGGCCTTTGGATTAGATCTGTATTCGGCTCCAAATACATTTCTTTTTTGGTTCATTATTATCATAGTAATATAATTTTAGGTAAATGGATTACTTATTAGCATAATTTCTCGAGATATTATGATAACTTAAAAATTTCAATTGGTTTTTTGTACTATGTATATGCAACTTCATTTTGTGTGCCTACTATATGCATTAATTCAAGATTCAGTACGACAGTATTGTTAGTAGTTTCGCTAATATTTATTTTTAATAATTTCATCCTTTCTAAGACTTTCTTACCAAAACTTTGATCAACCATAAAAGAAGTCGGACGTAAGATATTGAAATGAAAGATCCCAGATCATTCTAGTTTTATGTATTTTACTAAATAAATTATATTTCATACAGCTAGGAATAATTTATATCGTAGAACAGCGGTTGCCGGCTCAGCTAGTTTATTTACATAATTTCAGAAAATTCGCATATACCCTATTCAATTTTCGCTTTGAATATACGATGTCACATGGGGGAGTCTTAGAGTGGAGGCCACGTATAAGGCGACGAAGCGTAGGGCGCCCCTCTCTAGATGGACGGACGATCTCAAAAAAGTTACTTGTAACGGTTAGATGCGGAAAGCGGAGGATCGCATATGATGGAATGCATCGGGAAAGGCCTCCATCATCCAGCAGTGGGTAAATACAGGCTGATAATAATGGTAATACAATACACATAAAAGCTAATTTTGATAGCTTAAAGATAACCGATTCCCATGTCCATTTCAAACAAATTGGCTCTTTAACTTTATAATTTATTCAGCACAATTATAATACCAATTCAACACTCAATAATTAAGCCACTTACAAGTTCGCGTTTAGGCATTCAATTTTAATCCTATTAACTATGTATTAACCGAATCAAAGATATACATTCGTGATTTATGGGAGCAAACAATCCTCTGTTATTTAAGACGTTGCCTTCGCAAGTGGATTGACAGGTATATTTATTACCTCGTCAATGTAGGTAGCTAGACTTATGTTTAAATTAATTGAGAAACCTAGTCGGTACCAAAATATTCTAATTGATCGAATCCAGCTTTTTTAGGGTTCCGTAGTAAACAAGGAAACCTTACGTCCATCCACGGCTGAGCTCAGAGACTATAAATTATTAACGCCGACAATATATAAAAACATAATTATGACATATTTTAGTTTATTTATATTAGTATCTTATATTATATTGTATTAGTATCTTATTGACATGTATTAATTAATTGACTTTATAATTATTACTCAGATTTTATTACAAAATAACAGACTTGAAACAAATTTGTATGCCGCTTGGCAAAGCATAGTGTGCTGGTTCTATACCACTCATCACATCTTTGTATACACTATGTTCTGAAAATATCTATAACATGAATTGAATGTTCTCTATGATATGAAACGAAAATGGTAAAATAAAAACTAGGAAAATATCTTAGGGTACCTCCCCTACACGTAATCTGAGCATATAGTTAAATGAGTCAGGTGATATTTTGCGAAAGCCAAATTTACAGGCAATTTGATCTACACTACTTTGCGCGCTTCCGCTACCAATTAGTTCAGCAAACTGGTGCCGGCCGGCACCCATCCACTACCGTTAGTAAATGTATGCGACTGCCGTGGCTACTTTGATGATCTCTGCTCCAGCTGCTGCGGTCGTCTAGGTGAATCTCCAACATCTGAAACAGAAAAAACGTGCGACTGCTGCCGCCCCGACTACCGTGGTCGTCTCTGCGATACGTGTTTCGTCTCTACGCAAGGCATCCTCAGGCGATCTGTAGATGTTGATAGTTAGAACAACAACCTACAAGTATCATGTCATAGAGCATCATGGTATCTAGTGGATGCAAACCACGCGCACAAAGTCGTAGGAATTTATATAAGAAACATAGCAGGAACTATGTATATTCATTTGTATTTATGTACGAATTAATTTTATTGTACATACATAACCATTGTTTTAGTACATCCCTGTTTAATTGCAGCAATAATAGTAAATACCGATACTTAAGTAATAACTCAGTGTAATTCAAAGTTAATGCTTAATTTATACGTCCATTCTAAATCATAAATTCTTATCACAACATAAGGCTGTCATTTGTTTAAGTCTATATAAGCAATAAGTTTTAAATTAGATATTTATTAAGTTTTGATTAAAATCAATTAATGTTTATATACAATAGAAGTAATTGCCTTTAAATTTCCATCTATTAATATATTTCGAGTAGAGTAACGTTACCGGTTTGCGACCACTGAACGGAACTCCGAAGTTCAGCGAAGCTTTTACTAATGAAATGTTAATTGATTTTTTTCTTTATTGTACATAAGTCTAATTCAGTAATAGTAGTTTATGAAACTGTTGCATAATAAGGGTTATTAAAATACGAGTGTGAGTTTATAACACGAGCCGAAGGCGAGTGTTATAATAATACCACACGAGTATTTTAATACCTAATTATGTGCAGTTTCATACACTACTTTATCTAATCTCATGAAATATATGATAATAATATTTTCAATACAACCATGAAGTTAAAACTGTCAGCTATAATTCTTACATAAAAATCCATTTGCAGATCGAGCATGCGTAGTGCGCATGCGCGACGCGCCGCGCGGCGCCGCGTTCACAGATTATGTAGAAAAAATTTGCATAGTTGCAATGTATTTGCATTGCAACCTGTTTAAAATACCTGTATCCAGGGCTGAAGCTGTATCGAAATGGTAAAAAAGTTATTTTACGATACAGTTGTCCATAGAAGAGCTGTATCGAAAAATAACTTTTTAAATTTATTTTGACAGCTTGTGCGTAAAGACTGTCATTATGATACTGTGTTCAGTTTTTTAATGTGTAAATTTCAGTATGAGATTAGATAAAGTATTTTATGAAATATCAATTATTTTTTCACGTTTATTTAATCATTTATAAAAAAAAAATATGTATTTCGACAAGAGGCGATATCATAGCTTATCGAAATTTCCACCAGTTTCCGACTTAAAATTTACCGGTAAGATTAAATAGATAGATAGATAGAATATGCTTTATTTACACAATAAATTACAGAGAATACAAATAACAGTTTTCTTAACACAACTTTTATGTGCAACAAGGCGGCCTTATTGCTGAAAGCAATCTTTTCAAGGCAACCTTTAGGTAACTGAATTAGGCATGAAGTAGGTAGGGTTCGCATAAAAAGAAAAATGTAACTAAATTATAAATTAAATGTTATATAATATGTAATATAATAATAACTATATAACACATACAAATCATACATAGAACATAGATAAAAACAAATATACATTGAAATATTCATGCACAACAATTCGAAACAATTCGAAAAAAAAATTGAACGCTCTAATGGCTACCTCCCGAATTGATTCACAGTTATTGTATTTGTTTTACGTCATTTGAAAACGTCTGGTTCCAAATTGGTAATTTATCTTTCAAGGCTTCCAAGGTATGTCGTTTGTTCGGTTAAACACAAGATTTTGAAAAGCCCCAAAAGAAGAAGTATTAAATCTCGCGAAACATTATGACTAGGACAATGTTGTCAAAATCTACGTTCTAGGGATATCTAGGGAAAATATCTTATACCCACGGGAAAATAGTTTATCAAAATAATGATCACGCGGGCGAAACCGCGATTAACAGCTAGTTTAGAATAAATGTATAAGCACTGGGACATTTTGACGCCATTTCACGATATGACATTATTTTTGTGGCACCTTAAGTGCGCAATATTTATGCGTCATTAGCACGAAGAACTGCGAAGAAATTTGATAAGAAGAACTGAACAAGACATTTCAATTAAAAATCCCCCGAACTTCTAGACTAGTCAAGCTCTTTCGTTTAATACCCTTATTGAGGGATTTGTGAAAAAATATATATTTTAATCCGTCATTTTGTGGTGGCGGACATCTTTTTTTTTTATACTACGTTGGGTGGCAGACAAGTATACGGCCCGCTTGACGTGAAGCGGTTGCCGTAGTCATATTAATGCTCGCAATATAAAATATCACTCGCTGCCACCCCCGCTGCCAACGCAGCATCTCCTTCCTTTCTGGTGACCTCACTCACTCGCAGGAACACAACAACCCTCAAGGGAATTGTTATTTGGCTGCGGTATTCTGTGAGGTGGAGGTACATTCCCCAGTCGGGTAGCTTACAATTACGCTCCCTACCTCTCTTTTCGCCAGAGCTTCGTTTATCAGTCAGCAGGGTGCACCGCGTGCAGGTGAAGTTGGCTTCGGTTCAAAGATGTTGATGAACCACTTACACCCCAAAACTTGTTCTTGAACCGATTTTCATCAAACATAGCTAAGAACACTCCCGACTACTTCACCTGTCAAATAAAAAAATCTAAATCGGTTCATCCGATAGGGAGAGATAAATTAGCCAATATTTTTTATGACCTCATTACATATTATGTACTTCGTCGTACCCAGTGACTTTAAACTATATCACCCATTCCCAGACGTGAGTTAACAGTTGAAGGGCGCATGAGACTTTCATTTGCATTGCCAGACTCGAATGTAGATTGAAGTGATTGGTATATGACGTCATCAATGATGTAATGATTCACATAGATCGTCTCTGACGGGCCTTGTTTACATTAAACTATAATGTAGTTACAATTTGATTTAGTAGTACTTACGTCATTCTATTATTTGAATTATAGACTTGTCAATCATAATGAACGGATTGGTTTACAATGCTGTTGGGTTTATCTTGTGGTATTTGTTTTGTTTGAAATTTACAGTATATCAAAGGAACTAGACCATATTGAATTACGATAGTTCAAAGTATCTTTGACGCCTTGGATGATTTAGCTCTGACTGTTATACATAAATTGCTATTTTATAATTTCAAAATTGGTAAATCCTATTTGGATTAATGCATTACTATTTATAATTTTCCTCATTTATCATTCGTTTGAAATATTACCTGTTTTAAAATATATTATTATAAAATTATAATACATTATTTACTAACGGCCCGCCCCGGCTTCGCACGGGTAGTAAATGGTGTTTTATTTTTCCTCTCAATTTTTCTTCTTTTCTCTCTATAAGAACCTTCCTTATACCTTAACGAAAATATTAAAACATAAATTTGCAGAAATAGTCGAGCCGTTCTGGAGTATTGCGTTTGGCAACTTTTTTTTTATACAACTAAAGTGGCAAACAAGCATACGGACCGCCTGATGGAAAGCAGTTACCGTAGCCTATGAACGCCTGTAACACCAGAGGCATCACAAGCTCGTTGCCGACCCTGTAAAAACCTCTTCACGCCCTTTTTGAAGAACCCCATGCTGTAGTCTCCTGAGAAAATCTCGACAGGCAGTTCATTCCACAGTTTGACAGTACGTGGGAGAAAACTTCTCGGGAACCGCACAGTACGCGACCACTTAGGCTCCAATGTGTGAGGATGAATTCCCTGTCGATGGCGAGCGGTGCGACTGTAGAAAGAGGCCGTGGGCATCATGTCAAACAACTCCTCTGAACATACCCCATTATACAATCGGTAGAACACACAAAGAGACGCGAAATCTCTTCTCAGACTTAAAGGTTCTAAACCGTCTGTCAGTATGGAATCATCAACAATCCTCACAGCACGCTTTGAATCGAGTCACAAGGTGCCAGCTGGTATCTAGTCGCTCCCGCCCATAGATGGCAACAGTACTCCATATGCGGCCGTACTTGCGCTTTGTAAAGCAGAAGTCGTTGCCGCGGGTTGAATTGTACTGCTTCGCTCTGTTGAGCACACCTTCGACGCCAGCTTGACCTTCTCCTCCAGGTGACATCGAAACTGGACGTCGCTAGCGATTTCAATTCCGAGAATCCCAATATTTTTGGCGATGGTAAGGGGTGTGGTTTGGAATTGGGGAGCCACAGCAAAAGGGGTTTTCTTAGCGTTGAACGCGCAAACTTGTGTCTTAGTGGGATTGAAATGAACTAGGTTCTTTTGTCCCCAATCGGAGACACAATTCAATGTGCTCTCGATCTCTGACACAAGTTGTTCTCGGCTCTCCTCCACCAGAGAACGGGGTATATTAGCGCGGCCCGTGTAATAAGCGTCCCCAGTGCTGTCGTCAGCATAGCATTTATATTTATAGATTATAAAAATTGCTGTCTTCTGTTGTCAATAGATGATAGTCGTCAAGCCAAGTCAGTGGTTATTGGGCGACTAGAAAACATTGTCCTGATGATATTTTTCTGGGATAAAAAATATCCTATGTCACTGTCTAGTTCTTAAACGTGTAACGTGCCAGACGTTCCCATTTCCTTCTTTTCTGGTGACCTCACGCACTCGCAGGAACACAACAACCCTCAAGGGAATTGTTATTTGGCTGCGGTATTCTGTGAGGTGGAGGTACATTACCCAGTCGGATAGCTTATAATTACGCTCCCTACCTCTCTTTTCGTCAGAGCTTCGTTTGTCAGTCAGCAGGGTGCACCGCGTGCAGGTGAAGTTGGCTTTAGCTCAAAGATGTTGTTGAACTACTTACACCCCAAAACCTTCGAAAAATCATCGGATGACAGAACAAATAATCAAACACACTTTCACATTTATGATATTAGCACAAATAAATCATTTCCTTCTTACTATAATAATACTTATATTTACTGCTTACTTAGAAGTATACACTACAAATGTATTTATTACTTTCTGGTTACTGTACAAATTATGTCACATGATTGTTTATTCCAGTCGCCGTCAATTCCTAGTAACTTTCTCCACCTTACTATGTTATCTCATTATGAACACCATACACCATACAAGTAATTTTCGGGGTGTAAGAGGTTCATCGAAATCTTTGAACCAAAGCCAACCACACCAATTGGTGCACCCTGCTGACTGACAAACGAGGCTCTGGCGAAAAGAGACTTAGGAAGCGTAATTATTAAGCGCCTGACTGGCGAAGTACCTCCGCATCACAGAATACCGCAGTCAAACAACAATTCCTGCGCTTGAGTGAAGTTACCAGAAACGTTGGCTTCGCATTTATATTATTAGTATCAGACATTTTATGAGACGGCACTGAGACCCTAGTTTCTGAAAGTACTCGTTGTCAACATTTGCTCTGTAACCAATATCCTCGCATTCCAACATTGTGTGCGCCGCCGTCTAGTACGGACGTGTAGGCAGTTCTGCTACTAGATCTCTACTTATATAGTAATGTATTAAAGCGAATACCCTGCGACGTCATGTTTTCAATGATTTTTGATGATTGGTTCAAAATGATGCTATCATGTACCTCAATGTGTAGGTACCACTGAGAGAAATAAGTGCCCTCTGCATCATGGAGGAGCTCGAGATAAATAAACCCATCCATAGACAGGCTATGGTCGACGTTTCTTAACTTGCGTGGTCGATTACACTGATACGCGCAACGACACCAATGCGCCCTTGTCTTACCAGCATTGGCTCATTGGCGTCATTGGCTCATAAAAATACCTTTGATTAATTAAATTAAATTGAAAATTATTTCATATTTCTAATATTAAATATTAAACACTTTTTTGAAGAATCAAGGAACATGATCCAATGTTCATACCCACCACCACTCGGTAGGTTTAAAAATTCGAAACGGTAATATATATTTTTTTAATTACTATTATTTTCATTACTATATTAATGAATTTAATTACCACTTAGCCATATTTCAACACAATTTAATTATCATGCATAGAAAATCACTGCACTAAAATTGTTTAAACCAATTTTAAAATATCAAATTGTATGGAGCACCTGCTTACACTCGATATAATGATCTATGGGTGATGCGCGTACTCTATATTTTTATGTACCCACAGAACTTTTTTAAATCACTGTATAGAACCCCCACTAAACTTTTTGGTTCCACTGTGTGGAAACAAGCATACGGCCCGCCTGATGGAAAACAGTTACCGTAGCCTTTGAGCGCCTGTAACATCAGGAATAATGTAAAATAGGAAGGAAACTTTAAATGTTCCTGTTGTTTGGGTCGGCAATGCGCATCAGGAACATGCGCATTGCCGACCCAAACAACAGGAACACTTAAAGAGTTCCTATTTCTATGGCATCACCCAGTGTTATCAATAGGCCTCGATTAATTCTGAACTAGATAACGCAGTGCAATTGGTCCCCTAATATTTAGTATACTATGACGTTATACAGATTATCTAATAATCCATTGACGTAAATGTTCCCAAACTTTAAAATTACATTAGAATGTTACATCAGTTGTTTATTTTGGTATTACCAAATATCATTAAACGCCATATGTGTCCATTCTCCCTTCTGTGTTAGGCACGCTTATCTTAAAAATATCAGAGGTTCACGGAAACGGAACAGACAGTGCAAATAACATTTTGGACATAATAACAGGCAAATATTGCGTTTTGCACGCTAGTTAGTTAGTTGCAAATTATGGAACTTATAACTATTAGCGAACTAGCAGTTTCCTACGTTTTTTGTCTCGCAAAAAGGCAAAAAAATTATGTAAATTTTTCAGTGTTTTTAGTATTTTGAGATAAAAAATTATGATCTACCAACAAGGCAACAACTATAACTGTCAATAACATATTAAATAACACATGCTGGGATACGAGTCTCCCCTCAATCGAAGGGGTTTTGACATACCCCACCACGCTGCTCAAATGCGGAATGGCGGTGGTCAGAGTCTTCAAGCCGCCTAAATACCACTGATTTGGCTTAACGACTATCATCTAATTACGTCAGCCGGGTCCGACGGCTTAACGTGCCATCCGAAGCACCGAGGAACTCGAGATGAAACCCATCCATGGACAGGCTACGACCGATGTTGCTTAACTTGTGTGTTCGATTAGACTGACACGCGTAACGACGCCATCGAGGTCTTCAAATTACGTAATAAACTAAATTAACCTTTTCACTCGCGTATTTTTGTCGGGAAAACCGTAATATCGAAGCTAGTCTGTTTTCCCCCGTTTAAATTAGTTAAGTAATTAATATAAGAAAATAGTTTTATATACCTACATACATACATTTCTTTATTTTTATGAAAATAGTTATATTTGTATTGCAGTCTGTTTCCGGCAGACTAGAACAGAATCACTCCGTCTCTTCCCATGGATGTCGTACAAGGCGACTAAGGCCTCGATCAGGCCTCCCCAACCCGTCTGGCCAGCGTGGGGAGTGTAGGCCAAATCCTCCTTCCGTCTAGGACGGACGAGAGAGGGTCGTGCTCCTGTAGTGGAGACTAAAATAACCTGATGATGATGATGGTGATTTAAGTATAATTATCAGTTGTCTAGTAACCATTTGGACTAAACGGCATTGTGTAAAATGTACAGCAATATTTATTATTATTACTTATTCCTTCACAGAGGAGCGCAGCCTAATAATAATTTCCCGAGCCCTAGAGGGCTCTTGTGGTCCTGCTCATGAGGATGAAATAATTACCATCAACATAAAATAGGGTTTGGTAATGACGGATGACGTTATTTTTAGCCGCTTACTCCAAAATGTTAAACTGTTCGCATCGCCAAATGTAATTGGTTGTTATTCATAACTGATTAAATAAGACACCGGTTGGTGGGTGCAGCAAAAACATACCTCGCTATGATCAATGGTATAAAGCAAAGAACTCACAATCGATAGTAAATCGAATAAATATTGTCATCAACAAACCAACAGCTTATTTTCGTATTAATAAGTTCAACAACCTATCATCTTCATCAGCCTGTATCTACCTACTGCTGGATATAGGCCTTTCCCAATGCTTTCCACCATATTATGCGATCCTCCGCTTTCCGCATCCAACCGCTACCAGCCACTTTTTTGATATCGTCGGTTCATCTAGAGAGGGGGCGCCGCACGCTTCGTCGCCCCACACGTGTCCTCCACTCTAGAAATTTCCTCTCCGATCTGCCATCGCTAACTCGGCGGATGTCGCCAGCCCACTGCCACTTCAACTCGCTGACTCTGAGAGCTATGTCGACCACTTTAGTTCTCCGTCGAATTTATTCGTTTCGGATTCGATCCCATAGAGAAACTCCAAGCATTGCTCGCTGTGCGACTTTTAGTCTGTGAACCAGCCAAACGGTTAGCGTTCAAGTCTCTGCACCGTAGGAGAAGGGATAGCGGAGAAGACGCACTGATTGAACACTTTGGTCTTCAAGCTATATATTCCTACATATAACCTCAGTATATCATCAGAAACTTGAAATCTGGCCTTTCAGAGATTGGCAACCAAACAGCGAGCGATGAAGAGCCATGCTTTGAGTTTTGCTTTTTGCTTGTCTTGGATTCGGTCCCGTTCTCTAACTAAGGGATCACTTCAGTCTGCTGTCTCTATATTCGGGCTCTGAGAGCTAAGTTCGAGCCTTCCTCGAATTATTTCTTTCCAGATTTATAGAATTATTTTATAGATTTATTTAAATTACTATTACCAAACGACCTAATCATAATTAAACTTCCCAAATTTGACATTAGAGGCAACAATCCCTACTATTTACAGTTACTAAATTATGATTACGTCGTGTGGACAGACGAGAATAGAATCACTCCGTTTCTTCCCGTGGATGTCGTACAAGGCGACTAAGGGAAATACATTATCAAATATCGATCAGACCTCCCCAACCCGTTTGGCCAGCGTGGGGAGTGTAGGCCAAATCCACCTTCCTTCTAAGACGGACGAGAGAGGGTCGTGCTCCTGTAGTGGAGACTAAAATGGACCTGATGATGAATATTGTTTCCAATACTTTTGAAACAGCAGAAAATATACAGAGTGTTCTATAGTTATTCGCGTCATTTTTCTGTGGACATGTGAAATTTGTACGAAAATAAATTAAGCCTTTTATTTATATTAAGTTACAAACATAAAAATTATATAAATTAAACTTGTATGGGAATGACAGTTAGTAGTATAAACAATTAGGCGATCTAAATCTAAAATAATATTTGATGGGTATATTATACCCATCAACGCACCCCAAAAAATACTGAGATAGACAATCCTTATGATATGACTATTGTTTTTTGGCTGCGGTCTCCCGTGAGGTGGAGATACTGCCCTAGTTGGACTCGTATTGCTGCCTCTCTTTCACTAAAGACAAAAATGCGAACAAACCATCTTACTGCACCTAGCTTTACGTTTACATTACTACTTTGTGACGTCATTGACTCACCAGACACACAGGTGCCGATCTGATATTCTCATTTACATTCCTGTCCTTTTCCATCCGATACACAAAATTCAACTTTAAAATTAAACAACGAAAGTCGATTTTATATTCTCATGGGGCTTAATTTAGGGCATTTTGTTTTGAAACAGTACACACGTTTGTACCTTTACGAAATACTTGCAAATTAATTACGTTAGAGATATTATATGTTAAAATATTACTACGTTCGTAATTACTTGATGGAGTCTACGTAATCGTTTTTGTTCTTATTCTTTATTGCACATTACAAAAAATAAAACGTTACCAGAGTTTACGTAAGTGGTATGCAAAGGCGAGCTTATCTCTAATAGAGATCTCTTCCAGCCAACCTTCAGCAGTGGGAGAGTATGTTGAGTAGCGGTTAGAGGTAGCTATGTGCCTGAAATTATTAAATATATTATATAACATAACGCGATATTGTGTATATCGTAATCTATCTAAGTATATATACATATTCTTAGATACACACATATTAAATACATAAATACCTATACATATAAATACATACATACATACTATTTAGACATATCAGATAAATAGTAATCTTTCAATTTTTTCATAAAAGAATAGACGGATGGGCTGTTGCGAATATGCAAGGGCAATTTATTCCATAACTGAGTAGCGCAGTAGGTGAACGAATTGTAAAAAAAAATTGTATGCGCAGTAGGAAGCAGCAGCGTTTTGGTGTGACACGGACGACGAGGGCGCGAGATAGGGGGAAGGAGATTAAAACGGGAACGGAGGTAGATTGGAGCAGAAGAATTATTAAGAATCTTGTAAAGAAAAGTCAGGATATGGAAATTGTGGCGACTGCGGATGGGAAGCCATTTGAGCCGGGCGCGGTACTCACTAACGTGGTTAGTTTTTTTCAGTCCGAATATAAACCTGATTGCAAGATTCTGTAAGCGTTCTAATTTATTTAAGAGCTGTTCATTCGCATCAAGATAACATATATCAGCGTAGTCGAGGAGGGGAAGTAGGAGAGTATTACTGAGCATGACTTTAGTGGAGAGGGGGAGAAAGTTTTGAAGACGTCTAAGAGAGTGGAAAGAATGATGCATACGCTTGCTGACCTCATTAATATGAGCAGACCAGGATAGATTACAGTCAAGAATAAGACCTAAGTTTTTGGACTTTGAGGAGTAGGGTATGTCGATACCATTGTATTGTACCTTAGGTACCGAGCAAAGTTTGGGTTTGGTTAACCGGCTACTACCAATGATCATTGCTTGTGATTTCAGAGGGTTAACTAACAAGCCAAATGATTTAGCCCATTCCCCAATAGCATCAAGATCTGCGTTAAGTAATCTAATTGCCGAGCAAACGTCTGATGGTGCAAAACGTCGGTACATCTGTAGATCATCTGCATAAAGGTGATATGACGATGAAATGACATGGATAATTTGGTTGATAAAGACCGAGAAAAGGAGAGGTGATAATACGCTACCCTGTGGTACACCAGCTTTTAACGTGGACCAACTAGAGAAAGTGTCATCAAGTTTAATACATTGGTGTCGATCTCGAAGATAGGAATCAAACCATGAGATTGCGGAAGAAGAGACGTTAAGTGCGCTAAGAGTACCGAGAAGGACATCAAAATCCACTGAGTTGAAGGCACTGCTAAAGTCCAACAATACAATAACAGTAAGCTCTTGATTGTCCATTGCATGTCGAATGTCCTCAGTAACATGGAGCAAAGCACTGACTGTACTATGAGAGGGCCGGAATCCAGATTGAAATGGACTAAGGAGATCATTTGCAGCTAAGTAGGAGTGAAATTGCTTATGGACAGCGCTTTCCAATACTTTTGACAGTATGGGAAGAATAGAGATGGGGCGATATTGCGACAGAGAAGAAGGGTTAGTAACTTTAGGAGAAGGAATAACGTGAGCCTTTTTCCAAGCTGACGGAAAGACATTTGATGCCAAGGAAAAGTTAAGAATGTGTGTGATAACCGGCAAAATATAATCCAAAATGATTAGAAGCATATCAAGGCTCACGCCATCGCTGCCCACAGCTTTAGTTGAAATTGACAGAATACTTTTCCTAACATCCTCTTCCGCAATACTACGAAACGAGAAGGGGGAACACTTAGGTCGCTGCGTATTGGACAGAAATTGGAGAGATGACCTTTTAACAGTATCATCAAGACTAGTGGGAGGCTCAGAGAAATGACGATTTAAAGCGTCTAAGTCCACAATTACGTTAGAAGAAGATGTAGAATTGTTGCCCACGCCAATAGACCTCAGGAATTTCCAAGTTTGAGAAGATGATTTATTTTTAACAGATATGTGGATGTGACGACGTTTCTCATCCCTACATAGCCTGTTGCAGATGTTCCGCAGTTTTTTATACGCAAGGAGATTGGCATCCGTAGGTTCTTTTCTATACTGAGCTTTTGCTCTATCCCTCCGCTTCATTGCTTTCTTGATAGAAGGTGTGAGCCAAGGTGCAGGTAAGTGTCTAACTCGTATAGGTTTGATAGGAGCGTGAATATCATATAAATCAGTCAGCAAGCGAGTAAAAGTTTCAAGTTTTGAATCGACATCATCAGAGGTCCAAACCTGCGACCAGTCAACACGACACACATCCCCTGTTAGACATTCCAAATTGATATTTTTAAAGTCACGCTGAAAAATAACTTTATGTTTTTGTTTTGGAGGGCGCATTTTATATGACAGAAAAAGTAGGTCATGATATGAAAAGGGAGCACTGAGCTGTCCGTGAATATTACAAAGTTCAGGTTTACTGGAGATAATAACATCAAGTAGAGAAGGTTTCGAGTTAGGAGCATGATGAGTAGCTGAGAGAGGTAACATGGTTAAGTTTAGAGAAGAGACTATGGTATTAAGAGATTGGGATCGAGAGTCGTCCTTCAGGAGACACGTATTGAGATCTCCCATGACTATAATATGATCGTAAGAAGGAGAAAGATCATCAAGAACAGTTTCAAATTGATTAAAGTAATTGACCATGTAATTAGGGCTGTATGTCACTCCGAGGAGAACCTTTGTGTGGTGTAGTACAACTTCAAGAAAAAGATATTCTATTGATCCAGAGTAATCACTAGGGGATTCAGCAATAATCTTGCAAGGAATGTTGCCACGGATGTATATACAAACTCCACCACCTCGCGCACCAACACGGTCATTACGAAATAGCTTGTAGCCAGGAAGGGAACACAGAGTAGAAGAGAGAGATGGTTTCAACCAAGATTCTGAAACAAGAATACAGTCGACTACGCCGTCTTCGAATGTAGCTAAAAGATCAGAGTAATGACTTATTATGCTCTGCGCATTGATATGAACAACATTAAATGCTTTTGAAAAACAGGAAAAAACAGAATTCAAGCTATTGTTTAGAGACGTACCCGTATTTTTATTAGAGATATCATCATCCGTATCATCATCGAAAGCGCTGCCGTAATTGTCTGACCCGGAACATGATAAAAAATCGTCATCACTATTGAAAGACATAAAATTTTAAATAATTATAGATTTGAATATATATTATATATAAATATTACAGGCGAAGCAAAATTGCTAAGATTATTATACACAATGTACTCACTTATCCCATTCGCTTTGGCATTGGATGAAAAAGATACACAATACACAACTACAGTACAACTGGAACACAGACATTAGAACCGGTTGTCTTGAAAGGTAAAAAAAAAAAACAAGTTACTTAAACAAAAAAAATGTTACACTTTGATCACATGAATACAACAACACCTTGTGCAAAGCAAAAACCAAACGCAATATGATGTGTCAAGTCAATGTCAGATACGTTATGTGATGTGTCATCGTCAGCTGTCAGTCATCTCGTCTGTCAGATTGATTACATCATTTAGAAATGTCAATTGTCAAAATTACGATGCAGCAAGTTGTTTGTTGTGATTTGTTTGTGATTAATTTACAAAAGTTAAGCATAGATATTATAAATAAATTTCTTTCAGGTAGTTAAAAAATAATGAAACTAATGTGCAAGTTGGTAGTTAATGATAAAATATAGTGTGAAGTGATATGAAGAATAAATATTCACTACACTACCTACTTTGTAATGCGTTAATCGACACAATATCTACTTTTACACTACCGATTGCAAGGGCAAAAATAATGACTACACATTAATATTAGATTATTTAAGCTAAACATAATTATGAAACCTAGTGGTGTTAATTAATTATCTGATGTTTCGGCTGGAAACTGCGACGTCAATTGCTGCAATTCAGCCGCAGTTGCGACTTTTCGGCGACTTTTGTCACGGAGTTGAACTACCACCATGCCGTCAGAAGACCAACACTGCTTGATACCAAAGTGCTTTCTTGCAGCCACAAACACTTGTTGTCGGGATTTGGTTAAAAATTCAGTCACTACAATTCCGGAACCTTTGAGTGAGGTCTTTGCGGCCCAAATCGCAGTGCGATGCCGAAGACAAACAAACCGAACAAGGATAGGCCTAGGCTTGTCCTTTTTAGTGCCCAGCCGGTGACATACCTCTATACCGGACTCGTCAACTGACACCTTCATAGACTGGTTAAAACATTTGAGTACCTTGTTTGTTAGATCATCTTCATTGTCCTCTTTTATGCCGTGGATGAGTAACACCTTGCGACGAGAATGGCATTCTAGACGGTCCAGCCCTGCCACCAGCAACTCCACCTGCGACTTGATTGTAGGGATGGCTTTCCACGCAAATGTTTTAAAGTGATGATAGTCTGTGGCAAGTGATTTAACTGTATGAGGAGCACCAGTCACAGTGCTACCTGGTTGTTGGGTCGAACTCTTCTCATACTCGTCCATCCGTGTAGTGACAAGTGCCATTAGATCACACATGTTCTTGTTCAACGTATCTGCCATATCTTTGTAGTCCATATTGTTGAGGAAGTGATTTTGTGTGGGAAAAATTATGCCAAAGGGAGCAGGTCAGTGCATTTAGTATTTATACATTAATTAGATTATTAAAATGATATTATAAATAATATATATTTAAAAATTAGGCAAGAGCAAACTTTTGAGTTCTTTACTCTCCAACTACCCGCGCTAATTCCTGAATCCAAAGTTTTTACTGAATCCATGGATTCAAATTACCTAAATCGGGTACATAGGTATTAAGCATTTCAGTATTCCCGACAGTTTAGGCGGTATCTATAGGTAGGCATCTTCGGCGGTAGGCCCCATAACGTAACTAATAAAGTAACTAATAAAGAGTGGCCCCATACTCTATTACCTATTAGCTACCATCTTTATTAGTTACTTTATTAGTTACGTTATGGGGCCTACCGCCGAAGATGAAGCCGATTACCATCGGAATTTTCGAGATTTTAGATTGTTGCTAATTATGTTCAGCTCAACTGGTAGACACCTTAGAGCTTTACCGACTAAGCTGAAGATGTTTGTCTATAATTAAAACGTAAGACCTATTTTTCGAATCAAAATAATGGATGGTAATCGGCTTCAGCTTCGGCGGTAGGGTCCCTGGTAGCTTATAATCTGGATAAAAAGTAGCCTTTGAAATTCAGGATCAGGTAATCGGCTTCAGCTTAACCTTCCACAGTCAGGCAGCTTACAATACGCTCCACGCTACTTTTCTCAGAATTATCAATGAAGCTCTCAGTCAGAAAGTCACATAGTAAATAGGGGAGTACCGTCCTAAAGTGAAGGCTGCTGCCTAGCCTTTCAAATTCAGGATCAGGTAATCGGCTTCAGCTTAACCGATAGGGCCCCAGATCGTTCAGCCGCTTTTACGTGATTGAGTAACAAATCCAAACTGTTAAACATACAAACATTCACAGTTATAATAATCATAGTAGGATTTAGGAACAAATTAGATCTACGTTTAAATGTGAGCGTATAGAAGTAGAGGCTCTGTTACTAAGATAATGCGAGTTTTCTATTAGGCCAGTCTTGACACTGTTAATTATTGTCTTGTACGGTCGATTAAAAAAGTAGTTTTTTTTATAAGAGCAGGGCCGGACAGCGGAGCAGCGGTCGGACAGTAGACGACGGAAAGTAATCACCACCGTCCATAAAATTCGGCATCACTCATATCGGTTAGGAATCGCATATCCGTTGTCAGCGTTTTCAGGGAAATACAGACTCTGTACTTGAATGCTACCATGTTTTTTTTTATATTACTTCGGGTGGCAGACAAGCATACGGCCCGCCTGATGTGAAGCGGTTACCGTAGCCATATTAACGCTCGCAAAGTGAAATATCGCTCGCGCGCCGGCACCCCCGCTGTCAGCGCAGCATCTCCTTCCCTTCTTTTCTGGTGATCTCACTCATTCGCAGGAACACAACAACCCTCAAGGGAACTGTTATTTGGCTGAGGTATTCTGTGAGGTGGAGGTACATTCCACAGTCGGGTAGCATACATTACACTCCCTACCTCTCTTTTCGCCCGAGCTTCGTTTGTCAGTCAGCAGGGTGCACCGCGTGCAGGTGAAGTTGACTTTGGCTTAGAGATGTTGATGAACCACTTATACCCCAAAATACCATGTCGTATTCATTTGTGAATACTTCTGAGGGAAATAAAATCATCAAATTCACAGTTCGTGGTCGAAAATATCTTAAAAAGCGTACAGTAGTAGATCGCCAATTTTATCAATTTGATATGGATAAAAATTGCTGAAAATTATGATTTTCTTTTACTTTAGTTGACCAATATTTTCAGCTTGATTACAAAATCGCACAAAACCCGTTCATGAAAACTTTTAGCTATCTGTGTACAATTGTATTATGTGAGCTGTATTACATAAATGCATTCAATGTTTTATATCATCATCATCATCATCATCATCATCAGCCTGCATCTACCCACTGCTGGATATAAGCCTTCCCCAATGCCTTCCACCAGATACGATCCTCCGCCTTCCGCATCCAGCCGCTCCCAGCCGCTTTCTTAAGGTCATCGGACCATCTAGAAGGAGAGCGCCCAACACTTCGGCGTCCTACGCGCGGCCTCCACTCTAATACCTTCCTCCCCCGTCTGCCATCACTTACTCGACAGATGTGACCGGCCCATTGCCACTTCAGCTTACAAACTCTGAAGGCTATGTCGACAACTTTGGTTCTCCGTCGAATTTCTTCGTTCCGGATTCGATCCCGCAGAGAAACCCCGAGCATAGCCCTCTCCATCGCTCGCTGCGCGACCTTTAGCCTGTGGACCAGTCCGATGGTCAGTGTCCAAGTCTCTGCACCATATGTCATCGCAGGGAGGACACACTGATTGAAGACTTTAGTCTTCAAACGACGAAGCTTTCCAAAAGCTGCCCAGCCCAGTCAAATACGTCTATCGATCTCTTTGTTGAAATTACCCCGGCCAAGCTGTGTAGAATGACCGAGGTAGACATAGTCTTTAACCACTTCAATAGCTGCAATCTCTACGATAACCGGGCTAGGGATGACAAAATCGTTGTACATGACTTTCCTCTTGTCGAAATTCATCCCCAGCCCCACACGTCGAGATGCAGCATTGTGATCAACCAACATACGACCGAGATCCTCCAGCGATTCAGCCATTATGACCACTTCGTCGGCGAACCGACGGTGTGAGATGTACTCGCCATTCACATTGACATCCCGTTTTTTCCAGTCCAGCGTCCTAAATACGTCTTCCAGAGCAGCGGTGAATAGTTTTGGGGAAATGACATCTTCTTGACGTACTCCTCGCTGCAGCTGGATAGGCTTAAACTGCTGGTCCTGGACGCGGACAGTCGTTGTCGCAGAGCTATATAGCCATCTCAGCACCTCGATATAGCAGTTTCGACTTGTCATCGCTGTAAGGTTTCCAGAACAGACCAAGTTTCGATGGAGTCGAAGGCTTTCTCGTAGTCCACAAAAGCTACACAGAACGGCAAACAGTACTCTGTGGTTTTCTGTACAATTTGCCGCAATGTATACATATATGTGGTCCACGGTACTGTAGCCTTTACGAAACCCAGCCTTTTTTTATGTTTTATATAATACTATAATATTTCATTAAATTGCGGAAGGCAGAGGATCGTACATGGTGGAAAGTATTGGGGAAGGCTTATAAGCCTTCCCTGTATATATACAGCAGTGGGTAGATACAGGCTGATGATGATGATTTCATTACTGTACTTACTTCTACCACTTCTACTTGAATCATTACTTGTCCTAATAAATTCAATCGAATCCAAACCCCAAACAATTATTCACGAAAGTAGTTGAAATCGATACATTATCCTATTGACAAAATAACGTTATAGGCATCAACAATACAATGAATCACATTGTTTTTTTTAACTCCATAAAATTAACAATAGTCTACGCCCACGTGTGGGTTCAACTATGCTGTTAAACGGTAAATTATATCAACGAGGGATCAATTAGCTGATCATTTGTCAAAACAATTGAATTTGTGACAAAGGAAGCTAGATGTATGTGGAGTCTTTACTCATGTCACACCTCAGCTACTCCATGGAAATGTCACGTTATTGACTATTACATAAATAATGACGTTTGTATTCTAGTATTAATGATCGAAGCGTTTGTGCAAAACGTGAATGAGCGTGTAGATGTGGGACGTCATACAAACTGTTCCAAATTCGACTCAGAAAGTAGGTGAGGCTTACTGTGAGGTACTCGTACGTAAGCATAAGTACTACTGCTTCTGTATCCAGTAGTACTCGTAGCAGTGGCTAGTGTGCTCATGAGGAAGTACATAGATGAGCCATGAGAATAGTTGCATTACTTACGTGAAGGAGCGTGTATGAGTGCGACGTCATACAAACTGTTCCAGATTCGACTCAGAAACTATGTGAAGTGTACTACCGTACCGTGAGGTATGTAAGTACTACTGCTTATGTATGCCGTAGTACACGTAGCAGCGGTAGCAGTGGCTAGTGTACCGATGAGGAAGTACGTACTATAGATGAGCTATGAAAATAGTTGCATATGTGTGCGACGTCATACAAACTATTCCAGATTCGACTCATAAATGACGTGAGGTGTAGTACCGTAGGTGATGTTATGTAAGTACTACTGCTTATATATGTAGCAGTAGTACACGTTGCAAAAGCTATTGGTTTTTATGAGGAAACTATTTTCATGGTTCATCTATAGTACATGCTACTATAGATGAGCCATGAGAATTATTGCATATGTGTGCGACGTCATCCAAACTATTCCAGATTCGACTCAGAAAGGAGGTGAGGCCTACTACCATACCATGAGATGCATAAGTACTACTGTTTATTATGCAGTAGTACTCGTAGCAGTGGGTAGTGTACTCATGAGGAAGTAGTACTATAGATGAGCCATGAGAATAGTTGCATATGTGTGCGACGTCATCCAAACTATTCCAGATTCGACTCAGAAAGGAGGTGAGGCCTACTACCATACCATGAGATACGTAAGTACTACTGTTTATTATGCAGTAGTACTCGTAGCAGTGGCTAGTGTACTCATGAGGAAGTAGTACTATAGATGATCCATGAGAATAGTCGCCTTGCATACGTGAATGAGCGTGTATGTGTACGACGTCAGACAAACTGTTCCAGTTTCGACTCAGATAGGACGTGAGATGTATATCGTACCGTGAAGTATATGTACTCGTAATAATATATATAATATTATTTCATGAGCTATTTCGCTTAGATAAGTGATGATACCTGTTACTCCGATGTTTAGATTTTATAAAGGCTAAATCTATATAAAGTTTCAGTAACATTTATGAACCTATAGTTTGCAATTTACGCCTCATAAAATACAATTAAGAATATGAAATATTAACTTAATGTACTAAACACCAATTATCGTTGTCAAGACACACCAATCCCAAACAGGCTTCTATTAGCATCGACGAAACATCTATTCCTGATTAATACAAGCGTCTAACGTCCGAAGGTGCATGTAAAGACAAATCGTAATGTTCGTCCAATTAAGTTTAATACATTAGAATTATTTATAGCCTGCTATGTCTGCTGTCAAAGGGCAAATGTCATAGCACCCGCTAAATGTATGTCGAATTTCAAGTACGCGAATGTATGCGAATATAGTTTAGGCTCAGCAGAAACTTTGATAAGCGATTAAATAATAAATATGTAATACATATTTTTGGACAACTTACACAGCGCCATTATAGCACTGGCGCTAATGAAAACTTTTTTTTACAAAAAAAGGATGCCAAGAGCATAAAACAGTATTAGTCTAAAATTAATTCAATTGATGTTGCATTTGGAATATTTCGTTATACCACTGACTAACAGCAAACAAGCATACGATCCGTATAATGGATGGAGTAGCTACCATAGTTTATTGGACAAATTCGAATATCTTTATTTGATATGTCATGTATATTTATAATTACAAATGTAATAATAAATAACTATAATATCAAAGAAGACGTCAATTAACAAAATATTAAATAATTATTTATTGAATTCTATAAGGACGCATCCATCATGCACCATTCGCTCGTTTCCAACCATGTAAGAAGAGGTTCTTACAGGGTCGGCAACGCGTGAGCCTTAATTTTATTCACGCCTTTTTTAAGAACCTCTTGCTGTAATCCCTAGGAAAAACCTCGACAGGGAGTTGAATCCAAAACTTGATAGTCAGCGGAAGGAACCCTTTTTGGAACCGGACAAAAGTAGTTCGACATTTCGGCGAACTACTAACTATTGATTTGTTATTTTAACGGGACTTCAATGATGTTTTTCTGTGTTTATGCTTATTTTTTATATGTCGGGATGGGGGCCCACCACACATTCCCACCATTGTGTCTCCTGAATATTTTTATATATTAAAAAAAATCTAAACACAGCACTCCACAGTATTACTAAATAAGTGTATATTATAGCTATGTTGTATCTAATATCAAAGTTTACACCGTAGGTTCTAAAAGTATGTCAAATGCAATCGAGACAGTTGTAGAAACTTAATACCCTTCAATTTTATTCTAATTAAGTTATCAGTTTTATAATGACGTTTAAGTAATTAAATTATTCTTTAGTACCGATATACAGGCTGTTAACTTAAGTCGCACCTACTTGATACAAATGTCGCGTCGGTTACTACTACGTCGGTGCATGCGGCGTCATACGAACTGTTCCAGATTTGTCTCAGAAAGAAGGTGAGGCCGACACAATGAAGTGATCATACTGTACATAGTACTATTATTTACGAGAGCCAAATTTTAAGAGCAACAAATAGAAAAAATCGATTGTACTCGTAAATAAAGTAAAATATTTTATTTGTAATTTTTTTTTTTTTTCATATTTAATCGTTATGAGCGTTAATAAATTTTGAATGGACTTAATTTTTTAATTTTTTTTTTTTTATATTAACTTGCACTCCGCTTCGTCCTCGTTGGCTTCAAAAAATAAACAAATCTATCTATACCTATAAAAGAGAAAGTATGTACGTATGTTGCGTATAGACTCCGAAACGGCTGGACCGATTTCAACGAAATGTTCAGACAATTTTTAGATTGATCCAGCGGATAATCCTGCACGCCTGGACTACGCGGGCGAAGCCGCGGGTAACAGCTAGTGATCTATATAAATAAAAATGAATGTTGCTAAGCGCAAAACACGAGAAAGGCTCGATCAAAACTGTTAATTTTTGTTTTAATAATGTCGCGTGTTCGATTTCCGCACAGGACAATCGTTTGTGTACATGAACATGTCTGTTTGTCTTGGTCTGGGTGTTTTCTTTGTATTATATGTATGTATTTACAAAAAAGATGTATTTATGTATGTAAATCAGTTATCTACTAACTATAGTACTAGATTTGCTTAGTATGGGACTAGATGGCAGTGTGTAATTTGTAAAGGAATATTTACTATTCATTTATTATTATTATATAACAATAAATTCACTAAAGAGCATTCTCAGGCACTTTATCGATTCATTATAGTGCAATATCCAAGTACTTACCAGGGGTGCTACCGCCGAAGCTGAAATCCATTACCATATGTTTTTTTGACTGTGAAAAACAAACTTTAGCTTAGGTTAGCGGTAATTGTGTTTAGCTTATCTGGTAGAAACCCGAGAGCTCTACCGACTAAGGTGAAGAAGTTTGCCATTGCTTTAAACCTAAGATCTATTCTTGCGATCATAAAATCTGATGGCGTTCGGCTTCAGCTTCGGCGGTAGGGCTCCAGATTGTGATCAAACTATAGTTTAAAATCTATCACCTCTTCGGAAACAAAAACGAAACAGTCACCGGAATAGGATAGCTACATTAGTTACAACTAAAGAAAACAATTAGGACATGAATAGACGTTTCCTAGCGTTCATTCGGTCTTTTTTCTATATTTCCACAGAATTACGTAAATTACTTAATAAAGAAGGAAGGAAGAATGCTTGACTGCATCAGAAAACTGTTTTGGAAACGAATAATTATAAATTATTTAAAGTTCATCGGAATAACTTAAGTATACAAGAGAAAATAGAAATACTACCTCATTATTCATCATCCTTATCAACCAGATGCTAGCTACCCCATAGGAAACCCATAGGAAGTAACGAAACATCGCAGTAACAAGACGTTGATTTAACAAGTCATCACAGTATAGAAATGTCGTTAAAAGATTTTCGAAGTAACAAAATTCGATGATACGGCTTTCGCACTCAAGTAGGAAACCGCTGAACTTAGGGCTTCCCAATGCTTTCTACCAAACGCAATCATTCTTCTTCCACGTCCAGCAGCGCTGTTTTGAGGTCATCAGTCATTTTATTAGAGACAGGGAGGCGGATCGCCCTACCTGCCGAAAAATTTGTTCAATTGCGTTTTAAATTTGTTAATATTCTGCGACTCTCTTTTTCGTTTTAGGGATTCCCAAAGGGAGCCCATTCCATAAACGTATAATCTTTATAGTATAAGACAGCCAAAAGCTGTTTGTAAAGAAGGCTGGGTTTCAAGATGAAATTGTCGCAGGTCACTTTATTATAAACAAGAAAGAGATATGTCTATTAATATTATTTGACGGTATTCAGTGAAGTGGGGATATTTCCCCAATTAGGTTTATATAAATATTTTTCTAATTTCTTGAAAAAAACCTTTGTTTATTATTTCATTCGAGAACTCTTTACTGATTGCATAATTTTAACTTTCTGTTTCTGCATCTACAAGACCATCGATTCTCAGCGCATAAGGCATGCGCACACACACACATGATTTGTATGTGTATCTATAGCCTCGTAATTTTACCCGACAGCCACATTTTCCTTTAGTACCCACTACTAATTGGCGACTCGTGTCTGTAACCCAACAACTGTATACTGGAATTATATAGAGATGATATACAATGTTTTGATTTGTGACTAAAGAGTAATAAACTAAAATCCGACTACAGAGAAGTAAAAAACAAGCTAGGGATTCATTTTCACGTTTCTATTACTGACGGATAACGCCTCTTGCGTTGTTAACTTGAACTTGTGAGTACTTCGGAGCCGTATCAGAGAATGTGTTCGGGTAAAACAGGCCTGTATGGGGTATAAGTGGCTAACCTCTATCTTTAGAACCAAATATTTAAGTCACCTGCACGTGATACCGACTAGAAAATGAGATTCTAGCTAAAAAGAAATAAGGCATGTTGTATAGGTTTTCATACAAACCGAAATCCGTGTTTCATTATTTTTATTAAGGTCAAATTATTATTTGACCTTAATAAAAAATATTGTTGATGTACGTCGGAAAGGGGCCCCTTAAACCTACACCCGTGTCACAAGTCTCGGGATCTGCTTGGGGTTTCTCTCTCTGCCACACGATTGACCTGGCACCCGCACGGTGAATCCATGGAAGCTAAGAAGTTCGTCTCTCTATACCTATAATAATATAGTCAAATAAAACTTATTTGCCCGAAACAAATTTCCAAACCCTATTTACGTCCTTAATCGACGAATTTTCAAAAATGCTGATACACGTCTTTCATTATCTTTAATAATAGAGACCTACGTATAAAATTACAAGTCAAAAGATATTTTTTTCATCTACTCTTTACAAACTTTCATGCCCTATGTTTGTCAAGACCCTTAGAGATTGATTTAAAAAAAAAACCCTAAACCAATTTAAAAATTTTGCATTCTGCTCTGCTTTACTACTTTGGATATAATGATGATTCTTTTATTAAACTGTCATGTACAGTAAACTGATTAGACATACGAAAACTTTGGTTCAAAGTTTTTGTAATTATTTTATTATAAAAAATTTCGCAAATTTATTTCGCAATGGTATAATCCCCTCTCAGTGAGTGCCAACAACATACGAGTCAACAAGAAATGCCAGTCGAAACGAAACCGACAACTGAGCGGGTCCAACTGCGTACCGACATGTAATTTGTCAAGCAATTTAAATAATATGCATGATTATATATCTATTAAAGGCATAAGACGTGTTGATATCGGGCTAATGAGGTGAAGTCGTAATGTCAGCTACTTGTTTCGTGAATATTGGTTTCTTTTTGTCGATTTTTTGCGAAATCAGTGAATGTTGTTGTGTTAAAATAATACCTACTTACTTGAGAATGTAATTTGATTGCCTCAATATAAGATTTTCGATTTTACTGGAGAGAAATTGTGATGGTCGGGTTACTTTAAGAATTGAGGCCATTAAATTACTATAAAACCAACCATATTCTGGTATTCTGGTGGGTATTTTAAGGCAGTCATAGCATAGACAATGTATGAAAGTATTTGAACTAATGAAGTACAGGCGTAAGTAGTGCACCATTATTGTTAAAGCTAAAGTCATACTCACCTGCACGAGCTAGGTCTACCGCCTAAGCTGAAACCGAAGGTTAGCGATAATCATGTTCAGTTTAGACGGTAGAGCTCCACAGTTACTAGCAGTTTAGCCAAACACAAGTACCGATAATATAAGCTGAAGATTGAATGAATGAATGAAAAGCTTGATACCAATGTAAATGAAAGGCATACCCATCTAATGAATAACGAATGTAGAGCATCTACGCCTAAGTAAAATACGTCGGGCGGCGTACGTGTACATTGCAGAGCTACCACCATGCTAAGAATAGTAACAATGAAGTCAGCAGTCAGTGTAAAGCTACTAACTCGATTGTGTACGCTTATCTTAGTAGCTGTAATTGGTGCCCTATGGGTATGGGACCCTAAAAATATCATTAACTTGTTCGTGAGATATAATATTTTTTTTACACTAAGTTGGCCGGCAGAGAGCATTTTTTTTACCACTAGGGTGAAAAACAAGCATACGATCCACCTGATTGTAATCAATCATCGCAGCGCATGGACAGTTGCGACCCCAGAGGTATCACTTACGTGACCCGGTAAAACCCCTTTACGCCTTTCTTGAAGAACCCCATACAGTAATCTCCTGGAAAAAACTTGGCGGGGAGTTCATATCCCAACTTAATAGTTGGATGTAGAAAACTCCTATGGATGCGCACAGTATACGACCCGCCTGATGTGAAGCGGTTTCCGTAGCCATTTTAAAGATCGCAACATGAAATATAGTTCGCGCACAGCCACTCTCGCTTCCAAGCAACTCCTTCCTGTCTGGTGGCCTCACACTCACGCAGGAACACAACAACCCTCAAGGGAATTGTTATTTGGCTGCGGTATTCTGTGAGGTGGAGGTACTTCTCCAGTCGGGCCGCTTACAAATATGCTTTACTCTGCCTCTAAAGGTTCTACCCCTTACACCCCCGATGTTTTATGAGATGGGTACTAGATAACTGATATTATACTTAAATCTATTTTTTTTTGTAAATACATGCATATAATACATAGAAAACACCCAGACCAAGACAAACAGACATGTTCATGCACACAAATATTTGTCTTGTGCGGGAATCGAACCCGCGACGTCGGAGTCAAAGTGGCCATTGCTAACCATTCAACCACCGAGCTCGTCGTCCATTCTCACCACTATGTCTCCTGTGTAGCCATGATTAACAGCGGCGATTACTAAAAAAGGTTTACACCCCAGATTTGACCAATTCGCATACTGACAATAATAATATAAGTGGCAAATCCCTAAGCTCGTCTAGTGAAATGACGAAATAGTTCGTTTGCCGAAGCTGAAGTAATTAAGCTCCCTCCGATTGAACTGGAAGTACTTAAAATTTCTACCCAAGTCGACGTCAACCCTTAGTCATCTCACTGCTTGGATACGGGTCTCCCCTCAATCGAAGGGATTTAGAGCATGCTCCACCACGTTGCTCAACTGCGGGTTCGCTGAGGCCAGTGTTTTCAAGCCGCCTAAAGGGCACTGACTTGGCTTAACGAATGTCATCTAATGACAACAGCCAGGACCGACAGCTTAACGTGCCCTCCGAGGCACGAAGGAGCTCAAGATAAATAATCCCATCTATGGACAGACTACGGTCAACGTTGCTTTACTTGCGTGTTCGATTAGACTGAAGCGCTCAACGCCATCGAGCTCCTCAGTCCTAGCCAAGTACAGACGTAATATATACAGAATCGGTACCACTCTGATATATTAGGTTTAGATTAGCTTATGCTTGCTAGCGAGCGAGGCTGGATTGCTTTAGAAATTGGTACCTTACCTCTCTCTCCATAAACAAATGTTATCTGAAAGACTAAAACAAAAATAAAAGTATATATACATTGGAATTGAGAAACCCCCTTCTTTTTTTTGAAGTCGGTTAAAATAGTATAAAATAGTATAGTTTGGGGTGTAAGTGGTTCATCAAGATCTTTGAACCAAAGCCAACTTCACCTGCACGTGGTGCACCCTGCTGACTGACAAACGAAGGAAGCTCTGGCGAAAAGAGAGGTAGGGAGCGTAATTGTAAGCTACCCGACTGGGGATTGTACCTCCACCTCACAGAGTACCGCAGCCAAATAACAATTTCCTTGAGGGTTGTTGTGTTCCTGCGAGTGAGTGAGGTCACCAGAAAAGAAAGGAAGAAGATGTTGCGTTGGCAGCGGGGGTGGCGGCGCGCGAGCAATATTTTATGTTGCTAGCGTTAATATGGCTACGGTAACCGCTTCACATCAGGCGGGCCGTGTACTTGTCTGCCACCCGACGTAGTATAAAAAAAAAAAAATGTAGTCAATCAATACCTACTATAACAAGCGTCGCATACATGTTTATGTCAATTCCTAATTGACTTGTCGTGTAAAATTACCACTTATTAGTGTTACGATATCTCCTGCGCTGTATTATTTACTAACACTACAATTATTTTTATATGGTTGTCACTCTATTACAGCTCGAAGTGACAGTCGATGACATTATCTTGTTGAACTGGCTTTATGGCAGTTTACTTATGATATTTTACACGACAGACGTGTTATTTCCATATAAATTGCATCAGAAAATAATTCCCATTGTATAGAGGTATCTCAACTCAAAGTATGTTGTTTTAGCGAGGGTAGCGAGCATGTAGGTCACCTAATGGTAAGTAATCACCACCGCACATAGAAATCAGCAACACCAAGTTGCCTGCCTTTTAAACGAAATATATATAATGTTCTTGAAGGCTCCCGTGTCGTATTTGTTTGGGAATACTTACTGCTGAGGGAAGTTAAATCCTCAATTTCACAGTTCGTGATAGAAAATATCTTAAAAAGCTTACTCTGGTAAATTAGCAATTATCATCAATGATGGATGGAATTTTGGATGTTAATTTGTTTCAACAATGAATATGGGAAGCACAAGAGTAAAAATCACAGTTATTCATATCGCAAATTAGGCTATAAGGACATTGATAGGCAACGTTCAAATGTCGCATTCGATATGTGAAAATCGGGCGCTCAGTAACTTATCTACATAATGTAATATCATGGCGGTTTACACTTTGTTGTATAGCTGGTTACTGTGCGGTTCACCACAAGAACCTCTATATAAGAGCCCATATACATGCGCAATTGTCCTTACTATCATAAATTATAAATACGACAGTGTATTTCTTTCTTCTTACCCGACTGCCGAAGAAGGGAGGATAATGTTTTTCGAGAATAAATAAATAAATAAATATCCCTGGATAACTTACCCACTGCCATCTAGTCCCAAACTAAGCAAAGCTTATGCTATGGGTACTAGATAACTGATATATTACTTAAATACATTGAAAACACCCAGACCACGACAAACAGACATATTTGTCTTGTGTGGGGATCAAACCCGCGATCTCGAAGTCGAAGTGGCCATTGTTAACCATTCGACTCTCTCTATCTCTTTTTCGACTCTCCTGCTTCTTAAGCGTCAGACATTACCATCGGCATTTTTGAATGCGAAAATCAAACGACTGCTTAGATTATTAATAATTATGTTTAGCTTAGCTGATAAAAACCCTAGAGCTCTACCTACTAAGCTGAAGATATTTGTCAATAACTTAAGACCAAATTTTGGAAGCAAAAAAACCGATGGTAATCGGCTTCAGCTTCGGCGGTAGGGCCCCAGCCCCCTTACCACCATCTCTAATTGCGATTCAATAATTGAATAGTCTGCTTATTCATACCAATAAATAAACGACTCTATTCCATTTGAAATAGAGTCGCTTATTTATTGGTATGAATAAGCAGTCTATTCAGTTATTGAATCGCAATAAGAGATGGTGGCAAGGGGGCAGGTCTGTCTTGGGTTGTCGAATTAGTTAGTCTGGCTCGTTCCAAGTCCTTGGATATTGTGTACGACCAGGGGCCCGGCTAAGCTAAAGTCGATTCTCATCGGATTTTTCAATTGCGAATATCAAATTTCAGCTTAGATTTATGCTATCTGTGGTTATCTAGCTGGTAGAAGCTCTGGTGCTCTACCGATTAAACTGAATATGTCTTACATAACTTACATGATACATAACGTATATGATGTCTTAGGCCTCTTGTACACGCTAAGAAATTTCACCGTGTCTACTGCAGATAGGACCAATTCATCATGTACACAACAAAAATTTTGTCGGATCTAGGCACGAAATCTCCACCGTACCGCAGCAAAACGTCGCGTGTCATGTCTAGCGCAGACAAGATTTTTTCCTTGGTCAGCGCGGAAGCAGTGTACACAGTTCGTGTGTAAAAACGGCACGAATTCTTGCATAGGCCCGGCGACTTTTCTTAGCGTGTACAAGAGGCCTTACAGTATGGGCGCTCCCTGCCGTTTTCACGCCACGACCTCACCTCCCCTCTTAGCCTAATGTGGAACCGATCGCAGGGGCTGCCACGCTGCACGCGTGTTATGAAAGTTCACTCGTAGTATATAATCTATTTTCGACTGAACTTTTAAATGGTAAATTGTTTACTTAATATTTAATCATTTCCATTAAACTATTTATTTCTTCATTACAAAAAACGGTTAATTTTGTCCAGAGGGGCAATTCTCGTAATTAGAATATAGTCAAAATTCAGTTTCGATCCAGTCTCGATCTCACAAATGTCACATTTGGTATTCTCGTAACACAATATGTAACTTCAAAATTAAATTTAAGCGGGATTATATCGAAATATGAGTGAAAATTTAACAAACTAAGAATGTTACTTTGTCGACAACAAGAATTGATAATAATTAATTATAGAAATCAAGTATTTAATTTTAGTCAATTCACAATTCAATCTCGATTCGGTCAGCTTTCAATCTGCGATCGCAGAAAAATTTCGAGAATTGGCCTTCAGTTTTAACAATGTATTTTATAAATTGTATCATCGAAATCGTTGATTCGACAAGTTGATGATTTTAGAATTTTATAAGTTCATATTTATTTAATATTTTCAGTAGACAACTTTATCATTACATTGTATAACAACCTATTACAACTCGCGTGAAACTTCTAATGTAGCTCAGTAACGTAACCGGATTTAACGCAGTCTCATAATCACAATCATTGAAAATAAACGTTCAAAGATATTTATTACTATAATATTAAAGTATAACGTCTTATGTCACAACGCAAGGTACGAACTTCGTTATGCAGTCAACCCTAAGGCATCTACACACAAATTTGCACGTATACAGACGCGATCTGTTTGTGTTGTCGTTTTTTGTATGGAGTGGTCAGGGTGTGCCTCCAGCCCATCGCAGCATTATTCATCTCGTTAACATGTAGCCTTTGCTTTTTGAGAATAACATAACAATATCTATACTATTTCTTTGGAATGCTCTTCAGCTTAAACCATTTGGCGGTTATCGCAGTTAGGGATGTGACATAGTGTACATTAATTATAACACATCTACAAAATAAATATTATTTTTAATAAAAGAGGGAACAAACAAACTGAATCACCGGATAGTAAGCAATTACGACAGCCCATATACATCAAAAGGTTTAATAGTAACACTAAATAGTTACTGATTCGTTGCCAGCCTTTTTCAGGAAATATAGACTCTTTTTTTTGAAGTCTTCCAAGTCGTATTTGGTCGGAAACACCGTGAGTTAAGTTGACTCCATGATTTCACCATACGTGGTAGACAATATCTTAAAACATACTGTACCTAGTAGATCGCCAATCATTAAGGTGCCATGGGTAGAATTTCAATTGAAAACAAAAGAATATTACGACGAAACGAACAGTACGAGTACTTTCTGTTAAGTTGCACTCAGTAATTTCTTGTTTTCATAATGCAGTAGCTATTCAACCAACTTCAAAAAAGAAAGAAATTCTCAAATATCGTAAATAAAATTTTTTGAATCCCTGACCTATCGAAACTACTCCAAAAACTGCGTGAAAGTTAGGTCACCAGAAAGGAAAACGTTGCTGCGTTGGCAGCAGGAGTGGCGGCGCGCGAGCGATATTTTATGTGTCAGGCACCCGATCTAGTATAAAAAAACCGGACAAGTGCGAGTCGGACTCGCCCACCGAGGGTTCCGTAGGTACGTAGTATCATTATTAAATTTGATATTTTTCATTATAAATAAGAAATAATGCGTCGAAAAAAATAAATAAAATATATTTTGCAAGTAGTTTCAATTTGAAATTTCGACACCCTATTAAAAATATAGACCCCCTATTTTTTAAGATCTATTTACAAATGTATAGTTTTGAGATTTATTCCTGTACTTGTAGTCTATAACGATGTTACTTGCCAAATTTCATAGTTCTAGGTCAACGGGAAGTACCCTATAGGTTTTGATTCCCTTGAGTGTGTCGAAATATGCGTTTTTTGCTGGATAAACGGCCGTAACTTTTTTCTACGTAAACTTAGCAGTTTAATTTTTTTTTAACTTTATGGGACCGTACACCTGAGTATACAGTTCAAATTTCAGCTTGATACCTCCACGCATTCTCGACATAGAAATTCTTGACAGACAGACAGACAGACAGACAGACAGACAGACAGACAGACAGACAGACAGACAGACAGACAGACAGACGGACAACAAAGTGATCTTATAAGGGTTCCGTTTTTCCTTTTGAGGTTCGGAACCCTAAAAATCAGCCTAAACTCGCGAACCGAGGCGGAGGTTCCATGTAACTTATTATTAAACTGGATTAAGGAACAAATTTAAATGGAAAATGTTGTTCTCATACATCCTAGCGAAAAATCCTAGGTTTGTTATCCAGACAATATAAAAAAGAGTATAAAAAACGGTGTTAGCACAAACCATGCGACCGAGGTGAAAACTTCATCTCTCATTCCCTCCCTGCCGAGTTTACCCGAACGAGCGTTACAAAGTCGAGCGTGGCAGATCAACGTCATTCACTACCCACAAAATGTTGTGTAAAGAAATTTACACTTTTGAATTTTCATGAAATTCTATCCTTCAGATTCAAATCTGATATAGATCACTGCTTAATAGTCGCCTGCTTAGTAGTCAGAAAGACTAATGAGTATTAACTAAACCACAAAGTCATTAATTTGTTCTAAATGTAAAAGGTAAATACCGATATCATATATTTATATGGTTTTGATTTAAAGATAAATGAATTTAATAAAAACCATAGTTATTTTTCTAAAATAAATGTCCCAATAATTACATTATTCATATTATTAATTAAACAAGTCCATTAGTTTAATTGACTTATATCCTTTCGTTTAATGAATGAATGGACGAATCGTTAATCGTCAATGGCAGTATTGTTGAATGAATGACATAGACAATGAACGATATAGACATTATTTTCTTCTTTGGAACCTATATCAGAATTATAACCAGTAATCATAAACTGCAATAAATGCCTAGCATCAAGTCTAGAGATCCCAATTATGCGGAATCTCTCGAATGCCCGAGAGACTCAGCTAATAATGTCTAATCTCCCTTGTTCCCGGCATGTAATTCCACCGGTGTTTATATAACAAAATTTATTAACAATAACTAAATATATATATGGCACTCAAAGATAATGAAACAAATAGCCGGTATTGACAAACAAGGAATTTAAAAAATGTATTTCAAGTTATTATTTATAATTAATATTGTACGTACTGTTATTTATAATTAACTAGCGACCCGCCCCGGCTTCGCACGGGTGCAATGCTGATACTAAATGTACTACAGAAGGTCTTTGCGCTTTGTCCTATCCAGTCCTTCCCCAGTTAAAGGCACACGCCGCCGGCTCCGCGGCCGGTACCGCCACAGCCGTTATGTCCCTGCATTTTAAATGTGTAATATCTTCTAAACTATTCATTTAAATTACATGCTGTGAAGGGCTATATTGATCTATATTAAATGCGCAATGTATTTAAGGTACTTAATTGGATAAGGATTAATTCTGTATTGCTTAAAATCGCTTCGTAAATAAGGCATTATTTCTTGTAAAAAGCAAAGGATAAAATAACGGTTATTGTGTGTTACCACTAAGAGATAGACATATACCATCGCGAACTTTTTTGTAGACCATTTTAAGGTGAACAATACTGTACTACATTATTTTGATCTATCTCGTTGGGTTCAGCCAGCGTTTGCAATGAAAGAGCAAAAAAATGTGTTTATTTACGACATCACATTAGAAACCTCTAAATTATCAGTGTTTTTCTACTATGATAACATAGTAGAAAAACACTGATAATTTAGAGAATTAATATATGCATAAGCATATATTATACATATAAACTTTCCAGTTGAATCACTCTATCTATTAAAAAAAACCGCATCATAATCCGTTGCGTAGTTTCAAAGATTTAAGCATACAAAGGGACATAGGGACAGAGAAAGCGACTTTGTTTTATACTATGTAGTGATATTGTACGTACGTATTAAATATTGTACGTATACATTATGATTGGAATTTGGCGCCAAATGCAATCCATGCATCCACATTTCATTGAAGAAAAATTGATGTATTTATGGGTTGGCTTATCGAAAGAAAAGTAAATAATAATTGTAAAAATTTGCAACTTTCTGCAGTTTCCAAATCGCCTCAGGTTGCTCCATTCGAGAGTTGTTAAGCAAAGATACGTCGTAGATTTAGTTTGGAAGTTAGTATATTAGCATAAAAATGATATCGGCAATTAAAAATAGCAATTACTCAATTGATACTACTAATATTACCATTATATTTGTAGTATAATAGACATACATACTCGTAGGTAACAATATATAAATTGATACTAATGTTTTTTTTTTTCAAAAACCTGTATCATGTATGTCTATGTCAGTCTATGCTGAAATAATAAGCATGTCTATGTCAGCTTTCCATTCAACCATGATACTACGTTCCATTCGATGCACAATCCATATATATTTTAACACCATGACTAAATGTATATAGAGACAGACGTTGCGTCGACCAAATCGAATCTATCGTTTGAACTCGTCATAATCTTTAAGTTCCGTAATCCGGGAGTAATGACGTAGGTTACAATTATTTATGCGAAAGTGAACCAAGAAAATATTAAAATATTTTTTTATTGACGGATACTATTGGAGACGGATACTTTTTCTAAATAGATACTGTTCTGATTTTTAAGCAATATTTGTTGAAAAGAGAACGTGAGAATTTCTTGAGTTTGTTTATATGTAAAGAGTAATATCCGAAACCACTGCATTTTAAATATCCTTTACCATTAAAAAATTACATTATTCCAGATGGACATAGGCTTATGTATATATTCCGGGGGTGAGTTGCTAGTAGAATTAAGCTTTAGTTAGAATTAAGCTTTTGCATGCCTTTTGTAAAAACGGCGGAACATGCTGAACTAATTATAAAAATTGTCTATCATGTAGTACCATGTATCCTAGCAAATAAACGACATTTCATTTCATTTCATTAGACGAGTAACACAATAAGTTAGATGAGCCGTTGAGTAAAATGAGTTTACATAAATATTTATTTGTTGTTTGAGCATAATTTTATAAACCGATTATTTCCAATGATTGTTCAAAGTGTTTTCTGCAGCATTTGCCCATTTGAGCAGCATGGTGACGTATGCTCTAAACGCCTTCGATTGTGGGGAGATCCGTATCCTAACAGTGGGTTGATGGGTTGGTACCCATACCGATGTAATATTATTTTAAATTTTATAGAATGTAGGTATATTTAACATGTATCTAAATGTATAGGTGTCTCCTCTCATCTTCATTCAACATTACAATTGCACGATTAGGTGCGGTTTGAGTCACAGCTCACAAAAAAAATCGGTTGTATTGAAATTATCTAGTCATCAGCGGGTTTCCCGCCAATTTGTACATTTGCACGGACTAATCTAATTCCATTAGGTACCATTTGTGTTTACTAGTTTGTTTTTCGCCGCAGTAGGATGTCCGGCATGAATGGAAATTGTATTGCGTTGTATATACACATCGAAATAGTATTAGATTGATTATATAATATAACCAAGCGGCCGTGACAGAAAATCAGAAGGACAATTCTCGTAATGAAAATATAGTCAAAATTCAGTTTCGATCCAGTCTCGATCTCACAAATATCACATTTGGTATTCTGGTAACACAATATTATGTAACTTCAAAATTAAATTTAAGCGAGATTATATCGAAATATGAGTGAAAATTAAACAAACTAAGAATGTTACTTTGCCAACAACAAGAATTGATAATAATTAATTAATGAAATCAAGTATATAATTTTAGTCAATTCACAATTCAATCTCGATTCGGTCGACTTTCAATCTGCGTTCGTAGAAAAATTACGAGAATTGACCTTCAGTGTTGCTGAGGCATGTGCTCACACATGATCAAAAACACACATTTTAAAGTTGCGTGGAGCATTTTAAAGTTTTTGAAGTAAAACTTCTTTACGTACGTTCGACTTGAGGAGTAATAATAATAATAATGTCGTTCCATTGACATATCCTGGAGAGGGTCACGGCGGGCGTACAACATTACATCAAACTTCTCAAAGGGGCCTCTACGCGTTGGATCCATGGCCCCGCGCACGCCTATCAAATGACCGGGCGTGACCCGTGATTAAAAAGAGATACATAATAATAAATATTCCTGGACAAATGACACACTGCCATCTAGCCCCAAACTAAGCAAAGCTTGTACTATGGGTACTAGGTAACTGTTATTATACTTAAATACATATTTTTTTTATAAATACATACATATAATATATAGAAAACAACCAGACCAAGACAAAGAGACATGTTCATGCACACAAATATTTGCGGGGATCGAACCCGCGACCTCGGAGTCAAAGTGCCATTGGTAGCCATCGACCACCGAGCTCGTCATAACTGTAACGAGTAAGCTGAAACGGGGAGGCGAACGGAAGTTGAGAGGGAGATATAAGTTAGTGGAGCTAAAGAAGTTTTACTTCAGTCGAGTGATCTAAAGCACGCTTGTTTTTTTTTTTAATCAAGTTTCACCACGGTGTCTGTTATCGTAAACCTGCAAGAAAAATTTGAACCCCTTTCCAGAATGTCAAATTTCTGCTTAATTGGACCAATTGGATTATTTATTTTTTGTTTGTACATAGTAATTTCTCTCTTTCTTTGTTTTAAATATACCTACTGATTGATTTAAAGTAAATTTTAAGATATCTATATTTTTATTAGTCGAATCTCTTTGTGTAACTATTATAAACAATTCAAAATTAGTTGTGTTCTGTAAAGTCGGTTTACGGACGATTTTAGGTGATACCGTCATAAGAAAACATTGATGAACTCGGACGCATCGGCCGATGGAGGGGAAGAGAGAGATGGAGTGATAGATGCGTCACAAGCCGCGAGCTCGTTGCACGATCGGCTCAAGCGGAACGTGACAATGAGTCATACTTTTTCGTGCATGTAGCCGGCGTTAACCGATTTAAAAGACGTTAATACGTCAAAAATCATATTCAATAATATATAGAAGCAACCTTTTGATTTAGTTATTGCTACTCTGTGAAATAAAGTTAACAATAATCACACGAAACTATAATTAACCGCATAGACAAATAATTCATCTACAAACGTAAAACAGATGACACATAACGCGCTGACTCATTTGATACTGAAAACTGAAAATAGTGACCATTCCATTCTCTGCTATGTCGAGATAAGACATTGAATTTATTAATGTAAAGTTTTTAAGTAGTAATGGCTGTTTATTTATTTATGAAAATTGATTTCATTAATATTATACATTACCAGTGTTACCATATTTATTTTACATCAAAACGGGATTTTTAGCTTTTGAAAGTAAAAAGTGGGATACGTTTGATAAAAGCGGGACTATGAGAAAAATATTTACTTATTGATTAAATAGATCTTTTTATAGAATAAATAGATAAGCGTCTTTGGCATACATAATTTAACAATCTAAAATATTTCAATGCTATAAAATAGAGCATAAAACATAATTATAATAATAACTTTATTTACTTCTCACAAAGTTTGTACATTGAGCAGTAGATACAACATTACAGACATTGCACTGGTAAGACCTTGTGAGAGTCTGAAGTCCGAGCTAGGTTTAAAAACCTGTGTTATAGATCTCCAGGTGACTTATTCCGTGAGGTTACTATAAAAACTACTATAAAACTTTTAAATTGGTATTTGTAAAGATTAAAAATTTGGCATTACGTCCATTAATTTCAGTTGACGAAATCATAATTATTTGCATGTACCGTTAAAATAGGGACATGTGATATTCCACAAAGGACATTACACTTTAACCTAAAAAAGTAGGATGTCCACACTGTACATTACACACTTTACATCTAAGAGTACTTCTATATCTGATACCTTGACAATTCGACCTTTGTATCGTTCTTATGCCGTATGCATTATGAGTTACAATCGCATTGTGCCTGTTAAGCATGATCTGTTCCTAACAGTACAAACGGTTAGGAACGATTAGATATGTTTTGTTTGTTTGTTTATAAAATCTATAATATAGATAAATAAAATTTTTAGTACAAAATTAATTAATAAAAGAACAATGGCTAGAATAGATTCTTTAAGTGACCTTTATTTATTTTTTTTACCTTTGAGTTTTGGAGCGAAATTTGTAGGTAATATTTTGCGATACACGCGTATGTAAGTACTATTATTTATAACCAATGGGAATGTATTAAGAGCCTCGTCTCAAGAACTCGACTCAAACACATTACAGATATAGCCTCAAAGAAACTCGGGATCCTGAACAGGGTGCGGCGGTTCTTCGCGCCGCCGGGCCAGTTTTGTCTTTTGTATAAGACTCAAGTTCAGGGGCCTTACCACAAGCTCTAAAAGCAGGAATGGAACCATCATGGTTGCGAATATATTAATGAAATTCATTGATAAATACGCAACCATCATAGTTCCATTCCTGCGTTTAGAGCTTGTGGTAAGGCCCCAGGCCTGCGTGGAGTACTGCTCGCAACTCTGGGATGGTTTTGCCCAGTATCTCCTCGAGGCTCTGGATAGGTTGCAGCGACTAGCGGTCCGCATAATTGGTGACGAAGAGGTCACCGAGAATCTTGAAACTCTTCAGCTCCGCAGAGATATTGACTCACTAAGCGTATTTTACCGCCTATACCATGGTGTTCTGTAGAACTGTTTTCCCTTATCCCTTCCTCGCCTTCCGTCACGTGCAGGCTTGCCATATGACAAGTTAACCGTTGGGATCATTCCTTCGCGTAATGAAAAGCTTGGCGACTCCTGTCGCACCATTAAACAGTGGAACGCGTTGCCGGCATATATATTCCCTCATACATACAACATGGGATCCTTGAAGCAAAGCGTGAAGAAGCATCTTGTAGGCCTGCATGTCAACTGACAAGACATCAAGGTCTCTTGTCCGTTGCCGATGCGATTGGGGTTCCTCTTTTCGCTTACACGATCATCAGGCGAAGCGGAGCCAATATGCTGAGCTGATATAAAAAAAAAACTGAAACACGGGCAAACTTGTTATAAAATAAACAACCATTTCCAGCAATCAGTTGAGACGCTGGAAGGACGAAGCAAGAAAATATACTATTCCAAGAAAAAGCTGCAAAAACATAACCTCTATGGAACATTGTACCATATATATTCTGATGCGTATTTTCTATGTTTAATTTGGTTTTTGTATTCGAGTGATGGGTGAGAGTTGCCATACATATTGCCACGATGAAACTCACTTAGTTAGCTATGTGTGTTATAAGATATTTAAATTATTTTCTTTGTAGCCCGGGACTTCCGTTCTGGCAATAGCCAGGACGGATCAGTGAGGTTGCCAGGAAGGAACGAATTGCCGCGCTAGTATCGGGGATGGCGGCGCGCGAGCGTAATTTTATGTTTGGGAGCGTTTTTATAGCTACGCTAACCACTTCACATCAGGCGAGCCGTATACTTGCCGTACATTTTTTATCGGGTGGCAGACAAGCATACGACATGCCTAATGTGAAGCGGTTACCGTATATTAAAACTCGCAACACGAAATATCGCTCGCGCGCCGCCACCACCGTTGACAACGCAGCAGCTCCTTCCTTTCTGGAAAGACCTCACTCACTCACAGGAACACAACAACCCTCAAGGGAATTGTTATTTGGCTGCGGTATTCTGTGAGGTGGATGTACATTCCCCAGTCGGGCTTACAATTACGCTCCCCTCTCTTTTCGCCAGAGCTTCGTTTGTCAGTCAGCAAAGTGCACCGCGTGCAGGTGAAGTTGGCTTTGGTTCAAAGATGTTGATGAACCATTTACACCCCAAGGTACTTGATGTACTATAAAAAAATCGAGTAGTGGTCATAGAATACCAGTGCGGTGACATATACCTATAGGTCACTAATCATCAAAGTACACGGTAAACGGACGACAATACAAATTCTGAACTACTATGATCAAAGGATGGTGAAACTCAACGACTCATTAAATGTAACGTGACGTAATATAAACTTTAAGAATATCTTATTATGGTTTAATATATTAATAAACTCGGGTTATTATAACGGAAGGAAATACTTTGGAGGTAAGATCATCCCAGACGCGATTGCGTCACAGTCAACATGTGTATATTTGTCTACTTTAAACTTTCAATATACATAACATCTGGGGGGAAATGATATCTTTTTGCAGACAGATGCCAGACAGAGGTATGTATACCAATATTATAAAGAGCTAAAGTTTGTGTGAGAAAGTGACGTTATTTGCGAGTGTCATAGGCTACATATTTGCCCAAAAAATGAAGACTTTTCTTAAATGAGGGCGAAGCCACGGGTGGATGCTAGTACGTTATAAGATTAGTCATTCCACGCGTGGTACAATAAAACAAGAAATGTCTTCTTCTGTTTTGAAGAGGTGTAAGGGCACACTATTGTCTTGAGCCAAAAGCAACCTCATCTGCACGTGGTGACCCCTGCTGATTGACCAAAAGGCTTTGCTTAGTTTGGGAATGGATGGCAGTGTGAAATAAGGCTAAGAATTTATTTATTTATTTATCTCTAATCTACAAATGATTCCATCGTCTTTACAATGTTTCGTGTTACGTCATGCGGTAGGTACAAAACATGCAATAAGTTGCAATAGCAAATTGCAGCTTTTAAGTAGTTGCGACAGTGCATGTTAACACATTCTACAAATTACTAGATTGTAGGGACATCTGCCTACCTTAAAATACTCATAAAATGTGATTATGGCACTTGAATTTGCATCTACTTTAGTTTTAATAATAACTAGCCATCGCTCGCGATTTCGTAAATTAAACAATCAATCCTTACTTCCTTATTAATTATCAATAATTTGACAAGCTCTGTGGCGTAGCGGTCTATGGCGCGGCTTCTACACCAACGCTCGTGGGTTCAATTTCCACACAGGACAAACATTTGTGTGCATGAACATGTCTGTTTGTCTTGGTCTGGGTGTTTTCTATGTATCATAAGTATGTATTTACAAAAAAAAATGTATTTACGTATGTTTATCAGTTGTCTAGTACCCATAACACAAGCTTCGCTTACTTTGGGGCTAGATGGCGCTGTGTAATTTGTCTCACAATATTTATATTTATTTAATTAACGAGCTCGGTGATCCGAGAGCGATCTCGGAGTCGTCAAAGTAGCTATTGCTAGCCATTGCTGGGGTTTGATCCCCGCTCAAGACAAACGATTTGTGTGCATGAACATGTCTGTTTGTCTTGGTCTAGGTGTTTTATATGTATTACATGTACCTATGTATGTATTTACCAAAGAAAATGTATTTATGTACATATATCAGTTGTCTAGTACCCATTATGCAAGCTTTGCGCTTAATTTAGGACTAGACTTAATTGAAGATGGGAAAGTGACATTGTTTGTTTGTGCTTTCACGCCTCAACTGATAAACCGATTGCCATGAAATTTTGCATAAATCATATTAGAATACCAGAATAAACAATAGGATACCTTTTATCCCGAAAAAATGAGCCTGTTACCGAGAGACGACCAAAAATTTGCGAAAGAACCGATATTCAGGCAGACGAACCCGCGGGCGGAATTTTAGCTATAATAACTCCACTTACATTAGATATATCAAAATGAAACATTTACCAGGGTTTAATAACTTAATCTAACGACTTTCAGTAATACAACTCTAAAAACTGAATATAATATCAAGCAGTAGTTTTTGAGTTATACATTATAGGCAGGGGCATCACACGCGCGTTGCCGTCGTAATAAAAACCTTTTCAAATCATACCTAATCTAATTTGTTCCATTACACATAATCTAATTTAAAACATACAAGGTTTACAATTGGAGAAGCCGACTTTACTAGTAAACAATCTAGCAGTAGTGATGTCATAAATGAATAATAATTGCAAATTCCCAGTTGATCGAACCGCATTAAACTGTAATGTACTTTATCTATTACTGTGTGCTTAGTAATATGCGCCATCAATTTTACAGAACACAGTCAATACGTTTGCTGTTAATTGTTTGTCGTAAAAGGATTGCTTAGTTGCAATATCATAAAAGTTACCAGTGTCTTAAAAATAATCAGCCTATAGATGCGCGGCCATCGCGTACAATTATGATCAACTTTGCGTAATGCTTTCAAATCCAAAGGGCTCGTTTTTTAGGGTTCCGTACCCAAAGGGAGATATTACTGAGACTCTGCTGTCCGTCCGTCCGTCCGTCTGTCTGTCGCCAGGCTGTATCTAATGAACCGTGGTAGTTAGACAGTTGAAATTTTCACAGATGATGTATTTTTGTTGCCAGTATAACAACAAATACAGAATAAAATAAATATTTAAGGGGGCTTTCATACAACAAACGTGATATTTTTCTGATCGATTTTGCTCGATTGATAACGGCAACAGGTAGACGCTTGAAATATTCGCAACCATATAGGTGCCAAACAAGCGCACATCAAGCGATGCTATGTGTTTGTCTTGTATATGTATATGTGTCTGTGTATGTTTGACATTATAGTAACTGCTGAACTAGTAAGGATCTTATCTTATCTTACCTTAGAGTGGGTCCAGTGCTGCAGCACCGGTGACACGTCGACCCTCAAAGATCTTTTGTGTTCTCCTAATCCTGTAGTCACCTCCCCTGACTGTCTGGAGGCATGTTCCATGTACTTCAGTATGCCGCTTAATGGAAAGAGCCTGTAGTCCTTCAGGTCCGGGTATGGCTCTCCTAGGATTTCCATTCGTTTGCCGGCTAGGGTGTCATATTGACACATCAAGTGTTTCATGGTGTCGTTAGACCCTTTGCATATTTTGCACTATGGGCTATCAACACGCCTCATCTTGTACAGGTGTCCTTGACAGGCATAGTGACCCGTCAGTGAACCAAGCATGAGACGCATCCGTTTTCTGTCATATTTATGTACATGTCTGTATCAATTCAGTGTACCTTCGCCAATGGTTTCCTTGGAGTGTAACATTCATCATCAACACTCGTCTCCTTCCATTCAGCCTGATGCCTAGATTTTGCCCTGCCTAGTATGAATAAAATATTACGTCTTTATATTCGGCTTTATAATTAGAATGTCACTGGTTATAGAAACTAAAATTCCGAAACTTTAGGGCTAAAATGAGCATCTTGAATTTTTTATTTTCTTATGAAGTGATCTTAAAAATGTACGAGTTTATATGTATAAAAATTATTACGGATAAAAATAAAAAAATGAAATTTTAGTCTTTTGAATGATTAAATCTTGTAATTGTCTAATGCTAGTTGTTATTTAATGACTAGATTAGGTATTTAGGTATTGTTCGCGTTGAATCTGATGAATGTAACAAGTTGAGTTACGGTTTGTCGCCTTGACTACAATATTAAGGTGTGTCAACAATGCAGCATGACCTTTGACAATTGTAGTGTGTATATATGCAGGATCCCGCGTGCCTTAGAGAAACTTTAGGTTGATTAATTGCTCTTGAATATACATTGTACGGGAGAATAAAGAATAACGAGTTCGAGGGCATTGTGCCGGTCCAATCGAACACTCAAGTCAAGCAATATCGACTGTGGCATGCCTACCGAGAAAAAACTTTAATCATGTATGGATTGAAAAGGTAACTCGATGGTGGCGGTGGTGGTGGCGGTAATTTTTGCATTTCATATTTTACTTCTGTGACGTCACAGTGTGGCACCATCTACCTATTAAGTATTACTACTAGTAGATGGCGTCTAATTACCTATATGGTTTTTAAACTAACATAACATTTAACTGCATTAATATTTTACTGCAATATTTAGCAACATCGCTCAGAGCTCAAGAAGGCGATGCGCATTTTTTTTGGTATAACAATGTTTGTTATAATGATCTTAATCGATCACGCAAGTTAAGTAATGACGACACTAGCCTGTCTATAGATAGGTTTATTTATCTCGAGCTCCTGCATGCCCTCCGAAGGCACGTAAAGCCGTCATTCCGGTTGTTGTCATTAGATGACAGTTGTTAAACTATGTCAAGGGCCTTTAGGCGGCTTGAAAATACAGCCTCTGCCAACCCGCAGTGGCACAACGTGATGGATTAAAATGGGTTGATGCACAATGTTTGTTAATGTAAGGCAAGCTTGTATGCCGTTGTTTTGTTTTATGACGTGGGAGAAAGAACTAAAATAAAATATACTGAAAGAGGCATTATTTCTAACAGGATTCATTCAGAAAGTTTTTCTGTGTACATGCCGCTGGATATTTTATGGAATGTGAGAGCCTGTACCCACGAAGTCTTTTAAAAACCGTACCTGGTTGACATGGTCTTAACAGATTATTTTAGACTACTTCGAGCAAATATTATTGCTCAACCTGAGTATTAAACCTGTGCGTGCTTGCACATAAGAACATAAGTACTTAGTTACGGAAGATTACAACTATTTACTTCGTCTCGATATTTGTTCCCTGTCAACGACTGTGTGAGAAAATTTAAACAGACATACCTACTTACAGCTATATCAGAATTTATTAGCATAATAATATTTTATACCAGCTGACCCGACAGAAGTTGTTCTGTCTTCTTAACAATGAATATTGAATCCTAATTAGTTTCGCGCAATCGGTCAAATGACTGACAGTCATGTCAATAGACATAATTTTACATTAATATGGAAAAGTTAATATGGTCGTTCAGTTTTCTTAAATTTTCTAATTTTCCACCCAACTTTCTTATTTTTTTTTTTCATAAGAAAATTCTCCTTATAATACAACAATAACAAATACAACATAAAAAGAATTAGCGAAATTGTTTCATTCATTCACGCGTGATGCGATGACTAAGGGAAATAGAGATCAATTTTTATATATACACTAACATACAGATAATACTAGCTTTCATATACATTAACGCGGAATCCCGTTACAATTTTTAAAAATCTTTGATCTTCATGTTACTCTCTATTACTGGAGATTGGCTGTCAGCGCATATTATTATTAGCTGGCTATATTATAATTAGCTGGCGTCTGCTACTTTGTGTCTGTGTATCCCGGTATCCCGTGAGAATTACAAAAATCCTATGTGAAATATCCTAAGCGAATGCTTACGTCATTATAGCTACCTGTTTAGCAAATTTGAACCCATTCCCATCAATTTGAGCTGTGCTTTAATAGATCAGTCAGTAATGGTTGCCTTTTTTTACCCGACTGCGCAACGCAAAGAGGGTAATGTGTTTATCAGTCTATATATGTATGTTTGCATCATTAAAATATACAAAACGCCTGTATACCGAATTTTAGCCTTGGGCGCTACCGCCTAAGCTAAAGATTCCCATAGGATTTTTTTGAATGCGAAAACCAAACTTCAGCTTTGATTTGTGGCAATTTACCGACAAAGAAAAAAATGTTTGTCAATAACTTAAACCTAAGACCTATTTTTGGGAATCAAAATGGTTAGATGGGAAACGGTTTCAGCTTGAGCTCTAGGGCCTTTGATCCATTCAGTGGTTTGACTTGCGCGTTGATAGATCGGCTGGTATACCTTATCCGCTTCAATCAATCGCGCGCCGCCACCCCCGCTGCCAACGCAGCATGTCCTTCCATTCTGGTGACCTCACTCACTCGCAGGAACACAACAACATTTAATTCATGGGAATTGTTATTTGACTGCGGTATTCTGTGAGGTGTAGGTACATTCCCCAGTCGGGTAACTTACAATTACGCTCCCTATCTCTCTTTTCGTCAGAGCTTCGTATGTCATGCACCGCGTGCAGGTGAAGTTGGCTTTGGTTCAAAGATGTTGATGAACCACTCACACCCCATAAGAGCTGAGTCTCTTTTGGAGATACCTGGTGACTCACTCACTCAATCGGACCCTATCATGCCTATAACTATCCTATCATAGTCATAGTGCCTACTATTTTCAATGTTTACACTTTCTCAGAAATCTTTTGATAATAAACTTTTTAACTAAAGACAATAAAAACGTTCTATTCAGCCCTGTTTTCAGCAATTACCATCATCGTCATTTCATGGTTTAAGAATTCACCTGCTATGTGTGTTGTTTGATTTGATTACAGCAAATTTGAAAATTACGTTTCTTGTTCAAGGGAATGTTTATTTATTGCTCGATCTTGTGGGAACATCGTCTGACGGAAGGTATCAGCAATCTCATCGCTTTTTTGGTAACATGATTTTTGCATTGTTACGTTCCAAAGCACAGGTTCTCAAACATGTTTCTTCCATCTCCCCAGCGAGAATCAAAAAGGCTCATCATCATCATCATTGTCAAAGCCTATCATATCACCTGCACGTGGTGCACTTTGATAATTTACTAAAGAAGATTTGGCAAAAGACGAGTTAAACTTCCCAGTCATGGCAAGACTTCAACTTCAACTGAGACGTAGTCATTCACTGCGGACCTTATGCCAATTCAAGGTCGCTTAGCGAGCAACAGAGAGAGTTGTGCTCGGGGTCTCTTTGCGTGATAGAATCCGAAATGAAGATATCCGCAGTAGAACTAAAGTAACCGATATAGCTCAATTTATTCTTTGTACTATATTAGTTATTTTAGTTTTATTGCGGATATCCTGAAGCTGGAGTGGCAGTGGGCCAGTCACATAGCTAGTAGAACCAACAACCGCTGGGGACGAAAGGTTCTCGAGTAGTGACCCCATACTGGTGAACGCAGTGTAGGATGACCTCCCACTATATGGAGCGGCGAAGAAGGGTCAGGAAAGTTGTAGCTCAGTATCGAGGTGTGTGGTTCTCTAGGGGAGAGGCCTATGTTCAGCAGTGGACGAATACGGGTCGAGATGATGATGGTGGTCTCGTCCCAAACTAAGCAAAGCTTTAACGGATTAGATATAAATACATGTACGTACATACATGGTATATAGATAGGTACATACCTAAATATATATTTTTTGTATATACATATGGGTGATTCCACAAAAGTTGGGTAAAATTCGTCCAAATTTTGCCATACGTGTTTTTAGAGACTAAATTAAAAACTTTTTAGTAAATACAGTGCATATAATAATATACTTTTAGTATCTAAAGGGGCCAGTCACTTTACTAGGTAATTAAAGAGAAATTTGTGTTTTTCTGAAATCTCCGTTCTAGGGACTGACAGGTTGTGCTAGGGACTGATGCCATACATTTATTATACAATAAAACCATATTATGTTTGTCTTATATAATTAGTATTTATTTGGTAAATCTCACTCTTATCTTATTCATACACATATTTATTCCAAAATGCAATCAAATTAGAGACAAATCAGTCTGTAAATTATCTTTGATAATCTCTCTTACCAACAATAATAACAGTACCATTACTTAACAATCACTTGAGATCACGTTACTAAACATACCTTTTGGTATGATATCTTACAAAACCTTCTTCCCTGCTGCACATCGGCTATTGCTATCATCTTCATAAAACTTGTGAATAATTGCCATCACTCTGTTCTTGTTGCCTTTCTTTGTTGACTTTGTACGATTAAATTCCATCTTCTTATATGTTACGTTTTACCTCCTAACCTCCATATTTTATACTTCTTTGCTACAGAACCAGATAAAACCGCTTTCAAATTATTTTTTTCCTGATATGTACTTGTTTTCTTTTTTTCTTCTAAGATTTGCGCCTGAATAATCTCACCAAACAGTGCTTTTTTCACTAATTCTGCCTTCTTATTAGGATCATTTGCCATTTCTTCAATTCTGCTTCTGGGCGTAAGTGCCTTTTTCGATTTTTTAATTCTGTGTTTTAGTCTTCTGTTCTTCTGTCTTTCGTTAGCAAGTTTCTTTTTTAATTTAGTAATAAGATGGTTCTTTTTCTGTAGTTGTTTATTTCTTATCTTCCTTTGCAAAATACTTCTTCTTTTAACTTCAGCTTGTCTTTGATCAGCAATACACGGAACTGGGACCTGTAGATCATTTTCTCCGTCAGATTATGGTGGCGTATTTTCGTCCATGTATTGATCAGCGTGTTTACCATTTTTTTTATTTTGTCTGTAAGCTGCCGAGTAAGTAATCCAGTTTTTTTTTTCACTTTTCTATGCTCACGAGGAGTCATATCCTTTACACATTTTCTCTGCCCTTTTTCCTTTTTTCTGAGGTATTTTAATATTTCTTTTTCCTTGTACTCTGCTAGCAAAACTGGATCATTTTTTTATTTTTTCTAAACGTTTTTCTGCCTGTTCTGACTTTTTTTTGCTTTTTCTTCTTTAGACAACGGTATTTTTCTTCGCGGCGGCATATTCTACAACAAACAAAAGTTTCTGAATGACGAAGAGTGAAAGAGTAGGTATGACTGTCAGTCCCTAGCTTTTGAATCAGTCCCTAGTCACATTAACAGCCAGGGTCTGATGGTCTAGGGACTGACGAATCAGAACAAAATCACTCGTAATTTACTTTGAAAAAGAAATACCGAGACTTGTAGATAACAACAAACTCAGAACAAACAAATCACATGTACACACAAACAAGAGAGAATAATAACTAATTAATTTTACATAAAATAACTCACCTAGGGCCTGAGAGATTGACTGGCACAACGCGTGTTTCCTCAGCATCGACGCCGATCGCACTAATGTTAAGATGACCGATGCGAAACGGCCCCCGCTTATGGCTAACTTAACGTTGTCACTTTTGAACGCGTTCATTTTAAAATGGACACTTATTTCGATTGCCGCGTATTTTCAAATTTACTGAGTGTCTAGGGCCTGACTATAATTATCGATGACGCTACTTTTCTTACAAAATATATATGAAAAATATTTAATTTTGTTTACTTAATAGATTCAATGAACAAGGTAATGTAATTTTAAGTGTAATTAAGTTAAATAAAGTTCAAATATCATCAAGGCTTACTAAAATCAGTCGAACGAAAACATTATTTTGGAAATATGACATGGCTAGGGACTGATATTGAGGATAGAAAAGGACATTTTTTTTATAAAAAGAAATAAATGATTGTAGCAAAATTGAGTGACATAGTAAAAAATTGATTATTTCATATGGCAGACATTTTTATTACTGGTTTTTAATAAAAAAATGTATAAAATAACACTGGAACACAAAGTTACCCAACTTTTATGGAACTACCCATATACGTAATTAGTGTTTTCTATGTAGTTGGTACATAATTTGGTTTTGGATATGTCTTAAGAATATTTTTTTTTTTTACTTCTGAATTAACAGGCATTAAACAATAGTCTCCAATTTTTACAATGAGGCTTCTACCGCCCCAATGCTCACAACGGTGTTAAAGCCCACTTTGAGAAGAACTGTTCTAAAGTATGAGATAGTTATAACAATTGGCCATGAAAACACACCACAGTAAGTTCCAGTCGACTGAAAACCAGTGTTAAGTTATGACAATTAATCAAGACCACAATGATGATATGCTGTGCTGTCAAATGGATGTTCGAAGTCAGGTATATTTTTATTTCATTATGAAAATGAGAATTTTTTTAAATGAACAAAAGCCTTATAATTAGAAAATGCAGAGTAAAATTTTAATAATATTTTTTTTTCTTTCTGGCTATTGTAAATAGGTATTAAAAAAAAAATCACCTCCTCGCCTAGGTGGGATTTGAAGCCACGGCCTCTCGTTGACCGGTCGAGTGCTCTTCCAACTGAGCTACCAGGAACCTTTATGTCTATTTTACAAACTTTTATATTTTAGTTTCACCGTCAATGGCAAAATCTTACAAGTTAAATTTGACCTACTCCCAGTGGATCTACTAGAGAGCGCCCTCCAGAAAAAGAATTGTCTTAAGAAACGTACTGTATTATATAACGAAACCATTATAATAAATAAATTAATAAATATCTGGTCAATTTACACAGCGCCATCTAGTCCCAAATTAAGCGTTTAAACTTACTTAAATACATTTTTTTTTTTGTAAATACATACTTATAATACATAGAAAACACCCAGACCAAGACAAACAGACATGTTCATGCACACAAATGTTTGTCTTGTGCGGGAATCGAACCCGCGACCTCGGAAGTGGCCATTGCTAACCATTCGAGCACCGAGCTCGTCATGTTATATTACTCGACATAATATTATAGTGACAGCAAAATAAATATATGACATAGGTATCACATTTTTTTAACATCTTCATATCGTTTTCGGTAGGTGGGAGCCGTGCTTAACTGTGACTAGGTTAGTAGTAAGCTTTTCTCAATTGAATCTTTCAATTATCAATCAGTTAATACGCTGTGTGAGTGCGACTTATAAATTCAGGACAAACCGTTAGCGGGTCCTAAATATTCTACTTTTTATCACAATGATTCATAAAGGAAAACCGCACAATGAAAATAACTTAGTTAGCATATCATGGTTCCGTATATAATTCTTATATTGTATTACTCCTCAACTGTACAAGATATAAAATTGTCGGTAGTTAACGAGTACATATAACTGGGACAAGCCATAAACTTGGCTGGGCTATGGAAACATGAGCAATATCTTTAAATTCAATATGTCTCGACAACTGAAAACAAAAAAAAAAGAATTGGTTGTCTGGAAAGTCGGTTTACGGATAATTACGGATAATTTTACGTGATTACGTCATAAGTAAACATCGGCCGATGTCGTGGAAGAGAGATAGAAGCGTCACTTGTTCCGCGCTCTCGCATGCACGCTCGGCTCAGGCGGAACTTGACAATGGTCATTTCGTGCGTGCAGCCGACGTTCATCGATTTATAAGACGTTATCAAGTCCTCACGTCGACATCTGCATCATGCCTGCTTCAATAAAATTCAAGAAACCAGAATATCCATATACTAATATAAAGGTACCACCTTTTCATACAATATATGGCACTCAGTCTTCGCGGAATGTTCTTAAGGGTTGTTCTCACCGAACTGTGGCATTGCATTCACGGGCATTTTTCTGTACCTAGCAACCAAGCTAGAATTATATTCCACCACCGCTGTGAAATTTTCAATATAATTTTAAATTATATCCGAAGCATTTTTTTGAAACAGCAATAAGGTATATTGCACGATTGGTTGCTAGCAGATTTAATTTCTAATGTTACCACTATAACTAAAAAAAACTCTATTAATTCTACCGATTGTACAGCTAAGAGTATGTCAACATTGACACTCTGACTTTTGTACCGTACTTTTGCCTTACGTAATAAGAGTTAAATTAAGTCTTTCTGGCGACTACAGCTTGGGGTACTTCGAAAAGGGCGTGACGAGGTTTTTACAAAGTCTGCAACGCGCATGCGATGCCTGCTGGGGTGTGAGGCGTCCATAGGCTATTACAATACAATAGTTTATTGGCTTAAAACATGGTGTACGTACAGTTGTATGATTAAAGCGTTTGCTGAGAAATTCTTTAATGTGATGATATAAGCTACGGTAACTGCTCCCCATCAGGCGGGCCGAATGCTTGTTTGTAACCTTAATGGTATAAAAAATACAGTATATGCACTAAAATTATCTCAAAATGGCAGTGCTTCCCTCTCCCCCGCACACGATGTTCCATAGTTCTACTTAGCGTAATAAATTCTTCAATCCTTCATCTATCCAGTGGTGTGATTGAATTTTGGATGGAGATGATAGATACTCGTATATAGCTGCAACACCAAACTGTATCCCGGTTTTGTTATCATTAATTTTTTTGAATTGCCTCCCTATGGACGCAATTTTAAAGACATATTCATGTCATAAACTGCCCCCTTACCACCATTGAATAGATTGCTTATTCATACCAATGAATAAGCGACTCTATTTCATTTGAAATAGAGTCGCTTATTCATTGGTATGAATAAACATTCTATTCAGTTATTGAATCGCAGTAAGAGATGGTGGTAAGGGGGCTATCTTCTGTTATATTATCCGACATTAGTACCCTAAAATTTGTTTAGTTTTTACGAACAAGTTTTTTCCTACAAGCCGGTGCTTCTGCCCACAATGTTTTCATTGACACTGACGTTCCCTAATTGGATTGTAAAACATTATAATTAGTTTGTCATGATCATTGATTATTCATATCGATCGATATGACTTATGAATTACCGTTGATGGTTCCATTAACATATTTTTAATATGCTTTTATTGATTCATACTGATGTCCGTGATTGTTCTTCAAACACATTTTTTTGAAGTAAAAACTTCTTTAGCGGCATTGTATTTTAAATGTAGGTACCTAATATAAATTGTCATGTTTGTGTACGATAGTGCAATAACGATATTGTATTTTATCACATAAGTGATAGTACTTTTATACTGATAAATAAAGCAATTCGTGCGAAATTATTCATTAACCATTCCAAAATATTCAAAAATGCATAACGTTAATGTTCAAGTTTTCACTTCTGCCGGCACTCCCGGAGTGCAACCCGTTTTTTTTTATATATTACATATAGCGTTGGGTGGCAGACAAGCATACAGCCCACCTGATGTGAAGCAGTTACCGTAGCCATATCTACGCTCGCAACATAAAATATCGCTCGTTCGCCGCCACCCGCGCTGCCAACGCAGTATCTTCTTTCTTTCACATCACACATGCACTATGTAATATGTGCATGTGTGATTATGGTAGAAACAATTTTAATTCAAGTTTCCTTTTAAAGGTACTAAAGTTCATACTTCGGTATCAACCTACAATCCTCCCGCTGTTGGGATTCGGGTCTTCCCTTAATCTAAAGGAGTTTAGAGCATACTCCACTACGCTGCTCAACTGCGGGTTGGCGGAGGCCAGTGTCTTCAAGCCGCCTCGAGGCCACTGACTTGGCTTAACGGGTGTCATCTAATGACAACAGCTGAGATCGACGGCTTAACATGCCCTCCGAAGCACGTAGGAGCACGAGATAAATAAACCCATCAATAGACAGGCTGCTGTCAACGTTGCTTAACATGCGTGTTCGATTAGACAACTACGCCATCCAGCTTCTCAACGTTCATACGTAGATGCATTGCATGGGCAATTTTTTATACCCACTATCGTATCGTAAAGTCGGATGACAAACAGGCATACGGCACGGTTAATGTGTAGCAGTTATCGTAGCCATATTAACGCTCGCAATATGAAATATCACTCGCACGCCGCCACCTCCGCTGCCAACGCAGCAACTCCTTCCTTTCTGATGACCTCACTCACTCACAGGAACACAACAACCCTTAAGGAAATTGTTATTCGGCTGCGGCATTCTGCGAGGTGGAGCTGCTTCCCCAGACGCCCTACCTCTCTTTCGCCAACAGGTGAGGTTCGCTAAAAGATTGTGGTGAGCCAGTTACACCCCAAAATGTATATCTACTCTAAGGGTATACATCTATAGGATGTAGGTTAGTGAATGGAGCGGGCGGAACGCTTATACGCCGAAAAGTCACTCTTGGAAACAAAAAAAACCTCCAAAACCACTCAACCGATTTTGATGAATCCAAAACCACATTAAAGACCTCGACATGCTTGAAGTTTGCGTCAAAAAAAGTTGAGATTGATCATGTCCTTGCGGAATGATCATCAAATACATTTTCAATACTCAATATGTTTATTGCATATTGAGTATCGAATATATGTAGGTGTCGATCATAAAATACATGTTATTCTCTAAGTATTATCACAGTATTATATATTATGATCCTATAAAGGCATGGCAACAGTCTGAAGTGTACGGAACGGTTAATTATCCATTTTCCATTGAAATCAACGGAAAACATACACTCAGCGAATCTACTTGCTCCACTTAACTTCGATTTCGGCGATGTGAGCTAGAATGCGGCATTACTAAATACTTCACAATATGGTAGTGACTCCGGCGAGACCGATAACAAACGATTTGGCTATAAATAACCAACACATATGATTGACACATTTATTTACATTTTTATCTAATCTCGGCTTATGAAAATATAGATAAAAATACGGTATATCATATTTTTTGTACTGGTATTCCCCGATTGATTAATATATCAGTGTTGTCAACTAAAAGTTACAGATATTCTAATTATGTAACTTTATAATTTGCCATCTTATTATGAAAAAAGTTTGTTGCTTATGTAGCTGAGAAGCTTGATGAAACGCGATGGCGTCATTGGACTTGTCAATCTAATCGATCATGCAAGTCAAGCAACGTAGACCGTAGCCTATAATTGAGGTGAATAAATGTGGTTAATTCCATAAGCTACCGAAAGGAACTGAATAATAAGGAACGTTCAGCAAACGCGAGTAGAGATGAATGTAAGTAAAATAATTACTCTCTTAAAAAGAGTTACCTCACTATCTTTTTTACAAAGAGCGTAAAGTAACTGACTGTGATGACTGACATGACTGACTGACATGACTACGACATGTTTAAAAGTCAAATTCGTCAACGATTGGATGCTTAATCAAAATTTATGGTGATGAATGTAAATCGGGCTTTATCTGATTGATTGAGATTCACACATGGAACTAATTCGATTTAGCTCGTTGCATTGTTATTACTTGTTTTTTGTGTATTAATCAATCAGTCATCACTCAATCAATTTCAATCAAAGTCGATTACTTATTCCATGATAATATAACATTGGGCTGAATATTAAAATTACAGAAAAGTCGTACAATTTCACATAAATGATTATCACCTTAATTAGGACCTAATTATTTTCTAGGCATATAAACATAATCATTAGAAATATTTTATAAATGGAAAAATTCTGTTCCCAGCCTAGGCGGGTTTAATTAGTTAGAATGATTATGTTGACATGTCTAGAAAATAATGAGATACTAATTAAGGTGCTTGGTCCTAGTACTCGTAGCTTGCACATTGCATTATGTTTGGAAGAATCTTTATTGAACAAACATTTTTAGCTTAGATGCAAATGAACTTATTTCATAAGTAAATATTTTTTTCTTGAAAAGTAACAATTAAATAAGTAATCATAAATAAAGTTCAAAAGTCAACCTCGCCTGCACGTGGTGCACCCTTCTGACTAGCGAAAGAGACTCTGGAGAAAGAGAGGTAGGGCACATCGTATTTGTGAGCTGCCCGACTGTTATAATGAAAAGGCTAGATGAGCGAAAGACAGTAAGTAAACTTTTAGTTATATTTTTATTAACAACAAAGTTTGTTTCAATAAAATACCTATATATTTTCATTGAAAATTATGCGACTAGGTATATATTACCACTATTGTAATAGCACCACATAAAACGAGGTAAACACTTGTTTTTAGGGTTCCGTACCTCAAAAGGAAAAACGGAACTCTTATAAGAGCACTTTGTTGTCCGTCTGTCTGTCTGTCTGTCTGTCAGTCTGTCTGTCAAGACCCTCTATGTCGAAAATGCGTGGAGGTATCAAGCTGAAATTTAAACTGTCTACGGTCCCATGAGGTTGTAAAAAAATCAAACTGCTAAGTTTACGTAAAAAAAAGTTACGGCCGTTTATTGAGCAAAAAACCCATATTTCGACACATTCTCAAGGGAATCAAAACCTATAGGGTACTTCCCGTTGACCTAGAACTATGAAATTTGGCAAGTAACATTACTATAGACTACAAGTACACGAATAAATCTCAAAACTATACATTTGTAATTAAATCTTAAAAAATAGGGGGTCTATATTTTTTATAGGGGTCGAAATTTCAAATTGAAGCTACTTGTTCAAATGGGATATTATATGAAAGGGATTGATGTGCACATTGCAAAATATATTTTATTTATTTTTTCCGACGCATTATTTCTTATTTATAATGAAAAATAACAAATTTATAATGATCTTACGTACGGAACCCTCGGTGGGCGAGTCCGACTCGCACTTAGCCAGTTTTTTTAAAGAAATTTGCTTTCCATATGTTTTCTTATGAATTTTGAAACTGATTTGCCCGATTAATTTTAGAATATATGTGTCATGTCACAAAAATTATACAAATAACAAGGCACGGCATGAGACAACCGCACCATCATTGATAGAGATTATGTTATGAAGCCATATTTTTTTTATTTAATAAATGGCTTTACGGCTCTGGAATTAATGTTCTTTAATCGTTTCGTCCTTTGTTGTATTTCTTTATCTTATACCCGGCTTCAGGGATATACCGAAAAGTATAGTCAGGAATTTTCTTGTTCCTCCATTACTTGTAATAAATAAGTCGACAGTAAAACCAATAGTGCAATTTTTCTGCTGTTTTGCTCTACTTCTTGGAATAACCCGACGGTCCCGATTCAAATACTTTTAATCAAAGATTCTACTCGTTTTAATCAAAGATTGTACGTCATTTTTATGGCCTCAAATGATTACTTGCACGATAATACACTAACTCTATTATGAATCAATATTATCACACATTAGATTATGTAAATTTGTTAAGCTCAACGGTCAACCGAGCTCAGAAAGTTCGCGCCAAAAAGTCCCCTGGCGCCGTTTCTTATTTTGTCGTGTTGCCATCAGTTTACGGAGTCCTTGTAGTATTATAGATGTGAAATTAGGTGAGGCGGTATAGATGGATGTACTGGATGTTTAGCTATAGTTGTCAAAGAGAATGTAACCACTACGTTTTAAGAGACGGATGTGCCATACAAATAGCGTAAATTCTAAATGTATGAAATGGGAGCGAAAACAATCAGAATTTGTACCAAATTCGCTTCCGATTCATAGAGTCGTTTTTTTACCTTGAGTTGCGCCAGGCTGATAGTTGTTTGTATATGTTAAAGCTAAACTAAAGCAGCTGAAGGTAGGTGTGAGTAGGTGTGCAGCTGAAGGGAGGATAAACATAAGTTTAGCCTGCTAAAATTAAGTATAAGTGTCAGCCTCTAGACTAAAAATGTAGAAGCAATATAATGAACGGTTTATCGACATTGTTGGATTAGGTTTGGTCATGTTTGTGATTACCAAAAGCCGAGCGAACGAAGCGAGCCTCGACGCCCCCGTTTTGTTTTTGGAAAGGGTATAGCTACCTCATCTCTCTTTTCTAAAAAATTAGTCAAGTTTGGTAATTCCAAGCATAATCAAACCTAACCCATTTATGTCGATAGACCATCCCTTATGTACATATTTCAATTAGTCCATAATATAAGATAAAGATTTTTAGCCAAAAGGCTGCGGCTACACTTAAGTTTACCCGGTTAAAATTAAGTTTACCTTCACACTTATCTTTAGCCGCAACATATATATCTTCAACTTCGTTCAAAAGACTCCACTTTTAAAACCTTTTTCATTCTGGTTTTACTTTTACTTTACAGTTTCACGACTCTAGAACGTACTGCCTGAACCTATTAGGAAAACTGTTTCTCAATTAATGTGCGTGCCTATTTCATTGAGGCATTATCAAAAAACATCATTGGGGTGTAAGTGGTTTATCAACATCTTTGAACCAAAGCCAACTTCACCTGCACGCGGTGCACCCTGCTGACTGAGAAACGAAGCTATGACGAAAAGAGAGGTAGGAAGCGTAATTTGTAAGCTCCCCTGACTGGGGAATATACCTCCACCTCACAGAATACCGCAGCCAAACAACAATTCCTTTGAGTGTTGTTGTATGCCTGCGACTGAGTGAGGTTACTCGGTTTACGGACGATAATTTTACGTCATAAGAAACCATCAGCCGATGGAGTGGAAGAGAGATAGTTGCGTCACAAGACGGACGCTTAGGCTTATGGTGCCTCTCTGTCGCTTGTTCCGCGTTCTCGCTTATACGTTCGGCTCAGGCGGAACGTGGTTTTTCTTGCGTGCAGCCGGCGTTCATTGATTTATAAAACGTTATCTCGTCAAAAATATTTGTTGTTCTTGATTTATTGTTTCATTTGCATAACAACAGAATTATATTATTTTCAAACACCTTGGCCGAATAAAATAGCGCGCGTTGATAATAATGAATCACACGGACTTGGCGCCGACCTAACTATGATAAGTTATATTTGTACAGTGGTTGTGGTTACCATTACGCTTTCGATAAACTCTCAAGTGGCTGATCTCACAATTTGACTCTTTTCCCAGTATTGTTGATAGGTATTAAAATTTTTAATGTTTGTTTAAGGAAAATATACTTCTTGAGCAGCACGTCATAATTGATAAGAGCGAGCGGCCGAAAAGTCACTTTTAGAAATGAATAGACACTTTTGGAAATCAATGGGCTCAAAAACTGAACCGATTTTGATGAAACTTTTTGAGTTTTTTGACCATTTTCTTTTTAATTAATGTTTTCTAAAAAAATTATATATGTACGCTACCATCGCTATTGTAAAAGAAAAACAGTTCATAAATTCATGTTATAAGAAATTCATAAAGCTTTTTCGGGTGTAACTACCGTGTTCCTTGAGGGACATTATGATGTTTTCAGACAGGTTAACATGGTGCTATTTCGCTAGTATCAGTGAGGTGTAAACGAGCCGAAATTACTATATACAATCTGAATATCTCGTCGTCCAATAGACCCTTTAGAAAAAGCCAAAGCCAATCTCGCTTGCATGTTTTCCACCCTGCCGTCTAGCAAACGAGGTTGTGAGAAAAGAGGAGTAAAGCATAAATACCGCAATACAACGTCGTCAAGAATTGTTGTCTTTCTGCGTGTTAATGAGGTCACCCGACGTGAGATGCTGTGTGAGCAACGGGGGTACCAATGTTCCACCTCTTTGTATTGTAAGTGTATATATCTATAGGGTACTAAAACCGCGATACATCAGGCTACTTTGCATGCATTATTGTTCAACTCGGCCAATGTATAAATCAATTCTATCCTGGCAATTTGATCTACACTACTTTACGGGCTTCCGGCATCAATTAGTTCATGCAGGCTACTGCCGGCCGGCACCCACCCACTACCGTTAGAAGATGCATGCGACTGTCGTGGCTGCTTTGGTCGTCTCTGCTCCAGCTGCTGCAGTTGTCTCGAATGTATGGCGAATCTCCAACATCTGAGACAATTCTATCCCGTTAATAACATACCGTTTGTAAATATGTTTGTTACTCTTTCACGGGTAAGTGGCTAAACAGATTTGGATGAAATTTTACATAGATATAGAATATTATCTAGATGATGCATAAGATACTTTTTATCCTACTAAGTTGATTAGGGCAGAGTCAAGTGATACGTGCAATATACGGCCTATATCCAGTAGCAAGTAAACAATGGCATACAGCAGTAATGATGACGATATTAGCTTTTCTCGCACTTGGCCGGTTTTTACCCGCAACGGACGGAACGGAACGGTGGCGGAACTGACTGATATACCTAAGTTTGGAGTTAGACGTTATTATATGTGTATGTTTTTTTCGACTAGTCAAGGTGTACTTTGCTCCCAAGAATAGTAATTAGCCACTTACACCTCTAAATAATCACAATCCTCTAAACAAAAAACCCGTGACCATGGGGCCAACATATTGAGAACCTCGCTTACTGGTAGCAGTTTATTAGATTAGTATACTTTGTTTATATTTAGTTTATACATTAGGTGTAACATGTTACGAAGTACTATATAAAAATTTACAATAAAAATTGCACTGCGAGCGACGGAGAGAGCAATGCTTGGAGTTTCTTTAAGGGATCGAATCCGGAACGAAGAAATTCGACAGAGAACCAAAGTGATCGACATAGCTCTCAGAATCGGTTTTGACCGAGTTGAAATGGCAGTGGGCATCTGCCGAGTCAGCGATGGCAGATGGGGGAGGAAAGTTCTAGAGTGGGGGCCACGTATGGGGCGACGAAACATTGGGCGCCCCTTGTCTAGATTGACCGACGACTTCAAAAAAGTGGCTGGTAGGATGCGGAAAGCGGAGGATCGAATATGGTAGAAAGCATAGTGAAAGGCCTATATCCAACAGTGGGTAGATAAAGGCTGATAATAATAGATACGTGTTTCTTTCATAGGTCTGAGCTATTTTATTGCTACTTATCGATAACTTCAAACGGATACATAGAAATAGTTGTATAAATAGATATGATTCGAGTAGTTACAACGCGTTACCACGATAACATTTCTTATATCAAGTGGGTAAATCTATGTCAATACTACCTATTCACGTTTGACATTACGCTGCTTACGTCATACGATTTATTTGTAATCTATGACGTCAGTAGATAATATTTTTATCTGAGTACAATGCTCCTTTCATTCATGAAAAGTAATCAGGCACACCTATGCATCACAATCGCCTCATTTTTTAGGGTTCCGTACCTCAAAAGGAAAAACGGAACCCTTATAAGATCACTTTGTTGTCCGTCTGTCTGTCTGTCAAGAATTTCTAAGTCGAGAATGCCTGGAGGTATCAAGCTGAAATTTGAACTGTATACTCAGGTCTACGGTCCCATGAAGTAGTAAAAAAATCAAACTGCGAAGTTTATGTAGAAAAAAGTTACGGCCGTTTATTCAGCAAAAAACGCATATTTCGACACACTCAAGGGAATCAAAACCTATAGGGTACTTCACGTTGACCTAGAACTATGAAATTTGGCAAGTAACATCGTTATAGACTACAAGTATAGGAATAAATCTCAAAACTATACATTTGTAAATAAATCTTAAAAAATAGGGGGTCTATATTTTATATAGGGTGTCGAAATTTCAAATTGAAACTACTAGTTCAAATGGGGTATCATATGAAAGGGCTTGATGTACACATTGCAAAATATATTTTATTTATTTTTTTCGACGCAATATTTCTTATTTATAATGAAAAATATCAAATTTAATAGTGATACTACGTACCTACGGAACCCTAGGTGGGCGAGTCCGACTCGCACTTGTCCGGTTTTTTTTTTTAAATAATCTCTGCATTCGTTCGGTATGAAGTATGTAAGTATTAAACGTTAAACTGTTGTAGTAAGTATTTAAGCATTTGTGGAAATGTTCTATGGGGATTTCATTTCACGTTGCACAACGGGAAATGATTTTTCCCCATAGAACATTTCCAGGGTGTACACCCTGGTGAACAAGGCGGGTAAACCACGGATAAAAGACGGTGTACACAAGTAGTGTATAAAATTGGAACTGTATCTGTCCATGGATGAGTTTATTTGTCTCGAACTCCTCCGTGCTTCGGAAGGCACGTTAAGCCGTCGATCCCGGCTGTTATCATTAGTTGACAGTGGCATTTAAGCGGCTTGAAAATACTGGCCTCTGCCAACCCGCAGTTGAACAGCGTGTTGGAGTATGCTCTAAACCCTTTCATTTAAGGGGAGGCCTGTATACCAGCAGTGTTGACGACGAAGATATAACCTGTAGGTATTCTCAAATAAATATTAATTTACTGTGAAAAAACAATCGACCATAATAATCTTTGTTGAGTTCTCTCAATATGAAAACGTCTGTATTGAGAGAATATAGAAATCTCCAAGGCATATAATTTTTAATAAACATAATCATTTTGTATTACAAATTATTATTATCCTCTTTCCAAAGCGGACCTGTATTCAAATCTAGTTGAAGGACAAACCCATGTCAAGACACTATTTCAATTACGCGTAGGCGCGACGCGCTGCGATTTTTATCTAGATTCCAATTAAACTTCGTATCTATAAAATCAAGTTTCAATTCGATTTTATTGGGTGAGTAACGGATTTATTCCTTTATGGTCAACTGAACTGCTTTTTAATCATTAATTGTTCAATTATTTTATTAATTAAAGTATTATTTTTAGATTAACGGATAAGACACTTCTTGTGTGGTCAAGATTTTGATTTGGGGCCTTTTGATGTGAGCCTCATCTGAATAATGTGATACAGTAATCATCGTAAATAGTGGTGTTAATTGAGTGATTGTGCATTTATGCCTCAACAGAAAAACTAACACCAGTAGTATTAGTAGCATAGCATACGATAAGAAGTACTATTTTGACATTTCTTTATTTTTATCTGAATTGACTACAATATCTCAGTACAATAGGCAAACTTAATGCTAAATGCATTTTCTACCAGTATATATAATTAAGTATTATCTGTTTTTATAAGAGTGCGACTTCACGATTACGGTTTTCACAATTTTTACTCGCGACGGAACGGAGACGGTATATGCGTTTGGGGTGCTAGGATGTTTGTGCAAATCAATGTTGCCAATTACCTCCAAAACTACGATTCCGATTTTGATGCGGTTTTCATGTACAACCATGTCTTTCATGTGGTATTTTGATTAAATTCGTTGTGAGTTCGAAGGCAGCCGTAGTTTTACTCCCAGTACTGCAGTGAACTTCACTGTTATTATTGCCTTTGTTGGGCTACACAGGAGACACAGTGGTGGGAATGTGTGATGGCCCCCCGTCTCGTTGAAACATTGTACATCGTTAATATATTTTTAGGATTCTAGACTTCAAGAATAAAACGTTTTTATTAAAAAAAGTTGAGATCTTGCATTGCTTACATGTTACATCACTAGCATGCCTTTGGGATCCCATGTGTAATCGAGGGCCCTGAATCAATACAAGACTAATGTAAAGTGTATTTACCCCAGAATGTTACACACAGTCGTATAAAAAGAAAAAATCAAAATAATTAAAGGGAAGAAAAGAAATATGAAATACAATTGGAAGAAACACGTTTTTATTTGATTAAAATTTTATTTACTTTAATGCAGTGGTTAAATGGCGTAGTAATTTTTTTTGATGATTTAATATTTAGTTACGGAATGGTCGTACTTGTGGATGGTTGTATAACGAAGTGTTTTCGAAGAGTAGGTCTCGACCTCATAGGGGGTCCCCAACTCTATACAACGGGGTTGCAGAAGGCCGCGAAGCGAACAACACAACAACCCTCAAGGGAATTGTTATTTAGCTGAGGTATTCTGTGAGGTGAGGCGGTACTTCCCCAGTCAGGCAGCTTACAAAATACGCAAGTTCTCTTTTTGCCAGAGTCTCATTTTTTAGTCAGCAGGATGCACCTCATGAGGTGAGATTGGCTTTGGCTCTAAAGATCATGTTGAGCCACTTACACTTTAATTTCGCTTTTTACTACTTTTTAATTTTATTTTTTACGTTAGAATTAAAAATACTTACTTTTCTTTACTTACGTGACTTTACATTAAAATTAAAAATATAAACTGTGAACCAAACCGAAACAAAAATACCGTAAGTTATTCATCTTAATCAAACATAACTCACAACACGTTTTATAAATAGACAACTAAAACACTTTATTATTTAGTTAAACATTTAGTGAGTCGTTCGAACAAAGCTCGACCTCATTATCGTGCACGTGGTATTAAGATCGTGTTAGGTCAAGCTAAAAAGGATTTGTATGTATAAGACGCATTCAACAGGTGAATTAGTGATATTTTAGTCAGATTTCTTTTATCTCTGTTATAAATAAGGGTGTAAGTCGCTCACCATGATTTTAGAACTATAACCAGTGTGCCTTATTTCGGCACAGCCCAGGTCTCAGATCTTGATTTTAACTAGACAGAAAATTAGTCGTTAATTTGTCGAAATTTGTCGCCAAAGAAGAAAATTTGTCGCTCTCCCGTCAAAGAGCTATAAGGTTTTTTTTTTTTGTGACAGTGCCGAAATATTTCGGCTTATTTCGGCACAGCCCACTCGGGATTTATTAAACTACATAACATAGCGATATTTCCTATTGCGAGCGTTAATATGTGTAACCACTGTAGTAACCGCTGCACGTCAGGCGGGGAGTATGCTTTTGTCTGCCACCCGACTTAGTTTAAAAAAAACGTAAATGTATGGTATTGTAGTCAGATTTCTTTTATCTTTGTCATATATTCGACTGCATTCTTGTAGGAGGCAAACTAGTAGAGAGCACAATGCTATAGGCACTACAGTGGAGTCTTACTAGCCCGGAACTTCAGTACGTCTATACTTGTAAATAAGCGGTTATTTACCGGTTTAAAATGAAACTACCGGGTTTTTAGGCAAAACTAATAATATAATAATAATAATAAGTTATGGCAGGCGTCCGTGTTATGGCAGGCGTCCGTCCCTCTTCTGTAATAGCCCGGTATTAAGTTCACCCAGATCTCATCTCCATAACCCATTTATTTTCCATCACACTTCGCAATAGTCTCAACGCCTACCGAGACCTGCTCATGGGTATGTCGTTCCATTGGCATATTCTGGAGCGGGTCACGGCGGGCGTACAACATAACATCAAACTTCTCAAAGGGGCCTCTACGCGTTGGATCCATATCCCCGCGCACGCCTATCAAATGACCGGGCTTGACCCGTGAATTAAGAGAAACATAATAATAATAATTTATTTCATTTTCATACATTTTACATTTTCCAAGTTTCGTGGTGGGAGTCCTCCTTTGAGCAAATTTTGCTCGTGTTAGAGGACTCCGCTCTTCTGGCTAAAACTGGCCGCTTGAAATGGTTTTTTAACCAATGTGAGCAAAGATATAACTAGTATTTTTTAACCAATGTGAGCAAAGATATAACTAGTATTTTTTAACCAATGTGAGCAAAGATATAACTAGTATTTTTTAACCAATGTGAGCAAAGATATAACTAGTATTTTTTAACCAATGTGAGCAAAAATATAACTAGTATTTTTTAACCAATGTGAGCAAAGATATAACTAGTATTTTTTTATGTTACAAGCATTTACTTAAGGAAGTTAGCGACTTATTTATATATATTTTTTAACCTATGATATTAAAAAATAATAAACATATCGAAAAGTGGCATTTTTTTTGTCCTCTATTCTTTATAGAAATCAATATATTTATTATTTTTTTAATATCATAAGTTAAAAAATAAATATGAGCATTGTAAATTTTTTTTTTTAGAAAATGTAGAATTCATGACATTTACCGAATTATTTACCTACTTATGTAGGCACATATATATTCACAATATATATATTCTTACCTAACATATTATATATTTGTGCATTAATAAAATCGTAAACGAGCCGTTTCTGTATACTAAAAAAAATATACATGTTGTATTTATGGTAGGGAGGCAAAACAAAATATTTCTACAATTTTTGTCTGTTTATCGATTTGTATGTATTTTGACAAGTCAATAATCCGGACATTTAAGTAATCTAGCACACTCTTCATTCAATTCATGTGACTTGAGAAGAAGCGCTAGCACTAACGCCTGCTAGCGGCGATTTGTGGAATGATTTACCTGCCGAGGTTTTCCCAAGAGACTACAGCATGGGGTTCTTCAAGAAAGACGTGAAGTTTATATGGAGTCGACAGCGCGTGAGTGATGCCTCGAGCATTCATGGGCTGCGATGACTGCTTACCATCAGACAGATCGTCTGCTTTTTTGCCCCCTGAGTGGTTTAAAAAAAGTGAGAAATATGAAATATTGCTACGTCAGAATCATATCATTTACTATTTGCTTCATATAGAAGAGTGACCTTGTATTTTTATATATTGACTCATGCCAAACAATATTTGTACTACGAATTTCTCAGTAGCTTCTTTATTTGTCAAATATTTGACATTAATTTTGTACACTTGAACATACAACAATTACGTCAGGATGACCGTTATGACGTATATAAGTGCGAATACCCTATGTAGAGTTTGCTTGATATATTTTTATTCTAGGTAAAGTTTCAATTGACAGCTTGTTCATATCACCTTGATCCAGTTTCAGGCCGTAATCCCTATTTTTGAGTTCTCTATAAGCAAATACTATATGGCACATACATACGTCAATTCTATACAAATATCAAGATTATTGCATTGTAAATATTGATGTCCGGTAAACGAATGGGTAATTCCAAAAGGAACGCATAAGCCTGGGCTATTTCTAGTTATGTGTCAGTTCTGAAATGGAAGAATGAATAGAATAAAAAACGAGTGTTGTCGTGGGACACCAGATAGGAACGAAGTTCCTTATTATAAAAATATTAATTTCAAGTTCTATTCGAGATATAATAGTAGATTATTGCATCGAGCACAAAGTAATTTATTATTGCACCGAGTGCCTGATTTAGAGCCCGAGCGTTAGCGAGGGCTCTAATCAAACAGGCACGAGGGCAATATAAATTACTTAAGGCGAGGTGCATAATCTGCTTTTCTTTCAACTAATACCTATAAGAATAGTAGATAAAAGAAACTCATATCAAACAGTTAAAATAGAAGTTTCTATAAAACTGTCGGCTTCATTTAGAATGTTTTCCGGAGTTAATGTGTCGCTAGATGATTCCATTTTAATTCGAAGCCGAAGCACTCAAAATCAGATAGTATCACACTTTTATCGTTTCCAAAAATATTGTCAAGCAAAATTAACAAAGTTCCCGCCAAATTATTTTTTTAAATTTCTTTCATTTTTAACTCAGAGTTAGCAGCAATCATTTTTTAAATTTGGAACAAGTAGGATAGAAACGAATAATACGTACGAAAAAAAAAAGTATTGATATCGACTGGCTGAATATAGCTAATCCATTGAGATTGGCACCTTTTGGTGCCATTAAAAAAAAAAACCGGACAAGTGCGAGTCGGACTCGCCCACCGAGGGTTCCGTAGGTACGTAGTATCATTATTAAATTTGATATTTTTCATTATAAATAAGAAATAATGCGTCGAAAAAAATAAATAAAATATATTTTGCAATGTGTACATCAAGCCCTTTCATATGATACCCCATTTGAACTAGTAGTTTCAATTTGAAATTTCGACACCCTATAAAAAATATAGACCCCCTATTTTTTAAGATCTATTTATAAATGTATAGTTTTGAGATTTATTCCTGTACTTGTAGTCTATAACGATGTTACTTGCCAAATTTCATAGTTCTAGGTCAACGGGAAGTACCCTATAGGTTTTGATTCCCTTGAGTGTGTCGAAATATGCGTTTTTTGCTGAATAAACGGCCGTAACTTTTTTCTACGTAAACTTAGCAATTTGATTTTTTTTTAACTTCATGGGACCGTAGACCTGAGTATACAGTTCAAATTTCAGCTTGATACCTCCACGCATTCTCGACATAGAAATTCTTGACAGACAGACAGACAGACAGACAGACAGACAGACAGACAGACAGACAGACAGACGGACAACAAAGTGATCTTATAAGGGTTCCGTTTTTCCTTTTGAGGTTCGGAACCCTAAAAACTGTGCAATAATGAAATTTCATACATTTTTATTGCTCTAGAGCATTAAAGACTCGTTTTGTACTGAGTTTTTAGTGTGATTGTGATGAAATTAAAGCATAGTTGGAAGAAAAGAAAATAATTATTCGGGTATACATTTTTATTGTGATTTTTTTATCGATAAAAAAAATAACAGTCATCACGTAAACTATGCATTAGCCACCATACATAGATTATACTTACATAAAAATCTTGCGGTTTTTTTAACGTTACGGACGTTTTTTGTCGGCTAGGGGAAAATATATTGAAAAAAGAGCAATAGTCGATTCAGTCATTCAATTTGTGTCACATGTTACACAAGTCAGGTCTGAATTAAGGGAGTTTAAAGGCTATCTCAATATTTAAAGTCTAAGTTAATATGAAGATCCTATGACTTTGTTACTAGAGATATAATAATATGATATAGGCTTCATTTAACTACATTTGCGGGGCGCCCCCTCTCATTTGATCATTTTATGAACCGACGACCTCAAAAAAGTGGCTGGTAGCGGTTGGCTGCGTAAAAGCGGAGGATCGCATATGATGCAAAGCATTGGGAAAGACCTATATCCAGCAATGAGGAGATACAGGCCGATAAAGATGAAAAAGTACAGAAATTTTAAGTAATAATTTCTTATCGTAGAAAACTCTATTACCATTAATTTTGTAGTTATATTTATTTATATTACGACTGCAAGCGGTGCATTCGCAAAGGCCTTGCTGAGTTCCAAGGCTTCGTGGAACACTTTGAGTAACGCTGCTCTAAACCACCCTCTCGCCAAAATAAAAATAAATAAATAAATAGTCCTGGACAGATTACACACGGCCATATAGTCCCAAACTAAGCAAAATTTGTACTATGGACACTAGATAGCTGATATTATACTTAAATATATTTTTTAATACATACATAAAATGCATAGAAAACACCTAGACCAAGACCAACAGACATGTTCATGCACACAAATATTTGTCTTGTGCGGGGATCGAATCTGCAACCTCGCAGTTAAAGTGGCCATTGGTAACCATTCGACCACCGAGCTCGTCAACGAAAAAGAAACGTCTTATAGAGTAAGATCCCAGGGCCCCAGATGTTACTTATTTTGTCTTATATAATATGTATAAGAACTATCTTAAAGCACCTGGTACCTATGAATTGGCCGTCGGCCCAAGCTAGCAGTACTACTAACTATGAATTGGCCGTCGGCCCAAGCTAGCAGTACTACTAACACTAGTTAGTAGGCCTGCTAGCTTGGGCCGACGGCCAATTCATAGGTACCAGGTGCTAAAGGTAGGTAAAAACACTCACTTTTTGCTCACTTTTTTAAAGTAAATTATAATAAAATGATTATAAGAAAATGACAATAAGGTACTATAGATTAGGTAGCAGCTTACAACCTGTATAACGTATCTATAGTAAATCATTCCCCTGAGGCATGTTCACGTCGGTGAACTGCATTGACTTGCGCAATACGGTGGCAGCAATGAAGATTAGCATCAAATGTGGGACGATAGCCGCGTCGGCGTCCTATCACGTGTTTAGGGCGGTCGCACGCCGAGCTACAACCGAGGCCCGAGCTCTCTTTCTACACACAGCGATTGTTGGTTGACTGTAACAAGCTGCATGACCCTCATTCAAACTATTGTAGTCTAAACAGATAGCGCCTTGAAACCTACTAATACTACGTAGTACTATTATTTCTACTGTGCTAATACGAACGAAATATTTCGAAAAAAATCTAGGTTCTTGTAAAAAAAACCGGACAAGTGCGAGTCGGACTCGCCCACCGAGGGTTCCGTAGGTACGTAGTATCATTATTAAATTTGATATTTTTCATTATAAATAAGAAATAATGCGTCGAAAAAAATAAATAAAATATATTTTGCAATGTGTATCAAGCCCTTTCATATGATACCCCATTTGAACTAGTAGTTTCAATTTGAAATTTCGACACCCTATAAAAAATATAGACCCCCTATTTTTTTAGATCTATTTACAAATGTATAGTTTTGAGATTTATTCCTGTACTTGTAGTCTATAACGATGTTACTTGCCAAATTTCATAGTTCTAGGTCAACGGGAAGTACCCTATAGGTTTTGATTCCTTTGAGTGTGTCGAAATATGCGTTTTTTGCTGAATAAACGGCCGTAACTTTTTTCTACGTAAACTTAGCAGTTTGATTTTTTTTTAACTTCATGGGACCGTAGACCTGTGTATACAGTTCAAATTTCAGCTTGATACCTCCACGCATTCTCGACATAGAAATGTTTGACAGACAGACAGACAGACAGACAGACAGACAGACAGACAGACAGACAGACAGACAGACAGACAGACAGACAGACGGACAACAAAGTGATCTTATAAGGGTTCCGTTTTTCCATTTGAGGTTCGGAACCCTAAAAAGGGCATACGATAATTGCACCTAGGATAGTACTGACTATAGTACTATAGTAGGTGCAATTCCACAAAAAGAGGCTATTTTAAAAATAATATATGTATAAACAAGACTTATCTTTCAGTTATGCCTGGTATTTTGGTTAAACTTGATGGCAAAGTTGAACGCATTCATTCAATCATCCTGTGTATATTATTAAAGTAAATTTATATGTTATTGAGTTCTGAGAAATCATGGATCCATCAATTTTACGGATCCAATTGGATGAAGAGGAAAATAGAGGCACGCTTTAATGCCCGTTACACGCACTACTGTAGAGATGTATGTTTAGTCCCACGGGCGCTCGCACACATGAAATGAGTACTGTACCACTGGTACCACACCCCGGTCACTCCATACATATACCATATATATAATGACGTTTGTGCAGAACCTTTAATGAGTATTTGTGCGTATGGCGTCTATACAAACTGTTCCATATTCGTCTGAGGGGAGGTGTGATTGATACGAGAGAATGGGAACGCACGTGTGATGTCCCTGGCGGTTTCCATCAGGCGAGCCGTATGCTTGTTTGCCACTTTAGTGGTATAAAAAAGCAGGAAGTGGCCATACAGTATTATGTACGTACGTACTATAATTTATACTGTGACTGTACTTAAAAAATATATATTAATATACATATAATATTATGTATGTATTTAGTTCTGTAGTACTACAACACTGAATTAATATATCGTATGGAAAGGAACGAGCAACACAACAACTCCTTTCTCGAAACCTAACTCATTCGCAGGAACAACAATCCTCAAGGGAATTGTTGATTGGCTGCGGTATTCCGCGAGGTGTGATGAGGTGAATACGAAAATTAATGAGGATGTATGTATATGCATAAATGATATAGTGATTTGAATAAAATTTAACACTCAGAATATTTATGTAATCTAAACTAATATTATAAAGAGGTAAGATTTGTTTGTTTGTAACGAATAGGCTCCGAAACTACTGCACCGATTTAAAAAATTCTTTCACCAATAGAAAGCTACATTATCAGGGAGTAACATAGGCTATATTTAAATTTCGAAAAAATTAGGGATCCGTAAGAAAATTGCAATATTTTGTCCACCCGTGCGAAGCCGGGACGGGCCGCTAGTGAATTACTATACTTATTGGATACTTTTTATTCCATCAGAGTATACAACATAGTGTCTGTATGTATACAATTATAGGGTCGGTAACGCGCAAATGATGCCTTTGGTGTAGCCAGGGGCCACCGCCGAAGTTGAAGCCGATTACCATCGGATTTTTGATTGCCAATATCAAACTTCAGCTTAGATTTATTGTATTATTTTGATATAATACAATATGTATGTTTATTTTTTGTATAGAATATAATATTCTTTTACTTCAATAGTTATCATCTCTATTTTCGAGATTCTTTCATTTGCTTTATAACCGAATTTATGAATTTCTGCTATTCCCGAAGGTTGACTGGTAGAGATAGCTTTTAGCGTTAAGTCCGCCTTTTGTACCCTTATGTAATTTTGTGATCAATAAAGTTTTAAATAAATAAATAAATAAAATACCTGTGTTTAGCTTAGCTGGTAGAAACCTTGGAACTCTACCAACTAAGCTGAAGATGTTTGTCAATAATAGGCTTGTATCCCATTTTTTTTTTTCGATTTGTTATTTAAAGACGTCACAATAATATAAATATAGGTGAAATAATTACTTCGATTGCATAAAAACTTCTCGAGATATAATAACTTAAAGATCACAATTTTGGACTATCCCGAAAACGCTCCATACAAAAGGCCACCACGTTATGACGTCACACCGTGCTATTTTATAAGCATTAAATCAGAAATTTGTACGACATCTATGTTAAATATTGCGTTTATGTAGCTAGTGCCGTAACAAAAGTTATAGTATTTTTTATTGTTTCTACAATGGTAATATTTATTTTTTATAGTTTCATACCTTTAAAATGGACTTTCCCACCAAACTTTGACCGAACATAAAACACGTCGTACATAAGTTATAAAAATTTTAAGATCGCAGATCGTTCTAGTTTTATGTATTTTACGTTACTGATAGAGAGTTTTTATAATTTTGTGACATGGGCAACAAGCCTATTAAAACATAAGACCTCGAATTAAAATATTCGATGGTAATCGGCTTCAGCTTCGACGTTAGGGCCCCAGTGTCCAAGGCTACAGCTTGGTGTCCAAACTTGTATGCCAACTTAGCTGTGTAAAAATAAACCTACAAGCAACCGAAGTAGCGTATATCACCTAGTATATAGTAATGGGACAACCCTTTAACTTATGTCACCCATAACTCATATTGTGCTAATCGCCGTCTAATTCATTATTATTACTTTCAATATATCTAATCTACACAGAACCAGTAATTCTTGTACAAACAGATGACCTGCAAAATGTTTTGAGTCATCATTAATGTATTTCCCAGGCATAACTGAAAGATAAATCATGTTTATACATATAACATTTTTTAAAATAGCCTCATTTTGTGGAATTACACCTACTATATTACGTCAGTACAGTCAGTAGTATCGTATGCCCTTTTTTTTTACAAAAACCTAGAATATTTTCGAAACGGCTAAAAATTTAGTAAATAACTCTTAAGAATGGTTTAGTATAGGTTACTATTACTTGGGTTGCAACTTGCAACTTTCGCAAACGTGACGATATAGTGTGTGTTCAAGACATTACACTATTTTTTTTTTATTTCACTTTTATTTTAAACTATTTTATCGGCCTTGTAGGAAACTGTAATTATTGAATAGATGTGCCTCAGTGCAGACGAACCTTAAATATGCAATAACTAGCAATTCACCATGGCTTCACTCGTGAAGACCTTTCTGAAGATATTCTCTAATTAAATCTAAATGAAAGTGAAAATAAATCCAAATCCGTCACATGGTTTAAGAGGAGTTAGCGCTCAACAGACAACAAACGCGGAAACGGAAAGTGATTTTGTTTTATCTTATGTATAGATATTATAAAAGGCTAGCTAACCCAACGTTGTCCTGCCTTAATAATGAATATTGAATTCGGATTGGTTTCACGTAATCTGTAAAATGACTGACAGTTCTGTAAAACGACATAAAGTTATATTAGAAAAGTGAAACATGATCGTACAGTTTTCTAAAATTTTTAAATTTTGCATTAAGGAGTTATTAGGGTCGTACAGTTTTCTTAAAAAATCGAATAACTTTCTTATTTATTTATTTAAAAAGAACCTTCTCCTGACAATAACAAATACAACAAAAAAAGAATTAGTCCAGCCGTTCACGCGTGATGCCGTGATCAAGGGAAATAGGGATTCATTTTTATATGAGTATATATAGATTAATATTAAGAGAAATTCAATTTACATAAAAAACACCTCTGACCACTTAACTTAACACAGTGTGTTCAAACCGCATGCAGCTGACTGTGTTAACTTATGAAGTAAGTAGGCGTGGTATGGGTTGAGTAATTGTCGCCGCCGACGAGAGATTGCAAACTGTATGCGGATGTATTCGAAGTTGCAGTGACGTTAGAATGCGTATTGTCAAACGATGATTCAGCAAATGTCAACTCAATTCGTAGTAATAAGATCACAGGCGGGATATCAAAAAAAAAATACAAGTGCGTGTCTTACTTGCATAATAAGGATTCCGTATAAACTCCAAGTTTACATGCGACCTGAGGCCCTCAGCTTTCTTCTCGTAATTTTTCTACGATCGCAGATTCTTGGCGACTGGCTGGTTGTGCGCAAAATTTTTGTATATATATTATTTTAATTTTATTACCATTATAATATGAAAAAAAAATATCAAAGTAAATCAAAAAGACGATCGATAGATCGTAAGTAAAACATACAGTTAATTTGTTTTCGTAAACTTTCGCAGAAATTAAATACGCACTAGCCAATTGTAATGGTCAGTCAAAGGATGTTTAGTCGATTAACGAAGGCACACATTAATTTCAGAATCACAGTCTAATTCGTCCCACATGTTCTCTATACGAAAATTATAAGCTGTGATTCCGAAGGCCTGCTGTTAAAAATCTTGAAAATAACACCTGCTCTCTCACTCAACTCCAAAATTTCGAATGCAGAGAGCATTCGAAATTTTGGAAGTCGAGCCCGCCGACGGATCTCTTGGCACTGAGAGTGTTTTTGTGTACATACCGTACATACCTTAAGAGAGTCGAAAGTGCAGTACCACCTACCTTACCTTTAATTTTATTTATTTATTATTTTATTGAATATTGAAGGTGCACTTATGACTATTGGCTGTACATAAAAGTTTAAATATTTTACTGCTCCAAGGGATCGCAGACATAATATCTTATCTTGAAATTAATTCAGTGCTGCACCACCGGTGGCCTTCACAAACATTCCAATCAGATGAAACTTAATACATCTCTCGCGAGGGACGCGCGTTGCGGCTTGCGGCATCTCGAAGGCACTCAAATGTTGGATGAACTTTAGAAAAACCAGTAATGTGCAGCGCATATACTAAGTGCTTAACTGATTTATGCGATCAGTGTACACACTGCATGTGATAGTGAACCACACTGTATCGTCAATTGTAATATAAACACATAGGTACTCAATTTATTCAAATTCGCCGACACTGAAGCCAATTACCATCGAGTATTTTGATTCCAAAAATATGTCTTACGTTTTAGTTATTGACAAACATCTTCAGCTTAGTCGATAGATCTCCAGGGTTTCTACCAGCTAAGTTAAAAACAAATAGCATAAAACTAAACTGAAGTTTGATTTTCGCAATTAAAAAATCCGATAGGAATCTGCTTCAGCGTAGCCGGTATTCTTATATAGCTTCGCTCCGCGTGAACGCAGGTTCGCCTTCGGTATTATAGGGTGTCACAATGTATTTTTTTATTACCGCTCAGCATAATGACTTCACTTTGCCTGATGTTAAGCGAGTAGAGGAGCCCAAAACGCAGCGGCAACGGATAAGAGACCTTAGTGTCCTGTCAGTTGACAATGCCATGTAAAGTACTTTTTTTATTTATCTGACTTAAACTTAATAACTATCAACATAGGCTATTTTTTAACTTTTTTATCTATTTAGAGGGTGCTAGGTAGTGGGTCACTAGAAATGTTGAGAAACGATTATCTAAACCGTATCTATGAGGAACTTTCTTTATGGGGAAATATGGTAATAGAATAATGAAATTGCCTGACGTTTCGACCAGGTTGCACCGGCCGTGGTCACAAGCTGACTGTCTCAGCGGTGTCACTCTGTCTCCGTTGTCGAGATCTATGAATCTTCATCTACCCTATGTTGTTCGATATCCATGTACCGCGACATACTACACTCAATCATGCAACGCGAAAGTTTAAAAGTTATTATGTTAATAGATTACACCCACTCTCAAGTAAAGAGTACTACAACTTTTTACTTTAAATGTAAAGCGTAAATAATGTAAACTCACCAAAAAACATGGCAATAACAGCTTCGCACATTCCCTCGAGTTATAGTCCATTCATTCGAACACAAATCGCAGCGCAGCCCGTGGTGCAGCTCTTTCATTCAATATTCCGTCGCGTAGAGGTATTCACTTTGTTGCGCACCGAACACAGTCGTACTATTGTTGGGACAGCAATGAAAATAAATGGGATTCTCTGCTTACCTACGTTTACTGTTGTAGACAGTAAAATTGCCAGGAATTGTGTGCTAAACTAGCTTTACCTGTGACAGCTTTGGCGATTATGTATTTCTCGATTTTTCTAATGTATTTCAAATCATGTAGGTTGGAGAGAAAATGAACGATCCGAAATTAAATATAGCCGGTCAAGCACAAGTCAAACTGGCGCGCCAAGCAAGAGTTTTGTACAAAAAAGGAACTATATTATGGTATATTATAATACTGTGTATTATGTAAATATACGTTATATTATTGTGTGGAGCTCGATGGCGTCGTTGCGCGTGTCAGACTAATACATCACGCAAGTTAAGCAACGTCAACCGTAGCTTGTCTATGGATGGTTTGTTTATCTCGAGCTCCTCCGTGCTTCGGAGGGCACGTTAAGCCGTCGCTCCCGGTTGTTGTCTTTAGACAACAGTCGTTAAGCCAAATCAGTGGCCTTTGAGCGGCTTGTAGTGTACCTATGTATGTATATGGACATGACTCGATGTAGGAAGGGTAAGTATTTTCCTTAGAAAACAGATCAGTTGTCGATTGGCAGTAAGTATACTATTCCAGAACAGAATAGAAAAAGATAAAATATGCGATCAAAAACGATATTTACTCAGAAAAACTCTAATAATAATGAATCGTATTAGTCTTGTAAACGAGCCCATGAATGGTCGATGCGTACAGCCTACGTTATAAATAAATGTGACAAATTATACGCAATACGTCGTACATTAAACCTTTGACCTTTGTGACCTCGCAATATGCAGTAAACAATAACATTTTTCAGATAACGAGAAAGTCTACAAGATATATAAATGACGATGCGTCGTATGCTCAGTATTCTCAGGTATCTCAATCTCTTTTCAGCAACTTTATTTATTTATTTATATGTATGCGTAAACAAGGGCGTCGCCCAAGGGGGGCAGGGACTAGCCCCTGAAGAGATTCTATTAATTATAAATTTTATTTATTGTACAGTCAAGAACTCTAGAAGCTTCAGTACGTCGGACTCTGTACCATTATTATTACAATCCATATCAACTTGTTTAGCTTAGCTGGTAGAAACCCTGGAGCTCTACGGACTTAGCTGAAGATGTTTGACCAGGGGCAGTACTCTTAGATCATTAGTTGTGTCTTAGGAAAAAGTTTACTGTCAAAGGACTAAAATAAAGAATTGATTTTACAGTAGGTTTTCATAAAAGTTCTCTTCGGGGATAAGTTTATCAGAATTTTTAAGTTTATTGTTGACTTCCGATCTCAAATAAAACCATAATGGCGGTACCTACTAATGAGAGTTGCCTACATCTATAAAAGCAAGTGCCAAGAATTAACAAAAATCGCTAAAAAATCGCTAAAACCAGTGTTTTACATATTTCTACTACCATTTATACCATTCGGGCCATACACCTGTAACCCGCTTCATCTGACTGATTTCTGATTTTGTCGTAAAATCTTTTTTTCTGTCGCTAACACTTAAACAAAAATCACCACTTCAAATGACAATATCGCTAAATTGGCAACACTACTATAAATATGTCACACGTTATGGATGTGGTTTCTTATTGATTCGTGAATCAAATAATATCGATTAGGATTAATTATTATATCATTGTGTGTTTTGTGTTTTTAAAATCCCATTTAATTTAGTACTGACAATAATTAGCGCGAAAATGATACTTCTAATTCGCTGGATGTACGTTTACGTAGTTCTATTAGTACTTATACTGTGATATGGTCTAACGTAACCTAAAATCAAACGCATTTTATCTCTTAAATATTTCTGAACTCCGGAAACCAATGCCCTCCAAACTTTCTATAACGTATCTAGAGACGATATAGAACTAAGTGAAGGTTTTTTAGTGATGACACAACAATTTTATTAACAGTACTTTTTTCCATACACGAATGGGCAATCTCCTTTACTAAAAAATACTAAAATCATAGCGTATAGTTTTTCTAACTAAAGTACAAATGCTATAATGGTCGGACACAAATGATACCCCTGGTGTTGCAGCAGTCCACAGGCTACGGTAATTAGATATTACTGGTGAGAACGGCAAGATTTAAATAAGAACGGCATATGTGGCTGCATAGAACATACGACATTACTAATTTTCAAATGTTCCTCTTAACTGCAAAGTAATCATGATTTAATATTTCTATTTTAGGTATTAAAACCACTGCCCACATTAATGATTATGCTACTAAATAGCGTCAAATATATTGTAATGGTCATGTGTAATGGCCGTTAACCACAGGATTTAGACAGTAAAACTTTATTTATAGTGCGCCGCCCGCCGCTGCCGCCGCCATGATGTACTATACCGATTGAATCCATTTTCACGAGACAGTTTTTCATTGTTGCCGGATCCTGTAATTATTGCTGATATTACTTCTAGGTTTTTTATATAATGTATATTTTTTCGGGGCAGTGGCCTACCATACATGCTCACCACTGTATCTCCTGTGTAGCCAGGATTAACAGCGGCGACCGCCGTTGTCCATTCCATTGCAATCCCGGGGGTAAAACTACGGCTGCCTTGGAACTCACAACGAATTTAATCAGAAGAAATTAGTAGGAGTAGGAAGCTTTTGGAATTTGACTTCCTCTCTTAGCAATGTGAGAGACAGCAATATGGCAAATAAGGCATAAAAGCCTAAAGAGATGGCTAGTCAAGTGAAGCTCAACTGCCGTGCACCACCGATTGTTATTATTTTTGTGACCTTTGTAACATATTGTTGTTGTCCCGAGAAACTGAGGGACGTTGATTCCACAATTTCACAGTGAGTTACTGTTGCCTTTCATAGATACAGATTTTGAAATATTATGTGGTAAAAAAAACACAATCTCTAAAAATAATCATTTAAAAACTATAAGATTTATTGGGAAACTAAATCACATTCAGAAATATTCACGTATTATACGAGTATAATGCCTTCAAATTTCATATACAGTAGAGCGTCGATTATCCGAACTAATTGGGGGACATGGGTGTTCGGATAACCGGTATTTTCGGATAATCGAACTACCTATATGTATAACCAAATGAGCGTCGGACTCACGCACTAAGGGTTATCATTATCTATAACGTTTGTTTTATCGGTGCCCACTTAAATATTTGTTTTATTTTAATTTAATTATTTATTTTTTAAGTAAATATGTAATTAAATATTCTGTTAATATTTCAAGCGTCTACCTGTTGCCGTTATTAATATCGAGCAAAAAAAATCACGTTTTTTGTATGGGACCCCTTTAAATATTTATTTTATTCTGTTTTTTAGTATTTGTCGTTATAGCAACAATAGAAATACGTCATCTGTAAAAATTTCAACTGTCTAACTAACACGGTTCATGAGATACAACCTGGTGACAGACGGACGGACGGACGGACGGACAGCGGAGTCTATAGGGTTCGTTTTACCCTTTGGGTACGGAACCCTAAAAAAACGTGCAGACAATCTTGTAGTAAAACATTACAACGCTTAAAAAGATCTTCGTTTGCGGAAGCAAGCCTACCCGCTTACGGGTGGCTTAGGTCATAGGTGACGTATTTTTTTAGGACAAATAATTGATACTGGTCGCTTTCAGCCTGTGTCGCATTCAAACGAAAGCAAGGCAATATTTAAGCAAGTAAACGCTTCAGAAGCACCAATTATCATTTCGTCATCATTATTTTAACTTGTAGTTGATGAGGGGCTAAATTCGGATAAGCGGTCGTTCGGTTAAGCGACGTTCGGATAATCGACGCTCCACTGTACTTTTGTTAGCAAATTTTTGACATTGACATATTCTCACGCACGGACTTCGTTTATATGGAGCGCGTTCCGCGGATATTTCTCTCTACTGAAATGATTAACAAACGACCTAAAGATATTGTTTATCCAGCCCCCTTACCACCATTTCTTATTGCGATTCAATAATTGAGTAGATTGCTTATTCAATCCAATGAATAAGCAACTCTATATAATTTGAAATAGAGTCGCTTATTCATTGGTATGAATAAGTATTATATCCAGTTATTGAATCGCAATAAGAGATGGTGGTAAGGGGGCAGGTCTTTTTTGATTCTTGGAGCACTACTCTATATTCGACTATACATAAAGTTTATATCTATCCCTACATGCTACGGTCGAGTTGCTTAAGCAACAACGCCAATTAGCTCCTCTTTGTAACAGTATTTAATACGAGTTTTAAACAAATTGATCTTATTAATATTCACTTTAGGCCTTCTTCACTAGTTTGTTCACACAAACTACTGCCGTCCCTATCCACTGCCGTTAGTAGTCCTTACAGCTGCTGTCGCTGCACTATCCATTACCAACAAAATTTTGCTAAATTTTTATACACCTTAAGGAAATTATTATATTGCAATTTCAACAAAAATCTGACATTAATATGTAGAATCTGGCGTTTATAGAATCTGACATTAGTAGAATCTGACATTCATTAAAACTGGCGTTTTAAACTCGTCTGACATTTCCAGAATCTGAAATTTGTCGACTCCTTTCCTTTATAGAAAAACATAATAATAATAATAAATTTTGTATGCAATACCCGGGGAATTACATTTATGTGTAACGGAAATGATACCCCATAAAGTCATTGCCTATTTTGCAAAGTGTAATGCAATATTTATCGGTAAATGTGATATCTTACCTATTACTACCTTGGATTTACGAGGATTGGTCCACGTAAACCATGACGACATTTATGTTCTTCTAGTCAACATGTGGGGTATTGAGACATATTATTTGTTTGTATGTCCTGCTTATGGAACATAAAGAAAGAATGAAAAGAATCCTAGTTAGATACTATTTATTACTCTTTACCCGACTGCTGAAAAAGGAAGGGTAATTAATGTTCGAGCGTTTGTATGTACGTCTAAACCATACTCAGACTATTATTTTTTACCCAACTGCCGGAGGAGGGAGGCTAATTTTATTATTTGGTATACTCTACAGCCGCATTGCAGATATAACCCAATGCTTTTTCATACACTAAAAGGCAATGACCGTTGGGCTAGTTCACAGACTAAAAGTCGCTCAGCGAGCGATGGAGAGAGCAATGCTTGGAGTTTCTCAAAGGGCTCGAATCTGGAACAAAGAAATTCGACGGAGAACCAAAGTTGTCGACATAGCTCTCAGAGTCAGCGAGTTGAAGTGGCAATGGGCTGGCCACATCCGCCGAGTCAGGATAGCAGATGGGAGAGGCATGTCGCCCCCTCTCTAGATGGAGCGACGCCATCAAGAAACATGTAATAGTGGCTATCCACTGCTGGATGTTTCTTGGGGAGCGTGTATCTATATACACGCTGATAATGATGATGATACTCTACAGCTTAAACCATTTGACAGATTTCAACATATGAAAGGTCATTCATCCTTCAAGGGTGTAAGTGGGCCAGCATCTTCATCTTTGAACCAAAGTTATCAACATCTTTAAAACGTCGACTGCACGTGGTGCATCCAATCGTGGTGCTGACTGACAAACGGGGCTCTGGCGAAAAGAGAGTTAGAGCATAGCGTATTTTGTAAGCTGTCAAACTGATACCGCACCTCCACTTCAAAGATACCGCAGTCAAATAACGAACACTTAAAAGTTTTAGCCTACTCAACTGTAACCCAAGAGACCTTACCTAAGTTACCCTACACATATTTTTTTCTTTCCCTAATAATATCATTACAAAATTACAAGCCTTCCTTCTTTTTATATGCATTGAAAAATGTCACGTAAATTCATTCATTATTCATCATCATCATCGTCATCATCAGGTCCATTTTAGTCTCCACTACAGGAGCACGACCCTCTCTCGTCCGTCCTAGACGGAAGGAGGATTTGGCCTACACTCCCCACGCTGGCCAAACGGGTTGGGGAGGCCTGGTCGATATTTGATAATGTATTTCCCTTAGTCGCCTTGTACGACACCCACGGGAAGAAACGGAGTGATTCTATTCTAGTCTGCCAGAAACCACACGGCCATCATCATCATTATTAGCCTGTATCTACCCACTGCTGGATATAGGCCTTACCCAATGCTTTCCACTACATGCGATCCTCCGCTTCTTTCCGCATCCATCCACAGCCACAGGTATAATGCTAAGTACCTATAGTAACATAATTTGGGCACACTACGAGTAATAGCCAATTGTGAAGATGACTGTGTCATAAAAATATCATAATCAAACGAATGTTTACTTCATTAAAACAAATAATCGTAATGAATAATCTATACACTCCTTGAAAAGCCTAGTTAAATCTAAAATGACCACTCGAGCTAGTAAATATAATATTCCGGTTATGTCATAACTGTTGGAAGGTTTCCTTTAGTTCGTAATGTCTCTTGTTATAAATCCATCAATTATTTTAGTAAAATAGTGAGCTATGTAATTTGTATGTTTTTTTATACTACATCGGGCGACAGACAAGCATACGGCCCGCTTGATGTGACGCGGTTACCGTAGCCATATTAACGCTCACAACATAAAATATCGCTCACGCGCCGCCACCCCCGCTGGCAACGCAGCATCTCCTATCTTTCTCAAATTTTGGATTTATTGCCTTGTTTTGCGGTTTTGCGCCACCTACCATATTATGTGTTTTTGTTTCTTTCTTGGCATTAAAGGTTGTCTGAAAGAGATTGCTTTAACGTAAAGACCGTCTATTGTACTGTAAGTCCTTGCGTATTTACTTATTTAAATATGTTTTTTGGTGCAAAGAGTATTCATTCATTCATTAATTCAATCATAAAAAAACAAATGTTTGCTTCATTAAAACAAATCGCAAATGATCTCTGAAAACATTACTCTTCCTGGTTCCTACTTTTAATTAAACTAAACGGATAAATAGGACTTTACGTAAGTGGACTAAATTAGTGAAGTCATAACTATGTATTTAGTAAATTCTCCATACAAAATGGATTTGGATGGACAACGGAAAATGTAACAAATTTGACTAAGGTGTCATCTACCCTACTACTATCAAATCTAAGGAATTTCGTTCAACAACCTCCATAACCGGATACTTTTACCAGATTTTGCATCACGTAATGCAATACCTTGTCTGTGACTTCATCAATCTCTAGTGTTGTAACATTGCCATTTTCGGGCTGTCTCCCTGATTCATAGTCAAATAGTGGGTGGGTTATAACTGTCATCGCAGACGTCATCGGTTAGGTTAAAGTTTGCATATTTTAACAATGATTAGGATTTCCTACACTTTTTTGGTAAACTTGCTGCTATAATTATAGGTATTTTTTCATAGGTACTTTATAGCACGGCGTTAGTAACCTTGCCGTTTTGGTTTAAATTTACAGATTCAAGTGGGTGGGATATGACTGTCATTATTCGTCATCAAACGTCATCAGTATTATGAACTCTTGTGTAAGCATATTTAAAGCATTTTGGTAGTCCTATGTGAGTATTTACTCCTTTTAAATACGTAACGCAGTGACAAAATAATATAATTTTAGTTCATTGGCAATGTTCGTTGCAATAGAGATGCGGCCTCCATCTGGATATTCACTCTGATGAAGATCTCTTTTTGATATCGAAATTAATCTGTCCCGTGAGAAATACGTAAGTGGCCCATTTTAATTATTTAATTAAATATTATTTTGGTGCTCATTTTTACCACTCTGGGTGCTAAACAAGCATACGGCCAGCCCGATGTATAACGGTTAACGTAGCCTAAAGTCGCTTAAAATACGAATAGAACCTATTGCTCACGCGAATGTCAATTAATCGGGTCAATTAATATAAATGCATTTTCTTTAGATTTTTTAAGGTACAGATAGAGTATGCGAAGCGTACGTTTTACGGCACGCTAGCCATTTCTGTGTGCATGTAATTTACATACCCGGCGCAAAATAGATGCATAGACGTCGAGTTGCGGAGACCAGCCCGTCTAATCCTTATCCTTATATGTGCACAACCTTTATGAAATTTGTGAGGTGTAAGTGGTTCATCAACATCTCTGAATCAAAGCCAAACTCACCTACCCATGGTGCACCCTGCTGACTGACAAACGAGGCTCTGGTGACAAGAGTAAAGAGTAAAGTAGGATTTTTTTAAGCTGCGCGACAGGAGTACCTCCCATCACAGAATACCGCAGCCAAATAACAATTCCCTTGAGGATTGTTGTGTTACAGCTAGTGAGTGAGGTCACCAGAAAGAAAGGAGCATAGGCTGGCAACGGATCGGCGACCCCTTGGTGTTGATTTTCTGATCTGCTCTTCATGGGCGGTGGTGATGGAGTTCCATCAGGTAACCGAACCGACATGCACCTTTTTCCCCATTCTCATATTACAAAAAAAATATGTATTGACGAGCTCGGTGGTCGAATGGTTAGCAATGGCCACTTTGACTCCGAAGTTGCGGGTTCGATTCCCGCACAAGACAAACATTTGTGTGCATGAACATATCTGTTTTGTCTTGGTCTGGATGTTTTCTATGTATTATAAGTATGTGTTTACAAAAAAAAATGTATTTAAGTACATTTATCAGTTGTCTAGTAAATTAAGCTCAAAGCTGGTGTTATGGGTTAACACCAGCTTTGAGCTTAATTTGGGACTTAATTTGGATGGCGCTGTGTAAACTGTCCAGAAATATTTATATTTACTATTTATTTATTTCTTTATAGATAACATAAGTACTAGGAAAAACCATTGTCATGGCCTTATTGGGATGAAATCCTTATTCGTACGAAAAAGTGGGTGGGATACTGTCTGCGTGACGTACGTCAAACACCATGCGTGAGGTATGATTTATGTATGAGGTATTTATGTAAATATGTATTGCGGAATTAGTTTTTCCTTATGTTACTCGGAAATACCCTAGTTTCAGGAACATTTTCTTAATAATATCACTGTCAGTAACAGCCAAGGGCCTTACTCGGAAGCGGAAATTCAGTTTCGGGCGAGAGTTTTTCAAAGATTAGGCCAGTGGATGTGAACTTTTCGTTAACCAGGACCTAATTTATTGTCTAAATAACATAATAAATATGAAATATTGATATTGGTTTACTCTAAAGCTTTGCAAAATGTATTGAAATAAATCTAAACTTTCTTCATAAATTTCAGTTTATCATTTCGAACCCCTGTATTCGAATGGGCATATACCTATCTCTCTCTCGTCAACCCTTATTCATACCACGGCTGGGATACGATTCTCCCCTCAATCGAAAGGTTTTAGAGCATACTCCAACACGCTACTCAACTGCGAATTGGCGGAGGTCAATGTCTTCAAGCCTAGGCGGCTTGAAGACATTGACCACAGACTTGATTTAATGAAAGTCATCTAACGACAACATCCGTAACCGACGGTTTAACGTGCCCTCCGAAGCACGGACGAGCTCGTAATAAATAGACCCATCAATGGACAGGCTATAGTCAACGTTGCTTGACTTAAACGATCGATTAGACTGCCACGTGTAATGGCGCCATCAAGCTCCTCTGCCACGCGCAACGATGCCATATATAGAGGGTATAAAATATAAGCATTTATTGAACTTTTTTAATAAAAACCTACTTATTAACTAAACACATGCACTAACCACAACAAATACAATCTTTGTGACTCATTCGATAATCTATTAATTTCCGCTTTCATATTCATTTAGGTACAATACGAAAAGCATTTTCAGTGGGTTAAGTAAACAATATTAATCTATCAATTGGATCAAGTACCTTACGATAATATACAAAGTAACTGTACGTCAAACTTCCGAACGGAATTAGCACTTAACTGATTAAAATGATTACAAATATATAATTAACACTTGAAGCCTATCCGTTATGACGTGGTGTTAGTAAATTGTTATAAAATTTGTGAATCATAAGTTAAACATAACAGTTAACCGCTAACTGGTGACCTCGGATTTCGTTAATCTGATATTACATAACGTCACCAGCATTCAGTGACTAATACGTGTAGGTACCTGTTACCTTTGGAACTAATACGTATAGTCACAAGAACTGTTTTTTTTTAATATCTATTTTTACTCCGCGTTGGATGCTAAGCAAGCGTACGGCCCGCCTGATGTAAAGTTGTTACGAGTATTGCTCACCTGCTGAAATCTCCGATGGTAACGCAGTATCTCCTCATATCTGATGTCCTTGTTCATTAGCAGGAACACAACAATCCTCAGTGATGTGGCTGCTGTATTACGTGAAGTAGAAGTACTTCAACGAAGAAAAGACTTAGACAAGACGGAGTCGTCCCGTGACCATTGCATCTGCAAGGTCGCCAAAATATCGGGAAAAAAATAAAAATTGATCACGGTATGTCCTGTACAAACGATAGTTTAAAATCTATATAAATAAAAATGAATGTTGCTAAACGCAAAACTCGAGAACGATGAGACCAATTCTGGAAATTTTTATTTTAATATTTTCGTTATGGTCTATGGAAGGTTCTTATGGAGAGATCAGACGTAAAAATTGCAGCAACGTTCCTTTGATTGTCACTTGGTATATGTAACATTTCATTGTTAAGTTCTTTCTATGCAATGTTATGCAATCTTCGATCATTAATTCTATATTAGTGATCGAAGTATATAGTTATCATAAAATTTTTATACATAACTAGCGGCCCGGTACGTGCTTCGCTACGTATAAAGTGAAATACTAAAAAAAATTAATTGGAACATCAAATTCATTTATTGAAACAAAAAAATATTTTATTAATTGCTAGCTATTTTAAAACTTAATCCAAAACTTTTGGATAAACAATATTTTTTGTTGTTCCATTTTGAGCATGAATAAACAAACGGCTGGGGAGGTACCGACTCTGGAACAGGCAACATAAAGTCGAAGCACGTCCAAAATGAAATGACCGCATGAATGACATAACAACATGCTTGTACTGTCAACACAGGTCAACACTGAAAAAAGTCTCAATTACAAAAAATGTGATAAATGAAGAACCGCTCTACTGATTTTGTGCATACCTAACATAAACCATCTACTAAATAGTCCGAACAAAGCCTAAACATTTGGTTTGGATAGGTGAGCCCGTTCTTGAATTATAAAATTACAACGAAAATTGGCATTGATTTTTATATATATAGATAGATAAGATGCGAAAACTAAATGCGTTCAATACAATTTATATCTGCATCCATGAAAACTCACCTTAAAATAATGACAAATCCTACATGAATTTCTGTATAAATTTCCCTCCCTTTTCACTAGTACACTTCATGTTTGGTCTCATTTTATTCTTTCGATTGCCAATCTTTTTTTTTACTTGAGAGGGGGACAAACGAGCATGTGTGATATGATATGACCTTATAGAAAGCAATCACCACCGCCCTTGAGATCAGCAATACCAAGGGATCGCCGTTCAGTTGCCAACTTATTCCTTCCTTTTTAGGGTTCCGTACCCAAAGGGTAAAACTAAGGCTCCGCTGTCCGTCCGTCCGTCCGTCCGTCACCAGGCTGTATCTCATGAACCGTGATACTAAGACAGTTGAAATTTTCAGAGATGATGTATTTCTGTTGCCGCTATAACAGCAAATACTAAAAAACAGAATAAAATAAATATTTAAGGGGGCTCCCATACAACAAACGTGATTTTTTTGCTCATTTTTGCTCGCAATTGGTAACGGTAATAGGTAGACGCTTGAAATACTCACTTAATATTTAGTTATATATTCACTGTAAAAATAAATAATTAAATAAAAATAAAACAAATATTTAATGGTGCTCCCATACAACAAACGTTTTTATAGATAATGGTACGGAACCCTTCGTGCGCGAGTCCGACTCGCACTTGGCCGGTTTTTTTTCTTTCTAGGACCTCACAACACACCCACAAAACTCAAGGGAATTGTTATTTGGCTACGGTATTCTGCGAGGTGGAGGTACTTCCCCAGTCGGGCAGCTGAAAAAATACGCCAAGCGCTACCTTTCTTTTCGCCAGAGCCTCGTTTGTCAGTCAGCAGAGTGCACCACGTGAGGTTAGCTTTCATTCAAAGATGTTGATGAATCCCAAAATTTTGTATCTTACATTTATACTTTTCCCGGAAATTCTCTGTGCGTCTATCCGTGATCTTCATAATAACAAGTGACAATCAAAACAATGTCACGGTTACGTCTTCGTTATTGTTTCCGACCAAATCCTGTTCTATTTCCGATATCAGCCACTTTCCCGCTCACGGAAATATAATGCACTCAACAACACTTATAGATAACAAACCAATTTCTTATTGTAAGCCAGCCCGATAACAAACGAAGGAAATCCGACTTCAATCATATTGTGGAAGATAAAATTCCAATCTTGTAGCGCAATCATGACATATATTATCAATCAAGTTTTGACGGTAAACTCTATGTCAATAACCTAGTTATGAGCTAAACGGGGGAATTACTTGTCAGACAATATATTTTTAAGTATTTTGTTGTTGTTTGAAGATAAAAAAACAGTCACCGAAAACTAATATGCAGTTCTATATGCAGCAGTGAAAACTAGAAACCTTAAATTAATTATTTTATTAGTTCATGGTAAGACCAACTTATATGTATGAACTCCATACTGAGTGTCTTTACTTAACGGAAACACCTGTTGATAGGTCTTTACATGAAATGAAGCTATATAATTAGGGTGACACAACTGGAATTTGTTCTGTCTGATTTTCAGTATTATAGGCAGTTGAAAAGACTCATATCGTCGTCAACCCTTAATCGGGTATACGGGTCTCCCCTCAACTGAAGGGGTTTAGAGCATACTCCACCACGCTGCTCAACTGTGGGTTGACGGAGACCAGTGTTTTCAGGCCGCCTAAAGGCTGACTTGGTTTAACGACTGTCATCTAATGCCAATAGCCGAGACCGACGGCTAAACGTGCCCTCCGAAGTACGGAAGAGTCTCGAGATAATATAAACCCATCCATAGACAAGCTATGGTCGACGTTGCTGAAATTGTGTGTTCGATTAGACTGACTCGCGCAACGCCGCCAGTTCAGTTCATGGTAAGGTCAACTTAAATGTATGAACTCTATACTGTGTGTCTATACTTAACGGGAATACGTATTGATAGATCTTTACATGAAATCTTCCATCATCGAGTCGAATATATGGTTGACATGACGTGTGCCTATTATTCGCTGCATTCATAAAATATACATATCTTTTGCTCTGGACTTATAAAATGATTTCAATTGACAAAGGAATGTATCATAGCAATTTGTTCATTAAAGAAGAGCCAATTTATCTGAGGATGTTGTAACGAACGGATATGATTTATTGATTCCTATGACATAATCATATTTTCCTTGTCTTTTCACGCATGACCTTGCTTCTTGAACTTGAACTTCCTTATAATAAAATCAATACTGATAAAATGTAAATCAATCATGAAACTATTGCCGGCCAGCACCCACCCACTACGTTATAGAAGCATGCGACTGCCGTGGCTGCTTTGGTCGTCTCTGCTCCAGCTGCTGCGGTCGTCTCTGCTACTCTCCAACATCTGAAACATGCAACTGCCGCCGCCCTAGCTGACGTGGTCGTCTCTGCGACACGTGTTTCGCCTCTACGCGATGCATCATCAGGCGATCTGAAGATATTGATCGTTAGAATAACATTTTCTTAACTGCTTGTAAACTTGACCTCCAGAAAATAATTACTGAATCAATTAATTATTTAAATTTGACCAAGTTTCCAGTGTCCAAAGCCAACCTCACCTGCACGTGGCCTGCCAACTAGCGAAAAAGGCTTTGGCAACAGAGATATAGGGTACAGCATGCTTGTAAGCTGCCCGAATGGGAAAGTCACTCCACCTCACAGAATACCGTAGCCTAATAAGAATTTCCTTGAGGGTTGTTGTGCTCCTACGAGTGAGTGAAGTCACCAGAAAGGAAAGAGTTGCTGCGTTGGGAGCGGTGTGCCGGCGCTCGAGCGATATTTCATGTTGCGAGCGCTAATATGGCTATGGTAATCATATCAGACAGGTCATATACTTGCCTGCCATCCGACGTAGAATTACAATTACGAAGTAGAATAGAAGTACAATACTTCCCCAGTGAGTACCACATGAGTAAAGTGTACAAGATCATTCTAAGATAATGTGTTATCTATTTGGAGATAAATTTCTTTTTATTCTGGCCTGTCTGATATGACGGTGGTAGTCACTGGGGAAGTACAAGACTTCCCCAGTGAGTACATAATCACCAAATTGCTGTCGCAGATATCAGGTTACTGATAACTGGATAAAATTGATACTATACTGATACTGTTGAGTGTGGTTAAGGCACAATAGATGTAAATATAAAACAGATTATAGAATACAGATTTACAATATTGAAATACAGATTACTATCTGTAGCTTGACGAGCTTGGTAGTCGAATGGTTAGCAATGGCCACTTTGACTTCGTGGGTTCGTGGGTTCGATTTCCGCACAAGACAAACATTTGTGTGCATGAACATGTCTGTTAGTCTTGTCTGGGTGTTTTCTATGTATTATAAGTATTTATTTACAAAAATAAAATTAAGTACATTTATCAGTTGTTTAGTACCGATAACACACGCTCTGCGCTTAATTGGGACTGGATGGCGCTGTGTAAATTGTCCAGAAATATTTAATTTTAATTAATTAATAGTAGCGTTTCGTTGTGCTATATGTGTAAATCATTTAGAGATTGTCATTTTCTCCTAACCTCCTGATTAAATTGCCTATAAAGCAAAAAGATTACAAGGTCAGAATAACTAAAAAGTGGAATGTAAAAATCTTTAAAGATTTGAAAGGGACGCATGATATAGATGGGCGCAGTATTTTTAACGGTATCTCTAAAAAATCGGAAGGCAAATTCTCCTAATTATTTTACGATTGCAGAACGAAAATTGACCGAATCGAATTTGAATTATGAATTGAATGAAAATTATATACTTGTTATCATTCATTAATTATTATCAATTCTTATTGCTAACGAGATGTCATTCTTAATTTGTTTAATTTTCGGCCATATTTCGATATAATCTCACTTAAATTAGACTTGATGTTTCATATTGTGATACGAGAATACCAAATTTGACATGTATGAGTGGGAGATTGAATAGGAACTGAATTTTGACTACATTTTAATTACGAGAATTGCCTCTCAAAATAAAAAGAAATTGTAAAATGATATAAAGCATGACCTTTTAGGTGTATCGCTTCGTAGGTTGTCTAATTATTTTGAATGTGGTCATAATATTTATATTTCCCAGTCCTGTAAATTCAAAGTTCTAATGTATGTACTAATCAATTTACACTGCACACACACACACACACACATAAATATGTTTCTTTCTTTATTATTAGTCAGTCGGGCGCACGCGCGAACTTTTTTGCACAATGTGCAAAAAAGAGTAACAAAATGTAAGAAAATGGTCACAGTTCAGTGTAACTTTTTTGCACAATGTGCAAAAAAGTCACACTGAACTGTGACCATTTTCTTGCTACAACACACATAAGCATCTTTTATTCTGCGTTCTGTTTCCTAGTGTATACGTTCTCTCCTTGTTATTTTTGAAGTAAAATTTCTTTACGCACGCTTGACTCGGGAAGTAAGCTGATGAATGCGTGACGAAAGCGTTAAGAAAAGTGTGATCAGGCGAGATGAATGGAAGTTGAGAGGGAGATATAAGTAGAAGTTTTATTTCAGTCGTGTGGTATAACAGTGTTTCCCAATTAGTGGTACACATACCCCCGCGCGTACCCCTTGATACAATCTCGCGTACCCCTACGCGAGATTGTATCAAGGGGTACGCGCAGCAATCTCGTTTCTGAAATATTAAATCCTTAAAAAACAATATTGCAATAACAATTGACAAAAACAATATTAAATTTAATTAATCGATCATTAGGTAAGTCAAACGTCTTTTGATGATAATAAATATAAAATATACCTGATTTCTTTTCTATTTACTGTTGCTACAATAAGGGGTACGCAAGTTTGAGGTCTTTCTTGAAGCGGTACGTAAAAAAAACTAATTGGAACCGCTGGTCTAAAGCACATTCGTTTTATTTTTATTTAAAATTTTATTGATTTTTTTTAATTTAATCTATCTACTACAAATTCGAAACGAAATTGAAAGTTTTGCTCACCTGTATATCAGACTTGAGATAACATAAGTAGGTGTTAATATGTCTGTCATTAATATTGTAAGACATTGTTTAAAAGTAAATACTATTTATCACTGATTATAATCATAATGTCAATACTAATACGACTGAACACTTATGACAAATCAATGAGTGTGGAGGCTGAAAATATCTATTGGCGCATAAGTCAGTAGGTGTACATAATAACTTAGTCTATAATTGGACAAATCGATATCTAGAGGGTAATGATGCTTATTAATATGAATTTGTAATGTATGGAGATGCTTTAAAGGGAAAATAAGAATTAATATTATATTATCTGAACTAAACTAACAGTTTACGTGTATAATAACATCGTCGCACTATATATAAGTAGATATTCTGAAATATTCCTGGACAATATAATGAAATACTACTGTATTTCAATACAACTTAACCTTAAACTTAAAATTAAATAATAGTAGTTTATGAAACTGTTGCATAATAAGGGTTCTTAAAATACGAGTGTGAGTTTATAAAATGAGCCGAAGGCGAATGTTATAATAGACCACACGAGTATTTTAAGACTTAATTATGTGCAGTTTCATACACTACTTTATCTAATCTCATGAAATATATGATAATAATATCTTAAATACAACCATGAAGTTAATTTAACAGCTTTAATTCTTACATATAAAACCATTTGCAGATCGAGCATGCGTGGTGCGCATGCGCGACGCGCCGCGCGGCGCCGCGTTCACAGATTATGTAGAAAAATTTTGCAAAGTTGCAATGTATTTGCATTGCAACCTGTTTAAAATACCTGTATCCAGGGCTGAAGCAGTATCGAAATGGAAAAAAAGTTATTTTTAGATACAGTTGTCCATACGACAACTGTATCGAAAAATAACTTTTTAAATTTATTTTGACAGCTTGTGCGTAAAGACTGATTAAGATACTGTGTCTAGTTTTTTAAATTTCAGTATGAGAGTAGATAATAGTAGTTTATGAAACTGTTGCATAATAAGGGTTATTAAAATACGAGTGTGAGTTTATAACATGAGCCGAAGGCGAATGTTATAATAGACCACACGAGTATTTTAATACCTAATTATGTGCAGTTTCATACACTACTTTATCTAATCTCATGAAATATATGATAATAATATTTTAAATACAACCATGAAGTTCATTTAACAGCTATAATTCTTACTTATAAATCCATTTGCAGATCGAGCATGCGTAGTGCGCATGCGCGACGCGCCGCGCGGCGCCGCGTTCACAGATTATGTAGAAAAATTTTGCATAGTTGCAATGTATTTGCATTGCAACCTGTTTAAAATACCTGTATCCAGGGCTGAAGTTGTATCGAAATGGTAAAAAAGTTATTTTACGATACAGTTGTCCATTTAAGAGCTGTATCGAAAAATAACTTTTTAAATTTATTTTGATAGCTTGTGCGTAAAGACTGTCATTAAGATACTGTGTTTAGTTTTTTAATGTGTAAATTTCAGTATGAGATTAGATAAATACATTTAAATTACCTAATTACACATACAATACATTACAATAAAATAAAAGCAAAACTCATCTAATAAACCTCTGCTTGTAGGCAAAGGTTCGTATATGCTGGTCCCGTTGCCTCGTTGGATGTATGCCATGATGATATGATGATGCCAACATGTAAACCAACATGTAAAAATTAAACTTTGTACGACGACAGAATGTGGTTTTAATTCAGCTACCAAGATTTGACCTGAACCAGTAAACACACAAACATTAAAGCTCCAGACTACTTGCCTCCATGTGCCAAGAAGAAATCAAGGTAATATTGACCGGCATTCACTCAGTCCCGCGCTATTTACCGTCGCGGCAAGATGTTAGCGCTAATCAAATACAATTATTGAAAACTTGTAGATAATATTTCCTATGTATTCACGTTCTTTTTCTTTCTTTGCGTACTGCATGAATACATGCGTAGATATTGAGTAAATGTTTTGCAGCCAATTTTGACTACCGTGATCTACGGCTATGGCCAGTCTATATATAAAATATCATGTATACACTGCATTGTCTATTCAATAAGAGTTTCAAGTCATGCTTGTAGATAGGTAAATATTTAATATTTATACAAAAACATAAAACATGTTCAATTACTTTTAGTGATTACTTGACAATCTAATCGAAAGTTTTAATTTTAAATTAAGTACATATCTTTGAAGTCTTTAAATTCCTTCATAATTATAGTAATTTTATTCTACGTGTAGGAGGTCTCGTACTACAAGTATACTGTGACATATTCATTCATACTTATTTTTAATTAACCGCAACAAACGGGTTTCCCACTATAATAATACTCAATACTCACATTAGTATTAACTACCTAGTAGTAATACTAAATACGTAACATTTAACATCGTGGTATATTACCTAACGTTTGAATCACAGTGTTACGTAAATAGTAAATAACTTGAATAGTCACTTATTCATATGGAATAGGGATATAACCCTAAGTTTTCATAAAAATAGCCTAGCCTAGACGAGCCTAGACATTCTAGATTATCATCAACCCAGACTCATCCTATTGGCGGATTAGGGCTGCCACCTCTCCGGGTTTCATTCGGAGTTGATATGGCATGTGTGACTACGAGGTATACCCAATACATTTGAACGACGGCTCTTAGGATTATTTATCAGAAATATTAAAGTTCTTGAAACTAGAGTATTAGTTATCATAACTCATTATTTTACGTTAAATAAGACGATAATCTTATATACAGCAGTTTATTATATAAGTTATCTTATATACAGCAGTTTTGTATTGTCCTATGGTCTATAAAAAACTGCTGTATATAAGATTAATAAAATCCATTTCATTCAATTAGTTTCATTCATCCAATAGGATTCATTTGTGCAATCATATTCAAATGAAGACCGCAACAAGTGGAGGCGCATCGCCGCCAGGGCTGCGTTATCATGAAGACGCATCATCATGAAACCACGACCACTCTGCTAAGAGTGAACAACTGAGGAGAGATTCAAACGAAATTAATAAAAGTTATAAAAATATGATTTCTGAAATAGTTTCGTGTCTACTGTCTCTAGAAGGTGATAGCCCTGGTGGAATACGATTTTCTTAAATTGAAAGGTTTCAGAGTATACACCACACAACTCAACTGCGGGTTGGCAGACTCACGAGTAGCTAAACAACTGTCGTTAACCAGATAACCATTTCAAAATGTCGATTTCGTATGCATAATCAGACAAATAACAAATAGACGTTATTTTTACTACGACAAGAAAATCAACATTATATTCTGTCGTTAAGTAGTTTTGCTGGCAACTTGAGTGTACCTAAAGGCTTAGCTTACAATTACGACAAATCTAAGCTGAAGTCAGTTTTTAGGAGTCAAAAACCTCGATCGGATTCGGCGTCACCTTAAGCGGTAGCACCAAAAGATATAACTTTGGGAATCCCTGTCCTAGAGCTGTTTTTTTACGAGTGGTTAAATGAAAATTAGATTTCATTATGCTAATAATTATTATAAAAAAAACAATGATTACTAAAAAAAAAATTGCTTTTGATATTTCTTCTTTGCCAGTGGTAACTTCCGAAATTTGGAAGGGTAGAAGCTTAATAATGTAAACCCGATTGAAAAGGAATAAAAAGTTAATAGTGTAATAATAAATGTTTCTGCTTTGCTTGATTACCACGTTAAAAATGTTATAAAAATCTTAAATAGGCCGTTTCTTTCAAGGAATGTGACCTATCATTTATTTAGTTAGGGGTGTAAGTGGTTCATCAACATCTTTGAACCAAAGCCATCTTCACCTGCACGCGGTGCACCCTGCTGCTGACTAACAAACGAAGCTCTGGCGAAAAGAGAGGTAGGGAGCATAATTGTAAGCTACCCGACTGGGGAATGTACCTCCACCTCACAGAATATCGCAGCCAAATAACAATTCGCTTGAGGGTTGTTGTGTTCCTGCGAGTGAGTTAGGTCACCAGAAAGGAAGGAGATGCTTCATTGGCAGCGGGGGTGGCGGCGCGCGAGCGATATTTTATGTTGCCAGCGTTAATATGGCTACGGTAACCGCTTCACATCAGGCGGGCCGTATGCTTGTCTGCCACCCGACGTAGTATAAAAAAAAAAATATCATCATTACTGCCACTTGAGCGGCTGAAATTTACAATCACCCAATGTTAGCAACATGTTGAAGGTAACTAAAGTATATGAATAGACAACAAATGATATTAAATAACATAGTATGTTGCTTCAAATTAATTCGCATACGATCACAAAACAAAAGTGCACACACATTGCGCCAAATAATGGCCGAAACTTTCACAGCCACGCCCACGCCGTCTCGTCTAGATGCCCACGTGAATGATGCAAAGGACCGGGAATTTATTTGGCCTAATTATTATGCATTGTTTCATAATACATATTTTCTATGTATTATTCTGATCAACTCAACAATGCCTATTTATTATTTTGTTCTAATTAGAATTAGAATAAAGAGAATTTTGACAGAACAGAATTACAATGTAGCCAAAATTCAGTTTCGATTCAGCCTCGATCTAACAAATGTCAAGTTTGTGTATTCTCGTATATCAATATGAAACTTCAAAGTCTAATTTAAGTGGGTAAATTTTTTAACGAAATATAACCAAAAATTAAACAAACTAAGAATGTTATTATGCCAACAATAAGAATTGATAATAATTAATTAATTAAATCATACACAAGTTACCGTATAAGAAAAGAGAGGTAGGGAGCATAATTGTAAGCTACCCGACTGGGGAATGTACCTCCATCTCACAGAATACCGCAGCCAAACAACAATTCCCTTGAGGGTAGCTGTGTTCCTGCGAGTGAGTGAGGTCACCAGAAATGAAGGAGATGCTGCGTTGGCAGCGGGTGTTGGCGCGCGAGCAATATTTTGTGTTGCGACCGGTAACCGCTTCACATCAGGCGGGCCGTATGCTTGTCTGCCACCCGACGTAGTATAAAAAAAAACCGGACAAGTGCGAGTCGGACTCGCCAACCGAGGGTTCCGTACGTAGTATCATTATTAAATTTGATATTTTTCATTATAAATAAGGAATAATGCGTCGAAAAAAATAAATAAAATATATTTTGCAATGTGTACATCAAGCCCTTTCTTATGATACCCCATTTGAACTAGTAGTTTCAATTTGAAATTTCGACACCCTATAAAAAATATAGACCCCCTATTTTTTAAGATCTATTTACAAATGTATAGTTTTGAGATTTATTCCTGTACTTGTAGTCTATAACGATGTTACTTGCCAAATTTCATAGTTCTCGGTCAACGGGAAGTACCCTATAGGTTTTGATTCCCTTGAGAATGTGTCGAAATATGCGTTTTTTGCTGAATAAACGGTCGTAACTTTTTTTTACGTAAACTTAGCAGTTTGATTTTTTTACAACTTCATGGGACCGTAGACCTGAGTATACAGTTCAAATTTCAGCTTGATACCTCCACGCATTCTCGACATAGAAATTCTTGACAGACAGACAGACAGACGGACAACAAAGTGATCTTATAAGGGTTCCGTTTTTCCTTTTGAGGTACGGAACCCTAAAAAGATAGAAACTGTTACTCTATCTAGATAGAGAGAGACTGTTACTTTTTATAAAGAAAGAGGTTGCTTTACATTGTTAACTTGTAATGACTTATTGGCCGTGTGGTTTCCGGCAGACTAGAATAGAATCACTCCGTCTCTTCCCGTGGATGTCGTACAAGGCGACTAAGACTTAGGTGTTTATACATATAATTTTCAGTCAATCCATAATTCAATCTCGATTCGGTCAATTTCATTCCGCGATCGTAAAATAATAATGAGAATTGACCTTCTGATTCTAGTTTAGATCTTTAGTACTTAATTTTCAAAATACTTTTATTTTAAACATATTTTAGAGGTTTAAGAAGACGCAAACGAAAGAGTTGGTTTCATATTACATAGATTGAACTTTCATTGAATATTACCTTCGTTTGCGTAGATTAATAGAGCACCATTATTCCTCAAAAGATCTATTTAAAAAAGAAGGAAAATCCTACTCCTATTTTACTTTGCTATATTCAGATTTTAACAATATAAAAGGAATAGCTGATGGGGGAGGAAAACCGTAAAGTGGAGGCCACGTATGGGGCGACGACGCGTAGAGCATCAGATTAATTGGCGATCTACTACAGTACGTTTCCTAAGGCATTTTATACCACGAACGGTTAAATTGTGGAATCAACTTCCCTCAGCGGTATTTCCGAACAATTACGACATGGGAGCCTTCAATAATAGAGTATTTAATTCCCTTAAAAGGCTGGCAACGGATCGGCGATCCTTTGGTGTTGCTGATCTTCATGGGCGGTGGTGATTGCTTTCCATCAGGTGACCCACATGCTCGTTTGCCCCCCTCTGATATACAAAAAAAAAAAAAAAAAAAAAAGAGGAGTGGCTAGTAGCAGTTGGATGCGGAGAGTGGACAATCGCATATGGTGGAAAGATGCGTATAGAAATGGGTTGTTTCTACACATTGTTACTGATAGCTGATAATAATGATGATGATGATGAATATAAACGAAAGCAAACTCACGGGCGAAAGCTAATTGTCCCTATAATTTACTAGTAAATTTATTGACACTTTCTCATAATTTAATGTCAACTTGACAGGTTCTGCACAATTTCGTATTGTTGACAAAACAGTGGCCGTAGGCTTGAGTGGGTGCCAAGTGACGACCTTGTGTTGAAAGTGAGATTGATCGAGTGTTTAATTCTTATGCGCCCATTATAGACCCTTTATGGCACCCATGGGCCTATTATGTCATAATTAGTCGATTATATCAATGCCGACAACATTTATTACGATTTGAGTTTCATTTGAATAGAACAATTATTATTGTTCAAACATACTCGTGCCTCCCCAACCCGTCTGGCCAGCGTGGGGAGTGTAGGCCAAACCCTCCTTCTGTCTGGGACGGAAGAGAGAGGGTCGTGCTCCTGTAGTGGAGACTAAAATGACCTGATGATGATGATGATGAAACATACTCGTAGACACCGTATTGTAGGAGGTAGATGCCAGTGTTCAAAATCTACTTCATTTCCTTGAAGGTTCCTGCAAATGAGTGACGTCACCAGGAAGGAAGGAGTTGCTGCGTTGGCAGCGGGTTGGCGGCACGCGAAGGATATTTCATGTTGCGAGCGTCCCTATATATGGCTCAGTAACAGCTTCGCATCAGGCGGCCCGTATGCTTGTTTGCCACTCGACGTTGTAAAAAAACTGTAAGAGGAGTACTATAAATACTAATACTATTGCTTCTATTCAATGTATTACATTGATCTAACATTAAATGGACGTCGGATCGACACTTCCCGTAACCAGAGTGCTAGCTTTTATTTCGCCCAAGCACCGTCATTCAGCGTGGCAATTCTGCCAGCCTTCTGGGCACTATGATGATGAGGCATATATGATACATTTGACGGTGATGTGAGAAATATTTCTTAAATATCAAATAAATAAATAGAGAGAAAAAAAACTATATACAAATATATATTTTTTTTTCTCTCTATTTATTTATTTGATTTTAAGTTCATTTTACGATATACCAATAATACTATTAATACAATTTGGACCTGGTCTTAAAATTAAATTTAAAATAAAATTAATTGACGAGCTCGGTGGTCGAATGGTTAGCAATGGCCACTTTGACTCCGAGGTCGCGGGTTCGATCCTCGCACAAGACAAACATTTGTGTGCATGAACATATCTGTTTGTCTTGGTCTGGGCGTTTTCTATGAATTATATGTATGTATTTACAAAAAAAAAATGTATTTAAGTATTATATCAGTTATCTAGTACCCATAGTACAAGCTTTGCTTAGTTAGGACTAGATGGCCGTGGGTAATCTGTCCAGGAATATTTACATTAAAAGCTAAAACTATAATAAAATACACAGAAATAATAAAAAAATATCATTACCGATATTAATTGTTCCGACAATTTTCGGGGATTCTGCCCAAAGTCCTGGCTTTTCCACGCTGTCTTATTGGCCAGCCCTTTGGTCATCCGAAGTGAAGACCAGCTTCTTAGCAACCTCCTTGTATAATTCTCAATCTTATGAAATATTCTAAATTAACCTACGATCACTTGACCGAAGATATTAACACATTCACTTTTAGTCAGTTGTACTTAATTATTTAAGTAGTTATTAAAATATAAAAAAAATCTACTTACTTTAAATACATAATGGAAAATAGACATAATTTAATTATACAACTAAAAGGACGTAATTTACGTAGGTAATTTACTTAAACAGAATCTAAATCTAAAAGTTTACTTTGTTGCTAACAGCAACCAAATATGTACTTATAACAGAACGCCCCAAAAATGCTAGTAATTTGTACAAATTGCTACAGAAAATCGCAATCGTCACATGCCATTATCGCAGACCTCAAAACGCAGTGCACAAATAACGATTATTATTACTCTGTGGCATGCAGTAATCTGCAACTGAGCTTACTTGTACCTTTCGAACAAATTGACGTCGCCTTAATGAGTTTAATTGTTTAAATGGAATTCTACTAGCTTATTACAGACGTCGGACTTCAACCTATATTCAATATTTATTTATAAATTACTCGTATTTCCTATAAGAATTGCTTAATACCTAAATAGTTTTTACAGTATGCCTGCTGAAAGAATACAATAGCCTATAGCTAATGCTCTCCCGTGCACCAACCTTCCGGTTATATCACAAAATTGCGAGTCTCTCGCCCAGTAAATCAAAGAGGCAAGAAGACCTTTCCCCTCCTCGCTATCGTGTTCAGTCAACAACCAGACTTTTAAGCGGATTGATAGCAGATCTTACTTCCCTGTCGCCTGCACGCAGACTACTCGGTTACTCTTAAATCGAGTAGCTCGCGACGACCGGCGCTCAGTTTTCTAAGCATCGAGCCCTACCACCACTCCCCAATCTCCGTGATGGCTACATGTAGCTGCAAGGAGCGCTCCTCTAAAGAGGGTCCCTAGCTCACTTCCCAACGCACTCTGTATTCCTGTGGGTACAATTACACTTAGTGTAATTGTACCCACACTTGGGCAGGAGATAACTGGCTACTTGATGATGATAACAGGGACCAGAGCTGTAAGGCACTCTCATTTCCCGATGCCTGCAGACCCTATCCCTGGCCTACTGGTAGGGTGACCGGGCCGACGGAAGCGATCGCCCGTCATCCGCTTGCTTTTACTTTGGAATGTCACATTTACATTATAATGGCATCAATGGCTTTCTATATCAGAAGTTCAGCAGAACGTGTTTTTATCATCATCACTGCTGAATACAGATACTGCTGATAACCGGCTTACCCCAATGCTTTCCATCAAATACGATCCTCCGCCTTCCGCACCCAGCCGCTTCCAGCCACTTTCATAAGGTCATCAGATCATCTAGAAAGTGGGCGTCCAACGCTTCGTCGACCTTCGAGCGACCTCCACTCTAATACCTTCCTCCCCCATCTGCCATCACTTACCCGGCCCATTACCACTTCAGCTTGCAAACTCTGAAGGCTATGTCGACAACTTTGGTTCTCCGTCGAATTTCTTCGTTCCAGATTCGATCCTTCAAAGAAACCCCCAGCATAGCCCACTCTATCGCTCGCTGCGCGACCTTTAGTCTGTGGACCAGCCCGGTGATTAGTGTCCAATTCTCTATGCACTATAGGTCATTGCAGGGAGGACGCACTGGTTGAAGTCTTTAGTCTTCAAGCATTGGAGTAAAGTGCGGCGAAAATGTGCCGAATCTATATGGAATGTCCGAGGTAGACATAGTCTTTAAGTTCCATAGCTATATTCTCTTCGATACCCGGGCTAGGAATGATAAAATCGCTGTACATGACATTCATCTTGTCAAAATTCATCCCCAGCTCCACGGATTAAGATGCAGCATTGAGATCGATCAACATACCACTGAGATCTTTCAGCGATTCAGCTATTATGACCACGTCACACCACTTAGAGAGTCAATAAGCCAAATCAGTGGTCGTTAGGAGGCTTTTTTTATAATGGGGCCCACCACACGTTCCCACCACTGTGTCTCCTGTGTAGCCAGGATTAACAGCGGCGACCGCCAAAAAAGGCAATGAACAATGAAGTCCATTGCAGTCCCGGGGGTAAAACTACGGCTGTCTTGGAACTCACAACGAATTTAATCAGAAGAAATTAGTAGGAGTAGGAAGCTTTTGGAATTTGACTTCCCCTCTTAGCAATGTGAGAGACAGCAATATGGCAAATAAGGCATTAAAAGCCTAAAGAGATGGCTAGTCAAGTGAAGCTCAACTGCCGTGCACCACGGATTTTAAGTTTCTAACACTATTGGGGACCTAAAACATTGAGTTGTTACCTAACACATCGATTCCAATAATAAGAATTGCAAAATCGTCTGAACGCTTGGTAATTCTCCCTTGTTGCTACCAAATCTGAATAGTATACTACCCCGGATGCAACTTGCAATGAATTCAACATGTCATCCCGCTCCCGCCGCCAAAGATCACACTCCCAGAGAACATGGTGTGCTATTTGATCGAATTCAGAATTAGCAGTAGAACACTCGCATAAGGGCGACGGCACTAATTTAAACGAAAAGAGTTTTGCCTTAAAATTGCCATGTCCAGTTAAAAATTGCGCAACGGGGTGGTCAACTTCTAACCACTTTTTCTTTAATCTATCTCTTACCGATTGAAAGAACAGATACAAGTGGCGTCCTTTGGTAGAAGTTTCCCACCTTTCCTGCCATTCAGACAGCAATGTTTCAAATACTTCATTAATAGGTTTAAACAGTCTAACAATTTTTTCTCGATCACGAGTTTTCAAGAAATCAGGGACCATATTTTTAGATGTATAGTACATTGAAGCGCGGCGTTGTACTTCTAAGTCTACTGGTAACACACCTGCTAGCACGGGTAGTGCCTCGGTGCTTACAGTTCTATACGACTTACATAAAAATATCAGAGCAAGGCGCTGGCTTTGAAGCAATTTACGACGTGCTGCACCTATATATAGTAGCCCTATCTGCCCACGCAGGTGAACCGTACGTAACACATCCTAAGTATGTGGCGGTATAAATAATTTTTAACGTTTTGAAAGTTAATCCCCACGTAGAGGTAGAAATTCGTGTTAAGGCATAGAAATTATTTTTCGCTTTTTCACCTACTTGCTTCATGTGCTCGATATAATTAAAATTTCTATCCAAAAGCAAACCCAAGTAACAAACCGAACTTCTATTAGCAATTGATACTCCATTAAAATGAAATCGCGGTGAAACCTGTAAATTTCCCTTAAGCAAGAGTTGATATGTTTTATGTGGCGCAAAATCGAGACGATTACGATAACCCCAATCTGAAATTAAGCCTAGGCTAGTGTTGGCTAGTTTCTCTATGCTAGATCTTGAATTAGCATTAATTAATAAGAGACCATCGTCAGCGTAACCAGTTAACGAGCACCCTTCCGGTAAGGGTAGGCTAAAAAAATCATCAAAACCGATATTCCAGAGATACGGTCCCAACACTGAACCCTGGGGGCAGCCCTGCGTGAGCACCTTTGAAGCAACATAATGGCCAAGTTTTAATTTAGTTGTACCATTCAAAAAGTACGATCGAATGAGAGAGTAGATATTGCTAGGGCAACCTCTCACCTTAAGTTTCAGCAACAACATTGGCCACCAAGCATTATCAAAGGCACCTGAGATATCTAAGAAAATAGCTACAACATACTTGCTCTCCGAGAGCTCAACAACTTTGCGCACTGCGAGCGCAGCATCAACAGTGGACTTGCCAATGGTGAAGCCGTACTGATTTTTATGAAATTGCGGGCCGCCGGGCAGCAACCGTGGCACAACCAAGCGCTCAAGCAGCTTACCCAACGACGGTAGCAGAGTAATAGGACGGTAGGACTTCGGATCGTCCGGTGGTTTATCACCGCCTTTTGGTATTATTTTTATAACGCCACTTCGCAAAATGCCAGGGAAATGACCTTCTACAATACACCGAGTAAGTATTGTTAGGATAGGTTCAGCAGCTACTTTACAAGCTTCTTTAATCATTCTATTCGTAATCCTATCATCACCGGAGGCTTTATTTGTAGGCAAAGCTTTAACAATAGACATAAACTCATCCATCGACGGTACAGTTGATATTGGAGTGGAAGGGCACAAATCCGCCGCGATCCTAACCTCACGATGGTAGTCACTGTCACTATCGGCGCAATCATCAGGAATTAACGCGTGCAGAATGGTCTCAGCATTGGTCGTTAGGAGGCTTGAAAATACTGGCCTCTGCCAACCCGCAGTTAAGCAGCGTGGTGTAGTATGCGCTAAAGTCTAAACCCCTTGAATTGAGGGGAGACCCATATCCCAGCAGTGGGATGAGTAACGGTTGACGACGATGAAGACATCCATATCGTTTCGTCACATATATTTTGAGGTATCAAATCCTAAAAAATAACCAACGAACCAATAAATTACTGCATTTATTAAGCAGTAACTCAAACCCTTGTCTAAATTAAAATCAAACTAATTAACCGCAATATTAAAATAATGAAAAGAGTAACGCACATTCACACCGCTCTAAAACAGACTGGATGGATATAAACAACAATTTCTTTGTAATAAATTATGACAATCCATTTAAGGACTGAATACATTATTTTAATAATAAGTTAATTAAATGTGAGAAATTATTGAATTTTATTACAATTAAGACAAAATTTTATGGCTTCAAAAATAAGTTATACGGGTAATATTTTATGGAGGTTTGTTTTAGAGGTTAATATTTGAGAGTTTATTTTATTTATTCAATATATTTAAAAATTGCTATAAATAATTTATACAGACACATGAAATAGTAGAAATAGTAGAATTTATAATAAATTGAATAAAATTAGGCCACGATCGACGATAGAAAAAAATAGAAACTACTAAATATACACACTCGTAATTCAAATCTTAACATCTCTCTATCTTTGGGTTAATGATCCCTTTTTCTCGCGAGGGCACTCATCGAGTTTTCATGTGATTTTGTTTAATTGTTAGCAGTGATACCCAAAGATCCCACAGGTTATATAGATAGGTGCATGTAAGCCAAGTTGCGGTTATAGCTGGTAATAATCTAGTCCCATCTGCAACAGGTTAATATTATCTTCAAACCAAATGTGGTCCTTTTACCCCATACCGCGCAAGAAAGTGTCATCATCCTAAATCCTAATAACCGACAGCTTTCACTTCGCCGACATCGGAAACCACTCCAACGATACTTATCTCACTCACAATAAGTAATTTATCATAAGTTGAATTTCGGTGTTACACTTACCCACTAACTCAAGGAGAGAGCAGACTATGACCTTGATACTAATTTGCACCAATATAAAACTATCTATCCGGGTCATTTTTTTCTAGTCTCTGCATATTCAAATAAAGGTACCGCAAATTTCGAGTACATCAACCTTGTGCGTATCGCCCACAAGTCGTATGAATCAAAGCTCGCAGATCTAGCGTAACCAACTTATTAAAGTAGCTCCTAGTGACCTACTGATTTCCATAACATGTGTGGGCGAGACGCTGTATTTATGATTTTGTGGGGTTACTCTCGACACACGATCTTTAGTCGATCAAACAATAATGTGCAAGTTATTTTTGTTGTCGCCTCAGGCTTTAAGTAACTTATATGACATTAGGAATTAATCATATGATGAACTATTCCCTAACAAAAGTCACCTGAGTTTATGTTCACAATTTACATAACATGATTCTGAAATGATTAGATGTAAAAGTATATAATGGAAAGCCCTCAAATATAATAGGATTTCATCATAGCTTTTTTATGATAAAGATACTAAGGGTCGTGCTGCATTGAGAAACAATTATTTTCCGCAGTAAAAGTTAATTTTATTTATTTCTACAGTAAAAAAAATCACGGAGAATATGCTTGTGAACATTTTTTTTCGTTTGATATATATTGACGAGCTCGGTGGCGTAGCGGTCAATGACGCGGCTTTGACACTAACGCTCGTGGGTTCGATTCCCACACAGGACAAACATTTGTGTGCATGAACATGTCTGTTTGTCTTGGTCTGGGTGTTTTCTATGTATCATAAGTATGTATTTACAAAAAAAAATGTATTTACGTATGTTTATCAGTTGTCTAGTACCCATAACACAAGCTTCGCTTACTTTGGGGCTAGATGGCGCTGTGTAATTTGTATGACAATATTTATTTATTTATTTATATGCAAGGACGTCTCACTAATATAACTATAAGCGAAAGACTTACTTCGATAGCATAAAAACTTCTCGAGATACTTCAAAATCACAATTTTGGACTATCCCGAACCGAAAACGCTCCATACAAAACGCCACCAGGTTATGACGTCACATATGCATTAAAACAGAAATTTGTACGACAGCTACGAGTATGCTTATGAACATTACGTCTTTGGAATGCTTTTGCATCTGCAATTCTATATGATCGATCAATCTAACAAAAATCTTGACATACGAGTAGCTCATTATCTATCTCAAAATACAAAATTAAGTAGTTTTAACCGACTTCAAAAAAAGGAGGAGTACATGATTAAGCCCCAATAAATACAGGATAAACTATATAACCCTAAATCACATTCGTTTTATGTTTTGTTTGCGATGACTATGGCGTTATTAAGGCATGATTTGGCAGTGTGTGTGGATTTCGAGTCGTTTATCGTTTTATGGTCAAGTCACACTGTAGTACGCGGTCACTCCATAAAAATGTAACGTCGGTATGCTTACTATTACATAAACAAATGACGTTAGTGCAAAGCGTGAATGAGTCGTGTGTGCATGCAGTGTCAAATCATCATCATCTTCAACCTGTATCTTTCCGTCCTCCGCTTTCCGCATCCAGCCGTTTCCGGCCCTTCCCTTGAGATGAGACTCCAGAGACAGGACCCTAGAATGGTAGAGAGACCCCATACGAGATCTCCACTCTAGAACTTTCCTTTCGGGCGGCAGACAAGCATACAGCCCGCCTGATGTGTAGTGGTTACCGCAAAATACCCACCCACCTCCGCTGCCGTGACCTCACTCACTCGCAGAAACACAACAACCCTCAAGGGAATTGTTATTTGGCTGCGGTATTCTGTGAAGTGGAGGTACCTACTTCCCCAAAAGTACAGCTTATAAATATACTGTACCCTACCTGTCTTTCGCCAGGGCCTCTTTCGCTAGTCGGCAGGGTGTATACGTAAAGGTGAGGTTGTCTCTAAAGATCATGATGAGCCCCTTACACCCCTCTTACACTTACGCTACCTCATTTATCTTCCGATATTTAGAATCAAACTAGCAAACCCGGCGAACTCCGTTTCGCCACCAGATGGCGCTGTATGTGAAATAAGATTTTCCCGCTTTTCTTTTCAAATTTTTCCAGAATTTTCTTTGCTATAAACCTCACGGAGCCCGAGACCTTTCCAACGAATGCAAAACCATGGAAATCGGTTCGTGCGTTCTGGAGTTATAGCGTCAGGTAGGAAAACCCGACTTATTTTTATATAGTAGATAACGTTCAATCTAACAATAGGTTCTCATAAAACGCACGAAAGTGAAACTACTAAAAATACAGACTATTATTCTACAGAGAAGTCGATGTGTAATTTACCATCATCTTTAGAGATTAAACGTCACATGCACATGATGCACCGTGCCTAATAGCAAATTAAACTGGTGCATAATAAATTAAAAGGGCGTGAAGAGGATTTTACAGGCTCGGCAACGCGCGTGTGATAGATGTCCCTGGTGTTACAGGTGTTCATAGGCTACGGTAACTTCCTTTTACCAGGCGGTCCGTATGCTTGTTTGGCACTTTACTGATATAAAAAAATATTAATTTAATAAATTAAAAAAATAACTGTTAGTAGCAAACAAACTCACACAAAACTCGATCGCTTTGCATCGCTTCGAGAATCGTTGACGGATTTTACAAGCATATCAACCAGTGACAAGGGTCGACAACTAATCATCACCGGTCCGGTGACGCAGCGACGTGACAGTTTAATCATGGTACCGCACATCTTTATCCGAGCTCATGTTTTATGCGTGTAATGTAATCAATTTGACATGGTATTGTGTACCTGAATTTAAACGTTTATTGTTTTTGTGGATGTCAAACAGCAAAAAACAATATAAATTAAATCAACTGCTTTTGGAAGTGCCGAGTAAGCGATGGCAGATGGGAGAGGAAAGTCATTGTATATGGTGGTTTTTTTATGGGGCGACGAAACGTTGACTTATGGATTAATATAAGTAATGGTACAAATAAAGTGCCTTTCCTAGCAGCGCTGCAGCCACGTTTTAACTAAAAAAAAACTATTGAAAGTGCTGAGTAAGCGATGGCAGTTGGGAGAGGAAATTCCTTGCATATGGAAGTCGTATATGGAGCGACGAAACGTCGACATAAGGTTTAATAATTTTAACAAAAAAAAAACCAACTCCAACAATTACTCTACATTATGAAAAAAATACCCCAATGTTTGAAGACTAAAGTCTTCATGGACGCGGAAGGCGGAGGATCGTATCGGGTGCAAGGCATTGGGTACAGCTTATATCTAATAGTGTGCGGATACAGGCTGATGGTGATGATGATGATGATGAAAAAATATGGGACCAATCTAGAAGAATACTCTTTCAAATAAAAAAAGTTTTTTTCAAATCGGTTTATAAATGACGGATCAATGTAAATGTAATGTAACAAACATTTTAAAAAAAAATACAGCTGAATTGAGAACCTCCCCCTTTTTTGGAGTCGGTTAATAACAAGGTACAAATAAAGGGCCTTCCCTAGCAGCGGCTTTTTTATAAGAAAAACATGTGACATTAATAAAATAGTCGCGACACTTTTAGTAGATAATATTGATCTTTTTGTAGATCATGATCATCATTGGCTTGTCATTGTTTGGGGTCGCAGTAGGTCTTTTTCTTCCATTTACCATTATCAGTTATCATAATCTACCTACAGTTACCTCTTTCTTATCCATATCGGTGCCTCCAAGGAACACTACGCCAACTAAAATTTCGATAGTTTACTTTTTTTATCTAAATCGATTCATTACTTCAGTAACATTATGCTACCTGAATTTTATAAAAGGCACAGACACAACAAAATCGACAAATACAAACCGCTAAGTAAATGTATAACTCTTATTAGCGGTGTGTATCTGGATGTATATGTTGTGAGTTGGCGTAGTGTTCATTGGAGGTATCGATATCATCTCCAACATAATCCAACCAACTCTTTTTTAGGCTCGTAAATAATGATGATTTCGGTAAAGACTAAGTACAGTATGTTGTTCTATCTACCGAAATATATATAAATATTCATTTATATATATTTCGGTAGATAGAACAAAATACTTACCCTTTTTCCCTTGGCCACGCCATCAAGCGAGGCTGGACCGATTTCCGTACCTTTTTTTTTTGTATTAAAAGGTTTTAGGTATATTGTATTTGTTATTGTCAGGAGAACGTTCGTATGAAAGAAAAAAATATGGAAGATGCGAGGAAAAATAGAAAATTTTAGAAAACTGAACGCCCAATTTTTTTTTAATGTAACTTTATGTCGTTTGACAGAACTGTCAGTCATTTGTCACATTGGGCAAAACCAATTCGGATTCAATTGTTATTCATTGTTAAGAAGTCAGGACGACGTCCGTCGGGTCACCTAGTCATGAATAGTTTTCGCAGTACAAGCGATGGAAGGAATTTTATTGGTCATTTATATACAATTTTGGTTACATTATTATTATTTGTATCTCTCTTGGAGTCACGGGTCAAGCCCGGTCATTAGATAGGCGTGCGCGGGGATATGGATCCAACGGGTAGAGGCCCCTTTGAGAAGTTTGATGTAATGTTGTACGCCCGCCGTGAGCCGCTCCAGGATATGTCAATGGACCGACATATCCATAGCTCTAGCGGCTCCTCTCTGGACGGCCAATGAAGGCAAGCCAGAGCTGAGAGTCCTGCGGGCCTTCTTGTGTTTACACCCCGACCGATGAAGACACGTCAGAGATGAAGGCCCTGACCGACTTTCTGGAGACTCGTGTGCGTGGTGTCGCTACTCCCACAACAGCTCGCCACAAGCTGCCCTGCTGCCCTGCGGACCTTAGGTTACTACAATATGGCAGCGTTACTCAAAGTACGAGGAGCTCGATGGCGTCGAACATTATTATTATTATATTTGTAAGGGTCCCTATTGTTTTTCCAAAAAAAAAAATAGTCTACGCATAAAGAATTTTTAAAATCGCATGAGCAGTTAAAATATCTACATCCAAACTCACAAACATTAGTTTTGTATAATATTAGTATAGATAAAATAAAATAATAAATGTTTACTGATTGAATAAAGGCAACTTAATTATGTTCGATTATGAACATGTCAAGATTAATATAGTTTTTGCCGCCAATCATTTACCTAATAATTTATACACTCAAACTGTCATGTACCGACTTTATTTATTGGACACTAAAATTTATGTCCCATAATTTTGCATCATCACCGCCAACGCAGTATTCGAACATTTAAGGAAGGCCTCAGTAGTTTTAATATATAATTATTTTCACACATAGGTTACAATGGTGTCACAGCCATGACATTGATTTTTATACTAAAGTTTGTATCTAGAATCAGAGGTTATTACAATAGGGCAGCGTTACTACGAGGAGCTCGATGGCGTCGAACACGCAAGTTAAGCAACGTCGACAGCAGGCTGGCCATGGATGGGTTTATTTATCTCGAGCTCCTCCATATCTCGAGTGCCTCAGCCAACCTGCAGTTAAGCAGCGTGGTGGATTATGCTCTAAACCCCTCCGATATATATTTACACCACATATGTGTAGTAATTGATATATAAAGTCATATACAAGTGCCCACAGTTAGTAACGAGACAAACTCTTAGTGTATTCTTAATATTAGAGTATTCTTAAGGCTGCCCGACTGGGGAAGTACCTCCATCTCACAGAATACCGCAGCCAAATAAAAATTCCCTTGTGGGCGTTATGTCCCTGCGAGTGAGTGAGATCACCAGAAAGAAAGAAAGGAGTATAGGCTGGCAACGGCTCGGCGACCCCCTTGTTTTGCAGATCTCCATGGGCGGTGGTGATTACTTTCCTTCAGGTGACCCCCATGTTCGTTTGCACCCCCTCTCATATAAGAAAAAAACATAAAAATCAAACATTATTATTATTTAGGCACTGCCAAGCGTGTCACCAAAGACGGCCAGTAAATGAACCAAAACCACGATACCCACACAAACATAGAAACGCAGCGTACTTGTTCGGTAAAAGAAAGATTTTTTATACTATGTCGGGTGGCAGACGAGCATGCCCGCCTGATGTAAAGCGGTTGCCTTAGCTATACGCTCCCAACATGAAATAAATAAATAAACAAATATTTCTGGACATAGACACAGCGCCATCTAGTCCCAAATTAAGCGCAAAGCTTATACTATGGGTACTAGACAATTGATAAATGTACTTAAATACATTTTTTTTGTGTAAATACATACTTATAATACATAGAAAACACCCAGGCCAATACAAACAGACATGTTCATGCACACAAATGTTTATCTTATGCGGGGATTGAACCCGCGACTTCGGAGTCAATGGACCACCAGGCTAGTGAAAATATTGCTCGCGGCGCCACCCCCGCTGCCAACTACGTTTAGTTTTCTAGGCGATGACTCATCCATTACTTTCTCTAACGTAAATGTATGCCAAAACACAGGTGATTGTAATAGTATAGTAATAAATCAATATTAGCTAAATTTATTTTCACTTGTGACATACAAAAGGATTCCTTTTGTATGTCATTGAAAATGAAGTTAGCTAACATTTGAAGAGCTCGATGGTGTCTAGACGAACATGCAAGTTAATCAATGTTGACTGTAGCCTGTCCATGGATAGGTTAATTTATCTCCAGCGCTTCGGAGGGCACGTTAAGCTGCCAGTCTCGGCTGTTGACATTAGATGACAGTGCTTAAGCCAAATCAGTGGTCTTTAGGTGGCTTGAAAGCGCTGGCCTCCGCCAACCCGCAGTTGAACAGCGTGGAGTATGCTCTAAACCCCTTCGATTGAGGGGAGGCCCGTATACCAGCAGTGGGATGAATAAGGGTTGAGGAACATAACTAATCTGACACAGAGGAAAGCGTAGATTTTTTTTCTTTAGTTTGTAATCGATAAACTTAAAATCTACATAATTGATGAGTTATATTTGACCATTATCCAGTATCCGATTTAGATGAAATTTGGCACATTTGTTTGGTTCTCGTGGCAATACAAAATTATCTAATTGCCGCCATTTCTAATCCATTACGGCGACCACTACAAAATGGCAGGGTATACATTAACCCATATGATGTGGCTATTAAATGAAAGGAAGCTAGTAAATGATTGATTACATCATCCTTTCAGCCTTCATGAGTAAAATATAGTAAGTAAACTTATTTGATCTTATTTTCTTTTTCTTAAAAGAAAAAAGATCAGCAATTTCAATTTAAAAATCAAAAGGTTAGCAATTCGTTGTTTAAGATATTATTTTTGAACAAACTTTTGTTAGCAAAAGATTAGTCAAAAAACATGTTTTTGGTTTATTCTAGTACGTTAGTACTATTACTTATACTGTGATTCTAGTTAATAGTAAATACACACGGTAATTAGTATACAAGCAAGAACATACTGTGGATTAGTGTAACAGCACACTATAAGTAATAGTACTAACGTAGTAACAGTATAACACTTGCTAAACTCAAGTTTTTATATTTGCGCCGAATTTTATAACTTTTAGGACTCAATCTGCAATATCTTTATTTAAAAAGGATAAAGATAAGCAACTTACCATTTATTTTTATCACAAATATTTATTAGATAAGTACCGTGCTTCGAAGCGCACGTTAAGCCGTGGGTCCCGGCTGTTGTTATTAGATGACAGTTAAGCCAAGTCAGTGGCCTTTAGGTGGCTTGAACACCTATGCAGTTGAGCAACGTGGCGGAGTATGCTCTTAACCTGTGTTTCTCAATTAGTGGTACGCGTACCCCTGTGGGTACGCGAAGAAGCATCAAGGGGTACGTGAAGCTGTCTCTTCATTAAGGTACTTAAGGTACTAGAAAGAAATACGCAAATATAATAAAGCTTGATGTCGAAAGTATAGTAATTGTAGTATAAGTTCATGTTAAAAAAAAAAATTCCATGGTACCAAGGTCAAGTTATTGAAGTCAAACAAGCAGCAGACTGCCCCGCCTATCCCTCGTTATCGTATATTCAACCGTCTACTAAACATCTTGTATATTTATGGCATTAAAAATAAATTTTGACATATCTGAGTTATTTATTTAAACTCAATGCTAAGAGCGTTCTCTACCAGTCAACCTTTGGGAAATGGAGATAAAACTCGAATATTAATTACACACAATAAAAACATAAAATTACATACAATACATTGACATATGCTAATTATACACATATACATATTTATACAGATATTCATAATTATATACGGAAACACAAAAACAAACAATAGGATAACAATGATTATATGCTTAGATAAATTCTCAAATAAATAAGCCTGAACGTTCTTTTTGAAAATGGACTTACTGGAAGATTCTCTGATGGTATCAGGTAACGAGTTTCAGAGACGCGATGCTTGCAAAGTAAAGGAATCTGGCATGAATTAGTTGAAATCTTTATACAGTAAGAGCCCGTGAAGGCCATGAAGGGCACTTAGTAAATTTTCGCCGCGTCCCGGAAGGGACAGAGACGAAAACGTGATGGCACTTAGAACCAATACCTTATTACCGTCGCATTAGGTCACTATCACTTGACGTGACCGGCCCGTCCGAGATGTTTTCCCGTTAAGTGTACTGTGCCCTTAAGTTAATGTACAAAGTTGATTAATAAATACAGAAAATGAAGGAGTAAGAGGAAGATGATTGATTTCAATATCTAAACGTTGGAACAGGAGAAACTGAAAGCGCGCATGAAGATGAAACAGTTCTAAAGAAGCCGTGAAAGACAAATTTATATAAGATGTGTATTTTGTAAAAGGGTTGGTGAAAATGATATAATAGTTGTGTAAAAAATAGAATATTTTGTTAGATACTTTGTGTAGAAAAAAGATAGAATACTTGTATACTTGAGTAAGAAGATTTCTGTAAAGGGTGATATTGCCTGTCTTGTCTCTCAGTGTCTCGATCTAAAAATTTACCGTGTATGCTTTTCGACTCTCCCGTAGAACAGAGAACGATATGATCATGGAATAAAAACGTGTTAAGCTGGCTAGACTATAAAAGGAATATGAATTTTTTCGACATACGTTTTTAAAATTTTCTTACCTCATTTATCTTCCAATATTTAGAATCAATTAACGCTCAATCTGACATTAGTTCCCCATAAAAATGCACGAAAGAACTAACAATACAGATCGGCCATTATTCTACGGATAATTCGTTTTATTTTGTAGCTTTCTAACCCTATATATGTATTTACTTATAAGCATTAATACTCTTATTGTTATTTTTCAAATATCTGTAACCTCTTCAGATCAGGCGGCTGCTTGATTGGCAAAAGCCACCCATCGTACAAAAAAGTATTTCACTAAAAGATAATAAATGCACAATCAATGTAAATATTATGCCAAAATAAATCGCTATTTCCCTTGGTCACGGCATCACGCGTGAACGACTGGATCGGAACCGATATTTTTTTTTTTTGTTGTGTTTGTTGGAGAAGGTTCTTATGAAGTGAAACAATAAGAAAGTTGCGCGGAAAATTAGAAAATTTAAGACAATTAATCGACCATATTGATTTTTAATGTAACTTTACGGCGTTCGGCACAACTGTCAGTCATTTGACAGATTGCGCAAAACCAATTCGAATTCAATATTCATAGTTAAGAAGACAGGACGTCTGTCAGGTCAGCTAGTACTTCTATAAAAGGTGATGAAGAAAGAAATTATTAATGTGTGAACGTTAGTCATTTAATATATTTAAATTAATGTAAATCTATATATGCAAAAGTGTACATATCTCTTTCACACCTACGAACTCAGTGGGCAGATAAAACCATTTGTCAAACAATAATTAAATATTTGCATAAAAAAATAGCGACTTAATTTGTAGAGTTATTATTTATTAATATTTTCACTTTATTCACGCATTATTGAATTAGAAAAGACATTATTTAATTTACTATTCATAAATTATGAGATATATAATATATCTAATGTAAAAATAATTTCTCTAAGTTTCTATTATTATGAGTCATAGTGTTATTAATTAATATGTGACTCAGACACTAATTTGATTATTTATTGGTTAAACTATCTAATATCGCGGAACCGGAAATGAGGGTAATGTATTTTATATCACTCAAAAAATATCAAATATGTAGATGCCATAATACTAAAACATTACTCTCCATTGACCGTTGCCGTCGTTGCGCATGGCAGTCTATTCGATCACACAAGTCAAGCAACGTCAACCGCAGCCTGTCCATGGATGGGTTTATTTATCTTGAGCTCCTCCGTGCTTCGGAGGGCACGAGTCGGTTCGGTCCCGGCTGTTGACATTAAATATCAATCGTTAAACCAAGTCAATAGCTTTTAGGCGGCTTGAAAACACTGACCACCGCCAACCCGCAGTTGAGCAGCATGGTGGAGAATGCTCTAAACCTTCGATTGAGAGGAGTCCCGTATACCAGTAGTGAGATGAATAAAGGTTGACATCGAACTGTCCATTCGTCGGGCAGGCAGCGTGACAAATCTCTAGACATCTCGCGATGGTGAGGGGGTCAAAAATCACCAAAAAAACCGGACAAGTGCGAGTCGGACTCGCCCACCGAGGGTTCCGTAGGTACGTAGTATCATTATTAAATTTGATATTTTTCATTATAAATAAGAAATAATGCGTCGAAAAAAATAAATAAAATATATTTTGCAATGTGTACATCAAGCCCTTTCATATGATACCCCATTTGAACTAGTAGTTTCAATTTGAAATTTCGACACCCTATAAAAAATATAGACCCCCTATTTTTTAAGATCTATTTACAAATGTATAGTTTTGAGATTTATTCCTGTACTTGTAGTCTATAACGATGTTACTTGCTAAATTTCATAGTTCTAGGTCAACGGGAAGTACCCTATAGGTTTTGATTCCCTTGAGTGTGTCGAAATATGCGTTTTTTGCTGAATAAACGGCCGTAACTTTTTTCTATTTAAACTTAGCAGTTTGATTTTCTTTTAACTTCATGGGACCGTAGACCTGAGTATACAGTTCAAATTTCAGCTTGATACCTCCACGCATTCTCGAAATAGAAATTCTTGACAGACAGACAGACAGACAGACAGACAGACAGACAGACAGACAGACAGACAGACAGACAGACAGACAGACAGACAGACAGACAGACAGACGGACAACAAAGTGATCTTATAAGGGTTCCGTTTTTCCTTTTGAGGTTCGGAACCCTAAAAACGTGACGTAATTCATGAACACCTCTTTACAGAACGAGAAAAATATATTAACCGACGCAGCAACTCCTTCCTCTGGTGACCTCACTCACTTGCAGAAACACAACAACCCTCAAGAGAATTGTTATTTTGCTGTGAGGTGAAGGTACTTCCTCATTCGGGCATCATACATATACGCTGTACGCTACCTCCCTTTCGCCAGAACCTCGGTCACTAGTTGGCACGGCGCACTAAATGCCCATGAATTTGATGGTTTATATATTGATGTTATAATACCGATATCATCATAATTATTATGTTCTTCGGATGAATTTCTAGACAATGATTGGGGCTACAAAATAGATTAAATATTTATTATATGGCAATAAAATTTATACGAATAACATGTATGTAATCATAAAATTAAAAATAATTCGAGGTGTCGTGTAGTGAGTACACCTCCAACCGCCAGCCAACCTCATGGTTGACATTGGCTACTTACACCCCATAACAAAAATGATACAAAGAATTATTATTATTTCATCACCCACTATTTTCAAGCCAGCTGGGTGTACAAAATTAACCTACGTCACTACACGTAGTACGTGAGTCAATACAATGTGTTTATGTATATTTTACCATTTAACAAAATGATAGCGGGTGCCGTTCATTCAGACCAACACAAAACCAATTTATAGATAATATTACATCACGAGGGGCTCGATGATTGTGCGTATCAGTCTGAACGGAATTGGCAAGTTTTTAGGGTTCCGTACCCTAAGGCTCTGCTGTCCGTCCGTCCGTCAGTCTGTCACCAGGCTGTATCTCATCGTGAACCGCGATAGTTAAACAGTTGAAATTTTCACAGATGATGTATTTCTTTTGCCGCTATAACAATAAATACTAAAAAAACAGAATAAAATAAATATTTAAGGGGGCTTCCATACAACAAACATGATTTTTTTGCTCGTTTTTGCTTTTTTTGCTCGCAATTGATAACGGCAATAGATAGACGCTTGAAATATTCACATAATATTTAGTTGTATATTCAGTGTAAAAATATATAATTAAATAAAAATAAAACAAATATTTAAGGAGCAAATATTTAACTAAAAAAATATTTAAATAAAAATATTTAACGGCAAAAAAATCACAAACGTGATTTTTTTGCCGTTTTTAAAGATAATGGTACGGAACACTTCGTGCGCGAGTCCGACTCGCACTTGGCCGGTTTGTTTTATACGTGAGGGAACATGTGGGTCACCTGATAAAAAGCAAACACCTCCACCCATGGAGATCGACAACACCAAGGGGTCGCCGAAGCATAAAAAAACATAGTTCTATTTCCATAACTCAAGGAATTTAAGAAAAACAATTTTTTAATTCGCCTTTTTTATATGAGAGGAGAGGGGCAAATAAGCATGTTGGTCACCTGATGGGAAGCTATCATAATCGTCTATGGGGATCAGGAACACCAAGGGGTCGCGGATCCGTTGCAACTTATACTCCTTCCTTTCTTTCTTTCTGGTGACCGCACTCACTCCCAAGAACGCGACAACCCTCAAGGGAATTGTTATTTAGCTGCGGTATTCTGTGAGGTATGAAAAATACGCTATGCCCTACTTCTCTTTTCGCCATAGCCTCGATTGTCAGTCAGCAGGGTGCACCACATGCTGATGAGGTTGGTTTTGATTCAAAGATTACTTTAAATTTAATTTGATTTAAAGTTCAGTAACATGCGCTGCAATCGGGTTTGAGATGGGTTTGACGTCCATAGTGCAATAATATAATAGCCAATAATATAATAATAGCTAATTTTAACATTAAGGATGAACCTGTTTGTTTCTGTCCTAATCTATATAATAAGGTAATCAGCAAGCATACGACCCACCTGTTGTAAAGCGGTTACTACCGTAGCTTATAGACTCTGGAAATAAAGGAATATTTCGCGTGCTAGCACCCCCGTAGCTAACGCAGCATCTGGTGACCTTCTTCATGCCTAAGTAGCCTAAAATATACCAGTCAATCCTGATGAAAAAAAACTGTAGTGTACATTTTGATGATGACGATGATTTGAAATCCAGTTTAAAACGCATTCCTTGCAAATTAACTTATTTAAGTAAATAATATAATGTTTATACAATATAAAACTCTTCTTATTTAGATTTAACACTTCCTGCTTAATTAATTCACATAGTACTTTTTAACTAACTGCGGATGTCAAAGTTCTCAACTTATTGTTTATGTTTGAATCTAAACAAAACTAATGTAATAGCGGATGAGTAGTTCCGGTGTCGTATTCAATTGGTATCTCGGCGATAGCAGAGATAAACAAAAGGCAGCTGCAGCCAAGAGTTATGGGAGTTATGGGAGTCATGGGTGTTTATACAATATAAGTAACACTACCACCACAAAATGAAAGCTTGCTAAACAGTCAAAACTACGTGAGGAAAGTTCAGTGCAATCTGCAATACTGGAGACAAGTCAACAAAAGCGTTCGATGCGCTCACAACGTTTTTCTTTCAACTGAAAATTTAATAGTAAATATTTCCAAACATGAACAGGGATCCGCCATGCAGACCGATTAACAGCCATATCGTCGGATGACATAAGAAAGACGACAGAACCGGCCTGGACTAGAATCTCCGTACTGAGAGTGATATGGAGATCACTACAGAAAGCATATATCCAGCAGTGGACCAAAACATAATGCTTTCACCATTATGTAGCAGAAGAAGGAGAAGACTCTGTGAGGTGGAGGTACTTCCCCAATTAGGCAGGTTACAAATATGCTGTACTCTTTTGCCAGAGCTACGTGCAGGTGAGATCGGCTTTGGCTATAAAGATCGTGGTGAGCCACTTACACCCCAACACCACACACGGACACAAGTTAGTCTTCGTCTTCTCTGTATCTATAAGATACCATTTTTTTTAAATAATAAAATAAATAAATATTCCAGGACAAATTACACACGGCCATCTAGTCCCAAACTAAGCAAAGCTTGTACTATGGGTACTAGATAACTGATATAATACTTAAATACATTTTTTTTGTAAATACATACTCGTACATATAATACATAGAAAATACCCAGACCAAGACAAACAGACATGTTCATGCACACAAATATTTGTCTTGTGCGGGGATCGAACCCGCGACCTCGGAGTCAAAGTGGCCATTGCTAACCATTCGACCACCGGAATCGTCATACCATTACTGCCAATACTGACTGATCTATCAACGCACACCTCAATCCACTGGATTAAAGTAACTAAAAATAAACTAATTTTAAATGTACTTAAAAATAAAACTAATAAAAAGAATGTAATTAAAACTAAGGTTCAAAAATATCGGTCCCATGCGGCAGGGAGGCAAGAGCACTGGCTGCGTTTCCTCACTGAATCGCAATACTGACTTTTTGAGCGAAGAAAGAGCCAGCCATACTGTCACCAGAAACGGCGACCTGCCCCCTTACCACCATCTCTTATTGCGATTCAATAATTGAATAGATTGCTTATACATACCAATGAATAAGCGACTCTATTCCTTTTGAAATAGAGTCGCTTATTCATTGGTATGAGCAATCTATTCAATTATTGAATCGCAATAAGAGATGGTGGTAAGGGGGCAGGGGCCCCACCGCTGTAGCTGAAGCCGATTACCATTAGATTTTTTTATGGAAATAAATCTACAGCTTAAATTGGTGGTAATACTGTTAAGCGTAGCTGATAGTGATCTTTGATCTCTACCGTCTAAGCTGAAGATGTTTGTCATTACCTTAAACCTAAGACCAATTTTTGGAATCAAAATATTCGGAATCAGCTTCAGCTTTGGCGGTAGCGCAAGTTTTGACGAATTTCAAGTGGATTTTATCAATCCACTGGACAGACCGGGCTAAAATTTGTATGCCTAAAAACCTGTATGCCAAATTTTAGCTTACATAGGCATTCGCTAAGAAAGTGTCTTTGAAAAATCCTACGGGATACCAGGATACGTGCGTATGAAGTCAGGGGCTCAAGCAAATTTATTTTACAAATTTTCATTTACAAAATTTACCAATGTTGCAAAGGTAAACCGGGAGACAAGACAAAGCTTGATATTCGCCTTTTCTGTACACAATTGTGTGTGTTAGGGGTGTAAGTGGCTCACCACCATCTTCGAGCCAAAGCTAACCTCACCTGCACGTGGTCCACCCTGCTTACTCACTAATGAGGCTCTGCCGAAAGAGAGGTAGTGCCAGCGTAAATTTAATAGTAAGCTGCCTGACTGGGGAACCACGTCAGAAAAACCGCAGCCAAATAACAATTCCTTTGAGGGTTGTGTGGTCCTGCGAGTGAGTGAGGTCACCAGGAAGGAAGGAGTTGCTGCGTTGGCAGCGGGGTTGGCAGCGCGCGAGCTATATTTGCAATATTTCATGTTGTGATTTGCGAGCGTTTATATGCCTGCGGTAACCGCTTCACATCAGGCGGGCCGTATGCACGTCTGAAAGAGCAATAGCAAAGTTCGAAACTGCATATAGAATAAATAATTTTGACTTGATCTCTATCAAAATTCAATCATGCCGCGTTTTCACTTTCTGTAAAGGTCAAGTCTCCGTTACAATAGAAGGAAATGACCTTGACTCTGGACGATAAAAGACTGTTGGATTCATAATCCAACGGTAAGTAATAAAAATATTGACGGTCACTGTAGGTCTGTAACATGTTTTATTATTCTGGTCTATGACAGTATTTTTCAATCTTTTTGAATACGGGACCCCTTTACATGTTAAAAATTTCTGGCAGGAGGGGGCCCCCTCCTCCTTCTTCATCCTCATTCAAACTTCAACAATTCAGCTGGCTATAAAAGCTTTAAAATTGTAAGTGTAAAGTAACTTTTGCTTTCTATTTTGTGGACATAAAAATTAAGAAGAGAAATATGCTTCCATTGGAAAAAAAATTGCAGAAAGATTTGATTAAAGATTTGAGTTCATGAATAATGAGGTATTCTTACGTATTTTTATTGTAACGTATGACCTACAAACATTTGCGCTTTTTCTCCGACCCCTAGGGGGGTCGCGACCCACAGGTTGAAAATCACTGGTCTATGATGTAATAAAATATCCAAATTATTATGATACACTCATTCGCTCTATTATGATGCCTAGAGTAACATTACATATTTATCGAACCACAATTACACCACATCCTCACATTGTTAAAAGTACTCGTGTATTTACATAACACCACATTCATAATTATGTAATTATAATTATGTAGGCATGCATAATTCAGAATATCCAAAATTACTATGACTCACTCATTCACTCGACTATACTGTGATGTTTACAGTAACAGTAAATTCGAATACCACAATTCACCACATCCTCACATTGTTAAAATACACATGTATTACTTAACACTACATTAATAATTATAATTATGTTGGCATGCATAATTACATATAATTATAATTAATAACAAACAAAGCAAATCTCAGAATTTCCGATCACAATAGGCAATGTGGAGCAAAATGATGGAATTTAAAGAGGCAATTTTGCGTTACTTGTGGCAAACCGGAAATACAGGACAGGGCAGTGTAAAATGGCGACTCATTATTTTGCTTGCTGTGAATTAGCCTTTTTTATGTATCCGATTGAAATGCATCGGTTGTTTTATGTAATTCTTGCATGCTATTATTATGTGATGATTATATTTCAAAAATGTTTTATGTCATTCTACATACTAGAGACGACCTACACAACAAAATTTTAAATATAGTGTCCTTAAATTAACCCAACATGTCGTATTCTAATATATTTTCGGGTGTAAGTGGTTCATCAACATCTTTGAATAAAAGCCAACTTCACCTGCACGCGGTGCACCCTGCTGACTGACAACCGAAGCTCTGGCGAAAAGAGAGGTAGGGAGCGTAATTTGCAAGCTACCCGACTGGGGAATGTACTTCCACCTCACAGTATATCGCAGCTAAATAACTATTCCCTTGAGGATTGTTGTATTCCTGCGAGTGAGTGAGGTCACCAGAAAGGAATGAAGGAGATGCTGCGTTGGCAGCGGGGGTGCGCGTTATTTTATGTTGCCAGCCGCAAGCGTTAGTATGGCTACGGTAACCGCTTCACATCAGGCGGGCCGTATGCTTCTCTGCCGCCCGACGTAGTATAAAAAAAAAATAGAATATTAAAATATATAAGACTGTCATAAGCTAATGTCTCCTCTAACAATCTAAAATATCCATATTTTGTTTGAGTTCAGAGAATCCGGAAAGAATTCGACGGAGAACCAATGTTCTTGACATAGCGCTCAAAGTCAGCAAGCCGAGTTGTAGTGGGCCGGCCACATCTACCGTGGTAGTGATGGCAGATGGTGGAGGAAAGTTGTAGAGTCAAGGCTGCGTATAGGGCGGCGAAACATGGGGCGTCCATTCTCTAGATGAACCGAAGACCTCACAAAAGTGACGGGATGCATAAAGCGGAGGATTGCATAAGGGAAGGCATATATCCAGCAATGAGTAGATACAAGTTGAAAAGGATGATGATATTTTGAATGAAAACCACTTAGTCTTGTCTAGGGAGAGTACACTAACTATATTCATCATCATCATCATCAGGTCCATTTTAGTCTCCACTACAGGAGCACGACCCTCTCTCGTCCATCCTAGACGGAAGGAGGATTTGGCCTACACTAGCCAACGCTGGCCAAACGGGTTGGGGAGGCCTGATCGATATTTGATAATGTATTTCCATTAGTCGCCTTGTACGACATCCACGAGAAGAAACGGAGTGATTCTATTCTAGTCTGCCGGAAACCACACGGCAAAACAATGGTAACTTCTCAGATCTGGAACAAAAGTTTAAAAGCAACGTATTGGTTCTTTCACCAGAACTAGAGAATACAGATCGTATTAACAATATTCATTACTTTCTTAAACCAAGGTTCAAACACTTCTCTTTCATCTCATCTTAACTGTTTGGTTATTTTTATTTTTGAATTCACTTTTTTTGTTATGTGAACGTTACTTGTCTTTGTTTTGCTTTACGTACTTTGAATGATTTCGGAAAAATTTTTGGTATTATTTACGTTGTAAATATAAACAATTTAAATTAATTATGTAAAAGCATTTTAGGAATACACTTTCATTTCATTCATTATCGTAAAAAAAATCATACTTTTTGTTTCATAATAATTATGAATAAGCTAAAAAGAGTTTTTTTTTTCAAGTGAGAATATTACTAATTGAATAGGTACCGCCCTCAGTATTGCTACGCTATAACAGGATTAACAAGATCTGTGTAGTCGTAAGACATTGTAAATGGCGGTATAAATAAATTTATGAAATTGAATGATTAATACATTCAAAGTATAGCACACGACCGGACACGATTTGTTCACGTCCTCATACTTAATGTTTAATAGAAACAACCTTTAATTTACACCATTCACGAACTAAATAGGTACATAGTTGTCGATATGTTTCTTGTCAATATATAAGAATGTTAAAGGTATATTTACTAACATACACATAAAACCCATTGCTACTTATATGCAATGCATTTTCAAAGATATTTAATTAAATTTGGGCATTCATTTAGAATTATAGAATTGTTAAATTGTATAAATAGAGTAAATCACTGTATAAATAGAATAAAATCACTCCGTTTCTTCCGGTGGAGGTCGTACTAGGCGACTAAGGGAAAATCATTATAAAACATCGATCAGGCCTCCCCAACCCGTCTGGCCAGCGTGGGGAGTGTAGGCCAAATCCTCCTTCTGTCTGAGACGGAAGAGAGAGGGTCGTGCTCATGTAGTGGAGAATCCTCTCAAACATTTAAAAGTTGACTGGAATCTCTTTGTTGATCGAATCTTCCCTTAGAAAATTTTATTTTATATAAACTTTTACTTTCGCATTGTTTTATTTACAATAAAGATATTAATTAGAAAGAAACAAAAACAAACAAGTGTTATAAAATTAATTTAAATTATTTATTTAAAAAAAAATTGTATTATTTTAATACAAAATTTTAATAAAATATTTAGGTATACTAAAACATTTCACAGAGATATAACGCTCGCGAATATAATATTGTTGTTGTTGTAAGTATCTTTATTGTACAAAAGTTGCAGAAGACAAGAGAAATAAAATGATTACACAAATTGGACAAAGGCGGACTTATCCCATAGAGGGATCATACAACATGACATAGTTAACAAATAGGCACGTGGAATACACATCATACGAGTATATAGGCATGTTACCATCGTCGCAGCGCATAGTGTTCAACAACGTACGTCTTCTACATAGCAGAAGTAGAATCATATAAAATCCACAACATATGCTTTACACACTTGTACAAGTAGAATCTTAGTGGAAATCACAAACTCAATTATTTAATATGATGAACTCGTTGATTGAAGAAGCCTTTCTCGCTTCATTGGGCAAAGAACTCCAAAGTTTTACTGCCCTCACTGTAAAAGAGTTGGGATAGGTATTTGTACTGCGGTATGGAATGTCCAGGATCAAAATATCACCCTTACATCGCAAGCGACAATCTCTCACCCGATACTGGAACCTATCACGAAGGTATGAGGAAGCCGCTGGATGAAATAACACATTATATAGGATGTAATATGAAAATTTTTCCGACGTCAGTACATCGGAATTTTTTTCATATTACATCCTAAATACATAGTAACCTTTACTTTCTTCCCATTTTTTGCATATCTTACGAAATGTAAACAATCTAGGTACTTTATTACGTCATGTGATAAAAGAGTTGTGATTTTCGACAAATATTGAATGTAGAATCCAATTATCCTCTACAAGTAGTTTAAACAATAACCACGCAATGGGGATTTCTGATAGTTTTTGCATACTCGTGATTTCTGTGTAGTCAGTAAGTACACCAATAATAAACTGGACTACAATACTTTTTGTTACATTGTTAAAAGGAAGACTGACATAAAAATAGGAAATTATAAATTCATAATTTATTTAATAGCGAACATAAACTTTTAATCAAGGAGGTACTTAACTTATAAATTCAATGCTTATTTACACTTTATAATGTACAGTCAAGTCAACCAGCCTCCTTAAATTTACCTTTGAATAAAACACTCGTTAATCATGATATATAAATTACTTCATAATAATTTCTAGAGAATGATTAGGGCCACAAAATAACTAAATTATTTTTTTAGAAATTGCAAATTATACATATTTTATTGAATGTTAAAGATAAGGTTGGTGGTGCTACACTTACCTATTACCCTTTACTGTACATACGTGCCGACCAAAATATGACATTTTCATTTAACAGTTGAACCGTAACCCATGGGTTAAATTTTAAAGTTATGCCATCAAAAATATAACTTGTAAAAAAACCAAGTCCCGCAACTCAGATCTTCTACCTTAAAAAGTTATGAGATCCATATAATACCAAGTCGGTTAATTTATTCAGTCCCTACTTAAGGGACATTCTGTCTTCAGTTATTATGTAATTAGCTAACCTAACTAAATATTATAGCGCCCATATCAATGTTAAAAATCTTTTATGTTATAAATAAACAGAATGACTTGGCCATCGCATGAAAACACAATGTATCTCACAAGTGATACACATTATATTAAATTATATTGTTTAGTGCGTTGCGAAGTAGAATAAAATAAATATCATGAAATAGAAAACTAACCGTTTTAAAGCATTTAAATCTATCAACAATATTGAAAAACTAAATTATATTCGTTTGTAATTAAAAATATAAAAAATATTATTATGTAATACTGTTTCTTTCGTATTAAAACAGAGTCGGCAAGTTTAGATCAAATTGATACCGTTTTATGGAATCCAATACAATAAAACGGCATATAATGACATCATCAAATGTAGTTTTTTCAATACTGAAACGAGAAAATCAAACAATACAAAAGTCTCTTTGTAAGATCATAAAGATACAATCTGGTGAGCAAACTGCGTGAATTAAATCCATAATTTACATGTGCCAACACGATCATATCGGGGTACAACATCAGTACAGATAAATCAAAGCGGTCGGAGCCTTAATTGCCAATATCGGTTATGTTAAGACTCTTTTACATAATGTCATTGAGATATAGTTTATGTACTTTAATGTAACTATGCCGAGACCTGCTCATGGGTATATCGTTCTATGCTCGCAACATAAAATATCGCTCCCGCGCCGCCACTCCCGCTGCCAACGAAGCATCTCCTTCCTTTCTGGTGACCTCACTCACTCGCAGGAAAACAACAACCCTCAAGGAAATTGTTATTTGGCTGTGATATCCTGTGAAGTGGAGGTACAGTCCCTAGTCGGGCTGCTTACAATTACGCTTCCTACCTCTCGTTAAAATAATAATAATGCTCAAATTTGACGAGCTCGGTGGTCAAATGGTTAGCGATGGCCACTTTGACTCCGAGGTCGCGGGTTCGATTCCCGCACAAGACAAACATTTGTGTGCATGAACATATCTGTTTGTCTCGGTCTGGGTGCTTCCTATGTATTGTAAGTATGCATTTACGAAAAAAAATATTTAAGTACATTTATCAGTTGTCTAGTACCCATAACACAAGCTAGGTGCTTAATTTGGGACTAGATGGCGCTGTGTAAAATTGTCAAGAAATATTTATTTGTTATTTATTTATAAATCCCTTGAAATAATTAGAAACAAATATGAGTACACCTTTACCATCAATGCATTTTCAAGGCAGACGACTCGGCGTGAGACCGCGAACCGTATTCAAATCGCCACAATCGGAAAAAAAAATCAATTTATGGAAAAACTTTCCAGTTTTTCCGGTAGTGTAAGAGTTATTGCGATTCTCATACCGCAATTTAAATGATTCCGTCGGAACGAGATTAGAATAATAGTCTCGTCTCGATTGCCATGTACTTTTATATTCAAATGAGCCTTTGTCCCGTAAATTATGATGTACCCTCGCGTGTTATTATTTCACGTGTACGTGTCATGTATCCATCACCATTGTCTTGACGGGTGACAAGTATGAATTTAATTGTGGCATGAATTATTGAATTTAAAGTTAAATTTGTATTTAAAACAATATATTTAAAATAACAAATTTCATTTTAAACTTAAATTTAAAGTAAAGTTTAAAATATTAAATTTAGTTTTAAACTTAAAATTAAAATTAACTTGATTTTTTTAACATTGAACATAATAATTAGCTGATTTATTGTCGGTGACTAGTGGCATCATATTCCACTAAAATAAAGTTTTTTATTTTATTTTTGATACAACATGACATCAACATCGACATCAATCAAAGATTATCCCACTGTTGGTACCCACGGGTCTGCCTTCAATCGAAAGGGTTTAGAGCGTACTCCACCACACTGCTCAACTGTAGTTTAGCGGACGCCAGTGGTTTCAAGCCGCCAAAAGGCCACTGACTTAAATTGAAAACTGACATCTAATGACTACAGCCGGGACCGATGGCTTAACGTGACCTCCGAAGCACTGCCCACCCCACATTCTCACTGTCCACTCCACTGTGTTTCCTGTGTAGCCAGGATTAACAGCGGCGACCACCAAAAACGCAATGAACAATGAAGTGCGTTACAGTCCCGGGGGTTAGATTAATACTACATTAGAGCTCACAACGAATTTAATCAGAAGAAATTAGTAGGATTAAGAAGCTTTTGGATATTGACTTTCCCTCTTAGCAATAGGAGAGACAGTAACATGGCAAATAAGGCATTAAATGCAGATCTATAAAAACATCAATTGTTGCATGTATGAAAAGTCACCATCATTTGAAAACGGATCGACCAATCGTTGATTTTATTTTAGTTGTGTTCTATTATTATTGTATCTCTCTTAAATCACGGGTCTAACCCGGTCATTTGATAGGCGTGCGCGGAGATATGGATCCAACGCGTAGAGGCCTCTTTGAGAAGTTTGATGTAATGTTGTACGCCCGCCGTGACCCGCTCCAGGATATGTCAATGGAATGATATACCCATGAGCAGGTCTCGGCAGGCGTTGAGACTATTGCGAAGTGTGATGGAAAATAAATGGGCTATGGAGATGTTATTATTATTATTCATTTATTTTATTTCATCTCTTATTAAGTTACATTTTTAAACATATTCATATAAAAAAATAAAAAAAATACATTTAAAAATATAAAAAAACAGGGGCACCCGCCGGTAGTGGAGCGAAGACCCAAACTACCGGTGGTCAGGGCTCCAGAGTAAGGAATCTCCTCACAATGCGGGCCGTGTCCAGAAGAACCGCCTTCTGTATCTGGCTCTTGATCCAACCGCCAAGCGAGAGCCTCTCGAGGTGACGGTCGAGACTCTTCGCTATAAGACCGTTTACGGACACAACTATTGGAACAATAATCGTTGAGTCCACATGCCACATGGCGGTAACCTCGTGGGCCAAGTCCAAGTACTTAGAAAGTTTCTCTTTCTCGGCCTTAACGAGGTTCTCGTCATGGGGAATGGTGACATCAACGAGAATTGCACGCCTTCTCTCTCGGTCTACTACCACGATATCAGGTCTATTGGCAATAATAGTCCTGTCTGTGATAATAGACCGATCCCAGTAGAGCGTGACATTACCATTCTCGAGAACTGGTGCTGGTGCATACTTATAATATGGTACCTCGTAGCTGACGAGGCCATATCTAAGAGCAAGTTGCTGGTGTACAATCCTAGCTACTTGATTGTGTCTGTGCAAGTACTCGCCGTTAGCAAGATGAGAACAACCGGAAACTATATGCCTGAGTGACTCACCGGGACGGTGGCATGCTCGACATATGTCGACCGTACCGTCCTTCAGGATATATTTCCGGTAGTTATTCGTCTTGATAACTTCGTCCATAATTGCACAGACAAAACCTTCGGTTTCCCCAAAAAGGTCACCGAAGCGTAGCCAGGTCACCGAAGCGAGCGAGTCTACATCAGGCCCGTTAAGAGCCCGGTAGAAACGCCCGTGTAGCTCCTTGCTCTTCCATATGTCCTCGCGGCTCCGGGTAGTAAACACCACTGGTTTGCGCCAGTTCTCGTTCGCCAAGGACAACGGGGTAAGGCCTTTATCTACTGCTACGACGTCGCTATGCATCCCACTTTCACAGTGGAGGAAGTATTCCCTGAGACTGCACATCTCTCGGTTATGTAAGTTCTTGGCATTTAAGAAGCCTCGACCCCCACATTTCCGTGGGATGTACAGTCTCATTACTGATGATCGTGGGTGATGCATGCGATACATCGTGAGCAGCTTTCTGACCTTTATGTCCAGGATATCCAATTCGGCCTGAGTCCACCTTAGTATGCCGAAGGTGTAGATTAACAGGGGCATAACCCAACCGTTGAAAGCACGCACCTTGTTACCACCTGACAAAAGACTTTTCAGTACTTTTGTCAGTCGTCCAAAGAAACGTTCGGTCACCGATTGTTTTATGTCCTCGTTAGCTAAACCCAATGACTCCGCCATACCAAGGTATTTGTATGTCTCGACTTCTGAGAGGGATCTGAGGGACACTGTCTGTGAGAGTTGTAAACTATCAGAGTCTACAACTCTTCCCTGCTTCACATGCATGACCGCACATTTGTCAACACCAAACTCCATACTGATGGCATTACTGAAATTTTCAGTCACTTTCAGTAATTCCACCAGGTCTGTTTTATTTGGTGCGAACAATTTGAGGTCATCCATGTATAGCAGATGACAAATGATCTCACCCCCTCTGCGAAGTCGGACTCCTAACCCTGAGTCCCTCAGTAAAGTGCTGAGTGGATTCAGAGCCAGGCAGAACCATAACGGACTCAGGCTGTCACCCTGGAAAATACCGCGTTCTATCCTTATGGGGTCCGTCGACCCAAGAGTAACTCCACCTCCTGGTTGACAAAGGACTGTGGTCCACTGCCCCATACATGAACCAAGGAAGGCGCATAGAGTTGCATCTACTTTATACAACTCCAACACCCGTCTCAGCCATGAATGAGGCACCGAATCATAGGCCTTTTTGTAGTCAATCCAAGCGGTGGAAAGGCTCTTCTTGTTTCGACGAACTTGTTGGCAAATGGTCATGTCTATGAGGAGAAGCTCTTTAGTACCACGGGACCCAGCCTTACATCCATTTTGAGCAGGCGCCAAAATATTATGGGCAATAATATGCTTTGTGATTTTAGATGTCAAAATGGATGTAAGAAGCTTGTACATAGTTGGTAAGCACGTGATGGGTCGGTAGTTTTTAGCTTCCGTGGTACTACCGCTCTTATAGAGCAGAAAGGTAATGCCAGTGGTCATGAAACTTGGGAGAGATCCAGCTATAAGGGCGTCTTGGAATTGAGATGCCAGGAGAGCATGTGAACGACGGAACCATTTGAGCCAGAAGTTGTGCAATCCGTCCGGACCTGGAGATTTCCAGTTATGTGCCGAACGGATTGCACAGCTAACATCCTGCTGGTTGATGTTTATAGCTTCCATGGCTCCTATCGACTCACACGCCCTCCCGACTATATCAATCCATTCGCCCTCGGTGTGGCTGACAGGCACCGACCAAATGCTACGCCAAAATTGTGACGTTTCGTCGGCAGTCGGTAGCTGCCTGTCCACCACACAGTTACTGGGTCTTTCCCAGTTTCGGTATACCTTCCTTTCATCACATTGGAAGATACGGTTCTGATAATACCTATCTACCCGCTGCCTATACCGTCGAATACGGCCTGCCCAAGCATAAATTTTCTGCTTCAGGAAGTCAATGCGCTCTGTGACCCAGTGCATGAAGTCTTGGGGCCTGATATTGGTCCCCGCGAATGCCTGGTGCACAAAGCGCATGATTCTCGGGCGGTTGTTGCCCGACCTGAAACAGATTAGCTTGCCGATGAGGGTCCTAGCCGCATTGATACGCCGCTCGATTCTCATCTGCCAGATAGGTACATCGACGACCGTTCGCGGAGCTCTATTACTGTCCGGGAATTTGACCCGAGCTACGCGACAAGCCGCAATGGCTGCACAATACAGAATCGAGTGGGTATCAGTTATATCTTGGCTAGTTGCCAAATATGAGTCTAACAAGCGGTCTAAGGCCCCCATAAGCGCCATATTTCGTTTATGCAAGGGCAAGCGTGGTAGACGCGGTCTTTGAGCAATCGGCATAGATCTGTATATAGAAAGCGCATCATCCAATGCTCTCCTCAATTGCTCATCATTCTGGGTTAGGTCAACGCTTATATTCACACAGTCGTCAAGTACTGGCCTATCCTCCGATTGCGTTATTGCCGAATGTATGACACTCGACATCAATTATTATTATTATTGAAATAAAATAATAATAATAATTTATTAATATTATTAAATTGAAATAATTTAATAATATTAATAAATAATAATTATTTCAATAACAATAATTATTATTATTATTATTGAAATTGTAAGAACAAGGTTTGTAATATAATTTGTACCCGTATTCCGTACGCTTCCGTACTTCGTATCGTCCGTATTTCGTACGTACAGACGGGTCGTATATACTCGTAGAAATTACTACGGTGTGGTACAATCGGTAGATATTATTTCTTTTTCTAATGTTATAGCATGCTAATGGCATTTCCTTTGGAGCTTCGGTACCTGTCTAATTCCTTCTGAGAATATTGCTCTGAACGCGTTAGTCATCGAAGGCTCTTCGGTTAATCATAACCGAAAGTTAAACGCTATGAAATAAAACTTCCGCGTTACCATGATTAAACCTATAGTTAAATAAATTTAAACGGACCTTTGAAATTATCATAAAGTTACATCATACTGACGACGACATCATGACGAGCTCGGTGGCCGAATGGTTAGCAATGGCCACTTTGACTCCGAAGTTGCGGGTTCGATCTCCGTACAAGACAAATATTTGTGTGCATGAACAAGTCTGTTTGTCTTGTTCTATGTGTTTTCTACGTATTATATGTATTCATTTACAAAAAAAATGTATTAAAGTTTATATATCACTCATCTAGCACCCATATTACAAGCTTTGCTAAGTTGGGAATAAATGGCGCTGTGTAATTTGTCAAGGAATATTTATTTATTATTATTTCTCTGTACTACATGGGTCAAGCCCGGTTATTTTAATAGGCATGCACGGGGATATGGATCTAATGCGTAGAGGCCCCTTAGAGACGTTTAATGTCATGGTATACGCCCGCCATGACCTGCTCCAAGATATATCAATGGCACAATATACCTATGAGCAGATCTCAGCAGGTTTTAGAACTATTATAATTTGTTATCTTAGTGTATGTTCAATTTTGTTTAAGAGCTACATGTATATCAATTTTTACACGATCCATTCAGTACGGAGGTCAACTGTATAAGATCAGCCAGTCAGTTATGAATTCCTGTTAGTTAAGTATTTAGATTTATCGACAAAAAATCTATTTACTTACTCGGACAGGATCTTAGGAAGGAAATCTTTTTAAAAACGATTACACGTTAGTTCAAACCATGTACGTCACAGATAGTCCCTCGACCGTAATTTTCAATCGGATATAAGCACATTGGCACAGAATATTTAACGGATTTGCATAGACAATGAGCTGGCATTATTGCATGGGATTTCACCGGCCCAACGTAATGATGAATTCTGTGTAATCTTAGTATCAGGATGTGCGAATAACCCCGCATTTTGAATACATTAAAATGTACCCGAGTCTGCTTAGAATTCCCTGAGAAAGGAACGCTTTTTATGCGTTAATAACTTCCACTTGGCCGTTTGTCACACCGTATATTCTTACAAAATTGTTGAAAAATACCAAACGTAAGATAAATATTTTAACGTATCAAATAATTATGACAGTAATACGTAAATAAGAATTACATTAATATGATCATAATACTATGTTACCATATAATACTATATTATATATAATAAAATTGACCAGCTTGGACGTCGAATGCCTACTTTGACTCCGAGACTCGGGTTTTCTAGCTAGCCGATACCTTCACATAGAATATTGAAGATTAGATAATTATGTATGTTACGCGTAGTCAGTAGTATACTTAGTAGTAGATACTCAGTACGTTACGACTAAAACTATGCCCGTAACAATAAAATTGTATTTTTTTCTATATAAAATACTCACATTAGTGACACACCAATGCATACAAATAAAAATATTGTATGGAATAGGAGTTTTAAAAATTGTAAGATTTTTAATTCACGAAGCATAAATCATTCTATCATTCTTAGTTTTTATACCATTAAAGGCAACAAGCATATGACCCGCTTGATGGTAAGCGATTACCGTACTCTATGGCTGGTTCAACATCAAGAATATTGCCAATTATCAATCATATTAAAATTTAATCTTAATTCTTTGTCGCTCTAATAAAACTTGACGGTGTAAGACGCGGTCCCATAACTAATTGGCCTCTTTTGTTCTTGCCCACAGTACTGGGTTGCAGATGTCAATTAGTATGCTATAACAATGTTATAGTCACGAGATATCAATGCATTGACATACTGGCCCGTTGTCAAGAATCATTACAAAAGGACTTATGAGCATTAACAGTGTTCTCTTAAAGGGAAATTATATGTCTCAGTGACACTACAGGAAGGAGGAAGTTATCTTCCGATACTCTCCATTCGATTTTCGATATTAATATCAGAGGTTGGTACTAATGTTGAAAATCGGAATCATCGTCAACTAATATCCTTCCCACTGCTGGGATATGGATAATTTTGCCATAGAAGGCATTTAAACCATACGCTGAGACGTTGCCACTATATAAGTAATACTTGTAGTGCTAAGTGACGTTTTTCTACGGTGTGTTGGCGGAGTTCGGTATTTTCATGCATGCTATAGTCACCCAGCATTTTAATGCTATTAACTAAGCTTAAGACAGTCAGCAATTTTTTTTTACCACTAAGGTGAAAAATGCCTCGACTGATGGTAAACGGTTGCCACAGCCATTATACAGTTACAATACCAGGGACACCATGTTGCAGACTCTGTAAACAAGTCCATTTTGAAGAACTTCATGCTGTAGCTTTCCGGATAAACCAGGAAAAAGACATGTCTTTCCACAACTTGATGAGGAAGAATACAATACCTCTTTGAACACATACAGGATGAGACCCATTTCAGTTCTATGTGCGAGAACGAACTATCTGCTAATTATGTGGACAGATATAATTTGTAGAAGGAGGCCGAAGACCAATGATGGCAAACAACTTCTTTTGAGTGCAACCATAATTAATAATAAGTAATACATATAATAAATATTCCTGTTAAAATTACACAGGGCCATCTAGTCCCAAACTAAGCAAAGCTTGTATTATGGGTACTAGATATTATACTTAAATCAAATGTATTTAAGTATAATATCTAGTACCCGTAGTACAAGCTTTGCTTAGTTTTTATAAATACATACATATAAGACATAAAAAAAAACCGGACAAGTGCGAGTCGGACTCGCGCACAGAGGGTTCCGTAGGTACGTAGTATCATTATAAAATTTGATATTTTTCATTATAAATAAGAAATAATGCGTCGAAAAAAATAAATAAAATATATTTTGCAATGTGTACATCAAGCCCTTTCATATGATACCCCATTTGAACTAGTAGTTTCAATTTGAAATTTCGACACCCCATAAAAAATATAGACCCCCTATTTTTTAAGATCTATTTACAAATGTATAGTTTTGAGATTTATTCCTGTACTTGTAGTCTATAACGATGTTACTTCCCAAATTTCATAGTTCTAGGTCAACGGGAAGTACCCTATAGGTTTTGATTCCCTTGAGTGTGTCGAAATATGCGTTTTTGCTGAATAAACGGCCGTAACTTTTTTCTACGTAAACTTAGCAGTTTGATTTTTTTTTAACTTCATGGGACCGTAGACCTAAGTATACAGTTTAAATTTCAGCTTGATACCTCCACGCATTCTCGACATAGAAATTCTTGACAGACAGACAGACAGACAGACAGACAGACAGACGGACAGACGGACAACAAAGTGATCTTATAAGCGTTCCGTTTTTCCTTTTGAGGTTCGGAACCCTAAAAATACCCTAACCAAGACAGACATGTTCATGTATACAAATATTTGTCTTGTGTGGGTATCGAACCCTCAACCTCGGAGTCAAAGTGGCCATTACTAACCATTCGACCACCGAGTTCGTCAATGTAACAACAATTGTACTCAATGACTTAATATGCCTTCTGAAGCAGAAAGAAACCGAAAATAAATAAAGTACAGCCATAAATAGGCTATCAATATTTATTACCTTGTGTGTAAAACGCAACTACGTCACGATACTTCTCCGAAAATCGATATATCGGTTACTATAATATTTACTATTGATACCTTTTTTATGTGTAAACCTTAAGTACGCATCTCCATTAGCCAAATATTATGTTTGGGTTCAAACGAGTAGCGAGTAGCTGTAATTTCATGGCGTAACTTGCGTCAGCTACGGCGTAGAGCATACAATACGTTTTCACCTGCACGATAGCTTCCAATTACTTGAACTTTTGTATGTGTACACGTTTGTATGTTACATCTAAGTTACATAGATACCAACTCTACCCTACCCACTCCCGACGTCCCTGCCCTTTTGACCCACCAAATGTTCCCTCCTGTGTAACCAGGATTAACAGCTGCGTACACTAAAAAAGGCAATGAACAGTAAAGTCCATTGCAGTCCTGAGGGTAAAACTACGACTGCCTTGGAACTCACAACGAATTTAATCAGAAGAAATTAGCAGGAGTAAAAAGCTTTTGGAATTTGACTTCCCTTCTCAGCAATGTGAGAAATAGCAATACGGCAAATAAGGCACTAAGAGATGGCTAGTCAAGTGAAGCTCAACTGCCGTGCACCACGAATTTTAGGTATCTAACATTATTGGGGACCTAAAATATTGAGTTGTTACCTATGACATCGAACGTCCCTGCCTTATGAAAACATTAAATTCTCTCCCATCCAATACAATTTTTTTTTTAACTCATACCAATTAATTAAGTCAAAAAACGGTTCCTGGTGTCAGGGCGATCTATAGCTATAACTATCCTTATCATCTCGGAGCTTTAATATTCTTGCTATCTCTTTCCCTTGTTTTATTTACTTTAGAACTGCATGGCACTATATCCTATCTCGTCATCGACAACCCTTATTCATCCCACTGCTGGGGTACGGTACTCAATCAAAGAAGTTTAGAGCATACTCGTCCACGCTGCTCAACTGCAGGTTGGCGGAGGCCAGTGTTTTCAAGCCGCCTAAAAGCCACTGACTTGGCTTAACGACTATCATCTAATGACATCAGCCGAGACCGACGGCTTAACGGCCCTCCGAAGCACGCATGAACTCGATATAAATAAACCCATCCCTGGACAAGCTACAGTCGACGTCGCTTAACTTGCGTGTTCGATTAGAACGACACGCGCAACGACGCCATCGGGCTCCTCAAAAATAACAATAATAGAAATAAAAAGTAATTTATAAAAATTAAACCGACTTTACTAAAAAAAAGGTACACACATTTCTACACAGTATTTTTAATAACTATTTTTACTAATAATTATATTAATATTCTGACATTGATATCCAACATTGCTTTAAATAATACACTCATAATTACGTGTTAAACAATACAAGCCTGCATTAATTCATTATTTTAATGCAGGCACAGTACATCCCGCAATCAGCAGTACAGTTGCGTACCTCGCTATTGCACCAGTTACTAAAATAAATTTATTTTAAAATAAACTCGAGCGTTCTTGTTATAGGCTATCCGATAATTGTAGCGGACCAATCGAACGGGAGTGCCGGTAGTACACCGAGAGGCGGCGTCGTCGGGAGGCGGGTGTCCCGTGAAAGGAACACCCTCTACTGAAATTGCGAAAACCTCAGTACTGTAATCTAGGTTTTATTCCAATTTGAATAAAGTTCGTTTTGTTAATTAAAAGCCTGTGACGTTTATTAATGTAATGAATTATTTTATTACACAACGGTGACCTACCCACGATATAGTACCAAGTTTAATTACAGTAAAAATAAAGTTAATTTTAAATGTAAGTGATGGTATGGTCAAAATAAAGCATTAACTTTATTTTTACTGAAATTAAAGTTAGTACTAGATCGTGGGTAGATAAGTCACAATTGTGTAATAAAATAATTAATTAAATTAATAAACGTCACAAGCTTTTAATATTTATTGGTTATTTTTATTTGTACTTTGTAATTCATAAAATAAAATTACGTTCAATTTATATGCTTAAAAAACAAACACACATTATCATATTAAAATTAACAAAGATGAAGAACTAAAAATAATATAATTTTATTACTAAAAAAGTGCTAGTATTATAAATGTAACAATTGTGAGGATGGGTATGTCCTATTACCATTAGATTCTCAACCACGCGTAAACGGCTAAATGGAGTTGGATCAAATCTAGCATACATATAGAATATTTTCTGGATTAACACATAAGATATTTTGACCTCGGTATTGTGCTCACGTGAAACAAAACCGCGGGCAATCGCTATTTCATATTTATATTATAAATATGAAAGTTTGACCTCTTTCACGTAGTAAGGAACAATGAATTGATAATTTTTTTACGGAGATAGTTCGGGTCTGGAAAATGACATGACAACAGGACAATGAGGTAGGCTTTTTATCCCGAAAAAGCATCTTCCCACTGGGAAAAATGTTTTATTAAAATAATTACCGCGCGTGCGAAGCCGCGGGTTACAGCTCCTAAAGGAGATTGCGCATTCGTGTATGGATAAAAGTACTGATAACAAAATTGTTGTGTCGTCACTAAATAACCTTCACTTAGTTTTATGTCTTCTGGATTTGCCGAAATATTTAAGAAATAAAATGCGTTTGATTTCAGGTCATGTTTGACCATACCACAGTTTGAGTACTTACGAGATATTCATCCAGTATACCATGATTACTAACACGGACAATATTAAGCTATGTCTCTACACATTATACGAACACTAAAAAAAAATCTGATAAGCTTATCCCAGAAGAGAACTTTTATGAAAACCTACTGTAAAAGAGGAGTTCGATGGCGTCCTTGCGCGTGTCAGTCTAATCGAACACCCAAGTTACGCAACGTCGACCGCTGCCTGTCTGTGGATGGGTTTATTTATCTCGAGGTCCTCCGTGCTTCGGAGGGCACGTTAAGTCGTCGGTCCCGGCCGTTGTCATTAGATCACAGTAATTAAGCCAAGTCAGAGGCCTTAGGGCGGCTTGAAAACACTGGGCAAAATGCGCTAAACCCCTTCGATATCCATATTTTTCATTTCGAGATGCTCATATCCCAACAGTGGGATGATTATGGGTTGATGCCGACTGTAAAATCAATGTTTTATTTTAGAACTTTGGCAGTAAACTATTTCTTAAGACTAATAATCTAAGAGTACCTACTGTCCGTGGTCAATCTCCTTTTGGATAATCATCATAAGCTACGACAAATGTGAGTGTAATGACTATTTGTTTTTTTTTTATTATAGTGAAATATCACCAAAAAAATTACAATAGAAATAAAAAAATCCGTCTGTCACCAGGCTGTATCTCATGAACCGTGATAGTTACACAGTTGAAATTTTCACAGATTATGTATTTCTGTTGCCGCTATAACAACAAAAACTAAAAAACTCGTTTTTGCTCTCGTTATTGATAGCGGCAACAAGTAGACGCTTCAAATATTCACATTATATTTAGTCATAAATTCTTTAAAATTAAATAAGTAAATTAAAATAAAACAAATATTTAAGGGGGCTCCCATACAACATTGGGGGGCTCCCGCTCAACAGACATGGTTTTTTTGCCGTTTTTATAGATAATGGTACAGAACCCTTCATGCGCGAGTCCGACTCGCACTTGGCCGGTTTCTTAGAATTGCCTCCCTATGGGAGCAATTTTACATACGTAGATATTTATTGGTTGTCAAAATATAAATTGACAACCCGTTACGGAAGCCCAATATATGGAAATCGCTGACCATGCAGCGTCGTTCGCCCGGTACATCATGCAATGATTGCGACACCCGGCGTGGTGCACCTGCGCTTGACTCACCGAGCCACCGCCCGCTATGAAGCCATGTATGAAGACACTTTCGGTTCTCACATCGACCGTTTGACATCTTATTTAATTTTATATAGTTTGTAATTTTAAAGTATTAAAGTTAGTTATAAAATTTTTGGTTTTTTTTGCATCCTTCGACTGCAGACTTCATTTCTGGCGCAGTCGGTAGGATTGCAGTAGAGTCAGTGCTCAAGCAGAAGACCTGGCGAAGGCAATCGGAACCCGAAGCTGCAGAAGAAGGTTATCCGGACATAGATACCGCAGAGAAGCCAAAAATTATTATGTAAGTACTTTAGAATCGATCTAGAGTTGCTTTCCTATTTTTCCTTTAATTTATATGTCGGATCCTAAGATTTTCCATCCTAGGCGATCTGGAACACATAGTAAGAGTAGAGATAGGGAAATAGATCTTAATAGTAATTTAAGTAATACTAGTGACAGCGAAGACTCGGCATCTCCGCCGACTCCTAGCCCCGTTATTATAAAGTCTATAGTAAATAATTCTGTAGTAGTAAGTAGTATGGCAGACCAGTTAGATAATATATGGAAGGGCCTTCGATTGGTACCTGAATTTGACGGGAACCCCTACGTGCTAACGAGGTTCATAAGTTTATGTGACCATTTAGTGCAGAAGTATATAACGCAGGATGATCCCTTAGGAAATAGTGCATTAATCAATGGTATACTTAACAAAGTTACTGGACCGGCCGCCCGATTAATTAACTCAAGCGGCATACCCGATAGCTGGCAAGGCATCCGTCAGGCTTTGATTAATAATTTTGCAGACCAGAGGGACGAGACATCGCTCTATAATGACCTCGCTCTATTAACCCAGGGCTCATGCACCCCACAAGAGTTTTATGAGAAATGTCAAAACCTATATAGTACTATCATTACTTATATAAACCTACATGAGACTATCCCCACAACTATACAGTCAAAACGTGAGTTGTATCAAAAACTCACTTTACAGTCATACTTACGCGGTTTGAAAGATCCCTTAGGATCACGCATAAGATGCATGAGGCCTGAAACTATAGAAAAAGCGCTCGAGTTTGTTCACGAGGAAATGAATACGCTGTACCTACAGCAGCGTAATGATAACTTAACTGAAAGAAAAATGAATCCACAAATGTCTAGTAATAAGCCTAGTAGTAGTTTTAGCCTTATGTCACCACAGCAGCCTAAAGGCTTTGCTTTCAACATGCCTGGGCCTTCTCGCCCGTGGCAACAGCCTATGCAAATGGTACCACGCCCACATATGCTTTGGAAACCTAATATCGGCAGTCAGAATCCTAATAACCAATTCCGCGGTCCGTCGCGCACCCAGCAGATGTTTGCAGCTACACCGGCTAACTACAACCCCCGCAGCAATGTTTTTGCGTTACCCCCGGGAGGTAATGCATTTTATCGTTCACCCCAGGGAGGCAATGTATTTTCGCGACCTTTACAAGGTAATTTTCAGAAACCTATGAGTGGAGTAAGCCACTTCGTACCTAAGATACTACCCCCGACAGGACATGACTGGACAAAACATGGCAATCCGCCGCCAACTAACTATTTTAAGTCCCGTGAAATGAATATGAATGAGTGCTATGAGCATCAATATGACCCCTATGGTGATGCTTATAATAACTACTATCAAACTGAATACATTGAGTATCCTGAAAATTACTACCCTGAAAATATCGAGGATGCTCACTTACCTTACTATGAGGCATATCAGCCAACTGACTTAATACCTATTGATAATGCCCAAGACGATACTCACCAGCAGGATTTTCCCAAGGACGACAGATCAGACAAACAAAAATAGAAGTTAATCTGCACACGCAGAGACAACTTCCTTATATAAGGATATCTCATCCTCCCTTAAAGCTTTTAATTGATACAGGGGCCAATCAATCTTTTATTAACCCCGAAATAATAAAAACCTATTACCCGGATGTGCCATGGACATATGACCCATTTGAAGTTACAAACGTGCATGCTACTACTCGTAATGACTATTCCGTGACCTTACCATGCTTCCCCGAGTTCAAAGATGATGACGACATAACCCTATTTCTTTATAAGTTCCATGACTATTTTGACGGCTTAATTGGCCTGGACTTACTTACTAAATGGGAGGCTAATATTGACTTAAAGACTAAAAGCTTAAATACTAAAATGTCAGTTAACCCCATTCACATGTACGACTCCCGTAACTGTAATTGGTATGAGGACATAATTCCCGCTAATACATCCAAATTAATTAAAGTGCCTATTAACACCCGCGACGGTGATGTACTTATACCTGAACAGATAATATCCAACTGTCAGATACACGAATGCGTTACTAGCGTGAATAAAAATCGTGGTATAATAGAGATAGTAAATCCAACTAGTAATGACTTAATATTCTCCATGGATAGGCCTATTAGTGCAGAAATATTTAATATCGAGTGTAACCACCTCGAGCAGTCTGAGTCGTCACGCACAAAGCAGGTACTATCTCGCTTGCGTACCGACCACCTCAACTATGAGGAACGCATCAATCTAGAAAATCTATGTACTCAGTATGCTGACGTATTCTATATCGATGGAGAACCCCTAACATTTACTAATAAAATAAAACACCATATTCGTACCACCGATGAAGTGCCTGTGTACACTAAAAGTTATAGGTACCCTTTCATACATAGGCAAGAGGTACAAGAGCAAATTGGTAAGATGTTAGAGCAGGGTATTATCCGCCCATCTGAGTCCGCGTGGAGCTCTCCGATTTGGGTGGTACCCAAAAAGGCAGATGCCTCCGGCAAAACAAAATGGCGTATAGTAGTAGATTTTAGAAAGGTCAATGAGAAAACTATAGATGACAAATACCCCATACCAAACATAAATGATGTACTTGATAAACTAGGTAACTGTCATTATTTCACTACACTAGACCTAGCTAGTGGCTTCTATCAAGTGGAAATGTGCCCTGACGATATTCCTAAGACCGCGTTTAACGTTGAGCACGGCCATTTTGAATTTATGCGTATGCCCATGGGCTTGAAAAATTCCCCGTCTACTTTTCAACGCGTCATGGATAACGTACTCAGAGACCTCCAGAATACAGTGTGTCTCGTATATCTTGATGACATCATAGTATTTAGTACGTCACTACAAGAACATATAGTAAATCTGGAAAAGGTTTTTAAGCGTCTGAGAGAATCTAACTTTAAAATCCAGATGGACAAATCTGAGTTTTTAAAACTAGAAACTTCTTATCTAGGACACGTCATTAGTAAGGACGGCATAAAGCCCAATCCTGATAAGATTGCGGCTATCCAAAAATTCCCATTACCTAAGACAGCCACTGAAATCAAACGTTTCCTTGGGCTGCTTGGTTATTACAGGAAATTTATTCCGGATTTCGCCAAAATTACTAAACCTATGACACGGTGTCTTAAAAAGGGCTCTAAAATCACTACTACTAACCCTGAGTACATAAACTGCTTCGAGCATTGTAAAACTCTCCTCACAAATGACCCAATTCTAAGTTACCCGGACTTTAGCAAGGAATTTGTACTCACTACGGACGCGTCTAATGTAGCTATAGCTGCTGTCCTCTCCCAGGGTCCTATAGGCTCAGATAAGCCTATAGCATATGCCTCTAGGACGCTAAACACCAGCGAGTCAAACTATAGCACCATTGAAAAGGAGTTACTAGCGATCGTGTGGGCTACCAAGTATTTCCGCCCTTACTTATTTGGCAGGAAATTTAAAATAGTCACCGACCACAAGCATAAAATATATAAAGCATACAGTAGTATAAAAAAAAAAAAAAAAAAAAAAAAACAAGCCCCTTCAATGGGTTATGAGCTTAAAAGAACCTAGCTCAAGACTGACTAGATGGCGACTTAAGCTTAGCGAGTATAACTTCACCGTTATATATAAGCAGGGTAAAAGTAACTTAAATGCAGACGCCTTATCTCGGGTCGAGATTTTTAATGAGGAGACTAGTTCAGTAGCCGTTCAACCAACTGAAAGACCCCCATCCTTAGATAGCACCTCAACTGCCACAGCTCATACAAGCGTGGAACACCCTATTTTAGAAATTCCAATATCAGACGTGCCTCTCAATAGATTCAGTAGGCAGATTTGTCTATTAGTCGTAGGTGATATAAAGAAACGCCCAGTCGTTACCAAACCCTTTGAAACGCATGTGCGTACTACCATACAACTGTCAGAATCCAATCTCGAAGAAGATACTATCAATGCCATTAAAGAGTACGTCAATCCAAAGGTTAAAACAGGTATAATTATTAATCCACCCTTAGCTATGTATAAAATCATCCCCATAATACAAGATAAATTTAAGAGCTCCGCTATGGACCTCGTACTGACCAAAACTGAGGTTGAGAATGTCAAGGACTATCTTAGGCAGCAGGATATCATTCAAAAATATCACGATGGTAAGACTAACCACCGGGGTATCAACGAGTGTTACCTAGCACTATCACATAAATATTTCTGGCCTAAGATGCGAGAACATATTGCGAAATACATAAACGAGTGTACCATCTGTGGTATGGCTAAGTACGACCGCAATCCCATAAAGCAGAGACTTTCTATAGTACCGCCTCCTTCTAAGCCCTTTGAGGTTGTACATGTTGACCTCTTCACTCTTGAGAACGAAAAGTACTTAACTTTGGTTGACGCATTCTCTAAATACGCACAAGCCTACCACCTCCGAGATGGTACAGCTATAAGTGTAGTACAGGCTTTGCTTAACTATTTTACTCATCACGGTGTGCCTATAACTATAGTATCCGACCAAGGCCCCGAGTTCACGAACCAGGTTTTCCTTGAATTTACTAAACTACACAAAATTCAACACCATAAAACATTAGCACACAACCCTAATAGCAATGGAACGGTAGAACGACTCCATTCGACTTTCTTAGAGCATCTTAGAATCCTTAAATTAAAATACCCAAATGAATCCGCTATCAAAATCATCCCGTACGCTGTATTAGGATACAATAGTTCTATTCATAGTTTTACGCGTTGTAGACCTATCGAAGTTATCACCGGACACTTTGACCCACGTGATCCAGGGGACATTGATATGAATGAGCATATTCTCCAACAGTATGTGCTAGATCATAAGCAACGAATGCTTAAGGTCTATGATATCCTAAATGAAACGTCACTCCATGAGCGCACCGAGCTTACGGAAGCTAGGAATAAGGATCGCGAGCCCGAAAAGGAATATGTGCCAGATCAGCAGGTTTTCATTCGTAACCCCATGGCTAGTAGGCAAAAATTAGCTCCGCGATATACCCAAGATGTAGTATTAGCGGACCTACCTATACATATATATACTAAAAAGAAGAGAGGTCCTATTGCTAAGGCACGCCTTAAACGAACCCCTAAAACTAACCCATTGTTACAGGATACTACTTCTGACGATCATACTCCAACTGACCAAGGCGCAAGACATAGCACTTAACAACCTCGACAATGGACCTGGCATCCTGCCCTTCAATCTTGGACCGACTCGACTTATAACTCATTACCATTCATTCTTATATGACATAGACCTAGACGACATATCCGCGACAGTAACTTCGGTTAGATTACAAGTAAATCATTTTAGAATAAGCCTTTCTAATAAAACTTTGTCTCTCTACGAGCCCCATATTATGCACCTTTATAGTAAACTAGATACCGTGCGTGAACAACTGCGAACCTTTCAACAGACTCGTAGTAAAAGAGGACTTATAGACGGCCTCGGTTCTATTATTAAGAGTATATCTGGTAATCTCGACTATACCGATGCTATAAAGTATGACGATGCCATAAAAGCTCTTCAGAATAATGAAAAATCATTACAGACCGAACTAAATGAACATGTAAGCCTAGGCAAAGAATGGATAGCTAAACATTCTGTAATATTAGACAACATAGTCGAAAATCAGAAAAGGTTAGCCAGTGCAGTCGACTTATTAATAAAGTCAGACGCAGACATAGAGAACGATTTGCTTCAATACGCACATCTATCTCAGTATCTATTGATCCTCACAGACAATACTGATAATCTATCAGAGGAACTATATAATCTAGAGAACACGTTAGCTTTTATTCAGAGTAGGAGTACATCTCGTTATATGGTTAATATTAACTCTTTAAATAATACGTTAGTTAAGTTAAGACAGTTATATTCTAAGGGAGAAATTATAGACATAGACTTAAGGGAATATTTCGATATCATAAAATCGGGTTATTACTACAGTTATAGTACTTATGGTACCGATCGCTTCTCCTATTACCTATACCCTATATAAATTATCTATCGTCCCCAACCGATACAATCAGGTATTTGTTCCTATCCAACCCTATGTAGCAATTCAGAGAACAGGTTCTATGTACATAGAGACTGAATGTCCGAAGGTAAGCGCATGGTACCTCTGCGAAGAAAATTTGCAGTACAAGATCCGAGATAGCGAAGATTGTATGCAGCACCTGATACTAGACCAGCGGATTAACCCTTCGTGTCAATTTACCTATGTCAACTTATCTAGCTCAGCACTCGAGAGGCTAGACGACCAGCATTACACCATCAGCCTGCCAACGCTAACTAAGGTACATATATCCTGCGAACAAGAACATTACAAGAATCTTCTAGGAAGTTATCTAGTATCTATTCCACCAAATTGTATGCTGAAAACGCCAGAATTCACCATCTCAAATACTCAGAACCGCATCAAAGGACATGCCGTGCAGATAGTACAGCTGCCTATCGACAAGCCTGTGACAACAAAGTCCCAGCCTATAGTAAGGTTAAACTCTATTAACCTTCAACATCTACACGAGACGAACGCAAAAATATCCCTTCAGCATCCTGTTCAACTGAAACAAGATAACGCAGACAGTGTCTATCACACTACGATTCCTGTCTACACAATTCTCAGTCTATTCCTATTGGGACTCACCCTAGTACTCTATTGGAGACGTCACAAGAAAGAATCTGTGACGAAGACAGCACTAACTTTAGATCCCGTGTATCCTGAGGGAGCAGCTGAAACGAGGGACATTGAGCCTAAGGATATCAAAGTTAATACCAGCAGCATCTCGGCAACCTTCTCAGCATAGCTTGCGAATAGTTACCGATCTACGGGGGGAGGCGTTACGGAAGCCCAATATATGGAAATCGCTGACCATGCAGCGTCGTTCGCCCGGTACATCATGCAATGATTGCGACACCCGGCGTGGTGCACCTGCGCTTGACTCACCGAGCCACCGCCCGCTATGAAGCCATGTATGAAGACACTTTCGGTTCTCACATCGACCGTTTGACATCTTATTTAATTTTATATAGTTTGTAATTTTAAAGTATTAAAGTTAGTTATAAAATTTATGGTTTTTTTTGCATCCTTCGACTGCAGACTTCATTTCTAACCAATAAATATCTCAATCCACAAACAATTTTCTAAACAAATCATAGATAACTTTCGCGACATAAAACCAATCGATTTGACATTTTTTTTTAAATTAAATCATTTGTTCATTTATAATTTGTTCTATATTTATGGAGCAATTAAATTTTGGTACTAAACTACTGCCAACTTTCAACTATTGATTATCATGCAGTGGTGGAATGTAATCGTATAAATCGGAAGTATACACGATTAACACTAGAATTGATAAAACGGCATCAGTGAAACAAAAACAACTTGTTTTTGATTAAAAAAATGGTCTGTCTACTTTCTTATCTTACATGAGATATCAATACCGTCTACAAATTACGTTATGATAATATCTACTAAAAACTACAAAAAACGGCTCCGGCGACATTTGTAGTATTTCCAAATTCGTGTAATTCCACATTCGCACACAACTTATATTTTCGCCCTAAACCAGTTTTCCTTAAATTGTTCAATGAATATAGGTCAAATTTAGAAAAACTAAAATAACACAGGAAAGCGGAAGATTGCATTTGATGGAAAGAAATGGGAATGTATGCTGATGATGATGATGAAAATAACATAAAATAAGACAGAAAATTTGACAACTAAACAAAATAAAAAAGGGTACTCTTTAACGTAAGTAACATCTAATAAATACATTGCAAATCTAACCTAACCTATTTTGCATATCATAAAATACTTCTTGCACATCAAATGCAAGATTTGATCAGATTAATTTGATGTGCAAATCAGGTTTTTTTGTGGATCAATTTAATATTTTCCAATAAAAAAAATGGGAAATTGTACACGAATTCTCTTTGGTTTGGTTGTATTTTTAAATCAAACTTTAAAGTTTAATTTAAAAATACAACCAATTCTCGTAGCATTAATTCCGTAGCAAGACACCAATGATGATAACAAAATTAAGCTTGAAAATAGTTAATTGATTCAGGTGTTATTTTGCGGAAGTCAAATTTACAGGCAATTTGAATTTGATACTTTACGTGCTTCCGCCACCCACTACCGTTAGTAGTTGCATGCAACTGCCTTAGAATATTTGTAGGTTGTTGTTCTAACCATCAACATCTACAGATCGCCTGAGGATGCCTCGCGTAGAGGCGAAACACGTGTCGCAGAGACGACCACGGCAGGCGGAGCAGTGGCGGTCGCATGTATCTTCTGTTTCAGATGTTGGAGATTCGCCGAGACGACCACAGCAGCTGGAGCAGAGACGACCAAAGCAGCCACGGCAGTCGCATGCAACTACTAACGGTAGTGGGTGGGTGCCGACCGGAAGTAGTTTGCATGAACTAATTGGTGGCGGAAGCACGCAAAATAGTGTAGATAAAATTGCCTGTAAGCTCGAAAAGTTGCTCTATTTTATTCTACGAATACCATTGCTACGATATTTCAGCGTTTCTATAATTATGTAAGCTATGTGACACTTAAGCGTAGTATACGTACTGCATTTGTGTTTTGCACTAGATACTGTTATTTAGACAGTGGACATAGATATTCTAGTCATATTCAGTCGTAGCCGTGTAGTGAAGATCTTGAATGTGATTTCGGTAATTTTGTGTTTCTGCTAATTGAGCTAATGCTTCGTGAGTTTTCCTTAAAAAGATGAAGTAAAAATAAATACGTGCATGCGGTTAGAGAGGCGTACTTTTGTAGGAATAATTATTGTTCTTTAATTCGAAGCTAATTATTTAGAGTGACGCAGTGAGTACATGTTACATTTCAATGACTGTACGTTGTACGTGATACTACTACTAGTTGGTATGTATGGATGTACTGAATGGTGTGAGGTTTTAGTAGTGTAATACACTTTACATGTGTAAAGAAATTCGACGGAGAATCAAAGTTGTCGACATAGCATTTAGTAGAGTTTGCAAGATATAGTGACAATAGGCCGGTCACATCTGCCGAGTAAGTGATGGCAGATGGGGGAAGAAGGTATTAGAACGACGAACGTTGGACACCCTACGATAATCTTAGGGGGAAGTATTGGGGACGGCTTATATCCAGAAGTGGGTAAATACAGTCTAATGATAATGATGATGATATTTGTATTACACTGATGATTTGTTACTATTGTCGAAAAGTAATTAATATGTATGTTTTGTATAACTTACTCGCACAAAACGATATAAAAGAGACAAAAAATATAATATTTCTGCAGTCATTCCGCAGTATAAATAATAGAACGTACAACAGTATGGCCACTCCCTGCCGCTCTCACGAGTCGACCTCACCTCCTCTCTGAGTCGAATCTGGAAATGATTGTAACGGCTGCCACGCGGCACCACGTATTACGAATTTACGAAAATTTGTTCGTATATTATCTGTGGTCAAATAAAGTTTTAATTAATGATTTATTTTTTATCATGTAATCATTACCGTTTGATTGAATATTAGTTTAGATTAGTAGAAAATATTTATCTTTTCTAGTTTATAAAATAACTTTAAATTCTACAATCCAAATCATTGAATTTTCAATTTTATTATATTGATTCCATATTTTCAATAGACAACTACTATTTTATGACTATTTTATGTATAAATTTGATTATTTAATGACCATTACAATACAACCCGCGCGGAACAATTAGTGTACCACTGTAACAAATGGATTTTATTCACTTTCATAATCACAATAATTAAAAATAAATTTCTAATAATAGTTATTATAAAAGCGTAATTTTAACGTATCTGTGCAAGGTTACTTTGTTAACTCGTACCTATGAGTTGAATATTCCTGTCAACGTGGACTATTTATGTAGTAGTTTTTTTGTATCGAGTGGCCCGAGTGTACCAGTTTCAGTAAACTACTATGTAAAGTACTATTCCCGACTGACTAATAATTTAATAATGTAGTCAGCCCTAGAGCACATTACGCACACATAGGCAAATGTACATACAGTACAGACGTCATTCTGTTTACTACATGCAAACGCGCGATTTATGAATGGAGTGGCCAGGCTTAGACTACGGGCGTATCAGTTCAGTCATACACAAAAATGTAGCAACGACAACGACATATCGTTCATATGTAATTTGTCTTTGGTCGTAGTTAGTTCTTTAGAGAGACTATTTTCGATGAATGAAATTAGATACACAAGTTAATAGCTTGTAGGGGATTAATAATACTGACGATCTATACCGAACCACACTGAAATAGCTTGCCAGGGTATGCTCTATGTTTCCACCCACTAAAGAAAACTCCCATATACAACCCAACAGAAAAAAACCGGCCAAGTGCAAGTCGGACTCGCGCACGAAGGGTTCCGTACCATTATCTATAAAAACGGCAAAAAAAATCACGTTTGTTGTACGGAATAATATTTGTTTTATTTTTATTTATATATTTATTTTTAAAGTGAATATATAACTAAATATTATATGAGTATTTCAAACGTCTACCTATTGCCGTTATCAATTGCCAGCAAAAAAGACCAAAAAATAACGTTTGTTGTATGGGAACCCCCTTACATATTTATTTTATTCTATTTTTTAGTATTTGTTGTTATAGCGGCATCAGAAATACATCATTTGTGAAAATTTCAACTGTCTAAGTGTCACGGTTCATGAGATACAGGCTGGTGACAGAGGGACGGATGGACGGACAGCGCAGCCTTAGTAATAGGGTTCCTTTTTACCCTTTGGGTACGGAACCCTAAAAAGCATAGAAATACGTTCAGTGATTTTTCAGATTAATGCAGTCATGTAGACCTTCGCCGGATCTATCTTTTAATCAAATGTATTAATCGTTCTACGATCAGTCCGATCCTATCGTAATTAGATATCTATATTTCCTCTTATTTGTTATGTTAACGGAATCATACTTGTTTAAACGTACGTTAATAACATAATACCAATATAGGGAAAATCTGCAATCCTGTGTAACTTCCGTCTCCTAATGCTTCCGGTTATGATTATCTGTGAATATCTACGTTCAGATAAAAAAATGCCTATTAGGTACATATTCTTAACTGATTCAATATTATTTTTAAAATAACAATAATAACTCTATATAATCAAAAGTCAGAAATACTACGTATCTTATTTTAACATTGAATAAACAAGTTAAAAGTTAATTAAAAAAATCAAAAACCCATCTGCACCTACCTAAGAACTTTTCCCTGACAATAATAAATACAACATAAAAAGAAATAGCGAAATCGGTCCAGCCGTTCACGCGTGATGCCGTGACCGAGGGAAATAGGGATTAATTTTTATATATATACTAGTAAATATATACTAATAGTCAAATGAGTGACTTTATTTCCAACCTGATTGACTTTTAAATTAATTTCCAACATATAGATTAATATACATATAGATAAGTTGAATGGTACTGCATCTATGACCCTTGACTGTACAGGGTAGAAACGGTCAGTGATATCATTTGATTTTCTCTATCTATACAAGATATTAAAATATTGTTCCTTTGTTCAAGTACTGGTCCTGAAAGTGCTTTTTTTTTAGGAAATACAGATCACGCGCCGCTACCCCCGCTGCCGATGCAGAAACTCCTTCATTTCTGATGACCTCACTCAATCGCAGGAACACAACAACCCTCAAAGGAATCTAGTAAAAATAACGGGTTGCACTCCGGGAGGCACTCTTTAATTATTTTAGGAGCAAATTGCAGTTTGATCAACGTACCAATTGCAAAAAAAAATGGGTTGCCACCTTTCACCAGTATCTATCTAATATATAAAATTCTCGTGTCACAGTGTTAGTTACCATACTCCTCCGAAACGGCTTGGCCGATTTTGATGAAATTTTATATGTATTTTCAGTAGGTCTGAGAATAAATTGTTATTTATTATTATTTTTTACTAAAATAATCATAGAAATAATTTATATGGCAAAACAACGTTTGCCGGGTCAGCTAGTAATGTATAAGTTTAGAGCTTGACATGGTCAGGGACAACTCTTTCGTTTATGATCTCCTCATAGGAAGGAACACTGTAAGTGACGCAGATATAGAAATTTTTACTGATTCATCCGGTTGCCTGATATCTAGAAAATCATGTCAAGTAGTTGAAGAAGTAAATCTAGTTTCATCCTCATCTGAATTGTACGAAATAACTTCAAAGACCGAAAAGAAAGATTGCCATTTCAATTGCAAGAGAAAATAATAGATATTTTCAACAGATACCCAACAATCTTTAGTGAGGTAGGTACCGTCCACAGTTGTGAATTAATTTTACGTTTAAAACAAAACACAGTTGTTACTTAGCGGCCGTATCGACTGGGTCCGATTGAGAAGGAAAAGATGGATAAAATAATACGAGAACTATTAGAGAAAGGAATTATTCGTGAAAGTGGCTCGCCTTTTGCATATGGTAAAGAAAAAAGATGGAAATGATAGAATGTGCAAATTTCAGATCATTACACAAAATTTTAGAAAAAGGTCAATACTCACTCCCTCTCATTGAAGATCAGATCGATAAGCTCGTTAAAGCTAAATTCTTTATATCTTTGGACATGGTAAATGGATTTTTCCAAATTCCTGTTTCACCCGACTCGATAAAATATTGTAACACCTAATGGACATTATGAATTTTTTAAAATGCCTTTTGGGATTTGTAATGATCCAGCAATTTGTCAAAGAGTGATTACAAAAGCGGTACAACGTTTGAAATTCGTGTTAGTATATACATATGATATACTCGTTCCGTTTTCAACAATAGATAAAGGGATAGATTATATAGAAAAAGCTATTCAGGCACTGTGTTCTGCCGGTTTTTCTATTAACCTAATTATAAGGATTTTTATTGCAAAAAATATTGAGTATTTGGGTAGACACATATCACCGTAAGGAATAAGACCAAGTGATACTAAAAGTTGCTTTAGTTAATTTATTATATTTATATAATTAGTGAAGTCTCTCGCCTCACGTAACGTAAAATAAGTTTAGAGCTTGATCTCCTCATAGAAAAGAACGCTGTAAGTGCTGCAGATATAGAAGAAAGCAATTCATGGGTCTTGCCAGCTATTTTCGGAAATTCATCCCTAAATATACCTCTAGTGCAGTATGAATTAGCAAATTAACAAAGAACGGTTAAAAATAGGAATGGGGTCTTGAAGCTAGAAATTAGCTAGAAATTATAAGAACACAATTATCAAGCAAACCATTGTTAACTGTTTTTGATGATCAACTCTCTACAGAATTATACATAGATGCCAGTTCTTTCAGACGCAATGCTAATACAGCTAGTGTCCCCACCCTACGTCAAACCGACTAACAACGTACACGTGCAGGTAGTGTTGTTTATCAGCTAGAAGCCACGTAGGGCTCATTGATCATTCAGTTCATGTTTCAATATTTTCAACACGGTTCCCGTTAATTATCTTAATGTAATATAACTAATAAAAAAAATATCTTATATTTTGACTGTTTGATCGTATTGCCGAACTATTTTGTAAATTGTAAATGCTACTACTACTGCTCTTAAGTGAACGAGTATTTTTTTTTGTTAGTTATATTACATTAAGATAATTAACGGGAACCGTGTTGAAAATATTGAAACATGAACTGAATGATCAATGAGCCCTACGTGGCTTCTAGCTGATAAACAACACTACCTGCACGTGTACGTTGTTAGTCGGTTTGACGTAGGGTGGGGACACTTTATAAATACCACCCGGTCGTTCAGTACGGGCATTTCTGTTTGAGCCGTGGACCCGGTCGTTCTGGTTCCGTCTGTTTGATGGATCACTCTTCGCAAAGCTAAGTATAATAAAATTGATAATGATCATATATTAGGTATCTCAGTAATGTAATTTCTAAACCATTTACCAATCAGGTGGCTATGTAATATGGTTAGAAGTATATAATGTTATAGAATAAATTATGTACAAATAAATAAAAAATGTGGCAAAATGTATATGTATGTAATGTCGTATATAAGGATGTAATGTTATATACTTATATATAATAAAGTGTTAGGTATATAGTATTATATATATAATGATAATTAAACATACATTACTACACTGAGTTATTTACAGGATGTATGTTTACTTGTAAATATTAAAAGGTCGTCCTAGAGTTAATGTAGTAATGAAAGATACTTTGTCTTATGGATTAATTATTAAATTCAATATTGCTACAAAGATATTATTGTTTACTTAAAATAAACCTACAATTTATTTTCATGGTTTTATTATCGTTACAAAACTTATATTTTTAATTAGCTAATACATAAATCCTCTAACGGTATTGGGTGGATGCTAAAATGCCCTAGTTTACACTAAATAAGACACAAATGCGTAATATAGTATAAATCAAATTGCATGTAAATTTGACTTCCGCAATGTAAGACATGAATCAATTAACTAGCCATATACTTGTACGTTTGTCGTATAATAGTGGATTGCTGAATAATATAAAACAAGGAATTATTTTTTACTCGCCAATATTTAAATTGAGGATAAAGTCTGTTTTATGACTGAGTTATTCAATTTATTTTCACTCCGATTGTGAGCCAATAAAACGCGGTGTTGTAAATAAATGTCAGTTTACTTAAAATTTAAAGTGAAATTCAATTTCCATTTGTTTATACAGAACAGAATGTAGAAAGTAAATGTAACAAAATAATAAAATAATAATCATAATGTAAGTTTTATGGTACTTCGGGTCTTATGATCTTAGTATCTTAAAAGAAGGTAATTTTATGTACCAGTGTGTAAAATCCGTTTTAGTTTAGATCGCAAGAAATTTCATTGCAGGCAATCAATATAAATGGATATTGTCACAAATTACACAGCGCCATCTAGCCCCAAAGTAAGCGAAGCTTGTGTTATGGGTATTAGACAACTGATAAACATACGTAAATACATTTTTTTTTGTAAATACATACTTATGATATATAGAAAAAAACCAGACTAAGACAAACAGACATGTTCATGCATACAAATGTTTGTCCTATGTGGGAATCGAACCCACGAGCGTTGGTTTCGAAGCCGCGTCATTGACCGCTACGCCACCGAGCTCGTCGATAATATACATGTATATATAAATGTTATGCATCCATATATATATATATATATATATATATATATATATATATATATATATATATATAATGTAAAGGTTAGGATTGGCTTTGGCTCTAAAGACGGATTCGGGCAATTTATCTCTAGAAATAAATAATATTTAGTCGGTTTTATTTTCTGATACTCCATAGAAAACGGACCGAGGCCGAATAGTCTATAATATAAAATGTCCATGCAAACGTTCGTCTTGAAGACCTACTTACCTTCAACTTACACACAAATACTTATCTCCTGTGGAAAACAAGAATGCAACTCGAAATTCAGCATATGTGTGTATAACAATAAATTGTACACAATTCCGTCCGTTCTTAATTTTTTTTTTGTACTACGTGGGTGGCAGACAAGCATACGGCCCGCCTGATGTGAAGCGGTTGCCGTAGCCATATTAACGCTCGCAACATAGAATATCGCACGCGCGTCGCCACCCCCACTGCCAACGCAGCATCTCCTTCCTTTCTGGTGACCTCACTTACTCGCAGGAACACAACAACCCTCAAGTGAATTGTTATTTGGCTGCGGTATTCTGTGAGGTGGAGGTACATTCACCAGTCGGGTAGCTTACAATTACGCTCCCTACCTCTCTTTTCGCCAGAGCTTCGTTTGTCAGTCAGCAGGGTGCACCGCGTGCAGGTGAAGTTGGCTTTGGTTCAAAGGTGTTGATGAACCACTTATACCCCAAATTCTAACTTCCATGACGAACTCCGGTTGTGTGACGCCAAACTTTCAGTACAAACTTATATTCAACTGGTTCCTCAATTCCAGGATATAACCGTTACTATCGCCAAGAGCATAGGCATTCTTTGAATCGTGATCTCCAGCGAGGGCCAACTCTGTAGTAGCCTGGAGGAGGTTACACTGGCGTCGAAAAAAATAGGTGTGCTTAATAGGGCGAAGTAGTATTTCAGCTAGAAGCAAATACTGTTGCAAAGAACACGTGCAACCTTTCATAGTACCGTTGTTACCTTTGGGTGGGAACACCTGGATATCAACCAATAAACCAACAGGGTGCACCACGTTAAGCGATATTGGCTTTGGCTAAAAGATGATGATTAATCACCTACACATCAAATTCGCTGTTGGATAAAGACCAACGACTACGATAACGACTTCACTTTAACGACTTAAGAGTGCCTCAGTAATCTGCTTGATGGTAAAAGGAGAGTAAGACCTGCTACTAATCCGTTTGAGTGCGTGGTTAGTTTACTGGGAGCGATAGCGGGGCCGGTAAAAGTCCTCTTGCCTGTTTGAAAGACTTGGAATCCTGTGCTCATTAGTTTTAGGCATACGGTCGTTGTTGGATATACGCCTTTTCCAATCATCTTTTCTTTTTTGTTTATATACAACTAGACTGGTAAACAAGCATGCGGCCCGCCTGATGGGAAGCGGTTACCGTAGCCTATGAACCAGGTGCAACACACGCGCGTTGCCGCCCCTGTAAAAACCTCTTCACGCCCTTTCTGAAGAACCCCATGCTATAGTCTCCTGAAAAAACCTCGACAGGCGATTCTTTCCACAGCTTGACTTAAGTTGACTTTCTTTTTCAATCTTTCCACTAACATACGATCGATGATCCGCGTTCATTTTAATCAAATAAAACCATATCCTTTCCTTCTTTTCTTTCCATTAATTGCCGCAATTAGTAAAGCCAGTGTACAATTCTAATAAAAGGCACCTCACTAAATCCGGCTTGCAATACTTTTTTTATTTTTTCTTAATTCTCATTCAATTCACAAAGAACGGCGATGGGCTCCACTTGTCACATTAGAAACGGCAATCCGGAACCTGCAAATTAAGTTCCGGTTCACAATTTACATTATTTTATACCAGTTAGGTGGCAAACAAGTATATGACCTGCCTGATGATAAGCGATTACGTGTGTTCCAACTCCGGGACATCAATGAGCGGTTACGATCATGCACGAGTAGACTTTTTTTTATACTACTTCGGGTGGCAGACAAGCATACGGCCCGCCTGATGTGAAGCGGTTACAGTAGCCATATTAACGCTCGCAACATAAATTATAGCTCGCGCGCCGCCACCCCCGCTGCCAACGTAGCACCTTCTTCCTTGCTGGTGACCTCACTCACTCGCGGGAACACAACAACCCTCAAGGGAATTGTTATTTGGCTACGGTATTCTATGAGGTGGAGGTACATTCCCCAGTCGGGTAGCTTATAATACGCTCCCTATCTCTCTTTTCGTCAGAGCTTCGTTTGTTAGTCAGCAGGGTGCACCGCGCGCAGGTAAAGTTCGTTTTGGTTCAAAGATGTTGATGAATCACTTACACCCCAATTCTGGACCCAAAGACTGGACATACCTCTCCATAGCTCAAAGACTTATTGTAAATGATTCAACGTAATGGCAGCAATGCTTTGGAACTCGCTCCCTACCGGCGTGAGGCAAGCACCTTGAGTAGATTCCTTCAAGGCTCGACTTGTCAAATCTCTTGATCATCTGTATTGAGTCAATCGAAACAATTTGTGTGATCAAATTTGAATATGTATATATTCATATATATAAGATATATAAATATATAAAAACACATACATAATAATGTATATGCATTTATATATGTATGTATATTAACGTATCTTGTTATTGTATGTATATTATGTTGTATGTATATTTAGTCATTATCATTTATTATAAGTAGTATTATTTTGTTTGTATGACATTACAATTTTCATATTATCATTCCATTGCTCCTTGCTATCAAATTTTTTTATTTTCTAATATCTTGTTATTGCAATGCCGGCGCTCGTCACTCGAAATTATAGTATCCAACATTCGAAGGTTGGCTGGTCGAGATCTCTTATAGAGATAAGCCCGCCTTTGTACATTCTTCACAATTGATATTTCTTTTGATTGTCTATCTGTTATTTGGTGTATAATAAAAATATTACAAACAAACAAACAAACTGAAGTTATTTTTATATGAGAGGGCGGGGGGGGGGGGGGGGCGTCTGCTTGACTGCCAGCCGACGTAGTATAAAAAAATAATAAACTTTGACTAAGTAACCAAGTATTTAATTCAACCACTTGCCACCGCGGTTGTAGGTAAGTATACGTACAATTAAATAAAATGAACGTCACTAAACATATACTTATAAGTTCTTATATACCTAATTAATAAAAAAATATTCGTAAACAGAGTTTTAATAAATTGCTAGTTATTTTAGAAATTTTGGTATAATAAAATTTTCAATTTAGTTATTCCAACGAGATATAGAAAATTAGGTATTTTTATCCAAAAAAAAAATAATAAAGCATGCATACTGCGTTAATAAAATTATGCACATATGTTAATTATACTGAACCTGGGCATTTTTACTAATAAAATAATTTAAGTTCACAAGTTCCCGTGACACTACAAAGCCCAGCCTATCGATTTTCACATAAATCAAGAAACCGGTACTGAACCACATGTATTTATTTGGACAACATATTGCGTAAGGCCATATGTTCGTTTACGTACTAATCGCGCGCGACGTCGTATCCGTGACGTAATACGCCGGCCCTGCAAACAATCAGTTTTTTTCACCCTTTATCACGGGAGCGCCGGCCGCTTGCATAAAAGCGGCGGAAAATCGTTCAGGAGACGCATTACATGTAACGCGGCCACTTGGACGTATCCGCGCTGATCTGTGAACGGAACCGAACGCGGCGCGGTCTATCGATGATTTGAATTTTCGCGTTCCATTTTCAATTTATTTATTTTTAATTTTTATGTGCCAGTGACTCATTGAAGTGCGTGAAAGACAAAACCAAAGAATAATTTACTGTGATAATTAATTATAAAAATGGCCGATTTTGCAAACTGCATCGGATGTTCCTCTGGAAGACAAGGATTTTCTTCATATACATACAGTACGTTTACATTTTGTTTTTTATTAACATTTATTACTTTATTTACTGAAGTGTACTTTGCATTAAGAAAAGTTTTCGCGCCATTTTTTTTTAACTTTGAATGTCAACAAAAAATATTTTTATGTACTTTCGAGATAAACGATTATTTATCGATTATTTATGTATTCTTAACAGACACTGTGTTTTCTCACAAAATCGATGATCTAATCAAATATCGTCATAATAAGATTTGCGATAAGCGTTATCAATTTGATATATTTTAAAAAACACATAACATCGATGATCTAATTTTCTTATGAAAATACACTTCAATAATAATGATAAATGAGCTAATCTATTGTGATTCTGCTTAATATAACTATACTTTCATTTCTAAATATAGGACCTTGTGCAAGAAACAACACATTTCAATAACGTACGATAATTGATATGTCAGATAAATATAAGAAACCGGTAATAATGGAACTCAACCTTTTCATTACTAGTGAGTCATTAAACTTTAACCTGTTTTGAAATATAATTCAATAAAGTTCACTTAAATTGCTTTCTCTGAGAATCTTCTCGGACAGGGACATACATATAATATAGCACCAACCTCTCTTAAAGACAATTCTGGATATTCTGCATGTTATTGTAAGATGTTATAATATGGTCAATTTGTCAAAACCAAAATGTTCGTAGTCGATCTTTTGAAGAACTTTTTAACAATGAAAATTATATTCATGTTATTTAATAATTATCGTGATACGCATTGACAAAATGAAACATATAGAGTATCGTATATAATAATATAATTTCCATTAATAACTAAACATACTTCAAAAGAATACTAGGTCATTTTATTAATTCCAAAACAATCTTGTAAAGATTGTTTTGGAGATTCTTATTATAAAAGTTAATAAAATGACCTTTTTTTTTATTTATTAAACTTTTTATATCAATAGTTAACAAAACAATACTATTTTAGTACTGCATTAAATTTATGCCAAAAGACAAATCGGTTGATGATGTAAATTTCTCAGACAATTTACATAAACTTTAAATATTAACAAAGCGGTCAATACGATAATAGATAAAATTATGTATATATAGTCATATATAAAATTAAATAGTCATTTAGAATTGTTTCTATATTACTCATCAAGGAGTCAAAACTTGTTATATAAATGCTAAAAGTCTAAATGTTTTCAAGACAAATACAAAATTCTTTATACCTTATCTAAAATTAATAATGAAAGGGTAGTATTACCATTAGACACAAATTGTAAAGAAAACATGTAAATAATTTAATACGAAAGTACTAAAATACTTTTAAAATATAGTAGATTATCAAAGGGGATTAATTATAGACCTAGTATGTACGTACGTATTAGATACACGTATGTAGAATTTAGAAATACTATGTATACATTGAAGATAAGAATAGAACTACATATATACCTATATTGAATATTGAATAGAAAACCGGTAAAGTTCATTAATGTTTATATCTAATCTATGAGCTAAAGGGGTTAAGGGTACGTCCCGCGAGATAGACTTTCGAATAGCACTCAGCTGGGTGTGATTTATATTGTGGCTCGCAGACAATGCTAGGTCTTATTGACCAAAGCGCGTGCGGCTGCCGCAGTGTCGCGGAAGCACTTACGGTACTTAGATTAACTGCTGAAACTTTGTAAGGCTTTAGACATTTGGAAACAATTACTTTATACTTCTAGGTTACGTTATAAATTATTATATTAGCTTTAAATAACGGGTAGTTATAAACCAAGCATCTAAAATTATAAAACAGGGCGGCTATTATATTAACTTGGCGACTAAAGATGATATAAACATAATAAACCTAACTTAACCTAGTATTTCAGTTTCAGTGGCCTATTTAGTAATTTTTAGTGGCTCGTGTTATTTTCTGAAAATAACTGTTTATGCTTAAAATATTTTGACTTTATTATTAGCTTACCTTTCTATTGAGTAGTAGGGTTCTAAAATCGCATAAATCGAATTTACAGAAACAGAGCTTTAATGAATATCAATGTTGATTGAAACCTTTATTATATTACGACTCTCAGATTATATCTATTACACTTATAGTCTAGATTTTATTTATTATACTTATAGTTCTTCGAAAATAGCTAACGTAAGGTGCGATATGTGACGCCATAGTTAACGTCATAACATCTATCACACGTGGCTCAATGCGCAGACTAAAAACAATATGTTCGTAAATCTTTAAACAGATACAGCAAAACAATATAAAGCAAAAAACAAAGCTATGCACCTTTAAACTCAAATGTTTGATCACATACATAAGTTAGTTATTTCATATGCAAATCTATTATACGATTATATTTGTTTAAGGAAATATTTTAAATCAAGGCTGGTACTCATGTTAAATATCAAACAGCACAATTGGATTTAATTGTTAATAGAATGACCTATCTTCGATTTTCGATTATTACGAGAAATTTAAAATTTGTTAGGAATGCAATTCTACCGAATACACTCACACACAGTCGAATAAATTTAATATTATTTATGATTGATATTTTGTGATTGACATTTTTATGATTCACATTTTATGTATATTTGTTGAACATTTTATATATAATTTTTATGTGTGATTAGTGCAAAAACACGAGCATTTAAATGATTTTTATTATTTTTATTTTATGTCCATGAATAATTATACGATTGTGAGACTGACTGGTGAAAAATGTTAATAGTTTTTTTTTATTTACATTTAAATTTCTTACTACTATACATAGGTAGATATATATAATTGTATTTGAAAATTTTTCGTTATTGCTATTCTATAGCACTGGGTGTAAAATGCCTGTAATGATAGATATATGATTGATTTAATAAATATTAATGTAAATTTCACAACACACAGCGTAAAACTAAGCAAAAATAATTAATTTTCATATAAAACCACTGGAATAAAAATGTATTTTATAGTGAAACAGATGACAAACAAATCGACGGTCCCTACGTATAAAGCGACATGTCATTTCAGACATGTCTGCTTATACTACGATATAGTAATTAAAGAATATTATTATTGGACAAATGAGTTGATTTCTTACTTTTTGATTATATACAATCAATAAAATAAAAAAGAAAATGTTTTTTACGGGCAATCTATAGCAATTTATACAATAAAAAAAAATTGCCAATTTTGACATGTCGCTTTATACGTAGGGACCGTCGAAATGTGAATGTGACAAGTTTAAATCGTATACTTTCTACGGTCGCATGAGTAATAGTGGACTCATTTGATACACAACACTGCTTTTGTAGGCTTTCATATACCCACGCATTTGTGAAAATTCGGGAAACTCCGTGACTCAGCGATGATACATCCTCGGAAAAGCCTCGTTAATAATTATCCATTTTTATACGTCATTGATGAAAGCTATGTCATCAAATCGCTGGGAATCTCCACGTAATAAAAAGAAACATAATAGTTCCATAGATTGCTCTAATTGTGTATCATTAACATTCAATGCAATCAGTATTGTGACGACTTCTTCATTTTATGGCAATCACGATGTTTTTTAACTAACAAAATTGAGAGTTTGATTAAAATTTACCACAAATTTTGTACAGTCAGCAACAAAAGTGTCACCGTTATATATATATATTCTATTAATTCAATTTTATTTGTCTGGAAAAATAATAATTAGAGCAATAATTTTAAGATCATAAATATAGGTTGTAACTACATAAAAAGTACAATTTCTAAAAAATCTTTAACTTCATAATATTTTGAAAGTTATTAAAAAAAAGTAGTTACCAAAAACAAACAAAAGAATACACCGATATTCGGGAAGTATTAATCATGTACATAATAATCCTTTATTGACAGTATCAATAAGCGGGCGAGCACAATGGCATCGCTTGTTAAGCACAGACAAAAAAACGTGTCAATGTAAATAACTCGAGTTGCTAGTTCAAATGTTTATACCACTTGCCACATGCCACAAAATATCCATACGAATTTCAGTAAAAACATGCAGTGTGCAAGTTATGTTAATACAGTATTATGCTCCGTCGAAGTTGCTGGGTTACTCTGAGCAACGTAGGTGAATCTCGGCGACAATCTATGTCAGGGTTTAACGTCTTTCCCAGACACGCATTTTTTAACTCAGTTTACTTTGTCGTTATGTTTGTATCCTTTTATTTTGGCATCGTGTTTGTAGATCGTGAAGAGCGATGGGCCTACTTCACACTGCGACGTGAAAACGAAAGTTGTTTTTGGATTGTACCTGATTTTCATTAATACTCATAGTGACCTCGGCAGTGACTCAGACCTCTTTCCAATTGTATTGATATTATCTATCGCTATCTATGTTGTTAATTTAATATTTACATATATGTTGTAAATCCTTATTATAAGGCACCATTAGAGCATATTATATCAGATAATTAAAAAGATAAACATAATGATCTAATATTATTAATCCTTATGAAATTCTAGTGCTCTATATCGTCTGAATCTGTAAGTTTGCAGTTTTAATTAACAATTTTCAGTTTGCTCTAAAAGCGAAATGCGAGTGAATCGTATGATCTGTATTCCATTACATCATTAGATCGCAATACGACATTATTACCTGTTAATTAATGCCAATCGTTATCTACCCGATGTTACACACACGGGCCGCCGCGGTAGTGTAGCGAGCAGCGACTCGACTAACGCCCGATAAAAAGTCACTTTAGGATAGACTCATCGATGAATCACCGCGAGGTCTCAAACGAATAAAATGTTCACTTGCACAAGATGCGGTTAACAAACGCTATGGAGAGGAGTTATCACATTTCTTTTTTATTTGTTTAAATTTCTAAGTATGTTATACCCAGTATTTTGTATGAATGTTATATGACTGACATTAAAATAAGAAAGTGAATATAAACCATTTAAACGAAATTTTGATTCACTTTTGTATATTTAGACAAGCGGCTACTAAGAGCTTAGAGCTTTAAAGTGTGAGTAATTTTCCTCCACTTCGATGTTTAATCTCATATTAAGATGACTTATATTCGTTATATATTCTCTTTACGTGCATGATACACCCTTTCTTAAACCATGTAGGTACGTACCTCAATTTAAATGCATGAGGAACATTGTGCTCTATTGTACTTATACTTCCCGAACAATATGACATATTAATAATTATATCAATGATCTGAGAGTGACAATAATTAATCATTTTATTATGTCACATAACATCGAATGATTAATAAATATTTATATGACGCAAATTCAACTATTAAAGAATAATTACATAAAGTTAAAATGACACAGTATGAAAAACCGTAATACAATTATTTCAGTGATTTGCCTTAATTAATAATTATGAATGACGTCTCCACGAGGTCCGAAGTTCGCTTTCCGGCGGGCGAGTAAGGGTTTTCGCAGTGTTTGACCGGCTATTTCATGTACGGTGCCGCATTTTGGTGCCCATTCAGCGAGCGGAGGCTGCTCGCGCGCCGGTCTCTCACACTTGCTCCTTGCACCACGGCGGTGACAGACACCGATCCGACTGCGAAGTGATCCCATTAAGTGGTCTATATAACGTGCGTACCGCGAGTGTACTAGTGAATTTTCAGTTGTCAGTTTCCATATTGGCAAATCGGGATAGTTATCGTTCGGATGAACATGGACTTGCTCGAAGGATCTACATCAATGCGTTGTTCATGGATGTCTTTTTAACTGGTGTGTGTTATTTTATAGTTTTAATTAGGTCAAAAATAAATTACAAAACGGTAACGCTATGCAGAGATTACTAAATTTATTTTTTATATTTTCAGTAGTTAGAAAATAATATTTAATCATTCACGTGTAATTAATATAAATATCAATCATTATTATTATTGTGATAAATGTTATTAATAATAGTGTAAGTATTAGGTACAGTTTTTACTGAATATGATTATGTACTTAGATATAATTATAATTGTATCATGAAAGTAATTTCATGACGTGACGGCCATCCCTTCAGTAATATTGTGCAATTCAGTACCTTCGTATTAATAAATAGTAAATTATGTAATAGTGGCTGAATAAGTATGAAATGTTGATTATTAGTGTACCGCTGGTTTAATATGCTACTTATTTTCCTCATTGCACTTTTTTCGGTACTGAAACATCGAATATAAATTTTAACTCGCAAATTAATACAAATACCTCATTGTGATTCAATAGCGGACCGCAAAGGTGAAATTTAAATATTACACCAAAATTTATTCAAATCTATACAAACGAATCATACTCTGTTTGAGAATGGACAATCTATAAAGATTCTGTATCATATAGACCGCGATTCGTGATGGAATGAACAACACCGGCCGTCGGGACTCGATCAAAGCATATTTCGCTGAATCCCGTTGACATTCGATACTAATGTTAACTTTTAGAATTCGGAACGTTCCATTGCACCGCTTGCTTTCTTTTTTTGGTCATGTTATTTGTTTATTTCTCTGACGACTTCTGATTAGTATCGATTTACATAAATGTTCAATAATAATCCTTATACGAATGATCTTACCGCATAAAACGGTGATAGTGGTTATTTTTAAGTTTGTGTAACCGCATATGAATCATAGTGGTCTATGGCTGACGTAGATTTTACTATTTCATACTCTATGACTAAGGTCGTTAATCTGTGGAAACAATGAGTAAATAGTGCAAATATTTTGATTATTTTCTTTTCATACATTAACAATGATAAATAATGCAAATACTTTTTTACTCTTAAGAAATATAAATATTAATAACTTTTATGTCGACATCAACGCATAATCATCCCACTGTTGGGATACGGGTCTCCCCTCAATCGAAGGGGTTTTGAGTACACTTTTAATAACTAAATATTTTTTCTTCGCAATTGTTTTGTAATGCAAAATATTAACATTTTTGTACAGTAAAAAAAGTATTTTATCTCTCGAAAAAAAAAATGCAGTGTTTGCTTACATCTCGTACAGTTTTTCCAACCCAACAAAGAATAAATAAATAAAACCTATAATCGAATCTACATTGGTTACGGTGTAATGTGAACATTCTTGATAATTTATCACAATTATTTTTAATATATTCCTACATTATGGAATAAAAGCTTTCCTCTCTTCAAAATGTCAAAGTAGTACCGTCGATCAGCGTGAAACTTGCGCATTGATTTTAGGCAGTTAGCTTTCATAATTCTATAAGTATTACTTTTTTAATACCAAGTAAATGCTGTGTAAGTAATACTTGTCCTACTAATTACTTGCCTACATTCAGCAACAGAAGTGCTTTGGTTAAAATAATGGTAAAGTAGGATTTGGTTTATTACCATGCCGACTCTACATAGAATCGACATTAAAGCGGAAAGAAAGAAAAATTCACAATTCATTTTATATGGCTGTATCATCATATGTTGTTACTTACAACAGGATTTACAGAACTAAAGTCTTCTACTATATGCGGTTTCAACATCCAGATACCGTATATTGTTTTATTCATCGTTGTATTTGTTTTCTTTTGTATATAAAGAAGAATAATATAACTAACTTGCTATAATAACATATATAGTAAACCATCAGGTATTTAAATTTTGCACGGATCATTCATAGACCCGCGGTCTATGAATGTTCCGTGCAAAATTTAAACGATTTTCGGAATAATCTTAAGTCTCCGCCGCCATTAAGAAATAAATTTCAAAAAAATCCATGTAATACTGGGATATCATTCTTCTCATTCTCTTTCTTTATTATACCACAAAGCACATCCCAAAGTAATTAACGCAAAACTCCATTTAATATTTTGAAATAAACGTGGGCATCAACCAGAAAAAGTGGGGGTGCCTACCATCTAAGCCGAAGCCGATCACGATCGGATTTATTAGATACGAAAATCAAATTTCACATAAAATTAGTACCAATAGTACTAAGCCTACTCGGAGGTACTCTACCATTTAAACTGAAGATGTTTTTAAAAAAAATAAACAGAAAACCGATTTTTTCAATCAATAAACTCGATTAAAATCGGCTTCAACTTAAACCGTAGGCTCACGGCTCTGTTAAACACCACATTTCCCATGCTTTAAAATGAAAAGGCAAATTACTGGGAAACCCCATATGAGTAAATCACTATACATCACGTTAACAGACAACAATTAACAACAATGACGATGTTTGATCTCGATCTCTTACAACATAGTCTAAAAAAATGTCGAACTAAACACAACATTATGATGCAGTTAGCAAGTTTCACGCGGGTCATATTTTTTCTCTGTATACGTAGATATTTACTTGGCATACATTGTCAACGACTCGAATTGACCTAATGATTCACTGACCATTTTCGGTTGTTTTATCCTCTTTGATGTAATACTTATCTTACCACAAAATCTTGTTTTCCGATAATTTAATTTGTATGTACATTAGTTTATGTCTATATTCGTAGTATGGTACTAACAAGCCTACCATTTGTGTCGATTGGTCGTTTGAATGGTCTTCATACCGTGTGTGTATGGCATCGAATATATAAACCAAAACCAATGCTCTTTAATTCTTTCTTTTTGTTTAATTCTTTGAGAATAAGTCTCAGGATCGGTGGTCCGGTTCAATAATTTTAAATGATATTCATATATTTTTATGAATTAAATTAAAATAATTTAATTTTGTTCCATTCTACAGAGCTAGAGATGTCGAATGAGTATGATGTCTTATGCCAATACGTTACAAAGTACGCGTTACATACCTAGCATTTCCTTTATTCCTAATACCTCTTAAATTTGCTAACATATATATTTGGATACCTATCGGTAATTATAAAAAATACAATTTCCCAATAGTTTACATTCAATCAAACAATGTCTCAAACCATTTTCTAAACAGTGTTGACTTGAAAAGATTCCTCTCAGCAATAAGGCCGCCTTGTTGCATATACAAATCTGTATTAATTTATTGATTCACTGTACTTTTAATTTGTATTAAGCAATTATAGCATAATTCTATCTATCTTAGACCTGATTCAAAGTTGTTTTTACAAAACTATAGTTTATGAGGACTATTACTTTATTAATAATAAAGCAATAGTAATAATAAATTATTCTATAGTTTACAAAAAAATCTAAAACGACATTACAATATCTCTACATTATGTGTTTATATCAACCCGTAGGTATACACAGCTGTAATATTTTCAAGTTCCTACAGAGCGGCAATGCAACAATTTATACAGCAACATAAACAACAAAAACAATAACTAAACATCAACAAGCACGTGACAAGTTTAGTATCTTTTATCTACTATTTACGCGTAAAAATTGCAAAATACGCCATGGAAGAGTAACTTTCTAGGTTTTAGCACTTTCGCACAAAGAGCCTTCAAAGTTGGTGGTGTTTCTCCTTTAAGTTGCAGACGTAGCTTCGGTGAATTGCGAGGCAGTCCGAACATAAAATATGTTTTATGGCCCCGACGCAAAACATCAAACCTTCAATAACAGTCAAACGTATGGGACATGACAGTTTTGCGCAACGGCCGTCACGCTTTCGGAGAAACAAAACAATGACGCGAAAACGTTTTTAATCGAAGATTTATTTATGACTAACCAAAGTTAGCCTCTTATTTCATATTATTCATTTTGGCAAATCAGTCAAACCCACATTCATCCCGCTACAGAAAGGCTCTCTTAATTCGCAGGGATTTAAATTCTACTCCACCACCTTGCCACGCGCTGCTCAACACGTGTTAGCAGAAGTCATTGTTTTCAAGCCGCCCAAAGACTGATCTGACTTAAGAACTGTTACTAAACACAGTAACGATAAATATTTTTATTTATGTTATATAACAAACAACAATATTTAGTTACTAACGCCAGGTACGGCTTCCATTATTTTTAACTTTTGCGCATTCAGAATAATACACCCATTTTTTTAAACATTTATCCGTACATTCGAAAATCACTGAAATGTGTGACCAGTTACCCAAATTAAACTAGTTTCTTCAGTCGTGTCTTTATTTCTAAGGAGAGAATTATGATTTGACGGAAAGGAGGAGCCAAGCTCCGCCGGTCATCGAAATTGAAACTGGCAGATGCGAACAGAAAGCAGAATTTTGACAATGCATATGACTATGAATATAATATGCGAAATATAAATACAAATGCTGTTTGTTTGTGTGTCTTTGTTGTACACAAAAGAAAACAAATATATTTCCACTTGCAATAAAAAGACTTAATAAAATACAGTTACTCTAAAGCAACAGTTGACTTAAAGAGATTCCTACAAAGAATAACGCTTGATTTAATTATTACGGCTTATTTCTACGTACCTGGTTGCAATAAAGTTTACAAAAAAAAAAAAACAACTTGAAAATGAATGAAATTTCATTTTATTATCTAATCTTTTAATTGAAATTGTAATAATTTATAATCCAGATAAGATACATAAGTCTGTCACTTAAGTAACGTTCCAAATCAATTATTAATATAAATATTATAAATCATAATTGTACTAGAGGCACGTAGCTACCGACGAACTGAAATCCCAAAAGGAATTGTTTTAGGAAAAAACTCACGTCTCCGTATCCCATCGAACTAATGGTCCCCGAGAAAGTAGCCCAGAGATGAAGATTGTACAAGAAGTGTATGCACATATGCAGCAACGCTTACGATAATCAAGAAGCTTATTATTTTTTATGTCAGTCGTCTGTACTCGGGCCACTTAATAGGAATACACTGCACAGTCGTTTGTGAATACCGAACCCTCTTGTAACGAGTTTTTTTAAACAATAATATGAGTATGATTTATATCGGGTTGTATCGGTTTGCCAGCTTTTATTTGTGATTTTCAATTTACGAACCAATTATTAATATTATTTTATTCTTGTCTCCTAGACTAACCAAATTTATATATATCGTCTAACACAAACATAAGCCACCTTTTTTATTACGTTATTCAGATTGGTACGATTTCTGTTTTGATCGAATTGATGAGACGGTTGGAGTCATGCAATAAATAAAAGTTTCAATTGTCAATGCGTAAGTGCTAAAATTTGGTCTAAAACAATTGATAACACGTGACCGTATAATTCTTGTTCAATCTAACCTGTACAATATATAAAATACTCCGATAACACGAAATAAAGAATGCATATTACTAAAACATATTTACTATAACTCAATGACTATTTATTATATAGTAAATAATCGAATTATCATACAATTCTTAAAAACCAATAATAAGTCGGACTTATGATAGGCAAAATTTAATTATATTTAATAAGACTTCTTGAACTTATCTTTTTCGTACTACTTTCTATTTACAATTATTATAGGTATTGTGCAACAATTTTCACTGATAGAGTCGGTATATATATAAATTGCTTGTCGTATGTTATCATTTAGTCTTAAATCGTTAATCGCATAAGATATATCAGCACCCTTATTGAGTATAATGAAATGTAATAATCACTAATACATGTAGTAATTTTATCTAACCTAATCAATAACTTTAGTAATCAGATACTAAGATAGGTGTTAGTTAGTATATAGTGGATCGTTGTGTTAACTATACGTGTTTTTCGTTTCAGGTTTTTCCAAAAAGCTGTTAGTAGCTACGTGTTTAGCAGTAATTATAGCTATGTGTTTGACACCAACCGAGGCTGCTTCTTTAGAGCATAAGAATCAGAGGCAGAGGCCCCAAGACATGAAAACACTAACCAAAGAAATGTCAGAGTTGCCCTCTGAAATGAGGCACAAACGACGACATCAGAGAGACCATACGAAATTAACCAAAGACTCATTGGGTAAAAGACACTCAAACGAAGTGGAAGGGGTAAGGTTGATGCATAATAAAATTGTACGAAAATTAAGAAATACTTTAAGAGACTACACGGACCATAAAAATGCATTGAATGAATCGGTGGAATATAGAGACGCCAACATCAAATTGCCTACTACGAATTTCATGGATATACGATTTCACAATTACAAAAACGACAACACGGGAACTTCAATGTTACAACGTAAAGTGAGTATTGAACTTTTTAATTTGTAGATTATGAAGTTGGCTTTGGCTCTAAAGATCGTGGTGAGCCACTTACATCCCATGTAATGTGCAATCAATTATTTTGAATTCTTTAGCCCGAGTAGGAATTGATGAACTGAGAGCTGTCCTAATTGATTCTTTTTTACAATGTATAATCTCATGATTTTGTTTTTGGAAGTTCAACTATAAGTTATCCTTAGCTTTAATGGTTAGAACTAAAATGCAACTACCTTTGAATGAACCGAAAAAATCCATTTAATTTTTAAAGTTCTTAATCCAATCAAAAATATGTCTCGTTAAGCTCTTCAGAAGTCCTTGTTACTGTTTTTTTACTAACTAGCGATTAGCTAACTGATTCGTGTTTTATAATTTATCAATGTATTGTGTGCGGCTGATGTCACCAAAATTCTTGGCATTTTTTTGTTTGTTAAAAACGTAACAAAATTTTAATTCGATCAAGGTCGATCTTTTTGTCCAGTTGTGACATGTTCATAGAAGAAATTATTCATGACGTAAGTAATTATCGAGTCAAATACCTTTGTGATTCATGATTTTAATACAAAACATGATGCAATACATTGATAATGTACATCCTAAATTTAATTGAAGTGAAGGATCAAACACTGTAATTACCGCGGTCAATCTCTCCAGGTCTCAGGGTGTGGTGGTCCAACCCATCACTTTTTTCCCCGTTCAATGTTTTTGCAGTACTTTTAATTTATTTTTTCTTTATTTAAAACAAAGAACGTCTGCGTACATTAGCCGGCAAGCCTGACCGTTGCCGCTTAAATGAGGTTTGGACCAAATTATACGCAAGCAGCTTGGGTAACACGTTTATTTACTTCACATTGTACTTAAGGGTAATAACTAGTACTGCAAGCCCTTAATTTTGAGTGCCGCTTTTTAAAGACGCAGTTTTAAGGAATTTAAAGCTTTACGTGTCCCTGGAACTTTTTTCTTCCGTTAATAATAATTATAAATAAAACTTTTGCTGCATCATGATAATAATTTACTTAAATTGCCTATAATCATCGTTTTTGGTTCCTTAACAAAACCAACTTAAATAAAAATGAAAGGTTTCTACGTGCACATCATTATCTATGCGAGTATATGAGTATATACAAATAAAGCAAGATATTCTGTGAGCTCTGTCATCGCGTGCGCCTCTTGTAATTATACTTAACGTTGTGGGAGCAAGTAAGCAGCCAGTTAAATGTTTCGACGAAATTTGCATAGATTGACACCGCCCGATTTCGCTCGCACGCGATCCCACAGCATACCATTTGGCACAGTTATTATGTATATGTGAACCGATACATCATGACCAATAATACGGATTCTATTCTTCAATTGTTCTCAACATGGTCCACTTAGATATAAAGCAGTTTAACGGATCTTCAAAACGCCTCTCTTTATTTACCGAACTTGCATCTGGACCGCGAGACTTTCTATTATGTATTCATATTGGACACCCACTAATTAGTACACAAAACTTAATACCAGACAATGAGCATGTGTGCATTGGAGGTGTCCAGTGACCTTACATATTATGAGACCGCTCACCGACACGGGCCATACACAAAAATATTTCTAACACGGGTATGTGGAGTCGCCCAGTATCCCAACCATGAATATTAAACTATGTCTTAGCTATGTCTCTACAGTTCGTCAATGCACAGCCACTTAAGAAATTCAAATATTTGACATTGGGCAAAGGAAAGCGTTAGATTTCAAGTGATCTCTGCTTCGTTCCGGCTTAAGTTGACTTACGAACAATTTAAAAATTAAATACTGCTCAAATGAGTCGTAAAACAGAGGGCTCGAGAAAAGAATAACATGGATTTGATTTTATGTTACACTTTACACTTTTACATTTCATTAAGGTAATATGTTTTTTAAGATATTATGACTGAAATATGCAAATCAATAGAAGAAACGTAAAAGAGAAGATTCATAAAGGTGCAAAATAAAATATGCTTACAAAGCAGCCAGGGATTATAAACAAGAATCATGATAATAATGAAGGATTCATTATGCAGCAGATGATCTTCCTTTTATAACATCTATTTCAAAACACATTCTTGAATAAGTATGAGCAAAGTAGGTCTTAATTCCCCAAGAGACTAATAAACAGTAAATAGCCAAGTACATTTTTGTCCGGTATTACTTACTTTCAAATACAAATAATATATCGATATAAACAAGTACAAATCGTCGACTTTTTATTAAATGGAATGATTTATAAAAGAAAAACGATTTCCAAATGAAAAATAACTTAAAGCTCTTTCAGCGTGTGAGCAAAGGGCAGACATTCCACAATAGTTAACGCGGCGCGCTTTCATGGTGACAAGAGATTTAGCTTTAGCGGTCACTCCTACGTAGTGTTTACTCAGTATTTACGATTTAACAAAACAACACGAAATGTTAAAAACACATTATTTGTCCAAGTGAGACGAATGTGAACTTACGATTCCGGAGTGCAGGCATTTGTCTCCAACACGTTTCACAGGTTAAGCCCAGCTATTTAAAGCATATGTAAGGCTTTTTGTCGGGTTTTCAGCTTTATACTTAGCCGTATTTGTTCGCAAGCCGGCGCTTTTATTATCGCACTAAGATTCTACGTGTCGGTCTTTACAATATGCGGGAAACTATGCAATACGAAACGCAAATATTTTATGAGCTATAAAATTAACGATTAATTTTCTAATAGGGAATTTACGACGTTTTGATATTGAATGCTAAACTTAGTATGACGTTACGAACGGTGATATCTGTTATGTGATTCATTTATTAATTAATGTAGAGGAAGTTCGCGGTACTCGGCCGGGACATATTAACGGGCTTCTGTCACTAGAGTTAATTATTCCAAGAATAATGAATGTCCACTTCATTGAGATGAGTCCATTCCATTTCTGACAGTACATTTTAACTGAAACATTACTCATTGATTGTTACGTTTTCAGGTAACTGGCGTCATGAAATTGACGTAGTAAATATTTTCTTTAAGAAAATTTTTGTTCTATGTCATCAATGTCATAATGTATAATATAAGTCAAATTAGGATTTGAACTGAAGGACATTGCTAACCATGGTTATTAAATAATAAAGTTTCCCATTCATTCACCACTGTTGATCGACCCCTGTACATATACAGAGTCTGTGTGACAAAAGATCTTTAGTTAGTAACTTACTAGCAACATAAGTTATTACATATATGTATTATACAATTTGTCTCATCTGTCTGTGATAAAATGTAGACGAAATAAATAAAGTGTCAAGGAAAAGCTCCAGTTTTTAGCTTTCAAATTTATAATTTCAAATCCATAGACGTCATACAATTTTTTTAATATATATTTTATGGATGATGTTTTTACAGTACATATATTATTTAATAGCAGATGTATTAGTACGTCAAGCGTGCTCGTATATATCCATATGGAGTCTTCTCTGAATTAATTGACGCAAAGAAACCGGACACAGAGCATCCGACGCGACGCCGCGCCGCCGCGACGATAGATTAGACATGATAATAGATTTATATGTACATGTATCTGCCGAGATTTCAGTATGAACTTAGCCTTAGGTTAGTAAGCGCAAATATTCAGACGTTATGAAACTTTTATAGCTATCAAAGGCTAAAAGGCTAAAAAATAACTTGCAATAAAATAATTCTAAATCTTAAAATACAAGCTTTTGTTGCGACAATAAATTGTGGAGTTATATTTGAGTGTCGGGATATGACACACCCTAGAACATTAAGTATATGTGAGTAATTAATGTTTAAGTATACCTTTGACATATAAAAAGGCTTCAAAATCGCATTGGTACAGAATTATTCAGTCCTTGACAGGTGGAAAATATATCAGTTTACTAAAATGTGTATTAATAAATCATTATAAGTATTATCGCGAATTAGATTCGTACCTTGTTTATTCATCAACATATAGTTGACGAATAAATAACATTATTCGTTTTATATTATTATTTTTATATTATTGTTCGTTTCATTCCTATTATTTATATTATTTTTTTACGATGAGGTCGGTGGTCGAATGGTTAGCAATGGCTACTTTCGACCACGAGGTCGCGGGTTCAATCCCCGCACAAGACAAACATTTGTGTGCATGAACATGACTTTTTGTATTGCTCTGGGTGTAGTAATTTATCAGTTATCTAGTACCTATAGTACAAGCTTGGCTTAGATTAGGACTAGATGTCGTTGTGTAATTTGTACAAGAATATTTATTTATTCATTACTAAAAATAATAAAAAGCTGCTATTATTAATTCTTGATATTCGATGAGTTATTAATTAGTTAGAAATGCAGACAAACCCGAGGCGTTAGACACAATAATAGGCGATCTGTTACAAGGCATTGAAGCAAACCGGCTTGTCTACTATTTGTTTACCTACGTTTTAGCTATTGTTCTGAACTTAAGACTAGTTTGTGTCATACACCGAAAGTTATTAATACATATTATAAATTATAATTTATTTGTAAGACCTAATTTGTCATTGATTTACTTAGTCACTGATCAGTCATTGGCATATTTTCACAACCACTGACGGGATGATCAAAATTAGTAAACATAGAGGCTTTTTAAAATAAAAACTTCGAAAATTTTTAAAACCACGTTACATAACTTTGCAAAATGAAGTTGTGCTTACCATCAGCTAGGACGTCTACTTGTTTACCACCGTAACGATAGAAATTATCTGGATTAATTCTCCTAAACAGTTTAACTTTAGCCGGGGTAATGCGAATGATCAAAATGGCGGATTTAACAGTATTTTTTTAAGATTATTCTGTTAGTATCAATTGCTTAATATATAATTTAAAAGTCTGATGACTAAGTTATAGATACAGAATGAAGCTGAATTAATATTGTCTCTATACCTACGGAACTCAACCTCGACACGAATTGTATGCGCAGTAAAGTATCTACAATTAAATGTACTTATATTAACTTATATACTATAATTACACGAAGAACTGTACATAAAATGCATTCATAAACCCGTAATAACTTGAGAACAAATCAATATGACGCAAAAATTTTATATCCTTCTTAATCTTCTCCATGTGTAGGTATATTTATTCAAATATATATATGTATTACTTTTACATATATAAACATAATCAATAAAGATCCGAGGATTTTTTGTCTATAAGTAACCTAGTACTAAAGTAGTATATAAGTTTTGGGGTGTAAGAAGTTCATCAACATCTTTGAACCAAAGCCAACTTCACCTGCACGCGGTGCACCCTGCTGACTGACAAACGAAGCTCAGGCGAAAAGAGAGGTAGGGAGCGTAATGCAAGCTACCCGACTGGGGAATGTACCTCCACCTCACAGAATACCGCAGCCAAATAACAGTTCCCTTGAGGGTTCTTGTGTTTCACATCAGGCGGGCCGTATGCTTGTCTGCCACCCGACGTAGTATAAAAAAAATATCCTCGGATCTTCGGAAACTGTATTAAGCAAAATCATATCAAAAATGCGTAGATAAACAGAATGGCTTCAAAAATTTAAAAATACTTCTAGTAATAATTCATTTAAATATCAGTTATCCACACTGATAATATAAATACGAAAGTGTGTTTGTCTGTTGAATTAGTTATTGAATTTTCACGACTAATCGGTTGAAGCTATTACGAAATTTGACGCTGACATAAATTATGTTCTGAAGAATGAACTACCTTATGCAGCGATATAACCGATATTCATGCAAGCGAAGCCGCCTGTTGGTATTTCATAAAACTGTAACATTGTTATATATATATCACTAATGCTTTGTTTCTTTTTGTTACAGTTTACATACATCATGCCGAGGCTCTACAAGTCATTGAAGAAATATCACGAAATTTTCAAAGTCCTAATAAACTTCGAAGTAACTTCTCCAGAAACCGACATAATTTTCGTCGAGTATCAAAGAAACCGAGTAGTATTCTTCCGAGAGATCATGAGGAATCTTCATGGTACCATAGTGGTCATCTTCGATGGACTGAGCGCTTTGGGCATCCGAGTACCCTCTGTAAATATATCGCAATTACATTTAGAATCTTTCAGAAAGCCAGAAACTTCAACACAGTGTCTTATTTATGACGGTACAGTAATTAGAGGATATGGTATAACCCTAATGAAGTGGTTTTGCTTCTTCTCGAATAAAGACAACAGGAGTTGGAAAGAACATTTGAGGTGCATGAAACATGACAGGACTTTGAAGGCCAAGAAACAACACAAAAAACTAAAACCAAGAAAGCGAGCGCGAGTTTAAATCGAACTGAATTATAAACTTATTTTAATTGAAATGCTTCTAAAACTTTGAACAAATTGAAGCAATTTATGAAAAGTATTAGCCAACTGTAAATTTAATTCAGAGTGAGAAGAATATTTCAGTATGCCATCTAATCTAATTTAGTGTTTGTATGTGTCGATTTGTACTTATTTATTGACTAGGTATTTTCAATGCGTGTGTTACTAGAAATTAATGTTAGCTTTCTGCAATGAAAACAATGTTAAACAGGGTCTAAAGCTAAATAATTAAAAAAAAACGATGATCTAGCTATATCACGAAATATCGTACTATGATTTTTTTTTTTATATTATTAATATTAATAATGTACAAAAAAAAATAGTTCTACGCTTTGAACTTTTTATTACTACTTATTTATAAAAAAATTCAAAAGAAAAATAATGCTGTCACGACTTCTATTCAAAATAATGTTATGTAAGCTTACTTTGACTTTCTCATAGTAAACCCAAAAATCATAATTCCGTAGATAATTAAAAAAAAAAAACATAAAAAATGTATACGATTGTATTTTTCTGGTAACACATACAACGTTAGATATTATTTCGAAATATTGTTGATTAAGTACTGGGTACATTTTCTGTGATATTTAGTAACTTTAGTGATTAATCTTTAATTTATTGAGTAGACTGTAAGACGTTGCATAAGTTCCTTTATTTTCCGCAATCCTCTATCGTTGTTGCTTTGTCTAAGTATTTCGTTGTATTTCTTAATTTATTTAAATCTGCTTATTTATAATTTTCTTCTTAGCTTTACTGTTTGTTTTGAATCTTACCTTCGCGCGAGATGTTTGGTACATATTTTTGTATACTGTATAGTATTATTAGGAGGCAAATGATAATGCCGTTTAGCCCAGAAAGACTTTTAGCGTTATGTACATATAAGTTGCACATAATTTATGTAATATTTAAAGTTAATTCCGTAAGTACTGGATGCTTGAAATCACAGCAAACTCGATTTATATTTAGTTAAAAAAAATTGGTTGTCTGTAAAGTCGGTTTACGGACGATAATTTTACGTGATAACGTCATAAGAAAACATCGGCCGATGGAGTGGAAGAGAGATAGATGCGTCACAAGCCGAATGCTTAGGCCGATCGTGGCTCTCTATCGCTTGTTCCGGGGCTCGGCTTAGGCGGAACGTGACAATGAGTCATGCTTTTCCGTCCATGCAGCCGGCGTTCATCGATTTATAAGACGTTATCACGTCAAAAGATTTTTTTTAATTGTGTCGAATATTTTCCAAATCTCTATAATTTGTTTGTTTAATATTCATAAAATTTCGAATTGTTCCTCTAGTTTAGAATCTCCATTACTTGCGGTGTTTCGAGCGGCCAGTGTTTGTATTTTGCCGTTAGCTTTAGGTTATGTATTCAAAAAGGAACTGATACCATGTTAACACTATTTACTACCACGTGTATGGTACATGATTTTGTAATGCCAATTTTTTTAATTTCGACAAAATAAGTACACATTTTTGTGTATTCCAGTGAAATAAATTTATTCAAATGACAACTGCCTTTTTATTATATCGCAATGGATACAGCATAATATAATAGGAATTGAGTACCGCCATCCAGTATCGTCGTCAACCCTTATTTATTCCACTGCTGGTGGGATACGGATCTCCTCTCAATCGATGGGGTTTAGAGCATACTTGTTGCTCAGCTGTGGGTTGGCAGAGGTCAGTGTTTTCAAGCCGTCTTCTAACGACAACAGCCGGGAGCTATGGCTTAACGTGCCTCCGAAGCACGATCCAGTATCATTGGAAATTACTATAAATGGTATACGAGAAAGAACAAACAGGTTATCTGGAAGAGATCTCTTAACGAGATAAGCTAGCCTTTGCATAACTATATTATGTATGCTACCTACTGTATAATTTATATGCAATAAAGAAAACAATCTAATGTTATCTATGAAAATATAAATCTTAATTGACTTTTAAGGGAATTGAGGACACTATAAAGTCGAATCCATAGGCTGAAGCGACAATCTTTGGCGAGCGCCAGCGATACCTCATCTCCTCAAGAACACGAATTCTGAATAATGTGGCAAATAAACTAGCAGTAACACGATATACTTAAAATCTTCTAACAGAACTCCCTGAAAAATCTATCCGAAATTCTACTATTATAAGGCTAACAATTTACTAAGCATCTGAAATTGTGAAACTGGGTGACTATACTACTTGGCGACTAAAGATTATTAAAATATACCAAACCTAATCTCATCTGTAAATAAGTGACACGACATGCTAAAAATTTTCTAACTTTCTTATATTTCCTGAAATATCTATCCGAAAACATTTTATACCACCAAAGTGGCATACAAGCATACGGCCCGCCTGATGGCAAGCAGTTACCATAGCCTATGAACGCCTGTAACACCAGGGGCATCACACGCGAGTTGCCGTGCACTAACAATAAACCGAGCATCTAAAATAGTAAAACTCTAAAATCTAAAATAGTAGTCCATTTAGTATTTTTAGTCGTTCTTTGTATTATTTTCCATACTAAAAATGCTAAATCTTGTAAGGATAGAAAATGTATAAACGGTACTTTTTCTATATATATTCTTGTACTACACACAGTACATGATTTAGTTACACAGTGTATTGGCATAACGCGTGAGACAAACCCGCGAGTAAAATCTAGTGAAGTAATATTTAAATTCGAAACTCACTCGCTTTCAACGTTGCATATTTCCATAATTCGTTTTTGGGCTTAATTCTCGTACAAAGTTCTCCATCATTACATATGAATGAAGAATTTTCACGGGACTGACAACAATGGAGAAAGAAATGGGAGGTCTCTTGAGCTATATTCGCCATTTCTTGACTTTATTGGTCCACCTGGTCCACGTATAAAATTTGTATAAAAAACTTTTATAATAATATAATAATCGTCTATCGTAAGTATGGTACATAAGAAACTACTGATTGCTTTTTATATGATAGTTGGGAAAACGAGCATATGGGTCACCTGATAGAAAGCAATGACCACTGCCCATAGAAATCAGCAATGCCAAGAAATCGCTGATCTGGTGCCAACCATATGTGGGAAATATAGACTCTACTCATGAAGTGTCCCATATCGTACAAATTTGAAAACACCGCTCCGGGAAGTTTATTCTACAATTTCACCCTCAATATTGCAATTATCAGAATGACATGGTGTAACATACAACTTCGTGTACAGAGGAAGTCCAGCCAATCCAAAGTAACCGAAGATTCGAACTGCTCTTCGTTGAATGCGGTTGAATGAAGCAAGCTCGGGCGCACAGACCCAGAGATGTGAACAGTATTCCGTATGAAGTCAAACATGAGCTTCATAGAAATTATTGATTTCATTATATTGAAATTAAAATACTTAGTGTATGGATCCGTTGCGGGGTCTCTTCTGCCGAAGCTGAAGCCGATTACTATCGGATTTTTTGATCTCCAAAATAGATCTCAGGTTTAAGCGTTTAAGTTTAACAAATATCTTCATCTTAGTCGGTAGAGCTCTATGATTTCTACTAGCTAAGCTAAACAAAGTTACCGTCAATCTATAATCTAAAGTTCGATTTTCCGTAATCGGCTCCAGCTTCGGCGGTAGTCCCGCAGGTCGCTAATCAAATATAAATATGAATGCTTAAAGTGATCAAAACATTTCAATTATTATTTTATGGACTTACATGTTATAGATTTCGCTCATTTGGTGCAACAACGACACAATTGAAATCGCCATGCATTTTTCGAACGTCTGTTTGGTATTTATTTTAGTATGCTTATTCTACTTCCTGATTCTTCTTAACTTAGAAATATTATTTTAGAATACCTAATTATTATTATTTTTATTTTGCTGCAATTAATTTTAAATGTTATTTGGTTGGACAATCATAAAAGGGATTTACGTGCAACAACGACATAAATGTACGTTGTGACCTTATTGCAGCCAATGAGCGATTTGACTCTGATGCCACTAGTAGACACTTCATTTGTAACTTCTATCTAGTGAATATCAGTCATTGATATTCACTAGATAGAAGTTACAAACATTATTTATTATTATTATTATTATTATTATTATTGAAAAAATAGCTCGAAACACTGTTTTATGATAATAAAAGTTAAGTATTGTATGTAAGCTTTGTTATTGTGATGTCTCAACGAAATCTATTTTGTATTCTACCTGACATTCGCTCGGTAAAATGACATCAGAACCGAAGCTTGTAGCACAGCATAGTAATACAACCAGTACTTTAACTTCATACTAGCGCCCAAATCGGCGCACGAACACAGCCAAGCGTCATTTACACGACCGCTCAGGAAGTTTTGGTGCACTGCGCACCAAATATTTAATACAATATTTATATTTTTTTATATAATACAATCGTACAATATAACTGATTTATAAAATATAATCGAACAATACAATAGTAAGTAATGAGATATGAATTTACAGGTATGTATGAAGAAATAGTATAGAATTATGGTCGTCATCGTCGTCGTCAACCCTTACTCGTCCAACTGCTGGGATATGTGTCTCCCCTCAATTGAAGGAGTTTAGAGCATACTCCACCACGCTGTTAAACTTCGGATTGGCGGAGGCCAGTGTTTTCAAGCCGCTTAAAGGCCACTGATTTGGCTTAACGACTACAAATACATTTCTTTGTTTACGGTGATTATACCTAGGTAATTAGACCTAGGCAGTCTAAGAAGGAAAGAAGCATATAACCTATGATAGTGCATTCAATGAAAGATATATTTTTTTATTAATTTAAATATATTATATACAGATTTTTTTTCTACTAATTTATTGAGTAATGTGCAGAAGGGTTGCATAGTACTTTCAGTTATTTTCCTCCCGTACATATCAATAACCTATAATATTTATAGAAGTCCATACATTTAAACTGGCAATCTCGTCTCTTCTCATAAATCGTTCATAGCTTGTGACCAGAAGACAAGAATTATCAGAAGACATAGTCATAAATGATGAGCGATAGAAATACTTTGGTCACTTAAAATTTTATTGATTAATTATGTTTAATAAAACTGCTAAATGCGACCGTTTTAGATGGAATTATTTTTTCAAGTAAACTAAACTACATTTGAGCTGACATTACACTAGTAGAGTCATCTTGTTCTAAATTAGTCTTTCTTTAAGCCGTCGTTATGAATTAGTACAGCTACTCGACACTAGATGGATGCAAACAGCGCCATCTAGTTTATTATTGTTTAAATAAAAATATTAAAGTAAGTTTTTCTTTTTTCCCTGCCTCACTAGAGGGCAGTACTTCGTTATTCAAAGTTTATATTTCTATATTATAGATGGCGCTACAAAATACCCGACAAATTTACTTTACGAAAATTGTTGTACATACATACTGATAGTTGCAAAAGATTTTTCCACTTCACATTTATTGATTTTAACATTAATACATTAGGTATTTATTTCTTAACTCTATAGGTACTTAACATAGTCACACGATACATGTTATAGCACCTCTTACCCGACTGCAGCGAAACGCAAAAGGAGGGTTATGTGTTTGGCCTGTAATTAGGCCTGAAGTTATTATGTGTGACTGATTCTACATTTGCTCGTAATGTACTAAATACTTAGCTGAATAGATTTTGATGAAAGTTGCATTAATTATATATCGTTTTGAAAATGAAATAGGTACTTATACGGCCTATTATTTGTCCTATTATATATATGAAACATAACGTCATAGGACAAAATATATATTTTTATATAGATAAATTATCCATATAAAAGTATATATTTTGTTTCTATTTTTATTTCTCCAATTGTTCTATGGAACAAGAAAAATAATACCTCTATTGCAATCCTCGAGAATACTTTCGTCCGTTTGGAAAACCGGCCATTTAAGAAACACTCTTTGTGGGAATCTAGTTTTGTAGGAATCTGGCCTTAGAAGAACAATTGAAAATAAGTAGTTAGGTATACGACATTGCAACTATAGCGAAAAATTTTAGGTCTGTGGCATCAACTCACAATCATCCCACCGTTGGGATATGGGTCTCCTCTTAATCAAAAGGGTTTAGATCATTCTCCACCACGCTGCTCAACTGCGGGGTGGCGGAGTAACGATTGAACATTTACGGGAATTAGAATACGGGTATAAAGACACGGTAATCGACTTAGTAGTTTGGCCGTGTGGTTTCCGGCAGACTAGAATAGAATCACTCCGTCTCTTCCCGTGGATGTCGTTTAAGGGAAATACATTATAAAACATCGGTCAGGCCTCCCCAACCCGTCTGGCCCGCGTGGGGAGTGTAGGCCAAATCCTCATTCTGTCTGTGACGGACAAGAGGGTCGTGCTCCTGTAGTGGAGACTATAATGACCTGATGATGAATCGATTTAGTACGTACGACTACCCCCTGGCATGCTTTTAATTATTGTGATTCACGTTAATGCTGTGGATTCAACGTAACTTGGCATTCGAAACAATAAGTGCAGTCTGCCGGCCTTCATACGTCATGGTCTGGTGCCGTTTCCGACGTGGCTTCGTGTTGCAAACGCTACATTTCGTTATATATGTATATAGCTACATACAACACATTATAATAACAGATATGTAGAGATCTTGGCATAAGAATAAATTATAAGTGTTATGTTATGCCGAAGTTTTCCCAAGATACTAAAGGATGGGATTCTTGAAGAAAGGCGTGAAGAGGTTTTTAGAGGGTCGGCACATGAGCGATATCTCTGGTATAGCGAGAACCTTACGCTGAGATGACTGCTTATCATCAGGCTGGTCGTATGCTTGTCTCCACCTAATTTGCCAAAAAAATGATATGTTTTAGGTCAATGAAAATAAGGAATTTCTTTTATTGAAGAAAGAAACCACCGCTGCTGTTGAAGATTAACAAAGAGGTCCCCGATACCTTGACAGATATTTTTAGGAAAATATAGCCTCGGTTCTTGAAGGCTCCTCAAGGGTATCGTTATTTGGCTGCGGTCTTCTGTAGATGGAGGTACTTACCGAGTCGAGCGATACATGCCGTATCTCTCTTTCGCCAGAGACTCTTTAACCAATTGACACAGTGCACCACGTGCAGGTGACTTAGGTTCTAGAGATTACAGTGAGCCCCTTAAATAATACATACTTAATAAACATCTTAATCTTAAGGAAAGTCCTAGAGTGGAGGCCACGTATGGGACGACGAAGCATAGGGCGCCCCCTCTCTAGATGGACCAACGATCTTAAAAAAGTGGCTGGTAGCGGTTTGGATGCGGAAAGCGGAGGATCGCATATGGTGGAAAGCATTGGGAAAGGCCTATATAAACAGTGGGTAGATACAGGCTTATGATGATGAAATATCTTAGGTCCGTATTTAAGTTGTTGGTCGTATTTTCCCGCGACAAACTCTCAAACTACTTACTGATTTTAATTAAATTTTACTCATTGTGCGTAATTTGGTACAACTTGAGAGATAGAATAGATTTTCTCTACTTCGTCCCCTAAATTGATAAAATAGGCAGAGGTTTTTTTTTTTTTTATACTACGTCGGATGGCAGACAAGCATACGGCCGGCCTGATGTGAAGCGGTTGCCGTAGCCATATTAACGCTCGCAATATAAAATATCGCTCGCGCGCCGCCACCCCCGCTGCCAACGCAGCATCTCCTTCCTTTCTGGTGACCAAATGTATAAAATAATAAAATTTATTTGAACGAAATCTTGGACAATCGCTAGTTACATTACATTTTACATAGGTAGGTACTATTCGAAGCAGGCTACAGCTTCGAATAGTCAGATTTAAGAATATTTATTTATTTATTAAAATTTCTTTTCGAAATTTATACAGATAATTTTTCAGCTAAGTTATAAAAAATATATAATAATATCTTATTAAATATCAGATAGAATAATTATTTATCAGCCATTTATTAAATAAACAGAGCGTGCTCAAGAATTACTGAAAAAAATATTAACCTAGTTTTCATGGATAGCTGATCGATGAATAGCGATTTCATGAAGAAATATTCAGTGGAAGCGTGCAATTGGAGGCATCGGCATTAGTCCAATTAACATTTATCGCAGATTGTCGAATAACATTTTTTTTTAAATAAATATCGGATTTTTATTATTTTAAGCAATGAATAAATAAAAAAGCTCATCTCTACCAATGTGTAATCATAGTATGAGTAATAGTACTACGTACAGTACGGCCACTCCCTGCCGCTCTCTCGTGTCGAACTCATCTTCCCTCTGAGACAAATCTAGAACAGTTTGTATGTCACCGCACGCGCACGCTCATTCGCGCTCTGCACAGACGCCATTGTTGATGTAGCAGTAAGCGACGCACGATACATTTGTATGGAGTGGCCGAGGTGTGGTATAATACAAAACCAAAACTGTTATCAAGAACCAGGCCGATTCCAAGCTTACAGATGGTATCGAGCCATTGAGTGTGGAGTGTAGAGGAAAGATTTTGTCTCTCTAACGTATTCTACCGACTGTACAATGAGTTGTGTTCAGAGGAGTTGTCCAGGACCTCTTTCTTTAGCCGCACCGCTTGCCATAGGCAAGGAGTTCATTCTCACACATTTGAACCTAATTAGACACGTATTGTCGAACTGTCAATTTGTGGAATGAACTCCCTGCCAAGGTTTTCTTAGAAGACAGTATGGGATTCTTCGAGAATGGTGTGAAGGAGTTTTTACATGGTCGGCAACGCGTAATTGATGCCTCCAGTGTCTCAAGTGTCCATAGGCGATAACTGCTTACCATTACGCAGATCGTATGCTTGTTCGTCATCCTAGACGTATAAAAAACCAGTAGGGTGCTCTAGCAACTTTTTGACGTGACAACGTCTTATAATTCGATGGAGCCGGCTGCACACATGAAAAAAACATGACACATGCGGCGTTACCTCGCTCTGAGGCGTTCCATTAAAATTTTCTTTTGAAAAATGCAAACATTCCATCAGTATTTTCTTATGACGTTGTCACGTTCAACTATCGTCAGTAAACCGACTTTACAGACAACCGATTTTTTTTTTGAGTCGGCGACTCCTAAATTTTGTTTTTCTTATTACATACGTTCATAGGCAGTGAACTACCTAAATGATTCAGATCAGATACTGACAGAATCTAAGGACATGTGAAACGATTTAGCCTACTTCAACGTCCGATGTTACAGTTTAACGCACTCGTATAATATAGCGATAATCTTTGAACCAAAACCAGCCTCACCTGCACGCAGCATGCTCTGCTAATTTACTAACAAGCACTGCCAAAGGAGAGGAGAACACTTTTTTTTTATCGGGACGGGGGCCCACGACGCATTCCCACCACGAGCATTCTCCTGTGTAGCCAGGATTAACAGCAGCGACCACCAAACAAGGCAATGAACAATGAAGTCCATAGCAGTCCCGGGAGTAAGACTACGGCTGCTCTGGAACTCACAACGAATTTAATCAGAGGAAATTAGTAGGAGTAAGAAGCTAGGTAGGAGGTAGGGCACTGTGAAATTTAAAAAACTGCCCAACAAGGCAAGTACACCACCTCACAAAAGACCGCAGCCAACTAACAATCCATAGAGACCTAGAGCCACATTGAGTTTCTGTGTATGAAAATGTCTATAGACTATAGGCTGGCCGTCTATATCACGCGGGCCGTGTGCTTATCCGCCACTCATAATAGTATGAAAAGAATAACTTCATCAGGCGAAGCAAAGACATTTTGGTCCATAATCCATAATTAATTCCTCAGTTCAAAGATCGGTTTAGGCATCCAGCGAGGTAATGCTGCTAGCATCTTGGGAACGATGTCACATGGGCTCAACTTTTTACTTTTATTTTAGTTTTAGGTACTTTAGTTTTAAAGTTGTTATATTCTGTTCGATATTTATATCGTATTACATTATCTCAATTTCTAACTAGTAGAATGCACGATGACGCTGCAGACTTGCAGTAGCGTGGGTGGCAAGCAATGCGCGAGTTGATGTTGCAATCGTCTGTACCAGGGAAGGAGGAATAAATTTAGAAGAGGGCCATAAGCCATAATAATCTCTACGTTATATCAGCTAATAGTTATCATGCAAAAGCTTTATGATTAAAAAGTCCTGATTCACCGCCGATCGTAGAAGATTGTTTGTTTTTGATACTACGTCGGGTGAGAGACAAGAATACGACCCGCCTGATGTGAGGCGGTTACGGTAGCTATATTAACGCTCGCAACACGAGATATCGCTCGCCAGCCGCCATTCCCGCTGTTGACGCTGCAACTCCTTCCTTTCCTTTCGGTTGACCTCTGTCTGTCACAAGAAAGCAACAACCTTCAAGTGAATTATTATTTGGCTGAGGTATTCTGTGAGGTTCAGCGTATTTGTAACTTCCCCAGTCGGGCAAGTTACAAATACGCTGAACCCTACCTCTCTTTCGCTAGGCGGCAGGGTGCATCACATGAAGAAAAGGTTGACTTTGACTCTAAAGATCGTGGTGAGTTACTTACACCCCAATACTGAAACTGTAAATTTTGTCTAATAAGGTTTGTCTCATTATCTACTCACTGCTGGATATAGGCTTTCCTAATGCTTTTCACCATGTGAGATCGTCCGTTTTTCGCATCCAAATTACTGGAAGAAAATTTTAAAATGTCATATTTTATGCGTTGTTCCGTTTGGCGCCGATTGCGGACTGAATAGTAGTATATAACATATCACGGGGTAGTACATTCCTGGACACATCTATCAGCCCACCACACAAATTTTATAAAAGATGTTTTCAGCGGAACTTTATCATATCATATGTAATATGTTGTAATGAATTTAGTGTCATTTGAAAGTCATAGAAGTAAGCATTTATGCGCGAGCGGGCGCGGAGCTACCGCGTGGCTGCACTTTCGATGTAGACGAGGCCTTGCGATACAATTTTTTATTTTTTATATATTAATCGGGTGGAAGACAAGCATACGGCCCGCCTGATGTGATGCGGTTGCCGTAGCCATATTAACGCTCGTAACATAAAATATCACTCGCGCGCTGCCACGTTGGCAGCGGGGCCAACGTAGCATCTACTAAATTAATAAATATACATTGAAATTTGGTATGATATTTCTTGGGTAATAGTGGTAAGATAATATAGCTGGTGGTAGAGATAATATAGCCCCTGGCACATCTATCGAGACTGTATATTATCTCTACCACATCAGAACGGCCCCGGGGGCGGGGGCTGCCATTTCCACGCTTCTACTCTATACTAGATATGAAAACAAAAATGAGAGTCAGTCCGTTTGTAGATTAATATTCTTCTTTGCCACCAAAGAAAATAAAATGAAGTAAGAAAACAATTTGAATTAAATATGAGCGTTAAATAAATCATAACTCTATACTTACCTTCGTTTATAATATTTTATCAATTTTAATAACATCGATAAATTACATAAACAGCATGCATGCCTAATTGCCACGCAATGTCCGAAGAAGATTACAGTGCAATATACAGTTAATCAAACCTTTAAATTACGTGTGATAACATATAAAAAACGAAAGTTAACGTCCTCAGTCATCGTTTTGCAACGTAATAATATAATATGAATCACAATCGACAGGAAAGTGCATACAATCGTATCACAGTTATACTAAATCACGCAGTACAACCATAAGGTTGTACTGTGTGATTCACTTTCAGTCAATTTGTGCTCAGGCGTATGTACGAACATACGTATGTCTGATCAATCATTAATTTTTTTTCTGACACTAATTAATTTTGGGGTGCAAGTGGATCACCACCACATTTGAGCCAATGCCAACCTCATCTGCATGTGGTGCATCCTGCCGTTTAAAGCTCTGGCAAAAGAGAGGTAGGGTACAGCGTATTTGTAAGCTGTCCGACTGGAGTAGTACCTCCACGTCAAAGAAAACCGCAGGCAAATGACAATAAAATTCCTTTAAAGGGTTTTGTGTTCCTAAGAATGAGTGAGATCAACAGTAAGAAAGGAGTTGCTGCATTGGCAGCGGGTGCGCGGGCGAGATTTCATGTTACTAGTGTTTATATGGCTACGGTAACCACTTCACATCAGGCAGCTCGTATACTTGACTACCTTTAGAACTTGTGCATAGACTACTTTTTCATGAACTTTTTTCAAATTTACACCCAAGTCCATCCGGTGTATTTATCGAGTAGTTTATTACTGAATTAGGTGTGATACTGACTGGTGATTGGAGATTCAGTTTTGATTTCGGTTCGGTTTATTTCATATCGTAATCAAATGCAATCATTTTCAGGTCAGTCGGTAGAGGGTCTCTTCTCTACTAGCTACGTCAAAGTCGATTAACACAACCCTAACCATCAGGTTAGGGTTGTGTTAATCGAATAAGTGTGTGTACATTGTTTTAAACTAATATCCAAAAAAAAATGTATAATATACTGTTTGTCAAATAAAATGAAACGAAATAAAATTAGAAAATACGCGTGATTACTGTGTTGTCCGAATTAACAGTAAGCCAAGTTTGCCGTCAAGCATCTTTGCAGCGTCCTGAAGTTGACCTACTGTTTACTATAATTTACTATGATCATACGGAACGCACGCGCTGCGGGTGCAGCAAACTGTGCGCAAGCGCATAAAGCTGGTAGAAAGTAATGTCTTGAGGTTTAGTTTACTATCGGACGTTGAGCGAGGCGCACGTGTATGCGACGCAAATGTTACCGAACGCACGCGGGAAATAGTTGCGTCTGTATAACGTGATATAAATATAATTGGATTTACATTGGTATTATAGTAACGTGACTTTCAAAATGGGTGCCAGTGCAAGGATTACTGTTTTATTATTTTTCATCGCCGCTACCACAGCTGTTCCCGCGGGAAACTCCAGACAGGCTTTTCATAATTATGGTGAGCTTTCATTGTTATGTCTAGTTTTGAAATATACTTGCCTGTTTATTATACTTCTAGTATACATATTTAAAAAAATATCAAGTACAAAATATACCTACTTCGCGTTATATATAAATATTTTTTTTCACTAATAAGGTATATAATAATAATAACGTTATATTTATCATAACTAATAATAATGACGTTATATTTATCATACAATTAGTAATTTTGTGAAATGATCCAGGTGTTATTTTGCGGATTACCTGTGATTAGTAAATGTTTTAAATATTGTTTAATAAAAATATTATATTTTAATTAGAATACATTTATATTCACAAAAGTATTCAATAAAATTTTAGCCAAATAACAATTCCCCTGAGGGCTGTTGTGTTCCTGCGAGTGAGTGAGGTCACCAGAAAGGAAGGAGATGCTGCGTTGGCAGCGGGGGTGGCGGCGCGCGAGCGATATTTTATGTTGCGAGCGTTAATATGGCTACGGCAACCGCTTCACATCAGGCGGGCCGTATGCTTGTCTGCCACCCGATGTAGTATAAATAAAAATAAAAAAAAATATAACAGTATTCTTTCGTGTCAGTAGTTTTTTACTTTCGCGGATAAATCATTCCTCGCCTCAATAATCCAAGAAAGGGCGGATTATATATACTGAATATGATACTGGTACTTTTGCAATGTAAAAAATACTGCATGTAATTAAATTTCGGGAAAAAATTGTACAAAACAGTAGGTAAGTAAAATAATAATACATTCATTTACAACATATTATTATTAAAAAAAATACTGCTTTTTATTAAATAAAATAAATAATTGCCTCCCATATGTATATCAAAGTTATTCCAATTAATCATCGAACATCTAATATGGGACACATTATAGACTGTCATTACAAACACATCGTCGACAACCATTATTCATCCTAACGCTGGGATACGGGTCTTCACTCAATCGAAGGGGTTTAGAGTATACTCCACCACACTGCTGCTCCACCAAACTGCGGGTTCACGGAGGCCAGTGTTTTCAAGCCGCCTAAAGGCCATTGACTTGGCTTAACGACTATCATTTAATTAGAACAGCCCGGACCGACGACTTAAAGTGCCCTCCAAAACACGGAGAAAGTCGTGATAAATAAACCCATCCATGGGCAGGCTACGGTCGACGTTGCTTAACTTGCGTGTTCGATTAGACTGACACGCGCAACGACGGCATCGAGCTACTCATTACAAATAATGGTCATTAGAAATTCTTCCTTTGCGCCTCGGTAATTTTTATTTCAAACAAGCGATCCTTTCCAGTCCGTATGACTACCATTGCTACCAGTAAATAATACCGAATGGTATGTCATCGTAGTATATTTTAAATGCGCACCACCATCAATTGTTGCCAAAAGAACGCTGATAATGTCTTTCATCATCAGGTCATTTTAGACTCCACTACAGGAGCACGACCCTCTCTCGTCCGTCACAGACAGAAGGAGGATTTGGCCTACACTCCCCACGCTGGCCAGACTGGTTGGGGAGGATAATGTCTTTACCAATTTTTTATTAGGGTTTCCTAAATATTTTAATGCATTAGGGGGCAAATTAATAATTAAAATAATTTCAAGAGAGGTAGGGCATAGAGTATACCGCAGCTAAAATAACAATTCTCGTTAGGGTTGTTGCGTTCTTGCGAGTGAGTGAGGTCACCAGAAAGAAAGAAAGGAGTATCGGCTGGCAACGGATCGGGGACCCTTTCGTGTTGCTAATCTCTATAGGCGATGGTGATTGCTTTCAATCAGATGACTCACATGCTCGTTTCATCATCATCATAGGTCATTTTAGTCTCCACTACAGGAGCACGACACTCTCACGTCCGTCCCGGACAGGAGGATTTGGCCTACACTCCCCACGCTGGCCAGACGGGTTGGGGAGGTCTGATCGATGTTTGATAATGTATTTCCCTTAGTCGCCTTGTACGACATCCACGGAAAGAGACGGAGTGATTCTATTCTAGTCTGCGGGAATCCACACGGCCTCATGCTCGTTTGCCTCCCTCTAAAATAAAAAATAAATTGTATGTAGGCACGACGTACATAGTATTTTACGTATTTTAATTTTATTCCTAAGATATTTATTTATTCTCGTTATTATTCATAAGTAAAGCTTTTCTCCGGCTTTGGCCGTCTGGTTTCCGGCAGATTAGAATAAAATCACTCCATCTCTTCGCGTGGATGTCGTACAAGACGACTAAGGGAAATTCATTATACAACATCGATCAGGCCTCCCCAACCCGTCTGGCCAGCTTAGGGAGTGTAGTCCAAATCCTCCTTCTGTCTCGGACGGACGAGAAAGGGTCGTGCTCCTGTAGTGAAGACTGAAAAGACCCGATGATGATGAAAGTTTTTCTCAAAACTCTTCAAATTCGAGAATCAGTAAATGGTATAATGCAAAGTCATTATCCGCATCTGCAGTTTCTTCGATTACTTCGTTTAAACTTCTCAATGTATTTTGATGCAGTTTTCACTATCTTCTTCAGGATGGTTCGGGAAGGAAGGATTGTTGAATTTATTAATTGACTTGCTAACCGACAAACATTATTCTAATTATTAGTTAAAAATCGGTTGACCTGTTTCGGAGGAGCGACCACAAATACCGTGACACGAGATTTATATATATAGTTAAATTTGTATTAAAGAGCCCTATTACATTTGCACGCTGACGAGCTCTCGTGCAGTACTAAACCCGTTATATTTATCGTTTTTATTGAAATAAGATAATAAATTCATGCTACAAAGTTTATTCATCATGAAGTAACAATTATTCTCGTATAAATTTTGCTCAATAATATTATCGTGTATTCAAGAAATTAACAGTTTACTTAAAGCGATTTTCGAAGTTTTTTTGGTTAAAAGAATGTTTTTTTCTATATTAAATCAATGATATTTCAAAATTCCGAGGCCGCTATGTACTATACGACTATATATCAAATAACACCCTATTTTTTTATTTCATTTGTTTGGAACAGTACAATCCAGGAGCTCAAAATAGTGAATGCGCGCATTTTATGAAAATCTTTCTCTGCAATTTTGGGTTCATTTAAAAAGTTAAGCAAAATTTTCAAAAATCGAGGCCGCTACATACTATGCCAATAGCTATTCTGTACTATTAAATATATCAACATTGTTAATGTATTTTTGTTTCCGAGATCGAGAACGCCAAAATTGGCCATTTTACGCAAAAATCACAGTCAAAATGTAATATGGCCCTTAACAATGTCAAGCAATTCGAAACATTCTTCTGCGGTTTGTTTTTCTTTTTAAAACTAGCCGTAAGTATTTGGATTGCTTTACAAAGTTACAAGTTTGTTATCTCTTACCACTTACTTTTCACCCACTTCTAATTATAGCATCGAATTGAAACTTTATACACTTATATAATTATGGTGACAATATAATAACGTGATACTATCGAATTGATGTGATGATGAAAGACGAAGGTATACTCCATATTCGTCAATAACTAAGCATAATATAGCTTTTTTTTTTATACTCCGTCGGGTGGCAGACAAGCATACGGCCCACCTATGTGAAGCGGTTACCGTAGCCATATTAACGCTCGCAACATAAAATATCGCTCGCGCGCCGCCACCCGCGCTGCCAACGCAGCCTCTCTCTCTCCTTCTTTTCTCTTCTTCTCCTTCTCCTTCATTTCTGGTGACCTCACTCGCTCGCAGGAACACAAGAAAACTCAAGGAAATTGTTATTTGGCTGCGGTATTCTGTGAGATGGAGGTACATTTCCCAGTCGGGTAGCTTACTATTACGCTCCCTTCCTCTCTTTTCGCCAGAGCTTCGTTTGTCAGTCAGCAGGGTGCACCGCGTGCAGGTGAAGTTGGCTTTGGTTCAAAGATGTTGATGAACCACTTACACCCTAATACCACAGTATAAGTAATAGTACTAACGTACTAATACTCTACTGATTTTGATTGAGTCCTACGATTACATACCTAATATGTTTTTTTAGATTTTTAACTTTTTGTTTATACTACGCCCGGTGGCAAACAAGCATACCTCTCGCCTGATGTGAAGCTGTTACCGTAGACACACGCTCGTAAAATATCGCTCGCGCGCCGCTGCCGCTGACAACGGACCAACTTCTTCCTTCCTGGCTACCTCACTAATTCACAGGAAGGCAACAACCCTGAAGGGAATTGTTATTTGTCTGCGGTATTCTGAGAGGTGGAGGTACTTCCCCAGTGGGGCAGCTTATAAATACGCTATGCCCTGCCTCTAGTTCGCCAGCCCCGTTAGTATATGCACCACGTGCAGGTGACGTTAGCTTTCGCTCAAAGATGGCAGTGGGTTACTTAGAACCCATAAAATTAAACCCAATCTAAACTAGGTTACTTCTTGGCTTTGTTTGTATTAAAAGTAAAATCAACACTTCTAATGATAAGAATTTGTCTTGACTTGAACTCAATGAAAGCGCCGGAGAGATCGCATTGCAAAAAAAACTTATGCAAGCTGGTCTGAGAGCTCGGATACTAGTTGCAAAAGAGCCAAAGAACTTAACGGCCAATTTCACACTAAATAAAATTGACTGCACGCCTTGTTTGACAATGACCTACTCAGTGTAAAATCTCAACACGCCTCTATTTCTACGGGTTGACACTACAAAATTATGAATAATGACATTTTGACAGGCATTCGAATTTAGAATTATCGTGAGCATCGTTATACTGACCATTCCGATGTAATGGTTCTAAAGAGTAATATAGTGGACGGATGGTCCTTGCATGGTTGTCCAATTCTTCACCCACATTAATTTTGTTTTGACTTGTTTTTTTTTTTTATAATTCGCGGTTATTCTGTAGTAACTGTAATTGCGGTGTAAGTGATTCATCAACATCTTTGAACCAAAGTCAACTTAGAAGTCACCTACACGCGGTGCACCCTACTGACTGACAAACGAGGCTCTGGCGAAACGAGAGGTAGGGAGCGTAATTGTAAGCTACCCGACTGGGGAATGTACCTCCATCTCACAGAATACCGCAGCCAAATAACAATCCCCTTGAGGATTGTTGTGTTCCTGCGAGTGAGTGAGGTCACCAGAAAGGAAGGAGATACTGGGTTGGCACCGGGGGTAGCGGCGCGCGAGCGATACTTTAAGTTGAGAGCGTTAATATGGTTACGGTATCTGCTTCACATCAGGCGGGCCGTATGCTTGTCTGCCACCCTGTAGTATAAAAAAAAGTAACTTGATCTGACATTTCTTAGACCCATATTGGCAAGTTTTTTTCAAGCATTTCTTCTTCGTCAATGATCAATACCGAAATGCTAGTAAATAAAAAAATAAGTATATTATATATTAATAAAAATGAGTAAAACGGGTCAAGTGCCCACAGGGGCCCAATGACACATAAAGAATTTCATTTGTTTTCTTCTCTACATCTCTATATAGTACAAGGATACTTTCCGCGTCTGTCTGTTTATACGATAACTCTTCCTAAACCACGCAATGAATTTTGATGTAGTTTTCATAGTCAGTTAGATATGAGGTATAAGTGACTCACCACGATCTTTAGAGCCAACCGCACTTACACGTTGGAGCACAGGGGAGCATAACTGTATGCATCCTTGTCCTTAATTCTTCGTAGTTTTTGCAGTTCTACTGTTGCCAACTGATGTGAGACTGTACCGCAGCTAATTAAAAATACTGTTTTGTATACTAATTTTAATAGTTTTAATAAATAAAAATACTGAAAAATAGATTATTCATGGTATACTATTAAATAAATAAATAAATATAAAAAAATATTGTCAGACAAATTACATAGCGCTATCTAGCCCCAAAGTAAGAGAAACTTGTGTTACAGGTACTAGACAACTGATAATCATAAGTAAATACATTTTTTTTTGTAAATACATACTTATGATACATAAAAAACACCCAGACTAAGACAAACAGACATGCACACCAATGTTTATCCTATGTGGGAATCGAACCCACGAGCGTTGGTGTCGAAGCCGTGTCATTGACCGCTACGCTACCGAGCTCGTCGAAATGAGCGACTCTTGTGATATAAGAGGCTCACCACCATTTTTAGGCCAAAGTTGACCTCACCTGCAATTGGTGCATCCAACCGACCAACGAAAACGGTTCTGGCAAAAGCGAGCCATACGCTTGTTTGACACCCAGCGGTGAATAAAAATATGTATTTTTATATACTACGTTGAGTGGCAGATAAGCATAAGGCCCGCTACCTATGAAGCTGTTACCGTAGCAATATTAACGTTCGCAAGATGAAATATCACTCGCGCGCCGCCGTAGGTTATCTAATCTAACAATGAACGTCCTTTCAGTGCGTTTACGCTATGAACTTAGAGAGCGAAAGTCACAAGTTTCAAGTCAAGTCTCTCCCTGTAGAAGCATAACAGAGGGTGATTGTGGGAACAAGCCAAAAAACACCAAGCAAAGCTCTGTCATCTAAGTACCTACACTAATTGGTATCCAAGGCTTTGTAACTAATATTGTAGGCAGTATACATGACAGCAGCAATTAACGTGAGCAAGTGACTGGTGACTTGTACTGATTGATTAATGGGCGCTCCGCATAATTACACGACAAAGCGTCAAAATAGGAACAGTTCGTTTCCTTGTTACGGTTTTGTCTATTACGAGGTTTTTTTTATACAACTCCGGATCGGCATAAACCCATAATCTACTATATAAAAATAAGTCGGGTTTTCCTTCCTGACGATATAACTCCAGAACGCACGAACCGATTTCCACGGTTTTGCATTCGTTGGAAAGGTCTCGGGCTCCGTGAGGTTTATAGCAAAGAAAATTCTGGAAAAATTTGAAAAGAAAAGCGGGAAAATCTTGAAGCCATCTGGTGGCGAAACGGAGTTCGCCGGGTTTGCTAGTCGTATATAAAACCCACTGATGGAGTCTCCCCTCAATCGAAGATATTTAGAGCATACTTTATCACGCTGTTCAACTGCGGGATGGCAACGTGGAATGCCATGCTACAAACATATGCCACCTGGGGCCCTGCCGCCGAAGCTGAAGCCGATTAAACCGATTAGTTTTTTGATTCCAAAAATTGGTCCTAGGTTAAACTTATAGACAACCATCTTCAGTTTAGTCGGCAGAGCTCTAGGGTTTCTACCAACTGAGCTAAACATATTTAGCAATAATCTAAGCAGTTGTTTCATTTTCGCATTCAAAACTTCCGATGGTAATCGGCTTCAGCTTCGGTGGTAGGGCCCCTGATGTAAAATGATTACCTCAAGAAGCTTAAGTCGATTACCATCCGAATAAGCTTCGGCCACCACCCCTGTTCCCAACGCAGCAACTTCTTCATTTCTGGTGATCTCGCTCACTCGCATAAACACAACAGCTCCCAAGGAAATTGTTATTTGGCTACAGTACTCTGCGAAGTGCAGGTACTTCCCCGATCGGGCAGCTTATACGAGTAAATACCCTGTACCCTACTTCTCTTTTACCAGAGTATTTCATGCCGACTTTGCCAGAGTCGGCATGGTGCACCACGTATAGGTGAGGTTAGTTTTGGCTCTAAAGATCTTGGTTACCCATTTACACCCCATATATATATCGGTCATACAATGTTCATACTCGTGATTCTTAGCATTTAGTGGAAGGTTTTCAATTTTTTTATATAATAAAAGCATCTCCCAAACCGATGGAGAAAACCTTAAGACGGTTTTCTCCATACCTTGATACCTTGACAATACTGTAAAAGCGAAACCGGTCGGAAAAATATAAGTGGAATAGTAATATTGATTTTATTATTTAAAATTGCATACAATGTCCGTTTTAAACATGGAGCGGCGGATTAAAAGTCGAGATCCCACGCAAACGAAGGCAACAACAGCTAGCAATAAAGTCCTCGCGGCTTCGTCGTGATAAACCATAAGCAATCGCACCATCAAGTGCAGCTTGCAACTGTGTATTTCACCACTCCACGCAGAAGACGAGGTTACCTCGTGAACGCTATATTTTATGGAACAATTTGTATTACACAAATTGTTTTGGATCTCTAGTTGGAAAACACGATCTTGCTTTTGTGCCATTATGGATTTTTGGTTTAAGAAATTCTGTTAAGTGAACTACCATAGTTAGATCTATCTATCTATCTAACAATAACTTTAAAGCAGGTCTAAGGTAGGTAGATAGATTATGTTTTACTTGCATAATACAAATTTAAAGTACAGTGAAGCAATAAAATTTTAAACTTGTATATATGCAATAAGGCGGCCTTATTTTTTTATACTACGTCGGGTGGCAGACAAGCATACGGCCCGCCTGATGTTAAGCGGGTACCGTAGCCATATTAACGCTCACAACATAAAATATCGCTCGCGCGCCGCCACCCCCGCTGCCACTGCAGCATCTCCTTCCTTTCTGGTGACCTCACTCACTCGCAGGAACACAACAACCCTCAAGGGAATGAATCCCCGCACAAAACAAACATTTGTAGCATGAATATGTGTGTGTTTGTCTTGGTCTGAGTGTTTTCTATATATTACATGTATGTATTTATAAAAAAAATGTATTAAAGTATAATATAATCATATAAGTATTATTTCAATTATCTAGTCCATATATAGCACAAGCTTGGCTTAGTTTATGACTAGATGGCAATGTGAAATTTGTCCAGCAATATTTATTTATTTATAAAAGATGGTGCTTTATGACTGAAAAATACCAAAATACATACTCTCAGACGTTCAAGTTTATAATATTTGTAGAATTTAAAATTATAATAAATTTGTATTTTGCGACATTACGAGTAGCATTAAATATTTTTCATTTTATTGTATTACGAGTAATAAATAACCACAACAGGCGAACACAAATATGCAACAATACAAATATTTCTACAATAATAGTTATTATACTATTCAGGCGACAAACAAGCATATGATCTGCCTCTTCTTATCTTAGCAACATCAGAGATATCACTCACGCGTTGCCAACCTTTAAAAACCCCTTCACGCCTTTCTTGAAGTACCCCATACTGTGCACTTCCGGGAAAATCTCGGCAGGAAGTTACATTTCACAATTTTATTACATATAACATTATAAATTTATAACAGTCATTTCATTATTAACACTTCACAAACATGTGAATACAATGACACAAAAAAAACGAAATGACAGTTATCTATAAATTTATTAGCATTTTATTTAGTGTTTGTGATAGAAAACGTTGAATATTTCCTTATAGGTAGCGACAGTAACAACGTGTGTGTACTAATACAGACACTGTTCCTGTACTGTATGTATGTATATAGTGTACTGTACATATACACACACGCACACATGCTGTTAGACATGTGTGCTATTAAAATGATAATAAAACGTAAGTGTATTATTACTAAAACCAGAAATGACCGAACATAACAATTATGCGCCAGAACAGATCTCATTAAAATCAGAAATAAATCCAATTTTAACCTCAATGATTAACTCCTACGATAATCAATAAATAATTATTTCCTACACAGACATACATTCGCTACAATAAACATTCGCTTTACATTTAAAATTTATAATTAAAATCAATTACATACTTTACGCGCGTTACTTATTAATTATGTTGTTTCTACTAATCGGACCGACCTAAATGACCAATGGCGGCAAATTCTGATACTTAATAACACCGTGGAAACTCAAAGAAAAGAAAAAAAAGTACAAATAAAAATCATCACAAAGTTTATTCAGTAAGTCACAATTTGCTTTGTTTCAATTTTCCTGTCCTAATTCCGCTGCTAGAATGGTACCGATTGCGTAGAATGGGCATAATAGCCGCTTTTTGCAAGCCTTTTGTTATAGTGCAATATTGTCTCTGATATTGTTAAGAAGTCTCATAATCTGATAAGAAGTTATGAACAGGATCCGGTGCAAATTATCGGTTTTATATAAATCTCATTATTATTTCGTTATATAATTGTTTGAGAGGAAGTGCTATCACGCTATCAGCAATACGACGGTAAAGTACACCAAATGGAAAGTAAAAGTTTTATGTGTACGCAACTGATCGAATAACATATTATACGTCTATTATATTTTGTATAAGTATTTTGTGCATTTTATTTACGATAATACACATTTATATTAATTAATGTATAAATGGAAAATTATTTTTGTATATAATATATATATATAAAACTATACATAATATATATATGTATAATGATACGTCATATTTTTTTTTTCATCTTAACATTACTTTTTACATCTTCATTATCAGTTTCATAGAATCATTTCTGTAACTATTCATCTTAAGCATCTACTATGTCTTATCTCGACATCACTCTACGTTGGCTGGTAAAGAAAACATAGCATCTGTATGTCAATAAGTCTACCTTAATATAAAATTAATTAATTCAAATACATATACTATTATTGTAGTAATGATAACGCTAATAATAATCTGTCATTTGTTACTAAATCAATTATTATGCCATATTTTATCACAATACATCATACATTGTGATAAGAATTAGCGTCAATATCAAATAAAACTGGATAATAACAAAAAACAAAAATTTGTGAACCATGTGTCTACATGGTTCACAAATTTTTGTTTTTTTTTTTCACAAATTTGTGAACCATGTAGACGCAGACTCAAAATTCCGCCAATCTGCAGTAAAACACGTTTATCTACGCACAAAATTCCGTCAATCCGCAGTAGAGCACGTTGCTCTACATAGGAAATTCCGCCAATCCGCAGTAGAGCACGTCGGTCTCCAACAGGAAATTTCACCAATCTGCAGTAGAATTCATTGCTCTACACACAAAATTCTGTCAATCCGCAGTAGAGCACTCTGCTCTACACAGAAATTCCGCCCACCTGCAGTAGAGCATGTTGCTTTACATAGGAAAGCACATTACTCTACAAAAGAAATATCCGCAGTAAAACACGTTGTTTTACATATGATATTCGTGTTTACTCACCAGTTACGATTTTTTTTCTCTCTTTTCAATATCATTATCTAATCGCTCGTATATTTTAATAAAAGTGGTGATTTCGAAAACCAAACCATGGTCATCAATCATAAACATATCTGAAATGTGCTGTCGAAATAGTCATCAAAAATTCGTTTAGTTAGTTTTTACCCAAGGTTTCTGTTCGTCAATTCTAATATTATTATAATTACTTCAACCTCTGTAGAGCGATGAATTAAAATATTTTAAAGAATTATTTGGCATTTAGAGAATTATTTATTTGCGTTTTCTATATTTTTTATTTTATTTTTACTTAAGATTAAGTAATTAATCTCTTATTTTGTACGTGTTTATAATAGCTATATTAAAAGTTGATCAACCTACCACCCTATAAGCATCATAAAATCGATATAAAAAATCTGACAACTTCCGTTATGTTATTATCAATAATTACATCAAACGCATACTGGCTTAGTTGTAGCTTATAATAGTTACTTTTACCGCTCTAAAAAAATATTATGTAAAAAACCTGCTGAGTAGATGAATATATAAATCAATAACCAAACTTAAGGCAATTAGTGGGCAGAAAAAACACCACTAAAAGCGTTAAGGTGGTGAAAAATCGATCTAGCTACGTCTCAGTTCAGGGAAAATTAGTTTTTTTTTTTCTAAAAACAAGCAATGTTCTAAAACCCAGACACTTCATAGAAAACATCTTAAGGGCGTCCCTGATGCAAAGATTCGCTAAATACACAACCTATGAAAAAACTGTGTTATACAATTAATTTGTAAGTTTACTAAGGCCCATATTTTGAATAACTCATGAAATTGATAGAACATTACATTCTACAGTTGTAGAAGTAAAATGTGGCAATAACGGCCAATTCATATTTCATCAACTTTTTTATTTATAACAAAAATGGGGCGTACTCTTGTAAGTAGTGTTTTTATGCGTTGTGTATTTACAGCTCAGTAATTTTCAAATCTATCTGAATGGCTTATTGCTCATAACAAATTTTCCTTCCTGGATTTCTAACAAATAATTAACTATAATTATTCAAAAACATATAACGTTATGTTCTGTTCCGAGACATATTTATGACTATAAAAAAACCGGCCAAGTGCGAGTCTGACTCGCCCATGAGGGTTCCGTACGTAGGATCATTATAAATTTGATATTTTTCATTATAAATAAGAAATTGCGTCGGAAAAAATAAATAAAATATATTTTGCAATGTGCACATCAAGCCCTTTCATATGATACCCCATTTGAACTAGTAGCTTCAATTTGAAATTTCGACCTTCTATAAAAAATATAGACCTCCTATTTTTTAAGATTTAATTACAAATGTATAGTTTTGAGATTTATTCCTGTACTTGTAGTCTATAACGATGTTACTTGCCAAATTTCATAGTTCTAGGTCAACGGGAAGTACCCTATAGGTTTTGATTCCCTTAAGAATGTCGAAATATGCGTTTTTTGCTGAATAAACGGCCGTAACTTTTTTCTACGTAAACTTAGCAGTTTGATTTTTTTACAACTTCATGGGACCGTAGACCTGAGTATACAGTTCAAATTTCAGCTTGATACCTCCGCGCATTCTCGACATAGAAATTCTTGACAGACAGACAGATAGACGGACAACAAAGTGATCTTATAAGGGTTCCGTTTTTCCTTTTGAGGTACGGAACCCTAAAAACAAAAAAAAATCTATATTTTACTATGTCTACAATTTGTTCCAATTACCCTTTTTTGCAACTACTGATGCATCTAGTCCAAAGGCCCTGGGCGTTTCTTTCTAAGCAAATTTATACTCTTTTGTTACAAACCAACAGATAAGAATCTACTCTTCCTGCGCATGCGCGCTCAGTTAAAGTTTTTCAACACCATTGTTTGACTAGTCATTACTGACGGAACCATTCACTTCCGACTAGCTTTCTTGTGCAATCCACGTGAGATACTTAGCGGGTCACTACTTAAGAAGGAATATGGCGCTAAAAGCGTTCACTAGCACCACTGTTTCAAAATTATTCGTTAATGGAGTTAATTATGCTCCACATAGTTCCCCAAGAAGACAATTACTAACAATTCAAAAATTGGTATATATTTATGTCGAGTGATTGTCCAAAACGGGCATTCACTATAGTAAATATATATTTTCACGGCCTTTCTTACAGTAACAATGCAATTAGCTATTTACTAAACATACAGGATGACATTTTATCTACAAATTTTCAATTATTTCCGATTAAAGCTTACTTGCCGTGACTTTCATCTTGCCAGAATAAAGGCAAATACAACGCATCTATGGGTAAAAACATCTTAGATCAAACCCGGATCCGTAGCTCCGTATATTTTAAATACGGGGACGGGAATTGGAGCGATTGATTTAAAATTTTCCCGATATTTCATTATTATTCATTGCAGACGCTGCAATGTTGCCATAATTCCCGCCTGCAATTCCCGTGTTTAAAATGGTGATGTACAACTGTGCATGTTTAAAATTAAAACGGGCGCCGTTAGCAATATAACTCCAGCTGCTTTTTTTTATCAATGGTGGCTGTGGCGCCAATTTTCTGTATCCAAAAAAGGCAACCGTTATATTTGCTGCCGGACTAACCCGAAAATATGTGGTGTTAACCCGTCAAACCCCATGACATTTTATATGTAGACGGACCCTATACGAATATCACGGCGCTAAAAAGGAGCAACAACGTGCTTACTCAAACATAGTCTGAGTTATGCTGCTACTTGCGCTTTTCTATATTTCTTGCTGTAACAATGTACAATACAATATACTTTATTGCACCAACAATAAAAATACAGACAAATGTACATATACATGTATGTAATTAGTAAACAGTTTATAACAAAAAGGATGACATTTTATCTACAACTTTTCAATTGTTTCCGATTAAAGCTTACTTGCCGCGACCGTAAACGGCGCGTGACTGTGTGAATGTCGGACAATTACCCTACTTTATTGTGGTAAACATAATAGAGGCAAGTAGAACGCATCTATGGGTAAAACATCTTAGGTCAAACGGATACGTGGCTTGTAATTACGATGAGTTCGGTTCAAGAATTTGGAACGTTTTACTGCCCTTAATTCTAACGGAGGCTTTTAATTTAGTCGTAAAACCTGAGCATTTTGAACAAAATTTTATATATTGATACTTCGATGATAAAACCTTATGAATATAGTATACATTAGGGAAAGTTAATTTATTCAAGGCCGTTCTTTATATCAACAAAAATAATATCTAGTTTTTACTCGTTGTTAAAAAAAAATACTCTATATGGCCCGACTGCCGCAAAAAAGTGGCTGGAAGAAGCTGGTTGCCAAAAGCGGAAGATCGCCGATGAAAAGCATTGAGGAAGGAATACATCCAGCAGTGGGTAGATACAAAAAAGTCTGTTTACAGTATTTCGTTCCTCAAGCCCTTTCATTTGATATCCATATCATAGGAGTCAATGTAGAAATTATAAATCTGCATTTTGTGGCGGCCGCCATATTATATTAAAAATAGCGACATTAGGTAATTTCGCATTATCATAAAAACCAATCTAAAGTGCCTTTCAGCTTATTCGGATACTGAGAAGTCGGTCAAATTGAATTTGCAAGGTTTAATTATGCACCGCCGCGCCGCTGCCACAGTGAAACTATATAAAAGCTTATAAAAACAAATACCATAGAACTACATGATTTAAACAGGAGATAAATGTACAAGTTATCTAATAATAATACGTAACTTTACGAATTAACAATAATTATACATAATATACTATCACATTCATGTAACCGGACCACTACCACTTGCTGACTTTGACACTATTATGAACAACTTTGTTTCACTGTTGATTTTTTTCTAATTTCCTACATGCATTATCATACGAGCTCGGTGGTCAAATGTCCGCTTTGACTCCGAGGTTGCTGGTTCAATCGTCTACAAGACAGATATTTGTGTGAACATGTCTGTTTATCTTGGTCTGGGTGTTCATATGTACTAATGTATTAATTTACAAAAAATATATATTTAAGTAAATCTATCTATTATCTTGTACCTATAATAATACACATTACATACAATATTGGCCGCGTGGTTTCCGGCAGACTAGAATAGAATCACTCCGTCTCTTCCCGTGGATGTCGTACAAGGCGACTAAGGAAAATACATTAGCAAACATCGATCAGGGCTCCCCAACCCCTCTGGCCAGCGTGGGGAGTGTAGGTCAAATCCTCCTTCCGTCTTCGACAGACGAGATAGGGTCGTGCTCCTGTAGTGGAGACTAAATCGACCTGATGATGACATCAGGTCGATTTAGTCTCCACTACAAGAGCACGATTTAGTGATGATGATGATAATAATACAAGCTTTCCTTAGTTTAGAACTAGATGTTAGTATGTAATTTTTTCAGGAATATTTATATACCTATATATTCTATTATACACTACTCTAAATTAGGAATGTCTATGGAATTACTCCTCTGACTTAGTGGTCGTCCACTGTTCGAAATTCGACCATAAAATAAACAAAAGAGTATATGTGCGTGTGTGTGTCAAATACATGGTACTGCATCCATCTCTATATAAACTTTATGTGTGCGAAATAGCATACTCCTCCGTCCGCTCAATTTTCGTAAAAAGGGGTACAAAGTTTTTGCTTCACGTATTAATACAATAATATTGCGGCAAACCACAACGAAGGTAATATGCAACGCCTGTACTGCCTGTACTTACTCTGAGTAACATATAATATTTATATTACTTACTAGATGACCCGACGACTTTCCTATCACCTAAATCTATATATTTAAACATATCAGTATTGACCGGTAGTAAAACTGTGCATGGAAAAACAAAATTGCGGTTATTACAATTTTCCTCATAATCATTCCATATTTTCTCACCATATTTACTATCTCTGGATTTCCACAAAATAATTCCAAATCATAATATAATACTAGCTTCCACTAACGGCTTCGCCCGCGTTTATATTTTTTTTATTAAAAGTATTCTATGACGAACCTCACTGGAGATGTTCCACCACAAAAGAGGTCAGCCAAATAATAATGTCATTGACGTTTGTTGTATTTCTGCGAGTGAGTGAGCTCACCCAACGTGAGGACATTGGCATAGGGAATATCAAATGCTCATGTTGACGCTAGTTTTAAATCTGTCACGTTTCAAATCACTCTAAAACAAATATTATATTTTACGCTGACATACGAAACTAATAATTTCTTTTAGTTTACAGCACAAATTTCACACAATATATTCATTTATTTGTTAATAAACATGGGCAGAAATGCATTGGTGTTAAATATGTTTACTTTTTATTATGTAATCATGCTACATAATCTAATGGAATGTCAGTTTGACATGTTGTTGTGATCTGTGGAAGGCTGTAATTTTTCTGCTGTGTCTCTGTAATGTATCCCAAAATAAATAACAAAATACAGATCTAGAAAGCTTTACATAAGATTGAGAGCGATTCATGAAACTGTTTGACATCAAGTCATTGTGCAATACCCTCGAACGCCCACGTCCTTGCAAACATCCACACAAATACTTAGGTTACAGTAGCAACTTTCCATTAAAAGGTGTCCTTTTAATAATAACACAACAGTAAAAGAAACTCAAGAAAGTAATGACCATTGAACTTGACCGGCCACAGTTTTTACTCACATATTACGTCAGTGTAACGTAAAACTTATGAGGGTAAAGAAATTATCGACTTTGTTTTAGATTGAAATGCAGTTTACCTGGTCGTAGTGCGTTGGCATGCGACCGGTTCAATACCCCCGTTGGGCAGGCTCGGTATTGACAAAGTTCAGACATTTACGGCCAATGCTAACTTACGGACCATTCACTTAGGAATGGTATGCTACTTGGATGCAAGGAAAAATGCGCCTGACGCCATCTATTTGGGGTTCTGTAAACAAATTTTGGAGACGGCATTCGACAATTGCATCACTTGGTACCGGCAAGGAATTCCTCCTGACACTTTGAAACCTAAATGGTACAGTGTGATTCCAAAGGGGATTTCTTCCGGGCACTATTATATTGTGGAATGAATTCCCTGTCGAGATTTTATAAAAGCAAAAACGCTCGATTAAAGCCCAAGGCACAGAAAAAATTAACAGTAGTAAACATTACTGTGGTAAGGTATTGGAGTAATTAAATACCTTTAACGAAATATTATAAAGCACTGTAAAGTCATCAAAAATTACATAATTCTATTAAGAAATTAAAACTAAACTAAACTTATAATCACTATTAACAGTAGAGTAAATTAGGCAATTTAGTTTACGAGATAAAGTTTGAAGAAATACTTAAGTATCCATCCTTGTTGAATTATTTTTCAGCGGTAAAACCGTCACTGATTCAGTATCAGACTATCATTTGTGTAGGTACAAAAGAATCACAGCTGGAGCTGAGGATGCTGGGTGATTTCTGAGGCACAGTTGCAACATTTATTTTGTGGTGTAAAAGTAAATTTTATTAAAAAGAAGAGCAGATTTTTTCCTTTATACATCTTTTTTTTTACAGTCCGTTCTTCTATATTAATATTTAATAAACAAGCGTACGGTCCACCTGATGTAAAACGGTGAAACACACAAGCAAACATGGGATGAAAATAAATAAGATTTTATGTAGCGCTGCCATGTAACTATTGTCTGTTGCGGTCATGTAAATGTTTCGCGTATTATTGTGCTTTCCATAGATACACCAAATAAAAAATCGAGTCAATCTGTCTCATTTTCTTACTTAATGATGGCGTAAGTTGATCTTTTTTAATGTGAATGCGATGGAAACTATAAATTTGTCTATGGCTTTCTCTGTCCACTTTTAACAACTTTGAATAATTAAGAAATATTAAAAAAAAAATTCCCAGAATTTGAATATATCTTGCAAGAAGTCGCTTGAATTTTAATATATTTATTTCAATAAATGTACGGAATCATTTCTTACTTACACTTACCTTTATAGCTTTTCTGTTTATTGTTTTATGCAAAAATTACAAACCCACGTTCATCGTCTGAGTATTCATAAACAAATGCAATATTGTCAGAAAACTTTTATTTTAATATAAATAAATCCCTATTTCCCTTGGTCACAATATCACGCGTGAACGGTTGGACCGATTTCGTTTTTTTTTTTATTTTGTATTTGTTATTGTCAGGAGAAGGTTCTCGTTAAAAAAAAAATAAGGAAGTTGAGCAGAATATTACAAAATTTAAGAAAACTTTTCTAATGTAACTTTATGAGTGACAGAACTTTATGGGTGACAGAACCGTCACTCATTTTACAGATAGCGCGTAACCAATTTGAATTCAATAAGTAGTTATTGTTAAGAAGACATAACAACGTCTGTCGGGCCAGACAGATTATTATAAAAGAATCGGATTTATAAAAAATCTTCGTCTTTAAATTTGTGCGAGTATAATTCGCATGTAACCGTAGCCGGTTACATTTGAATTATACTCTTGCTGCAGCTTGGAACTCTAAAGTTTGATTTCCGCAATCAGAAAATCCCATCGGAATCGAATTCAATTTAAATAGTAGAGCTCCAGATTGTAATAATTTCCAAATGGTCATGTACGGTAATGACCGCAGAACTTCAACTTCACCTGTACGTGATACACCCCGCCGAATAGCTAGCGAGGCTCTGGCATAAGAAAGGTAAGGCATGTCCATCCAACTGGGGCAGTATCTCCAGCTCGCAGAATACCGCGGCCAAATAAAAATACCTCGGAGGATTGTTGAGTTCTTACGAGTGAGTAAGGTCATTGCTGCTGCAGAGATGCTGACGCGCTAACAATGCGCCAGGCATTATAAACGACTTAATCACGTCTATATTTTCAGCTTTGCGAGTATAATTCGAATGTAATCGGCTACGCTTGGAACTCTAAAGTTTGAGTTCCGCAATTAGAAAATCCCATCGGAATCGACTTCAACTTAAATAGTAGAGCTCCAGATTGTAATAATTTCCAAAATTATGAAATAGTTAACTTTATATTTAAGTTAACTATTTTATGTTTAATGGTTGTATAAAAGAAATCATTGGTCACGTTGCGAGGGAGCTCTTGGCGCCGTTGCGCGTGTCAGTCTAATCGAAAACGCAAGATAAGCAACGTCGACCGTAGCCTGTCCATGGATGGGCTTATTTAATTCGAGCTCCTCCGTGCTTCGGATGGCACTTTAAGCCACCGGTCGCGGCTGTTGTCATTAGATGACAGTTTTTAAACTATGTTAGAGGCCTTTAGGCGGTTTGAAAACACTGGTCTTCGCCAACCCGCAGTTGACCAGCGTGGTGGAGTATGCTCTAAACCCCAAACCATCAAAGCCGAATGGGGTGAATAAAGATTGATGATGATAAAGGAAATATTGTGAAAAGCATTACATGACGATGATAAAGGAAATATTGTGAAAAGATAGCCTACATCAACACTGGTTGGCCACTCCTTTCCCACTGGGGAAGGCATAGGCTGATAATAATTATGATGATACACGTTGAGTAGGCAAAAATTCTGAGTCTGTGTGAAATACCATAATTCGAATACGCTGCTATTAAACTCACTCATCTTCTACTAAAGCGAAGACTTTCAGAATAAAGTTTGTTTGAACCTAATACAAAAATATTATAAAAGCTAATTATTTATGCAAAAATAATTAGCTTTTATAATAGTAAAAAAAACTGAAAAACAAATGTGAGACAAATTTATTTGCGGTTATTGACTTTTCCACGAATGATTTCGGCATAAAAAGGCGCCTGACTAATGATTCGACAAGCAAAAATAATCATGGAACTAATTCCGAAAATGCTATTTTGGTGTGAAATTTCCTCTTGCTTCTTTAATTAACATAGTTTTCTAAATTAAATTTGTTTTCACATAAAATATACTGTATTTGTAAAGACGGAATCTATCGTAATATAATGGAGTTAAACCTATGTAGTTATCTTGCATCCGTATTGTAATACAAGTAAATTGAGGAAAAGCTGCAAGCGGATGTCATTGGTCGGGAGAAAGTTATATAGCAAATTACTGTTATCCATACTGATCGAACTTATGATAGGTAACTTACCACAGAATAAGTAATACTAGTTATAATGTACAATACAGACTAAGAAGTGCAACAAGTACTGACCAGAGCATAATCACAGTATAAGTAATAGTACTAACGTAGCATAATATAATATTTTGAAGGCAAACTTGAGTAACTAAATGTTTGTAGTGTTTTGGTAGAGTACGTAAGATTTGGAACAGATGAGATAAATAAATTTTGGTATATGAGGTGCTCAGACGATTAGGTGATTATGACGAGCTCGGTGGTCGAATGGCTAGCAATGGCCACTTTGACTCCGATGTCGCGAGTTCGAACCCCGCACAAGACAAATATTTGTGTGCATGAACATATATATATATATTTGTCTTGGTCTCATTGGTTGATGGCCGTATATAATATGTGCAGAAATATTTATTTATTTTCTTTTATTCGTTCTGAAATTAGATAAACTCAAAAATATTATACTTATATCTATAATAGAACTTGAGTTACCGACATAGCTTTAAAGATTTGCAAGCTGAAGTGTCACTGGACAGGCCACATAGCACTCAGAACTGATGAACGATGGGGCAGGAAGGAAAACGCAGCGTGTGGCGGCCCCCCATGGACAGACGATCTGATAAAGATCGCTGGGGACCTATGGATGCAAACATCACAAAAGTTTACACTTTCTTTCACAATGATAACGATCATCGTATAAGGAGTAGCCTCATGTTCAGCATAGGACGCCCTTTGCCTGAAATATGGTGAAGATATGTATAATAAACAAGTGGCTTGATGAATAACGTTTTACATTAAGCGGACTGTTTACTTGTTTGTTTGTTTTTGTCATAGTATTAAAAAAGCATCGCTCAAAGGAACAGCACTATAGGGGATTGTTGTATGGGAACGTCTTTGGGACTTTGAATAAGATGTTTTTTCCTCTAGATGCAGCATTCTATCAGTCCCGCGCTGCTTGCCGTCGCGGCAAGACGTTAACGTTAATGAAAAACGAATATTGAAAGTTGATCTTTTTGTGTGTTCTTTTTCTCTCTTTGCGTACTGCATGTATACAGACGCAGGTATGGAGTAAACGAACGAATTTAGTAACTAATTTTTACCGCTGTGATGTTAGCCTATGGACTATCTATATACAAAATGTTAAATTCGTATTTGGTTTTAAATTTTTTATAGCACCCTACATTTCTTTGGCCATAGTCAATTTAGCTAATTGGAGTAGCACTAGGTATGCTTAAATAGTGAGAGGCACTACGGCTCCAAAGATCCACTTCCTCAATTATCGATTACTCGTTATTAATCGATTTGGCTGTACCAATAAATTAACCATTTATTTATTTTTTTTATATTTTTTTTTTACAAAATTGCATCTAATTTCTAGTTTTAAATTAGATAATTAACGCCATTTCAACAAATCTGCGAACTCCGAGAGTTGAACATTAATATAATGAATATTTATTTACACAATTTATTACAGATACTTAAACTTAATGTCGGGTTAATTTAGAAAAAAAAAAAAATATTTTGACAAATGTAAACATATTAATGAATAATAATTGATAGTTTTCAAAAATTACCCAACATTAAACCTCTCTCATCCCTTTTCTCATACTGAAGAGGAAAAAAGTCAATGTAAGTGAGGTAGAGAACATCAACAAAATTTTATTCAGCACACAAGCCAAATGACTGGAAGAAAGATAAACATAGAATTTAATAAGCTTTGTTTCGTTCGTTAAGTAAATACAAGTCAAGCCAAGTACATATAAACGATTTGTACAGTCGTTGCAAAATGCTGTCTTGTATTCAGGAATAAACTATTTTTTTTTACGCAAGCTCTAATTAATTGTCAATTTAATAAAGAACTAAAAGGTTTCCCTACTATGTTTCGCAATCAAGTCATTTCATTTGATAACCATATCATAAGAGTTAATGCAGAAATTATAAATAGCCATTTAGTGACGGCCGCTACATTTAATTAAAAATGTCGACATTCAAATTATTGTGCATTATAATAATAGTGTGTGAACACACACATAATTATAATGTGTGTATGTGTGCGTGTTTAGGTACTTGAGAACATGTTGTTTTAGTGGCATCTATCTTTTTTATAATCTGAGGAGACAATACACGTAGTCAGGTATTGGTGGCTTTGAATCAATCTTATTTTTTTTAAATACTAACTAACCTGCATGCAAACATTCGCTATGTATATATAGGGTTGCCATCCATCCGGAATTTCTCCGGATTTGTCCTAGTTTGGAGGGTGTCCTGGCTGGGGTTTCATTTGTAGTCCAGGGTTAAAAGTTTTAAATCACTACCGGTCGCTCTATGCTGCGAATATCAGTCTTTTCACAGAATAAAAAATAGTACTAGTATTAAAAAAACACTGATGACATGTCCGGGTTTTAAGATTAAAAATCCGGAGTTTTCAATCTTCTTGTCCTGTTTGGTAGCGTTTAGAGATGGCAACCCTAGCTTTGTATAATTCCATTCAAACCACACCAATAATTCAAATTAACAACTACCTACAGATTAATCTTTATACGCACGATCTAAAAAAAAATATATATAGGAAATTCTATAAAACGCATTTAAAACTCGATATAATCTAATAGATAAAAACGTTTAAAAATCCAGTGTATAGTGCATAAAATTAAAACAGGTGTTTTGTTTACATAAACGTATCGCTATAAAAACAATACAAAAAATAGATAAGGCACGTTTGTCACGATTATTATCGACATATTATCGAAACATTAAATTAATCGACCAACATTAATGCAATAAACATTGCATATGGTAATATTTGTTACATTAATTGCAATATCGATTGTCGCATTGCAACCGTAAAGTGACAAAATGTTACGTTATATATACGTTGTTACGTTTTGTAACTTAATGTCGTAATAGGGTGTTAAAATTTACTACGGATGATCTTTATTATGCTTTACATTCTTGGTTATTCAATCGTTCTTGGTCTTCAATGAGGAAATAGTGCAACATCTAGCACGAGTTTAGTCGTATTCTTTTTTTTTTTTTTTGTACGGCGGCGTTCCATTTTAAGAAAAATAAATTGGGTGTTAGAGCCTCACTGAAAGGAGCACGATGTCGTCGTTGGAGGAGCTCGATGCTAATCGATCACGCAAGTCAAGCAACGTCGACCGTAGCCTGTCCATGGATGCGTTTATTAATATCGAGCTCTTCCGTGCTTCGGAGGGCACTTTAAGCCGGCGGTCCTGGCTGTTGTCGTTAAGCCAAGTCAGTGGCCTTAAGAAGTCTTGGATATACTGACCTCTGCCAACCCACAGTTGAGCAGCGTGGTGGAGTATGCTCTAAACCCCTTCGATTGAGGGAAGACCCGTATTCCAGCAGTGAGATAAATATGGGCTGACGACGACGACCAGTGCCTATCATCCTTAAATCCGAGTCATCTTCACACGTACATTGCGCACCCTGCTGATTAACAAGGCTCTTGGTAAAATAGTGGTAGAGCACATCGTAATATTAACCTATCCATCTAGAATATTACCTGCACCTCAGAAAAGACCGCAGTCAAATAATTTGCTACTGAAAGAGTTATGTTCCTGCAAGGGACTCACTCTCAGAGAGTTCGGGAGAGAAGCTTGTAACGTTCTCCAAGGCGCTAACCATCTTCTTTTTCATTTTAGAAAAGCAAGTTCATGCTAATCTTTTGAACAATTTTCCCAATACTCAACATTAGACAATTTGATTTTTACTAATCTCTGAATCTCCTCGTAAAAATACTAAAATTTTAATGAATTATATTCCTTATGAATTATATATATATAGCCCATGGAGATCAGCAACACCAAGGGGTCGCCGATCCGTTGTCAGCTTAGACTCCTTCTTTCTTTCTTTATAGTGACCTCACTCATTCGTAGGAACACAACAACCCTCAAGGAATTGTTATTTGGCTGCGGTACTCTGTGAGGCGGAGGTACTTCCCCAGGCGGGCGTCTTAAAAAATACGATATGGTGAGGTTGACTTTGGTTCGAAGATGTCGATGAACCACTTCTTAAACCGCGAAATATATTTACTTTTATCTTTACCCAAAGTCAGTTTTTTTCCAAAGGTCAAAATCCTAGTGCCCTTATTTTAATCAATAACGTTTATATAAATGCATAATTAATAATAACATACTGCTGTATCATGAATTATAATGATGGTATTGCAAATGTCTTGGTTGCAATTGCTACATTATAAATTGCATCGAAATTATATCTATTGCGATATTGTAATCGTAATATAAGTTGTCACATAGTATAAAGACTAAATAGTGTTATGTATCTTCGTTATCATTATAAACTTGTATTTTGTTGTATATACTGCTGAGTTGGCCTTCCTCATATGCGATTCTGCTATCCACCATATGGGATCTCTGCCTTCCGCATCCAACCGCTTTTTTTGGTATTATGTATGTACATAAATTAAATGTATATTTACGGATATTCTATAAATGTTTTCATTAACATTTTCTCGAAAAAACATTCATTATTATTATTATTATCTCAAAAATCTTCATCTTATGAAAATGTTAATGAAAACTTTCATACTTTTATAACTTTACGTCGCGGAAATTTGACAGGGAATAAAGAGCAACATTTTCTCCTATTATTAGGGCAGAAAATAGACATTGCTAAACAAGTGTAGTATAAAATAATATAAACAAACTAGGTGTTGTAAAATAAACAGAGTTTTTATTGAAGTTCCCATGGGAATGAACAAACTTCACGGCGAAGCATAACCACGTTTTGCTAACTTTTAATATATTTTGACGTCTTTTAAATCGATGAACGCCAGCTCCACGCACGAAAAAGTATGACTCATTGTCACGTTCCACCTGAGCCGAGCGTGCAAGCGAGAGCGCGGAACAAGCGAGAGCGCGGAACAAGCGATAGAGAGGCACGATCGGCCTAAGCGTTCGGCTTGTGATGCATCTCTCTTCCACTCCATCGGCCGATGTTTTCTTATGACGTTATCACGTAAAATTATCATTAGTAAACCGACTTTACAGACAACCAATATTTTTGTACCAATGTACAGTAATGTAATTATATTCGGACATAAAGCACCAACTAGCTTAGTAATTTCTTTCTCCATACATAAAGAATAACAATTATTATATACTGTTATTACTTATTACAGAACGCGGATTAATCTAAGCATTCATGTTTCACAACCGGGAACAATGCTGCATAATGTCGTAATTCACCTGATGTAACATCCTAGTGTTTGGGCTGATCCAGCCCGCTAGACCTCAAATTTTGAAATACTAAGACATTTGTTCGCGTACTAGTTTCTCTACGAAGATGTTGACACTCTCTCTGGTGACAATAAAAAACATATAAGAAATGTAGAGCGAATGTATTCTCATAATGCTGTTGAAATCTTAGTCCAAATGAGAGATCCATTACACACTTTTGATTATGAAGAATAATCATCTATTTAGAGTAGATTAGGAAGTCGTGCGGAGCTATGAAACGTTCTAAATGGAAGGATAAACCTCTAAAAAGTGACTTGAAGAGACTGGGATTTCGGAATGCGGAGGATAGCATTGGAGAAGTCCTATCTGATTTTAGCCACTATTATCGAAACGGACACAAACATAAGTTTTAAGTGATAATTAAATGTAAAAATATGCCTCCCTTAATTAGGTGGAATTTAACAACTAGGTGGAATATGACGGTAGAGTACACCTACTCTAATAACGGGACTGTATTCCTAATTACATATATATAGTTTTTATACTACGTCGGGTGATAGGCAAGCATATGGCCCGCCTGATGTTAAGCGGTTATAGCCATATAAACGCTCGCAACATGAAACAACGCTCGCGCACCGCTGTCAACACAGCAACTCCTTCCTTCCTGGTGACAACACTCATTCGCAGGATACTTAGGTTACATCGACTAACCCTCATCAGGAAAAATATTGCTTCTCATGATGCTGTTGAAATCTTTGTAGAAAATACATTAGATACTTTTTGTTACAGGTAAGTAAGCATATATTTGGAGGCTGCACACGGAGCGAGGAAGCGTTAGGCGTCCCTCTTCTAGATGGGCCGATGACATCGAAAAATTTGATTGCGTTTGGGAACGAGGAAATGTTAGACGCCCCCCCTTCTAGATGGGCCGATGACATCAAAAAATAGATTGCGTTTGGGAGCCCGGAAGCGTTAGGTGAGTGAGGCGCCCTCCTTCTAATTGAACTCATGACCTCTATAATAGATCGCGTTTAGTTGTATTTTTGTTAGTGTCATATATATATTTACACTTACACATTACACTTGTATACAACGAGGTTCAAATAAAAACAAGCAAATTATGTAACTCCACTTACTATGGCAATGACACGAAGAACCGACTGCACTACTTAATGCAGGAAATGATGCCGAAACGAGTACATGTTCGAAACTTAAATGCCATTGAACTGAATTATGAGTAATATTTTTTTTTAACTTATGTAGTATTATGACCACTTCCCGTTCACGACTTTGTCTTTATTTTGTTCTTTACTCGTCTAACGAAAACGGGAGGGTTATGTGTTTCGAGTGTATGTATGTATGTACCTATGTATGTTTCTTTGGCATGCTCTACAGATTAAATCGTTTCAATGATTTCAACATATGAGATGTCATTCGATTCGACTCAGCAGTGAGAGTGATATTGAGTATATTATTTCAATTTGGGGCCGAGAAAAAAAGTTGGACGTTAATAACAAAAAAAAAGTTAGAATAGTTGGGTTTTTTGTTTCGGTTAATAATTACAATCAAATCATTTTTGATTTTAATATCGAATCCCTTTAAAATTTGATTATGGGTTAGAAAATAAAAACCCAATTCTTGAGGAAGGTTAATCTACATACTTCATCTATAGCTATCATAACTTCGCAATATGACCATAATAAGGAACCGAAAGGGCAGGTAAGACCGCGGCATAGCTAGTGTTTTACACATTCTTTATCGAATATTTATTTTTTTATTTGAGCGATAGGTACTGTTAGATACACAAAAAATCATTCGTTCGAAACACAGTTTGAAAATAATGTATGTTAAGTTGTCGACACACAAGAAAAAGACACTACCCGATATTTATCTTTTCATTCATGCCTGTGCACCAAGCACACCTAACTTTGCCAGCGAAATCCGAAAAGTCAGAGCGTAACTTATTTAAATAAATCATGTTAAAAGGTACCTACATAAATATGAATGTACTAAACGAAAAGGGTCTCCCTATAAGTCAATACGACGCGCGTGGGTCATTGCCTTCCTACGAGATGAACTCAAGGTAAAGTGAAAGTAAACGAAATCGAAAGTGGAAGCTCGGAACTAATGTCAAAGTAAAGTCGGAACAAAAAGGAATGGCAATAACTTTATTAACAAGAAAAGAGACAATTATTTTAGATGAAGAATTTGAACTAAGTACTTCTTATAAATATGTTGTATAAATGGCGATAATCTCACTGCTTATCGTTAGGTTTATCGAAACTATACTATCGTCCTCTAGCTTGTGCTTCGACAAATATGTTTTTCCAGAAGGCCGAGAAAAGACTTTTAGCCCTTTGTTGCGGCCTATCACAACTTCAATGCATTTAGTATTAAATGTGCGCCATATCAACCTATTCTGTCGAATCTCTTGCAGATGCAGTCTTTATCAGAGCCAGAGTCTCGATAGAAAGCTTTTCTTCTCGGTCTTTATGCTGCCACCCAAAGTATTTTTATCGACTACGTATAGTGTCTCCGTTATTTTATTTGATAACCCGTGCATGTACGCGGTGGTTTCCAGCGAACTGTATCGGTTATGAAGTTCCAACTGGAACTTTTCCGAAATTTGGATAATTTGGGGAAGAGTTGGAAGTAGGTACGGCATCTTTCGAGTGTGTAGCTAATACTTAATGTGCCTCGTAAAAGTATATTAGAGGCCGAGTATGGAGCAACAAAGCGTGGTTATCTCCTCAGTGATGGACCTATGACCTCAAAAATGTAGATGCGGAAAGCGGAGGGTCGCGTATGGTAAAAAGCATCGGAGAAGGTGTATCCAGAAGTGGATAGATACAGGCTGATAATGATGATGATGCACATCAACTGTTTCATTGCGATTCGTTCCGTTATGAAATACTTTTTAATATTCAAATCACAAACGTGACGTTCAGGTGTTGAAGTGTCATTACAGCTCGGATCGTTTGTGAAGAACCTATCACGATGGGGTCATTAAAATAATACGTGAAGAGTGCCCGGATCACGACAGTTGATACTGTGTTAAGAAATATGAGTTTGTCGTAATTATATGCTTACGTCCCCTACGTGTATACATCTGTCTAATACAAAATAGCATATGTAACTTATTTTAGCTCTTCATTTTGCATTAAGTTTCGGAATCTTGCAAATGTGATAACTGGAGCTACCGATTTATACATTAGGTTGTGTTCGGTAAAGTTATTTGATATGATGTCTTCGGCCTTCTGCAACAGTCGCCATGCGAGAGATTTCATCCTCACACGTTGGAGCCAAGATAATCGCGCACTGTGTGGTTCCAGAAAGGATTTCTTCAACGAACTCAGAAATTCCGTTCTTTTTTTTCTATTACAAATGGTTTCTAGTCTATAATCTCTTCTACGGTCATCTTACTTCTTTCATCGTACTTCCCAAGTTTTTTAACAATATTATTCTTGTTACTTTATTTTTGATTTACGATTTTAATAGTTCTTGCAGAGCACTCGTTAAATCTTAACTCCTTTACTGTACTGTACTGAGTCATGGCCTATGATCACTGTTCCAAAACAACAAACTTGTTTGACGTGGATTATTCAATAAGCTGGCCCAGCTTATTGAATAATCCACGTCAGGCAAGTCTTGCCTATCAAAAGTCTCTTCTCAACTTGATGGCACAAGGTATATCTGCTCTAGGTCTTTGGGAAATTGTGTCTTTTCATACATCTGGCAACGATCAGGAAACAGATACGTGGTTTAGCCTTCAGAACGATGCAAGTTACCGCTGTCGATCTCGTTTATGGTACATCTAACGTTCATGAGGTTCCAATGAATCTAAAAGGCGAACATTAGTTAGTGATTTGTCTAAATTGGTTGAAATTTAGCATACAGGTAGCTATTATAGCGTAGGCATCCGCTTAAAAAGGATTTTTGGAAAGTCACACGGGATACCGGGAACGCCTATGAAGTCGCGGACGCTAACCAATACAGAAATTATATACTATCTTGCGCCCGCAACTTTAGCGGTTGCTTAGTTGTTTCCACAATAGCTACCTGTGATATTTTGATTAAATAGCTGTGATAGATTGTAATGTTCTTTATACATTAGTTTTAGTGTAATGTCCTCGTCTTTGAAAAATATCTAAGATGTTCCTGTAAATAAAAAGTATAGAAGGGATAGATAAGATGGGAAATATAACTAATAAGATACAAGAATTTTCAAACGCTATTATGTTTACAGGATAATTAAAAAATACATATTTTTTTTACCAAAAGGATAGCCTCATTACATGAAATTCTTAAATCATTTTATCATTATCATTGTTTCTATTTTTTTACATTAACCTGCGCCCGAAATTAATCTTCAGCTTCTATATTATAACATTCAAAGCTTTTCTACGCTATAATATTATCTTTCCCAAATGTTGTGTCTTCTCTGTAAAAATATTTTGTGCTCGCTTCTTGTATTAAAGTTTCATCATTTATCTTTTCATCGTTAACATCAGAGTCAATGCTTGATCCCCGGATATAGTAACTCCACGACCACTCCTATTTTGATTGCAAAGCCTTCCAAATGTCATCACGGAGGTATTCATGCCAAAACAAGCGAGGGAACAAGAGGATATTCTATGTCGAAACATATGATTACAATGCCGTTTATGTGTTAGCAATATTGCGAATTTTATATTTTTATAAAATATCTAAGTAACTTTTTACGAACATTCTTCAGTTTTGTTAAAAATTTTGTTGAATTAACAAATTAAGAGAAGCTCGATGGCGTCATTGTTATTCTAATCGAGTTAGTTAAGCAACGTAGAACATAGCATGTCTATGGGCGGTCTTATATCTCGAGTTCCATGCTTCGGAGGGCTCGTTATACCATCGGTAGTGGCTGTTGTCATTAGATGGCAGTCCTTCTGTTAATACAATGGCCTCCGCGAACATCCCATCCGTCCCGTGATCGACACAGTACTGAGTTCCAGCATTATGCTGCAGGCATGCTAGATTGTTGATAATATATTTCGAAACATCTATAGGTCTTTAGTGCAGCGAAAGTTTGGGTAAAAAATCATATCGTAGCGTAAGAGATAAATGCAAAAAATAACTATGCTCAATTTGATACCAAGACAATAAAGTATTTTATGTCGTTATACCAGCACTCCAAATGTTTATTTTAGAAGTGATAGCGAAAAGTGCTCAAAATGCCTTTTTTTATACAAAGCAGCGACACTTTATTCATACTTTATTTACCACAATTTAAGGGTACATAAGCGCTCTTAATGCTAATAGCACTTTATACAAAAATATCTATTTTATTTCAAAATTAATATCCTTGCCATGTCCTATATCTCACCCTAATTATTAGGGTGAGATATATTAAGGCCTAATATGACTGTTAGTGAATCCTTGTATGGCATTACATCCGCCTGTGTATGTTTTTAATGAAGTTTAAAAATAAATAAAAGTATTGATATATGATACTAGAAATCTAATATTTTTATCTCTCCTCTAAAATTCATGAACTTTTATTAAGCGGCCCGTAGATCCACTGTAATCTTTTGTGTATCTTTTAATATTATGCTGTTTCGAAACATATTCCTATCGTGCCTGCAGCATAATCGCTGAAACCCTACACTGCGCCGACACAATAGATAAAGAACATCTGATTTATATGCATGTACACGATTTTGATACATCGCTTTAGTAAGAGGTATTATCGCAGCTGCATTTAGCACGCATTCTATTGTCCATAGAATATTAGAAGGTAGTCAAGCTTGGTCAAACCATGATTCCTAGTACCTCATCATTGGCTTGTCTTGTTCCTATTGTTTGGGCTAGGTGTAGTATCGGCCATAGGGCCGAATGGAAGCAAAACACATGACAATTGATAGCAGTTGTCATATCTACAGCCCACTTTCCACCATCTCTTTTTGCGATTAAATAATTGAATAGATTGCTTATTCATACCAATGAATAAGCGACTCTATTCCATTTGAAATAAGCATTCTATTCAGTTAGTTAATCGCAATAAGAGATGGTGGTAAGGGGGCAGTTACCCCTTTTGACGTAAATACGTCTTTAAAATTGCTTCCCTAAGGTGGCAATTAAAAAAAACGAATGATACCGAAATCGGAGATACAGTTTGGTGTCGCAGCTACAAATCTATCATCTCCATCCAAAATTCAATCACACCACTGGATAGATGAAGGATCAAAGAATTTATTACGCTAAGGAAGGACTATGGAACATCGCGTGTGAGGGTGGAGGAAGCGCTGACATTTTGAGATAATTTTAGTGCATATAACGTATTCACATACAACTCATGGCCGTGTCCATGACAAAGCTACACCCCATTTTTTACCTATATCATCTCATCAACGTCTTTTTAGGGTTCCGTACCTCAAAAGGAAAAAACGGAACCCTTATAAGATCACTATGTTGTCCGTCTGTCTGTCTGTCAAGAATTTCTATGTCGAGAATGCGTGGAGGTATCAAGCTGAAATTTGAACTGTATACTCAGGTCTACGGTCCCATGAAGTTGTAAAAAAATCAAACTGCTAAGTTTACGTAGAAAAAAGTAACGGCCGTTTATTCAGCAAAAAACGCATATTTCGACACACTCAAGGGAATCAAAACCTATAGCGTACTTCCCGTTGACCTAGAACTATGAAATTTGGCAAGTAACATCGTTATAGACTACAAGTACAGGAATAAATCTCAAAACTATACATTTGTAAATAGATCTTAAAAAATAGAGGGTCTTTATTTTTTATAGGGTGTCGAAATTTCAAATTGAAACTACTAGTTCAAATGGGGTATCATATGAAAGGGCTTGATGTACACATAGCAAAATATAATTTATTTATTTTTTTAGACGCATTATTTTTTATTTATAATGAAAAATATTAAATTTAATAATGATACTATGTACCTACGAAACCCTCGGTGGGCGAGTCCGACTCGCACTTGTCCGGTTTTTTTTGTCTGGCTCTCTCATTATATCATTCATATTCAAATTCATCGTTCTTTTTGTCACATGTTTTGATTCAAATTAAGATGACAAATGAAGATGTTGTATATCAACTAATAGACAACAACTAATTCAGGATCGAAAAATTATAACATCTTGAATGACAGTGATCGTAAAACATAACTACTCTACATAGATCACGACGCCTGTTATAAGGAGTGCGATGTTGCCAATTTCTATTAAAGGTATATCATTATTAACGTAATTTCATTTCGACATTTGCTGACAGTTCTGACAATTTTGTGGCGTCAAAAAGTCGTGATCTTAAGGACAAGACGCAACACCCAGTCATGATTACTGTGATTTGGCAAATACTCATTATTCTGATGCTTGAAAGGTAATCGAAAATAGGCAATTATGGCATTCAATTGTCCTAAATCGTCATTGGCAAGAACAATCCGTGTCGGCCTTCGATAAAAAACAATTTGTTTCGTCTCTCTACATTAGGACATCTCTAAATGTCTGTGAAGGATATGTCTAGTGTTAGATTTTGTCCTTTCGTTACATCCAGCTTTATAATTAACCTTGGATTTAAGCGTAAATAATTGAACTCTGATACTTATTTGCAAAAGCGCTAAGTGGTTTAGATTTAGAGCGGGGATAAAAAAATCGCTTTGAACAAAAAATATGCATTTTACCGCTTAATTTGAAAATTGATTCCATCTTTTTGAACATACAAAATTATTTTCGTTTTTTATTGCCAAAGATCTTAGATGCCAAATGGAATTTCACATCGATTTTCTGTATTTTGGGTCTACACAATATCAGTTTTTTTTTATGTTGGTATCAATCCAAATTAGCGTAATTTTGTAATCACCCAGGTAGTCGTCCATACAATAAAAACTATCGACTTAGCACCTTAAAAGTTATGACCGCTGGAGATAGCGGCATTAAAAAAAACATAAATGTTATTTCATATAGTTCACACCTTTTAACTACCAGTCGCCGATTAAAATGTGCTAGTTTGAATTTGATTTGAAAATAGATTCCATCATTTTGAACATACAAAATCTCGTAATCAAAAAACCGTTTATTATGACCTAATAATCCCTTTAGCAGATAAATGCTAAAGGGTATTTCACTTCGATTTTCTGTATTTTGGGTCTACACAATATCAGTTTTATTTAATGTTGGTATCAATCCATATCTTATGGATTATTCCATCCACTACACACAGCGTAATTTTTTAATCACCCGGGTCGTCGCCCATACAATAAAAGCTTATCGACTTAGCACCTTAAAAGTTATGACCGCTGGAGATAGCCTCATTAAACAAAACTTAAATGTTATTTTAAATAGCTTGCAATTTTTAACTACCCGTCACCGATTAAAATGTGCCAGTTTTATTTTAATTAACACTATGATGACTATAACGAGTCTAAGGTTAACAGCAGTATAATCTATTAAAAAATATAATTGTTTTGTGCCATAATATTGCACGTAATTGACCCACAAATGACATTATGGGTAGATCGTTTAGTACTATTCAGGGCATACAAATTTTGTCTTTGAAGCATGAAGTTATGATTTTTAAGGAGGAGTGTTGCAATGTTTGATTCAACATTTTATTTTAATACTGGCTGTGCCCGCGACTTCGTCCACACGGAGTAGTTTTTTTTTTATTATTATTTATTTATATTAAAAAAATAAGCAAAATTTCTAAAATAAAAATAGCCTAAGTTACTACTTATTGTATCAGCTATCTATTAGTGAAAGTCCTGTCAAAATTGGTCCAGTCGTTTCAGAGATGAGCCGAAACAAACAGACAGACAGATAAAAATTATAAAAAATGTTATTATGGTATATGTACCGTGTATACATCCATAATATCCATATGCATTTAGCAAAAAGCGGTTATTTTAATATAACAAACAGACACTCCAATTTTATTTATCTGTATGGATGAACTACATAAACCCTCGTTTTAAAATTGTACCTACATGACGTCCACCATGATGTCCACATTCGCAGTACCCATATTGCCTTCGACCTTGATAACGCATTTGCAATTTCGCACGGCTGGTTGCAGACTTCTTTGTTAGCCGGCATAGGCAAATTAACAGTAGGTATACACCCAAACCGATCTAGTTCAGAACTGGTAATTGCGAAACGTGCCTGCTTATTTGTAATAGTTGTAGCTATTTATAAATGTTGAGTTGGTAGCAGTTAATATACCAATTTCATTCGTTTGTTTGTATTTTTACATTATTGCATTTAACAATATAAATAAGTCCAAGCAAGAAAAAATCTACAGGGGCGGACTTTTCCCATCTCTCCAATTTGGTTTCATGTTTATTTAATAACTACATCTAAAGCTTTTGTAAATTATTCTACTATAGATCTTGTTCCTTTTATCTAGGTCCCTTTTAAGTACTATTAAAAATATTAAGTCCTTCTATTGTTTCCTATTTTTTCCAGACAATTTATTTATTTAAACTATATTGACCACAAAATTACATAAGGCTACAAAAGGCGGACTTAACACTCAAAGCATTCCCTACCAGTCAACCTTTGGGAATAGCAGAAAAACATAAAAAGAAATCAGGGTATAGAAAATAGATAATATTCTTAATAATCAACTAATTAAAAAAAAAAGCAATATTACTCATTCGAATAAAATAATCATACTTATGAATATATTACCATTATAAACGTACATACAAATAAATAGACAAATAATATAGGAAGATGCTGATTCAGTTCTTCGTTAAATCGTCTTGTCTCCGTTCCGAATAGCAGAATAACTATTAATAACATTGGAAAAATGACGACAAAATAAAATAAAAGAAAAAACATTTTTCCTTCCAAATACTTAGTAACACGCCATTCATTGACTGTTAGGCTGTACGAAGTTCGCCAGGTCAGCTAGCGTCACATATAAATAGTACATTATTTCACATTTCGTCTTAGTAACAACTACTATAATGAACTCTGATTTACGTGACCTGACCACGTTTAGTCAAGCATAATATAAATCAGCGCAATGCAATGGAAATAAATTATTGTGGCCAACGCCTCTAGTCGAACCTATGCAATAATTTCACGGAACTATTAGTGCAATTTATGCATTATATTCATTGAACTAAAGTGTTACGATCCTTTAAGTGTAAGAGTTTTAATCATACTAGTGATCGCCCAGTGGTCGAAATTCGACCATAATTAATTTAAATTATGACCTTAACAATAAACAAAAGAGTATTTATGCGTGTGAGTGTCAAATACATGGTAGTGTGTACAATTCTTTTTATAGATTTAATCTATTTTTTATGCATAAGTAAAAAAAATATTACCATTCTGCACTCCTTCTCTATGTAAATTATAAGTGTGCGAAATTTCATACTCCGGAGTATTTACGAAAATTACGCATACTCCGAAGTATGCGTAATTTTCGTAAAAAGGGGTACCTACCAATATTTTGCTTCACGTATTAATAATGACATGTTAAAAGAACGTTGGTATAGGGTAGAAAAGGTGTTAATTCTTGAACCTAGAACTTGCGTGTATTGTGGACTTTGGCATTTCATGTCTCTGACCTTCTAATGTGACCCTCATTGTCATAAATCTGCATATAATGTGCGTTGCTTGCAAAAACTGCACTGTAGGTATTATTTGTAAAGAATTGGGGTGTAAGTGGTTCATCAACATGTTTGAGCCAAAGCCAACCTCAACTGCACGTGGTGCACCCTGCTGACTGACAAACTAGGCTCTGGCGAAAAGACAGGTAGGGCATTTCGTATTTTGTAAGTTGCCCGACTCGGGAATACCGCACCTCACAGAATACCGCAGCTAAATAACAATTCTCTTGAGGTTGTTGTATTCCTGCGAGTGAGTGAGGTTATCAGAATGGAAGGAGTTGCTGCGTGAGCAGCGGAGTGGCGGCGCGCGAGCGATATTTCATGTTGCTTAACCATATGCTTGGGGGCCTCGTATGCTTGTCTGCCACTCGACGTAGTAATAAAAAATGTACCTCACATAGTGTGTCTTACTTTAGGCAGAATGCTCGCATGTTAACAAGACACTATGATGGCTATAAAATAATAAAGTTTCGGACGTAAGACATCCATAGACATAAATTTATTATAGATTCTGTCTGAAATAAATCTATTATTATAATTTAGGGGTTAGTAATATCGAAAATCTTATAAACTAGGTTAGTAACATTGTAATATGTCCAAAAATTTCTGAAACTCAGAACAAAATATCTACAAGCCATGATTCTAATGGTAACGGACCCATCATTTCTAAATACACATTTTTAGCTATACGACTACCAAAGTCATCGACTTGTGAAATTATAATCGTATTATTACAAAAAAATACAAGATGTAAGGTTAAGAACAGAGTGTTGAATAACCGATTACATGATGAGCATGAATTTTACATTTACATATCTCAACTCTGCACGTATCATTTCAAACTGTGTTTACTGCTTTCGAATCGGCCCTTATATTGCAACATTTGGGCCTAATGAGCGTTGAACCCATTTCGTTAACGCAAGAAACGATAGGTCGTAAGATTTTGACGTGACGTGAGATTTTGACGAGCTCGGTGGTAGAATGGGTAGAAATGGCCACTTTGACTCCGACGTCGCTGGTTCGATCCCCGCACAAGACAAATATTTCTGTGCATGAACATGTCTATTTGACTTGGTCTGGGTGTTTTCTAAGTATTATATGTATGCATTTAAAAAAAAATGTATTTAAGAATTATATCAGTCATCTAGTACCCATTGTACAAGCTTTGCTTAGTTTGGGACTAGATGGCGTTGTGTAATTTGTCCAGGAATATTTATTTATAATTATTATTTATTTATTTATCTGACACCAATACGTCCTTAGGCTATAATTTTAATTTTGACCTACATGCCATTATTTTGACATGGTATGTATTTATCAAATCAACAAATCCTTTTGTAGAATCGCAAAATCGACAAATCACTCAGTTGACCGAACAAGAGTCACTGAACCCGCTCTCACTCAATACCGCAAATGTTGATAATTTTAAATTCAACATTGAAAAAACTCGAAGACCTGATGCTAATTTTGTCAACAAACACATTGCATGTGTTGTAGGTATGCATTTGTAAGCAATGGTAATCTTTAAAGCGTGCATCTTGTTCAGTCACGTCCGAATCATGAATGAATCTTAATTGATAATGACGCTTTGATTTATTAGTTTGAGGTGGTTTGAGGTAGGTCATGTCCATTTTAACAGTTTATTCAACTAAAGGATATTTTATTCTTTAGAAACAATTTCAATAATAAGATTATTCGATGTTAGTTTAATCACCATCATACTAGGTCACTTTCAGGTAAGTATTATATTTTTTTGGAAAAATACGAGTAGATTAGACATAATATGCTTTAGATTATACTTTTTATATGTTAAGTGGAAAAAGTTTATAATGCTTTTCAATACATATAATGTTCTCAAACTTCAATGGCATGCCCGTATTTGCAAAGCTATGACCATATCATACATTCTATCGTTGTACAATAGACTTATTAGACGAGTACATATAAGTATAAGTTTACAGTTTGTCATATTTTTTTTTTTTGGGACGGGGGCCTACCACACATTTCCACCACTGTATCTCCTGTGTAGCTAGGATTAACAGCGGCGACCGCCAAAAAAGGCAATGAACAATGAAGTCCATTGCAGTCCCAGGGGTAAAACTACGGCTGCCTTGGAACTCACAACGAATTTAATCAGAAGAAATTAGTAGGAGTAGGAAGCTTTTGGAATTTGACTTCCCCTCTTAGCAATGTGAGAGACAGCAATATGGCAAATAAGGCATTAAAAGCCTAAAGAGATGGCTAGTCAACTAGTCAAGTGAAGCTCAACTGCCGTGCACCACGGATTTTAAGTTTCTAACACTATTGGGGACCTAAAACATTGAGTTGTTACCTAACACACAGTTTGTCATAATTGTTAAAAGCTTTCGAAACAATCTTTCGAATTGAACTTTTTCTTCTACTTCATTCAGATGACATGTTCAACATAATTTTGTATCTGTGTGTACCGTATCATGTGTGCTTGTGTACTTTAATGTTTTTGTTAACTTTCTGTTATATTTTCATGCGCCACCTACCTTTGCCTATTTATTATTTTTTCTTTAAGGTTGCCTGGAAGAAATCCGCCTATTGTACTCTCTCATGTGTATTATATTTTTTTATCACTGTTATCTCATGGTGCAATAAAGAGTTTTATATTTATTTTTACCTATTATTATAATCCCAAGACATATGCTCTGTAATCTTTTAAACAAACCTCGCACAATTCATCTGAATAAATTACCATCTCAAAATCAGTAATATGAATTTCTAACCAAGCCTAGAACGGAAAACAAACCCGTTAATCATCCGGGCCATTGCTCGCAAACCTTCGATGCACTGACGGACAGTGTCATTGCTATCAGACCGATAATCGTCATGCACGTGCCATATTGACGGTTAGTTAATTGACAAACTAATGACATAATAATAGCGCACATAATGCTATATTTTGAATAAAACGTGTCGATTAGAGAGGCAGCACAAAGGCTAGGTCACTAGTACTTCAAGGTTTCACATAGCTTCAGACTTTATATTTTAGACCTTCAACGATGATTATGAACATTATTATGGTATTCGGAATTTAAAGGACCTATATTAATACCTATTTAACGTAAAATAGAACCAGCTTTATAAATCCACAAAGCAAAAAATAAATTTAGTTGACTTAACCTTATTTAGTGTTAATGCGTTTAGTAGCACTAGCTAGCATCGCCGTTGAATACAAAATTATAGTTTGCAAACGAATATAAAAATAACAGTAATCAAATACCTTATCAAGTAGATAATGAAGTATGTACCATTTTATATTACATATATTATTACAAATGCTATTACATTTCAAATACTGGGTGTATTTGAAATGAAAGGCCATTTCAATCAAAACAATAACTAAACGAGTGATCCATTTCATTTTCTTTCATTCATTCAAATATTCCAGATTCTACAGTAGCTGTAGTTGTAACTGTAACTTCATCGAATCACGTAAGTAATGAATGAATAACTACACATACACACACAATCACACATACATACACACACACACACTTGTTTGAACTTTGAAACATAAAACTTGTTTCATGTGTTGAGTTGACAGACAATAAATAAAATACGCTTATAGTTATTTGTCGATAAAAGTCGAATTATTCAACTTGTCGACAAAGCAAAAACATTTATTTCGCTAAGAAAGGATTTTTTTTGAAATTGTTTTTGTAAACAATCAAAATGTTTAATCATAGCAAAGGAACATAACCATAGCGCGATTTAATTTGCCTCGTAATGCCATCTAGTGTGAAGTTGTAAAAACATTTATTGTAAATGTCGCAAAACTTGACCGCTATTATTGTTTATAATTTTATTGTAAAAACCTTTGACATGTGCAATTTATATTTTTACAGTTGAGAATATTATTTTAAGATGATGTTTCTTGGGTTAATAAGGTACTACGAGTATGTATCTAAACTATGGTGTATTTGGACACATTTCGCGGCAAAATGACGGGTATTTTTTGCGACTTTTGAAAGCGCCTAACTTTTAAATGAAATATCAAAAATAAATATTTAGAGACATACTTGAAGCGGATTTTATATTAGTACATTGTGGAGAAAATCAGGAAAAAAAGAAAATCTCTCCAGTGAAAAAAAGAACACAGCCCTTAGATATGAATTAGGTCTATGACACTATTTCTTATTGGAGTCATATTGCAACAGGACATTTTATTTTGTTTATTTATTTTTTATATGAGAGGGGGGCAAACGAGCACGTCGCCTGATGGAAACCAATCACCACCACCCATTGAGATCAGCAACACCGATGGGTCGCCGGTCCGTTGCCAGCCTATACTCCTTCCTTTCTTTCTTTCTGGTGATCTCACTAACTCGCAGGAACACAACAACCCCCAAGGGAATTGTTATTTGGCTGCGGTATTCTGTGAGGTGGAGTTACTTCCCAAGTTGGGCAGCTTAAAAAATACGCTAGATCCTAGCTCCCTTTGCAGGTGAGGTTGGCTTTGGTTCAACCATGTTGATGAACCACTAACACCCCAATATTAAATTGAGATACAAAAGTGGTTAATGTAATTATTATTTTCAATATTAACGGAAGTTAACAAACTTTAAATTTATCACAACAACAACGAAATTTTTTTTGCGCGACTTACTATTTCATATTCAGTAGTTGACAACATTAATCCTCCATTCTCATACCGTTCATTATAGTTTCAGCCGGTAGCAATCAGTCGTGACTTGCCCATTGTCACTTAGTTTGCAAATTAGATTACTCATAAATTAATCATAATTAATAATAATCTCTTGCTATGCTTACGATCGTGATTGAACCGGATTCTAAGCATTGATGTAAAGACGTTCAAATCTTACTAAACTAAACGCACATGAGTAGAGAAGGATTGTCATTCTTTAGAGAATTGTCTAAAGAATTATCATTTTTTAGAGATATGTAGATTTTTTTGATGAAACCCCTCGGTTTAATCGAAAAATGGGAAAGAAAAAGTGGGGTGGTGCTCTGTCATGGACTGGGTCGTGTGTTGTACGTGAATACGTTATATGCACCGCTTCCCCCTCTCCCGCAAATGATGTTCAATACTCCTTACTTAGCGTAATAAATTCTTTGATCCTTCATCTATCTAGTGATGTGATTGAATTTTGGATGTAGAGCATAGATTCAAAACTACAACACCAAACTGTATCCCCAGATTTTGTTATCATTACATTTTCTTGCTATTGCTATTGGATTGCCAAATATGGTAGCAAATTTAAAGACTCATTCACGTCAAACGAGAAGGTATTCGTTAAACCATTTACATCATCTTTAGTGTCATTTATCACCCAAATGTACCACAAAATACATAGACATGGACGGTTGGTTCTCTAAGATAACTTACCACTCTGCCATACATTTCAGTATGGCAGATAGTCAGTTCTATTAAGAAACCTGCAGTAGGTACTTTACCATATTGATCACACTCAAGTCAGTCTACGTTTATAGCTTCCATTGTATCTACTTCATCAACAAAACAAGAACAACATTTTAGAGAATCGCTAATACAGATTGCATTTGTAGCATGCACAATAGGTGCCAACCTTGGTCCAATGGCATTTAACTTCTCCATGTCAATCATAGCGTTAAATGCTTTCACCGCCCTGACTCTATTTTGCGTCTAACGTTTGATGGATTGGCATTTACAATGATTATGTGGGTCAAGATCAAACAACAATGCGATAGTATTGTAATCGATACATTGCTAACTAAGATACGATGTTATCTTTCAATTGTTAAGAAGGGCGAATAATGAAAAGGAAATTTATCAATTACTAGCTGATCAATGTTTTTTTAGGAGCGCGATAACGTCGTTGCACGTGTCAGTCTAATCGAACACGCAAGTTAAGCAACGTCGACCGCAGCCTGTACATGGATGGGTTTATTTATCGCGAGTTCCTCCGTACTTAGGAGATGACAGTCGTTACGCCAAGTCAGTGGACTTTAGGCGGCCTGAAAGCACTGGCCTCCGCTAACCCGCAGTGGAGCAGCGTGGTGGAGTTTGCTCTAAACCCTTTTGATTGAAGGGAGACCCGTATCCCAGCAGAGTATTATATTGACCCCACTCACTCGCTGAACACAACAACCCTCAAAGGAATTGTGTTTTGGCCGCGGTATTCTGTGAGGTGAAGGTGCCTCCGCACTCGGTCAGTCGGACATCTTATAAAACGCTATCAATCTTTTGCCAGAACCTTATTAGTTGAGCAGCAGGGTTCACCACGTCCAGGTGAGGTTGGCTTTCGCTCAAAGATGATAGTGAGCCACTTACACCGCAAGTGTTAGATGTGTCTAAATGTACATAATTTTAACAAAAAAAAAACCGACTCCAAACATTACTCTACATTTATGTATGTAGATACAGGCTGATGATGATGATGATGATGAAAAAATTATGGGACTAATCTGGAAGTATATATAGGTACTCTTTCAAATAAAAAAAGTTTTTTACAATCGGTTTATAAATGACGGAGTAATGAAATAACAAACCTAACAGTGGGTAGATACAGGCTGATGATGATGATGATAAAAAAATAAGGGACCAATCTGGAAGTATACTCTTTCAAATAAAAAACAATTTTCAAATCGGTTTATAAATCACGGAGTAATTAAGTAACAAACAATAAATAAATAAAAACTAGTCTAATTGAGAACCTCCTCCTTTTTTGGAGTCGGTTAAAAAGTAAAGCTACTTGTCGGTAATGAAGTGGATTAGAAACTAGTATTCGTATATAACTATAGTTCTGTTTTGGATGCGATCAGATATTATAATTCCGAAGTGATTAAAAAGATAAATTGATATATCTCTGATAAATTGATAGATCTCTGATCTCACCAAAACCTGTAACAAAATATTTTTGAAATAACAAAACTGTGTGTCATGCAAAAAATATCTTGAATTAAATGATCAATATTTAACCCTGAACCTGAAGTTTTGGAAACTAGCACCTAATCTAAATAATTAGAAGAATTGATTATTACATTAATTCTTTATACATTAAAATTGTGCCCTCTTTTATACAGCTTATAATCCCATCCTTGATGATGATGGGATCTATGAAAATATTATAGTATTTACCAGAAATCTCCCATGAATGTTGGACCACCGCTGAATTCAAGTGTCGTATTTATACCACCTAAACGTCTGCAGATACGTATCTGGCAAATAAGTCGAATATGACTATCTATCTTTAATTTACAAGAGTTACAGATAGGCAAAATGCCACGAATTTACTATACTGAAATCGTAATTCCCAATAAGTAGATATAAATTCCCTATTTATGCTCAAGAATTGTGTATTTATTCGGAATTTATATTATGTCCTCATTGGGAATTTATTATAAATGCCCAGCATTCTGCCCATCTCTAACTGCAGTCTAATTTCAAAGCCCATAAGTTTAGCAATTTGACAGTATGAGTTCAGCAATTTGACAGATGCACAAGTGTGTATCTGTCAAATTGCTGAACTCATACTGTCTCATAAGAGTATGTATCAGAATGAAACCTATATTGAGAAGAACAAAGGTAGATTTCGCAAGAAAAATACCTATATCTACTAAGTAAATTATAAAATGTCTATAATTCACCTAATACACCTAACGACAACACTAACGGAGGACATTTAAGATAATTACGTTATTAAAGATGGCATAAACCAGTGTTTATAAGCAACTAAACAAAAACTTTATCGATATCATTTCATTTAATTCTGTAATTTTACATTATAAAATCGATAAGCTTTTTGTTAAAGGATATTTCTGTGCAATATCATTTACATTCGAATTTACCATTACTGTTAAGGATGTTAAAGACATGTAAAGAACACTCGAAGCCAACCTACGTACATTAGTAAGCAAAACTGTAACTCATGCGAAAGTGAAACTTGAAATAATGTACTGCGAACGTGGTGTCGCCAGTTACGTAACCACGTATCGAATCGAGATCCATGTCTCGATTACATACTGTATGGTGATTCCGGAAAATCGAACGCATAAACGCATGGCCTGTATTACTTAGTTTGCTCATCACTCGTCGAGATGCCAACAGAATACTTATAGTTGAGTATGAAGAAATTTTGCATCTGCATTCCGCAACGGTGGCTGTGGATTTTGTAACCATATTTATAGTTGATATAAAATAAACTCAATATCGATAGAAATAAATCTGAACTCATTAATCATTCTTCTAAGACGTTGTCACTTAAAATATATGCGATGCTTATCAACAACTCACTACATATTTAACACTTGAGTTACCAAAAGCAACAAAAAATCAGGAAGTTATTGAATAAAATGTTAACATTTCGTGCACCAAAATATGTGTATACTTAAATAATTACGTGAGTCGCTGAGCGGGGTTTATTCGCCTTTATAATGATGTCTATGGCTGGTATAATGTTAATTAACTCACTTATTTTCTTAACTATATCTGTTTTTGTATGCAGCGATAAGCGACGCTTAGACATCTAGCATTCGATCGTATCTCAATTCAAGGCGCGCAACTAGCTTTTGACTTACATAATATTTTTGTAATTGTATTTTCACACAGTCTCGTAACTATAGCTGATCTTTCTTCCTACTTCTCGCATGCTGAGACTTCGTTTGCCTCTTTCTATTCGCTTCCGCTTTAAAAATCGCTTACCCAACTATCGTCAAATGCAGCGCAATTTTTTCGCATGTCTGGTAAAAATGCGGTAGCTCGATTGCTGATAATATCAACCGCTATGCACTTTGCAAGTAGCACAATCTTGCAATCATCACGTCTTTGCGCTATCATTTAATAATACCTAACAACAGTTGCATTGCACTAATTTATATTTATCTATCTGATTGCAACGTACTTATAGAGCATGCAAATAACATTAGAGGTATCAATTCTGTGCTTCAAAGACTAATTAGTAACTATTTAATTCATACTGGTTTAGAGATCTCGTGTACCAAAATGTTGACTTATTTTCACGTGAGAAGGGTATTAATTAGCCGTCATTGGCAACCTTGTTGAGTAAGCTATGCGTACCATAGTTGAAATAGACAGGAAACGCCACGTTAGCTCTAAAATGGTATAACAAGAAATTTTTGCCCGAAGCTCGCAAGGCAGTCTACATTAAAGACCTTATAATGGAAACATTGTTAAAATGTGACTAACAACATTTAGCTTCACTAACAATTATTGATAAATCCTCTACGTAACAGAATTCCTTAGGTTCTTGGAATGAGTAGTTTAGAAGATCAGAAACTTTTGAGAATCTAGAAAGCCTTAGGACGACACGACTGGCATGAATAAAGAAGAAGAACAAGAAAAATATTTATTTCCACATTACACGGCACAATACAAACAAGTCAAATAGATACAAACAGTTTACAAGAAAAATTAAAGAGTTGTGCAATGTCGCAAATTAGTCCCAATCCCAACTCGGCACCAAAAACCGAAATCTGGAACAGCCTCGGCACTGATTTTCAGTTAGAACCTTGCGACACCAGCATACATGCACAAGACAACAAAAGATACAACATAAACAATAAAAACAAAATAGACGGCAACAACAGAAAATACAGAGCATAGTATAATAATATGCCATTGTGGTTTTTTTCATCTAGGTACCAATTTCAAATATTAACAAAAAGGCATAGTGAAGCCATTCGCTACAAGTACAAGAAACAAACTTCCATTTGCATCGATGTATATTTGAAATCATAAATAATATAAAAAATCATAAATAACGAATGATGACTAGATTAAATAAAACTAAAAGATATATATTTTAAGATACTATATAGTTACCAAGAATCTTTGCCATGTATTAAGAACGACATTATAAAACATAGCCTGAAACTAGGATTTCCTGTACTATTACTACTGATTTGTCACGTCAAGTCTGAACTCGAAACACTAATCCTTTTCATGACAATCATTGGTCACGTCACGATCCGGACATCGGGTCATTTATCATTTATTGACGTGTGATTTTGTATTTTCATTACGCCTGTCGTGTGGTTCAGTACTTATTTGCAATTTACAGATTTTTATGAATATACGTTATTGTAGTCACTCACAATACAAATCCGGCAAGTTAAATTCCAGATGCATCCTAGTCCTACTATTTCCTTCTGATTTAATTAGTTGTGAGTTTCAAAGCGGGGCCGTAGTTTTATCCCCGGAACTGCAATGGACTTCATTGTTTATTGCCTTTTTTGTGGTCGCAGCTGTTAATCTAGGCTACACAGGAGACACAGCGGTCTACCGAATAAGCTGAAGATGTTTGTCAATAATTTAAACTTAAGACCTATATTTCGAATCAAAATATTCGACGGTAATCGGCTTCTGCGTCGGTGGTAGGGCCCCTGAATTGGCCAGTGTTTTTAAGTCACTCAAATGCCACTGACTTAGCTTAACAGCTGAACATGCCAACCGAAGCACAGAGGAGGTCAAGATAAATATTCATCCCATCCATAGACTAGCTACGTTAACTTGCGTAATCGATTAGACTAACACGAGCAACACCGCCATCGATTTTAACTTAATCATGTAAAAATATCCAAATGAATTTGGATGAAATTTGGTGTTTTTTTAGAGGGGCAAACGAACATGTCGGTCACCTGGTGGAAAGCAATCATCACCGCCCCGGAGATCAACAACATCAAGGGGTCGCCGATCCGTTGCCAACCTTTTAAGGGAAATAAAGACTCTATTCTTGAAAGCTCCCATGTCGTAATTGTTCGGAAATACCGCTGAAGGAAGTTGATTCCACAGTTTCACCGTTCGTGGTATAAAATATGTGCAGAGAGCTTATAGCCTGGATTAACACAAAGCTTGGATGCCGCTAATATGTTCAGGTGTAAGTAACTTTATAGTCTCGGTACTTTTTGCCTACTAACATTAAGTTTCCTGTATAAACTTTGCTATTGTCATTGTTGTACGTAGCAGAATAAATAAATATATAAAACTTATATGAGGATTCAAAACCAAATTATTATAAATATGGAAAAATTCCCCTCCGCCGCCTAGGTGGGATTTGGACCTATGACCTCTCGATGACCGGTCGAGTGCTCTTCGAACTGAGCTACCTGGAAGGTTTGTGTTGGTGACGAATTTTTGCATTGTATATTTTACTGCTGTGTAGTCACACTACTGTGTGCAGAGCGGTGAATTTTTCCATTTTTTAAATATTTGTAATATTCTGACAAGTTTGCCGTAATTAGGGATTGCAATCCGGAAAACCGGATCCGGTAATCCGGCGGATCCGGCATTATTAAACGGTTACCGGATCCGGTACTAATATACCGGATCCGTACTACGGATCCGGTGCTAGCAATTTTTGGCAAAATAATAGATCTCTGCATGAGTAGGTACTTTAAATGCATTGCGCGTGGTGTCACAATTAACACTATTTATTTTCTACGATCCTTTTTTCAAAATAAAAATGATTTTCGTATAATATACCTATAATGAATATTAAGACAATTATTACTTAAAATTCTACTTAAAATAATTATTTATCGTAAGCTGATTAAACTAAAGAGTTGTAATTATAAAACAAACTCATTATTGTGATAATTGTGCCATTCTTTAGACAGATTCAAAGTTACTTACTAAAATAATGGATCTATGTGTGAAAGTGAAATCTAGGAAGATTGAGCTATTCGTTAGTCGATACATCGTTAAAATTTTACTGGTTACCTATACTACTAGATTTTAATTGTTTGCTCGTTGTCTAATCTTACCATTAGATTAGAAATAAAATTGATTTTATATATTTTTTATAAACTACATATATAAAGTATGTACATGACACTTGATTCACTTACTAACAGTTCATTTTGAATTGAAAAGCGAAAATCATCCTGATTTGATCAATCCGGCCGGATCCGGTCGGATCCGGCCGGATCGATGGGAATCGGGTCGGATCCGGCCGGACTGAAAATGATGCCGGATTGCAATCCCTAGCCGTAATCAACTATTTAAATAATAATTATCAAATAATAAAATATTTTAACTAAACCTGTTTTGAAAAGTCGATAGTTGAACCTTGGACAGTTGACCGTTTTACGTCTGCATAACAATATGTTGATTAGTGCATTAAAGTTCAATGTAAAGGCCACGCTTACTTTCGCAATAAAAATAACGGATTGAAATAAGCAATATTATTTATACTTCGTAGTCGTGTCGGCTTGTAGTTAAGATTATACCTACTACGAATTTTGTATCGTACAAATATTACCTAACTTACTCGACATTCCGTGCTTCGGATGGCACGTTAAGCCGTCGGTCCCGGTTGTTGTCGTTACATGACAGTCGTTAAGCCAAGTCAGTGGCCTTGAGGCGGCTTGAAAACACTGGCCTCCGCCAACCCGTAGTTGAGCAGCATGGTGGAGTATGTTCTAGACCCTGATAGAGGGTATTATTATCCGTATTACCCGTATTCCAGCAGTGGAATTAATAAGGGTTGACTCGACATACCCTACATCTCTTCCGTCAGAACCTTGAAAAGAAGTTTATCAACAAGTGTAAGTGACGTCACGTTGGTTTTAAATCTAAAGATGATTGTAACCCACATACACGTCCGGAGTAGACTCCCTGCATACGAACGTAAATACGATCAAAGTGAATAGACCTCAATTTCACAATACTCCTTTCCTGCCTCATTGCAGAACGAAAACAGCAAATGATTTTGTCACACAAAGTGACATAATCACCGCGCCCTGTACAGTGTTCCTGGTACATAGGAATGCTGATCAGATTCATAGATTAAAGGTAGATAAATTTAATCTATCGCATTAAATTATCAGATATATTTTACGGATTTGTGATCAATATCAGGGTTCACCGCGCCTAATAAGGTGTTTCTGATGCATAAGATTGCTGATCCAATTTATCGATTAATGATAGATATCACATTAAATTATCAGACATCTTATATTTTACGGATTTGTGAACGATATCAGCATAGATTCACCGCGCCCTATAAGGTGTTCCTGATACAGATTGCTGCTCCGATTTATCGATTAATGATAGATCAATCTATCGCATTAAATTATCAGACATCTTATATTTTAAGAATTTGTGAACAATATCAGAATAAGTTCACCACGCCCTATAAGGTGTTCCTGATGTAGATAACTGATCCGATTTATCGATTAATGATAGATAAATCTATCGCATTAAATTATCAGACACCTTATATTTTACGGATTTCTGATCAATATCAGTATAGGTTCACCACGCCCTATAAGGTGTTCCTGATGTAGATAACTGATCCGATTTATCGATTAATGATGATCAATCTCTCGCATTAAATTATCAGACACCTTATATTTTACGGATTTCTGATCAATATCAGCATAGGTTCATCGCGCCCTATAAGGCGTTCCTAATAAATAAGATGGTTGATCCGATTTATCGATTTAAGATAGATCAATCTAATCTACTGCATTAAATTATCAAACATCTTATATTTTACGGATTTGTAATCAATATCAGCATAGGTTCACGCCCTAAGGCGTTCCTAATACATTATAAGATGGCTGATCCAATTTATCGATTAAAGATAGATCAATTTAATCTACAGCATTAAATTATCAGACATCTTACATTTTACGGATTTGTAATCAATATTGATTTTATATAATATTTGCGCATTCTGGATTTTTGTGCAAAAGCTCACAGAAAGGTTATGTATAATACATTACATACGTTAAGGGATCGGCATCAACCCGTAATCATCCTACTATTTGAATACGGGTCTCCCCTCAGTCGAGGGGGTTTAGAGCATACTCCACCACGCTGATAAATGGTTGGTAGACGCCAATGTTTTTAAGCCGGCCTAAGCCGATTTTAGCCGATATACTATTATAGGGGGACGCATACCACTAATTGGAAAATAGTTTATTTATGTCGAATATTTTGGTCTAATTATAAAAAAAAACCGGACAAGTGCGAGTCGGACTCGCCCACCGAGGGTTCCGTAGGTACGTAGTATCATTATTAAATTTGATATTTTTCATTATAAATAAGAAATAATGCGTCGAAAAAAATAAATAAAATATATTTTGCAATGTGTACATCAAGCCCTTTCATATGATACCCCATTTGAACTAGTAGTTTCAATTTGAAATTTCGACACCCTATAAAAAATATAGACCCCCTATTTTTTAAGATCTATTTACAAATGTATAGTTTTGAGATTTATTCCTGTACTTGTAGTCTATAACGATGTTACTTGCCAAATTTCATAGTTCTAGGTCAACGGGAAGTACCCTATAGGTTTTGATTCCCTTGAGTGTGTCGAAATATGCGTTTTTTGCTGAATAAACGGCCGTAACTTTTTTCTACGTAAACTTAGCAGTTTGATTTTTTTTTAACTTCATGGGACCGTAGACCTGAGTATACAGTTCAAATTTCAGCTTGATACCTCCACGCATTCTCGACATAGAAATTCTTGACAGACAGACAGACAGACAGACAGACAGACAGACAGACAGACAGACAGACAGACAGACAGACAGACAGACGGACAACAAAGTGATCTTATAAGGGTTCCGTTTTTCCTTTTGAGGTTCGGAACCCTAAAAAAAATAAAGCAAAGACCACATTACACAATAGTGTAATAAATGATGCGACAATGCCGTTAAAATGCTGCTAAAGGCCGGAAGCGTGCATTAAGATGAGCTAACGACAATGATGATGGAAAGTTGAGCAAATACGGTAGCGTTACGTCGAGCATACTTGTCTTAATATCCGATTTTTTTCTCACACAGAAGGTTAGGTAATCGTTTAGTATACTTAGCATGCGCCTGCATTAGATATAATATGTGAGTCGTGTAGGTACGTAGGCGGGATGATAAGTAACTAGCCACTGCTATTTAAAAAGTTAAAATTATAAAAATATATATGCCATTTTTAAATTCGTATCTCTGGCCACCTGTGTTCTAAATTTGAATTTGGTGGCGTGAAAATTTTATTGATTTTTTGTCATTTGAAAATATATTTCGTCAACTGTTTTCAAAATGGATAAAATTTAACAAAGAGCGGTGATAAATTTTCTTCATATGAAGGGCATGAAGGGAAAAATAATTCTATGACGATTTAAATAATGTTTTGGGTGAATGTGCTCCTTCTTATGCCACAGTAAAAAACTGGGTGGCTGACTTTAAACGCGGTCGTACATGTGTCCAAGATGAAGCCCGCCCCGGACGTCGAAAAAGCGTCACGACTCCGGAAATGGTCGTGAAAGTACATGATATGGTTTTAGCAGATCGACGATTGAAGTTATCTGAAATAGCTGACACTACAGGTATCTCAAAAGAATGGGTACATCATATCCTAAGTCAGGAATTAAATATGAAAAAGTTATCGGCCCGTTGGGTGCCGCGATTGCTTACGCATGATCAAAAAAGGATTCGGGTGCAAAACTCAAAGGAATGTCTGGACCATTTTTAGAGTATTAAGGCCGATTTTTACGTCGATTTGTAACATGAGTTCATCATTACACGCCAGAATCAAAAATTCAATCAAAACAGTGGACTCAATCGGGATGCCCGGCTCCAAAAAAAGCCAAGGCTGTAAAGTCGGCTGGAAAAGTGATGGATTCCGTCTTTTGGGATGCAGATGGGATCTTGATGATAGATTACCTTCCTAAAGGTCAAACAATTAATGGAGAATACTACGCTAATCTTCTAGATAAGCTTCATCAATATATTCAGCAAAACGACCAGGTTTGGCGAAAAAAAAAATCATCTTCCACCAAGACAACTCTAGGGTTCACACATGTGTTAAAGTTATGGCAAAAATCAACGAATTGAAGTATGATTTGCTGCCCCACCCACCTTATTCACCTGATCTATCGCTATCAGACTTCCACTTATTCCCTAAGCTCAAAACTTTTTTGGGCGGACAGAAATTTGCCACAAATGATGAAGTCATAGCCGCTGTAGAGGAGTATTTTGCAGGCCTCGAAAGAATTCATTTTATGGAAGGCATCACTGCTTTAGAACGAAGATGGAATAAGTGCGTAGAGGTTCACGGAGACTATGTCGAAAAATAAAATTAATTTTATCACGGAAAGTTAAGTATTTTCTTATTAGGCTAGTTACTTATCATCCCGCCCTCGTATTATGCGCCGTACGGTAATGCTTGCTGGCATCGTATTTCTGTAATTTGAGATGCAGTATTAAGCCCGTCTCACACGATCCTCTATAATATATATATGTGTACCTGTATGTACAATATTTTATATAATATATTACAGTACGTCAAATATATGGAAAATGGAGAAAGAAACGATTTTCCGTTCATATATTCAGAGTTCTCACTCACACACTCAAGGCACGTTATCATGATTATGACGTTGAATTAAAAAAAATATATATTAAACTTCTTATTATTCATTCAACATATATTTATTACTAAGGTCTTAGAATTATGTTAGCTTTAGAATTATTTCTTGCTAATATATTATTAGCAAGAAATAATTCTAAAGCTAACATAATACTCCGCAATTGAATGATTATAATGTCCAAAGACTCCATGCAAGTTTCGATTGGCACTACCTGAAAGTAAAAGAATATTGCCTTCCGCAACGAAATACCTAAATTGAATTCTTGCAAAATGAAAAACGTGGAGTACGACAATTTTGAATCAATTTTATTTTGCTACCAGCTTACCGCTCCGTGACTTCGGTCGTTTGTATTTTGTCCAAATTTCTTGGCTTTAGATAATTCTCCATTACTACATTGTCTAACTCCTTTTGATATTTTTTTCTCCAATATCCTTCTGCCATGCTGTTTGAATTATGTTTTGTTTTTCTTTTCTGTTCCGTTTTGCTATTTTTATTTATTGGTCTTTTACATAATACATATTTTTTTTTACAATTGATGACATTGATGTAAACCAATGAGGTATGTCTTTAATGCCGAGTAGATTAAAGGTCACATTAAAATTTTGTATTAAATATTCCAATCGCATTCGCACAATCTATAAAATCAACGACATTTAACTACTATGTAATAATAAACATGAGCATAAGAGCATTTAGGTAAGTTTTGCCAATTCCTATAGAAACATCCGAGTCTATATCTATATTTTACATACTCCCAGCTCTATGGCCTTCCCAATAGCCCTCAAAATTCTTATGTTGTAGTTATTTTAAACTACGTCGGATCGCCGACAAGCACATGGCCCACCTGATGTGAAGCGGTTCTGTAGCTACATTAACGCTCGCAATATAAAATATCGCTTGCGCGCCTCCTTTTCTTTTCTAGTAACCTCATTCACTCGCACGAATACAACAACTATCAAGGCTATTGTTATTTAGCTGTGGTATTTTGTGAGGTGGAGGTATTTCTCCAGTCGGGCAGCTTTCAAAATACCCAATGTCCTACTTTTCTCCAGAACCTCGTTTGTCTTTTGTTTGTTACGCACATCAAAGGGTCTGAATCCCGTTAAAGCGTAACGCACTTCATACCTCTAAAAGTACATATTTATTCGCCAATTGTGAATTGTATTTGTAATTTTTAATTTGCCAATTAACAGTCTAAACTGCAATTCATCAAAATATCAAATCAAATATTAATGACAAACAAAGACTGTTACGATTTTAATTAGGTGAAACATTGCTTAACCGTATTGTCTTGATGTCGATATAGTGACCGCAGAAACGAGAGAACGACTTGTAATAACTTTATTACGATAGCGATAGTCATAGATCTCCCAGGCCAGGAACCGTTTTCTGACGCAATATAGTATGGGCATGCCATATCTATGTAATCGGCTATTTGACTAACATTTTTTTCGGTTTGATATGTAGGGACGTCTCCATAATATAACCACAGGTGAAAGAATTACTTCGATAGCACAAAAATCTCTCGAAATATGATAATTTGAAAATCCCAATTTTTAAACTGTCCCGAAAACGCTCCATACAAAAGACTACCGAATTATGACGGCACAGGTTTGTATTTTGTATGCATCAAATCAAAAATTTGTACGATAGCTATGTTAAATATTACGTTTATGTGATTAGTATCATAATAAAAATTATTGCATTTTTTATAGCTTCTCCAATGGGAATATTCATACTTTTAAAATGGACTTTCCCGCCAAACTTTGATCGATGCTAAAAAAAGTCTGACTGAAGATATTAGAATGAAAATTTGCAGATCTTTATAGTTTTGTGTATTTTACGATATTGTTAAATAATTTATACAATTTTTAAAGATTGGAAAATAGCCTATTATAAAAAACTGCGAAGACCGCACTCAACTTCGTGTAGTAGTTTTTTGCGTGAGGTGGTTACAAACATAAAAAAAACTTTGGAAAATAATATATATCTCTAGTATTATTATAGTAAAAACCCCTCACATTGATCTACGACGGTGTAATACAAATTTCAAGAAAACAGTCCAAATTTATTATCGGGTGGAAAGGCGAAAAATTACAGATTGTGCATACCTAAAACAACATTTTCCCCATAGACTATGTTATTATTAACGGTTTTTGAGTTATAACTTATCAAACTTTAGTACAGAAATTTAGGCACTTCTGAATTTTCTATGGTGGCACCACTATGCGGATGTACTCGTAGACAGGTCTGCCCAGTATTGCCGTTTGGTGTGTTATTAATTACACATTTTGTGTGTAATTTAGTCTGGTGACCTCACTCACTCGCAGGAACACAACAACCCTCAAGGGAGTTATTATTTGGGTGTGGTAGTGCATATATTTTTTTCTTTTTCTGAGACGATATAACACTCTAAATAACCTTGACTTGATTTTCTCAAGGGAAAACAACTAAATAAATTAGGTGAAACATTTCGAAACAACAATGTCATGATACTCAAACCGCGGTAACCGCACTAATTTGTAAATAACCTTTGTAAGATTATTATAGCGTTTTGCGACTAATGATGATGAACTGTCTTGAGATTATAACACTTGTTAAACATTTTTTTAAGAATTAAAATTAAATTAAGAAGTTATTATGAATTTTATTTTAATTAAGAAATTACGTATTAGTGTAACTTCGTCTGGGATACGGGTCTCACTTCAATAGAAGGGGTTTAAAGAATACGTGGAGTATTCTTTAAACGCTGCTCAACTACGGGTTGACGGAGGCCAGTGTTTTCAAGCCGCCTAAAGGCCACTGACTAATTATTTTTTTTGTTAATATTTTTTACTGAATATGTTTTATTCGTAACTGGAAAGATATTTCACTGTTTAACTCATGCCTAATTATAATAAATACAATTTTAAAGTAATTGTAAGTTGATCAGGGACAGTTCACAAGTACTGTTTAATTTTGTCTATCAATTTGCCCAGAAGAATTTACACTGTTCTTTATTAAATAGACAAAACTTGAGTTTTTGAGTTTGTCGTTTTTTATTCGTTTCATAATAACAAAAAATGTTTTAGAGTGGTGAGATAAATAATTGCCCGTAACTAAAAATTCGAAGAAATTTTTTTATGAAATTCATAAATACCAAAGTACTTTTCTTTCCGTTACATCTACAATTTTTGACGTAATAAAATACTACAATAAATTCGTAGACATTATATGGGAAATAAAGATTAAACGTAGCATAATACATTACAGCAGACTTAGGTTATTTGTACTAGAAATGTCACGTAGAATTTGATTATAGGATATTGTCCCTACTTTCGATATAATAATACATAATAATTAAGTATAATTAGAGTTAATGTTAAAATAGTATGATTAAAAGACCATAGTATGTGGAATTAAAGCTTCGAGTTTAAAATTTGAGTAATTATAGGAGTCTACCACAACTTACATACATAGCTATGTATAGATTTTGGAGGAGAAGAAGAAATTGCTAAGAGAGGAAAGGTCTCCATTCTAAGAAAATTCGTTCAAGTTAGATCATTTTTTTACCCCAATAAAACCCAGCATTAAATGCTGGATTTTATTGGGGTAAAAAAATGATAAAAATTAAACTTATAAGTTTAATCGAAATTTTATCGCAAAATAGCTCTAACTATTTTTGGAAATCATAGCATCATACACACACACACACACATATATACATGCGATTATTTCTAAAAATAGTTAGAGCTATTGTGCGATAAAATTTCGATTAAACTTATAATGCTGGGTTTTACAATTCTTGTGTACCTATATAAATTCAAAAATTTACATAAACACAAGAATTGCTCATTTATTAGTATAAGGTTAGGATCAGATAGATTTTTAGGCAAAGATTTTCATTCATTTCAATACAGTTTTCAACGGAAGCTAATGTAACGTAAAAATCAAATAAAATTTACCAATAACGTCAATTTCCGTTGTTGGTAAACTATATTTGGTAACCTAATGTTAAAATATTACCGCGAAGTGTCAAAAATGGCTTTTAGCCACGGTTCTTATAAGCATCTGTTGTCGCGCCTAATTTTATTCAATGTCGTTGAGATTTTGGGACAATAACGTAATTCTAAAACAAATTAATTTGAAAGCCAATTAAAGTATTCAGACAAATGTTTGAACTTCTATTTAGTGTTAGTAGTACTTTGCTGTAATTTATATAGACCAGTAGATAAATTTATATGAAAATACGAAAATGAAATTGTTTTATGATTGATTGTTTTATGACTTGAGTTGCATAATGTTATTAAGTATTACATATTGTAAGCAACTATGATCAGACCAGGGGCGCCACCGCCGAATCTGAAGCCGATTACCATCGGAATATTTGGATGCAAAAATGCTTACTGCTTCGATTGTTGCTAATTATGTTTAGCACAACTGGTAGAAACCCTAGAGCTCTACCGACTAAGCTGAAGATATTTGTCAATAACTTTAACCAACTTTTAGAGTCAAAATGACGAGTCAATTTTAAGACCAAAACCAATTTTTAGAGTAAAAAAAATGACGAGCTTTTTTGACTCCGAGGTCGCGGGTTCTATCTCCACACATGACAAACATTTGTGTGCATGAACATGTCTGTTTGTCTTGGTCTGGGTATTTTCTATGTATATATGTATGTATTTACAAAAAAAAATATTAATAATTAATTTATATCCCATCTGCTAAAAGTTAACAGGACTGATCGCAGATAATAAGAACAGAAAACAAAAACAAAAAAAAAGTACATTTATCAGTTGTCTAGTACCCATAGTACAAGCTTTGCGCTTAATTTGGGACTAGGTGGCGCTGTGTAAATTGTCTAAAAATATTTATTCATTATTTATTTATTTATTTAAAAAAACCGATGGATTTAAAAAATCGCCTTCAGCTTCGGCGGTAGGGCCCCAGGGCCTATCCTGAAACCGATTGCCATAGAATTCCAAAAACAGGTTTTGGGATTAAATGATTAACTTCTCTTCTTCAACTTTGTCTGTAGAGCTTCAGGGTTTCCTCCAACTAACCTACACACAATTACCACTAATCTAACTGAAGTTTGATTTTCGCAATAAAAAATTCGGTTTCAGTGGACCCCTGTTGTTATGTATGGATCGAAATATTGGGCCGTGAAAAGAAGGGTGGAAGAAAATATGCATGTAGCTGAGATGCGAATGTTGACATGAATTTTATTTGCGTGATTATGAACTGATATGATAAGGAATAACTACATATATAAGAGGAAGTATGAAAGTTGTACTTGTGCAGAATATGAGGAAATCGCATCTCGTGGTATAGGGATGTAGTGCCGGGGGATGGAAGATTTATAACAAAAAGAACGAATTTGAATGTGGAGAAGGAGACCGCAAAAAGGGATTTTGTGAAAGTTGATATGGTTATGAAAGGGCTAACTATAATCAAATTCAATCAAATTAATGGAATCAATAAACATACTTCAATAAATATTTTATTACAAGTTTATTACAGAAAAAATAATTTGAGCATTTGTATAGGAATCGCTATTCCTCGATACGACAATCAGTAGGCCAATTCTCCTAATTATTTTACGATCGCCGAAAGAAAAATTACCGAATCGATTTTGAATTCTGAATTGACTAAAAATATCTACCTGATTTTATTTATTGATTATTATGAATTGTTATTGCTAGCAAAATAACATTCTTAGTTTAATTTTCGGTCATATTTGATATTTCCATATCCCTTATCATATTTCCATATTCCAAATTCAATTTAAATTAATAAGAATACCAAATTTGACATTTAGTGAGATTGAGACTGGATCGGAACTGAATTTTGACTACATTTTAATTAAGAGAATTGCACTTCAGACACCGACTAGGTAGTACCTACATGTCTTATGAACATTCTATGGAAGCACCATATACGGCAGATACTATAATCTAATATAATAACTACTTCCTAATTCCAATCACAAGAAAGCCAATTCAATTGTAGCTGTTACACAACAGTAAAGTTCATAAGTCGATTGTAAAATCACAATAACGATACAACGAATTGCGCACGTATTTCCAATGAAAACTGCAAAAGTAATTACAGAATGAAAATAATAAAATCGTGACCCGCTGTTGAATACACAATATATGGTATCGCTATTGATTCATCTAACTCATCTAACAGATGCTTTAATTGGCGAGCGAGCAATTAAGCAGTGCAATAATAAACTAGTAATGTCGGTGTTTTGCATCGGAACAAGGGCATAATCGAATGGCAATGCATAAAGGGTGATGGCTATGAGTGATATCAAATGCAAAATGGCCATTAGCTGGTAAAGATTAATTTAATTGTTGTAGATGTGGACCTCCAAGGGCTTCAAGCTGTTTATTGACTACTACGGCTATCATGACTGTTATTGTATGTACTTAATACTTAGTTTGCATCATTTCAATCACAAATACAAATCCAAGCTACTATTCGGTTGATGAATTTTTATATGACAAAATTAATGTATGACAATTATTTAGTATATTTATATAGTATATTTTTTACTGTAATAAAGTACTATATTTCTGCTTGACATAATTATAATTAATATTTAATTCAGCTTGACATACACATAATTTGACATTTATTTATCTTGTTGATACTGATGGATGACTTATTTATCAGTGATTTATACTTTTCAAATACCTACCTACTGTGATTTCAATTTTTTGCACGCCATTATCGATGGCAGAATAATATGGAACATATTGACAAAATGACAACTGTACAAAAACCTTATTTTGGCAAATAAATATATTCATTCATTCAAGTTTCTTTTTATTTTTACTAGTCTGCTTAAAAAGGAGATACTGTAGAGATACTTATAAAATTTAGTCTTTGCTATATTAATAGCATAATTTATTATATCAAAAACTTAAATAACGATGCTCAACACTTCACGTTATGTAACTTTTATTTTTAATCTGTTCCAGTTGATTAAACGCCATTCAAGCCTTACATGAACATATTAAGACGGTTACGTATTCGGATGCTCGTTATTCAAAGGGATAATGTATTCATTGTGCAACCAACATCCTTTGCCTTATGCGGAAGTTTCGTACAACGCGCTGTAAAATAATTTTTTAAAGAAAAATAAATCGACTTCAATGTTTCACTGTTTTATTCCTATATTTTAGTCCATAACTCTGGCTTTTTATAATCCAGCCTCCTGACTAATCCGTGTATTTCTTTCTGAATTTTATTGTGAAACTTTGGTGTATTAGAAATGAAGAACAAATAAATAAATATTTCTGGACACGGAGCCATCTCTGCAAAGAGGAGAGCTTTCTCTCCTCTTCAATCCACTGTGGATTTTTGTCTGAGGATCCACATGTAGATAACGTCTGAGTATCCTAGCGGACGCAGCCGATCTAAAGTATCTCTTCCTGATGTAATATTTTTAAATTCCCCTCTACCATAGGGTTAGGTTAGGGGTAGTGTAGGAATTTTAAAATATTTTTTAATTCCCCTCTACCATAAGGCAATTAAAAAATATTACACAGTACAGTCTCACTTATCTGGCACTTTAAAAAACAAGGGTATGTTGGATTATTGGATTGTATAGAAAAATTCATATATGTAAATAAAAAAACCGGACAAGTGCGAGTCGGACTCGCCCACCGAGGGTTCCGTAGGTACGTAGTATCATTATTAAATTTGATATTTTTCATTATAAATAAGAAATAATGCGTCGAAAAAAATAAATAAAATATATTTTGCAATGTGTACATCAAGCCCTTTCATATGATACCCCATTTGAACTAGTAGTTTCAATTTGAAATTTCGACACCCTATAAAAAATATAGACCCCCTATTTTTTTAGATCTATTTACAAATGTATAGTTTTGAGATTTATTCCTGTACTTATAGTCTATAACGATGTTACTTGCCAAATTTCATAGTTCTAGGTCAACGGGAAGTACCCTATAGGTTTTGATTCCTTTGAGTGTGTCGAAATATGCGTTTTTTGCTGAATAAACGGCCGTAACTTTTTTCTACGTAAACTTAGCAGTTTGATTTTTTTTTAACTTCATGGGACCGTAGACCTGTTTATACAGTTCAAATTTCAGCTTGATACCTCCACGCATTCTCGACATAGAAATGTTTGACAGACAGACAGACAGACAGACAGACAGACAGACAGACAGACAGACAGACAGACAGACAGACAGACAGACAGACAGACAGACAGACGGACAACAAAGTGATCTTATAAGGGTTCCGTTTTTCCTTTTGAGGTTCGGAACCCTAAAAAAGAGTTTATGAGTTTGCAAAGCGTAGTACGAGTCCTGTCCTGGGACGTATGAGCAGAGGGTGTCGGATTTTTGGTTATATGTACTGAAGTGCTGGATTAATGAGACAAGTAATTTTACCAAAATAAAAATACCAAAAAAAAAAAAGTAGAAAACTATTTACATGCTTCTCATAAAGGGATGACATGTTAAATTCATTGCAAGTTGCATCCGGGGTAGTATACTATTCAGATTTGGTAGCAACAAGGGAGAATTACCAAGCGTTCAGACGATTTTGCAATTCATATTATTGGAATCGATGTGTTAGGTAACAACTCAACGTTTTAGGTCCCCAATAGTGTTAGAAACTTAAAATCCGTGGTGCACGGCAGTTGAGCTTCACTTGACTAGCCATCTCTTTAGGCTTTTAATGCCTTATTTGCCATATTACTGTCTCTCACATTGCTAAGAGGTGAAGTCAAATTCCAAAAGCTTCCTATTCCTACTAATTTCTTCTGATTAAATTCGTTGTGAGTTCCAAGGCAGCCGTGGTTTTACCCTCGGGACTGCAATGGGCTTCATTGTTCATTGCCTTTTTTGGCGGTCGCCGCTGTTAATCCTGGCTACACAGGACACACAGTGGTGGGAATGTGTGGTGGGCCCCCGTCCCATGCTTCTCAGACAATAGTGCCAAATAGATTTATCTTGAGGAACTAATCTGAACGAAGTCAGAAGTTACGTCACCATGCTACTTATACTGCAGATAAGATCTAAAGACTGATCACAATCATATTTTTTAATATTGAGTACCTACTTAAATACCAAGTTGTAATACGCAGTTTTATCGCATGTATTTAGTTCATATTGCCTATCTCCGTCTTTGCCTCGTTAAAGTATCTTGTAAAGCCGTGTACACACGTACGACCAAATTTGTTCCGTTTCCTGATACGCGGCAACTTTGTTTACATGTGCGTGCCTACCGCTGGAACATCGAACGTTGTATTGGTCCAATATAAAATCGGCGATACAATTTTGTACTTCGTGAACGTTCGTATCTTCGTCATCAACCCTTAATCATCCCACTGCTGAGGTACTGGTCTCCCCTCAATTTTTAGGGGTTTAGAGCATACTCATTTTTTAATCACCCTGCTCAACTGCGGGTTGGTGATGGCCACTGTTTTCAAGCGGCCTAAAGGCCACTGACTTGGCTTAACGACTGTCATCTAATGGCAACAGCCGGGACCAACAGCTTAACTTGCCCTCCGAAGCGCGGAGGAGCTTGATATAATATAAACCCATCCGTGGACCGGTTGCGGTAAACGTTGCTTAACTTACGTGTTCGATTAGACTGACACGCGCAACGACACCGTCGAGCTCTTCACTTCGTGAACGTTACGTAACAACAAATTTGCGTCAATACGTACGAACCAAATGTTTATATTCGATGTCCGTGTTCCGATCCGTGTTCGTTCGTGCGAATGCGGCTTTACAGGATTCATCCAATTTAGCAACTATTTTGGAAAAGTTTTCCAGAGTCAATAACGAAGTATCACAATGAAAGTTTTTGGCGAGCCCGGTAGTCAAATGACTAGCAATAGCAACTTTGACTCCGAAGTCGCGGGTTTGGTTTTTCCCCCCATTTTTCCCTAAACTTTTTTGTGTGCATGAACATGTCTGTTTGTCTTGAACTAGGTGTTTTCTATGTATTATAAAGTATGTATTTACAAAAACAACTCGCTGACTTAATTCGATATTGACACAATTCGAAAACACTGTTTTTAAGAATTAAGAAAAAAAAGAAAAAAATAAAGAATAAATGAGTATAAATTCTTTAGTAACTATGGTGGTAAATTCCGACCAATAATAAGAATTGCGCATATCAATAAATATATATATATAGAGTCATTATTATTTATTAGAATATATTTTCCCATTTCGGATTACCTTAGTTAAACTTTTTTTTTTTTTTGTTTTTTTTTTCTCATTCGGTGATATGCCACTATCAAAGTAAAGCAGCGAACTAGGCTGTAATTAATTACAGTTATCTAGTAATCACTATGTTTACTAGATCATCATCAGGTCCATTTTAGTCTCCACTACAGGAGCACGACCCTCTCTCGTCCTTCTTAGACGGAAGAAGGATTTAGGAGGCCTACACTCCCCACGCTGTCCAAACGGGTTGGGGAGGAATGTTTACTAGATAACTGTACTTAAATACAGTTCGCTGTTTTACTTTGATATAACAAACTTTGCTTAATTTAGCGAATTAAGCAAATTAAATTAATGTATTATTTCTCCGCCAACCCGCAGTTGAGCAGCATGGTTGTCAATTGAGGGGAGATCCGTATCCCAACAGTGCGATGAATAATGATTGACGAATAATATTCCTGACTATTCCTGGACAAATCGCTGTATCCTTATGTGCTTGTCCAAGAATATTTATTTGTTTAACAAAGTCCTCATTTTCAATGTGGGGCAATATTTTTTTACTCTGTACCTTTGAGTTGAACATTTATTGTTCCGGCCTTAATCTTGCTGAATACCATCCGTAATGAAAGCAGTTACGTTTGACATAAAAATCGGACGCTCAAATTTACATATAAAGTAATCTAAAGGCATTTGCATGTATAAAATGAAAAAGACATTGCGAATAATAAATTCCAATAACTTTCGATGGCGCCAGAGCTTTGGCCATTACATAAATATTCAGCCATGGTTAACAACGAAAGACTTTCAGTTTTTCTGTAAGAAACTGATACATCCTTATTTATAGTAAAATTATATGTGGATGAAATTAAATGTGTTGTAATTATCATTATAGTTTTTTTTATACTACGTCGGGTGGCAGACAAGTATACGGCCGCCTGATGTGAAGCGGTCGTCGTAGCCATATTAACGCTGGCAACATAAAATATCGCTCTCGTGCCGCTACGCTCGCTGCCCACGCAGCATCTCCTTCCTTTCTGGTGACCTCACTCACTCGCAGGAACGCAACAAACGTCGTCAACCTATATTCTTCCCACTGCTGGGATACGGGTCTCTCCTCGATCGAAGGGGTTTAGAGCATACGCCATCACTTTGCACAACTGCCGGTTGGCGTTGGTCGGAGGGTTCCTTGGTTGGAGGTCGGTGTTTTCAAGCCTCCTAAAGGCTTAACGACTGTCATCTAACTAAAATAGCCGGAACCGACTGCTTAACGTGCCCTCCGAAGCACGGAAGATCTCGAGATAAATAAACCCATCCATAGACAGGCTGCGGTCGACTTTGCTTAACTTGCGTGATCGATTAGACTAACACACGCAACGACTCCATCGAGCTTCTCACTTACCTAACTTAGTGCTATACACGCAGTTATTACCTAAAACTAGTAATGAGTAACAACAACACGATATAAGTATACCCACATATACGAGTATTTATAGGTTATTCAAAATTTATTTATACTTACAGAAATAAAAAAATATATATACCTACTAGAACAATGAACCTAAAGCTAAGACTAAAAACCTTAAAAAATATATTATAGTAAATAAAATATATTATTAAAAGGAGTCCCTTTAGGCAAGGTTCTGAAGATACTGGCAGCCCCCTTTAATTAGCTAGACTAATTCTTCGTCCGAGATACCTGCTAGCTCTTCGGTCTCTTATGATGTCGACTAACCTTTTTGCTATTTCCTTAAAAAGCTATAAATATATAAATAGATATAGATATAAATCTATAAAGAACCAGTTAAGGCTCTACTAGCTTTTATCAGGAAGCGGAATTTGTATAAATCTACCTGTCTTTCCTATCTCTACTAGTGTGTACCTAATAGAATGCAGATAAAAACACGTTCTTGTATGTATTAAGATATAAGCGATTTAATCTTTATTACTTGTGGATTCATCATTAATTAGTTTGTAAATGCAAACTTAATGCCTCTAGCTTCCCTACATACTCAATGTTTACGAGAAAATTGCATGACATTTTATGAAAAATAACAAGAGGAATTAACGCGATCATGCATGAGGGTAAATACCCTATACCAAGCAATACCAAGGGGTCGCTGATCCGTTGCCAGCCTATTATCTTTCCTTTCTTTTTTGCTGACGACATCACTCACTCACAGGAACACAACAATTCTCAAGGGAATTGTTATTTGGTTGCAGTATTCTGTAAGGTGGAGGTTCTTCTAAAGTACGTCTTACATCACTGCGCAACTTCGTTATACAGTCAAGTTCGAAGATGCCTTAGATCTACACACACATTTGCACGTATACTCTGTCTGTGTTCTCGTTCTTTGCATGGAGTGGCCGAGATGTGACCATAGTGTAAACTAAAATGTTATTGTAAATATTTGGAATTTATGCTAAATAAATATTTATATAGCGCATTACCTGTTTAAAATAGTTGTTTTTAGTTAGTTTAGTATCAATAAACTACAATGTCAATGATCCCTAGCTCTGATTCACGCCTGCGTCACTGTTTGACAGAAAAATATTGCATAAATCACTGTGAGTATTTAACCGTTCGGTAAACCCGTATCACCTATGTCAGGTTTATTTAAGACAATTGAATACAATAATACTTACAGTACTTATTTCAATTAACGAATGTTATATAAACACAAAATTATTCAGTGTATTATTATTTTTGTCTTTGTTTTACAAATTATTTATGGTCTGAACTCTCGAACTATAAAATTCTCATTTTTTTTTTATGTGAGACGGTGGCAAACAAGCATGTGTTTGGTATGAGCACCTGATGGAAAGCAATCACCATCGCTCATTGAGATCAGCAACACCAAGGGGTCACCGATCCGTTGCCATCCTATACTCCTTCCTTTCCTTCTTTCTGGTGACCTCCCTCACTCGCAGGAACACAACAACTATTACCGCGGATTAATGAGCATATTGAAAATATATTGTTTATTATAACACAATAAACACATTGACATTTGTTTTCTCGTAGAAAAAACACTTCACGTAGAGAAAAAAACCGAACTTTCAGCCGAAACTTCGTTTTTTTTTCTGATAAGGCCCCTGAATATATATGTAATCGTAACTTCTACACTAATTAACACTAGGTACCACTACAAAGAAAGTTCATCAAAAGAAAAACACAATTGAATCGACACATTGGACTGACTAGAGTATCAATTAGGGTCATGATACTCACGATATTGTCGTTCATAATGTGGCTAGTGCCATCTGTATCCAAAATAGAAATCAATCAAAAGATACATGTAACCATAGAACGCAACTACCCTACCCTAATAAACCATCAACCATGCCGGTCGGGCACTACCGTTAGTATGGCAGCTATGGTCATCTCTGCACTCTCCAACATCTGAAACAAAAGACATGCAACCATAGAAAGCAACTGCCACCCTACCCAAAACCATCAACAATGATCACTACAAAATCCTTGAAATATGCACCTATGAACATGATCTAGCATACGTTATTAGTTCCCGCTATCTACTTACTCGTACACTTATAAATGAATACAATACCGGTATTTGCGGTAAAGAAATACGCCAACAAATTACACAAACAAATGTCAAGATACTGTTAGCTAGTATTGTACTGCAATAAATGAAGCCGGTGTGATGTTTGATCACTTCTTCACCGCAAATCGACGTGAAGTACTTCTACTCGACACAGATACAAAGCATGACTCGATGAATTATCTCTATTCAGTACCGAATACCAGCTTAATCCAGTTATTTAGTTTATTCCTTACCCTGTTTAAATGATGACAATGCTTTCTCATTGAGAAACCCCACTGTTTTAAGAATAAATTACTGACCAACTCAGCTGATAAATGGATGTATAAAGCAGCTGTGTATATGGGTCAACTTTCTTTAAACTCATACATAAAACATCATATTGTTTACTCAGCGAATAATGATAGCTACTATTTACTGCTATATTTTGGCAAGCATTTTAAGTTCTACGATATACTGCACAAGGAATAATCATAAAAGTTATAATTATAAGCCTGTCGCAGTTAGAACATGACTTTAATTATTACTTGAGGACACTGCTTACAACTATTACTTTAAAGTTACGTATATAGTTTAAAAACGCAAGAAAGTATTGTTTGTCCACGGCAATTTCCGGAACCGATTTAATAGTTTATCCATTAGAATGTAGACAAATTAGATCTTGCGCATACAAGATACTTGTTATTAAAATAAAAAAATAATAATCACCCGTATAAAATCCAGAACAAGAAGTACAGGTAGTAACTAATATTATTATATTTTGACCAGCACTATAATTACATAGGTATATAAAATCTTTGTTATATTTAAACTATGTCAATATATATATAAAATAAATAAATAAATATTTCTGGACAATTTACACAGCGCCATCTAGTCCCAAATTAAGCGTAAAGCTTGTGTTATGGGTACTAGACAACTGATAATTGTACTTAAATACATTTTCTTTGTAAATATATACTTATAATACATAGAAAACACCCAGACCAAGACAAACAAATATGTTCATGCACACAAATGTTTGCCTTGTGCGGGAATCGAACCCACGACCTCGGAGTCAAAGTGGCCATTGCTAACCATTCGACCACCGAGCTCGTCAAAATATATATATATATATATATATATATATATATATATATATATATATATATATATTCATGTACTTATTCATTATGTTAATTGAACAATAAAGATAATACAAACAAACATGAAAATGTAGGTATGTCTATTTTTAATAGAAAGACTCCGAGTCACTGAACCGATTTAAATATTTTTTCCCACACAACCCTGCATCTAATCTACTATTGGATTAGAATGTCTTAAGAGTAGCTGAATACGTTCGACAATACGTATACAATACTGCTGATCTAACTATTAAACTTTTTACTATTGCGATGTTACAATGTGTAGAACTCTCTGCGTACGCACGACTCGTTACTCGGGTTTTCAATTCGATTTAACTTTTTAATAAATTAGAACGAAAAAATAATAACACCTCTGCATTTATTAAATAAAAAAATATATTGTAATATGTAATTCCTAAGTGATCGCGCAAATTAGCCTTACGGCCCAGAGTGCGAATATGACCAAGAAATTTATTGGTCACATTGGAACCAACCAAATTGAGAAAAAGTTTCATATTGTGAATATACCAAACGCGTGTTACATATCCAAATTATTCGGGTTGCTCACTTCAAACTGTGAGCAAGTAAGCCACATAATTTTGATATGTAACACGCGTCTTATAAATTCCCAACATGAGAGTTCTTCTCTATTTGGTCGGTTTGTTTACGTTGACATTATCGAATGTGACTAAAAAACTTGCACTAAGCGTCTATAGTGGCATAAAGCGTACAAAGCGTTTGTTCACCTACGCGTCCTAAATATCCATCAAGCAAGACTGAGTTCCCACAATGAGTTATGAGACTATATGAGTGTATACGGCATCTCTTAGCACGCAGCCATTGTTTCAACAGCGGTCAAGGCCACGCGTGCATACTTACGAGCACGTATTGAAATGTAATAAAACCCAATGCAATTGCAACTTTCTATAATAAAAGTTGATTTAATGCACATTCTCTCATTGATTTATTTTCATGTTACCAGTTTTGTTTCAGTATGACATCGCGGGCGAAAGCTAGTTTATAAATATAAATCATAGCGTAGCGACGTACACGTAGGTAAATAACAAACAAAATAAAATACGTTATAAAATAATAAATCTTAATAAAAAGTATGGTCCAAGAGATTCGTAATAGGAATATTTATTAACAAAACACGAATAACCAAATTTTTATTAGTTTGACTAATATTACTTTACTAGTTTAAAAAAAAACTTTTATTAGTTTGATCAGAAAAAATAACTAAAAAGTTGATTTACTGTGTTTCGCTCGTCAAGAACTTTCATTTGATATTGTATATAACCAAAGTTTATCCAAATCTATCCAGCCGTTTACTTATGAATGAGTAACTAACATAAATGCATACCGCCACATACTTTCACGTTTTAGTAGGGCACACAAAAATAACAATGGCTAATGTCCTAGATTTTACAGAATCATTATTTCTACGTAATTCAGCTCCCATAATTTTATATTGAGTAATTATAACAATTTTGCCCACAAATTCCCAAGTAACGAAACATCGTGCATTGTCCCTTGCCATTTGTTCAGTAGTTATAATGAGAAATCATTTATTTACGAAACGGTTACTATTAGAACGTTTCAAGGATAGATTCAATATAATTCTGTATTTTACAAATTCAATATTAATATTGTTTTATCACAATTAAATTTGTTGAAGGGAATCTTAGATTTTGTGGATAAATATACGCGTCGAATTGAGGACACAGACTTCTCTCTTAATTGCTTAGAGCACTTCACATAGCCCCTAATATAATTTTGCTTTACAAAATTCTGCTGTACAAAACTCAAATGCGGCCACAAATAGAGTACTGCCGTCATCTACGGGCGGGAGTGCAATGAGGTGTGTTCAGAGGAGTCCTTCGTTTCCTTCTACAGTCGCACCGCATAGGCAGGGAATTCATCCTAACACGTTAGAGCCGAAGTGGTCACGTTCTGTGCCGTTCCCGAGAAGTTTTGTCGCCGGAATGATGCCTGTCGAGGTTTTTCCCAGGAGACTACAGCATGGGGTTCTACGAGTACAATAAGGGCGTGAAGAGGTTTTATAGGACCGGCAGCGTGCATGTGATGCCTCTGGAGTTGCAGGCGTCCATAGACTACGATAACTGCTTCCATCACGCACACCTCACCTTAAACACCTTAGTGGTATAAAAAAATAAAAAACTAATTTACTAAAATAGGTGTAAGATAACCAATGAACCTTATTAACCTTGAATTTATTAATTGTTTAAAAAATATTACGTTGACAGTAAATAAACACAGCTAAAGCCATTAGAAAGTTACACAGTAATTAGTTCAAGGTTGCAGTGCTAAAACAGTAAAAAGTCGTGAAAAAAAAATGGCGTGACTAATTTAACGCACGCGCCATTCCGTAATCGCGCTACAGTGGCACTGCCTACTAAATGTCGCATAAAAAAATTACCGGAACGACATAATATCGCTGCACTGTCACGGAAAACACATTTCAGGCGGATTGTTGTGGCAATCGCTTAACTTCAAAGCATTTACCCTTGGGTAATAAATAGGCAATTGATTAAGTATTCTTTCGTCTGACACATGATCATATTATTATTTAAATAGTTGTCTTGGCCATTTTTCAAAATATTTCTTTAACACATGATCATAATCGACGAACTCGTTGGTCAAATGGTTAGCAAAAGCCCTATTGGTGGTAGCGTGATGTTATATAGCCTTCTAGCCTTCCCCAAAAATTAGGCTATCTAGCACTAAAATATTTTATCAATTCGAATGAGTAGTTTCTGAGATTAGCGCATTCAACCAAACAAACAAACTCTTCAGGTTTATAATATTAATAACGATAACATTTTTTTTTCTAAATATATACCTTATAATACGTAGACAACGCACAGACATGTTCATGCACACAATTATTTGTCTTGTGCGGGAATCGAACCCGCGACCTCAGAGTCAAAGTGAGCTTAATTTGGGACGATATGGCACTGTGTAAAATGTCCAGAAATATTTACTTATATTTATATATTTATAATTTCATTAGAAATTATGATCATGATCATCATTCAATAGCATTTTTTGTTTGTCTACTTTTTAGGGTTCCGAACCTCAAAAGGAAAAACGGAACCCTTATAAGATCACTTTGTTGTCCGTCTGTCTGTCTGTCTGTCTGTCTGTCTGTCTGTCTGTCTGTCTGTCTGTCTGTCTGTCTGTCAAACATTTCTATGTCGAGAATGCGTGGAGGTATCAAGCTGAAATTTGAACTGTATACACAGGTCTACGGTCCCATGAAGTTAAAAAAAAATCAAACTGCTAAGTTTACGTAGAAAAAAGTTACGGCCGTTTATTCAGCAAAAAACGCATATTTCGACACACTCAAAGGAATCAAAACCTCTAGGGTACTTCCCGTTGACCTAGAACTATGAAATTTGGCAAGTAACATCGTTATAGACTACAAGTACAGGAATAAATCTCAAAACTAGACATTTGTAAATAGATCTAAAAAAAATAGGGGGTCTATATTTTTTATAGGGTAAATTGAAACTACTAGTTCAAATGGGGTATCATATGAAAGGGCTTGATGTACTCATTGCAAAATATATTTTATTTATTTTTTTCGACGCATTATTTCTTATTTATAATGAAAAATATCAAATTTAATAATGATACTACGTACCTACGGAACCCTCGGTGGGCGAGTCCGACTCGCACTTGTCCGGTTTTTTGTTTTTGGTACGTCGAAAAAAAAACGAACCAACCCCGTATCATGTAATATGGATGGTGCGTATCATACTCATTATCATGCTCCTTATGTCATTAGATGACAATTGTTAAGCCAAATCAGTGGCCTTTAGGCGGCTTGCAAACACTGACCTCCGCCAACCCGCATTTGAGCAGCGTGGTGGAGTACGCTTAAAATCCCTTCGATTGAGGGTAGACCAATATCCCAGCAGTGAGATGAATAAGGGTTGTCGACGATGACATTAAACCGAACAATAAAAGAACGCGATCCTTGACTGCTGCATTATGACATTTTATATATAGATGGGCCGTAGGCGAACATCACAGCAGTAAATATTGACTACAAAACAGTACTATTACTTATACTGTGCCCTTACTCAATACATACAGTACGCAAAGAAAGAAAAAGAACGTGAACACACTGGAACAAGTTTTATCTACAACTTTTCAACAATAGTTTTTGATTAACTCTAACGTCGTGCTGCGACGATAAATGGCGCGGAATTGAGTGAATGCCGGAATTACCTTGCTTGTTTCTTGCCACAATAAAGGCAGAAAACGCATCTATAGGTAAAAACATCTTAGGTCTACTACATCTTAAACGTTAATAATTACACTATAAAAATCATAAATGTTTACTGACTGTTTAACTAAAGTGTTTATATATCTATATTAAATATACCGATAGTTGACATTTGGTTTTGCAGTTGGCACCTCTCAGTTCGAGGACCTATGTAAACATACCATTCAGAATACAAAGAGTAAATAAATCGCATGAATGGGACGGGACAATCGAATAGCGGTGTTTGCTAATGCATTTATGGTCAAATATAAATCTAGGTCTAGACCAGATAACCAATTCTTGTAATTATTTTGCGGTCGCAGAACAAAACTTGACGGACTCGAGATTGAATTGTGAATTGATATATTTTTTTTTTTTATATAGGGGGGCAAATGAGCCACCGCCCATGGAGATCAGTAACACCAAGGAGTCGCCGATCTTTTGCCAGCCTATACTCCTTCCTTTCTTTCTAGTGACCTCACTCACTCGCAGAAACACAACAACCCTCAAGGGAATTGTTATTTGGCTGCGGTATTCTGTGAAGTGGAAGAACTTCTCCAGTCGGACAGCTTAAAAAAAATACGCTATGCCCTAGCTCTCTTTTTGCCAGAGCCTCGTTTGTCAGTCAGCAGGGTGCACCACGTGCAGGTGAGGTTGACTTTGGTTCAAAGATGTTAATAAAACACTTACACCCCTAACTGATATACTTGATTTCATTCATTAATCATTGTCAATTCCAATTGTTAATTGTGTAATTTTCGGATATATATTTTTCGACATAATCCCACTTAAATTAGACTCTGAAGTTTCATATTGTGATACTAGAATACCAAATTTGACATTTGGGAGATCGAAAATAGATCGGAACTACATTTTAATTACGAGAATTGCCCCTCAGAACGTTTTAAAGGCAACAGCATGTTGGCAACGGGAGTGGCTTGATACACAGGCTATGGTCACTTATCTGCCACCCGACGCACGTATAGAAAACAAGATAAAACCAAAAAAAAAAAATTTTAACATGCTATTTTTAGTTATTAATATAGGACTGTGCGGCTGTTATCCTTTGATGATAGTCGTTAAACCAAGTTAGTAGCTTTTGAACATCCTTAAAGCACTGGGCTCCGCCAACGCGCAGTTGAGCAGCAGCGTGGTGGAATTATTGAGAGGAGACCCGTATCCCAGCAGTGCGATGAATAAGGGTTGATGTTTATTATAGCCGTGTGGTTTCCGGCAGACTAGAATAGAATCACACTCCGTCTCTTCCCGTGAATGTCGTACAAGGCGACTAAGGGAAATACATTAAGTACCAAATATTGATCAGGCCTCCTCCCCACGCTGGCCAGACGCAACCCGTCTGGCCAGCGTGGGGAGTGTAGGCCAAATCCTCCTTCTGTCTGTGACGGACGAGAGAGGGTCGTGGTCCTGTAGTGGAGACTAAAATGACCTGTTGATGATGATGCTTATTATAGGCCTAAAAAGTTTAAAAGTTTACTTAGTGTATTTCGGGCATGAAACCCTTTTATTTAATATCTATGTATATCAAAGGGGTTAATTTGGAAATAATGAATCACCAAATTGTGTCGGTCACCAGAATGGATTAAGAATGACGTTATTTAGGTAATTGGGCATTGTCACGGGAACCAAACCAGTGTGCGAAATTTCAGCTCTATGGGATACTGGGAAGTGGATCAAATTTAACTTGCAAGACTTGATTACAGACACCGTAATGAAACTAAATAAAAGCTTATAATAAACTTCATTTTTTTTTAATTGTTTGACTAAGTCTCTAAGTCGACCTAGTAGCCTAATACCTAAAGTAGATTGTAAGTTGCCGCGATTGTCATCGCGTGCTATAGTCGTTTAACTATTCTATTTTATAAATAAGTGGCTTTCACTTACAACTTCATATAATCAACTACCATTAACAAACAAAAAAATAGGACAGAGTAAATTTAACGGCCTTTTTTTTTATACGACGTCGGGTGGCAAGCATACGGCCCGTCTGATGTGAAGCGGTTACCGAAGTCAATTTAACGCTCGCAACAGGCAATATCGCTCGCGCGATACGTGACTACGACTTCCGCTGTCAACGTAGCAACTACTTCTGGTGACCTCACTCACTCGCAGAAACACAATCACTCGCTAAAAGGGATTGCTTATTTTGCTGCAGTATTGTAGTGCAGTGAGGTACTTCCACAGTCGGGCAGCTTACAAATACGCTATATTCTACCTCTCTTTTACCAGAGCTTCTTTCGCTCTTAGGTATTTTCTCATGTCGAGCCCGACTTAGAAAGTACCTCAGCCTCAAAGAAAACCGCAGCCAAATAACAATTACTCTGAAAATTTGTCATTCGGGTAAAAAGAACTGTAAACATCGTGTTATTTTGCACCATGAAACTGTCAGCACTCATGTACGCCGCCAAACATTGGGCCAAACACAGAAATGATTTTTTGAAGTGAAAACTTCTGTAGCGGCGTCGCGGCGTTGTGCACTTTTTGGGATGGGTAAAAATTCGTAAGACGGGAGCGCAGACCGCCACCGCTCTACCGCGTGGCGAAAATGTATGCTCCTGCTTATTTTTAATGTAATATAAATTGTCATGTCTGCCTAAGATAGCGCAATAAATGAATATTTTATTTTACCATATAAATGATTCTACTTTAATACTGATAAATTAAGCAATTCGTGCGAAATTATTCCCTAACCATTCCAAAATATTTAAAAATACACCACTTTAATGTTCACTTCTGCCGGCACTCCCGAAGTACAACCCGTTTTTTTTTTAATTGTAAGACACTGGACTTGTATGTCATAATATAGTTCCAACCTCGCGCCTTATGATTACTGTCGGTGTCCAAAAATTAAGAACATCATTAATCACTCACCAAAGAGACTGTCGATGTGAACGAAAAACATGTTTCCGAGGTCAACGCGGAAGAGTGGCACAAATGTTTTCAAAATTGGTTAGTTTTATGCAAAAGTGCACTAGCGTTAATTTTTAAAATTATATTTTTTTTATTCATAAAAACTCCTGGAACGTGGCTGCCTCATTATTATTTTATCAATTAAGATTTTGCTTTAAAATTCTCTGTAGTGCAGATTTTATGCCCAAAATAAAGGAAATGACACTCCCCGAGGAGCCTGTGAGTTAGGGGCGTGATGAATCTCTACCCAAAATATGAATATTTTTTGAGATTATCTGAATTAATCTCTCTCCTATGCCTGGATTCCTATGCCTGGTATACCATCGAAGTCATTTCCAATCTGAGACGAGCAATTTGAAATGTTTTTTTTTTTACATTCAGTTACGACTTGGTACAGAAACCAGAGCGAATGAACTACTTGAGGCTTTCCTTGGAATGTGTATTTCATTTAAAACTAGAGCATCGAATATTAAAAACTTAATAGACCCCACCACAATCAACACCTACAGAGGAAGTACCACCACCTGACAGAAGACCATAGCGAATTTTAAAAAAAATCAAGTATATATATAATGAGACGCACACGGGCAAGACTCCTGGTACTTATTGAAAGCGTCTTGAAACTACGGCAACCGCTTTACATCAGGCCGGCCGTATACTTGTTTGGCAACGGATATATAATAGAAGCTATATAAAGAAAACCTCTATGTTACAAAAATCTACCCGTTATTACAAAATGTTATGCCCTCAATTTTACTACATAATGAAGACACATTAGTCACATTGAGGGCACCCGAAAAAGATATTTCATAGCAATAAAGTATAATAAAGCATAAACTGGCATAAAGGAAATTCGACTATCCGAACCAGTAAATTCGAGTGATATATAATGGACGAATTGAGGACAACGAACGTATTAGGCCAGTTTTATATAATCTTTGAATAAATTACAGAGCGTGCAGCATTTTTGAATTCCAAATGAGTGTAGTCACATTGCGATTATGGATGCAAGCCGAAAATGTTTTACGTTCGCGTAATATCCCATTTAGATATACAAAATACAATGTGTTTTATATGGTAGTTAACAAGTCTATGGTTAAACTGACTGCATTTTTTATATCCGACTTAAAAGGAAGCGTATGTCATGTCTAATTCTTTGGCAAGCTCTAACAGCCGCGTTTGACAGGTTACTATAATGTTAAGGTTAATATAATGAGGTGGAGGATAGTGAGGTGACATGAGGTTTTAATAACTCAATGTAATAAAAAAGAGAGATAAAAATACTTTACAGTTTTAAAGTTCTTTTATTTTGTTTTCTTTTCTGCATCTATAAAAATCAACCGTTACTGACTGATCTATAAACATAAAGCTCAAATCACTGAACGGATCGGGTTGATTTTTTAATATTTTAAGGGGTATCTGGACATGCGCGAAGTCGCGTAAGCAAGCTTGATACGAGTACTTAAGGAAAAGAATGCATGCCAAATATTTTTCTCTCCTTTTCGGATTTCACAGAGAATAAAGAGACAAACGATCGAGATACGAAGGCGATTATTACTTGGACTTGGGATTCGATAATTAATAACAAGCCGTAATATTCGGAAAATGGAATGAATTTAACGGATCTTTGGAACTTTAACCAAACATAGCTTACAAGGCTTACTCTCCTGACTGGGGAAGTATTTTCACCTTACAAAAGATTCTGCATTTGAGACTACTCCTATTTTAAGGGACAAATATCGTTATAATATAACGGTATATAATATAAAGGTAAAGTGTATTATACTAATTCACCGATGCTTTACCTTTACCAAATTTTTGTAATTGATGCACTATGCGTCACTTCCACCCCTCCATGTGTAGTAATTTAAATAACATATTCCCGTTATTTGCTGAAAAAGAAAAATCCGTTATTAGATTATGTAAAGTGAAACGAACCATTTTTAATGATATACAGTTATCTAATAATCGATATAAAATCGATAGCGATTTCACAATACCATTTATCTACCTGTCAATGTGTCAATCGAATCCTCATCACACGTCTGTTAAATACCGCATAAAAATAACAGTATATCGGCATACAATTTTTAAGAACTAACTGTATGGTACATTCGTTTTAGAAAAGATAAGATTTTATACAAGACAATATTAGACGTTTCAAGAATGGCAAATAAAGCTGTATTGATTTTTTTTACAAATATTAATAATATGAATATCTGTATTTAGAAATAATATTTATTACTTATCCTCTTTACTTGGATGAACATAAGTAAACCTCAAAGTTTCACAAAGCACACATAAATACTAATTGCTTCTGCGCTAATGAAGAAAATATATTAATTGGCTTGGCTTGCTTAATTTAACATTAATAAATTTTAGATTGAAGATTTATTTACTCATCCGTAGCTGCTAATTTGTGTAATCTAAACTCTAATTTACTGCGCTTTGATTTAGAGCGATATTGGAACAAATTACTCAGCGACCTTAATTAAAATAATCACAAAATTATTAACTAAGTTGATTTAGATCAAATTACTGTTAATAATAACATAATCTATTACAAATGGAATATGGTTTAAATTTGCTTGTAACAATAATTTACGTATATAATTTAGTGTGGCGGAACTGTGTTGCCTAGTCGGAGGATTCACGGATCGTAACCATTCCATGCATCCTTCAACAGAGGTAATAGCATCGGTGCCAACATACCAAATTATATTTTCAAGTTACCTCGACTTTTTGTACTGAATAAATATGCACAAAAGAGGTTAATTAAATAACAACAGCGTGTTTCCACATCGTATCAAGGTTTTGTTAGAACACGTAGTGTTCGTTCATACTATTGTATACGCAATATCGTAGATAATAAAACACTTAGATTTAATTGTCAAGATATACGAGATCTAACATATAAGTTGTATCAAGCCCGAAAGGGATTACTTTACACAATATGACATCAATAACAACCTTGTTAAAAAATATTTGTTTGAAGTACGGAAAATGTCATTTTATAAGTAACTAGCTGACCTGACAGACGTTGTCCTGTTTTCTTAATAAAGTAAAAAAAAAAAGATAATCGGTTCACGGTTTCAATTTTTTTCTTTCGCGTTGAGAGTGAGCAGTACAGTAACTAACTATATTTTTATTTTCATTACTAATGCAGAAAGTGGTAGGATGTGCTCCCCTGGATGGATCAACAAACTGATAAAGATCGCAGGGAGCCGATATCTACAAAGTGTAGACAACCAAACATTGTGGAAGGCTATGAGGGAGGTCTATATGTAGCAGTGGAAGTCCTGAAATGTTGATTTTGACTAGCGCGAAAACATGCTGATATAAAAACTATCATATGCGTTATCTTATAATAGGTCCACTTCTACAGCACCGGTACCACATGGACCCTCTTAGATCGTTCTTACGCTCCGTGTTTCTTTTGTGCATCTCCCCTGCCTGTTTGGAGACATGGTCCATGTACTTTAGTGCATTGCTTATTAAGAAGAACTCGTAATCCTGCAGATCCTGTATGCCTTTCCTAGACATCCATTCGTTTGCCAACTAGGGTGACACATTGACACATCTACGTTTCACAGTCTCACTAGGCCCCTTGCATGTTCTGCACTCTAGCATATCGCCAAGTTTTATCTTGTATCCATGGCAGACAATGTTAGTAATAGTAGTAAGTATAAGTATGTACCCGGCCTGTCTCTGTAATATTTTTGAACATGTTTGTGCTAATTCACTGTTCCTTCACCGATGGTCTTCAATTTAGCCTAATGCCACAGAATAATATACTCTAACAGAATATTCACTTCCGACACAATTGGAAAAATCACAATTAAAATATCAACCTTCGATACGCGCTAATACGGTCCATAATAATTCTGCAGCTGTACTCGTACCTGAGTCTTTCAGCGGCAGGGACAATCGAAAGTAACCCCTATATCTAACGCCTTACGAGCGACAGCCGCTGCTTTTACAAAATGGTTTGTCTCTGCCTGGACGTCACTTGGCCGCGTGTCGCTCATAGGGTTGAACCAAAACGCTCGCGACCGAGCCGCGTAGATAGGTATAAATACATACGCTTGTTTATTAATGTTCAATAAAATACATATACTTAAACTACCGAAAATTGTAGTAGGTTTACGTATGTGTACGTTTATTACTCTGTTGTACTTACTTATGTTGCTATATCATACTCTGTGATTATTAAGTACATAGGTAGGTACTTAGTAACAATAATGTTAGGTAATGTTGACACTGATAGAATGTATAATTTTAGTGTAAGTTTTAACAGGAATCATGACTGTACGTACGTACAGATCAGGTTTACTATTCACGTTGTCCCAATAATAGCTCGGATGTATCTTTAACACGGAAAGTATTTGTAACATTGGTGTAGGTATGTATTTTAAGTCTCTAATCTACTAAAGTCATAATGTCAGCAGAACTCACGCGCCTATAGATCAATTAGCGTACATTTTTTAACAGGTGCGAGTGATCGCCCGTGGCACTCACACACTGCTTAGGTATAACCATAACTCATTATCTTTAAAATTTGTGTTCGTGCATCCGAATGCAGAACAGTAACGCTTTTGTTTAACCATCTTGGTCGCGTCGCATAGCGCGTGCGAGAGCGCGCGTGAGTGACACTCGACTAAATTGTGCTCCCGGGCGCGTCGGTCTTGTAGGTAAATAACTCGGCCGAATGGCGGAGTGACACAGGCCTGCTAATGCCCAAGTTTTGTGCTGTCATTTATTGCTGTAATTGCATATGAGAGACCAATAAGGGTTAAGGCCTCATAAGATTTGTGGTTGATACCTCCATTTCCAGTTAGTCAGCTCTTTCATTGCTCTTGTATACCCCGAAAGCCAGACTAGCTCCTACTCATTATTTCTGCTAAGTTTATTAAAGGCATGCATTTATATAGCTTCATATGAGTTAGAGGAAGTAGTTTAGGCGAATTAATAAATTATTTTTCTTAAATTCGTTGAGTTATAGAAATGGAACGATTGTGGAATTGCAAAATTCATTCTAATAAAAAGACTCGTAATAAAAATCACTATTTTCACCGAGCAAGGGTCTTGTGCATCGTTAATATAATTATAAATTAATTTATTTTAAAATATGTTCTGCGTGTTTACATAACACGCAATAACTTACGACACGAGAACATGGCAAAAGTGTACATTGGGCATTTGCCACTATTACTTTGTATATAAGTGCTCGCAAATGATAAAAAATTACCAAGTTTGAATTCATATGAAAACTGAAATGATGCATTATTAAGTAAATGACATAAAACCCAAGCAGGGACAGGATCAATTATTAAAAAATTAATACATTTAAAAACCTACGTATATTATAATTTTAAGTATAGTTCTCTATTTATGCTTCTAAATTTAATAATTTTATGAGGGCTGTAACTACATCTTAAAATAAGAAAATAACTTCATTGTTCAAATAAATAATACCTAAATTTAATAAATAATACCTGATTGCATTATACCTTCCAAGCAAACTCAAACAAAATATTAGTCAATATCAAGCTGTCAAATGCAAACTAAATAATGAAATTTAAACAAATATTACCAACGTACTCAAACCAAGGAAAGCCACAACCATAATAATACTGCAATACTAAAACAAACAAATTAAATCGTATACCATCACATTTTGTCGTATTAAGCGCTATAAAACTGTAATAAATTCTGTTAGGATAGTTTAAGTTGAGGGTCAAAAGGACCGGAGAAGTGTTTGCGTTTGTGGTTACAATTGGCATGTCATGGAGGGTTCTTCGAAGAAACTGTACAAGCCAATGACCGGAATGACTAAGGGTTATAAGGAAAGAAGAGAGGGCAAGTAAACAAAGGCAAATGATAAATGAAAAAGCAATATTTTGAATGATGAATATGCAAATAAATTGCAATTACTCAAGCCGTGTGTATTAATTTTGACATTCTGTTTTGCAAGTGATCGTGGAAAAGCCAGCATGAGTGTTTTGTATTGCGTTAAATTTAAATTTATTGTTATGCTGCAGTAGAAAACCTTATACCTCTGTAGAAATCTGAAATTATAATTATTAAAGTAGAAGAGTAGTAGACAGAGTAATTATTGGAGTTATTTTTAATTATTTTTACTACGTACGAGTTTATTTGTTTGAGAAGCTCGACGGCATCGTTGCGTGTGTCAGTATAATCGAAAACGCAAGTTAAGCCACGTCGACCATAGCATGACTATTAGTGGGTTTATATTATCTCGAATTTCTCCATGCTTCGGAGGGCAACGATAAGCCGGCCGGACCGATAAGTCGGTCCAGGCTGTTGTGATTAGATGACAGTCGTTAAGCCAAGTCAGTGACCTTTAGGTGGCTTGAAAACGCTGGCCTCCGCCAACCCGTAGCAACCGCAGTGTGGTGGAGTATGCTCTAAAACCCCTTCGATTTAGGGGAGACCTGCCCCCTTGAGTTCTATTTCAAATTGGATAGAGTCGCTTATTCATTGGTATGAATAAGCATTCTATTCAGTTATTGAATCGCAATAAGAGTTGGTGGCAAGGGGGCAGTATCCTAGCAATGGTATGAACAAGGGACAAGGGTTGACGAAGAAGAAGAATATATTTATATGTGTTTTTTAAAACCGCAAATTTGGCCTATAAACATATGACATGCTTGATATGCAACGAGTCTATGGATACTTGCAGCGCCAGGATAGATACTCACGTATGGTCCTGTAAAAACCCCTTCACGCCTGTCTTGCAGTTGCCCATGTTACAGTCTCCCGGTGTATCCTCATTACCACGTATAATAGAAATACTACGTTAAAAACAGTAAAAAGCGACCCGAAGAGGATTTTGAAAACGAAAAATGTTACGCAAAAAATCCGTAACCACATTTAATTGAAATTTTGTGTAAAACTTTCCCTGCATTACATTTTAAATGTTGATTATACGACGTAAAGATAATTTATTGTCTTTGTAAGAGTGTTTTATAACTTGCATTTTGCATAATCGTTTGCGAACTATATTTTGGAGTGTAAGTAACTCACCACTACCTGAGCCAACCCACCACCCGAAGTTGAGCAGCGTGGTGGAGTACGCTCTAAACCCCTTCGAATGAGGGGAGACTCATATCCCAACAGTGATATGAATAAGAGTGGACGAAGACCTTAAGAGCCAGCCTCACCTGCATGTGGTGTACACTGCTGTTAAGCAAGAGGGGGAGACCCTACCGTTGGCTTAACGGCAGGGCAAGAAGCCTCAAGAATGAGAGGTAGGGCATTTCGAACTCGACTGGGGAAGTACCTCCACATCACAAAATGTCGCAGCCAAATAACAACGCCCTTGAGGATTGCTGTATTCAGTGAGTGAAGTGATCAGATATAAGGAAATGGTGTGTTAGCAGCTCCTTGTACTGCGAATGTCTGGACGATGTCTAGGTAACCGCTTCACATAAGGCGTGCCCTATATTTGTTTGGCACCCCTTGCGATCATTTTATTCAATGGCGGCGCTACTAGTCCCCCTAATATTAAAAGTATTCTATGAAGTATTTACTACTAACAGGGTCGCAAGTATTTTTTTATATGAGATGGGGGATGTTTTTTATAAAAACATTATTTTTTAAATGAGCATGTGGGTCACCTGATGCAAAGCAATCACCACCGCCCATGGAGATCAGCTACATCAAGAGGTCGCCGATCCGTTGCCAGCCTTTCAAGAGACAGAGTTCGAACCCCGCACAAGACAAATATTTGTGTGCATGAACATGTCTGTTTGTCTTGCCTCTGTGTTTTCTACGTATTATAAGGTATATATTTAGAAAAGAAAAATTGTAATCGATACTAATATTATAAAGCTGAAGAGTTTGTTTGTTTGGTTGAACGCGCTATCTCAGAAACTACTCATTCCAATTGAAAAAATGTTTTAGTGCTACACCCCGGCCACTCCATACAAATTTCGCGTCGTTTACTACTACATAAACAATGACGTCTGTGCAAAGCGCGAATGAGCGTGTGTGCGTGCGGCGCCATACAAACAGTTCCCTATTTGTCTCAGAGGGGAGGTGAGGTCGACACGAGAGAGCGGCAGGGAGTGTCCATACTGTACGTAGTACTATTACTTATACTGTGGTACTAGATAGCCTATTTTTCGGGGAAGGCTATATAACATCATGTTACCACCAATAGGAGCGGAGCACCAATGAAAATTGTTGCAAAAATAGGAAAAAATATTCCTTTTGAGTGCTTCCGTTGCGTGCGCTGCGTAAACGGTTTAAGTTACGCAAGAATGATATACGACGGAATTATTAATCTTAAAAAGTTCTAAAGAAAAGTCCGTGATAGCATGTGCCTATCTTTTAAGATTGGCTCACTATAACCTTTCAAATGATAACCTTACGATTCACTCTCAACGCTCTGTCACACGCAGACGAAGTTGCGTATATGTATCAGTCATATAGTATCCATAGTACAAACTTTGCTTATTTTGGGACTAGATGGCGCTATGTAATGAGTAAAAAACGGGTGTGCTTTAGACCACACGACAGAAGTAAAACTTCTTTACGTCTACTAACTTATCCTCTCAACTTCCGTTCGCCGTTTCCGTAACGCTCTCGTCACGCATTCACCAACTTACTCCCCAAGTCAAGCGTGCGTAACGAAGTTTTACTTCAAAAAGTAGGAGTAGGTTATTTTTTTTATATTAGCTCAGCATATTGGCTCCACTTCGCCTGATGGTAAGCGAAAAGAGGAGCCCCAATCGCATCGGCAACGGACAAGAGACCTTGATGTCTTGTCAGTTGACGCTGCCATGTTGGCCTACAAGATGCTTCTTCACGCTTCTCTTGAAGGATCCCATATCGTATGAATGAGGAAATACGTATGCCGGCAACGCGTTCCACTTTTTAATGGTGCGACATAGATAGGAGTTGCCAAACTTTTTAGTACGCGAAGGAATGATCCCAACGGTAAACTTATGATATCGCGAGCTTGCATGTGATGTTCTGTGACGGAAAGGGGAGGAAGGGATAAGAATCCTGTATTTAACGAATAGGTAATTTGAAGTTAAGAACACTTGAGTGGCACTAGTCTTGCACTAGAAACGGCCTTGTCGATGTAAGTACAATATCGATAAACACACATTACAAAGAAACCAATTGTAATAATTAAACCGTTTACGTTTATTGACCGGCAATTTAACGAAACGGATTTCCGCCAATTAGAGAGTTACGAATGGTATTTCTAAATTATATGGTCTTATACGAATAGTATTGAGAAGCTCGATGGCGTCGTTGCGCTTGTCAATCTATACGAACACGCAATTGACGCAACGTCGACGGTAGCCTGTCCAAGCACGGAGGAGCTCGGATAAATAAACCCATCCAGAATTGGGTTTATTTATTCGAGCTGCTCCGTGCTTCGGAGGCACGTTAAACCGTCATTCCTGGCTGTTGTCGTTAGATGACAGTCGTTTAGTCAAGTCATTTAGGCAGTATACTATTTTTCCGTATATCCAACGCTCATTCACATGAGGTATGATGAGGGCAACTCTATACGTTATCGTTGCACGTCACAATTGGATGGAATGGTCCTTGGCCATTGCCCAGTGGTTTGAATAGGCTAGACGACGATTTTTCCTTTCGGTGTGTTATGTAAGGACGTCATTATAATATAACTATAACTGAAAGAATTACTTCGATAACATAAAAACTTCTCGAGATATGATAACTTGAAAATCACAATTTTGCACTTTCCCGAAAACGCTCCATACAAAAGACTACTGAATTATGACGTCACACTTAGGTATTTTCTATACGTTAAAACAGAAATTTGTACGACAGCTATGTTAAATACTGCGTTTATGTAGCTTGTGCCGTAACAAAAGTTATAGTAATTTTTGATTGTTTTTTCAAAGTTAATATTTTTTTTATATAATTTCATTCTTGTAAATTGGACTTTCCCACCAAACTTTGATCGATCATAAAACAAGTCGGACATAACTTATTAAAATTTCAAGATCGCAGATCGTTCTAGTTTTGTATATATTACGATACTGATAAATATTTTTTATAATTTTTGATCATTGTCGTCTAGCCTATTGTGCGTTGATCGATAAGTCAGCCAGTCAGTTTTCTTTTATACACCTCACAAACAGAAAAAGTTAAGAATAATATTAATGTATATATATATATATATATATATATATATATATATATATATATATATAGGCTGATGATGATGATGAAAAAATATGAAACCAATCTGGAAGTATACTCTTTCAAATAAAAAAAGGTATTTTTCAAATTGGTTTATAAATGACGGAGTAATGAAGTAACAAACATAAAAAAATACAGCCGAATTGAGAACCTCCTCCTTTTTTGGAGTCGGCTAATTACAGGAAGTATACTAATTTGTATAAGTAACACAAGAGTTGTCTTAAAAATATTTCTAAACAGTGCAGAGCCTTGAGACTTCTTTCTCAGGGATCGCAACCTATTGTTATAATTTTATTAAAGTTTAAGATAGTAAAACAATCGTTCACAGAGCATTAGCTGTAATTGTTGCACAATGTGCTATGACATTTTCGCAGTGTCCAGCCATTGTGTTGAGCAAGCAAAATTAATATCCATGTCAGTCGTGTTCAAACAAATGTTCAATGATATTTTTTTTTTAGTTATTTATTTTAATCCTTATTTACACAATATGTTTATTCTGTTATAGCAACCCAATGTGCGTATCGTAATCTGGAGATATTTTTATGCCACCTGACAAACAAGCATAGGACCTACGGTAGATCGTATGCTATTTACTATCAGGTAGGTTACTTACAGTAAATAGTTTTATATTATTTATATAAACTTTACAACACAACACAGTTTTACAACAAATTTGAGCACAAATTACATATGGATATAAAAGGCGTACTGAACGCTAAAATATTTTCTATCAATCAACCTGTGACAACAACAGAAATTCGCTTCTGAAAACATAACTGTAGTTTATGACTGATATATGTAACTGCTCAACTACCCAAATTACTTATTACATTCATGTAATAGACATAAAATATAATTTATTATATAATTTTCATAACTAACTTAAATAGCTAATATGTATATATCTCATATCAATATTATACATCGTAAAATTAAACAATATTTATATAAACCAAATAAAGTGAAAAAACTATATACAAAGTAGAATTAAATTGCGTCAAAATATTCCTCCACATACCCGTCACATGGCATCGTGCCCAGAAGGCTGACAGCATTGCCACACTGAATGGCAATGCTTATTCGTTTTGTGAAATAAAAGACAGCCCCTGGTCATGAGAAGTATTAACCAAACGCTTTGCTAGTTACCTAAAAAGGAGCCGTACACTTGGACCCCATGGGCCAAGCATTTCCACCCCAAATGGCTTAAATATATAATTACAATAAGATTTATATATTTGCGCCTTTTAAGTGTCTCCGCTGTGGCGGCAGCAACTATCGCAGTTCGCGATGTGTTGTGTATGAGAGATGAGAACGCACCAGGGTGTATACGCGCAGGTTGCGTCCCACACCATCTTCCATAGCAGCAGTGACTTCCCGTCAGGTCAAACTGTCTTATTGTACTACGTATTGCTATGAAATTAAAAGTCGTGTCTGTTAGAAATAGTCTATTATTTTGACAATGACTTCCCTCTCTCATTCTGGTACCACTATCCTGGGCATGCCAAATGTTATTGATGCTCATTCCAGAAGGCTCCCTGATTTGGTCAGCACATCGTCTTCTTGGCCTCGTGCCTGCTACCTTAGCCCAAAATCATATGCTTATGGGTAAGCATATGCTTTTCGAGGTTATATTCTTTTACATCTAACTTACTTTAAGTTCTAGTAAGTAGTAAGAAGTTCTAGTAAGAAGTAGTAGTAAGTAGTAAATCTAAAAGTACTTTAGTCCATATTTTTTATTTTCCCCTCGCGTGCCGCGACCTGTCAATTCTTAACCAAAGGCTGTACCAACGCTGTACCCACTATGGGACTATGTTAATTTTTATATAACTTATGGGGGATAGGTTAATTTTTTTTTTCAGTAGTATACATATAGATAAAACAATATCAAACATTAGTAAACTTAACGTTAAGCCTTCAATCACAGATCACAGCTGTTATCATTAGATGACAATCGTTAGAGCAAGTTAGTGGCTTTGAGCGGCTTGAAAATACTGGCCTTCGACAGAGTGGTGGAGTATGCTCTACACCCCTTCTTTTGAGGGAAGAGCAAGAAGAGGGATGAACTCAGGTTGATGTAGAAATACGTATGTAGAAATATAGAAGCAAATACATGTGTATTATGCAACGTCCTAACTTTGTCGCACCATCAAAAAGTGAAACTTGCCGGTATATGTGTGTCCATCTTCTTACAACATGGGATACTTCAAACGAAGCGTGAAGATGTACCTCGCGGGCCAGCATGGCATAGGCATCTGACAAAACCCTGTTGTCTAGTCTTTTGTTATGTACTGCTGCAATTTGGGCTCCTCTTTTCGGTTACCATCCAACGAGGCGAACCACTATGCTGAGCTAATATAAAATAAAAATAAAACTATGTGAACTCGCCGGCCTGCCCGCCGCCGCGCCTCGTTCGTGCTGATTCGACAATGAATTTGCATTGTTTGAGCAATTGGAAAATACTATTTCATTATGCAAAGTTGTACCTTTAGGTTTGCCAATAGTTTTTCGGCTATTCGTTCTATTTCGGTAACCTTGAATTTTTTTCGGACCACTTTCAGTTTAATTAAAATATAATTTGGTAGGTTATAAATAGGTAGGTACATTAATTATTTGCCAATATTCAATACATAAAGCTGGTAATACAAAGCTAAAGAGTTGAAACTACTATACAAGTTTTTGCATAGAATGTACAAAAACTTCTTGGAACTGATGAAGATGAACAAAATCAAAAAACTAAAATAACTAAGGCACCAAATACGAAATATCAAATACTACTACAACTTATAATCTAGGGAAAGGTAACCACCTGGCCACAGACGCACATCCTGGCTTCGAAATTTATGATATTCATTGATTTCCAGACCCCTATTTAGAGCAACCGTTTAAAAAGTTAAAATTGCCTTAAGGCTACGCAAGTCAGTAATGTTGAATTTTTAAACCAAGTTTATTCGATAACTATATGTACTGAAGCGTTGAACAAAATGTATGTTATAATTGAGCAACAGATATATCTTATTCTTAGATTCGATACATGATAAGTTTTAATTTGTTCGATAGGAAAAAATCGCGAACATAGGTCAATTTCAAAACTATTTCTCATTTTTTTTTACACTCAGCAGGAAAAAACGAGAAGAACAATTATTTTGATATTTTTTTATTTTATAAAATTACTTTTATTAAATGAAAAATATATCAAAATTATTTGTCATTGCCTGTGCGAGTAGATCTAGCTGTCAATTTTTAAATCAAATAAATATTCGCCGCTAGGTTACGTAAAAAACTACAACTGACCACCTGCAAAAAATCGGCACCCGCGAACGATCTAATAATAGCCGTATGTCTTATCGTGCCCTTCGAAGCATGAAGAAGCTCGAGATATATAAACCCACTTATAGACAGGCTACAGTCGACGTTGTTTAACTTACGTGATTGATTAAGACTGGCACGCGCAACGACGCCATCGAGCACTTCACGGCATCGAGCTCCTAATGCCATATAGAACTCCTCCTAACAAACGACATTGCTGTAGTGTAGTAGACACGCAAAACGAGACGAGACAATCTTATCAGTACTCTTCACAGGTACGTGACAATCCATGAATGCGTGATGTACTGTTGGAAGCGATGACCTACAAAAAAAGCTGTGCTAAGAGGTTTGTTGTGTTTAAAAAATAATTACCCAAAAAAAAATACCCATCATCGGTAAGAAACGGTTGTACGGTTTAAGGCAAATGTGACACACCGCTGTAGCGATTATTGAACATAGTACAGACACAATTAAATTATGATAATAAATAATGTGTTTTACAAGCATACGGCTTGCCCTATAGTAAGCAGTTACCATATGTATGTACGAATGCAATACCAGAGGTATCACTCACACGTTACTGCAAACCCTGTAAAATATTCGAAGATTACGTTTGTCGTGACACAACTTTGTTTGCCCAATTTAAGCCCAAGGTGTTTTGCGATAAAAGACTAACAGAATCTACTAACAGAACTAAATTGTGTAGAGCATAAAATTTTACATGTAAGCAAATCCTCCTCCTTGCGTCGTTTTCCTAATTACTGAGAGTCAGTGACCCCATGTCCTCACTTTTGCACGGATGATGCTCCGCCACTTGTTCTTATCTTCAGCGGCGTGAACTGCATCATGTAAGCTGGTGTCGAGAGCAGTGCGGATTTGGTCGGACCAACGTATCGGACATCGGCCTTTTGCCGTCTACCTTATCGGTGACAAGAAGCCTCTCCAGGTTGTCACCACGTGTCCTTCGGAGACAGATGGTGGAGAGTCTCATTTTTATTTTAAGCTGTTTAAGAATCGATACGTTGATCCGGTGAGCCGTCCAAGATATGCGCAGCATTTTCCTCCAGCACCACATCTCAAAGGCTATACGTGCTCTATACATGAGTTATGTAAGCAAATATAATACCCTAAATTCACTGAGTTCCGTGCCATTTACCGTCGTAGCAAGACGTTAGTCAAAATGACTAATAAGTAATCAAAAACAATTAATGAAAAGTTGTGTATAAAATGCCTTCCTTCACGTTATTTTCCTTTCTTTACGTACTGCATGTATATATGCGTAGATTGAGTGTTTTGTAAATGTTTGATAGCTAATTTTTATTGTCGTAATGTTCTCCTACGGCCCGACCATACATGAAAAGACATAGTATAAAAGTACTAAAACACGAATAAAAAAACTGATTTCTTAAAATGGTAAAAGTAATTTGAGACGTTTTTGTAAAACTATGGTTTAAAGGTCTTCGTAATTTACATCAACGGGTAATTAAATAATGCTCGACCTAAGTAAGACCTACATACGAGTACATGACACTAAAATGCTGTCGAGATTCCATGCCCGTATGTGTTGGGAGTTCACATGAAATAGTTTAGTGAGTCAGGCGTGGTTTATCCTTGACTTACTGATCTTACCGTTATGCTATAGGTTAACTGTTCAGTATTATCACCTTATATTGTCTGTTGAAGACTATCTGATTTTGTTTTCCCATTTGTTGTAACAAATAATTAGCTAGAATTTTATTACAATACTTATATTGCACTTTTTTTTCTACTACGTAGTGTGGCAGACTAGCATATGGCCGTACAGACAGTAGCAGACAAGCGTACGGCCAGAAGCGGTTACCGTAGCCATATTAATGCTTGCATAAATACCGCTCGCGCGGCCACCCCCGCTACCAGCGCAGCAACTCCCACGTTTCCTTTACGTTATTGCCAGAAATGGTATTTCTTTTTCAACAACAAAAAAAAAGCCAAGCAGTCTATACTTGGCACCTGATGTAAAGCGGTTGCCGTAGCCCATTGTTTCCCAATTAGTGGTACGCGTACCTCTGCGGATACGCGAAGTAGCATCAAGGGGTACACGTCAATATCTTGACTAAGAGAAGTTTGCTACTATAAACAAATTTCTTGGGCTGTGTGGCTCACCATTATCTTTGGATCCAAAGCCAACCTCGCCTGCACGCGGTGTACCCTGCCGATTAACGAGAGAGGCTCTGGCAACAGTACAGCATATTTGTAAGCTGCCCGACTGGGACAGTACCTCCACCTTACCGAAGACTGCAGCAATACAAGCAAATAACAATTCCCTACAGGGTTGTTGTGTTCTTGCGAGTGAGAGATGTCACCAGGATGGAAGGACTTGCTGCGTTGGCAGCAGGAGTGGCAGAGTGCAAGCAATATTTCATGTTTCGAGCATTTATGGTGGCTACGGTAACGGCTTCACATCAGGCGGGCCGTATACTTGTCTGCCACCTTGAGTTACTACTCACTTAGTTAGTACAAAAAGAAATGTAAAATTGGTATATAAAATTTTGGTATGCCTCCTAAAGCTCGATGGTGTCGCTGCGCGTGTCTTTTAAAAGCTGCTATACATTAACCAACATGTTGTGTAACAAATAAAATATCTGCCAACATTATACTGGTTTATTTTTCACATAAACGGCACTATTACTTAGAAGACAACATCGACGAAGTTGAAAGAAGCGTGGTGCCCTTGCGAAACTGCTGCATGCAAACCGGTCTTGCTGCAGGAGTTCCCAGGGCATCTGCGACATTAGCAAATCTTGGTGCAACACGTGTAGAAGGTGATGCACGGGCAACCGCAACCGCAACCACCACAGCAGCCTCCGCAGCAGCCTCCGCAGCAACCTCCGCACATCTTTACTATTTATATGAGAGTACTAAAGTAGTCTTAAAACTGGTCAATAGGGACCAATGCGTTTAAACTTATTTTTCTTGAAAGAAATTTAGTTTTTTTTTCTTACTTTTTTATGTGTATATCACGCAAAAGATTTGACTGTACTCATGTAACATGATTGACAACACGTCCATACACAGCTAAATTGTTAGACAACATGACCAACACGGCTAACATGTTGGTATGACAGCTTTTAGGTTGTATAGCGTACCAAATAAATCCACATAGGTACATTCATACATATATACTCTCGAAAACCATAACTCTCTCTTCTTCGTCGGTTGAGTAAAGATTCATAGAATCAATATAATTATACTGAACGGTAGAACTAGATTTTTTATTTAAATCACTACCTAGGAATTCTAATAACTATTTATAACTACTGCAAATGTCATCTATGCTAGTAGTTTAACTACCAATTATATTTATTAAGTATAATTAGCAGTAGTTCTCGGTTATTCCACTTAATTACATAAGGTTCAGGAGATATACTCGTGTCTCGTTGTCGACTGGTTAAATGACAATTGATATAAATTACTTAATTTACATACAACCACGAGCGGTTGTTATAAGTTATTACTTATTAGGAATGCGTATTGTGTAATGCACAAATACATATATTACCATGTTTTAGGCTGCACACGTGTGCTAATTGCATAATTTTAGATTTTCATTTTGTAAGTACCGTCAACCGTTATTTACATAGTCTCCCACAGCTGAAGGTTGCCTGGAAGAGATCTCTATTAGAGATAATTCGCCGTTGCATACTTACCTACGCGCCTACGTATATTTAATATTTAAAAACAAAGAAAAATACAAAATAGTTTATTTGCAATATATTGCAAATAAATAGGGTAACATTTAAATAGGTGTTATTGTAAAATAAATCACCAGCCTATTTAGCTAATTGAACAAATATTAGCATAATTAAAAATATTTGCTTCAAAACATTTAAACTTGATCAATTTACATTAAATTTGTCAGTAATCAAATCATACACCACTAGTCTATTGTTCACTCTCGTACAAATACTATAACAACAATTCATATCAAAAACTAAGTGTTACAATCTGAGTGACTAAGCTCAATATTTCCAGCACACTAAGGGAAAACCGAGAATGCTGGCATTTCCTCAGCCCCTCTGCTATAGCGGAAGTGCCAGCGCGTGAGCAAGTCTTTGTATTGTACGCGTCTTTAAGCTATAATAACTGCTTTACTTTAGACGGGCTTCCTACCCCTACTAATATCTTCTCATTAAATTCGTTATGAGTTCCAAAACTTCTGTAATTTCACTGCAGTGGACACCTTTTTAGTGGTTCTGACTCCATGGGCGACTCAACGATGGAAATATCTGTCCCAGTCAGGCGAGCTCACAGAAATCCAGATAACAGTGCCTTCTTAAATAATAAGGCAACAAAAATCTAAATAGACTTTTGTTTGTTTAGATTTATGCTTATCCGGCGTGGTATGTGGTATATAAACTGTAACTTTCTTCACATCGCTATACTATTTTAAACCGTTTTATTTGCTGTTACGCACATAACATAAAGACAAACAAACATGTTTAAATAATAGTAATGCACATACCGCCCGAAGCATAGGTTACTCAATGTGTAACATAGCCACAAACGTAATATATATCGTATGCCATAAAAAATAAGGTTTACTTTTGTACAATATGGTATTGGAGAAATTGGTGTTTGGGTCAAACCGGAACCATGACTATAATGAAGTGATTGTGAAGATAATCTACTGTAGCTTACTTTGTTGACCTTTCGACGGTTATCATTAAATAACCATTGATTTCTATTCATCTATTGTATGGAAACATATGTTCCTATGTAATAGCATAATTATTTTTTCGCAATGTCCGATTACAATAGTTTAAAATAAGTGTACGTAATAATCCATGATGTTATGAACCCAGCTAGTAGCTGGGTTCATAACATCATGGACTAACTACGTCATAGCACAGTACAAATACTACATACAGTATGTCCACTATTTGCTACTCTCTCGTATCGACCTCACCTTCCCTTTGAGATGAATCTCGAACAGTTTGTACAGTACAGTTGTAGTGCCCCTAGTAAGGACCGGACTCCAGCAAAATGTGTTTTGATACATTTGACGCAAAATGCGAATTTAAACGGTGTACAGCGAGGTGTGTGACATAAAGAATCACATCTCCTTTCCGCATTTCTTCGCTTTGCCCGATGAAGACCGGTCTTATGGATACAAAATTAATCCTTGTAGAAGTTCACGGGCAGCAGCACATCTACACTTGCAAAAGGCTTTTGATTGAAATTATGATGATGAGGTATCTCTACAGAAATCTCAACTGCTCAATATTATGACAGATACTAAAAAGTACTTAATAATTTTAAGAGCCATAGAATCATTTAACAATTTTAAGAGCCATAGCCATCAGGAAGAGATTTTTAAATAAAAAAAGTCGTTCAACGATAGTTGAACGTGACAAAGTCATAAGAAAATACTGATGGAATGTTTGCATTTTTCAAAATATTTTTTTAATGGAACGCCTCAGAGCGAGGTAACGCCGCATACATCATGTTTTTTCGTGCGTGCAGCCGGCTCCATCGAATTATAAGACGTTGTCACGTCAAAAAAAAATCTAAGTCGCTACTGAATTAATCACAATAATATATTTTTTTTCTTTATTGTTCCAGGTAATTCATCAGTTTAGCTTCTACATTCGAATGAACACAGCTAAGCCGCAGTAAATGTTACTTTTCGTGGTCTGTATCCAAAGGTTTGAGGTTACGTAAATTTACTATTTAACAATTTTACAACGTAAAAGAAAGACAGCACGCCGAAACTGAGTTACTCTAATTGACAACTCGAAGTCATAATACTATTTGCGGTCTCCTTTCTTACAAATCATTTCACAAAACCTTTAAAAAAATTACCCGTTAAAACGAACATAACTTGAAAACAGTGGGTACTTCAATATTATTATAATCAACAATCAATATTCAGCTACTGCATACAGCAAATTGCACTGCACTGCATAATGCATAGAGGACTGTTTTATTGGAGGCGTTTAGGCCTGGGTTCCACCAATGCAGAGATGTGCCGAGAAATGTGTTCTCATATATTTCATGCATGGAGGCCTACCGCTTAAAGTTAAGCCAATTCCCATCTGGTTTTTTGATTGCGAAAATCTAACTTCACCTTATATGCGTTCTAGTAGTCTTAGGCTTAGCCAGTAGGGACGGGAGCACTCTACCGATTAAACTGAAGATCAGTTTAATCGGTATTTATCACAAAATTAAACATAAATTCAATTTGCGGAATCAAAAAACCCGATGGGAATCGGTTTCAGCTTAGGCCATAGGTCCAGCACTCCACATGATACCGTTGGCAGGGTCAAATGTATATAAACACATCTCTCCACCCATCTCCATTTTTGTGGAGTCCTGGCCATGGAGTATTCCTCCATACTGCTCTACTGCGAGTGACGGTACCAAAATTCTACAAAAGAAAATGTCAACCCTTATTCATCCCAATTGGAGGGGTTTAGCGAGAGCATGCTCCACCACGCTGCTCAACTGCGTGTTGGCGGAGGCTAGTGTTTTCAAGCCACCTGAAGGCCACTGACTTAGCTTTACCACTGTGATCTGTACCGATGTCTTAACGTGCTTTCTGAAGCACGGACGAGCTCGAGATAAATAAACCCATCCATGAACAGGCTACGGTCGACATTGCCTGCAAGATATGTAAATAATTACAACACAAAACCGAGGATAAGATAGTATGTGTTTAGAGCTGTTAGTAGGGAAACAAATTTTCCGGTCATAATTCATAGCAATAATATCGATTTATCAAAACCAGTTTGTAGTCTTTGTGGCGATATGTATGAACTAAACTAAATCTATTAGCTAAATGGTTTTGCATCACCATTATGAATAAATGCAAATGATTTAAATTTATCCATACTAATATATAAATATGAAAGTGTGTCTGTATGTTTGTTAACTTTTTGTGACTACACGACTAATCTGTTTTGAATTGAATTTTCATGTACATAGATATATATATTCTTTTTTGCATAACTAATACAAAACAATTTGATGTTACACACATCAATACAAAGATGAGCTTATCTCTACAAGAGATCTTTTCCACCCAACCTTAATGGTTGTACTCAAAACAACCCAAGGAAGGACATAGCTAGTCTACCTTTTAACGCGACATAACCGCCATTTATTCATATCTCATACAATAGGTGAACCCATAATACGAAACCCTAAAAATATTTTCAAAACAGTTACAAATCAGATATTATATATGTTAAACATTAATAAACACGCCGCTGCGACATAATGATGCCACCCGGTGCTGATCTTAAACCTCTGCCCTCCATTCGGTAACCCGCCGTAGTTTGACACACATGCATAAACAAGTTATGTCACCTATTCCGTAATTAATATATTCATCAGCCTACTGATACTAAAACGTTTAATTTCACCTCTCGCTTGACTTAATAAGCAGAATTCTTTGAATTTCAATTGAATCCAAATGATTTAATGTTTGTACGAGAGTGATGGTGCTTCTGCAAGGCGTGGAAGTACTTCGTCGGTCGAGTTGCTCCATTCTGAGCTACGTTTTATCACTGTCCCTTTACCTTGACCTATCTATCTTCATCTTCAGTACCGCTTTCGCTGGTCGATAGAAAAGAATGAAAGAAAATATGTTTATTAACATCACAATATGAAACAACAACTAAAACAATACACAATAATTTTTAACATTTCAAACACAATGTACATAATCATGATGTTAATTTGGCCATCGCTCGGCATTAAAGCTGCACTGCGCCGATATTCTGCGACAGTCAACTGCCGATATAAGGTGCAACATGGCCAAAATATCTCCACGGCCCTCGTTGGAAAGCGGCGGTGAAGACCAAATGTGTGGACCACCATCATTACGATTAGCGCTACGCTGTCGGTTCGCCGCTTGACCCAAGTATGTTCTTCGTCACGTTTACATGGCCTAGGGTTAAAGTAAGAGGAAAATTATACAAATTTATTGCCTAACTTTTCAGTGCGTTTGCATCAACCTCCGTTGATGATGATGGCATAGATGGACCAACGACTTTAACCCTAGAACCGTACCCTTCTTAAACTTTATCTAATGGTACCCTGGGGTGCAAGTGTACCCCAACAATAATAACACATTTCTATAAAGATTTAAAACTTTTTGTTATTAAATCAACTTGTATAGACTTTTAAACAATAATTTCAGTCTTACTGACTGAATACAATTAAATCACATTAATTACAACACATAAATTTTGGCATACTTTGTTATGGTAATCAATACAAATGAAAGTTTTGCGTACGTGATTAGCAGTCTTTGGACCTCGGACAGTAAAAACACCTTCCAGATTTTGAATTAGCAGAAGTTATAACACATCCTTGTTTTAAATTCATGCCCATAAATAACATAAAAACTAAAATATTAAACTAATTATACTTACGTATAAAGTACCCTGGGGTACTAGAGTACCCCACAAGCAACTTACGACGTCCACCAATAAGCAAGACCGCCGTCCGACTTAGGTATCGGCAGGTCCCCCCGCCCTGCACGCGCGAAACAAACCGTCGAACAGTAAAAAAATTATAAAGCTTATACCTAATTATTATTTTCAGCGAAATTTTTGAGCTTATAAAATCGTCCGGTCGTTCTGTCTGTCCGTTGCCATGAAACTCAAAATTTCGAAATTCTAACTTCGGATTCGTGTAGAGCATCAAAAATTAGTACTGTAAAGTGACCTTGGTTTTCCGATATCAATTCGGAAAAGTGGCCAAAATAAAGATTCTGTCTGACCATCCGTTGCCATGAAACTCAAAATTTCGAAATTCTGACTTCGGATTCGTGTAGAGCATCAAAAAGTAGTAATGTAAAGTGACCCTGGTTTTCCGATATCAATTCGGGAAAGTGGCCAAAATAAATAAATAAATAAATTTCGCTATGGTGGCGCATGCTGCGCGTCCGATGTTTTTCATTTGTACCCCAGGGTACGGTTCTAGGGTAAGAAAGCGGCTGGTAGCGGCTGGATGCGGAAAGCGGAGGATCGCATGGTGGAAAACATTGGGGAAGGCCTATATCCAGCAGTAGGTAGGTACAGGCTGATAATGATGATGATGAAACGCTAATGCAGTTTTCCTTATGGTGACCTTAGATAATCTGAGGAACACAATAACATTCAAGTATACTGTTATTTAGCTGCGGTCTTCTGTAAGATGAAGGTCTGGTAGTCAAACTCGACCCTACGTCTCTTTCGCCAGTTTCGCTTGCGAATCGATAGGGTGCACTATTTGTAATAATATATTTATAATAATAATACAACTGCTTTTTAATTAGTATTTTCTCAACGTCTCACACAATCGTTATAACTTCTACGTTGTGATTTCGTTTCCTTGCCATGATTGTGTTAGAACGGAAAACCGTGGGATGCAACAACTTCCGTGACGATTCGCTTTGTATGAGTAAAAGGAATTGATTTAAATGATACTTAACGTATTCGGAAGAGGGGGACAAAAAAAATTAAAAGAATGAGAAAAAAATAAGCTACGAGAACAGATGATAAAAATGCAAGCTGTGGGTGGAGTGTACTCGTAGCTAAGCCGTGCCAGGATATGTCATTCATTTTCTTTACTGCGTGGTAGTCAAGCTTCACCACGCCCACATCCCTCGTATTACATCGTCTGGTGCAGTCGTTATGTTCTCGTGAAAATTACTGATTACTAAAACGGCGCCATTTTTAATCCCATATGGCGGCTGTCCCGAAAATACCAAATAACGATAGCGGCAACAGAAATACATCATCTGTGAAAACTTCAACTGTCTAACTATCACGGTTCATGAGATACAACCTGATGACCGACAGACGGACGGACGGACAGACTAAAAAACAACTATAAAAGTTTACTCCGCTGTCCGTCCGTCCGTCCGTCATTCCGTCCGTCTGTCATCAGGTTGTATCGTGAACCGTGATAGTTAGACAGTTGAAATTTTCACAGATGATGTATTTCTGTTGCCGCTATCACAACAAATACTAAAAACAGAATAAAATAAATATTTAAGGGGGCTCCCATACAACAAACGTAATTTTTTTTCCTCGTTTTTGCTCGATATTGATAAAGATTTTTTTATTAACAACTAATAAAAGCTTGTTTACATTTTTTATTCTTGTTTACTTTAACAGCCCGAAACAAATACTAACAAATGTTCTTTTTTCCGTTTGTAGAGAACGGTTGTACAATATAACGCCACTTTAACAATGCCTTTGATAGTTCATTAAATGAATGGAGCTATGCAATAAGTAAAGATTTGTAAGTAGTCAGATAAATATTTCTACTTTACATTTCCTGTGGAACACGAACGAATTTCTAGCCTATCCTCATACCCAGCTGTTTTCGCAAACAGGAACTTATATTATATACTAGCCAAACAGTTTCCTCAAGACATTAATCACCGAGCTCCGTTGGTTTTACTATTTGCTATAACGTAACAAACGTTTTATAGTCGAAAGCAATATCGAGTTTCATTCATAAGGCAACCTTGAATGTATTTTGAATGCAATATAGTTTGAATATGCCAATATAATAACTTCGTTTTTATTACTTTTTATTAATTTATATGTTAAACATTGTGACAACATTTTCTCATAATTGAATTTTGTGTCAATTACAAAAGTGTGGCACTAGGTCAGATCGTCTCTGAAATGAAATACAATCAAAATCAGAGCTTTGTATGTCTAAACATAGGTACAGGATGACAGATATGAGGTATTCAAGTTTTATAACATTCGTAATGTTTTATATGTACAATTATTCATGTCACCAATTTAATCAATATTAGTCAAATTTCGAATTATAATAATAATAATTTGTCGTTTTTGTGCCTATATGGTATCTCGTTCAGTACAGTACAATTTCCCCAAAATCTAACTATTAACATTGACATAACCGTGATATTATTTTATTTTATTTATAATTTTCAATGTAGATATGTATCTATCTTACATCACATAAAGTATTCGTAACATATTTTTTGTTACAATATCTCCTTGTTCTCGACCTCTGTGGTGCTACCGGAAATTTATAATATTATAAATAATGATAGATTACGTGCGTTTGTCGATATATTACAGCGATCTTGACACAACGACCACGCGTAGTGAATGTTGAGAAGTAAGCAATAACTATAGATATTTGCGACGATGCATAATTTAATAAGGTTATGCATATGCAATGCATAGTTTAATAATATAATGAGTACTCTATTCCTTTGTTACTGTAAGCATTTTGGTTGTATTACATCTTCAATTCGTATCACATTAAAATAAATGCAAACAATGTAGGTAATTTGTATTGCCGACTCTACTATTTTCCACATAATTTGCGAAAGCCCCTCGAAATCTATAATATAAAAATGAATCGCTAATTTTGTTGCTAAGCGCAAATCTCGAGAACAGCTGAACCGATTTCACTAATTCTTTTTTTAGAATATTCCCTGAAGTATGAGGATGGTTATTACGGAGAGTAGAAAAATGAAAAAAAATTGCGAGAGAAAACACCACTTTTTACCCGTGCGAAGCCGGGGCGGGCAGCTAGTATTAGAATAAAGATGCTTCGATAATTTAATTTAAATAATACAATATAATAAAGATCACTACCAAATGTCAGCCAAAATCAAAAAATGTTGGTACGGCCTACACTTTAAATCAAAAACTTAAATGTCTCGGATTACTCGTACGTGTTACGAACCAAATGAACATTCAAATTCAGACTCCCCAAGAAACCTCGCTACAAACTCTCATACATCTTAAAATTTTTAAATAGTTTTCCGTGTAATAAATTAAAAAAAAAGTAATTAGATTTAAAAAAAGAGTGAAGGAACACTATTTGTCTGTATGTAAGTATTTATAGTAGATATGTTTACAATAATATGTATTTGTGTTTAATAATTATTTGTTAAGCAGATTTTTTGTTTTGATTTCGCACATATTGTAATTATCCGTCAAGTGACTCTTTCTCCTACTGCCTATAGGGTCGGCTGGAAGAAATCTCTTGTAGAGATAAGCTCACCTTTGTACACTTCTTATGTAACTACGTTTTAATAATTTACGTGTAATGAAGAATATATAAATAACTTTAGACATGCATTTAATTTTGACCCTTTGTAATCAATTTTAGCAATTACAACAATTGTTATAGTACCACAAAATAACACATACTGCTATTTAGAATGTTATATAATAAACAAAATGCCAAACTACATACTTATATAACGACAATTAACCATCAGTCATATTCGACACGCCCCTTCAATAAATTTTCACCTGACTCGTGTGAAAACACTTTATCAAAGGGTATTACAAAGGTCGGGTCTAGTAAAATGTTACATAATCTGTGAAATATTGTTATAGTAGGTAACCACGGAACTAATGATGTTTCACCAGACTTGCGTACCCTTAAGTGTCTTACGTCCCAGTTCGCGTGACGCTTTTGTTTTTGTTTAATTATAAACATAACGCAATCGCTTAAGCGGTAACTTTTTTTTTTTTTTTAAATTACCAATGTAGACGTACGGTTCAAGCGTGTAAACTGTAGACGGATAAGGTTATAGGACATTACTTTTATTAAGAACTAGCTGTGCCCGCGACTTCGTCCGCTTGTTGAGGGTGAGAATGTGGATGTGAATATCGATGTGGATACGTATAAAAATTTCAACAATGCTTCTCTGTACACGGCCAATTGTCGTAACCCATCCTAGTTGGAACCACGACAGGGGTTGCTTAACTTGCGTTAGCGCTACGACTTCTAAGCATCACACTCATTCTATTATTTACTTTAACGTTAATAACATAATACCTTCATATAGTATCAGTCAATTCAACTGAAGAGTTTCAGTCAATTCAATTATGTAGCATTTTATATGTGATTCTTTAGATTGTTAGAGATTCTTTAGATTGTTAGAACTTTTTTATTTATGGACCGATTGGAATGAAACAAACACTAAATGTTATGTGGAGCAAACCGTAACCCATTAGTGAAAACCGCATTCAAATAAGTTAAGCCGTTTCTGAGATTAGCGTGCACAAACGTACAGACAAACATACAAAAATTCTAAAAATCATTGTTTTGGGTTCTATTGCGTTCATAAAGCCCCCATAAAATAGTTTTTCTTATATATCTTCCATGTACAGACAGCGGCCAGTTACAATTCTATTGTATATATTATACTAGCTATCACCCGCGGCTTCGCCCGCGTGGTCCAGGCGAATTGCCATTGATTTGTGTATATTTTTTTCTTGCTTGCTGCTGTATTCGATGAGATGGAGGTACTTTCCCAGTCGGCCAGTTTACAAATACGCTGTACCCTACCACTCTTTCGCCTATTTCGTTACACGGCAGGGTGCACCACGTACAGCTGAGCCTGGCTTTGTCTCTGAAAAACATTTGTTAGCTTGATTGTTCAAAAAAATCATGTTAGCAATTAGGTTCTATTCGACGTGAAAGGAGGACAAATGATTATGAACTATATTTTTTCCCGTGGGAATAAGATGTTTTTCCGGCATAAAGAGTATCCTATGTCACACCCCAGGCCTTAAACTATCTCGAAAAAAAAAATCATGTCAATCACTTTGTTACTTTCGACGTGAACGAAGGACAAACAAACAAACACACTTTCACATTTATAATATTAGTATGAATATGGATTGATTGGTGAACGACATATATATTGATATATAGACATTTCAACCCTATCGCACCCCAATAGAGGATGATGGCCACGTTAGCCACGTTGAATTTTAAAATCGTTGTTGGTTTCGTAATCAGCGACCAGATAAACCATTAAAACAATACCCATGACAATTTTCAGACTTTTTGACCCCATTTTACTCTATTAGGGGTTGAATTTTGAAAAATCCAGAAACACGTGTTTATTCATCTATAGAAGTACTCATGTAAAGTTTCGGAGAAAGTAGTCCAACTAATCTCGTTTCCCAATACAAACTTTGGACCTCCGTTTCACCCTCTCAGGGGTAAAATTTGAAAAATCCTTTAAAGTAATTTCGTGTCCACTATGTTATATTTTCAAATCGATACCATTTTGGTAATTGACGTCCCAGAAAACCATAGAATCAACACCCATATTGGTATTATGACATTTCAACCCCATTGCACCCACACAGGGGTGATTTTATGTCACGTCGGCTATGTTGGATTATAAAATTGTTGTTATTTTCGTAATCAGCGACCCGATAAACAATAAAAACAATACCCATAACGATTTTTAGAATTTTTCACCCCATTTTACCCTTTTAGGGGTTGAATTTTGAAAAATGCTGAAACATGTGTTTACTCATTTATCTATAGAAGTACTCGTGTAAAGTTTCGGATAAAATAGTCCAACTAATCTTGTTTCCCCATACAAACTTTGTACCCCCGATTCACCCCCTTAGGGGATGAATTTTGAAAAATCCTTTCTTAGTGCACCGGGAGACATCATAAGGAACCTACGTGGCAAACTAGAAATCTCTAAACCCAGCGGTTTGGGCTGTGCGTTGATATATATGGGACAGTCAGTCAGTCAGTTTCTTCTTTTATATATTTAGATAGACATTTCAACATCATCGCACATCAATGGAGGATGATGGTCACGTTAGCAACGTTGAATTTTAAAATCGTTGTTGTTTTCGTAATCAGTGACACGATAAATCATAAAAATAATACCCATGACGATTTTCAGACTTTTTGACCCCATTTTACCCTTTTAGAGGTTGATACTTTCAAATCGATGCCATTTTTGTAATTGACGTCCCAGAAAACCATAGAATCAACACGCATATTGATATTATGACATTTTAACCCCACCGCACCCCCACAGGGGTGATTTTATGTCTAGTCGGCTATGTTGGATTATAAAATGGTTGTTGTTTTCGTAATCAGCGACCCCATAAACCATAAAAGCAATACCCATGACGATTTTCAGACTTTTTCACCCCGTTTTACCGCTTTAGGGTTTGAATTTTGAAAAATGCTGAAACATGTGTTTTTTTATTTATCTACAGAAGTACTCGTCTATAGTTTCGGATAAAATAGTCAAACTAATCTTGTTTCCCCATACAAACTTTGGACCCCCGTATCACCCCCTTAGGGGACGAATTTTGAAAAATCTTTTCTTAGTGCACCCCTAGACGTCATAAGGAACCTACTTGCCAAATCTGGAATCTCTAGACCCAGCGGTTTGGGCTGTGCGTTGATATATATCAGTCAGTCACTCAGTTTCCTCTTTTATATATTTCAACCCCATCGCATCTCCACAGGAGTGATTTTATGTCACGTCGGCTATGTTAGAACATAAAATAGTTGTTGTTTTCGTAATCAGCAACCCAATAAACCATAAAAACCATGCCCATGACGATTTTCAGACTTTTTCACCCCATTTTACCCTTTTAGGGGTTGAATTTTGAAAAATCCTGAAACACGTGTTTATTCATTTATCTATAGAAGTACTCGTGTAAAGTTTCAGATAAAACAGTCCAACTAATCTTGTTTCCCTATACAAACTTTGGACCCCCGTTTCACCCCCTTAGGGGATGAATTTTAAAAAATCCTTTCTTAGTGCACCCCTAGACGTCATAAGGAACCTACATGCCAAATTTGGAATCTCTAGACCCAGCGGTTTAGGCTGTGCGTTGATATGTCAGTCAGTCAGTTTCTCCATTTATATATTTAGATTATTAATATTCATAAGAAATAATGCGTCGGAAAAAATAAATCAAATATATTTTGCAAACATCAAGCCCTTTCATATAATATCCCATTTGAACTAGTAGCTTCAATTTGAAATTTCGACCCCCTGTAAAAATGTATAGTTTTGAGATTTATTCTTGTACTTGTAGTCCATAACGATGTTACTTGCCAAATTTCATAGTTCTAGGTCAACGGGAAGTACCCTATGACTTTTGATTCCATAAAGAATGTGTCGAAATATGCGTTTTTTCAATGGTCAATACCGAAATGCTGGTAGGTAGATAAAAATAATGACACCACCATTCACACTGCAGGCAGTCTGACTCCATGTGTCTGGTGTGGTGGCCATAGATCTTAAATCACTCCGCCGGCCTAACGATAATGTATGACTACATTACGTATATCCGTTGCCGCATCTTTCATAGACTATGTTTGTTATATCTGAAGTAAGTAATGAAATTTTAAAGGAATTCGAAATATGAAATTTTAAAATGGCTACCACTTAAAGGCAGTAGGGTTGCAACCACGACTTCTGGGTATTTTGTCGATAAAATTGTCTAAGTTACTTAAACAATTAAATTATCGAAAGTTGGACTCCTAACACATTGGTTAACGCATTTTTAAAAACGTATGTCATGTTCAGCTATTGAATTTATAAAAAAAAATAATGTGGCTGATGGTGAGTTAATCAATAGGTTAGATTTAAATAAATATTTTCATAGTTTTATAATATTGTATTATTATTAGCAAAAAAGCAACAAACATCATTATTTATAGTTATCATTATTTTTTTTATGTCATTGGAATTAATGAATATACAAATCAATTTTTTTTAATAACAAAATGTCGACTGTCACAAATCTAGGGCGTTTTAGACAAGATGTTATTTAACCGTGTGACAAATAAATAATTGAGCGTAAACTAGTTTAACAGTATCTAATAGATAAAAATACAGATAGCTCGACATGTACTTAGCATACATGGTACACATATCTACAATGATCTTTTTAAAATGACAAGTCACGAAGTGAGAGTTCGTTCGAACCATCAGATTAGAAGCGTCAAGCGCCTCTGACAGTTTCTATACAGAACACGTAGGCCGCACGATGACTTTCGATTATGCACTTGTACGATCGGCACGATTTGTTTTTTACGGTTTTAGATGTTTATTTGTTATAAGCATACAAAAAAAATCACTTACATAAGAAATACACGGTACACTTATTTGTTAATTAAACACTAGGAAAACAAGAGGAACTGTGATCGATTCATACGAATACTCTTACACTTTATACACTTATGGCACATTAAAGTTTACTGTGTTTTTAGTACATTGCAGACCAGGAAGTCCCGATAGAGTAATCGATTTTATTCAGTTTTTAAACAAAAATGTGGTATGTAATAAAATAAAAACAATAGGTAATTTTAAAAAAGTCGGCATCGTCCTATATCGGGTACTCCTACTTAGAAATGGGTAAAATCCAGGCATTTACGATGAATTCACAATAAATACTGTACAGGACAGGTATAGGAACTTTGTAGGCATTTTTTTTTATACTACGTCGGATGGTAGACAAGCATACGGCCCGCCTGATGTGAAGCGGTTACCGTAGCCATATTAACGCTCGCAACATAAAATATCTCTCGCGCGCCGCCACCCCCGCTACCATCGCAGCATCTCCTTCCTTTCTGGTGACCTCACTCACTCGCAGGAACACAACAGCCCTCAAGAGAACCGTTATTTGCCTGCGAGGTGGAGGTACATTCCCTAGTCGGGTAGCTTACAATTACGCTCCCTACCTATCTTTTCGCCTGAGCTTCGTTTGTTAGTCAGCAGGGTGCACCGCGTGCAGGTGAAGTTGGCTTTGGTTGAAAGATGTTGATGAACCACTAACACAAGATTTTATAATAAAAATATTTTTTTTATGGTAAAATGACTTCTACTGTTCCACTTAATTAGTTTATTTTACAGACCGCCTTATGGCATTATCAAGGTGATAAAACAGTTTTGAGAAAACGATAACAGTTGTCTGTTTTCCTTGATAATGCCATAAGGCGAAACCGGTCGGTAAAATAAATTAATTAAGTGGAATAGTACAAATTTTACTAATTACTGATTTTACTAATTATAAATGCACAATTTAAATTCTATATGCCCAAAAACTTGGCATTTACTGATTATATGTACTTATTGGGAATTTATTATAAATGACCGGCATTTTTACCATCTCTACTCCTAGTATATTTTCTTCAAGAAATATACGATCCACAAACATCAACTTCACCATTTCATCATTTGAATAATTAAACATATAAATGTGTAATACCTACACATTGTCTATCTGCACTCCAAATATAGACATGTAACGATTAATCACAATTGTGTAATTATTTTGTTACTTGACGTTCACTGAATGAACAGATCATTAACAGGTATAAAGAGTAATTTTTTTCACACGTATATTATGTACACAAACAAGTAATGCCATCAACAACAATAACAAAACAAACGACGATCAATCACAACAACACTGCAATTAGTTGATTACTTGAACTTAACTGATGATGACAAATAAACAAACATGTCATTAGCAGGGTAGAAAAGAACACAGTTTCTCAGATGATGTATTATATTAAGTTACTCAGACGAGTAATAACTAATCACATATCAGTGTAATCGGTTGATTACCTGACCAGTCTAGGAAGTCTCGATACAGTTATTACATTATCGTTTTTATATACTTTTCAGACTGAAAATAATTTGTTTCTGTAAGCGCAATATTGCTAACGTCGTAAATTTAATCGCATGTTCACGAGCTCGATGATCGAAAGACTGCTTTAACACCGAGGGGTTTGATCCCCGTACAACTAAGGATGAAATGTGTAAATAAAATATCGATAACGACATATATTGATTGAGCTTGATATCGATATATCGGCCTAGAACAACGAAATATCGATAAAATATCGTTTTTTTTTTAATATTTATACCAATCCAAATACTATTTTTAGCTGTATCAAATGTTCATTGAGTATGTAATTTCTTATCGCAATCAATCAATCAGTGTTACGTTAAATATTTTTGAATCAAAATTAATTAAAAAATAAGTTGGTATCTATAAATTCTTTGATTATTTATTATTTATGTGTTTCATAATTTGCACACTTATCTGTTACCCTGAATTTATTGTCTTTACAACCAGTGGGATTGGTTGGAAAACCTGGGATAACTCTCCTTTTCTCACTCACAATGTTATTGTATTAATAATTGCTGTGCATTAAAACAATCGGAAACATTTCACAGTATATTGTACTGGTCATTGAATTTTAAAATGATCATGTTGACGAAATGAGACTTAAACATTTTTGAAGCACGGTAAGTAGAAAAGTCTGATACTTAACGTAAAGGCATTAAAAAAATCTCAATAAATCTATGTTAAATTGTGAAAAAATAATTATTAAGCTATAATTTAGTTCACAAATATGTGACATTAGAAATAATGCTCTACTCTAAATAGGTCATTGTAAAAAGAGTTTATTTATTTATTATTGCTATTGGTCGTAAAAAATAATAAGGCAAAACAAAACATTTTTTTTTGGAAAATTTCACATTTTGCAGAAATATTATTTATTCAGAATTTATTTGATCTCAGGACAGCACCGCTTGTTGTACATCAGCTCTATTGACATGTGATTTCGTATTTTGTTTTGGTACATAATGCATATAACTATAGTAAGTATATTACCTATGTTGTATTATTATTTTTTATATATATTAGCTCAGCATATTGGCTCCGCTTCGCCTGATGGTAAGCGAAAAGAGGAGAATCGCATCGGCAACGGACAAGAGACCTTGATGTCTTGTCAGTTGACGCTGCCATGCTGGCCTGCAAGATGCTTCTTCACGCTTCTCTTGAAGGATCCCATATTGTATGAATGGGGAAATACGTATGCCGGCAACGTGTTTCACTTTTTAATGGTGCGACATAGATAGAAGTTGCCAAACTTTTTAGTACGCGAAGGAATGATGATATTAATAATTAATATGTATGTGAATTAAGAATATTTTGATAAAATCAAGTTAATTATTAACGAGGGAACTATCCTTCCATTTTTTAATTCCCTAAAATTTACGAATTATGAGATATTTCTTGCGATTCACGCAGGCGCCTCGCGTCGCTTTCCCCATACTAAATGGCGCTGGTATATGGCATCCCTTTTACATTAAAGTTAAGTCATTTTTTTTGTGAAAGCAAAATTACTGTCGATTACTTATTGTCGAGATGGCCATAGTAGATAATCGCTAGGTATGTTATTCTAGCAGCTCAATAGTGACATTGTGCGTGGCAGTCCAATCAATAACTCAAGTTAAGCAACGCCGACCGTAGCCTGTCCATCGATGTGTTTATTTATCTCGAGCTTTCGTGTTTCGGTCCGGCTGTTGTCATTTGATGACAGTCGTTAAGCCAAGTTAGTGGCCGTTAATCAGGTGGTTTGAAAACACTGGCATCCGCCAACCAACACTTGAGCAGCCTGGTGGAGTAAGTTCTTAACCCCTTCGAGTTCCCCCCGATGGAGGGCACCCCAGCAGTGAGATGAATAAGTGTTTGATGCAGATGTTCTTTACTGAAAAAATATTGTGGTTACGTAATTTGAACTTGCCTAAGTCATCAGCTGTATTTTATATAGAATTTCACAAAGTCGTGACGTAGTCTTTGCTATGAGATCTATCTGTCCCGAGAAGAACATACCTGGTCTTTTTCGACCATGGAGATGCCAACTTACTTCAAACCAATTCACTCATCTATAATAAATATAATATACCGACAATCCCGAGCGTTTTTTGATTTTAGTGTTAGATAATATTTAATGGCCACGTTACATAAACAAAATAGCTATTTCCAAACTCGTTTCAGCTTTTAGTTTTTTTGATGACATAAAAGTGACCTTATAAGGTTAACTACTAGTGAACAATATTAACCTAGATCAATTTTATTTCAAAATACAGCTTTAACACTTTGCGGAATTAGTAGGTTGTCCTACTATTGTATGTTAAGTATCTCGATGGAGTCGTTACGCGTGTCAGTCTAATCCAACGGTTCCCAACCTTTTTTTGTTCGCGGACCACTAAGAGGTTTCTGTTGGGTGTAGGGTCCCCGAGTGTCATATAAATCCATTATTCTATAATTCGAGATTTCATTATTTCTTATAACAGTGCTCAATCTATTTCATTATGAGTTTGTACCACGGACCATAATCTATCTCTCACGGTCCACTGGTGGTCCGCGGACGACCGGTTGGGAACCCCTGGTTTAATCGAACACGCAAGTTAAGCAACGTCGACCGCAGTCTATATAGCAGCTGCAGCCGGTCTGGGTATTTTCTATCAATTATATGTAAATATATACAAAAAATGAATTTAACAATATCAGTTATCTAGTACTCATATTACAAGCTTTGCTTAGTTTGGGACTAGATGGCCGTGTGTAATTTGTCCAAGAATATTTATTTATAATTTTTTTTTTATAAATATTTTTTCATATCACAATTCAATCTCGATTCAGTAAACTTTCGTTCTACGATCGTAGAAAATTTACGAGAATTGGTATTCTGATAACATTGTGCTTCAGATTAGTTAAGATCAGGGGCCTTAGCGCCGAAGCTGAACCCGATTACCATCGGGTTTTTTGATTCCAAAAAATGGTCATAGGTTAAAGTTATTGACAAACGTCTTCAGCTTAGTCGTTAAAACTCTAGGGTTTCTACCAGCTGAACTAAACATAATAATAAATATTGCTGGACAATTTACACAGCGCCATCTAGTCCCAAATTAAGCGAAAAGCTTGTACTATGGGTCCTAGATAACTGATTTTATAGTTAAATGCATTTTTTTTTGTAAATGCATACATATAATACATAGAAAACACCCAGAACAAGACAAATGAACATGTTTATGCATACAAATATTTGCCTTGTGCGGAAATCGAACCCGCGACCTCAGAGTCAAAGTGGCCATTGCTAACCATTCGACCACCGAGCTCGTCAAACGTAGTTACCGACAATGTGAGCAGTAGTTTCATTTTCGCATTAAAAAATCCGATGGTAATGGGCTTCAGCTTCGACGGTAGGACCCCTGAATATGTAAGCATATATGTGCAAAATTTTACTTACGTAATGAAAGCACGACTTCCATTACTAATAATGTGATACGATTAAGACCACCAGTGGGAACATAAAGGAACTGAAAGGTGACTTCCCTATTACATAAGTATAAGTAATTGGAGCAATTTGTCAAGCCGTCGAGATTGCAGGCAGTAAAGATGATGGGCTTTGCATCTCGAGTTTACGATTTGTCTCGGTAATAGTTATGCACTTAGGTTAGACTTTGCATACATATGCACATATATATACGCAAAATTATATACTTTTATACATTTATGTACATATATTATATGTATTGTAACTATTTTCGTTGAAGTGGCAATGGGCCGGTCACATGTCACATCTGCCGAGTAAGTGATGGTAGATGGGGGAGGAAGGTATTAGAGTGGAGGCCGCGCGTAGGACGACGAAGCGTTGGACGCCCTCCTCCTAGATGGTCCGATGACCTTAAGAAAGCGGCCGGATGCGGAAGGCAGAGAATCGTATTTGGTGGAAAGCATTGGGGAAGGCTTAGAATAGTTTCTTGCCAATTCTTCTCAAGAAGCCCCGGCGCGGGAACTGGCACTTAAATTCACTTTCACATTCAAGATAGTGTGATGAAAGTGAATCTAAGCTCTGCGGATTTAGAGTAGTAATGATTTAGATACATCTTCTTATATTCAATTTGTATGACGTTTCTAAGTGCTTTATAAAGTCCAAGGAATAACGATATTTTGATTTGATTTGATTTTACTTATATCCAGCAGTGGATAGATACAGGCTGATGATGATTTTCGTTGCATGTATACATATTATAGTAGTCGTCGTCAACCCCTATTCATCCCACTGCTGGAATATGGGTCTCCTCTTAAGTTATAGCAAGGATACAACACCGCGCATTATGCGACTAACCGCTAGCGCGAACAGTAATATAATTTTTGTTGGTCGCTGCGACCATGGCCGTGGTCGCTGTCGCATAGCGCGCGGAGACCGTCACATTTATTATATTGCAAGCGATCATTAGCTACCTCATGGACCAACTCTGTATGCATAACTAGTCGTGTCATTAGGAATTACGAATTTTGTAAGTGGTTCATTAACATCTTTGAACCAAAGCCAACATCACCTGTAACCCTGCTGACTGACAAACGAGGCTCTGGCGAAAAGAGTGATAGGGCACAGCGTATTTTTTGTAAGCCGCCCGACTGGGCAAGTACCTCCACCTCACAGAATACCGCAGTCAAATAAAAATTCCCTTGAGGGTTGTTATGTTCCTGCGAGTGAGTGAGGACACCAGAAAGAAAGACAGGAAGGAGTATAGGCTGGCAGGCAACGGATCGGCGACCCCTTGGTGTTGCAGATCTCCAAGGGCGATGGTGATTGCTTTCCACATGCTCGTATTATATATAAAAAAATGTTACCTATTTTAATTTATTTATGTAAATACAATATACTCGTATGTACATTCATATGAGTATATTGTATTATGTTTATTTTCGTTGCATGCATTACTATTCCTGGACAAATTACACACGACCAATTATTTTCAATTTAAAAATTATTAATTTTTAAATTGAATTAATAAAGAAAGAATATTTTTTTTTTAATAATCACATAGGCACAACTAAATATTTGTCAATTAATTTAAGTTCCCAGAAACACAACTTGCTTCCCACGTAGAAAAAAAATAACATACCCGAGTCTCTACTATTATGTCGAAGAATACCGCAATCAAAGTTCACCGACATCACCACATTACGAATAATGAAGACAATCTAGCGCTATTCAGTGATTGTTCTGAGGCTATGCACCTTGAAGTACTAACGACTACACGATTTATGTCATTATTACTGTGTTCACGTTCAACAGCAACGTAATGGCCAAACCACTACTGCAACTGCAAAACGATGCACTTGAAACAATATAATAAAAATGTATTATAATTATTTCATACATTAATTATATGAATTAGAATCGCCACGTTATCAGCTCGTCACTAGTTTTTTGGTTTAATCAATCTGAAATAAATTTATGTCATCATCATCATCATTATCAGCCTGTCTCTACCCACTGGTAGGATATAGGTCTTCCTTAATGCTTTCCACATCCAACACCTACCAGCCACTTTGTTGGAGTCGTCGGTCCATCTAGAGAGGGGGCGCCCTACGCTTCGTCGCTTAATCTTTCTATCGCTCGCTGTATGAGTTTTGGCCTGTAAACCAGCCCGATGATCTGCGTCCAAGTCTCTGCACGGTAGGTCATATAAATTTATGTCTTATTTGCTGTATATCTCTGTATCTGTTACTCCAGAACATATTCTATATGTATGCCAAATTGACACCCGTGAAAGAGTAACAAATATCCATACATCCAAACTTTCGCGTTTATAATATTAGTAAGGATTCCCTTAAATGAAACTATATTTTATTGTGAAAACTTAACAAATCACAGTAGACAAATATAAAGATACATGTTTGTCTTTTAAAACATATTCCAAGTTACCTAGTCTTTATTATCAAATCCTGTAAATATGAACTGTTGACTTATATTTATTATTTGTTAATAATAAATATCATTGAGAAAGAGCGCATAAAACGTAGGTACCATATGAACCTAGCTTAAATTACCTTAAACCACGATTCAATACAAATGCATAAGACCTTGAGTCAGAACCTCTCTAAAATGTAAACTAAAGATATGCACAAATACCTGAATGTACATCATTAACCACATTGCCGTGGGATTGTTATACATCACTACCGAATCACGTTCTGTCACAGATAAAACATCGATTATAAACCATCGATTAACTGAGATTGAGTGCAATCGATATAAATTGATGACTAAGCCGAGACCGATTAGTCGACTGCGACCGGCACATGCCAGTGTCAGTTTCAAATTCAATCGTGAATTACATTATTGAATTTAACATAAATTAACATATTATATCTTATTCGTTATGTTTGTAATATGTGCTTTTATTTTAGTGTTATGTCTAAGGTATTCTACAATGTAACATTATAATTGTAGGGTATTATAAGAATATACTTTGTTTGCAGTAGGTATACAATAAAGAATACAAAACTTTGTACATGCAACACGGTGGCTTTATTGCTAATAGCATTTTTGAAGTAAAATTTCTTTACTTACGCTTGACTTGGTGAGTAAGCTGGTGAATGCGTGACGAGAGCGTTACGAAAATTGAGAACGGCAGTTAGGAGGGAGATATAAGTTAGTAGAGCTAAAGAAGGTATACTTCAGTCGTGTAGTCTAAAGCACACTCATTTTTTTTAACATATTTTTTTACATATAAATGTACAATACATAAGTTTGTTGCTTTTAGGTATTTCAACGATAAGGTATCCTTTATATTAGAAAAAGAGAAGAAATGATGAAAGTATTTTGACTTTTGTAGTCCAATGCATATTCAATATCTGACTAAATGCAAAAATTGCGATGTATTTGCTCAAAGCTCTCAATGAAAGAATTTATATATATGACAAAACAGTTTTCTGGTACCAGAAACTTATTTTCATATCGATCATCAAAATCTGAAAGAGATATTTCGTCTCTATTTCTTTTTTTCTTTCATGAGTAATAAAATTAGATTGATAGAATGCACTTACATTCTATCAATCTAATTTTATTACTCAAAACTATTAGATCATTATTATAGCATAAAACTATTAATCGACTCGTTTCAACCTAAAGAGCAGCACGTCACTAATCTATACAAATAAATAAAGAATTACAATCTAACACTAGTGTGCAAATTACAGCAGTCATAAAATTAAATAGAGAGCATCCGCAAAGTATCATATGTGGAACATTTTGCAATCGACCCGATACCCGTTCCTAATCGAGAAGTTTAAAGATGTGTTTCCATCAGGAAGATACAACAGTAAAGCAAAAAACAGGGTTCTTTTAAAATGGTACAATATTTTATCTGTGCGTAATGTAACATAATTATAATAACAGATAATAAAAATTCATTTGGCATAACCACAGAATAATACACTCTATAACGTACATTCATTACAATTTTATATTCGTTTTAGATTGGGTTAGGATTAATATTTTTAGTTCATTCCAAGCCAGCAATGTATTTAAAATTATAGCAAATTAAAGTACTTATATGAATTGAGTATTATAATATTATATTCCAAACCCATATTTTACAGATACAGAGCTGTTGAAGAAAAATTGCGGGACTTAAAATGTATACTTTCGTAAAAAATCCCAACTAAAAATATTGAAGTTTTCGAAGTTATACAGTTTTAGAAAAGATGGTATGTTATTGACCACACTGACATAGTAAAAATAAAGAAGTAGGACGACTCAAGCCCCGAGCGATAATAGCCTAAATACATAGGGCAGTCGCTTAATAGTTTATTCAACTGTCAAAAATACTTAGGCAATCTCTATATACAAAATTAAGCAAGGTACAAAATACAAAATTAAGTAGGGATCTGTAACAAAAAACCGGCCAAGTGCGAGTCGGACTCGGTCACGAAGGGTTACGTACCAAAAACGACAAACAATCATGTTTGATTTATTTTATTCTGTTTTTAGTATTTGCTGTTAAAGCGCCAACAGAAATACATCCCATGTGAAAATTTTAACTGTCTAGCTATCACGGTTCATGAGATACCTACAGCCCCTGGTGACAGACGGACACCGGAGTCTTAGTAATAGGGTCCCGTTTTTACCCTTTGGGCGTGGAAATCTAAAAAGAGTAAAAAAAGAAGAAAGATAATTCTGGATTTGACAAATTGTTATTGAGACATAAATGAACACTGCAATGTTTTTATGGTTAGTCGACTTTGTAGCCATCTTTAACGTATTTGTAGTTATATACGACGTAGGTAGGTATCTATATGTTCAAATTATTAACGAGCGTCAGCGCAGGCGCGAAACTTGCGTGGAAGCGGACGGTTTTGCGTACCGCGCAGCCCCGTCTGGCGCCCCATTAAACACCTATAAATGTTATCAGTGTGTGCGTGCGACGGCCATACGTACTTATTAACATTACCATATTTATACTATGACACTGATGAACAACTATGAACCTACACGAAAATCGTAATAAGATGTTATTTTAGATTTCTTGTGCATTAAGAGGCATTCAATTTTGCATTAATCGGTAAATGCATGTTTATTATTCTCATCAAAAAATATCTATCTCATAAAAAATATTTCAAATATTAATGGCTAGAATTTATATTATAATTATATTCATATTGGTCGCCGTAAAATTACGAGGTAATATATATCTCCATTTTCGAATACTTGACTTGCTGATTCTTTCCGACGCAATCACACCTAGAGTTGAAAAGATTCAAATCGTGCGTAACACTTCGCGAAGTCAAGTCAGTTTCACTTATGTCACTGATCGTTTGTACAATTTTGTATAGACGCGTGAAAAATCAATGTTCGAAATGTTACATTCATCGTTAATCGCGAACAGCCTATGACCTCTATATGTGCTCATTCACGCGGTAAATTACACGTGTACTGACGAAATCATAATTAAACACCTAAATTACAAACCTAATAATTTACTTGCATAATTTATCAGCTTTTCATGTACATAACTTTTTGTACTGATGTCATAATTTGAATTTTTATGTTAAACTAGCTGACCCGACAAATATTGTTGTGTGTTAACATTGAATATTGAATTCGAATTGGTTTCGCGCCATCTGTCAAATGACTGACAGTTAATATGGTCGTTCAGTTTTCTTAAATTTTCTAATTTTTTTCTTTCAGAAGGACCTTCTCCGGGCAATAATAAACATAGCATAAAAAAAATAGCGAAATCTGTCCAGCCGTTCACGCGTGATGCCGTGACCAAGAGAAATAGGGATTCATTTTTATATAATATAGATTATTAAGCATCAGCATTGTAACATGTATATTAAAACCCATAATGTTACTTAATAGAAATAGTGTAATATCGACAGTTTAGTACTTATCACGTAAGATACCTCATACTATGTAACTCACAAACATACACACGTCCATCCATCTACCTGCGAGATCTCTAAGGAGCACACCAGTCATACGCTTACTGATTGTAAATCTAAGATAACTGACCACTTTACCGTACATAGGCCAATCTCACCTGCACGTGATGCGTCCTGCTGACTGACAAACGATGCACTGGCGAAAAGAGAGGTAATACATAGCGTATTTTTTAAGCTGCCCGACTGGGGAAGTACCTCCATCTCACAGAATACTGCAGCCAAATACAATTCTCTTGAGTTTTGTGGTGTTCCTGCGAGTGAGTGAAGTTTCCAGAAAGAAAGGAAGAAGAAGAAGCAGGAGGCTGGTAACGTATCGGAGACACCTTTGATGTTGCTGGTCTCCATGGACGGTGGCGATTGCTTTCCATTAGAATTCCATTTCCATTAAAAAATACTATACTGTATGGCAAAGTGGTCAGTTGTAACCGACAGAACCCACCGATCGAATCGCATAAAAGCCGCCTCGTTGCTGAAAAATTCCGAGCTTACGCTCGTAACTTCGAATCTCACTTCTAAGTATGCCCTCTGGTTCGCTAATTGGCTCTAAACACGACTGCGACCTACTTACACTACGATGACTCTATTAGTTCCAAATGCCGTAAACTATAAATATATATTTGCTTAACGAATGAATTTTATCGCTGTACAAAATAGATATTAATTATTTATTTATCCGGGAGTCAAGGTAATCAAAATGTAGTTTTCAAATGACGAATAAACTACGTGACTAGAACGAAATGACTGACACAGTCGACAAATGTGCATAAAAGGTGCATGGTCATGAAAATATGTGCTCTGAATTTAATGTATTGTTACAATTCTAAAATGGCGTATTAGGCCTTATTTTATAATAAATTATTTATAACAAGTACGTACCAGCTTCATTTTGAAAGTGTACAAAAAAAAGAAAATATTATGTGCATCCGATATTGAGCAAAAGTCTAAATATTGGAATCTTTCATACGTTACGTTCTAAGCTATTCTAATTCTAAGAGAAAATCCAATTAAAACTAGATGCGACAACAGACGAGGTTCTATCACTTCAACTGCTGATACATCTATACTAATATCACTAATATAAAGCTGAAGAGTTTGTTTGTTTGGTTGAATGCGCTAATCTCAGGAACTACTCATTCGAATTGAAAACACTGACTGACTGACTTGAAACTCTGTCACACGCACACGAAGTTGCGCGAGTCAGCTAGTAAATGATTAGTCGCATCTAAATATACAATTACAATATACCTACGTTGATCAACTTTTAATCAAAAGTCGATCGATGTGGATTTAGATTTTTGTAATCGAGCAACAATCGAGTTGCTCCTATAAATTTATCTACTTATCGATAGGAACTTATTGTCTAAAACTTTTTTGAAAGACTGTACCGAACGAAATACGTTTGCATATAGTTGGGACTAGAATAGGAAGCAAGCTCTTCTGGTTTGAGATTAATAGTTTCAAGGAGCTTTTATTATGGTTCTTATTCATGGTCTATTTACGTGTGTTCCGTGTTTGTATTGTATTTTTGAATAGCTCACATTGGGTTTTCGTGACTCATGATGGATGTCTCTATTAAGTATGCTGACCCCGCAAACGTTGTTTTGCTATATAAATTTAGGGGTTGATCGTAGAGGGGTGAAAATTTGGGGTTTTTATATGCTGTATCATAAAAAAAAAGAAAAAAAATTGTCTAAAAAATAAAAATAAAAATTTTGGGGTGGACCATGGATGTTGTCCACATGGATGTTGTCCGATTCGCAGACCTAACCGATATGCACACAAAATTTCACGAAAATCGGTCGAGCCATTTCGGAGGAGTTTAATTACAAACACCCTGACACGAGAATTTTATATATTAGAAATTATCATAGATAATGTTAACATGTCTTAAAAACCATAAATTTATGGGTTGTGCAGCAGTCTTCTGTATAAGGTGAACCTGAAAGAAGACAACAGGCGATGACATGTTCTCCCATGGAAGGACACCTCCTACCAGAAAGGATAAAATAGAGAACAAAGTCAGGGGCACTTTAGTAACTACCAAGTTACCATACATATAAGGAATATAGGTACACATAATTATATCTACATCTATCTGGTACAATATGATGATAATAAATTCTAAGTCTATATATGTAAATGTTTTTCCCTATTTCAAGAGATAGACACAAATATAATTTTGTATACCTTCGGCCCGGGCGAAGTAAAGGCGGGCGCCTAGTTCATTATATTAGATTAAAAACAACCCTAATTATTTTTATTAAGCCGACAACCCTTAATACTGGAAAAACAATTATGGAAAACCATAAAAAATAACAGATGTTAGAAATTGTTAAAGTTTGTTTGCAAAATTATGAGTGAGTATTATAATATATTTGTAAACCATTGCTAAATCCATAATCACATAATACGTTGCAATATACAAGTACGAGTACTTACATTTTTGCTACATTTCACACATTATAGTATTAGTTTTAGTAAGTTACGTATATATACCATATATACGTCGCAATACTTGCAATATACGCAATGTCTTTAGAAGAGCTAAGTATACGTTGACACATGAACAGTAGAAGTATAAAAGGCGGTTGGAAAATCGATGCCGTGCTCCAGATTTCGTCACTAAGCTTAAGATGAGTTTGATTGAGCAATAGAGTTTCTTAATAACGGGATAGGAACAGAACATGCAAGTCCTTTATATTAAGTAATACTTTATTTAAATTTCGTATTGCATTGTGAGACGACAGAATATAATATACATAATACAATACTCAAGTCTGTGACCTATGCCATCTTAATCTCTTTGCTACTCGAAAGAGCCTACTGGCTCTTTCGAGTAGCAAAGAGATTAAGTTAAGCAAGTTTTTTACTGCATTTAATTCTAATGACCATATTCTTGCTTTGTAAGGATAAATTGGCAGAACTACAAGCATGTTTCGCAAACAGCAATCTTATGGTGGCTCCACACATGCCGACGGGTTTGCCGCCGGTATTGCTGCCGACTTGCAGACTGCCTTGGCGCTAGCTTACCGCCCGAGCCGCGTATAGCCGCGAGTGCCGGCGGTCCGGCCGCCCCGGCTTGGCCGCCGGCCGTGATACACCATTAGGATGCCCCTGTAATTAATACAGTAGAAGAAACAGTATGTAATAAACCCAGGAACACGATCAGAATAACACCAGATTGGCATCTTTGTCAAAAATCAATTTAGTACCTAACAATGATGTAAATCGTCGCTTATTCGTTCATTGCTGAACACAGGCCCAACGCAAGTATGTTTAGAGTTGTTATATCGTAGTCAATTTCTAGAATGTGTCGCATGTCATTTCAACTTGCTAACTCTGAAAGCTATATCGATAACTTTAGTTCTCGGATTCCATTCATTAAAAAAACCCCTAACATTGCTTTCTGCAGTGTTCGCAGTGCGAGCAATGATGTTTTAGATACTTATAACATCCATTGAATGCGACACTGAATAGTGGATTCAATATACCAAAATTATTAACAACTGAACATAAAAACGCAATATGGAGGTTATGGATAGTTACATTTTGCTGCCAAGATATGATGACGAATCTTCAATATTACTGAACAGAGGTCTTAGGTTCATAACCACATACATACACGATTGCTGGAAGATAATGATTATACAATTACTTATTACTACAGAATAAGCCAATAACTTAGGTTGTAAGTCGCCTTAGGCTGTCAGGAAAACATAAGTGTAATTGTGTTTGCCAAGGAAGTGTTTAGCTAATAATATTCCCTTGCATTAGTGTCTACTAGAGATTATATTATAATAATACGACATTATTGGTGATGCGGAAACCAATTTATAACCATCTTTATGACAAACGACAGTATTTATCACGCAAAAGGTTTATATAATATAATAAAACAATTACCAATAACAAAATAATAAGGTAAACACTACAATAAACGGGAAACCTGCTCAAAGATTGTAGAATAAAAAAAATATAATATAGAACTATTATAATTAGGAACAAAACGTCAGTAATAGCAGGTAATAGTAAAAACAGAATTTAATTATAGGGCGGATGGTAAGAAACCATTTTAATCCAGCCATATTCAATTATTCAATGTTTCAAAAGCAATATAACTACAAGAACATTGTTAATAAAAAACCGGCCAAGTGCGAGCCGAACTCGCGCACGAAGGATTCCGTACCATTATCATATTATTATAAGGCAAAAATATCATGTCTTTTGAATGGGAGCCCCCATTAAATATTTGTTTCATTTTAATTTAATTATTTATTTTTAAAGTGACTATGTAACTAAACATTCTGTGAATATTTGAAACGTCTACCTGTTGCCGTTATCAATATCTAGCAAAAAGGAGCAAAAAATCACATTTGCTGTATGGGAGCCCCCTGAAATATTTATTTTATTCTGTTTTTAACCGACTTCTTAACCGACTTTGGGTATGATTGCAAGGTGGTCCCATATTCACCAAGGCAGGGTCTGATGATGGGATCCCAGAAAAAATCAGAAATTTGCCGTGTGATCGCCTGCAAAATAAAATTGCACCTCTCCATTGCTCTGCGCTGGATGTCGTACAAAGCGATTATGGAATCTTGTGTGACGCAATAACTTTTCTCCCGGAAGACAGCAGCGTCTCCCGGGGTATTCCACCAATAAGCTGCGCTCGCCAACTGAAGTCGGTTTTTATTTAAAAAAGAACAACTTTATCTTATTTTGTATTTGTTGTTATAGCGGCTATAGAAATACATCATCTGTGAAACAGCCTGGTGACAGATGGACGGACAGCGAAGTCTCAGTAATAGGGTCCCGTTTTACCCTTTGGGTACGGAACCCTAATATATATGTCATAGGATCATACCCTTTCATTTGATACCCATATCATTGGGGTTAATGTGGAAATTATAAGTTGACATTTTGTGACGGCCGCCATAATGAATTAAAATGGATGAATGGATTAAAAATTACAGCATTTAAATGAGCACGCACTGTCCCGTGAAGCACATGAGTATGCGAAATTTTAGCATAACAGGACAATCGGAAGTGGGTCACCTCTAACTTGTACGACTTGATTACAGACAACACAACCCGATGAAACTAAATAAAATCTTGTAAATGAAAGCAATAGACTGATATTTCGGGATGACCTTATACGCCAAACATCCGCTATTTGTAGCTTACTCATAAAAAGGGGCTCAAATTGTCTAGTTGTGTAATTAAGTAGAGTAGAAAGAATACTTTTACAACAAGTCATAAGATTTGAATAATATTTCACAGATAGCCGTTATATTGCTAAAAATATTGTAAATGTAAAATTTGTAATTAAAATTCCAGTATGTCTTCTAAAAATACGAGCCTGTTGACATTGTTCCTCAGACGCCTCTCTCAGGGCATTGTACTTTACCCCGACTGTAAATGTGTAAGCCGAGCACAGATATAGGATTTTGCTGAGCTGAGTTTCATTCATAAGGCGCATCAGTCTTGTCATAGCCCATTTTAACGCTATAAACACACAAAACTCGCTATCATAGGTACTAACGTACCCAAACAACTTCCATGGTCTCCAACGTCTATCCATACTCTTGATACTTCAAGATGTTACCGTCAACTCCTAATATATTGCTAGTATTATGTTATCAACTAAAGCTTGACCTAGTATTACCCAATAAAGTGACTTATCAACGTGCTACATCTGCGTTACGATATGTTACGAGTGTGTAGAACACATCAATTGCTTTTTTGCTTGTAGACCACAAAATCAACGTTATACTTTCGAATACATTATCACGCCCACGAAGACATTTAGACGATTTGCTATAATATTATTGTAACATAAGACAAATTTTGATGAAACAAGTACTTTATTACTTCTATTCGGTAATGTGAAACCACGAATTACCACAAATGAAGTAACAGGTCAGTCCATGCACTTGTTCTTTTTTTATCGTTTGCTTCTGACAGAGATGTCGTGACTAGTAAGTTGGTTGGTTACATGTTCAGACTTTAAATTCTATCAGCCTCGTCAAGACCAGTGTCAGAATATACACGTTGATGTGATGATGGATTGCCTGGAATTTCATGTGTCCATCATTCCAAAAATATGAGATTGTTAGATATAGTAGAAACCAGACTAACTGAATATATTAATTGAAATTTTAATGAAGTTTCACTGCTTATAGTGGTTTATTGCAAGTATTTTTCACTTTTCTCTACGTATACAATATACATACGAACGACCTCGGTCAAATAACAATAATTGTTATCTATGGAATTATTCACTAGAGGATTCTGTGATCCTACGAGTGTGTTCTGATCATAAGGATGTTCCAAATTAAATGTTGTATTATCAGCAGAGGCGACAAATACAACAAGATTTTTACATTTCTAGCGTTTATCTACGGTAAACGATTCTTTTCACGTCGGATGAGAAAAGAACATACAGTCCACCTGTAGGTGACGAACTATATTTCATACGTAGTTATCAAAATTTTCCTATTGTCAGTTCCACTGCATCATTATTTCCACCACTTTTACTACAAAGCGTTCTATTTCACGGAGTTCTGATATCGCATTGTCAAGTAAACCAGTAGCATTACGACATTGGGTATCACATTAATTTGGAGTTTCAAACAATGGTGATCCTAAATGTACAAACTTACAGTTGAAGGCAAAATGTTACATTGCAACATTAAACCATGGTTAACCTTTAATTAGGATCTCCGAGACCCCAAGTGATCTTCAATTGAAGTAATTTTTTTAGCAAGCTGAACTTTCGGCTCCTTCATAGCTTCATATCTTACATTTTGTTTCTGTTTTCTTAAAGTCCAATAGGTAATAAGTAAATAAATAATAATTACAAATGTATAATATTTTTTTATTTTTTTTATTCGGTGCCTGCTAGTTTAGGGTTAGCAGACCCCGGGCGACTAATACTGGTAGTTTTTTGACGCGTTTAACTAAAGGTTAATGAAAAATAAAAACGAATTTCATCCGTCCTTAATAAGCAACTCGTCTGGACATTACAGTATATGACGCCATTGTTATCCAACTTATCACTTTTGTGGTTTTGACTGTTCTTTCAGAAAATAGTAAAAATTTGGTAATGTTGTCGTAAAGATAAATATCGGCAGCAGAATGGGGTTAGATTAGACTGATTTGTCCTCGGATTGGTCAATCCAAGCTTTCTCTCATATAACATATTGTCCACGAAGGTTAGATAAAGTCACAAACTACGTTAAGTGGTCTGTAGAAAAAAAAAAAAATTGTTTGGAATGTAGGTTAAGAGGTAGCGAAAGAAACAATAATAAAGACATGATATTTGAGCTATACGATATTTAACAGGACAAATCAGTTTAATCTAACCCCATTCTGCTGACGATATTTATCTGTTAAATGAGCTGAAGACGATATCTTACTTAGGTTGACAATGCCAATATTAGAATATATAAACGTAGATTTTTTTTATTGTCGTTGTAATAGAATTTTTAAATTTATTATTAGAAGCCTTCAAAAATAGAGTCCGTTTTTCCAAAAGCCAATTTTAAGGGCTGGCAACGAATCGGCGACCCCATGCTATTGATGATTTCTATAGGCGGTGGTGATTACTTTCCATCAGGTGATCCACATGCTCTCTTGCCTCCCTTTCCTATAAAAAAATCTTATAATAAACAATCTTGTACTGTAGGGAAGGCTTTTAGTCGAAGCCATAGTTATCTGTGATTTCTTAGTAGCATGTTTACTAATTTTGATAGAATAGAAGTTGAGAGAAATGTATATGATTTAGGAGGTCTTACGTTCTATTGGAAAGAGAACTCAAGTCATTTTTTCTTCCTAAATGTGAAACTTGTTAGCTAACTATCCAAAAAAAGATCGACAAACCATATGTTTAAAGGCTATCAATACGATCTCCCATGCTGCATGAAACATGGCCGACTACATTGAAATATTGTTACACCTCCCGTGCGAAAAGAAATTAATTAAACATAACCTTAATGGTACGACGAAGCGTTGGACGTTTTGTATAGAATCTAGCTAGATTAGAGGTTCCCAACCGGTGCTCCGCAGACCACCAATGGTCCGTGAGAGGTAAATTATGGTCCGTGTTACAAATTTGTAATGAAAGAGATTTAGCACTATTATACAAAATACTCAAATCTCGAGTTATAGAATAATGGATTTGTATGACAGTTGGGGACCCTACACGCAACAAAAACCTCGTACTGGTCCGCGAAAAAGAAAAGGTTTGGAACCACTGAGCTAGATGATCCGATGACCGTAAGAATCTGGATTTGGAAGTCGGAGGATCGTATTTAGTAGAAATAAATGTATTGTATTTAGTAGATGATGATGATTATTATTATTAATTTATCTAATCGAAAAAATATGTATATCGGTATTTTTATATAATTACCTTTTTCCAACTTTTAAAAAAATATATTAAATAAAATATTGATGGCATTATTCTATATACCGACCACTAGAATTCCGACATGAATATTTTTTGGCCCTTAGTCTAACGAGCTACTTTGTTTGTCCACCTCGTCGCCGAGTGGCGCCATCAGTCTCCATTGCGAAACTTCTTTTGTCCTAACATAACTACAATACCGTTAACCACAGTAGGTTACTCATTCATATTAATCTTATGTTAATGTCATACAAATCCTCTAGGGCCTATATTCACAACACAAGACATAAAATAAGAAAAGACTAAAGTTGCCACGAGAAAAAAAAAGGGATACTTTGTGGGTATCCCTTTTTTTTCAGGAGAAGCTGATACCTAGACGACTAATCATTCGTGTCGTGATCGTGTCGTGGTCGTGTCAAGTCATAAATATCCAGCTACCACCGAGCTCTCTCCTGACCTATGACACAGTTTTGAAACCACGCGTGTTTTTCCAAAGAAAAATGCAAATTATTTTAAGTAGTATGATTGTAGGGCAGAGGTCACGAAGGTTAGTCGCACGTAAACTATACTTATTACTGCACTGATGCCTATAATTATTATTTACAATAACTTGCAATTATTTACAAATATGCTGGACTGACTAACACTTACATATTTGAGCCGTTCGGGGTAAAGACGTTAGGGCCGTGGGGTACATCAGCCCGCAATCTTTTTAAAGAGATATGCGGGAGGTTAGTCGAGGCTTCATGTGACCAGAGGGCTGGCCATCACCTTGCTCAGAGGATTAGCATTGCTATTCAGCGAGGTAATGCTGCCAGCATTCTTGGTACCAACGGGCAACGATTTGGGGGAAATTTTTTACTTATAATTTTTGTTTTATTTCTGTTCTTCCTTTTTTTTCTGCCTCGTTGTAAATATTTTATTTGTAAATATTCTGCTCGATTTTAGATTAGTTTTAATTTAAGATACAATTTATATATTATAATAACTTAAATAGAAACTTAAAGAAAACGAATTATACTACTTCCGCTATATATAACATAATTTCGCGATAAAATTATATTAATATATTAGATTAATAAGGTTTACTGTGAAAAAAAAATAACTGGCACATTTAAAAAATACGTTTCTTATTTTATATTTTGAACGCTAACTTGTGAAATGCCCGTAGGTTAAATAAATTATATCCTATTACTTTACGAACAGTAAGTAGATATAAAGCAAGATTTTTCTAATAAGTATATTCCTAAATTCCTTTTAAGTATTCGTAACGTAATATCGTGTGTGAATATAATTATGAAACATTTTATTCTATGAATTAAGCATACCATACCTTACAACCACAAACTTACCTATAATCACATCCGTTTTTAGTTGCGTAAGAAATCCAATAGACATAAACCAACTTTTAAAAAAAGTAAGAAATTTCTCATGTCAACTATATTTTTTATGTATGTTACTCAAAAGCGCTAGTTTTTATAAACCAATTTTCGAAACTCTTTTTGTGTTCGTAAAAGAGCATGATCTGAGGGTAAATGTAAACCATGTAAACTTCATAAAATCTAAAGATATACGATTGTTAAATAAAATATGTGACATAAAATGTTTGAAAACGGCTCGGAGACAACGTTTTTTCACTACGTTGTATCGCTAAAAGCGTCAACATCAATGAATCATCATTTTCCCTTTTTATTTACTTAAATGATTTTATTGACTGTAAAATTTGAACATGTCTTATGTTGTTAATTCAAATATTTTAAGTTATAAAATAGCTAAAAATATAATATTACATGTATAATACAAAACGAATATATCTATGCGGAAAATGTCACAATCACAGACCTAAGATCCGCTAACGCAATGATTTAATACCAAATGACATATCGAAGTTCAAAATTGGAACTGTAACTTAAAAGTAATAGAAACCGTAACCACAGACCACAAATGGCCAAGTGACCAGTACGAAAGGTGGTTGTAGTACACGTATGACATAATAAGTTCGTTTTCACTACATCAACCATCTCGTTTGTTGGCGATGCGGAAAAGCGACGTACTTCGACTAGTGCGATCATACGTAATAGGTAAGTACCCCATGGACGTAATAGCACCTGGTTTTATACTGTGACCTGGTCTAACACCATTAATCGTAACTATGAACTTTGACGATACTGTTAATGGCTAATGAAGAAGAATTGATTTAGTTGACATTATTGAAATCTAATTCTTCCGCAATGATTTATAATGTGTGGTATTAACATAGATAATAACTTATAATACGGCTAATTGTTATGGACAATATGTGGTACAACACTATAAACGTCAAAATTAATGACTGTTAATACAAACATGTTAGTATGTGAGGATACATAACTGTCAAGATAAAAAAAAAATATGTTGGTACTTCACGCGTAAGCGGTTGTAAAGATTTGGATGTAATTTAGCACAAAGTTGGAATATGTTCTGGATGTTGGCTAATATTATCTCGCTGGCGTATCTACAAGCTGAAGCTTGTGATTAATTATTTTGTTTGAATATGAAGCTATTGAAGAGGTGCTATTGAAATATGAAGCAAACATCTTTGAAATTGAGAAAGACAAAAACCTACTTGTCGATACTTTATCGTCGTAATTGGCCATTGGTCGCACAAACATGCGATGCGACGACGACTTACGACGTTCAAATCAAAATAAAAAACATATACAAATTTCCATGGACATAATAAAAGTCGATCATTTTAATTTTGTAGAAAATTTTTATTAAAATTTACTTTAAATCTTAATTAACAACTAAATTATTTAAAAAATACACTATTACATCGCATCGTTTGATCGTATTACCGATGGCCAATTAGAACCACGCCTTATTCTAAACTCTGATACAAACATTTAGTATAAAATTAAAGTATAAATCTCAATCAAAAATTACTATTATTTGTAAGGGCAATCACTCCCTTTCGAATTGATACACATTTTCCGAAACAGCCAAAACAATATTTGATTGAAATTCCTGAGCGAAATAATATTTGCATAAATTAGGTACACTATACTGATAGTGTAACTAAGCCTCCATCCGTAAACAAAGTCAATAAAAAATATGCTAATAAAAACTTGATCATAGAAATTTCTCAATCTATTGTACAACAAGTACTAAATTCCTACGGCCCGTTACAGCATTGTTTGACTGACACAACATCTCATTTCAACATGGCTTGATTAATATTATAAATAACGTAACGGATATTGGAAAGATATTACCCTTCCTTTTGGCTATCAGGTAAAATCAAGTGTCACTTCACTTGTTTGTATTCTCGGCACACTTTGGTCCCCACACAAAATCAATTGCTAAACAAACATGAAATTCTATTCTAGAGTCTAGAATAAGAGAGATTTCATGTTTGTTTTGCAATTGATTTAAACAAGAATTAGGCTAGACAACTAAAACCTTAAACCTGAGATTTTTCACTAGACTTAAACTTTTTAATGCCTAACTAATTCATATTTAAATTTATAAACTTTTTGTATGTCTACTGTTTCGAGCAGATTTGTGTGTACCAACGATGTCTATGTGTATGTGATCAAATACTGACCACGTTTACTAGTGGAATTTTAGTATTACGTACAGATTAACACCTAATGTACTCAATGTAACTTTTTCTAGAAATGCTCGCCCTTCCTTAGCGACACTTACAAATATCTTTTTTGGAAAGGCACTGGATTGCATGCTCACGAATCATCTATCCTAGGGCATAATATTCACAACACATATTTAACATAATAATACTAAGATCATAATCATAAGTGCAGTACCTTGCCTTTAAACATTGAGTAAAATATGTACTTATTACGATACTAAATTTATTACTATAATAAATTTCGTTAATTTATTTGTAACTCTAATCATTCACTAGAAAATAATTTAAGGAAATTTACATAATAAATGCGTGTTTTATGCAAAATTATATGTAATGTAAGTTGACTGGTACTGTACTTAAGACTTATTACTGTACATACGCGCAATATAATTCAATCGACAATCAGCACAAAAGACTATGTAATAAAATCATTTTTATGATAATATCACAAAAAATCATATATTAAGCGAATGTATATATTTTTTTAATACTACGTCGGGTGGCAGACAAGCATACGGCCCGCCTGATGTGAAGCTGTTACCGTAGCCATGTTAATGCTCGCAATTTAAAATTTCGCTCGCGCGCCGCCACCCCCGCTGCCAACGCAGCATCTCCTTCCTATCTGGTGACCTCACTCACTTGCAGGAACACAACAATCCTCAAGGGAATTGATATTTGGTTGCGGTATTCTGTGAGGTGGAGGTACATACCTCTCTTTTCACCAGAGCTTCGTTTGTTAGTCAGCAGGGTGCACCGCGTGCAGGTGAAGTTGGCTTTGGTTCAAAGAAGTTGATGAACCACTTGCACCCCTAAATAATATAGTATTGTAAGTATGTGGTATTGTAAGAGTATTCAAATAAATATGTTTTAAAAAAATATTTTAGTATTTACGATTCTAATAATTACTCCGACTTTAAGTATCTAAAAAACCTTTGAATATTTATTTTCACCGATGTTAATTATAGCTATTTATACTCGTATGTAAATGCATAACACGATCTACGGAACGCGAATAATTTTCTTCTTATTTCTATGTTATTATACATAATGATTTTATATCATGAATTGTGTACACATTTGAAATGGCATCTTGTGTGGCAACAGGAACCGTGGGGGCGCACGCCGTAGCTTGTTTGCCGTAGGCCAATTATCTGAGAGTAGGTATAATAGTAGTTATTTATGTAAGAATGTATTTCGCATTGGCACAAAAAAAAATCTCTCTCAAATCTCATCGACTACTCATACGAGCCCGGTGGTCGAATATCTAGCAGTGTGTACATTGACTCCGTGGTCGCAGGTTCGATCCGCACAAGGCAAACATTTGTGTGCATGAACCTGTCTGTTTGTCTTGTTCTGGGTGTTTTCTACGTATTATAAGTATTTAGAAAAAAAAAGTATTTAAGTAAATTTATGAGTTGTCTAGTAAGTACGATGGCGGTGTGTAAATTGTCCCGAAATGTTTATTTATCGACAAAAAAGATGAACGAAGTTTCAGACATAATTATCCAATAACAACTTCTGTCTAGAATAAAATTTATAATAATAAATTACTGTAATATTTTTACTTCTGTAATTAATGATTCAAAAACAGTGAAAGCCAATTCAATATACCGTCAATCAAAATCATAGTAGGTTGTTTAATCTATTACATGATAATACGAAGTGAGTAAGTTGTCGTCTTGTGTTCCGGTACGCCACTAATGATTTCTCATTAGTGTTACTTTTTTATACGACACCTAGTGCCTGCAAGCATACATCCCGCCTGATGAAAATCGGTCACCGTAGCGATATATTGAATTGCGAAACCCAAATCGGAATAAAGTGTCGAAATGCCGTTTATTTGCTAGCTTGCTCGGGATTTCTCTGAGGGTTCGAATCCGGAACAATGAAATTCGACGGAGACCCGAAGTTTTCAACATAGCTTTCAGAGCAAGCTGAAGTGACAATGGGTCTGCCACATTTGCCGAGGCAGTGATGGCAGATGGGGGAGGAGAATGAGTGGAGGCCGCGCGTGGGACGACAAAGCGTTGGATGCGTTAGGATCGGACCATCCGAGGACCTCAAGAAAGCGGCTGTAAGCGGAAAGCGGAGGATCATATTTGTGGAAGAGCATTAGGGAAGACCTATATGCAACAGTGGGTAGAAACAGGCTAATGATGATGATGATGATGACGATTAATACAAGGAATATTGCGTACGCACTGGAATCTATGTTGCTATCACAGCATCTCCTCACATCTGGTAAGCTCACTCATTAACAGGAACACATCAATTCTCAACGGCATTGTTGTTTAGCTATGAGGTGAAGATAGTTCCGCTATCGGGCACGATATGCCCTACCCCTCTTTTGGCAAAACCTATATTTACTAAACGTCCGGGTCCACCCTAAAGACGGTGGTGAACCACTTACACCTCATATAGATAAAATGTAATAGGAATCTTGACTCAGTTGGTGAAAGTTCTATAATCGCAGTTCTGGCGAAAGACGAAAAACATTAGTTCAAATTTGTTGATATTGTGACGATGAGACCCCTATTGTCATCGCATACCATTAAAGGATACATGGTTAGTGATCGTACCAGAATCTGTGGTGAAATTCGGCCTAAAGAGGCAAGGCGTTACATCATAACTTACCTCACAATTCTTTTACATCTTACTCCGCTGTATAACTTTGGGCATTTATTTTAAAAAAATGTTTTAATCAATTTACATAGCTAGAGCTTGCTATAAAGTACTGTAAATCAATGAACTATTGAATTAGTAAAGTAACGAGGCAATCTTTTCAAGTCAACGTTAAGGCAAAGAATTTGTTTTTAAATATTTTTAAGGCTCAAAAACAGTAAAGAAAATCCCTAACGAATATTTTGTATTACGTGCTAAAATTTAATCTTACCTACCACTAACTCTTGTAAAAACTAATATCCCGCCTCTCTATATCCTTATAATCTGTTCCAGCATTGAGAAAATATGCTGCAACAACATTTCGCTTCCACGTTCATTATTCAATCAGGAAATACATATAAAGGCGTTAGACGACACGCGGTAGCTTAGAGTAAGGACACGATCCTACGTCACTTCGCTGCTAAAACATATGTCTTTATTACACCACTACCGCTACATGTCAAAAGGCACACCGTGGTGGCCGCCCACCGACGAATGAACTTAATTCTTACGGCTAATGAAAACAATAGACTCATGCATAATTTATACGAGCAAAATGCAACATCTGACATGTTACGGCACTGTGTAGGCATATCAAATTACATACGGTTGTTAAGGTCAGCCAAATTTTGTTTTTATTTACATTTATGGTTGTACTCAAATGCTTCCCATGTGACGAAACATTTACTTTTCTCACAAAAATTTCGTGATTGTCCTTTTTAATCATCTTTTTGTTATATACTAGCTGATTCGATCATATTATATAGTGATCGAATACTAGTTGTGACTGCGACATCGTTCGCATTACCCTAGCGATAAACATTTCGGCTCAATTTTGAAAAATTAAACTAAACAGACTTCATATTTTTCAGTAATTAGATTTTTTTAAATCAATAAATGAATTTTTCGTGTTGCACATTGCACGTACAACTAAGCAAAAATTTCAAAAATGATATTTTATTTCTACAAGGAACACTTAAAAGAAATAACTGGTTTGACTCTTATTTTCTTGCAAATTTTTTTGATGTTAGAAAATACTCACGTTGAATCTTTCTTTGTTCCAGATGATACGAGAGACCTTACTGCAGAGTCCTCAGAAATCATATCAGAAGCCGTGGCCGCACCAGCTGGCCACAGAGTAGCGGTACAAGAACAGGGATCTGATGCCGAACCAGCCGCCGATCAAACTGAACATTCTATCGAGCTCGTTGGGGACTCCCAAAATTTCTTCCCGTCCTTCGCAAATCTATTCGAACCTCGTGCACAGAACAGTTTTAGACTCGGATTTGGAAACGAGGGTGCATATAGTCAAAGACCGAACTCCTATAGATCTCTGCTAAATTACCCCCTTTTTGGTAACTACAGAAATGTTGAGACCTTTGGAAAACAAAGCACAGCCTCGGCGGCGCCCCTCATTGATGCAAGCTCCAGTGTTCTTGGATCCGGAAACTTTGGAATCATAAAAGGAGGCACATTCTTCGCCCAAAATGATGAGGATTCAGACTATGATGGATTTAATTTCTACAACAATGGACACGGTAGACCTTCTATTGGAGTCAATTACATTGCAAACCCGCGGCCAAATTACAATCAGGATCAGTTCGCTAACTTCCGAGACTTCGCAGATATTAACACACCTTCCAATGCTGCTTATTCACATTACGTTGTTGTATATGCCAACAAAAATGCGACGATGGATGAGATTTCGGAAGAAACTAGAAAAGTAATATCTGAGCCGAAGAACATTATCGAAACGTTGCAAAGACTCGATGAAACGTCAGCTCCACCAAAAATATCGAAAGCGAAGGCGAAGTTAGAAGTAACGAAGCAGAAAATGCTTAACAAAAAAGAGCAGTGGAAGAAGAAAAACGCAAAATTTAGCCAAAAGCACGATCCGGAAGAACCTTTATTAGCGTTAAGTTAAAATTTGTAAATACAAAGACTTGCATAATGTAAGTGAATTTACCAGTAAAGTGATGTGTGACTGCGTCGCCTCGTAGAAGCGTGACGGAAATAGTTCACTGTCTAAATTTAATTTTATATAAGTGTGTAAGCATGGTGGTTAAATTGTGTAACAGAGATGTACGAAAGGTGAATGCGTGTGGTTATTTTGTATGGGAATTGATAGTGGTTATTAAATTAAAATTTTAAGAATGTAATATGTGGTACTTTTTTGAACCTCCTCGGTCCATTAATCACATGCTAATGCTAGTTACTCATCGTGGCATTGCATTGTCTTATGTGGGGTAAGTAGATTACCGTTGCAAAACTGAACTAGATCTGCGTTCCATCTAGTAAAGATATGAATGTCATTAATTATTTCGTAGCATGATTAATGATAGCGAACTATAGAAATAAAGTCTCATCAAATGCACTGCATTTTTAAACCCCTCAAACTCGATCAATCAAATCATCAAAACTGTAGCAATGAACAGAAAACATCTGCATTAACTTTCATTCGACTGCTGGAATTCGCACCTCCCATCAATCTTAAAGCATACACCACCATGCTGTTCTACTGCTGGTTGGCGGAGGTAATTCTTTTCAAGCTGCCCAAAGGAGACTGACTAAATTTAACAACTGCTCTCAAATGACCATAACTGGGACCATCGGCTTAGCTAGTCCTTCGACGCACGGTGAAGCTAGAGGAGATGAAACGTCAGCCCCAAAAAGAGAAGCACGGTGAAGTCCCCCGAAGTACGTAGAAGCCTTAGAAATGGACAATCTTTTAAGAATTTTACACTTTACTGGTATGATGTTCTTATAATGACGAAGATCTCCGAGGTACCGAGAAGCTCGATATAACACGATAAATAAGAATAGATATGGATGGGATATCTCGAGCTTGTCTAGTCTATATAACCTATCGAGGTTATATATTTTACCAGTAAAGTGTATAATTCTTAAAATGACTATCCATTTTATGCAATACCGGGATTACCGGGTAATTGCTAAATATTATGCCAAGGTATACTGTACAATGCCTAGGCTAATAAATATGAATATGACAGGAAGACAGACTTAACAAGAGTACTACCTGCCTGATAGTAAGCAAACGTCGCAACGTATGGACGTTTGTTATTACTACCTAGCTTATTTTTTTTACACCAGAAGTCCAATTCTCGTAATTTTTCTACGATTTAAAGTTGACCGAATTGAGAGTGAATTGTGAATTAACTAAAATATATACCTACTTGATTATTATCAATTCTTATTGTTGGCAAAATTCCATTATTAGTTTGTTTAATTTTCGGTCATATTTCGAACGATATAAAACCACATAAATTAAACTTTGAATTTACATTATTGTGATACGAGAATACTAAATGTGACGATTGTGAGATCGAGATCAGATTCGGAACTACAGTTTGACTACATTTTAATTATAATAATAATAACTTTATTTCATAAACTTAGTACACAGTACACCAATTACATTACAAAACAGTAGTTTAAATTAACCACATAGCACATTGTAGAAGCAAAAGTAACAAATATTATCACGTTCATAACTATCGATAAATATTACAAAATGTTGATGCAATTAACTTAAACCAGATATATTGTCTACTGGCGGTATACAGACAAAATTTCTTTACCTCCCGCGCTAGTCCGAGGACTGTGTTACGGCAAGGTAAGATTCTCGCTATAGTACAACCAACCGTATTACAAATTTATTAGATACATTTCTGCATTGAGTTCGTTATATTAAAAATATTTTTTATATTTTCAACACAATTTACCCGCACAATGGTTGCGGGTAACAGGTGACTAGTTTAACGTAAACATGTAGTATATGCAAGAAAAGAAGATTAATCCGTACATTGATTTCCATATTGCAATTTATATAGTATCTTCTTATTACTAAGATTATTCCTATGTATTATAGGATTACTCCTATGTTAATTCCTACTACCTATTTAAACTTAATTATATATTTTATTTATTACATACATAAACACACAAACATACACACATACACATACATGCATACACACATACATACACATACACACACACACGCACATATATTTTATATATATGCTACAGCCAATGCAACAAACCGGCCACTACCCATAATGGCCGGCTAAAGCAATAGATTATCAACTATTATTAATAATTAAGCTTACTTGGCACGCAACACATCACTCACCATCTAGGTTGACGGAGCGCGGAGCTCCTTCTTTCGATGACAGAACACAAGAAAATCCCAAACCTAATCAAAAATTAACTCAAATCTAACCAAAACATGTTTTATTACATTGACCAATGATCGGTCAGTACGAACAATAACCAATTCATCACACTGACCACAACATACATATACACATGCCAATACACTGTAACGAACAGATTGATCAGTCGCACTACGATGATCCGAAACTGGTATCGCACAACACCCAGGCTCGAAAAATATAGGTACCCCACTGGTTTTTATTTCAGAGGTCGGTTTTCATTTGGTTATCTAATCTAATGTACTTTACATTGTTATCCGGGCAGTCAAGTTTGTGTATGTTATAGAATGTGATTCTACATACATAATATATAACACATATATACACACACACACACACATATACATATATGTGTGTGTGTGTGTGTATGTGTATGTATGTGTGTACGAGAATTGTCCCTCTGATATGAAGCGGTTAATGTAGCTAGCGCATTGTCACCACTGATGTTGTTGAAGTGTTACACTTCAGATATCTTATGTGACATTATTCACTCGCAGGAATACTACAAACCTTTCTTGTTTGCCGTCTAAGTAAAAATAACGTAACCTAGGAAAGTTTGTTGCTATTAGCTGGCTTATTTTTTTTACACCAGAAGTCGAATTCTCGTAATTTTTCTACGATTTAAAGTTGACCGAATTGAGAGTGAATTGTGAATTAACTAAAATATATATGTACCTACTTGATTTCATTCATTAATTATATTCAATTCTTATTTTTGGCAAAATTCCATTCTTAGTTTATTTAATTTTCGGTTATATTTCGATATAAAACCACATAAATTAAACTTTGAAGTTACATATTGTGATACGAGAATACTAATGTGACATTTGTGAGATCGAGATCAGTTTCGGAACTAAAGTTTGACTACATTTTAATTACGAGAATTGCCCCTATGATATGAAGCGGTTAATGTTGCGCATTGTCACCACTGTTGTTGAAGTGTTTACACTTCAGATATCTTAGGTGGCATTATTCACTCGCAGGAATACTACAAACATTTCATGTTTGCTGTCTAAGTAAAAATAACGTAAGTAATAATTACTTTCATAAGAACTATCTGAATTTATTAACATACCTATTTGAGCCCGTTGGTCTGGCTACTTTGACTGCAAGGCCACGGATTCGATCCCCGCATAAGACAAACATTTGTGTGCATGAACATGTCTGTTTGTCTTGGTCTGGGTCTTTTCTATGTATTATCACAGTATTATATGTAAGTATTCACAAAAAAAACGTATTTAAGTACATTTATCAGGTTATCTAGTACCCATAGAAGGCTTTGCTTACTTTGGGACTAGATGGCGCTGTAATTAGTCCAGGAATATTTATTTACTATGTAACCAAAAATAAATATATGCAAATAGAAACATATTTAAAAAGAAATAAATTAGCTTTATTAAGTGTTAACTGTACAAAACGTTTCGTACAAAACGATTCGGAAAGTTGAGGACTATATATGTATGGTGGAAAACATTGGGGTAGGCCTATACCCAGCAATGCCTGCAAAGGTAAGATACAGACTGATAATGATGATGATGAAAAACAAAATAAAAATAGATGATGTAGATTCCCAGACGGGCTAGTATTACTACGCACTACTTTTATATGTTTACGAGTGACCTGACACGTCCCTTATACAAATTATTACGAGGCCCGACATTTCTGATTAATTTCTATGCAGCCTGATTTTCCCGTCCACTCAACTGAAGAATGCAATCTATTAACAGACTTCTATAGGTTTGTATGTTTGTATAGGATTCATTGTATAGGAAGGAGGTCTTGGTACTTGGTACTTGGCTGTAGCAGTGGTAGTAATTTTCAGTCTTTACGTTACAAGTAAATATCCATTCCTACTGTACATAAGGAAATGTAAAATTTCTTTATGCTCGGTAGGGTTGGCTGCAAGAAATCTCTTCAAGAGATAAGCTCATCTATACCTTGTCTGTTCACTAATTTATGTGTTTGTTATTATCCAATAAAGAATATGTAAATATTGCTTTTACTACCCAAAACCGAAATGCTAAGAGAGGAACCCACATTTGCAAGCGTCTACTATGGTATGCGGTAATTGCCTTAGGTGGGTAATTATAGTCACCGACGAATAGTAAAAGATGTAGAATAATTTAAGCTAAAAAAATGTAAAGTGATTATTTCTATATGAAACAATTTTCATATAGAAATAAACATTGTTTTGCGAGTAAACATTGGTTTTACAGTGCAAACCCTAATGCTTTAGGCTAAACCAACAACTGCAATCGTGTATGATGTGCGGTAGTCGCTTTGGTTGGTCATAGTGGTCATATTGCCATCAAAGAATAATGAAAAATTACAAAAATATAGAATAAAAAAATGTGAAGTGGTACATTTATTTTTTTGTATAGATTGAAAAATTCACCTCCCCTATCACTTCCCTTCGCTTCCCCCGGCGGAGGAGGTGAATTTATCAATTTTAAAAAATATTTACGTACAATTATTACAATGTACTCTATAATTCGGATCCTCAGGTAATCTGAATGCCTGAATAGAATCCTAATGCAGTGCAAACCTACGGTTACCACATAACAATGAGAATTCATTGTGGTATCTCGGCTTAAATAAGGAGACTTTCGGAAAGTACCTAAACATATTTAAAAATGTACAGCCAATGTGCTCTATTATTTTAGAATTAAACTAAGTAGATTTAACACCTGGGAGCATATATTATCGTCTAAATAAAGCAATACATATGAATTTTTTGTTTACTTTAATCAATTCACAGTCACAAACATCAGTTTCATCGGCTTGCTTGCGCCATAGACTAAAGGAATGAACTTATTGTGAGGTAAAACAATTGGCGCACTTATCGGGTATGCATTTTTGATGCTAGTGACACATCTTTAGTATTTATAGCACATTGTAGCAAATAAACAGATGACAGTGAGTAAAACTAATGAAAATTAGGTCTAAGTAAGTTTAGGTAACTTGGGGTGTAAGTGGTTCATCAACATCTTTGAACCAAAGTCAAACTCACATGCACGTGGTGAACCCTGCTGACTTATAAACGAGGCTCTGCCAAAAAAAAGAGATGGGGCATAGCGTATTTTTTAAGCTGCCCGGGGAAGTAGGATCTCCACCTCACAGAATACCGCAGCCATAGAGGAAGGAAATTGCAGCCAAATAACAATTTTCTTAAGGGTTGTTGTGGAGGGGTGGGGGCGGGGGGGCAAGTTGATATGGAGGATGAGAAAAGTATGAATTGTAGGTAAAGTCGAGAGCTCATGAAGTTTTTCACTTGCAATAAGAGCCTTACGTCTACAGCGATTGTAATAAATAATAACGGTACAGAGTCCAATGTGTAAAGCTTCACGAGTTCTTGACTGTACAATAAATAAATAGAATGCCCCTCCCTGCCTCCCCTTGGCGACGCCCTTGGCCGCAAGTGAGTGAGGTCACCAGAAAGAAAGGAAGGAGTATAGGCTGGCAACGGATCGACGACCTCTTGCTGTTGCTGATCTCCATGGGTGGTTGTGTTACATCAGGTGACCGACATGCTCGTTTGCCTGCCTCTCGTATTAAAATAGTAAAATTAACTCTCCTACGGCCATCTGTTGTCGAATAGTAAAAACTAGTTTAAAATACAACACTACCTATCAGCCAGTGTCGCCACCTATCACAACTTTGAACCATAGACAATTTTTGCTGTAATGCTGTGTTCAGCTTCATGGTTTCTTTCGCTATCTCTCTCTGTTTTAGTCTAATCTTAAAAAAAAATAAAAAATAGTCTATGGATAAATGTGGACGAAAAACGTAGATATTTCCATTTTTTAATCAATTTTAATATTAGAATATAATTCAATCTAGTTTACCAGGTGCTAATGCTTTGTTTAACTAGATAGTATTGTGAGAAACCGTAGATATAATCAAAGGTTGTGTAAATAAAATAATTTATGACCAGTATGTTCACGGGCAAGGATGCCGCTAATCCATTGTATCCGACGCAGTGGGCCTTGAATCCGAATGCGTATCAAAATGTAGATTCAAGCCAAGTAGACTGGGCCGCATTAGCGCAGCAATGGATCGCTATGAAGGAAGCTGCGGCGATCATATCGGCGCCGCCGCCTCCTTCAATGAAGCCAGACACCGAAGAAGGCGAAGCGCCTATGGAAGTGGAAAACCCTGACAATACTGAAAGTCCAGGCCCACCTAGTGGAGAGTGGAACTCTGCAACTAATTCCTGGAGCAATAATTGGAATCAATGGGGTGAGAATATTCATTCATAGAGGTTAGGTTAGTTAATTGTGCCTCCAAGTGATATGTTGCTGTTATTTACTGTATGCCTGCAGATCAGCTTTAAAATACTAATCCTATTAAAGTAAGGGCATAGAGGTTATCATAGTCCAGTAAGTTATCGGCATCAGCCCATAATCATCCCACTGTTGGGATTCATGTTTCCCGCAATCGAATGTGTTTATAGCGTACTTACTCTACCACTCTGCTTAGGAGCAGTTTGGTGGAGGCCAGTTTATTTATTTATACTACGACGGGTGGCAGACAAGCATATGGCCCGCCTGATGTGAAGCGGTTACCGTAGCCATATTAACGCTAGCAACATAAAATATTGCTCGCACGCCGCCATCCCCGCTGCCAACGCAGCATCTCCTTCCTTTCTTTCTGGTGACCTCACTCACTCGCAGGAACACAACAACCCTCAAGGGAATTGTTATTTGGATGCGGTATTCTGTGAGGTGGAGGTACATTCTCCAGTCAGGTAGCTTACAATTACGCTCCCTACCTCTCTTTTCGCCAGAGCTTCGTTTGTCAGTTAGCTGGGTGCACCACGTGCAGGTGAAGTTGGCTTTAGTTCAAAGATCTTGATGAACCACTTACACCCCATAAGGCCAGTGTTTTCAAGCCGACTAAAGTCCACTGACTTGGCTTAACGACTATGATCTTATGTCAACAGCCAGGACCGACGGCTTCAGGTGCCCGCTGAAACAAGGAAGAACTCGAGATAAATAAACCCACCCATGGGCAGGCTAGTTGACATGATTGAATGCAAACAAAAAATATGCACTAAGCACTCTGTCTTTCTAAAAACTACTGAAATGTTTTTCATACATTTCAAACACTGTAACAGTGTTTTCCAATGGCCAGAGCAATTCATGATGATGGTGATATTAAAATAATTCCCAACAGTAAATAAAAAATGGTGGGATTGAAAATATTTTAAAAACTTCACTTTTTAACAGATTATTAAATAATAATAATATAAAATTATGTGTCAGGGTGGGGATGGCCGTCTTCAGGTGGAGTCGACTCCAAAATGGTAGCAGACTCGACCATGGCTATGAACCCTCTCATGGATGGCTATGGTGTACCACCCGATGGAGCTAGTGCTATGCCAGGGTAAGATTTTATATTTTTCTTTTATAATCTTCAGTTTTCAACACAGCAAAAATATGCAATTTACCTACAAACTGAAACATAATTTTTCCATGTATATCTCTCTTAATTCACGGGTCAAGCCCGGTCATTTGATAGGCATACGCGGGGATATAGATCCAACATGTAGAGGCCCCTTTGAGAAGTTTGATGTAATGTTGTACGCCCGCCGTGACTTGCTACAGGATATATCAATGGAATGATATACCCATGTGCAGGTCTCGGCAGGCGTTGAGACTATTGCAAAGTGTGATGGAAAATAAATGGGCTATGGAGATGAGATCTGGGTGAACTTAATACCGGGCTATTACAGAAGAGGGACGGACGCCTGCCATAACTGCTTTTATTGCTAGTTATTTGCGGCAGGCGGTGGCTTGCCACTCACTAGATGGGCCTCCGAAATGACAGGAAATCGGCCGGAGGCAACACCGGTATATTATTATTAGTAGTCGCTATTAGTTTATTAGTTGACAGTTATTGTAGATCTATCATTAATCTGTTTTGAACTGAACTGCACCTCATGAATTTCTTTTCGGACTGTGACTTTGAGGTCAGTCTGTACCTCTGAGAGACCAGAGACTGTCTTATGTCTGCGCTTACATAATTGTGAAGTTTAATTTTATTGTGATTGAATTTAGTTTGTAAGTGAATTTGAATTGTGTAGTGACATTACTCAATTTCAGAAATAACCAGACATTAGAGTTTGGTTGTTTCTGCCATTTGTTGTTTGGTTGTACTATAGATGGAAGTATTCCCACTCCAGCAGCTAATATGGTGGTTGACACCTTAGTTCAAATTTGTTACTTTTTGTCAGTTGTCACAATGTCAATTTTATCAGATTGTACTGAGATATGACTTCATTGTATTGGAGTTTTTTAATCTTTCATGGAATCAAGAGCTAGAGAAATTCTATTGTCAGGGATGTTTTGTGAAAATTTTCAATGATGCCCAAATTGAGCAAATATGGAAATCTGTATATTTATTATAATAATTTCTCTATTTCCTTTACAGATACACAACGGGACCGGTTCCAGCTCCAACATTCCAACATGGCTACTGGACAGCTCCACAAATTCCACAGGATTCTGCAAGCAGTCGGAGTAGCAGCCGGAGCAGGGATAGGCGTTCAAAGAGCAAGAACAGGGATCATAAGCCTTCGAGAAGTTCCAGGCCACACAGGTAAATGGGAATGTGTTATGTGGCATATGAGCAACTTTCTCCAGATTGATTTTGGATAAAAGATGGTCAGACACCTTAATCTGATATGGCAGCATCACTAAGAATCTGCAGGACGGGCTGCTACCCAACTTAAAAATTAAAATGGTTTATGGTTTTGCTTCTTGTAATGGTCTCAATGATATAGATAAAATGTGATATGGATCTTGAAATAGAAAAGAAATATTGTTTTTAACTATTTGCACATCATGCATATGCAGAGATTAGATTTGTAAAGGTCGTGGGTTCAAATCCCATATAGGTGAGGATGTGAATTTTTACAGTTTTAAAATATTTATAATATTTACACTTGTAATATAAAAACATCAACACATCTCTCAAGGCCTACTTTGAGAAAGAAACTCGCTTTGGATAAATGGATGCCCCTTAATAATTTTCATTACACAGGGAGAAGGTTCCAGTCATGCCTCCAGTTATCGAGCCGATAGTGACTCCGGCAGTGATGCCAACACCCACTATCGATGCAGCTAAACGAAGACAACTGCCGGCATGGATTAGAGAAGGTTAACAATTATTTTACATTACAAATTGTTGAAGTGCCATCATTCCCTTTAGAGCCAAAGTGTACCTCACCTGCACGTGATGCATGCACCCTGCTGTTAGAAATGAGGTTCTGGTGAAAGACCCCGTCCATAGTCAGGTTACAGTCGACGTCACTTAACTTCCTTGTTCAATTAAGATGACACGCGAACAACGCCATAGCTCCTCAGAAATTCTTATTCTTAGTTGTATGCAATAATATATAATATTACTAATAATTGTTATACTCCTAGTGTATAGTAGCACTATGTGTGTTAACAGTGTTACTATACACTGTGATTGTAAAATTCTTTATTTAAACAATAGGTTTGGAGAAAATGGAGCGTGAGAAGCAGAGAGCGATAGAACGAGAACAAGAGAAGCAAGCACGCGAAGAAGCAGAGAAACAAAAGAAGAAGTTAGAGGAAGAAGAGTTGGAGAGAATGAAGGCAGAAGCCGGTGGAGCACCGATGCCTCCACCAAAGAGCAAATTTGTATGTCCAACTGTTTTACAAAAAATGATAAGTTTTAGGGTTACATAGCTCAAAAGAAATAATGGAACCTTAATAAGATAATTTCGTTGTCCGTCTGTTTGTCTGTCTGGCTGTCTAACCAGCTGTCAAGGCGCTTTTTCTCATGAACGCGTAAAGATATCTAGTTAAAATTAATATTAAATACTTTGCAGGTTGGAAAAGATCTCTAAAGGCGATAAGTTCGTTTTTATATTTACTCATATAATCTATAACTTTCATATTATTATGAAATATAATATGTACTATAAAGAAAATACAGATAAATAGCATCTGAGCTACATAATAGATAAAGTTTAAGGTCTCCTTCCATAGATCTTTTACATTAATGCTCTCTAAAAATCTTAGTTGTCCTATGCCTGTGTTGGTACATATCTAATTTCTATACTATATTGTGACGTGGATATCACCATGTCCACAGTACATATACTCAGTACAGTAGAGTACAATTCGTCTTGTGCACGAAGTACTTCCATATGTCTGCAATTTTGAAGAGTAAACCTTTTCCTGCTTTGAAATTACTTTGTTTGTTAAACTTAATTGTACAAAGAGATAAAATTACAAGTACAGAATATTATAAACAATGGCGGACTTATCCAAGAAGGGATCTTTTCCAGTCAACCAAAGAATGCTTGAAAATGAACTATTTAGGTCAGGGTTAGGTACATTAAGTGCAATAGTTAGGGAAGCAGTTATTACTAACACATATGTAGACAAATATACACAGTAATACACACAGCTGCCTACAATAACAAAACTTAGCTAGATACAATAAATTCAGGTGTCAGAAACAGCACTGAAGTGTGTTCTTAGTCGATTTTTAAAAGAATTAATAAATAATACTTTTATTATTACGGAACCAAAAAAAAGTAATATGGAAGCTGATTAATGATGATAATTTTCAAATATATTCAGGAATCAGATTCAGAACCAGAAGACTCTGAGAAAGAAGAGAAGCCACCGGAGCCGGTAGGCGCTGAAGATGATCCAGGCGGAGAAGATAGAAAGCCGAGCGAGGAACGAGAGCCACCTCCGCTAGTCAAGAGGAGTAAAGAGGAGATCATGCAAGAAGTGGTAAATTTATAGACTATTGAGTGACTTTGACATGCGCTTATAAACACCGAAAAGTCATTCTTGGAATTGAATAGGCTCCAAAACCACTGAACCGATTTTGATGAAACTTGTCACAATTCAAAGACACGCAAAGACCTCGACATGCTGGAGGTCTGCGTCGAAAAAATTATTTTATTTATTTTTATTTTTCTTTTAATGTATTCGTGTGAACTATCTCTGTTTTTTGCTTTTTCCCTTCATTTGTTATTATAAATATTCGTGGATAACTGTAATTGGCCTAAGATTAAGTAATTAGGTTAAGTATTTTATGTAATGTGGCTGTTATCCCAAATATAAATAAATAAAACAAATTGAGATCGATCATGTCCTTCACGAATGATCATCAAATATATTTTCCGTTGCAATCAATGGAAAACATACACTCGCAAATCTACTCGCTCCACTCTAGCTCGATTTCGCCCCTGTGGGCTAGAATCCAGCCTAGTTATTAACTAGCTTGCGCCCGCGACACGCGCATATTCGTGTAGGGAATTTTCAAAAATTCTTTCTAGCGAATGCCTACGTCATAATAACTACCGGTACGCCAAATTTCAACCCGATCCATCCAGTTGTTTAAGATGTGTGTTGATAGATCAGTTGGTAACGGTTGTCTTTTATAGTTGCAGAGATTATATTTGTACGGCTTGTCCTAAAATAGTGATGAAAAGAAAAAGCAGCGCTATATATCATTTTTCGCATTAAAATAACGGCTTGCCACATGCGCATAGTTCGCGAATGCACTCTTGCACAGGGGGTGCGTGCAGTGCGTTTTTCACCCCATAGACTGTAAAACACTTATATGGATGAGGCTATTTTCCAGTGTTTAAAAATTGCATAAATTATTTAACAATATCGTAAAATACACAAAACTATAAAGATCAGCAAACTTTCATTCAAATATCTACAGTCAGACTTTTTTTAGCGTCGATCAAAGTTTGGCGGGATTAAAAGTATGAAATTATTAAGAAATAATATTTCCATTGGAGAAGCAATAAAAAATGCTATAACTTTTATTATGATACTAATCACTTAAACGTAATATTTAACATAGCTGTCGTACAAATTTCGGATTTGATGCATACAAAATACAAACCTCGTGACGTCATAATTCGGTAGTCTTTTGTATGGAGCGGTTTGGTGCAGTCTAAAAATTGCGATTTTCAAATTACCATATCTCGAGAGATTTTTGTGCTATCGAAGTAATTCTTTCACCTATGGTTATATTATGGAGACGTCCCTACGTATTAAACCGAAAAAAATGTTAGTCAAATAGCCTATTGAGACGTGCGTTTGAGAAACTTTTTGAAGTAAAACATCTTTACGCACGCAGCTGAATCTTTGGGAGTAAGCTGGTGAATCTGATCGGGTGCTGGTGATCGGGCGCGACGAACGGAAGTTGAGAGGGAGATATAACTTAGTAGAGCTAAAGAAGTTTTACTACAATCGTGTGGTTTATAGCAGTGTTCCGTAAAATGTGTGTCGGGACACCGTGGTCATTAGTTGGTGTGCCTCAGAAATATAAGGTTATCTCATAAAGCTAAATAGACGGACGTAAGAAAATACAACAATAAATAAAAACTGATTTTTCATTTATGATATAGGTACCTCCAAAAATTTTCCTAGATGGACATGAAACACAAAAAGTTTGCGGAACACTGGTCTAAAGCACGCCCCTTTTTTTTAGTTACGTGCACTCGTAACTAATACTAATGTTAATTTATATCAAATACCTATCTTTAACAGATGCTGACAGTTCGACGCTCGTTAACAGAAATCCTATTAGAAGTAACCGACCAGGAGATCCAAATGGTGAGCCAAGAAGAATTGGCCCGGTATACCGCCGCACAAGGTATTTCTACTCATATAGGCTTATACCAAACGGCCCGACGATCTCTACCAAGACATTACTCTATACAACGAGAAACTATCGCGTATTGACTCTGTGATATTTACAAGTCTCTATCGAGACCGCATATTGTGAACTTGAAGAAATGTGATGCGCCAAATTGTGTCTTATTTCATCGCTAATAAAGTCTTATTTCAGATGTTGCCAGTTGTGTGAATACATATGGTGTGTGTGATTAATATTGGTTTTATTTATATGGTAAAAGCGTCGCGCCTCAACGCCATGAAAGCGAGCAAGTCCAAGGCACTCGCTGCTATCGCAAGTGGGCTCGGTAAGTCGCATTCCTAAAGTTGTGCTTATTGAAATATCTCGCAAACTAAAATTATGCTTACATTATATATTAATAAGACGTAATATCGCGTGTGAAAGATATAGGGTCTGAAACTGCCACAGCAAAAAATATAGGCGAGTTTGCCAGATAGTTCCCTTTTAAGACGTAAATGGCAGATTTTCATAGGAAAAAACCTATAAAATTTTATATGAAACTGCCATATACGTCCATGAAACCCCTTTTCCTTTCAGCAGCGCTGCATCAATTTTCATTTATAGTATTGACTCTTTGGCAATACATTATAATCTACAATCACTTCATTCTTTATTGGAAGTTTGGTAAGAAATGTAAATTTTTATAAATGTCTATGGATGTATTTGAATAAGTTCTATCTATTTGTGTAAATGTTATTTATTGATTATATTGAGCTGTTAATTGACGTAACTCACCATATACTTTTCCATTGATCATCGTACGGATGATTTTCATGATGCCGTTAATGAAGGGAATTAGAGAGTGCTCCGCCACGCTGCTCTCTTATGGGATAGCGAAGGCCAGTATGTTCAAGCTGAACAAATCCATATTTTAATAAATAAAAGTTACTCACTTTTTACATTGGAGTGTAATTTCAATAAATAAAAAAAAATGTAGCCTAGGACAATGTTTTATACTTTAAAATACTCTTCGTCCCTTTCCAGAAAAATATGCAATCAACTAGCGAAAATGTCATAAAATCGAATCATGAATTTTTGATAGTGGTGATTTATAGAACTTGTTCTGTAGTTCTTTTTTTTCTCTTTTTTAATTGCGAACATAGTAATGTATATGTCGCAGCCAATTTGTGGAATCATTTACATTTCAGAACGCATGAGGACCAATACGCAAAATGACAATAAGACTCATATTGACCAACACGCTTAAGTACACATTTGCATTTCGACTAACACGCAAAAAGACCTATACGCATAATGAAAACCCCTTCTTAATTGGCTGCGACACATACATAATTTACATACAGGTCGATGTGGTCAAACAGAACCTTATTTAAAGTGTTAAAAATATGCTGGCTAATGCTGTTCACATTGTATTAGTAACGAATTCATAGTATGAAATAATATTCTATATTCAGAAATAAAAACCTGTTAAGTGCTAGTCTGACTCGCGCACCGAGTATTCCATATTAACTATGACGGCATTAAACATATCTCTTCTGATAAATCGATTTGAACTACAAATTTAAATTTGAAAGTACATAAAAATATTCGCCGATACAATACATATATTGTCACAGTTAAATCTGTAAAGGGTAAAAAAGAATTCATGTGAAATATAAGTGAACTCTTTCTAACATCACACTTAGACCGTCGAAGCAAGATTATGAAAACTGTACTTTAAGCCAAAGTATTCGTCTATTAAAAATTGTTATCTCCACTTACAAAACTTCCTGGATACCTCCTAGAACTTATGATCAGTTACCAGCCACTTAGATACCTCCCAAGAACTTATGACCAATTACCAGCCACTTATAAAATTTATTGGATACCTTCAAGTACTTATGGCCAATTATTCTTACTTCACTTATAAACCTTCCTCGTTGCTTTCAAGAACTTATGACCAATTACCAGCCACTTATAAATATAACACTTCTTGGATACCTCCAAGACCTCAAAGTCAATTACCAGCAAGCTATAAAACTTCTTAGATATCTCCAAGAACTTATAATCTATTGCCAGCTGCTTATAAAACTTCCTGGATACCTCCAAGAACTTATGGCCGAATGCCACTTGTTAAACTTCCTGGACGCCTCTATGAACTTACGATCAATGACCAGACTTCCACGTGCGATTGGTAAATTACGTCAAAAGCAGCATGTGTTACAAACAACATAGTGTTATTGGTAGCGTATGTGTGCAGGACTGGGCGCGTACGAGAGCAGCAGCGACGAGAGCGGCGACGAAGACGACCACAATGACATCTCTGACCAACAGCTACAGGTAAACACATCGCTTTTTTATACAATGTCAGTTGGTAGCATGCGGCCTGCCTGATGTAATCAGTTTGTATAGCCTGTAGACGTTTACAATACAAGAAGTATTGCCTGCGCATTGACTCAAATTTTGTCTGTTAGAAGGCCAAATGCTCACTCGTGATGTTATTTTTACCTTTCGCCCCTTAATGTGGAACTACTATTACCCTCCGCCTCTATTACAATATTGAGAATAAGCCTTCAGTGCAATGTGAACACTCCCGGCCATTCTCTTGTGCTGATCTTACGTCCGCTCTTGTATGCTCTTATTGTGTAATCTATTATTTTGCGAGGTGGGATGTAAGTGGATCGGCAGCATCTTTGAGCTAATGCACACTCCGGTCGCTCCATACAAATGTCGCATCGTTTGCTACTACATAAACAATGGCGTCTGTGCAAAGCGTGATTGAGAATTAGGGTTTGGGAATTCCCGACAAGTTCAAAGTCCCGGGACACGAGACAGCCTACAGTCAAAGTCCCGGGAATTCCCGGGACTTCGAGACTTTTTGTTTTTTTTAGTGGGGCATTCGTTAAATTGTAATTAAGTTAGTTTTTTGTTTAAAATTGCCTACCTATTAAAAAAAGCCAATTCTTTGTAAAAAAAAAACAAAATTTATTATACAGAAAATTAAATGTTTACTTAAAGTTATGAAACGAATTCCGTTAAAAGTGAGTTGTTTGAGTAGTTGGCCATCAACAGTTGTTTACTAGCTTAAAACTTATAAACGAAATTAATATTTACAATTTTATTCTTATTAATAATGTTAATTTATTTGTAAGAATTGAAAATATATTTTGAGTATATATTATTTATAGGAGTAAACAATTTATAAAATAAGTAGGTAATTAATATTTTGGGGTTTTACTCTATATTTGAGGTTATTAATTAGACAAATGTAAATGCTGAATTGAATATGTTTAGTAGTTTTTATCATAAAGGAAATGTTTAATATGAGATATAAAAGATATATAAAAGATTTATGACATTTACAGAGTCAAAAATGCAATTAAGAATAATGTGCCAGTGGACCAAACAGTTGACAAGGGGAAATGGCTAAATATCTTAAACACACCCAAGGATAGTTCAAATGCAGAGTCTTTGTTTGCAGAGTCAAAAAGTCACTTATCCTAACATTCCTTTTTTTTTTCACTTTATCCAAAAAATAAATCGGTTTTAATTAATATTTTAATTTTTGATACGGGTATCGGGTACTTTAGTATGGTTGTTTACAAAAAACAGTACGAAAAAGATGGCTGATGCTAACGCATGCGCATGCGTTACCATCAGCCATCTTTTTCGTATATAAAATAAAAAAAAATTGTGATGAAAAGGTCTATTAGTTAACCGGTAGTTACTTAGCAGACCACGTAGTTATTAATAAACTTACAGATGACGCTATGCTCCTTCAATTATTCGATAATCTTGTCTCGTCTCGAGGCTCAAGTCCCGGGACTCGAGACAACTAAAATTACGAAAAGTCCCGGGACTTCGAGACCCGAGACGTCCCGGGTCCCAAACCCTATTGAGAATGTGTGCGTGCGGCGCCATACAAACTGTTCCAGATTCGTCTGAGAGGAGAGGTGAGGTGGACACGAGAGAGCGGCAAGGAGTGGCCATACTGTACATAGTACTATTATTTATTCTGTGGCTAAAACCAAGCTAACCTGCACGTGTTGCACCATGCTGACGTACAAACGAGGCTCTGGCGAAAGAGGGGTGGGACACAGCGTTATTTTAAGCTGTCTGACTGGAGGAGTACCTCCAACTCAGAAGACCGCAGACAAATAATAATTGCCTTAATTGTTGTTGTATTCCTGGAAGTGAGTGAGGTCACCATGATGGAAGGGATTGTTGCTTTGGCAGCGGGATTGACAGCACGCAAACGATATCAAAACCGCTTCACATCAGCAAGGCCGTATGAATGTTTACCACCTAACGTAGTATAAAAAAAACAGTTTATCACAGTAAGTATAGATCAGCAAACGGCCATGTAAATATGTGAATCAGTGACGCGAGGCTTGCAATGACTGCTTTTGTATTCAGAATAGGTACAATACATACTAGTAATATGTACAGACAAACTAAATTTAATTTAACAAACTTCAATATACTTATCATTGATATGAACAGACCGATCACCTTTACAACTATTTTTTGATGCTTTTACTCCAATGATATTTCTATAGATATGGCATACCCGGACTAATTTGCGTCAGAAAACGATTCCTGCTGAGGTTGAGACATGGACTATCGCCATCCTTATCTTATCAACGATTTAATATACTTGCTATCTCCTTTCCTCACCAAGCAAAAATGGCGCCAATTATTCTTGCAAAAATATGAAATTAACTAAAGTACGTGATAAAGTTGGATGGGACTCGCTGGAGAAGCCACTGCATTGCCCTGTTGCCAGCCTAGACGAAATCCTGTGACCTCAAGTAGTAGAAAGCACACACACTAACCTGGATATGTGAAGGACGTTGACGGGTTCACTAACGACGGGACATGTGTTCTGTCGACCGGTCAGCTAATACACGAACGGTCACATATGTTGCACTTCCACTAAGCCAGGCAGAGATTGATCGTAGACCGAGCAGTCAGTGAACTTCTAGCAAGTATTATATTACTATAAGTATTATTTTGAATACATCACACGCGTCGGGGCTCAGTAGTTCATTTTTTCTCGAAATTTTTGAACCGTACTGTTTTACTAAGTAACACGGGGTGGCGCGCGTGTCGCGCGCACCAAACGTTGATTGGCCGACGCATTGAATATAGTTTGCGTCGGACGTATTGGCGGCAAATTTGAATTAGGAAGGGAAACATTTAGGATAGGAAATTAGATTAGGACTGGTTTGATGTCTGTACATTTCCCCCCACTTGAAATTCACTAGGATTTCACACGTTAAAGAATCTTCAATAATTTTTATAGTTGTGCTCGATATAACTTAATATTCATAAACTTAACTTAACTTAAAGAACAATACCATCGCAATAAGATAATATTGTTCACATATTTATATCTTAGAAAATTAGTTACAAGGTAACGGACAGACCTTGACTACAGGTCGTCGCATAGTTTTTCCGCTTACAGTTCGGAGAGTAACCACCCGGACGATATCATCGGAGCCAGGATGAACTTGATCCACGCGGGCTAACTTCCAAAACAAGGGCGGAAGATTAGGTTCGTTGACAATTACCAAATCGTCTACCTTTAGGTTAGGCGGACCAGGTTTATACCATTTAGTTTTTTGTTGAAGCGTGTGAAGATAACCACGCTGCCAAATACGCCAAAAACTTTGAGCGACCTGCTTAATCATTTGCCAACGAGAACGAGGGCATTGTTTGGACAAAAGTAGAGGATGTAACGCTGATGAGGATAGTTTTGCCTCATCTATACGTCCCCCCACTCGCAATAAACTCTCCTCATCAAGGAAGGGAGATAACTTTTGAAGTGATTTTTCACATTGTTTATGATTCCGTACTTGATCGACTTGCGATGTCATATAATGATTTTGAGTAAACTTAACTAGTGCCTTGACAGAATTATTGAGCTCAGAACTGGTAAGTGCAAAGAATTTTCGATCTGCCTTAGCCGTTCTTGCGTTTGAAATAAACCGAAAACACCACGCTAAAACTCTTTGAAGTTTCGTGAAAGAAGAACATTTTTCTATGAGATTCGATAGTATATTATTTTGTACTTGAACAATGTGAAAACTCTCGGTGACTAAAGGTTTTAATTCAGGCAGCTCTTCTTTAGCTACCAACACTTGCTTGGAAGGCCAAGAACTAGGTAGGGCTTGCAGCCAAGCAGGGCCCGTCCACCATAATGGATGGCTGGCAAGTTCCGTACAAGACACGCCGCGACTGCAGCAATCAGCCGGATTGTCTTCCGTTGCAACGTAATACCAAAGTTCGGGACTGATCAAGGCCGTCGCCTGAACAACACGATTAGCAACGTACATTTTTAACAAATGTGGTGCTGTGTTTAACCACGACAAGGTAGTCATGCTATCGGAATAAGCTCGGACGGAGCTGATATGAATTTTATCTTTTAGAAGGTTATGCATGTGAGATAGTACTCGCGCTAGAAGCACCGCTGCGCTTAGCTCGAGTCTATTTACTGTAGTAGGTTTTATAGGAGCTACTCGAGACTTCCCTATCAACAAATTAGTAATGGTAGGAGATTCTACATTCTGTGTGACGACACACAAATATACACAGCAGCCATATCCTTTTAATGAACCATCACAGAATCCTACTAAATGTACCTCGATAGGATCGGAAGGTACAATATGTCTTGGAAGCGAAATATTTTGTAAGTCTGACAGATTTGCTGCTATGCAATGCCATCTTTTGGCTAAATCTTTCGGGATAGCTTCATCCCATGACAAGTTTAAACGCCACATCTCTTGTAGTAGAGATTTAGCAGCAAATACAACCGGGCCGATCCAACCTAAGGGATCGAATATCCGGGCAACTATAGAAAGTATAGACCTTTTAGTGAACTGAACATCAAAAGAGTCCGAAAAAGTATACGAGAAGTTATCATCCGATGGATTCCAACGGATCCCTAATATTTTGACAAACTCCTTTCCCGATTCCTCGAAGGATTTGGAAGTTTGACAGTGATCTGGAGGAACATCGGACAAAAGACTCGGTTCGTTTGTACTCCACTTTCGAAGTTCAAAGTGACCTTTTGAAAGCAAGGACGTAATGTCTGCTTTTAACTGCCTAGCACCGTCAAGAGACGAACTTCCAGTTGTGACATCGTCCATAAAGGTTTCTTCGAACAGCACTTCAGATACACGACTCGCATATTCGGAGCCATGATCTTCCGCTAGTTGACGAAGAGTTCGGATGGCTAGATATGGGGAACTACTGACACCATATGTCACGGTATTTAGCTCGTATTCCTTTAACGGCTCGGTAGGCTCGGGTCGCCATAGGATGTGTTGATAGCACCTATTTTCAGGTCTAATTAAAATTTGCCGGTACATTTTACAAATGTCCGCGGTAAATACAACTTTATGTAGTCGGAATCTAGTAACTAAATCGATAATGTCGATTTGAAGTTTTGGTCCAACATGTACTATATTGTTTAAAGAAAAATTACTAGTAGTCTTACTACTAGCATCGAAGACTACTCGAAGACGTGTCGTAGAACTTTCAGGGCGTACGACGCAGTGATGAGGAATTACGTATCGATCAGTAGACGAAGAGTCTGCAGGCTGCATGTGTCCTAGGTCTTCGTACTGTCTCATAAATTCCTTATACTCGTCCTTCAACTCAGTTGGTTGACTAAGACGTTTTTCCAGGTTAAGAAAACGATTAAAAGCGTGACGGTATGAGTCTCCCAAAGGGGGAGCGTCATCCTTTAACATGATTGGTACTACATACCGACCCTCGGAAGTGCGGTAAGTACCGCTTTTATATTTTTGTTCACAAATATCATCCTCGGGAACGGAAATTGTACATTTCGGCGGTTCCTCGGACTCCCAGAACCGTTGAACGATCTCATCGAGCGAGCAAGAAGACGCGAGGAGTGACGTAACGGGTTCACTGGGAATTTTATTTTTTATGTTATGAAAATACTGACCGGTTATCACCCAGCCGAACACACTGGACAGCGCGCAGGGTAATTCGGGACCGGGAGTGAAACGCGACCCAGTGTATATTTGATCAAAACATTCAACACCTAATAAAAGATCGATCGGACCGGATTTATAAAATTCGCAGTCGGCGAGATCAAGGTGCATAAAATAATCTCTGACGACTAACGGTAACGTTTTCGAAGGCAGAGCAGAAGTAATTTTAGGTAAAACTACTAATGGTAGGTCAAATTTAGGCGACTCACTCGTACGAGGTATTATCGAGCCAAAAGTGTAACCTTTTATATTACAAACAGCGTTTTGTCCAAGACCGTTAACACTTAAATTACATTTTTTAATGCGTAAACCCAATCGCCGTGCGCACGCACTCGTTATAAAAGAATCCATCGAACCACTGTCAATAAGGGCGCGCGCATACTGAAGTGAGCCATCCGCGTGATAGACGCGCACTATCGCCGAGCCTAATATTTTTGTACGATTAACCGTGGTACGACTTAAATTCTCCGACTCTGTGGCGCTAGCGAGTGTTGTACTCGTGCTAGGGTCAACTAAGTTTGAATTAACCGTATGAGCTAATAAACTTTTGTTTTCGACATGCAAAAGAGTATTATGTTTCGCGTTACAAATAAAACAAGTGGCTTTGGATCTACAACTAATATCGTCGTGACCAGACCTTAAACAATTTTTACACAGATTTGATTTTTGAACGAAATTTTTACGCTGTTCAATAGTCATTGAATGCAGTTTACCACATCGATAAATTGAATGATTTTCATTACAACATAAACAAACATAATGACTTGATTTATTATTATTATTGGAAGCGACAAATGATGATCTTTGTACAAACTTTGTAGGATGTGTACTACTGTCCTTACGCGTACTATCGACTTTCTGATTCATACTACGAAATTGTTTATTTTTCGTGTCTGGTGAAGTGGTCGAAATGGGCTGACTAACTTCTAGAATTTTTATATAATTTTGTAAATAAACAACTAAGTCGTTGAATTTAGGAATATCATTACTATTTTGCAACTCAAAACGTTTTTTAGTTTCATGGTCAAGTGACCTTGATGCAATATAGAACAAAATGAACTCGAGTAAATCATCAATTTTTAATGCGCGCAAGGCGTTGACACTCTCATAAAGTACATCTGTAAACTCAGATAAGTTAGATAAAGACGGCTTATTGAGCGGCGTCAGCTTCAATAATTTATCCAAATAAGTTGTCGCTAAAATACGCTTGTTGTCGTATCTTTCTAATAAAGCACTATAGACTACAGAGTAATTAGCTAAAGTTATAGGAACGCCTTTAGCAAGTGTTAATGCGCTTCCCGATAAACACGAAAGTAAATAATGGAATTTTTCAATATCTGACAGTGCGATATTATTATGTATAAGCGGGACGTACCTATCTTTAAAGCATTCCCAATTTTCAATATTTCCATCGTACTTGGGAATATCTAATTTCGGCAAGCGAACCTGGGCGATAGACGAATGACTAGGCCCATCGCTAGACTTAGAAACGGTCGATGTGCCAAGCGAATCGGCAAACTCGACGGCTAAGTAATATAACTCGTCGAAGGACAACAAGGATTTATTATCGTATTCATGATTCGGATTCACTAATAATTGTAATCGATTTAAGTTTTCATGTGAATCGATAAAATTCTCCCTAATTTTCTCAATCGACTTATATCGAGCCTTAAATGCCGATATTTTGGTTTTATCTTTATTGGCATTTATAGATAAATCATAAATAATTTGCATACTTTTAAACTGATATTCACGTCTATATAAGTATTGCTGCAATTCAACTTTCCCGGCTTCCGTCATCTTGTTTTAGTTTTGTAAATAATTGAAGTAAAATATTAGTCAATATCGCCAAGTACCTAATCTCCCAACGGCAATCGGTAACAAGTAAGTAACAACAATCAAAATAAGAAGATATTTAAATATAATTAGGTACACAGCCGTACCCAACATTAAATAAAACTTGAAAAAATGTATTAGCCGATGTAACCGGTACGTAGGTATGCAGGTACAAGTGAACAACTAGACTATTTATTATATTTTCGAGCACAACTAATTAAAGAAGAAACTCCAAAAACCCGCATCAGTCAATGCAGCAGCTTTAATTCCTTTTTACTAACGATATAACAACGTGAATAATGATATTTAGTTTTAAAATACTTTGAAATAATTCGTTACGTAATATTAGGTAACGATATTAGGTATAAAATATTAGGTATGACAGCCGCGTTACGCGGCCGCAATTATTACGGAACAAGTAGGTAAGTAGATATTTGACGCGTATACTGCGAATTCACTAAGAAATCAGTGAATCTGTGGTTATTTTTTACCACTTATGGTATTCACTGGATCTATTATGAATATAAGAATATGATTAATTTAATTTAAAACGTAAATACTTGACGTTTAATGAGATTATGCGAGGTTTTGAGTCCTCACAGGAGGCACCATTTAATGGATGGGACTCGCTGGAGAAGCCACTGCATTGCCCTGTTGCCAGCCTAGACGAAATCCTGTGACCTCAAGTAGTAGAAAGCACACACACTAACCTGGATATGTGAAGGACGTTGACGGGTTCACTAACGACGGGACATGTGTTCTGTCGACCGGTCAGCTAATACACGAACGCTCACATATGTTGCACTTCCACTAAGCCAGGCAGAGATTGATCGTAGACCGAACAGTCAGTGAACTTCTAGCAAGTATTATATTACTATAAGTATTATTTTGAATACATCACACGCGTCGGGGCTCAGTAGTTCATTTTTTCTCGAAATTTTTGAACCGTACTGTTTTACTAAGTAACACGGGGTGGCGCGCGTGTCGCGCGCACCAAACGTTGATTGGCCGACGCATTGAATATAGTTTGCGTCGGACGTATTGGCGGCAAATTTGAATTAGGAAGGGAAACATTTAGGATAGGAAATTAGATTAGGACTGGTTTGATGTCTGTACAAAAGTCAAATATTATTGTGTACTTTAGCGTGATATGTAATCTCTTGGAGTTTTAATTACTTTATCAACATAAATTTTACATTTTCGAAATACTGAAGACTGCATTTATACCTAGTGAGGTAAGACAATTTGGCTCACTTTGCGGGTGTTTACCAATATAAAAATGCAAAAATGAGTTAGATGTTTAAAAATTGTCATAGAGCACCTACTTTTTTGGTGCGATAACGTTACTTTTGTAGTACGCATAGTTTCCGTAAGAGGGCGTGACAATGATACTCACGCCCTCTGACAATTTTTAAATATTTAACTCATTTTTGCATTTTTTTTCAAAAGTGACAGTGTCGCGCCGGGGGTATGTAGAAATATCATCATAGCCTACTGTATTAGTATTATTTAATGACCTAATTGCCGATAGGTCTTCATCGACTGATGTAGGTCGCAGGAAAATGGAGTCCTTCACTAGTTAGCTCAACACGCAATTACGACAGGCAAAAAAAAAGCGGTGGGGACTTAAATTATGCCATATTATAATACCAGGAATGACACACATTATTTATATGTTATTCCAAAAAAATGTTTGTAATATGTGATTGGCTCATTAACATCTTTCGAACCTAAGTCACCTGATTGAGATTTTCAAATAACCAGATCGTGTTCCTGCATAAATTATCATACTGAAATAGGTAGTCTCAAAATAATATATCGTATATCCAACCTGAAGGTCCGTTTTACTGGTGAAAGGCTGTTTTAAATCAGATGAGTAGCTTCAGAGGTGTCTTACACAAACTCGCGGTCTGCAACACTTGCGAAATGTTTGTTTGTAGTATCTATACTGTACATAAAGAACATATATATACTCATATACAATATAACTAGCAGAATTTCACGAACATGTACAAAGGCGGGCTTATCTCTATTATGAGATCTATACCAGCCAACCTTCAAGTGTTGGATAAGAGAATTAAGAGTGGCAAGGGCGTCGAAAAGTCGAAAGCATTTGTGAGAGACAAAAGTAGAAAGTAATATCTTTTGAAAAGAAGATGAATAATAATATATATGTCACGGCTAAAGGTGGGTGTGAACATAAACTTAAGATTAGCCGGCTAATGTGCACATTAACCGAAACGAAACTGCTAAAAATGTATTCGATGGACGCGCCGGGCCGGCGGAGGGCTTGAGGGGGCGGGCGGTGGGGAGACAATGCGCTCACACGTGGCAGTGATACTTCCGAATAGAATACTATTTTAATAAATTACGACGTAGGATGCAAGAGTGAGCGAAGGGCACCCCGAGGTTAGGTTTTGTTAGGTTACTTTAAACCCTTTACACAAAAATAGGAGCCCCGCTCCGTCGAAATAGTACCACAGTCTATGAAATATGAAAGGTAATTTAGCCGGCTAAAGATATAAGAAACTAACATTAACACCTCCTCGAAATTAGACCTAAGTTTAGCCGGCTAATCTTAAGTTTATGTTCACACCCACCTTTAGCCGTAACATATACATACAAACTAGCAAAAAAAAGATCTTTTGATAATCTTTTTGCAAATTTGCAAATACTACAATAATTATAATTATAAATATATACTCATACATACACTACACAATAGTACATATATAATACAGCTATATATAAATGTACATACACAATAACATAAATGTAATTCTGTAAATAAAATAAATGTACTTAGTTCTAGTCAATAATAAAATATTAATATAACGATAATTTTGAACAGGACATGATAAAACGCAAGAGGCTGGAGTTCGAAAGGACGTCGCGCGAGATCGAGGCGGAGGTGAGGCGCGCCGAGCAAAGGGAGACTGGAGAGGAAGCCTCCACACCGGTCCATGCCACGCCGGAAAGACCCAGGCGATCACGTAATTATTATAAATAGTATATAGATCGATGGCTTTGTCATCCCGATTATCATAGAAAATACAACTATTGAAGCAGTTAGCAACTACGTCTATAATATGCGATGCCCATACAGCTGGGCCGGGGTAATTTCAACAAAGAAATCGATAGACTCATTCGACTGGCTTCGGCACATTTTCACCACAGACATACCCCAATGCTTAAAGGCTAATGATTTAAATTCATTGCAAATATTTAGACTAATATAATAATAATTATGTAATCCACGCAGGTGACCCGGATGAGTCATCATGTATTGTTTCATTCATCGTTTCGTTTCAGGTTCTTCAGCAACACCACCACCACCAATTGACGGTGATACACCAGAGAAGATTCCTGAACGTCGACCCTCAAAAGACAAAAGAAACAACCACAAACCTAATGACAAAGTTGATGGCATCAAAAGATCAGAATCACATTCAGAGGAAAAGACAAAGAAATCTAGAAAAGATGGCACTCCTAGTCCTCATAAGAGCAGCTACAAAACAAATAACAAACTCAGTTCTGGATCGTCTAGCGATTCAGAAGACGATTCCTCTTCCAGTAGTAGTAGTTCATCATCAGAGAGTGAGCATGAAGTGAAAGTGGAAACTAAACGCGCGAAGAAACGCAAACGAAATACCTCTAGTTCTAGTGAATCTGTGAAAAAATCTAAAAAACAGAAAGAAAAAAAGGACAAAAACTCTTATTCTAAATCTAAATATGACGAATATGACAAAGAAAAATCGAGATCAAAGAAAAAAGATGACTACGATAGGCATAAATCTTCTAGGAGTAGGGATTACGAGCGGCATAAGGATAAATATAGGGATGATTCTGAGGAGGATCGACCTAGAAAGCGTGCGAAGCGGTCACGTTCAGTTAGCTACGAATCGCGGTCTGGAAGGAGAAGAATATCCCGGGACAGGTCAGAGGAACGGTCGCGTAGAAGGGAGAAGAGATCGTACGGCAGGGAGAGTTCGAAAAGGGACAGGTCTTACGAGAAGCACGATAGGTATGAGCGGTCTAGGGACTACGGCCGGCGGCGATCGCGCAGTGGCAGCCACTCCCGGCACCGGCGGTGAACAACAGGTTACATCTGTGACAGGTTGTATTTTTAAATGATTTTTTAAACTTCGCTTTACGTTTAGATCAGATCTCACAAGTCAGTCATGGAGTTCTTATAGATGGAGTTATAAACTAAAAGTTAGTGACAGGTGGCAACACTCGAGCATGTTACTAAACTGTCAACAATAAAAATGGGACTGTGGTAAAGCACTGGTGACTTTACTTTCATTTCAAGAAATCGAGGAATATGATGGTATATGATGATGGTAAATAATAAATATTTCTGGACATTTTTACACAGCACCATCTAGTCCCAAATTAAGCGTAAAGCTTGAACTATGGGTACTAGATAACTGATAAATGTACTTAAATACATTTTTCTTTTGTAAATACATACTTATAAAACATAGAAAATACCCAGTCCAAGACAAACAGACATGTTCATGCACACAAATGTTTGTCATGTGCGGGGTCGAACCCGCGACCTCGGAGTCAAAGTGGCCATTGCTAACCATTCGACCACCGAGCTCGTCAATAATATTTTTCGGTATATGACGTAATATTTTTCGGTATCTGTAAAACCGGTGTATAGATTAATAAATAAAGTATAAAAGTCGGGATTTAAAGGAGTTCCAGGATGGTAAAAATATTAACAAAAAAAATCAAAAGTACATCCTCGAGTGGCGACCTCTAAATAATACCATGGAGATGATCTGTAGGACTCTAAACTGGAATTCATAGTTAACCTTCAATTTATTAATTCACCCTTTAAAGTTAATAATTTTTGTGTTTTGAAACTTATTTTTGCGAAACATGTTATTATTGCAATTTTGTAAATACACCTATAGATAATATTTAAATAAATATATAAAACCAATAATCTTCATACAAGATGTTATTGCAAAAACTTACTTGAAATCTTGATGAAATATGTATAAATAAGGATGTCAGAAATGTAGATTTTGTAAATAACATTATGAATATTCAAAAAAAATATTCATTATTATTTAGTATGGCCTCAACCTTTGGAATCTCAATGTGACATTGTTTTATGTATGAACTAGCTGTTATCCAAGACTTCGTCTGCGTGGAAATTAAAAAAAAATGTGCTAAACTTTTTTACTAATCCTAATACTAAAATAAATATAATCCTTTTACTAATATATAAAATAAATGTAGCCTAAATAAGTTACTGGCAGTAAAGTTCCCGTCAAAGTCAAAAGACTTCACTGCAACTCTCTCCAACTGTTTTGGAGATTAGCCGACAAACAGAGAGATAATAATTCTTTGTTATAAATAACGCAAGTATATACTTTCGTATTTAGTAAAATGCTGTTATTTTGACGTTAGGAACAAAGTCTTAAATTTATTTATATAAGATTTCAATAAGTAAGAATCATATTTTCTTAGTAAATGGTCAAGTGTATTTTTTTTATATATGAGACGGGGGCAAACGAGCATGTAGGTCACCTGGTGGAAAGCAATCACCACCGCCCATGGAGATCAGCGACACCAAAGGGTCGCCGATCCGTTGCCAGCCTTTTAAGGGAAATGAAAACTCTGTTCTTGAAGGCACCCATGTCGGAGTTGTTCGGAAATACCGCTGAGGGAAGTTGATTCCACAGTTTCACTGTTCGTGATATAAAATGTCTTTGGAAACGTACTGTAAGTAGATCGCCAATTATCAAGATGATATGGATGGAATTTTAATTTATGGCGAGTTACGATAGTAAAATTCAGCAGCAGGTATCAAATCAAACAGCTCACCCAAGCACTCCCCGTGATATAATTTGTATAGAACGCAAAGAGACGCCACATCTCTGCGTGCAGAGAGAGAGTCCAATCGATCCGAGATATTGGGTCACCGACGATTCGAACTGCTCTTCGTTGTATGCGGTCAAATGGAGCAAGCAAGTACTGGGGCGCACCGGCCCAGAGATGAGAACAGTACTCCATGTGAGGTCGAACCTGGGCTTTGTCGTTGAAGGCGGTGTCGGGTGTACAATACCGCCTGGCTTTATTAAGGACACCAATCTTCCTAGAAGCCAGTTTGGCCTTGCATTCCAAGTGACCGCGAAACTGAACATCACTCGATATGTCGACACCCAAGATGGCAATATTCGTTGCTAGTTCTAACTACTACTACTACCTTCTAAACTAGGAGCTACGACGAATGGGGACTTTTTAGCGGTAAACGCACAAACCTGTGTCTTGGTAGGATTTAGCTGCACCAAATTTAATCTACTCCAATCCCGAGACGTCCCTTGGACACGTATCGAACAAACTGTGTTCGATACTCATCGACGCAATCCCGAGAAACATTACCTTGGCCAGTGTATCTTACGTCCACTGTACTGTCATCCGCATGCAATGAAGTTAGCAATGAACATTGTGTATAAGCAGCAAGTCATTGATATGCAGAGGAAACAGCGTGGGGGACTTTTTAAGGACACGGTATTTGCATCTCCAGCTGCCTGAGGCTGGGACCAGGCTCGGTAAGAATCCTGCTTATGACGCAACACGGCTTTGCAAGATCCATCGAACCATGGTCGAGATTTGCCACCAATGGGCACCGCAGAAATAGGAATAAAAAGGTTCCATGCCCTGGAGAACCACATCAGCGACAGCATTAGCACAGGCGCTGGGATCTTCCAGCGAAAAGCAAATCCGTCCCCAAGGGTAGGAGGCCAGGAAACTACGCAGCCCATCCCAATCTGCTGACCTAAAGTGCCATGCACAGCCGGCACACGGCTGTGCGCGGTCGCATTTGGCGTGTGAGTGGCACAATACTCTATGAGGCAATGATCCGAAGACCCAAGAGGGGCGCCAACAGACACACGATAATTTTCAGGGTTGGACGTCAGCAGAAGATCCAAAAGGAACGCCATCTGTTCCGACACATCCGGCACCCGCGTGGGCGATGAAAGTAACTGTGTCAGACCATATGCCAAGGCAAAGTCATGGAAAGTTCTTCCAGCATGGTCAGTTGATCTAGACCCTAGCCATTCGACGTGGTGGGCATTAAAATCACCCAGTACCACAATCTCTGCAGAAGGCATCTGCTGGAGGTATACTGTCAGTCGTCGTCTGTATGTGCTCCATAAGACGTTCCGTTTCGACATTTCCGCTGTGGGACCTGTAGAGGCACGCGTAAATACGAGTGCAGTCCTCGAAATCTGCGCGCATCCACATAATTGACAGGTCCCTCGCTTCAAGACTGCCAAGACGTCGACAACAGATATCCTCCCGAATGTACGCGCAAACACCGGCTCATGGCACAAAGTGATGTTTCACTTTGTACCCTGGGTAACGCAGATATGATATGTCAGCAGTGGGGAATATCTGAGTCTCCGTCAAAAAGTGTATGGCCGGCCTAGCGGTCTAGCGGATGATGGTGGACAGCATTGATGTTGGAGTTAAGTCCCCTAACGTTACAGAGCTCAATGCAGAGCTCAGGGGGAGGTGGTGCCACCACTCTTCTTGCGTTTGCTCCCGGCAGAAATATAGAACGGCGTAATGCCCGCCCCAATATACGTCGGGCGGCCTGAGCAGTGGTGCTCAGGGAGGGATTCTCTGTTGCCAACGGTGACGGTACCCTCCTGGAGTATTGTTCTTTTTACTACCGCTGGCATATTTAGAGTGGGGGTGTTTGGATTGGGCTCCGGGTCTCAGCACTCACCGTACGAAACGCAATAGCGCGAGCTATTACTTCACGCCGGTATTCTGCGTGTGTGTGATAGTGCATGCGAAGACACGATTTCAGCGCGCCCCCTCCGATCCTCGCGCCCTAGGCTGCAGCCTAATTAGCCTAAGGATTAATCAGGCCCTGGTGATAGCTTGCGATATCATTGCGATTTATCCGGAAAATTAATGAATTTCCAAGGGATAAATCAGACCATATTAGTACACTGCGCTAATAAAGACACTGGCGCGATCTTACAATTTAGCTTCTTTGATTTCGTAATACAATATTTTAGGGCGGTTCTCAAATAATTGGCCCAAAATAAAACAACAATTAAAAGAAATTGGTTACACATGTTTTACACAGCTATATAACTCAGTAATCGTATCATTGGAATTCCAAAAGTGAAACTTCACAAATTAAATTCCATTTCTGACATCCACGCTTGTAAAGGACTGTGATATATTAGTGTATTTGTCTCTTTCAGGTCGAGGCGGCAGTTGCATTCGCTTCAGGTGTAAATATTCAAATTTTTGTGTATAGTATTACAGTGTGCACTAGCCTTCATGAATTACCTATTCCAATAAAACTATTAACAAGTTCAGTTTTTGTTTGTTTTTTTTTATAACTATATGTTACCTATATATAACACAGTATTGTAAACTAAACATTATTTATCGTTTATATGATGTTTAGTATACTATACATGCTATGCAATAGTGTGAATATTGTCTGTGACATCAGTATAGTTGGTAATGTTTGGGATTCTCCAAAATACCGATTGTTAAAGCGGCAAGATGTCATTTGCCTCAGCATTTTACCTACATACACATTTATTTACCAGCAGCAGTATTTATGTACCTACAGATATTTTTGCAAGTACTTTACACAGGAATGGTACTACACTGATTAAGATGGCCGCCCTAATCTCAAATACTACTGAATAGATTTGTATGTTTTTTTTCTGTTTCTTCATAAAGATTTTGTAGGAACTGAGGAATAATCGTATATTGTATTAGTGACTCTGAAGAGTAGCGACTCGTATTATTGTGCGGTTTCCTATGGTTGTTTGACGGCCTTGAGTTTCTTGCCAGTTCTTCTCAAGAAACCCCGTCGCCGGAACTGGCACTTAAATTCACTTTCACATTCAAGATAGTGTGATGAAAGTGAATCTAAGCTCTGCGGATTTAGAGTAGTAATTATTTATACATGTTCTTATATTTAATTTATATGACGTTTCTAAGTGCTTTATAAAGTCCAAGGAATAAAGATATTTTGATTTTGTCAATTTTAACTTTGATCGTCATCTCTAAGCAATGATAGTTACACGTAGATTCTTCCACCAGCGTAAAGTTTAGTGTCTTCGGCGACCAGCAAAAGCGTATCAATTCAAATCTATTAGACCTGTGAAAGTTTTTCACATCCCTCAATAATAAGAAAAATACTAACGTTCTTACGTACTTAAGTATTTTTCTAAGCTATGATAGTTGAAAGCTACGACGTTTGAAGACAAACGTAGCATTCAACAACCATAACTAAGAAAATTCGATCGGGTTATCTTTCAAATAAAAAGAAACTAAATGAAAATCGGATTATTTGTCTGCAAGCTATGATGCCGGAGAAAGACCTTCGGCGAAACCCATACTCCTCTCACTGCTGGGATTAGTGACTCGGTCATATCAAGCTCGCGAGATAGTGTTGCGACAATTAGTAATGCGATTTTTCCGTAATAGGTCTGCCCACCATCGAAAGGGCCTAGAGCGCACTTCATCACGCCGCACCATTCTCCAAAACAGCGCATTCTTAACCTCCTCGCTCAGGTCAGGCACTTCTAAGTTGTTACTCCTAACTTTATCCCACACCCGAGAATAGCGGGTTCATTTCACCCTGAGAGGGCTCTCTCGGGAGACTTGGCAAGGAGCCTTGGCTCGTGGCCTACTCGTACCCGCAAGGACGCAAGACCAGTGACCTGACCATCACGCCGCACGACTGGAATGGCGTGATTTTTTTTTTTTTTTTTACAAAGAGCGACGGCTTAACGTGTCCTCTAGGCTCTGAAGCAAGTAGAAGCTCGAGATAAACCTGTAAAATTAATAGACAAAGTTCATTATGCTATGAACAATTTCTTTGCAAAAAATCGCTTCCATTCCGCGGCGGTATAAATTGGGCCTAAAACTCGTTCTGCGGATGGTTGTGTTCCTGCGAATGCATGAGCTCCAGACGCATGCTGCGGTAGCAGCAGGGATGCCTGCACTCAAAGTCAAAAGTCAAAATATCTTTATTCCTTGGACTTTATAAAGCACTTAGAAACGTCATACAAACTAAATATAAGAAACATGTGTAAATCATTACTACTCTAAATCCGCAGAGCTTAGATTCACTTTCATCACACTATCTTGAATGTGAAAGTGAATTTAAGTGCCAGTCCCGGCGACGGGGCTTCTTGAGAAGAACTGGCAAGAAACTCAAGGCCGACTCTTTTAATTGCCAATATCGTTACATTAAATACAAATACAATCATTAATATAACATAACAAGAGCAATTCATTTCCAAATACTTTTATCATTTATGTAATCTGAGATACAATAGTAAGCCTTTTGACATAGTCTAGTTTTGATAAATCTTTTAAATTTACCCATGGATAATTTAAACGCGTCATTTGGAAGTTTATTGTAGAAGCGTATACATTGACCTGGGAATGAGTTAGAGATTTTATGGAGCCTAGTAATATGCATAGCGAGTTTGTTTTTATTTCTTAAATTTAATTGATGGAGATCACTGTTTTTCCTAAATTTAGTTTGATTTTTATGAACGTAAATAAGATTTTCATAAATATATTGAGAATGTAATGTCATAATATTTATCTCTTTAAATTTATTTCTCAGTGTCTCCCTGGGACTCATCATATAAATAGCACGGATAGCTCGCTTCTGGAGCACAAAAATTGAGTCTACATCCGCAGCACTACCCCAAAGCAATAAACCATATGACATAATGCTGTGAAAATAGCTAAAATAAACTAAACGCGCAGTGTCAACATCAGTCAGTTGACGTATTTTCCTTACGGCGTAAGCTGCTGAGCTGAGTCTACCTGATAACGTTTCTATATGTGGGCCCCATTGTAATTTAGAGTCTAAAGTTATCCCAAGGAAGACAACCTTATTGACCAATTCCAATCTCTCATTGTCCATCACCACACTGGTTTTTACTTGTTTCACATTTTTTGTAAAAAATCTAACATATTTGGTTTTACTACCATTTAAAAGTAGGTTATTAGCACTAAACCAGTTTACTATTTTTGAAAGAGCATTGTTTACATCGTCAATTTCTGATTGTTGTCTATTTACCTTAAAAATTAAAGAAGTGTCATCTGCAAACAATACTATTTCGTGATTATTCTTTACAAGATGAGGTAGATCATTAATGTACACGAGAAACAGGAAAGGGCCCAAAATAGAGCCTTGTGGCACCCCCATCGCTACAGTTGATCCATGTGATCGCTTTCCATTAACATCTACTTTCTGAACCCTGTCACTCAGATAAGAAGTAAGAAGATCAAGAGCGATGCCTCTTATACCATAGTGGTGTAGTTTTCTGACTAGAGTTTCATGCTGCACACAATCAAAAGCCTTAGATAAGTCACAAAACACCCCATAGGCGTCCCGTGACTCCTCCCAAGCCTCATATATACATTCTAGTAATTTTACCCCAGCATCACATGTTGACCGTCCATGAGTGAAACCGAATTGTTTAGTGTGCAGCAGATTATTTTCATTAAAGTAATTAAGTAACTGAGCGAGAATTAGTTTTTCAAAAATCTTACTAAATGTAGGTAGTATTGATATTGGTCTGAAGTTTGTGGGGTCTAATGTACTACCTGATTTAAACAAAGGAATAATTTTGCTTAATTTCATCAAGTCAGGAAACACACCACAATCAATACATCTATTAAAAATCACAATTAAGGCGGGAGCAACAATGTCAAATAAAGATTTTATAATATGTACGGAAATGCCCCATAGATCAGCCGTTTTCTTAATATTAAGTGATTTAAATGCAACTTTTAAATCAGACCCATTAACATGACGGAAATGAAAATCGTTATAAAATTCAGGCACATTATCTTTAATTAATGACTCTGCAACGGAGGTGGAAGAGCCCAAGGCACTAGTTAAAGTGACAGGGAAAGCAGAAAAAAATCTTTCAAAAGCATTGGCAACTTCTAAATCTGACTTGGTAACATGACCATCGATACTTAATTTAAACTCTGAATCCTTTGTCCTACCCTTCCCAGTCTCTTCATTGATAACCGTCCAAGTGGCTTTAATTTTATTACTACTATGTCTAATTTTTGATTTAATAAATATAGATTTTGCTACTTGACAAACGCGTTTGTGCTCGTGCAATTCTTCTTGTAAGCATCTGTTCATCGCGTCGTCGGCAGAGTTGTATGTGCTGGGTACGCCTCTCATACTGCATGCAGCAAACGTACCTACGCTACGATCACATGACGAGCCGTGTGATGAGGCGCCAAGCTGTGCGTTGTTCTGCCAGACAGGACTTTATTTTCATACTAAAAAAATATTAACACATTCTGAGTATGCAAATATTATGCTTCTTCATTATCTAAAGCCTTCAGTAACATCAGCGATGTGTTTGGCTGGGCGAGGCAATAGTACTTATATGTGCACAAAAAAAAATCTATGCGAAATCTCCGTAGAATATAGACGCTTACGACGACGTTTGCAACACAACGCTCGCGCATTGCCCGTCGCGCTTCTAATGCAGCACCATAGTCAGATAAGTAGGTATACATTTATATAAAAAAAAACACTAAGAGTAACTAGACAATATATCAGACCAATGTGAAGTCGCGAAACAGTCATTGTATTGACAAGGTTGTTTAATTATTGGTAGAGTCAGGCGATAAAAAAAAACTCGAGAAAAAAAGCTATGATAGTTTTCAAGGGAATCGACACCTGTCAAAGGTATCGCAGTCTGTAGCAAGCGTCGTAACGTTCAAAATATAAAAAAGTACAATGTATGTTTATTACAAATGTAGGCAATCCACTTACACACTCTTCATATTCAATTTTATACTTCTTTTTTAGGGTTCCGTACCCAAAAGGGTAAATGGACCCTATAACTGAGACTCCGCTGTCCGTCCGTCCGTCTGTCACCAGGCTGTATTTCATGAAGCGTGATAGTTAGACAGCTGATATTTTCACAAAAAAAATCTATTGCCGCTATAACAACAAATACTAAAAAACAGAATAAAATAAATATGGGGTGTTCCCATACAACAAACGTATTTTTTGGCGTTTTTAAAGCGAGTCCGAATGGCACTAGGCCGGTTTTTTTTTTTCGAGTATTGTAGTTTCCAATTAGTGAGCACCAACGGCGTTCCCTACGGTTTATTTTTCAATAGTATACAAACTGCTGCCATTGAAATATAGTATTTGTGCATGCTATACATTAATTCAACAATAAAACATTTAAACATAATTATATATAAAGCTTGTTTCTTTTTTTTTATACTACGTCGGGTGGCAGACAAGCCACGGCCCACCTGATGTGAAGCGGTTATCGTAGCCATATTCATATAGCGGGGGTGGCAGCGCACGAGCGATATTTCATCGCGACATGAAATATCGCTCGTGCGCTGCCACCCCCGCTGCCAACGCAGCAACTCCTTTCCTTCTGGTGACCTCACTTACTCGCTGGAACACAACAACCCTCAAGGGAATTGTTATTTGGCTGCGGTTCAGTGAGGTTGAGGACGCTACGCCCTACCTCTGTTATCGCCAGAGCCTCTTCTGTCAGTCAGCAGGGTGCACCACGTGCAGGTTAGGTTGACTTTGCTTCGACGATGATCGACAGATGTCGACGAACCACTTACACCCTAAAAAGGTACAAAGATATATATGTATCTTATTCATTCATTTGACGAGCTCGGTGGCGTAGCGGTTAATGACGTGGCTTCGACACCAACGCTCGTGGGTTCGATTCCCACATAGGACAAACATTTGTGTGCATGTATGTCTGTTTGTCTTAGTCTGGGTGTTTTCTATGTATCATAAGTATGTATTTACAAAAAAAAATGTATTTACGTATGTTTATCAGTTGTCTAGTACCCATAACACAAGCTTCGCTTACTTTGGGGCTAGATGGCGCTGTGTAATTTGTCTGACAATATTTATTTATATAATTGGCTATTATATCCTAAAAATAAATTATGATTAATTCAACAGTGTATAGGACAGTAAATCAAAATATAGTACAATATACATTGAGGAGCTTGATGGCGTCGTTGTGCGTGTGTCTAATAGAATGCGTAAGTTAAGCAACGTCTACCGTAGCCTGTCCATGGATGGGTTTATTTATATCGAGCTCCGCCGTATTTCGGAGGGCACTTTAAGCCGTCGGTCCCGGCTGGCATCATTAGATGACACTAAGTCACTGACATTTAGGCGGCTTGAAACTTGACACTGGCCTCCGCCAACCCGCAGTTGAGCAGCGTGGTGGAGTATGCTCTAAACCCTTTCGATTGAGGGAACACCCTTATTCCAGCAGTGGGATGAATAAGGTCTGACTACGGCGACTATACATTATATTACGGTTGGCAAGTAGCAACCCTTCTCCATATCTCATTACCTAAGTATTGCTCAACCAATTCCGATCAATGTCAGTAATAGTCCAAAGAGTAATTATTATTTATTACAGTAATAGACAATCTTAAGTAGAAGCATTTATTCTCTCACAGTACATGCTAATAAATTATTAAATTATCTAGGCTCGAAGAATTTACCTAAAAATTCAAATATTGTTTACCACATGAACAGCTATTTAATTTAGGCACCATTCTGACCTTAAAATGAATTTTACAAATATATACATGAAATGATTAACGAAATGCATGGAAAAGTAACTTTGTGACAAATAGTGGAGATTATATTTTCTTTACTACATCTAGATAGAGCATTATTTTGGTAAAATTATACAATTTTTTCTTTGACTTGGCGTTCTCAATTATAAATACATGCTAGAAAACATTACAATATTTTACCATTACATGGAAATTGGCTTTGGACATATACTCTGTTCACATTGGAGTGAGACATTATGTAATCACAAAATCAGTAATTGTCATGCCACTAAGACAGTTTTATGTAATCCAAATACATTTTATCTAAGTTGTTGATCAAAGATTATTTTTTTTTATCTTATTTTTATAGGGGCTTATATTCCAGATATGCCAGCCCCATCGTAACCTTAATCCAAGAGACTCCGTGATGAGATGCGGTAATTAAGTCAAAAAACATTCTGGTCAGCACTGATGTAGGATTAGTCAATATACATTGAGCCAATCCTACATCGTTGATGTTAAAGATTATTTGCATGGTGGTTATGATTGAGGTGAAATACATCTGGGTAACATATAATTGTTAATGACAATCAATGTTATCATGTTTACATTTTGCCTCCCCTGTCTGGAGGAAGTATGTGTAACATGAGATCCAGAACAAAAGCCTTTGATTTCATTTTATGGAAATATATATTTTTTTTTTTTTGCTTTAAAGCGACAGTGCTTATAAATTTCAAATCTCTTCAGATGGCATTAATCTCATTAAATTTTTTCCTAATTTAGCAATAAACCATAAGGAGACATTCAATATTTATTTATTTATAGATGTACAAACAGTCTTACAACAAATATAACAATTTTTATTTAAGTAGTACAAGGTCAAGTTGTAAGACCAAAATTGTAAAAATACAGTATTACATGAGTTCTAAGTTATTAAAAGGGGGTCTTTAATAATATAAATAAGAGCTTTCATAATATTGGTGGCCAGAAAAATCTCATATAAGGAGTAGATGCAGTGTTACTCAAAATCCCCCATCAATTTAAAGAAAAAATACATTTTATCATTCTTCACATAAAACATATTTTTTGAGGAATTCAGTTTGCCTGTTTGAAAAATTGTTGTTTTTAAAATTATAATATAATAATAATTAATGGATGTGCCCAAGAATATCATTATAAATGTTCAAGAGTATAAATGCTTTTTTTTTTTTTACTAAAAGTGAATTTATCAGCTTTTCCCCTGGATCTCTCCATATATACTATTACAACAATCAGTTTTCATGACAATATCTAGTACAAGTAAAGAAGAAAATATATTCCATCTTATAGATATTGCTTTAATTTACATAAGTACAAATAAATTTGCATACACACAGCAAAATCAATGATAAGTTATCAAAAATACATTTCCTCGCCAAATAATTTTAAATAAATAATTAAAAAGCAGTCTGGAACAGCTGTGTGTATAACAACTCAGGAAGCAAGTATAGGAAAATAACTTTATTCTGGTTACACTTAGGCCTAATATTTGGTACATATCACCACTCATTTACCAAACCTTTGATTACATTTGTTATACTTGTACAAAGCACCTATATAGCTGTCAATATTTACACGATGGTCTATAGAAAGTTGCACAAACTCTGTTAACCTAATTTGCCAAGGCAAAAGGCCATGAGTGCAACACAAAGTGCCCGAATATAACACTAATTCAGGGTCTGGAATGGAAGGATAAAATGGCAATAAAACTTTATCAAATTCTTGTGCAGTTAATTCACTGGTGTCCTGTTCACAATTTATAGTTTCCGCAGCTACTTGCTGGATGCACTGTGCAATAGTTGGTCGTCCATCGTCTCTTGTAAATATATTTATTACGACTGTGTGCGCTCGTCCTCCATTTGTATAACCGTTTAAATCTGCCATCCCTGACCATTTTATAAAGCCAGGAACACCTTTTTTATTTCTTTCCACTTCTCGAAAAAACTTTTCTTCATTCTGTTTAAGTTCACCTAAAAAGTGTGTTTATTAGTCATGAATAATAATGTGACAGCATTAAATATGAACATTGCATCATCAAAATAGCCAACCCGGGTAGTGTGTAACTTATGCTGATATTAATACCTCTGGTATGAACATATCAAGCAATTATTATCAGCACAAGTTAGAGATTTTGTAAATACATTTTATGACAAGTTTTCTCTTTATGTTGGATTTCTGAATAAAGGTAACACAAACAGTGATTCCTCGTTTATTTACCTGTTATGTCATGGAAGCTGACGTAGGGTACACCAGCTACAAGACTCCAGATCACCACGCGAGCGAGATCTCCAAGGGAGTGCTGATCAGTATCAGCCAGTACAACTATATGTTTCAGCTTCTTACTCAATTTTGGCATATGCTTGAGTATAAGTTTAATATCACTTTTGGTCACCTCATTTTGATATAAATTACATTTATTAACCCATAATTGCTGATAAACATTTTGAATAGCAACAAGTACACTGACTACCCAGTGTATTAGAATAAATAAAAACTGACGAAGCAATCGCGATAACATGGTCAATTTGTAATGTACATCGCCTACAACGAGAACAAATATACAGATTTATTTGATCATTTTATAGAATTACTTGATTTTTGGAAAAGATATGAAAACGATCACGTTCACAAATGATCCGGCCAGTCAGCCGCTTTTTGTTGATAACCAATCACGAGCTCGCGGGTGGAACCCAGAGTTACCAACATTATTTGTATGTATATGCGTTCCAATTGTCCAAAATGATATTATTTATCCGTAAGTAGCGTATCCATACTTAAATACAAGTATATTGTTATTTATATTCATCTATCGTCATGGTAATATGCCCTTAATATTTTCAAATAAAGCGATCTTTTTTTAAAAAAGATGCTCCGGTTTTATGAATCCCACATTGATAAAAGCATAATTTTAATCACATTTTTGTTTTTATGGTTAGATTCATATTGCCTTATGCCATGATCCTTTTTTTTACACATGTTGCCGAGGTTCTGACAATGAAGCTGGAAGGTTGTAAAACTGAAACTCCTTGATTGAAGGTACTTACATAGTCAAGTTCAGGTTCGTTTGTTTTCATGATAATAGCACTTTTTAGTCACTTTTCAGAGGACACATGATTAAGAGAGTCTAACGAGAAGCCGGAAAGTTGCCACAGGAACTCCCTGACATCCTGACGGAAGTATGTACTGACATAATTTTTGGGCACAATGGCTTTGGTGTCATGAATACTTTCTGTTAGTACATGATGATTTGATATACAAGGATATACATGATGATTTTGGATAGAGCCAGAGGATAGTCAAGTTTGAACCCAAATTCGACTAGGTTAACAGTTTCCATCGTGGAGTTTCAGTGGCAATCTTCTGACTCTATCTTCTGAACCCAAAGATCATAAAATACAACAAGATTGTGCACTACGAGTAACGAGCCGAGCCGAGCGAGAGAGTGAATTTATGGCATACGTCCTACTCTACTAGAGTGAATACACGATTTGATACTTCGCGGACAAAGGCTACTGTGGTGTGTCTATGGAATTATGCGTTGCTATGACATTGTCTTGTTATTTCTATATTTCTAACATTAATTCTTTAGCTGAATAAAGCCAAGTTTTCTCATGGCAATTTAGTTTAATTGTATCAATTTATTCAGCTAAATTATGTCTTCAAGTGATATAAAATCGGACATACTGAAAACTACTAGTATGTCACGATATTTACGCCCAGAGCGTTTCGATGTCGAACCTGATACAACGGCGGCGGATTTAAAATGGACGCATTGGTATTCAACTTTTACAAATTTTTTAGCAGAGGAAACTCCATGTGCCCCCGAGGCTATGAAATTAAAGTTATTAATCAACCATCTTAGTCCATCCATATTTGCTGTCATTAGAGAATGCGAAACATTTGATAATGCGATTCAACAACTAAATGATGCTTTCATTAAACCCAAAAATGAAATTTATGCACGTCATACGCTGTCCACTCGAAAACAACAAGCAGGTGAAAGTATATCTGAGTATATTTTAATTCTAAAACGGCTAGCACATGATTGCAATTTCAAAAATGTAACTGCTGAGGAATACAAAAAGGAATACATCCGCGATGCATTTATATCGGGAATACTGTCACAGAAAATTCGTCAAAGACTTCTTGAGAATAATATATTAAGTTTAGACGATGCAATAAAACAGGCTACAACTTTTGAATCTGCTGAAAAAGACAGCTTAGCATTTAATAATTCTTCTATCTCTCAACTCAATGCTCTTACTTCAGGCTCCAACAGCAATGATCGACTTCCTGAAAGCGCAAGTTATAGCTCCAATTTAGCTTCTACATCTCAGCAACATAAAAGATGTTGCTTCTTTTGTGGCTCTAACACTTTACACCAACGAATAAAATGTCCAGCATTTAATACTATTTGCCAATTGTGCTCAAAGAAAGGACACTTTGCAAATGTTTGCCGTACTTCAAAACCTGTTCCGAATGCCACATTTAAATACACCGCATGTATATCTGCTGCTTCTCCTTCAAGCCTGAGAAAAGCCACTGTTCCTGTCCTTATAAACAACATTCATGCAGAGGCACTTATTGATACTGGCAGTTCTGTCAGCTTTATTAATGAGGCACTAGCAAATACAATGAATATTAAGAAAAAGAAGATAAATCAATCTGTAACTTTAGCTTCTTTGAGTCACGTTTCATTTGTTAATGGATTATGTCATGCTAATATCAAAATTGATGAACATATATACAAAGAACATCCATTGCTTATAGTGAATGATTTATGCGCTGATATAATAATAGGACATGACCTATTGAAAAGTCATCGCTCATTAGAATTTACATTTGGAGGCGACCGAGAACCACTGCGTATATGCAGTGTCATGCAAGCATCCGTACCTCCTGTTTCCATATTTTCTAACCTTTCACCGATAACAAAACCAATTGCTATCAAATCAAAAACCTTTTCTGCAGTAGATGAGCAGTTCATTAAGGAGGAGATCTCCAAGCTTTTAGAAGATGGTGTAATTGAACCAAGTGTTTCACCGTGGAGAGCGCAGGTTTTGATCACTGGAGGAACTACACACCGTAAAAGGATGGTGATCGACTATTCTCGTACAATAAATCGTTTTACTGAATTAGATGCATTTCCTTTGCCAAAGATTGAATCCATTGTCTCTAAAGTGTCAAAATACAATTTATTTAGTCAAATTGATTTGAAATCTGCTTACCATCAGGTGCCAATACTAATGACAGAAAAACCGATGACAGCATTTGAAGCTTGTGGTAACCTATATCAATTTACAAGAATTCCTTTTGGAGTTACCAATGGAGTAGCTGCGTTTCAAAGGACTTTACAATATATTATCGAAACAGAAAAAATAGATGGTATATATGCGTATCTTGATGACGTCACAATTTGCGGAATGACTAAGGAAGATCATGATAAAAATTTACAAAAATTCAAGGAAGTCGCAGCGAAATATAAATTGACATTAAACGAGAATAAGTGCGTATATGCTAGCGATAAAATTAATTTATTAGGTTATACAATACATAATAATCTCATTAAACCTGACGAGAACCGATTGAAACCTCTTCTAGACTTGCCTCTACCGAATAATACAGCGCATCTCAAAAGAGCTCTTGGTATGTTTGCCCATTATTCCAAGTGGATTCCTGATTTTTCACGCAAGATACAACCTCTTATTCATGCAAAAATACCACTGGATGACGAATCAGTTAAATGTTTTCAAAGTCTAAAACAGGAAGTTGCAAAATCAGCCTTAGTAGCAATTAATGACATCGAATTACTAACTGTTGAAACGGACGCTTCTGACTACGCTATTGGTGGAACGCTATCACAAAATGGACGTCCAGTTGCCTTTTTTTCTCGTACGCTAAATGATTCAGAAAAGAAACATTCATCAATAGAAAAAGAAGCATGTGCGATTGTTGAATGTTTAAGAAGATGGCGGCATCATTTAGTAGCTAGACATTTCTTATTGATTACAGATCAACAGTCAGTAGCTTTTATGTTGAATCAAAAGCATAATAGCAAGATAAAAAATGAGAAAATTGAAAGATGGCGTTTAGAACTGTCTTGCTTTAAATACGATATCGTGTATCGCCCAGGAAAGGAAAATATTGCTGCGGACGCTTTATCAAGGATTAGCGCTTACATGAATACAAACAAATTATATGACCTTCATAATTCACTTTGCCACCCGGGAGTTGTCAGAATGACACATTGGGTGCGAGCGAAAAATCTTCCTTACACAGTAACGGATGTTAAAGCTATGACAGCTTCATGTCGTATTTGTGCTGAAATAAAACCGCGTTTTATCAAATCAACAAGTCAACTTATCAAAGCTACTGAACCATTCCAACGGCTCAGCTTAGACTTTAAAGGGCCCATACCGTCTAATACTCCCAATAAATATATACTAACGATAATTGACGAATATTCAAGATTTCCATTCGCCTATCCCTGTAAGGATGTTTCTGCTCAATCTGTCATTAAGTGTTTAACAGATTTGTTTCTTACTTTTGGAGCCCCAGCTTATATCCATTCCGATAGAGGTACCGCGTTTATGTCTGAAGAACTAAAACGATTCCTTACTATATATGGTGTAGCTACCAGTAGAACAACACCATATAACCCAGAAGGTAATGGACAGGTAGAGCGTCTTAACGGTACTCTCTGGAAATCTATCCAACTGTATCTAAAATCGAGGCAACTAGACACAACACAATGGGAACTAGCCTTGCCAACTGCTTTGCATTCCATTCGTTCACTATTATGTACAGCTACGAATGAGACTCCTCACGAGCGATTATTCTTTCATACACGTCGATCTCCATCGGGCGAATCTAATCACTCTTGGTTATTGTCACCGGGCCCTGTTCTTATGAAAAAGAATGTACGATCATCGAAATATGAACCAATTGTTGAAGAGGTTGAATTGCTACATAGCAATCCTTCATATTCTTATGTTCGTTTACCAGATGGTAGAGAATCAACTGTCTCAAATAGACAACTAGCACCGTTACCTGTTGACGATTCGGAACCTGATGATACATTAGCAGAACATTCATCGCCAAATGAATCTGAGTACAGGACAGTCGAGTCTGAACTACAGCCTGATTCTGAGTTAGATAGTGTCGCTCCTGAAATTAACCGTCCTGAGTCTGAGCCACACGAAGCTTCTCTACGTCCAATCCGTGAGAGGAAGATTCCGAACTACCTTCAAGATTTCGTGAGGAATTAAACCTTGTAAGAAAATCATCGCAGGGGTGAATGTGGTGTGTCTATGGAATTATGCGTTGCTATGACATTGTCTTGTTATTTCTATATTTCTAACATTAATTCTTTAGCTGAATAAAGCCAAGTTTTCTCATGGCAATTTAGTTTAATTGTATCAGCTACTAAGTCGAGTACAGTCAAGTGCAAGTGAAGATTACAGACATAGGCGACATTACTATAGTCACAGATATTATAATACTCTAACAAATCAGCTCCTTTTCACGAAAGAAGACTCGCCGGACCCCCGCGCAGAAAAAAAATATTTGCTTGCAGTTTGCCATCTAGGATTTCTTTCAGTAGTGAACAGTACGGTACCTATGCAAAGAATAAAATAAAAAATACGCGACTTATTTTTTTTTTGTCTTATATAATTTTAGTTTTAATTTGATTCTCGTTTATTATGTGTGTAGGTAGGTATGTGTGTAAAGTATAAGAAACACAAATTGTACAAAACGATTCCTAGTTTAAACAAATAATAAGGTCCCAGATACTATAAAAAATAAACAAAATATCGGCTATAGAAAACCACTAAAATTATACATTCTAAATAATATAACATACCAATAATCACCATATCAAATATTTAAATTTAATAACATTCCTAATTACAATTAATTAGGAATGTTATTTAAAAAAATATTAATGCAATTTTAAAATATAAATAAAAAGTCGAAATATATACTTGTAATACTATGTAATACAAAAAAATGTTTTATGTTTAATTAAATAAATAATCCAAATAAATTATTCCAATATGTAATTAAAAATATTTTTATTATAAAAAATCTATTTATTTATAATCAATTTGATAATAATTTACGATAATAAAATAAAACAAAGTTAAGCAATATAGTGTACGTACCTACATTAAAATAAAATTTGTGTAGGTACCTACCTATCTATGAACGCGCGATCATCAATGCCGCATCCAGTATGCACATGATTCACTAATCTATCTTTTGCCAAACACAGTAGTATTACGTTAGTACTATTACTTATACTGTGGTAGTATGATATCATGAGTATCTATGATAGTATGAGTATCAACATTATTTTTATGGACACCCTACATTATAAAAAAATAAATTTCAATAAAACACTTACCGATGGAAAGTTACATATATTACTTCCTTTGTATGATTCACTTTTGCATCCTTTTACACAACAAGTGAGGACCATGTTTAATAAACGAACGTCACCAAAACTATACAGAAAATCAAAATTCTCAACAGATTACAATACGGAATTAATATTCGAAATATCGGCCATATTTGTTGAACTAATGACGTCCAGTGTTTCTCATATATTATTCGTAAAAACTACCATAACGCTGACTTATAAACAAAAACTTGCTAGACACAGTTTATAATCACACAAAAGTATATAAATTTATCAATGTAAGCTTTCAAATTTATACTTTAGATAAGTTCTGTTTGCAGATAACCACGAAACCATGAATAGAAAACATTATGAAATTCAACCACAGACCAAAAAATTCTACTACACGCAAAAAATATCTAATGCTGGTAACTCGTTAGACAAGGACACCGTCCATATTTCAGCCATCTCGCTCGGCTCGTTTATCCGTTTAGCATGATGGTTTATGTCATTAGACTTTATTACAATGGCACAGACTTTATTTTACTTTGACAAAAAAATCGTAGTGCACAATCTTGTTGTATTTTGATCTTTGTCTGAACCTCGATATTATCCTCAACTAATAATAATATCGGAACGATGTTAATAATTTATTATAATAGACTATTATGATTTTAATTCTATTGTTATTTATATATGTCATATATATTATGCAAACAATGTTTAGAATGGGGTAGTGTGATAGTAGCTCCTCATTTAATTTTTACTCAAAATGAGTAAAAATTAAATGAGGAGCCACTATCACATAACGGGCAAAAATTTAAACATTGGTGGTACTCTAAGCACATGAGTTAAGAAACGGAAGAGAGAGAAAGCTATTTAGGATCTGTAAAAAATGTGCCTATTCTCCTGCAAAATCCGCAAAATTTGTGTAATACAAAATCGTGTGTGCATAATTCAGAATAGCGAATGAATGATTGCAAACTCACCTTGATTGAATTGTTGACGATCCCACACTGACAGATGGTTTAGAACCGTTAGGTCTGAAAAGAGATTATGCGTCTCTTTGTGTGTTCAGAGGAGTTGTTTGACATGATGCCCGGGCCTCCTTCTACAGTCGCACCGCTCGCCATCGACAGGGTATTCATCCTCACACATTGGAGCCTAAGTGGTCGCGTACTGTGCGGTTCCAGAGTTTTAAGTTTTCTCCCGCGTACTGTCAAACTGTGGAATGAACTGTCTGTCGAGGTTTTCTCAGGGGACTACAGCATGGGGTTCATCAAAAAGAGCGTGAAGAGGTTTTTACAGGGTCGGCAACGCGCGTGTGATGTCCCTGGTGTAACAGGCGTTTCCCACTTTAGTGGTATACAAATCCGTGAGCGCATACACACGTACTTATTTGTCCGGCTTAGTGAGCGCACTCTATGTATTATAGAGTCATCTGTACCAAATTTTAATATTTCGAAGTAAACTCTATGAAGATAACGTTTCATTCAAACAAAATAAAAAACTTTTTTTTATTTATACATTTAAAAAAAAAAAAATAGGATAATTAATATGTTTCTGATAACAGTCTGTACAAGATACGATCGAAAAATTAATCGTTTAATTTTTTTTAATAAATCTGAACCAGCAGCGTGGCGGATGAGTATGCTTCACACCGACTATCCAGAACCGTAAAATCAATATTTATAAAAGAAATGCTGCCATCTTTGTTTCTTTTGCTTGTCAAATTTTCCTGTTGAGGTTAGTACATTTGTGGATTTTTATTTAAAAATTAATCATTGTGTTCAAAAATTGTGCAGCACACAAATAAAGTTCTAAAACAGGCTTATCGAATTACAGTACTATTATATTTAAAGTGTAATAATACTCAAAACAAGTATTTTGCGTCTTGCGAGTTTGTGACCACGCCGTGCTTAGTCTTCCCTTTTTCATTTTCAGAATTTCTCAAGATGCAGTTGCACATTCGAGGACAATCTACTCACGTCTTAGACGTGAGTGGTGAGGAGACTATTGGTCAGATTAAGGTATGTTTTAAGTTTTTCCCCAATAGTTGTTTGATGGCAGACTATTTATTAGTAGATAACGTGTACATAAATTGCATACCTACCTACTTTTGATACCATACGTTGTGTAAAATTGTAATTTACTTTCATACAATTTACATTTTTTGTGGTAAAATTATTGCATTGTGAGAAGCTCATTTAATTATATTTATGCAATAATTCTCCTAGTGTAATTTTTAGGTTATGAATTACGATACAATATATTTGAGAATATATTAGATCACGTTATGGATGGATTGATGAGATTCAATGAGAAAAACACAGAACTACTTGTCCCTTCCGGTAGCTGAATTCAAACTTTAGATATAAATTGAAATACTTTTATTTGTATTTCGATTTTTTTCTCATCCAGGACCGCCTCCGAGCACTTGCTGAAGTTGGAGGTGAAGAATTGACACTGTCAGTCTGTGGCGCCCCCCTCAATGACACATGCCTGGTCTCAGAGCTGTCATCAACAGAACTTGACTTCACAGTACCACTGCTTGGTGGTAAAGTGCACGGTTCCTTAGCTCGTGCTGGTGAGTATTTCACCTGTTTATGCTAAACTAAACAGGCCGAACTAGCAATAACTATTCAGGTCCAACACTTATAAGTACTGCATATCATTATAGTCATTAAAATTATACAGATTATAGGCATGTGACCAATGTTCTAAAATTATAAAAACTCTCTATCAGTAACGTAAAATACATAAAACTAGATGGATCTGTTATCTTAAAATTTTAATAACTTATGTCTGACGTTTTTTATGTTGAAATTATAAAAAAATAAATATTAGCATTGTAGAAACAATAAAAAATACTATAACTTTTGTTATGGCACTAGGTACATAAACACAATATTTATCATAGCTGTCATACAAAATTCTGATTTAATGGATATAAAATTGCGTGGTGTCCTGTTGTAACTTGGTAGCCTTTTGTATGGAGCGTTTTCAGGATAGTCCAAAATTGTGATCTTCAAGATATCGTATCTCGAGAAGTTTTTATGCTATTGAAGTAATTCTTTCACCTATAGTTATATTATTGTGACATCTTTAAATAATAAATCGAAAAAAAAAATGGTTCACGAGCCAAATAATCCTCCTGAGACCCAAATATATTTCGGGCCAACTGAAAAGTGACCCAACATATTGACCTTTAACTGGTGACAAGCGGTCTCACAGGCCGAATGGCGTCAGTGAATCATCATTTCACCCCCTTCCCCTCACTTCTTTTGTTTCGTGCCTGAGTAGCTTCGACTTTAGTTGCGTCCGCACAGTAGTTAGATGGATAGTTGTGTCGTATAATCTCAAATCGCTAAGTTATATCAATGTAAAGTTCAGCAGTGGTCTCTCAGACCGTATGTCACCACTTACGTAACTTTTAAAAGTAATTTTGCTATATTGTTTTTTGCATATTTGTACAGTTATTGTCAGGAGAATAATTTGTTGCAAGTAGCAACGAATTATTCTCCACCTCCAAAAATGAAGTGTAGGGAGTCGAGAGTTGAGAAAGTAGTGTCAAACATTAGGAAACCGCTTGATACCACTGGGTACCAGCGCAACAAACTCTGAACTCTGAGGACAGGGCTAAAATACGTAAAACCTGTGCTAGTTGTACTTCTAGATTGAATCGTAAATTACAATGTAATTCTGGGGCGTAAGTGGTTCATCAACATCGTTGAATTAAAGCCAATCTCACCTGCACATGGTGCAACCTGCTGACTGACAAACGAGGCTCTAGCGAAAAGATAGTTACATAGCGTATTTTTTAAAATGCCTTGCCTACCAATAAAATAACCAAAGTTTGACCATTGCTAGTATTGTAAAATGATACCTGTGATTGAAGTTTTTTATTTTATTTTTATTAAATTAGTATCTTAACTAGGTATTACGAAATAAAATATTTTTGTTATAATATGTAGATTTGATTTTTTTTATGATTATTGATCTCATCTAATTTTTTTTTCTTATTTTAGTTGCTACATACGTTGTAATCGCAAATTCTTTATTATAAATTACATTTATAGTTAATTGGTTAGTTTTATTTTGTCCTTTTATATGTTATTAAACTGTTTTTAAAGATTGATGTAAGCTACCTTTTCTAATTTCTATCCTATAGAGGTCTGAGAGGCAGCGGCCTCTCAGACTGTTCGTCACCAGATATGTTACTCAAAAAGCATGTCACCAGTCAAAGATTAATAGTATCACAAACCAGACTATACCAGACTAGACCCAGAGACAAAAGTTGCGATATTTTCTTTACTGTAGGATATTTCTTCTCAATGTTTTAAGGGTGTGTTTATTCTAACTTATAGATGCAAGTACACTAAAAACACTTTGAATATATTTTGTGCTAATTTTAAGAAACTGGGTCATTAGTATATAAACTATGCGTTTTTATAAATTGCTTTATTTCAAGTAACTTAACAAAAATTGTCTTAAAACCCGTAATCATATGTTAAAATAATTATTTTAGAAAAAAACTTTTACAAAAAAACATGTAATCATAACTTTTAAACCTATCTACATTTATCTTAATACTTAGGACTTAGGTACATTTTTGGTCCTCACTACCTTTATACATCGTAAAATACAAAATTCGAGCTATTTAATCAGCTTGAGGCTATCACTGGATTCTCTATCGGGACGAAAATCAGCATCATCTTCATCCCCATCTGCTGGAAACGGTTCGTCGTCACTATCGTCCTCAACTTTTGAATGGTTGAGGAACTCCAGCAATTGATCATCATTCATTGCTAAAAAATAAAAAAAATTGAACAATAAACGAAATAAAATAAAATGAAAATATGCATCAGTTATCTCTTTTACGCAAGTATGTGTAAGCTCATGTAACCAAACAGGACAAAAAAAAATCAATTATTTGGACAAAAGCTCAATGACATAATACTAGGACAAAATAATAGGGAGCCACAGGTCAGTCATTTCTTATAAACTTCAGTTATAGAAAAAAACAATTATTTATAACAAAAAATACTAAAATAATAAAAGATTTAAATAGATTTAACTAACCTCTTCTCTCTGGTAGTGGCATGGCGATGACGTTTTTTGATAAAATGACAGAACAAATGGAATGAACTAACCATAGATCTGTGCTACTATAATGACAAACATATTTACAAAGCGACCAAAGACAATTTCCTGACCTGGCGCCAAATTTTTTTTTTTTTTTTCTAAATACGTCGGGTGGCAGACAAGCATACGGCCCGCCTGATGTGAAGCGGTTACCGTAGCCATATTAACGCTCGCAACATAAAATATCGCTCGCGCGCCGCCACCCCCGCTGCCATCGCAGCATCTCCTTCCTTTCTGGTGACCTCACTCACTCGCAGGAACACAACAGCCCTCAAGGGAACCGTTATTTGGCTGCGGTATTCTGTGAGGTGGAGGTACATTCCCCAGTCGGGTAGCTTACAATTACGCTCCCTACCTCTCTTCGCCAGAGCTTCGTTTGTCAGTCAGCAGAGTGCACCGCGTGCAGGTGAAGTTGGCTTTGGTTCAAAGAACCACTTACACCCCATTTAATTAATTTTAAACTTAGTTCAAATAATTTGTCATAGTACTAGCACGCGGGATCATAGTTCAGTAAAAAAATATTAAGCCTGGGCCTATCCGGCATGTCATTTTGTCCTAAAAATATCACGTAGGTTCTCAGGAGGATAAAGGCATATGAAAATCTGCTTTCAAATTTGAAGTAAATCCTGCTAGTAAAATATATGTAATATTTTTGTTATGTTCTAATTTATTTTGCGAAATGCAGTCTATAGCAAGCAATACTGTGATAAAAATTTCATACCTTAACTATCTTTGCCACATAATCTTGAATATTTTTTAGTATCAAATTATCCAGCTGGGAATACCCACAAACAGCTTGAAAATTATTTCCACACTTTTCAAGCTTTTTGTGGGAATAACCAACTTTAAGTAAAATATGCATCATATACTCTATCATTGGTTATAAGCTAATACGATGTTTGGACTTTGCCTTTTATAAATGTAAATAAATATTAAATAACCAAATTTGGCTTTTTATCTAAAGTGATACAATAAAAATCAGGTGGAAATTTGAAAAGGGATAACAGATCAACATCATTATCAGCTGGCTGGAGTAAAAATTAAATGCTTAGGATTTTTGCCAATATTTTCATTGATAATAAACATTAATACTTTATAAGCACCACTAATAGTAAAATTAGAACAATAGGGAAATTGCTCCCTTTGAAATTGCTTTTCTTTTATAAGACAAAAAATATGGCACATAGGCTCACTTACGATTATAAACTTTTTGTGGATACAATTTATAGGCATTATTATTAAAAAAAAATACATTATTACAGGTAAGGTGAAAGGTCAGACTCCCAAGGTTGAAAAACAACAAAAGAAAAAGAAGAGGACCGGCCGTGCCAAGCGCAGAATCCAATACAACAGGAGGTAATTATAATTCTTATCCTTCCTGCTATTCAAAACCTCTTAGAGCCGAGATGCGACCCTATAGGTACAAATGTGGTATTTTTATTACTAGCTATTACTACTAGACGCGTTTGCTTGGGCTGGATGGTGGCATTGTGAGTCATGTGATCTATCTAATTGTTGTTAATGATGATGCTTGCTAAAAGTAGATTGATGACTGCTAAAAGTAGTTGTGTAAAAGAATGATTTTACGCAATTACTTTTAGCAGTCTATGTCTATTTTGCAGCGTGTTAATAAATTCTCATTTAGTCTGCCCCAGCCTGGCGCAACTCAAAGTAAAAAAACGACTCTATGAATCGGAAGCGAATTTGGTACAAATTCTGATTGTTTTCGCTTCCATTTCATACATATTAGAATTATGCTATTTGTATGGCACATCCGTCTCTTAAAACGTAGTGGTTACATTCTCTTTGGTCTGCCCCAACTAATAAGTGCTGGACGCGTGAAAAGTCATGGTACGCTATGTTTCCTATCTCCTAAACAAATGACAATCACATATTTTTTTTTTTGAGAATTATCTACAAACATAAACCTTTAATTGGAAGTTACAATTAAAAAAAAACGAGTGGTGTCGGGGGACATCAGATAGGAACGGAGTTCCTTATTATAAAAATATTAATTTCAAGTTGTAGCCAAGGTATAAAGAAAATAATTATTCGGGTATACATTTTTTATTATGATTTTTTTATTGATAAAAATAAAAAAAACTACAAAATTATCTTAACACATTTAACACATGAGGAGCTCGATGGCGTCGTTGCGTGCGTCAGTCTAATCGAACACGCAAGTTAAGCAACGTCGACCGCAGCCTGTCTATGGATGGGTTTATTTATCTCGAGCTCCTCCGTGCTTCGGAGGGCACGTTAAGCCGTCGGTCCCGGCTGTTTTCATTAGATCACAGTCGTTAAGCCAAGTCAGTGGCTTGAAAACACTGGCCTCCGCCAACCCGCAGTTGAGCAGCGTGGTGGAGTACGCTCTAAACCCCTTCGATTGAGGGGAGACCCATATCCCAACAGTGGGATTTTTATGTGTTGATGCCGACATTTACTTTGTTTACGATGATTTATAAAAATATATAATAATAATAGCAAACTGCCTTGTAATAGATAATAGCAAATACTTGTCGTTGTACGGGTAAATGGGGCATTTCACGTGAAGTGCTGATGTCAACACAGAATCACATTTGTTCGTGGTCTGTCCTTTTCTCAGGAACGTTATTTGCTAGAGCGAGAACGATAACTCGAGTGCCCCCGCATCCCTAATGCTACCGCGTGCAATTACATTGTTGACACTCTTTCTTGCTTTAGCGAATGACGTTGTTGAGCGACGGAAAAGGTCGGAGCATGTAAAAAATTCGATTACGTTCTGCAAGATGTAGGTCAATCCATACTGTATAGATATTGACTAAATACAATATTAGTCTCTTATTACCTAGTGCTTGGACATTGTCCAAGCGCGAGAGAATGTTTTTGTTACCGTTTTTTTTTAAATGATGAAATACTATTGATAAAACCCGTACATGTCATCAATTATTGATTTTAGAATGATTCTTTTAATAGTTATTCCAGCATTTGAAATTTTTAAATTATTCCTATGCCCGAGAACTAAATATTTATTCTTTTTTTCTTATCTATTACAGATTCGTGAATGTGGTACAAACCTTCGGCCGTCGTCGTGGACCCAACTCCAACTCTTAGATTATTTTTCTTTGTAAATAACATGCAAATATAACATCTTATTTGCCCAAATTTCTTGTTTTTCTTGCACATCATCCTCTCTGTTTAAATAGTTACCTAGAATCCTAGAATAAAATATTGTATCGCTTTTACATCTTATGGCACTGATACGTTCTGTGTAATACTTCGATTATATCATCGTTATACTGGAAACACCAGTTGTTCTTTTTTACTAAACAGACTTTCAATACAAAACCCTTGTAATTTCTCGACCTCTTTCGTCTGCAAAAAAACAGCGCAGACCCTGTAAACGCTAAGTGACGTAATAACAGATATATACAAGGAAAGTAGCTAATTTAAACACTGAAATAAAATACTTGAAATGGAACTGTCAATTGCCTTTTTTGTAAAATGATTGTAGTGATTTAGCTGGTTTTCCCATTTTAACGAGCGATATATTCTAGTGATTGAAGGTGTTATATTTATGACTAACTGTTTTTTTGTAGGAACGGTGAACTTTTTCACAATCAAAAAAGTTCACCGTGAACTGATTACAATCATCGTTAATTCGTTTAAGAAAGGTTCCATTATTTTTTTCACATTTCTAAATATAACAGTTTCGTTGATACAGGGGGGGGGGGGGGGGGGAGAGACTTGCGTCTAACAAAAATTTGCACGTTAAATCTAAATAATTCCCAAACAGATTACTATATCGAAAAATGATCTCACACTCCCAATGTTTCTAAAAGACCTATCCAACGACACCCCACACCATGGGGTAGGTGCAGAAAAAAAAATTCATCCCCATTTATACCTCCCCTAAAAAAATATTTTTCAAAATTTTATTCTACCACTTTGTCAGCATAAATAAATTACTCTTATACAATATTACAATGATAAAACTTTCCGAATTCAAAACAAATCACACGAAAACTCACAAACAACAAACAAAACGCACTGCAAACACAAACAAGTCACGACCTGATTAGGCACGTGGACGTGGCAAAATGTCTTCGTCGGATGGAATTTACCGAGCCGAACATGGCCGAGCACAGCGCGGGAACTCCCGAATGCAGTTTCGGTTTCGGTCGCAGTTTCGGCAGGTTTGCCGCCGAAACCGAAACTAAACCGAAACTCGCTTTTTTTGCCGAAACTCGACCGAAACCGAAACCGAAACCGAACATTCGGTCGGACACTAATAAATATTGTCAGACAAATTACACAGCGCCATCTAGCCCCAAAGTAAGCGAAGCTTGTGTTATGGGTACTAGACAACTGATAAACATACGTAAATATATATTTTTTGTAAATACATACTTATTTATGATACATAGAAAACTCCCAAACCAAGACAAACAGACATGTTCATGCACACAAATGTTTGTCCTGTGTGGGAATCGAACCCACGAGCGTTGGTGTCGAAGCCGCGTCATTGACCGCTACGCCACCGAGCTCGTCAAATAGTTAATATGTGTTTACATGCCAAACTACAGCTTTCTAGTATCAAGCGTCTCTGAGCTAGGCCGCGGACGGACAGACGGACATGGCGAAACTGTAAGGGTTCCTTATTTACTACGGAACCCTAAAAAGAATAACTTTCAATCTGACATTTGCTCCTAAAAACGCACGAAGTGAACTACCAAGCAATACAGATCGAACTTTATTCTACGGATGAGTCAATTATTTTAATATAAAGCTTCATTTACTAAATATAGTTAAACAGTAATAAAACGTAAAATAGTTCTGAAATATAGGCTCATGTTCGTGATTAATTTTTCGCAGCGTTATACTGACATTTCAGCACCCTGATGCAACACATCGCTTCACATCGCTGTCGATTCCACAACACAAGTTTCGATGGAGTCTCTTCGTAGTTAACAAGACCATATATACTCGTAGAACGGTAGATTATACTTACTGCAATTTTCTGCACAAGGCGCCGTAGTATACATGTACAATGTAGGTACATACCTTTGTGATCTACTTTGCCGTGTCAGGTCAGGATACGTTAGGGGTGTAGGTACGGGATTCACACTGATAGTTGACAAGCGAGGCTCTGACGAAAAGAGAGGTAGGGCATTTTTTAAGCTGCCCGATTGGAGAAGTACTTCCACCTCATAGAATACCGCAGCCAAATAACAATTCCCTCGAGGCTTATGTTACTGCGAGTGAGTGAGGTAACCAGAAAGAAAGAAGGAAGGAGTATAGGCTGGCAACGGATCAGCGACCCCTTGGTGTTGCGGTGCCTGCTTGGTGCGGTGCGGTGCTGATTGCTTTCCATCAGGTGACCCACATGCTCGCTTGCCCCCTTCAAAAAAGGTTTGGTCGTCTCTTTTGAATAAAACTACCAAACTCCTTGTTCATGCGACTTGTACAGTGGTTTGTTATATGTTGTAAGAATGTTAGTTCCTTTAGAACCGTGGTTCTTCCAACATTCAAATTCCGTTGTAACACCCAGGGGTGTTGTTGTTGCCTAGCATGTCTGCGGTGTACTGTTGGATTATTATCAGAACTCTGCGTTGGCTTACAGGAGCTGTTTAGGGTTTAGGACTCAAACACGAGCGGAACGTTGTCAAAGGCATAGGTAACGTTTTTTTTTTATACTTACTACGTCGGTTGGCAACAAGCATACCGCCCGCCTGATGTGATGTGGTTATCATAGCCATGTAAACGCTCGCAACATGACATATTGCTCATGTGTTGCTACCTCCGCTGCCAACGGAGCAATTCCCTTTCTTCCTGGTGACCTCACTCATTCGCAGGACGTGTTGACGTGTGGACCTCAAGGGAATTGTTATATGGCTGCGGTATACTGTGCGGTGGAAGTGGAAGTACTTCCCCAGTCGGGCAGCTCACAAATACGCTGTATCCTACCTGTCATGTGCAAGTGAGGTTGGCTTTAGCTCTAAAGATAGTGGTGAGCCACGTACACTCCTAATTATACATATTATTTCTTTACAGGGTGGTTACAAATCAAGCGAAGTGAACAATAAAAGTACAGTAGTCAACAAAAGTATTTAATAATGAAATACGTCCTGTCGCTAAGAGGAATAACCTCAGTGAAAACACTCATACAAATTTTGGAAGACTGCTTGCGTATGTTAGAAAATTGTACAGAATGTGATGAACTGATGATAACATTTGTCACGAACTATATGGCTTCCTTTCCTATAACTAAACTTGAGGTATAGATAAGTAAAACATAACAAATAGTAAAATTTGCCTGTGATGTGACATGTCTGTTAAGTACGTACATACAAAATAGCGCATTTACAGTGATCTATTTTTTAAAAGATATGGTGCGGAGAGCGACTCGTCTAACGTGATTGGCTATTTCAAAGACGTACTTTCTAACTGAACTGCCCGTTACTTTCACACCAAACGACAGCGTAAAAGACATCAACGTGTACCCGTTGCAGTGTTTGCTTGATGGACTGTTGTACCAGGGGCGCTACCGCCGAAGCTGAAGCCGATTACTACCGGTTTTTTATTCTATAAATTCGTCTTAGCTTAAATTTATTGACATCTTTATCTTAGTAGATAGAGCTCTAGGGTTTCCACCAGCTGAGCTAAACATAATTAGCAATAATCTAAGCAGTACTTTCATTTTCGCATTCAAAAAATTCTATGGTAATCGGCTTCAGCTTCGGCGGTAGGACCCCAGCTCTTATCGGGACAAAGCACAAGGGGTTACAAATTTTATATTTATATAACTAAAAAAACGTTTGCTTTTATAATGTCACTGTTGCACCGGGCAAGCGAAACATTATAATAAGGGAAATATATTCCCCTTCATATTACAAAAAACTATGATTTTGTGCAGTATGTTCGAATACACATCCTAAGTTCGCAAGCATTTTTCTTCCTCGCGGCTATGTGGTGTCAAAAATCTCAAACTATAAAAGACAAAAAATCATAGTCATCAACATGGGAATTTAAATAAATAAATCCAACATAAAAATATGTACAACTATCAATAAATCTATATCAACATTAAAAAAATCGTTTTCATTTATTCATAAAAACATTCGACCAGAATTGACCAGATTCGTTGCGGTTAAAATAAATATGACTTATTAAAATTAATACGTATACATATATACTAATAATAGCCATGATAATAAAAGAAATGTATAATAAATAGATATAAAAAAGAAAATGGGTACGATTACTCAAATTATGTATTTAAAATAAAAAAATAATAAAAAATAGGTACCTACCTACGTTTACAATGATTTATAACTGAAAGAAGCAAGGAATGATCTTACACATACCTAATTACTTATTTTGTTCTCTAAGAAAGTTATTCCTAAGTGTCCCAAACGCATGTGTTTGATAATTTTGAAATAGGTACCTATAGTGAGGGTTGATATAGAAATATGCAGTTAAAACAGATAAAGAAACCAGAATTACTAATGACTATGATTTCTTATATTAAAAAAAATATATTCTAGTAGACCACAGCCACTGTAGTAGCACTTAGTTTAAAAATAAGTTTATTACAATCAACACGAGATTACATTATAATTACTATAAAATTAATTGCTAATAGTGCGTACCTGCGAGCATAAAAATTTAAATTGTCATATTCTTATGGTACGATTTATTTGGAACTTTAACTGTTACCATATTCGCAAATTCTATAAAAAATATTTTATACACGTATCACTTCATACATAAGGCACGTACTTACTCATATTATTACAATAATGTAAAATCACTCTTGCACTCTGACATGCAATACCTTAAAATTTAAAACTACAATATACTTAGTAACAATTTAAGAGTCTTAAATTATGTACCACTTTGAACAAAAAAGTGAAGTACAAGTTATTACGTAAAATTAAAGTACGTTTTGGCTTCAGATCATCTCGCACTTCGGGTCCTCGTCAACAAAACCGTCAAACTAGTATATTAAATTTTCGAGTCTTTGTACTTTTACTTCTAAACCTATAATTAAATGCATAAAATGACTTAACTGAGCCATTGCTAACATTAAACCACTGCAGTTTTGTCAAAGGTTACATTAACATGGGAATGTTTCTCTATTTCCTAATTTCAAATTCGAGTTAGACAATATAAAAAAACTTTTATACTTTATTACAACATGCGCAAAACAAGGCAAACAATAACTTCATATGGCAATAATAGTTTGATTAATGATTCTGATTGATATGATATGTTTTTGGGAGGAAATCGAGAATCCTAGACTGGTATTCAAAGTATAATCTTAAATCAAACGTTATGAATTTCGTCGAATACCACTCGAAGATCTATTACTATCTACTGTACACTCTCAGGGGTTAATCTAATGAATATAACTCAAGAGCTGCAAATGTTATATAAATGAAATTTTGGCACTGGCACACAATAGACATTTGTCCATTTCGCCCCCAATGCGGCTCTCTCAAGGATTATCCTTATGCTCTGTCATAGACCATCATACTTTCACTGTGGACCCAAGTTTACTACGAGATTTCTCCCATCTACTTATCCAGTTCACTGGATAGCACATCACTGCTGAGAAGAGCAGGAACGCGCCTGCCACGCCGAATGTGATGTCATAATTTTTTGAAGTTTGGTCCATTATGAAACCTGCGAATAAAAAAAAAATTGAAATATGTTTAAAGTATCTGCAAATGCTTATTCAAATTAATGCCTAATAAATAATATAATAATACCCAAACTGATTTGGCTGGCTCAAAGACGCAGCTGTCGCAAAACCGGAACAGCTTATCAGGGGGCCTACCGCCTAAGCTGAAGCTGATTCCCATCGGATTTTTTGATAGCGATAATCAAACTTCATCTTAAATGTATAATTCTTGTATTTCACTTTGCTGATAGCAACCATGGGGCTCTACCGACTAAGCTGAAGATGTTTACCAATAACTTAAACGTAAAAGCTATTTTTCGAATCCAAATATTCGGCGGTAATCGGCTTCAGCTTCGGTAGTAGGCCCGTTCCGGTAAGCTGTTCCGGCGATCCGCATGTTCGGCAAAACTCAGTTCTATAGTAATAGATAAATTTATATAGATGTTTAAGTGATCTAGTTCTGAAAGTCTACAGGTAGCATAAAAGATGGCGACAACGACAGAACTGATGGTCATCGGAAGACTGCTAGCGGTTCCGGTACCGAATACCACTGTGGTTGAAATAGGGTGTTATTCGCATACCCTTATAACATAAACATAACATATTTTGGGGTGTAAGTGGTTCATTTTTGTTTTGAAGTTGGCTTTGAACCAAAGCCAACTTCACCTGCACGTGGTGCACCCTGCTGGCTGACAAACGAAGCTCTGGTGAAAAGAGAGGTAGGGAGCGTAATTGTAAGCTACCCGACTGGAGAATGTACCTCCACCTCACAGAATACCGCAGCCAAATAACAATTCCCTGGAGGGTTGTTGTGTTCCTGCGAGTGTGTGAGGTCACCAGAAAGAAAGGAAGGAGATGCTGCGTTGGCAGCGGGGGTGGCGGCGAGCAATATTTTATGTTGCGAGCGTTAATATGGTTACGGTAACCGCTTCACATCAAGCAGGCCGTATGCTTGTCTGCCACCCGACGTAGTATAAAAAAAAAACAAAAAAAAAACCCATTGGGATATGTATCGCTATCGACATTGGTAACAGATATCGGACTGAATAGCGTTAAATGTGTATAGATAGTGAGTGACTGATACTTGTTGACAAAAGTGATGCAATCAAGATTACTTTTGACATTAGCATAATAAATTATATGAACATGTCATTGCATTACTCAACACCCATGCGGGTGACTGCGTGTACGCATGAAGGTAGGAATTTGGCACTGCGCCTGTTCTCATACAAAGGACAGTGTTATCTGTGCGCCAATTATTATGCAAGCTATTTATAGTTATAAATAATTACCCATTCTATTTAAATATTCATGACTGAAAGTTGGATCTATCTAGAGCTGGGTGGAACTATACGATTACAATGAAAGAATATTCGATTGTCCACAGTCCCACTTTTTCTAGTCACCACTAGACATACCTACCTAACTAGACCTACTGATTCCTTCCAGACCACCGATAAATATCACTAGTACTAGAACTAAATACCCAATGACGTACAAAAACTAAGCAAAATAATGTCCAGGTCCAGGTAGGCAGACATGACATAAATCTTACTTATTTCAATAAGAAATAAAACTAGACCTCCATAACATGCATTGTAAATTCACCCTTACGCTTTCGGATTACAATTTTCAATTTTTAATAGTTCTTGTCATTTATAAAATAAGACAAAGCCAATAAATAATATTATTTAGTATTAATTATGTCAAATCAATCAATCAAAAAATCATTAATAATGTATCGAAGACACGACAAAAACAAATGTGACATATTTCGACGTTTGGAGTCTGTAAAATTTGGCTTGATTGTCTGTGACATAGATATACAAATTTGTAAATCTAGAAGTTTGATTCTACCTTTTCTTGCGTGAATTAATAGTCATCTGTCATAGTCAGTCACATGGGTTCTATCTATGGTTGCTCTATCTATGTTAAAGTCGGTCTTGTTTATCATAAATACTGAAATGAAATGAAATGAAATGAAATTAAATTAAATTAAAATCTTTATTTGCTCATTTACAGTCGTTATTGTAGATATTAGGCCAATGTCACATAGTTAGGCAACTGTAAATTGCCTTTAGAATGTAGGCATGCAAAATAATGGAATAAACTACATTGCAAAGCCTATCCGGCTTTGCAGTGCAGTTCAGAATCGATATAATAGGTACATGTTTATATGAAGTCACAAAAATATCTCCCAGAACGCAAATACTACTGTACTTCTCTAGGCCAACACAATTACGTTAGAAGCCAGTATTTCATTGCATTCTAAAATGTACTTCTCGATTAATCACTCCAATAATTACTGACAATATCAAATACTCTAATAAAAAAGAAAAGAAAATAAAACAATAATGTCAGTCATAATCAAGTATGTCAAAAAATTATGTCAAGTAAATATATCAAATAATTCATATTTCTAAGAAATTAAATTAAAAACTAAATTAAAAATAATAATAAAACTACATATTATCTAAAAAAGGCCCCCGTGGCATTGTACCGAAGATGCTGGCAGCGTTTCCTCGTTGTTACAACGTTGTAGTTTTATTATTATTTTTAATTTAGTTTCTTAGAAATATATTTATTTGTATTCATATTTTAAATGTCAAATTAATTATCATTAGTAGTCAAATTCCATGAAGATCGAATGTCAGAATAATTTAAAATTTACAATTCAAATAATCATTAACAGTATAAAAAGAATTATGGAGAAGCCACTGGGTGAGCTGTTTTTTAAATTTATTCTCCGGCAACTCGACAAATGTTGATGGCAACTTGTGCCATGTAAGCGACATTTTTTTGGAAGAGTCGGAGATTACTCTTTGGCATAACAAGTAAATTTTTTCTGCTACTTCGTACATGTTCCTTGACCTGCGCACAGGAAATGTACTATACATTTCCTGTGCGCATTTCCTGTGTACCGGGAAGTATGTGGAGCTGCATAAATCTTGGAAATTTGATTTAGATTTACCTGTGGTCTTTATGATTTCCCTGTCTATAAATATTTTATTATTAAATTTCCGTATCTATTCAAAATATATAACAAATCCATATTTCAATAGAGTAAGTATGTGAGATAATTATAAAAATAATAAATGCGAAGGGAATCAATTAAATGCGCCGATGCTCAAGATTTACCCGGATTATAAACGGACATACAAAAAAAATGGTCCGCTTTTACACTTTCTTAGCAAACGTCCTATCGCTATACAGTACTTACATATAATAATAACTTACCGGCGATTGGTGCGCCTAGCAAAGCTCCAAGTCCTTGGAACAGCAGGAACAGGCCGAAGCTGTTGGTCAGTTGTTCGAGGCCAATGTATTCCACAACCAATATTGAACGTAACGATGAGAAACAAGCTGTAAAATAATATATTGCTATTTTATTTGCAGTTTTAGTTAGGTAATCCTATATAGTATTAAACGAACAATCCTTGTATACAAGATTTCTAAACTATTCAAGGTATGGAGAAACTGATTACTTAACCTGAAAGTGCTAGATGGGCTTTTTCGAATGTTTTTATTTTGTATGAGAGGGGCGCAAGCGAACATGTGGGTCACCTGGTGGAACCCAATCCCCACCGCCCATGGCGATCAGCAACACCAAGGGGTCGCCGATTACCATCGAATATTTTGAGTTGAAAAATAGGTCTTACGTTTAAATTATTGACAAACAACTGCAGCTCAGTGGGTAGAACTCCAGGATTCCTATTAGTTAAGCTAAAAGCAATTACCACCAATTTAGGCTGAATTTTGTTATTTGTTATTAAAAAATCCGATGGTAAACGGCTTCATCTTCGGCGGTAGGGCTGTAGTCAGCCTTTTAAGGGAAATAAAAACTCTGTTCATGAAGGCTCCCATGTCGTAATTGTTCGGAAATAAAGCTGAGGGAAGTTGTTTCCACAATTCGTGATATCACTAATAGTTTATAAAATGCACCGGAAATGCAAGAAGCCACTTCGGGCAATATTAGGAAATAACTTATAGAAATATAATTAAATGAAATAAACTCTAATAATAAAATTGTATTTGAAAATCATTTGCCTATTTCCATAGGCTTTAAAATTGCTATGATATTATCATGCGATGAGTGCCATATTTTTAGATAGAGCCTACGCCTTTGGGCTCGTGGATGCCTGTTATCGTACCAAACTTTTGATCATCCCTCGGCAGGTCGGAGCAGCTCATTTCTTCGGGATTAAAGATGAATCTATTACTTATTCTGGATTAATAATGTGCGCAAAATTTCATGGCAAGCGGTTCAGGCAGTTAAGGCGTGACACAAATAAACATACAAACAAACTCACTTTTCCATTTATAACATTAGTAAGGATTATTGATAGATTTGACGTGAAGCACATTCAGGATCAGTAATCAATATTTTGTATAGTTTAGAAATAATAGAGTGAGAGCACTTATCGTTTCCACTCATATATTATTAAACGAGCAAGTCTAGTACATAAGGATTTACATGTGAATACAAAATCAGTTAAACTTTAGAAGTGGACTTACCAACTGCAAGTCCAAAAATGATGCAGTATCCAAACTGGTAAGCGTCGTTATAGCAGAGTCCACTAAACATAGTAGCGATGCCTCCCGCCGACAAGGCGATGTTGTTAACCCATAGAGGTGATAACTTTGGCGCCAACGACATCATGCCACACATTATACGACCGACAATGTTTGCAACTCCAATGGTGGAAACTAGCCACATGATGGCAAGTGCGCTTGCGTTATTGTCCTTAGCTCTGGCTGTCACATACACGTAAGGTACGAAGAAACCAAGCATCGTGAAGAAACCACTCACGGCCAGGATCACGAATGTCGGTGATTTGAAAAGACTAACGTCCAACATAGTTGCCAGTGCTCTCTTGACAGCTTCAGGGCAAACCTTGCACTTATTTGAACTTTCTTCTCGACTGTCTTCTTTAGTTGGCACGTGGGTAACAGCTAAATGGTAGCCAAGTGACGTACGAGATGTGTATTGGGGTAATCTGGCTAAACTAGCATTGAAGAAAATATCATCCCTGTACAAAGGCCTAGCTACTAAATCAATATGGGAGCGGCGTGAAGACGGCGCAGGAGGTACAACTTTAATAGTTGACGCAATCAAAGGTTCAGTGTTGTCGATGTTGCTATTGGAGTCATCCTGCTCATCTTTTTCAGCAACTGGGACAGCGATAAACATGGGTCTGTTATTTTTTATGGCGCTGGCGTTAGCAGATGCTCTTCGATTGAATTGGGTTAAGTGCGAATTGCTTCCTTTGAACACTTCTTCAGCTGTTGGATAATGGGTGTTGTTCGGGACACCCATCCAAGTGTGGGGACTGACTTTGTTTGTGAATCTTATATCAGATGGTAATGAGATGCCAGAATCTAGTTTGCTGTGCAGTTTTAGCATTGAGTTGAGTTTTTCTACAGCTTCTTCGTGGCGACGTGCTACATCGTCTTCTTCTTGTTGGTCGGCCAGAGTCACTCGCACTGGTTTGATGGGTCTGAATAAAGCCCCGAAGATAATACATAGAAGAAGCAGACCTGAAACAAACCATTGGTGTTAAAACTTACTATGTTTTCGTCATTATGATCTATCTTTGCTTTTAACACTGAGTTAAAAAATACAAGGTTGGCTGTAGTTGACATATGAATTAGTTTTTTCAAAAATCCATTGAATAAACACAGTATAAAGAATTGGATAGCATGATTCATCATTTGGAATAATGATTCGGCCATTGTTTGTTCAGTTTCATTGGCCCTACAAATGGCAAGAAGTATATTTCGAAATAGTCCTTACATGCATGGATGACCACGGTGAGCCTCCAACCAAGGTTCACGTTCAGTGTGTCAGTTAGAGGTGCCATGACGAACGTGCCCACTCCAGAGCCGCAGAGTGCCAGCCCTGTGGCTAGAGCCCTCCATTTCTCGAAGTAAAAACCGACCGTCAGAACTGCTGGCATATAGATCATGCATAGACCGATACCTGTAACAAATGAAATCAATACATATAATAAAATCGTAACTGGTCGCTGTCTGTACATTGAAGATATATAAGAAAAACTAATATAGGGGGGCTTTATGAACGCAATAGAACCCAAAACAATGATTTTTAGAATTTTTGTCTGTTTGTCTGTTTGTCTGTTTGTCCGTACGTTTGTGCACGCTAATCTCAGAAACGGCTTAACCTATTTGAATACGGTTTTCACTAATGCGTTAAGGTTTGCTCAACTTAACATTTAGTGTTTGTTTCATTTCAATCGGTTCATAAATAAAAAAGTTATATCAATCTAAAGAATCACATATAAAATGGTACAAAAAAGCGATCAGCTGAATTGACTGAGACTTTTCAGTTGAATTGACTGAAACTTTATGAAGGTATTATGTTATCATCGTTAAAGTAAATAATACAATGAATGAGATGCTTAGAGATCGTAGCGCTAACGCAAGTTAAGCAACCCCTGTCGTGGTTCCAACTAGGATGGGTGACCAAGTGGCACAAAAAATATATCAAATATGGCTTTGTAATAACTCTGTGTGCAGAATTAATCATCGCCAAGCGCGATCTGTATAGACGTTGGTTGTTACGCTTTCATGCCTTAGTTACTAAACAAATAATAATTAATTTTGATAATTATGTATACGTAGAAGCACATAGGGTGTCTTACGACCTATAAAAGGGATTGACATTATAAAGTAATAATACTTTTATTGTAGTAAGCTTAACTAAGAAGTTGTTTAATTTCATTCGATGCCATGAATAAAATTAGTTTAATAAATTTAAAGAAACACGTAAAAAAATAATATAATTTATACAATAACTCTTCAGTTAAACTTGCCTAAGGAAAAGTTAATTAAATAAATATATAATATGTAGGTAGGTACTTTAAAATGTATATCTATCTATCTATCTTATCTATTAGTGATTAGTGAATAAATAGTTATGAAGGTTTTGGCCCTTTCAACGTACCTAACGTAGTTTGTGCTAGATCGCGTTGGTGAGATTTCACCGCGCGACTATATAAAGCGCGCCGAGTGCCGACACTGCCGACCGCGCGACTATATAAAGCGCGTCGAGTACCGCGCCGCTGTCTATAGCTTTGAGTCTGTCGCAGTGCACGCACGTATTTCGGAGACGCACAGCTTTAACTAATTTTGTTTCCATTTTTTGAAGTTTCGTTGTCGTTTTTCTGTTATCAATATAGATATATAAGTTAGTTGTTGATATTTTTAAATTTTTTTAAGGTTCGTTATTTCCGACTTTGATTATTTCTTGGTGAAAAAAAGGTTTTATAAAATTAGTTTTACCAATTTAAAGAAACACGTAAAAAATAAATCTGAGCGAAGAAAAAAAAATCTATTATAAATATAGATATATATAAGTTAGTTGTTGATACTTTTTAATTCTTTTAAGGTTCGTTATTTCCGACTTTGATTACTTCTTGGTAAAAAAAAGGGTTGTTGTAGGTACTTTTTCATTTTTTTAAGGTTCGTTATTTCCGACTTTGATTATTTATTGGTAAAAAAAAAAAGGTTTTATAAAATTAGTTTTACCAATTTAAAGAAACACGTAAAAAATAATTCTGGGTGAAGGAAAAAAAATGTTCTATTATAAATATAGATATATAAGTTAGTTGCTGATACTCTTTAATTCTTTTAAGGTTCGTTATTTCCGACTTTGATTATTTCTTGGTTAAAAAAAAGGGTTGTTGTAGGTACTTTTTAATTTTTTAAGGTTCATTATTTCCGACTTTGCTTATTTCTTGGTAAAAAAAAAGGTTTTATAAAATTAGTTTTACCAATTTAAAGAAACACGTAAAAAATAATTCTGGGTGAAGAAAAAAAAAATTTCTATTATAAATATAGATATATAAGTTAGTTGTTGATTCTTTTGTTAATTTTTAAGCGGAACATATCCGTTTAAATCGTATGTACATTTAAGTTAGGTTTTTCTCTGATTTCATTTTTTTTTTCAATTTGTACGTGTAGTGTACTTTGTAGTTAAAATAATAGTTATAGATATATAAGTTGCTTGGTATTTTTCTTTATTTCTTAATTTTAAAGCCGAAAATATCGTTTTAAACCGAATTTTTACACATTACTTTTTGTTGTTTAAATTACTTTGTTAGTAGTTAGTTTTAGTTGAAATAGTTGTAATAAAGTTAGTGAGAATGCCTCGAAAAAAATCGAACCTCAGCCAAAGCAGCAGAAATGCTAAAAGGATGAGATTAGTTCGATCACAGGAATCTGAAGAGGATCATGAAGCAAGACTTACTGCATCTCAGGAACGTCAGGCTAGGTTACGTGGTTCAGAAACGTCCCTTCAGCGAGAATCACGACTGAGTTCAGAGCGTTCTCGATTGATGGCCTTTCGAAATCGAGAGAGCAGTGAACAGCGTGAGGCACTTCTATCCGCCAACCGTGAGGCTCACGCCCTGTCCCGTGGATCTGAGACTTTAACTCAAAGGGAAACCCGTTTGCAATCACAAAGAGTCCGGTCTGCATGTATTCGGTCTCAGGAAACACCTACAGAACGAGAAGTACGTTTAACAGCTGATCGCGAAGCGCATGCTCTATCGCGTGAGTCTGAAACCTTCACAGACAGGGAATCTCGCTTGAGTTCTCAAAGAGTGCTGTCTGCACGAATTCGGTCTCTGGAAACAAATGAACAACGCGAAGCGCGTTTGACTGCCGATCGCGAGGCGCATGTTCTGTCGCGTGAATCTGAGACCTTCACTGACAGGGAATCGCGCTTGAGTTCTCAAAGAGTGCTGTCAGCACGAATTCGGTCTCAGGAAACAAATGAACAACGCGAAGTACGTTTAACAGCTGATCGCGAAGCGCATGCTCTATCGCGTGAGTCTGAAACCTTCACAGACAGGGAATCTCGCTTGAGTTCTCAAAGAGTACTGTCAGCACGAATTCGGTCTCAGGAAACAAATGAACAACGCGAAGGGCGTTTGACTGCCGATCGCGAGGCGCATGTTCTGTCGCGTGAATCTGAGACCTTCACTGACAGGGAATCTCGCTTGAATTCTCAAAGAGTGCTGTCAGCACGAATTCGGTCTCAGGAAACAATTGAACAACGCGAAACACGTTTGACAGCCGATCGCGAGGCGCATGCTCTGTCGCGTGAGTCTGAGACCTTCACTGACAGGGAATCTCGCTTGAATTCTCAAAGAGTGCTGTCAGCACGAATTCGGTCTCAGGAAACAATTGAACAACGCGAAACACGTTTGACAGCCGATCGCGAGGCGCATGCTCTGTCGCGTGAGTCTGAGACCTTCACTGATAGGCAAACTCGGTTGAACTCTCAAAGGGTTCGGACTTTGCAGTCTAGAGAGCTGGAAAGTAGTTTAGAACGCGAAGGTCGATTAACAGCTGATCGTGAGCGACACAACAATGCTAGAATTCTCGAAAATGAAGATGAATATCGACATAGATTACAAACAGCTAGAGAAAATTATGATCTAACCCGACAGAATGAGGAATTGTTTTTATTAGCCGAGAGAGAAAGAGTGAGGGAAATACGGAACGAAGAAACTGTAAACCAACGTCAGTTACGCTTAAATGCTGATCGACTTCGACATAGACTTGATAGAATGTCAGCAAATTCGATAGAAGGAGCGAATAATGGGCCAGAAAATGATGTCCTTCCTTGGGTCACAAAGGAGAAAGCAGGATTTATATATACGCCCAGAATAGATTACTCTGGATTTGCACATGTAGGAGTTATGGCGGTATGTTGCCAATTTTGTAATGCTTTAAAATGGAGAAAAGAATCAAATGGAATGTGCTGTTCAAGTGGAAAAGTGTTCATTAATAATTTTCGTGAGCCTCCAGACTTCATAAAAGCATTACTAGATGGTGAGCATCCTCAGTCTAAACATTTCTTAGATAATGTCCGTTGTTATAATAGTGCATTCCAAATGACGTCTTTTGGAGCCAATCAAATAACAGAGGGGCCATTTATGCCAACTTTCAAGGTACAAGGCCAAGTATATCACCTTATTGGATCTCTGCTTCCCCAAAATGAACCAAGATTTTTGCAAATTTATTTTGTATCAAATTATAATGAACAGGCCAATATACGAAACGGAATTTTTCCAAACCTAAACATCAACCTTATATCTCAACTTCAAAATATGTTACACCAAGTAAATCCGTATATTAGAAGTTTTAAAGCGGCATTACACTCTATCCCAAGAGATCAAAATAACGACTACAAAGTTGTAATTAAGGCTGATAGACGTCCTGCAGCAGAACATAGTGGACGGTATAATGCTCCTGTTGCAGATGAAGTTGCAGTAGTCATAGTTGATCAGGAATGCGATAGACGTGACATTGTATTGCGCACTCACGATGATCGCTTGCAACGTATTTACGAAACACACCGTGCTTATGATGCCTTGCAATATCCTATAATATATTGCCATGGAGAGGACGGGTACAATTTCGGACTCTACCAAGTCGATCCAACTACCAGGATTACAAATTATAGTAAAAAAATTTCCGCCCTTCAGTTTTATTCTTATCAAATACAAATAAGACAAAATTCTTTCAATTATTTACAACGATTTCGAGAATTGTTTAATCAATTCATCGTTGACATGTATGCCAAAATAGAAACAGAAAGATTAGTTTATATACGTACTAACCAGACACGTTTACGTGCTGAGGATTACGTGCATCTGCGAGATGCAATGCAACATGATAACAACGTGGAGAACATGGGACGATTGGTTATCTTACCGTCAAGTTTTATAGGAGGTCCACGTTACATGCACGAACGGACGCAAGACGCTTTTTGTTATGTTCGTAAATTCGGCCGTCCTGATCTTTTCATTACTTTTACAACTAACCCAAAGTGGATTGAAATTTCACAACTACTTTTTTCTGGTCAGACATCTCATGATAGGCATGACATAATAGCCCGAGTTTTTCACCTAAAGCTAAAGTTGATGATTGACTTAATCATTAAAGAAAAGGTTTTCGGATCATCTTTATGCTATATGTACACCGTCGAGTGGCAAAAACGAGGTTTGCCACATGCTCACATATTACTATGGTTAGAAGAAAAAATTAGGCCTGATGCTATTGATTCTATTATAAGTGCTGAATTTCCTGATCAGAACCAAGATCCTATTTTATATGACATTGTAAAAACTCATATGGTCCACGGGCCATGCGACACATTAAACAGGATTTTTTCCTGTATGCAAGATGGTCATTGCTCAAAAAAATATCCTCGAGCACTTTCAGAGCACACTATATCAGGGGAAAACGGATATCCATTGTATCGCAGAAAATCACCCCAACAAGGTGGTTTTACAGCTAAAATCAAAATAAACCGTCAAGAAATAGAATTGGCTATTTTCCAATGTTTAAAAATTGTACAAATAAATTAACAATATCGTAAAATACACAAAACTATAAAGATCTGCAAACTTTCATTCTAATATCTTCAGTCAGACTTTTTTTAGCGTCGATCAAAGTTTGGCGGGAAAGTCCATTTTAAAAGTATGAAATTATTAAAAAATAATATTTCCATTGGAGTAGCAATAAAAAATGCTATAACTTTTATTATGATAATAATTACATAAACGTAATATTTAACATAGCTGTCGTACAAATTTCTGATTTGATGCATATAAAATACAAAACTGTGACGTCATAATTCGGTAGTCTTTTGTATGGAGCGTTTTGGGGCAGTCTAAAAATTGTGATTTTCAAATTAATATATCTCGAGAGTTTTTCGTGCTATCGAAGTAATTCTTTCACCTATGGTTATATTATGGAGACGTCCCTACATATCAAACAGAAAAAAATGTTAGTCAAATAGCCAATTGGATAATAGATGGGTAGTACCTTATTCACCAGTATTAACCAGAACATTTGAAGCTCATATCAATGTTGAAGTATGTAATAGTGTTCAATCAATAAAATACATATGTACATATGTGAACAAGGGTAGTGACCAGGCTACATTGGGGTTCACAAATAATAATAACGATGAAGTTACGAGATTTCAGTCTGGTCGATATATTAGTTCTTCTGAAGCAGTTTGGCGTATTTTAAGTTTCCCGATCCATGAAAGATATCCACCCGTAATCCACCTTGATGTACATCTTGAAGGGGGACAAAGGGTGTACTTTAACCCCGATAATGTGACGGAGCGTTTAGAAAACTCAAGACGAACCACTCTGCTTGCATTCTTTCAACTTTGCGAAACAGATGCATTTGCAAAGACACTACTGTACAACGAAATTCCATCGTATTATACTTACAATAAACAACAGGGTATTTTTAACCGCAGAAGACGTGGCACACCTGTAGACGGTGAACCAGGTATTTTTAAAGAACACATTATCGGTAGAGTATATACGGTACATCCAAATAACTCTGAATGCTTTTACCTGCGCTTGCTTCTGCATACTGTTAGAGGTCCTACTTCCTTTGACGAACTCCGGAAGGTTGATGATATTGTTTACCCTACTTACCAAGCGGCTTGCCGGGCACGTCACTTATTAGACAATGACCAACACTGGGATAATGCTTTGTCCGAAGCCAGTGTTAGTGACAGTCCTCAACGAATGCGCCATTTGTTTGCAGTCATGCTGGTATTCTGTGCACTTTCAGATGCCGCACAGTTGTGGCTTAAATATCAGGATAAATTTGCAGAGGATTTTTTCAGGCACGCACATCTATCGACTGACAACACAGTTAATGAGAGATTACGTGAAAGTCTCCTTAATCAATGTTTGCTGGCTATTCAAAATATAGTTATATCTATTGGTGGTAATTCTATTTTACAATATGGTATGCCCGAGCCATCATTTGACGGCGAACGAATTAATAGAGATTATGCGATGGAAATAAACTATGATCCAGCAGACTTGGCCGAAACTTTACAAACAGATGTATTAAGACTAACTGACGAACAGCGCTTAATTTTCGATCGTGTGTGTCGCAGCGTAAACAATGGTTTAGGAGAAATGTTGTTTGTAGATGCTCCTGGCGGAACGGGAAAGACTTTTCTTACCAAAGTAATTTTGGCAAAGATACGAAGCCAAAGTAAAATTGCACTTGCTGTTGCTTCATCGGGCATAGCATCCACTTTGTTGCCAGGAGGAAAAACTGCCCATACTATGTTCAAAATTCCGATTGACTTAGATCGTACAGAGAGCCCTGTTTGTAATATTTCTAGAAACAGCGATAAAGCTAAGGTTTTACGTGATTGTAGTCTTATTATATGGGATGAAAGCACAATAGCCAACCGTAAGGCTGTTGAAGCAGTAGACAGAACATTACGTGATATTAGGCAAAATGATCAACCTATGGGTGGTGTTACTATAGTCTTTTGTGGTGATTTTCGTCAGATTCTGCCTGTAATACCACGTGGAACAAGGGCAGATGAAGTTAGAGCATGTATAAAGAGTTCTAGACTGTGGCACTACATAACACCTATACATATGACAATAAATATGCGAGCGCGAATCGGAGGCAACGAAAATGCACAGGAGTTTTCTGATGTGCTCCTTCAGATTGGTAACGGTTTGTACCCGCAGGAACAAGGAAAAGTTATTCTGCACGAAAACTTATGTTGCACAGTTACCTCGATGCGAGACCTCATATCATCAGTATATGGAAACGCAACACAAATCGCCAGCAATGAAAACTCCTGGTTATGCGAAAGAGCTATTTTAACTCCGCGTAATGACCAAGTGGCGGCAATAAATTCTGAAATTTTAAATTATGTTCCGGGGGATAGTGTAGAGTATGTCTCCATTAACAGGGTAATGGAAGACGCAGAATCTACGAACTATCCGGTAGAATTTTTAGAATCCCTGAATGCCCCTGGAGTGCCGGCACACAAGATAAATTTAAAAGTCGGGGTACCTATAATGTTGCTTAGAAATCTAAGTCCTCCAAAACTTTGCAATGGTACCAGGTTAAAAGTTGTTAATTTGCAGCAAAATGTCATAGAGGCAGAGATTTTAACGGGGTGTGGGGCAGGTGAGAGTGTTTTCATACCTCGAATACCTTTGATACCCAATAATTTCCCATTTACTTTCAAACGGGTCCAATTTCCAATAAGCCTATGCTATGCAATGACTATTAACAAAGCTCAAGGACAAACGCTGAAAGTTGCGGGTGTGGATTTAACTGTTAGCTGTTTTTCACATGGTCAGCTTTATGTGGCATTATCGCGCGTGAGCGATCCCAGAAACTTATATGTTTTGATCCCCGACGGTAATACTTCTAATGTCGTGTACAGAGAAGCATTGCTGTAATTTTTATACATATCCACATCCGTATCCACATCGATATTCATATCCACATTCTCACCCATAACCAAGCGGACGAAGTCGCGGGCACAGCTAGTGATGAATAAATATTGGGATTTCGCTACTAATACGGGTTAAGGTAGTGCCACACTTTTTGCATAAAAGCATATTTACCTCAACGGCATCCATCGAAAAATTGGGTGTGCCTATAAAAGAATACTACTGACTGATGATCACTTGATGAGCAGTGAAATGTAGAAAAGTATAGTCTGAACTATTGTCATAGAATAAGCAATAGTCTCTAGTTTAAACTAAAAAACTGATTTCTACAGTGTATCCCGTTATCCCGCGGGAATTTTCAAACATCCTTTCTTAACGGATGCCTATGTCATAATACATAGCTGTCTATACACGAAGTAACTGTTAAGTAATCTGTGCCTGAATGCCAAATTTCAACTTTATCCGTCCGTATTAAATTTCCGCGCTGATGTGAATATAGCTGGTACAGTGGTGTCCGTGTTTACCTTCTGTCCATAATTACCCCACTCTACTGGGACAGCACGAATTTAAATATATGAACTGGATTTTGATTCTATCTACTTGGATTGTATTCAAATATTGACACGGCGACCTTTGCATAAAAGACCCAAGCATTCATTAGAATTAATATTGACATTGATATACGTGTAAATCACAATAATCACAAACTGTGGTGTTCCAAAGAGGTAGACAGAGTTCTAAGACAGAATGCTATCCGACGGCGATCAAGGCATCAACGTAGATGTGGCCGCCCCAGAAGGGGGAGAGGGCCTACTAGGGACAAAAGATGTAGAGTAAAGAATTTGTAGGGAGTCAAGAATTGCCCGCGGTACGAAAGAACTTCAGAGCAAAGCGCCGCGCGCATCTCCTGCGATTCGGCTCATAATAATATGACCGTGAGGTTGGTGGAGCTATGGGTGGAATGTGTGGACGGAGGGTTTGTTCCAAAAAGCTATTCTCCCGCGCACTATTAAGTTTTGAAATAAACTTCGTATAGAGGTTTTCCAGAAGTCAGAGCATGGGGTTCTTTTAAAATCTATGAAGAGGGATGGATCGCGAAGTTTTTTTTTTACAGAATCAGCAATGTGCTGTGCAAGCGATATATCTGTTTTCCCTACCATCCATAGGTTGCGACAACTGCTTACCATAAACTAATGTGTTAATTAGCGATAAAAAAGGTATAATTGTAGTAATGACTTGACTTTTCCTAGTAGTTACTAACCTCCAATGATTCCATAGATTAAGTACAGATACGTCACGCCAGTAGCGTAGTAGGACACTGCGAAGGCAACACTCGCTATCACGCTGCCGATGATCGTCACCACTCTGAAGCCATATCTGTGATACAAAAAAGGAAAAATAAAATATGACCCAGGATTTTTCGTTAGTTCTGATTAATCAACTACATAACCGATTTTCATAAGTATAAAGAAAGTTATAATATAAGCTGCGGTGCGAAGCCGGGGATAATACCAACATAAAGCGGGAATCTTAATAACATCGGATTTTTTTGATTGCGAAAATCAAACTTTAACTTAGATTTGTATTACTTGTGTTTAGCTTAACTGGTAGACTGGAACTCAACCGACTAAGCTGAAGGTTTTTGGCAATAACTTAAACGTTAGACCTATTTTTCGAATCAAGATATTCGGTGGTAATCGGCTTCAGTTTTCAGTTTCAGCGTGGCCCGCGGTTGTAGGGAAAAAACCAGTCGTAGTCATCGGAATTCAATATTCATTAGTCCATAATTTAAGTTACTGAACTTAAACTTACATGAATATTGTATTGCAAGTTCCATTCCAGTCAGTACGCGGAAAATGCAAATAGAGGAAAAACCAAAAAATACTTACTTGTTTGCTAGAGCCGATACAAAAGGCCCTGCAAGTAAGTAGAAACCCGAAAGCAGGGAGTTCACTAACGCCACCTGGCTTTCACTGATCTGTAACAAATCGAGATAAATAGGTGATTATTGGACATTTTTTTTTGTATAAAAGAGAAGGCAAATGACAATATGAGTCACCTGATGGTAAGTAATCAACACAGTCCATAGATATCAGTAATACCTACTAAAAGGTCACTGACTCGTTGTCAACCTTTTTAAAGAAATGTAGACTCTTTTCTTGAAGACTCTCAAGTCGTATTTCTTTATGAACATCATTGACTTATATGATATTCAACAAAACCCGATTAAAAGTCAAATTACTGCATTCATTTATCATCATGAATTACTAAAGGAAAAAAAATATCCTGCACGTCCCAGTACCTAAATAATTATGTAAAAACTAACACTATCCTTCTGTTAGGTCATGAATTACCTAACGGAGTAAAATAATAAAATAACAGAATTAAAACGAATACGGAAAATGATACTAAATAACATAACTGGAGTATGAATTAAAGAGGCTTAATTAGTTTAATGAATATTTTTTTCTTACCATACTACGCATTGAAATAAATAATACATAAATGACTTCATGTTGCCTGTTTGTTACGTCATGTGAAAACGGAAATTAGTATTTGAGTACTATTAATATAGGCCACCGAATAACGATGCTTCAGCGTAGCTTGACTGTAGACGTTTGCAACCCACGCGGAAGACTTTGAAGCAACGAAAAACCTGCTCAGAATAAAAATATTCAAATTCCCACGTTAAATCGCGCAAGGTCTGTCTATCTACCGAGAAATGCTACCGGAATTGCAAGTAGAAGACTTACACTTTTACTTTAATATCCACTGCGTAACTAATGGTCTTTGGGCTAGATGTATTCACTGAAACTGTTCAATGTAACACGTGTAGAAAGAAATATGTGTAGGTAATGAAGTATTAGGAAGTGAATCTGTGCTTCCCAGACTTAAGGTGACGTGAGTCCAGGGCTTGGCCGTTTTCGAGGGGGTGAGGTGCGGGGCTTGAGAGGAGCCGGCGCGGGGTACCCGCTTACAAGCGCGCGATCGCTGCCGAAACGCCACAGTATAGCGAAGCGACTATCTACACCCGTGTAGTATTACACCCGTCAATACAATAGTTAAAAGTACTGGAAATATAATTATATGAATATAAATAAACCACATGTTAAAATACATTTTTTTTTATTAATGAAGTATATTATATTCAACATGCAAACAAGTGATGTTTTGGTATATTATGAAAAAGTAAAAAAATCAAAATAAAAAGAAAACTATTCAATAATTCTTTTATATTCAATTATATTTATTATTGGTCAAACTAAAATAGGTACATACTTAGACTAACTAGCTATCACGCGCCAGCATACACTATTCTTCATCCTTCTAGGAATCGATATGTGCCGTACAGCACGCGTCTGTCCCTAGCTACTATGCCCGAGCATACAGCGGTATTGATATTAACAGTATTTATATTTGACAACCCCGGTGGTCCAGTGGCTAACCTTGTCCAGTTTGATTCCGAGGTCGTGGGTTCGATCCCCGCACAAGATACGAGTAAATATTTGTGTGCATGAACATGTCTGTTTATCTTGGTCTGGGTGTTTTCTATGTATTATCTATACTAATATTATAAAGCTGAAGAGTTTGTTTGTTTCTTTGTTCGAATTGAAAAAATATTTTAGTGTTAGCCTATATTTCAAGGAAGGCTATATGTAGGCTATATAACATCACGCTAACACCAATAGGCGCGGAACACCGATAAAAAACGGGAAAAAAATATTCCTTTTGAGGGCTTAAGTTGCGTGCGCTGCGTAAATTTGCGCATATGCCTATCTTTTAAGATTAAATCACTATAGCATAATATAGGTAAAAGGTTGTTTGTCCTTCTTTCACGTCAAAAGTAACAAACGGATTTACATGTTTTTTTTTTTGATATAGTTTAAGGCCTGGAGAGTGACATAGGCTACGTTTTATCCCGGAAAAACATTTTATTCCCACGGGAAAAAATAAAGTTAATCATTTGTCCTTCTTTCACGTCAAACACGAACCTAAGTACGGACGTGATTTTTTTAATGGGGATAGTTTACGATCTGGAGAGTGACATAAGCTACTTTTTATCACGGAAAAACATCTTAATCCAATGGGAAAAATAAACTTTGTAATCATTTGTCCTTCTTTTACATCGAAAGTAACCTAAGTACCGACATGATTTTTGTTAACGGGGATAGTTTACGGTCTGGAGAGTGTCATAAGCTACTTTTTATCCCATCAAGTAAAAAAATGACAACAAGAAAAAAATATACACAAATTAATGGCAGCTTCCCTGGACCACGCGGGCGAAGCCACGGGTAACAGTTAGTATGTATGTATTTACAAAAAAATATATTGATTTGATTTCATGATTGATTGAGAGAATTGTTATTTGGCTGCGGTATTCTGTGAGGTGGATGTAATTCCCCAGTCGGGTAGCTTACAATTACGCTCCCTACCTCTCTTTTCGCCAGAGCTTCGTTTGTCAGTCAGCAGGGTACACAGCGCGCAGGTGAAGTTAGCTTTTGTTTAAAGATGTTGATGAACCACTTACACCCTAAAATATTAATGATCCAACGTCCTAGCTCCTACACCAAAAAAATATTAAGCGTAAGTCGTGTCCTACACCAAAAACGTTGGTGGCGGAAGCACGCAAAGTAGTGTAGATCAAATTGCCTGTAAATTTGACTTCCGCAAAATAACACCTGAATCAATTGGGTATTTGACTAACATTTTTTTCTGTTTGATATGAAGGGACGTCTCCATAATATAACCATAGGTAAAAGAATTACTTCGATAGCACAAAAATCTCTCGAGATATATTAATTTGAAAATCACAATTTTTAGACTGCCCCAAAACGCTCCATACAAAAGACTACCGAATTATGACGTCACAGTTTTGTATTTTATATGCATCAAATCAGAAATTTGTACGACAGCTATGTTAAATATTACGTTTATGTAATTATTATCATAATAAAAGTTATAGCATTTTTTATTGCTACCCCAATGGAAATATTATTTTTTAATAATTTCATACTTTTAAAATGGACTTTCCCGCCAAACTTTGATCGACGCTAAAAAAAGTCTGACTGAAGATATTAGAATGAAAGTTTGCAGATCTTTATAGTTTTGTGTATTTTACGATATTGTTAATTTATTTGTACAATTTTTAAACATTGGAAACAACCCAATTTAAATGCGTAAGTATGGATGTCTGTTTGTTCCACTACCTTTGGGGTTATCACTATATCTGGGCTGTAAGTGGTTCATCAACATCTTTGAACCAAAGCCAATTTTACCTGCACCCCGTGCACCCTGCTGACTGACAAACGAAGCGCTGGCAAAGGGAGGTAGGGAGCGTAATTGTAAGCTACCCGACTGGGGAATTTACCTCCACCTCACAGAATACCGCAGCCAAATAACAAATCCCTTGAGAGTTGTTGTGTTCCTGCGAGTGAGTGAGGTCACCAGAAAGGAAGGAGTTGCTGTGTTGGTAGCGGGAGTGGCGGTGCGCGAGCAATATTTTAAGTTGCGAGCGTTATTATAACTACGGTAACCATTTCACATCAGGCGGGCCGTATGTTTTTACGGCCCGACAAAGTATAAAAAATAAAAATTATGACGCCTAAACGGCCAAACCGATTTCGATGATCGCGTTCGATGTATGCGATAAACTCAATCGCTACTGAACGAATTTCAATGTGGGTTTACAGATATTCCAAGAAAGATTTATAATAAAGTTTTCCAAAGAAACATCTAGCATGAGAAAAAAAAACCGGGTCTCAGTAAAAAAATAAATGTATCATCATCATCGTTGTTTTGTTGTCTTACTGATATTCCTACACTGTGTTTATTTCAACGTGTTTATTGACAACGCGTTGAACGGACGCGCGGCACAGGTCCTACCTCGAACGCAGCTCCTAGAGCACTGACGTTGAGAGCGATCGAGAATCGGGGAGGGTGCGCGACCGCAAATCGTTATTCTTTTAATAATTTTATTTAAATTATTTTATTTTTAAAAGTAATAGCATAGTGCTCTCGTAATTAAAATTATGAAAATTTTGGTATAATTTCCTTATAAAAAAATTGTATTAAATAGTTACAATTTTTACTTAGTGCAAATTTAGAGAGTAAGTTCGCGATTTTTTTCTATCGAGCCAAAAATTATTAATTGTGTTTTCAATAGCTTTGTGCCCTGCAGAAAGGACTTAAGATTTCATAGTTAAATTTCTAGGAACCAAATTGAAATAGTTTAATAGAACTATTCTTTCAATAAGCGTGTTTCCTGGACTCACTTCACCTTAAATTTCCGTACTCTGATGCTCTCTTGTCTGGCCTACTGGCCTTGTTGTAGGCAAGTTGGTGACAAACTCGTTTACGTTCGCAATGTTAATTACAAGTGTTATTAAAATGACATATAGATTGACAATTAGAAACTAAACTCATTTTTAAATTATCGGTCTTCATCAGTGAACCTACTGTCGAAGCTGGAGCGGATGATTACCATCTGGGTTTTGTTTCCAAAAATTGGTCTTAAGTTAAAGTTATTGAAATACACCTCTAGCTTAGTCAGTAGAGCTTAAGGGTTTCTTCCAGCTGAGCTAAACATAATTAATTACCAACAATCTAAGCAATAGTGTCTTTTTCGCGTTCAAAAAATCCGATCGTAATCGGGTTCAGCTTCGGCGGTAGGGCCCCTGGTTAAGTACTTCTTCGTCAACCCTTATTCATCCCACTGCTGAGATACGGGTATCCCCTCAATCGAAGGGGCTTAGAACATACTCCACCACGCTAATCAACTGCGGGTTGGCGGAGGCCAGTGTTTTCAAACCGCCTAAAGGCCACTGATTTGGCTTAACGATTGTCATCTAACGACAACAGCCGGGACCGACGGCTTAACGTGCCGTGCTCATTATCCGATAGCTCATTTAAAACAAGTTATAAGTTAATTAAAAAAATCAAAAACCCGACTGCACCTACAACAGATTTATTAATCACGCGTAACAATAATATAATTCCATACAAGCAAAGCCGCAGGCAAAAACTAATAAATCAAATATATATTTGAAATCAGGTCATCGAGACCTTTATTTTGATACCCATATCGATATATTTAGAAGAAAAAAAAATTACTGCAACGACAATTTTGCGGCTCACACCATATTGTTTTTTTTTATATTTGATGTAGCCTATGTCACTCTCACAGCAAATATGAATCTAACGACACCTCTTAAGCTAAAATCCATCCAGCCGTTCAGGCTGCAGAGCGTGCCAAACAATTATACATACATACATACATACTCTCGAAAAACATAACCCTCCTTCTGTCGCAGTCGGGTATGTACACAAACGTAACAATAGAGGACTTCTTATATGTCATGTTCATGACGAGTAGTCTGTTAAACATTTTATAAATCGAAAATATCCAGGTCGCTTCGGTCGTCAGGATTTTAAATTATATAGATATATACTGTGATATTAACAAGCACTACATAAAATAGTTTAAGAATTATTATTTAGTAGCAAGTTAGTAAGTTCAACAAAGCAAACATATGGTTATTCACCTTGACTTACAGTCACCTTACAGTCATAGAGGCACCGTAATAAAACTGCAATGTCTAGACGACTATGCAAGTGCATGCCATATCCAATACTCCTTATTACAATAGGCTTAGGTTTTAAAATAGCATAAACTAGGTGTGAGCTATGAGTAGCCTGTTCAGTGTTTGTGTGGTCCTATTTACTTAAGCATCATACATACAGGCTTGGCTAGGAAAGCCAATGGCTTGTGGAAAGTAACGGGATATTACTTGTTACGCATTATAATAAGGCCCTTACTGAAATGCTTGTAATTGACATGTACTCGTGTGTACTGTCATTATACTTATGCATGTACTTTGTGCATTTTTGTCAGTTTTAGTTTTAAGCTAAAATGATAAGGAGCAATGTCGAATAGATGCGTTTGATAGTAACGTTCCACTTAGTTTTCATAAAATATTACATAAGTTATTTTCTTTAATTTTTTAAATTAATCTATGCCACTCGTACAAGCTGTTGCTGTTCATATTCGCCTCTTTTCGGTATAATTTGTATAATACAGTAATTTTCTATATTATAGTACTTGGGTGATCATGAATTTGTAAAACTTTTTGCATTTATCGTCTGTGTCTATAAAAGGCAACCATTATTGTCTGATCTATCTACGCACATATCAAATCACTGGAGGGATAGGATTGAAATTAGGCATATAGGTTGCTATTATGATCATAAAATTTATATGTGTATTTACTTTATGATTTTGACATAGGCATCTGATATGAAAGGATTTTTGAAATATACCACAAGATGCCGTGATACACGCGTTCGAAGTTGCGGGCAGAAGTCAGTCGAAGTCACTAAGTCAGAGTAAATCAATAATTTCTAAAGAACATCCTCACTAAATAGTGAGGATGTTCTTTAGAAATTATTGATTTACTCAATTTAGCTAAATAGCTAGATGGCGTCGTTGCGAATGTCAGTATAATCGATCACGCAAGTTTAGCAACGTCGACCATAGCCCATCTATGGAGGGGTTTATTTATATCGAGCTCTTCCGTGCTTCAGAGGGCACGTTGCCGTCGGTCCCGGCTGTTGTCATTAGATGATAGTTGTTAAGCCAAGTCAGTGGCCTATGGGCGGTTTGAAAACACTGACCTCCGCCAACCCGCAGTTGAGCAGCGTGGTGGAGTATGCTCTAAACCCCTTCGATTGAGGGGATACCCGTATCCCAATAGTGAGATGAAAAGGGGTTGATGCCGATCCTCTCTATTTAAAGTTGCAACTCGACCACTATCAACAGGTGACTTCTTGCGACCATTGACTAAATTCTTCCACTACGATATCGCATGAAATTAATTGAAATCGACCACCTGGAAGATTGTTTATCCATTATAGAGCTTAAGTACATGTTTATTGAATGTAACAATGTTTAGCGATTCTCAATTTCCACTTTCAATTCGTTCAAGTTTAAACCCTATGTAATATTATGTTTAGAGTACATAATGCCTATTCTAGTTAGGTAGTATTTGCGGTATAACAGTATATCAGCAGAGCTGTCAACACCAGGCTTGCATTCTTGACCCTGTCTGTGGATTTGCAATGTAAATCACCATTGCGCAGACTTGTTTATCTAATAGCCAGTAAACAAATATGTAATTAATATTATTAAAACTCACGTGAGACATTATACTAAATTAATTAGATAAATTAAACGGGTCACTCACGTCTTTTTGTCGGGAAAGCCGACTAGTTTCGATCTCAAAAGGAGACCTTCATCAGGGCGAATGTCCAGACACGTCCACCCTTTGTCTTTGTCAGTGTCCGGCGCGAGAGACAACAAAGACACGGACACTGACAAAGACAAAGGGTGGACGTGTCTGGACATTCGCCCTGATGAAGGTCTTCTTTTGAGATCGAAACTAGTCGGCTTTCCCGACAAAAAGACGTGAGTGACCCGTTTAATTTATCTAATTAATTTAAATATGTAATTCATAAATTCTCGGCATCAATTCATAATTATCCCTCTGTTAGGATACGGGTCTTCCCTCAATCGAAGGGATTTAGAGCATACTCCACCACGCTGCTCAATTGTGGGTTGGCGGTGGCCATTGTTTTCAAGCCGCCCAAAAGCCACTGACTTGGCTTAACGACTGTCATCTAATGACAACAGCCGGGATCGACGGCTTAACGTGCACTCCGAAGCACGGAGGAATTCGAGGTAAGTAAACCCATCCATAGACAGTTGGCCGTGTGGTTTCCGACAGACTAGAATAGAATCACTCCGTTTCTTCCCGTGGATGTCGTACAAGGCGACTAAGGGAAATACATTATCAAATGTCGATCAGGCCTCCCCAACCCGTTTGGCCAGCGTGGAAAGTGTAGGCCAAATCCTCCGTCCGTCTAGGACGGACGAGAGAGGGTCGTGCTCCTGTAGTGGCGACTAAAATGGACCTGATGATGATAGACAGGCTACTGTCGACGTTACTTAACTTGCGTGATCGATTACAACGATGCCATCGAGCTCCTCCCATAGTTTCTCACAGTATTCATATTAATTTTGATACGTAGATCTGTAATTATTACAATATTCTCTATAGGGACTTGATTGTAACTTCAATAACAATTACCAATAAGTAGCTTATATACTTCAATTATGGGCATGCAAGTAAGAAATACATACGTGCATTGCTTACGAATTACATGTTTATTTCCTTATACTATTTATCTATAGTAATATTATAAAGCTGAAGAGTTTGTTTGTTTGGTGAACGCTCTAATCTCAAGACCACTCATTCGAATTAAAAAATATTTTAGTGTTAGATAGCCTATTTTTCGAGAAAGGCTATATGCTATATAACATCCCGCTACCATCAATAGGAGCGGAGCACCAATGAAAAATGAGGGAAAAATGGGGAAAAGATATTCCTTTTGAGATCGTCCATTGCGTGCGCTGCGTAACAATTATATACGACGGAATTATTCATCTTAAAAAGATCTATGTTTTAAAATTGGCTCACTATAACAAATATAACCCCTTACTGTAGTTTCCTGGGAAGACCTTAACAGGGAGTTCATTCCATAGTTTTTTTTTTTTTTTTTTTTTTTTTTCATTTCAGAGTTCGAGGTAGAAAACTCTTCTGGAACCGTACAGTCGCGCCCAATTAGGTTCCAATATGTGAGGATGAATTGATCGACGATGAACGAGCGGTGCGACTATAGAAAGAGGCCGTAGGCATCATATCAAACAACTCCTCTGAAAACATTTTCCTTTTATCTGTACTATAGTAAAAAAGTTTGAGTTTTCATTCACGAGCGTTCCATAATAGTTCCTTTGGCATCACCTTTATTTATTCTTACTATTTCTTTCTATTTCCAATCCCGTGGTATTACGAAATCGCGAGATAACAGCTGTTGAATCATTGAAATGGTTTTTTGTTTACAATTTGGCAGAATCCCAGTTGTTGCGCTTGCGTAAGCCTAGACAAACTGCAGTTTATTTTTAACAATCAAAAATACCGGGAGGGGTTAATGCAGTCTTTACATAATGTATAACTAGTTGTTGTTCATGGCTTCGCTTGCTTGGTGTTTGATTTCGGTTTTTATATAAATATATTATATACTTATTTTTTTCACTGCAACCACACTTTGATTTCGTTTTTTATGTCAATAAATATATTTTTTTACACTACGTCGGGTGGCAAGCAACCACACTGCCCGCTGATATGAAGCGGTTACTGTACCAGTGTACCCATATTAACGCTCGTAAAGTGAAATATCGCTCGCGCTGCCAATGCAGCAACTCCTACCTTTCTGGTGACCTTACTCATTCGCAGTAAGACAACAGCCCTCAAGGGAATTGTTATTTGTCTGCGGTATTCTGTGAGGTGGAGGTTCTTCCCCAGTCGGGCAGCTTACAAATGCGCTGTGCCCTACCTCTAATTTTTACACCTTAATTTTCATTTCTTGTGTACGATTTCTGTGCTAGAGTCACGTTGACATATTACGTTGCTCCGTTTTGCGCTACTGGGGGAATGGGGAAGTATTCCCAGTCGGGCTTGACATGTCCGACCTCTCTTTTCCCAGAGATTCTTTTGCTCGCCAGCAGGGTGCACCACGTGCATGTGAGGTTGGCTTTGGATCAAAGATCATGGTGAATTACATCTTTAGATAATTTTATTCTCAATTTTTATAACTAAGTTACTGTAAAACAATTAATAATTGTATTTCGATTGGTGCCGAATCGAAGCGAATCAAAAATGCAATATAGTAACATGTTTCTTCGACTCGAGGCCGAGATCATAGTACAAATATATAAGTAAGACAACTCAAGCCCCGAGCGGATGATAATAGCCTAAACACGTAGGGCTGTCGCTTAATAGTTTATTCAACCGTCAAAAATACTTAGTCAATCTCTATATAAAAAAATAAGTACGAGTAAGGTAGAAAATACAAAATTAAGTAGAGTAAGTATTAGGGATCTGTAACAAGAAACCGGCCAAATGCGAGTCGGACTCGGTCACGAAGGGTTCCGTGCCAAAAACGACAAACAATCATGTTTGTTGTATGGGAGCCCCCCATATATAATTGTTTTATTTTTAACGTGAATATATAACTAAATATTATGTAAGTATTTCAAGCGTCTACCTATTGCCATTATAAATTGGGAGCAAAAACGAGCAAAAAGAAATACGTTTGTTGTATGGGAGCCCCCTTAAATATTTATTTTCTTCAGTTTTTTTAGTATTTGTTGTTATAGCGGCAAAAGAAATACATCACCTGTGAAAATTTTAACTGTCTAACTTTCGCGGTTTATGAGACACAGCCTGGTGACAGACGGACCGACGGACGGACGGACGGACGGACAGCGGAGCCTTAGTGATAGGGTTCTTTTTTACCCTTTGGGTACGGAACGCCAAAAAACACCTACATATAGAACATCAACATCACCAGAATGATAATAATAAATAAATAAATATTGTCAGACAAATTACACAGCGCCATCTAGCCCCAAAGTAAGCGAAGCTTGTGTTATGGGTACTAGACCACTGATAAACATACGTAAATACATTTTTTTAGGGTTCCGAACCTCAAAAGGAAAAAACGGAACCCTTATAAGATCACTTTGTTGTCCGTCTGTCTGTCTGTCTGTCTGTCTGTCCGTCTGTCCGTCTGTCCGTCTGTCTGTCTGTCTGTCTGTCTGTCTGTCAAGAATTTCTATGTCGAGAATGCGTGGAGGTATCAAGCTGAAATTTGAACTGTATACTCAGGTCTACGGTCCCATGAAGTTAAAAAAAAATCAAACTGCTAAGTTTACGTAGCAAAAAGTTACGGCCGTTTATTCAGCAAAAAACGCATATTTCGACACACTCAAGGGAATCAAAACCTATAGGGTACTTCCCATTGACCTAGAACTATGAAATTTGTCAAGTAACATCGTTATAGACTACAAACAAGTACAGGAATAAATCTCAAAACTATATATTTGTAAATAGATCTTAAAAAATAGGGGGTCTATATTTTTTATAGTGTGTCGAAATTTCAAATTGAACCTACTAGTTCAAATGGACAAATATGAAAGGGCTTGATGTACACATCGCAAAATATATTTTATTTATTTTTTTCGACGCATTATTTCTTATTTATAATGAAAAATATCAAATTTAATAATGATACTACGTACCTACGGAACCCTCGGTGGGCGAGTCCGACTCGCACTTGTCCGGTTTTTTTTGTAAATACATACTTATGATACATAGAAAACACCCAGACTAAGACAAACAGACATGTTCATGCACACAAATGTTTGTCCTATGTGGGAATCGAACCCACGAGCGTTGGTGTCGAAGCCGCGTCATTGACCGCTACGCCACCAAGCTCGTCAATGATGTTTTTTTATTTATCTAATTGGGTGACTGAGTTCCCAAAGATTCATCGTCATCGAGTGTAACGAATGGGTCTCGTCAGGAAGATCATATGAGTTCAAACAGAATATTTTTCCTATCAGTAATGCAGGAGTTCCACTGTTTTCCGTCCTGCTCCATCATCAGACCCTCGTTACCAAGTGTAATGAAAAGGCTTCATCAAGAGCAATCTAATGAGCCCAAACTCGAGGGGTTAACTATTAGCCACTGAAAAGTTCCAGTAGCGAGCTCATGGCTCCTACTGGCTCAAATTACGTTAACATAAACATGTACACAGCGGCTCACTATCGGCACTGAAACCTAACACCTCCTGGTTGCTAAGCTTGAAAGTTCTCACTCAATACATTAATGAGCCGTGGGGCCAGGACAAAGCAAGCAAATCGTTGTACACATAGAAACACAAATTACGATTTTATTTATAAATCTTATCTTTGTTAACAAAAGTCTGGCTCCCGGTGTATATAGGTAAGTACGTTTTATTTTTTCAACGGTCGTTACGATGTTACTACCTAATTTATAAATTTAAACCTACGTTTATTCCTGTGCCTACGTTATACATAATCAAATGAAATCAAGGATTCAAGTGATCTACATAAATAGGTAGGAATGAGATAACTTTACATCAAATCTGGACCAGAACTATTTCCCAACTAAGCAATTTCGATAGGTACTGGTAAATAGCTAACATAAAATTATGTATGTAGGTAGCTACGTATGATATAGGTAGTAATAGATCACATAGGTACTCACCGTTCTTGTTCGGTAGGTAGTGTGAAGAAAGATAATTTTGGATTTGACAAATTGCTGTTGAGACATCCATGAACACTGCAATATGTTTTATGGCTAGTCGACTTTGTAACCATCTTTTACGTGCAGTTATATACGACGTAGATAGGTACCTCTATGTTAAAATTGTTAACGAACGTCAGCGCAGCAGGCGCGAATCTTGTGTGAGAGCGGGCGGTTTTGCGTACGGCGCAGCCTTGACTGGCGGTCCATTTAACCTCCCTAAATGTTGTCAGTATGTGCGTGCGACGGCCATACGTACGGGCGCGCTCACATACAAACCACGCTCGGTGCGTTTGTATGAAGTTACCTTACTTATATATTTGTACTATGCCGAGATCGTTCGTTGCCCTCCGTGGCTGCAGTGGTCGCACCAATTCCGTTATAAACTGCCATTTTTACACTTAATACAATACAAATAAGGCTCGAAACTGTATGAAACCATCCGTAGTTGTCGAGGGTTACAGTATTACGTGGAAAAGTTCCATTTCATTCTGGGGCAGGATTCCGTAAAAGGGAATGTGAATAATATAAACAAAAGTAATAAAGTACTTTTGATTTCGAGAGCAATTAGCCTTTTTCCTGGGAAGATTTAAAAAGATCCGCTAGGGGCAGCACCGGTGGTGGGGTATATATGTTTTGAATAAATTCTATATTAAATAAATAATATAAAAAAAATCTGACCGCGCTTTCGTTTCGCGAAAACGCAGTAGGCGGGATGCAAAGTATTATATGTTTCAGTTCAAGCCTAAGCAAGTGGTTCACCACGATTTTAGAGCCAAAGCCAATCTCACCTGGACATGGTACAGCCGGCCGACTAGCCAAAAAGAAGGGTATTTGTAAGCTGCCCGACTGGGTAAGTACCTTCACCGCACTGAATACCGCAGCTGATGTTGTGTTCCTGCGAGTGAGTGAGGTCACCAGAAAGGAGTTGCTGCTTCGGCAGCGGGGGTGGCGTTCATGTTGCGAGCGTTAATATGGCTACGGTAACCGCTTCATATCAGGCGGGCCGTATGCTTGCCTCCGCCCGATGTAGTATAAAAAAACAATAATAAATATTACAAAGAAACAAACAACAGTTGCATTTAAAATATTAGAAGAACGCGAGAATTTACTAAGAATTACGGGAATGGATGTTTGTTCATCTTTGACGATTAAAAGATTGAACGGATTTGTATGAAATTTGACCTATATGTAGAATAAGTTAATGGTTTAGTAAGATTGATTCTTTATTTGAAAGCTTTGCCAACCCTGTATTTCAACGATAGCGGCAAATTCCATGTTTGGCGTCAATATGACGGCGAAGTCGCGTAAATTGTGTAATTAATTGGCTACCATCAGCACCGCAGGCTTCTGTGACGTCAAATATTGAATTTTATAATATAGAACATAAGAAAAGAACATAGATATAAAGAAACCTTTAAGCAGCTAGTTTGCGCCCGTGAATTCATATGCGCGTATCCTGTGAGAGTTTTCAAAAGTTTCTTTCTTATGTGGTTGCCTACGTCATAATAGCTCCACCACCTACCACTACCGTCCAGTGGTTTGCTAGTAACTCTTGTCTATAATAGATATAGATTATATTGGCCGCGAAATATATATTATCTTCTTTAAGGGAATCATCCTTCTTTTCTGTATTCGATTGTCTGTCAAATTGTCATATGAATTTCCAAAAACTTTTTGATTATGAATTTTATTTTTAAACATGGAATATATTCAAATCTACATTGTATTCTATTGTAATTTGCGTAGGCAGACTAATTGACTAATTGATTGAAACAGATCTGATTACGTTTACCAGGAGATGCCAGTCAATAAAGGATTCTCACATCTTCCTCAAAATATATCACAAAACATTAAGAAAAATGAACAATCTAATTTTCTTACTATCACTCTCGTCGCAAATCAGCGGAATACTGAATGATTTAAAAAAGAATGAACGACGAGTGACTCGACAAAATCCAAAATTTTTATTTAAAAAATGGCGTAGGTATAAGTATAATACTAATAGGTATTGTTAAATAAGTGTGCTGATATCGTTTAATACAATTTTTCGCGGTAGATCCCATACAGGTATCAGTAGTAATTGGTTCGCTATTTTAGGAGTGTAGTTAATTGTATAGGAGACAGGCACGTATCGTATAAGGCTTGATAATTGCTTCGATTATCGGAATAACTGCATTAGCTTTCAATACTAATTGCCTATAACGCTTTTCTTGTAAGTAGTAAAAGTGGCTTTTCGATTTATTGGTAGAAAAGTAAATATATCTAGAGTCTCGCGTATGTTTTTTACAAACAGGTTGGATAAATCAAGCACTGCATAAAATATTTGATTTATGTATGTTGGGTTGTAAGTGGCTCAACCCGATCTACAGAGCCAAAGCCAACCTCACCTACACGTGGTGCACCCTGCCGACTAGCGGAAAAGGCTCTGGCGAAAGAAAGATACGGTACAGCGTATTTGTAAGCTGCCGGACTGGAGCAATACTTCCTTCCACCTCACAGAAAACCGCAGCCAATAACAATTTACTTGAGGGTTTTTGTGATCCTGCGAGTGAGTGAGGTCACCAATAAAGAGTTCTTGCATTGCCAGCGGGGGTAGCGGCGCGCGAGCGATATTTCAAGTTATGAGCGTTAATATGGTTACGGTATTAGTCTATGCGAACGTATACGTGGCCATGTTAACGTGGCGGATTGTGCGGATATTATAACTTACTTGGATTGTCAGCAAATTTCTTAACAAATTGTTTACAAAGAATATCCACAGACGCACAAACGTAGTTTCTAACACTTCAATGAAAAAATTTTCAAAGCATAAATGTGACTAATTAGTATGACTGACTTGTAAGGTGCTTACTTATTCATTCTGATCCAATAACAAAAAGTCAATTCAAATCGAATACAGTAATGTCAAAGAAAAAATATTTTTATCTTTACCTACTGAGCTTGAAACATTTGACTGTACACTAAAGTTCAATTTTAAATAAAATGAGAAGAAATCAGATTGAATGAAAGAATGAATGAGTCGGTTGTTTCGAGACCGGGGCCTTGGCCTTAACATTATGGTAATGTTTGTCTTCGTCAGGCGCCGACATTGTGGTCGGTCATGTTATGAACAGTCAGTCATGAATGACGCATTTGTCTGTATTTCTGTTACGAAAAGCGATGTAAATAATCAAAACAAAAGATTTTTAGTTAAGTTTGACGTAGCGCTATTATTTCTCAAAGTATATTGTATACAAAAATGTTTACAATGTTTCTAATTTTTGGGGCTGGCATTCGAACCCACGATCCCTCAATAATCGGTCAAGGTTTAATTGTGATATGTTTGTGATACGTGATATGTGGTACCTATATTTTTTTCTGTGTCATTTTTATATACAAGCATCGGCCCGTTTGATGTAAAGCGGAAGCGGTTACCACTAGATGTTTTTACTTACAGATACCTTCTACTTCTGCCTTCATTGTGATGAGAAGAAAGCAAGCCCGGATTTCATTCAGTTTTGCGCCTCTTATGATTATATATATATTAACAAGATTATATATATATTTATATAAGCGAGATATTAACGGTAATTGCTGAAAAGTTGTAGATAAAATGCCTTTCTGTGTTTTGTCTACGTTCTTTTCCTTTCTTTGCGTACTGTATGTATATATGCGTAGGTATTGAGTAAGCACTCTGTAGCCTATTTTTACTGCCATGATGTTCGCCTATGACCCGTTTATATACATATATATTGTCATAGGTTACCACACTGCCTCTAACGTGGGACTACGTCCTTAGGCTGGACTGGACATCCGCATGCTTTTAATGCACAATTGTAGTATAAAAATCAATACAATAGCTACAATAGTTTAGATCTTGGTTCTATTATTTACGAGGCAATGTTACAATAAAAATAATAAAGATAAAATGACTGACCACAATGTCAAGTACGAATGTAATTGCTTAAAAATATTCCACTACAAATAGCTGACAGACATAACACAGCTAGATAAAATTTAAAAGGTCTGCCTAATCAGGTAGAACAAGTCGAAATAACATTTAATTTTATTTCCTAGTTTCATTTTATGATAGCTATACGTACTTTATAACTACAACTTCACGTACTTTTTATGTATTTTTTTTTATACTACGTCGGGTGGCAGACAAGCATACGGCCCGCCTGATGTGAAGCGGTTACCGTAACCATATTAACGCTCGCAACATAAAATAACGCTCGCAACAATAAAATATCGCTCGCGCGCCGCCACCCCCGCTGCTATCGCCGCATCTCCTTCCTTACTGGTGACCACACTCACTCGCAGGAACACAACAGCCCTCAAGGGAACCGTTATTTGGCTGCGGTATTCTGTGAGGTGGAGGTACATTCCCCAGTCGGGTAGCTTACAATTATGCTCCCTACCTCTCTTTTCGCCAAAGCTTCGTTTGTCAGTCAGCAGAGTGCACCGCGTGCAGGTGAAGTTGGCTTTGGTTCAAAGATGTTGATGAACCACTTACACCCCAAAATGTAGTTACTAAAAAGTTATTACGTCACTGTTTTAGCGTTTTTTCTTTACGTTTACTGTATTTGAAATTCGCATCATTTATAAACAAAATATATTACATCTAGAAGAGTAACATTTTCAAAGATATTTTGTGGCATTTATTTTAATGAAGCATTTACATTTTACGATTCAGACAACTACCCAATTAGGATGATAATAATGTACTTTGAAAGTGTTCACACGTTCAAATATAAAACTGTCAAGTAATGTAGGTAATTGGGCATTTGCGTCAAACGGCTACTCTTGAAATCTGGTGCGCCGACCATCTGATTGACGTAAATCCGACCGGTAAACTGGAGTTTACAGCGCCTAGCTAATTAGTATTCTCTCATTTGCTGACCCACTTGTACAGGTTGTTTCCATTGGCGAGAAAGAAGAGATAATGTACAAGGTTCATAGAATTTACGATATCAATTAACAGTTTGTATAAAAGTGAACTGTATTGAGGCAATTTTAAAATTGAGAAACTGAAACATATGTAATCGGTTTTACTGAAAGCTGCTATCTGTTTAAATAATTTACGGAGCAGCAGATTCCTTTTGTGAATTCAGGGTTGATCCCAAAGTAGCAAAATGTTGAACAACACTTGAGTTGAACCAAAAAAGAAAATTCATCTACTTTTTTGTATATGCAGGAGCAAGCGAGCATGTTTTAGTTACCTGAGTTGCCTGAGTGCTTAGTGAGAGTTTTTGGTCACATTCGAACGTTACAAGTCGGCCGAATTGAGAAAAAGTTTCATATTGTGAATTTACCACACGCGTGTTACATATCCAAATTAGCCGGGTTGTTCACTTTAAAATGTGAGCAAATAAGCTACATAATTTTGATATGTAACACGCGTCTTATAAATTCACACCATGAGAGTTCTTCTTTATTTGGTCGGTTTGTTTACGTAGATCGAACGCGAACAAAAAATTCGCATTAACAATTAATTCTGAAAGTAATCATCACCATCTACTTAATTCAAAAAGATATTATATATGAACAGTTTAATATTCTTACATGCTGCTTTATTTGCTATTGTTGACACTATAAATTCTATGAATTTATAATACGTTGCATAACAAATTCAAGGACCAACAAGTAGGTACAATTATAATTATATTTGGCAACGCACAATGTTAACGTCCGATAAAGCTGTTATCGGACTGCGTTAGTGCTTTAATAACGGCGACGCTTTATGTGGACGTTAGGCTGACACTAAATTAGTTTCAACCATTGAGTTCCTATGGCTACCTCAAGTCTCCATCATCAACCATACAAAATTACAATGGTAATGAATGTGGATGAAAAATAAGTTGTCAGATTTTCTTAGTGACCCGAAATTCGGAAGTTATGCATTTACAGACGTAGCTCTATCTTATTTGTTATGACAGAGTTTTAAAGAATATATATAAAAAAAAGTAAACTAGGCTACGATGTATTGTATGTCACATAAATTACACAGTTATAGTGTATTCACATATAATAGAAACACAGTTTATAATAAATTTTGTATAATTCCTGATTAATTTTAAGACTCGAGCTATACGTTTACAAAGTGTCGGAAAAAATCCGTAGAATGCCAGGGGAAAATTAAGACCATACGCATACAAGTAAGCAGTAGGTACTATCAGAAACAGAAGACAAAAATAGGTACCCCACTTTCTTTCTAAGAAAAGTTATTAACTCTTGAGCATGGAAAACAGCAATGTTGCCGTTATTAGTTTCATTTCTACTATTTGCGGTCCACAGGTCTACGTAGGTATGTACATGTGATGATTTTACCAATAACAAAATATCTACAAAATTCCACTAAGTGCCAAGAAATACTGGTTAACATTATGAAAAAGTATGTTGTCTGTCAGCAAATAGCTAGCTGAAAATAACTAATGACGAACAGTGAGGTTTACTTTAAATTTTAATTACCAGTCGGTTTTTTACTCAGCCTTTTCATCAAGCCTTGAAGATGCTATTTGTGTTTCTTTTTCTTTCAGCCTTTGCTAAAAGCAATAAATCAATTACTAAAAAATAACCACCGTGTTATTGTTATTTAACAATGCACTTGTTTATTCAAAGTCATTCCTTTTGGATTGCCTTGGTTAGCATAAAACATATTAAGCAAACTTCCGAAACTATTTATCTATAACGATCTTTATGAAATTTTGCATATTGTGTGTAAACTTGAGGGTAAGATATTTTTTTTCTAGTCCATCCCTTATGAGATGTCCGCTTAAAGAGGTGAATTTTTATATGAATGTTATCTGTTACATATTGTTTCAAATAAGGAGATCGACTTTTTTCCAACAACTGCAAAAGTCGAAAGTTATGACTCATAATTAATATATATGCATAATATTATACAACGCCATAGGTACAAATATACATTTGAATTTAATATTCAAATGTATATTTGTACAGGAGCTAAGACGTTTTTTCTTTTTGTAATGAATTTGCAAAAGAGATTTCAAAATATTGCTTATAGGAGAAAAAGTAAACTTTATGTTATGAAAACAATTAAATAGTATTATTAAATCCATATTTATGTTAAGATAAAACGCAACGACTCACTGTCTATCTGTTCGTCAATAGCCTTTTCACATGAGAGCCACTTACGCGTTTAATTTTTTGTTTAAATTGATAGTTTTATTTTCTTTAACAAGTCATCAGCCACATTTTTTCATCAGTTACATTTATTTATTGGAGTGTGACGAATCGGATGACACCTCATATGCTGAAATCCGTCAAGCAGTTTAGACTGTAGAGCGTACCAAAGAAATAGGCATCCATAGGTCTTAATTTAAAGTTAATGACAAACAACTTCAGTTTAGTCGGAAGAGCTCTCGGAGTTCTACCATCTGAGCTAAACACAATTACCACCAATCTAAGCTGCAGGTTAATTTTCGCAATAAAAAATACAGCTTCAGCGGTAGGGCCCCAGAAAAGTACGTACAGAAAACATAGCGTCTTCTGGCGCCGTCGCTTAGTGAAATATGAATGCGTGTGTTTAGGCAGAGGCACGGCAGTGACGCAACGTGGCCGAACTCGCGGTTGTGAGGGTGTGGTCTGGCCAGTCTAGCCTATAAATAGACTGCGCGAGCGACGATCGTCTGAGACATTCCGTTTAACAAGCGAGCTTTTATTTAATCGTTTATGTTCCACACGATGCTCTGCTACATTCGTAAGTCTATGTTTTATACATAATGTTGGATAATGGATTGGAACCATCTAATAAGATAGGAAAATAAACGAATCTGACATATTTAATCAGTTAAGATAAACAGACAATGTTTAGGCAAAAAATGATGATGAAGTAATAATGATAGGTATTTGTATTTCCAATTTTTTTGAGATCCGTGTCTCCAAGAAAAAATGGAACCCATATAGAAGAAGAAAAAGAAACTCATGTATTCTCCCAGTTTAACAACACAAATACCAGATTATGACTATGACAACAAAATAAATACCTACATTTATTTATATTGTAAACGAGAGCCAATATGGGCACTAACACAGCATGATGCCAAAGGCGCTGTTTTTCAGTTAGGCATACCTTTGTATGCCTAACTGAAAAACATTAGCACAATATAGGATCACTTCTTTACCCGTCTGTATATCCGCTCGTCTGTCCGTTTGTTTCGTCAATCAAGACCCTTTTTCTTAGGAACACTTAGAGGTGTCAAGTTAAAATTAACAGATTTGCAATTTCTTGGAGGTCAAAAATCAAATTTCTAAAGTCAAAAGATGCGGTTATTTTGATACTCACATGGGAATCGGAACCTATGTAGGATATTTGCCGTTAACATATGATAAAAAACAAGTAAAGAAAAAATTCGATCTCTGAATAATTCTGTTAGCTTACCTCAAATTCATTTTGAATGGGGGCTTTGAGCATGCCTCCAGAAAAGATGATACCGTCCACGAAGAAATTGCATAGAAATGAAGCGACTACCACGACCCAGCCCCAACCACCATCTGGAGGTACCACCTGAAACAGAAAGATGTATTAAATTGTGTCAGATTTTATTTATTTAAATTTAATCGACCATACAATAAGGGTACAAAAGGCGGACTTAATGCTAAGAGCATTCTCTACCAGTCAACCTTTGCGAAAAACAGATAAAAGTCGAATGCGGTTCACAAAACCACAGTAATAAACATACACACAATAAATACGTATGAAAATATAAAATTATATACGATACATAGACATATGCTAATTATATCGACGGTGGAAAGGCAAAACAAATGAAACGCCATTTTGACCGAAATTGAGTTTTATATACAGTTCGATAGGATTTTTGATTCTCTATCGATCTGTCTGGGTTACAGTCTATTTGGAGGTACTTTTTGGCGTTTCATTTAATGTAATAACAGGGCCATTTTAAAATTTCACTCCCTTCAAACGACAATTTTATGACATATATTATTAACATTGTCGTATGATGGATCTAAAAATACCATCGGCGTGTTTTAATTTATTGACTTAACTAACTTTTTTACGACGATGGCATATAATTCATTTTACCCGTCTGTGTATTTTTTACCTTTGGCTTTTTATTACTTTTTCCCTACTAACATATAAGAAGACGTGTCGCATAATTTATTGTTCCTTGCAAGAAAAATACAACTAGTGGCGTTTCAGTTGTTTTTCCTGTCATATTTTTAATTGTAAACGACTTATCAGTTACTTTCACTAACTTTAATATGTTTTATTTTGGTGAGTCAATTGTTTTTCCTTACATGATTTTTTACGACATAGGCGCTTCACGTGTGTGTTTTTGAAATAGTTGATAAATATCGTGTGATCAAATTGGCGTTTCACATAAATAAGGTACCAGTTGCAACGATAACTTGACAGTTGTGTGCACGTGACTGCTCAATCAAGTTATTTCCGGATGTGATGTTCCCTATTGGTAACTTACCGTAATAAATTCTTTGAGCCTTCATCTATCCAGTGTTGTGACTGAATTTTGGATGGAAATGATAGAATTATAGCTGCAACACTAACTGTATCCCCCGATTTTGTTAATATAATTTGAATTGCCGGATAAGAGGCTCTTAATTACCTATTAAGAATAGAGATTGAGTGGGTTTTGGCTGGAATGGAATTATTTATTCCCAACAGTGCCGTGGTTTAATCGGTCTTGTGGGGAAGCAAACTCCCAAGCAAACTGCATACGAGGCTTGGACTACGGCTCGTATTAATGGAGATCCTGGTGTTTCTGTCTTGAAACGCGAGTACAATGCTGCTTCGAGGTTCAGTAAGAAAGTAATTGCCAGGGCGAAATTTGAGTGCATCATCAGGATTGGTGAGCGCCTAGCTAAGCACCCATCTGGTTGTTCTTTTTGGTCGCTTGTTACGGGTGCCGAAGGAAACTGTTTCTTTCTACCACTCCGAATACAGGATGGTAGTCTGGCCCACAGTGCTAAGGAGAAAGCCGATCTGCTGGGGAAACTCTTTGCCTCAAACTCGATTTTGAACGACAGAGACGCTTCACAGACTTCCATCCCGCGGTGTGCTATTTCCTAATGTGGCTAAATCCATGCCGAAAATATCGTTTACTCAACGAGATGTTCAGCGGGCATTGCTATCCCTCCACGTTTATAAGTCGAGTGGGCCAGATGGCATTCCGGCTGTGGAGCTAAAGCAGTGTACTGCTGAGTTGTGTCCTGTTCTTACGCGCCTTGTTGCTCTCTCTTATTCTACCAGGCAAGATCCGTCATTGTGTAAAACTGCGAACGTGCACCCAGTGCCCAAAAAGGGTGACAGATCAGACCCATCGAATTACAGTCCTATTGCTGTTATCTCCCTTTTCTCCAAGGCATTGGAGCGCTTGATTAACAACCGGCTCCTGAATTGCCTAGAAGAGCACGACTTGATCAGCGACCATCACTACGGCTTTCGTCATGGTCGCTCGACTGGTGTAGTGTATCTTAGCCGTGGAGAGTCAAGTTGAGACATTGGCTGTTAGTCTGGATATAACGAAGGCATTCGATCGGGTATGGCATCGTAGTCTTCTTTCGAAGTTGCCTGCATACGGTCTACCTGAGGGTTTATGCGAATGGGTTGCTAGCTTCTTGTCCAGCACAAGCATATTAGAGCCATTGTGGAAAGCAGTTGCTACGATGGCATCGACATTATTGCTGCATATCAATGATACGTTATCTATTGACAGCATTCATTGCTATGCCGACGACATCACCGGGGACACTTATTACACGGATCGAGCTAATATTGCCCGCTCTCTGGTAGAGGAGAGCCGCGAACAACTTGTGTTAGAAATCGAGAGCACATTGAAAAATGTGTCCGATTGGGAGCGAATTTCGTTCAATTCGGCCCTACTTAGACACATGTCTGCGTGTTCACCGCTAAGAAAACCTCCTTTGGTGTGGCTTCTCAATTCCAGAACACACCCCTTACCATCAACAAAAATATTGGGATTCTCGGAGTTAAAGGAGAAGGTAAAGCTGTCGTCGAAGAAACTAGGTGTGTTCAACATGACTCAATTGAAAGGCGTGCTGTGAGGATTGTTGACGATACCAAACTGACAGACGGTCTAGAATCTTTAAGTCTGAGAAGAGATTTTGCGTCCCTTTGTGTGTTCTACCGATTGCACAATACAACGGGGTGTCTTCAGAGTTGTTTGACATTATGCTACAGTCGCACCGCTCGCCATCGACAGGGACTTCATCCTCACACATTTGAGCCTAAGTGGTCGTGTACTGTGGAGTTCCAAAAAAATTTTATCCCGCGTACTGTTATTCTGTGGAATGAACTGGTTGTCGAGGTTTTTTAAGGAGACTACAGCATGGGAATCTTCAAAAAGGGCGTGAGATGGTTTTTACTGGATCGGCAACGCGCGTATAATGCCCCAGATGTTACAGGCGTTCATAGGCTACGGTAACTGCTTTCCATTAGGCGGCTCGTATGCTTGTTTGCTACTTTAGTGGTATAATAAAATCAAAGGAGGCTTTCAGAATGGACTGTTGATCGCCAGACACCAATATACTCCGAGGTTCAGCTGATCGTTCAGTGTGGATATCTTTGTGAGAGACCTTTATCCATGACTAGTTGACATGCATAAGCTGAAATTATAAAAACTTAACAATCTCTTGCCTTTCATCGTTAAAATTTCATCATAGAAATTTTGACGATGATGAAAGGCAAGAGATATAAAATTGTATTGTAATCGGTCTTGTACAAATGATCGTATAAGACCTATTACAATACAATTTTAGATGAAAGAAGACATTTTCAAATTAGAAAAGTAACCAGATCAATCAAATCGCTGTCCCGACTATGGCAAAACAATAACATTTTAACATTGCTTGTGATCGATAAAGTGTTTTACCAATGTATACTAATATGGATACATAGTTTATAATATTTTTTTCCTATTCGTAATTTTTTCGTTAAAGTGTTATAAATTGTTTATCCCTATTTGTTTAAATTTTACTTTGATTTTTCATAGATTTTTCCCGGCAAACTTGTATAAAAAACGGCGCATAAATTAATTTACCCCATTAACCATTTTTCTTAGATGCCGTATAAAGTATTTTTCCCTACTCACTTGAAAAGCCATTTAAATGAAACGACACTATCTCTTAAAATATAGATTAAAATCGTTTTATTTTATATACTGTATATAGGTAATATCAAGTTTAATCTGCACGCAAAAAAATAAAAATATCCTCCAATAAATAAAAAAGTTATGATGATTTTTTCAATTTTAAAATCTTTAAACAGCTCTACTGAACAATTGGCCAAATGTCGCTTATTTTGTTTTGCCTTTCCACCGTCGATATATATAATCATACACATATACCTAATTATACACGGAAACGCAAAGGAAAAAACAATAAACAGGACAATATTATTGCTTGGATAAATTCTCAAGTAAATAAGAAAATTATGCCAGATAGTGGTGTACTGAGTCTTGTTAACAAAGAGAGTTTAATAACAATTTATATAACTATTGAGTTAATAACAAGTAAACAACTTTTTACAGAAATTATGTCATCGTAGCGCGAAGTCAGATTCGTCGTCTGCTCTGCGACTAGTTCAATTCTCCTCGAATAAATATTATGAACACACACAGATCGATGTAACCAAAACAATTACTTATTTTTAGAACTTTTGTCTGTATGTTTGTTCGCGTATCACGCAAAAACTACAGCACGATATTGGATACGGTTTTCACAGTTGTAATACTGGAGTAATCTTGAGGAATCTAATGTGTTTCTTGACTGAACCGAAGAGAGAAGAAGAAGATTTATTAACAATAATTTTTGTTTTCTCAGGTCCACGCGGACGAAGTTGCAAGCGGCTGTTTATTATAAATAAATAAAATTAATTGTACCAGGATTACAATTTCTTTATTTATGTTTTTTGTAAATATATTTTATTTGTAAATATTAAGTTTAGTATATAGATCATAGCATAGTTTGTAAAAATATAATATTATGTCAAGATAATTAATTCAATTTATTTATAGTAAGTAATTATATTAATAAACAATTATATTTATCCGTAATTAATTAATTACGGATTAATCCTTTTTTATAGTGACTATGTTTCCGTCTCTACCAAAAGATACGATCTCTGAACTGTAATATTCAATTTTACATGCGCACATTTGAACAATATGTAGTTAATTCTGTTCGTCACTATTGTCCAGGAATGTTGTCGTCCTTGCTTGGCACATGGAATTAATAAGTTCGTATGTACTATTACGCATTGACATTGACATCAATAGGTTTCCTCCTGATTTGACGATACTTGAAAAATTACATTTCTGTCTCAAGTTCAAGGTTTGGTTCATGATTCAAGGAAGTGTCAATTTCCGTAAATGCCTCGATAAGTTCTAAGAAATGGGTGCACCAAAACATGTCTGCGTGTTGACTGCTAAAATCATGCAATGTTTTAGGTCCCCAATAGTGTTAGATATATAAAATCCGTGGTGCACGGTAGTTGAGCTTCATTTGACTATCCATCTCTTTAGGCTTTTAATGCCTTATTTGCTATGTTGCCGTCTCTCACATTGCTAAGAGGAGAAGTCAAATTCCAAAAGCTTCTTACATATCATAAGACAGATCTGTCTATCTAATATCTATATATATAAATAATAATAAATATTTCTAGACAATTTACACAGCGCCATCTAGTCCCAAATTAAACGCAAAGTTTGTGTTATGGGTACTAGACAACTGATAAATGTACTTAAATACATTTTTTTTTTGTGAATACATACTTATAATACATATAAAACACCCAGACCAAGACAAACAGACATGTTCATGCACACGATCATGTGGATGAAGTACTATTAGTATTATTATGGAAATGGAGTAGGATGGATAAAATAAATATTTCTTGATATAGTTAGGTGCATTACCTAATCTGTATAGCAGAGTGTATAGATCAGTGCATGAGTACAGTCTAATAAAATCGCTAATATTTAATTTAACGTCTTTTTATTAATCTTTTCACATCAGACAACAATGATATAAACAAGTAGTGGTTACCTAGTAACACAAGGCATAGACCTTCACTAGTGTCAAACCAACCTCCTTTAACACTTTCCCTCACTAGTTGGAAGGTTCTAGCAGCCCCAATTCAGCTCTTAACTTCATTAGTGTGGGTTTTGGAACTGCCTTTGTTAAAAGATCCGCCAACTGATTTTTGGAACTAGTTTTCTGTACATCTATGAGTGCTTCTTGTACAGTCTCTCTGACAAAGAAGTGTCTCACTCTAATATGCTTCGTTCGCTTGTGAAACTCGGGATTATTTGCAAGGCGTATTGAAGCTTCATTATCGACCTTTAGCCTCGTAGGTATGCCATCAAGCGTTGTAAGTTCTTTATAAACTCTTTGTAGCCACACCAACTCTCGTGCGCCTTCGCTCGCTGCAACAATCTCGGCTTCAGTCGTTGAGATTGCAACTGATGCTTGTCGTTGGCTTAGCCAAGAAACTGCTCCGTTAGCATAGAGCCATGTGACTCCAGTAGTAGACCGACCAGTCAGCTCATCACCAGCATGATCTGCATCACTATAGCCTTCCAGTATGGATCTCGTACAGCTTGAGTCATATCTAATGCCATAGGACATTGTTCCCTTTAAATATCGAAATATTCTTTTGACTCTCTGCCAATCTGCTTCAGTTGGATTCTCCAACTTCCTGGAAACTACCCCAACAGCATAAGCTATATCAGGGCGCGTGCCTGTCATAAGGTATGCCAGAGTACCTACAGCCTCTCTATACGGGAACTGTTTCTTTGCAGGATCTCTGTCTTCAACTTTCCCTGTTTCAGAAGTCTTCTTTTCAATAGGCGTTGAAACTGGATTGCAATCTGACATCCGGAAACGTTCTAGTATTTTCTTAGTATAAGCCTTCTGACTTATAAAAATAGAACCATCGTTGGATTGTGCAATTTCAAGTCCTAGGTAAAAAGATGCTCTTTTGGTCGTTATTTTCAGCGTATCCCCTAATTCCTTCAGGAATTGGTTCGCTAAAGCCTCATCTGTAGTGGCAACAAGACCATCGTCCACATACAGAGTAATTAATATCTTTTTCTGTCCTACATTTTTAGTAAAAAGGCAACTGTCAGCTTTATTCTGAGTGAAGCCTTTTTCCAGAAGAATCACAGCAAAACATTCATTCCAACATCTAGGTGCTTGTTTTAAGCCGTACAGACTTCTTTTCAGACGATAAACTCTAGAAGTGCCATCACTGTAACCATCTGGCTGGTTCATGTAAATTTCTTCGCTGAGTTTTCCGTTTAAAAATGCAGTCGAAACATCAAATTGTGTTAGGAACAGTTTTTCTTTGGCAGCGACACTTATTAAAGCTCGTATAGTAGCCATTCGGGCCACTGGACTGAAGGTCTGCTCATAATCAACTCCTCTTCGTTGTTTGAATCCCTTCACTACCAGCCAAGCTTTATATTTATCTACTGTTCCGTCTGGATTACGCTTAATGGTAAAAACCCACTTGCATGGAAGTGCCTTTCTATTAGATGGTAACTCGCAAAGTGTCCATACTTCGTTGTCGCTAAGAGATTTGATTTCGCTTGCCATGGCCTTCCGCCATTCAGTACTATCACTTCTCTCAACAGCGTCTTTGTAAGTTTCGGGAAAATTTTCTGTACCTACGAAACATACATAGTCATCAAACCTTTTTGGACGTGCTATAGTTGACCTATCTCTCAAGTTATAATGAGACTCCGACTCCGTTTCTACCAGAGGCTCAACAACTTCAATGGGTTCTCCATCTGCATCAACGTAAACATCATCGCCATCTACGATATTTGGTTGAACTTGGTCATCTTCTCTTGTCCTATACCTGATATAGTTAGGTGCATTACCTAATCTGTATAGCAGAGTGTATAGATCAGTGCATGAGTACAGTCTAATAAAATCGCTAATATTTAATTTAACGTCTTTTTATTAATCTTTTCACATCAGACAACAATGATATAAACAAGTAGTGGTTACCTAGTAACACAAGGCATAGACCTTCACTAGTGTCAAACCAACCTCCTTTAACATTTCTGGACCATGTACATGTGGCAGTCGTTTTGTATAATCCACCATATTACAAAACGGCGAGCCGTTTTAAAAACCAGGGCCGTTTTGTATTACGGTGGGTCAACGATAAGCCGGATTGTCATTACTATGCGTTCTACAAAATGTCGGCACACGTTTAGCCGCATTGTAGTAAATTCTAATTGTAGAGTGACCACACTAACAAAGTAAAACAGTGTTTGCAAAATAAAAAATGCATTAAGAAAAGCTATCGCCAATTTAATTAGTTTTGTGTTTCTTAACTAATAGGGTTTGCCCGCAAAATAATAGATTTGTCACCAAACAATATAAAATCGATTCCCCAATAAATCACCTAAAATCATGGAGATATAGGGTCTAGTGCCAAATAAATGTTTTTATATGTATTATATTGTCAATTATTAATAAGCTTACTTGGCACCACATCATTCATCATCTAGGTTGACGGAGCTCCGCTTCGCGGAGCTCCTATTTCCGATGACAGGACACAAGAAAACCCTAACCTAACCAAAAATCAACTCAAATCTAACCAAAACATGATTTATTACATTGACCAAGTATTAGTAAGACTCGTCAGTGAATATGACGCCAATTTGACTTCACACCTAGTAGCAATTTTTTCATTAAATTAAGGAACTGATCTATTTATTAGGTGACAGATCTATTATTTTGATGATCAAACGAATTAAATGATACTAATAGTTTGTTAAGCTGATGATTTATATTTGGAGACAGTGTTGATTAAAATGATGACTCGCTTCGCTCACTCGGCTCGTGCGCTGTGTTTATGTCAACCTAACCCGCTCGCTAACCTACGAGAGTTTATAAGGATTCCCCGGTACACCAGACTCCATAGTCACCTTAGCGGTTTTAATATGCATAAACTCTCAAACTCATTCTTTTGGCCACAGTTTACTATTTCGCATTGAGATGATTGATGAGATAATATTTCTATTATCATATCATTTAATTGCACGTGAAATTTGTCCTAAAAGTCCTATTTTCATACACATTTGTCACGTTTTTTTGTAACACAATTTCTATATTCGATGCCATTGTTGTTGTAATGGCAGGTAGCGCCACGAGTGTAGAAAATTGGTACTGCCAAAGAGGCGGCGGCTATCGAGCCGCTGTAATACATTACGGCTAGCCGTGTTGATGAACACAAAGCGTTGTATACAATGCGGCAAACTATCATTCAGCCGTATTGCAATCCGGCTTATCGTTGACCCACCGTAATACAAAACGGCCCTGGTTTTTGAAACGGCGAGCCGTTTTGTAATATGGCCAATTATACAATCCGACTGCGACATACACACCACCAAACTAAGCGCAAAGTTTGTACCTACTATGGGTAATAGACAACTGATAAATGTAGTTAAATTCCTTTTTTTTATTGTAGTTACATACTTATAATTCATAGAAAACACACAGACCAAGACAAACAGACATGTTCATGCACATAAGTGTTTGTCTTGTGCGGGAATCGAACCCGAGAACTCGACCACCGAGCTCGCCATATATATAGATATTAGATAGACAGACACTATCTAAGTATGTCTAATTAGATATACTTACTTAGATAGATACGTTCGAAAAACATTGCCCTTCTTCGGTAGTCGGGTAAAAAGTAGTGCCTCTCAAGTATATAGCGAAAACCCATTACATGAATGAGTCTAGGAAAATCTTATCACTAATTATCTTAATGCGGGCCTTGGCCAAACACAAGAAATTGACAGACAAGGTTACGGTCAGGATGTTGCGTCAGAAGAAGTCAATCGATTAAGTAATATGTATGTACCTTTATTACCTTTTTAAATTTTAAGACTGATATCAAATACGCAAGTTAAGCAACATCGACCTTAGCCTATCCATGGATGGGTTTATTTATCGAGTTCCACTGACGGTATGTTAAGATATCGGTCCCGGCTGTTGTCATTAGATGACAGCCGTTAAACCAAGTTTGTGACCTTTGGGCGGCTTGAAAACACTAGCCTCCACCAACCCGCACTTGAGCAGCGTGGTGGAGTTTGCTCTAAACCCCTTAGATTGAAGGGAGACCCGTATCCCAGCAGTGGGATAAATAAGGGTTGACGATGATTCGTTGGCCTCGAGAGTTGTTGTGTTCCTGCGAGTGAAGGTCATTAGCAAGGAAGAAGTTACTGCGTTGGCACCGGGTGTGTCCACGCGCAAGCGATGTTTCAGTTTGTTACCATTTATAGGGCAGCGGTAAACGCTTCATATCAGGCGGGTATGTTTGATGTCCACCCGACGTATAAAAAAAAGCAGGTGTAAATAGATATAAATTAAACCATCCTATATTTAAACATAGGGATCGCAGTGTCCAACTGGTATCCCTTCATCTCTATCTATCCTACTCTATCTCCATAATAATACTAATTGTATACTTCATCCACATGGTCACCATATGATCATATTATCGCTGTATAGAACGTGACTTGGAAGTATAATAAAACCATATATGTACCAGTGTGCGACAGTAGTTATTTTATTAATTAAACATGAAAAAGCAGGCGATAAACGCTATAAAACTTCCAAAAAACTAAGGTGCTCAGTTACTAAATTGTTAGTAAAACATATGTGCCAAATATAAGGGCAGCCCAAGCTATGGCATCCACTAGGAATTCCGCAGATTTCTGCAATATCTGTTTCTTTCGTTGCCATATTCTAATAAAAGCCATATTCAAAGATTTTCACAACAAAAGTATAAGCATAGTCAATGTAATTTCAGCGATAGCCAAGGACACTGTAGCTAAAAGACAAGCATTAATTAATTTTTCAGCAATTTTGCGTAAGAGCCTTCTTCGCATGAATTTCTTTTCTGCTGCAGTCATCTTTCATACATTTTAGAACTTATAGAACCAAAAATGCTTATTGTAACTGAGCGTGTTGTGGTCTTTCATGACACTTGAAGTTGCATTTTGTTAATTTTTCATGTTGTTGGTTTGATTTTTTTCGTTGCAGTTACAATTCTCGGGGCATGTTTTTGGTTCCAGTCCTTCAGTTTGTCTATCAGGGATTTTTGTAATCACTTTTTCAAATCCAAATAGCGCTATGTAAAAGTGATAAGCCACGATCAAAGCTATAGTAGTATTTAGACATGTAAGCAAATATGTCATATCAGGAGTAACACACAAAAATTGGAGGCATTTTGTGTAGCCCCATTTGATTATAATTATTAGTGAAATCTATTGGCCATGTTTCAAAACTGACATTTCAAAACTGATTTTTGTACACATTTTTTTTTAATTTAATGATTTTCAAGAAGGTATGCACACTATATTAAAAAAACTATTTAAAATAATGCATTTATTGCACAGAGTAATAATATCTAAAAGTATTCGAGAATGCTTTCTCTGCAGTTTATTGTGAATTTTTACCGACGAAAAAAGTAGATTTTATAAATTTAAGACGCATTGATGTACTTTTTGTACATCAATACAAAGGGTTTTTTGTACATCGATGTGTCTGTTCAGAACGGTGACTTGGTAGACCATGTTTTTTTAATACGCAAATTATATATAGCATATATAGATTTTTTTTATACTTCGTCGGGTGGCAGACTAGCATATGGCGCTTACAAACCACAAGAGAATAATTATTTGGGTGCGGTATTTAGTCAGGCGGAGGTTCTTCCCCAGTCGAGCAGCTTACAAATACGCTGTGCCCTATCTCTCTTTCACGAGAATCTCTTTCGTTAGTTGACAGGGTGCACTACGTGCAGGTGAGATTGGCTTTGGTTCAAAGATGTAAATGCACCACTTACACCTCAAATAGTGCTTATGATTAAGGAAAACATGATCAGCTTGAAAATCATCAGCTTTTACTAATTTATGTAGAGACATAAGCAACTTCTAGAAAAAAAAATATGGTATCCTGGTACGATGCTGCATCATCATATTATGGAATCTGCAGGGCATTCAACTCCTCGTCAACTTAGAGCTGAGATTTTGTATTTGTACATTAGATATTGTAATGATATAAATGTGTTGAAATCTTACCAATGCTGCTTCAGGTTCAGCGTCATCGCTGGGGGAGTCGCTGCGCCCCAGTCCGCTCTCGTCTGAAGAGGGCGTCTCAAACGGCTGCTCGTCGGTTGCCACTCGAACCACCATTTTGTATCACCTGCAAGAAATAAAAATCAATCAATAAACAACCTGTGCCAAGGGGATTTAAAGAGCGGGAAGTTTACGCGGACGTTTAGAATCGGACTTGCGAAAGGGTTCCGTATGCGTATAAGTAGTGAATGTCCTTCACTTACAAACCTCTGCAAACTTAGAATACAGAGTGCTAATTGCGAGTTTTTTGACCAAATTCGAACGTGTTAACGTTTACAAGATGACCAAATTGAGAAAAAGTTTCATATTGTGAATTTACCAGACGCGTGTTGAATTTCCTTCTTAGTAGTATAAGAGACAGCAGTATGACATAGTATTTTGGGGTGTAAGTGGTTCATCAACCAAATCTTTGAACCAAAGCCAACTTCACCTGCACGCGGTGCACCCTGCTGACTGACAAACGAAGCTCTGGCGAAAAGAGAGGTAGGGAGCGTAATTGTAAGCTACCCTACTGGGGACTGTACCTCCACCTCACAGAATACCGCAGCCAAATAACAATTCCCTTGAGGTTTGTTGTGTTCCTGTGAGTGAGTGAGGTCACCAGAAAGGAAGGAGATGCTGCATTGGCAGCGCGGGTGGCGGCGCTCGAGCGATATTTTTTTTGCAAGCGTTAATATGGCTACGGTAACTGCTTCACATCAGGCAGACCGTGTATGCTTGTCTTCCACCCGACGTAGTATAAAAAAAAATGACAAAAATAAGGCAAAATGTTATATAGGTTTCTATTCAAGTGAATCTCAACTGCCGTATGCCAACGCGGTAACTTCTAAAATATCGCTCGCGCGCCGCCACCCCCACTGCCAATGCAGCATCTCCTTCCTTTCTGGTAACCTCACTCACTCGCAGGAACACAACAACCCCCGAAGAAATTGTTACTTGGCTGCGTTATTCGCTGAGGTGAAGGTACTTCGCCAGTCGAACAGCTTACACATACGCTGTACGCCTACTCTTTTTGCCAGAATCTCTTTCGCTAGACGGCACAGTGCACCACGTCCACGCCAGGTTGTTTCCTTCTAAATGTCGTGGTGAACCACTTACACCTCGAAACATTATTTTATTACTACATTAGAAAGAATACTACGCTCGCATTCTCGTCTAGTTTTTTAATGATAATATATGTTACCACTTTGATATATGTTTCACTGTGCAAAGTTGTAGGAATTGAAGGAAACAATTCCATGAAGGTTCTTTCATTAATCTAATTGCAAAAGGTTGCGGTGTTCTAGTTTTATTTCGCTACATAGATAATGAAGGTTATTTATGTAGTAAGAAGTATGTTTTAATATCATATAATATATTATATATATTGGGGTGTAAGTGGTTCCTCAACAACTTTGAACCAAAGCCAACCTCACCTGCACGCGGTGTACCTTGCTGACTGACAAACGAGGCTCTGGCGAAAAGAGAGGCATAGCGTATTTTAAAGCTGCCCGGCTGGGGAAGTACCTCCACTTCACAGAATCCCGCAGCCAAAAAACAATTCCCTTGAAAGTTGTTGTGTTCCTGCAAGTGAATGAAGTCACCCGAAAGAAAGAAAGGAAGGAGTATAGGCTAGACAAATTACACACTGCCATCTAGTCCCAAACTAAGCAAAGCTTGTACCTTGGTACTAGGTAACTGATATTATACTTTTTTTTTTTTTGTAAATACATACATATAATACATAGAAAACACCCAGACAAAGACAAACAGACATGTCCATGCACACAAATGTTTGTCTTCTGCGGGAATAGAACCCGCGACCTCGGAGTTAAAGTGGTCATTGCTAACCATACGACCACCGAGCTCGTCGATAAAAATAATACTGAGATCAATAAATATTTGAGAGTGATTGTGTTCCTACGACTAAGCGAGGTCATCAGGAAGGAAGGAACTCTTGACTAGCTCCGCTCGCAGCGGTGGTGGAAGCTCGCAACCGGTATTCATGTCATGCAAACGTCACTAAGCTGTGATCACCGTTTTAGTTTGCCACCAACCCATTCATTGCCGGTTTACGTATCAAGAACTCTGTAGCCATGCATACTATTTAGTCCAGACATTCTATGATACAAATAATTTGTATTTAGTTGTAGACATTCTATACAAAACCTAGATGCCGGTGGGGCGGCTTTACCATGTGAGTAATTATTTTTGGGACGCCGATGGGCGGCCTCGACTCTGAAAGTGTTAATATTATAGTTTAAATTTGTAACTTTGTGTATTTTTGTACAAAAACTAGTGAACTGAAAAACTCTTACGTCTATTTTTGGGGTGTAAGGTGCTATGAAGTTTACAGAAAAAGCCAATCTCACCTGTAAGTGGTGCACCCTGTCGGTTAGCGAAAGAGGCTCTGGCGAAAGAGAAGCAAGGTACAGCGTATTTGTAAGCTGCCCGAAACTCCTCACAGAATACCATAGCCAAAATCAATTCCCTTGAGGGTTGTTGTGTCTCTGCTAGTGGTGTGGTCACCAGAAAGAAAGGAGTTGCTGCGTTGGCAGCGGGGTGGCTACATTATCAGCCAGAAACGTGGGCTAGGTACATTTTATTGCACCCGGGCGAACCCGGGATAGATCGCTAGTCGTGGTATAAAAATAAAACCAAATGTTATTAATACTTGAAAGTTGAAATTCAAACTAGTGCTAGTAAAAAGCTCGAGCTTCATGAGCCTCAGGCTTATTGAAGGCTCAAGCTGCCTGTCGAGCCCTCTTGCCAAGGCGCGAGCCGCGACTCGAGCTGTCTCTACAGAGCTGGAGTTCAAAGCTCAAGCTCTGTCTACAAGGCTCGTTTAACAATGTATGAAAGACTCGGCTCGCCGCTCGAGCTGCGAGCGAGCACTTGTACCTTCGTTTGATGGATTTTTTTAACCACGTCGGAACAGAAACAACTGCTCCAACATCAGACAGCAGTTAATGTATAGAAGCTACTCTCCAAGCAATATCAAAAGAGCTCAAACACGGTAAGTTATTCTGGTCTACCATTATACCTTAGCAGTTCATGTTCAGATGCTACTCACTTAGCCCTATCAATGAAGTCAAAAGTCATAAGCACTTTGCAAAAAAACGCATCGAAGACTGGTATAAAACTCATTTTCAAAAGGAAAATTGTGCGCCAGGGGGCGCTGCGAATAATAATTTTAAAACTTTTTTTTACAGAGTTAGTTTGAGCTAAGGAGTTCGAGCTGCGACTTGACTTTAGAGCTTAAGAGTTAATAAGCTCGTGAGCTGTGCGGGCTCCTGGCTCGAGCTCCGACTTGGGGCTCGTTTCTCACAACACTACGTTTGAGTCAAACTCATATCTATTTATTGTTTGAAATCCCTTATACCTTATGACTTTATTTATAGAGCTTCTATAAATAAAGTCAAAAGTCATACGCATTAAGTCAAAAAAACCGCATCGAAGTCAGTCAGAAGTTAAAAAACTAATTTTCCGAAGGAAAATTATACGTCAGGCAAACATTGTTATGTTTTAAACTATTTTTTACAGAGTTACGAGTAGTTTGAGCTAAGGAACTCGAGCTTTGACTCGAGTTTTAAAGCCACGAACGAGCCTTTAGAGCTCGTGAGCCGCGGGCTCAAGGCTCGAGTTCCGACTCGGGACTCGTTTCTCACAACACTACTTAAACACATCTATTGTTTAAAATCCCTTGTATCTAATTATCTATTATGATAATATCATTAATGACTCAAATGTTAATCAGCTAACAGCAATTCACTGGTTTATCTGAAAAGTTCGTAACCTCGACACCTAGTACTAGTTTTCATGATTAACTAACTTGGAAATTAATTAATTAACTACGTATTCTTTAAGTATGTATACCAAGTAAATATTGTTTATGTATCGACATCGAGCAGCAAACCAATCCGGCTTTGCCAGCAATTTTTCACCCGAATCGATTTGAATCACAATACCGCTATTGCTGAGCTTCAATGTGAACTAGTACATCCACATCCATATACCTCTACTATAACTAGCTGATCCGGCAAACATTGTTCTGCCATAAACATTGATGATGAATAATACTTTACAACCGATTCTCATACGAGTACCTACTAAATATATTTTTTTAATAAAAATCTGTCAAGACGTTTCGAAGAAGTACGACTACAAACACCGTGAAACGCCATGCTGGACCTCAAGATGTTTCTTCACGCTTCGCTTGAAGGATCCAATATTGTAAGAAGGAGGAAAGACGGTGCCAGCAGTGTGCTCCAGTTTTAATGGTACGACAAAGTTCGGAGTTGCCGAACTGTTAAGTACGCGAAGAAATGTTCGCGACAGTGAAACTGTGAGATGGCAAGCCAGCACGGGAGGTACTTTGATGAAAAGGGGAAGGTGGGATATGGGCAAACAGTTCTTCAGAGACACTGAATATATATAAATAAAAATTCTGTATGTTTTGCTTCTTTCCACCACCTTTCCACCGAACCACGTATGGTTATGTTGTCTCTCAACCCGCGTGGTTTGAATAAAACTTCAATGTGTAATTTACGACCAAGATAAACAGCTGTTTAAACAATAATAAAGCAAAACAATAGCTTCGTTAGGATCTGACGCAATAAGAATTGAACAGACATTTTAAGTTATTATTGATAACGATGGAAATATTTTGCGTACAATGTGGATAAAACTGGTATGTTAAGAGAACTGTTTCATTGTTGTGAGTTACTTATGTTAAATTTAAAAAATTAATAGTTTTTTTTTATTTTAAAAATATTATTGTTGTTGTTGTTGTATTCTCTTTATTGTACAGTAAGAAAATCATAATTATAATATTATAAGGAAATGTTATGTACAAAGTAGCGCTTATCTCTTTTAGAGATCTCTTCCAGTCAACCTTCAAATGTTTGGTAGGAACATTTATACAAGAAACGTGAGCGATATTGTTATTATGTGACTTGTAGATATGGAACTATGTTTATTTCAAGTTTAGGTGGTCGCGCAGTGCATTCTTGCATAGTGAATCCGTTATCTACTCCGTCGTCAACTCTTAATCATCCTACTGCTGAGATACAGGGCTCAGGGCCTTCAACGAAGGGAAATCCCTTCGATGGAAGGGAGCCCCGTATCTCAGCAGTATGTAGTAGAGCATACTCGACCATCTAATGACAGTCACCGGGACCCTTTTGAGTTGAATTGAGCTGAAATTTCTGCCACATTCGTTTGGTTTACGTGACAATGCATGATCTAAAGGCCGTCATGATTTATCCAATATGGCGATTTATAATTTCCACTTTGAGGTATGATTTTGGTATCAAAAGAAAGCGCTTCATGGGTAAAACACAGTAAGTAAACTTTTTTGTCTTATTTTCTATGAACAATGTAACAATTTATAAAAGCTTGTTTAAAAAAATGTTTCGTTTATTAATATTTCCTAAGAGATTTTTGCACTTGAGAGAATTTATTTTTATTTTATTAATGTATAAGTTAATTTATTGCATTATATTATCCACTGTTGTTACTGGTGTGAAATAAACATCACGTTTGTGGGCGTTGACCGTGTGACCCCCCTGTCATAATACCGTCCACTAAAGCACTGAGTGATAACTGTGATAAGGTATCGGGAGCGTCAAGACCTCTACTCCTTTTGATAAACGAACTGACGAAGAACTTCTCAAGAAACTATATTTTTGGAATATGCTATATTTGGCATAAATAGGCCTAATTTTAATGGTGAGAAACTTATTATGTTCAATTGGTATAATTTTTATTTGACGCACTGAACTCGCGCCTACCATGTTACGATGAAGACTTCACATTTCACACAGGCAAATAAGGGTTTCAAAATTCGGGGCTTTGAATGAAGTACAGCTTATATATAAAAACATATTATTTCTCTACCAATTTCGGGGGGGGGGGGGGGGGTGTAAGTAGTTTATCTACAACCAAAGTCAATCTCACCTGCACATGGTGCACCTGACTGACAAACGAGATTCTGGCGAAAAGAGAGGTATTTTTTAAGCTGCCGACTGGGGAAGTACCTCCACCTCACAGAATACCGCAGCCAAAAAAAAAATTCCCTTGAAGGTTGTTGTGTCTTCCGAGTGAGTGAGGTCACCAGAAAGAAAGAAAGTAAGGAGGCTGGCAACGGATCGGCGACCCCTTGGTGTTGCTGATCTCCATGGGCGGTGGTGATTGCTTTCTATCAGGTGACACACATGCCCGTTTGCACCCCTCTCATAAAAAAAAGGTTGGTATAATTTCACAGAATTTGGAACATTTAATTTATTCCGTATGGAGCTTTTATCCGCGTGATTGCGCAGTTGATAAGAAACTGATAGCGATATCATTTATGGAGCAAATATTAAGTGGAAAGCACACACTCTGATAGATAACGAATTCGGTTACATTTGTGTAATTTAGCTTACCGTCATTTGGGGTAAATATTTTTGGGTAGGTTGGTACAAGGACTCCTGTCAAAATGCTTAATTGTCAAACAGGAATTTACTTACTGATTTATTTATTTATTTTATTTAAAAACTTCATTGACCACAAAATATATATAAGGGTACAAAAGGCGGACTTAACGCTAAAAGCATTCTCTACTAGTCAACCTTCGGGACAAGCAGAAAATCTCGTGATTTTCTGCATGCGGTTCTGAAGAATCGAAACAAAAGTAGATTTAACTAATAATACTACAACTAATAATATAGTATTCATAATTACTGCAGATAATATAATAAACATACATAGCATAATTATATATTTAATAAACATTAAGACGAGCTCGACATGGCTTAGCGGTCAATGACGCGGCTTCGACACCAACGCTCGTGGGTTCGATTCCCACATAAACGAGTCATAAACGAGTATAATATTTTTTGTATATATTTTAGCCATTACATTACCTACATTTTATACACCTATATTGTATAACATGTTAGATACAAAATAAATAAAATAAAATAAATATATCTGGACAAATTATACACGACCATCTAGTCTCAAACTAAGCAAAACTTGTACTATGGGTACTAGGTAACTGACATAATACTTAAATTCCTTTTTTTTTTCTTGTAAATACATACATATAATACATAGAAAACATCCTGACCAAGACAAACAGATGTGTTCATGTACACAAATATTTGTCTTGTGCGGGGATCGAACCCGCGACCTTGGAGTCTAAGTGGCCATTGTCAACCATTCGACCACCGAGCTCGTCGAGATATATAAAATAAAGGGATAAATAATGTAAAGGATGTTTATAATGCTACATTAATATGATAAGAAACACTACGAGGTCTCATGAGTACTAGAATGATATTGCGTACTAGACACCATGTTTATGCTAACTTTACATAAAGCTAAGGTATCATGAGCCTGATGAAATGTATGATGACAACGTGTTATGACGTCCGGCTGTTTACTGCGTAAGGCCAAGGATCGAGTGATAGCGGGTGACAGGAGGGATGCAATGATCGGTTATTTCTGTCATCACCCTGTTGTGCATGAATACAAGCTATGATTTAATGAGTAGAGATTTAAGGTGCGATAGATCACGTAAGAGAGAAATTATGGATGAATATTGCAAGGTATTAAAATATGGGTAGCCTGGAATATAAAAATGTTATTTTTAAATATAATTGTATTAAGTTATCCTTTGTGCCTAAGCGAAGGGGTTTGAGTACGTAAGTTCTAATATTTATTCTATGGTTTGGTAACACATTGATTCCGGTGGCACCCACTTAAGGTTTATATTTGCAATGAGATAATTAGTATGTTTTTCTGTGAATTAAAAGATAAGAGGGTTGCCATCTCTGAACGATAGCAACCAGAACAAGATGCGTGAAAACTTCGGATTTCGAATGTTAAAACCCGGACAAATCAGTGTTTTTTAGTACTAGCACTATTTTCTATTCTGTGACAAGGCGGTTATTCGCACCATGTAGCGGGGGTAATGATTTAAAACTTAACCCGGGACTACAAATGAAACCCCACCCGGACGCTCTCCGAACGCCCTCTATACTAGGACAAATCCGGGGAAACCCGGATTGATGGCAACCCTATAAGAGAAAATCTACAATTGTATCGTCTCCATACCATCTCGATCCAACTACGTCAGTACTATTACTTATTCTGTGATCGTATAAAATGATCCAGCCTGATTTTGCAAGATAATTTGTCTTCTTTGAAATATTATAAAATGAATGATTTTTGTAGCAAAAACTAAGCTGAAACGTACGTCCTGAACTTTTAGATGTCTAGTTATGTCATAAACAAGAACTATGATGTCCTTGCATACGATAAATTAACTTAATTATCTGTATTATAGAGACCAAAGCCTAACCTATAACTGTAACGGTAACTGAGATAGTAAATGAACTCGCGAACAAACAGTTTTGGCGCCGTATTTATCAAAAAGGTTTATTGCGTATGTACAATATTGATATTTTTTGATATAATATTGATATATTAATATATAGCTCCTAAGTTAGATGACAAATTATTATGTTTAATTTTAGTTGCGCTTAAAAGCGTATATTTAAATATTATTGTTCTTAGGTTTATTTCTCATTGTTTTATCGAAATATTTCGTATATTTTATAACAATATTCGCAACAATTTTTATTCTATGTCGGTTGTCAAACAAGCATGCGGCAACCCTGATTAACATTGGCTATAAACGCTATACAAGGAGTATTACTTGCACATTAACACCCACGTTGCAAACGCACTAGAGCCTCGTTTGCTATGCAAGAGGTTGTAAGTGCACATGAGGTCTGCAAAATAGTCATATATGTATAAAAAATAAAAATAGTTTTTTATAATATTTTTTATTTTTATTTTACATATAACATGTTTTATATAAAATGTTGCATAATTTAAACACTCATATTCAACATAGCATTTTAGTAAGTTATTTTGATTGCGACTATAACTAGTTTCCGAGTTCCAAGTTCGCTAATGAGCGTATTTATGTCTATAGTTATATATAAACTCGTGTATGCTCACGTGCACACAGTCACGTGTCTCATATTTTGTATGTTTCTTTTATTTCAAGAAGGTACTATTGACTTGAAAACGAAAAAATAGATAGATATCATTTTAAAATATATTTTAATCTATACATTTAAAACAATATAGAGTTAGTTACACCATTTACTCAAGAACGGCTGGACCGATTTTTATGATCTTTGATTTGTCTCCATCCCGAAGAACGGAATGGATCTATCATAAAAAAACCGGACAAGTGCGAGTCGGACTCGCCCACCGAGGGTTCCGTAGGTACGTAGTATTATTATTAAATTTGATATTTTTCATTATAAATAAGAAATCATGCGTCGAAAAAACTAAATAAAATATATTTTGCAATGTGTAGATCAAGCCCTTTCATATGATACCCCATTTGAACTAGTAGTTTCAATTTGAAATTTCGACACCCTATAAAAAATATAGACCCCCTATTTTTTAAGATCTGTTTACAAATGTATAGTTTTGATATTTATTCCTGTACTTGTAGTCTATAACGATGTTACTTACCAAATTTCATAGTTCTAGGTCAACGGGAAGTACCCTATAGGTTTTGATACCCTTGAGTGTGTCGAAATATGCGTTTTTTGCTGAATAAACGGCCGTAACTTTTTTCTACGTAAACTTAGCAGTTTGATTATTTTACAACTTCATGGGACCGTAGACCTGAGTATACAGTTCAAATTTCAGCTTGATACCTCCACGCATTCTCGATATAGAAATTCTTGACAGACAACAGACAGACAGACAGACAGACAGACGGACAACAAAGTGATCTTATAAGGGTTCCGTTTTTCCTTTTGAGGTACGGAACCCTAAAAATATGATGAAATTGTCAGGACAATGTTTGTATGGGAAATCCACTGGAATTAGATGGGAATTGAGCCACAGAAAAGCGTGGGCGGACCGCTAGTTTTTAATAATCGTGGCTACAATGTTTCACGCTACATTATGAACGAATAAAGATTTAACGACGAGATAACGAGAAAGATATTCAGAATTACATGCATATGAATTATTTCAATAAATAAAAATAACACTTTTGACAAAGCATATAAAATTTGAGATGTCCTTCAGAAACGCGGATTTCTTTAAAATAAAATTTATCTTTATTGATAGCAATAATAAAATAAGAAACAAAACATGTCCTACTTGTTGTAATAACATGCTGATAATTTAATGATCGCTTTGAACTGGGTTGTGCACCTAATATGGAAAGGTCAAAGAACAATGGCATATACATTGATACTATATATATCATTGAAGTAGGTATTATTTTACTACAACTACATTAACCAAATAAAAAAAAACTTTTTATACAAGCTTTTATTAGTAATTAATAAAAAAAAAACAATAAAGTTTATTTACTGTGATTTGCTCATCAAGCCATTTCATTTGATACCCATAAACATTAGGGTTAATGTGGAAAATATAAATCGCCATTTTGTTGCAGCTGCCATATTGAATTAAAAATGGCGGCATTTATATAATTGTGCATTGTCACGAGAACCAATGGTGTGTGTGTGTTTGATCAATTATATAGGTAGTTAAATCTTGTATTATATTAATCTAATTGAAATAACGATTCCATACAGGCATAGGCTTATGAAACATAAGCTTCTGCTTCGCAGCAGCAGTCGCTGCAGGCTTTGCCTACCCAAACTTTTGGTCATCCCTCGGGAACATGACATTTTTCGGGATAAAATGGATCTATTATTTATTCGGGGCTTCTAATATAATGTATGCAGAATTTCATGGCAATCGGGTCAAAAAAAATATGTATGGGAGATCCACAGGAATGAGACTTAATCTCATTCCTGTGGATCAGACAGCAAAGCGTGGGGAGGCCGCTAGTATTACCTCTTAAAAAAATAAATACTCGTATGAAGAAGAAGAAGAAGAAGAAGAAAAATCATAATTAATTATAATTTAAAAATGAAATATAATTAATTTATTATTATTTCTCAGACAATTTGTTTTTATTGAGAAGGTAAAATAGTTTGCACTTTGTTTGTTCAAGTATTTAAAACTAGTAGTTAACCGCGGTTACGCGCACGTGGTCAATATTTAAAAAAACTTTTCTCGTGGGAATAACTTGATTTTCCGGGATAAAAAATAACCTATGTCGTTCTCCAGACCTTAAACTATCCCCGTAAAAATCAAGTCAATCCGGTTCCAATTGGTTCGTTTCGACGAGAAATAAATACAAACAAACAAACACACTGTCACATCCTATATATATACAAAAGAAGAAACTGACTAACATATCAACGTACAACCCAAACCGCTGGGTCTAGAAATTTCAAATATGAGATTAAGGTGTGCAGTAAGAAAGACTTTTTGAAAATACCTACGGAGTTACGGGATACGTGCGTACGAAGTGGCAGGCGCAAGCTAGTTCATAATATAATAAATATTCTTGGACAAATTACACTCACTGCCATCTAGTCCCAAACTAAGAAAAGCTTGTACTATGGGTACTAGATAAATTTTGTAAATACATACCTACATATAATACATAGAAAACACCTAGACCAAAACAAGTTCATGCACACAAATGTTTGTCAAGTGCGGGGATCGAACCCGCGACCTCGGAGTCAAAGTGGCCATTACTAGCCCGACCACCGAGCTCGTCACATATTACAGTATAGTATGGATTTTTAATTAGCATCATAAATACCCACCTGCGAAATACGTACAAAATAAAAACGTGGCAGATATGTCTCTGATGACAACGAAACCAAGAACTTATTTGATCAAGCGCGGAACATTCACTGAATTGCGAGTCGCGGATGTGGATTACGTCTACATCGCATAATTCTATGTTAATTTTCAAGTTCTATGTCATTCGACATAGACAAGCAAAGCAGGTTCTATGGTCCAGGAACCTACGGTATAAAATAAATTTTGATTTATCACTGATTTAATATGAGATTTAATATTCGACTGTTTCGTATTTAATTCAAAAATTTTGTAGTATATTGTCGTAGTTTTAATGTTTTGTTTTCTATTTGAATAAATAACAAGTAATTAAAATGAGATAAATATAAAATACATTAAATGTTCAAGAAAATTCTTGTTGTTAATTATAGTTGTAAAAATATTATGCTAAAAACATTACGAATATATTATTGTTATTGACGAGCTCGGTGGCGTAGCGGTCAATGACGCGGCTTCGACCTTCGACACCAACGCTCATGGGTTCGATTCCCACATAGGACAAATATTTGTGTGCATGAACATGTCTGTTTGTCTTAGTCTAGGTGTTTTCTATGTTTATCATAAGTATGTATTTACAAAAAAAATGTATTTACGTATGTTTATCAGTTGTCTTAGTACCCATAACACAAGCTTCGCTTACTTTGGGGCTAGATGGCGCTGTGTAATTTGTCTGACAATATTTATTTATTTATTGTTAAAGGAAACAGTACAGTGCTGTATAACCTCAACTAATAACCTAAAAATACAAAAAGTAGTTGTTACCATCACCTCTAAATAATTAATCATCACACAAGATTGTTAACTGTTGACGCAACACCACAGTAGTAATAGTAGTATGGCCACTCCCTGCCGCTCTCTCGTGTCGACCTTACCTCCCCTCTGAGACAAAGTTTGTACGGCGCCGCACGCGCACGTTCACGCTCTGCACAGGCGCCATTGTTCATGTAGTAGTGACACGACGCGACAATTCTATGGAGTGGCCGGGGTGTGACATCATATAAGTCAACGAAGCCCAGCTTCCCGAGGAACATAATTTTGATTGCGAAACACATGGTAACCCAAACCGAAACTAAGAACAAACGGAGCTCGTAAAATATATATAAAACGATAAATTTGATTAAAACGAATTCAGGTTTCATATTCATATGCTTTGACATTTTCGAATTAAGTAATTTTAACCAATGAGGTTTTTTGTAATAGGAGCTAAAGTGGTTTTGGAATTTACTCACACAAAATAAGCACTCTCTCATTTTATGTTGGTATAGTAGTATATATAACAATTATACTCGTAAATTCTTATAGGTATATAAAGAGGACAGTAAAAATTTGGATAATATCCAAATTTTATATTATATATTATGAATAATTTAAGTTACTAAAATAAAACATGAAAAAATGTATTGAACCAGCAAGCTCCTAGTCTAACGACGTCAATGTCGTTTCATTAAATCTCTATTAGCAAATTAAATTACAATAATATTTCTATTTACAAACAAGATAATTGATATATACATTTATTATTACACCATAATGTGACAATTAATAAAGATGGAAATTTTTGCAAAACAGTTTAAGTATACGTCTACGGTGACAAGCGTATGGCCTGTCTAATGGTAAGCAGACATTGTGGCCTATGGACTCTTGCGACACCAGATTCATCACTCACACGTTGCCGACCCTGTAAAAACCCCCTTTCATCATTGTTGAAGAACCCCATAATTTAGTCTCTCGCGAAAACCTTGGCAGGGAATTCATTTCACAACTTGAGATTTCGAGGTAGAGTGTACGCGCCCAATAAGGTTCCAAGGTGTTAGGATGAATTTCCTATGGCGAGCTATCCCTTAGAACTCTCTGAACACAACCCATTGTATAGTGGGTAGAATACGCAAAGAGAGACAAAGTCTCTCCTCACACTCAATGGCTCGATACCGTCTGTGAGCTTGGAATCGGCCACTCCGAGCTTGTGTCCGAACCAAATCACAAGGTGCTAGCTGGTACTTGGGTGCTCCCGTCCAGAGATGACAGCTACTCGATGTGAGGTCGTACTCGCATCTTATAAAGTCTCTGACGTGTCTTCTGACGGACAGTACGCGATCAAAAAAAGGTTGGGAACCACTAGATCACCAGAACGATTATAGCGAAAGCCGTATTGACGGTAGCTGATCAAATCGTGCACTTCTTGGTATCTCAGGAGCCGCACGTTGCCTTGTAATCATGTAATCCGAAACTCGCAATTCTCGCAAAGAGTATTACACGTGTAATAGATTATAATACTTAGTATGACAAATCATTTTATACTTTTTTAAAGATTTAAAAAATAAATATGTTTCTGGACAATTTATACAGCACCATCTAGTCCCAAATTAAGCGCAAAGCTTGTAGGTACTATGGGTACTAGATAACTGATATTATACTTAAATACATTTTTTTAAATACATACATGTACATATAATATATAGAAAACATCCATCAAAACAGACATGTTCATGCACACAAATATTTGTCTTGTGCGGGAACAGAACCCGCGACCTCGGAGTCAAAGTGACCATTGCTAACCATTCGACCACCGAGCTCGTCTAAAGATGATCCAAGTCTGAATTTTAAGTAAGTTTAAATTAAGCACTAAAGTAGGTGGTATTTATTACCACTAACTTTAAAGTGGTAACTTATGGGGTTATGGTATTCAAAGACAAAATATATGCGTACTGCATCATAATCATAAACGAGAAAACCAGTCAGCCAGCTCGTTACACATGTATTTATAAATCAAGACGGCCGCAGGAATGCCACCGCAGCGACTTTCCATAAGTTCTGCGCACTCTACAAATTCTAAACCTTGTTAAAATATGAAAAAAAAAACACATATTATATAATTTAATTATTAAACATTCCATTCGACCCAGATTTAGAATTAATAGTATTCAATACAAGACCAAGTTCAAAGTGTATTAAATGCTAAATTCCACTCACTCATTTTTATCTGCGTGTAGATATGGCCGGAACAAATCTCTACCCCAATTCAAACGTACATACTTTTGCATTTACAATCTTGTTTAATCGTGTGTAGGTTCAGGAGCCCTACCGCTGAAGCTAAAACCGATTACCATCGGTTATTTTGATTCGAAAATTGGTCTTAGGTTAAAGCTATTGACAAACATCTTCAGCTTAGTCGTTAGTCTCTAGGATTCCTTCCAGCTGAGGTAAACATAATTTCCAACAATCTAAGCAGTAGTTTCATTTTCGCATACAAAAATTCCAATGGTAATCGGCTTCAGCTCCGTCGGTAAGGTCCCTGATTAGAAATGGAATTACTGTCGTGTATTAAAATCAAAGTGCTCTAAAAATACGCGCGATCATCATGTGCGGATATATCCTATGGATCGATACCTTCACACGACGTAATTCCGGAATATAAAATGACCAGTTATAATAATGTTCAGTTATAATAACACCCGGCTAGAATAATGGCCTGTCAGAAAATAACTTGTTATGTATTTACATAAACTTACGACATAAGAAAGTCATCTTTCTTTAAAAAATAGTTGCAATGTGTTTGAAAAACTAACATGTTTGAAATATTAAAGAAAATGTGATAATAATAATTTATTTTGTATATTTCTGATATTCATAGGTATATTATTATGTATTTATGTCTTAAATATCCATGCTATAACAGTAGGTAGCGAATTAACGATATATCGTAGGCTCCGCCAACCCGCAGTGGGGTGGAGTACGCTCCGCTTCCTTCGAATGAGGGAAGACCCATATCCTAGCAGTGGGATGAATATGGGTTAATGAAGATATCGTAGGAATAATAAATTAGTTTTCATGTGTTAACTTTAGTGTAGTATACACAATATTTTGTGAGGAAAAAAAATCTTAAGAAATTTACCTGCAGTTGCAGCATGGTATAACACGCTCCACATTCCATCGATTGAGAGGAGACTCGTATTCTAGCAGTAGGACCAATAAAAGTTCGTAAGTTCGTTCGTAGTAAATTGAATAAACATCAATAAAAAATCAAAAGCTCGCAAAAAACGGATTATTTATTGGTATCCATATAATTACATAAATTTAAGTTTAATACATAATTGCTGAGAATGATCTCAACAATTAGGTATTAAACCTAAAGTTACAATAAAGATATAATAACAGGGTATCATGGTTTAATTGCACCATATACACAAAACAAGAATTTCACGTTTTAAAAGCCATAGATGTATAAAAAATATCTACGGACAAAACATGCCGTGCCCCTTCAGGTTTTTTATGATGACTATGCTATCATTAACCAAACAGTTTTCGTCTACTAATGTTAGCAAATATGTTCGTTACCAATTTATAAGTGATAACAACCTATCGTGTCTTAAATTAAACACAAAAAAATTGGTTGTCATTAAATATTTAGCGCTTTGCTGCGGGCGTGTGTTTGCTTTTCACATCCACATTTTGAATAATTTTGTTTACACGTCATATACACGGTATTAAGTGTTACTAGTTTTACTGAATTTAGAATCCTATTTCTATATACATAGAGCGATAATACCAAATATGGATGTATTTTCGCAATGAAGCTCATAATATTATTAACAAATAAAAACTTCACACCTAAATCGGTTAATGTGCTGACTTAACAGGATGTTATGTAAAATGACAATAATCCACATTTTCGACGACTAATCTAATCCGATTATAACCGGTAAGTTTGTGTACACATTCCATGACATATTAATACTTTTTCCAGTTATTATTATTTACTTATAAATTGCAGTTACTCAGTCGGATAATCCGGCTAAAAAAATTACCTTGAGCATTCTTGGATTATCTTCAATGTTTTGAAGCTTACTTCTGTCACACCCAGACCACTTCATATCAAAAACGGCAACCGCCGCGTCTATATACGTGCAAATGTGTGTGTAGATGCCTTAGGGTTGGCTGCATAATGATGCAGATATCTTGCGCTATGTCGTACGCCGTTATACTTTAGGACTTAGGTAATACATATAGTAATAATAAATATCTTTGAGCGTTTATTTTGAATGATTGTGATTATAAAACTGCATTAAAGCCAGTTACTTTATCTACCGTGCTACATTAAATATTTCACGCGGGTTGTAATTGGTTATTATACAATATAATGTCGAGGTTGTATAAAGAAATTGTGAATCAATAGATTTCTTTCAAACAATCCAAAAACGTCCTGTCGAATCAATGATTTCGACGATACCATATGTAAAATTAATTCTTAAAACTGGAAAAATAAATTGATTTTGTATCGAAAACCAAACAGTTTAATGGTAATGATTAAATAAATAACAAGAAAACATTTAATCATTAAAACTACGAACGAACTTTCGTAATACCCGACGCCGCGTGGCAGCCCTTGCTATCGGTTCCACATTTGAGGGGAGGGTTGTGAGAGTGGCATGGAGTGGCTATACTGTTTAGACTAGTTGAAGATCAGATGATTCTGATAATGGATTCGGATAACGCGTTGAAAGGATAAGAAAATTATTAGAAGAAAGTATAATATGTATACATGATGATGTTGTACTATACTGAAATTTACATACATTTTAAGTATCTTCCAGAAAGTGGGTTAGAAAGATTTACACAATAGGCTATTTGCCTAACATTTTATTCGGTTTGATATGTAGGGACGTCTCCATAAGATAACCATAGGTGAAAGAATTACTTCGATAGCTCAAAATATGGTAATTTGAAAATCACAATTTTTAGACTGTCGCGAAAACGCTCCGTAACAAAAGACTACCGAAGTAGTCATACTTCGGTAGTCACAGGTTTGTATTTTGTATGCATCAAATCAGAAATTTGTACGATAGCTATGTAAATTACGTTTATGTGATTAGTATCATAATAAAAGTTATAGCATTTTTTATTGCTTCTCCAATGGAAATATTATTTATTAATAATTTCATACTTTTAAAATGGACTTTCCCGCCAAACTTTGATCGACGCTAAAAAAAGTCTGACTGAAGATATTTGAATGAAAGTTTGCAGATCTTTATAGTTTTGTGTATTTTACGATATTGTTAAATAATTTATACAATTTTTAAACATAGGAAAATAGCCTATTGTTAAATATTTATACAATTTTTCAATTCCATTGAATCAAGTTATTGCCTCATATTGATTTTTGTATTAATTTTTTCAGATAAACATTATTTGTTAGATATGATTTATTTTGTGAGATTATTGAGAAGAAGAAGAGAAATGAGAGTAATTAAATTTAATTCTCTTTGGGATTAAAGGAAATTAAATCTATTTTATAAACATTGTCCATAACTGTGTCTCTGTATGGCCTCTTATTAGATAAAATGCATCTAATGTTACGTTACCAATAACGTTATTTAATAGAAACAAATTGATCACTGGGGCCCCTGTGCCTTGGGTGCAATCCATTGTTTGTCAAAGGTGCCGAAAAAATCTCACACCGTAAGGGATCCTTTTTCCTGGAATAATATCAATGGGTCGTTGGGTTATGGTTTTTTTTGGGTGTAATATTTCACAGCTATGAATGAGATGGCGCTTGCTTGTTTCTTTTGTATGTATCCCAGTGCCGTAACAATAGCAGGTTCTTAAAATTTACAAATTTGCCGCATAATTTTGTTACAGTTTACACCCAAAAGATGCTTCTTTAGACTTGCCTGTATGTTCCATTTCTTTACACTTGTCTTATTCAAAATATTGTTACACGTAGAAAGTTTAAGGTGCAGAAAATGTGCTAATTCAATATGATGAGACAAAGATTTCTATGAGCATAGAAATATTAGTGGTAAGAATAGTGTTGCATTTCATTTCTTCATTTATTTATTCTTTTACACCGCCTATAGGATTCTAAGCTATATTAGAACTTTGCAAGTAATTTCATAGAGATTGCTTAAGCTAAAACAACGCGTTCTTTCCCTGCATTCTTGCAGAAAAATAATAAGCAAAGTCTGTGCAGTATTTCCCTATTCATACGACAACTGTTTAGTGGAGATGGAAAATATCAGTTAAGTAATCTTTACTAAGAACAAGAACTACGAATTTTTTACAAAGAAGAAGAACAGAACTGTACGTTCAGTTTATTTGATTTGATCACTAACATTTGAAAAATATTGCTAAGTTATGTATGAATCCACCTGGGAATTGAAGCGGAGATAAAGTATCCAGAGATCCACATGTGGTTATTGCACATGTGGATCCCTCATATCCCTTACAATGACGATGATCCTTAATATAATGAAGATCCAGATCCAGACTGATTCTAACTTCTAAATAAACGGATGGTTTTTATAGGTTATTTAAATACAAATCCTAAAAATAGACACATCAAAGATGCTGTATATTTACCATCTCTATCTATCGATTTATGCGAATGTGGTGTTGTTGATGAACTCAGATTAGGCAGTTAATTATGTTTACATCCTCTTTATTCTGGACTACTGAGATTAAACATGACTTATCAAGAAAGTCAGCCAACACTTCCTACGCAGATGAAATCTCTAGGAATTAATCTATCTGACAACAGTTTTTAGTAGCACCTGAGATCACTTTGTAAATTTGTAATTAATTTATGCATGAGTTGCATGACTCACATAATTTATACTTTCTGCTTAGATTGTATTAAAGGCTAAACTTTATCTTATCAGTAGAGTTCAGTTTTCAGCACCTAGTGGGCATAAAATTCTATTACATATTTTCTTTAAATATTGTGTTCTATAAGGTACTATAATAATACAATGCTACATTTATTCTATTTTGCCTCAAAATAAATCAATAAAGCAAAAACAGAACAAAATTTTATCGCTGTGAAATCTCACACAGACAACCGTACGGCTGCTTAGGATAGATGAAAAAAGTGGCGCCAGATAGCTGGGGCTACGTAAACAATTGTAAAATTAAATAAAATATAAACGCCCACCAACCAGTATTAAAAAAAAAATACTTACTAATCTATCATCGGATCCTGATCACCATTTTTCTACATGTTCCTTGCAACAACGACAATTATTTATATTCATTCCCTTGCAAATCGATTAAGCCTGTGGAATGCCGATTTTTCTTCATAAACTAGAAAAGAGCTGACGGTCTTCAACGGTCTGTACAGAGTTCAGTATAAAATAAAATAAAACTAATTCATTGTTTCGGCTGTGGATCTAGACGGTGGATCCTAATGGACAAAGAGTTCGTTCCCCAGGCAACTACAATTACTACAATACAGACATCAAACTAAACATCCTACTTTTTTCGTCGGAGGGTTAAAAATAAAACCGAAAACAAAGTAAATAAAAGTAATCACTACCGCCTATGACGCGCACCGGAACCGTTTTACTTCTGGACGCGGAAGGAACTGTATTAGTCACCGATACGTTGGTATTTTATTTTTGGGAACATAGGTGTAATAGTGAACGTGAGGAGCTCGATGGCCTCGTTGCGAGTGTCAGTCTAATCGATCACGTAAATTAAGCACCGTCGACCGTAGCCTGTCTATGGATGGGTTTATTTATCTCGAACTCCTTCATCATGGCTGTTGTCATTAGATGACAGTCGTTAAGCCAAACCACTAGCCTTTGGGCGGCTTGAAGACACTGGTCTCTGCCAATCCACAGTTGAGAGTCCGTGGAGTATGCTCTAAACCCCTTTCGATTGAAGACCCGTATCTCAACAGTGGGATGATTATGGGTTGATGTCGAGGTGCAATAGTTAAGCTGTCGTCGAGTACTTTCAGAATTTGTCTTTATCTTTGTAGGTCACTCATATCTTAAACCGATAGGCGTACGCACAGCATACAGTATTTCACTAGCGTTAGCATATTTTATTACAAGAAAAATAAACACGTTTTATTTTAGTAAGGCTCACTCGTGTATGTTCCAAATTTCATCAGCCTAGGCCGCGCAGGCGACCCGACGACTGATACGTTATATGAATGATGCCAAAAATATATATAGTGGCGCTTCACTATTTTTATGATTGTCGCGGTCGGTTTGTAGTTTTAATTGTTGTTGGGGACTTATAAAATCTTCTTGGTTGCACCGTAGGGAATAATTCTGAAGTGTTCGCGATTGCACACATTACTGTACAACTAGTTGTTTAGTCGGGTTATTGGGCAGGTGATAATAGTTAAGTAGGTAATAAGTTTTATAGGGACAGCTCACTTTTCCCAAAATTCATCAATGTAGCTAAGTAACATCAATGTAACATCGATTTCTTACCCCTGTAATTTTATTTATTTAAACTTATTGGAACAAAATAAGGGTATAAAAGGCATTATCTACGAGAACCAGACATACCCGTAAACCCCTATATTGTGAATTTCATCGAAATCGTTAGAACTATTTACGAGACCGTCGAGGATATTTATTTAAGTATGTACAAGAACATATATTCACAATATATATTACAAGAATAGTTCTTTTACTAGTATATGATACGGGGGAAAAAATTATACATAAACCTAGACCATAGACCCTAAATATTATCTAGTCTGATAAAGTGAAAGCTCCCACAGTCAACCGTAAGGCTGCTTAGGGCTGATGAAAAAAAAATGAAGTAAAAAGAAATTGAAATTATGTCAACTATACATAGATTCAATTTATTTTTAATAACGGTGCTTATTCGTACAATAGATTAATACTATGTAGTGGTTGCCGGCGGTATTGAAACAGGTGGTGGGAGAACCACGTGAGCCGGCTGGTAGCCGGATGGTGACCTCGATTATGTACCAATTCGCATCAATTTGTCGGTATTGTATTTCAAATAAACCATAAGGTTGAGTCATGTAATAACGGTTATGACCGTCTCACGGGAAACTCCAAAAATGACCGTTTGAATAGAAGCTGCTAGTTTATTACTAATATACACAAAAATATATATTTTGTACTAATAAGTAATTAGGTAATCCTTGTTTGCCAGTTTCTCTATAAGGAACACATACATATAAGGAAAATAATAGAATCAAATCTAACATGTCGCAGTCAATTAATAGAAGCGGCGGGTCCTATTAATTGTATTAGCTACCTGTTTTAAAAATGGTTCCGTTCTTCTTTTAAAAAGTTTTTTTTTTTAAAAGACGTGAATGCAAAGTTAATCTGCCATATTGCAAAGTGCAGCCATTTTTGAATGAACTAAGATTTAATTATTATATTGAATTCAACAGAATATCGACATTATCTGTCTGATATTATCGCAGCTAATATTATAAAGTTTCAAACTTAAATCATTAATACTAGAATTATTGATCGAAGGTTTCTTTCACAGAGTATTTTTACTTAGAAATTTGAACGCTATCCAATTCAAGTCATGCAGTTCATATTAAAAATAACGTTGGACTGTATACAAAAAAAAACATGCAAATTCAAAACATGTGTGTATGTATATATACATATGTATACCTACTGCAAATTCATAGGACGATGTAAGGTGTAAAGAACAGTTAATGTACGACACGTGATCCGCCTCACTCCAATATTGGTGTCGAATGGCAAAGTTTGTCACAGATCACAACAAAGTAAATAACATTATTAGGACTACCGACAGTAACAGGTAATTAATTACCAGGTTCTCCCTGAGTACTCTCAGTCCAGCCAGTAAAGTCATGTATACAATGACTTCCTTATCCCTAGAACAGATATGGTAGAAAATACAGTTATTGAAATGGTTAAAGACGAGAGAAAAAGAGAAAAGTTATGTCTACCTCGGGCAAGCCATTCGACTTGTTCGGGGTAATTTCAACAAAGAGATGGATAGACGCATTCGACTGGACTGGGTCAGCTTTCGGAAAGCTTCGGGACATCTTCACCGCATGGATACTCCAATGCTTGAAGACTAAAGTGAACCAAACCTATGCGTCCTCACCTCACAGCTGTGACCTAAGTTCATAAGCTAAAAGTCGCACAGTGAGCTATGGCGAGAGCTATGCTCGAAAATTCTCTCAAATCCGGAACGAGGAAATCAGAAGAAGAACCAATTTCAATCAGAACAAAAACCTCTCGCCGGTGGTTATATTATTGTGACGTCCTGACATATACAAACCGCATTAAATTTCACGTGAATGTATTTCACTCCGGGTTATTTTCAGTATAATTTTTTAATCATCATCAAAATTGCTTCAGTATTTATTTTAATTATTACCTATCAAAGCTACATAATATATGTATATGTTACTTTTGTGTACAAAAATTGGGGGTGACCAGGGGACAACTTTGCCACCCCATGTATACGTACCTAGGTACGCGTGTATTTATAATAAAACATTACCTACTTATTTTGATCGCGATCAACACTGAAAGATCAATCGAGAATTATCACTCCCGTAGTTCATAGAGCGTTCACTCAAAACACGTTTTCTTTTTGTTTCAAGGCTCCGTGTACAACAGGTGGATTTCATGCATAAATTACATTAGGTATTGTCGACAATTTGCTTATAAAATACACGTGTATTTTAACAAGCCACGTAGATAGCAGTAGCACTTTGTATTTTATAGTAATACTAGCTGTTACCCGCGGCTTCGCCCGCGTAGTCCAGGGGAGCTGCCATTGATTTCTGGTATTTATATAACATTTGACAGTTAAAAAAAATGCTCCTATCGCTACCAAACCTCACAGGATTATCCGCTGGGTCAATCTAAATATTGTCTGAAAATTTCATTGAAATCGGTCCAGCCGTTTCGGAGTCTATACGGAACATACATACATACTTTCTCTTTTATAGGTATAGATAGATAAATATATTATTAACTACTCTTTAGACTGTCTACAATATTATTTTGACTTTTGTTTTTATTCAACATTCTAAGCAGTAGACTAAACACTCTCAAAATCTTAGAGAATATTAGAATATAAAAGGATATAAACAAGCTACTAAGGGTACTATCTACCCACTAACCACAAAGTGTAATGACCATATACGAGTATACATGTATACACTGTGCAGCAAAGTCGCCAACTAGGTAACCCCCATTTTTCTATAATTAAAAGTAAATATGTAAACTTGGTAAGAAATAAATATATAACTCGGACACACAAATAGGGTAAATACTTTACACTTGACGCTTACGATTGAATCAAGAAAAAGAAAACATTTATGAGAAGTCAATGAGGTTATAATAGTATTTTATAAATTGTCGTGCTCTACTACATTAGCTTCTTACGCCTACTAATTTCTTCTGAATAAATTCGTTGTGAGTTCCATGGCAGCTGTAGTCTTACCCCCGGGACTGCAATGAACTTCATTGTTCATTTTTGGTGGTCGCCGCTGTTAATCCTGGTTACACAGGAGACACAGCGGTGGGAATATGTGTTGGTCCTCGTCCCGATAAGACCTTGCGAGCAGTAAATAAGTTATATTTTGACGGCGACAGAGGCATTTATTTAAGCATTTATCTACATTCCGACTAGATGAGCCAGTCTGTCATTTCTAAAATGAACTAAAAATAATTACCTGGTCTTGAAACTCGTCGAGTGATACAATAACAAGAAACGTAGACTAATTAGTAGTCATTTTAGAGTTAAGTTACATTAGAATCGGTTATTTTTGAGAAAATTTAGCAAATACATACTAATATGGGTACAGTACTATTACTAATTCTGTAATACGGGTACATACTTAGGCTCTCAAGTATGTAATTTTGCCTATAATACATATGACAGGTGTCGTTATTTGATTCGTAATGGCTTTCTACACAAGAACTGTATAAATTGTATTTGCCAAATAAATTTGTGGTTTATTTGAAGAATTTGTATTACTCCACCACATAAAATAAAGATATAGAATTTATTTGAATTGAATTTTCTTCTCCTAATTGATATTGACGTTTTAAACCATTCGAATAGCAACGAATTAATATGTAAAGCATAGATTCCTAAAGCAATGTATCGATTATTAAAAGTTGATTCTGTATTTCGCATTGTACTTTTAGTGTAAAATGTTTCAAGAAAACAAAGGCTCGTATCTGCCCAGCTTGACTTCGTTGGAATCGCACCCTAAGAATTGAACTTGAATTTGATTGGCGTTGATATCAACGCACGTGCCACCGAACTGTTTCCATGAATTCGATTATTTACGTGTTTGATCAATTTATCGATATAGCACCCTTGGTGACTAGTCTGTCTGTATGCCTACACCTGCCTATCCCCCATGCACAAAGCATGTGTACAAATTTATAATACTGGAAGTCGTCACAAAGTCAAACCACGCAAACAGTGCTAAATTTTAACATCGAAATTACTAATTGTAAATGCTAAAAATACCAACCAAACACATCTCTATGAAAGTTTGCTAATTATTTTTGCAAACATGTTTTTATTTTTTTGCATAGGTATATACCTATAACATATGTATATATTTTTGTCTATTGCATTTTTAAAAGTCTACATACTACTAAGATCTACAAGCGTTCTTAAATGGTTACTAGGAAGGAGCTGAAGAATGCTCGCTGTTACATTAACAGTGGGAATGTCAAGATTACCACATACCACCACATAACATTGTAGAGAAACCATCTGCAATCAAGAATAAAAACGTAAATGTTGTTAATAAAGTTAATATAATTATTAAAAATAACAGAAATATACCTACCACAATATCTACTATCGTACGATGAACCACGCAATCAGAGGAGAAATCTCCTAAATGAAATCCGAAGTTTCGGTCAAAAGTTCGCGATTTTTGAATATATTTTGGTGTGTCTAAGAGAATACAAAATATCAATATTTCATGTTAATTATGTCATTCAGATAGCACATTAGGTCTTTCTAAATGAAAAGTCAGCATACACGGATTCGAATTTTATCCCGAAGCTTTTTGAACTCCATGATCACTACTTCGTACATTGGTACCATACGGATCGTACATTTAACGCAGCGGTTCTTAATCTTTTCAATATTGTTACCTCTACGATTTATTGATAAAGGAAACTTTACTCTCCCCCTAGATTTGTTAAAATTTGTTCTTATAAGTCTAAATTCATTTGTTATTTTTTATTACCTTTATTTCTCCTACAGAATAAATGATGGTAAGGACCTTTCGAATCTTGAACAGTACAAATATTGGCAGCAACAAGAGAGAAACAAATAAAACCGGACAAGTGCGAGTCGGACTCGCCCACCGAGGGTTCCGTAGGTACGTAGTATCATTATTAAATTTGATATTTTTCATTATAAATAAGTTATAATGCGTCGAAAAAAATAAATAAAATATATTTTGCAATGTGTACATCAAGCCCTTTCATATGATACCCCATTTGAACTAGTAGTTTCAATTTGAAATTTCGACACCCTATAAAAAATATAGACCCCCTATTTTTTAAGATCTATTTACAAATGTATAGTTTTGAGATTTATTCCTGTACTTGTAGTCTATAACGATGTTATTTGCCAAATTTCATTGTTCTAGGTCAACGGGAAGTACCCTATAGGTTTTGATTCCCTTGAGTGTGTCGAAATATGCGTTTTTTTCTGAATAAACGGCCGTAACTTTTTTCTACGTAAACTTAGCAGTTTGATTTTTTTTTAACTTCATGGGACCGTAGACCTGAGTATACAGTTCAAATTTCAGCTTGATACCTCCACGCATTCTCGACATAGAAATTCTTGACAGACAGACAGACAGACAGACAGACAGACAGACAGACAGACAGACAGACAGACAGACAGACAGACAGACAGACGGACAACAAAGTGATCTTATAAGGGTTCCGTTTTTCCTTTTGAGGTTCGGAACCCTAAAAAATGTAAGGAATTAACACAGTAGTTCGCTACTTTGGTCATTCTAATATGCCAAAACAATGCCACAACAGAACAAAAACACAGAGAAGAATATGTCATAGCATACGGAAAAGTAACAAATAGAATATGCTAAAAACAAGGTAGTATTTGTGAAAGATAATAGCCGAATGACGACCGGAGAAGTTCTTTTCACATTACCAGTGACGGATTCCTGAAGTAAAATCTTTGCTGCAATTATATATCGTATATATAGACGTAGTACAAAAAAAATTGATGTAGTCGATCTCATTCAAACTCATTTTATAGTATCTTTGGTCCAAAGTTTCTGAGGCTTGTATTAAGATTGAGTTGTGAAGTGAGAAGTGTTGGTAAGAATGAGTAAGGTTGGTTGATGCTTCCTATATTATGACTCAGGTCATCTAGCTATATATAACATAACCTGTTACTGCAGTAAGTAATCATATGGACATATTACAGTTTTCTCCTAATCATGTTATCAGATCAAGCTAATAAATGCACGACTTTTCTCAGTAAGCCGAGAAAATTGCACATTTAGCCGTGGTAGTAACTTTCCACGCATGTCTGTAATCAGTTTTAATTTAACCCTAAGTTACGTCAATATTAACTGCTTGAATCGTCGAGAAATAGCACATGTAATTTGTAATGCAGTAATAATGACAAAAAAAGTGATATCAGAGTGAATGACAACCTGAAGGGTTATAAATATATTTTTTTAAATGGTAAAATTCACGTCCCGCCTAGGTGGTATTTGAACCCACGACCTCTCGATGACCGGTCGAGTCTCTTCCAAATGAGCTACCAGGAAGGTTTGTGTTGGTGACGAATTTTTGCATTTTATATTTTACTGCTGTGAAGTCGCAGTGTGGCGCCATCTACCTATTAAGTATTACACTATTAAACTTGAAGGGTTATCTCTCCGGTAGTCCATGTGTTATGTTATAAAATCTTGCTGCCGAAACTATAAGCAAACTTGGGGTATAAGAGGTTCAACATCTTTGAACAATCAATCTCACCTGCACGTGGTGCACCCTGCTAACTGACAAAAGAGGCTCTGGCGAAAAGAGAGGTATTATTTATATATTTATTATTTAAGCTGCCCGCCTGGGAAAGTACCTCCAACTCACAGAATATCGCAGCCAAATAACAATTCCGTTGAGAGTTGTTGTGTTCCTGCGAGTGAGTGAGGTCACCAGAAAGAAAGAAAGAAAGGAGAGTAGGCTAGCAACGGATCGGTTACCTCCTGGTGTTGCTGATCCCTATGGGCAGTGGTGATTGCATTTCATCAGGTGACCTACATGCTTGTTTGCCCCCTTTTATATAAAAAAAAAGTACATCAAACGAGCCTGATATTTATTATTACATTATCTACTCTATTACTGGTAGAGAGAAGGGGCTGAATAGGCAATATTAGTACTCTACCCAGTGGCGGTAAGGCTAAAGCGGGTCCTAGGCAATATTGTATTTTCGGGCCTAATAAAGAAGTTTTCACTTCCAAAATAAAAATTAAAAACCTAACTTTCGGGCCCACAAAATTACGGGCGCTAGGCACGTGCCGTACGTTGCCTAGGCCTTAGTCCGCCTCTGACTCTACCTACGCTAGGCATAAGGCCTCTTGTACACGCTAAGAAATTTCACCGTGTCTACTGCAGATAGGACCAATTCATTTTCGTTTCGGGCAAATTTAATTTCAAAAAGAAAACCCATGCATATCTTTTAGACGGTATAACTAAGCACTGACTCATCATCATCATCCTCATCATCATCGCTGAATTTATGTATTTCTATGTATGTATATGTATGTTTATTAAATATATAATTATGATATGTATGTTTATAATATTTTCTGTAGCAATTATTAATTCTATTTTATTAGTTGTAGTATTATATTTTAGTAGTTAAATCTGATTTTGTTTCGATTCTTCAGAACCGCATTCGTGATTTTCTGCTTGTCCCGAAGGTTGACTGGTAGAGAATGCTTTTAGCATTAAGTCCGCCTTTTGTACCCTTATTAATAATTTGTGGTCAATAAAGATTTTAAATAAAAAAAATAAATAAATAAATTCATCATGTACACAACAAGAATTTTGTCGGATCTAGGCACGAAAACCACCGCACCGCAGCAATACGTCGCGCGTCATGTCTAGCGCAGACAAGATTTTTTTCTTGGTCAGCGAGGAAGCGGTGTACTAGGTTCGTAGGTATAAACGACACGAATTCTTGCATAGGCCCGGCGACTTTTCTTAGCGTGTACAAGAGGCCTAAGATCTCAGGCCGCATGCCACCTCAATTTGCAAAATTTTAACAAAAATACATTCTAGATACTTCCAGCCATTTAAAACACGTGAAGCGGATTATTTTAAATTGAAAATTAAGCGAATACGGAACGAATAGGTATGGAAAACCTGTTTGGTGAGTAGATTTGATAGTGGTGAAGTGTTAAAAAACCAAATGAAGAATTTTACGCAGCACAGTTGAAACATTATTACTGAACTGATTACAGTAAACGTAACACTTTGCCCACTGATTTATTTTATGCATTTTTTTATACCGAAACCAATTTACCAAATTTACGTACTTTATCGAAACTGTTGAATCAACTTTGTAGTAAAGTAATCTGCATCAACCCATAATCATCCCACTGTTGGAATACGGGTCTCCCCTCAATCGAAGGTGGTTTAGAGCATACTCCACCACGCTGCTCGACTGCTAGTTGGCGGAGGTCAGTGTTTTTATGCTGCCTAAAGGCCACTAACATGGCTTAACAACCATCGTCTAAAGACAATAGCCGGGACCGACAGCTTAACGTGCCCTTCGAAGCACGGAGAAGCTCGAGATAAATAAACCCATCCATAGATAGGATACGGTCGACGTTGCTTAACTTGCATGATCGATTAGACTGACACGCGCAACTACGCCATCGAGCTTCTCCGTACTACGTATGTACGTACTTCACGTATGTAAACTAATATCTTTCAATAATAGCCTAATCATATACATAGGTACAAATAAAATTTCAGAGTGTTCTGTTTGTGTGTGATGTAATACAATTTTCACTAGAAGGTTTTTGGAATGTTATAATAGATACTTTTTATCTCAGAAATGTAACTTAAAAAACTTTAAAAACGCCTTTAGTCCAATTGTACTACGACTGCCTTGGAACTCACAACGAATTTAATCAGAATAAATTAGTAGGAGTAGGAAGCTTTTGGAATTGGACTTCCCCTCTTAGCTAGCAATGTGAGAGACAGCAATAAGACATTGAAAGCCTAAAGAAATTTACACCGTTAAAAGCCTAAAGACATGGCTGGTGTAGTGGATGCCATGCGCTATGGATTTGAAATATCTAAGACTTTAAGGTTGTGTAGAGATAAATGATATGAGGAAATACTTATCCAGTGAACAGGGGCCTTACCGCCGAAGCCGAAGCCTATTACCATAGAATATTTTAGAAATTATTTTGGAAAAACGGAAGACCTATTTTTCCAAAATATTTTATTTTGGAAATATTTTTCCAAAATATTTTATTTTGGAAAAATATGCCTTCCGTTTTAGTTACTGATAAACATTTTCATCTTAGTCTGTAGAGCTCTAGAATTTCTACCAGCTAAACTAAACCAAGGTACCATAAATCTAAGCTGAAGTTTGATATTCGTATTCAAAAAATGGCCGTGTGGTTTCCGGTAGACTAGAGTAGAATCACTCCGTTTCTTCCCGTGGATGTCGTACAAGGCGACTTTTTTTTTTATACTACGTTGGGTGGCAGACAAGCATACGGCCCGTCTGATTTGAAGCGGTTGCCGTAGCCATATTAACGCTCGCTACATAAAATAGCGCTCGCGCGCCGCCACCCCCGCTGCCAACTCAGCGTCTCCTTCCTTTCTGGTGACCTCACTCACTCGCAGGAACACAACAACCCTCAAGGGAATTTTTATATGGCTGCGGTATTCTGTGAGGTGAAGGTACATTACCCAGTCTGGTAGCTTACAATTAGGCTCCCTACCTCTCTTTTCGCCAGAGCTTCGTTTGTCAGGCAGCAGGGTGCACCGCGTGCAGGTGAAGTTGGCTTAGGTTCAAAGATGTTGATGAACCACTTACACCCCAAAACTAAGGGAAATACATTATCAAATATGGATCAGGCCTCCCCAACCCGTTTGTCCAGCGTGGGGAGTGTAGGCCAAATCCTCCTTCCGTCTAGGACGGACGAGAGAGGGTCGTGCTCCTGTAGTGGAGACTAAAATAGACCTGATGATGATGATGAATCAAAAAATCCGTTGGTAATCGGTCGGCCCCAGGGTCTCTACCGCCGAAGTTGATTACCATCAGAGTTTTCGATCGCGAAAATAGATCTTACGTTTAAGTTACTGACAAACACCTTCAGCTTAGTCGGTAGAGCTTTATGGTCTCTACGAGCTAAGTTAAACACATTTATCGTCAATCTAAGCTTAAGTTTGATATTCACAGTCAAAAAATCCGATGTGAATCGGCTTCAGCTTAGCCGGTAGCCCGGCACCAGCCCCCCTAGCCAAGTGTAATTCGTAGCGTAACGAACGTTAGATAGATCACGTGACATTTGTCAAAATCGAACATTTTAGTATGAGAGTTGACAAATGTCACGTGATCTATCTAACGTTCGTTACGCTACGAATTACACTTGGCTAGGGGGGCTGGTCTTTCTTTATCATTTTTACAGAGCGACAACTGCGAGTTTATGTTCCTGGTTAAAGTCTGTTCAAATAACACTTGTTATTTAGATTTCTGTGAGTGTCCTTGCTCGGTGTAACGCAGCTACGCAGTTAAACAATCATCAATTTATGTATTGTAATAAATGAACGTAAGCGATTTCGGTGGAACCTTTGAATACTAATTTGTTACATTATTATACTGCATTCTCCATTAAGGAGCTTCAATCATAAATTATTTGTTCACAAAATTGTACCTAATAAAGATATTTTGTATTTGTATTTTTGCGTACGTATATGACTAACGTACGCAAAAATACAAATACAAAATATCTTTATTTGGTACAATTTTGTGAACAAATGATTTGTGATTGAAGTTCCTTTTAAGTAGGTATAGTATATACTTGTGCTAGGAAACTCCGCTCCTCCATAACAATTAGGTGTTGATAAGTACGCAAGTTATGCATAATGTTTATTCATACGAATTTAATGTTAATTACTATGTTAAATAAATAAAAAGTTCACTTATTTACTGTATATCATCATCAAGCCCATTTGATACACATAAAAAATGTACAATACACATGTAAAATAAGGAAATTAGGGATAATGTGGAAATTATAAATCGGCATTTTGTGGCGGTCGCCATATAGGATTTAAAATGGTGACATTTTGATAACCGTGCATTGAAACATGTGTGCCAAAGTTTATCCCAGTAGGACTCTGAGAAGAGGATCAAATTTGACTTGCAATATTTGATCACAGAATCTGCGATGAAACTAAATAATATATAGGTAATAACTTGTAATACAAATAAGATAACTTATTTTTGAAAAGAAAATGACTTCTTTGTTGCAAAAAAAAATAATAATTAAGAAGACCAACAATCGTCATTGAAGTCACTACATAAAATGATCACAGTCAGCAAAATCATAGATTGATGATGATGATCACTGCAGCGACAGTATAACAGATATTGACTTCAATAAAAAAAACCGGACAAGTGCGAGTCGGACTCGCCCACCGAGGGTTCCGTAGGTACGTAGTATCATTATTAAATTTGATATTTTTCATTATAAATAAGAAATAATGCGTCGAAAAAAATAAATAAAATATATTTTGCAATGTGTACATCAAGCCCTTTCATATGATACCCCATTTGAACTAGTAGTTTCAATTTGAAATTTCGACACCCTATAAAAAATATAGACCCCCTATTTTTTTAGATCTATTTACAAATGTATAGTTTTGAGATTTATTCCTGTACTTGTAGTCTATAACGATGTTACTTGCCAAATTTCATAGTTCTAGGTCAACGGGAAGTACCCTATAGGTTTTGATTCCTTTGAGTGTGTCGAAATATGCGTTTTTTGCTGAATAAACGGCCGTAACTTTTTTCTACGTAAACTTAGCAGTTTGATTTTTTTTTAACTTCATGGGACCGTAGACCTGTGTATACAGTTCAAATTTCAGCTTGATACCTCCACGCATTCTCGACATAGAAATGTTTGACAGACAGACAGACAGACAGACAGACAGACAGACAGACAGACAGACAGACAGACAGACAGACAGACGGACAACAAAGTGATCTTATAAGGGTTCCGTTTTTCCATTTGAGGTTCGGAACCCTAAAAAAAAAACCGGACAAGTGCGAGTCGGACTCGCCCACCGAGGGTTCCGTAGGTACGTAGTATCATTATTAAATTTGATATTTTTCATTATAAATAAGAAATAATGCGTCGAAAAAAATAAATAAAATATATTTTGCAATGTGTACATCAAGCCCTTTCGTATGATACCCCATTTGAACTAGTAGTTTCAATTTGAAATTTCGACACCCTATAAAAAATATAGACCCCCTATTTTTTTAGATCTATTTACAAATGTATAGTTTTGAGATTTATTCCTGTACTTGTAGTCTATAACGATGTTACTTGCCAAATTTCATAGTTCTAGGTCAACGGGAAGTACCCTATAGGTTTTGATTCCTTTGAGTGTGTCGAAATATGCGTTTTTTGCTGAATAAACGGCCGTAACTTTTTTCTACGTAAACTTAGCAGTTTGATTTTTTTTTAACTTCATGGGACCGTAGACCTGTGTATACAGTTCAAATTTCAGCTTGATACCTCCACGCATTCTCGACATAGAAATGTTTGACAGACAGACAGACAGACAGACAGACAGACAGACAGACAGACAGACAGACAGACAGACAGACAGACGGACAACAAAGTGATCTTATAAGGGTTCCGTTTTTCCATTTGAGGTTCGGAACCCTAACAACTGTTGGTTTTTTCAAAGTTTTTTTTATTATTCTCTGTTATTCTCTGTTCACTAAACCACGACTTGAAGATTAAGGAGTGTAATGAATGTTTATTAGTTTCAGTGTAGGTAACATAATGTGTTTGCTAATTGGTAGGTACGCGTGCTTTTAAGCATACGAGTTGCTTAGTTAGAATTTACATTCTTGTGCGTGGGATGTGAACGAACTCATTAGTAGTGGCTAACTCTAAACGTTCTGTACTTTGCAATTCTCTCGCGGTACACATGTTGCTAATAAAAGTACAAAAAATAGAGGGATGTGGCTGTGTCATGGACATGGCAGTGTGTTGTACGTGAATACGTTATATGCACTAAAGGTATCTCAAAATGGCAGCGCACACAATATTCCATAATAACTTAGTGTAAAATTCATTGATCTTTCATCTATCCAGTGGTGTGATTGACTTTTGGGTGGAGATAATAGATTTGTAGCTGCAACACCAAACTGTATCCCCCGATTTTGTAATCATTCGTTTTTTTTAATTGCCTCACTATGGAAGCAATTTTAAAGACGTTTTCACGTCAAAAACTCTCAAAAAGACAATAGTATCAAAAGTAATCTATAGGTTACCTAAAAAGATTTAAAAAGGAGCTGTTCTTGCTATTGCATCAAATATCGAGACAGATTTTTGTGTAATTTACCTAGACTATCTAAAGCTATCAACCAAAATATAGGAGTACACTTTCGTTGTAGTCGGTTAATTATTGTTAAAAAAAATATATATAAAAATCAACAAAGTCGCAGTAGAACTGTTAATAATAAAATAATCAAGATACTGAAGTAAAGTCGCCAAAAGTATAAGATAAAAGTAACCTTATTTTATCTTCAATACACATTCATTAAGTTAAAAAGAAATTTTATGAAAAAGTTTTAAAATGCTATTCACGCATAAGTAGTTTCCGAAATCTACATAAAAAATCAGTCACGTTTATTATATTTTGCGTCGTTTTTCCCAACTTTCACGCGCCGATAGTATTTTGTAACCTGAGAACAGTTTAGAGTATAAGTGCGAACGAATGCACGAAAATAGTTTCGTTCGCGCATCCCGCGTGTTCTAAAATAAATCTACGTCTAGTCTAGCATGCAAGGAGATGTCACTCACCTGATCTGCACTTAGAGTTTAACCGAATGTTCACAAATCACCAACCAACAGTCCAAAACTGAAACCTTGACCGATTCGAATTTCGCCGGCTTATTAGCATAAATTCGAACGAGTTGTACACTTTTTTTTTTAAATCACTCACTGATTCGTAATTCAAAAATCCATTAGAACACAATTTTTTGATTGGAGTTTTAATTATATTGTCGTAAGTTGTTCGTGCATTCTGTTGAGGCGTGCCTTCGCCTCCGGCTGCCGGTGAACTGAGCGGCGCCGGCGGTCGCGACCAAGTTAAATAAAAGCATGCCACAGTTAGCCGATAAAAATATTTTGTTATAGAACTTACTTCAGTATTGTTTACACAGAGGGTCAGAGTGACTCCGGCCGCTTTGGCAAATTATGGTTGTATGTACCCTGTTTATCACCGTGTGTTATCACGTTGATAAATGTAATATTTTTAGTTAGATTAAACTTAAACCCATTTTGCCATACCCACCCATGCTCAGTTTTATTTAAGCATTTACAAATATCTCATAGATATTTGACGAGCTCGGTGGTCGTATGGTTAGCAACAGCCACTTTGACTCCGAGGTCGCGGGTTCGATTCCCGCACAAGACAAACATTTGTGTGCATGAACATATCTGTTTGTCTTTGTCTGGGTATTTTTTATGTATTTACAAAAAAAAATATTTACCATCCAACCTTCATTGTAAAATGGTATTAATATGTATTTAAGGTGTTCTCAAGAAATTAAAATAATAATATATTAATTTATTTTCTATTGAGACCTAGGGGCACTTAGAGACGTCATACATTGTTTTTTAAACAATGATTTATCACGTCGTACGCACGCATCTTTTCTATTTTTAACTCATGTCTAAATGAAATAATAAATATAAGTTGTAAATATAAAAAGTCGGACTATGCATCGATTATAACGTAATAATTACAGTTTTGCAATTATCTCACAAGGCACTAAGTCAAAATGGCCACGTGGAATCTATATTTAGTTCATGTTATACACCCGCCATAAATACCCAGCGCACGCTGCTGTTATCATAAACGCGACAGTTAATTTTAAAATCATTAACTAGTTTACTTTACAAGTACTTAATTAGAAGAAAAACTCTTCTTTTAAACAGGTCTTTTTAAAATGGGGTTTCCAGATATCTTAGAAGTCCGTAGTATGTGTTTCAGAGGTCCGCAGTAGTTCAGTTAACTATTATTCGTCCGTTTGCTATATTAATATATAGCAAACGGACTTATCATAAAATAAAGGTTAGTTTTCAATCAATCAATCAAAGCTTTATTTGTTAAACATAGCTATGTTAAAGCTATGTTTAACATATAAAGCTTTAACAAAATTAATAAAGGGAAAGAGTACTTACTAATAATTAATCAATTGAAATAAAAATTAAATATGGCTAATTATATATAAAAATAAAACGGAAATAACAAAAACCAATTAAAATTAATAAAATGTTATGATCTAAATAGCGTCAAAAAAATTCTTCCGCATCGCCGTCAAAGGGTAAAGTGGCCAGAAGGCTAGCAGCATGCCACGCTGGATAGCAATGCTTATTCACTAAGTCAGAAATAGGCCAGCCCTCTGGACGCGGGAAGAATCGAAGCTTTTACAAACATAGCTATGTTAAAGCTCTTTTTTTTATACTACGTCGGGTGGCAGATAAGCATACGGCCCGCATGATGTGAAGCGGTTACCGTAGCCATATTAACGCTCGCAACATAAAATACCGCTCGCGCGCCGCAACCCCCGCTGCCAATGCAGCATCTCCTTCCTTTAACTATATATAGCTATGTTTAACAAATGTTGAAAGTTAAATGAAAGGCACTCAAAGTCAGTAAATTGAGGAAAAGAAAAATCAACCAAGGCTAAATATTTTTTTAGCCTTGGTTGTAAATTAAGGCTAAATAATTTTTTTTAGCCTGTAATTAGCTGTAAAGAGTTCAGCTAAACTCTTGGTAGACTCTATTGTATTAGGTTGGGGAAAAAGTCTTTTCGTATTTTATATGAAAATTCAAAACATTTTTTAATAAAGTTTATTTACATTTAACTAAAGTATGTAGGTGCCATTTTGTTCGATAACTTTTTGCCATCTTGTAGGTAGAGACATGATCCCATTACTATAGAAATTTTGGGACTTCTGTTCAAAAAACCGCGACAAGTGGTTTTGGCAGTGTACTCGTGATGTTAACCTGACATTTCCTAAAGAATTCATAAGAGACCGAAACAGGTGGAAATCAGAAGGTGCAAGGTCAGAACTATACGGCGGATGCATTAACACCTCCCAGTCAAACTCACTTAATTTTTGCTGAGTGGCTAAAGATGTATGAGGTCTAGCGTTATCATATTGAAAAATCACACCCCTTCTATTAATTAATTCCGGCCGCTTTCTCTCAACTTTTTGCTTTAATCTCATCAGTTGTTCACAGTAGAGTTCAGAATCGATAGTCCTGCCTGGCGGTAACAGCTCATAATGAATATCTTCCCTTCCAATCCCACCATACACACAGCATCACCTTGTTGCGGGTTAACCCGGGTTTCGCCAGAGTCTGTGAAGCCTGGCCGGCCTTTGACCACGACCTTTTTATGCGCCAAAACTGTTTTGTGGTCAATTCCTAGTTCTTCAGCTACGTCGTAACTACTGATATGCCGATCTTGCTCCACTTTTTCAAAAATGGCATCCATTTTATCCGTAACAGGGCGACCAGAGCGACGTGCATCTTTGACATCAAAATTTCCGGATTGAAAACGCTTAAACCAAATTTGTGCTACTCTCACAGACACTGCACTAGGTCCATAAACGTCACAAATTTTTTTCGCAGCTTGCGTTGAATTTTGACCTTTTTTGTAGTAAAATTTTAAAATGTATCGAATTTCTTCATTAGATTCACTCATCTTGACAGTAAAAAAAACAAATGAAAATCACACATTTACCTAATTTGAATTTGGAATTATCTTTTTTAAAATTTAAACTTTTTAAAGATATCAAAACCTGCCAGATACAAATGGTATAACCAAAGAGATTTTATTACAAGTTCATACATACTTTAATGCGAAAAGACTTTTTCCCCTACCTATTATATTGGCAGAGTTGAAAATATACTCTATATATTTTATTGAGTTATATTCCATTAGGGAGACAAACATGCATACAGCCTCGCACCGCTTGTCATCGACAGGGAATTCATCCTCACACATTGAAGCCTAAGTGGTCGCGTACTCTGCGGTTCCAGAGAAGTTTTCTCCCGCGTACTGCAAAGCTGTGGAACTGCCTGTCGTGGTTTTCTCACACTACGGCATAGCTTCCATCGACCAATTGCAGTACTGTCCCCCAACTTCTAAACGTTAAGGAGTTCTGTAGCTTCACCATCAACACAGCAGTATCAGATGTTGTTTCAAGCATACCTCACAAGCATCACGTTAGCCTTAATACTGCTAAGTAGTTACCATCAACCAGTTTCAGTACTGTCTCCCAACTCCTAATCGTTAAGGAGTTCTATAGCGTCATCATCAGTACAGCAGCATCAGATGTTGACACCCTGAAGCGAATACCTGAGTAAGACATGATTACGTAACAAAAGCACCATACGGGCATACAATTATCGGTGGTTGCCCTCGATTTCTCCTGGATCCCATCATCAGTTCCTGACCTAGTGAAAATGGGACCAACTCAGAAGTGAGCCACAATTTTTTTATTTTTTTTTAAATCCGTCTATTATTGACGGAAATATCGGCGAACATACATAAAAAAGATACATACAGTCGAATTGAGAACCTCCTCCTTTTCTTGAAGTCGGTTAAAAATAGATTAATTTCCATTTTTTTTCCGTTTGTTTTGTAAGGACGTCGCAATAATATATGTAACTATATGTGAAATAATAACTTCGATAACATAAAAACTTCTCGAGATGACTTGAAAATCTCAATTTAGACTTTCCCGAAAATGCTCCATACAAAGGATATCACGTTATAAGGTAACACCTTTCTATTTTATATGCATTAAACCAGAAATTTGTACAACAAATATGTTAAATATTGCGTTTATGTAGTTAGTGACGTAACAAAAGTTATAGAATTTTCTATTGTTTTTACATTGGCAATATGTTATAAAAAATATTTCATACATTTAAAATGTAGGTACTTTCCCCTTTCGCCGCCAGCCACTGAAGGGCTTTTTTAGTTTTTTACGATACTGGTAATATAAATTTTATAACAACAACAACATTTTTAGTAATTTGCCAGTAAGTATTTAGTACCACGAAAATTCACTAAGGTTATTTACAATAATACTAAATTAAGCCATCTCTTTAAGTAATGTAATTTGTTGTTCCTGTAGTTAATTAAAAGATGTAAATTATGTACATTATTATCATGTCGGTATATGTTTTTTTACTCTAATTAAGTGGAAATTGTATTATTCGTTAATATAAATTACGTGTTAATTATTTAAAAAAATGTAGGTAACAAGTTATAATTATGTATGTGTACTTAATATCGCGTTATTATTGGAGCACAAGCAAGGTCATCATTAGTTTTATCTGAATTCGGGGCACTTGTGCGTGGGGGAAGAATATTATATCGTGTATATATTTTTAACAATCCGTTTATGTTAAGTTAAATTTATATGAATAGACTACTTGGCAATGTTCTAATATAATAAAAAATATTTATCAACTACTATCTACTATCTAACAGACTTCGTTCTGTCAAAAGTTATGTTTTTTTTTTTACTATTTTCAACTCTTAAAGAAAATATGAAAAAATAAATGCCGTTCTGGAATTTTACGCTTAGCAACATTCATTTTTATTTATATAGATATCATGAAAATACAAAACTGGGCCGATCTGCTTATCTATCATTTTGATAACTTATATCCGACTTGTTCGTTGTCTCAAAGTTTGATGGGAAAGTTTATTTAGAAAAAATATTACCATCCGAGAATCAATAACAAAGACTACAACTATTGTTAAGGCACTAGTTACATAAACGCTATATTTAACATAGCTGTCATACAAATTTCTGATGTATGCATTAAGCACACAAAACTGGAAAAAGTGATGTCATAATCGGAATGTCCAAAATTGACATTTTCAAGTTCTCGAGAGTGAATCTCTAGAAGTTTTTATCGAAATAACTACATTCTCTCACCTTTCATTATAATATTGTGACAATCTTGCGTAACAGATTGAAAAAAATGTACCTACTAAAATCACCCTTACATTTTTGGCCTTCGATTTGTTTTAAACTACATCGTCTGGTCTTAAACGCCAACCCACAGTTGAGCAGCGTGGTGGAGCATGCTCTAAACCTCTTCGATTGAGAGGAGACTCGTATCCCAGCAGTGGGATGAACAAAGACGACGACGACGATATCGACTGGTTAGACAAATAGACGCAAGATAAAATATGCTCGCGCGCCGCCATTCTCATTGATATCGCAGTCACTTCTTCCTTCGTGGTAATTTAGTTACCACGAACCTTACTAGGCCTTCAGAAATTTTTATTTGGCTGCGGTTTTCTGTAAGGTACTACCAAACTCAGGCAGTTGCCACAAATTGCAGCAACCAGAGCCCCGTTAGTTAATCAGTGGGATACACGCCGTGCACCACGTGCAGGTGAGTTTTTTTTGAGCCAATCGCAAGATGCGCACAATCAATGGTATAAAATGCCGGTGAATATTGGCCGTGTGGTTTCCGGCAGACCAGAATAGAATCACTCCGTCTCTTCCCTCGGATGTAGTACAAGGCGACTAAGGGAAATACATTATAAAATATCGATCAGAACCCAACCCGTCTGGTCAGCGTGGGCGAGTGTAGGCCAAATCCTCCTTCTGTCTGGGACGGACGAGAGAGGGTCGTGCTCCTGTAGTGGAAGCTAAAATGACCTGATGATGATGATGCGCCGGTCGGTTTAGTTTATACATGGCGAGCACACATCCCTGTCGTGGACATAGCCTTTATACAACTTAAAAATAAATTAAAACTATTTACAATCATTTATCTTGTTAGACCTAATTAAAATATTTTTATACAAATACTGACAAAAACATGTTGCAATAGCATCTGGGAGCACGGTAGTGCCCCCACCAAGTCGATCAAAAAGCGGCACGGCCGTACCATCCTTTTCTCGAAGCAGTTCAGGCCATTTTCGACTTCGTTGTGGATAAAACTAGAAGCCTGATTTTTTTTGCAACCAAGCAGGTATTGTATAAACAAGGTATATTTCAAATTTCATTCAATTTGAACAAGTAGTTTAAGAATTATAACTAGTCAAAGTTCCTTAATTTTGTCACTCACTCACTCACTCACTGACTGACTGATCATCAAAATTCTAAGGCTACATCAACAAAATTTAACTAACAGATTGACTTTGCCATCGCGTGAAAACACAATGTATCTCACAAGTGATATTATATTAAATTAGATTGTTTAGTGCGATGGCCAAGTCAATCTGTTTATCTACTGTATAAAAATAAGTCGGGTTTTCCTTCCTGACGCTATAACTCCAGAACGCACGAACCGATTTCCACGGTTTTGCATTCGTTGGAAAGGTCTCGGGCTCCGTGAGGTTTATAGCAAAGAAAATTCTGGAAAAATTTGAAAAGAAAAGCGGGAAAATCTTTTTTCACATACAGCGCCATCTCTAAGGAAATGGATGGAAACGAAAAGATTGAGCCACAGCGAAGCGTGGTCGGGCCGCTAGTTTAAAATATAAAAGATTTTTCATATTGATATGGTAAATACAAGATGTTGTTAGGTTAGCTAATTACGTAATAAGTTAAGACGAAAGGTCCCTTAAGTAGGGACTGAATAAATTAACCGACTTGGTATTACATGGATCTCACAACTTTTTACGGTAGAACTGAGTTGCGAGACTTGGTTTTTTTACAAGTTATGTTTTTGATGGTATATATATAATTCACGTGCAGTTGAAGTTGGCTTTGGTTCAAAGATGATGGTGGGTGAGCCGCAGCCCAAGTGGCAGCTTTGGGTTACAGATTAAATAATAATAGGGTTAAAGAGTTGTTCTGACAACTTTAATAAATATCATACAAGGTAGGTTTCTATGTGTGAAACCTGCTTAAAATTCCTCATCCGCCTTTAGCCATGTCCCGGTTATGACACTTACAGCGAGTGATGATTGTAGTACATCGGTTATGTGGAGCGTGATCGGAATCGGACAGGTGGTATTGCAAGAAATCACCGCTCACTATGTATTTAATACTGCGAAAATCTATATCTATATACTCACAGAAAAAAAAACATCAATACATACAATAAGATAAACTAATTTATATTTCATACTAGCCACCCGCTCCGGCTTTGTACGGGTAGAAAGTAGTGTTTTATTTTCCTCGCAATGTTTACGTCTTTTCTCTCCCTAAGAACCTACATTATATCTTAACGAAAACATTAAAACAAAAATTTGTGGAATTAGTGGAGAGTCGTTCTTGAGTTTTGCGCGTAGCAACATTCATTTTTATCTAAATAGAAAACATTAAATTTGAGAGAATATTTAATAATTTCAAAATCGAAAAATTAACCTCTTCCACCTAGGTGGGACTTGAACCCACGACCTCTCGATGTCCGGCCTACTTAGTGCTCATAAATGTTTGCGATAGTGCAATTTTTTTCCATCTCTATCTACTGTTGTGAAGAATGGGTAAGAAAGTGGTAACTGTAGATATGGAGGCAGATAGGCGTGTATGGACGAAAAACACATACTGCGCCGGTACCATTTTTTTTTTTTATACTACGTCGGGTGGCAGACAAGCATTCGGTCCGCCTGATATGAAGCCGTTACAGTAGCCATATTAACGCTTGCAACATAAAATATCGCTCGCGCGCCCCCACCCCCACTGCCAATGCAGCATCTCCTTACTTTCTGATGACCTCAAATATGGGGAAAGGACAAGCCGATGATGATGAAAAAGATGATTCTTACCATTATAAATGTATTTTTTTTAATAAGTAAAATATTCGTTTTTTTTATAGACGAGGGGTGCAAAAGAGGATGTGCGTCATCTGATGGTAAGCAATCACCACAGTCCATGAACATCAGTAACACCAAAAGGTCAGTAACACCAAATGTGTATCAAGATTTACAATAAATTACCTGAGCATAATAAGCAGTTTAACACTTCAAAATTTAAAGCAACTGTTAAAGAATGGTTGGCGAAAAAAATGTGTTTCTACAGTATTCAAGAATATTTAGATTTTTCCATTTAAAAAAAAAATAGATTTAGTATGATAGTTACATTGAGATATAGTATATTTTATTTGTAATATATAAATTCGAAATATAGTAAATGTTAGCAACATTTTATGGTTGTTATTCCACGTTTGTTGTATGCGACAGGATGCCCTTATCGCCAGACTCAAATGAAGTTCATAGCAGGAAACATACCGAGTTATTGTCGACACTCGACACCTCGGATTTTCATTTCTAAGTAAACATACTGCACAAATATACCAGTAGACTTCCCCGGATATCTGAAGGTCTGGGGAGTAAGAGGTTCAGACGTGTAAGTGGTTTTGTGGTGTAGGTGGTCAACATCTTTGAACCAAAGCCAACCCCACCAGCTAGTCATGCACCCTGCCGACTGACAAACGAGGTTGTGGCGAAAAGAGAGGTAGGCCATAGCGTAGGTATGTTTAAAGTGCCCGACTGGGGAAGTACATCCTCCTCACAGAATACCGCAGCCAAATAACAAGGATTGAGAATTCTTGTGTTCCTGCGAGTGAGTGAGGTTATCAGGAAGGAAGGAGTTGCCGCGATGGGAGCGTCGGTGACGGCGCGCGAGCGACATTTCATGTTGTGAGCATTAATATAGCTACGGTATCCGCTTCACATCATGCGGGCCGTTGCTTGTCTGCCACCCGGTCAATTCTTACATCGCAGAACAAAAATTGACCGATTATGATTTGACTGAAAATTGTATACATAGTTTCATGCAGAATAAGTATTATATTTGTAATAAGTACATAGAAAGCACATCAAACAGATTATGGTCTTGCACATTTCGTACAAATGTTTGTCTTGTGCGGGGATCGAACCCGCGGTCATCAGCTATACAAAAGCTTGCTTCTTCGTTTAATAATGAAAGCCTTTGTACATCTATATTTGAAGTGTTTTTATTATATTATATGTATTTATGCTCGTTATGTACAATAAATGTAATACAAACAAACAAACAAAACAAAAGGATTAAGAGTTTTCTGTCGCGATTAAAACTTCTTGGCCAAATTATTGAAAGTATGGTGAAAGTCATCGACGTTTGTAAAGTACAACTAGGTAGCAAACATTACCAAATTGATTTGTTTAATTAGCGACGTAGATCGACTTACTGTAGCAGTATTTACCGTCAGTTTCATTCACAAAAAAAAGTAGCTTTCTCTCGAAGGAACCTACAAATAGCGCTCTCGTTTTAGTTTTTAATCACACATAATTATCACATGCTAATAGTGCAACTAACTAACTAATACACTAACAGCTTAATGATGTATACCGAATATAACTGAATTTATTAGCAGTACGTTAAGTTTCGATAGGATCATCATTGTAAAAAACTTTTATTATGGGAACAACTTCTTTAAAGGCAATTTGATCTACTCTACTTTGCGTGCTTCCGCCACCAATTCGACCACCAAAACGCAAAGAAGTGTAGATCAAATTGCCTGTAAATTTGACTTCCGCAAAATAACACCTGAATCAATTAACAACTTCTTTAGTTAATATCATATTTTTGATAGAAATATTTCCGATTTTTTTTTACCGCTATGGTGACAAACAAGCGAAGAACCCGCTTGATGTAGACTGCAGCCTATGGACGCATGCGATACCATGAGAACAATCACCCACATTTTGTCGACTTTGTACAAGTTGTGAATGACAAACTGGTTTCTCATTCACACTTCAGAGAAGTGTTTATCATTGGTCTTCAGAATCATTTGAAAGAGATGGACGTGAACAGTTTTGGTATCATACTGGCATTGTCGCCATCACAGGCGTCCTACAAAGAAATTTTGGTTAATAGTTAATACCCGGCCCCAACAACGTACAGGGTGCGCGCTCAGGTCGACTTCACGTACCTACCTGGTTTTTTGCGGCATTCGGTGAAAAAAACCAAGCGGTGTGAATCTCTTTAGGTTTTTAATGCCTTATTTGCCATATTGCTGTCTCTCACATTGCTAAGAGGGAAGTCAAATTCCAAAAGCTTCTTACTCCTACTAATTTCTTCTGACTAAATTCGTTGAGTTCGAAGGCAGCCGTAGTTTTACCCCCGGGACTGCATCTATTGCAGTTCACTGTTCATTGCCTTTTTGGTGGTGCAGACACAGAAGATGCAGTGATGGGAATGTGTGGTGGACTAAAAAGGGCCGGGACGTTGGGAGTGTGTAGAGTAGAATTGGTATCTATGCATCTTAGTTGACATACAAAAGTTCAAGTAATCCATTGGAAGCTATCATTCAATTCTAAAAATTGGTTTTAAGTTAAATCTATTGACAAACATCTTCAGCTTAGTTGGTAGAGCTGAATGGTTTCTATCAGGGTTTCTATCAGCTGAGCTAAATATTACCAAACATGTAAGCAGTTGTTTTATTTTCGCATTCAAAAAATCCGGAGGTAGTCGGCTTTAACTTCGGCGATAGTGCCCCAGGTTATCGTAGAGAATACAGCTATTGAAGTGGTTAAAGACTATACGTCAAGGTCGGATACGCCTAATACGCCATTCAACTGGGCCGGGGTATTTCAATAAAGACATCGATAGACGCATTCGACTGGGCTGAGCAGCTTTTGGAAAGTTTCGGCACCCCAATGCTCGAAGACCAAAATGTTTCAATCTGTGCGTCCTCCCCGCTATGACCTACGATACTGAGACTTGGACGCTGACCGTTGGTTGGTTCACAGACTAAAAGTCGCACAGCGAGATTAGGGTTTCTCAAAAGGATCGAATCCGGAGCGAAGAAATTCGACGAAGAACCAAAGTGGTCGACATATCTATCAGTGTCAGCAAGCTGCAGTGGTAGTGGAATGGCCACATCTGCCGAGCAAGCGATGGCAGATGGGGAGGAAAGTCCTAGAAAGGAGGTCACGTATGGGGCGACGAAGAGTAGGGCGCCCTCTCTCTATGGATTTGGATGCGGAAAGCGGAGGATCACATTTGGTGGACAGCATCGGGGAAGGCCTATATCCAGCAGTGGGTACATACAGGCTGATAATGGTAACGATGATGATATTTGTTTTCTGAACGACTCTACAATAACACAATACAACAATGTTCGTGCAGCACTGCTTTGGAATAAATTACCAGTCGAAATACGAGACAGTGACCACTTTGAAAATGAAATTTTTGACTTAAATTAGTTGATTGTATTATTGTATAAATCCATAAAATCTCAACATATACATGTTCGCATATTTCGTCATCCAGCCAAAAATAAAAAATAAAATTTCTGCACTATTTTTAAGGTTGGCTGGAAGAAATCTCTTAAAGAGATAAGCTCGCCTTTGTACACCTTGTTTGCACTATTTTTTTATGTAACCATGTTATATGTAATAAAGAATATATATATAATAAAGAATACATACAATATGTATTGTATAAATATCCGAACTTTCAGATTTTACATTACTTGCTCTTGTTTCAACTTGATACCTCCATGCGATCCTCAGAAAAAGGGTTGTCACAGACATACAATGACGGGAGGTTCTATATTAAACCAGAAAAATGTATTGGTTTTTATTTGTGTCCGTTTTCCTACTTCGAAATCACAAACGGAGCCACAGAACATCTCACATATAAATCTCGTATCACCTTGTCTGTGGTCACACATCACAAACCGATCTTTATTAATTTTTTTATGTACATTTGGTAGGTATGAGACTAGGTCGTAAAGTATATTTCATGCCGCTAAAAAAATTATATTGCCGGGTCAGCTACTCTTAATATAAAATATAATAACAGGAACCACCCACACATTAGTTCCATGGTCACTCCGATAAGCAGTATTACTTTTTTTATACCACGTCGGGTGGTAGACAAGCGTACGTCCTGCCTTATTGCGAAGCGGTTACCGTAGCCATATTAACGCTCGCCAAATGAAATATCGCTCGCGCACCGCAGCAACTCCTTTCTTTCTGGTGACCTCAGTCACTCACAGGAACACAACAACCCTCAAGGGAGTTATCTGGCTGCGGTATTCTGCTTAAAAATAAAAAATACTAAATAAAAATGTACTAAGTTACAGGAACTACACGTTAATTCTAGACATAAAATAAATAGACACGACAATTCCAGTACTCTCTGATTAGTAAGGCGACGAAGTCTCGCGACGCTGGTTCTCTGACGTTGGAGTGCCTGCAGAATACTGATCCATTGATCACGAGTCGCGAGACCTTTGCGCATGCCTGATGAGGACACTCGTTATGTCGGTATGTTATGGTATTTTATTTTAATGGGCTTTTTTATGACATGTCTACTTGGTATGCAGTCTATGTAATTATAGGGGTTAAATTCTTGTAAGTATATAGTTACGTACCAGTGTGGAGTTGTTTGCGTTACTTCTGACATAGCATAAGTCCGAACCATGTAACACATACATGAAGGGATTTGGATGATATTTGGCATACATGTAGAAAATGTTCTGTATTAATACCGTCGTCGACCCTCAGGCTCTATTTACACCGCCGCGGAATGGAATGGAAGCGACTTTTTGCGACGGAATTTGTACATAGCATAATGATCTTTAAGTCAATTATATAACATATAAACTTAAAAACGAGTTAAAAAAGGTCGCGCGTCTTCCGGGGAATCCTAGAAAATTCCCCTAGCTACTGTCGGCGCTGCCTATGGAATCCGCGGGAAGTGGCGCGAATGGGAAGTCGATCGGGTTGGTCGCAACAATGGAATACGCGAGAATACACGAGCATTCCAGCGAATTCACGCGCCTTCTCGCGCCATGAGACGAAATTGACGCATCCATTCAATTTCATTCCGCGACGAATGGACCAGGCAGCAGATAGAATAACGGAGACACTGCATGAAATTGGAAAAAAAAAAACACTTTGGACATTTGAATAAGGAAATCAGAAGGCTGATACTGCGTGACTATCACACCTTTGATACCTAATGCATTGAAGATGCGATACAATGGACTAAAAGCATTTTTACAGCCTTTAGGAAGGACGCTGCTGTCTAGCTCAAGCTACGACCATTTTTTTCTCCATTATGGACCACATTCATACATTGACATTGTGCCAGATTGTACAGATAACTACAGAATCAAAAAAATACAATATGCCGTTCTAAGTGGCTTTTGTGGATTACGAAAAAACCTTCGACTCCATCGAAACTTGGTCTGTTCTGGAATCCTTACAGTGGTGTCAAGTAGACCACCGCCATATCGAGGTACGGAGATGTATGTACTCGTATAACGCTGCAACAATGATTGTCCGAGTCCAGGACCAGCAGTCTAAGCCTATTCAGCTGCAGCGTCAAGGTGATGGCATCTCCCCGAAGCTAGTCACCGCTTCACCAGAAGACGTATTTAAGACGCTGGACTGGAAGACACGTTGCATCAATGTAAAATTGAAATTCGAATTCTTTATTTGCTAAAACATGTGTTCTTAAAGGTATGATAGATTACTTAGTGAGTGTATTCAACCTGCTTAAATTGAGGCATGCAATTATTTATAAAAATCGTTTAATAACAAATTTTCCAATAGTCACAAGTTAATTGTCAAATATCATTAAAAATCATGTCCTATTTGAAAATTTTACATTATGTCCCATTGATAAATTATTCTTACACATATGTATTTCATTGGCTCTGTCATTTCATTATAAAAGAATAATTACAATATGTCAAGAATAATAGGAAATGTATCATAATGTCTCAATTGCCAAATCTTTATGGTTTATATATTCTTTCACACTATAAACGTATGTGCTAAAACCATCTTGCCAAGTTAAAACTTTTAATTCGCAAGGAAGTTTGTACGAAATTATACACATGTTGTAAACATTTTTTTTAATGGCGAGTACATCTCACATCTGCGGTTTGCCGATGACGCAGTCATAATGGCTGAATCGCCGGAGGATCTCAGCCGAATACTAAACGATCTCAATGGTGCTTCTCGACCCGTGGGGCTGGTGATGAATTTTGACAAAACTGAACTTTGAAAGTTATATACAACGACTTTGTCGTTCCTTGCCCGGTTATCGTAGCGAATGTAGCTATCGAAGTGACGAAGTGGTTATGGACTACATCTACCTCGGACAGGCCATACAGCTGGGTCGGGGTAATTTCAACAAACAGATCGATAAACTCTTTTCGTTTAAACTAGTGCCGTCGCCCTGTTCTACTGCAAATCATGAGGAAGTTTTTTTTTCTTATGCTACGTCAGGTGGCAGACTAGCAAACGGCACGCCTGATGTGGAGCGGTTACCGTATCCATTTTAACGCTAGCAACATGAAATATCACTCGCATGCTGCGATCCTCGCGGCCAACGCAGCAACTCGTTCCTTTCTGGTGACCTCACTCAGTCGCATTAACACAACAACATTCAAGTGAATTGTTATTTGGCTGCAGTATTCTGTAAGGTGGAGGTATTTCCACAGGCTGGCAGCTTACAAATATGCTATACCCTATCTCTTTATAAGTATTTATGGTAATCATAATCAAATTCATAGCAAACTAAACTACATAATCGACTCCGCAAGCACCCATTCGCTAGTTAAAAATATATTTATGTTCAAACCATTGCAATATAATAAAGAACCACAAAACAATGGCTCCCTATAAAAATAGCAAGCATGTATAGCCGATTTTGTACATTTTAAAATAATATATTACGTTATCCTCAAAGGCTTTTCCTCCACATTGGATATACCACTATAATTAAGTAATATTTACCTACTTTGCATTTACGCAAACTTTACGATAGAACCTGTTTACTGAGTTTGTAAAACTCCCCGTTTATTCGTGGTCCTACTAATTTGTGCCATTGCCAAGAGGGAAGTCAAATTCCAAAAGCTTACCACTCCTGCTAATTTCTTCAGATTAACTTCGTTATGAGTTCCAAAGCAGCCGTAGTTTTACCCCAGGAACTGCAGTGAACTTTATTGTTCATTTTCTTTTTTTTGGTGCTTTTTGTGGTGGTGGCTTTTTTGATGGTCGCCGCTGTTAATCCTGGCTACACAGGAGACACAGTGGTGGGAATGTGAGATGGTCCCCGTTCCCGTGATGAGACAAAATCTGAATGAACATCGACACATTCTTTCGACGACATCAACGTGGCTTTTCAGAGTTACTACGCGACAAACAACGAGCTACTTCGACAAAGTGTTTATCTGAAACATGCTTACCGGTAGATTTTATAATCGCAGCACTCGTTATTGATAGGGAATTCATCCTCACACAAAGTCATATATTAGAACCAAAACAAATGGTCGTGTACACAGGGATTCCCTGTGGTGATTCCAAAGAAATTTAACATAAATAACCCTTTGCACTCGAGTTCATGTTAAACTTGTTAGTTGTTACCAAACTTCTTTTTTTTTTTTAAACGATGGAGATCCTTGTCTTAAAATATATAAGACCAAGGACTCTCCCGCCTTAACTAAAGCTGATTCACATACAATATTTTGATTCCAAAAATCAATCTTAGGTCTAATAATGTTGTTATTGGTGATTACTGGCACTTGGTGGAAGGTTTTCAATATTTTTATATAATAAAATCACTTGTACTATTCCACTTAATTAAGTAACCAGACCGGATTCTAGCCCACGGGGCCGTAATCGAGATTATCACAGAATTTCCACAGAATAAGAAATAGTACTTACTAGCTACTACCTTAGGATTTATAACGAATTTAATCAGAAGAAATTATAATTATTAAATTAAATTATAGTAATATTAATATTATTGTAGTACAATTAGGAAGCTTTGTATTTTTTATTTCCTCCTTTCCCCCTTGCCACCGCAAGGGAAAAGGAGGAAATAACAAAAATCTAATTAGGAAGGTTGTGTAATGTATTGTTTATACAAACATACATGCTTATAACACACCGCTACCGCTACCCCTGCCTATAAGCACACCCCGGCCACTCCATACAATATCACCTCGTTGACTACCTACTACATAGACGGTGACGTCTATGTAGTAGGTAGTGCAACGTGCAGCGCGTGTATGAGCATGTGTACGTACGGGCATAGTAAATACCAACTGTTCCAGATTTGTCTCAGAGGGGAGGTAAGCTCGATACGAGAGAGCGGCAGGGAGTGGCCGTACTGTACGTAGTACTATTACTTAAAAGGTTAAATACACATATGAAGACGGAAAGAAATTCGTAGAAGCTCACGATATACGCTATGGCTAATCAAAGAGAATTGACCCAAACTGTAGGTATATCTGTTCACTTTAAAATGACACTTCACTTGCGTGTTCGAGTATTATGAGTTATGAGTACTATACTATGTTGATTTTATGTCGTTAAATTGACAGTTTCTATGCCTCAGCTATTTGTAGTCCAATCCGCTGTTGATCCCTATATTTTATCATTTCAAATACTTAGGTAAATATTTATGTCTACCATGTTCATAACATAAGAATATTTAAATATTATGTATTTGATTTTTTTTTCTGAATAAAAGATCTGAGGAGTATCTCTTTTGGTGAATCAGTTATTGAGTAAGAGGTAACCTCGATCAGTAATCGTAACGTTCCGTAATAGTAAATCATAGAAGTGGCATCAAGAACCTTCTACACTTAGCGAACGTTGTTTTCATCGAATTTTCCTTTGGCATTAGCGGAAATACAACTTTGGCAATAAAACAATGTCAAGGCGTCCATCAATTAATTAGTATTCACATTCGAGGGTGTATGAACATTTCCTCGCGGCGCAATGTTGCCTTAAGGGACCAAGGAAATGTGCGAAGGAGACTATAAAAGGCACTAAGCAATCAAAACAACAATAAGTATTTCCTGTTTAATGGAATTGGCAATATTGCGGATATAAATCCTAAAAGCGAAAAATGTTTTCAATTTCCTTTTATACGTCATTGAATATAATGTAATGATTCTGCATCAGCATCTTCTAAAAGGTAATTTACTTGTTTTGTAGAAGAAGTTCTGGAAATTAAAGTATGTAAAATATATGTATGTAAAGGCGGCTTCAGATTCCAAACATTTGAATTGGAAAACCTCTTGCCATGTGTATGGTGCCCATAAAAAGTCATGGTCCAGTCCGGCCTGTATGTCAGTATTACTAAAAGCATAATTTTAGAATATACATATATCATTTTTTAGTCGCGCTCGGAACATATACGTGAGCGCGTGATTTTCCATAAAAACAATATATCAATTAATATAGCGCACAAATTATTTATTATAGAGACATTTCTCAAAAATAGGTCGACACGTCCAGAAGAAGGCTGGCATTACCTTGATCAGAGAGAGAATAAGTATAGCCAGCCAGTGAGATTATGCTGCCAGTCTTTTGGGGACACAGCCTGAAACTACTACCGAAAGGCTACGATCTTGGGGATATTTTTTATTTGTAAGTAAATTTCTATTTTTTTTATCGCATAACTTTTTCTTTAGTGTATTGATAAAACATACAGGTTTTTAGATTATTTGTAGTTTAATGTACATTTTAGAAATAGTAAATATATCAATTTATATTCCAGTTACATATCGCTTTATAATGGTTACGCTCCAATTTGAAGCATGAGAAATTTAACAGCTTGTGGTCAATAACCGTAACTGATGATGTTCCGTGAAAATATGAAATCATAACGGCCTCTCGTGCAGGTCAATTTCTGGAAACACAATTTCACAGCAGAGCTGTAGCATTAAAATAGTTAATATAAACATTAAAATGTTCGGCATATTATACAATGAACGTTTAACGTCTTTTTGACAAATGATACCAATTTACGATTTTTTTCTGATTAAATTCGTTATGAGTTCCAAGGTTGCCGTAGTTTTACCGCCGCGCCGACCGGTTTCGCCGCTAACTAAACACAACTAATATTAGAAACACAAACACCATCTGCTTACCTTGATAATGCCTTAGCGGCGAAACCGGTGGGTAAAAATAAATGTAATTAGTGGAACAGTACAAGTGCTTTGTTATAACATTATGATTAATGTTTAAAGTCACACGTTTAATTAAGAATGCAGAAGACATTATTAAATCCGCGCGATGCACGTGGTTATCTATAATAATAAAAGGCTTTGTCCTCACTGACTGACTGACTGACTGACTGACTCACTAATCAACGCACAGCCCAAACCGCTGGGTCTAGAGATTCCAAATTTGGCAAATAGGTTCCTTATGACGTCTAGGGGTGCACTAAGAAAGGATTTTTCAAAATTCATCCCCTAAGGGGGTGAAACGGGGGTCCAAAGTTTGTATGGGGAAACAAGATTAGTTGGACTATTTTATTCGAAACTTTACACGAGTACTTCTATAGATAAATGAGTAAACACGTGTTTCAGGATTTTTCAAAATTCAACCCCTAAAGGGGTAAAATGGAGCGAAAAAGTCTGAAAATCGTCATGGGTATTGTTTTTATGGTTTATCGGGTCGCTGATTACGAAAACAACAACTATTTTATAATCCAACATAGCCGACGTGACATAAAATCACCCCTATGAGGGTGCGATGGGGTTGAATTGTCATAATATCAATAAGGGTGTTGATTCTATGGTTTTCTGGGACGTCAATTACGAAAATGGCATCGATTTGAAAATATAACATAATGGACACGAAATTACTTAAAAGGATTTTTCAAATTTTACCCCTAAGAGGGTGAAACAAAGGTCCACAGTTTGTGTAGGGAAAGGAGATTAGTTAGACTATTTTATCCTAAACTATACACGAGTACTTCTATATATAAATGAGTGAACACGTGTTTCAGGATTTTTCGAAATTGAACCCAAAAAAAAAGGAGTAAAATAAAAAAGGGGTCAAAAAGTCAGAAAATCATCACGAATATTATTGTTTTTATATTTTATCGGGTCGCTGATTACGAAAACAACAACTAAGTTACAACAAACAAGTACTAAACTAACTAAGTGGCTAACGTGACCATCATCATGTAATTTTTTTAAATTTTGATTTATCCTTTTTAAGCTGATGGAATAAGACTTGTGTGTTATCCTATTAGGTTTTTAAATTTGTATTTGGCGTCAATCAGTGCTTATATATATTTACAATCGCGAGCGGCCGGCGCGGCTTTCTTGCATCCGTATATAGTACAATTAAAGGTACTACTTGAAGGTGGTAGCGTTGCGTGTAAAATGCGCGAATTTCACACGCGCTAAGGTTTCGTTATTAAAGAAAGGGTATATACGAGAGATTATTTCAAACCATGGGGTTATCCATGACGGTTTATCGCTCACTTCATCCCAGTAGTTACCCCCGGAGGTTGTCCATCGCGCGCGTAGGGCGTAAAAAAAACTGCGTCCATTAAACGAAGCTACATTTGGTGCAGAAAACTAATTGAAAAACGTATTCTAAGTACCGACTTATACCTACTTAATATAAGAATTTTTGTATTTTTCAAACAATGACGTCAAGATTGACTAAATTTATGCTTGTGGAAGGTGTGATGATGCCCTATACCATTATAGCTGTGGAAGGTGATGGAGCTGGCCTGTTCCGCTCCATCTCCTACCACTTGCATGGACCATTGTTCACGTAATAAACAACTGGAACGATAAGTTGTTGAGAGAGGCCAGTAAGGGATGCGCTGTTGAGGAATCGCTCTTTATACGCCGCATCCCCAATATTCGATCAGACCACCCCGTTCAATTAAAGAGACTTTAATTGTTGGCCATAAAGGTGTTTTGCTATGACCATTAACAAAGCTCAGGGGGCAGTCTCTAAAGGTCGCTGGGGTTTACTTGAGACAGGGCTGCTTCTCTCATGATTAGTTTTATATAGCTTGCTCAGGAGTAAGTTCTCCTGGAAGCCTTGCAAAACAGACGCAAATCAGGAGTGATCCCGTAGCGAAGCACGGGTACTTTGCTAGTAATCTAATAATTTCTTACTTAAGTACCTATTCAGAAAAATGCTGCAACCTCATGCAACCATTGTCAGTACGCAGCATATTGAACCATCTAATCTAAGCCATAATAATCAAAGAGTCTTGACTCGTACCGCTATACCTACTTTGCTTGAGGTAAAGTGATGGATGCAATAAAAGTTATTCTTTTGTTAACACGTCATTCAGGAGTCTTGTTACAGCTCATATTTTCCTTATGTATTTCCAGAGGGTATTTACCGTTGATAAGATAATGCTGAAACAAGGTAATTTTAAACAATAGCGGTACATGTGTGTAATTTTAAGATCGCCAAATAAGAGTCTGTGGTGGGTAGAGAAAATAGTTTTGACATTTGGTTCTGTACTGTGCGTGATGTACAGCGTGTTAGCCTTTATCCCTGCTAATCCCAGTCCCTAGTAATATTATATATGTGAATGTGAGTTTGTTTGTAACGCTTTCACAGCGAAACTAATCAACCGCTCATAATAATACTCATATAGTTTGTGTAAATGTTATTTAGACATAGTTGTACTGTCTTGGGTAGGGTTGCCAAAATACTAATAACGTATCCTATTTCATTTTTGATAAATATACTTCATACTTTTGTGTAAGAATAAAAAATTACTTATTCTCCTTCTACTACTTCAGCTTTCACTAAGAGAGACTTTGCATTCATTAATAAATATATTATTTGCATTCATTATTAACTAATTATTTATATAAACTCCACTTAGATTGTAAGACTGGCTTTAAAATTGTCAAAGAAAACAAAAAAATGTTAACGTTTGTCAAGAGCACCAAAAATATTTATTTATATAAAAACTAGCTGGCCCGGCGAACTTCGTACCGCCTAATTGTCAATGAATGTCGTGGTATACATATTAGTTGAACAAAATTTATGATGTCTTGAAATTAATATAATGAATAATAGAAAATAATAGAGAAGCACGATGGCGTCATTGCACGTGTCAGTCTAATTGTACACGCAAGTTAAGCAACGTCAACCGTAGCCTGTCCATGGATGAGTTTATATTATCTCGAGCTCCTCCGTGCTTCGGAAGGTACGTTAATCCGTCGGTCCCGGTTGTAATCATTAGATTAACTCGAGGTCCTCCGTGCTTCGGAGGGCACGTTAATCCGTCGGTCCCGGTTGTTATCATTAGATTATCTCGAGCTCCTCCGTGCTTCGGAAGGCACGTAAGACGTCGGTCCCGGTTGTTATCATTAGATTATCTCGAGCTCCTCTGTGCTTCGGAAGGCACGTAAGACGTCGGTCCCGGTTGTTATCATTAGATTATCTCGAGCTCCTCTGTGCTTCGGAAGGCACGTAAGACGTCGGTCCCGGTTGTTATCATTAGATTATCTCGAGCTCCTCTGTGCTTCGGAAGGCACGTAAGACGTCGGTCCCGATTATCTCGAGCTCCTCTGTGCTTCGGAAGGCACGTAAGACGTCGGTCCCGGTTGTTATCATTAGATTATCTCGAGCTCCTCCGTGCTTCGGAAGGCACGTAAGACGCGACGTCTTACGTGCCTTCCGAAAGAAGCACGATGGCGTCATTGCACGTGTCAGTCTAATTGTACACGCAAGTTAAGCAACGTCAACCGTAGCCTGTCCATGGATGAGTTTATATTATCTCGAGCTCCTCCGTGCTTCGGAAGGTACGTTAATCCGTCGGTCCCGGTTGTAATCATTAGATTAACTCGAGGTCCTCCGTGCTTCGGAGGGCACGTTAATCCGTCGGTCCCGGTTGTTATCATTAGATTATCTCGAGCTCCTCCGTGCTTCGGAAGGCACGTAAGACGTCGGTCCCGGTTGTTATCATTAGATTATCTCGAGCTCCTCTGTGCTTCGGAAGGCACGTAAGACGTCGGTCCCGGTTGTTATCATTAGATTATCTCGAGCTCCTCTGTGCTTCGGAAGGCACGTAAGACGTCGGTCCCGGTTGTTATCATTAGATTATCTCGAGCTCCTCCGTGCTTCGGAAGGCACGTTAAGCCGTCGGTCCTGGTTGTTATCATTAGATGGCAGTCGTTAAGCTAAGTGGCTTTTAGGCGGCTTGAAATTACTGGCGTCCGCCAACTCGCAGTTGAGCAGCGTGGTGGAGTATGCTCGAAACATATTCAGTTGAAGGAAGACCCGTATTTAATATTACCCAGCAGTGGGTAAATATTACCCAGCAGTGGGTAAATATTAAGTTCAGTATTTTACTATGTCACAAAATAAAGTACCATGACACTTGACAACCAATTAATATTCATTTTCAAGCATTCATTCATAAACAATTTTCAAAACAACAACGGACAACTTTCGCGACGTAAAAGTTAGACCAATCGATTTGACATTTAATTGAAAATCAATAAATATCCCAATCCGTTTTCAAATTTAATTTTTCGACAATTTTGTCAATGTTTTAATACTTATTATCCTATACCCACATTTCTGAACGCACGCATACATTTGACGTACGCACGTTAACGTCACGTTTGACAGGTCCGACATCCACGAACATTTTGTATGGAAAAATGATTTTTCTTTTATTTTTTTCGTAAATTTTCCAATGTTTTTAATAGTTATTCTGCTATTCTGGACGGAGACAAAACCAACAAATCAAAAACCATGGCAATCGGTCCAGCCGTTCTCGAGTTATAAGTGTTGTAACAAACACGACTTTCTTTTATATATATATAAGATAATTCAGACTCACGCACCCCATTTTATGTGTTCCACATCAAAAATATTATTTTTTTCCTTTCGTATACTTTTTACTTTCCTATTCTAGGATTTCCGTTATTTTAAGAAAAAATAGTTATGAACTCTAGTCTCAGACGATCAAATCCACGCACCGATGCAAGGGGAATCGATGATTAATATTTTGCAAATTTTAGTTATGTGTGTATATTACATACTTCACTTAAGTGCAATTTACTTTATCGTCTCCGGAAACAGTCGACGTCATATATCAGTAACTTGCAACTGATTTTATTATCGGAAGCGGAAACGATGACGTAGGCGCTGCTGCTATCGTAACAAAATGCCCTTTCAATGACCCACCAGACATTTACTATCTGAACAATTGGATAATTCACACACACTAAAATACTAAAAATAATCTCACCATATAGTATATCTTTTTCTACCATTCACCCTTACAGCCGTCTACAGTTACCCCCTTCTTACCCATACTTCTCCCTCCCTTCGCTCGCATGAATATAACAAGCGAATTGTTATTTGGCTGCGGTATTCCTTGAAGTGGATGTGTACTCCATCAGTAAGGCAGTTTACAAAATACGCTATGCCCTATCTATCTTTTGGCCAGAGCTTCGTTTGTGAGCCAGCAGGGTGCACCACGTGCAGGTGCGGATGGCTTTAATGGATGTTCATGAACCACTTACATGGTCCCCACAGACCTGCTTCTATTATGTCGCCTGTCCACTACCGCTTCATCTAGCAGCTTGCTGGCCTTTAAAACTCTGATGTTAACTGTTCCTAAGTTGAGAAACTCCGCATGTAGCATTCTTTACAGCACGCTGCGCAACCTTGACTTTTTGCAAGAGGATACTAGTATAAACTTATTCCGCCTTATTAAGTATTGAAATTTGGCTTACTCGTTGGTAATTATAATTTCCACTTGAACCCCTATGATTTGGAACCCATATCATATTAGGTATCTAATTATAGGGTCAATGAACGGTCTTAATGAGTGAAATAAAATTTACCTTCTTTTTATTATTATTATTTAATAAAATCTTGTTTTAAATAAATGTTTCTTTTAATCTATTAATTTTAACCATTTTAAAATTCACATCATAACACGATTTTAAAATTCGACATGGCTAACGTGTAAAAAAATAAACAACCTGAAAAATCCAGCACAAAAAGCCAAAAATAACTACTACCTACCTCCTGAGATTTTTGAAGTCTGTTTTTTTTAAAGTTTGATTTATCTTTTTTAAGCTGATGGAATAAGACTTGTGTTATTCTAATAAGTTTTTAAATTTGTATTAGGCGTCATTCAGTGCTTATGCAATCGCGGGCGGGGCGGCGGGAGCGGGAGGGTGTAGTAGTTATCGGGAAAGTTCTTGCATCCGTATTTAGTATAATTAAAGGTGCTAAATGAAGATGGTTTCGTGTATTCATCATCGTTAAACTTTGTACACATATTCTTAACGGTATTATAGGAAGGACATAGGATACTTTTAATAAAAAAAAAGTAAACGCGTGCGAAGCCGCGGGTGAATGCTAGTTTAATATATAAGTGTCACAATATCTCTTATTCGGATTGCATTGAGCGTCACGGTAACATGAATGACGTCAATAGTTGACTGTGTATAAAATAATAATTATTATTTCAATTATTTCCTTTGATTTTTTTTTTCATTTGCTTCCTTTTATAGTTAGTAGACGCTTTGTTTTATCTGTCTTTTTTGCTTTATCAACGTTTAAAATGTGTTTTTGTATTTATAATAGATTTTTTATCTGCGTTTTGTGTTTTATATGTATAGAGTCCCAAATTATGTCATTTGTTTAGACAGAGACAATTTCATCAGGATTATTTTGGAATCAAAATGACCCCAAAAAGGGAGAATATTATAAGTTTGCCTTGTACTATCCCACAAACGGTTGAATCAATTTCAATGCGTTTTTTTAAGCTGGCTCATGAAAAAGGCCCTTTTCTTTATAAGAAAAGACTAAGTTCTTACATATTAAGTGTAGACGTGACAAGACAGTGTTTCTGGAGAAACGAATAAAAAATATGATAACATCACTAAAAATTAGTGATTTTTATTAATGCGAGTGAGTGAGGTCACCAGAAAGAAAGGAAGGAGTAGAGGCTGGCAACGGAACCCCTTGGGTTTGCTGATCTTCATGGGTGGTGGTGATTGCTTTCCATTAGGTCACCCACATGTTCGTTTGCCCCTCTCATATAAAAAAATCACACTAGTACAAAATTTTCGTTACTAAAGTAATTAACGATACAGCGAAGTAGTCTTGCAAAATAAACTATAGACAGATAAGAAAAACTAGTTCTTTCGTTATGAAATACTGTCATACATTGAGTTATAATGTTACAAGTAACGTAAATATCAATGGTGTCACAGCTATGATAGATGGCCCACAAAGATCACCGTAGGTAGCAGACTCTGTGATAGTGTAGATAAGAGACCTCCCGTAATAAGTGTGGGCGAACCACCTGCTTGTTAAACAATACTCAAAGTGTAGGTCAAATCTACTGCACTGCATTACTCTTGAAATAAAATCAATGACAATTCTATTGAAGTCCAATCTGACCAACTTATTTTAATTACATATGTCGCAGGGAAAAACAGTTCATGAGAATTGCTCCTCTGGTATCCTCATTTCCCAGCGACACAACCAAATTTTGACTACATTTTAATTATGAAATAAAAATATAGTCAAAATAAAATGAATGTAATAATTTCATAATTAAAATGTAGTCAAACTTCAGTTCCAGTCTTAATCTCACAAATGTCACATTTGGAATCACAATATTAAGTTACAAACTTTAATTAAAGAGTGATAGTATCCAATTATGAACGAAAATTGAACAAATTAAGAATTATAGGAATAAGAATTGATATTAATTTATGATTGAAATCAAGTAATAATAATTCTTAATCAATTCAAAAATTTGCGATTTCTTTCAGAGATTTCACGAAATCCCTAGGGATACTGCTAATTCACGGTAGATGTCGAATATTCTTGTTTATTACGACTTCCTAATAAAAATGTTTAGTGATATCACAGTATGATATGACTAATCCCTAAACTAGGTTAGTGAAAAGATGAATTAGATCATTTACACGAAAGTAGCAAAGAACTACCTAATTCCTATAATAAATCAAATCTGCTACTTACGTGCAAACAAAGCATACATATTCTATCTATCTAAGATTCCGTACATAATTAATTATTTCCGTACAAAAAAATTAAGTTAACGATAATAAATAAAAACTAAACTAAAACTATTTTAAAATGGCAAAAAACCGGGTATCCTTGATACCCAGGACGCGGGCAGATTCCCACGCTGAATTACTAAATCTCTACGCGAGCTAGCTGTCTCGAATGGAATGCGTTTTGCCAAACTACAGTTCGCGCGCGAACTGTATGGAATCGGCCTTTATCTTTGATCGGAAGTGATGCATTCCTGCTTATAGTTAATTAGTAATTATTAGTATATATGCAATAGTGGTATGGGGAAGTAGCAGCAATGCGTCACGTCACGTCAGATCAAGGCTAAAGTCCGATTCCTCAGAGCGGGCTGACTGCCACGGACCCACGTTACTTTGTTATTAACCCACTGCCATCCGACGTAGTATAAAAAGAAATGAGGTGTGGCTGTGTGATGGACACGACCGTGTGTTGTACGTGAATACGTTATATGCACTAAAATTATCTCAAAATCGTACTTAGTACGCTAAGTAAGAATTATGAAAAATCACGTGCGGGGTAGGTGGAATTCTTTGATCCGTCATCTATCCAGTGGTATGATTGAATTTTGGATGGAGATAATAGAATTGTACCAAACTGTATCCCCGATTTTGTTATCATTGATTTTTACAATTGCCTCCCTATGGAAGCAATTTTATAAACTTATTCACGTCAAAAATAGTAAGTTAGCTTGTAGGTGACATAATATGTCACCTACAAGTTATATTATATGAAATCGGTCTTATATACGACACGTGCACAATATTATGAGCATTATACTCCGATTATACGAGAACTCGCTAACCGACTAATTGCTTTTCCTGATGATGTGGTCGATATGTCGGAACTGAAACGTTATTGTTCCGTGACATATTTCCGACTAACACATCACGATGATTTATTACGTACATTTGTGTTATATTTACTGTAAATGACAACTATTTACTATATTTTATGTACTCTTGACAAGCTTTGCTTAGATAGTGACTTCGTAACTGTGTAATTTGTCGAGGGATAGTTATTTATTTATTCACTAGCGGCTGCCCGTAATTTCGTCCGCGTGGACTCTCATACAAACTTTCATCGCCCTATTTCATCCGCCTCTATCATAAGATGGGATTTTTATAAAAAAATATAAGGACAGTAAATATCTTTCGGTCGTTGCTTTATGCTTACATGTTTTCCGTAAAAAATCTAAACTTGTTTCTTAGCCTTCGTCATAATAGCTACCCGCATGTCAAATTTCAGTCTAATCTACCAGTGCTTTGAACTGTGTACTGATCAGCCAGTCATTGAGTCAGCTAGATAGTTTCCACTTTTATACATATATTGTATATTTTGCTCTTTATCGTCTCAGCATCTCTTTCTCGTGGGAATTTTCGCAAATTATTTCTCAGCTGATGCCTAACCATAAGGTTGTTTGTCCACGAATGATCCGGTGAGAAGTTTTCTCGGATGACGGAAGCCGGCATTTTGACGGAGACGGATTCCTTTGACCACTGCGTACGGTTTCAGACGAACTATTTCAAACGCGGTATACAATGCTGTACAGCAATATAGTGCAGCGTCTCATCCACATCCACATTAGAACAAACGAACGCTCATTTGTTCTGATGTGGATGTTGTGACGATGAAGGTCCCGTGACACCATGTGATGCCATGGACAAATTTATATAATACTAGCGGCCCGGTACGTGCTTCGCTACGTATAAAGTAAAATAATAAAAAAATAATAATAATTGGAACACCAAATTCATATAATCAAACAAAACAATATTTTGTTAATTGCTAGCTATTTTAAAACTTAATCCAAAACATTTGGATAAACAATATTTTTTGTTTTTCAATTTTGAGCATGAATAAACAAACGGCTGGGGGGTACCCCCACTGGACTCTGTAACAGGCAACATAAAGTCGAAGCACGTCCAAAATGAAATGACCGCATGAATGACATAATAACATGCTTGTACTGTCACACTGAAAAATGTTTCAATTTGACAGCACAATCCCCATCTGAAAAAAGTTTCAATTTAACAGCAAAATCCCCATTAACAAAATGATCCGCCATTTATTGAATTCAATTATTACAAAAAATGTGATAAATGAAGAACCGCTCTACCGATTTTGTGCAAACTTCACCTAAACCATCTACTAAATAGTCCGAATAAACCCTAAACATTTGGTTTGGATAGGTGAGCCCTTTCTTGATTTATAAAATTTCAACGAAAAGTGGCATTGATTTTTATATATATAGATAGATAGATTTGTTACAAAAAATGTGATAAATCAAGAACCGCTCTACCGATTTTGTGCAAACTTCACCTAAAACATCTACTAAATAGTCCGAATAAACCCTAAACATTTGGTTTGGATAGGTGAGCCCGTTCTTGAGTTATAAAATTACAACGAAAAGTGGCATTGATTTTTATATATATAGATATAGATAGATAGATTTGTTACAAAAAATGTGATAAATCAAGAACCGCTCTACCGATTTTGTGCAAACTTCACATAAACACCATCTACTAAATAATCTGAACAAAGCCTAAACATTTGGTTTGGATAGGTGAGCCCTTTGTTGATTTATAAAATTTCAACGAAAGGTGGCATTGATTTTTATTTATATAGATAAATAGATTTGTTATAAAAATGTGATAAATCAAGAACCGCTCTACCGATTTTGTGCAAACTTCACCTAAACCATCTACTAAATAGTCCGAATAAGCCCTAAACATTTGGTTTGGATAGGTGAGCCCGTTCTTGAGTTATAAAATTACAACGAAAAGTGGCATTGATTTTTATATATATATAGATAGATTATTATGTTTTGTATTACAGGCACTTCAGACTCAGTTCGCACACATTTTGCGCACATATTAAGTAATTGTTGTCCAGGTAAGATGTACCGCTACATCAAAGCGCATAGCTTTGATGTAGCGGTACATCTTACCTGGAGCCCATCAAAAATCGGATGATTTACCTCGGATGCAGAACGTCGAGTGGACAACCGCTTTACAAATATATATGCTTCGTCGGTCTGTCATAACGCCGGTTCCGTGACGGAGGTAGTGGATCAACGCCCTACGTTAATAAAATATACTTTATTCCAACAGAAAATACATCAGTGAAAAACATCAAGTACTATAGCCATAATGTATTCTGTGACTTATAACCCATTGACAAATTTTTCCTGAGCAGATAGCGTATGTTGATTTTTTCATATTGTCCCGAGGTCATTTAAACAAAGGTGTGAGGAGCGACCCGTCTAATGTCACTTCAACAACGACAAGAACATGCAAAAGACATCAACGTGCACCTGTTTGTTTGCTGTAGATAAACTGTAAACAAACATAACTTGAACCGTGATAATATAATTAAATATATAAAACGTTTACAATGTTCACGGGTCTAAAGACTGGTAGAGATAGAGTGGGCCGATTTAGGATACATTAATGAACTGACATGGATGTGCGGTACCCTACATACTAGACCTACTCAGGAAGTAATCTGTGTCGGATTCATTCTCAATTCTTAGAAATCTACTTCAAGAAAAGTATTTCTTTTCTCCATTTTCTGCAGCGTTTTTAATACCACTCCGGGTATCAGACAAATATGCGGCCTGCCTGTATATTGTATATACGCATACAATACAAGAAATTTTCATCGTACTAATACTCCCGCTACCAACGCAGCATTTCCTTCCATGACTATTCACTTCTTATATAATTATAATATAAGAATATTCCATAATCTCACACATTGGTGAGCTCGTGCACGATCTTGATTTATCAGGGTATTTTCAGTCGTTAGAAAAGACTACTCATAAATTTTTGATGTGGTTAAATCAGCTAGATGTTTTTTTTTCATATCGCTGATTTAACCCCAGTAAGTGAGTGTGAAAGAAATTGCAAATTCGGGCTCATATCACAAACATACACGAGTTGTCCTATAAGGATGTCGTACTTATTTTCTTTCGGCCGTACGAAACTACAACACACCTGGGGCCCTACCGCCTATGCTTATTCCGATTCCTAGAGATTTTTTGAATTCAAAAATCTAACTTCAGCGTCGATTGTTACTACTTCTGTTTAAATTAGTTGAAGTAACTCTGGAGCTCTACTGACTACACGAAACACGATTACGACTAGGTATGCTGAAGTTTGAGTTTTTCAATCAAAAAATCCGATGGGAATCCGGTTCAGGGAATCCGATAGGGATAGGGGCCCTGGTAAATAATACTATATACTACTAAATGAATAACTAATATATACTAAATGTTCTAAAAACGCGAAGAGACATTACGACCACACACACATTTATGCAACATTTGACGAGACACACATTTGACGAGCTCGGTGGCGTAGCGGTCAATGACGCGGCTTCGACACCAACGCTCGTGGGTTCGATTCCCACACAGGACAAACATTTGTGTGCATTAACATGTCTGTTTGTCTTGGTCTGGCTGTTTTCTATGTATCATAAGTATGTATTTACAAAAAAAAATGTATTTACGTATGTTTATCAGTTGTCTAGTACCCATAACACAAGCTTCGCTTACTTTGGGGCTAGATGGTGCTGTGTAATTTGTCTGACAATAATTATTAATTATTTATATTTTTACAAATGTCAAGCCAAGTTGAGTCATATGAAATAGTATTTGCACAAATTCAATGTTAGCTGTCCGAATAGATGGCCCATGAAAAGGATACTAAATCACTTCCTTAAATATTTCAACTTGAAACAAGAGTAAGATAATGTCTAATGTCATAAAATGTTCATCATAAATGTGGTATAATAATGTGAGGTGAGTGAATATGAGGTGTAATAAGTGAGGTTACAAGACGTGACGAAATGCGACATCAGAGGTTGAAGTGAGGGCACTTCAACCTCTTATATCGCATTTCGTCACGTCTAGTAACCTCACTTACACTTAGAAACTTAACAATCCTCAAGTTTTCTGCGAGATGGTACGTGCCCAAACGGGTTCGACGTACCCTACCTATCCGTCGCCGTAGCCTCTGTCGCTATACGTCAGGGACGTTATATCCTGTGGGTAAAATGGACCAAGTACAGCTGAGGTTACTTTAGTCTAAAGATGGTAGTAAGCCACTTACACTCTACTATCTTAATAGTTTAAGGAGAATGTTAGAAGAAAAAATCTTTAATCGATTTCCTTTGAATTGATTAAAGTTCATTATAACAGTCTAAGAAAATGCCTAAGCTGTAATTATGTAGGTTTCAATTAATAAATCGGTACTTGGCCGACCTCCGAGCTGCCTTGGCCCGTTTACCCGTCCGCCGGAAAATGTTCCGACAACATAGCGAATAGCGATCTATGCCGTTTGTTTACCTAAGAGTAACAATTAATTGTAACAATTAATGTAAATAGATTATCCTAATAGATATTATTAATGTTACAAACAGTATGTTTGTTTGTCAACTTTTGCGTCAATAACGGAGTAAGAAATTGAAATGACTTTTATATATTTTGAAAATCAGAGAGAATAAAAGGAAACCAAGGGAGAACGCTGTTCCAGAGATTCATTCTTCATTCAACTTATCTTCTTTAACTATAAACGGCCATCATTACTGAATGATCTATCAACGCACAGCTCAAACCACTGGATTATGCTACTTGAATGTTAAATTTCAACTGCTAAGAAAGTTTTGTTAAAAATTGGCACACGATACCGGGATATGCGTGTACGACGTTGCAGCCGTAAGCTAGTCCTGTCATAAGCCTGTCGCCAGTAACTTAATTTGTGTAAGGTATGCGTATGGATTTTTACTTAGTATATTTAAAAAAAACTTTAAGAAAGATTTCCACAAGATGGCTTAACTGGTATTCGTTACTCTCAAAGAATTACTAGAACTTAATGAGAGAGTTCTGTGCGAATTCTCTATTTATTTATCATGGTGAGAAAAATAAGATAACTGGGAACTCACTGCTTATTTACGAGTTCACGTAAATTTACGTATATATATTGTCTTGTTACTATCATTGTATAACAACAGGGTAATCTGGTCTTCTTACAAAGACGAATAAATAGACGATTCGCACAGAACTCCCTCATAAAGTTCTAGTAATTCTTTGAGATTAACGAACATCCGTTAAGCCAACTTCAGAAACAACTTATTAAAGTTTTATTAAAATACAGTAGGTAAAATTCATACCTTATCATAATATATGTTTAAGTAAAAATACACATGAATACCTATTACTCTTCGAAGTCAGAAATATTAGCGGAACTCGAGAGATACTATAGCAATCTTTATGCTGCACATGCACCTGTCCACACCGGCTGCTCGTGTAGGTGATCGCCGAGCTCCGTTAACTCGCCACTACACCGAAGACATCCCTGACATCAACATGGGTGAGATTGAGATGGCCCTTGATCAGCTGAAAAATGGTAAGGCTCCTGGTGAGGACGGAATTACAACAAAACTGTTGAAAGCTGGAGGAACTGCTGTTCTAAAGGAACTACAACGTTTGTTTAATTCTGTCATTCACAATGGGACCGCACCAGCCGCGTGGACCAGGAGTTTGGTGGTTTTGTTCTTAAAAAAAGGCGACAAAACCTTATTGAAGAACTATAGGCCGATCTCGCTCCTGACTCACGTGTATAAGCTGTTTTCAAGGGTTATCACAAATCGTCTCGCTCGAAGGCTCGATGACTACCAGCCACCGGAACAGGCTGGATTTCGTAAATGCTACAGCACCGTAGACCACATTGATACACTGCGGCAGATTGTGCAGAAAACTACTGAGTACAATCTGCCGTTGTGTATGGCTTTTGTGGATTATGAGAAAGCCTTCGATTCCATCGAAACTTGGTCTGTTCTGGAATCCTTACAGCGATGTCAAGTAGACCAACGCTGTATCGAAGTGCTGAGATGTCTTTAAAATGCTGCTACAATGACTGTCCGCGTCCAGAATCAGCAGTCTGATCCTATTCAACTGCAGCGGGGGGTACGTCAAGGGGATGTCATCTCCCCGAAACTATTCACCGCTGCACTAGAAGATGTATTTAAGACGCTTGATTGGAAGACGCGGGGTATCAATGTGAACGGCGAGTACATCTCACACTTACGATTTGCCGATGACGTGGTCATAATGGCTGAATCGCTGGAGGATCTTAGTCGAATGCTAAACGATCTCAATGCTGCTTCTCGATCCGTGGGGTTGGGGATGAATTTTGACAAAACGAAAGTTATGTACAACGATCTAATCATCCCTAGCCCGGTTGTCGTAGAGAATGCAGTTATTGAAGTGGTTAAAGACTACGTCTACCTCGGACAGGCCATACAGCTGGGCCGGAGCAATTTCAACAAAGAGATCGATAGACGCATTCGACTGGGCTGGGCAGCTTTTGGGAAGCTTCGGCACATCCTCACAGCAGATATACCCCAATGTTTGAAGACCAAAGTGTTCAATCAGTGCGTCCTCCCCGCTATGACCTACGGTGCTGAAACTTGGACGCTAACCGTTGGGCTGGTTCACAGACTAAAAGTCGCACAGCGAGCGATGGAGAGAGCAATGCTTGGAGTTTCTCTAAGGGATCGAATCCGGAACGAAGAAATTCGACGAAGAACCAAAGTGGTCGACGTAGCTCTCAGAGTCAGCGAGTTGAAGTAGCGTTGGTTGAAAGGCCTGTATCCAACAGTGGGTAGATACAGGCTGATAATGATGATGATGAAACCTATTACTCGTATGAAGTTAGTGATGACAGGCTTGTGAGAGGACTAGTTTGCGCCAACAACTTTCAGTTAAATTTTTCGGTAAATTGAAAACTCAGACTTCAAAGGTAAAAGTTACCTTTTTTATATCAGAGGGGGCAAGCGAGCATGTGGGTCACCTGATGGAAAGTAATCACCATCGCCCATAGAAATCAGCAACACCATGGGTTCGCCGATCCGTTGCCAGCCTTTTAAGGGAAAAATTGACTCTGTTCTTGAAGGCTCCCATGTCGTATTTAATTGGAAATACTGCTGAGGGAGGTTGATTCCACAATTTCACAGTTCGAGGTAGAAAAGTCTTAAAAAGCATACTATGGTCGCCAATTAACAATATGATATTGATGGAATTTAAATTTATGGAGAGTTGTACGATAGTGGAACTCAGCATCAAATCAAATAGTTTATCCGAGCACTCCCTGTGGTATAATTTATATAGAACGCAAAGAGATTTAACATCGCTCATTACAAACAAAGGGAAGAAAAACCCAACTCGAATTCGCAGGAAAATGCTACATATAGTAATTACAAATACTATAAATAACACAAAACATGGAATTTGTAGCATGTCAAGTCTAACACAGCCATAGGCAATTCTATTGTATCTGAAGTATTTCTGTAGCATATGTGTCCTTTCGTGCAATCTAGGTTATTTTTATTGAGGAAAACAGTGTGGTTTGTTTACACGTGCAATTTGTGTTATTGCACCTTATTTATTATGTGAGGTACATATGTCACGTACGTAACTTTAATTAATAAAACCATGATGCCAAGGGCAATACCGCCGAAGGTGAAGGCGCGTCTCATCGGATTTTTTTATTGGGAAAATCAAATTTCTGCTCAGATTTATGGTACATGTGTTTAGCTTAGCTGATAGATACCCTGGGGCCTGGGGCTGTACCGACTTAGCTGAAGATGTTAGTCAATAACTTAAACGTAAGACTTATTTTTCGGCTTCAGCATCGGCGGTAGGACCCCAGGCCCCTTACCACCAACTCTTATTGCTATTCAATAACTGAATAGAATGCTTATTCATACCAATGAATATTAAAAATTGAATAGCAATAAATAAGAGTTGGTGGTAAGGGGGCTGGTCCAGCGGTATCGCACGACTGTTAATAAGATACTCGTATCTATAATTTTTTAAGTGAAACGCTTGGGGGGTAAGCTGGTGAATGCGTGACGAAAACGTTACGAAAAATGTGATCGGGCGGGGCGAATGGAAGTTGAGAGGGAGATATAAGTTATTAGAGCTAAAGAAGTTATACTTCAGTCGTGTGGTCTAAAGCACACTCGATTTTTTTTAAATTTAATGCCCATCATAGAGAAACTAATGTTTTAAAGTACTACGGTTATGTAAGTATCCTATGGACACACCAAAAGTATTAGTACCACTTGACTGGCTGCTAATGCAGTACTTTTCAGGAGCTCTCTTGGACTTTACTCGCACAAGCACAACAAATACAACTGTTGGGCTGTTTAGGTCTTCGGCTGTAAGAGATGGAGAGGAAAATGTCTTTTGCTTGCAACCTTTTTTCGTCTGGACATAGTTCGCCAATTTGCAGAACACACTGTTGTAGGTCTCCGACTCATTCTTGACTCTGTCACTTTATCGTCATTCATCCGAATGATGAATGATATGAAAGCGACGGGCAATATACATATATTAATAAATTAATCATTTTTTTTTTACGTGTTTATAACTTTATTATGATACTATAAACTAAATTTTATTTAAATAAATTTTATTTATTTAAATAAAATTACATTTAAATCAACCTTCAATAATTTTTTACAAAAAAATATTCATTTAAATAAATTTATTCCACTACTGGACATCTATTTCGGCTTTTAATGCCTTATTTGGCACATTGGTGTCTCTCCCATTGCCAAGAGGTGAATCCGAACTCCAAAAGCTCCTACTTCTTCTGATTAAATTAGTTGTGTTGTTGGCAGTGTGGTTTCCGGCAGACTAGAATAGAATCACTACGGTTCTTCCCGTGGATATCGTACAAGGCGACTAAGGGAAATACATTATCAAATATCGATCAGGCCTCCCCAACCCGTTTGGCCAGCGTGGGGAGTGTAGGCCAAATTCTCTTTCCGTCTAGAATGGACGAGAGAGGGTCGTTCTCCTGTAGTGGAGACTAAAATGGACCTGATGATGAAATTAATTGTGAGTTCTAAGGCAGCTGTAATATTATACTTTTGACTGCAGCGGACACTTCAAAACATGATATTAGAAATCCAGAATAAGTAATAAATAGGATAACTTTCATATGTATAGAAAAATTAGCCGTTCATACGATATACCATTTATGACATAATGCTGTGGAAATAACAAAAGTAAAATTCTTTCGGCGCGATAACGATTCACGCGAGCGAAGCCGCAGGCGCAAGCTAGCTGATCATAAATAGGTAGTCGATTGTTTTATTTCTAAGTAGATTAGTGATTGTTATATTCAATGTTATATTCCTCTTTACGACTTCTACGAATAAAATAAATTGTTAATTTAAAAAGTATTCCACGTAAATGTCTGCAGGCACTTTTAAATTGTGAGGATTTCCGTTCCTGTTACAATAAAATAAACAATCACTGCACTGTATAATGCAAGCGAAGGCCTTGTTGCACTTTAATTAAATTTTTTGCTAGCGCATTTTTTCAAACGTTTTTTTTTTCAGGAATTCGTCTGATGCAAATCTATGACACGTTACATCATTCACGTCGCGTGCGTCAGCTTGTTGTGTTTGATTTAAGCATATTTTCTATGCATTCATTGCTGGTTATATACGATGTTATGTATGGTAATGAGTATGTTGTTTGTCGATGGAAGGCGTGTCTCGTCGATATGTCGTCAGAGATGACATGCGCATACGCAAGACGATGCGCGCCAAATGAGTGTACGCGCGGCGTCATGTCAGCGATCTTATTTCGTTATGGACTGGAATTTGACCCTGTTACGTATTGATAAACAATGATAATACTGATACTGTTTATGTCTCGTGGAGTTACCCGTTTTTCTATTTACAGCTGTCACATTCTTTCAAACAAGTTTTACTTACAGATGTAATATATATCTTCATCTCTCTCTTTCACAAAGGATAATGTAATATGCAATATACAAAATTAGAGATAAACCTTTATGAGAGACTGGTATATGCACTAGGTTGCCCTGTATTACAGATCGAGAGGCTCTCACCCCACGAACTTAACTGTGTTAGAGATATGACTTTTATGAGAAGATTTTATTATAAAAGATTGTACCTACGAGGAGACAAATTCAGCTCATACATGTATAGGCGCATGCAGGCGCAAAAAGCAGTGTATGTGTAGTAATTATTTTGAGTGAAAGGAAGATATGTATAATTGTATAGAGTGTTAGTTTTAATTATCCCTCTTTTTGCCGACTATACACAATATACAAATAAAACTATATACAAATAAAACTTACTTACACTCTATGACACTCCCACAACTGAGATAATTCTAATGACAGCTCTATATGTTGAAAGTTATCACACGTTGTCTGTATTTTATTATATCGTTTATTCTTTGCCTCGCTAGGCAAAGAATAAACGATATAATAAAATACGACTAAAAAATATCACCCTAATGGTTAAAAATATATTACATATGTACAGTTAAGGTTCGTATGTGCAGTACTCATCTAATCTTAAATTAAAATTTCCTTAAATTAATTTGTTGATAATGATGTGAGGTATAAAGTAAATTAAAGAAATTTTGAATGTCGTAATAAACACATTTTCATCATCATCAGGTCCATTTTAGTCTCCACTAGCGATGTAACGACTCGACTTTTTAAACCGATTCAAACCGATTTGAGCATAAACCGAATTGCGTCGATTAGCGCGTCTACTAAACCGATTTGGCCGAGTCGAAAGCAATGTAACGACTCGACTTTTTAAACCGATTCAAACCGATTTGAGCATAAACCGAGTTGCGTCGATTAGCGCGTCTATTAAACCGATTTGGCCGAGTCGAAAGCAATGTAACGACTCGACATTTTAAACCGATTCAAACCGATTTGAGCATAAACCGAGTTGCGTCGATTAGCGTGTCAGCGCGTCTTGCGTCTACTAAACCGATTTGGCTGAGTCGAACTTACTTATGCATCTCGCTCGCGTCGCTCTGCGCGCATTCGCGCGCCTGTCGATTCGAGTTTATACTAGTGATGTGTCGTCGACGGGTTTGCCGTCAACGAAACGGGACCGTTTATCCAAGTCAAACGAGCAAACGGCCAAACGACCAAACGGGCAAACGGCCAAACGAGCAAACGGGCAAACGCGCAAACAGCCAAACGGGCAAACGGCCTAACGTGCAAACGAGCAAACAGCTAAACAGCTAAACGAGCAAACGGCCAAACGACCAAACGGGCAAACGACCAAACGAGCAAACGGCCAAACAAGCAAACGGTCAAACGGTCAAACGAGTAAACGGCCAAACGAGCAAACGACCAAACGGGCAAACGGCCAAACGGGCAAACGGCCAAACGAGCAAACGGCCAAACGGGCAAACGTCCAAATAAGCAAACGGTCAAACGGCCAAACGAGCAAACGGCCAAAAAGTCGAGTCGTTACATCGCAGACAAACCGATTCAAATCGGTTCAAACCGATTCAAGTCGGTTCAAATCGCGATTTCGTCGATTCGGTTTGGAATCGACTTGCATGAATTGTCTAACCGATTCAACTCGGTTTGACAAAATTCCAGATCGTAACATCTCTAGTCTCCACTACAGGAGCACGACCCTCTCTCGTCCGTCCTAGACGGAAGGAGGATTTGGCCTACACTCCCCACGCTGGCCAAACGGGTTGGGGAGGCCTGATCGATGTTTGATAATGTATTTCCCTTAGTCGCCTTGTACGACATCCACGGGAAGAAACGGAGTGATTCTATTCTCGTCTGCCGGAAAACACATTTTATTCAATATTAATGGTAATTACCTCACTCGTGATCAATGAAAGGAAATTACTATTAGGCGTAAACAGTTTCAAACGTCGTATTGTCTCACTTCGCTAGCTTTTGGGAAATCCTGAGTTGACGTAACTTCTGAATAAAATTACGACAGGCTAATTTTATGTAGATTTTTTATTGATTTGCAGGAAGTTGATATTTACTGAGTAACCAGTTTGCGACACAGGAAGTTAAATTGGTTAAATCCTAGTGTACTATTATTATAAACGAAGAAGTTTATGAGGATGGTTGTACATATATATGGAGGGATGGAGTAACATCTGTGTGTTACTCCATCACGGCTATACTCGTCACGGTAATTTCTATTAACGCATAGGAAACCTTATCTATCATCAGTACCTACCGAGTTTACGCAGGAAGAAGACGGGGGCAGAAACTATTTTTTAGTCATTTACTTCAAAATTCTTATAATATTATATATTCGTGTTATATTATTACACATATATATTTTATAATATTATAAATTTGTGTCGTACCGCGAAAACCTCACAGGGATTATCTGAGTAGGCGAACTAGTTAGTAATTATTTAACTAACAACCATAAAAAGAAATTGGCCGAAAATTTAAAACAACAATATTTTTTCTTCTGAAACAAGTTTTACTTGTTGATAAACAAAAGAACTAAAAAGTTTTCTTACTGTATTTCGCTCATCAGCCCCTTCCATGTATGATCATGGAAGTCAAATATTATGAACCTCCATATTCTACCGGCCGCCGTATTGGATTAAAAAGGGCGGCAATTAGGTAATTTATGCGGATAGTAAGACGTGCATTGGCACAAGAATCAAACGAGAACTCAGAATAAGTAATAGTACTAACACAGTGACGAGATTGCCAAATTTCCGATCTGGGAAGTGTGTCAAATTTAACTTGTAAGATTTCATTACAGACACCGCGGTGAAATTACATATAAGCTTGTAATATTTTTATGATATTCGCAAATAAAGAGGGCAATAAACTATAAACATACTTTCATATTATTTAAATGGCCAATTTATTTCAGATTGCCATCTGAAACATGAAGTATCTAGGTATTGTTGGAAATAAATATTCCATAGCATAGTAATTACATGATCGAAACGAATCGGATGTTATGTGCTACATTTTGTTGTGTCTACAATAATATTTATTTGCATGTAGTGCAGTCTAGTCGCTGAATTGAAAGTTATTATAATGATTATTTGATAAAAATTTTGCTAACACTAAGTCTGTCATAGTGCTGTTAGTATCAATATTTATTTATTGAAAAAAACAGCGTAGAATTTCATACACAACAGTATAAATATTCATAGAGTACTAGTCATTCAGAAAGGCCAGAAACGAAACAGGTTTTTCTTAATTACATACATTATTATAAAAAATAAATAAATAAAAATAAAACCTATTTCAAATTGTATCAAATTCAAATAGAGAGAGGAGACAGTATGATATTCGAGCATTCTGCATAGATATTATAACAGTAATATAATAACTAGTATGTAACAATGATTATTATTATAGTCTTCTGCAACGTAGAGTCTAGCGTATTACCGCAGTATAATTAATAGTACTACGTAGTCTTACCTAACATTTCGTTAGCAGCCGAATAACGCATGAACTTGCATGCCTTCAACTCTCAAACTATACGCTGCTGTGTAGTCAATTTATGCACCACATGCTTTCAACTCGTGGACCCCGCTACGTCAACTCATGAACTAAGCTCCATCAACTCAATGTGTGGATGTGGACCAAGTCGTCCCGTACCTCAGTCAGCAGTTCGCTATTAGCGTGCGTGACTGATTTGAGTCATCGTGCCCCGGTGGGCTACGTCAGTATCTAGGTGATACCCGGTACGCTAGGGATGTCGGAAAAAATAAATTGATAATTATCGAGATGAGGATTTCTTCATTCATTCATAATTTTATATTTAAATTTAAAAAAATAAATAAACATAACTCTTTAATAATGTCGTAAAAGACTCAAAATAAAACGGTGTAAGAGGTTCATCAATATCTTTGAACCTAAGCCAACTTCATCTGCACGCGGTACACCCTGCTGACTGACAAACGAAGCTCTGGCGATAAAAGAGGTTGGGAGTGGAATTGTAACCTACCCAACTGGGAAATGTACCTCCACCTCACAGAATACCGCAGCCAAATAACAATTCCCTTGAAGGTTGTTGTGTTCCTGCGAGTGAGTGAGGTCACCAGAAAGGAAGGAGATGCTGCGTTGGCAGCGGAATGGCGGCGCGCAAGCGATATTTTATGTTATGGCTACGGTAACGGCCACCCGACGTAGTATAAAAAAAACCGGACAAGTGCGAGTCGGACTCGCCCACCGAGGGTTCCGTAGGTACGTAGTATCATTATTAAATTTGATATTTTTCATTATAAATAAGAAATAATGCGTCGAAAAAAATAAATAAAATATATTTTGCAATGTGTACATCAAGCCCTTTCATATGATACCCCATTTGAACTAGTAGTTTTAATTTGAAATTTCGACACCCTATAAAAAATATAGACCCCCTATTTTTTAAGATCTATTTACAAATGTACAGTTTTGAGATTTATTCCTGTACTTGTAGTCTATAACGATGTTACTTGCCAAATTTCATAGTTCTAGGTCAACGGGAAGTACCCTATAGGTTTTGATTCCTTTGAGTGTGTCGAAATATGCGTTTTTTGCTGAATAAACGGCCGTAACTTTTTTCTACGTAAACTTAGCAGTTTGATTTTTTTTTAACTTCATGGGACCGTAGACCTGAGTATACAGTTCAAATTTCAGCTTGACACCTCCACGCATTCTCGACATAGAAATTCTTGACAGACAGACAGACAGACAGACAGACAGACAGACAGACAGACAGACAGACAGACAGACAGACAGACAGACAGACGGACAACAAAGTGATCTTATAAGGGTTCCGTTTTTCCTTTTGAGGTTCGGAACCCTAAAAAAGGATTGCTGAAAATGGTTGGACGTGGAAAACAGAGCATAGCATGGAAAGCCTATAATGTTCCAATAGTGTGTGATGAAAATGACGAAAATATTAGATGGCTCTATATTTGTATATATCCAAACTTATTGGTTTTTACGTAACCTACCTATTACCTAGCTAGTTTTCGTACGCAATAAAATCGGACACTTAATATTTTTAAACGAGCGTGTTAATCGGATTTTATATATTTTTAATTCAATCTATGACTTCCGTTATATTTCGGAAAAAGATTTATCTATGATACCGTTTGCACGCGCTGATTTGTGGCCCGTCATTGTTCCGTGTCGGACAAGGTCGGCTGATGTAATGTCGAGGTAGGTTGCACCAGTCGGCGGTCAACGACCTTGCGTGAATGCACGATCTATCGATATTTTTATATCGTGTAGAACATCACTAGTCCACATGAAAGTTTATGAAAGCAGGATTTTTTATTTTTATTTTATGTTGATTGAAAAGTATCTGTATCGGGTAAGTACATTTTAAAAGAGTAACAGCCAGGTATTAGTAGGAATTATAGAACATATTGGAATTATAAAAATTGGGTCTAACGTATTGGATGAAAATTTGTACTTTCATAACGTTTTACACTTTTTTATCTATATCCCTGTCCCTGGAAAATGCAATTTTACATAAGAAGTGATATAGACATCATCCTTAACACGTTCCCTGCGCCATCACTTTCAAAAAACTTTCAGCTGGTGCTTTGGAGACCTAAAAGATCTCCAAACTAACCTACCATTTGGTGCGTTTGAGACCTAATCGGTCTCCTAAAGATACAGTTTTCAAAATAGTTTATATCTTCCAAAAAAACAATCAAATATATTTTGAAGTTTTTGTGGGTGAAAGATAGCCTATTGCTTTATATTTTGCTAGGTTCGCACGCAGTTATGACATTTGAATAAACTACAAATACCAAAAAAAAAAAATGATATCGATTGTATCTCGTACCGCAACGGAAGATAGTTCAATATGTGTAGTAAGTAGTGATGGGAATAAAATAATATCTCAGTTGTCGATTGAAAAAGTTTTATTAATTATGCAAAGTGTTTTTCATTAAAACATGGTAAGCACATTGATTGCTTGCATTGCTCGCAAATGGTAACAATTCGTTTAGTTTTTTTAGAAGCGTCAGTGCTGTTTAATGTGCGTCGTAATTTTTCACGTCCCAACCCACACAACGTCTTTTTTTGTCGCCACGTTGGAAAACATGATCAGTACATCTTCCTTCGGGTAATTCTGTAATAAAGTGCATTGTATAAATAAACAGCATGCAACTATGTCAGTGAAGTAAATGCGATGGAATCTAATTTTATTAATTTCGTTATTCGAGTGTCTTATGTATATTTTTGTTCTAAGGCTGTTGTTGCTTTAAAAAAATATACGGAGGTATTAAATAAAAGCTGGATGTCACAGGTCTCTTGTAAGTTTACTATAACAACGTTTTTGTTTTAATAACCGAAATTTAGGCTACCAGAAACTTACCAGAGAGTGATGTGACCCCCCCCCCCCCCCCCCTCCTGTGTAGTATAATGCTTACATAATTAAAACACTCTAGCATTAGAGATAAGTAGCAAAGCCCACCAGAAATGCTACTAAGCTAAGACAATCTCAAAAATAATCAACACGTAGGTATATACGCGAGAGTTATTTCGCAAACGTGCGCGCGACCTCCCACGTCGATGCTAGGACAACACTAAAACGAGTCACGCAGCGCCCGCGCCGCCCACCTTCCCTCTCTTGCGTCTACGAGGCGTACGATTCCACGAGTACCGACATATCTCGTAACGCAAGGAATGAAAATAATTACAGTACTGTGCGTTAGGGACCTAATCCATCTCTAATTTCTTTTTTAATGTCCTTGAATTCATCTTTAAGTAGGAAGCAAATATGTATATTTGTCCTACTCATACCTAAAGAACTTTACACGTTAGATCCTCCCGCAAGGAGTGAAACAACACTATTATATTCAACGCACCATACAAAAGTCCTGCAAGAGATCTGATAGATCTCGTAATGCAACGAACGTGTTAAACTTATATATTTCACGACATCGAGCGAAGCTTTGCCATCTCAGTCACAGACTAAACTAATTGTCCTTACTGTACCTCGGTACTACTGGATGTATAGCAGTTTTCTGCTAAACATCCAGTAACAATAAAAAAGTAAAATCAACGTTTTTACGTTATCTTCTTGACCTTATCTATTTTTCAAGTTTACCGTTATCTTTAATATAGATATTCTCATCTTTTGTAACTATTTACTTGCCATATATCTGTAATATGGTACGGTAACCGCTTCATATCAGGCAGGCCGTCTACCACCCGACGTAGTATATAAAAAATAGCATCAGCTCCTATCTTAGCTCTAATTAGGTCGTCCTTTCCCACAATGACTGTACTATACAAGTCGGTCCTCGTATATGTAACTGATTTATATTTTTAGTGATGGGTACTTATAGAAAAATGCAGCATAATTCACATAATTATGCCTAGTGTATAATTCTGCTAATTAAAATTTTTATGCAATATTCATATGCAAAAAGGGCGTTAACCATTGCACCAACCATACCAGTTAGTACAAACCAGACCCCAAAAAGGATTAAGGCGCTAATTACTTCATTTTCTCTACCTTGCATCAACATCTTTAATTGTGCAGTCAGAATCTTATGATTTGCAACGTCTAATAAATTTTCTATAAAAACTAAGTTGTAAATATGGTCATACAAGTTTCCTTAAGTTAGTAGTCACCACCAATAACATACCGGCAATGGCGCCGTCTGCGGGTTTCCCTAATTGCTTCATGATTTATCATTAACGTCTTTATAATACATATCTTGCTACAGCTGACTGTAAGTAAATTTTTTATTATCCTATACTATTAAAAGAAGATTTTTTGTAAGTATGCCACGATGATCTCGCAAACAATTACAATTCAATTAAATTTAATATAGAGGTTTAGATGTCCGTAGACCCAGCGAAATTCTTTTCGAAAAATTAACAATTTTTTTAGTTGAAACAATTTTCGTAAATATTTCGAATACTGCCAAACCCTTCATTATAAAAAAACAATTATTTGAAAGGTAGAAATAAAAGGCTCCTTGGAAATTTATTTCATTAATATAAACACTTGTATTTCGGGAAGGGGCTCCTCCCGAATTAAAGGAATTAATTGGCTGTTTTTTAAGGAATTCTGATAATTAAGCAATATAATAGTATACTAATCTGGAGGTAGAAATAATAGGCTATTCAAAAATAAATATAAGTAATTAATTGGCCTTCAAGAAAATTAAACATATACAAATCGGTAGGCACTAATCGATGCTAATTCGACCAACTAGGTCTTAACTTGATCAGGCGAAAGGTCCCACTGGGTTTACGGACATGAGGTTTACAGGGGCGAAAAATCGGCTAGGTCTGGCATATGCTCCTAAAAAAACGCTTTGCTCGACCGCGCAGTCAGTTTTTGTCTGAGATACATAAATAATAAACTCAACAATTCTATGTGGCCAAGCCGCTCAACAATTCTATGTGCAGACGGTTCCCTTTATTTCACCAATTACATTGACAGAAAAACAGATTCGTTATACAATCATTTGCTTACATTGAAGAGAATTAGTCTCCATATTATGACCATCATCTTTCTATTACATCACGCAAACAACCAATGACGCGAGTATTTTGAATGTCAATAAGTATAATAACAGATCTAATTATGACCTAACGGTCAAAACACAATCGCAATAGTGGCGCTAAGTTACAAATCTTCTTCATCTTAGTTTTTCGCTCGTCTAAAAGCTAAAGTCGGGCTTATGGATTGTCACGTTCGGCAGCAGCTGCCTCGATTCTGCTTCATCTCTCTCTGTTAGTAGCGTCACGAGAACAAGAAAGAAACGAAGGAGTTGGTTGGTGTTGCTGATCTCCATGGGCGATGGTGATTGCTTTCCATCAGGTGAGCCATATGCTCGTTTGCCCCGCTCTCATATACATAAAAAAAAAACGGGTTGCACTCCGGAAGCGCCGGCAAAAGTGAAAACTTGAACATTAACGTTGTATATTTTTGAATATTTTGGAATGGTTAGGGAATAATTTCGCACGAATTGCTTTATTTATCAGTATAAAAGTATCATTTATGTGGTAAAATACAATATTCATTTATTGCGCTATCGTACACAAACATGACAATTTATATTACATTAAAAATAAACTGCAGGAGCAGTCATGCATTTTCGCCGCGCGGTAGAAAGAGAGGGGGATATCACTTCCTCTACTACGCCGCGCCGGCGGTCTACTCTCCCTCCGTCTTCAGTCGTCGATCAGGCCATGTGTGCACGCGAGTTTAACATTTTTTACCCATCCCAAAAAGTGCACAACGCCGCTAAAGAAGTTTTCACTTCAATATTTATCCGTCCATAAATAACAATAAGTTACAAATACGACATTACTTAATTATTATTGGCAATTAAGGTCAAACGTGTCTGCAATATATTTCGTGCTGTCGACTAAGAGTACGATGGCGTTACCATACCACCATCCACAATTGACCCTCGTTGTTGTCGCATATCTACTACAGGTTAACTCATTACATCAGCAGTTCAACTGTTCGATGCTCTGCAACCTCGATCGCTAAATTATGACCACAGATTTTTATCGCCTCGCCTTGTAATGTAATACTTGTAATAGCCTGAACTCTCAATTGTGTTTTGACTTCATAGCTATTCATTCATAAAACGTTTGCTAAATTATTATCACGCAATACATGAATTGTTGTCGCTCAATTGCTAGTTTAAGACAGTGTAGTGTGTAATAGCGTAAACTTACAATTTTTTTACGATACCGGGCAATGCATGATGTGCCAAAGAAGAGTACGGTTCGCTTGAGAAATATTTGATAGGTACCTAAGGAATATTGTTTGATCACTGGCACCCCCACAGCACCTCCTTATGTCTGGTAACCATACTTACTAGCAAGAACACAGCAATCCTTAAGAGCATTGTTATTTGGCAGCGGTATTCTGCGTGGTGGATGAATTTCCTCAGTAGGGTTTGACTTACTTACTCTACTTTTCTTTCAACAGAGCCTTGTTTGATTAAACATCCGGGTGCACCACGAGAATGACGTTGGTTTTGAATATTGCGGCGAGTCACTTATATCCCTAAACCCAGCCTTGATTTCTTTCAGAGACATCCAAAACATGCACGTCCGTGTGTATGTAGATATAATCTCTATGTATGTACATAGAGAATATAATTTCACCTCATGCTTTAGAACAGAAATGGTCCTGTAAGGTGCTGTGAGATATCAGAGAGAGATCTTCAAGCGTAGGAAAATGTCACGGGATTATATACCGACGTGTTTTTTTATACCATAAGGTGGACTGCGGTCTGGCTGACAGAAAGCTATCGCAACCCATGGACGGCTGCATCATCAGGGGCAACACACGCGCGGTGCAGTTGCCTATTTACACAATGCAACTGGTATAAAAAAGGATCTGTGTCATAGTCATGAAATTAATAAATACTCATAGTAGGTATCGTCTTGTTTCATTCTTACTTGAAAAAAATAATTAACAAAATAGAGGTACAATAGGTTACTCAGAATTATTTACACTTGTGCCTGCGCGGTGGAGCAACGCGTTTCTGTTTTTCCCAGACCTTACCGATTTTTCGCCCCCCTAAACCTATAAATACTGATTCTAAGCCCCCTCTACCTCTACTCTCTTGTGTTATAAATTTCATTTAAATCATTTGCGAGATCATTGTGATAACTTAGAAGAGTTAATAACTTCCAAAAATTCTTCATTTAATAGCATTGTTAACAAAAATTTCACATACAGCTGTAGCAAGATATATATTATAATGGCGTTAATAATAAATCGTGAAGCAATTAGGGAAACCGACAGACGGCGCCATGGTTGGTATGTTATTAGTGGTGGTGATCACTTGTAATGGAAACTTATATGACTAATTATGATTGAGTTTTTACAGAAAATTTTTTGACATTGCAAATCAAATATTCTGACAGCTGATGCACTTTGCATCGGCGGTAGGGTCCCTGATACCAAAAAGGATTAAAATGCTAATCATTTCATTTTCAAACTCTACCTTGTATCACTATTAACCTTCTTCTTTTTCTTAGACTATACACTCTTGCCAGAGCGGTCGTGGTCATCATTGTTAATCTTGATGAGTGGTGATTTTGACTACAGCGCCATTCATCACGGACTGCAGCTTTCCGGGTACATTTGCAAACCGAGCACTTAGTTGGGGCCTTGATTTGGGGCCCTACCGCCGAAGCTAAAGCCGATTACCATCGGATTTTTTGATAACGAAAATCAAACTTTAGCTTAAATTGGAGGTAATTGCGTTTAGCTTTAGCTCGTAGAAACCATAGAGCTCCGAGAGATACCGACTAAGCTGAATATGTTTGTCATTAACTTAAACCTAAGATCAATTATCGCTATCAAAAAATCCGATGGTCGGCTTCAGCTTCAGCGGTAGCGCCCCAGATCAAGGCCCCAACTAAGTGCTCGGTTTGCAAATGTACCCGGAAAGCTGCAGTCCGCGATGAATGGCGCTGTAGGTATTACCAAAATCACCACTCATCAAGATTCACAATGATGACCACGACCGCTCTGGCAAGAGTGTACCGTCTAAGAAAAAGAAGAAGGTTAATGGTGATACAAGGTAGAGTTTGAAAATGAAATGATTAGCATTTTAATCCTTTTTGGGACCTTACGCTAAAGCCGATCGAATATCGAATACATTGATTCGAAAAATAGGTATTAGGTTCAAGACCTCAATGACAAACATCTTCAGCTTATCGGTACAGCTCCAGATTTACTACCAGCTAAACTTAACACAAGTGCCATAAATCTAAATTGAAGTTTGATTTTCACAATAAAAAAATCCGATGCTAATTTAGCTTCAGCTTAGCCGGTAGAGCCTCTGGTCTGCACTAAACTGGTATGGTTGGTGCAAAGGTTGATGACCTTATTTTTGCATATGCGGATTGCATAAAGTTTTTAAGTTGCAAAATTATGATTAGGTTACGCATTTTATCATGCGAATTCTAAGTAACATAGATAATCACGCAATCGCAATCTAATAATATATATTTAGACTTGTTTTACAATAGGAATTATATTAAATTTATATATTTTTTTTTTACTACGTCGGATTGCAGACATGCATACGGCCCGCCTGATGTGAAGCGGTTACCGTAACCGTATTAACGCTCGCAAAATAATATATCACTTGCGCGCCGCCACCCCCGCTGCCAACGCAGCATCTCCTTCTTTTCTGGTGACCTCACTCACTCGCAGGAACACAACAACCCTCAAGGGAATTGTTATTTGGCTGCGGTATTCTGTGAGGTGGAGGTTACATTCCCCAGTCGGGTAGCTTACAATTACGCTCCCTACCTCTCTTTTCGCCAGACCTTCGTTTGTCAGTCAGCAGGGTGCACCACGTGCAGGTGAAGTTGGCTTTGGTTCAAAGATGTTGATAAACCACTTACACCCCAAAATAATAGGAAGATTTTATTTAAATCTCAGCATATTTCTGTACCCCTTAACTAAAGAAATATAAAACAATTAAATAATGTAATTGAACTCAAGGTGATGAGTCTTTAATCTAGGTACTAAGTTGCTTGTATTTAAAGTAACTATTTATAAAACTATCAAATACACAGTACAAATACAATTGTAAATAGCTATTTTAAATCTTGAAAGATTTCAAGATTGTGTGATAAGAAGCAAATAATTACCTAAGCCATGAAAATCCTAAAACATTATATATTTAGATTGTGTAATTAGGTAATGGTTAGATTACCAATATAGCTCATACCATCGGCATGCTGAAGAGGCTGTGGTCATATAGCTGGCAGAACTGGTGCGCTACCGCCGAAGCTGAAGCCGATACCGTCGGATTTTTTGATTCATTTTTTCTTTCTCGTAACAAAGCTGAAGATGTTTATCTATAACCTTAACCTAAACCCATTTTTGAAATAAAAAAATCCGTAGGTATCGGCTTCAGCTTCGGCGGTATCCGTCCGTAGAGCACTAGAGTTTCTTCCAGTTGTAAACATACTTACCAACAATCTAAGCAGTAGTATCATTTTCACATTAAAAAAAACCCATTGTAACAATCTTGTAGGAGTCAAGGGCGTCGCCAAGGGGGGGCATGGAGGGGCACCTGCCCCTCCCCTAGAGATTCTATTTATTTATAAGTTTTATTTATTGTACAGTTAAGAACTCGTGAAGCTTTACACGTTATTATTACAAATTTACAATCGCTGTAGTTGTAAGGCTCGTACTACAAGCTTCATGAGCTCTCGACTTTACCTACAATTCATACTTTTCTCATTATCCACATCATAACTCCCCCCCCCCCCCCCTGGGCCAACGGCGACGACCTTGGTAGGAGTCCATCGTTCCTGATTACCTAACCAGGAGCCCTACCGCCGAAGCTGAAGTCCATTACCATCGGATTTGATGAATATGAAAATTTTACTACTGCTTAGGTTGTTGGTGTTATTGTTTAGATCAGCTGGTAGAAACCCTAGAGCTCTACCTACTAAGCTGGAGATGTTTGTCAATAACTGTAAGCTAAGACCAATTTTTGGTATCAAAAAATCCGGTGTCAGCTTAGGCAGTAGGGCCCCAGGAATGATGGTAGTACTGGTTTTTGGAAGCTGGTGACAGCGCGTGAGCGATATTAAAATTTTATGTTGGAACTGGCTGCAAGCGTCATACAAGCATATAGGCAAATGTCACTTAATCACATCAAGCGAGTCGTATTCTTGTTTGTGACCTGGCGATGAAAACATGTACCTATATAGTTAATTTCTTACCTACTTTCTGTAGCACTTATTTTTTTTATACCTACTTCGTCGGAGGCAGACAAGCATACGGCCTGCCTGATGTGAAGCGGTTACCGAAGCCATATTAGTGCACGCAACATGAAATATCGCTTGAGCGCTGCCACCCCCGCTGCCAAAGCAATACCTTTCTTTAATTCTGGTGACTTCACTTATTCGAAGGAACACAACAACCCTCAAAGGAATTGTTATTTGGCTGCGGTATTTTGTAAGATGCAGGTACTTCCCTAGTCGGGCAGCTTACAAATTCGCTGTACCCTACCCCTCCTTAGCCATAGCCTACTTTGCTAGTCGGCACGGTGCATCACGTGCAGGTGATTTTGGAGATGTTGGTTTTGGCTCTAAAGATCCGCTTACACCCCAAGTAACTTCGAAAAACCGAATCAATTTAGTACGCTAGGTACCTTATTGTACTTAGGTGCTCTACAACATGCGTAAATTTCAATGCGAAGTGCGTAATGCGTCAAAACACGTTTATTAAATGTTTATTAATAGTCGCTCATGGATATTCAGTTCACACAACGGTCAATCACGCCACTTGATTGAGAGAATTGTGATTGATAACCACATCTAACCTCGTAGACGCAGTTTACTTACTTTCAATAAATAAATATTTCTGGACAATTTACACAGCGCCATCTAGTCCCAAATTAAGCTTAAAGCTTGTACTATGGATACTGGACAACTGATAAATGTACTTAAATACATTTTTTTTTAAATTCATAGACCAACATAGACGACACCCAGACCAAGACAAACAGACTTGTTCATGCACACAAATGTTTGTCTTGTGCGGGGATCGAACCCGCGACCTTGGAGTCAAAGTAGCCATCGCTAGCCATTCGACCTTCCATGCGCTCCCTGCCTCTCTTTTCGACAGAGCTTCGTTTGTCAGTCAGCAGGGTGCACCGCGTGCAGGTGAAGTTGGCTTTGGTTCAAAGATGTTGATGAATAACTTACACCCCATATTTATATTATATTCCATGTTATTGCTAAAAACGTGGAATATATCCATAAAACAACATTTTTAACAAAAAAAATTACAATATTAACAATTGTTTTTTTAGACTTCTAAGAACATCATAGCTAGTGTTTTCAAAAAATGCGCTAATAAAAATAAGATCAACTTCGTTGGTATGAAAACCGCTCCGAATACATTCTTCCGAAAATCTAGACCTACAAACTTTTTAGATCGATGCTTAGAGCGAAGCCGTGAGTAGCCGTGAGTAGCTCGTATTAGGTTTTACTAAATAATAAATTAATGATGTTCGAACTTGAGTGTAGTGCCGTCCAAATAATGACAAATCAATTTATTATATTGGTAAATAAGTATTGATTTATTTGACACTAGTCGGTCATTTTATATTTAGATACAGTCAGCATCAAAATAATAACACAAACCTAACCAAAATATTTTTTGACAGAAATCAACGTTAACTACCACAGGATAAGACAAGGTACACTTTTAAGTGTTCTCGGATTACTAACTCCTGCGTAGCCACCAGATGTAACATAGCATTCGTAACGCTACGCAAGACCGTTTATACTGGAAATGATACGATCTACAAGCTGTCGACTATGCCACCAAAGACACAATCCTTGCCTCGACGATGGTTTAGGAGGAGTCAGTGAAATAAAGATATTTTACTGACTCCTAAACCTTCTATGGATTTTGATTTAATTTTAACTCGTTAGAAAATGTCCTCCGGAAGGTTTGTATATACAATACATTTATTATGATCCCACCTGGGCAAAGCCGGGTCGGCTAATATTATTATGTTAAGTAAACATGGTTTATATTTCGATGTTTTGTGGTTTAAAATGTAGGTAGGATCTTTTTTTGAAGCATGAAACCGCGTTTCTGGGTCAATTTTTTGTGTTGGTCGTACTAAAATTTTCTATTTCAATGGGATTCTAAAAAATTTGACCACAATATAAGCGTACAAAAGATGGATTAGCATTCACTACCAGTCATCCTTCATATCACCACTAATGCTATAAACATAGCTGGTGAACGGAGTAAAGAAAGAAGAATTATGCCCAATAAGTAAGTATCTATCTTGTCTCAAGAAGACAATAGAATATTTTGTGCGTTACAACATTCAAAATGTTGTTTAGTTTTTTGTGTTTCCATTACAAACACGTTCAGTTGACGACCCACGCACGCTTCACAAAATAGGTTTTGCTCACCGAACCGCAAATCCGACCATTGCCAAGGTGACAGCGAAAATGGCCAAAATAAATAAAAGTACCTAAACAGTTACTGTTTTTTTATTATATTGCATAGTGTAGCAAACAAGCATACGGGCCGTTTGATGTGAAGCAGTAATCGCAGTCATATAAACGCTTGCAACATAAAATATCGCTCGCGCGGCGCTACACCCGGTTGCCAACGCAGCAAGTCCTTCCTGGTGACCTCACTCACGCGCACATAACAATCCTCAAGGGAGTTGTTATTTAGCTGCAGTATTATGTGAGGTGGATTTCCACCTGTTCCACACTTCACCAGTTGGACGGTTTATGAATTTCTCTTCTTCCTTATGGTCAAATTATTTATTTAATCAATTTGTCAAATGATACTCCATGTATTGTCAACATTGTCAACGTAAAAATGGCCACAGTTGTCTTAATTGAAATAACAAAACACTACTACACTACACTAGGAATTTTCAACGCTATGCTCTACCTCTCTTTTTACCAGAGCCTCGTTAGTCAGGGGTGCACCACGTGCAGGTGAGGTAGAGCATCTGTTTTTTCTCTCTTTCTAAATCGAATATTGGGCAAACATAATCCGTAAATTGTAACTCATCGAACGAATCTTATCGGAAGATTAAGGGACAAACATTCATTTTCATAATATAAACATATAACGAAATATCCGTCTTTCATAATGAAACAGAACCTCATTGAAATCGACCTAGCCAATTAGGAGCCATTGCTCATAATGCCATAGGCAAACAAGGACTTCAATGTGTTCAGAACAAGATTCTGAGGAGAATCTTATTTAGTAGTAGTTTGATGTCCTTCTATTGTTGTTGTAAAAAAGGACGCAGTTTTTATTAAAATAGCATACGTTTTGTACATTCGCGGTTCAAAGGCGACCACGCCATTTGGACTGTTTTGGAAGCATAGTCAATGCCTACTTTATTTCTTAGAGTTACCAATACACTATGTTATTATTCGGCTCGTTTCAAAACAAATGATTCCACATTTAAAGGTTTGTAGCATTATTATATTACAAATATATTTAGTTCGAAATAAAGTAAATAGGTTTTTGGTTTTAGGTTTATTGCGATAGTGATGTCTCTGGCGGCTGGCGTTGCAAGCGTCCATGCCATGACCGCTTACCTACTTTAAGACGGTCATATGCTTGTTCGAAGATTTCTATTGCTAGGCTTTGCTTGCTCTCTCAGAGGCTTGTGAATATTTTTTTTTCGATTTGTTATGTAAGGACATCACAAATATATAACTATAGGTGAAAGAATCCTTTATTGCCCTTGGCACTACTGCTTGGCACTATCAGTAGTGTCACGGGAAATTTTTCTTTCCCGTGACTACTATTCTCATTGGCTGATCCGACTCTCATATCAAAATTACCCGTGGATTAACTTATTATCCATGACACTACTATCGTTTTTCTTCCTTGTTTATAAGGCTCATGATGTCAAGTTGTGTCTATTATTTTTTAATTACTTAATTATAAGTAATATATATTTTAGTACTTTAGTTAACTATGTAGTTAGTAGTAATAAAGACCCACCGTACCACCAGGGGTACGGTGGGTCTGAAGCGCTTGTTTTATATTTTTTTTGGCATACAGTTTTATAATTTTTTTTCCCATAGTCTTTATTATGTCACTCTTGATTTACTTTGTCACTCTTGACAAATATACGGCCCGCCTGATGGAAAGCAGTTACCGTAGCCTATGAACGCCTGTAACACCAGGGGCATCACACGCGCGTTGCCGACCCTGTAAAAACCTCTTCACGCTCTTTTTGTAGAACCCCATGCTGTAGTCTCCTGAGAAAACCTCGACAGGCAATTCATTCCACTGAATCCAATCCAATCGAGAAAACTTCTCTGGAACCGCACGGTACGCGACCACTTAGGCTGCAATGTGCAAGGATGAATCCCTGTCATGGCGAGCGGTGCGACTGTAGAAGGAAGCCGTGGGCATCATGTCGAACAACTCCTCTGAGCACACCCCATTGTACAATCGGTAGAACACACAAAGGGACGCAAAATCGCTCCTCAGACTTAAAGGTTCTAAACCGTCTGTTAGTTTGGGATCGTCAACAATCCTCACAGCTCGTCCTTGAATCGAGTCACAAGCTGGTATCTAGGCGCTCCCGCCTATCGTCTATAGGTACTCCATATGCGGCCCTACTTGAGCTTTGTAAAGCAGACTCCTTTGCCGCGGATTGAAGTACTGCTTCGCCCTGTTGAGCACACCTAGTTTCTTCGACGCCAGCTTGACCTTTCCCTCCAGGTGACAACGAAACTGGACGTCGCTGGAGATTTCAACTCCTAGAATCCTAATACTTTTGGCGATGGTGAGGAATGTATTCTGGAAGTGTGGAACCACAGCAAATGCGGTTTTCTTAGCGGTGAACGCACAGACTTGTGTCTTAGAGGGGTTAAATCGCACTAAGTTCTACTTAGTGTGCTCTCGATTTCCGACACAAGTTGTTCGCTGCTCTCCTCCACCAGAGAGCGGGGAATATTAGCGCGGTCCGTGTAATAAGTGTCTCCCGTGCTGTCGTCGGCATAACAATGAATGCTATCAATAGATAACATATCATTGACATGCAGCAAAAACAGCGTCGCGGACAATACAGAGCCTTGCAGGACGCCAGCATTGATGTCCATGCTATCCGAATAACTACCATTAACAACGGCTCTAATGATTCTGCTGGACAAGAAGCTAGCGACTCATTCGAATAAACCCTCTGGTAGACCGTATGCAGGCAACTTCGAAAGAACACTATGATGCCAAATCCGATGAACGCCTTCGCCGTATCCAGATTGACAGCCTGTGCCTCACCTTGACAGCCTGTGACTCTCCACGGCTGAATTATTGGATATGGGATAGTGTCACGGGAGATATAATTTCCTGTGACACTACTGGCATCAAAGTAGTGTCACGGGAAATACATTTTTTTCCCATGACACTACCAGTAGAGTCACGGGAAAGAAAAATTTCCCATGACACTACTGATAGTGCCAAGCAGTAGTGCCAAGGGCAATAAAGGGAAAGAACCTTACTTCGATCGATAACTTGGATATCACAATATTTTGGACTATCCCGATAACGCTCCATACCTTATGAGCCAGCATCATCTTCTGGAGACCCAACCTTAGAGACATACGTAACTGATCTTGATAATGGTTCACGAGCTCTATCAAATGGAATCAGTTACAAACTGAATCTATCAGAAACTACGATGTTTCTGTTATGGACTGGGCATGTACGACTATGTACACCTGTTCTATTACGTACCAACATTTATTTATACCATTAAAGTGGAAAACAAGCATACGATCCTCTTTATAGCAATCAGTCATGGTAGCTGCCTACGTTTGCTACAGTAGGACGCGTTGCTTGTCTTGTAAATACCTCTTTACAGCATTCTTGCAATCCTTATGTTGTAGATTTTATTAAAATAACGTGGATTTCTGAGGATCGATCACGATAAAAGTGCTAGATTAGGTCCTTCATTTTATAGATACCTAAGTAATTAACGGGTCATTATTAATTAGCCGCTCTCTCGGCGCGACAGGAAGTGGGCAGTTGCCTCCAGACGCTTACATTGATCAAGATCTCCCTTTGAGATGGAAACTAAATAGTCTGCTTTTCCAACGAGGTATGACTCGTTAATTATTTAGTGTGTTGCCTCACTTGATTTTTATAAGTATGTATATGTATATTAAAAATAAAAATTCGGTTATCAGTCATCATTATTATTTAATAAATCGGTTATTTACAAATGTATTTTTTCGGTGGACATTTTAAAAAGTTTTTACCCTTGAATGGCAAGCATTGCGTGCGCCGGACCTCAAACTATTGACAACATGCATATGCGTATTACTTTAAAGCTGTTTACACCGTGCTTATTTTTTTGGATAGAAAGTCCGTGAAATACCCTATGCGAAAATACCCTCGAAAAGGCGTTCTGTTTGACGTAGATTTTCAACCGATTCTCTGGATGGGAGATTCTCCGGATAAAAACGTCCGGTGTCTTCTGCAGTGCTCTAAAATGGGCAAAAACGCAAAGCTCGTTGCTGAATACTGCGGATGACCACAATCCGGAGAATCGATACGGATATTCCACAAATGAAAAGAATTAAAAAACATCTTCTAAGTGAATTTCTTTGAGTTTTATATTTTAGGCCTTTCGACATAATTTAGGTAGATATTATAGGATAAAAGTTTTTTTTACAGAGACAAATGTCTCAGCAAAAAAGAACGAAAGAACAACACTGATCATAGGAAGCTTGCAATTTCGACCTATGTACCGTGACACCTTATGAAATAAGAATCGGGCAAGAAAAGTCATAGAGATGGATAAGAGGTGTTATTAGTGTTACCTACACACTCACAATTTGCTTCAAACCGGACGGCGGCGAAGGCGATGGATATGATAAATCTCTACAATAATTACATAATAACATCTCTTCCAGCGATTGAGCATAAACATATATGAATTAATATACATAAAAAAAGTAAAATACACGAAGACATTAAAATTCATTGTAAACTTTAAATTTGTCACCGTAAGAAATTACTTTATAAATGAAACAATGTATAAACAGCTTTAAAATATATATTCGTACATAAAAATAAGAATACTTTGAGCCAATACTGAATATAATATCAATAATACATATTTTAATCTTGTAGCGTTTTCTTGTCGTCCATGTGTATGTCCAAACAAAAATATAACAAAGATTTGAGACCTTACATAGATCGCATACAAATACATATAATCATCAGACAAAATTCATTTCAAATTGAACACTGTGTAAACGGTAAAAGTTCTCAATTTGATTGTACAATAATTTGTTACAAATCCATCATCGATTACTAAATATATTTTTATTTTAAACCTTAAAAACATAATAACACGTTTGGTTTTTACATAAAGCTATAACAACAGTAACATTCATCCATAACTTGATTATTTTTAATACAATATAATTTTATATTCCTGCTGTTTGCATACAAACTTATGAACATAATCTAATATACAATAATAATAGGCATATTATAAAGTACATGTTGTTAAAAACGAAATATTTAATAGTTTAATTATCACATAATACCTTTCACTAACTATACCTAGCCTTCCGTTTCAAATTAACTATACATTCAATACTCTTACGCTTAAAGCTAAATTATGCTTTTTATTAACAAAAATATCTATGACAAAAATATATTATGTACCTATACTTTCAATTCGTATATACACCCTACTAAACTGGCAAGTACATAAGAGCCTATGTTTTCACGTTTCATATCTAATAATGAAACATATATTTGGTATTGAATGATGCACAGAAAATTGACTGCGTTGCATATAATATACACGTTCGTTAGAACTATACACTTATCACTAAGTTACATATTTACATAGCTTGTTCATAGGCGATGGCACACGAAACTTTAAGTATAAACAAGGAAAGTGATGCCGTTACGGTTTGCGTCTATTCTATACATACGCCCTTTCGCCGAGACAAAAAATCCCGACTAAATCATGGTTACACTATGGTCCGTGCAAACCGTATTGGCACTGTACTCAGTTCATAAAGTGTCTCTCTCATGTATTCTACCAGTAAAAGCCAAGCTCGAAAATTTGAACATAGTCTAGAAATAGTAAAAAGGCAGAAGTTCTATAACTACACACTAAACACACGTAAAATACAGCCGTATCGTTATACCATCTTATAGAGCTCATCATTTCCTTGTTTTTATCCTTCGTTGCAAACCTCAGTGCTGTTAATCATCATCAATTTACGGTACAGTGGAAACTTTACCTATTTTGAAGATTAAACGAGGCGAGGAGAAAACTTCTCACAAGCTATAAATTCTTCGATACTGTTCTTTTATTCCCTTCAAATACACATCCTCGCTTTTGAAACTTTGAAAATCCCTAGTAAGTAACAAACTATGGACACAGTATAGCACATTACAAAAGTAGGTACACATACAATTAAAATTAAATTAATACAATTTTGTAATTATAACCAAATCTTATTAAATCATTTTATTAATTTATCTATTTTATCCAGTAAGCACATTTTCATTGGTTGAAAACTCGATTCATACTATGTAATACATGCAGGATAAAATACAAATCAATCGGTCGATTCGATCGGTGGTGCCAACCGGGTGCAAATCGGACCGCGCACCTTGAACGAAGTTGCGCTCATATTCCGCTTTATTTATTTCCCTCACCGAGAAAATCTTCTTACCGAGCAATGAAAAATAGGTCCACGTTATGCACTTTAATTTATGCCTTATCTTCCATGTGCTGACAGAAGTTGCAAATAGGTATATCATCGTCTACATTTACATAATTATTTCTTGATAATCACGAACGCGTTCACCAAGGAAATGTGGTTCCTAACATTTTTATTACATTGTCTATTCCTTCAGCTAAGACGCCTAAGACCAAGATTCCATAAACTAACTTTTAGTAAGTAATAGAAACTTAAGCTGGTGTCCACTGGCGGCATGGCACGGAAAGGGATTCTTTATATGATGAAAAATAATCTTAAAAATATGATATTAACATGGTTATGAAAACAAGATTTCAGCATATTCTGGATATCCGTGACACGATAGTCTACCTTAATTATATAACGTTAAGGTCTATTATTATTCATCATTGAACAATCCCTTGTCGTGCCGCAGTTGGCGCCACTCATTTGACAAATAAAAAGCAGAGTTTAGAAAATAGCGAGGAGTTTGGAAAAATAATCTATACTTATTATTAACTTCAAACTTGACTAACTATTTCAGTGTATTTACATATTGTGCAGTTTCATTTATTATGTACATTCGTAAGGTAATAAATTTATTTTTGAAATTATTACAACTACTGTTTCTGTAATATACATTATATACTAGGATCCCGCACATAATAATATGGATTTATAGTAAAAAGTTGCATGAATTACTATTTTTTTCTTAGTAAAGCAATGGAAAGCTCTTAAGAATTAACTTATTATAATACAAAAAAGGAAGGCTAGTTCTAATATAATATTGACGAGGCCGGTGGTCGAATGGCTACTTTGATTCCGACGTCGTGGGTTCGATCCACGCACAAGACAAACATTTGTGTGCATGAACATGTCTGTTTGTCTTGGTCTGGGTGTTTCCTGCTGTTTACATAAATTCTATGTAATTATATGTACGTATTTAGAAAAAAAAAATGTATTCATGTTTATTTACCAGTTACTTAGTAGTACCCTAGCATCAGTTTTACTTAGTTTTGGGACTAGATGGCGGTGTGCAATTTATAGAGGATTATAGACTTAATATCATGTGTCCACGATATAATCCCTTCATGGATTACCTACCATAATTAATTATGAAAAACTAACGCCGACTATGTGTTTTAATACATGAATACTATTTAAAAAAAATATTAATTATCAAACCGGTTTCCGTTACATAATAAAATTTAATATTATGCAAGGGTTACTATAAGATACCAATGTTTACTTTACATGCATTGCGCATGCGATAACCAACGATTTTTCAACGCATTATATTGTGGTTACTACGTGTAGTATATAGATAGATAGTGTAGCTAAAATCAATAATATTATATGGCAAATTACTAGTAAATATCCATATCCCCGTGTGTTTGACACAAGTGGATGTCCGAGTTCTAGGAATCCCTACATCCATTTTTATATTTTTTGAACTAACAACACTAATGAATATAGTTTATTTTTGTTTATAGATTAGTTCCTGTGAGTATTTCTTACAAAAATTCCAAGTAGGATTTTTTTTTACAAAATTTGAATAGGGATTTCTTAATTAAAGTGATTATTTCCTTGACCTTTTTTTATTAAAAAAAATTCAAGACTTACATTTTTTTAAACTAACATCTGGTGTTACAAAAATATATAGAAACAAAATATTTTATGTCCGGGATCCAACAGTAACTTTCTGAATCTATGACTCAAAACAGCCGACGATATGCGTTCTGAAGAGAATCTAACCTATTTTGGATTTTATTTAAGTACTTACTACAGCCTATTATTGCTAATGATGTCTGGACAATTAGTTGTGCTTAGGCAAATTTCGAGTCGACATTGAGTATTAATTCGCAACTGTTACATCGATCTGATTGACGCTAGCACCACGATAATATTATATGGCACGTAAAAAAGAATATCGTATTCTTTCGTTATTTTAAAATGCATGGCGATAGTGACTTTTTTTATCGATTAACTAATTCATCTGATATTTTTATGCAAATGCTAAAGTTTTCACCTAAGAACTCTTTCTGATACATTGATGTCCCGTAACAAAAAAAGTAATATTTAACTAAATTAGTTATCAGATCAGTCATGTATTTAGAAAAAGAGGTAATTTGATTTCTGACAAAGGTGCACGAGTGTGAGCATTTCGCCTTCAAGTTTAATATGAATGCTTCCCTCTTTTTTATATAAAATATATAGTCAAAAAATGGCATTATGATACCAAAACTAATACAGCAATGGCGGCAAAACTATAATCCGTACACACAAAAAATGACGGGAAAAAAGATACGTGCCCAATTGAGAACTCTTTAGAAATTGGTTAAAAATGTCAGATCACGTGCTGCGCAGAACAATTTTCCGAAATAGTTTAGATTGGAAAAAATACCACTAACAATGTGTGCTTTATTGCTTGCAGTCAATTCCAAGTAATTTTCCTATACATACCCAGTAACCTATGGTAACCTCAAGTAATCTTCAATCGATAAGTACAATGTCTTACTAAGTCGTTACCCGATAAACTCATTATACCCCAGTACATTGCCGTCCGAAAATATATAATTCTGTTCATCGTACAAGTTTCATAATGTACTCTAAATAATAATATACACAATAAATTCCGAGAAATCTTTAAAAAACTGTTACCAATTTAATGAGATCGTAATTAATTTAATTGTTGATAGCAGCCAGGAAAAGTTTTGTCGGAACTTATGTCAGGCTTAGCCATACTGGAAGATCGGTTGCTTTCTATCATATTAAATTTCCCCGTATGACATTTGAGGAGCTGGCGAACAGGCGCACACTTGTTAAGTTATATCTATATAAATAAAAGCAACATTCATATGTTGCTAAGCCCAAAACTCGAGAACGACTCGACCAATTCGGCATTTTTTTTTTCCTTAATGTACACGGAAAGTGGTAATAAAGAGAGAATATACAAATTGCGTGAACAAAAGTAAAAAAAAAACTTAATTTTTTACAGAACGAAGTCTGTCCGATCAGCTAGTTTTTAATATTTAAAAACCATAGAGAAATATCAATAAAAATCAGTTCGTTCATATTCATGACTTATTATAATTCACACTCAGATATAATACTTGAGTTAAATTATAATTAAAATAAAATTATTCATAATTTGAGTTACTTATCGCATTTAATAATTCGCATTGTTTTTTATTATTATTTTCGATGGTTATGTCATTTTTGTTACATGTGGTTTCCATACCAATTATACATACATATTTATGCGTAAAATATAGTAAACAGGACAACTTTGTTCGCGAGCTCCTCGTTTATGAAAATTTATTACAATTAGCGAGTCTAACATTTCAATTACGAAAAAACTTACAATAGTTATACATCATATTTTGGTTTATTCATCGATTGTCAAAATAGATTATTATTATCACAGTCATAATAATTATAGATTTTGCCAATTAGACGAGCATCAGAGAAAACTATTCAATAGACATTTTAAGTCATTACAATAATGTCAGATACATTTATGCACTATCCAGTTTATTTTTATTTAAAAAAGTAATGCCATAAGCAGTTGCTTATTATGCATTTAGAGACGCCACACATAAACGCGTACAGCCAATGAAATTGGAACTGTAGTTTACCAGCGCCCGAAAGGGACGCAGTTATGCTATTTTGCGATGATTCTAAGCTTATTAAAATATCTCTAATATATTAGAGAGTATTTTACTTTCCGAATTCAACCGACTATCCAAATCAATACCCTAAATAGTCGGGTATGTTTTTAAAAAGACACGAATGTCACATAAGGTTGTCAATATAATAAAACAAGGTATTCTCTTCACACGTAATATCAAGACTACGTCACAAGCTGTGTTGTCAAAATACGAATGTTGTATGTAATACAGTTACAATCACGACGTGATCTTCATGACAGGGGTAAAAGATGCCTTCTTTTATTGTACTATGATTGTTAGTACACCTGCGCGATCGGCATGATCAGAAGGCCAATGCTCGTAATTATTTTACTATTGCAGAATGAAGTTGACCGAATCGATACTGAATTGTGAATTGACTAAAAATTTTATACTTGATTTTATTAATTAATTATTATCAATTTTTATTGTTGGCAAAATAACATTCTTAGTTTGTTTAATAATCGGTAATATGTATAGAAGTTTCATATTGTGATACGAGAATACGAAATTTGACATCGTGAGATCGAGACTGGATCGGAACTGAATTTTGACTACATTTTAATTATGAGAATTGCCCCTCATGTGTCTCCTATGCATATATACGCAAAAAAAATATATATACCTACTAATATTTTTTTTTTTGCGGCATGACACATTCGCGTATTGACGCATTAGTATCAGACTAACACGATAAAATCAACTGTATACCGCTCAATATGCATGACACATTCCCAAAATGACACACCTGGAGCTGTTATAAAAATATTATTGTAGACCGCCCGATGTTATTCAAATCATTAAGGTTATTATATCAAACCAAATCTACCATCCATCAAGAGCACAAAACACTAATTATTCTTACACTAATGCGATCAATACTTACCAATATCTGATGCGCCAATAATCGCGCAGGTGTAACAACACCCTTATCTACCAATTTTCTTTTAATTGAAATTATTTTAACCTTGTTTATTGTTTCGCGTATTTCACAGATTATGCACTTCTTGCATATTGTAACACGACAACAATCTTATTAAAAAAAAAACACAGTAACATCACGCTTAATTAGGAGCAACTCGATTGGGGACCACCACTATCTATAGAATTAACCGTTCCTTGTTATAGTCGAGGTTAGTGTTTACTTATGTAGGTAAATCGGTCACGTACGTCTATCGCATATACGTAAGCAATAGACGCGACCGATTTAGACTTAGTACATTTTTAAGTCTATGGTCTGCATAGACATTGGAGGCAACGACGCCCGATTGATATTATTCACATCGAAAGCGTATAGGCCGCATTACATCAGGCGGACCGTACATTCCCACCTAAGTCGTATAAAAAATAGGATTCAGTTTTGGTTAACATTTTCATAAAACTTCGGGGCTTATAGCCCTGAGACTATCTAGCGTTTGTACCATTATAAAATAATAAAATCATAATTACAAGACGCTCTCCCTTTGGGAGAGTTCTGTAGGAGCATTCGTGGAGCTGGCTTGGCTATTAGGGCTGGGAGGGTCTGACGGGGAGGCGGCCGTGCGAGTGATGGCAGGAGGGCGGGAGGCCAGGTGAGCTCCCATCGTGATTGGAGTGTCATCTGGGTCTTCTTCTTCACCCTCCTCTAGATCTTCGTCGATTGGAGTCAACACGTCTAGCGGCTGTTGTATCTCTTCTTGTTTCCTGTAAATATTGTTTAGTTTAATAATAACTAGCTGGCCGGCGAACTTCGTACCGTCTAACAGTCAATGAATGTAGTGTTACTTATTAGCTGAACTAAATTTACGATTTTATATATGATTTTATGGAAGTATTTTTTTTTTTTATACTACGTCGGGTGGTAGAAAAGCATACGGCCCGCCTGATGTGAAGCGGTAACCGTAGCCATATTAACGCTTGCAACATAAAATATTGCTCGCGCGCCGCCACCCCCGCTGCCAACGCAGCATCTCCTTTCTTTCTTTCTGGTGACCTCACTCACTCGCAGGAACACAACAACCCTCAAGGGAATTGTTATTTGGCTGCGGTATTCTGTAAGGTGGAGGTACTTAAAAATAACACAATGTAAGTTGTACGGTTTACACCACACATGTAAATTTTATATTTTGCTGATGCGGCGACTCCGCGCGCACGCGTCATATTTGATTACTATAAAAGTAAATATTGTCACTAATATCGGTGAGTGCTATCATAACATCGAACCAATACACATTGGAGAAAGGAAATGCCAATATCTGACTTGTTTGTAATCACCTAATTATACTAACTTCAACTTTTGGTGATCTTTCCTTTCTGCACTCCACATCAAGCAAACAAGTCACTGATCAACGTAAGGGAAAACACCCTTACATTTGGTCCTTCAAGCTATCAAGAACTTGGTGTTTTTTTGTGTCTCTAAACGACAGTGGCGAATCGGTTCGGCTGGCCTCTCACAAGCGAGAATCACCAGCTGGATTGAGAAGGCGCACACACTGCGTATAGAGTGCAAGGACACTGAGATCTACAACGAACCAACCCAACGCTCTACGCCTGTCACCGTCAACTACGTGCCAGATATCCGGAGCTATAACTTCAACAAGCTTGTCTCGGGAACATAAGGACCGTGCGTGTCAACCATCGCAAGGATTCTTCATCTCGAGATACACAACTAACTAAAGCAACACTATATCTGTCATTAATCCGTGCCAGATATTGTAAGTTATAACAACACAAACGCAACAACATGGAGAAGCTGGAACTTCAACAAACCTGTTTTGAGAACATCAAGTCCTTGTGTGTCAACTATCGCAAGGACTCTTCGTCTCGGAAAACTGAAGATTATCTTAACTTACGTCTAGCGTCACTCGAAGAGCAATGGATAGACTTCGATAAGCGACATGCCCTTTTGATGCTGGAATTTGAAGACAAAACTATCAACTATTTCACTGAGGACATCTACGGAAAAACTAAGGAGATGTACCTTACAACTAAAACTGATATGAACAATCGCCTTAACGATATCGGCAAACAACAACACATCAAGTTTGACTTAGCGGGAACTTTTGAGGGCGACGTTCAAGAGACGGACGACAGCTCTGTCCGGAGCCTTCTCAACAAACAAGAATGCAACTTTAACGCCATTCAGCGTGCTATGGCAAAAATTAACTTACCAATTGTTTCGGAGAAATGGGAACTGGAGGAAAACTTAGCTATTTTGAAATCTAAATGGGAACCCATTGACAATCTACACTGGCAAATAGATTTCCGTCTAAAGGGATCGAATAACTATTACAACCAAACATTTTCGGAAATTGAAGCACAGTACGACGAACTACGTAAGAAGCTCAACTCCGAAATTTGGGCGAACGCACACTACCAACAATCTGCACCGAAAGTGGAACTCCCGGATTTTTTTGGGAATTATAGCAAGTGGATTTCTTTCAAGGATTTGTTCCTTGAGACTATCCACAACAACCCAACTATCAACAAGGCTCAGAAAATGAAGCACCTCAAGACCAAACTCAAGGGCGAAGCTGAGACCTTGGTACAGCATTTATCTGTCAGCGCTGAAAACTACTCTTCCTGCTGGGAAATATTAACACAGCGTTACGACAACCATCGCTTACAATTTACATCATTTTTCAACACAATGATGAATCTTCCAGTCATACAACATCCAGATGCCAACAACTTGAGAAAAATGCATGACACCATAAAGGAATGCATGAGCGGAATAGCTAACATCGGTATCGATACATCTACTTGGGACCCGATGGTGGTGCAATTAATGTTGCCAAATTTGGATCAAACCACTTTGAACGAATACATGAACGAGATCAGAGATCATCGAGAACTTCAAAATTTATCTGATTTTTTATACTTCCTGGAATGCAAGTTCATGGCATACGAGACCGCCAGATCAACTAAAAAGGGAAATACACCGTCTGAAAAATCATCTCAATGGAAACCTTCGCCGAAACAAACATCAAAAAAATTGGAATTCAAGAAGTCATACAACTATCATACTACTTACGGAAATTGCCCACATTGCACCGGAAATCATGTGCTGATGCATTGTCCTAATTTCAATAACATGGACATAGCTCAACGCAGTAACACAATTGCAAAACTGAAACTATGCAAAAACTGTCTATTTCGACATAACGAAGTATGCAAGTCGCAGAAAACGTGCAGGGAATGTAATTTGAAACACCACACGCTATTGCACAATCCCAACTGGAAAAATCAATTTTCGAATAAACCAAATTATATGGAGCAACATCCTTCAACATCTTCACGACTTCCAACTTCGAATCACTTAGCTAACTGCAATACGGAGATATTACTTACAACAATTCAACTACAAATTAAAACTATGGATGGAAGTTATCTTACACTTCGAGCCCTTCTGGATCAAGGCTCGCAAGTCAACTTAATCACTGAAAACGCAGCACAACTGCTACGTCTTCCCCGAAACAAATTCTCAGCTACTGTCACTGGCATCGCATCGGTGTCCGAGGATTGCAAGGGACAACTCAACTTATCTTGCAAGTCGATACACTCTGACTTCACCTTTGAAACTCAAGCACTTATTATGAAGAAACTAACTAATAACTTACCCAGCTCAACTTTTGAAAAATCTAACTGGCCACACCTGGAAAATCTGAAACTTGCAGATCCAGAATTCAACAAGTCTCGCCCTGTTGACCTTCTATTGGGAGCAGACGTGTATTCTGAAATAATTCTGGACGGGGTACTAAAGGGAAGCCAACAATCCCCTGTTGCCCAACAGACACACCTAGGGTGGATATTATGCGGGAAAATGAAAACATTTAACTGTCATATGACACTGATCAATTTGGAGGAACTAACAAAATTTTGGGAGACCGAAGAAATCCAGAACTCTAAGGATATTTCTAAGGACGACCAATGCGAACTTTTTTACAAGGAAACAGTACAACGAGCCTCGGACGGAAAATACATCGTCAAGATGCCACTTTGCTCCGATTACGAGGAAAAACTGGGAACATCAAGACCCATCGCTGTTTCCCAATTTCTACAACTAGAGAAACGCCTTAATAAAAATAAACAACTATCTACTATGTACAAAGATTTTATTAAGGAATACAAAGAACTAGGACATATGAAGCCATCGTCTCCTATATCAACTACTATGTGCTATTTACCGCACCACGGAGTCTTGAAAGAAAGCTCTACAACTAGCAAACTAAGAGTTGTGTTTAACGCATCTCAAAAAAATAGCAACGGCCACAGTCTCAACAGCCTCCTTGAGAAAGGCCCCAAACTTCAAAAGGATATTCAAGCGCTCATTTTGAAGTGGAGATCATACAAATACGCCTTTACTGCGGACATTGAGAAAATGTACCGTTGTATATGGATCACAGCAGAACAACAACCCCTGCAAAAAATAATCTGGAGGGATACACCAAACGAACCCCTCAGGGAATACCAACTTTGCACCCTTACATATGGCCTGAAATGCGCCCCATGGATTGCCCTGCGAACTTTAAAACAGCTAGCGGACGACGACGGGCACAAGTTTCCCGAAGCCGCAAACGCATTGAAACACGCATTTTATGTCGATGACCTTATCAGCGGTCATAACTCGTACGATGATGCGAAACAACTACAACAATCACTCATCGAGTTGCTAAAGGGTGGCGGAATGAACCTCCGCAAGTGGTCAAGCAATCATCTTCCACTATTACAAGATTTGCCAGAAGATCAGATTTCCTCCAACAATACTTACAACTTCAAAACCGATGAACCGTCGAAAACACTGGGACTACGCTGGAACCCCACGAGCGATACATTTAACTTCAACTGGCCTACGACAGAAAACTCGAAGCACATAACAAAGCGATCCTTACTCTCGGAAATATCCAAACTATATGATCCTTTGGGCTGGCTGTCTCCTGTAACAGTCAAAGCTAAGCTATTATTCCAGAAACTTTGGATATCTAAACTCAACTGGGATGACAACGTACCCGAGGACATTGAGGGAGAATGGATGAAACTCAAGACCGAACTCTCGTTAATCAAAAACATAAACTTAAACCGATGGATCGGCGACACCGAACAATGCGTGGAATTGCTCGGTTTATGCGACGCAAGCGAAAAAGCATATGCTTGTGTCGTATACAGCCGCATCATGGATGGACAGGGATCACTAAAGATTTCCCTACTAGCGTCACGTACACGGGTAGCTCCCGTGACGCAGAAGACTACATTGCCGAGGCTTGAGCTTTGTGGCGCTCAACTCTTAGCCGAACTTATGGAGAAGATAAAAGACGCTCTCTCCGATTACAAAACAACAATAACTGCCTGGTGTGATTCCCAGGTGGTATTAGCATGGATTCAAGGCGATACGTCAAACAGAGAGGCGTATGTTGCTAACAGAGTCGTCAAAATCAAGCGCGTCATCCCCGCGACTAACTGGCGTTATGTCAGATCAGAGCATAACGCCGCTGACTGCGCCTCGAGAGGCATGTTGCCAAGCAAACTCATGAGTCACAACTTATGGTGGCAAGGACCTGAATTTCTGAAAGAACGGGAGACTGAAGAAAACAAGAAACAACTCTGTAACTTTCAAACTAACTTCGGCTCCATAACTCATCACGTTCGGAAAACAGCCTCGCCTGAGAACGAAGAACATTTTACAACTACATTATTAAATAAATGTAGTTCATTAACACGAGTGATACGAATTACTGCATGGATACTACGCTATATTTCTATATTACGCAACAAACAGAAATCCGAACCGGAATACCTAACAACAAGCGAATTAAATGAAGCTAACATACTTATTATAAGTCACGTACAAAAAACACAATTTACGGAAGATTATAAACAACTGATTAATAATGAAGCTTTATCTAAGAAGAGTACACTATTGAAACTGAACCCTCAAATCGATAAGAACCAGCTGATACGTGTCGGCGGACGTCTCAAGAACTCCGACTTGCCTATGAACATGAAAAACCCCATCATAATACCATACTCTATACACACAACTATTAATCGAAAATGCACACTTAAGCACTTTGCATGGAGGAGCTCGGCTAACGTTGACTCATCTAAGGCAGCGATACTGGATAGTCGGCGGCAATAGGGCTGTCAAAGCCCAGCTACAAAAGTGTGTGCGTTGTCACCGCTTCAACCAAACTAATAACAGTCAGCTGATGGCAGATCTTCCAACATCACGAGTGACTCCAAGTAGACCGTTCACACACACAGGGGTGGATTTCTCTGGATTCGTGGATGTGAAAATCAACAAAGGCAGAGGCGTCAAAACTACGAAGGGTTATATCGCAATATTCATATGCATGAGTACCAAAGCCGTGCATATCGAACTGGTTTCCGACCTCACTACAGAAACCTTTATAGCAGCTTTTCAACGCTTGTGCGCGAGGCGCGGCACCCCTAAACATATGTACTCGGATTGCGGAACTAACTTTGTCGGAGCAGCAAAAGTACTTCGACAGGAATTCGATGAATTCAAGAAAATTATAAACACAGACTTTTTCAACGAACTTACGAAGCTGGAAGTCCAATGGCACTTTAACGCGCCTGCCTGGCCTAGTGCAGGAGGCTTATGGGAAGCCGCAGTAAAGTCGATGAAGCGTCATCTACGCCGAGTGCTGGGCGACCAGAAATTAACCTATGAGGAGTTTACCACACTTCTTACCAAAATCGAGGCATGCTTGAACTCGAGGCCACTGTGCCCGTTGACCGAAGACCCGGAGGAGTTTTATAACTGTTTGACTCCCGGACACTTCCTCACCGGCAGCTCGATAATGACCCTGCCACTCTCAAACTACACTGACGACAACATCGATATACGTCGCCGATGGCAGATGGTTGAACAAATGTTCCAACGATATTGGAAAACCTGGTCCTTTGACTATCTATCTCAGTTACAAACACGGAGCAAATGGAACCAGCCTACCAAAAACATTCGGATTGGTGACATTGTACTGGTTAAAGACAATAACTTGCCGCCAGGAAAATGGGCTATGGGTCGCGTCCTGGAGACACATCCTGGATCCGACGGATATGTTCGCGTGACTACCATCAAAACTCAGACTGGAGTCATCACACGTCCTATCGTCAAACTGTCGCCTCTCCCATTGAGCTCTGAAAGTGAATCAGAACCGGAAACTGAAAATAAACAAAAAAAGAACTCAGAACAGAAAAAACGGAAAGGAAATAAACTTATTAATTCCAATCTATTAATAACAATGCTGACAATGTTTACATTGTTATCGCCATCATATGGCTCCCTCGACGCCGGGTCGTCTGGAGCTCGGGTTACGGCCTTAGAAAACAGCCGACCTATTTATTATGACACGGTGGGCAAACTGCGTACGGTGCATAATGAGTGGACGCTTATTATGTATTACAACTTATCAACTTATTGGGAAGGAACTCGCCGTATCAACGACTATTTCAATAACTTGAAAAACTTGTGTCATAACTCCAACTTACTACAATGCAACACTACAATGGAACAACTAAGTCACGAGATGGATCTTTTACAACATTATAACGACATTTTAATAAACCCACACAAACATCTAACTGCAAGCCGAAAGAAACGAGGATTAGTGGACGGAGTGGGATACCTCGCTAATAGCTTATTTGGCATTTTAGACCAACGATTTGCTGACAAATACGAAGAAGATATTGAATCTCTTCGAAACAATGACAACTATCTATTGGAACTTATCAAAAACCAAACAACTATTGTGGAACTTGAGAATAAGATTCTAAAGAAAAGTGAAGATAACATTCAGCGCCAATTCATTATGATCGATCAATTCGTGAATCAAACTAACCAGAATATTGGTGCACTAGAGACAGAAATACAAGTCCTGTCAGCTACAACTTACATCAACTCAGCTTCACTAACTTTGTATCTCCTGATGAACAGCCTGAAAACTTTTCAAGAGATGCTCTTTGACACACTGACTAACGTCTATCAAGGACATGTCGACGTTCATTTGATAACGCCTGCTCATCTCATTCAGCAACTCAATGAGATATCTGGAACCATCCCGAAAACATTATCTTTACCGGCAGATAACTATAAGGAAGAAATCCAAGACATTTACAAGCAGATACATGTCAAAGCACGAGTAACTGAAAACTACTTTCTTTTCGAAATGAACATTCCACTCATATCGAACGAGGACTTCACACTCTATAAACCTACTGCACTGCCCATAAAAGGAGACTCAGAAGCGGTTTATATACGAGTGACTTCGAAGTACATAGCTGTTAACTTTGAAAAGAACATCTACATGTTGATGAGTGATGATGACTTCAAACATTGCTCACTACAGAAATCGAACAAGTTTACCTGCAAATTGAATCCACCTATATTCGATTTACACAACAACAAGGCACCATGCGAAGCGAAACTGCTGTCGCATCAAAACATTCAGCCTTGTGAAGTCGAGCGCCGAGCGTGCTACGACTCGTGGATTGAATTACATACACAGAACAGCTGGCTGATCATATGTTGTGAAACTTGTCCACTACGTATTATATGTGGTAATGACGTTACCTCTTATACTATAACGTCATCCGGGATAATCACAATGCCGCAAGGATGCGTGGTGCAATCTAAGGGACTGACGATCCACTCTCATCGCCACTATAACAGCCGCATGAAGATGGATTATGATTTTTCGGTCCCAGCTTTCAACAAGTCTATCAACAAGATAGTTAACTTGACAACTTACCACGATGTCCCACGATTGCTACAGACAACAAACTCCGACTTTGCGAAGATTGAAGAGGATATCGCCCATCAAAAGAAACAAGAAGCCAGATTACCAACTCTATCTACTCATGACGTACATCAATACGCCATTTGCTATACTCTACTGATAGCAATCATTTTTACTGTGCTGGTGCTGGTTGGGAGGAAGCGCTGTCACTACTGTGCAAGAAACCGACCACGGGCACCAGCTTGTCGACACTCTGAAGATATCGAACTTCAAGTAATACGGCGACCGGACGAGCCCCAGCAACGGAGCATCCACATTGAGGTCCCGCCAGCAGAGACGTCACGTCAGAACGTCACCGGTGGAATTAAGAACCTCGCGTTTAACTTCGAATGATTTAAATTTATTTTGTAATGGCATTTCCTTATCTCTTTGTGTTGAGCATTTTCATTTTAACTTTTTATCTCTTTTCTGGTGTTCCCAAAATGTACGGTTTACACCACACATGTAAATTTTATATTTTGCTGATGCGGCGACTCCGCGCGCACGCGTCATATTTGATTACTATAAAAGTAAATATTGTCACTAATATCGGTGAGTGCAATCATAACATCGAACCAATACACGAGAGAAAGGAATTGCCAGTATCTGAGTTATAATCACCATAACTAAGAAATTATACTAACTACAACTATTGGTGACTTTCCTTTCTGCACTCCACATCAAGCAAACAAGTAACTAGTAACGTAAGGGAAACCACCCTTACATAAGTAATACAATGAACATAAAATAATTATTAAGTTGCGTACTTTATTAAGACAATACTTTATAAACACAAAAAATATTAAATCAGAAAATACAGCTATGTCAATAGGTTTAATTCTCTCCATTGAAGCATCTATAAACAAATCAAATACAAAAAGAAAAAAAAAATCAATCAATAAATATCTAAATCCTCAAAACAATTTTGAAAACAAATCACAGACAACTTTCGCGACGTAAATGTGAGACCAATCGAATATTTATTTTTTAAATTAAGTCTTTTGGTAATTTGTCATTTCTGAACGCACGCATAAATATTTGACAACTGTAAATATGCCAATCCTTTTTCAACTGACACTATTTCAATGTTTTTTCTTTGCCATTTTGTATTGGAAAATGGTTTTTCTATAGTTAGTAAGGTACATTAGCAGTGGGGATGGCAAACTCCTTTTAATGAATCGTAACTGAAACTGAAATGTAACCGTTTCACATCAGACGAGTGGATGCTTATTATGCCTTAGTATGAAAATAATCTGGGATAAATTACTTATCGTCATCTAGTAGACTACACCACAGTAATAGCATTTACGTATGCACAAGGCAACCGTTTGTGTGCATGTACGCCTCTGTTAGTTTTGACCTGGATGTTTTCTATGTATTCTAAGTATGAATTTACAAAAAAAGCATGTATTTATATACATGAATATATCAGTTATTTAGTAGTACTAAGTAATATTAGTTCGTTTTACTTTCATGACGTTAATGCATCGTGGTAATTTTGCTTATTCGACCTTCTGATACGGAGGGGTTTGAGATGTAAGTTGATAGGTCAGTCAATGGTGGCTCTCGACGTCCTATCCGTGAGAGCAAGATTCCGAACTACCTTCAAGATTTCGTGAGGAATTAAACCTAGTAAGAAAGTCAACGCTGGGGCGAATGTGGTGTGTCGCAAACAAGCAATGTTGCAAGCGTTAATATGGCTACGGTAACCGCTCCACATCAAGCGGGCCGTATGCTTGCATGGCACCCGACGTAGTATAAAAAAAATACTATATTTCTAACATTAATTCTTTAGCTCGTATCATTTAGTTTAATTGTATCAATTTATTCAGCTAAAGAATTATTGTTAGAAATATAGTAATAACAGGACAATGTCATAGCAACGCATAATTATATTTATATTACATAATTTTACCTTCTGAACATAGGTGAAGCAAAAGACGTCAACGTAGACGCCAAGAAGAACGCAGCCGCCATGTAGAAAGATGCGTCGTAGTTCTTCGTAGCGTCGTACACTGCGCCCGCGAGCGGAGACCCGATAATGGCGGCCGCCCCACGGAACAAGATGAGAAGACCGAAGGCATTCGTCAACTTGTCCAGCCCAAGTAGGTCTACCAGGATTATGGAGGTGAGAGATATGTATCCAGCTGAAATTAAATAAACATTTATTTATATAGGTATACAGTTGACATCATTTAAATGTAGTGGGCAGTCGTAAAGCGCGTTATTAGCTGAATGTCCACTTCGCAATTTGTTTACAGGATTCAAAGAACATACAGAGGAGCTCGATGGCGTCGTTGCGTGTGTCAGTCTAATCGAACACGCAAGTTAAGCAACCTCGACCGCAGCCTGTCTAAAGATGGGTTTATTTATCTCGACCCTCCTCCGTGCTTCGGAGGGCACGCTGAACCATCGGTCCCAACTGTTGCCCGTCGTTAAGACAAGTTAGTGGACTTACGGCGGCTTGAAAACACTGGCCTCTGCCAACCCGCAGTTGAGCAGCGTGATGGAGTATGCTCTAAACCCCTTCGATTGAAGGGAGACCCGTATCCCAACAGTGGGATGATTATGGGTTGATGTCCATACACGGTTGAGAACGTCTACTTAAATGTTCTCAGCCGTATTATAACCACTATTTATAACAAAACATATACATAATTTTCTTCCTCAATGCACAAGTGCCCCGAATTCTGATAAAACAAATGATGATCTTGCTTGTGCTCCAATAATAACGCGATATCATGTACACATGACCGTGTGGTTTCCGTCTCTTCCCGTGGATGTCGTACAAGGCGACTAAGGTAAATACATTATCAAACATCGATCAGGCCTCCCCAATCCGTCTGGCCAGCGTGGGGAGTGTAAGTCAAATCCTCCTTCCGTCTGGGACGGACGAGAGAGGGTCGTGCTCGTGTAGTGGAGACTAAAATGACCTGATGATGATGATAACAAAACATAAACATTATACATATATATTTTAAAAATGAAAAAAATCACCCCTCTCACCTAGGCGGCAGCTAATATTCTGGCAAGTTGGCCGAAATGATCTATTTAAAAAATAAGTAATACTCACAAATAGCGATACCAAACGCGATAGCCACTGCCACGTAACATCCATAAGAGTAGCAGAACGGCGTCGCCGCAACAGATATCTGGAAGTTTCACATAAAAAAACATTATCGTCATACTCAATAAAAACAGTATTTGGACGTTGAACATTTTTTATGCTCCACTCCGAACGTTTTAATATGCGAGTATCGTAACCGGTTGTCAAAGAGAGGTTTTCGTCTTTCTTGGGAACCATGTAGTTGCGGTTTTGTGAATGCGTAAATCAGTTACGAATCAAGACATTTTTAGAAAGTTTGGTTGCAATATAAACATTGATCTACCATTTGTGAGTCAACTTTACTTACTTAAAAAAAAAAGAAAATAAAAAAAACATTTGGAATATGTATATAAAGTTTTGAGTAAGTATGCATGATTACATTCAATGAGGTTTCTATTACTCTTTCGCGCGTAAACGACTGAATGGATTTAGATGTAATTTGTCATACATTCAAAATACGATCAGGATTGACAGATTAGGATACTGTTTATCCTATCTGTACTTTAACGTGAGATGAAGCCGCGCATAGAAACTAGTAAATAAACGTGTTACGAAAATATTTGTACGACATTGAAATCAAACATAACTGTTGATGATACTAAGTTGGCAAAAGACTTAAAATTCTCGTAAATTGTGTTTGACGACTGTCTAGAATCAAATAGATTTTTTTATCTGAAATTCTTATTTATTTCTCTATATGTTTATAAGTTAATATGTACGAACCGTAGCAATAACTAGACATATATTATTGAGCAACAGCGAGTCCATCCAGGGGAAGTCGGCCACCCATCCGCAGGCGATACGACCGATCGTGTTCGTTATACCGATGATCGACAGCAGGAACGATGCCTGGCCCGGCTCTACGCCCTGCAACCAACAAACATAACCTTTACACATCTAACTGGTAATTATAAATGAATACTTCGGAACAAACTACACAGAGCCATCTAATAACAAAGTAAACATTATGATATCATCTTTATAATTGGCGATCTACTGCAGTACGTGTCCTAAGATTATTTTTTACCACGAACGGTAAAACTGTGACCGGTAAAAATGAAATGAACGGTGAAACTTCACTCAACGGTATTTCCGAACAATTACGACATGGGAGCCTTCAAGATCAGAGTCTATATTTCCCTTAAAAGGCTGGCAACGGATCGGCGACCCCTTGGTGTTGCTAATCTCCATGGGCGGTGGTGATTGCTTTCCACCAGGTGACCCACATGCTCGTTTGCCCCCCTCTCATATAAAGAAAAAAAAAATGATATTTTAAAATATTTTCTAAAGGAAAGAAGTTAACTTATAGTGGAGCATTAGAGTCCTCGCTAATATAAAAGCTCCCGACATCTATACACTTAACTTTCACAAACCTTATTTTGTTAAATATAAAATACTGTACGTAACATCTCTATACATTCTAGAGATATGTAAATTTGTTAAAAAATATCCCGACTTCTTTACAAAAGCAGTCAATAGATCACGTAAAGTTAGAAAGCAGTTCAGACACAAGCTAATAAAACCAAAATCAAATCTTGCTATGCATAGTTCTAGCCCTAATTCGATGGCCGTCGAAATATTTAACAAACTGCCAAATAAAATAAAAAATATTGACCAAGGAGCAAGCTTCATTAAAAAATTAAAGACCTTACTGGTAGCCAAATGTTATTATACTCTTGACGAATTTTTAAATGACAAATTAGATGACATATAATAAACCGTTCCGTACACTTCAGACTGTTGCCATACCCTTATAGGTCATAATATGTAATAACTTAAAACTAACATGTATTTTAAGATCGACATGTACCTACATATTATATGCAATAAAGATATTGAGTATTGAGTATTGAGTGCCTGGAGCGCTAAAATCATAGAAACCTCGGACTTCCGTTACAGTGGATGAAAAAAAAAGAAAAAAATGGAATGAATAGCTAATAACATAAATAAAAAAGTTTACCTATTGAAAAATTGTGCTTTCGATTCTAAAATAAAAAAAAATGGATAAATATGATAATTCAAATAGATAGGGGCATATTAGGCTGTAAAGGCATAAGGCATGTAGGGGCATATTAGCATAATATTGTTTCAGTACATAGACTTCGCCGTCGCTCTTTCGAGCCTTAGGCAGACGTCGGGTTGCTTCGGCAACCCTGAAGAGAATTGTTATTTGGCTGCGGTACTCTGTGAGGTGGAGGTACCTCCCCAGTCAGGCAGCTTAAAAGATACGCTATGCCCTACCTCTCTTTTCGCCAGAACCACGTTTGTCAGTCAGCAGGGTGCGCAACGTGCAGGTGAGGTTAACTTTGATTCAAAGATGTTGATGATCCACTTACACCCCGAACTTACATTGAGCATAGCGGCGTCCACGATGTATACGAAGGGCACGTACAGGCCGGCCATGCCGAAGATGTTCGATACGCCGATCAGCATGAAGGCAGGGTCCCGCAGCAGGCTCACGTCTAACATCGTCGATAACGCAGACTTGAACGAGCTGGGCAGTGACAAACAGGGGCATAGGTCGTATTCTGGAAATAATATTATGTTAAATTAGGGTATTTTTTTAAAAACCGCATTCGTGGATGTCTGCACTTCCCGAATGAAGGTTGTCATCAACCCTTATTCATTACACTGCTGGAATACGGGTCTTCCCTTCATAACAAGATCACATAACATAAGAAGACATAGAGATCCCCATGTGGGATAAGTCCGCCTTTGTACCGCTTTATTTTTCATGTACTTATACATTGTAATTTGAACAATAAAGATCATACAAACAAACAAACAAACAATTCCCTTGAGGGTTGTTGTGTTCCTGCGAGTGAGTGAGGTCACCAGAAAGAAAGAAAGGAAGAAGTGGCTGGCAACGGATCGGCGACCCCTTCGTGTTGCTGATCTCCATAGGCGGTGGTGATTGCTTTCCATCAGGTGACTCGTTTGCCCTCTCATATAAAAAAAAATGAGGATATCCATATATACCATGAAGACAGGCATATCAACAGAGACACCGGGCTTTCCGTGAATACATCTATAGAATATTAATCGAGGAGATACAACAGTGTTTTATCGCACCGCGGCCACTCCATACAAATGTAGCGTCGGTAACTACTACGTAAACATTGACGTCTGTGCATGTATGTGTGCGGCGCCATACAAATTGTTCCAGATTCGTCTCAGAGGGGAGGTAAGGTCGACAAGAGAGCGGCAGGGAGTGGCCAAACTGTACGTAGTACTATTACTTATACTGTGGTTTTATGTCACGGGTGCTATCCTGAATCTCGAAAACAACGACGAATTCTAAGGTTAATTCGTTAATCCCGAGTGCGTAGAGGGATTCCAGCTCACCGATGCTCTGATGTTGCAAGCGTCCATAGACTACCAAGGCTGCTTACTATCAGGCAGGTGGTATACTCGATTTGCACCTTAGTTGTATGAAAAAACCTCAAGCGGACCTTTGTCCCCAACATCGAAGTAAATACTCCACTTGTGTAACTAATGTTGATAATTGATTTGTCAGTTTGTTAAAGTATACCGTCAAACTTACTATAAACCCTTTTTTACTAGTCTTTAGGCAGTTTAGTAGTAATATAGTAAGACGTCACTCACGTTCTTGTCTCTCCAAATCACCAGTTTGTCTGCTCTGTGGTAGACTGAGCACGGAATTGCGATATCCTTGTAAAGACTTTTGGCTCTGATACTGCGGCAGGTTGAGTACGGAGCCCGAGTAGAAGATATCCTTGCGAGACATCGGGCGCACCATGCGGGGAGCTTCGCGGGCACCAGCCACTGACAGCTTCGAGGTCATCATGCTTTCATTGTCACCCTGAAATTGTAAACATAAAATTTTACTCTTTATTTTCTCTTCATTTTTTTCCATTTGGGGAACCCGAAAATCTTGTTTACAAAGGGGCTGATTAGAGATATTACGAAGCTGCGGTTCCAATTCTGACAGAAGTTATGATTGATTTAACCAACTCTGATAATTGAAATGAATGAATTGCAAATTTCACCGAAGATAAAATATCGAAACGCAGCGTCCGTTGCCTCTTGGGAATTCTTTTCCACAAGTCTGTCGTTTGTTATACGTCAAATCATCATGTCCAAATTTACATAAAATTTCTATTTTTACATTACTTTGGTTCAAATTAAGACGATATTCGATTCCGATTCTAACAGAACTTATGATTGATTTAATTTTGAATTGCAGGCTTCGATCATGAATACATTAATGATCGATCGATTGCAGGTTGATTGCACGGACGATAAAATATCGAAACGTAGCTACTATTGTCAGACAGGAAGATTGCACGGACTATAAAATATCGAAACGCAGTGACTGTTGTCTCCTGGAGAATTCTCATCTATCGCTCGCTTCCAGGTCTGTCATTTCTTATACATCCACCATGTCTGAATTGACATTAAATTTCTATGATTACATTACTCTGGTTCCAACTGAGACTCCGACTTTCAGTAATACATTCCTAATTATATTTATCCGTAGTATTATGGTGTATTAGTATCTAAGTAACAATCTTTTGTACAGAAAATAATTTCACTAAAAAGTGTTAGCAACGCGCACTTAATACGTTTTTTTAACGTCGAAAGCAACTATGGACTGCAGCCATTTTACATCACCTAAAAGCATACCTTATTAACCACTATATAAGCGGTATAGAAAAAGTAGGCACTATAATATTTATAATGGAAAGGTACACAAAGGTATCAGTGTCATTGTTTATATCTGTACAGTCTCTGCATCGAAAAATCCTCAATTACAAATCACAAAGTCCAAATGTATGTAAACAGGAAAGACAAATACTCTGGAGCGCCGCCAAATGGCTGTACCATTGTTCGATTTGGCACAACACGGGAAGAGTTCAAGGTACCGGCCACTTTTGTTGGTAATATTGGTAAAAGGTCAAACTTGTATTCCAAATTACAGTCAGCCCAAATGTACTACGCTTATTGTATATTTACATTGAAATTTTCATACTGCTTTTATAAAAAACATAGATTTTTCCGAGCTACGTTTTGGCTATGTAGCAATAAGCCTACCAATGCGGTGACGAATCGATATCATATACAGTCAGTTCTCTAAGATAACTGATTACTTTGCCATATATTCCACTATGACATTGACATTGTAAGAGTATTTTTTATTTCCATAATAAATAGTCATTATTAACATAAGCATAAGGACAAAGAGGCATGATAAGGATTGCTTTTGACAATTTTTGTATGGAATCCTAAAAACAAAAAGAGGAATAAAAAAAAAGAGCAAAAAGAGCCTATGAAATAGCTACTAAAACAACAGTTTAATTGCTAAACAAATACTGCTCGCCATAGACCGGAAATTCATCCTCACACATTGGAACAAAATAGAGTTTACAGCTACAGCTTGCTCTCAAGTTGTGGAATGAACTCCCTGTCAAGGTTTTTTATTTCTATAGAATAGCTTCTATAGAAAGCTGCAGTATGGAGTTCTTTAAGAAAGGCGCAAGGGGTTTTATGGAATCGGCAACGCGTGTTTGCCAACCCCGAAAACCCGTAATGAGACAAGCACAAATGTAAAAACAAAACAATAAAGAAAAGAAGTCGCGAGGAAAAATATAATTGAGGAAAATAGGAATTTGAAGGTAATTTACAAGTTAAAACAAATTAACAAAAGACGGTGTTATTTCTCTCTAGGTCAGTGCACCGTCCTTTGTTGTAACGTACAAAGCGTAAGGCAAGTTGTTGCTAATTGGATTGTTTCACAATATTTTACGCTTCTGTCAATTTGCTAATTGTGCCATTGATATAAAAAAAAAAAAATTCGACGACGAAATTTTTTTGTAGTCCATACTAATATTATAAATGTGAATGTCCGTTTGTTTGTTACGCTTTCACGCGAAAACTACTCAACGGATCAGAAATAACAAACTATTTATTAAAAAAAAATTACGAAAAAGAATTTCATGCGAGCGAAGCAGCGGGCAAAAGCTAGTAATAAATAAGTCAGGATACAGAGCACCATCTAGTTCTAAACTAAGCAAAGCTTGTACTATGAGTACCAGATAACTGATAAATATAGGTACTTAAATATATATTTTTTGTAAATTCACACATATTACATAGAAAACATATAGACCAAGACAAACAGACATGTTCATGCACACAAATGTTTTTCTTCTGCGGGGATCTAACTCGCGACCCTTGAAGTCAAAGTAGCCATTCGACCCCCGGACTCGTCAAATATTTTTTTGTGTAATTAAATTGACAACACAACTTGCTTGCATCTCACTTTGTTCTCCAATAGGATATTTATCACGTTCAGAGTTCAGTGATCTATATATGGGTCACTAAGAAACGGTCAGATAAATATATAGTACGACCGCCAGAGTCCCAAGAACAGCTCTTAAGTTCTTGGTTTTATTATGAGATATATGACAATTCATATTTCATTTTTTGAAGTTTAGATTACATTTAATAATAATATATGTAACATACGTAAGTAATATGAGTAATATAATAACGTTAAATAATATACGAGAAAATTAAAACTTTTTGTATGGGGACTGTGAACGTGTTTTATGACGGGACATGTGGCAAGTTTTGGTGGCAATTGCGAGTTGTGAGCTCTTGGATATTGTTGTAACGGTCAATAGAAATAGAGATCTATAAAGGTATGAACCGATCCCCGCACAAGACATAAACCTATGTGCATGAATATGTCTGTTTCTTCAATAATAATAATAATATATCGTTTATTTTCTCTCACAAGTATATACCAAATATATAATACATTGAAACGTAATAGTCTATGCATGGTGTTTTCTATGAATATATGTATGCATATACAAAATAATGTATTTAAGTATATATACCAGTTATATAATACCCATAGTACAAACTTTGCTTAGTTTGGGACTAGACAGTGTGTAATTTGTCCAATAATATTGTTAATTTATTTATTTGTGCACAAAAGATCGAGGAGGGTCGACGCGCCTCCGGGGCTGCAGCCCTGCACCCATTCTAAGATTGATTCACGCCTTGCAACTGTCACTGCTGTTTGTCAGTTATTTATTGGGGTAATTTTGAATTGATTAATCAATTGAACCGACTGCCGCAATTGAACAATGTTTATTATTGCTTAAAATTATATGAAAATCGTCAGAACAACGAGCTACATGTTGCTGCAACTGGCAGAAGTTGTTAGGTCCGCATAGAGGATAAAACGTCCTTGCACATCTGTATATATGTATATATAATATACATTACTATTTCCTTGAGTAATTTATATATGTTAACTACCCAAGTAACACAATGAGCATTTGAACTAACCAGTCGTGAACTTATGTAGAACTTAAGGGTTATATAAGCTCTTATAAAAGTTCATCAGACAGCCTGACGCTCTATATAAGCATCTGAAAGCCATTATAATACTTTAGATTGTATAGCGGTTGGCTAAAGGTATCACAAAATGCTTTTATAATGCCTTCTGTTTTAGTGCAGCATACCGCAATGCCGCTGTACATCTTTTAGCTAATTTTATTGCCTTTGGATCTACAATAGCATTTTTAAATGGTAAGTAAAAGCCTAGAGCTGCTGAGCAGCGTTAACTTGTATCATTGTAGTGTTTGCATTTTGAAAGATTAATTGAGTTCTGTTGTACACCTAGCAGTTCTTTAATCATACATGAGACATAAATACATGTGAGTTATAGTAATGCTTAAAGCTGTACATACATCCACTTAGTAGTAATTAATCCGTTTAGAAGACCTTTTTATCAACTCTTGGCGAACAGACTTAAGCTGTACAAAAATCTGGTTAAATAAAAGAAAATGGGTTTTGTCGTTCAAGGATCACTAAAATTGCATTTTGTAACGGAACTAATTCAGTTCACACGAAGTCTACTGGTACCTATATAACACAGTGAACACATATAAAACCACTTTGCAGACGATGACACTACGGTGGTTTATCAAAAGTCTTCTCTCTGGCCTCTGGCTTAATAAATATGCACATGTGAGTATTTATACAGCTGATGGTATAAATAAGCCCTTTTTATGGTTCACCAAGCTGTTTAGAACGACACCATTTTGTAAATATTCCATAACCAAAAAATATTATTAATTAGACTTATGTAAGAAACTAACAGACCTATAATAAAGTGATAGCGCAAGTTAATTCATAACTATTAAATCAATCAAAAATTTCGTTCTACACAAAAATGTGCAATTGCTTTTTTTATTAAACCCTTATCTTTTTATAACAGTTTTAAAAAAGGCTCTATAAACTGAAGGCGCGTGAAAAATTTCAATGAAACCTATATAGACATTGACAGTAAACTACATTTCGCAGTAGTACAATAGTAATATTTGAAGGCAAGTAATAGAACAAGAGTAAAAAAGTTACCCAAAATATAATGTCAAACAACTAACTTATTCAATTTCGTCACCATCAGTCATATCGCTAGACGATAATTAAATTACAACGTTTATTCTATTAAAGCATTTGTACCGCGGCATTAAGAATGTTTTTTCAAAAATATAGGACTTATTTGAGTTCTATATGTGAACACTTGTAGGACTCCAATAATTCTTTTGCTTAAATTGTAATGCTAGTATAATGCTTCTGTAATTCGATTAGCAACTTCAATAGCAGTAATAGTGTTAGTATAATGCTTCTGTAATGCGATTACAATTTTTTTTTACCATAGTAATGCTGGTATAATGCTTCTGTAATGCGAATAAAAAACCTATTAAGAACCTAAAGCTGTTTAATTTGTGCCCAAATTAGCATTATATTAGCATATAAACGTATATAAAACTAATATAGAACTTGGATTTTAATGCTAAAACGATACATTAAAACCATAAGTCGGCCATTATACGGCTAAACTGTGTTACTTGGGTACCAACCAACCAACCAACTAAAATTTGATATTTTTATACATGAAAATATTCACAAAATGATACTTACATCAGGCGCATTCCTAGCGTGACTTTGAATTGAAGTTTTGGACGTGGCTCTAATTGCGGCCAGGGACGGTTTAAATCTGTAACGTACACAAATAGTTCTATAGAATTAACAAGTACATGTTTATTGCACTCACATCACACCAGTAACTGTTACTCAAGGAGACAGTTATGCAATAGTAGTAAAAATGTACGAAATATGCAGGATGTAGAATGCGACCGAAAAGAGTACAAAAAAATAGGAGGCGCCAATTTCTTGGTGAAAACAGTTTTCACATGGTAACGCTTTCACATGGTTGCCAGTGCAAATAAATTTAGTTCTTTTTCTACTATCTCAGTTGCACTGTATCTGAACTGAAGGGATGGATCAACGTGTGTGATGGTGGCGGGACGGTCGGGAATTAAGGATGGTAACAGTTTAAAAAACAAAATTATGAATCAAGCTTCACTAAAACCACATAAAACATCTCAAAAAACTATTTATAAAAATATTTTTTATAAAAACATACCTATTTATATCTTAGTAAAGCGAAATTAGTAAAAATTAAAAGTATTCCTTCAATTTTAGATCTTACTGCATTAAATTATGAAACTAAATGATTATGTACCTCTGCTATTAAGGGTACGTACTATCTCTTAAAAAACAATGATACATGCAACGAAATTTCTGGTCGGAATATTCCGGACGGCTCTAATCTGTATGAATTTTTTTCCGGCCAGAAAAATCAGTCCGAAAATTCCGGCACGCACGTCTTTGCATTTTTCTTACACTATAACAATACCACCACCTTACCACAGCCCACAAATCCTCCATAGACATGCACCACCTGTATTAAATTTATCAATCTACCTATCATTTGCTGACCTATCTCCGGTACTCTGCTTGCGCTGTCTGTCAAAGAACGGTACTGATCCGTTCTTGGGTAGGCCCGGCGCCTGCGCACTGAATGCGGGGGATGACACGTTGCGGGACATTTGCTGATTTTGTGCGGGGGGTACGGCTGAACCGTTCTCATTCTGAAAAAAGAAATGGGTTGATCAAACGGAAATGAAATAGATAGCGGGATTTTCTATACATAAACCTGCTACTCTGTACAATGAATAATGTATATTTTGTTAAAAGGAAATGATTCTAGATATCAATGAAAAAGTTGAACAACAAACTAAAAACCCGATTAAGATGAATAGCAAAAAATTGTTTCGGCTAAGTGGTCAAACAGTGTTTTAATGCAAAGTTGTATGTATACATTTTTAGTAAACCTGTTAAAACCCTTTATTTTGATACGCCACTTTAGAATTGGTGTAGGTATAATTTAATAGTAGTTTATTTGTTGTATACTGTTGCATAATAAGGGTTCTTAAAATACGAGTGTGAGTTTATCAAACGAGCCGAAGGCGAATTTGATAATAGCATCACAAATGTACTTTAAGACGTAATTATGTGCAGTTTCATACACTACTTTATCTAATCTCATGAAATAGATGATAATAATATTTTTATTAAAACCATGAAGTTAATTTAACAGCTTTATTTCTTACTTATAAATCCATTTGCAGATCGAGCATGCGTGGTGCGCATGAGCGACGAGCCGCGCGGCGCCGCGTTCACAGATTATGTAGAATTTTTTAGCAAAGTTGCAATGCATTTACATTGCAACCTCCTTAATATAGCTGAACTCAGGGCTGAAGTTGGGTCGAAAGTTGAATGGAGAAAAATTTATTTTTCGATACAGTTGTCCATAAAGAGCTGTATCGAAAAGTAACTTTTTAAATTTACTTTGATGGCTTGTGCGTAAAAGATTGACATTAATTCTGTGTTTAGTTTTTTAATGTCTAAATTTCAGTATGAGATTAGATAAAAAAATAAAATATCCAGTTAGGCGCCATTTTTATTTTTTGTACCTTTTATTCAGCCAATGTCTCTAGCATGTCGAATTACAATACACCATTCAACAAAATCGGTTCAGCTGTATACATATCCCCCATTTGGGCTTCGTCGCAGCAGCCTGCAGCATGACAATTTGTGTTCTATTGCATGTCAGTAATGCTGACTAAATGTGGTGTGAAACGATTATATTCTGCTATGTACATCTATATACCTACTACATTTAATGCAATAAATAAATTCATTCATTCATTCAGCAAAAATTTAAAATTCCTAGAAAAAGATCCACAAATATTGACAGTTGGATAGTTCCACTTGGATATTAAAATAATATAACTATTAAATATAACTATTGTCAGACAAATTACACAACGCCATCTAGCCCCAAAGGTACTAGACAACTGATAAACATACGTAAATAAAATACATTGATTTTTTTGTAAATACATACTTATGATACATAGAAAACACCCAGACTAAGACAAACAGACATGTTCATGCACACAAATGTTTGTCCTATGTGGGAATCGAACCCACGAGCGTAGGTGTCGAAGCCGCATCATTGACCGCTACGCCACCGAGCTCGTCAAATGTTGACAGATAAATTTCGTATTTACCTGTAAATTTCTCGGTTTCAGGAAGATCAAAGACATCAGTCTTGCGACATGAGTCAAGCAACATGCTTAATGTACAAAATGATTTCATGCTTGACATAAACGATATGCATGATATGGCCTATGAAGTTCCTCGAAACATGCAAAACGAATCCACATAATATGTACTTGACATTAAGCCTTAATAATCACCGGACCTGTTTAAAAACACATCATACCTTAGTCTTATGGTTATTTTCTTCAGGAATCCTGGCTTCAGTGATAGTAGGCAGCGTCGGAACCGTAGGCACACCGGGCATATTGGGCACAGTGGGTACACGAGCTAACGCCTCCAAATTCAACGATGAGTGTACACCAGGGTCTATGTTAAGCGGTGCCTGGATGAATATGAATTAAATATTATCCACCTAATTACAGAATATGGAACGATAGTCTTTAATATATCACTAAGGTAGCTAATAACCATACGGCCTGTCTGATTGGAAGCAGTTACAGCAGCCTATGGACGAGTACTACATCAGGGGTATCCCTCACACCTCGTCTCGTGACTGAATGACTACTCGACTAAAACAGCTCGACTCAACTTTACGCAATTATTTTTTTAAAGACTGTACAGTTCAATCGAAAAATAGGCAAGTCCACGAAGATTCGATCAACAGTAATACTTTAATATCTACATAGTTCTAATTACATGTATGTATGTATGTATTCAGTCAAAAATATATATTCTATTCCAAACCATAATTATCCACGGAATATTTGCTACTATTGTAGGAAATATTCTAAATGTATAAAATATATTTATTTTAAATATTTAGATAATGACCAAATAAGAAGCGTGAAGAAGCATCTTGTAGGCCAGCATGGCAGCGTCAACTGACAAGACATCAAGGTGTCTTGTCCGTTGCCGATGCGATTGGGATCCTCTTTTCGCTTACCAACTAAGAATTACTATATTCATGTCAATATCAGGTCATCAGGAGTTGTCTATTATAAATATTTTATTTTGCTGATACATAATGTTCTTTCATTATGCCTAAATGATATGAACTAAAATACAGGTTATTTATCTATTGTCTTCGTAGACATGTGTATAAGCTCAAACACCTCCTTTATGCTGTATACTTAACTTTTTGAAATTGGGACTAGATAGGATTCAAAAATATATATTTTTTATTAGGTCAGTATATTGGCTCCGCCTCGTCTGTTGGTAAGCGAAAAGAGGATCCCAATCGCATCGGCAACGGACAAGACACCTTGATGTCTTGTCAGTTGACGCTGCCATGCTGGCCTACAAGATGCTTCTTCACGCTTCGCTTGAAGGATCCCATATTGTATGAATGAGGAAATATATCATAAATAATACATATTTTTGAACCCTTGTACGTGGACCCGTGGACGTATACTTATTTTTAGACGTGACTGTACATTACGTCTATTTACTGTAGTCAAGCCGTATAAACCCTAGACTATAGTTAAACCATATTCTGGAACGAGATGGACTATGATCAAATATGACAATATGGATTCAGTCCCATCTTATTTATTGTACAGACGGCAGCACATCACGAGTAACAACTGAAGAACAATTTTAAACCTTACGATCTCAACAATAAGGATGGTGTAAAGTCAATAGTGTTACATTTGATGTTTTTCTACCGTATATACAGGAACTATTAGAAGTAATACATGTCCCGGAAGGTTAGGATTTAAATGTGTCTTTTAGTAATTTTAAAGGACGCAGCTGTTCCATACAACACCAACATAGATAAGGTGACAAAAGTAAACTAGTAGCTGATGCCATTAATGTGTCGTCGTTGTCAACCCTTACTCATCCCACTGCTGGGATACGGGTCTACCCTCAATCGAAGGGGTTTAGAACATACTCCATCACGCTGCTCAACTGCGAGCTGGCGGAAGTCAGTGTTTTCAAGCGGCCTCAAGGCCTAAAGGCTTTCAAGTCTACTTAAAAACAGTCATCTAACGACAACAGCCGGGACCGACGGCTTAACGTGCCCTCCGAAGCACGGAGGAGCTCGAGATGAATAAACCCATCCATGGACAGGCTACGGTCGATGTTGCATTACTTGCGTAATTGATTAGACGCAACGACGACACCGAGCTCCTCATTAATGCGTTAGATCTTAATTAACTAGGCGTAAGGGCGACTACACATACACCAGATATGATGTCGCGTCGCAGCACACTGCGATGCATTGTGTCGTGGAGACCAACGTGAAACGTAAAAACAAATTACACGGAGTATAATTACTAAGTTACATAATATTCGTAAGAAGGGATTGGAACCGATTTTTATTCCTTTCCAGAGATACCTCATAAGTTTTGTAAAGAACGGTTTCGGATTTGTTAATAGAAAATAGAACTGGTTTCAATTCCTGTTACCTGTAAAATCGTTCCAAGTACCCAGTGTGAATTTTACCAATAAAGATTTACTTTACTACTACATTTGCGTTTAGCCTTAAAATAGCAATCATGTTTGCATCACTGGAACGTTTTTTTTCTTAGAACGTTTCATTATTTGTTGGAACGAGTTCCATTCAAAAATAACATTCAACTTAATATTTATTCAAAATAAATATACAATGTAAACGCGAATGTAGTAGTATTTTTTAACTCGCTGTATACTGTCCTTGCGACAGAATGATGAAAAACGAACAATGGAATGCGTCCCGTGTGAACCCACCCTTGTTGTCAAGCCCATAACATATCACACCTCGAGCTGTCCCATAGTAAAACATGCTGATCTACCTTCAGTCTTTTCTCCATAGTGCCGTCGGGCAGTTGTACCACAAAGTATGAGCCTCCAATTGATCCCCTTTCCATTTGCAGTCTTTTTTCTTCGGCCATACGTTGCAGCAAAGGCTTTTCGCCCGATGTCTGGAAACAACACAGATAATAAAATTGCTATATCAGAAGACACTAAAATTTGTTCTTACAATTTTACTATTACCAATAGATAAAAACCGGCCAAGTGCGAGTCGGACGCGCGCACGAAGGGTTCCGTACCATTATCTATAAAAACGGCAAAAAAATCACGTTTTTTGTATGGGAGCCCCCTTTAAATATTTGTTTTATTTTTGTTTAACTATTTATTTCTAAAGTGAATATATAACTAAATATTATGTGAGTATTTCAAGCGTCTACCTATTGCCGTTATCAATTGCGAGCAAAAAAAATCACGTTTGTTGTATGGCTCCCATAAATATTTATTTTAGTCTGTGTTTTAGTATTTGTTGTTATAGCGGCAACAGAAATACATCATCTGTGAAAATTTCAACTGTCTAACTATCACGGTTCATGAGATACGACGGACGGACGGACGGACAGCGGAGCCTTAGTAATAGGGTTCCTTTGTACCCTTTGGGTACGGAACCCTAAAAATGAATCTATGCAACATAATAAGATTGCTGACGTTCGAAAATCAAAACAACAATACCACCGACTTGGCCGGAAGGTTCATGGAGATTCTTAAGCATATAGCGTAGTACCCGGTGCTTCTGCAACTGCAGAAGCGCTGCTTCTCTACTGCACGCGCAATAGAGAAGCGAATGTACATGGGCCTGTGATGCCTTTTATACAAACGTTCACTCTATATTATGGCGCATATCTATTAAAGAAAGAACGGCATGTTCCGTTTCAATACTGGATCAAAAAGTTTCCACCACAGCTGGCATCTTTGAAAATGTGACTAATCATTGGCAGTTTGGCGGCGTGTCGAAACGCAGTACTCTATTTTTACTTTACATTGCATCATACAAATCCCACCTACTGGAGACAATAGTAAGGGATTACACAATACTAAATTTATAAATTTAACTACAACAGTGTTTATTTAAGAAAGGCAAGTCTTGTGGAATTATAGACAGTGTGATCGTTGGAAAAATGCATTGTCCAAAGGTTGTTGAGGATTGTGTTCAAGGCAAACATTAGGCGTAAACATTAGGCGGGCGGTACGCTAGTTTGGCACTCGGCATGATAAAAAAAGCTGTCTGTTAATAAGATGCGGAATGTTTATATCTGGCACAGAAAAAGATGGCTCTAAATCATACATATAACTGACAACTGTCCAAAACACATTACGTAAAATGTAGCTTCCGTAACCGTAAGTCACTTGAGTATCTATACGTTTCCTGGATACATTGGAGCCTGCTCACCATCAAGCAGGTGGCCTCTACAATTTTTTAACGTGACGGGGGCCCACCACACCCCACATTCCCACCAATCTGTCTCCTGTGTAGCCAGCATTAACAGCGGCGACCACCAAAAAAGGCAATGAAGTCTACTGCAGTCCCGGCGGTAAAAAAACGGCTGCCTTGGAACTCAACGAATTTTATCAGAAGAAGTAGTTTAGTCTACTCTTATAAAAAAAATCTCATCATAACATGAGAGAAAAATAAAAATAATCGTTTTATTGGCACATGTTTTGTATCTACCTATGAAGAAACAGCTACCCAGTTGAAAACTACCTATATGTAACTGAACTTCCGTTCCTTTTATTTCCTTTCTTACTTTGTAAATTGTTGCCAAATTTCAGTTGAGAAATAATGAATTTCTGACTGGAGGAAATTGTATTCCGTGAACCGAGTGTTGAGAGAAATATGTATAAAAGTCACCAACTCTGTGTGTACTTTTGTCGAATATTTTTCAGTATTCAGTTTTATGTCGCGTCTACACGCATGCCAAACAATGGCCAAATGAAGTGTGGATGGATCGTGTGTGGATGGGTGTTTATTGTTTGCTGCTTGTGTTTGCTATTCTTTGTGGATCTGTTTGGCAAACACAGGAGTACTGTGTTTGAACTATACTGAACACCAAGCGTGTCAAGCAGTGTTTGTTGGCATGTGTTTGGTGTTTGCTACTTGGCCGTCTCTCGGCAAGCGTGTGGACGCCGCTTGAAGTATCGTTTCCAAATGTACCTAAAGTCCAAATGTATATTATAATGTACATCCGTTCGGGCTTCGCCCGTGTGGCATAATATAAATATATTAATAATATATATTATACATACGAATTTTCCGGAAGATGTTTTCCAAACATAAGGGAAATCCATCAATTTATGAGCACTTGGTGGATAAACATACAAACAGACATTCGATTCATTCTTTGTTTTTTTGCTATATATTGTGCTGTGTGTCACATTGCCAAGAGGGGAAGCCCAACTCAAAAGCTTCTTATTCCTACTAATTACTTCCGATTAAATTCGTTGTGAGCTCCAAGACAGCTATAGTTTTCACCTGAGACAGCAATGGTCATCATTGTGCATTGCCTTAGTGACAATTGCCGCTGTTATTCTGTTAAATGACTACACAGCCGTGGCAGCGAATGTGTAGTGGGCATGTCCCAAGTATTGATGTTACCTAATGCTAAAACTTATAGTTATTCATCAGTAAAATAGTATAATGAAGCTCACCTTTGGATACACCAATGGTCTCATTAGCGCACCGAATACGGCACAATTCAAAATGAGACCAGCGAGTAGCAAGTTCGCGTTTTGCCACGACCCGAACTCATTGAGCAAGATGGAAGCCAGGGGTGCGAAACTGAACGTTCCTACCCCTGAGCCACAAACGGCTATGCCAGTGGCGAGAGACCGGCGAGTCTCGAAGTAGTACCCCACAGCGACTACTGATGGCAGGTAAATCATACCGAAGCCAATACCTGAAACAGAAAAAAAACCGGTGAAATTTGAAGTGCGATGAGACAAATAAACTCGTATGGACCGGTCGTACGGTATTGATCATAATCATAATAGTTGTTAACATCATTCATCATCATTACAAGTATCAGCCTGTAACCACTGCAGGATAAGCCTTCACCAATGCTTTCCACCAAATACGATCCACCGCCTTCCGCATCCAGCCGCTTTCTTATGATCAGTGGGCCATCTAGAAGGTGGGCGTCTAACGCTTCGTCGTCCTACGCGCTGCCTTCACTCTAATACTTTCCTCTCCCATCTGCCATCACTTACTAGACAGATGTAAACGGCCCACTGCCACTTCAGCTTCCATACTCTGAAGGCTACGTCGACAACAGTGGTGGTTCTAATTTCTTCGTTCCGGATAACATGTCTAATTGTCTACTATATATTAACATGTACCTGCAGTAAATTTCTTAACTAACTGTGTACTATAAATTCAGATGTAAATGTTAATAAAGAGATCTAGATAGTTTTACCCCTGTGAATAAAATCATTGAATATTGAAAGTTTGTGAGATGGGATGCGTTGGATTTTTTGGCAACCAATTGAACGATTTAAATATAATTTACATTAGAATCCCTATTATATCCCTAAGCCGTAGATGTAGGTAGACAGTTTCATTTAGTTTTACAAAGTGATTTCGAAATATTCCTTTTGGATATAGATACCCAGAAGAATCTGAGACGATACAACGTATAGGTGCTAATATATACAACAAGAACGTATAAAAAAGGTATAACATCTAAAAAAAACCTACTTAGTGTTGTGGATTGGATATGATCTGCGTCTTCATTTAATCAATTACTGCTGCGATGGTACTCATATGTAACAAATGATTTTATGTACACGGTTGACTTCTAACACACCCCGACCACTCCATACAAATGCCGCGTCGGTAACTACTAAAACATGAACAATAAATGATGTCTATACGAGCGTGTGTGCGTGCGGCGCTATACAAACAGTTACAAATTCGTCTCAGAGGGGAGGTGAACTCGACACGAGAGAGCGGCAGGGAGCAGCCATACTGTACGTAGACTAATACTCATACTGTGCAGAGCCAAAGTAGAGACTTTAAAGTCCTCATCAGATTTCCAGTCATCGGTGAATTTACTGCTCCGTCATGAAACTACGCACAAGTAAATAAGCCCGAAATCCATCGTGATTGATCAAAAATATCACGACGCAGCAGTGGTACCCACATAAGATCCGAATCAAGGCCAACGCAACAATCCCAAAATAGAGGCCCACCTATTTTAGTTTGATCTTGATATTCATTAGTGTTAAAACCTAAACACCTTACAACTTTCGATAAAGTTTGACTTCCTATCAGATATAGACGAGGTCGGTGGTCGAATGGTTAGCAATGGCCACTTGGACTCCGAGATCGCGGGTTCGATTCCCGCATAAGACAAATATTTGTGTGCATGAACATGTCTGCTTGTCTTCGCCTGAATGTTTTCTATGTATGATATGAATTTACAAAAAATATATATCACTACATAGTATAAAACAAAGTCGCTTTCTCTGTCCCTATGTCCCCATGTATGCTTAAATCTTTGAAACTACGCAACGGATTATGATGCGGTTTTTTTTAATAGATAGAGTGATTCAACTGGAAAGTTTATATGTATAATATATACATAACATAGTAGAAAAACACTGATAATTTAGAGGTTTCTAATGTGATGTCGTAAATAAACACATTTTTTTGCTCTTTCATTGCAAACGCTGGCTGAACCCAACGAGATAGATCAAAATAATGTAGTACAGTATTGTTCACCTTAAAATGGTCTACAAAAAAGTTCGCGATGGTATATGTCTATCTCTTAGTGGTAACACACAATAACCGTTATTTTATCCTTTGCTTTTTACAAGAAATAATGCCTTATTTACGAAGCGATTTTAAGCAATACAGAATTAATCCTTATCCAATTAAGTACCTTAAATACATTGCGCATTTAATATAGATCAATATGGCCCTTCACAGCATGTAATTTAAATGAATAGTTTAGAAGATATTACACATTTAAAATGCAGGGACATAACGGCTGTGGCGGTACCGGCCGCGGAGCCGGCGGCGTGTGCCTATAACTGGGGAAGGACTGGATAGGACAAAGCGCAAAGACCTTCTGTAGTACATTTAGTATCAGCATTGCACCCGTGCGAAGCCGGGGCGGGTCGCTAGTTTAAGTATAATATAAGTTACCTAGTACCATAGTACAAGCTTTGCTTATTTTGGGACTAGATGGCAGTGTGTAATTTGTCCAGGAATATTTATATTTATTTATTCTATGGCTGACTGAAAGGCTCCATAAGGAACATGCCCTCCATAATACATTTAACAGTTTTAGGAATATGCAACCATATACGTGTATATTTTTTAATTACTTTCCACAGAGGTAGAATTTGGAGAATGGGAATCTCAATCAATGATATTCAATATCTTGCTTATAAATATTCTTAATGGAATCAGTCAATCGGGAAATTGCATTTTGTATGCAGATTTATTACTGCATCAACGTGTCGTCTTAAAAAAATTAAAAAGACTTAAAATTTTTTTTTTTCACACTACGTCCGTTGGCAGACCAGCATACGACCCGCCTGATGGGAAGTGGTTATCATAACCATAATTAAATATCGATCGCGCGCCGTCACCCCCGTCGCCAAGTTTTTTTTTAATATATGTATTTTTACTGGTGACCCCTAAAATTTAAAACGTAATTTTGTGAACAGCCTGTAAATAGAGGTAGATTTATTTTTTGTAATATAAAGATTTTTATAACTACTTCATTGACAAAATATCTAATATCCACTGACTACACTAACTAATAACAGCAAATGCAAATAAAACGTGGCAATCAATAGCGTGAAAATTTGTTTTACGATAAACAATTTCACGTGAGTTGTACGGAGTGTGCATAAACGTAATAAGAGCTCGATCTAGGCGATCGCGACCATAGTCGCTGCGACCAACTATTTACATTAAGTTATATTCAATACTACGTACTAAGCCACCGCGACCAGTAATGTAAATGGTTGGTCACTGCGACCATGGACTTGGGCGCGGCCGCTTAGTATGTTTGGCCACTTAGAATTTACCTAGAAAGGATTGTTGAATAAGTCACAGGTAAATGAACATATCAGAGATTTCGTGAGCGCTGGGCAAACCACAAAAGCGCGTGGCACAGGACACAGAAAAAACAACATATTAGCACAGAATAATATATTAGCTCAGTTCATTCAGTACTGAATCCCGCGGGCACCAATTAGTGATCTATATTGACTGCATAAAGTTTTATTGGTTTTATGTTGAGGAGTTTAAGAACATATTACACAGCACAGCATAGAGCAGTTAATCAATAAACTAATAGATAATTAATTAATCCCACGTATTTGAAGCATTAAATTTTCGTATATAGCAGCCCCTAAAATAGATTTAAGTCGCTCTTTGTTTAAGACAGTTTATTGAATTCAACAACATAAGCTAAATTTCACAGCTTGGACGCGAAGCAATGCATTTACCGACCTGGCGCGCAAGCTACTTCGCCATATTGATGGTATGTGTACTGTCGGCCAAAGTAGTGATCTATTAACTTTAACAATACTTCCTCACAAACGTAAACGAGGTTGATCTATCATATTAATAGCGAAAATAGACTTTCTGAATTCGCAAAGTCCAAACGAATGTGAATCTAAAGGTTAGATCGATTAACGAAGAATCCTAAGTCTATAGGTAGACTTATTTGGTCCACCGTACACTGGCCTTCATTCTACAAAAAATGTGCAAGCACCTATATATTGTACAGCGAATAATATAATCCAGGGTTCTCATATGCCTCGGATTAGTGTGAGGAAGGTCGGGTAGTTGATTAACCCTTATCAATTTGCAAGGGAGTATTGAGGCCGTGCGGAGTTCAAACACCCCGGTCGATGTTTACTGAATAAATCATAATCCAGGGAAAAAGTTTCAGTATTGATGCATTGCGCATAGGGATATCTAGACTTTCAGTTATTACTGTATAAAAAAACAGTTTTAACTTCCGACAAAGTTGTTTGAAACTTTGTCTGTGTCTGACTGTGTTTTCAATCGATTATACTTCAGATTATTTTAAAAATAGTTTAATCAGAGTATTTATTTAATGAAATTTACGTAAAAGTACAATAGGTGTAGCGGGGTATCACTGCAGAAATGACACCTAAACGTATTGTTGATTAGAAAATCATGTCAATGGCCAAGTTTTTGGATAACTTTTAACTTTGGCTCTAGCTAGATAAAATATAAATAAAAACATATACATAATACTAGCTGACCCGGCAAACGTTGTTTTGCCATATACATTAATCGTTTAGGGGTATAAAAAATAGATGTTGGCCGATTCTCAGACCTACCCGATATGCACACAAAATTTCATCAAAATCGGTCAAGCCGTTTCGGAGGAGTATGGCAACGAAAACTGTGACACGAGAATTTTATATATTAGATAGTAAATTCAGAATCACTCCATGTTGTGAAGTCTAGTCGTTTTCTATAAAGCTTTCTATATTTTTTAGGGTTCCGTACCTCAAAAAGAAAAACGGAACCCTTATAAGATCACTTTGTTGTCCGTCTGTCTGTCTGCCCATCTGTCTGTCTGTCAAGACCCTCTAAGAAAATCGAGAATGCGTTCAAATTTCAGCTTAATACCTCCGTATCAAACTGAAATTTGAACTGTATACTCAGGTCTGCGGTCCTATGAACTTGTAAAAAAATCTAACTGATAAATTTACATAAAAAAAAGATACCGCCGTTTATTCAGCAAAAAAACGCATATTTCGACACAATTTCAAGGGAATCAAAACTCTTAGGGTACTTCCCGTTGACCTAGAACTATGAAATTTGGCAAATAACATCGTTATAGACTACAAGTACAAGATTAAATCTCAAAACTATACATTTGTAATTAAATCTTAAAAAATAGGGGGTTAGATTCCTGAACTATTTATAATGATCCTACGTACGGAACCCTCGGTGGGCGAGTCCTACTCGCACTTGTCCGATTTTTTTTTCTTTATAGATCAAGTTTGTTATTCTTGACGTTAAGTGCGTGAACCCGAGCTTACGAAGGATCATGAGAGTAGCGAGTGATTCTAAGATAAGTTTATGGCACGAAACTAAAAAAAAATACTTACCGAAAAATTGGAGGGCGTTGGGACCGTCAAGGCCTGATTTTTTTTAATAAGCAAGAAATTACTATTTAAAAATATATGATTGATATTTTTAGAAGAATGAGAGAATATATTATTTTTAATTTAACAGACGACTGAGAGCTTTAGGTACTCACTCATATGTCACTTATGTTCATTCCGTACCAACCTTATACCACAGTATTGGTATACCTAAGTAATAGTACTTATACTATATCAGTCAGTTGAAATATGAGTAATCTTGTTACAATCTAGAAAAGTTTGTGATACGTCTTAACTAACCTAAATTATAAGGTTCTCCATACAATTTGCCCACAAATCCTAATGCATAATAACAAGAGACTCCGCTATTCTGTGTCGACCTTGACGTCAATCACGGAGTAAATTGCTGAAATCTTATTGGAGAACATCTGATTGCCCTCAAATATTGATCATGTCAACTATTGTGTGAGACATGTTTTGTGATGCGAATCAATCAATACAGTAACAAAAGTGGAAAATTTTGAAATGAAAATGCTACGCAAAACCTCAACCAACTAAATAAGTTGGAAAGTAAAGTAACATAAATAAAGTTTCAAAATCCTCGTTAACAACATCAGGCTTGGTCATCATCATTATCAGCCTGTATCTACCCACTGCTGGATATTCGCCTTTCCTAATGTGCTTTCCACTATATGCGATCACACAAAAACACAAAGAAAAGTCTGTCTTCAGATATAATATATAGTGTGTATTCTTTTTAATATCATTAAAAAAAGTAGAACGGGCCTCAAGGCTGATAGGCGAAGGAGGAATTTTCATTTCGTCTCTATAACTTTCTTCCCATCATTCTGTTGCTGGTCATATTATGAGATCACTGTCGAGAGCCGCGAGTACATTATTACCTACGGCAAGGTTCCCGGGCCTGGCGATGCGACAGACCTGCTCACTTATATCATTGGTCGTCGATTCAAATTCATCAAATTTCAAAACAACACAAATGCCAATCGAATGCTTGTTACTATGTTCCCCATTAAAGGTATCAAATTCATCACAGTGCATGAATAACAAAATATGCGGAATCCGATATGGCGTGAGTCAGAGTTGGTGTTTATGGGCGGTCCACAAATCGCACAAAGGAACATATGGACTGTTCCACCAGGGGTCGACGGCATCTGTGCCATGCGTCACTTTCCGGTACATACTCCAATTTTCTCATTAAACATTTAATCATCAATTTGCACACAATTATTGGCATACTTTATTAAGCGGCATTTTGTAATTGAGTCAAACAGTTGTTTCGTGAAAGGAAAAAGGGTATTGTTAATGAAAGTAGGTTTAGTGCTACGAATAAATATTATTATCGGTAGGTATCGGTAGGCCCAGAGATGAGTTGCTGAAAGACCGAGCGATGTCATCCATCCTGAATGACACGTTCTCAATAAAGTTTTTAAATAAATAATACATAAATGCCATGATACCATTGACCAGAATAGAAAACCGTGCGAAATTAAAACATAAATTGATTTATGAACATTTTTTTACCAAAAAAAGCTAGAGAAAAAGCAACGGACGATTTGCTTTCAAGATGTGGTCCAACAAAACATCTCGAAGGCAATTCGTTCGTCCGGCAAGACGCGAATTTGAAAAGGGTTGTCGTTGATGCCAATATTAATAGCAGAAGATCACGTGGCCAATCAACTAATACGATGAGCTGGGCAGCAAAATAATCCTCTCAAAATTTCTACAAGGGGCTAAATGCGCAATGGTAGGAGACAGTTCGTTCTGACAACCACGATCGTTAGTCATGATAGACACGACTAAGAAGAAAGCTGTTTAGGGTTTAAGCTATCTCAACACCACCATAGCAAACGTCATCTAAATTAAGAATCCGTACTCAAAATTTTGCAGAATTCGCTGATTTACAGACGTGTTTATGCAGTTAAAATACTGCGTTTCTATAAATTTTAATGTCCTACATGCAAGATCATTTCCAATATGATCTAATAAATGAAATACTTTTTTATTATTATTCTTTGTTATTGAATAATCGGCCTCAAACCGACGACTGTTTTGAGGACTTTAGCTGTAAGAGGTTTAGAATATCACATAATTACGAATTGTTTTAACGTTTAAAAGGTATGAAAAAATTACAATGTATTGTTGTGAAAGTTGTCTATACAATGTATGAATTACTTTTTAACACTTTCATATAAAATTTTTGACTAAATTATTCTTGAACTTAGTCAAATTTTAGAAAAAATGGGCAAAGAATGTCTTTTCGCTATGGCTTTTTGGAACTCTTGTTCATGTAATAATAGCAACAGAAGTGAACTTTAGTTCATAATCAATTATTTTAAAAAGAAAAATACGCTATACATTTAAAGATTAATAATAAAAAAAATATTTTCAAATAACCTAAATCGCGCATTATAATACTCGACGCAAGCGTTGATTCAACAGTCCGCGCCAAGCGCTTTCCCTAACTGGACGTGTCGCTCTGCGCTCCGAAATCCCCCGCCACCCCCGTGTCGTGCTACCCTGCGAACGCGCCGCCGGCTACACGTAATTATAGCGCGACGTGAGTTTTTGATACATTGGTAAGTAACACTTTTTAAATATTTTGTAATGAAGGTTGCTTTACAAGATTTTATTTAACTTGTATATTTGTACGTTCGTTCGTTCGGTTAAAAACTTGCAAGTGAAATTTCTGGTGACAGCGATCTGCTGCTGCAGCCTGGATCGTCTCCTTACGAGAGTACTCTTCAACGGCTATAATAGTACCGTTTTGTAATTTTATATAAGGGTACAGTTCTTATAATAAAACCTAATTTCAACCATACCCCGGTGATGCGGCCAGGATCGTCTCCTTACGAGGGAACTCTTCAACGTAATAGTACCGTCTTGTAATTTCATATAAGAGTTTAGTTTTGTTAACAAAACCTAATTTCAACCATCACCCGGTGATGCAGCCAGGGTTGTCTCCTTACGAGGGCACTCTTCAACGGCTGATAGTACCGTTTTGTAATTTTATAATAATGGTTCAGTTTTGTAAACAAAACCTAATTTCAACCACCACCCGGAAATGCAGCCAGGATCTTCTCTTTAAGAGGGCACTCTTCATCGGCTAATAGTACCGTCTTGAAATTTTACGTAAGGATAAATTTTTGATAACAAAACCTAATTTAAGCCATCACCCGGTGATGCAGCCAAGATCGTCTCCTTACGAGGGAACTCTTCAATGGCTAATATTACTAACTTGTAATTTTATACAGGGGTTCAGTTTTGATAACAATAACTAATTTGAATCATAAACTGGTGCTGCAGCCAGGATCCTCCCCACATAAAAGAAACTTTCACCGGTTAATATTACGAGTGGTACATGTTTAGATTTGATAATAAAACATGAATTTAACCAAAGCCTGTTGCTGAAACCAAACTCTCCTATTCTTGAGGATTTAACGGTTAACAGTACTGACTTGTAATTTTAGGCACATGTTTATACTAAAAATGTAAAATAAATTTAAAAGTAAAAAAGTTTTAAAAAACAACCTTTTATTACAAAGTGATTGCTTTAATATAATTATTTAAAAAGAAATAAAAATAGTGGTCCTAAATCGTCACTCATTGATCATTATATCTTAAGTATTTAAAAGGGCTCAAGTCGCAGCGTGTAGTTAAGGAATCAGTTCTTATTGACTATAATAATTTGATTGATTAAAACTTAATTAAAAAAAAGCTTGGTTTAAGTAACATTTTTTGGGATTGCCTAAAATGAAGAATTTCATTTTTACAGATTTAAGTATGGCCGGAAAAAGCAAAAATTTTAAATATGGTGCTGTAAAGCGCAAAAAAAAATTCAATGGTTTTATAAATTCAAAGCGAGCCAAGAATGATTCCAGGTCAGCGATGTTTTAATACTTATTATTATAATTCATTGTAAGACTTCCTGGTAGTATAAACGTTGCTTGCTATATCACTACTCAGACTCTAGTGATAGCAAAAACTGGCTATAAGTTTCTTCTTTCTTCTGAATGAAACTAAAATGAAATTGTTTCAGAGATCCAACGGCAAGCTCAACTACTAATGACAATACGAACCAGGGCATCAATGAAATTAAAAATAATCCCACATCGCATACTAGAGAGGTATAACAATTACTATAATTTATATCTCATATTTATAAAGTGAGATTAATAGTTGTTGTTTCAAATTATCATATTTTTTTAGGAAATGGAGGCTTTTACGTATAACGAACCTATTGATTACCAAAGTGTGCCACCCTTAGATAACCATGAAAATATAAATATCTCAGATGATCAGGTCAGTTAAATTTGTATTTAATGTACTCAGTCGTCTAGTTTTAAGTTCATTATAACTATTTTATTTTATAGGTAGAAAATCAAGAAGACATCAAGGCCATCCCTATCGAAGGAAGGAGGATCGTTGATATACAATACCTTATTAATCAACTGCTTCAAATATCCCAGCATAGCTTAAGATTTGATTGTCAGTTAAATCATTTAAAAATAATAAAAGAAGTTCGTCATGGATTATCTTCATATTTTAAAATGCGTTGTTCCATGTGTGGAAGCGAATTCCAGTTAAATACTACTGAAAATAATAACAAGTTTGATGTCAATCACGCTGCTGTCGCTGGTATAATAATGATTGGATGCGGACTCTCAAATTTTAACGAACTGGCTGCTACAATGAATTTGCCTACATTTTCTGGTGCTCAATACAAAATGTGTCATGACGACTTGCACGAGTGGTGGAAGGAAGCTGCAGAAGTTACAATGAAGGATGCAGCGGAAGAAGAAGCGGAAATGGCGACACAGAAAAGTTCCACAGGAAAACCAATGATATCTGTAACTGCAGACGCCTGTTGGAGTAAGCGATCATATCGGACAAATTATTCTTCACTGTCAGGTGTTGGTGCTATAATCGGAGTAAACTCTGGAAAAGTTTTACATATAGGCGTAAAAAATAAATACTGTGTAATTTGTACGAGGGCAAAAAATAAAGAACAAGAAGCACCGAAACATCAATGTAACATAAATCATAAAGGTGAGGGATATTCTTTATCTCCTGTTATGATGTAGTTATTCCAACCTACTATTATTAAAGTATTTACCTTTGTGATATTTACAGGTTCTTCGACGAGTATGGAACAAGCTGCAATCGTAGAAGGTTTCAAAAAATCTGAAAAAGATCATAATTTGGTCTACTCAAAGTTGATAGCTGATGGTGACGCGAGTACTTATAAAAATATTTTGGATGCCAGGCCTTACACTACTGTTACAGTCGAAAAAATTGAGTGCTCAAATCATCTACTACGCAACAATAGCGGAAAAAATATGGCTTTGAAAAAAGATACATCGATTCCCCTTGACGAGCGAAAATTGCTAACAACTGAGCGATTGAATCGTTTACGGGTTGCAGTCAAAGCGGCAGTAAGATTCCGGAACGCTGAAAATACACCAAGAAGCGAACAAATAAAAAAACTACAAAAAGATATACTAAACAGTCCCTTCCACATTTTTGGCGACCATAGTAAATGTGAAAGTTACTATTGCAAAAATGATAAAAAGCAGGAACCGGATCATGTACCTCACATACCAGCATTACTGAAAAAGCTTTCAGCAAATGCAAAGTCTCTGGCTTTTCATGCTAAAAGCTTGTTGCACAATTTAAACAATAACAGGTAATTTCACAATTCAAACTATAGTACTATTCATTTTTAGAGTAAATGTGCTATTATCGAATGATATCACTTTTCTTTTACAGAGCTGAGCAATTTAATTCTTTGGTTGCGAAATATACAGGAGGCAAGCGTATCAATTACGCTTTGAACAATTCGTATGCGTTGAGGTGTTATGCCGCTGTCGTTGCCTTCAACACTGGTACTCCAATAGCTACGTTACATAAAAATGTTACTGCAAAAAGTCCATCACTTGCTGTAAAAAAGTTTGAGATGAGAAAAAGGAAGAAAAATACAAAAAGAAAAATTTGGAAACCTAAACGGCGCTTAGACTTCAACAGTGAAAATGCAGATTATGGTGAAATATGCCAAAAGCCGGACATGACACCCGATGAATATGAAACTGCTAAGGTTCTTTTCTGAAATATTTTTTGGTTTATCCCCTTAATATTACTTATCAATTAACACGCACGGTGCATCCTGCTGACTGACAAACGAAGTTCTGGCGAAAAAAGAGGTAGGGAACATAATTGTAAGCTACCCGACTGGGGAATGTACCTCCACCTCTCAGATTACCGCAGCCAAATAACAATTCCCTTTAGGATTGTTGTGTTCCTGCGAGTGAGTAAGGTCACTAGAAAGGAAGGAGATGCTGTGTTGGCAACGGGGGTGGTGGCGCGCGTGCGATATTTTATGTTGCGAGCGTTAAGATGACTATGGTAACCGCTTCACATCAGTAGGGCCGTATGCTTGTCTGCCACCCGACGTAGTATAAAAAAAACATATATTTCTAAATTCTCAGATCGAGTATGTGGATCACATGAAACAAGAATTGGCTGACAAAGTAGCAATTGAAATGGAAACTCGACAACAAGCCGAATGTGCACTATGGCATGAGTTGAGACGGAACCTGGTCACTGCATCAAATTTTGGCAAGGTGTGCAAAAGGCGAAAAATAAGTTCAGCTCCACTGGTTAAAGCAATATTATACTCGTATTCCTTAGATCATGTACCCGCAATATTACATGGAAAATCCAATGAAGCTACTGCACTATTGCAACTGGCAGAGCAGGAAAACATTTCTATAAAAAAATGCGGTCTGTTCATAGACGAAAAATACTTTTTTTTGGGTGCTACTCCTGATGGTATCTATGAAAACGGGATCATCGAAATAAAATGCCCAATAACTGCGGTTGGCATTAGCGCGGATGAGGCAATTCAGTCCAAAAAAATTAATATTTGGAAGGTTGATAAAAAAGGGCAAATAAAATTGAACACAAATCACAATTATTATTACCAAGCACAAGGACAATTGCATATAACAAAAAAAGAACATTGTTTGTTTGCTGTGTGGACTGGCCCAAACTTTCCATTAAAAACTACGATCATCAAGAGGGACGACCATTTCTGGGAAACAAAAATAGAAAAAAGGCTTGTTGATTTTTACTTCAAATGCATGCTCCCAGAAATTATCGACCCCCGAAAATGCCGTTCTATGGAACTTAGAACTTGTTCCTATTAGAAAATAAATGCCAAATTTTATTTCACAAGTCTTTTATTTTAATTGACAAAACCTACGAGAAAATACCAAAGGATCAAAACTGTTTTTCGGCGTACTTACTACCGACGATTTCGAACTCACGCACACACGCACGCGTTTCCGTGTGTGACCTAATTCAGCCCATCTAGCTTTCGTATACGGACTCTTAAAGTCAACTGTTCGTATTGTTCTGTATTCTGAAAAATGACTTCGATTATTCCATGGTCGATGCTCTCAAATGGTCAAACTTCACGTACCTTGTAGAAAATCATTTAGTTTACAGATGAACGTAGATTTTTTATTGACCCACAACATCGAGAACAGCGCTGCGAGTGATAACCACGCAAATGTAATCTGACCTACTTTTGGGCGATGTTCCATTATTTAAAATTAAAATCGTCGAAGCAGTGCCACTACGGCCACAGTAGACATCGACTACAGTACAACACACAAACAGACACACACAACTACAAGATCTAATTAAATTCAATATTTATTTCACTTTGTAGCTGACCACGTGGTCAGTATCATTTTGAACTGTGCAATGCTAGCTTTTAGACATTATAGAGACATTATTCTAAAGCCAGGATTCCACCAAACCGCAGAATTTATGTATAACACATCTTTATCAAAGGTTGGTTCTTTATTTATGGTTGGTAGTACCAAGTAGTTGTACACTGCTCTGAATACCGGTCCTACAGGTGGCGCATGTGTCTGATTACTTCTAATTCGAACGTTGGACTTGAAATGAAATACTGCTCTATATGTCTACTGTGTCCGGGCAGAAAAGAGGCCATGGAATCATAATAAATTTCACTTGTACATTGGCCCTTGCTGCAATTCTCTACAGTAACTTTCAGGCGAATTAAAACTTATGTAGATACAGAATTCAGTCCAACTTCGAGAAGCTGTAATAACTTCGCGGACACCGGGAAAACAGGGACTCTGTCGAAAATGTTTTGAGTAAGTTCAAGTTCTACACAAATAAATCGCCATGATTGATTTAATGTACGTAAGAAAAAAGCGACCAAACCACTATAAAATGCTGCTTTATATGGTGTAATGGTTGTCTGCCAACCGACGTGGTATAAAAATATTGAGTTATGGAAGGACTTATAAAACAAATATGAATCAAATTTATTGACTGCAGCTGCACATTCTATAAATTATTGGTATCATATAGTATTGAAAGTAAATACAAAAATCAATTATTACAAATGACTGGGATTCTGTAAAATCATACCTAGTCATGAAAAAAAAAATATTCACACAATTAAAAGAAGAATTCTTCAATCAAAACCTTAGAAAGGCAAATTGCCGGCTGAAGAACTGAGATTGAATGAAATGGTTCCTACGTATTTTAACTACACATACAAAGAAAGTATATGGGTATCAACATTCATACAAAATTTTGGCAACATGAACACAAAAATAAATGTTGTTTCTAGAGTAATTTCGACACTAACTATTTCTGTATAAAACGTATAGATTTTTTAGAAAAACTCTGGTAGCTTTTTCTAAAAAATCTACACGAGTTATACAGGAATAATTCACTTTTAGAGAAACTATGTCACACTGTACAACAGCTACACGTCTACCTGGCGTAATGCCTCCACCTTGACGAAAATTCAATTAATACGATAGCGGGGCTCATATGAAGTACTAAGTTAGCGAAATAATTTAATTGCCTTCACACATATAAAAAGACATATACGTAGATGTGCAGTTTGCTCTTACGTTTGCCGCTGCATTAAAAATAATAGAATTAACGTACTATAATAACGAATAACATTTTTAGTATTGAAAAGTGACATAAAAATCTTTTTTCGCTTATTGATACTATGTACACATATACATATCCAATTGAGAGTGCATAGAACATCAGTTAAGTTTACGCATTTACAGTGAAGAAGAAACATTTATTGCAACATAACACAATACTATTACCACAGTATAAGTAATAGTACTACGCTATTACATAAATTACAAGTTAGCTGTATAAGTAAGACAGAAAGATGAAACAAAACATTGATGCATGATGCCACAAATTGGACCCAACTCAGCATTACGCCGTGGTCCGACTATACCAGACCCCAGCGCTAAATTTCAGCTGGGACCAGTTCGTGACACCACGGACGGACAAACAGACGCAATACAATCGTAGATCAGAGAAATCAAAAAATGTGCAAGGGTCTACAAGAAATTTGGGGATCTACGCCTTAAAGTTTACATTTTTGTAAATATATTAGTACATTACAAAGTATATGTAGGCTAAGTCTGACGGTTTCGCTTTTAAATTATCCAGACATAGAGACAAATAGTACAAGGACAGACAGGCTACTCCTAAAAGTATTTCATTTCAGTGTTTGATAAACCATATACGAGTGACGATGAAGCTCGCTCTTTAAATATCCTTCTTATAATCATCATAATTCGTTGCCTCCAAATATAATAGGTATACTTAATTTTTCATACCAAACCAGTGACGAAGAGCCAAAAAGGAAATAATACGTTTTGAATAGACCTTAATACAATAAAGAGGAAGATGACGAACCCTTTAATAATAATTACCGGCCAGATTTTGCGATAACGAACTCCAGCATTAATTTAAATTCTCTTTCATAGAATAATAAAGTTCTACGACGATGAAGACGGTATTAAAAGTCAGTCTATAATGCAAATGAGAGATGAAATACATGAATTAGAGGAATTAAAGATCAAGACGGGATCTACTATGTGCCTCCATCACCATCATCTTAATCATTATTCAACCAATTTTTAGGTGTAGGCCCTCCTTCAATCCTCTCCATTTTGTACTACATATTTTGGGCAATTGGTTATGTGTGCTATGTGCCTCCAAACAATCTTATTTTAGAGTTAGTGCAGTGCTGCAGCACCGGTGATACATCGACTCTCCTGGATTTTTTTTCCTAAGGATACTATTCCTAAGGATATACTTCGGTCATATAAGACGGCGAGCGCAACACTAAAAAAAACTTATGCTCATGGGCAAGGTGGCAGGGATGAGATTAAGAGGGCAATGCACAATGGGTTGAGCTGATCGAACCAGGGAGGCTTTTCGGATGACCTTTATCAGCAATGCATTGCGACATACCTAGGACCGCAGCAGATAGAGAAAAGGAAAAACTGAAATCGGCTATTTCTATCAGACACGACTAATGAGACAATGGCTAAAAGAAGAAGAATGTAAATGATATGAGTTCAGACTAGCATTAATATAGAATTTACTAGCTAATAATAACAAACTATGCTTATTTAGGAGTCACTTTAGGTTTTTGTGGCATTATTTACAAACAAAAAAATGGAAAACAAACTATTTTTCACAGCAACACTCAATTAAAAATCAATTGTCGCAACGCGACAAAGTGCAACATTGTTCAAACTACGAGTATCGTTACTGGCCTAAATTCATGAATGCCAATCGACTACTGGAACGGGTAGGGGCGCGCAATAATGTTTTACTGCTATGGCAAGTTGGGCTATGTTGGCCTATGGCTAGTTGACTTGCTAAGGGAGACACTGACGGGCTAAAAACCCCACCCTTAGTAATGAAAATTCCATGTTTCGGCAAATCACAAACCAACAGAAGTTTATGATATTGTATCGATACGACACACAACGATTGCAACTACGAATATGAACTGTATGAACATAATCGATTATAGAATGCAGCCTGGAACAGCTTTGTCTTGCTTGTTTATACATCTCTAGAGCACGACACAGTAATTAAAGAAAGTGCAACAAAATGTATGCTGGATATGCGTTTTTTCCTGGAATATGTAATAAACTTTATAGAGTAATAGTTACTGCTGAATTAAATAAATTGCATAAACATCTTTGTTAGCCAACGACTCTACTGCAACTGACATTTACGAGTCAGTGGTCACTCTCTTTTACAATTATTATCACGTTTTGAAAAGAATATTGAGTTTGTTAGATAGAACAAAATATGATAATTTGACTGAAAATGGCGATACCTTATTGTACAGACACGTAGCAGAGTTACTTATATTAAATGCGAACTCTCTATGTATTTCGGATATGATTTATGTATAGTATAATTTATAACTTTGCTTAGAAGACTTAGATATAGTAATTGAAAACTGATAGAAAAGCATAACAACCAATAAAAAGCCGGATTTAGAACGTTATCGATCTTTCAAGAAGGATTTTATACGAAGAGTTTGAGACTAGCCGGTAGGAATAAAACGAAAATAGTCGGGTAACGTTTGTAATAGCCCACAGGGCGTGACGAAACAACGTTTAAGAATCGTCACGGCCACAGACTTACATGTAGGCTAGATACATCATGTTAGTTAGAGCAGCCAGACGACAGACGGGATCATGGGATCGTATGATGCCGATTTGGAATCAATCGACTAACTGATTGTCGATTTTTCCTGTTCAGTTTTATTACTCTACCTGGTAACTGACCAAAATACAATAGATGATAAATGTAGATCATTTTGTTTACATTACGAGTGATTCCAGAATATAATAAGAAGATTAAATAAATCAGGCTAGTAGGACTGCCGTCCCAGTATTTTGCATTTTCAATTTCCTGTCAACGTTTGTAAATCTATGTTTGTAGTAGTTTGTTGGTTGTAGTAGGTATAAACCGAGCGTGTTTTTTTCCTTGCGTCACATGTATACTTAGTAATGTTTTCTCAACTCAAAAAGATACTTTTTAATCCCAACGCGTCAGAACGGTGTTAGGTTTTGTTTTCAAGTATAAGATTTACCGGCACCTTTGAATACAAACTAAGAAGCGCGGCAGGTTTGTACACAAACTTCGTTGACACACTTGGACTGACAGTTTGTCGTATCTACGTGCTCGAAGTCTACGATCGCGGCATTGAGATCCGATGATCTCAACGTGGCTGCCAAGTTGGTATCACTCAACAATTGTGTTAAATGCATACGCTAATCATTGAAATGTTTCAATTTATACAACATCAGGAAACCGTCAACATGTTCTCATGTGATTATTTCGATAGAACATGCATTTACGTTGATAAGATCGCAATACATTTTCTTTTCAAGAGAAACAAACATTGTTTTTTATAAAATTCTAGGTCCCATCAACGATAATCGATCACTAAATTAGATCAATCATCGCTTTGAATGCGCTGCCGAATTTATTTAATAGAAATGCAGTTGATTTCACGTGATATTAGTAATTTATGAATATAAGTAATAAGTATATAAATAGCATATAGGAAAAATATGGTATATTTTTTTACACAAAAATATTTTAATAAGCGAAAAGAATCGTACATCGTTGCGTAAATTAAAAATTGTAGTTCACCGGTATCTAAGTTAAAATTCATTACATACGCAACTATAAAACGTCCAAATTCCAAATTAATAAGTTTTGAAATATTTTTGCCATGCCATATAATTAATATTGCATGACAGATAGATTTCTCGAATAAGTCGACAACATACCCTGTATGGCGCCGTAACGTCTGCAATTTCTGGCAACAATTCAACCATCCCGTTGTCCAAGACCTTCATGTTCCAAACAACAACTTAGAAAAAACCAGTTGGTAACAAATGCAAACTACGTAAGTGTCAAGGTGCCTTTGTGTTTTAAACTTTTTGTGTACATTTTACTTTGTATTAATTATAACATAAAATTCTACATATACGAATGTATTAATAAACTAGAAATAAAATTTAAAATCCTTTATCAGGTTTTTATGTGCATTGGTAGATCTTTCTAGATTAGGTGCCATCGCTGTGTCTTCTATGTATTAAAATTTGACATTCATTAATGTCAAATTTTAATACATAGAATATTATATATATGTAGTATGTAAAATTTTAATACCTATCATCTTTACGCCGATGACATGTTTAGTACTGTTAAGACAGTAGACGTGTGCATCGCCGTCGCCGACATTATTTCGACGACGCGGCCAATTTGCGTACCGGCGTAAAATCGGCGCAAGTTTTAAACCTTTTTGAACTTACAGATTATGAGACCCTATTATCACTCACACTCATATATATTGATTTTCTGACTTCCGAACATGAACATGTGTAAGTATCTAGGTATACCTACTTACAAATAAAGAGAAGTAGTGACATACCAACCCTACTATCCATATTGCATATTTTCATACAATAAATTTCTGTACTGTATAATCTGCCACCGAAGTCTCATGTTATATTGGCGATCTCATGGGCTGCCCCAGGGTTTATGCAAATGAATAGCCAGCTTCTTGTGCAACAGATGCATAAGACAAAACAATTGTTCTGATAGCATGGATTTCAATGCTGGTGGCCTGCTTTGTATTATCTTCGACGCTATATGTAATAGACATGTCATTGATAACAGAAAGCATATCAATGACAATTCAATGAATTAATTCAGAAGAAAATTTTAAGTACATAAGTAACTAATAGTCTAAGTGGCAGCAACGGATTGACTAAACTATCGTTAGGATTCAACGACTGTACCTACCAAACGCACCAACGTCATGCAGGCAGTCCACTCTCAGAGGCTCCAAGCGATTCACATAACTGGTCTACACACTATAATACCAAATAAGTCGGCTTAGCGATAGTTTGGTGAATCCATTGCCGCCTCTTAGACTATAAGTACGTTAGTATTATTACTTATACTGTGCTATAAGGAAGAAAAGAGTAAGAACAGGTGTGGGAGCAGACTCCTTTTCCAGATAGCCAAAAATGTGACACAATGTGAACAATGCAACGTAGCAATGAAGATTACCCAATCACTATGAATGCAAACTGATGGAATCGATTTCAGATCTAGACTGATCCTGTATCTCTAAAAACGCGAGACACAGTTTATATAGAGCTCACAAATGTAAACCTAGCATAGGACTCTCACAAAAATTATTTAACTATACTAAACAATGATTATACCAACACGATATAGTAACCCTAGTCTAGACATAGGCAAAATGGGAATCCCGCTTTACCCCTCAGGTTCGTTATCATAAGGGATGAAGGGTCTTTAACCCTTCGTACAAGCATCGTTGTTTTGTTTGCACAGTTGAATGTTGGCAAATGTCCAAGATCACACCCGATTTGTTGGCGCTTTTAGGAGTTTGTGTACAAAGACTACGATTAGTACCATTGATTGGAGCGAGAATTGAATTGGTTGTAATTAGTTGTAGTCTTTTGTTAGAATTGAGGGGCTCGATGGCGTCATTGCGCGTGTCAGCACAGAATAATGTCAGTCTAATCGAACACGCAAGTTAAGCAACGTCGACCGCAGCCTGTCTATGGATGGGATTATTTATCTCGTGCTCCTCCGTGCTTCGGAGGGCACGTTACTCCGTCGGTCCCGGCTGTTGTCATTAGATGACAGTCGTTAAGCCAAGTCAGTGGCCTTAGGGCGGCTTGAAAACACTTACCTCCGCCAATCCGCAGTTGAGCATCGTGGTGGGGTATGCTCAAAACCCCTTCGATTGAGGAGAGCACCCGTTCCCAATAGTGAGATGATTATGGATCGATGTCGATGGTTTTTGTTTGGAATCAGGGTAATAATAGCAAATATTAATCATTTTATTTTCAGACAAAACATGTCTACAGATTAATTTAGGTTGTTATTATGATTGTGATTGTATTGTGTTTGATTTGGAAATCGCCAGTCATAATACAGACATCCCAAAGGAAGTCTGTATTATGACTGGCGATTTCCAAATGACAATGAACAATTCGCTGCATTTCAATGACATGAAAGCAATTTACGAATTACACTCAAAAGATATGTATCACTTAGCACTATGAAACTAGCTGCTAATAGCAGCTAGTTTCATAGTGCTAAGTGCGAGCGTTGTCACTAATTACAACTAACTTAATTTTGTGTGGAATTGGCTCTGTATCAGTTGTGTGTCAGTACCTTGTTTCGGCTCCATACTAATAATAAGATTAAGGTTGTCGAAGTCGAGTAGGTTAAAAACTCAGATTAAGTACCCTGTCATATCACACGACTCATGCAAATGCTGCATATGTAATTAGTATCATACTAAAAGTTACAGTATTTTGTAATGTTTCTCCAACAGAAATATTATTTTTTAATAATTTCATACTTTTAAAATGGACTTTCCCGCCAAACTTTGATCGTAATGAAAGTTTGCAGATCTTTATAGTTTTGTGTATTTTACGATATTGTTATATAATTTATACAATTTTTGAACATTGTCAAATAGTCTATTGACTCTGTATCAGTACCTTGTTTCGGCTCCATACTAAATAATATTACAGTTGTCGACATCGAGTAGGTCAAAAACTCGGACCTAAGTACCCTTTCATATGACACGACTCACGCAAATGCTGCAGACAAACGCGGTAGTACAGCGTTCATGGTGGATAATTTGTTCATATTTAACTCGATGCAACGGAAATTCACGGCTTGCGTTTTCTTCATGTGAACGTATTCTTCTTGGAACTATACTTGATTTGCTGTTTATTTCTATTATTAACTCTTGATTAGAACAAAACTCCTATCCAAGTATAGACGTAAAAAAATCCACCAAAAGCCGAGCGAGTAAAGTTCAACCAGCTTTCGGAAAGTCACTCACAACCTTTCCAAAAATAAGTTTATTGTATATTTTGATGGCAAAAATCCAAACATAACCCAATCGAAGCATGTCTATAGTTGCTGGAAGGCATTAATCAAACCTAGGAACACCTAGACATTGGATGTTGACATGTATACGATGCATTGTCCCATCTATCATGCTATTATAACTGCCAAAGTTTGTTTTTGTTACCTATTAAGCGTCAAACGTGGACGGATTTGGATGAAATGACTAGAAATAAGCGTATTACCTCTATAGTTAACACATAGAATTCTTAACTGAATAGTACAACCACAGCCCGGCCACTCCATACAAATATCGCGTCGTTTACTACTACATAAACAATGACGTCTGTGCACAGCGTGAACGAGCGTGTGTGCGTGCGGCGCCATACAAACAGTTCCAGATTCAGGGGAGGTGAGTCGACACGAGTATGGCCACTCCCTGCCGCTCGCAGGGAGTGGCCATACTGTACGTAGCACTATTACTTATACTGTGGTACAACTGAGAAAAGCCACAACCGGAAACTGGTGTTACAATATATGACAAACTGGTGAACAAATAAATAAAAAATATTTCTGGACACTTTACACAGCGCCATCTAGTCCCAAACTAAACAAAGCTCGTACTATTGGTACTAGATAACTGATATTATACTTAAATACATTTTTATTTTGTAAATACATACATTTAAAATACCCAGACCAAGAGAAACAGGCATGTTCACGCACACAAATATTTGTCTTCTGCGGGGATCGAACCCCCGACCTCAGAGTGAAAGTGGCCACTGCCCCTCCGAATCAGAAGGTCTACCTAGAAAAATGACTTTGTTGGTAAAACGTCGACATTTTAAAACGTCTATAAGGTGATAATGTCTTTTACGGCAAAACGACCTACTAGTAAAACGTCCAAATTTTTAAAACGTCTATCATTCAAATAGTCGGGGACAGTTGTGAAAATAAATGAAAAGTAAAAAATTAATTGTCTTATTTTATTATCAGAAAAAAGAAAAAAATATCAGAAGAAGAAAATAAATTATCAGTCTCCAAAGATAATCCGTTTTATATGAGACAGTCTTTGTAGAAATACTAACGGTGTGATGATCTCTTGATTATTCAGCTTATCAATTTCTTTCATATATTTTTGGTCGAAAATGACATCATTTTTCTTACGTCTTTGGCCATCAAATAAGGCGCGACGAATTTTTAAATCTTGCCATTTCGCCTCTTTTCGTAACGCATGTAAAAATAATGGTAAACCTTTTTTTATACCTACTCTGGCGTTATACCTTCTGTTCCAACCTTCCAAAGCGTTGTTTGTTCGGTATCTTTGCTTGAAACAGCATATATCTTCCGGTTTATTCTTAATAATCCATTGTTTGTCAAAGTAATTGATAAATTGCGAAACGTTATCACTCTCCATCATTTCTGCATCATTACGTATCTGAGCCCAGACTTCTCCAATATGTACTGCTGGGAGCAATGGTAAATTGACTAACAGCCTTGTTATAGCTCTACCACATTTGGAACTAGACACTTCCAGTTTCTTTGACTTTCGCCACACGGCGTTATTGTAGTGATAATAACAACCTGTCCACTTGCCTTCAGGAAATGTTAAACGAAAAGCGTTTACCTGTGCAGCCTCATAATCACACTTAAGTTTATTGTTATTGAACACAACTGTACTTCGAATTCATGACGTTTTAAAAATTTGGACGTTTTACTAGTAGGTCGTTTTGCCGTAAAAGACATTATCACCTTATAGACGTTTTAAAATGTCGACGTTTTACCAACAAAGTCATTTTTCTAGGTAGACCTTCTGATTCGGAGGGGCCACTGCCAGCCATTCGAGCTCGTCAATGAAAATTAAATAAAAATTAAAAAAGAAAATGGGTTTTATTTCAGTAATTTGTTACCGAAATATTTGTTTATCCGAATAAATTCAAAATTAAACTTATTCCAATCGGGCCGAGGATAATAGCTATTTTTTATATACCCTCGGCCCAATTGAAATAAGTTATTTTGATAAACAAATTCCCATTTTCTTATTTAATTAATAGACTTCTTTTTCATTTTTAATAAGATCTTTTTTAATAAGACAGACTGTATTTTAATAGTTACCCAAAGCCTCACAGTCCATGTAACTGCTAAAGCTCTAAGCTACTCGAGGGACGTCTCTCATCCGACTCGGCGCCAGATGTGTGCCAAGGTCATTGGCAATATGGCTGTTACACTCCATTCATCGATGCCAAATGCTCCAGCGATTCTATTTTTCATTGCATTATATTTTTACACATATCTGTCGCAATACGTAATATTTATTATTTTTTTGTTAAAAAATACAATCTACGCACCCCGGGGTCCTTTTGTTTATATTGATGTTTTATTACAAGCTTGTATTTCCTTTCACCGAGATCTTGAAAGTTAAATTTGACCCACTTCCGATTGTACATTGAGCTGAAATTCTCTCTGAAATTTTGATCCTATTTTCAAGTTTCCCTCTGAAATTAAGATTTGAAATTCTGCACACTCGTTTAGTTCTCGTGACAATGCACGATAATAGTATCAAAAGTACTTTATGAACGAAACATAGTAAGTAAACTTTTTAATACAGTTTTATTAACTAATATAAGCTTGTTTCAAACAAAATTATTTTTAACCCCCGACGCAAAAACGGATGTGCCGATTTTGATTATTTTTTTTATTTGAAAGGTGGATTAGTCGGGAGTGTTAAATTACGGATTACATATTTGTTCAACCCCTTCAATATGGGTATCAAATGAACGTTATCAAATGACCGATAATGGTAGAAAATGGCTTGACTAGTATACCCATTTCAAATCCAAGATGGCCACTGTTGTGCCACCACTTTTGTGGCGAATTAAATATATATTTTTTTACATCTCCCTCAACATGGGTATCAAATGAAAGGGCTTGCCTAGACTAAAAGGCCGTGGGTTTTTTTAATTTTTAATTGCCTTGTGTTTATATGACACACTTTTCTAATTACTTCCTACTTAATTAATTAATTGCTCGTCGCTATTTGTTGTGCTAATACTACTTAATCTAAATCTCTTCTCTGTTGTCTCATGTGTATGATAAATCGTTATTTCAACCCACTTAATCTAAATCCTTACTCTATTGTATTCAAAAATGTCTAAACCCGGTGTCACAATTAAAATTTGATACATACCTACGTGGGTCAAAATAACACAGATATAAACCGGGTTTAAAGTTTAATCAGATAAAATATTTTTTGTTTGTTATACTATATATATATATATATGTATTATCTTTGTCAGAAGAAATAAATCCCTATGTCAGTATATTTTACCAAAATAAAACATCTTCATTAATTCCTCCTTTCAAGTTCCGAAACAGCTATGAAACCAACTCATACGATTAAAATATTCATCATCATCATCATCATCATCTCAGCCATTGAAAGTCCACTGCTGGACATAGGCCTCCCCTCTAGATCTCCAATAAGACCGGTTGGAAGCGGCTTGCATCCAGCGCGATCCTACGGTCTTAATGATGGTAGAAAATGTTAAAAATATTCAATTAAACAAAATCTTAAGTTTCGTTCAAAATAAAACTTATAAATCTAAATCTGATTCTTACGCTATATATCCAACTATGGTTCAACCGTATCGATCACGCCTAAAAATTTTGAAATATCATAATACTAGTAGGTACTAGTTCGTCGTAGTACTTATTATATGCCAAATTTCAGCCTGGTTTGTTTCGTTGCTTGAGGTTGTGCGTGCGTTGATAGACAGCCTGTCAAGTCCTCTCTTATATTTAGATTATTATGAATCAAGAAGATCCAATATCCAATATTTATGTTAAATACAATATGTGTTGAACCACCATGCATATACATAGTGCCAATTGATGAACCGTCGTCGTGTCTTTTATAGAACAAATAAACTATTATATCGCTGTTATAGTGTCAAAGGAGCATACGAACTGCCTGATGTGCAATTCAACAATCAACATACAAATAGCGCAAGGCTTGTGACTGCCTTTTAGCGATTCAAGTAAGTATACTATAGTCATAGATTTAATTCAAATCACGCCAGCTAAGTTGCCAATAACTGCACATAGGTCGTATAGATAATTAGTAAAACGAAAAGAATGACAACATAAACAATTTTATTTTATTGAGAGAACTAAACAACCTCTGAGAAATCGCAAAAAATTATCAACTGTTAAAAATATTACCCGACTTAGACGTAAGAAATACCATGTAATTTTTCGCGAACACACAGCCAACGTAAATCTGTGTCAATCTCTTCTAATAACAACCATTATTGATATTGACAAGTACTATTAATTAACCCTAAATTAATGTTCACAATTAGTTGATCCTGCGACCACTTCATGAAAGAACTCAATTTCGATATTTGTTTGTGCTATTTGTTTTTTTTTTCTGACGAACCCAGTCAAGATTTCGGCGCACGTATGTACCCCTTGATGCAATTAATTTATCATCTTTCTAAAGGATACGCGAAGGCACTGATTAGAAAACACTGTATTAATTCAACTGCCTCTCGTTCTTTTTCACTCATATGCTATCTACTTGAGATGAAAAAACGGACCTTGACCAAAGCGCATAACAAAAATCCAGAGACGTTATTTCATTCCTTCTGTAAACTGGGTTTCTAGACTTAAACAGTCACTAACAAACTATAAACCGGTATCCAGCAGTGCCAAGCCCGAAGGACGCGTCCATCCACGTCTGTGCGTCGCCAAGGCATATCTGTGCCAAGGTGCCAACGTGCCAAGGCCAATAGCGTAGCTATTAACATAACCCGTTGGCTGCTCATGCGTTAATATCTCTATTTGCTATTAGAATATGACTAATACTTTAACTACAGCATATATCCTTTAGTTATCTACCCATGTAATATAAGAATACATAAAAGAAAAAGTAGCGTAATGACGGGGTACAATGGTACATTTTTTTATACAACTAAGGTGGAAATCAAGGATACGGCCCGCCTGATGGAAAGCAGTCACCGTATCCTTTGGATGCCTGCAACACCAGATGCATCACATGTGCATTGCCGGCCGACCCTGTAAATACCTGTTCACACCCTTTTTGGAAAACTCCATGCTGTAGTCTCCTAGGAAAACCTCAACAGGCAGTTCATTCCACTGCTTGATAATACGTGGAAGAAAACTTCTCCGGAACCACACAGTATGTTACCATTTCGGTTCCAATGTGTGAGGATAAATACCCTTTCGATGGTGAGCGGTGCGACTGTAGAAGGCCGAGGCCTGGACATCATATCAAATAACTCCCCTGAACACACCCCATTGTACAATCGGTAGAACACACAAAGGGCCGCAAAATCTCTTTTCAGACTCAAAGGTTCTAAAAATCTAAACAGTCCGTCAGTTTGGAATCGTGCGCCTCTCAATCTAGACATAAGGCAAAGCAAGCTTGTATTTAGGTGCACCCGCCCATAGTTTTTGATGTATTAGTATCACACCACACATCATAGTCGGTTAAAGTACTCGGGAACTAGGTATAGTGGATTAAAGAAAAACAAAGACATATTGGTCTAATCTTTTCAGGGCGAATAGATGTGTACATAAATTGACATTGAATTCATTACACTAATTTTTGAGCAATCGTGTAAAAAGTGCAAGTATTTAATTAATCGCATATCTTCTACCTGCGTATATCTTTTATTTACAAAACAGATTATTGTAATGCGACTATTAAGCAACTATTACGTAACGTAAGCGAAAATCAAAACAGAAGCTTGGTAAATGTAAACAATCTAAAACCTGACTCAGATCAATAACAAGTCTGTGTGGCCGCATAACTTGTTGTTTTTTTTTTAACTAAGTTATGCAAAAAAATACATAACATCACAACTAAATATTGTTTACTTGAATTTATATTCACCTGGATTCTAATTAGTGTAATATTTGAAAAGGCGCAATCGTTGTATACAAAATCATATACATGTTTCTTTCGTTACTAGGTGTTCTCGCGACTCCGTGTGGGATAACAAAGAAATATTTAAATTTCAAAGGGTTTAACTATATACCTATAGCTTTATTTAAAAAAAAAGTAAGCTAAGTAACTCTTCTTAACATCCGGTGAAATTAACGTTAAAACTGGTCCAGCGGCATCCGAGACTAGTCGGGACAGATAGACAGATTTTTTTAAAATAAAAACCATATATATTTTATATACATTTAGTAAAAACCTGTTATGACATTACAGACATCTCAATTTTACTTATTGTATATACTATAGATTTATATATTAGGCCAAATTTAAATTACTTATTTAAGCACTTTATTGTCCACAATATGCAAAAATCTTTACCAATCAATCGGGAAGACCAGTTTTATATACGTTTGGTTTGAAATAATTGATGTTTCGTAATATAAGTACTTGTCTCATTATAAATTATTGCTCAAAAAGCATTCGAGCAAACATATATTATAATATATGTTTGCTGGAATGCATTTATATATTTTCTGAATTAGTTCATTATACGTATTATAATATAATGAACTAATTCAGAAATTACCCTACAATACTCCCCATCGTAAATACACTATTTCTGCTGGTGACATGTAAATAAGCCGATTGACGTAGGTATGGACTGGCCAGTTAGATATATACTTTATTAGATACATTCTTTACGATATAGTAAACATGACACGCACACACTAAGCTCTAATAAATGATTTTGAGAATGATGAATCAGCGCGAATTGTTATTTATATCGGCTCTGAGATTCTCGGAAATGATCACAATCCTACCAAAAGCGACGTAAACAAGAAAAAAATATCTCGAATAACACATTATTCGAGATAATTTTTTTTTCGGATATACAGATGTGTTAATAACACTCTGTTATGTACACTTCATTTTAATAGAATCCGGCAATTTTATAAACAAATATTGCCGACTGATATTAACAACGGATTATCCAAAGAAATTTTCCGGGTATTTTTGTCTCTATGATCTCTCTAGTTCTTTATAATACATAATACGTTAATGCTGACAGAGAATCCGGTATTGGGCATGTCGGCAATATCTAAAACATAATGAATAATCTTTGCATTTGACAACTCAATTCTTGAGTTTAGTCTTTTTGCGAATCGAACATTTGGCGTCTTGATCACTCTACGTATTAAACATTTTGAATAAGTATGGAGCATTTTGAATGTTTTATGTAACATTGATAAACATTAGAAAAATCTACTGATTCGGAATATTATCATTTAAACTCAATATCGCCAAAAAGCATTTCACTTATCATCATATAGTTCAATGTTCATCAAAAACAATTAATTTATATTACTATATACAAGTTATTACGTATCAAAAATATTTTATTTATCAAATTAATGGTTTCCGACACTGGTATCAACGTCCTTTAGAGCCCGTCTTTTTATGTTTTCTTTATCCACTCCTGTTCTTTATCTTACATCGTTTTATGTACAAGGGCAAAACTACTAGATCGCAACAATAGTGCGTAGGTCTCATACAGTTGATCGACGGTGGCAAAACATGTTATTTACATAACATGCCGAGTTAGTAGTACCTTAGTTTCCTCTAACAATGAACACTGATTATTATAATTTAATTAATATAGTTAATTTCCTCGGCGTGTGCACAACATAACATATCATGTTATGCGTCATTTTAACACGTTAATAAATAAATATAAATATTCCTGGACACATTAAACACAACATCTAGTCCCAAACCAACCATAGCTTGTACTATGGGTACTAGATAACTGATATATTATACTTAAATACATTTTCTTTGTAAATACATAGGTTGTACATATAATACAAAGAAAACACCAGATCAAGACAAACAGACATGATAATGCACACAAATATTTGTACAGTGAGGGGATCAAACCCGCAATCTCGGCGTCAAAGTGGCCATTGCTAACCATTCGACCACCGAGTTGGTTATATAAGCTTATTGGTGAAAATTGGTAACAAATTCAATATTTTCATATTTGTATTTTATGTCGGATAAGATTGATGGTCGATAAATCATTGCAAAAAATAACCTTCGAGAGCCCGTACAATAACCTACTCCTACACTTGTATTCATTTCGACGCTCGGAGGGGCAACCGTCGTAATTAAAATTTAAAGAAAATTCTGTTCCGATCTAGTTTCGATCTAACAAATATCATATTTGATTTGAAATTTCAAACTTTAATCAAACTGTGTTATATCGAAATATGACCGTAAATTAAATCATAATCTCGATTTGGGAAACTTCCATTCGATCATAAAATAATTGCGAGAATTGACATTCAGGTATTCAGAAATGGCTTACTTTTGACGCTAAGAATAGTTCGTTAGATTTTGGCATTATGAGCCAATAAGGGTTCGGATTTCTATCCACATAACTTAGTAAGTTTATATAGTTAATCGGAACGAAATTTTTAAGACTACTATGGGAGCTAACTAGCACCGCAACTGAATAATTCATTATCCAATATTTAAAATGTAACAAGGCCTAAAACTGCCGTATATAGCACTTATGACACTGTGTTAAATTTTAAATATGTATAAGTGATGTAGAAAATACTTCATGGTCTTTGTAAAAATAATTATAACAATATAATAATAATATAAACAACAGTGTACAACAACAAAGTAATTTCTCAAAGGGGCCTCTACGCGTTGGATCCATATCCCCGCGCACGCCTATCAAATGACCGGGCTTGACCCGTGATTAAAAAGAGATACATAAATAATAATAATTGATCTCCCTCCACAAACAATATAAGGCTTAGAACAAATTTAACGCAAAGTTTGTGCTATTGTTTTTTTTTTTTCATTACACTAAAGTGGAAAACAAGCATATGGCCCGCCTGATGGAAAGCAGTTACCGTAGCCTATGAACGCCTGTAACACCAGGGGCATCACACGCGCGTTGCCGACCCTGTAAAAACCTCTTCAGAGCGCGCATAAAGCTAGAAAAATATCAGATTTCACCCGCGCGCTTCATACGTCCCGCACACGTCCGTCGCTCGGAATGAAAAGGTCTCCCCGCACCGCCCTGCGTTTTTTTGCACAGTATACCTAAAATAATCAGATAAATACTGGCTAAGTGCGAGTCGGTTCATCTATTATGTACGATATTTAGTGGAATTGATATGTGCCAAACTTTCATAGTCATTAGTTGCCGAAATATTCTTTAAATTAGAAGCTGATCTGAAAAAAAAAGAATTATAAAATAATATAAGCACCTAATTTGACGAGCTCGGTGGTCGAATGGTTCGCAATGGCCACGTTGACTCCGAGGTCGCGGGTTCGATTCCCGCACAAATCAAGCATTTGTGTGAAGAACAAGAGTCTTGGTCTGAGTGTTTTCTACTTAAATACATATATTATAATATAATAATATATAATACAAATATTATAAGTATGTACTTACGAAAAAAAATGTATTTAAGTACATTTATCAGTTGTCTAGAACCCACAATCTTTGGGCTTAATTTGGGTCTAGATGGCGCTGTGTAAATTGTCCAGAAATATTTATTTATTTACTAGCTGTTACCCGCGGCTTCGCCCGCGTGGTCTAGGGGGACTGCCATTGTGTGTATATTTTTTCTTGTTGTAATTTTTTTACTTCGTGGGATAAAAAGAACTACCAATATGTACGAATTTTAATGATATTCGGCTGCATAGTTAAGGCGTGAAGAAATAACAAACAAACGAATTTACTTACTTTAACACTAATAATATTAGTATGGATGGAACGACCACACTCAAGACATAAAAATTGTTCATCACATAAATGTTTGCCCTCTGCGGGGATCAAACCCACGCCCTCTGACGACGAAGGATTTAAAATCAAACACAAAACATAGTAAGTATGTATGTATGTAAACGTGAAAGAAGGACAAATTATTATACACTATATTTTTTTCCGTGGGAATAAAATGTTTTTCTTGGATGAAAATTAGCCTACGTCACTCTCCACACCGTATACTATCCTCATTAAAAAAATCATATTCCGTACTTCGGTTCCTTTTGACGTGAAAGGACAATTTTTTATGTAAAAAAAAACCCATGGAAATAAGATGTTTTTCCAGGATAAATATTAGCTTATGTCACTCACCAGATCGTAAACTATCCCTGTTAAAAAAATCATATCGGCATTTAGGTTTCTTTCGACTTAAAAAAAGGACAAATGATTACCAAGTTTATTTTTTCCCACGGGAATAAGATATTTTTCCGGGATAAAAAGTAGCCTGTATTACTCTCCTGACCGTAAGCTATCCCCATTTAAAAAAATTATGTCCGCACTTAAGTTTCTTTTGATGTGAAAGAATGACAAATATTTATAAAAATAATATTTTTTCACGTGGTGTTTTTCTGAGATAAAGAGTAGCTTATGTCTCTCCACTCTCCAGGCCGTAACCTATCCCTGTTAAAAAAAATATGTAGGTACATGGGTTCCTTTCGACGTAATGGAAGGACAAATGATTATAAATTTTATTTTTTCCCGCGGAAATAAGATGTTTTTCCGGGATAAAGAGTAGCCTATGTCACTCTCCAGGTCACTATCTCAAAAAATAATCATGTCAATCCGTTTGTTACTTTCGACGTGAAAGAAGGACAAACAAACAAACACACTTTCACATTTATAATATTAGTTTGGATTTATTTATAATTACTGAAATTACTTCTATTATTTTATTTTTAAATCACGATATTCTTAAAGGTTTTTATTTGCGTGTTGAAGAATTTATATGTAAACAACTTTTACTCTGAAAACATCTCCTCAAGTCGCAACAGAGAGTGATCCGTTAATAACATATATCACTGTAAGAGTTCTATCGCTCCATTGGTCGTACGTAGCATTAACAGCGTCGTGCACTTCTTAGGATGGGTAAAAAATATTAAACTTGCGTCAGGACACGTGACCTGATCGAAAATTAGTAAGACGAGGGGAGGGTAGGCCGCCGGCGCGGCGTAGGAGAAGAGGTAATATTGAGGTATTATAAAGCTGAAGAATTTGTTTGTTTGTTTGAACGCGCTAATCTCAGGAACTACTTATTCGAATTGAAAAAATATTTTAGCGTTAGATAGCCTATTTTTCGAAGAAAGGTGTGGGCTATAAGTCTATAACAGATAACATCACGCTATCACCAATAGGAGCGGAGCACCAATGAAAAATGTTGCAAAAATGGGAAAAAATATTCCTTTTGAGAGCTGCCGTTGCGTGCGCTGCGTAAACAGTTCAAGTTTCGCAACAATTATATCATCATCATCATCATCAGGTCCATTTTAGTCTCCACTACTGTCTAACAATTATATACGACGGAATTATTCACCTTAAAAAGATCTAAAAAAAAGTCCGTGATAGAATGTGTCCATCTTTTAAAATTGGCTCACCATAACCTTTGAAGTGGTAAGCTTACGCTTCACTCTCAACGCACAGAGCGTTGAGAGACGCAGCTCAAGCAGACGAAGTTGCGCGAGTCAGCTAGTGTAATATAAATTGTCATGTTTGTGTACGATAGCGCAATAAATGAATATTGTGTTCTCTGTCGCTTCTGCCTGTACTACCGGAGTGCAACCCGTTTTTCTTTTTTAAATTATGTACTGTATAAGTTACTGTAAAAATCGTGACTACATACGGGCACCAGCACTCGAGTGGTCAAAAGTATCGTTTTGTTTTGCATATACTACTCGTACCGACATTAGTCCACCGTTTGTGCATTGTATTGTGAGCTCTAAAGCGGACGCGCAAGGGTCGATATTTCAAGGTTAATCTTCTCATCAACGAAACAATAATCAATCTCACATTCAATATTAATTATTTGCAAGAATAATTATTTATTAGTTTACCTCTCAATATTTCAATTATTAGTTGGGGTGTTGGTAACCGCCTATTGGCGCCTATGCTTACGCCGTATGCTTGTCTGCCACCCGAGTTAGTATAAAAAAATTTTTTTTTTGTTTGCCATATTTTCAACGAAGTATATTCTCGGTCCGGAGCACAGAAACACAGTCTTCTCGTCTCAACGGAGTGATCACAACTGATAGATGAAATAAAACATGCCTGTCGCCGTAGGTCGGGTGCGACAGACGTGAGCGTTCTGAGCCAAATAAGAACGTAGTAAGCGCCGAATTCGTTTTATTTTAATTGCGCGTAAAATATACATCTTTAAAAAAAATCGCTAGTAAAATCGCTTAGTAATATAATTTTATACTACGTATTAAAATATGGGCTCGCTAGTACGAACCATATTGATGAAAAGTTAGGTTTAGTTGAAAATTAGACGTAACTTCATGATTTATTTCTATCGATAAAACATTCATATTTTATGTTTTCAGTCAGACCAATCCCTTTTAAGTATATTGTAATATCTGTATTTTTTTTTCGGGTAATTAATGGCCTATGTTTTACGGTATACATCTAATCAAAAATTGTCAATTTGCCTTTATACCCCCTCTTCACGCCCTTTTTGAAGAACCCCATGGTGTAGTCTCCTGAGAAGCCTCGACAGGCAGTTCATTCCACAGCTTGACCGTACGCGGGAGAAAACTTCTCTGGAACCGCACGGTACGCGACCACTTAGGCTCCAATGTGTGAGGATGAATTCCCTGTCGATGGCGAGCGGTGCGACTGTAGAAGGAGGCCGTGGGCATCATGTCAAACATATCATATTGCATGTTACACTGACCCGCGGACGTCACTTTGCTAGATAAAGTACCGAAGAAGGAAGTTTCATGATGCGCCCGATGGTCATGTAATGAGAAGACCTGAAGATCACATGACCAGGAAGTGTCTCAGTATATGCTCAAGACCGAGAAGACGCACCATCCTCTGACTTCCATGGCTAACTCTTATTGAGGAGGCCCTGGGGCTGTAGCCAATGACAATCGTATTTTTCGATAACGAACATCAAACTTTTGCTTAGTCTGGTGGTAAATTGTTGTAGCTTAGCTAGCAGAAACACCAGAGCTCTACCGACTAAGCTGAAGATGTTTGTCATTAACTTTGACCTAAGAGTCATTTTTAGAATCAAAATAATCGATCGGAATCGGCTTCGGCTTAGGCGGTAGGGCCCTAGGGCCCCAACAAGTTGAACATGGACACTTTGACGATCCAGAATAGACTAAGCTGGCGAAATATGATTAGGAGAGCCGACCCCAATTTAACATGGGACAATTCCCAAGAAAGAAGACTACGTCAGAACAGGCACAAAACAATTTTCATTAAATAATGTATTAAACATCGCTGCTTGAATAAGAGGAAAGTCACTTTTTAAACCGATTTTGATGAAACTTGTCACAATTAAAGACCTCGACATGCTGAATGTTTCTGTCGAAACAAAATTGAGATCGATCATGTCCTTGAGGAATGATCATCAAATACATCTTCCATTTAAATCAATGGAAACCACACACTCAGCGAATCTACTCGCTCCACTCATTCTCGATTTCGGCCTCGTGGGCCAGAATCCGGCCTAGTAATTTTTGTCTGATATGGTTTCCAGTGATTACGTGACTTACCTCCGAGAAGTCCATACGTGATCATCATCATGGTCACGCTTTTGCTGTATGTGGACAGAACGAAGGCAACCGTTGCGATGAGGGAACCGGCGACGCACACCGCTCGACATCCGAACTTGTTGCATAGCGCTGACACTATTGGACCTGTGAGGAATAAAAGCAAGTTATGAATGTAAAAAGCAAGATGTAAAAAAACCGACTACGATACTACGATATATAATGATATTTTATTTACACCACTAAGGTGTAATAAACCAAACAGCCCGATTGTCAACGGTTGTTGATTCACAACGCCAGGCGAGTTGTCTGCTTGCTTGTACATATTTTTGTGATCGTCTAGAAATAAATTGGTGCCCTCACCTATATAGGCTATACACCACAAATTTCAAGAAAAAATCCTATACATTTCTTTTTCTTACAAACACGAGCCAGTAAAAAAAACAAGCATTGCATTGCATAGGGCGCAAGCCCTAATACCTCTACTGCCAACGCAGTATCTCCTCAAGTCTGGTGACCTTACTCACTCGCAGGAACACAGACATTCTCAAGGGTTATTATAAATTATTTGACTGCGTCTCTTGTAAGGTAGTGCTTCCCTAGTCCTTTTTCCGATTTCAGTAAAATTCACGCATTACTATTTCCTCAAAATTGGGTTTTTTGTCGTTTACTCATTGAAAATAAAAGATACCTTCATTATAATATATGTATATCGTTTTAATTATAAATGATTATTAGCATTAGATCTTCCAAACCTTTGAGAACCTTGGGCATTCATTCATAAAGCTATTTTATTACCTATATTTGCAGATTTTTGCAATATAACTTAGTGGGTCATTGACATAATACCTAATAAGAGTGTTTTATGAGACAAATAAAAGTATGCACATACATTTCGGCACATACATTATTCATTGAATACAATTTAAATAAATTATGCGAAGATATTGTCACAATAGGATGTTATGATACTTTTAACGGTAGAACAATCACAACAATTTTTTTGTGACAATTTTTTCACGTGGCCACCACGTGAAAAAATTGTCACAAAAAAATTGTCAAAGAAATTAATAATCTAGTGTTTATTAGAATATGACTGGACTTTCGAGAACACCGAGACATGATGAATTGAGCTCCAATAGTAGTAGGTACGTGAGTTACTAAACAATTATTCACAATCTATGAATATTCATTATCCATGTGTCGAAGCGCTTCTTCTCTTTAACGTTATTCTATTTGTTTAGCTATTTCTATTTGTTTGACGTAGTATAAAGATAGTGTATATCTTTTGAAAGCTATAGTTCAGAGCAGAATCTAGGGTACAAGACCAATCCGCAGATCAACCATGAGATGGACCGATCAAATTAATTTTGCCGTGTTTGACCTATTGACTGACCATGCAGGCGCGGATCTAGCCCTCAAAAAAGGTTGTGGTCACCCGAAAATCCGAAATTGTGTTTTTTTTTAAATTTTAATAAGGCATAGCGTTTATTATCATCAACCTATAGATCTCAATAGACCGTGAAAGTGAAACGTTACAAGTGTATTAGGGTTGTGGGCATGCCCACCGTGCCCACAACGGTAGTTCCGCCGCGACTGTACCAGAAGTGCATCGAATCAGGCGAGATGGTGAGTATGGGGACTGCCGTCGCTTGCCTCATGATGACTCTGTGAAGCGAACGAAGACAGCCTTAACATCCAAATTTCCTTTAAGTTAGAAATGAAAAGTAGTGTTTAATGAATGGATGAAAGTCATCAATTCCTACTCGGACTTGCTGCGTTCGGAAGCTAAAAATCTCGCATGGTAATTGATTTGTTTCGACTCCTTTTATAAAAATCTACCATTTTTTAATAAATTCTTTAATCTCACGCGGGGCGAAAAGCGTGGGATGAAACACTGAACAACAGCGTATTCCTACTTCAAAACTCTGCCTGTATTTCTGTAGGGCGCGGATGTAGGTATAAATGCGTGTCAGGTCGAATCAGCAGTCAGATTTGTCACGTAGAGGGAGTGACAAAATACTATGTTATATTACACTGTGGTGTTGATTAATACTGTTACAGTATCTTCTCACAGTTGCATACTGTAAACGCCAAACGACTGCATATTAAAATAATTATAGCTACCTTGTGCTAAACCTAAATATCAAACTCGTCTAGCCACTTGGATGCATCATTTGAATATGTACTTGGAAACCAGTTCAAGGTATCCATTTGTATAGTATTATGGAGCATAAATATTATTGTTTCTATTATTTTCATTAAGAAATTATATTGTCCGTAGGAAAGGATTCTCACTCTATGCGTTTTGCAAGTATCCAGCAACTGGATGGAAAATGCACTCTTTCTCTTAATAAGAGTTACGATAATGGAGCCCCAATAGCAAGGACACTGGATTCTCCTTTCTAATGTATAAAATAGATTATAAATAATAATAAACAAAACAAAAAAAAAAGAAATGTAAACTAAGAAAAAAATTGTTTAAAAAAATTCTTTTATCACATCTATACCAAAAGAGCTAGTTTGTTCTACGTTAACAGGGACTAAAATAGCGTTTTAATCCCTAGGGATTAAAAATAGTTTAATTAGACTACCGTTTCTATAGCGAAAAGATCAGAAGTAAAAATTCAACTTTTTTTTCAAATTTGTTACCTACAAGTAGTCGGGACGTATAAATACAAAGTAAACTGTAACTGAATTCATACACTTCTTTTATCGTAGTGAGAACCGGGGGCCCTACCGCCGAAGTTGAAGCTTGAAGAAGAAAAAAATGGTCTTAGGTTAAAGCTATTGACAAACATCTTCAGCTTAGTCGGTAGAACTCCAGGGTTTACCAGCTGAGCTGACATAATTAGCAACAATCTAAGCAGTAGTTTCATTTTCGCATACAAAAATTCCGATGGTAATCGGCTTCAGCTTCGGCGGTAGGGCCTCTGGTTCAAGTAACCCGTTCTTATGTATACGCATCAGTTTCTACAACGATCGGCCTGACAACGATCGGCCTGGTGCTGCATTCATCAGCCAATGGATGCAGACCGACTCAGAACCTGCCACCTGCGAACTTTGCCAGATTATTGATAAGCATTAACAGATAAAGTTGCTAATTTTTGCTAGTTATATGCGATTTATCTTGGTATGACTGAATCAAAATTACTGTTTTATCACAAAATACAATTTGAAAAATATAAAAGCATAATAACCATTAAAAAGCAATTAAAACAGATTAAGAATGACTGAAAAACAACTTAATGTAGATTAAAAAATACGCTATGTTTTCATAATCATTGCATAGCTACACGATCAAGTTCGCAAAATACCCGCAGATTACGTAGATAACCTTGTGTTTAGACGTAGTAATAAATTCTGTTATCAGCTTTCATAAACAGTATTTGAATTCTTACCAGATTAAATCTAAGATAAGAGTATTTACTATAAGGCATTACAGTGTAGCTGCATTGAAGGTTCTGATTGAAACTAAATACCACAGAAATAGGGTAGAATGGATATTTGGGCGAGCCAAATATGTACGGATGCTCATATTTAGGTCCGAGCGAGCAAACGTGACGCTTAATCGCTCGCCGATTTCAACGCAGTGAGTAGTATCGTGAAAAAGTGTGAGTGATTTAGCAACTCTGTGATTATTTAGCGTCTGTGATTATTCAAAATCTTTGAAATATGGCAACAAATTGGGGTGTAAGAGCCTCATCATGATCTTCAGAGCAAAAGCCATAATACACAGTATGACAAACGAAGCTCTGGCGAAAAGAGAGGTAGGGAGCGTAATTGTAAGCTACCCGACTGGGGAATGTACCTCCACCTCACAGAATACCGCAGCCGAATAACAATTCCCTTGAGGGTTGTTGTGTTCCTGCGAGTGAGTGAGGTCACCAGAAAGGAAGGAGATGCTGCGATGGCAGCGCGGGTGGCAGCGCGCGACCGATATTTTATATTGTGAGCGTTAATATGGCTACGGTAACCACTTCACATCAGGTGGGTCATATGCTTGTCTATCACCCGACGTAGTATAAAAATAAACCATAATCCTCCCTCTGTTGGTATACCGTTCTTCCATCAATCGAAAGGGTTTAGGGCATACTGCACCACGCTGCTCAACTGCGGGTTGGCGTAGAAATATATTTATTTTTAATAAAACGCCTTGGTCTGTTCTATCTATAGGTAATTTTAGAGGGTCGTCTCGTCGTTGTCTTGAAAATAAAATAGGAGTAAAGATGTACGAAAACTCTAAGCTAAACTACATACTTGTATTGGGCGTGAATTGTAGCGTCGCTCGCTGCGGAATTCTACTTGACATCGCTGTAACCATTCCAGATCTAACAAAACTTCGAAGGAATCGATTTCGTTTCAATACTTTCAGGTACGTAGAGACTTTTAAATGAACAGTAAAGTCCTGTTCGTTAAAAAGTCTCTACGGGACGCAAAATAAAACAAAATCGTTTTAATCTTGTCAGTCTGTTTGTCTAACTCCTAGATCACGAGACGGATTTTGATGCGGTTTTCACTGTTAGTTCGATATGCCTGATTGGTTTACTGGGCGAGAGAGTCGCAATCCTGTGATATCACCGTAAGATTGTGCACAGAGGAGCAGTAGGCATAGGGTCGTTGTTAGTTCGATTATTTTTACGGAGGATATATATATTATAACCAAATTAATATTTAATGTAAGAAGGAAATAATCTCGTAACCAAGTCTCCAAAAATGCCACTACTGCGAAACAAGGGCGAATAGTATTTCATAAATGGAACCATAAATTTTTAAAACTGGCCATAAGAACAGCTGATATTTTAGAAAAACCTATCCAAACAAAACTACACAATGAAAAGAAACATACGTTTTACAGCTTTTCATGTGTAATATAAGTGCGTTTATACGATTTTCATTTATACGATCTTCTTTTAAGAGTTCTTTAATTAATAAAATATTATATTTTCATTGTTTACGGAAACTAAGAAGTATCATTAGCAAGATACTAAATGGACTTCTACGGATAATTTAGTTTTTTGTATATTAACCAATGATATTAACTACTCCAGCTACTTACGTCGCTAATCGACAAAAAATTTTGCTTTTACATCAATTTATTTTTGTGATGACACAAACTTTAACAGACATTTATTTATACAAGTTGATACATTGTGAATTACACAAACTATGTAGGTATACAATAGTTGATTACCGCGTACATGCAACTAACACATGACTAGGCATGCATAATGACTGCATACGACCGGCAACGTGACCCGAATTGATAGGAAATAGACGCGTCCATTTTAAATTGCCTATCCCGAAACTGATAGCTAAAGGAATCTGAGTTCTAGTCCAGTTATTTGAGATTGATTCGTGAGGTTGTTATTTCATTACACACAGTTATCAACCTAAAATTCATCCCAATGCAAAACGGATCTCTACGCTAGTCAATTGAGAGTCCGTATGCGGTTACTATTTCATAAAGACCTGGGGCCCTACAGCCGGAGCTGAAGCCGATTACCAGTGTTTTTTTTTATTCCTTAAATTGGTCCTAGGTTAAAGTTACAATCATCTTCAGCTTAGTCGGTAGAACTCTAGGGTTTCTTCCAGGTAAGCTGAACATAATTACCAAAAATCTAAGCAGTAGTGTCATTTTCGCATTCAAAAAATCCAACCGTAATCGGCTTCGGCTTCGGCGGTAGGACCCCTGGGATATTTACTTATTGTACCCTGTAAAGTGTCAAACCCGTTACAATAAGTACATTATTGTAACGGCTTTGAGGAAAGGCTAAGCAGATTGTATCAAGAAACATAATTATTGTCAGTAGAGGTAAGGCAATTAAATTAGAAGACAATAGCGACGAATATACGTCCTTTTGCAAGGACGTATATTCGATCGCAGCCAAATAACAATTCCTTGGAATGTTATTGTATTATTGCTGAATATGAAGCTAGATATAATTATCACATAATTGTGACCAGGAAGTTGGAATTATTGGCAGAGGGGGAGGCAACACGTTTATGATCTGTCGTCTCATTCATACGCGCCCCCAATCTAGAACTGTATTCAGACATCTGCCGTTCATAAAAAGTTTCTCTCTGAAGATTCTTCGATATAATTTTTGGAACAAAATGAAAGAAGTGACGTGGGCCTTGGAATATAAAGTTGGCGCAAATAAAGTTTTGCGCGTATCTTGTATCTTTATCCTACATTACAACTTAAACAGTACGACTTACCAGCAGCAAGATAAACTCCAGACAATAGACTGCCGACCCATGCAACTTTTCCTTTTCCTTCGCCGAAATATGTAACTAGCTCGGGGAGGAATATTCCGAAGGTGTACGCTATGCCGTCCACCACCAGGTTGCACATGAAGGAGGCGAATACAACGACCCAGCCGTAGCCCCCGTCCGGAGGCGGAGGCAGGGCTCCATAGTCGTAAGCCTCATCGTCGTCGGCGTCGGCGCCGGCGCCTTCTGCTGTCAATCTCGCGGCTTCTTCGCATGATGTTTCACTTTCCGTCTGTAACAATGGAGAAACGATTAAATAAACTAGTTTATAAATTTAGTCTTGTCCCATTTGTTCGAATTGAAACGCCTATCGATGTGTTTAAACTTAAGAAATGAATGAATTACCATATGGGATACTTTTTATCCCGGCAATGTTACAACAGGCAAAAAAAACAGTCGTTTCTGCGCTGATTTTCCGAAACTTTGGCTGTATTAACAATTTATTTTCTCAACAAATTTATATAAAACTAATAAAAACTTGTTAGTTTACCCAATTAAAGACTTTTTAAACAATGTCTATTATCTATTATAATTAAGCATTATTTTCTTCATAAATGTTTCCAAAAAAATCCATAGAAACCATGACGATTGAACCCTATTCATCAAATTCCGGGAAAACTGTTGTCAAATCAAGGTGGATTTATCCAAATTAATGTATTAAATAAAAAATATTATTAGTTTATGATATACCTTATTGGAATGGTCTTTCATAATATACACAAATACTGTGTATTATGTACATTTTCTGAAAAACGAAGAAACAAAGTTGACGAGCTCGGTGGTCAAATGGTTAGCAATGGCCACTTTGAGGTTGCGGGTTCGATTCCCGCACAAGACAAACATGTGTGCATGAACATGTCTGTTTGTCTTGGTCTGGATGTTTTCTATGTATTATAAGTATGTATTTACAATGAAAAAATGTATTTAAGTACATTTATCAGTTGTCTATTACCCATAACACAAGCTTTGCGCTTAATTTGGGACTAGATGGCGCTGTGTAAATTGTCCAGAAATATTTAATTTATTTATTTTAAAAAAGTTGAGCAATTTTTGTAAAATCGGTACAATTTGAGATACGATGTCTTAATAAATACCTAGTTAAGAAGATACTTCTTAGTAGCTTTTTTATAACACGTCGAGTGACAGACAAGCATACAACCCTCAAGGGAAATGTTATTTCGCTGCAGTTATTAATTAATAGACTAGACTTTGTCAAAATAGGTAAATAAAAATAAATGTACATGATACATACTTTAAACAAGCTTCCTTTTGTATCAACGGAAATACGCAATACCTCTGCAGGTCTCATATTATGCACGACGATATCGCGTTATAATTCTTATTGGTAATCTGTGCCCGTTGAACTGATCTTATCTGACAGTATCAAAAGGACGATGAATTTGTATTCGAACTCAGCAGTCACTGTAGATATTATAGAGTAGTAACTCAATTCCAAACGTCCGAAATCGACGCATTTACGCACTTACGCATTTGCTACACCTACATGATTCTAATGCTACACGTGGCATATTTAGCGCCATCGCTGAATAAAAAAAACGTAGCTATACAAAAACGAAAGTTTATAAACGTCTAATTCTCCATAAATCGTAGAAGTAAGTATATTAAAGTAATAAAAATCTATAGTTTATGACTTTTACTGTGCTTTTTTTGCAACGTTGGATAAGTGAAGTAAAAATAATCCATTTTTTTTTTAATTTGATGTTAGCCATCTTTCGTTTATTTAATCGTTTGCGAACCTATGCGCGTTGGCAAATTTTTCAAAAACCTACATATCAACTTGGATGACGAGAGAGAGATTTCGCTAGTCGATTGCATATTTAGATACAAAGGTTTTATTTATTGTACAACATTATCCTAGACTTCAAGAAACTACAGCTCCAGACTAAAATATAGGAGTAAGTCATTGAAATTTTCATTGAAACGGATTCATTTCTCGGTATTAATTGAGTAGTATGTGTAATCCCCATACGTTCATGCATCGGCGTGGCCATATGTATGGCTGTGGATTTCGGTCCTTTACACGAACATGAAACACTGAATCATTACGTCTACTGTGGCACAGTAGTTCTTGTGTTTTGTACCCCGACTGCGCAATTTGGTAGGTACTTAGTAGCTATCGACACTTATCAAGATAATGTACTGCAATAATAATCATCAACCTACGTTTGCTAGCCTTCGTTTTTGCATAATACAGTATCAGTATAGTATAAATAATAGTCTGTAATTGACGTCTCAAGCAAATGTGTTTTACTATGAATGAATGTGTCTCTTTATCCAAGCCATAGTTTTCGGTTTTAATAGTATATTGCATGGTGGAGTATGCTCTAAACCCCTTCGATTAAGGGGAGGTCCGTATCCCAGCAGCTGGATGAATAAGGGTTGACGACGACTCGTATACTACGAGTAATAAAATTAACTAAGAATTAGTAGTAATATTTTTATGTCGGTGATTTTCCTGTAGATAATATATCGTTTAGTAGATTTTCCTGTAGATAATTAAATTAAAACTTAATGTTTGCATAGTTTTCACGTGCAAAAATAGATTTTATCTATTATTTACCGTAAATCAGCTAATAAATGTGATAAGAATTAAATGATTATGTTTGTAACACGATAAAGATGAAAACGTGATATCAAAATATATCCATGTATATTTGAGCACTGAGTTTTTTTTTATACTACGTCGGGTGGCTGACAAACATACGCCCACCTGATGTGAAACGATTACAGTAGCCTATAGACAAAAGTAAATATTTACTTAGAATGATTTTGCCGGCTATCGTTTCGGAGCATAAAGTCAAAAGCGCGAAAAATGATAAATGGACAGCAAATTATTAAATGAGCAGAATATCAAAAATGCATTACATTAAAATGCTCAAAATCTACTCAAAGAATTTTCTTTTTTTTTTTTATTAAGCATACGACCTGCCTGATGGTAACCAATCATCTCAGCCTATGGACGCTCGCATCGCCAGAAGTATCACTCACGCGTTACGAACCCTGTAAAAACCCCTTCACACCTTTCTTTGAGAACCTTAATTTTAACTTAAACTTTTAAGTTACTTTTCCATACATTTTTCGGAATGATTCATGAACTTAAGGTATAATTGATTAAGATGTTGAAAGAATCAGTTTATAGTTCTAACCACGTGACTATGTCTCTGAAAGAACTAAAGCAGAGTTTATACGAAGCCAGTAATGCTGGCGCCAGTCCTGCAGAGAAGCCAGCGTTGGCCTGGCTCCTGTTGTTTAGACGAGGCCATTCAGCCACGGATTTTTCTACTTGGCGTGATGCGTCTACACGTGTTCGCAACGCTGGCGCGGGGGTCGAAGGGTATGCGGGCGGAGGTCACTGGCTTGTAAAATAGACGGGCGCTCTATTCTTGCCAGCGTTGGCAGCCAGCGCTGGCTTGGCTTGAAAAACTGTTTACACAAGGCAAATACCAAGCCATCGCTGGCTGCCAGTGAGACTGGCAGCCAGCGATGGCCTCATGTAAACTAGCCTTTACATTATTATATTGTACCATACGTGAATGGATTCAGTTAGCAACAACTTTAGTAAATAATGCTAGTCCCACACTAAGCAGATATGATATATTTAGAGCGGGACACTACTATAGCTGAGACAAGAGTCTATATGGTCTCGTAGAGCTGAAACTGCGTGACGGAATCGCGGGGTTCTATACAAACGTGCTTCTTCGAGGGGACCAGCGTCTCCGACCTCTCCGTGGCGAGAAGACGGGTCACGCGCAACGGATCTCGCCTCATCCGGGCACATTACTATAAAAGAACAAACAACTCCGCGAATCCACCATAACGTCTCCCCGCGACGGAGCATTTTTATATCGCGAACCGCGAGAGCGTCCCCACAGCCTTTACACGCGTATTATAAAATATTTTTATTCGGTTCATTACGATGCCACGGGGCATGAGCAAACATACATACGGGCACATAACAAGCTACACACGATCTAAATATATTGTATCTGTTTAGTGTGTGAAACGTTTAAGACATTATTCCCTATTTTAACAAATTAAATTAATTACTATTGAATTATATTTTATACTAGCGACCCGCCCCGGCTTCGCACGGGTGCAATGCTGATACTAAATGTACTACAGAAGGTCTTTGCGCTTTGTCCTATCCAGTCCTTCCCCAGTTATAGGCACACGCCGGCTCCGCGGCCAGTACCGCCACAGCCGTTATGTCCCTGCATTTTAAATGTGTAATATCTTCTAAACTATTCATTTAAATTACATGCTGTGAAGGGTCATATTGATCTATATTAAATGCGCAATGTATTTAAGGTACTTAATTGGATAAGGATTAATTCTGTATTGCTTAAAATCGCTTCGTAAATAAGGCATTATTTCTTGTAAAAAGCAAAGGAAAATAACGGTTATTGTGTGTTACCACTAAGAGATAGACATATACCATCGCGAACTTTTTTGTAGACCATTTTAAGGTGAACAATACTGTACTACATTATTTTGATCTATCTCGTTGGGTTCAGCCAGCGTTTGCAATGAAAGAGCAAAAAAATGTGTTTATTTACGACATCACATTAGAAACCTCTAAATTATCTGTGTTTTTCTACTATGTTATGCATATATTATACATATAAACTTTCCAGTTGAATCACTGTATCTATTAAAAAAAACCGCATCATAATCCGTTGCGTAGTTTCAAAGATTTAAGCATACAAAGGGACATAGGGACAGAGAAAGCGACTTTGTTTTATACTATGTAGTGATAACACGCCGGGTGCCAACATTAAAATTAATTGTTTGAAATACACGATGTTAAATTGCATCCAAATCAGTTCCACCATTTTTGCGTGATTGAGAGCAAACATCCAAATAGAAGATTTCACAATTATTAGTAGAGTACATCACATACTTACTACCTAATAAATATTTAAATAATGTTATGTTTACTTATATCATCTCTTCAAATGCAAAGTCTAGTGTGTCATAGTGATTATACGATCAATCACGTCAAGTCAACAGATTACTCTTCTTCCGACAGAATAGTTTCATTAAGACCTTCATATTTATCAAACCGTAAGTAGACATTAGGCAAGCAGTCGTCTGAGTGTATAAAAATATATAATATCGTAAGTTTAAGAGTCTACCCCGTACTACGTAATATGTGAGTGTAATAAACAAATATCCACAAGGGCCTTTAGGTCACAAAAGACGAACTGAATCCTCCTCTGTCTGCAAAGAACATTGTTTAGCAAAAAGAAAATTTGGCACACTGGTTTCGATTTCCTGACAATAATGCACTATTACCAAATCACTACAAGGGCCTTAAGGTCACAACAGACGGACTGAATCCTCCTCTGTCTGCAAAGAACATTCTTTAGCAGAAAGAAAATTTGGCACACTGGGGTGGTTTTCCTGACAATGCACAATTGCCAAATCACTACAAGGGCCTTAAGGTCACAAAAGACGGACTGAATCCTCCTCTGTCTGCAAACAACATTCTTTAGCAGAAAGAAAATTTGGCACACTGGTTTGGTTTTCCTGACAATGAACGATTGCCTAATTGTTTTCAATTTTATAAGGCGACCGATAAATTAACTTTTTTAGCTCTATTTATTAACAACTAAGTAATAAAATTTGTATTTTTTTATTCTTATTTTTGTGTATAGTTTACGTTCGACTGGAACAGTACCTATTATACTAAAAATTTTCATTTTCATTTTCGTTCCAAATTTCAATTTTTTTTTTTTTATAATTACATGTGTCCTTATTTAAGTATACCAGTTAAGGTATACTGAGATCGGGATCTAGATCCCTGAAGATCTCAGTTAAACAGATTGTATTATTCGTCTAGCTTACACTACGAATTTTAAATGAATGAAAATTAAATAAAAACAATTCGCTTCCTTCGCGACTCCTACGCTTACTGAAAAGTGTACGAGTCGCCATTGTGTAATCCTCAGTACATTTATCATCAGACATCGGATTAGATAGTGCAACTTAAGGTCATTGATCTTAAAAATACATTGAAACGACAAACAAGCTATTTTAAATAAAAAAAACGGAATGAGACATTTACGATTAGATTTAAGAAAGATGAGAGGTAGGTACACTTTACTAAAGAAAAATGGCAGCGCTTCCCCCTACCCCGTTCGCGATGTTCAATAGTCCTACTTAGCGTAATAAATTCTTTGATCCTTCATCTATCCAGTGGTGTGATTGAATTTTGAATGTAAAGCATAGATTCGAAACTACAACGCCAAACTGTTCCCCCGATTTTATTGTCATTAGATTTTTTGATGCATGTAATGGTAGCAAATTTAAACACGTATTCACGACAAAACTAGAAATATTTTTTACTCTTTATAAATACTCTTTAGGTATAGGTAATGTTTTTTTTTTTTTATATCTTTATGGCCTTGCACGATATAGATAATGTTTACGAATATTATTAAATGTTTTTACTTACGAATTGTACACAGGGTTGAAATAAAAACAGTTTTTTTTATTTTATAAAACAAACAGTTTAAATTGTTTTAGATAACGGATTATTGTTTTTATGTTTAATTTCTTTTTAGGACATTAATTTCAAATCACTTAACCCTATAATATTTCATTTCTAGACTATTTGACAAGTGTACGAGTATCTTGGTATGTATGTCTGTCCATGCCCCGTGCAATCGTGATGAAACGATTTAGATTTTTTATTTTTTTGTTTGAAAGAGCATTGATCGGGAATCTTAGCTGATGATTACAAAAGTCTGTTTAGTCGTTTTAAGAGCATCAGCTCTTTGTTATTTTATAATAGAATATGAACAAGTTAAGCAGGTCTGATCTATTTGAAATTGGTAAAAAAGACCATGGTGATCTAATGCTGTGAGATCACTATGTTGTGGACTCTCCACGATAATTCTTCACTAGCTTCAGTAGAGAGAGGTACCGTGATTGGATTGATTGTAATGGGCCCAATGAACAGGTTATAGATAAATGGTGACCAGGGTCTGATGATGGATCAGGAAAGAGAAATTTACCTAATCGGTGATTTAATGGATTGTTAACACATACAAAATTACGTCAAAGATTTCTGCTTCCAAAATTTCTTGTCCAAATTAAGGCCCCATAAAGGAAACAGCGAAGTTTGTCTTTATAACCTCATCAAAATTAACGTATCGTAAATTTAAAAGCGTTACGTCATTGGCCATCTCGTTATTGTTGTTATTTCACTTGGCTTTATCGTCGCGATCGTAAATTGTATTAATGCTCTCAATAATTTCCTTATGAACTCACCAAATTTCTATCATAACAAATTTTGATTGCTGACATTGCAGATGCCGATTATGGAAAAATCGGGACACTTATTGATTTGTTTGTCTTTGCTGATGCTTCGTGTTGTCTCAACAATTTATTATAATATTGTTTGCGTTAGGTCAGGCGTGTTTACATAATTTAATATGTCCGTCCATCTGTCAACAACCCATCTGCCGGCACTGACAAAATTGTTATACCTGACATGTTGTTTGCTTGTGGAAAATTACGGATTTGCATTTTAATTTACTGTTCCAATGAGACCAATTCGTGGAAATAATTTATTTCTTTATTAGCAATTTGCAACGTAAAATATTATATTGTAATTAATTATTTATCTATTAATTATGACGAGCTCGGTGGCGTAGCGGTCAATGACGCGGCTTCGACACCAAAGCTCGTGGGTTCGATTCCCTCATAGGACAAACACTTGTGTGCAAGAACATGTCTGTTTGTCTTAGTCTGGGTGTTCTATGTATCATAAGTATGTATTTACAAAAAAAAAATGTATTTACGTAGGTTTATAAGTTGTATAGTACCCATAACACAAGCTTCGCTTACTTTGGGGCTAGATGGCACTGTGAAATTTGTCTGACAATATTTATTTACTTATTATTATTTATTTATTATCTATTCATCGGTTGCAATTGCATGCAACATTTGTATGTATAAAAACTATAACGTTGAATAAAATGTTGCGTGTTTCAACGGATAGATAATATATGAATTCATAATTTACTTTTACTATCCTGTTCAGACTTTTAATTTACTTCTACATTTAAAAATTATCTCGAAAAAGTCCTAACAAGTCCGCCTTGTACCAAGGTGTGTTTGTTCTCCTCTATTTTAAGAAAAATCCATAAGTATGTTAAGTCCGTCCGCAAAGATGCTTCATCGTAAAGAACAAAGTTCATCATCGAAATCATTTTCTCATATGATTACTCAATCTATATCTCGGTCTTCAACTTCACGGTCATTGTCAAAGTCATTTATGTTTGCTTGAATGTACATAAATGATTATTGTTGGATTAAAATGATTCCAAGGTCTTTAACACGTTCTGTATATTATTAACAGTGTCATCTACGTACTTGTAAACCAGGAAGGAATTCTTATGCAATTGTATTAGTTTTATGGGATTTTTTAATGTGAAATTCAAGGATAAGCTTGCTGCGTGTGTGATCACGAACCAGATTATTAAATACTTAATTGTTGTTGTTTTTTCCTATTTACCACATCAAGAAACTGCCTAGCCGAGATCAACGCGCAGCCTAAATTGCTAGATTTATGCAGATTTTTTTTATACTACGTCGGGTGGCACCGGTGGCAAACAAGCATACGGCCCGACAGATGTGAAACGGTTACCGTAGCCATTATTATCACTCGCAACATGAACTATCGCTAGCTCGCCGCCACCCCCGCTGCAAACGCAGGAACTCCTTCCACCTTACTCATTCGCAGAAAAACGACAACCCTTATGAGAATTGTTATTTGGCTGCTGTATTCTGAGGTGGCGGTAGTATTTCCCCAGTCGGGCAGCTTACAAACACACCCTTCCTCTTTTGCCAGAACCACTGTCGGCAGAGTGCATCATGTACAGGTGAAGTTGACTTCGCTCTAAAAATCGTGGTGAGCCACTGACACCCCAAAATTTTTCATGGAGATATGGTAATTAAATACATACCGCTAAGGATTTTGGAGATTTGCACCGTATACAGGACCTATTCCCGAATCACATCTTTTAATTATTATTAAAAAAAAAATACTGATAATACGATACATTTTTGAAAATTATCAGATACTGTATTTATTGTACAATAATGCGAATGAACGGCTAGGAATTTGTTACAGAAATAGTTGTAGTAAATATATGTGAGTCAACTGTTCCTTTGTTTATTTATGTTATTATGTGCTTTCATTATCAATTCACTACCTCTTTTGTGTACGGCGCGCCGCGTGTCAATTACCGCTATATCAAATGTTAACACTGTCTATCATTCACGCAAGAGTGGTAACAGTATATTTTATCTTACTCAACATAAGATAGGGGGAATCGTTAATTGAGCAATTCTATGAATTAATAATTCTAATAGTCTATAGGGCAACTGATGCTAAAATAAATAAATTCGTTGTTACATTGCCGCCGGCCGTACAAATTGCCGGTGCAGCTGTTATCCTGGCTTGTGTAGCCAGACACAGAAGACTGGTGACTGGTGGGAATGTTTTGTCGACCTGACTTTTTAGCTCCAACCCCATTTACAGACGAGCCTACCATTCTGCAGTTAGGGTTGGGTAAAGACATTATTATGTTGGGATGGCCTAATTTTTAACGTAAATAACACAATAAACGTGAAATTTCAGCCGAAACTTCCAATTTTCATTTCATAGCAGCCTCCCGGATCCTGACCTCAAATCATCTTGAAAACCCGTAAACAATAGGAGTTGAGTCACCACTATCGGAAAATTTATGAAAAAATGTGTTTACTACGGCTTAACGTGACTACACGATTTATAAATATGTTTAATAAGGAGCATTATCCATACCTACTTACAATGGCGCCGCGATTTTGAGATAAGATTGGATTTAAGCATTTTTGCTAATTGTTCGGTTATGTTTATAATACGATATACGTTCTCAGTTCACCCTGTAGAATTTCATGAGCATGTAAGCTGAAAACGTTCAACTCCGATTTTTGGAATCCAATAATCTGATTTAATTCGTTGATAAATGTTCTGTATATATATAAAGCAACCGTTAAAATGACCGATCTATCAATGCACAGCTCAAACCTCTGGACGGATCGTGTTGAAATTTGTCATACGGGTAATTATGACATAGGCGTCCAGTAAGAGAGAATTCACATAGGCTGAAGACCAGTCTGTAAATGTAAAAACATTTACAGACTGGTCTTGTTTTTGAGTCCATGTGATTCATATTTTATGATATCAAATAGAGTTTGATTCGTGTGGTCGATGACGTAGGGTAACCTACAGCCTGACTACACCTATTTAATAAAATCTATTTATCTATATCTAACGTATTGGCAATATCTGATTTAGGGCAAGGTGCTACTGATAAAGTTCTTAATCTCAAAGTATTATTATCAACACAGGTACACAGGTTTTTAGTCGATAAGGCATGATATTGCTTTTGTAGGTCATAATCATTCTGCCTATATAGAGTAAAAAGACCGACAGGCACGTGTCCGTAGAAATCGCATCATCATTCCTGATCTTAATCACGAAAGAAAAATACTTAAGGAAATAGTGAAGAATATTTGGTTGTATTTTTTAAGGTTGTCACCAACGCACAAAAATAAACGAGGTGGCTTCGAGGCGTGCCAGTAGGAGCCGGTGAGTTCAACTCCCGTATGTCAACATGAATTCAAATTCCTTCCATATCACCTTGTTATTGGCGATCTACCATTCTTACATTTTCTACCATGAATTGTGAAATCGTGGAATCAACTTCGGCCCTCAGTCAGCTAACAGTCGCGCAACTTAGGCCCTCAGCATACGTATTCCATATCACCTTGTTATTGGCGATCTACCATTCTTACATTTTCTACCATGAACTGTGAAATTGTGGAATCAACTTCGGCCCTCAGTCAGCTAACAGTCGGGCAACTTAGGCTCTCAGCATACGTATTATCTTGCCATCGTACCGTACGTCTTTTGTTTGCTGCATCTAGTACGGTCATTTGTCGAGCACATACAACTGTCAACAACCATGCGCATTGAGCCGTGTTTTGAGGTAATTATACGAGTAAGTACGTCTCTTTTGCCAGAACCAAGTTAACTAATCTGCAGAGTGCATCACTTGCGCTTGAGGTTCGCTTTGGCTCACTTGCACCTCGAATCGATTGGATAGGTCAATAATTTCCTGCAGGTCGATTACCATGTAATCATCGACGTACCACACCATTGTCACGCCGTTCGATGTTGTGAACACGAGTGCACCTCGCCTTGTTTGCATGTACAGCGGTAACCGACCTTGCCGATGTTTACACTACAAACGGGTTTGGCATAGTGATTTATTTTGTTAGCATAGTTTGCATGGATAAAAATAACTTTCCAGCTTCCCGTCATTGTCGCTTTGGGGATATTTTTATGAAACGTCATAATCAGATATTCCTATATGTCGTCGTCGTCAACCCTTATTCATCCCACTGCTGCAATACGGGTCTCCCCTCAATCGAAGGGATTTAGAGCAAACTCCACCACGCTGCTCAACTGCAGGTTGGCGGAGGTCAGTGTTTTCAAGCCGCCTAAAGACCATTGACTTGGCTTAACGACTGTCAACTAATGACAACAGCCAGGTCCGACAGCTTTACATACAGTCCGAAGCACGTTTGCATAAGTACCCGCAATCTATTGTTTTTTTATATGCAAATATATTTTATTCAACCGAAAAGAATGTACAGAGAATAAAGATTTGCTAGTGGTCCCACTACAGGTACCCACACTAGGTCTACTGCCATTTTCGAAATATTTGCTTAGGTACCTAATATCTATAAACATAGTATATAATATATGTATTGTGTTTAATCACGTACTGTGAGGTTTCAGACCGGTTTTCTCTCCGCCGTATAAGTTTTGGAATTAATTTCCCTGTCGAGATATCCCATGAAACTACGACATGGGAGTCCTTCAAAATGGGTGTGACATAGGATTTGCTGAGTCCGTGCGCATGACACTGCTGTTATTACAGGCGTCAATAAGCTGTAATAACTGCTTACCATCTGGTATCAAGGCGATCGTATGCTTGCCTGCCACGTAATTAAAAAATACATTTCTAATTTAAAACTATTAATAAATATATAATAAATATATATAAAGGATATAGATTACAGTCATAGTACATTCACATCATACGCTATCTGTCGTATGGTGAAGTGTGTACACGTGTTCACATACGAATATACTCTTTGACGTAAACACTGCAAGAATTTATATTACAACGTTCATATAATTCAATTCCTGAATTCTTGCAAAGGAGGAAAACTAATCAACTAGGAAACTAAGGGTTTCCTATTCGATTATTGAGACCTGACTTGACCTTAAATCAATTCATTTTCACATAAATCTAAGAATTCTTGGTTGTAATTACTTCGTATTACTTATCAAACAATTCCGCATTGATTTGTAATTCTTAATAGTTTTTACTTAGATATTTTGAATTACGTTATGGCTATAAGGAAGGGCTACTATGCCAGTTAAAACATTCGGCAAATGTTTAGATCAAGTAATTCACAAAGCCCCTTAAAGAACATTACCAAACATCACAAAATGATGGGTTCAGTGGCGGATCAACTTATAAGCATTATAAGCACGTGCTTGGGGCCCCTGGTTTCCAGGAGCCACAACGATCCAGGTTATATACCAAACTATAGTATAGCAAATTTAATTGAGCCATAAACATATGAGAAATAAGAGGGACAAAAAAACAAACATACACACTTTCGCATTTATAATATTAATTAGGATTCCTATCTTCCAAATTCGAGCTACCTACAGAGAGTCCACATGGGCTCTATGCTTAGGGCCTCAGAAAGTCTTAATCCGCCACAGGATGGGTTAGAAGCTTTAGGACTAATTTTCGATATGACTAGAGGCAGGATGACAAGATCCCTAAAGGGAGGCTAGGTAGCGGTATGACTAGATCGCTTTATGACCGATTCTCTATAGGAATACTAAGCGCTTGGACTTATCTCGCATTTGGATTAGATCGCTTTAAGAAATGTGGGGGAGGGGATTAGTTCTTTGCTCCCGGGATTATCAGGAACTCGGAAGTCTCTCGAGGTAAGTACAAAATATGTTAAAAGAATTCAGAATATTCTTCATAATCCGATATTCTTATATAAAAGGATATATAATATATATCCTTTTAATATTTTTAATTTTGATCAACGAAAATACCACCTGTTTACCTTAATAATGCCATAATATAACAACAAACAAAGTATTAATAATTTCACCAAGTGCCAACAATCAATAGCACCAACAACACGCAAGTAATAAAAAAAAACTATTCTGACTGTTTCTTGAACTTATTTTTTATACCACAGAAAATTGATGAAACATGTTCAGATATCTGGTTGGTTCTGTCATATAAAAACATGAACTTAAGAAACAGGCGAGAGTTTTTTTTAGTTACGTATTTAGCTTATGATACCCGAGAGTACCCGAAAAGAAAGCACTATTAATATGTTTCGAAACGAAATTGCGGAAAATGATCATAAATGCCATAATATAATATTCAGTGTTAACATATGCTTGCGATATACCTTCTTTCCTTGATAATTACAAACAAACATTGACCGTTTAGTATTATATTTTTTATTGAGTCGACAAAAAATATTTGCAAGACTGGCAAAACACCTCAATAACAAAACGACATGCAGTTCAATGAACGTCGACTCTGATTCACAAATAAATTTAAGCATGTACTGCAAAAAAGTCGACTACCGAAACAAAGGATGTAGATACGAAAGAAATACTAATAACATAAAATTATTATAATTACGAGTAATTTAAGAGAGGTAGACGGGGCATGTCAAAAATTTAAAGGAAAGTACAAGAACTTAAATCCTAAGTATATACCTCCACCTCGTAAATGAGCTCAACCAATTATTAAGGGGACGGTAGATGCCCTTGGGTATTGCTGTTTACCTGCGAGTGAATGAGATCACCAGAATATCAGACGTGAGATTACGTTGCGTTAGCAGCGATGGTGCAGTCGCGCGAGCAATAAGAAAATAAATGATTTTCTTTTATTCATCTATGTCCTCCTAGGTACTTAAACACGTTACACTCTTTTTATAAATCTTATTATTTTTGTTGGTAATTTTTTATCTACAAGCATTTCGGAAGTGACCATTGGCAGGAAGAAATGCTGGATATCTTGCCAATATGGGATAGATTCCAGATCATAAATTAGATCAATGATTAAAATATAGACAAAGGAATATTGCAAACTGTTATACAAGGAACGAGCATTGGTAATATTGGTATTGGTGACCGCTTTAAATCAGACGGGTAATATTCTTGTTTGGTATCCGACGAGGTATATGATAAAAAATCAAATTTCTTCAACAATTGAGGACATGAAATACTATATTGATAAAATCGATGCTATTAAAGGAATAGTAAAGTGTAAAGTTCAAACCATAATTATATTGACAATTCATTAGGAATTTAGGAACATTTAAGTCATTATAATATTGAAGATAACGAAAAACAACAAGACAAACGAAGTGGTAAAATATGTTTGAGCGATAGCTGAGATCGTAGAGCCGAGAAAGAGAGTTACGACTGCAGAGCGACACGATGCCACGCCAACAGCTGACCTGACCCGCCGTATTAGATGTATCATTTCCTAACAAAAACTAAACACTTCGTATAGTATGGTTATAAGATACAAGATTTTATTTATTGAATAGAACCTTGATTCATTTTCCCGGCTATAAAATCACAAAACTCGTAAAAGATTCCACATATGTGCACGAGAATGAATTATGAAACATCGCCGATCGATAGACACATTCTCGTGGAATCTCTAATCCTAGGAATGTCCATGTTCATACATAAAGGAATGAATTTAATTATCATTGGCAGGTGTACAGTCAACTAGCAGATCAGCTATACTTTGACATTTGGACCGTTCTTATGTCGTCGGATTAGAGATGGTTTTTGCAACTGTAACGCGTGAAGAGCGGTCCACTGTACTATTTTGGGGTGTAAGTGGTTCATCAACATCTTTGAACCAAAGCCAACTTCACTCACCTGCAAGCGGTCTGGCGAAAAGAGAGGTAGGGAGCGTAATTGTAAGCTGGGGAATGTACCTCCACCTCACAGAATACCGCAGCCGAATAACAATTCCCTTGAGGGTAGTTGTGTTCCTGCGAGTGAGTGAGGTCACCAGAAAGGAAGAAGATGCTGCGATGGCAGCGGGGGTGGCGGTGCGCGAGCGATATTTTATGTTGCGAGCGTTAATATGGCTACGGTAACCGCTTCACATCAGGCGGGCCGTATGCTTGTCTGCCACCCGACGTAGTATAAAAAAACCAACGTGAACAGGCAAAACGGTGGATGCCTCAGAAACAGGCAGTTGGACGCGTGATCTTGATTGTCGCTAATTGATTGGTGCCGCACGCGCCCGACATGCCAATTGTCACTTCCTTCGAAATGTTTACAGCAATATATCACAATGATATGACCAATGGCACCAGATATATAATATATTATATATGAATTACATAATAAGTCATTATGACCTATTATAGGTATATATGAATAATAATAATATGACCTATCGCGACCAGCATCACCGTCGACCCAACGAACAATTCGTTCATGGTCAGTAACCATCAGAGAATATTCTACTAAGTGCTCGTAAAAGAAATAAGCAGGAAACGACACTAAAAACAAATTAAACGCTTTATAAATAATTTTCTTCACATAAATTTCGCAACGCACAACTACGAAGTCTACAACTACTCAATTAAGCATTTAATTAATGAAAATATACTTAAAGCAAATGGTCACATATGTAAATTGCATAACTATTAAAACGATATCAAATACCTACTTTTAATTTTATCGACCTATATCTAAAATAGATCATTAATTAACAATGGATCAATAAAGAAACGGATTAAGATATTAAACCAAACTAATAACCTCATTATTGAAAACAACTTCTTAATAAAAAAAAATCAGATAACGATTAACCTTAAAAATGTTCTTAAACTTCACCACAGTAAACTTAAAATGAAATGAAATAAAATAAAATAAAATTGAAATGAAAGTATTTATTCTGTCCTCGAGTCCTTGTGGGCCTGTGGGCACTTAGACACGTCTTACACATTTTTATTAATAATATTACATTAGTTCTATTACTTATACTGTGATAATATTCTTATTTTTTGTCATTATTTTTATCTACTAGCATTTCAGAATTGACCATTGGCGAAGAAAAAATGCTTGAAAGAAACTTGCCAATATGGGCCTTTCTTTTTAAATAATCAGATAATACAACAATAAAAACTTAGTTTAAAGTTTAAACATTGGTTTTAAACATGCATTTATTTAAAAATGCATTTAATCATTGGAATTTTACTAAACGAGATAATACTTACCGCCATTATAATTAAATAGAACACAATATCACAATCACACAACAAACACCCACTTTAGTCGTAAAGACAACTGCCAATGAATGATAAGAATAAGCAAGTCCTGGATGTGTCTATACTAATTTTGATAAAATTATATCTTAATCTTAACGATAATGGTCTATTTATTACTTAGATAATTTTATTTACATCATTATTCTTTCAAATGTTTCGCAACTTGGAACTAAGCCATTTATAGTACATGTAGGACTGAGATTTTGCACGTGTTTTTTTTAAATTCCCGAATTTTGGAGTGTCAGTGGCTTACCACGATCTTTAGAGCCAAAGCCAAACTCACCTGCAAGTGGTGCATCCTGCGAACTAGTGACAGAGGCTCTGGCAAAAGAGAGATAGGGTACAGCTTATTTGTGAGCTACCCGACTGGAGTAGTAGTACCTCCACCTCACAAAATACCACATCCAATCCAAATACCAATTCTCTTGAGGCTTGTAGTGTTGCAGAAGTTGCTGCATTGTCCACGAAGGTGGCGACGCGCAATCGATATTCCATGTTGCGAGTGTAAATATGGCTATGATAACCGCTTCATATGAGATGGTATAAAAAAAAAAAGAATTGCGATGAGAGCTAGCGAGATCCGATTTTCGTCCCAATAAACTCTAATGATTTCGATTAAATTTTCAACATTAGGGAATGTTGAAAATTTAATCGAAATCATTGGAGCCGTTTGCGAAATCGTCGTGGCATATTTATAAGAATAGCTTGTTTAAAAGTATAGAATTAAAATTTTGTATTGATAATAAAATTGTTACATGCACTTGGGTTTTTTACCAAGATTTTTACCACAGTCTATATACATGGGGCACACTAAAAGTTTTGCACTTCTTGCTAATCGGAACTATTTTAATTTCGAATGTTATATTTTTTTAAACGACTTGCAATCTTCTTAGTAATACAAAAAATTCTATGCTGCACATGCACCTTCCCTACATTGCTGCTCGTGTAAGTGATCGCCGAGCCCCGCTAACCCGACACGAAACCGAGGATATTTCAGACATCAGCATGGGTGAAATTAGGATAGCACTTAAACAGCTGAAAAATGGTAAGGCTCCTGGAGAGGACGGAATTACAACAGAACTGTTGAAAGCTGGAGGAACTCCGGTTCTAAAGGACTACAACGTCTGTTTGATTCCGTCATTCACAATGGGACCGCACCAGTCGCGTGGACCAGGAGTTTGGACGTCTTGTTCTTCAAAAAAGGTGACAAAACCTTATTGAAGAATTATAGACCGATCTCACTCCTGACCAACGTGTATAAGCTATTTTCAAGAGTTATCACGAATCGTTTCGCTCGAAGGCTTGATGACTACCTTAAAGACTATGTCTACCTCAGACATTCCATACAGCTTGGCTGGGGTAATTTCAACAAAGAGATCGATAGACGCATTCGACTTGGCTGGACAGCTTTTGGAAAGCTTCGGCACATGTTCGCCGCACAGATACCTCAATGCTTGAAGACTAAAGTCTTCAACCAGTGCGTTCTCCCTGCAATGTCATATGGTGCATAGACTTGGACACTGACCATCGGACTGGTCCACAGGCTAAAGGTCGCGCAGCGAGCGATGGAGAGAGCTATGCTCGGGGTTTCTCTGCGGGATCGAATCCGGAACGAAGAAATTGACGGAGAACTAAAGTTGTAGACATAGCCTTCAGAGTTTGCAAGCTGAAGTGGCAATGGGCCGGTCACACCTGCCGAGTAAGTGATGGCAGATGGGGAGGAAGGTATTAGAGTAGAGGCCGACGAAGTGTTGGGCGCCCTCCTACTAGATGGTCCAATGACCTTAAGAAAGCGGCTGGGAGCGGATGGATGCGGAAGGCGGTGGATCGTATCTGGTGGAAATCATTGGGGAAGGCTTATATCCAGCAGTGGGTAGATACAGGCTGATGATTATGATGATTTTAAAAATAAATAATTAAATTAAAATAAAACAAATATTATATTTAAGGGACAGTTGTCCGAGGGAGCTCCCACACAACAAACGTGATTTTTTTGCCGTTTTTATAGATAATGTACAGAAAATGTACGGAACCCTTAGTACGCAAGTTCGACTCGCACTTGGTCGGTTTTTATTACTACTAAGATCAGCTACGTCATTCATCATTTAGTACTGTATTACGTATAACAATGCTATAACGCCGCGTCCCAAATAAAATGAATACTGTTTATCATGGGTTTATCAGGCTACTCATATTTCATTACCATCGTGTTAACTAGAAAATACAATACATATCAGTCATTGATACACCTAATAACATTTTTACCTACAACGGAAGGAAAATTGTACATTATAACTGTTATACATTTTGTAATTTCTTAGTAAATATCTTGCACTGAACAGTACTAAATTACACCTAATTACTAACAAACTTTCTTTACCGGAATTGCCTTACAGCATTATCCAACACAAAATTCGCCTGTTAAAAATGCAGAGCAAATGTCACTTAACGATATCACGGGCACCAGCTAATACGTTAATTTCATTTGTTATATTTTATATTATAATATACTGATAACTACTGGAGATTATATGAAACTAGTAAACTGTACTAATGAAGGAAACACTTCGTAAAATTATAGAAAATATATTTCGTGAGATCACTTAAGTTGTCCATGAAGACACACGAACTATAAGGTAAAGACAAGACAACATCAAAACCAGAACGTCAAATATAAAAAATATCGATTGAAACCAGTCAGTCCATAACGTAATATACGACAAGGCACATTATGTGCCTTTTTTAACATCTAATTTGTCTAAAGTAGAAAGTAGGTAGGTAAATATGACTTTTTCAGTAATATAAGCTTCAAGATAGAAATCAGTGCTGGCTAATTGTTCCACTTTTACTACAAACGTTATCAAACGTATGATTAGATATGTGATACATACTTAATAACAATATTAAGTTGAATAAATGAAAACGTATCTAAGCCGATATGCAAACTGCAGGAAAAATAGACTCACTAGAGCACTACGTGCATAGGTAGTGTTACACGTGGCTTAGTGTGGATTTACTGCAGTCATAAACACAATAAATTACACTATTACATTTGGTATTTGAGTCAAGAATTAATGCCGACATGATTGATGTTGAACTGTTGAAGAAGTAGCTACAGATATGACATTTGCAAATATTCTAACCAACTGTTAAATATTTTTTTTATAGCTCAGCATAGCGACTTCGCTTCGTCTGATGTTAAACGAGAAAAGGAGCCAAATCGCATCAGCAACAGATAAAAGACCTTAGTGTGCTGTCACTTGACATTACTATGCTAATAACCATAATAAAAAGTCGTCTAAGAAGTTGTGAGTTCCAAGGCAGCCGTAGTTTTACCCCAATTTTTCAATAGACTTCGCTGTTCATTGCCTTTTTTAGTGGTCAGTGGTGGGAATGTGTTGGGCACCCCGTCCCATTCAAAAAAAAAATTACCATTCTAACTCGCAAAATTCTTCTTCACGCTTCGCTAGAAAGATCGGATATTGTATGAAAGAGGAAACACATGTGCCGTCAGTGCGTTCCACTTTTTAATGAACAGCTGATACCGAAACGCTGAACTAGTTTACAATTTAACATCACATTAAAATGTCAAAAACCTTACAAATGCTTTCGATAAAAAAACCGGACCGCAATCCCTGGGACGTAGCAACAGATACAAAGACTTTAAATTGTGGCCCCCCCGTTGCAATCTGAGGTTTTGTACTAAATAATAATAATGCCCTCCTTTAATATACTCGCAGAAGTTGTTTGTATTCCTGGTCACCTCAATAAGATTTAAACAAAATAATTATACCTAATTCGCTTCTTTTGTAGATAAATTTGATTGAACAAACTTTTCGTTACATGATATCAAAACTAATCTAGTGCTTAGTTACTAGATTATACTTCAGATACGTATCACTACTTATACCATGCTTCAGGTCCATAGTGCACGACGATAATATGAACATATACATGCAATTATAAAGCAATGCATCGTGATTTGGCACCATGCCCAATGTTACCCGTATAATTTGCACAAATTGTTTCCGAGTCTGTTTTCATCTCTGGTTTTCATTGTATTCAAACAAATTCGACGTTTACAAGTGTAGAATAGACGCGGTTGTAGACATTAACTTACTTTGGTCGCAAGTATTATATAACCCTTGTTTGCTCACCTCTGAGATTATAAAATAATTATCATAGAGACCCTTATAAAATTTATTTTTTCTGTCTAAGATGGTTATGGAGATTGATACTACGTTATGCTCATACGTTATGTTTACAAGAATCTTTCATTAAACAAACATTTTTCAAATAAAATTATTATTTGCATCTAAGCCGTAAATGTTTGCTGAATGAAAGATCCTTCCAAACATAGTAGTCTCTTTGCCAGCAACAGATTTACATGACCAATTCCCTCGCGAGAGAAATTGTCAAATGAGAAAATTGTACGTGTTTGGGAGCATGCTGCTGACCCACCTACGGAGCCGCATTTAACAATTTTTATGCTCCATGATACAACTTTCTGAACTAGTTCACGAGTTTTGGCCCGGGACAAAATGATTGACGAATGTCGTGCCTAGCTCGCGGTCTATGTATGGAGCAAACTACTAAAATCGATCACCTTATTATAAAATATCTAAAACATAGAATACATTCATCGCGATAACTTACCGAGTTAATAAATATAAAAAGAATAGTATCTATTGCAAAAAAAAAATTGCAATCTAACTGACATATTATTTATACTATCCTCCGTACTGTGGACAGTTTGAACAGAATTCATCTTTGATCTATAGTTAGCCTTCGATGTAATGGCACGAATAGAAACCATGGCCATCGAAATAGGATTCTAATTTCCATACAAGATAAAAAAGTACTTCAATTACATTACCACTCATAAGGGAAGTGATGACATCAATATTTCCCATGATTGTGACTAGACACGTGTAAGCTATGGCGGAAAACGTGACATATCACTGTGAGCATTATAAACATGTTTCAATACATTATGGCCTTACACTTGTAAAGGAGCTTAAACACCTCGTGACTAAGATAAAATTAGTTATAAACATACAAAACTTTTAAGTAAGTCAACAGCGTTGATTACAAAATATCACGTCTGAATCATGATCATATTTTAACATTAATATTTACGAAACTCTAATTTGTGTTTCTAAGAATTCCACGAGTGTCGTGATTTGAACCCACTTCTCTGCCAATCGGAGTTAGTGCCTTTATAACACATATCAAATGAAGCAATTTTCATGATTTTATGTTATGGGACGCTTAAAATATCATTTAAATATTTCCAGGGAAGCTGGTCTGCTACAGAGGAAAGATACGGTATCACACACATACATAACCAGGATTTTTGACATTTTCTAAATCGATGAACGCTAGCTGCACATACGAAAAATCATGATCCATTGTCACGTTCCGCCTGAGCCGACCGTGCAAGCGAGAGCGCGGAACGCTTGTTCCGAACGCTTTGGCCGCCCTGCTACCGCTTGACAGCAGGGCACGAGCGGCCAAAGCGTTCGGCTTGTAACGTATATATCTCTCTTCCACTCCATCGGCCGAAGTTTTCTTAAACGTTATTATGGAAAATTAACGCCCGTAAACCTACTTTACACACAACCATTTTTTTACTTGATCATGATCAAGTCATTCAATAAGAGATGGGTATGAAAACTGTACGAAAATTACGAATCCAACCAATAAAGCAGAATTCAATTTGACGGGATATTTGATAATCGAAATCGCTTTTAGCGTGAAATACTTTTACCGGGACTTGATCTATTTAAACCAGAAAGAGAAGACAAACAGAAAATCACACAAAATCCCTTCGCAATCTTTCCAATCGCTGTAAAATCCGTTTTCAAAGTAATTTTTTTGTTAGCAACAATTTTTATTATAAGCATGTCACCGACGCTAATCACTGATATTTCTTATCTAATAAATATAAATTAATAATGACTATAATAAAGATTAATAAGACTGTCGTCAACCACTGATAATGAACATACAATTAACCGATTGACTTATTTGACAAAATGTGACAAATTGCCCTTCCTTAATTTTGCCTTGATAAAATCTTGATTAATGCACAGCAGCACAGTATAAGTAATAGTACTATGTGCGGTATGGCCACTCCGTGCCGCTCTCTCGTGTCGACCTCACCTTCCCTCTGAGACAAATCAGGAATAGTTTGTAACTTTGTATGGCACCGCACGCACACACGCTCATTCGCGCTCTGCACAAACGTCATTGTTTATGCAGTATTAAACGACGCGACAGTTGTATGGAGTGGCCGGGGTGTGATTAATGTGTACATTGTGTGAATGTGCTATAAAAACACAATAGTTTTATGGTCGCCTAAAGTATTTAGTTTACTGCCGTATTTAACTGAATCGCCTGCATACAGGTTATCGATTTTTATCCGTTGACCTACCTGTCCTATCCTACGTGTATATTTTGTATATCACTGAGCTTGTTCTGTTTGGCATTATGTTATTACTACACAACACAACCTACACAGGGAGGGATGACGAATGCTCCCTGTGTAGGTTTCTAAATTCATGTTTGTTGAAAAATAAGAAGTACTTAAAGCGGTACAAAGGCTTACTTATCCCACATGGGGATCACCTCCAGTTAACCTTAGAGTAACTGCGTGGAGTGGACATTACAGCGATTAGCAAGTAGAACATCGAGTAATAAATGAAAGAAGGGAATTCGCAAACAAATAAATAAATAAAATATACAAATAACTAAATTATGAAACTATAGAACACAGGCAATAAAAATATTAAGTAACCTCAAGTCTCAGCCTTCTTATACCTTTTTTTTTTTCTCTCTCTCTCTCTCTATTCAAATGAGTTATTTTTCTTTCCGGAATTGGAATATTGAAAAAAAAAATTCCAAGTTCTTTGATTGTGGTGAATTTGGTTTTACCGTCTTGAGTTATCTTGGGTAATTGTATCAAATTCAATAGATCAGTTGTCACTTTGGTGTTTTCCGCGTTAATCTTGAAATTAAGCCATCGTCATTACTTCTTTCCGGTAGATAACATCAAATTAATAAACAACATGTTTTATATGCTTTGAAGAATTCAGTTGAATATATCTTCGGCAGCCGATAGTATCTCAACGAAAAACGTGATCGAACTCTTTGGGAAAAAAAAACTTTCCTTTATTGTTCCATTTTGTGTCAACGTACAAATTACGTTCAGGCTGTAGGTATTTCAGGGTATTTCGTAAAACTTTTAATTGAGTTTTCCTGATCCTACAACACAAGTGATTTCTGATTTTTTTTTATATGAGAGAGGGACAAATGAGCATGTGGGTCACTTGATGGAAAGCAATCACCACCGCTAATGGAGATCAGCAACACCAAGGGGTCGCCGATCCGTTTCCAGCCGAGACTCCTTCCTTTCTTTCTGGTGACCTCACTATGCTCTACCTCTTTTTTCACCAGAGCCTGGTTTGTCTGTCAGCAGGGTGCACCACGTGCAGGTGAGGTTGGCTTTGGTTCAAAGATGTTGATGAACCACTTACATCCTAAAGCATTTTTCAAATAACTGGGATATATGTATAGTACACTTTTTACAGACAATATTATATTATTTACGACCATTGACTTAATTAATTGTCAGTGATCGTAATACGAATCGAAAATTGTTTATGATACAATTAGGAAACTTGGAGAAAAGTTTCGTACACCGTTCAAAAGTATTTACCCAAGTCATTAATAAAATGGAAGTGGGACTAGATACAGAATAATTAACGCCTGCGCTTGTAACCCCAAAGGTCTAAGAACGGAAAGGAGGTCTGACTCAATTATTTAGATTAATAAACGATATACCAGTGACACATATCGAGTATTCAAATACGGCGCCAACAAATGAACGATACTTTTTGCAATTAACTGAAGCGAGTGAACACTTAGCACTAATGGTTTCGTCATTATCTACTTCACACTAAGTACGCCTTATCACAGATATTTTGCTAGGTGGTAACACATCTTTTATCTGTTTACACATATTGTCATATTGTTATGACTTCGAGTACCTGACTGACCTAATGCTACTAATAACAGGCCTGAAAGTAGAACGCTTTAATAAAACGCTTTATACTAGGTCAAATTCATTCTCGATAACTTCATTCTTGCGATAACTTCCTTTGTTGTAGATGTAAGTGTGTAAGTACATTTTTTTTGTTTCATGGGATAATTTTAAATGATCATTATATAATTAATATAAAATTTAAAAACCTGTCAAGTCCGAGTCAGATTCGCATACGAAGACTTGCACCCGCACCACCGTACAATATTTAACTTTCAACGCCGAAAAATGCAGGTTTCTTGAACTATCACGGTTACACAGTCAGCGGAGCCTTAGTAATACCCGTTGGCGCCAATGGGCCAACCATCTACGTGGGTCACCTGATGGAAAGCAATCCCTACTGCACATAGAAATCAGCAGCAGCCATTGCCGATCCGTTGCTAGCCTTTTAAGGGAAATATAGGCTCTGTTTTTGAATGCTCCCATGTCATATATGATTGGAAACATCACTCTGGGGAGTTGATTCCACAATTTCACCGTGAGTGGATTAAAATGTCTAAAAAGCGGACAATACATAGATCGCCAAATCGCCAATTATTATCAAGATTATATATATATTTATAATAGCTCACCTAATGGCTGCACGTCGCCTGATGTTACGCGGAACAGGAGACTTTAGTGTGCTATCAGTGAACATTGCCACACTGCCCGAAAGATGCTTCTCGGAGCTTCCTTGAAGGATCCGATATTATAGAGGAAACACACGTGCCGGCAGTGCGTACCACTTTTGTACAACGCAATAGTACGTCAAAGGAAGAAAGGAATGAATTGCCGAATTGTTGCGGAGGAAACGTCCGCAACAGTGAAACTATTAGATCGCAAGCCGGTACGTGACGGTTATTTGACGAAAAGGGGAGTTTGGGATATGAATGGAATTTAATTTTTGACGAATGATACGACAGTGGAACTCAACTGCTGCATGTATCAAAACAAACAATTCATCCGAGCACATCCCATGATATAATTTGTATAGCACGCAAAGAGAGAATAGAGTAAACGGCAATAAATCAATAGAGCTGGAACTTGTACAAAAACTGCCCGTAAAGTCAATGACACGTGTACAATTTTAGCATCGATTTGATTCAATAATTCAATCCTATCGTGACTAACGCAGCGATTGTACTCATGCGTATAGTTTAAGGTAACTTTGTATTCCTAGTCAATCGTTTTAATAAAACCTTTATTGCCTAGAAATAAGGTGCTTTTTGTTATCGATATGAGGGACCTTGCAACAGTCCTCGCTTCGACGAAGGTTACCATGCAGCCTTGTACAGGATGGCCATTGTCAATGACACTTCTGTCTGTTTCGGAATTGTAAATTTTCTTTCATTTCCAATTTTTTGCATGTAGTTTATACTATTTGTATTGGTGTAAGTAGACATAGTTGCTATAGAATGCTTAGTATGACACGCTAATTTCCGAAACTGTTGGACGAATTTGAATAATGTTATTGTGAAAATAGCTGCTAGGCTTAAACTAGGATAGAAATTATTTTGAAGACTTGAATACGAGTGGAATCTCAACAGAAAATTACTCTGGAACCTCACAGCAGTTCGGTTCTAATGTGTGCAGTTCCAGTCTCTCTTAACAATTTGACATAATACATAGAGGACGCTTTGTTTTGGTCGCTAGTCGACAATGTGAGGTGGGTTTTGGATACATTACGATGGTAAGCTACTACACCCCAATTACACATTGCAAATGATCCTGCAAAAGTTCACATTCTTTTTTATCCTATGGCGTGCGTAAGTAAAGATTGCCAATTCAGGCCACTATTATAAGTCTATTCCTAAAAATAGACACGAACAATACCTACCTACATACTTAGACTTATGCGTTTAAGATAGAAATACTGTAGCTTCCTTATCACGCGATCCTTTGTTCCGACGAATAGGATGGTTGGAACTCAAGAAACAAATAAAATGTTATTGATTATTCCTATACGACAAGTAATAAACCTTGCAGTTCATACCAATGTAAACTTAACATAAATACAACGTGCTAAACATTTAAAATCATTTCCTTTAGGTATAATTTGTTGTTACGAAATAATATGAGCCACAAAAAATAACTAAATAGACGATTAATGTTTAATTTTCTAGAAATACAGACTATACATACAACCACAAACATTTTCACCGAGGTTATGCCAGTTATGCTTTTAAACATTTTTTTATAATTTATTGATATTGATTCATAATAGAAATAATGTATTATGGAACAAGTGATCACTAAAATGCTTCAAATTAGTAAAATCTTTATACAAAAGTACAAAACAGCAATAAAATTGCACTATCAGTTTTGCTGTTGAGTTATTACCAAGTGGATTCCTGAAGATATTTTTCCGCATATCCCCGGGACGCGAATTTACAAAGGCAGAGTAGAATAGAGTAGTGGTAAAATACCATTAGAGTGAAAGTGCAAACAGAACTGGCTAAGCTTTTGTTTGACAAAAACTTGACGAAACCCTAATCTATTATAGTACAGAAATTGACCGAAATCGCGTAGACTGTGTTAGATAAATTCATTCTAACATTGCAGCAACAAATTCTATTCAATTTCATACCGATATTTCATCATCAGGTCATTTTAGTCTCCACTACAGGAGCACGACCCTCTCTTGTTCGTTCCAGACAGGAGGATTTGGCCTACAATCCCCACGCTGGTCAGACTATTATGTAGTATGTGTATACCGATATTTACCGATCGTTAACTTCAATAATAGGTTGATAGTTAAATGATAACTGTTTTTTTAATATTAAAATAATTACATTTCTCCTTTCTATTATGTATTTGATTGACAAAAAAAAAAGAAAAACGGATTAACAAACGAACGTTTAGTAGGTAAGAAACACAGGCACACACTACATACTTGTTGCGAGTACAAATAAAATAAAACAAAAACATTTTTTGCGTAGGTACCTCTACTATAAAATACAAAACGCAGATAATTATTTTTATCAAATTTACAATAAGCTTAGTATTTTTACAATTTAAACATAGTAACAGTCAGTCTCAGTACATAACATAACATAACACAACACAACAAAACACAAGATATGAAACATACTATACTCTCAAGTAAATGCATTGCATAAGGTGGAAAAAGTGTCTTAAAATAGAGCAACAGAAGTAGACATTTCTATAAAATTTGTTTGGAATATCAAATTTTAAAGTCCATAATAATTATTATGACATCAAACGTATGGTTAGTAAAGTTAGGAGTATAAATGTTATCGGAAAAGACTGAGAATAACTTGGCGCAGATATACCTAATCCTAAATAATGTTTAATTTAGGTTAATGTTTTTTTGCACATACTCGACTAGGTTTTGTTCGTAGTCACGAGGCTGAACTTTTACCTAATATATCTCAGTAAAGCATAATATTTGAGTGAATGTGTATTAGTTATATAGTACTAGATTTTGCCGTGCATTTGCTGAGAAAATATCAAAACAAAAAGGTAATCTATTTGAGTCATTTTTTTTTTACTGAGTTAGATTTGATATTGTCGAGTAATATGCATAAGCAAAAGCTCATCTATTAGAGTCTGACTCGTGACTCAAATAGAATATATAGTCTTTGTAAATTCGCAGCCGGGACGATGAAATTACTAACTAGACAATGGCAAACATAATCTTCGACTGAACTGTTGCAACTGTTGGCAAAACGAAACAAACCACAGAATACGGACGCCTCGGTTATTTCGCAGAATAGAGATGTCGTGAGAGTAGTATGTCGCGGTACATGGATATCGAACAGCACGGGAGTAGATGAAGATTCATCGACCTCGACAATGGAGACAGAGTGACATCGCTGTGACAGTCAGCCTGTGACCACGGCGCCGGTGGTCGAAACGTCAGGCATTGATAAAGGCATGTAAATACCCTTACGCTTGATCGCGTTAATTCCCGTTTTTATATTTCATAAACCACAGAATAGATAATAGTACTGACGACACAACGGTACCCTAAAAATGTTATTACTACACACAGCATTGATGTGATGTAATTGCCCGCTGTCATCTAGCGTGGCAACATTGATGAAAATGTTGACCACAAAACAGTTTGTGCCAATTACAAGCGCGCGTATTCTACTACAACGGAGCTGATAGCATTGCGAAACAGCTCACTAAACTCCATAATAATGTATTATAAGCAGGGTTCGCCGATAAATATCAACGGATATATTTCATGATATATATCACGATATATATAAATTGATTTTTATATCGATATATATCAATTGATTTTTTCCTGTCTTCCGAACTAAAATTTTTGGAGATTAATGTTTACCCTGGATACACGTAGCGAAAAACTACAATTCAGAATACTTTGTATTACTTCCCAAAATGGCAACCTCATTTAAAGTTGGAGAAATCCCCTTTAACTAAACAGCACTAGGCTAGCTTTTTATTAAAATTCAAACCTTAAATTCATATCATATAAGGTTTATTTTAGGAGGTAATAAAAAAATGAAGATTATAATAATAATAGGTACTTGTTTTTTTAAGTGTACATTAGAAGTGGTAAAAATGTGGTAATTTGACGCTTTTGTTATTTTACAAATTCCTTTCACAATTTTATGTGTTTAATCCCCTTACAGAATAAAATTCGCTTCGTTTTCTTAGCCTGGATATATATCGGATATATATAAAAAAATCGGATTTTTGCTATTTATTATAAAAATCGGATTTTTTCGAACCCTGATTATAAGATATGTAGGAGTTTAAGTTATGGCACAGTATAAGTAATAGTACTACGTACAGTATCGCCACTCCCTTCCAGACCGGGAACGGAGTGGCGATACTGTACTCGTGTCGACCTCACCTCCCATCCGAATCCGAGACAAATCTGTAGCAGTTTGTATGGCGCCGCACACACGCTTTAAATTCGGGCTCTGCACAGACGTCACTGTTTATTTAGTAGTCGACGCGACGTTTGTATGGAATGGCCGGGGTGTGGTTATGGTCTGCTATGATAATAATACAAACCTAAACACACCATATATTCCCAAATACATCTTTCAATACATTTGCTCAAAAAGTCTAGGTACTTACGAGATCAGTCAAGTATCAATCATTGAATGTAAATTTTACCGCATTCGTGCTTTTTGTGTGCGCTTACTGCACTAGAGCTTTCTCTATTCTCCATTTTGTTGTATTGCAGTGTAATTAACGGAAAAACTCGTAGCATCGCACACAAACACCCAAATAAAAATCGCGACTCATCTTTCTTCTATCTCGTACCTACTGTAAATTCCTACCTAGTACCTAGGTACTTACCAAAACAGTCAAGAATCATGCATTGAATATAAATTTGACCGTATTCGTACTTTTTGTATACGCGTGCTGCACTAGTGCTTTTCTATTTTGTGGTACTGCAGTGTATTTAACGGAAAAACTCGTAGCATTGCACACAACCACCCAAATAAAAATCGCGACTTATCTTTCTTCCATCTCATAAATAGGTATTGTAAATTCCACGTGCGTCACGGCTGTTGACCGCCGATTCCTAAATCACACACACAACTGAAATAATACATTTTTTCAGTGTCTTTTAGAATTATTTTAAGGAATCCCTATGTATCATTCGAAATGTAAGGGCCTCATCATCACTTTAGAGCCTAAGCCAACTTCACCAGCACGATTTTTGCTTGAATAAAACATTGGGAATCTATTATGATATGATTTAAAATTTTACATTACACAGCACCCTTCAGATCTGTTTGATCTGTCTATTTAATTAAAATAATGAAAATCGTTAGATAAAAATGAATCGCCGATATACGACCTAACTTATATTAAAAAAATAGAAAAGATTTTTTCAATCTCATATAATAATATGGCGGTACGAAGTTCACTGGGTCAGCTAGTAAAATACTTATAAAAATAAATTATGTCTTTATATACCTATATTTTTTTTTTTAAAGAACTGAAAAAGTTTATTATATATTAATATAATTTACTTAATACAATATACTCACAAATTGAATTTGAATATCCATAAAATAATACTTTACGCTCAATTCACTCCACAGAAAAACACCACACTTCAATTTCAATCAAAATTTTAAACTTGTAGGAATTAACAGTTTGACAGACTACACATTAACCCACCACACACTACTAATGGTGGTTCTGATGACTATCATGCTCTTTTGTATGGTGGATCCCCATTTAGCCATTACCCTTGATCTTGTTACAAACTAAACAATTCCAGTCGCCACTGGATGTAACTGATGTCACATCCTAATTTGCGCTGAACAATGATATGATAATTAGTCACTGGCACAAATACCGCTAGTTAATTTGTGTTGATTGTGTTAGTACATGTAAATTTTGAAACTCGCTGAACATTTACAGTTACCAATCTGTATGCATACCAGTCTTCTTTAGAGCCACATCATTATCAAATTGATAAATCAAGGCTGCACTAAATCTGGTACTCGAATGCACTTTGGCAACACTGGCCGCACTGCACTTACATGCAATGAATTTCATGACAAATTCATGCACTAAAAATATCTCCTTGAGCACATTCCATTGTCCATTTGGATATATCATCAGCGGGGAGGACAACAATAAAATGTGTCTATAGTGCCTATTAGAGAGCTATTGTTAAACCATAAACTTGCACTAATTTCATATAATGCTATCAATATTAGCAAAAGATATCAAGGGTAGCCCTTGAGTACACACAGTCACACAAAATAATCTCCACTAGGACGTCGACAATGGTTCTATAGAATGAAATTAAAAACTCAACCACACCCCGATAAAGCTTTCACAAGAGTTAAAAGGCTCTGCCGTCATCAACAAATAGGCAGATTTTAGAATATCAGACATCTGCCACACCAATCTCAAATTCTACTTTCAACTACTCCATATCCTCATCACACCTTAATGCCGCAATGTTGTACAGCTGGTATCAATCATTAAATAAATTAATCTAATTTTGGATATCAAAATTTATTTCCAAAAATAGAGACACATTGTAATTGAACACAATAGGCCTATGATTTTACAGTATGTGCCTTATTTCGGTATGTCTGTTGACAAAGGCCTCCTCTAACTCTCGCCAATGCAATCTACCCCACCATTACTTTAGCCTGGGATGGCAGGGCTGTTGGGTACTAGAGATGTTACTTACTAAATTGACTAATATGAACAACTCACAATATAGGAATTAATATGTATAGATATAACATATTATTATTATGACACAATATATTTTTATGAATCAAATGATATTATTACATAGTCTCTATATATATACCTAATACTAATTATTATATAGAATGGAGTGGTAAGCTACATATCATAAAATATGAGAGAATGTGTTTCTTATGACTGCTGCCTTAATTAACTACAAGAGATTTATTGACGGCCTCAATGTAAAACATCCTAAGTCATTTTTAGGTACTTTATAGTATAGCATTTCAAAGTTAAATTATGACATTATTATTTAAATATGAAATGTACACTACCCCTACTACATATAAAAATAATAATAATTTAAGCACTTTGATTATGTTGAACACATTTACATGTACATATGGAAGTTTTCAGGATTGGATAACATTCCTAAATTTTGTCTGTAAGCTTCCTTTATATTTTCTGATTTCCCCAGACTTCTAATATACTAATTTTACAGATCCCTTGCAGATTATACTACTGTACTATATTTTAGAATATATTGTATAATAACTGCTTAACACTAATAATATTATAAAAAGACTTCTTTATAATTTAATAATAGTTTCATAAAAAATAATATTACCTAGACAAAAATATGTATTAATTTCAACAACTTTTATTAATGGAATCATTTAAGAAACTAGGAACCGAAATAATCCGTACAAATACAATCAGCTGACCGTTTACATAAAAGCTTTTTTGTGATGTCACTGTCAGGCCTATGGTAAAATAAATTGTTTGTATCACTTAACATCTATCAAGTAGAATCACTTAGCTTGATCCCTTCCTGACATATTCTAAGTAATGCCTTCCTAAACAATAATAAACATACTATTTTGATTTTTGTGAATTGAACTTAAGCTCATATCCAATACAATCTGTCTACCTAAAAGACTGAAGGTGTGTATTTTAGGATTTACTTTGAAAACTGTATACGTTTGAAGACTTATTTTGGTTTGGCATTGACAAACTTAACCTAAAACATTCAACATAAATAAAAGGTTTATATCATAAAGGCTACCAAGTCAAATAAAGTCGTAAATCTCTGTACTTACCCTAGAATATGTCCTCAAGCGGCTTATTCGGGGATTTGATGGTATATTATTCAGGGACACCTTAGACATTTTCGTTTCTGAACAAAGCTTCACACAACAGAAAAAAACAATGTTGTTTAGTCACTACACAACAGATTGCCACTGGGGTTGTTATAATAATCAAGTTCAAGAGAAAGGTAACACACCCTAATGTTTCTCGTTAACAAAAACAAAAGTTTAATTTTGACAGCACCAACACGAATTACACAACCTCATTTTTTAAAGCGTCGTACTCATTTGTACTTGAAACTGTTTATTATTTTGTCTGTAACAACTATATTTTCAATTAAGACACAATTTCGTAGTAATCAAGAAATAACAGTAAGTATTTATTCTCTGGAATTATGAAACCTTTTACAAATCTTGCCAAAAAGTAGTATGACGTTTCATTTCCATTTCACATGAACACGCACGCGCACGCAGGCAAAGAACCGCTCGTCGCGCTGTCAGATCGAGAACTGTCAAATAAAAACGCCAATGAATGAAATTCGCGCCAAGGCGAAAACGGAAAACGATGTGGGGCGGCGCGAAAGTTGGTATGTTTGAAAATATTGATTCGTTTTCAATTTACTTTGCATTATTTTAATAAATCGCATTCTATTAAAAACATCGCTAATATTATTTTGTAATAATCACATTGGTGACTCATTATTAGCTTAGTTTTATTTTTAGTTAGCATGTCCAGTAAGTAAATAATGCTGTATAATCTAGAAAGATTAATAAATAATTTCTGAATGTGTTTTTTTAATTTCAAAAAATGGGAGCCTACACAGCTTAGATTCTTTTTTTTTTTATTGAATTGACGCTTCTGGTGCATGTCTAAATTGGCTACTTTGGTTACTTAGCATCACCTGGATTAAATGCTTGTTTGTATAAAAATAATACAACGTAGCATGGCAAACAAGGATACGGCCCGCCTAATCTGAAGCAATTACTATAACCTGGAAACATTTCATTCCATAAAGGAACAAAAGTCCACACAGACGAAGTCGCGCGTGACCGCTAATATTTATATGAAAAATAAATAAAATGGTGGTGTTGACACAATTATTGTTATTTTTAAGGCCATATATTTTTAAGAAAATTGTGTCACTGTTTGTTTGTTTATATAAATAATGTAAAAAAATTCAACATGGAGCTCAATGGCCCCTAAGGATGGTTTTTTTTTATCTTAAGCTCCTCCGTTCTTCAGAGGAGATGCATGACAAACAGTTGGTCCCGGCACTCCGGGCTGTAGTCATTAGATGCCAATCGTTAAGCCAAATCAATGACTTGTATGAGATTAAAAACACTGTCCTCTGCAAACTCGCAGTTAAGTAGCGTAAATTCTGGAGAAGTGTTTTAGAATTTGTATTTTTTATTTTAACTCGCATTCATTGGTTGCTACTTAGAACTTGCACTTGCCCTTAGTATTTGTATTCTAAACGCTATATATCAGTTAATGGATTAAAGAAATTGGTTGTCTGTAAAGTCGATTTACGGACGATAAATTTTAAGTGATAACGATAAGAAAACATCGGCCAATGGACTGGAAGAGAGATTGCTTGTTCCACGCTCTTGCTTGTACGCTCGGCTCAGGCGGAACGTGACAATGCGTCATGCTTTTTCGTGCGTGCAGCCGGCGTTCATCGATTTATAAGACGTAATCACGTCAAAGATAAAACATTGTGTGCTCTAGCTCTAGCACCCGAGATCGGATGCATCTGTGATTTGACTCCGGTTCGGAAAAATTCTAGATCTGGGGTGTTATCACGTAGAGAATTGTTGTAATGTCATAATTGTACAAATTTCTAACATATACAAAAAAAAAAAACAAAGGCGGACTTATCCCTATTGGAGATCTCTTCCAGCTAACCTTTAAATATTTGGTAGGAATGTTTCAAAACGACTATGTGGGTAGAGAAACTATGTATACTCAACTTAAAAAAAACAGCTTGCACTCCGGGAGTGCTGGCAGAAGTGAAAACTTGACAGAATAATATATAATCTGGAAAGAATAATAAATAAATAATTTAGGAATGTTATTTTTTAATTTGTAGAAAAATGGGAAGCAATTTTGAATATGATTGAAAACATATGTAGAGCCTAGTTTACATTTTTTTTTGACTCGTTGACTCAAAAAAAAAATGTCGCTTCGTCGCTTCTGCTGGTGCAAGCCTACTTTTGTATATAGTCAATGGAGTTTGTTACTTATAAGTGGTATAAAAATAATACATGAACATTAACGTTGTGCATTTTTGAATATTTTGGAATGGTTAGGGAATAATTGCGCACAAATTGCTATCATATATGTGGTAAAATACAATATTCATTTATTGCGCTATCGTACACAAACATGACAATTTATATTACATTAAAAATAAACAGCAGGAGCAGGCATACATTTTCCCCCCGCGGTAGAAAGAGAGGGGATATCACTTCATCTCCTACGCAGCGCCGGCGGTCAACGCTCCCTCCGTCTTACGAATTTTCGATCAGGCCACCTCACCATGTCCTGACGGCGCGAGTTTAACATTTACCCATCCCAAAAAGTGCACAAAGCTGCTAAAGAAGTTTTCACTTCAAAAAATAAAATTGAAATGTATAATAGCCGTAAACTAAAATTCAATCAATATCACCTTGGTAAATGGACCCTGTTGTGCAGAATAGATCCAACCGACATTTTGTTACTTTTAAGTTAAAGCTATTTAAAGTTTAATATGAATGAAAATATCACGCAGTATAAGTTTTGGGAAGCATATGTCATCAAACTGCTAGAATCTATTGCAAATATATAAAACATGTTTTTTTTTTATTTATTTTTTTATACTACGTCGGGTGGCAGACAAGCATACGGCCGCCTAATGTGAAGCGGTTACCGTAGCCATATTAACGCTGGCAACATTAAATATCGCTCGCGCGCCGCCACCCCCGCTGCCAACAGTGCCAACGCAGCATCTCCTTCCTTCCTGGTGGACTCACTCGCAGGAACACAATAACCCTCAAGGGAATTGTTATTTGGCTGCGGTATTCTGTGAGGTGGAGGTACATTCCCCAGTCGGGTAGCTTACAATTACGCTCCCTACCTCTCTTATCGCCAGAGCTTCGTTTATCAGTCAGCAGGGTGCACCGCGTGCAGGTGAAGTTGGCTTTGGTTCAAAAATGTTGATGAACAACTTACACCCCTAACGTCGTACGTCGATTTGAAGTTTCTCACTATGTATATTTCTCAATTTGGCATAGTTTGTCAGGTGGATCTGTACTGCGTAACAGGTTTCAAATATTAGTACACTATATGTTTTATATAGTATTTTATACGGTGTAGGTGAAATCAACTTCTTCACAGTGTTTCTCAACAAATACAATATGGACGTTTAGAATACAAGATAGAGTATTTAGGTATACGTTTCCTTAAAAATACAGATAATAAAGGATAACCGACGCCTACTGCGACTTGCTGTGCTCACACGATGTAACTTACAGAGGCAGAGACACTGGCAGTCTCAATGTCCTCTACCGCATCGCATCTGCCATGGTGAATGTTCGGAAGAGCTTTAGAACCAATCGATCGAATCGCATCCACAAACGAGATTGAACATTATTATCATGAACGGCATAGCTTAAGTTTTTTGATTGAATTTCTAGGGGCCAGTACAGTAACCATTATAATTTCGTTTTTATTAAAAAACTAATAAACCTTACAATAGGTACATTAACTTTATGGTTTTACCATAGATGTAGGACAGTAAAGATTGGCAATCGACAGAATAAAGTGAGGCGAAAAATGAATTGCACTGGTGTATGTGCAATGAGCACACATATTTATTTTATATAGGTACATACATATGTATTGCATTACCTATATAAATAAAAGACAATTATTATTGTCAGCAATTTTATATGTTTTGTTTTGGATCAGTTTGTCCTTTATTTATTAATTAATCGAACTAAACTCTGACTTAAAGTACAAATAAATAGAAAATAAAAAAGTAAACATAAGCATTCATTTTTCCCACAACTGGGGCTAGTTGTTTAGTTTTCCTACATTGCAATAATTCTGCATTTAATTGATATTTTGGTGAGGGAAAAATAAACAATAGCAATTATTCATAATTGTGATATTTAGAGTTTAGAATGAGAGAAAAAAATAAATCAAGTTATTTAGTTTTCCTTAAACTCGATTAATTGTATATTAACACATTTTGACAACTACATAAACTAAATAACTCATTTTATTTAAGTTATGCAACACTTCGCTGATTGTAAATCATAGTTATTGAATTTTGTATTGAGTTAATTATTTTTCCTTCTACACATTTTTGATATTTCAAGCTTATTCATTTTTCCATTTGAAATAGAAAAATGACGACATTTTTGAAACGGAAAGAGGAAACATGGCTGTCAGACTGAAATATGCGCTATGAAAATTTGGCTAAAATCGTGGTCACTTTTCCACCTACGCAGACGAATTAATAATAATAGAGAAAAATTAAAACTACAAATAAATTCAATTACATTTTTATTATACTACATATAATCGAGAAAACAATATAAATTTAAATAACAAATAAAAGAGATAGGGCAAAAATCAAATATCGTCACAACTCCACTCCTACTAACCGCGATCTATATATTGCTTTGCGTAATCGATGCAATAAATTATGCCGAGAAGCTCGATATAAATATATGCGTTCTTCCATAGAAAATTGTCCTCCCAATAAGCTTTGGAAATTCTTAAAATCAAACGGGGTAGGTAAAGAGAAACTGACTGGTACTATTAATATGGACATTAACTCATTAAACAAATTCTTTTGTGCTTCACCTACTGCTCTTGATCCTCAGGCTAAGAAGAACACTTTAACACAGCTTACCACTCACACTCACACATCCTCTCAATGCATTCCTTTACTTGATTTTGGTGAGATATCGACTGATGAGGTTGTCAAGCTGATCAAGATGATTAAATCTAAGTCTGTTGGTTGTGACGACATAGGCCTCAGTATGATAGATCCCATAAAGGAGTACATAGCCCCGTTTCTTGTTGATATCCTAAATTGTTCTCTCGCTACGGGGGTCTTTCCTACTTTATGGAAGGATGCCTACGTAATTCCACTCCCTAAAAAACCGAAGCCTTCTTCATTTTCAGATTTTCGTCCAATATCAATACTACCTTTTCTCTCCAAGGTATTGGAGCATTATGTGCATCAACGCCTATCTAATCATCTTCGAAAACACAATCTGCTGAGTCAGAATCAGTCTGGTTTCCGCTTGGGGCATAGCACTGTTTCGGCGCTTGTCAAGGTCACAGATGACATAAGACTCAACATTGAAAATCAAAAATTAACTCTCTTGGTCTTACTTGATTTCACGAGCGCTTTTAACACCGTTGACTTTGACATTCTGCTGGGAATGTTAAGTGTTCTAAATCCTTCACCGTCGGTTTTAACGTGGTTTAAGTCCTACTTAGATGGTCGTCGTCAAATAGTTAAAATTGATGGTTCTAAATCGGACTGGTGCTCGCTTGTTGCAGGAGTGCCTCAGGGGGGAGTGTTATCACCTATTCTTTTTTCTATATTTATTAATAGTATTTCTTCCCTACTTCACTCTTCTTATCATCTATACGCGGATGATCTTCAAATTTATACGGCTGCTTCGCTCGATGACTTCAGCAGTGCAGTAAGCTCTGTCAATATGGATCTTTTCGCAATAGCCCAGTGGTCCAAAAACTATGGATTAAAAATTAATCCTGCGAAATCGCAAGCTATAATTATAGGCAGTCCCTACTATATTTCCAGACTACCCTATGCGATGTGTCCGAATGTTATTTTTGATGGTAACATCATAAGTTATTGTACTTCTGTCAAAAATTTAGGTATCATTTTTGACCAAACTTTATCCTGGGCACCTCAAATCAGCGAAGTTAGTCGAAAGGTTTTTGCGTCACTACATTCTTTGAGAAGGCTTCAACATTTCCTTCCTGTCCACACCAAAGCTCTCCTGGTTAACTCTCTACTCCTTCCATTACTGGATTATGCAGATGTGGCATATTTAGATCCTTCAGAAGAACTTCTCAACAAGTTAGAGCGTATTCAGAATATGTGCATCAGATATATCTTCGGAGTACGAAAGTTTGATCATATTTCTGAATACCGTAAAAAGCTTAACCTGTTGCCAATTAGGTATCGCAGAAATGTTCACATCCTTTCGCTTCTATATAACGTCCTTTTTAATCCCACTGCTCCTATTTATCTTTTTGAATGTTTTAACTTTCGGGTTATGGATGACCGTCTTCGAGCCAGTAATGATCCAGTTTTGAGAATTCCTCACCACAATTCCCAGTGTTTCACTAAATCGTTCACTGGCCATGCTGCACGCCTATGGAATGCACTACCGATCAAAGTGAGAATGTCCCAGTCACTCGACTCCTTTAAAATTCAGGTAAAGAAACATTACGAGTCTGCCTCTGACATTTATTCTTAGAATGTCTACATTTATGTATTGTGTATAGTATGTTATATGTATAGTTTTTATTTTGTATTTTTAGATTGTAGGTTTGAATGTATTGCTCCAAAGCCCAAAAATGGAAACTCTCTTTCAATTTTCTATGGTTGACTGGAAGAGATCCCTATTGGGATAAGTCCGCCATTGTATACCGTATAATGATTTTTGTATTTTATGTACTTATGTTTTATATACAATAAAGTTTTACAAACAAACAAACAAATATTACAAAACCAAGCGACACATTATAATATATATGACTTACAGTTTCGAAAATGAGGAAGAAAGTACGTCTTATGTAATGTTTGAAATTTCAATAGAATACCTACTTTCCTTTAACGGGAGAAAAATGTATATGAAAATCCATTGTTACTCTTTTTTACTTTTTTGACAGGAGGACGTTTAATACGTCTTTAATAGAATCAGATTTTTAGTGCGACCGAAAAGAGTAGAAATTGTAATTATGTGGGCGCTTTTCTTACTTTAGCAGTCTTCTAAAGCGTAGTGAAGAAATGGTTTTTACGGTCATGTCATAAGATTGATCCCCGTTCCATTTCCCGTCGATGCATATAAAATAGCTCGGATGGTATCGTTCTGAGGAAACAGATACACGTGTCCATAGTGAATACCTATTTCTCTTAGGCGTTCATTCTTGACATACTTAGTAGTCGTGAGTGAGTTATGATTGAGTATCCCCACCGGCAACGGCTGTCGAGATTTTTCTTCACTTCTCTATTAACAGCATCAAAAGAACTTTGAATATACTTAGGTCACTAGAAATCATCTGAGGAGGTGCTGCCTAGCAGTACGTCTACGTGTCTATAATCGTTTCACACCAAATACACGTTTGCCACCCAGTACGTGGATATGCGGTTTATAAATCATCGGTGTAGTATAACGCGGGTATTTCATATTATAGCTAATCCACCAACAAACAGCATTTCTAAACAATTCAGCACATGAGTTTGGATTATATATCCATTCCTATTTTTAAACGACGAAAAAACGGAGGAGGTTCTCAATTCGACGCGTATATTTTTTTATAATAAATAAGTTCCTAAACACAAATGTCCTGAAAATGAGGTTACATGTTTATAAAAACTTTTGTATAAAGTTATGATAATTAAAACCTTGCGTCTTTATCCTTCCTTAAGACGTGGAATGTGACTTTATTTCTACTATGTATGTATAAATAGAATCGCATTCCACTTTGTATTTCCGCTAATTCCTTCTAAACTACGCGACAGATTTTGATACAGTTTTCGTTATCGTCAAGAGAATGTCTGAAGGTTTATATGTTTAAGACATTTATATAATCTTACTCGGGCGAAGCCGGGACAGGTCGCTAGTGTTAATAAATCAAACTTAAGAAAAAAGTTTATCTCACAATTACGAGTAAACGTACTCTTAAAAACATTTCGTTCTACAATTATATGCTATAGTTAATTAAAAAGAGTTTAATTTTATAATACTTATGTTTTTGTCTAAAATTATATAAGCTCAATGTACATCAAGGTTCATATCGCAGTACCACCTATGTACCTTTTAAATTTGAGTAAAATACGCATTCATTAGGATATAAAAAATTTCTTTCATTTATTTTGTAAGAGTTTTTAATACTAGTAATTTTCTGCGAGGTAGGTAATTTTCGGAAATTTTAAAATACGTCGTTTCTTCCAAATTAAAAGTAGTACTTATGAACCTTGACTGTACTTTCCATTGAATAAAGTAAGAAAACTCTAGTTTTAAATTGACGTAAAATTATAATAGACGTGAATAGAACTTAATATTCTTTTGATAGATAACTCACCAAGGACTCTTCGGTAGGGTTGACACGAATATGGGGTTCTTCATCGTCATCAGGGGTGCACTCGGCACCAGAAGTTTGGCCCATGATGTCGAGCTGTCGCTGTATAGTTCGTGGCCGCTGCCGATGCGGCGGTGCCGCCTGCAGCAGCCCGCACGTCTGTCGCGGGTCTACTGCCCGCCGCGCTCATTGGCGGCTACGAGACTTTCCTTCAACCCCCAATTACTAGGGCTGTATCGTTATGTCGATTGATAGCTACTATTATATTTTTGTAATATGATATTAAAGTTTATTCACATATAACCAAACTATTTCGTCTCACGCGTTAATGAATCGAAAATTGATTTTTATATTCTGATGCAGATGTTCCGTTTTTTCGGCCAGTGTAATTTTTTTACTTTATTATTACCATACAAGGCACATATATTTTACCCGAAGACGGAACCTTTTAGTGGATGAATAATTAAAAAACATGATTATCTAATTGCATGTAATTATTTGTTAGGAAATAAATTTCTTTTGTAACCCTATTTAATGATTATACTGACTACAAAATCTGAAGTAGATCGCCCACCACACATTCCGACCACTGTGTTTCCTGTGTAGCCAGGATTAACAGCGGCTACCATCAAAAAGATAGAGAACAATGGAGTCCACTGGAGTCTCGGGGATAAAGCTACGGTTGCCTTGGAACTCACAACGAATTTAATCAGAAGAAATTAGTAGAAGGAATCTTTTGGAATCTAAAGTAGAAATGGTTTCTGCGGAGTGAACTCGGAGGTCGGCAGTGATAAATAAGTCTTGAAGGATTCTCTGAACTCATTGGGACGCTTAGTTAGGGTTGCCAACTTTTTTTCCGAAAAATAAAGTATATTTAGGTCTGACAAGAATATTAAACAGTATTTTTGAAAAATGAACAGTATTTTATTTATTTAATGGTATAAATACATATTTTTTTAGAGCTTCTCACACTACTTTTTAATTTACAGGTTTTTTTAATATTAAATACACCTCACGGAGCTCATTTTTTATTAAAATAAGAGTTATAATTAATGAGTAAATTAAAAAAAATGTATGAGCGTCCAAGTCTAACCCTAGTGCATCAGATGCTGAAAACAGTATTTTGTATACTTTATTTTTGTTCAACAGTAAACAGTATAATGTAGTGAAAAACAGTATAATACTGTTTTTAACAGTATAGTTGGCAACCTTACGCTTAGTGCAAGTTTCTGACTTATTCAATTACGTCACCTTTAGCTCTCATTTTCTAAGTACATAAATCAATCTAATGAAGCAGACACAATTCCGTACAAAATGTAATTGGAGATCTACCATAACCTTTTTTTAAGACATTTTATACTACTAACAGCGGTGTCTCCAAACATACATAACATAGACTATACTTTAATACTTAATTTACTACTTAATACTATTATTGTAGTATTTATACCATCATTGGTCTAGATTCTTATCGATATCGTTTGGAGCACAAACCTATTGGCGAAGCGGTCGATAGAGCTGCGGGCGCAGGTCCTCCGCACCGCTCAGCTGGGACCTCTGACAGTTGCAAACTTAAAAGCACTTCTATGTTTCAATTTAGGATATTACATATAGCTATTTACCTAAAAATGTCTTTGCTATATACTCTATTATCTATAATTTATGTACCGTCTTTGTTTTCTCGTGTATATTCAGTGGCGATTTGATATGTAAAAAGTATATACGTCAATAAAATTTTGCCAATATACAATCGGTACAATATAGGAGCAGTATGTTGTATGTAATACCTAAAGGGAAAATCAACTTGCGTGCGTGTGAATGAACCTACGTGTGTGTTACGCACTCATGCAGATTGATTTGCCCTATATCTAACGGGTAGGAAGTGTCTTTGAATTTAGAGGCTTTTTTTATACAAGCATACGGTCCGCCTGATGGAAAGCAGTTACAGCAGCCTATGAACGCCTGTAACACCAGAGGCATCACATGCGCGTGGCCGACCATGTAAAAACCTCTTAACGCTCTTTTTGAAGAGCCCCATGCTGTAGTCTCCTGGGAAACCCTCAACAGGCAATTCATTCCACAGCTTGATAGTACGTGGAAGAAAACTTCTCTGGAACCGCACAGTACGTGACCACTTATCTAACATATCATTTTGATTATGTTGTGGTTGTCGTGATCAATCCTTATTCATCTGACGAGCTTGGTGGCGTAGCGGTCAATGACGCGGCTTCGACACCAACGCTCGTGGGTTCGATTCCCACACAGGACAAACATTTGTATGCATGAACATGTCTGTTTGTCTTGGTCTGGGTGTATTCTATGTATCATAAGTATGTATTTACAAAAAAAAAATGTATTTACGTATGTTTATCAGTTGTCTAGTGCCCATAACACAAGCTTCGCTTACTTTGGGGCTAGATGGCGCTGTGTAATTTGTCTGACAATATTTATTTATTTATCTCACAGATGGGATACGGGGCTTCCTTCAATCGAAGAGGTTTAGAGCAGACTTCACCAAGCTGCTCATCTGCGGGTTGCTTGTTTTCAAGCCGCCTAAGGCCACTCACTGAGTTGGCTTAACGACAACAGCCGGGACCGACGGCTTAACGTGCCCACCGAAACACGGAGTAGCTCATGATAAAATAAATCTATACCTGGTCAGGCTACGGTCGACGTTTCTTAACTTGCGTGTTCGATTAGACTGACAGGCGCAACGATTGCATGCGACCCGTCTGATGGTTAGCAGTCTATGGACGTTTGCGACACCAGAGGTAACATATCATTTTGATTATGTAGTGATATATATTGAACTAGCTTCTGCCCAGGGTTTCGGTCTACTTGTTTCCTCTAAGTGTTTATATACCTAATAATAATATTGTGAATTTTCATCTTTTGATTTTTTTATAGAAATTTGTTAGCCCTTGTTCTCTTTCACTCTCTTTTGGATAAAGAAACAAAACGGATATTTTATGAAAGTGAAAACGCACTTGTACCCTTGGTCTTAGAACCCAAAGATCATCCTACACCGAGGTACGACCAAAAAACACAGTCTGTAATTTCTGGAGGTAGAGTCACAGAGTAAGTAACAATCCTACCGTAGTCTTGCTAGAAGGCTTGATGACGTTATATAAACATAGACAAATTTTGTGTCACTAAGTTGTACACAAGCAAACAAGTATACGGACCGCCTGATAGAAAGCAGTTACGGCAGCGTAATGCATTTGTTTCGACAGATTTCGTAGATAATTATGTACTGCAATCAGCCATTTTGCGTGCATGTTTCTTTGTAACAAACTTTTATAATATAGAGAGTATAAAAAATATTACAAATCGTGTTTCGCTCATCAATGCTTTTCATTTGATTTGATTTCATCATCATAGCATTTAGTAGGGGACGCCATATTAGGGAGGTATCCTTGTGCAATGCCATATCTAATTATAGCACCTATCGGACACTAACCTAACGACAGTGGGTCAAATTTAACTTGCAAAATTTGATTACTGACACCGCAATGAATCTAAATAAAAGCTTGTAAAATGATCGTTTTTAACAGTAACGGATACTGCCAAGGTACTGCAATTGATTGAGGCGTCGGAGTTGCTCAGTTTAGAGAAAGGGGAGTCAATTTACCTAGTTTAAGTCAATAATTTATAATAGTGTAGCGACATGTAAGTATGTAGTTGTAAAAAATATGTAAGTAGGTACATATGTATTTTTTTTTTATTGGTTATAAAACAAAAACAACAAAAAGTTCGGATCCCGTGTCAATAGACTGCAATGGTTCTCAACAATAAAAAAAAAGAATAACAAATGATATAGAACATCGATAAGAAACTTTACATTAAAATCACTCAAACGTTACACAATTACATCCAAGCGTCATAAACTACATTTTCTGACATCATATCTTCGTAGCTACGAGTACTCTCGATTTTTTTTTGTTTCAACGATAATTTGATATTGGTCTTTACTTTACTTTACTTTAAAAAAAAGTCAAATATATTGGTAACCCGCGAAAGTGGCACCATGTTGAATAAACATCATATCTTAACATTTAGGATGAATATCAAAACTTGCAGTTTGTTACCAAACAACAAAATAGATTTACCTTATTACATAAAACAGCACAACAACACTCAAAATGTTTTATTTTCGTAGTAGTAGAGAATATACCTACTAAAAACAGCCCCGTCTTTGGTACTACCAGGGACGAGAGATTTATTTACTCTATGGTACTACATACTAAGTAACGCCATTTTGCGGCTACAAGATCCGTTTGGCAACTACGATGCTTCAGATTATATAATATATAAATATTTTAGAATCTGCCTACATGAAAATAAAATACCCAGATTTTTATAACAAGAAGCGCCATCTAGTGTCAAATAGGTAGAACAGCTTTTAACAAATTTAAGAATACTTACTTTTAGCGCCCCTTGTGGCAAGACTGGAAGGTAATTGATATTTTTTTTACTCGGTAGATACTACTTTCTTCTATTCTTCTATTCTTATTTATTATAGTTTCTACTATTCTTTAGATTAGGTAAAAAAAAATCGGCCTAATCACCGTCAGAGTAAATCGAATGTAGCATTACTAGTAGATACTATTTCTTATTCTGTAGTTAGAGTAATTAATACTAAACAAGTCTGAGGTAATAATATTTCAGAAAGCAACATCTAGTGTCTGATAGAAGCAATAATATTTCTGCGGCTAAAGAAAGTGGCAGTAAGTGCCATCTACGGCTCTTTAAGAACTAATTGATTTATCTATTGCTCGTTAGATGTCGGAATCTGTTCTATTCACATATCTAAATAATAATTACATCTATGAAAGAGATCTAGCTCTGAAAAATCTGATCATATTTAAAAATTAATACTAGAACTGTACGTATGCCTATTATTTTCATGTACAGTATTGTTATAAAACTATATACTATAACACTGGCTATTTTTGTTTTGTATACGGACAGAGAACACATTTCAAATTAACCGAACAAACCTTACTATCATAGAGGATGGATACAGTATTCATCCTCTTTGATTAAAATCAATTTTATAATAAAAACTAGCTGTTACCCGCGGCTTCGCCCGCGTGGTCCAGGAAAGCCTGATGCCATTGATTTGTGTACATTTTTCTTTTGTTGTATTTTTTTTTACTTCGTGGGATAAAAAGTAGTACCAGAATGTACAAATTTTAATGATGATTGGCTGCATAGTTAAGGCATGAAGAAATAACAAATAAACGAATTTACTTTAACACTTATAATATTTGTATGGATGGAACGCCCACACTCAAGAGAAAATAATTGTTCACCACATAAATGTTTGCCCTCTTTATTTTTCTTTCGAATAAAATATTTTTCCTGGATAAAAAGTAACCTATGTCACTCTCCAGACCGGAAACTATCCCCTGTTAAAACATCACGTCAGTACTTACGTTCCTTTCGACGTGATAGAAGGACAAATGATTACAAAGTTTATTTTTTCCCATGGGATTAAATTGTTTTTCCGGGATAAAAAGTAGCTTATGTCACTCTCTAGATTACCCTATTAAAAATTCATGTCTGTACTTAGGTTTCTTTTGACGTGAAAGAAGGACAAATGAACTTCATTTTTTAATAACGTACGTTTACGGTATGGAGAGTGGCATTGGCTACTTTTTATCCAGTAAAAACATCTTATTTCTACGGGAAAATACATACTTTGTAATCATTTGCCCTTCTTTTAAGTCGAAAGGAACCTAAGTACCGACATGATTTTTTTAACGGGATAGTTACGTAGTAGAGTACGGGCATGACTTTTTAAAATGGGGATAGTTTACTGTTTGGAAAGTGACATAGGCTACCTTTTATCCCGCAAAAACATCTTAATCCCATGGGAAAAAATAAACTTTGTAATCATTTGGCATTCTATCATATTAACGTCGAACGAAAAAAAAGGAACGTAAGTACCGACATGATTTTTTTAACAGGGGATAGTTTCCGGTCTGGATGTTTTTTCCTGGATAAAAAGTAGCCTATGTTACTACATAGGCTACTTTTTATCCAGGAAAAAACATTTTATTCCCACGGAAAAAAAAATCCATCCCCGCAGAGGGCAATCATTTACGTGGTGACCATTTTTTTTGTCTTGATCCATACTAATACTATAAGTGTTAAAGTATGTAAATTCGTTTGTTTGTTATTTCTTAACGCTCTATGTAGCCGATCATCATTAAATTTTGTACCTATTTTTCTTTTGTTGTATTTTTTTTTACTTCGACCACGCGGGCGAAGCCGCGGGTAACAGCTAGTTTTATATATAAAATTAATCTATACTATCTAATTCTATACTAATATTATAAAGCTGAAGAGTGTGTTTGGTTGAACGCGATAATCTCAGGAACTACTTTTGAAAAAATATTCTAGTGTTAGATACTTAGCCTATATTTCAAGGAAGGCTATAGGCTATATAACATCACGCTACGACCAATAGGAGCGGAGCACCGGTGAAAAATAGGAAAAAAATATTCCTTTTGAGGGCTTATGTCGCGTGCGCTGCGTAAACGGTTGAAGTTACGCATAAATCATGTATGACGGAATTGTTCCTCTTTAAAAGTTCTAAAAAAAAGTCCGCGACAGTATATGTCTATCTTTTAAGATTGACACACTATAACGTTTTTTCATGGTTATCAATAGAAGAAAGTAGGTAAAAAAAGGTTATAGTGAGTTAATCTTAAAAGATAGACATATGCTGTCGCGGACTTTTTTTTAGAACTTTTCAAGAGGAACAATTCCGTCATACATGATTTTTGCGTAACTTCAACCGTTTACGCAGCGCACGCGACGTAAGCCCTCAAAAGGAATATTTTTTTCCTATTTTTCACTGGTGCTCCGCTCCTATGAGTCGTAGCGTGATGCTATATAGCCTATAGCCTTCCTTGAAGTATAGGCTACCTAACACAAAAAGAATTTTTCAATTCGAACCAGTAGTTCCTGAGATTAGCGCGTTCAAACAAACAAACAAACTCTTCAGCTTTATAATATTAGTATAGATAAGATGACAAACTCGGTGTTCGAATGGTTAGCAATGGCCACTTTGACTCCGAGGTTGTTGTGAGGGTTCGATCCCCGCACAAGACAAATATTTATTTCCATAAACATGTTTGTTTGTCTTGGTCTGAGTGTTTTCTATGTTATATGTATATGTATTTACAAAGAAAACTGTTTTTAATAATAATATCAGTTATCTAGTACCCATAGAACGAACGAACATAGAAATGAACAAGCTTTGCTTAGTTCGGGACTAAATGGCCGCGTAAAATTTGTCCAGGAATATTTAGATAAATAAAGACTGGAACAAAAATTTAATAAATTTTAGAGAATAAGAAATATTATTTATTTTATAAACTTTTCAAGATGAATAAAATTCTGTTTACATGGATCGGTTATAATTTTGGAGAACAATAGGATGACGATTATTGGGAGCATCAATAAACTGTTAAGACTTAATAGAAGAATATCATCAACCAAAAATATAATCGATGAGGTTTCCTTTTTTGATCCTTTTTACAAAAAATGTTGCCAACATTTTTCTAACTAAGCTGATATAGAACATAATATGTGGCGTCAAAAATAATTTGACTTTTATCAAATTACTAGCAAAGTACCCGTGCTTCGCTACGGGAACACTCCTGATTTGCGTCTATTTTTGTTAACATTCCAGATATTTCATTTTTTCCCCCTAAAGGACTATTTCGTATTGACCATTATTACAAACATACATCATTTAGGTTAAGACGTCCCGGTAAACAATATTTTTGGCATTCACCAGGAGCCAAAATTGCAAGGCTTCCAAAAGAACTTACTCCTGAGCAAGCTACATACAACTGATCATGAGAGAAGCAGTCCTGTCTCAAGTCAACCCCAGTAACCTTTGAGACTGCCTCTGAGATTTGTTAATGGTCATAGCGAAGCATATCTTTATGGGTTATTGTAGTCTCTTAAATTGAACGGGGTGGTCTGATGGAATAATGGGAATGCGGGGTATAAAGAGAGATTCCTCAACAGCGCATCCCTTACTGTCCTCACTCAACAACTCATCGTTTCAGTTGTTTAATACGTGAACAATGGTGGCACGAACCTCCTGATGATATACCTCCGTTCCATGCAAGTGGAAGGAGATGGAGCGGAACAGGCCAGCTCCATCACATTCCACAGCTAAAATGGTATGGGGCATCATCACACATTCCAGAAGTATAAACTTAGTCAATCTTGACGTCATTGTTTGAAAAATACCGAAATTCTTATATCAAGTAGATATACCCCATATAGTCGGTACTTAGAATAGGTTTTTCAATTAAATTTCGGCACCAGATGTAGCTTCATTTGAAGAACGCAGTTTTTATACGCCCTACGCGCGCGATGGACAACCTCCGGGGGTAACTACTGGGATGAGGTAAGCGATAAACCGTCACGGATAACCCCATGGTTTGAAATAATCTCTCGTATATACCCTTTCGTTAATAACGAAACCATAGCGCGCTGTACAAATGCTAGGTATGGCGCCATCAACATATCCAAAGTTTCAAGTTTCTAGCTTCATTGGTCTGGCCTTTTCCTTTGATTAGTGAGTCAGTCAGTCAGTCAGTCAGTGAGGACAAAAGCCCTTTACTATCTAGCTTTTCCCCGCGGCTTCATTTTTCTTCACTCATTTATCTATAGAAGTACTCGTGTAAAGTTTAGGATAAAATAGTCAAACTAATCTCGTTTCCCTACACAAACTTTGGACCTCCGTTTCACCCTCTTAGGGGTAAAATTTGAAAAATCCTTTTCAGTAATTTCGTATACACTATGTTATATTTACAAATCGATGCCATTTTCGTAATTGACGTCCTAGAAAACCTTAGAATTAACACCCATATTGATATTATGACATTTCAACCCCTTCGCGGATATATGGGGATAGGGGTGATTTTATGTCACGTCGGCTATGTTGGATTATAAAATAGTTGTTGTTTTTGTAATCAGCGACCCGATAAACCATAAAAACAATACCCATGACGAATTTCAGACTTTTTTACTCAATTTTACCCCTTTAGGGGTTGAATTTTGAAAAATCCTGAAACACGTGTTTACTCATTTATCTTTAGGAGTACTCGTGGAAAGTTTCGGATAAAATAGTCCAACTAATCTTGTTTCCCTATACAAACTTTGGACCCCCGTTTCACCCCCTTAGGGGATGAATTTCGAAAAATCCTTTCTTAGTGCACCCCTAGACGTCATAAGGAACCTACTTGCCAAATTTAGAATCTCTAGACCCAGCGGTTTGGGCTGTGCGTTGATTAGTGAGTCAGTCAGTCAGTCAGTCAGTCAGTCAGTCAGTCAGTGAGGACAAAGCCTTTTATTATTATAGATTTTTGACGCCACAATACCACATAATATCAGACGTATGATAAGTTTATATTTCAAGAGCAAATAAATTATGGTAATGGATAAGAACCCACATAATTAACGATCTAATAACTGATACTAGAGATGTAACATGCATCGACTAGTCGAATAAAGAGATTTTATTAAAAAGCAAATAATTTGTTTGTGACACTATTTTATTTTCGTTCTCAAAGAATTACCCGGATTCTAGCCCACGGGGACATATCGAGGTTGAGTGGAGCGAGTATATTAGCTGAGTGTATGTTTTCCATTGATTTCAATGGAAAATCTATTTGATGATCATTCCTCAACGACATGATCGATCTCAATTTTTTTTTCGACACAATCCTCAAGCAGGTCGATGTCTTTAATTGTGACAAATTTCATCAAAATCAGTTCAGTGGTTTTGGAGCCTATTCATTTCCAAAAGTGACTTTTCGGCTTACATATATAAGAGTTCCGCTAGCTCCGCTCTCTCCACTCAATAACTCGAATAACTGAACATAGTTTATTTTGAAATCAATTTTTTTTCGACACAAACCTCATGCATGTCGAGGTCTTTAATTGTGACAAGTTTCATCAAAATAGGTTTCGTGGTTTTGGAGCCTATACATTTCCAAAAGTGACTTTTCGGCGTCTAGAAGCGTTCCGCTCGCTGCACTCAATAAACTTTCTAATCAGGTAAAAGAGTATAATATATCCTCTTTGAAAAGGTATATGTACCCACCAACATTCTTAATCGTCACGCTTCTGTAGAATACAGCCCCCCTAGCCAAGTGTAATTCGTAGCGTAACGAACGTTAGATAGATCACGTGACATTTGTCAAAATCGAATATTCTAGTATGAGAATGTCACGTGATCTATTTAACGTTCATTACGCTACGAATTACACTTGGCTAGGGTGGCTGGTATAGTATCAATCTGTTTCGTTTTCTCCAAGATCATTTTCAAATGAACTCAGATAGAGGATTCACTTAGTTCGTATAACATTTTCTCCACACAGTTTTTCCACTTTGTGATGACTCGATGAAAGGTACAATGTGATTATAATATATAATAAAGGCAGGGGAAAATCAGAGGTGGCTAACAAATTGTTTGTCTACACTTATCTCATCCTTCCGCAGATGGGAAGAATATCTTCGAGAGGTACATATTTTTGATTACATGACATCATCATGGCGTGCCCCTCTTTTTATTTATTGGTACCTTGGATGAATATCAATATGTGGCTGTTTGGTCCAGAGTTTTTAGGAGTTGGATATATATAATCCGTCTTCATGATCGACTCAACATCTTCGCATAAAATTAAGGACCTCCCATCCTTCCACGCAATCGAATACTTTTTTGTTATCCACGAAAGCTATAGAGGTCAATAATACTCGTATGTTTTCCCCAGTTATATGTGTATCGTTATCGTTATGCACTATTGTAATTAGGGTTGTAACGGAGGGCTACTTAGCGGAGGCGGAGGCGGATGCGGAGGCGACCTGTATCACCTCCGCGGATGCGGAGGTTAACGGTAGCGGAGGCGAAGGTGAAAGTGGATGTAGAAAAAAATTAATTTATGGTGCATTAAAACTAAGTACAAAGTTTTCATTTCAAATCACTTAAGTAAACATATTATACTCGTAAATAAACATTACCTTCTAGTCAATGAAAATTAACACAAAATTTGGAATTGATGTCTTCTAATAGTTTTGACCGCGCGTTATTGTTCTATGATTACGTAAATAAACCTCCGTTACAACTCCGCAAAAATTGTACGGAGGCGGAGGCGAAGATACGATTTCTTGCGGAACTTCCGCAGTAACGGAGGCGGAAACGAAGTTTCGTTACAACCCCAATTGTAATGCCTTCCCTCTGGTTATGGTATGCGCTTAGGCGGAATAGCCGACTCGTGCCTGGTTAATGGTATGGCACATATATGTATTAGTCGACTAAATTCGTAATCGGCCCAACACTAATGCCATATAATTTGGATTACAAATTGTTATATACTAAGCCCCGTTAGTTTTTGACTCCTTCGCCATGGCGGAAGACATGAACCAACTGAATTCACAGAGAGAGAACGAATCAAAAGGAAATATTAATCATAAGAAAAATCAAAATAATATAAAAGACTTTATCTATGCTCTACGGCCTTTATTGATGTTTGAACGCTTCTTCGGAATATTTCGATTCCATATTACAGAAAACGGAATACTTCCAACAACTGGAACATTTAAAGTCATCGGCATATTAATTATATCTTTCCAAATGGCTATCTTTTGTTATTTGTCAAGATACACTAGAGCGCTTAATTCTGCAAGTGAAACCGTCAACGTGATGTCTGATGTCCCGTCCATTGTCAATCTCTTTCAATTTGTTACATCAGTTATAGTAACATGTATTATTCACAGTAATGAAAACGTAAAGATCATCATGGAATTGTCTAATATCGATGCAATATTACAAATCAATACGAAAGAAGATTTCTACAAGGCATCTCGAATAAATATTATTAAATACATAATTTTATTCACAGTGTACCACTTAATCGTGAGCATCACTGACGTGGCAACGGACGACGTGATTACCATAAAAAAAATTATAGTTTTGCCGATTTGCTTCGAGGAAAATCTAGAAATACTCATGTTCTGTGTAATGATCACAACGTTAAAGAGGCGAATCATAATTATCAACAATTATTTGATAAACTTTTTCAAAACTAATGAAAGCAAGAAGACTGTATTCATTATCGGCAACAGAAAGTCATTTCCCAAAGACAGTTTTAATTTAATCGGTCACACATCACATAGTAATATGAAGCTTCAAAATCTAGCAGAAGCATATGAGATAATCGGCGAAACGTGTCACTTGATCAACCAAGTTTTCAATTACCAACTCTTCATGACCCTCGTATCCACGTTCACTTATATTGTGATTACGATTTTTACTTCTCTGTATTATTATCAAAATGACGAAGATCTTTTTGGGACTATGGTTACTATTATCATTTGGTGCATTACCGCAGTATTGAAGATTGCCGTTCTGGCATTTGCTTGCGAAAGATTACTGATAAGACGGAATGACACTAAGGTATTAGTGAACAGGGTGATCATGAACTACGATCTACCAAAATTAACAAGGATGCAAGCTAAAGCATTTATGGATTTAATTGAAGCCTGGCCTCTACGTATATTCATATATGACCTATTTTCAGTGGATATTACATTAATATTGAAATATATTAGTGTCGCCACAACGTATTTGATTGTGATTCTACAAATATCTCATTTCACTTAATTATGTTTGTATAAAAAGAAACATTGTTATTGAATAGTCATTTTCGGTTACACGTATGATTTTTTCCGTGTAAGTATTTTCATTTCACTCTATGATGTACTGTGTTTATTTATCCATAACATGAACAGTAAAGGGTCATAAATGCAGTACCACGCACTTTACTTAAATTTACTACGCACTTAAATGTTATAATAAATGCGTGTTTTACTCAAAATTAAAGCCGGCTGTTGTCATTATAGATGACAGTCGTCAAGCCAAGTCTGTGGCCTTTAGGTAGCTTGAAAACTCTAGCCTCCGCCAACCCGCAGTTGAGCAGCTTGGTGGAGTATGTTCTAAACCCCTTTAATTGAGTGGACACGCATATCCCAGCAGTGAGATGAATAAGGGTTGACGATGAGACGATTAGGACATACAAAATAAATTTTTTATACCGTAATAAATAATAGGTAGGGGAAAAAGTCTTTTCGCATTATAGTATGTATGAACTTGTAATAAAATCTCTTTGGTTATACCATTTGTATCTAGCAGGTTTTGATATCTTTAAAAAGTTTAAATTTTAAAAAAGATAATTCCAAATTCAAATTAGTTAAATGTGTGATTTTCATTTGTTTTTTTTACTGTCAAGATGAGTGAATCTAATGAAGAAATTCGATACATTTTAAAATTTTACTACAAAAAAGGTAAAAATTCAACGCAAGCTGCGAAAAAAATTTGTGACGTTTATGGACCTAGTGCAGTGTCTGTGAGAGTAGCACAAATTTGGTTTAAGCGTTTTCAATCCGGAAATTTTGATGTCAAAGATGCACTTCGCTCTGGTCGCCCTGTTACGGATAAAATGGATGCCATTTCTGAAAAAGTGGAGCAAGATCGGCATATCAGTAGTTACGACGTAGCTGAAGAACTAGGAATTGACCACATAACAGTTTTGGCGCATAAAAAGGTCGTGGTCAAAGGCCGGCCAGGCTTCACAGACTCTGGCGAAACCCGGATTAACCCGCAACAAGGTGATGCTGTGTGTATGGTGGGATTGGAAGGGAAGATATTCATTATGAGCTGTTACCGCCAGGCAGGACTATCGATTCTGAACTCTACTGTGAACAACTGATGAGATTAAAGCAAAAAGTTGAGAGAAAGCGGCCGGAATTAATTAATAGAAGGGGTGTGATTTTTCATCATGATAACGCTAGACCTCACACATCTTTAGCCACTCAGCAAAAATTAAGAGAGTTTGACTGGGAGGTGTTAATGCATCCGCCGTATAGTCCTGATCTTGCACCTACTGATTTCCATCTGTTTCGGTCTCTTCAGCATTCTTTAGGTAATGTCAGGTTAACATCACGAGAAGACTGCCAAAACCACTTGTCGCGGTTTTTTGAACAGAAGTCCCAAAATTTCTATAGTAATGGGATCATGTCTCTACCTACAAGATGACAAAAAGTTATCGAACATAATGGCACCTACATACTTTAGTTAAATGTAAATAAACTTTATTAAAAAATGTTTTGAATTTTCATATAAAATACGAAAAGACTTTTTCCCCGACCTAATATATTCGATGTTAAAAGTAATGTAAGTGGTACTGCGTTTATAGGCTGTAGAATACGAATTTTAGTGTTTGTGAAAAAGCACATAAATTAAATTTTCTTACAATTTTTTTGACGAGCCCGGTGGTCGAATGGTTAGCAATGGCCACTTTGACTCCGAGCTTGCGGGTTCGATCCCCGCACAAGGCAAACATTTGTGTGAATGAACAAGTCTGTTTGTCTTGGTCTGAGTGTTTTCTATGTATTAAAAGTATGTATTTACAAAAAAAATATGTATTTAAGTACCTTTATCAGTTGTCTAGTACCCATAGTACAAGCTTTGCGCTTAATTAGGGACTAGATGGCGCTGTGTAAACTACCGATCACATGTTGACTAAAAAATTACTTGATTAAACGAATGCCTTTCTGTTGAATGGAACATTAGATACTACACTTTTTAACAAAGATTAATGCTATAACGTTTTTATTTTATTAAAATAGTATTGTAATTATTTAGATGTGGTATTTATTAATAAAAGATAACAAGTATTGTACTGGTGTCATAAATAATTTTATTACAATTAATTATAAACGTACAAGTTACTAAAAGTCTCCGCTGATCAGTCGGTCTACGGACACCTCATTGAATAGTCTCTCCACATTTTTTAAAACGTCGGTAACGCCGTATTGCACGAAGGGTGACCCGAATTCATCAGCTACTAACTGCCAATTTTCATTTGCGAAGTTAACAATTGCTTTACCTGCAAAAAAGAAAAAATGACCGTTAGGGCGGCGCCATACATTCGGAATTCCGTTTCGAAGTTTCAATTCGAAATTTACAACCGTTATTCAGTAAATATATAATATTACACATTAATTTCTTACGTTAATTTCTGTTCGGAATAACAAGACTAATGGCAATCAAAAATATTTTTTAACTCTGTTTCGAAATTTAGAAATGGTAAATAGACTACACACTATGATAGTTTCAGTTGGGAATAATAAGACTTCGTGGATTTGCGTTTTGAAATTCAGAACGCAATGGGCGCCAGTCGGAATTTCAAATCGATAAAATAATCGAACGGTAAACTATTGTACTCGTGTGATAAATCCTAATTTTATATAAATTTACTGCGTTCGGAATTTCGGATCGATATTTCGAAATGTAATTTCGAAAATACCGATTGTGTGTTGCCTTAAACCGGTAATAGTTATATGTAGATAACGGCGTGTAGACCGTCATACATGGTCATACTACCAGTTTAAGAGAATCCCGCGTAGCGCTACGAATGCTACGTATGTATCTTAGATATACAGGACCCTCTTATACTGGAAGAGTTATACTACAAGCTGTTGTTTGTACCTAAATGAATACTAGAGATTAATCGGCTAGGCGGCCAACCTACAAATTAGCAACGACATTTCATATTTAAAACGTGATTATGTCATCGTCATCATGGGTGCAGTATTACTTACCATCAGGTCATCAGCATACCGCCCATGCTGATTTACCACCTTAGCGGTATAAAGATACAAATTGTTATAGGTACTGGAGTGCGAAATAGATTAATCTGACATCCAAGACACAAGTTTGGATGTCGGTGATTCTGCACATATTGTGTTTTCTCTCATTACATATTATGTCTTTTGATATTTGTGTGTATTTTTGGTGTTTTTTTCGTTTTAATATGAAAACGATATGAAAGTATACTTACTTGCTTCAGCATTACCCTTCAATAAGTTCGTGAAATGGTATATGAGTCGGCCGTCAAAACTGTGATCTGTCGATGTATGCTTAATATAGAAATGTTTGCGACCATCAGCACCTTCTCTAGACCCCAACTTCATTACATTATGGATCCTGAGGTTTACTGTAAACATAAATAAAAATCATTAGTGTATGTATGCAGTTTTGGGGTGTAAGTGGTTCATCAAAATCTTTGAATCAAAGCCAACTGCACACGGTACACCCTGCTGACTGACAAACGAAGCACTGGCGAAAAGAGAGGTAGGGAACGTCATTGTAAGCTACCCGACTGGGGAATGTACGAGTACCTCCACCTCACAGATTACCACAGCCAAATAACAATTCCCTTGAGAGTTGTTGTGTTCCTGCGAGTGAGTGAGGTTACCAGAAAGGAAGGAGATGCTGCGTTGGCATCGGGTGTGGCGGCGCGCGAGCGATATTTTATGTTGCGAGCGTTAATATGGCTACGGTAACCACTACACATCAGGCGGGCCGTATGCTTGTCTGTCACCCGACGTAGTATTAAAAAAAAGTTGAGAGTGCGATATACGAGTATACTAGGCAGAAATTATCCTCGAACTTATGTCTTACGTTTAACAATGTATCTATATAATGTTACAAAACGTCGCTGCGCGTGCAAAAGTCGAAATGTGTTTTTTACCCATTTTACAGGAGACACAAAAAACTGATTTTCTAGAAAAAAAAAAAATTGGTTGCCTGTAAAGTCGGTATACGGGCGAAAGTTTTACGTGACAACGACTTTGAGTGGTAAAATGTTTTCGAGTGGAAGGGACGCATGCCTTTCACTTTTTATGTCTGTCTCTCTCGCTCTTAGAAGGGACGCGTGCCTCTCACTCGCTCTCATTGTGAGCGCATAACGTGAGTTAGTTTCTTGAAGTGTCACCCGGCTAACCAATTTATAAGACGTTGTCACGTCAATATCTAAAATATTCAAACAATTTATTATTACTTGAATACATTATAATAAATGTGCGTAGCTTAGATTACTTTTAGATAGATTACATTATTAATAATGCTAAAATTGATCATACTAGACAAATATGACACATAGAGTTATTTATTTGATTCGTAAAAACAAGCTATGGGCATTTAGAGCACCTACCTACTTTAAATTTATATGGAATATATAGAAACTGGCCGTACAATGACACATAGCTACTTTTTAGAAAGCAATAATCGGGCGCAATTTTTGCTTCCACTTTAGTAAATTTATTTTAGCTATGTGAATTATAGTACTTAGCGTGTTTATATGGAACTTTCGATGTATTAAAGTCACATAGCTACATTCCGTAACTCTTTAAATATTGCCTTTATCACATAGCTGTTTTTACAGTATGTGTGTATTGTAATGACGATTATAATGCACTAAAAATCGCAAAAAGGCTAAATAACACATAGCGACTTTTGCACGCGCAACGACGAAAAGCTCTTTGTATTCATAATAATCGTTATCTACACACACATATATATATATGTATAAATCTCGTGTCACGGTCACGGTGTTTAAAACTCCTTCGAAACTGCTTTTATGATTTCATTACCACTAGGAATAATTTATATGGCAGAACCACGTTTGCGGGGTCAACTAGTAGCTTTATAATGGGTTTTATTACAGAAGCAGCTTTTTTTTAAAGATTACTAGCTGTAGCTCGCGTAGAGTTCAAGAGTTTTTTTTTATGTCACTAGGATAGCACACAAGCGTACGATCTACCTGATGGTCACAGTCATCTCAACCGTTAGAGGCTTGCGACGCTAGAGGCATCAGGAGCCCATGGGAGTCTAGAGACATGCCCTCTTTGTAAAACTCGCTTTACGCATTTCTTGAAGAACCTCATTCTGTATTGAGAGTAGCTTAAGTTTCTCCAAGGATGAAGTTTCTTCTTACCAAACACTAAAATCGGTTCCTCACTGAACCAAGTACCAAGAGTAAGTAGACGAAGTAAACAATTTTTCACATTTATAATCTTAGTCACGATTCGGAAGGATGTATGAAATTACACTTACAAATTCTAATGACGGTGTCGCCTTCACCATTGACATTAAATAGAAGGAGCCGTCCTGATGACTTGTACTTCCCTTTGATGGTCAAGTTGCAATGAAACTGGGTCTCTAAGGTGTCACCTTCCATCCTGAAATATAACGATTACTTAGTCACCGTACTATGGCATGCCTTTAGTGTGCGAAAACCCGTATTTATAACCTTAGATGTAACCTCGGGTGCCAAACCGATATATATATATCGGTTTGTATATATATATATATATATATATATATATATATATATATATATATATATATATATATATATATATATATATATATATATATATATTACATCTAAGGTTATAAATACGGGTTTTACTTTTACAAATAAAAAATATCCGGACATCAAGAAGTAATTCAACATGGTATTAAACCTCAGTCTAATAATAACGTTAAATCGTGTAAATGTTCACAAATGGTGCTCTGGCAATCATTAATTTGTGTATTTGATAGAATTCACCCACAAATTATAGCATAAAATAGTCGATTAATTGACCCACGAATTGATGTAATTTTTTAGTAGATCATAGATAGATAGATAGTGGTTATAGCCTAGTTATGTTATACCTATAGACACGACAGCGTCTATACTCTATCCAGGGCTGTTCACAGTACGGCCTGCGGGCCGCATGCGACCCTCGGCTTATATTTGTGCGGCCCGTGACGTGTTTTTCGTTTATCGCTACAGTTTTTATACAACGAATCTGACTGAAAATTATATATATTTAGAAAAGTTAAAGTTTTATAACTAACTAGTTATACTAAGCTTAAACTTCTGAAATAAGTACTAAAAATGTCAAGTAGTTATTTGTTTCTGCGGCCCGCTAATCTATTTAGTAATTTGTAATGGCCCGGTCTTGTATATGATTTGGACAGCCCTGCTCTATACGGACATCTACACACAAAGCTCTAATAGTGACAAATGTTCCAAGCACAATAAATACAACATTTCTTGATGACACAAACAATTTCCTATTAATAACAATAAATTCAATAAGATTTACCTTGCAAAGTCGACTACACATTTCCTTAGTCCTCTGGAGATACCCTCTGTCACTTGACTTCTAAGACCACCAGCCAAAGATAAATCAAGATTATTTATAGGAAAAGGATCCAAAACTGATAAGCCATATTGAGGAAAGCCTTTGAAGAATATAGGCCAAGCAGCCTGAATAGACATTTTCAGACATTGCGGAGATCCATCGTGACACACTGGTTCATAAACTGCAAAAATAAAAATAAAATATTTATATTCTACAAATTAATAAAAGCCTGTAAATAAAATAGTATTTATGTTATGTAAAAGAGATTTAAAATCGAAAGCATGTACATATTACAAATATATACCTATAAAAGAGAATGTATGTATGTATGTTCCATAAAGACTCTGAAACGGCTGGACCGATTTCAACGAAATTTTCAGACAATCTTTAGATTGACCCAGCGGATAATCCTGTGAGGTTTAGTAACGATCGGAGCATTTTTTTAAACTGTCAATGACATTTTCTATAAAACACCACTTTCTAATCTAATCATAATAAAATAAGTAATTATATAAGGTAATGATAACGACATGTATTGTAATTTGATTTGTAATTTAATTTAATTGTGTTTTTGATAATTAAATAAATTCATGTAACATTTGTACGCCGTAACACGGCCGAATACGCCTGGATCTTGACTTGAAAATTAATCATCAAAATAATTGTTTGTACCCGTATTCTGACAAATAAAGTAATTCTATTTTATTCTATTCTACCCGTGCGAAGCTGGGGCGGGCAGCTAGTAAATTATAAATTAACGTCAATAAATTAATATGAATAAATGGAAAGAAATAGTTATATAAATAGATAAATATAAATATTCCTGGACAAATCACACGCGGCTATCTAGCCCCAAACTAAGCCAAGCTTGAACTATGGGTACTAGATAACTGATATTATACTTAAATATTTGTATATTTTTTTTTGTTGGAAATACATACAAGAATACGTATAAAACACCCAGACCAAGACAAACAGACATGCACACAAATATTTGTCGCGTGCGGGGATCGAACCCGCGTGCTCGGAGTCAAAGTGGCCATTGCTAACCATTTCATCACCGAGCTCGTCTATTATATACTCGTACATTGCAAATAATTTTTGCCTGTGAATGAATTTGACTGGGAACGTATTTTCAATATATGTTAATTTTCAATATAACAAGGCAATCAAACTGCACACACTTTTATACTGGGTACATATACTTCTACTTGTATGACGGTAATATATATGTAGTAGGTATATATGTAAAATACACTAAGCATTATTGCAAATACAGATTAGCTAAATTGCGGTTTTTAGGTATCAAGAATTAATTGTGTTATTCATTTGTATGTTTGATAAATAAATAAATAAAACTTATATAGTACGAACAATGTAACAAATGCATGAATTTGTAATACTTACATTTTGCTAATGCAGAGTTTAAACCCAATACAATCACAAGAGCGGTTGACATATAGAAGTTTACAAAATCCATATTAAATATTATTTTAATCACTGTTGTTGATACAAAATTAACACTACGACTGAATTATATTTGACTGATATGTACATTATTTATAGTAGCGTATGTAATTAAGGTAACGATTTGAACAAGTAATTAAGCTAACGATTTAAACTTTATTAACTAATTTTATAGCTTTATTAAGCGTCATAGGAAATTAATTATACGACGTATATAGATAATGCAATTAAATGACAGTTAAGTTTAAATAATCTTTAATTATTTAATTAATTATAATTTACTAAAGTACTATTACAATTACGACCCCAGTCTTTCGTCAACATTGTAGGCTGGTTGAGTAGTCTCTATATCGAATATCCCATTTAAGATATTTTGCGGAATGGTAAATCCCAGTCCTTCACTAGTTATTGCGTTTGGTCCTTGGGAGGTATATGCTGGATTGGCTTCAATTGTGGTGAATCTGGTTGGTCGGGCACTGGATGTGGATTGTGTAGTGGCGCTTGAAGTAGCCTGTGTAGGTTGTGTTGTCATCAGGCTGGTTGACTGTGTAGAAGTTAGTACTGGCCTAGTAGCAGGGTCACTGGGCGTTACTGGCGGACAACGCGACGTTCGTGCGATGATTATATCTGCTGTAATATGGAAAACACATTTATGTATAAGTTACATTATCTATCACAGTTGAGGAAAAAATATTCAGAACTCGAAAATATATAACTAACATCGTTGAAATTAACTAACATGATTTTTGAGTCAGTTTGTCAGTCGTGAGTTTAAACTTGTAAGACACTACAGTATATATGCATGAACAGCGACTTCGTTCTCATGGAGTTCATTTGCTATTATAACCCTTTGAATCAATTAAAAACTATACCATCCCTCGGGTTGGAGCAGTATAGACCCAATGTCTAAATCTGATCTGACCTCTACGCAATGGAGGGAATATACTCCCAAATGAAAATTCGATGTGATTTCTTATTCTGCTGTTTCAGGCGACAGTTTACTGAATGTTTATTGACAACACGGCATTTGCATGGAGTGGCCGGGGTATTTGTATAGTCATCATCCCTTGTTTATCCCACTACCGGGATACGGGTCTCCCTTCAATCGAAGGGGTTGAGAACTCCACCACGCTACTGAACTGCGATTTGGCTTTACAATTGTCATCTAATGGCAGCCAGGACTGGCGCATTAACGCGCCCTCCAAAGTACAGAGAAGCTGGCAATATATAAACCCATCCATACGGTCATCGTTGCTTAACTTGCGTGTTCGATTATATTAGACTGACACACGCTATGACGCCGATGAGCTCCACGAGATGCTTTGTACAGACATGTAAAATTACTACACTAGATAATGCACCGCTAGACTTTGAGGTTGTTACAAACGACTATTTAGATTTTTCCTCCTACAATTTTCCTGTCAAAAATAAAATTTCTGCAGGAAAAGGTAGCTATGGACAGAGAAGTTATACTGGAGACGCACGCTGTAGCTACTTTGCTATGGGGAAAAGTTCTTTATACAGTAGTTTGTTGATTTACTAAATATAAATATACACTGGATGAATAAGACTGTATCTAGAAGTGTAGGCGAGTTGCACCACAACGCAGCCCATTGCAAATATCATTCTCGTAAGTTTTCGTCCTCAAAGACTTTTAAACAGTCCCACTTTTGTCTTTGTTCATACATTTTAAGATTTGAATCGATTACGGATTTAATACAATTTACATTTAGTCTGTAGTGTAGTAATAAAATTCCTCGAAAATTTGAATTTGCATTGCGCCACGTTGCATATATGTATATCTGAGAGCGGGCGCTATGTAGGCCCTACGCTATATTCAACAAACTTTTTTATGTAGATAGCTCTTAAGGTGGTATTTTGGTTATTAATGCTTTTGCTCAGATTTATCACATTGTTTTGAATTAATTTGTTATTCTATAATAGCTTTATTAACTACAGAATCCCTGTTTTACCCCTTACAATTAATTAATTATCATCCCTAGGTTCGGAACCGCTAAGCTATGGTCACCGACTATCATCAGGCGATTGACAGAGAACCCTGCCAACGCATCACTTCCATAAGGATTTGTTTTATCGCAGCAGTTTTTATTACTATGCAAGTAATTCACAAGTTGGAATTGAGCATAGAAATCTCCATTTGCCCTTCCTAAATTGCCTGAGATTACTTACTTTTTCCACAGTTCTTCGCACAATGAAAACGTGAAGGATTATCATAGGTGATGCCGTCTGAGCCACAGACGGGATTATATTCAGCTGTGGAGGGACAGTTCCTGACGCACGTCATGAAGACCAGTTGCGATTGAGGAAGACCTGTTATTGGTGCAGATGTAGGCCTTGACGGGGTAGTTATAACTGGTGGTTGGGTAGCTGGGTTTGTTTCACACGCCGAAAACCGCTGTATCGATACACCTGTAATTGTGAACAAATACCGTGTTTATATCTCTATCTATCTGTATATCTCCGCTAACCCACAATAAAGCAGCGTGGTGGAGTATGCTCTAAACCTCTTCGATTGAGGACACCTGTATTTAAGTAGTGGAATGAATACTGGTTGACGACGACCCAGTTTACAATATGAATGTTCCCAGGAGTTGTTTTAAATGCCCATTCTGGAATTTCACCGCTCCATCCATACACATCCATACAAATAGGTTTACTTCTGCGTACTCCCCAGTCGTGGACTGAACTTCCTGTATAGATTTCTACGGGAGGCTCGTGAGAAAGAGGAGGTTAAGATAAATAAACCCATCCATGGACAGGCTACGGCCGACATTGCTTAACCTGTGTGTCTGGTTAGACTGACACACGCAGCGTCGCCATCGAGCTTCTCGACTACGTACAGTATAGTATAATTGATAATACATAGCCATACATTATATTATGAAATTGCTATGACTACGTCATGAGTGTGGTTGTTAAAATCTGACATGACGTTTCATACAAAATGCAGCTGATGACATAGGCAAGTTAAAATCACGTGATGCGTCACTAAAGAACTTACCTTGTATTTTTGTACCATAATTAATATAATTATGACGAACCAAATAATGACTTTTCATAACTTAATGACAAATAATGAGGTAATTATTATTTAATAAGTTGATTTCGCCAACTTGTCAGAATATTATAATTATTTTAAAATTGGAAAAAATCACCTCCCCCACCTTGATGGGCCGAATTTCCGAACAGCAGAATTTTATCTGCAAAGGTAGGTAGATGGCGCCACAGTGCGACTTCACAGCACTGCATAAATTCGCCACCATTAAAAGCCTTCCTGGTAGCTCAATTGGAAGAGCATTGGACCGGTAATCGAGAGGTCGTGGGTTCAAATCCCACCCAGGCGGGGGACGTGAATTTATCCATATTTTTTATTATTTAAAATAATGAGGTACTTACTAATTCCACAGGTCCTTGCGCATTCTAGACGCCCTGGGTTCCTGTAGGTGATGTTATCAGTACCACATACAGGGTTGAATTCAGAGGTTAGAGGACACAACCTCAAGCATAGAAGTATTTCAACAGGAGAAGGTGTGCTGCCTATAGAAGCCGCCCTTATATGCGTAGTCTTGCCTTCTGAATCGGAAATGACCATTTCTACGTTCCTGCTTGTCGTTGATGTACTTGAAGAAGTCCTGAAAAAACAAAGGCCAAATGAAAAAAATACATAATTTATCCCCGAGTACCGACATTATGCCTGACATTTTGTACATCTATAGCTGCGCATCGCATGTGTTTCTATGGTAAAGAAGCAAATCGAATCAGTAACTCGATTTCTTATCTCCAAACATGCAACAGAGTTCTGCATTTTTGTCTTTAGTTAAACGTGGTTAAACATTATGACATCTGACCCTAATAAATCGTTAGTGTCAAATCTATTGTATATAATAACTTAAATTGCCTAGCGTGATAGATGTGTTATAGTTTAAATTAAATTCAAACTACCACGGGCCTCCTAAATGGGTAATCTTTGAGGCAAAAAATACATTCCTATAATCTATTTATGACAAATTCCGTGACACAAAATATAATTTATAACGTCACGAATTTGACATACATAATAAATTACTCTACCTGTACATCTTTACATTACTCTACAAGAGTCGTAATAGATATGAATGCCTTTTCGTAACATAATTATATATTTAGTCGTTGGAAATGTGACGTAGCTTTTTTTTTTTTCAGAAATCTCTTCAACGTTTGTCCCATCTCTGAAGGTAAGAGGGAGAGTTCTGCATTTTCAACGAGTAAACGTAGTCAGTGGTCCGTTAACGGTAAGTTCCGTTTTCTTGTAGAGGTTGTTTAAGTATTGTGTGCAGTTAGTGGTTTTATTCATATAAAAAAGCTCTCTAAAATAAAAATTCTTGAAACATGGGATTCACGTGTTTGCTCATAATAAAGTTTCTTTGAGAAATCTCTTCGATTTCACTAGCGTCTCTCAGTCTGGTCTGCATTGCGATTCAGCAAGTAAACGCAGCCAGTATTATTGGCTCCCTGCCTCATAGTCTTGAACCATAAACTTTTGTCTTATTTTATTCTATTTTATTTTTAAGTAGTTTAAGCACTGAATAAGTAATAGTACAGTTTAAGTACCGTTTGGTTTCAGAGTGATATATTTATATATACCTACTTAGATATAATTTACGTATTTGTTAGTATTTACGCAGTAAAAAAAACTCCACTTTTTTAATATAAATAGGTTACGTAAACATCTTCGAATTTATACTTTGACCGCTTTGACGCCTACACACTCATAATATTAAACAAATTATGATAACAAACCTTGTAGATCGAACTTTATCCTCGCCCGAGCTATAATTTTCGTTGGAATAGTCTTCCCAAGAGTTGTTCCAGTCCCAACCATTTGCATTGTTGCACCAATTATTGTAGTTGAAATTTTGGTGGTTATGTCTTGGCGGCGTAGGATAGTCGTAGTGGTAATTGTAATCTCCCCAGGTACGACCAGTTGCGGAGTGCCCAAATATGGCAATGCTTACTGAAATATAGAAAAATCTTTAGTAAGTATTGTTACTAAACTTTTGAACTAAAACTTCTTTACGCACACTTGAGTAAGCTGGTGAATGCGTGACGAGAGCGTTACGGAAACAGTGGACGGAAGTTGAGAGGGAAATATAAGTTAGTAGAGCTAGAGAAGTTTTACTTCTTACTCCAGTCATTATAGGGAGTTCTCCTCGGAAGTTTTGTTATCATAATTTGATACATCTCCTCAAATGTTACTCTACCCACGCGCTCTCTGCCCTTCATCTCGACAACGATTCGACGTATGAATAAATGTTTAAAACAAAAGTTGTAGAGCATTTAATTCTCTACAATATTGATAAGAAATACAAGTAGCGTAAACCCATAGGAAACGAGATTTAAAAAGAAAACGATTTGGCCTCTGACTTTTTAAAATGGGGCCATCCTATCATGTGTGAATTTTGAGACAAGTATTGGATGTCAGAATATAAGTTTATACGAGTTTATAGCTGTGTATCTCGATTTCTAAGTTATTCACTTAATTTTTACTAATATGACTGGACTATTCAGTCGTGTGGTCTAAAGCACACACGTTTTTTTATAATCTTTGTCCTACATTTGTCTATTAGATATGTCCACAGACAATGTAACACCTACATAAATAACGGTACATATATGAGAGTTCTTGTGTGACCTTCTAATCTTTATATTAAAATTTTGTATTCGAATGTTTACGATCGCATGAAAATAGCCATCTTTTTTACTTGATTAGACTGCCTCGAACTGCCTTGGCACTGAGGAGGCCCTTTTCATTGAAATAAATGTATCCAAAGCAAGTATGAAAAGCCAGTATATATGGTCTTTTGTAAGTAAAATGTCAGAAATACCCAAATAGTCAATCAGTCTCATCATAATCATGTCTTTTTCATTTAGTATACATGAATATCTGAAAGTTTACAAGAAGATTAACAATTTATATTAAGTATTAATCAACGAATATTTCTTTAGATATGGCACACTCTTATTAAATTCCTCTAAATAAACCTATATAACCTCTATCTACCTGATAGTTTCCTGCTGTTGCATGGATAGCTAGCTATAATTGGTTACGTAGATTGGGTTGGGACAGACTATCGCCATCATAACAGCGATTTAATATAATTGATTAAATAAAAAAATAATTTACTTGTTATCTCTTTTCCTCACCGAGCGCAAAATAGCATCAATTTTTCTTACAAAAATATGAAATTAACTAAAGTGCGTGTGAAAATCATATACCACTACGCGCAGTTGACGTTGTTTTTGGCTATAATGGTGATGAGCTATTTACACATCGAAGTGTGATGATAATGCCATTTAGGCATAACTTTCCCTGTACCACAGATAACATAATACTATAGTAGTGATAGGACCCCGTACGCACGTACGAACAAATTTGTTGCGTTTCATAATGCAACAACTTTGTTTGCATCTGCGTACTGCTAACGTACGTCGAACATTATGTTCGTCAAAAATGTTCGTCAGGGATCCAATTTTGAATTTCGCGTAACAACTTTCCGTCCGTATGTAAAAATGTTCGTGTTTTATAAGTTCGTGTCCGCGATGTTCATGGACATTCGTACGTACACGGCACGACATTATAGAGCGGTTACATTTCGCAAATCCCGCACAGATTTCGAGACAATATTTTTCCTTATAGGCTAAGGTCAAACAAGTCTCACAGCGGTTAGTGAACCTTATATTAATTTGAACATTATTTTAATAAACATACATTTCAATTTACTTAATACATTGCCAGTTATTGTTCCTATTTGTACAAAAAATAAAATTATGACGTATTTCTGTGTCATACAAGCATAGGTAAGATAGCTAGTAATTAGTCACCACCATAAAGACTACGTTTGTAGGTTTGTAGGTTTTTCATAATAGGTAGGTAGTACCTTCACCTCACAAAAGACCACAGACAAATAACAATACCCTTATCAACAGAGGATTAGTGCTCCTGGGAGGAATGAGGTCACCAGACGTGAGGATTTGATGCGTTGGCAGCAGGGTCGCCAACCTGTGTGCAATATGGGTGTATTGCCAGCGTCTGTAGGTTACGGTAACCGTCTCGTACGGTTTTCATTAGGTGAGCCGGTTTATTTGTATAAAAAAAATAGGAAATATAAAAATAAAATATTTTAGAACCGATCGAGAAAAACAATAATAAAAATTTAAGATTCATATCTTTGAGGAAAGATATTACATTGTTTATTACTAACTAACGGCCGTATTAACTGACTTCGTCTATGTGGACTTCAGAAAATAAATAATAACTCCTCTTCTATTCGGAGTATTAAGTTAATCATACGCCAGATTTTAAGTTAGACATCCACTTTTACAACTGTGATAACGGTATTTATTGCTATTTCGTGCAGTATATTTTGCCTGATGCATGTATGAACATACAAATATACGCACAGAAAGAGACCAAAATTTAAAAAAAAAAATTGTTTTATAATAGAATAGAACTCAAAAAGTGTATTAGAATAGAACTCAAAACAATTAAAACAATAGATTGCTCCTTTAAAAACCATTGATATTTTTCTTTATCTCCTATGCACTAAGTTAGGAATTTTATATTAAGTATAGGTAATTTGTTGAAGTATCAGTCACCTGTTAGTAATTAATTAATCAGTCAATATCGAAAATAAGTACTTATATAAATTTTACTTTATTAATTATATAAATGTTGTTGACATTACATAATAGGGACATTTATTCAAAAAAATATATACATTTCGACGAAATAGCATTTTGATAATTCGGTTAGCAATTTTTTTACACAGACTGATCAACAATAGATACTGACAAAGTCTCGTTTTGATTTATTATGACGAGCTCGGTGGTCGAATGGTTAGCAATGGCCACTTTGACTCCGAGGTCGCTGGTTCGATCCTCGCAGAAGACAAATATTTGTGTGCATGAACAATTCTGTTTGTCTTGGTCTGGGTGATTTCTACGTATTATATGAATGTGTTTATTAAAAAAATATGTACCAATTTAAGTATTATTTCAGTTATGTAGTACCCATGGTACAAGCTTTGCTTAATTTGGGACTAGATGCAGTAGAAATAATATTTATTTATTATTGTTTTCTCGACAACTATTATAAATATTTTATTCTCGAAAATCGAGGGACTGTAGATGTTCGCATATGAGCGAACGAAGCTGTTTGCAGAAGTTAGTAATGAGTAAAGATTTTCCTGATGCTATTAGTAGTTTTATAAATAGGTATTACTAGATTTATCATAGGTATTACATATGCGTATGTATAATGTTGCATCTCTCATACATAATTAATTTTACGACGTAATTATGGTTGATAGTTAGAGTTCCATCAGTAAATGCCGCCATTGTACACGCCTACGGGTACATACTGGTATATACATATACATTAGTCACTACTGATTATATATGTATTTTACAGATCAAATAGCTTGGCGCTTCTGTCTAGTAGAACAGGGACCATACCACAAGCTCTAAACGCAGGAATGGAACTATGATGGTTGCGTATTTATCAATGAATTTCATTCATATATTCGCAACCATGATGGTTCCATTCCTGCGTTTAGAGCTTGTGGTAAGGCCCCAGGAGTCGAATTGTTACGATTACGAGAATTTTTTTTAGAACGGTTCACTTACATTGCTATTAATTATAATGATGTTCTGATTTGTGAGATTCATCGACTGACAGAGACTTGTAGCAAACCCCGGCCACTCCATACAAATATCGCGTAGTGAACTACTACATAAACAATGACGTCTGTGCAGAGCTTGAATGAGCGTGTGTGCGTGCGACGCCATACAAACTGTTCCAGATTTGTTTCAGAGGGGAGGTGAGGTATTGACCAGAGAGCGGCGGGGAGTGGCCATACTGCACGTACTGCTAATACTTATACTGTGCCTGTAGCCACAGTAAACAAGAAGAGTACTCAACTCAAACAAAATTTAGGAAAAATAGTGATCTCCATCAATTAAATTTATGAAATAAAAACAAACTCGCCGTGCATATTACTAGGCTCCATAAAATCTCTAACTCGTTCCCAGGACAATGTATACGCTTCTACAATAAACTTCCAAACGACGCGTTTAAATTATCCTTGGGTAAATTTAAGTAATATATCAAAACTAGACTTTTGATATACAAAAGGCTTGCTATTGTATCTCAGATTACATAAATGATAAAAGTATTTGGAAATGAATTGCTCTTGTTATGTTATTTTAATGATTGTATTTGTATTTAATGTAACGATATTGGCAATTAAATGAGTCGGCCTTGAGTTTCTTGCCAGTTCTTCTCAAGAAGCCCCGTCGCCGGAACTGGCACTTAAATTCACTTTCACATTCAAGATAGTGTGATGAAAGTGAATCTAAGCTCTGCGGATTTAGAGTAGTAATGATTTATACATATTTTTATATTTAATTTGTATGACGTTTCTAAGTATTTTATAAAGTCCAAGGAATAAAGATAATTTGATTTTATTGATTTTTTGAAACGATTGAAATCAACATCCTCACAGACACAACACTACAGATGACGCGACGAGACGCGCCGATGCGACGACGACGCTGGCAACAGCGCCCTCTCGTGTTTTTTGAACCTTATTTAACCTCCGACCCAAAAAGACACCCGTCTTGTTACACCCGTAATAAGTTTGACGTGGCTGTATGTGTTTATGTGTGTTCTCTGTGTCACCGTAGCTCTTAAACGAATAGACCGATTTAATGCGGTTTTTTTTGTTTGGAAACTGACATGATATAAATATGTAGTTCTTAGTTAAGACATGTAACAAAGAGAACGATGAATTTGAATGTCAATGGATTATGAGAGAGGAAGACCAAAAAAAAAAACCTGCTAAGTGGGAGTCGAACTCGCGCACGAAGGGTTCCGTACCAATATCACGCAAAAAACGGCAAAAAATCACGTTTGTTGTATGGGAGCTTCCCTAGAATATTTGTTTTATTTTAATTGAATTATTTATTTTAAAAGTGAATATATAATTAAATATTCTGTGAATGTTTCAAGTGTCTACCTGTTGCCGTTATCAATATCGCGCAACAACGAGCAAGTTTTTTAGTATTTGTTGTTATAGCGGCAACAGAAATACATCATCTGTGAAAATTTCAACTGTATAACTAACACGGTTCTTGAGATACAGCCTGGTAATAGACGGACGGACGGACGGACAGTAATAGGGTCCCGTTTTACCCATTGTGTACAGAACCCTAAAAAGAGATGGTTGGATTGTGTGAGAGGTGATATGGGTAAAAAAGGGGTAAGGGTGAATGGAAGAAAAAGACATACTGCGTCGACCCCAAATAATGGGAAAAGGCCTGTGATTTGTTTTTCTGAGCGCTATCGTATTCCGATGTTTGTATTCGTATGAAGTTGGTGTACTGCTCTATGCTCTACTTCAAACAGCGTGCAGTTTGCACAAGTAGTCTTCGTCTAGCATATTTTTCTCTTTCAGCAGAATACCTACAGTCACACGCGACAACGCAATGCAATTAATGACGTAATTTGATTTTTCCTATAATTTTCCTTATACGTGCAAGGTTAGGTTTTACTAATTGCTGTAAACATCCTAGGAAATGGTTGAGCTGTTTTGTTATGTTTAGATTTTTTTACTTTTTTTTTATCTAATGATTTGACTCTTCACTACATAGTATAAAACAAAGTCGCTTTCTCTGTCCCTATGTCCCCATGTATGCTTAAATTTTTGAAACTACGCAACGGATTATGATGCGGTTTTTTTTAATAGATAGAGTGATTCAACTGGAAAGTTTATATGTATAATATATGCATAACATAGTAGAAAAACACTGATAATTTAGAGGTTTCTAATGTGATGTCGTAAATAAACACATTTTTTTGCTCTTTCATTGCAAACGCTGGCTGAACCCAACGAGATAGATCAAAATAATGTAGTACAGTATTGTTCACCTTAAAATGGTCTACAAAAAAGTTCGCGATGGTATATGTCTATCTCTTAGTGGTAACACACAATAACCGTTATTTTATCCTTTGCTTTTTACAAGAAATAATGCCTTATTTACGAAGCGATTTTAAGCAATACAGAATTAATCCTTATCCAATTAAGTACCTTAAATACATTGCGCATTTAATATAGATCAATATGGCCCTTCACAGCATGTAATTTAAATGAATAGTTTAGAAGATATTACACATTTAAAATGCAGGGACATAACGGCTGTGGCGGTACCGGCCGCGGAGCCGGCGGCGTGTGCCTATAACTGGGGAAGGACTGGATAGGACAAAGCGCAAAGACCTTCTGTAGTACATTTAGTATCAGCATTGCACCCGTGCGAAGCCGGGGCGGGTCGCTAGTAAAATATAACCTGGAATTTATAATGCCGCCATATAAGGGCAGGCCACGAAGTGAAACGAAGCCAAGTTGATTTAGCTTCGCTTATTTCTCAGTCAGCTTAGCCGGTAGGCTCCTGGGGCCCTACCGGCTAACCTGACTGAGAATGACGGTAATTGTGTTTAGCTTAGCTCAAGGAAACCATAAAGCTCTACCGACGAAGCTAAAGAAGTTTGTCAATAACTTAAACCTAAGACCTGTTTTCGAAATCAAAAAATCCACTGGTAATCGGCTTCAACTTCGGCGGTAGGGCCACGTAGGGCTCCCGGTCTTCCATTCTGACCACAGCGACTTTAGGAGCGCCGCCGCTCAGATTCACAAACACAAGCACTCACTTGCAATTAACTTAAGGAACATAATTAGAGACACCAATATAAGTTAAGAGACATGAGCATCTATAAGGTCAACATTATTAAGACTGAATCATTGATGCTAATGCCAAAAGTGAATGATTTCAATTCAAGATTCATTGTTATGAAATATTACACTCAAGTGCATAAACACACGGTATGTTTTTCCCGTATGTTGCCAAGATACGTCACGGATTTGGTTGTAAAAATCTATCATTTGCCTACAAAATAGAGCTGATGACGTAGGCAAGTTCAAATGACGTGACCACATTTGTCGCTAAGGAACATACCTTGTGTTCTTATACCATGATCAAGTGACTCAAGGATGTAATCATTAACACCCTCAGCGCGCCGTGTATAACTTATTCAAAACGCACTGTCTAGTAGCTTCTTGCGAATATGCATAGTACTTATAAGATTGTAAAAATATATCATCTTAAAGCAAAAAAAAAAAAAATTGGTTGTCTCTAAAGTATTTTCATTTATTTATTTTATGCCTCTCTATCACTTGTTCCGCGCTCTCGCTTACACGCTCGGCTCAGGCGGAACGTGACAATGAGTTATGCTTTTTCGTGCGTGCTGGCGTTCATCGATTTATAAGGCGTTCTCACGTCAAAAAAACTCCAAACAAATATTTTTATTATGTTTCCTCAAAATGTTGCTATACAAGTTTACTACAAAACAAAGTCATGAGTGTCTATAGTACTCATCTTCTACAGCAATGTAAAAAGTTGAAGCTGTTTTTCTGTTTGAACACGCTAAGCTGGATCTACCAGCCGGTTTTGAAAAATTCTTATTATGTTAGATAGGCCAGTTGTCGAAGATTATAATAGGCTTTAATATCACGCATCATTAGGAGCCAAAACGGCAGATGAAACCGCGAAACACGGCTAGTGGTATTACAATGACTTTAAATCTCAAACTCATTATTACGTGTACATCTCACGCGTACTATCAAGCTGTGGAATGATCTGCCGGTCGAGGTTTTCCCAGGTGACTACAGCATGGGGTTCTTGAAACAGGGCGTGAAGAGGTTTTTTACAGGACCAGCAACGCCCTGGTGTTATGGGCTTTCATAGGCTACGGTAACTGCTTTCCATCAGGCGGGCCGTATGCTACCGAAAGCTGCCGAATACCGCAGCCAAATAACAATTCCCTTGAGGGTTGTTGTGTTCCTGCGAGTGAGTGAGGTCACCGGATAGGAAGGAGTTGCTGGTTGGCAGCGGGGGTGGCAGCGCGCGAGCGACATTTTATGTTGCGAGCGTTAATATGGCTACGGTAACCGCTTCACATCAGGTGGGCCGTATGCTTGTCTGCCATCCGACGTAGTATAAAAAAAATGATGTGCAATCGTTGTATGTATATTAACTAATTTTTGTTCGCGAATTCATACGCGCAAAACCTTGATATAGTTATCAACCCGTATTCATTTGTTGATAGATTTACCGAAATGACGTTTTGATTTTGTTACTTTTTGAACTTGGGCCCGCGACTTCGTACGCGCGTTTACAGTATCCGTGAGAGTTTTCAAAAATCCTTTCTTATCCTACGTCTACGTTCAATATTTATGTGTAGGTATACCAAATTTCATTCCGATCCGTCCAGTTGTTTGAGCGGTGCGTAGATTGATCAGTCAGTAACGATTGCTTTTTAAATACACAGAGAAGAAGAAGACGCTTTGACTTCGTATGGATTCAATAAAATTCGGTTTAGTAGTGTTTGAGTTTATTCTTCGCAAACAAAAATACAAAATGACAAAGTATTCTCTGTTTCTAAAATATATATAAATATATATGTGTGCGTGTGTCATAAAGTTGTAGCACAGTATGTAAGTAATAGTACTACGTAGTTGTAGACAGATAAGTTTTCGCCCGTCGTCGTTTAGTACGATCGTAACCCGTTGACTTTTAAAACCTCTTTTAACGGATACTACATACCTACGTAAAAATATTATAGCCGTTCATACGTGCATGCGAAATTCCAGCTCCATTGTTCAATGATTAGAGCACAGAACATTAATTTAGAGCTGTTGAAAGAGCCAGTCATATATAATTTTTACCGAGTTGGGACGAAAATTTTTATTTTTATTTGTATAATATACTCATATATGTTTGTATAGTTAACTATTGAACCCGAACTCTTAGTCATGTGCTGATATTTGGTAGGTATATAGAAATGAAGATTCAATTCATTAGATTTTTAAAGTTCTTCGGAACAGAAATACAGGTGGGCCGTATGCCTGTCTATCACTCAAGGTAGTACATAAAAAAAATTACAAAATCGGTGAAAATCATTATTGAACTGACCAACAATTAAATTATTCTTTTTAGGGTTCCGAACCTCAAAAGGAAAAACGGAACCCTTATAAGATCACTTTGTTGTCCGTCTGTCTGTCTGTCTGTCTGTCTGTCTGTCTGTCTGTCTGTCTGTCTGTCAAGAATTTCTATTTCGAGAATGCGTGGAGGTATCAAGCTGAAATTTGAACTGTATACTCAGGTCTACGGTCCCATGAAGTTAAAAAAAAATCAAACTGCTAAGTTTACATAGAAAAAAGTTACGGCCGTTTATTCAGCAAAAAACGCATATTTCGACACACTCAAGGGAATCAAAACCTATAGGGTACTTCCCGTTGACCTAGAACTATGAAATTTGGCAAGTAACATCGTTATAGACTACAAGTACAGGAATAAATCTCAAAACTATACATTTGTAAATAGATCTTAAAAAATAGGGGGTCTATATTTTTTATAGGGTGTCGAAATTTCAAATTGAAACTACTAGTTCAAATGGGGTATCATATGAAAGGGCTTGATGTACACATTGCAAAATATATTTTATTTATTTTTTTCGACGCATTATTTCTTATTTATAATGAAAAATATCAAATTTAATAATGATACTACGTACCTACGGAACCCTCGGTGGGCGAGTCCGACTCGCACTTGTCCGGTTTTTTTTGTTGTGTTACTTATTGTTAGGACAAGTTATGTATGGGAAATCCACTGAAATGAGATGGGAACGCGAAGATTGAACCTCAGCGAAGCGAGGGCGGGCCGCTAGTATATTAGTATAGTTGACTGGTTAAGCGAAGTTAGTAGCTTTTAACACTTGGGCGACTTGAAACACTGACCTCCGACAACCAGCAGTAGAAAAGTGTGGGGGAATATGCTCTAAAACCAATCGATTGAGGAGAAACTCGCATCAGTGGAATGAATATAGATTGATGGCGATGAACAATGTTTTATACTACCCTGTTAGAAAATGGGTTCACAGCAATGACGTGTTTATAATAGACTAGCATTCGTCCGTGGATTCGTATGCGCGTGTCCCAGAATCCTGTGAGACTATTCAATAATTCTTTCGGAGACGATACGTACATGATATTATTTATTTAATTAAGTTGATACTGTTGATTGTTGGCACTTGGTGGAACATTATTATCATAATGCCTTAGCGGCGAAACCGGTCGGTAATATTAAATATAATAACGTCGAACAGTACAAGTACTTTATTATAACATTTGATTTATTTAAACTTCATGCACAATAAAAAATGTACACAGGCGTATTTAATGCTATACAAGTATTCTCTACTAGTCAAGCTTAGGGTGATGCAGACATAATACTATACTGGCTACCAATGGCTACTTTCCCAGGTCGCGGGTTCGATCCCCGCACAAGACAAACATTTGTGTGCATGAACATGTCTGCTTGTCTTGGTCTGGGTGTTTTCTATGTATTAAGTAATTATGTATTTACAAAAAAATAAAATATTTAAAAGTACATTTATCAATTGTCTAGCACTCATAGTACAAGCTTTGCGCTTAATTTGGCACTAGATGGGGCTGTGTAAATTGTCCAGAAATATTTATTTATCTACATTGTATTTTATCTACACGCGAAATTTTAGCCTAACACGTCCAATGGTTTGAGGTGCATTGAAAAGATCAGCCAGGAAAGAATATTTTCTTTGTATATACGAGTATGTTATGGTCAATGTAATAAATTACTTATTATTCATACTGTTTAATACTTGATTAAAGTGATAAATCATGTTTTGGTTAGATTTGAGTTGATTTTTGGTTAGGTTAGGGTTTTATTGCGTCCTGACATCGGAAATAGGAGCTCCGCGTCTACCTAGATGAGGAATGATGTGGTGCCAAGTAAGCTTAATTATTAATAATTGAAAATTTATTACATTGGACAGCCATTATAAATAATTATCAATTTATTACATTGAACGTAACATATATACAAACTAATTTTCGCCCATGACTTCGCATGCCCGTATCCTGGAACCTTAAGAAAATTGAAAATTCTCTTATTTTCATCGGATCATTATTGGATCGGTCAGACGCCAAAAATAAAGTACAAAATATAATTAGGTAAAATTGTCCTGACATTCGGACAAAATTTGCATTGCATGCAAGAGTCTCGGTGTGACATAGATTTTTTTTTGTATCTATATGTATCCCAAGATTCTTCGTGTCAATATAATATAGAGAAATATATATGCTTCATATATTGTCATTATATATACTAGTAATATATAATGATAATACGTAGGTCACACTAAAAGCTTTGCGTAACATAAAAAAACAACATGTTGTAACCAAAATATTATGTTTATTGCTTTTAAAAATAGTCTCCTTTACATTTTAAACATTTTTTCATGCGATCGAACCATTTTTTAAAACAGGAAGACCACAGATCTGAAGGCATGTTTTCTACGTGTTGATTGAACGCTATCACTGCCTCTTCGGAGTTGGTAAAAGTTAAACCTCTCATCAAATCTTTGATTTTGGGGAAAATACATAAATCACAGGGTGCTAGGTTGGGGCTATGTGCAGGATGGGTGACGAGTTGTACTTTTTCGGAAGCTAAAAATGACTTTGTTTTGTTGGCCGTGTGTGAAGAAGCGTTGTCATGATGAAGGAGAACGCGGCTTTTTGGTCGTCTTTCGCGAACTTTTTCTAACACCCTGGGTAAACAAATGGTAGAATACCACTCGGCATAACACTCTTTTGATCTTCAAGTCGAATTGTGCAGATGGGACCCGTAGCTGAGAAAAAAAATGCGATAATTTTTTTACCAACTTTTCTCGCCTGCCTCACTTTTGTTGGCCTGTGCTCATTTTCAAACACCCCTTCAAAAAATTGCTGTTTTGTTTCCCTGTGTTTAATCCCCAATAGTCCTCGAATTGTCTCATTGGTAATCCGCGGGTTTTCTTCAATTAGCCGCTTAACAGTAGCCACATTATTTTCGTTGACGGCAGTTCAAGGCTGCCCTTCACGAAATTCGTCATGTTAAGAAACCCGATCTCTCTCAAATTCAGCAACCATCATCGCCTCACGGTGCTTAAACAAGGTGCTTCTCTCCCAAAAGCATTTTGAAGACGAGCGGCACAGTCTTGCGGAGAGAGAGAACTTTTTAAATCGTAGAAAATCATCGCTCTAAAATCTTTTCGACTTAATTCCATTTTCGTTGCGTACGTAGAACTTTGATGTGTGATAAAAAACAATTGATAAAAGATTTCCCGCCAATTTTTTTTTTATTACTAAGAAGGTTGCAAGTCGTTTCAAAGAATATAACATTCGAAATTAAAATAGTTTTGTTTAGCTAGAAGTGCAAAACTTTTAGTGTGCCCCATGTATAAGAAGAAGATTCGCCCATTGGTCGAAATTCGACCATACATGACATGACTTCAACAATAAACAAAAGAGTGTGTAATATTTTTTTTATTGATTTAATCTATTTTTTATGCATAATTAAAAAAAATAATTGCATACTGGACTTCTTCTGCATATAAACTATAAGTGTGCGAAATATCGTAAAAAGGGGTACAAAGTTTTTGCTTCACGTATTTATATAATGATTACGCAATACTATATTAAGATGCCTTAGTAAAATTTGCCATTTCCGTAAAGTGCACTCTTTGAGTGTATTTATGGTGAACATTACTGCGTCCAAATAATAGTAACTCCACAAACTTATCATATAGGTATGATTGCCAAAAAATATATATAATCCCTACTTATCCCTACTCAATATTATAAATGTGAATGTGAGTTTGTTTGTTACTCTTTCACGCCCAAACTACTCAACCGATCATCATGAATCTTTGTAAGGAATTAGCAGGACATTTGATACTTTTTATTAAAAAAAAGTAAACGCGAGCGAAGTCGCGGGTGGAAACTAGTATTCTATAAATAAACAGAACTACTGAATACTTAAAACTCCTCTGTCTATGGTAGAGAGGGTAATCTTACTTTTTCTGGACACTAGGACGCATCTGCGACCCTTACTGACACATATAGGATACCTATACCTAGGGTTGCCAACTTTTTTTACAAGGAAAACAGTATATTAAAGGCTGCGTAGTAAAACAAACAGTATACTAAGACCCAGTGCATGCGGCGCAGTACAATAAACAGTGCTATGGTCACATGAAGTTTTTTCAACAGTATTAAAGCATAGAAAACAGTATAATACTGTTTTTAACAGTATGGTTGGCAACCCTACCTATACCACACACCTAGCATTTTTCGTCAACCCTTAGTCATCCCACTGTTGAGATACGGGTCTCCCCTCAATCGAAGGGGTTTAGAGCTCTACCATGCTGTTCATCTGCGGGTTGGCAGAGGTCTGTGTTTTCAAGCCGCCTAAAATCTAGTGATTTGGCTTAACGACTGTCATCTAACGACAACAAGCTGTCAGGACTTAACATGCCCTCCTAAGCACGGAGGAGCTCGAGATAATATAAACCCACCCATGGACAGGTCACGGCCGTCGTTGCTTGACTTGCGTGATCGATTATACTGTCACGCACAATGTCGCCATTATGCTCATCCATAATATTGTCCTTACTTTACACATTCACATTCACACTTTACACATTCTATTGATTTAGTGAAAACTATATAATACGTAATGATGATAACATATTAAAATAATGATGATTGCCTACATAATTTTTAAATTAATGAAGTTATTTTAATCTAATTCTAGATAATATTAGTAATTACATGTAGTTTATGTCCGCTATTTTATACGCACTTATACACTAAGATTATACGTATATCAAAAATCCACAAATGTATGAAGAATTACATCAAAATACCACAGAACTCGTTAACATTAATCGTATAAATTACTATATAATATCACGCAACACTTACCAAATAATGTAAAATATTTATCCATTTTGAACAGTTTTTTTATACACTTTGTATTGAACTTCAAAACAAATTTGTATTATATAGAGACAGGAAAACGTTACATGTTGGCCGACACTGGCTATAGGACACAAATGAGCAGCATCTATAAACAGGCAACTCATATATGTTTATAGAGTTTCCTCCTCTCCTCGACCGCCGCTTACAACCCGTTTTTCGCAGTTCGGGTGATTCACACTGTCTCAAAGGTACTTGCCTTATTTATGACTAGCTGTGCCCGCGACTTCGCCCGCGCGGAATAGTTATTTTTTTTATTATTTATTTATATAGACAATTTATTAGATAAATCTCGCACATATTACAGGAGCACTCCGTTTTATTATTGTATTACTAGCTGACCCGACAGACATTGTACTGTCTTCTGAATTATTTAATAACAATTGTATAAACCTGAAGCAATTGTTTGAACTTTTATTTATATTTATAGAAATAAAAAAATTTCTAAAATGAAAATTAACCTATGTTACTCCTTATTACATCAGCTATCTAGCAGTGAAAGTCCCGTCAAAATCGGTCCAGCCGTTTCAGAAATTAGCCGGAACAAACAGACAGACAAAAATTGTAAAAAATGATATTTTGGTATATGTACCGTGTATACATCCATATGCATTTATTTAAAAGCGGTTATTTAATACCTACTACAAACAGACACTCCAATTTTATTTATCTATAATAGATTATTATATATCTTTATATGATTTAATATTACGGTATATTGTATTAACATATTATATGATACAAAATTATCGGAAGTGTTTAATTGTGAAGTCGTAAATTTGGAATTAATTTATAGCAGTTCGTTAACTGAAACTAAGTAATTAAGTAATTGAATGTTTTTTTTTAAACTCAAGTAATGTTCATCTTAAGTGTAAGTATGAATATTTTAAATCATTATTAATTAAGGTGTTTTTATTAGCCGATAAATCAAAGATGGCACTTTTTTATGTAACCTACCATTATTGTTGTGGAATACATACGGATACAGTGAAAGAAAACGTAAGTCTTTCATGGATTGAAATATGTATATCTTTGTAGATTACTGGACAAATGTTACTATTCGGTTGATGTATTTTTTAGGTGACGAAATTATTGCATGGCAATTATTTAGTATCTTTTGACATATTTTTAGTGTAAATAATATTTAATTCTGCTTGACATAATTATAATTAATTTTTAATACAGCTTGACATACATATAATTTGACATTTATTTATTGATACTGATGATTTATTAATCAGTGATTTATACATTTCATTTACTATGATTTTAATATTTTCACACCATTTTCGATAGCAAAATAATATGGAACATATTGACAAATGTACAAAAACCTTATTCTGGCAAATAAATATATTCATACATGATTTGGGATACATGATGTCATACTTGAATGATAAACTGCACCGGCAAGTTAAGTTTCTATCAGCACAAACTGCTTACTGAACAAAGAACATTTCCGAAGGTTTACAGGATGGTACAGTCATAAAATAACTTATTTTGTAACACTGCGTCTTAGATAGGTATGTGATAGAATGATAATAATGCACAGATTAACAAAATCCTACATCAGTGCAGTGCATATAGTTTTCTGTCAAAGACTGGAAAAACAAACGTATTCGTTGTAGGAAATCTTTTTTTAAAAAGAAGAGCATACGGGCATGTGAGTCACCTGATGATAAGCAATCACTACAGCCCATGTACATCAGCAACACCAAAAGGTCACTGATCCGTTGGCAGCCTTTTAAGAGAAATATAGGCTCTTTTCTCGAAGACTCCCAAGCCGTATTTGTTCGGGAACACCGTTGAGGGAAGTTGAGGGCACAATTTCACCGTACGTGGTAGAAAATCTCTTAAAAACCGTACTCTCGTAGACATTCAGTCATCAAGTTGGTATATTTTCCCCTCAATCGAAGGGGTTTAGAGCATACTCTACCACGGTACTCATTTGCGCCAGTTCTTCTTGTCCCTGTATCAATGTTAGCGTCTAATTTGATAATGATTATATTTCACAAAGTAATGACCAGTATCTCAATAAAAGAGCACTTTTCTTTTCCTTCTTTCCTTCCCTGTGAATTCCTTTACCTGTGAATCGGAACGCCTTTGTGAACCACGTAAGAATTTAAACATATTATACCTACGAGTAGTTTCGTAAGATCCATAGAGATAAATAAATTAAACAAAAAAAAACCTAAGCAAGAAAGAAACTATTTTTGATTGTAAGACTCATTGTGGGTCTAATGTTGCTGCAATGCTAATAAAAAATCTTTAATTAGTACATTGCTGCAACCATGGCTGCAACATTTGAGCCACAACGTCATAATTGTAACTACATCTATACATATACAGGTATACAATTATATACAGATAAGTAAGAAAACAAGTAAAAACAAAAAAAAAATTAAACAAGCATTTACTACTTTTTAATTTAAAAAAAAAACTAAAAACTTTACTTAGCCTGTGTTTTGCTAATCAAGTCCTTTTAATTTGATACCCATAACGTAGACGTTAAAGTGGAAACTATCGATCGATCATTTGATTATAACAGTGATTATATTTGATTTAAAACAGTGGTATTTAGGTAATCGTGCATTGCATCACGAGTAGGTGATGGGCTTCAAAGATCGCCGAGCCCCTAGGATTATAAAAAACGCTATATAAGGTTGGGGAAAAGTCTTTTCGTATTTTATATGAAAATTCAAAACATTTTTTAATAAAGTTTATTTACATTTAACTAAAGTATGTAGGTGCCATTATGTTCGATAACTTTTTGTCATCTTGTAGGTAGAGACATGATCCCATTACTATAGAAATTTTGGGACTTCTGTTCAAAAAACCGCGACAAGTGGTTTTGGCAGTCTTCTCGTGATGTTAACCTGACATTGCCTAAAGAATTCTTAAGAGACCGAAACAGGTGGAAATCAGAAGGTGCAAGGTCAGGACTATACGGCGGATGCATTAACACCTCGCAGTCAAACTCTCTTAATTTTTGCTGAGTGGCTAAAGATGTGTGAGGTTTAGCGTTATCATGATGAAAAATCACACCCCTTCTATTAATTAATTCCGGCCGCTTTCTCTCAACTTTTTGCTTTAATCTTATCAGTTGTTCACAGTAGAGTTCAGAATCGATAGTCCTGCCTGGCGGTAACAGCTCATAATGAATATCTTCCCTTCCAATCCCACCATACACACAGCATCACCTTGTTGCGGGTTAACCCGGGTTTCGCCAGAGTCTCTGAAGCCTGGCCGGTCTTTGACCACGACCTTTTTATGCGCCAAAACTGTTATGTGGTCAATTCCTAGTTCTTCAGCTACGTCGTAACTACTGATATGCCGATCTTGCTCCACTTTTTCAGAAATGGCATCCATTTTATCCGTAACAGGGCGACCAGAGCGACGTGCATCTTTGACATCAAAATTTCCGGATTGAAAACGCTTAAACCAAATTTGTGCTACTCTCACAGACACTGCACTAGGTCCATAATAATCACAAATTTTTTTCGCAGCTTGCGTTGAATTTTTACCTTTTTTGTACTAAAATTTTAAAATGTATCGAATTTCTTCATTAGATTCACTCATCTTGACAGTAAAAAAAACAAATGAAAATCACACATTTACCTAATTTGAATTTGGAATTATCTTTTTTAAAATTTAAACTTTTTATAGATATCAAAACCTGCTAGATACAAATGGTATAACCAAAGAGATTTTATTACAAGTTCATACATACTATAATGCGAAAAGACTTTTTCCCCTACCTATTATTATATACGAAATCTACCATTACACTATTAAACTAGTGTTATTTTTATAGGCTTATAAATAAAAGAGAATTGTTATTTGTCTACGGTATTCTGTAAAGTGTGGTACGTTCACCTCACAGAATCACCTTCAGCTCACTTCCCCAGTCGGGCAGTCGCCAATGTCTCATCAGTCTATCAGTAGGATGCACCGTGAGAAGTAAGTGAGATTGGCACGTATACCCCAAACTTATGTAAATAAATAATAATTAATAAATATTACTGGACAATTTACACAGCGTCATCTAGTCACAAATTAAGCGTAAATTGTACTATGGGTACTAGACAACTGATAAATGTACTTAATACTTTTTTTTTTTGTAAATACATACTTATAATACATAGAAAACACCCAAACCTAGACAAACATAAATGTTCATGCACATTCATGTTCATGTTTGGGGTGTAAGTGGTTCATCAAGACCTTTGAACCAAAGCCATCTTCACCTGCACGTGGTGCACCCTGCTGACTGACAAACGAAGCTCTGGCGAAAAGAGAGGTAGGGAGCGTAATTGTAAGCTACCCGACTGGGGAATGTACCTCCACCTCACAGAACACCGCAGCCAAATAACAATTCCCTTGAGGGTTGTTGTGTTCCTGCGAGTGAGTGAGGTCACCAAAAAGAAAGGAAGGAGATACTGCGTTGGCAGCGGGGGTGGCGGCGCGCGAGCAATATTTTATGTTAAAAAATATTTTATGTGCAAGCGTTAATATGGCTACGGTAACCGCTTCACATCAGGCGGTCCGTATGCTTGTCTGCCACCCGACGTAGTATATAAAAAAAAAAACATAAATGTTTGCCTTGTGCGGTGATCGAACCCGCGACCTCGGAGTCAAAGTAGCCATTGCTAGCCATTCGACCACCAGGCGCGTAACAAAACATCATGCTTTGTTGTGTAACTGTAAATTTGTTTTAATTAGAATTTAGATACCGACATTCTTTCCATAAGTCAATTTCAATAAAGAGATCGATAGACGTATTTGACCTGGCTGGGCAGTGTTTGGGAAACTTCGCCACATCCTCACAGCGCAAATACCGCAGTCTCTAAAGACCAAAGTCTTCGACCAATGCGTCCTCCCGCTATGAGCTATATACGGTGCAGAAACTTGATATTCGCGCCATGCCAAGCGCGCGAGCAATATATTATTTTATGTTGCGAGCGATAATATGACTACGGTAACCGCTTCGACGTAGTAAAAAAAAAAAATGTATGTAGGAAACTAGAAATATTTTTAATCATTTTGAGTACATTTCATTTATTTCCGCAAAATTTTGTGCCTTTTGTTGAGGTAGCCGAGGTCATTAAGTATCCGTTTTGGTAAAGAAAGAATAAATATTCACTGATGTAATATGATGTGAGATGAATATGAAAAAAAAATCCCCAACAACGAACAGTTATGATGTGTCAGAAATACCTATTATTCTAGTTTCACGGTTCATCTTCAACTGTAATTATAATAAGAACTGGAATAACCAAGATGAAGACCAGTTTGAAACTGGCTAAACCCTTCGAGTTTCCCATGTGCGCAAAATCCATCTTAAAGTAGTAAACAATTCTATGAGAATTATACATGCTTAATGCATTTTATTCCTATGAATGACTATCTTATTCGGTATAGTAAAATGTATTGTAAGTGACTACATAATCAGGCGCAATAGACAGTCTGAATACCTCATAGTGTAATAGGGGCGGAATTGACAAAAATATTTTCTTTTTACACGAATACTGGTACAAATGAACTCTTTACTACAGGCACAATATAAGTAATAGTACTACGTAGAGTATGGCAACTCCCTGCCGTTCTCTCGTGTCGCCCTCACCTCCCCTTTGAGACAAATCTGAAACAATTTCTATGGCGACGCACGCACACACGCTCCTTCTAGCTCTGCACAGACGTCATTGTTTATGTAGTAGTAAATGACATGACATGTGTATGGTGTGGCCGAGGTGTGGTGTGATATCAGTTCTGACGACATTGACCTGTCATTATACCTACACTAAGAGATTTAACATTACATATTATATTGAACGTCTTTGTACCGACACGACAAACTTAAATCCTTAACTATTGCCAAATAAGAACATTTCTTGGTTATGTAATGGATGCAAGACTCACACTCTTGGGCAAACCCTGCACAATAGTTCCTTCCTTTGTTTTACTCACATTCCACAGCTTACGCCATCCTCTCTGCCAGAGCGTAGCAACTCCATCCTGGTGACTTTACTGACTCACAGGACCGCAACAACCCCCCCTGGTTTCTAGGAAATTGTTATTTGGCTGCGGTCTTCTATGAAATAACGGTATTTCCCCAATCGGGCATTTCCAACCAAAGGTACGCAATGCACTACCTTACTTTCGCCTGATCCTTGTTAGTTAATCACCAGGGTGAAGTTGACTTTGGCTCGAAAATGTAAACCGTAATGTATGTATACTGAGTACTAAGCGTCTAGTAGTCCTGACAACTAGGAGCGGCTTGCTTGCAACAGTCTACAATTTTCAATAAGATCAAAACGTTCAAGAAGATCTGACTTGAAACCCTCGACATTGAGACCCGCATTGGAAAGAAAATACCAATTCCTATTCCTAGACGTCTAAAGGGTTGTTGTGTTCTTACGAATGAGTAAGGTTACCAGCACCCACCACCCAATTTTTCATCAATTTTTTTTTTGTGAAATAACTACAAATTTACAGTTTTCGGATTTTTTCTTTATTTGTGCTACATGACATTGATTCTTGACAAATTTCATGACCTTAACTGTATTCACGGTGCATCAAGTTTGTTATTGACTACACTTACCTCGTTGACCGAAGTAGTACCTACCTAATCTTAAAATATTTTATCTAATCTCATACTGAAATTTACACATTAAAAATCTAAACACAGTATCTTAATGATAGTCTTTACGCACAAGCTATCAAAATAAATTTAAAAAGTTATTTTTCGATACAGCTCTTCTATGGACAACTGTATCGTAAAATAACTTTTTTACCATTTCGATACAGCTTCAGCCCTGGATACAGGTATTTTAAACAAGTTGCAATGCAAATACATTGCAACTATGCAATTTTTTTCTACATAATCTGTGAACGCGGCGCCGCGCGGCGCGTCGCGCATGCGCACTACGTATGCTCGATCTGCAAATGGATTTATAGGTAAGAATTATAGCTGTTAAATTAACTTCATGGTTGTATTTAAAATATTATAATCATATATTTCATGAGATTAGATAAAGTAGTGTATGAAACTGCACATAATTAGGTATTAAAATACTCGTGTGGTCTATTAAAACACTCGCCTTCGGCTCATGTTTTAAACTCACACTCGTATTTTAATAATCCTTATTATGCAACAGTTTCATAAACTACTATTAAGCAATCAATCCGCAATTCAACCATTATATTCCGTATACCTACATCTATAAATCTCATGGTCATCTCTTCTGTGTGGTGTGTGTTCGGATGTTTAAGACCAATTTTAGTCCAGCGTCGATGGCTAAATCTGCGCTCTCCGCCTCCAGGAATCTGAAGGCGGAGATAAAGATGAGTGTTTTGCAGGCCGTGGAACCCCTCTACCAGTTGGTGAAGGTGGCGGAGGCCGAACTGGCTAGACGGTAGAAGGGGACGGGTCTGGTAGTGGGCATTCACCATATAATTAGACGCTATATAATTAGAATATGTTCGTCGTCATCGAAATGATGATGATGTGGATATACGGGTCACCCCTCAATACAAGAGGATTTTTTATTTATTTATCAATCTTCTTAAAATGTAATCTGGTGTGTAAGTGCTTCATCAACATTGTTTAACTAAAGCCAACCTCACCTGCACGTGGTGCACCCTGCTGACTGACAAACGAGGCTCTGGCGAAAAGAGAGGTAGGGCATAGCGTATTTTTTAAGCTGCCGGACTGGAAAGTCACAGAATACCGCAGCCAAATAACAATTCCCTTGAGGGTTGTTATGTTCCTGCGAGTGAGTGTGGTCACCAGAAAGAAAGAAAGGAAGGACTACGCTGGCAACGGATCGGCGACCCTCTGGTGTTGCTGATCTCCATGGGCGGTGGTGATTGCTTTCCATCAGGTGACCCACATGCTCATTTGTCCCTCTCTCATATAAAAAATATATATATAAACTACACGTATAAACAACTTAATATAAGCTCTCATAGTTTATAGCATACTCCACAACGCTGCTGAACGGCGCCGCGTTGGCGGAGAATATTCATCACTGAAGAAATAATTTCGACCTACTTATAATTTATCCGCGATTATCTCTCAATCCAATCCACATCTATCTATTTATTCCATTTCCTAACGATGCTACCGCTCATTAAAGGATTGCCCCATACTTGCATTGTTACTGATGATAATTTACCCTATTTCCAGTTAAGTAAGCGATTATAACCGGTTTTAAACATTACCTGTGATTATCTAATAAATGATCTGCATATATTTATGATCTTACGGAAGTTAATGTAATCGTTGAAACAATGGTGGCGTTTGCCCGACTGTGGAAGAAGGAAGGATAATGTTTTCCTAACGTATCTATGTCTAATTGTTTGTCATGATCTATTTATATAGGGTGGTGGTATTTTAATGCCATCTGGAGGAAAAGTACATTAAATAATGAATACCTATAGCAAACACTCATAGGAAACAATCCAGCTAAAATCGAAAAACTATATACTGTACTATAAATGCCATGAGTCGATAGGTCCTATCGACTCATGGCATTCATAAGAATCACATCTCTCAAACAAATATCGTAAATATTAAATGAAAGGAAAACCATAAAATATATACTTAAGTTAATGGAACGGGAAAAAACAGGCAAGTAATTAAAAAAATTACGTCAAAGACAATTAATTTCTAACTTACATAATTCGATATTCCCTTTAATAAAAGTGCTTTATATTGCCATTTATTTTTTCCTTTCATTTTATTTACCATATTTGTTAGAGAGATTTGTTTTTTATGTTTGATTGGTTGATTGCAAACCTAAGCATTGGAAATTAATTTCAACATTGTTGATACGTCCAGGCGTTCTTGACAGATCATCGAAGTGATACTTTTTTCTTTTTTTATTAAATAGCTTTACAGCTGTGGAAACAACGTCTTTTTGAGCCTGTCTTTGTAAGAGTATTATTTTCTTTACTTTCTTTCCAGCTTCATGAGCATGCCGAAAACTAAAAATCAGGGATCTTCATGTTCATCAATTACTTGCATTAACTTAACAGTAAAAGATGCAAAAAAACTTTTACAAAAAAGAATATATTAAATGAAAGGAAAGCCATAAAATCTAAACTTAAGTTAATGGAACGGGAAAAAACAGGCAAGTAATTAAAAAAATTACGTCAAAGACAATTAATTTCTAACTTATATAATTCGATATTCCCTTTAATAAAAGTGCTTTATATTGCCATTTATTTTTTCCTTTCATTTTATTTACCATATTTGTTAGAGAGATTTGTTTTTTATGTTTGATTGGTTGATTGCAAACCTAAGCATTGGAAATTAATTTCAACATTGTTGATACATCCAGGCGTTCTTGACAGATACATCGAAGTGATACTTTTTTCTTTTTTTATTAAATAGCTTTACAGCTGTGGAAACAACGTCTTTTTGAGCCTGTCTTTGTAAGAGTATTATTTTCTTTACTTTCTTTCCAGCTTCATGAGCATGCCGAAAACTAAAAATCAGGGATCTTCATGTTCATCAATTACTTGCATTAACTTAACAGTAAAAGATGCAAAAAAACTTTTACAAAAAAGAATATATTAAATGAAAGGAAAACCATAAAATCTAAACTTAAGTTAATGGAACGGGAAAAAACAGGCAAGTAATTAAAAAAATTACGTCAAAGACAATTAATTTCTAACTTATATAATTCGATATTCCCTTTAATAAAAGTGCTTTATATTGCCATTTATTTTTTCCTTTCATTTTATTTACCATATTTGTTAGAGAGATTTGTTTTTTATGTTTGATTGGTTGATTGCAAACCTAAGTATTGGAAATTAATTTCAACATTGTTGATACGTCCAGGCGTTCTTGACAGATACATCGAAGTGATACTTTTTTCTTTTTTTATTAAATAGCTTTACAGCTGTGGAAACAACGTCTTTTTGAGCCTGTCTTTGTAAGAGTATTATTTTCTTTAATTTCTTTCCAGCTTCATGAGCATGCCGAAAACTAAAAATCAGGGATCTTCATGTTCATCAATTACTTGCATTAACTTAACAGTAAAAGATGCAATTGCTATATTACACGAATTCTTGAATTTGTATTGCGCAATTTAAATACTTTTAATCAAATATTCTGCTGATTTTATGCACTCAATTGCAGGATATCTGGATGAAAATTGGTTTAGAAGCACAACCTCGCTCAAAAATCCATTCTTTTTTCCGTTTGAGATAAGGACCCTTAAAAATAAAGGCATATTATAACTTTTATTATATTTGTTATATAATACATGCTTTTTAAATAGTGTCTTTAATAAAATGTTTTCATTTCATTAATTTGAGTTCCTTAGGTAAGCAACTCACTACCATCTTTAGAGACAAAGCCAATCTCACTTGCACGTGATGTGCGCTGCCGACTTGTGAGAGCGCTAACGAGAGCCATATACCTCTCGTTAGCGCTCTGCGCATGCACAGACAGCCCAGACAAAATATTCTACACTAGCTGTTACCCGCGGCTTCGCCCGCGTGGTCCAGGGAAGCCTGCTGCCATTGATTTGTGTATATTTTTCTTTTGTTGTATTTTTTTTTACTGCGTGGGATGAAAAGTAGTACCAGTATGTACAAATTTTAATGATGATTGGCTGCATAGTTAAGGCATGAAGAAAAAACAAACAAACGAATTTACTTTAACACTTATAATATTTGTATGGATGGAACGCTGGAACTCAAGAGAAAATAATTGTTCACCACATAAATGTTTGCCCTCTTTATTTTTCCTTCGAATAAAATATTTTTCCTGGATAAAAAATAACATGTCACTCTCCAGACCGAAAACTATCCCCTGTTAAAACATCACATCAGTACTTACGTTCGTTTCAACGTGATAGAAGGACAAATGATTACAAAGTTTATTTTTTCCCATGGGATTAAATTGTTTTTCCGGAATAAAAAGTAGCTTATGTCACTCTCTAGATAGGGTAATCTATGATTTTTTTAACAGGGGACAGTTTCCGGTCTGGAGAGTAACATAGGCTACTTCTTATCCAGGAAAAAATATTTTATTCCCACGGAAAAAAAAATTCGATCCCCGCAGAGGGCAATCATTTACGTGGTGAACAATTTTTTTGTCTTGATCCATACTAATACTATAAGTTTTAAAGTAAGTAAATTCGTTTGTTTGTTATTTCTTATAACGCTCTATGTAGCCGATCATCATTAAACTTTGTACCTATTTTTCTTTTGTTGTATTTTTTTTTTATTTCGTGAGATATTACTATTTATATAATATTGATAATACTATTTAAGGAACGTTTGTTATTACTATTTATATCTCACGAAGTAAAAAAATACAACAAAAGAAAAATAGGTACAAAGTTTAATGATGATCGGCTACATAGAGCGTTAAGAAATAACAAACAAACGAATACTTACTTTAACACTTACAGTATTAGTATGGATCAAGACAAAAAAAAATTGTTCACCACGTAGATTGCCCTCTGCGGGGATCGAATTATTTTTTCCGTGGGAATAAAATGTTTTTTCCTGGATAAAAAGTAGCGTTACTATCCAGACCGGAAACTATCCCCTGTTAAAAAAATCATGTCGGTACTTACGTTCCTTTCGACATGATAGAATGTCAAATGATTACAAAGTTTATTTTTTCCCATGGGATTAAGATGTTTTTGCGGGATAGAAGGTAGCCTATGTCACTTTCGAAACAGTAAACTATCCCCATTTTAAAAAGTTATGTCCGTACTCTACTACGTAACTATCCCGTTAAAAAAAAACATGTCGGTACTTAGGTTCCTTTCGACTTAAAAGAAGGGCAAATGATTACAAAGTATGTATTTTCCCGTAGAAATAAGATGTTTTTCCTGGATAAAAAGTAGCCAATGCCACTCTCCATACCGTAAACGTAAATTATTAAAAAATAAAGTTCATTTGTCCTTCTTTCACGTCAAAAGAAACCTAAGTACAGACATGAATTTTTAATAGGGTAATCTGGAGAGTGACATAAGCTACTTTTTATCCCGGAAAAACAATTTAATCCCATGGGAAAAAATAAACTTTGTAATCATTTGTCCTTCTATCACGTCGAAAGGAACGTAAGTACTGACGTGATGTTTTAACAGGGGATAGTTTCCGGTCTGGAGAGTGACATAGGTTACTTTTTATCCAGGAAAAATATTTTATTCGAAGGAAAAATAAAGAGGGCAAACATTTATGTGGTGAACGATTATTTTCTCTTGAGTGTGGGCGTTCCATCCATACAAATATTATAAGTGTTAAAGTCAATTCGTTTGTTTGTTATTTCTTCATGACTTAACTATGCAGCCAATCATCATTAAAATTTGTACAAACTGGTACTACTTTTTATCCCACGAAGTAAAAAAAATTTCAACAAAAGAAAAATATACACAAATTAATGGCAGCAGGCTTCCCTGGACCACGCGGGCGAAGCCGCGGGTAACAGCTAGTTTTATATATAAAATTAATCTATACTATATATTTCTATACTAATATTATAAAGCTGAAGAGTGTGTTTGGTTGAACGCGCTAATCTCAGGAACTACTCTTGAAAAAATATTTTAGTGTTAGATACTTAGCCTATATTTCAAGGAAGGCTATAGGCTATATAATATCACGCTACGACCAATAGGAGCGGAGCACCGGTGAAAAATAGGAAAAAAATATTCCTTTTGAGGGCTTATGTCGCGTGCGCTGCGTAAACGGTTGAAGTTACGCATAAATCACGTATGACGGAATTGTTCCTCTTTAAAAGTTCTAAAAAAAAGTCCGCGACAGTATATGTCTATATTTTAAGATTGACACACTATAACGTTTTTTCATGGTAATCAATAGGAGAAAGTAGGTAAAAGAAGGTTATAGTGAGTTAATCTTAAAAGATAGACATATGCTGTCGCGGACTTTTTTTTAGAACTTTTAAAGAGGAACAATTCCGTCATACATGATTTTTGCGTAACTTCAACCGTTTACGCAGCGCACGCGACGTAAGCCCTCAAAAGGAATATTTTTTTCCAATTTTTCACTGGTGCTCCGCTCCTATGAGTCGTAGCGTGATGCTATATAGCCTATAGCCTTCCTTGAAATATAGGCTACCTAACACAAAAAGAATTTTTCAATTCGAACCAGTAGTTCCTGAGATTAGCGCGTTCAAACAAACAAACAAACAAACAAACAAACAAACTCTTCAGCTTTATAATATTAGTATAGATTATTAGAATATGTAATGTTGTAATATAACATCTCTGCTAGGTTGAAATCTTAGGCGCTTTATTATCAACCTTTCTCAATGTGTAGTGACATGAAATATAGAGCTAAGTTCAATTATCAAATATTTACATGGATATATTGCTGAACTTAAAAAGGCTCCTAAAGTCCTAATAAACGAAATCTTTCCTCTTCTTTTTTGTATAAAAGGCAACTGTGCGTTGATAGGTCACTCAGTAATGGATGTCATTATAGTTACACACTCAGAAGATATCCTATATAGTCCGTCACGTTTTATGGGTCACCACTGAAACTGGAAGCATTGGGGATATGGTATACCTGGACATCACTATGGCGTACGTTATATGCCATATAAACGCAACATGAACTATCGCTCGCGCGCTGCCACCTCCACTAACCACAAATGTACGAGTCAGCTGTTTTTCTATAAAGAATCATACTAAATAATCTATTCAAAAAATAATAACTAAGTAATTATTATTTAAATAGTTGTCTTGGCCAACTTGCCAGATAAATATTTTTTGAAAAATGGAAAAATTCATCTGCCCCCCTAGGTGGGATTTGAACTCACGATCTCTCGATGAAGGAAGGAAGAATTTTTCCATTTTTCAAAAAAATATAATTACTAAGTATTTGTTACATTTAGCGTATTTTTTCAAATAACTCTTAGGAAAATTGAATTTGATCACCATTTACATAGTCAATACTAAGTAAATGGTGATCCAATTTAAATTTCCTAAAAAAGCTTCAGTATATAAATAACCTAAACACAAAAGTTGGTATATTAATTTTTATGTAATTTGTGTAGGCTTATGCAGAATACTTTCACTACCATATACAGAACTCACTTTTCACATTTCACTATACACATTTTTGTCGTGACGTGAAATTTTCATGTAGATTACAAATTCCACTTACTTTTTTTTATATTTTGTACCTTTTACTATTTTGTTTGCTTCGTATGTACACATGGATAGAAATAAACCCATTGAAATAGTAAAGTTATCACTACATTATAGTAGGAATGAAGAACTGTGTATAAGCGAGCATTTAAATATATACAAATAGATAACATAACAAACACGTATCTAAAGGTAAATAATTCAGATTTATTCAGTCAATATCCTTAACAACTAAAAAAATAAATAGTTTAACTGGCAGGAGCGGCTGTAGTCGTAGTCGGGCAAGGCGATGATCTTAACAGGGTAACATCTGAAAATTACAAAAAAAAATATATGTAATTAACATTATTGGTAAAGTAATAGACATCATACAAGATTATTTTTTGTAAAAAGAGATATGTAAATGTTAAAGCTTTGTTGTTATGTACTTATGAAAATCTAAACTAATCAAGTATTTTTGCAAAACAGTATTATTTTAATTAAATCGACTTAAGGAACAAAATCGAGTTAAATAGCTAGACGAGATGAGGAATATGAATTCTACAGTCGTATGTTTTTTTAAATTTTCTTATCTCACCTATCTTCCGATATTTCGAATCGAATAACGTTTAATATGATATTAGCTCCCCATGAAAGTGCAGGAAAATGAACTATCAACAAAACAGACTGAACTTTATTCTACGGACGAGTCGTTGCTACGTTACGTAACTAACAACGAGCTATTCGCATAATCTATATATATAAAAGAAAGTCGGGTTTGTTACAACACTTATAACTCGAGAACGGCTGGACCGATTGCCATGGTTTTTGATTTGTTGGATTTGTTTCCGTCCCGAATAGCAAAATAACTCTTAAAAACATTGGAAAATTCTCGAAAAAATAAAATAAAAGAAAAAACATTTTCCCATACAAATGAAAGTGTCAGTTGAAAAAGGGATTACGATATTTATTGGTTGTCAAATATCAAAACGTCAAATCGATTGGTGTCACTTTTATGTCGCGAAAGTTGTCTGTGATTTGTTATGAAAATTTAAAAATGTCAAATCGATAGGGGTGAAAACGCTTTTCCCATGGGGTTCGAGCGCAAGAATCAAATCAGAGTAAACATCAAAAGAAATGACAATTACAAATCACCAAAATGATAAAACCTATTTCAAAACTAAAAAAAATAAAACAAAACGTTTTTTTAAAAAAAAATTAACAATAAGGAAATCTTTATTTTTATGAAATCTTCAGTTTTTATGGATACGGGTCTTCCCTCAACCGAAGGGGTTTAGAGCGTACTACAACACGCTGCTCAACTGCGGGTTGGCGGAGGCCAGTGTTTTCGAACCGCCTAAAGGCCACTGACTTAACTTAACGACTGTCATTAAATGATAACAACCGGGACCGACAGCTTAACGTGCCTTCCGAAGCACGGAGGAGCTCAAGATGAGCTAATGATAACAACCGGGACCGACGGCTTAACGTGCCTTCCGAAGCACGGAGGAGCTCAAGATGAGCTAATGATAACAACCGGGACCGACGGCTTAACGTGCCTTCCGAAGCACGGAGGAGCTCAAGATGAGCTAATGATAACAACCGGGACCGACGGCTTAACGTGCCTTCCGAAGCACGGAGGAGCTCAAGATGAGCTAATGACAACAACCGGGACCGACGGCTTAACGTGCCTTCCGAAGCACGGAGGAGCTCAAGATGAGCTAATGACAACAACCGGGACCGACGGCTTAACGTGCCTTCCGAAGCACGGAGGAGCTCAAGATGAGCTAATGATAACAACCGGGACCGACGGCTTAACGTGCCTTCCGAAGCACGGAGGAGCTCAAGATGAGCTAATGATAACAACCAGGACCGACGGCTTAACGTGCCTTCCGAAGCACGGAGGAGCTCAAGATGAGCTAATGATAACAACCGGGACCGACGGTTTAACGTGCCTTCCGAAGCACGGAGGAGCTCAAGATGAGCTAATGATAACAACCGGGACCGACGGCTTAACGTGCCTTCCGAAGCACGGAGGAGCTCAAGATGAGCTAATGATAACAACCGGGACCGACGGCTTAACGTGCCTTCCGAAGCACGGAGGAGCTCAAGATGAGCTAATGATAACAACCGGGACCGATACGGCTTAACGTGCCTTCCGAAGCACGGAGGAGCTCAAGATCAGCTAATGATAACAACCGGGACCGACGGCTTAACGTGCCTTCCGAAGCACGGAGGAGCTCAAGATGAGCTACTGATAACAACCGGGACCGACGGCTTAACGTGCCTTCCGAAGCACGGAGGAGCTTAAGATGAACTAATGATAACAACCGGGACCGACGGCTTAACGTGTCTTTCGAATCACGGAGGAGCTCGAGGTAATATAAACCCATCCGTGTACAGGCTACGGTCGACGTTGCTTAACTTGCGTGTTCAATTAGACTGACACGCGCAATGACGCCATCGAGCTTCTCTATTATTTTCTACTATTCATTGTTTTAATACCATAAAATCATAAATTTAGTTCAGCTAATATGTACCACGACATTCATTGATTGTTAGGCGGTACGAAGTTCGCCGGGACAGCTAGTTAACGATAAAGAGGTCACCAAAATCTATAAACTCTACAATTTCGTAGAGATATAAGCTCGCTTAGCGTATTTTACTGCCTCTACCATGGTGAGTGCCCTGAAGACCTGTTTCCCCTTATTCCACCTTATCCCTTTCATCACAGAACTAATTACGTCTACCGGGGGGCAATTTAACGGAACTGTGGACGAAAATACAAATAACACGTCGTCGATGTCAGTAGAAGAATGAAAATCAAGATGAAATCTTGGGTCCGACTCGAAGAGAAGATGGGTCCTGAAGGATTATGAGGCATTAGTTCATTGAAGATGTGATGTCTGAACGCATTAACATACCGGATATGTAGTAAGAATGGAGGAGGATCGTGGTTTGAAGAGAGCATATTTGGGACTACCAAAAGATCGTCAACCACCTGGACGTCCTAGGTATAGATATAACGATGAGGTGTTGAAGGACCTGCAAAACCTCGAAGCTGGTGCATGGCGGAAGTTGCAGAAGAAAAGGACAGTTAGGCATCTTTCATATGCGTATCGAAGTAGAAAATAAGCCCTAAATGCTATCGAGATGACATAAGCACACTATACTATGACTTGAAGAAAAAGGTGGTTTCATACTAACTCTTCTATGGCACGAGTCTCACTCGTGCCAACATAGAACTGTATATTGTTAAGTGTGAGTGTGTGACACATATGATTAGGTGACGCACAGTATAAGTTTTTTAGGGAAGGAAGATTTTGTTTTATTTAAATATTCCACAAAAAGAACAATCTTACGCGGAATTAACATCTTTTAAGTAAGATTTTTTTTTAAATATAATAACTGATAATTGCATGTTATTACGATATTTCCAACGTTTTTAACCTCCCACTTATCAAATTACAAGGCTTGGTATTACTCATGACGAGTATCATCGTCCGGTCTGTGTCATTGTATTTTCCTCAATAATCAAGAGTTATGGAGTTATGTACGTTACGAAAGCAATTCGTATTTTGTTAATCGACGTGTTATTCTTGATTCGAAATGAAGAATCTGTTTTTTTTTTCTACGAATACGTGACATTTATTACCTTTTATGCAGTACATATTAATTCCATGTTTTTAGCATAAATAGTCTCACTATTTTTATACTCGCGTCGACGACTTACCTACTTCAAAGTTTTTGTTACAGTAAACGTCACTATTCCATCATGAATTTAATTACCCGTATCATAAATAGTTATTTCAACGAGCGAAAAAAGTTGTTTCTTCTGTTGAGTACAATCGAACCAGGAGCGTAGTGAGGTAGTGAATGAGTCAAAAATATTGTACCTACTGAACAAAGCGAGGAATTGAAGGTTCGAGACCTAAAAAAAATGCCCTCGTATAAAAGTTGTGAAACATTCACGTCGCATTATTAGGTTTTACGCTTTAAGTATTTTACCATTATTACAAGACGGGAATTATTGAATTCGGAAGCTCTAAACTATTTTCCATTCGAATTAACTGATAAAACGCATTGGGAATAGCTAATGTCCTAAACCGGACTAGAAACATTCTTTATTTTGATATTACAGAAATATCTTCATCACTTTCGTAGAAAAAAAATCACATATTTTTTCTAAATTAAAAGAAAATACATAAATAGTTGCTAGTTCAGACAAAACTTCCATATTAGTAGCAAATTGTAAAGATGCGATTTAATTGAAAATACGAGGTAATCTAATTAATATTTTATGATTCTATTTACTAGGTACATATAACGTAAATAGGTTTCTAACGTTATATATAATAATTTGCCATGCACGTCATTGGTGTTTATTAGAACTAGAAACATCGTCAACAGATGCATGATTACCTCATCTCGTTTTATTACGGTATTGTGCATTCAACATTAATTTATATAGCTTACGGAACATTATCTATTATTTTATTATAAGTGGAGTACTTATGATAAGTATTGGCTCTTTGCCTCTTAGATCGATGGCTCTTGGACACGTGTAGTGTAGTCGGTAGAGTAGCATTACATTGATTACTGGTTTCATTATTACTATTCTTAGCGTGCTGCTAGCTCCGCAATGTACTCATATCGGCTCGATTTTACTCTATCCGTGTACAATACACGGGTACTCCAGGCTTATAGGTAGTGGGCATGTTATTCAAATGAGGAACTTTTTTCACGTAGCACGCTTATCACAATAGGTACGAAACTATTCAATATTTACTAGTTAACATTTTAACACCGTCTATGTAAAATGTGGCATATGTATCATATACAGGGCGTCCCACGGCGATGCTGCCTGTAGCGGAATTACTTTAAATAATGTAGAGAAAGAACTTTAGTGAAAGTAGACTTCATTTTAAAATGATAATAACCACGGGAATTAACGCGATCATGCATGTAATGTATTTTTACATACCTGTAAGGGTGGTTTCCCTTACGTTACTAGTTACTTGTTTGCTTGATGTGGAGTGCAGAAAGGAAAGTCACCAATAGTTGTAGTTAGTATAATTTCTTAGTTATGGTGATTATAACTCAGATACTGGCAATTCCTTTCTCTCGTGTATTGGTTCGATGTTATGATTGCACTCACCGATATTAGTGACAATATTTACTTTTATAGTAATCAAATGTGACGCGTGCGCGCGGAGTCGCCGCATCAGCAAAATATAAAATATGTGTGGTGTAAACCGTACATTTTGGGAACACCAGAAAAGAGATAAAAAGTTAAAATGAAAACGCTCAACACAAAGAGATAAGGAAATGCCATTACAAAATAAATTTAAATCATTCGAAGTTAAACGCGAGGTTCTTAATTCCACCGGTGACGTTCTGACGTGACGTCTCTGCTGGCGGGACCTCAATGTGGATGCGCGTGCCTCAAGGTGCGCGTGGTCGGTTTCTTGCACAGTAGTGACAGCGCTTCCTCCCAACCAGCACCAGCACAGTAAAAATGACTGCTATTAGTAGAGTATAGCAAATGGCGTATTGATGTACGTCATGAGTAGATAGAGTTGGTAATCTGGCTTCTTGTTCCTTTTGATGGGCGATATCCTCTTCAATCTTCGCAAAGTCGGAGTTTGTTGTCTGTAGCAATCGTGGGACATCGTGGTAAGTTGTCAAGTTAACTATCTTGTTGTTAGACGTGTTGAAAGCTGGGACCGAAAAATCATAATCCATCTTCATGCGGCTGTTATAGTGGCGGTGAGAGTGGATTGTCAGTCCCTTAGATTGCACCACGCATCCTTGCGGCAGGGTGATTATCCCGGATGACGTTATAGTATACGAGGTAACGTCATTACCACATATAATACGTAGTGGACAAGTTTCACAACATATGATCAACCAGCTGTTCTGTGTATGTAATTCAATCCACGAGTCGTAGCACGCTCGGCGCTCGACTTCACAAGGCTGAATGTTTTGATGCGACAGCAGTTTCGCTTCGCAAGGTGCCTTGTTGTTGTGTAAATCGAATATAGGTGGATTCAATTTGCAGGTAAACTTGTTCGATTTCTGTAGTGAGCAATGTTTGAAGTCATCATCACTCATCAACATGTAGATATTCTTTTCAAAGTTAACAGCTATGTACTTCGAAGTCACTCGTATATAAACCGCTTCTGAGTCTCCTTTTATGGGCAGTGCAGTAGGTTTATAGAGTGTGAAGTCCTCGTTCGATATGAGTGGAATGTTCATTTCGAAAAGAAAGTAGTTTTCAGTTACTCGTGCTTTGACATGTATCTGCTTGTAAATGTCTTGGATTTCTTCCTTATAGTTATCTGCCGGTAAAGATAATGTTTTCGGGATGATTCCAGATATCTCATTGAGTTGCTGAATGAGATGAGCAGGCGTTATCAAATGAACGTCGACATGTCCTTGATAGACGTTAGTCAGTGTGTCAAAGAGCATCTCTTGAAAAGTTTTCAGGCTGTTCATCAGGAGATACAAAGTTAGTGAAGCTGAGTTGATGTAAGTTGTAGCTGACAGGACTTGTATTTCTGTCTCTAGTGCACCAATATTCTGGTTAGTTCGATTCACGAATTGATCGATCATAATGAATTGGCGCTGAATGTTATCTTCACTTTTCTTTAGAATCTTATTCTCAAGTTCCACAATAGTTGTTTGGTTTTTGATAAGTTCCAATAGATAGTTGTCATTGTTTCGAAGAGATTCAATATCTTCTTCGTATTTGTCAGCAAATCGTTGGTCTAAAATGCCAAATAAGCTATTAGCGAGGTATCCCACTCCGTCCACTAATCCTCGTTTCTTTCGGCTTGCAGTTAGATGTTTGTGTGGGTTTATTAAAATGTCGTTATAATGTTGTAAAAGATCCATCTCGTGACTTAGTTGTTCCATTGTAGTGTTGCATTGTAGTAAGTTGGAGTTATGACACAAGTTTTTCAAGTTATTGAAATAGTCGTTGATACGGCGAGTTCCTTCCCAATAAGTTGATAAGTTGTAATACATAATAAGCGTCCACTCATTATGCACCGTACGCAGTTTGCCCACCGTGTCATAATAAATAGGTCGGCTGTTTTCTAAGGCCGTAACCCGAGCTCCAGACGACCCGGCGTCGAGGGAGCCATATGATGGCGATAACAATGTAAACATTGTCAGCATTGTTATTAATAGATTGGAATTAATAAGTTTATTTCCTTTCCGTTTTTTCTGTTCTGAGTTCTTTTTTTGTTTATTTTCAGTTTCCGGTTCTGATTCACTTTCAGAGCTCAATGGGAGAGGCGACAGTTTGACGATAGGACGTGTGATGACTCCAGTCTGAGTTTTGATGGTAGTCACGCGAACATATCCGTCGGATCCAGGATGTGTCTCCAGGACGCGACCCATAGCCCATTTTCCTGGCGGCAAGTTATTGTCTTTAACCAGTACAATGTCACCAATCCGAATGTTTTTGGTAGGCTGGTTCCATTTGCTCCGTGTTTGTAACTGAGATAGATAGTCAAAGGACCAGGTTTTCCAATATCGTTGGAACATTTGTTCAACCATCTGCCATCGGCGACGTATATCGATGTTGTCGTCAGTGTAGTTTGAGAGTGGCAGGGTCATTATCGAGCTGCCGGTGAGGAAGTGTCCGGGAGTCAAACAGTTATAAAACTCCTCCGGGTCTTCGGTCAACGGGCACAGTGGCCTCGAGTTCAAGCACGCCTCGATTTTGGTAAGAAGTGTGGTAAACTCCTCATAGGTTAATTTCTGGTCGCCCAGCACTCGGCGTAGATGACGCTTCATCGACTTTACTGCGGCTTCCCATAAGCCTCCTGCACTAGGCCAGGCAGGCGCGTTAAAGTGCCATTGGACTTCCAGCTTCGTAAGTTCGTTGAAAAAGTCTGTGTTTATAATTTTCTTGAATTCATCGAATTCCTGTCGAAGTACTTTTGCTGCTCCGACAAAGTTAGTTCCGCAATCCGAGTACATATGTTTAGGGGTGCCGCGCCTCGCGCACAAGCGTTGAAAAGCTGCTATAAAGGTTTCTGTAGTGAGGTCGGAAACCAGTTCGATATGCACGGCTTTGGTACTCATGCATATGAATATTGCGATATAACCCTTCGTAGTTTTGACGCCTCTGCCTTTGTTGATTTTCACATCCACGAATCCAGAGAAATCCACCCCTGTGTGTGTGAACGGTCTACTTGGAGTCACTCGTGATGTTGGAAGATCTGCCATCAGCTGACTGTTATTAGTTTGGTTGAAGCGGTGACAACGCACACACTTTTGTAGCTGGGCTTTGACAGCCCTATTGCCGCCGACTATCCAGTATCGCTGCCTTAGATGAGTCAACGTTAGCCGAGCTCCTCCATGCAAAGTGCTTAAGTGTGCATTTTCGATTAATAGTTGTGTGTATCGACCAGAGTATGGTATTATGTTGGGGTTTTTCATGTTCATAGGCAAGTCGGAGTTCTTGAGACGTCCGCCGACACGTATCAGCTGGTTCTTATCGATTTGAGGGTTCAGTTTCAATAGTGTACTCTTCTTAGATAAAGCTTCATTATTAATCAGTTGTTTATAATCTTCCGTAAATTGTGTTTTTTGTACGTGACTTATAATAAGTATGTTAGCTTCATTTAATTCGCTTGTTGTTAGGTATTCCGGTTCGGATTTCTGTTTGTTGCGTAATATAGAAATATAGCGTAGTATCCATGCAGTAATTCGTATCACTCGTGTTAATGAACTACATTTATTTAATAATGTAGTTGTAAAATGTTCTTCGTTCTCAGGCGAGGCTGTTTTCCGAACGTGATGAGTTATGGAGCCGAAGTTAGTTTGAAAGTTACAGAGTTGTTTCTTGTTTTCTTCAGTCTCCCGTTCTTTCAGAAATTCAGGTCCTTGCCACCATAAGTTGTGACTCATGAGTTTGCTTGGCAACATGCCTCTCGAGGCGCAGTCAGCGGCGTTATGCTCTGATCTGACATAACGCCAGTTAGTCGCGGGGATGACGCGCTTGATTTTGACGACTCTGTTAGCAACATACGCCTCTCTGTTTGACGTATCGCCTTGAATCCATGCTAATACCACCTGGGAATCACACCAGGCTATTGTTGTTTTGTAATCGGAGAGAGCGTCTTTTATCTTCTCCATAAGTTCGGCTAAGAGTTGAGCGCCACAAAGCTCAAGCCTCGGCAATGTAGTCTTCTGTGTCACGGGAGCTACCCGTGTACGTGACGCTAGTAGGGAAATCTTTAGTGATCCCTGTCCATCCATGATGCGGCTGTATACGACACAAGCATATGCTTTTTCGCTTGCGTCGCAGAAACCGAGCAATTCCACGCATTGTTCGGTGTCGCCGATCCATCGGTTTAAGTTTATGTTTTTGATTAACGAGAGTTCGGTCTTGAGTTTCATCCATTCTCCCTCAATGTCCTCGGGTACGTTTATTATTTATTGCCTGACGTTTCGACCAGGTTGTACCGGCCGTGGTTAATAACATTTTAATCATGCAACGCAAATGTTTAGAAGACTTCATTTATTTTTTTATTGTAAAAGTGCATTTCAACATTTTTGAAATATCTTTAGCCTGAGCCGGAATCGAAAAGACAAAAATGCGAAAATACAACACACTGCACAACACACTTTTATAGCATCGACAGATATAATTAGTTACGATGATAGACTTTACAAAATATACACAGTGTAAAAATCGCTATATAGCTAACACTCTAACGATAGCGTAGTTTAAAAGAAAGATACTTATCAGGAGGTCCCGACAACCATACCAGAGTCAGAAGGTTTAGAAGAACGTAATTAAAGTAAAGTTAGACTTTGTCTAATATGGGATACTTACTGACACCACAAGCTTGGGCACAGCCCAGACGACCAGGGTTGGTATACGTGACGCTGTCAGAACCACACACAGGGTTGTACTCAGGTGTAACTGGGCAGCTGCTTATACAGTCCCGGACTGAGCTTGGCAGTGCGGTGCTCCTGAAACATGTATTAAAGGCGTTATCAATATAAACGTTCTATTTAATTATATGGTCATTGATGGTCTTCGCTAGCGACACCAGCGGAGAGAGGCATGGCTCACAGTAGGAAATTTATTGAGTAGCATATCTTTATGTCTACATGCTATAAAACAATGTAGCTTTCCACGTCTGCCTATTTATTCGCTAACTCCTCCTAAACCATACGATGGTCTATTTTCAGTGATAGTTACATATTCTGTACGCAAGTTTATATATATGTACAAGAAATCTTCATATAGGGTGTAAGTGGTTCATCAACATCTTTGAAACAAAGCCAATCTCACCTGCACGTGTGCACCCTGCTGACTGACAAACGAGGCTCTGGCGAAGACAGGTAGGGCATAGCGTATTTTGTAAGCTGCCAGCTGCCCGACTGGTGATGTAACTTCACAGAATACACGTCACACACCATCCCTCAAGGGAATTGTTATTTGACTGCAAAGAACAATTACCTTAAGGGTTGTTGTGTTCCTGCGAGTGAGTGAGGTCACCAGAAGAAAAAATGAAGGAGGTTTATGCATACTACAATACCAAATTTTAAGCCTTTTATGTAAATTGAAGAAAGTAATATTCTGTAAAAAAATGCGCATATACGAGTATACGATGTATTAAGATTGAACTTTAGTACATCTATAAATAGTGGTTTTTAGCTAACTCGTGTGATAAATACATACCCAGTGGGAATAGGAGCTTGAGTGGTTGACGTTCGCCACGGGAACTGGCCTTGACTGCCTTGACCCCCATTTTGATTTTGATTCTGTCCGTCATTCTGATTCTGATTTTGCCACGGGAATTGTCCTTGTCCTCCGTTCTGATTCTGGTTTTGCCAGGGAAACTGATTATGTCCTCCGTTCTGATTCTGATTTTGCCAGGGGAACTGATTTTGGCCTGGCAGTCCATTTGGATTAGGGAACCTTGATGGCATTTGCCGTGGTCTGTCCCATCCGTATCTCTCGTCTAAACCGTCTTCGTTGTCGCTAGATTGCCTTTTGTGTCTTATTTCCATTCCATAAAGCCCCTTGAAGATAGCAGCTGTGGAAACCAAAGTTTCATATAAGTATTTAAAAGTATTTATTGAAATTGTCTTGTTTGTTTAACGTTTAGGTATAGAACAAGTAATAGTACCTATTATGTACAGTATGGCCACTCCACTATTACGAAAGTTCTCAAATGAACTTTTAATGGTAAAATGATTTATTTCTTATTATATAATCATTACCATTAAAGTTCGCAGTCCACCCTATGCATCTACACACACATTTGCACGTATACAGATGCGGTCTGTTTGTGTTGTCGTTTCTTTTGTATGGAGTGGCCAGGGTTATGGTTTAAGTCAAATCTTCCAAGTTAAAGGGAACGAATGAACATTCGTTCCGATGTCAATGCATTTTCATGGTAAGCTAATTCAGATCACTGAATCAAGGTAATTCAGATTACTGAATCGACATTTAGTAAGATCAGAGAATAGATTTTAACTTATAGATAGATATTATGCACATACCAACTTACAATTGCAACTTTCAACTGCAAGATACAGTAAGGTTAAAATTGTTACTGGTACTGCTTGTTCGACTTAACTAAGCCAAGTAGGTACCACTGCTCGTACATATTAATTATACAAGACCCTCTCTACACGTTCACCTCGTCACCATCATCAGCCTGTACCCGCTGCTGGATATTAGCCTTCCCCAATGCTTTCTACCAAAACGATCCTCCGCTTTCCTCATTCAACCACCGCGTTCACCTCGAACTTGTCTGGTTTTTTAAAACAAAAATGTCACCATATGTAAATTGCACCCGTGTGACGCGGTAGTTTATGAACAAGAATATCTTGAAGAATCAGGGGTCAGCAACACAAAATTGCTCACGTATCTCCATAAGACATACGATTATCGTCTTTAAATACAAATATGTGCAAATAATATATTGCAAGTTCATGTTAACGATCATAGTAATGACGTGTGCCGCATCCTCGGAGGTTAAACTGGTATTTATAGGACCGGTTTTCTTCTAAGATAATCGATGCGCCATGGTACAAAAACACAAGGCACGTTCTTTAGCGACATAGGTGGTCAAGTGATTAGACCTTGCTTACGCCGTCAGCTGGGTTTTGTATGGAAATTGGCAGATTTTGACAACCAAACTCGTGACGTAGTCTTGACAATTTACTGGAAGAACAGACCTGGTGTTTTTCTACTATGATCGAAAGTGTTTTCACTGAAGCTTCACGAACGTTTTAAGTTGCGAAAAATTTGCCCAACGCTATTAATTCGTAGTTGCTGGAAGCAGATAGATGCGGAAGGATTGCATAGGGTGAAGTATTATTAGGGAAGGCCTATTCCCTATAGACAGGCATTACAGGCTGATAATGATAATTAGAACTTGGTTAGTGGTGCCATTCGTTCCGAAGACCGAGAGACGTCCTTTCTGATCCTCCCATCAAACTCGACTTTCAAAATAACTGGATCGGCTTTTTTAGGCCTAGAGCTCCTACTACGTGAATCGGCGCTGAATGTGCAGCCTTCGCTCATTCATGACACTCTTCCCAATAACAACGCTCTCCTGAGGCCGCCTCATCCGTCGAAGTCCGAGAGTATATGTTCATTCGTGAATGACGATTTTGGGAAAAGCGAATTGCTTAAGGGAATTGTTATTTAGCTGCGGTATTCTGTGATGTGAAGGTACTTCCCCAGTCAGGCAGCTTACAAATATGTTGTACCCTACTTGTCTTTTGCCACAGCTTCTATCGCTAGTCTGCAGGGTGCACCACCTGTTGGTGAGGTTGGCTTTGGCTCTAAAGATCGTGATGAGCCACTGCACCCCATAATTAAACCATACGACGACCCAAGTAGTAAAATACGGTGTAAATTGGGTAAGTGGGCCCTGGAATTCTAAGAAACCTACCACTAGTGGACTCGTTGTGCTAAAAATACCTTAATGTATTCTCGATGGAAGTTGCAAATATAAATTTAACTCTATTTGCGAGTTGCGCGGCGCTAGTGTTCTACATAAACCATTATAGGAGTTTAGTTGAAACAATATGCGATGGCAGAAAAATACTTTATAAACAAACATTTTTCAGAGTGGACTTATTCTTCAAAACATCGACATTGACCCATAATAATTCCACTATTGGGATAAGGGTCCCCTTTCAATCAAAGGGGGTTTAGAGCATACTCCACCACGCTGCTTAAGTGGGGGTTGGCGAAGGCCATGTGTTTTCAAGCCGCCCAAAGGCCACTGGCTTGACTTAACGACTGTCGTCTAATGACAACAGCCGGGACCGACAGCGTAACATGCCTTCCGAAACACGGAGGAACTCGAGATAAATAAACCCATCCAGAGACAGGCTACGGCCGACGTTGCTTAACTAGCGTGATCGATTAGACTGACACGCGCAACGACGTCAGTAAGCGCCTAGTCAGTACCTCCAGATACCCTATTTCCAGTATCTATTAAAATATATTAGGTACATAAGTAATTCTTTATATAATTTAATTTACAGCGGCAAGAAACGGGAAAGTCAGGCACTTTGTAAACCAATTAACTAACACTTATATTCAAAATTACAGTGACACCGTAAGTTTTACGACACGCTCTTTGCAGGGTATTCCCACTAAGTCACGTTCATTATAATTTAAAATAAGATATACGAGTATAAGGCTGGATCCACACTATAAGGTCAGTTCAAGATTGATCGCGACGCGCGTAATACACACATTGTTTTTCATCCAATAATATTTTACCAGGCCGAGATCGGACCGCGAACGAACCGTGATCGACCTTATAGTGTGGATCCGGCCTAAGAGGTCAATAGTACTACACATATATTAATATAATGATAATAATAATCTTTATGGTTCTTTCAGATAATAGTAAATTAAATTTCATCAAACAATGGTTCAACAGAAAAGTTAAATTACATTGCACGATTGTTTTTCTAGATGAATGTATTGGGTATACCTAATTCAATCAAGACGCTATCCTATAATCACACTCCGGCCACTCCATGCGAATGTCGCGTCGTTTACTACTATATTAACAACTAGCGACCCGCCCCGGCTTCGCACTGGTGCAATGCTGATACTAAATATCCTACAGAAGGTCTTTGCGCATTGTCCTATACAGAGCTTCCACAGTTATAGGCACGCGCCGCCCCGTCCAATACCGCCTCACCGTTATGTCCCTGCATTTTGAATCTGTAATATTTTCGAAAATATTCGTTCCAATTACATGCTGTAAAGGGCCATTGATCTATATTAAATGAACAATGTTTTTAGAGAACTTAATTAGATGAGGATTAATGCTGTATTGCTTAAAATCGCTTCGTAAATAAGCCATTATTTCTCGTAAAAAATAGAGTATAATAAACGGTTATTGTGGGTTATCCCTAAGAGATAGACATATACCGTCGCGGACTTTTTTGTAGACCATTTTAAGGTGAATAATATTGTACTACATTATTTTGATCTATCTCGTAGGGTTCAGCCAGCGTTTGCAATGTAAGCGCAAAAAAATATGTTTATTTACGACATCACATTGGAAACCTCTAAAATTATCAGTGTTTCTCTACTAAATTATGTATGTTTTATAAATATAAACCTTCCATAATAAACTCTCTATCTATTAAAGAAAACTGCATCAAAATCCGTTTCGTAGTTTTAAAGAACTAAGCATACAAAGGGACATAGGGACAGAGAAAGCGACTTTGTTTTATACTATGTAGTGATGACGTCTGTGCAGAGCATGAATGAGCGTGTGTGCGTGCGGCGCCATAAAAACTGTCCCAGATTCTTCTCAGAGGGGAGGTGAGGTCGACACGAGGGAACGGCAGGGTGTGCCATACTGAAGTAGTACTATTACTAGTACTGTGCTTTAGTAGATATCCTACGAGAGGGTGAATATCTTTCAAAAACTTTTAAAGAAACGATACTTAGCTACATTACTGGTCTCTCTAAAGTTTACAACTTGAAACAATTCAAATTTAATTGAAGAAAAAGTACTGAATACAGTAGAGGTAGGAAATTATTGATCTGATGGATCGCCTCAAAGAAATGGCACAAGAAAGAAAGGCTGATAGCAGGAAGAGAAAGATTGCGTTTGCGAAATTATGGAAGACCAGTTTAGCAGAAGATAGGTACAGACTGTTAAAGATGATTTCAAATAAAATTAATACCTCGGTAATTATTACTTATACCTCTACTTTGAAAAAAAAAATGCTGCTCCTATTGTATCCTGTGTATCTGTAAAAGGCAACCATTACTGACTGATCTATCAACGCACAGATATTGATGAACCACTTACACCCCTAATACAGGGATACGTGCGTACAGAGTCGGCGTTAGCTCGCTGGCTATAATGCGGCAAGGATTTACTTAAGCCATCAAACCATAATCATCCCACTGTATATACGGGTTTCCCCTAAATCGAAGGGGTTTAGATATAGCATACTCCACCACGCTGCTGAATTACGGGTTTGCGGGGTTTTATTTATTTATTTATAAGCTCAAATTCGTTTTTAAGAATACACTTTTTTGTTAACAGAACGGTTTGCTTGCGATGTTTTTCTAATCACTTCGGTACTAAAATAACAATAACAAAGAGATAATAGAAGTCAAGGCTCGTCACCACGTCAAACCGGATCGGATCGTTATGGTAATCAATGTGATCATCTATTTACTTGTTTCGCCATAATGATTCATCACGTCATGCACAAAAAATGCATACATTTTACGAAATTTGTACCTATGCCAATGTCTTTAATTCGTTATTTTATTATTAAAGAAAATCTTGTATAGAGAATTGTAATAAATGATGTTTAAAAAGTTACTGAAAAAATTTTTCAATATATTTTTCAATATGCGGTTAAGTTTTATGTATATATTTAGTTTTTTTATTTTAATTGGAGGTATATTTTTAATTATTAGTAAGTAGTATACTCTTAAATTAATTTAACTTAATAAATAAAAAGTATTCTTTATTTATTTATATTATACTAGCTGTCCCGGCGAACTTCGTACCGCCTAACAATCAATGAATGTCGTGGTACATTATTAGCTAAACTAAATTTATGATTTAATGAAATTAAAACAATGAATAATAGAAAATAATAGAGAAGCTCGATGGCATCATTGCGCGTGTCAGTCTAATTGAACACGCAACTTAAACAACGTCGGCCGTAGCCTGTACACGGATGGGTTTATAGTACCTCGAGTTCCTGCGTGCTTCGAAAGACATTCAGACAGACCGTTTGTTATCATTAGATGATAGTCGTTAAGCCAAGTTAGTGGCCTTTAGGCGGCTCGAAAACACCGGCCTCCGCCAACCCGCAGTTGAGCAGCGTGTTGGATTATGCTCTAATAAACCCCTTCGGTTGAGGGAAGACCTGTATCCATAAAAACTGAAGATTTCATAAAAATAAAGATTTCCTTATTGTTTAATCAAAAAATTGAAGAAGAAAAAACGTTTTGTTTTATTTTTTAGTTTTGAAATCTGTTTAATCGTTTTGGTGATTAGTAATTGTCATTTGACATTTTTCAATTTTCAAAACAAATCACAGACAACTTTCGCGACATAAAAGGGACACCAATCGATTTGACATTTTGATATTTGACAACCAATAAATATCGCAATCCTTTTTCAACTGACACATTCATTTGTATGGGAAAATGTTTTTCCTTTTATTTCGTCAATTTTCCAATGTTTTAATCGTTATTCTGCTATTCGGGACAGAGAGAAATCCAACAAATGAAAAACCATGAAAATCGGTGCTGCCGTTCTCGAGTTATAAGTGTTCGAACAAACCCGACTTTGTTTTATATATATAGATAATGAGAAATAAAGGTTCAAAACTATTTATAAAATCGTCTATATACATATATATAATTATCTTATGCCGTTTTATTAATAAGGAGAACTCTGTTTGTTAACATATCAATCAAATTTATTCATATAAAAAAACTGTTTATTTAACGCATTCCAATGATAAAACAATCAGACCAAAAAATGAGGTTCACCTTGAACTTTTAAGTCTAAGAAAAAAAAAACAGATATAAATTATAACAAATTACAATGTTATTAAAAAAATACGTTACAATCAGTATTTGCTAAATTTATTGATGTGTTGTTTAAACAAAAACAAATTAACTTCAAAGCGGATACCAAAGAACGTTGACATCTAAGTAAATAGTCGCTTTTGTTCTAAAGCGAGCAAAGTTTATTGTTAAAGACTAAAAAAATATAATAATAGTGACTTACCAATTAAGAACACAACTAATATCTTTGCCATTTTAAATAAATTAATATATTAATGTAAACAAATTTTACGGTACAACACGAAACACGTTTGTCGGTACTCAACGCATCACTGGTCGCAAACCGGCGCGGTTTTTCTATATAAACCCTCCTTCTCAACTTGTTTGAGCTGTGGACTCATTTATTTGTGGTTATCTTTAAGGGAAACCTCTCCCTTGACTTCTGTCTTATTGATATAGGGACATGATTTACTTTTAATATTGTATGATTTACTTTTAATTTTAGTATTGTAGTTTAATTTAACCTTTTCCTTGACTTCAGATATGTCGATATAGGGCTTCCTTTCATTTATCTTCATGTAATTTTTATTGTACAACTAGCTGACCCGAAGACATTGTCCTGTCTTCTTAACTATGAATATTCAATTCCAGTTGGTTTTGCGCAATCTGACAAATGGCTGACAGTTCTGCCACAGTTGCATTAAAAAGTCAATATGATAGTCCAATTTTCTAAAATTTTATAATTATCCGAGCAACTTTCTTATTTTTTTCTTTCATAAGAACCTTCTCCTAACAATAACAAACACAATCAAAAAATAATTATCGAAATTGATCCAACCGTTCACGCGTCATGATGTATCTAAGGGAAATAGGGATTTATTTTTATACATATAGATAACAGAAATTGAAAAATAAAACAGTACAAAAGTCTATCCCTAAGGTCTAATCAGTCTACACTAGTTTAAAATAGTACTCAACCTGGCGGCTCTCGGACCTCATGCACTAGCCTTTTTTTTCTACGCGCCCCGGAGCCTAGTAAAGTGTTTAAATACAGTTGTATTTTATTGATAACGGTACAAAATGGTTTAAGGTGACGCATTGATGAACTGGAATATTCCATACTGAGGGGGTTCATTAATTAGTTAATGCGCGCTGCTCCTAGTTTTTTCCTCTCAAATAAAAATCAATAACTTATTTTTAAAAATCCATCTGTCAGTTCGAAACGTGTGCTTAAACTAATCTAAGTATGTATATAGGAAATTTAGAGAAATTCTACTGTCGCGAATGCCTATAAAATATAAATATTAAAAAAGCGTTACTTTGCGATATTTTTTTTTGTTATAAAAGTTAACTATTCGTGTAACGGCATCTGTCAAAATGAAGTTTATTACATCCAGTACTAAGTAGTAAAAAATTACATTCGTATATTTTGTAATTGCTGAGAAAAATCCAGATTCCTCCTTGCAATATTGTCAAGACGTAGGCTCGAAAATAATATTATTCATTATTTCTTGTATAGTTTTATATGGTTAAATTTTTGTATCTAGCCGCTAGTTTATTGCAGCACTAAAGTAGCACACCTCGGCTACTCCAGACAAATGTCGCGTCCTTAACTATTACGCTATTATATAAACAATGACGTATGTTATGTGCTGAGCGCGAATGATCATGTGGTAAGGGGGCTGGTCGATACGAAAGAGCGGTATGTATTATATGTGAAAGCTGATGTTTTCTAATCTTGATCTCCTTTCACAACTTAACTGTCTACCGCTAGCCTATATCATTGAACAAAAGCATACTGCAGTGTTCTGTGTGTAGTTTAGGTGTGCTTTTAGATCTTACCATCGAATTGTACGCACTCATTGCACGCTGCTTTTGAGAACATTGTTGCAGGATGGTGTTCATAAATGCAAACCTCACGCGTTAAAAGAATTTGTGTAATACAGGACGGGGCTCCACCGCACATTCCCACCATTGTGTCTCCTGTGTAGCCAGGATTAACAGCGGCGACCGCCAAAAAAGACAATGAACAATGAAGTCCATTGCAGTCCGGGGGGTAAAACTACGGCTCCCTTGGAACTCACAACGAATTTAATCAGAAGAAATTAGTAGGAGTAGGAAGCTTTTGAGAATTCGCGTAATATGAAATCTTTGTCAAAAAACCATGGGTAGTGAAAACAAGCATTGCGCAAATAGATTACAATTATATGGACATTGTAATCTATTGGCGCAATGCTTGTTCAGGAGCTCTTTGGCGTCGCACTATGGTTCGTGTAGAACAAGTTAGCTGGTATTATTTAATCTCAGAGTTTTGATCAGGTTAGTCGAAATACGGCAGCGAAATAAAAATAAAATAATAAGACAACATTTTACTTCCAACCAACGCTCGTTTTTGAAATCTATCCGACAATCAGCCATGTCAACAATGATGGCGTCGTTGCTATAGCAAAGAAAAAAACTAAAACCGGATCTTCCGTTCAAATCAAAGTTTAAAATTATACAATAGAAATATAAATCAAAATAACATCTTCTAAATTATTAATACGGAGCATCCAGCCAGTTTAATACTGGCAACGTGCGGCGCTAGTGTCGCCGGGTTGTAACACTCGGCCATCCTGCTTCTGCCGTGTCCCACGGCACTCAGTAAGTATCTCTCCCGGCGCCCCGGCAGTTGCGGAAGTATTCTGAAAACAAAAATGTTTTGAGCAGTAAATTGATTCATAGAACTGATGTGATATATGTTAAATCATTTACATGAACAGAGTAATTATCAATTCTGAGTGTATGCGTTTTATTAATATTTGATCACATAGCCCTCTATTAATTATTATTATATAGGTCAACTAATGGAGTTGTTCACTAAGCCATCCTTCTGTCAATTTTCTTTAAAATCCATATTGCTCACACAGCTGTCATTCAGTTATTATCGTTTATCAAAACTTGATCACAAAGCCGTCTAATTTAAATCATTTATTATTGTTTATTATCAATTTGATAGACTTGTTCACATAGCTGTCATTAGACTATTATAACCAAATAAGACTTGATCACAAAGCCGTTATGGAAATTATTTATTATTTTCATTATCAATTTCATAAATTTGTTTACATAGCTGCCGTAGACTATTATAACCAAATAAGACTTGATCACAAAGCGGTCTGTAAATTATTATTATTATCATCAATAGACTTGTTCACATAGCTGTCATTCATTTAATATTATGTACTGATTGGACTTGGTCACAAAGCCGTCTTTCAATCATTTACTTTATTTATCAATAGTTTTGTTCACATAGCTGTCATTCATTTAATATTATGTACTGATTAGACTTGGTCACAAAGCCGTCTTTCATCGTTTACTTTATTATTATCAACAGACTTGTTCACACAGATAATTTCATTAAAATGTGCTTCCTATAACTGTATTACAAAATCTTTTATATCTGTTAGGTTTTTCAGTAATACTGTTTCTCTTGGCAAAATGATGTAGGTATAGGTAGATTTAGTACAAGCCAAGGGACTCGATATATTATGTATGATCTACAAAAATTGAACCAATGACATATATATTCAATAGACAAACAATTTACTTAAAGTTGTAGCTTACACATAAACATACATTTCTAAAGTACATCATTTACTTGAAACGTTTATTAATTTTCCAAAAGGTCTATTAAATCGTCTCTATCCCCTTCATGATCACTGCTTGAACTTTCATCTTTGGATAGCGTTGGTTTATACGGACGTAACGTTTCTCCATGAACTATAGTACTAAACCTTTTTTATCCCTTCATACCTTCTATACTAACAATAGTATAACGATCCAAAGATTTGTCAGCTTTAAATACTTTGTACACCTGTATACAAACTATTAAGTTTCCTAGTAACTCTAGCGGATGTATCTCTAGCCAATACACCTTTCCACAATACAAGTTGTTCCATAATACATTGTATTTAAGGCATTTTTACGTTTCTTATCAAACCTACTCTTCATGATGCTCATGTTTTTATCAATGCGTAGCTTGGTTTGCTTCTGTTCATGATTAGTCGGACTATCGATCGGGAAACCAGGGAGGCGAGAATTTGGATAACTAACCATAGGTTGCAAAGCAGAATCCAGTAGTCACGTGAGGCGGATTGTTGATACCCCAGACTACATCAATCAATTTATCATCCCAGGTACATTAACTTTCAGTCATAGTATTTAGACCATTTAAAATGATTCGATTAACGCGTTCAACTTGGCCGTTAGAACGAGGACTTGTAATTGCATTTAATACGTGTTTAAATTGCATCTCTTCGGAAAATTGTTTAAAATAGGGACTAGTAAACTTAAAAACCTTACCTCTATTCGTTATCGCTTTATGAGGATTGCCAAATTGACTAATAACCTCTCTCAAAATCTTTATCGTCTCTACGGAACTTTTGGCTGACTTGGCAAACACATATTTGGTAAAGGCATCAATTACTACCAAAATATATATATTGCCTTAACGAGTTTTGACAAAGAATTGATATATTTACGGATGAATCTGGTCATTTTGGGAAACCAAAATTGAGCCATAATAGTTTTCTCACATTTTTCAAATCCAGTATGACCTATTTGGTCATGAAGTTTATGCAATAGTCCAAATTTAGCTAATCTGGGAATGACAAACTTTTCCCCATTAAAAGTTTTCCTAAACAAAATACCCTCTTTAATAACATAATTTGCAATCAATTCAGAATCCACATGGGGTTCACCAGAGCGGGTTATAATAATTTAAATGCTTTCATCGTGGATTTGTAAAGAGAGCAACCAATCTGCATTTACTTTTTATGATTTTAAATGTACAATTTTGGACTTTCCTGGAAACGCTCCATACAAAAGGCTACTGAGTTATGACGTCACAGGTTTGTATTTTGTATGCATCAAATCAGAAATTTCTTCGACAGCTACGTTAAATATTACGTTTATGTAATTAGTATCGTACTAAAAGTTATAGTATTTTTTTATTGCTTCTCCAATGCAAATATTTATTGTAATAATTTCACTTTTAAAATGGACTTTCCCGCCAAACTTTGATCGACCCTAAAATAAGTCGGACGAAAGATATTAGAATGAAAGTTTGCAGATCTTTATAGTCTTGTGTATTTTACGATATTGTTAAATAATTTATACGATTTTTGAAAATTGTCAAGTAGCCTATTAAATAAATATGTTATTAAGTAAATCAGTAATCACAAATATATAATTATGAATAAAATTGTCCTTAATATAACTCAATTTCAATCAACATCTTAGGAAATATCATATATATCTATACTTATGTATAATATATATAAAATTAATCTATACTAATATTGTAAAGCTGAAGAGTGTACTTGGTTGAACGCACTCATTTCAATTACTACTCATCCGAATTGAAAAATTATTTTGGTGTTAGATAGTCGATATTTCAAGGAAGGCTATAACATCACGCTACCACCAATAGAAGCTGAGCACCAATGAAAAATGGGAAAACAATATCTCTTTTGAGGGCTTTCATTACGTGCGCTGCGTAAACATTTGAAGTTACGCAAAAATCATATATGATGGAATTGTTCCTCTTTAAAAGTCCGCGTAGAGTATGTCTATCTTTTAAGGTTGACTCGCTATAACCTTTTTATATGATAATCAAATTTGTACCAAGCAAAGTTGAAAGCTGGTACCTACATAAATTATTGACCACAAGTTTTTTTCTTAATTAGACGGTTCTATTAAGTACTTGATTTCCTATGGTCTTACCGCGATAACTGATATTCACGCGGACGAAGTCGCGGGCAACAGCTAGTCTATCATAAGTACTGAACTCTGCAATGGATTCCTACTCAAAGCGTCAACATGTCGCATACGTTCTCTAGGTCTATATTCTATGTCTATGTCGAATCCTTGTAAGCCACCAACGAGCTATACGAGGTATTAAATCTTTTTTGGTCAACGTCGTTCATAATGCTGCGCAATCCGTTATTATTTTAATAGAAATCCCCGTTATGTATATACGGAAACGTCTACGAGACCCTACTATAGCAAGGGTTTCAATTAGATCTGTGCATCCTAACTCTTTATTATCCTTAGCAAAGGCGTGCTTAAATCGGTTCAGTACTACTAATAGCAGTTCAATTTCATGGTTGTCAACTGAACTTACACCGATACCGGGCAGTTTAATTTCAGATATATCATTAAACGTCTATGAATCAATATTTAAAATATTAGGTGTAATTTCATTTTCGCTTATACAATCAGCTCTAGTTGCTATGTGCTTTCCACAGTATATCTTCGTTACCTAAAGTTGCACTCGCTTGGATAAAAATTGATTCAGGAATAAAATAAGATGTACCTTGTAATTCAAATCACACAACACGCGTTAGAAATGTATGTTTTTGTTTACAGTCATGGTCAACATATACTTAAAGTATATTTTTCTGATTATTGTTAGGAGTATATACATCATTTTCAAGTATATTGCTAACTTAGAAACGCCGCCTTCTGAGTCTAATAGATTATAGGATAATTAATAAGTGTACTTTATGAGAAGCAATAATAGTTCCAGAATTTTCAGTTGTTATTAAACATATGTCCTTCTGATTTATCATTGGTTGTCCAATTATCAAATCTTTAGTGTTTAAATTGTAGCTACTTAGTTATTTCTACATTGCCTTCCAATAACAAACCGTCCACTAATACTGATACATTGCATGCACCTAGAGAGTAAGTAAAATTACCTCCAAAGCCTCTAATTACAACAGTAGAAGGCATAATTTAAAGTTTTAAGTCGTGTATCTTTAAAATAGTGAGTCTATTAAATTTACTACCAGTATCCGCGTGTGCTATTAATTGAACGCCATAGATAATGACTGGCTTTTTATAGAGGTCTAAGTAAATATTGAAATATATATATATATAAAACATCGCTAACCTTCGGTGGTTGTTGTGATGCCTTTGTGTACCAGCAGTTTGGAGCTGTATGACCAACGCGCTGGCAGTAATTGCAGCGCTGCAATCGGCAATCCTTCATTTCGTGTCCTGGTCGACGACATGCATAACAAATCTTTGGTACATGATGCTGAGTAGATGTTATAGGAAAATTGCTTCCTCGTTTACACGTGCTTTGCCCCGATGTGTAAGCAGTTGCAACTATTTAAAAATTTTCATTCCCGAGCTGATCCACGAAGTCTGAGTTGCATTATGAACTGGCGGTCATGATTATTCCATCCATATATGTCTCCGAGCTGATTTTGTGAAGCGAACCAACAACATTACATACCTACTAGTTTTATCTTCCGGGTGAAACTTTGGTATTACTTCAGCGTCAGCCGGTGAAACACCCCTCCTAATTACTAGCGGCCCCTCTTTAGCGTTCACAAAAAAAATTTTCTTGATTTTTGTCGTCATCCGACATGGCGGCATCTCGTGGGCGCTTTCGTTGCCCTAGACCATGTGTATATATATATATATGGTCCGGACATTTCTATCCCTATCCCACTTCTGAAATATTATTTAATCTCAGAGTTTTGATCAGGTTAGTCGAAATACGGCAGCGAAATAAAAATAAAATAATAAGACAACATTTTACTTCCAACCAACGCTCGTTTTTGAAATCTATCCGACAATCAGCCATGTCAACAATGATGGCGTCGTTGCTATAGCAAAGAAAAAAACTAAAACCGGATCTTCCGTTCAAATCAAAGTTTAAAATTATACAATAGAAATATAAATCAAAATAACATCTTCTAAATTATTAATACGGAGCATCCAGCCAGTTTAATACTGGCAACGTGCGGCGCTAGTGTCGCCGGGTTGTAACACTGGACAATATTATTTGTTTTGATTTTTATGTCTAAATGTGGTTATTAAGCTTAAATGTAAGGATCTCAGTACTTTTTTGAGGACGATTTATCGTTTGAATGAAAAAAAAACCAAGTTCAAGAATATGTACATAATATCAAATTATTTTTCAACCTTTTTATAAAACAATCTATCTGTAAATCTAACTAACACATACATAAAATACTTAACAACAAGAGAAATACAATCGTATGACCTGCCTTATGGTAAGCAGACATCGTAGCCAGACAGTGTTAATTAACGGTAATTAATAATAATAAATTAATAAATTTATAATAATAATCGTTTATAAATTAATTCCATATTCCATGTATCTTGTTCTACTTATTATACAAATACTCACTCTTCTACTTATTATATAATTATGGACATTATTCTACGTAGTGGCGGTTAAAACCGAAATGTGATATTTTTTCTGTAATATAATATGTATTAAATAATATAAATATTTCGGGACAATTTTACACAACGTCATCTAGTCCCAAATTAAGCACAAAGCTTGTGTTATGGGTACTAAACAACTGATAAATGTACTTAAATACATTTTTTTTTGTAAATACATACTTATAATACATAGAAAATACCCAGACCAAGACAAACAGACATATTCATGCACACAAACATTTGTCTTGTGCGGGAATCGAACCCGCGACCTCGGAGTCAAAGTGGCCATTGCTAACCATGCGACCACCGAGCTCGTCAAATATTAAATGACACTGGCTTTTTTCACTCCAGAGGCAGGCAAGCTTACGCCTCGTCTGATGTGAAGCGATTGCCGTAACCACATAAATGCTTGCAACATGAAATATCCATCAACCACGCTGCCAACGCAGCAACATCTTATAAAAAATACTATATTGTAAAAAACCTTAAACCTAGCAAGGTTAAAATTTGGATACTATTTAACATAACATCAAATAAATACATTGCAAACCTAACCTAACCTATTTTACACGTCAAAAAATATTTATTGCTCATCATATGCAGGATTTGATGTGCGATCAGATTAATTTGATGTGCAGATCACGTTATTTTTGTGGATGAATTTAATATTTTCCTTAAAATTTTGTCACAACAACGCCCTTTGTGACAAAGATTGTCATTAATAGTCATAATATTTCCCAGAGAACTATTGCACACATCTTAATTAAACGTTAATGATTTTCCTTGATTATTAAAACTAAAGTAGGTATTAATTTATTAACTGACATTACATTTAATAGTAATAACATCACGCCATAACGTGACTATTCCTCTCACGTTACAAATAAACAAACGGTTCTCCCCCGGTATTTCCTGACAAATAAAACTTTATTAAAAATATATATAAAGTACGGGAGCAAAGTAATGTAGAATTAAATACATACTTTGAAGTAAAATTAAACGAGATTAAAATACAATAATATTTAATTACATATGTATATATAATCATGTATGTTTCTCTCAGGGATCGTATCCGGAACGAAGAAATCAGAAGAACAACCAAAGTAGTCGACATAGCTATCAAAATGAGCAAGCTGAAGTGGTGGTGGGCCAGTCACATCTCTAGAGACAGCGATGGCAGATGGGTGAGGAAAATACTGGAGTGGAAGCCCATGTGTTACAACGAAGCGTGGGAAGCGTTGATTGGATGGACCGATGACATCAAAAAAGCAGCTGAAAACGCGTGGATACGGAAAGTGGAGTATCGGATATAGTGGAAAGCAATAGGGAAGGCCTACATCTAATAGTGGATAGATATAGATACAGGCTGATAATGATGATGATGTATATGTATTGCTATTATAGTTTCTCATCAATACAGTTAGAAACAAAATAATAAACCATATTTCACTAAAACAAATAAGTATCATAAAGCATCTCTGAAGACGTAACATGTCGAGATTTTTACATCTGTTACGAACTTTAAACCACTAAAAACATAAAAAAGTTACTTCAGTTGAGTAGAAAAATTGTGACGTCATAAACCATATTTTAGATGTGACGTTCTATATATGTATAGACAGGTCATAGGCGAAAGTCAGGGAAGAAAAAATTGAGTACAAAGCGCTTACTCAATATTTAATGCATACATGCAATACGTAAAGAAAGGAAAACAACAAGAATACACAGGAAGGTATTTATATAATTTTATATACAAGCGTCAAGACTAAAGTCTAGCGCCAGCATTTAATCAGTCAGTTACCGCCGTGTCAAGACTAAAGTCTTGACGCCGCGGACTGATTAAATGCTAGGCAATTACCTTGGTTTATTCTTGCCACAATGGAGGAAGGTAGAACGCAAAAATATCGAAGTAAGTGAAAATATCGAAATATTTTAGTATAGTATTAATACAAAATTGTCATTTTGATAGATGATAAAAAAACTATTTAGCTATGGTCACGGATCTCAAAGAAAGAGATCCGTGGCTATGGTATGTACACACTGCTTTGAGTCATCCGAGTCACCACCATTTCCAAAATGCTTAAAAAACAGACTGACAAATCTGAAACTAAAATGTAATTTAAGTTTCTAGGTTTCTACGAAATTTCATTCCAATTAAACCAGGTACAACACTTGTTGTCTAATGGCCTAAAAAATTTAGTAACTAAGTTGTCTAATTACTGAAGAAATAGATAACAGTGCTGTGACCCGGAAAAGGTAACAAATTCGATTCTTGCATCGCGATATTTACATCTTTATCTCCACATAGTATAAAATTACCAAAATCGCTTTCGGTTTGTCTACTTTCAACTAACTTCACCTAAATAATTTATACAAATTTATATAATATAAATGTTATATAAATTTGTAGGTATAAATGTTATATACAAACAGAGAAATCTGTCAATAGGCAGATTTCACATTTTAACGGATCATTCCAGGAAATGTGCAGATTCTTAGCCAATAAGCACATTAATGTATTCTGCATTCTACCGGTAACATATACATTTCACTGTTTCTATAAACTAAATATATAGGTTTTTACCTATATATCACAATATATAGGTAAAAACCTATATATTGTGTATATATTGTGCGTAAAAACGCACAATATAGCCTAATTAAGTTTTTATATAAGTAGTTATGAGCTCGATGGCGTCGTTGCGCGTCTCAGTCTAATCGAACACGCAAATTAAGCAACGTCGAGCGTAGCCTGTCTATGGATTGGTTTATCTATCTTGAGTTCCGCGCACATTAAGCCGTCGTCGTCGGTCCCGGCGTTCGTTAAGCCAAGTCAGTGGCCTTAAGATGTCTGGAATACACTGGCTTCCGCCAACCCGCAGTTGAGCATCGTGCTGAAGTATGCTCTAAACTCTAAACCCCTTCGATTGAGATACGACCCGTATCCCAGCAGTGGGGTGAATTAGAATTGACAACAATAATTTAAAATAGTCAATATTTTGTTATAAAGTTTTTTTTTTATACTACGTCGGGTAGCAGACAAGCATACGGCCCTCCTGATCTGAAGCGGTTACCGTAGCCATATTAACGCTCGCAACATAAAATATCGCTCGCGCGCCGCCACCCCCGCTGCCATCGCAGCATCTCCTTCCTTTCTGGTGACCTCACTCACTCGCAGGAACACAACAGCCCTCAAGGGAACCGTTATTTGGCTGCGTTATTCTGTGAGGTGGAGGTACGTTCGCCAGTCGGGTAGCTTACAATTACGCCCCCTACCTTTCTTTTCGCCAGAGCTTCGTTTGTCAGTCAGCAGGGTGCACCGCATGCAGGTGAAGTTGGCTTTGGTTCAAGTTCTTGATGAACCACTTACACCCCAAAAAGTCCCAAAAATGCATTCAAAGCAAGTCTAGTCGATAGTTATTTATGCCTTTTTGTGGCATATTATTATTCATAAGGTCTTCAGCGTTAAATAGACAAGATATACTAGTGTGATGTATATGCAAATAATCGACACATTGTCTATTTGTAGCTAAAATAAATAAAAAGATCACACGTTCTTATTTACCTGTCAAATAAGCACATCCCTATTGCGAATTACTCACACAGACGTAATTTCCCGCTCGCTCTCTCCAACGGGGAATAAACAAGAATTGGAGGAATGGGTTTCCCAGCAAATAATGTGATTTGACGTCATTGATCTGAACTTTGTTTTAATTAAGATAAATAAATTAACTGGTCAAGAGCGCATGGGTTTACCGTTTGGTTCCGCATCTCTAACAAATTATAATATAAATCACAGCGAACATCCCTGATAAAGAGTAAAAAGTTATTTCTTTTTTGGTTTTTATCGAACTGTCATATTATAACCAATTAAGCTTAACTTCTCGTAACAAAGACATTTTTTCAATTGATCGTGTGTTATATAAATTAAACTGCTCGAAGAAGGCGCAAATTAGCGCCGCCGCTGAACAAAATTCAGAGTTCTAGGTATAGGTTTTTTTAAAATGGAAATTATAGAACAATGAAGTATTTTTACAGCATATATCCAATATTTAAAATGTATTTTGTATATTGCCATAAACGACCGTTTTTGCCTATTATGCATAATTCTTATTAACGTACACATCTGTACTATTAATTATATATTTATTAAACATGGAGATAATAAAATATAATATACTAGCTGTTACCCGCAGCTTCGCCCGCGTGGTCGTTATTTTAATAAAACTTTTTAATTTCCCGTGAGAATAAGGTGTTTTCCCGGGATATAAGTAGCCTATGTCGCTATTTAGACCTTAAACTATATACATACATATATTCGACGTGAAAAGAGAACAAAAAACAAACAAACATTCTTTTATACTAAGTAGGTAAGTGTAGAGTATGGAAGTATAGATTTTTCATTTACCTGTTATAAGCGAAAGTACGTACCGGAATCTTCGTCTTTAGGGTCATTGTTTATGAATTTCACGTGATAAATGCGTGAAATAGCATGTCATTAGTAAACGTAAAGTCTAAGTAGACTGCCTATGTCTAACTGTGTTTGAGTCGTCTCGATCGTTCTATGATCAAAAAAAAGTATCCAAGGTGGCGCCACTGTTGAAAAACGTAACGAAACGATAGATACGATGTATCTACTATTACACTACGAGGTACTTACCTCGTATACGATACGATGTAGATACATCGTATATATGAGATAGATAGATACATACATGAGATATGTATGTGCATAAATTAATATCTATGTTTATAAAATAACGTTTTTCAACAGTGGCGCCACCTTGGATACTTTTTTTTATCATAGAAGGATTGCCCCCCAAAAAAAAAGATTTATATAAATTTATAAGCTTTTATTTAGTTTCACAGTTTGCAATTGCAAAAAAAATACTTTCTACTTCTCAGTGTCCGAGTGAGCTGAAATTCAGAAATCTAGTTTGATTCTAGTGACAATGCGCAATTATTAATCCAATTTTTAATCCAATATGGCGACCACAGTAATATTACGGCTCATAATTAATTTCGACATTAACCCCTATGATATCGGAATCAAATGAAAAGGTTTGATGAGTGAATAGTAAGTTTTGACGTGTATATGTCTTTAAAATTGCCTCCATACGCAGGCTATTAAAAAAAATTGAATAATAGCAAAATCGGGGGATACAGTTCGGTGTTACAGCTATAAATCTATAATCTCCACTTAAAATTCAATCACACTACTGGATAAATGAAGAATTTATAATATAATACGTTAAGTAAGGACTATGGAACATCGCGTGCTGGGGAGGAGGAAGCGCTGCTATTATGAGATAATTTTAGTGCATATAAAGCATGTATAAGACACGGCCGTGTCCGAGACACAGCCGCATCCAATTTGTTTAATGGCGTCGCTAACGTATATAAAAACAGGGCAGCAAAAGTAGCTACTTTTTAATTTTTAGTTGATTAATTATTGTTTTATTAAAATGGTTGTCATTTATCTTCTGCTTTTCTATACTCGTATCACTATTATAAATACGGGAGTTACAGCGATCGATTTTTGTTTTTTCCTTCGACGACTTTGCAGATACTATGGTTACGAGACGACTGCCTTTCTATGAACTTGAACCCTTTGCGGTATAGCACCCAGGACGACGTAATTGGAGTAATCTCTGTATTTTGTACAAATAAATTCAAATTTTCACAATTAAATCCTTAAATAGGAAGACAATATCATGTTTTATTGCGGCAAGAGAAAAAATAATTTCAAAAGAATTCATATTTCGCGCATATTTGCAGTGCGGTTTGATGGTTCATGTGTGCAGATGATCTTTTAGATTGCGAGATCAGGAACCCAGCTTAGTGTCCCAAGTATGGCTCAAAACTCTAGGTGTGACGTGCTTTCTCGTCGAGAATACAATACGAGAGAGAGCTGAGTGGTACGCACGCCTGCCAATGTTCGTAGCGCAAAAAGATTCAAAATGACGATATTATTAATCCGACTGTCTGGGGACTAACAACAGCACCGTTTGAGAATTCGATAGTCAAATTCCAACGCCTACTAATTCCTTCTGATTAAATTCGTTGTGAGTTCTAAGACAGTGGTAATTTTATCCCCGGTATATTTACGGGAATGTGTTTGAACCTGTCCATTTAAATTGTACTGTCGTTAACTTTCACATATTTTTATTGGGCTCCACTCAGCGTCGAATTGCAAAACGCTAGTAGGAGGAATCGGCTCTCTACAACTGCAAAACAGCAAAAATGAACGGTGCACAGCACACCCGACGACAGTCTTGCCACAAATTTCGGAATCAAAACATCCGATGGTAAACGGCTTCAGCTTCGGCAGTAGTGCCCCAGGTCAGCGTCATTGATAACCCTTGAAAAACAGCTTATACACGTGAGTCAGAAGCGAGATCGGCCACAGTTCTTCAATAAGATTTTGTCGCCTTTTTTGAAGAACAAAACCACCAAACTTCTGATCCACGCGGCTGGTGCGGTGCCATTGTGAATGACAGGATTAAACAGACTTTGCAGGTCCTTTAGAACAGTAATTCCCTTAGCCTTTACCAGTTCTGTTGTAAGTCCGTCCTCACCAGGAGCCTTATAATTTTGAGCTGTTCAAGAGCTATCCAATCTCACCAATACGGATGTCAGGAATTTCTTCGGTGTAGTGGCGGGTTAATGGAACTCAGCGATCATCTACATGAGTAGCCAGTATGGAGGCAGTGTGCAACATAAAGGTTTCTATAAAATCTCTCTATTTTCGAAAATATTTAAGGCTTTCGAGAGACGATACGGGCATCTTCTAGCTTGAGCTTCGACCATTGCTTCGACAGTTACTGTAGGTAGGTATTGCGTTCTATCGCATATTCAATGCATTGGTATCAAACGTGCGATAGTAGAATAGATATATAAATAAATAAATATTTCTGGACAATTTACACAGCGCCATCTAGTCCCAAATTAAGCGCAATACTTGTATTATGGGTACTAGACAACTGATAAATGTACTTAAATACATATTTTTTTTTGTAAACACATACTTATAATACATAGAAAATACTCAGACCATGATAAATAGACATGTTTATGCACACAAATGTTTGTGCGGGAATCGAACCCACGACCTCGGTTCTCGGAGTCAAAGTGGCCTTTGCTAACCATTCGACTACCGAGCTCGTCAATCTATATATATAAAAATCAATGCCAATTTTCGTTGTAATTATATAACTCAAGAACGGGCTCACCTATCCAAACCAAATGTTTAGGCTTTGTTCGGACTATTTAGTAGGTGGTTTATGTGAAATTTGCACAAAATCGGTAGAGCGGTTCTTCATTTATCACATTTTTTGTAACAAATGAATTGGCGGATCATTTTGTTAATGGGGATTTTGCTGTCAAATTGAAACTTTTTTCAGTGTTGACAGTACAAGCATGTTGTTATCATGTTATGTCATTCATGCGGTCATTTCATTTTGGACGAGTCGGTTTGTTTACTAATGCTCAAAATGGAAAAAAAAATTGTTTATCCAAATGTTTTGGATTAAGTTTTAAAATAGCTAGCAGTTAATAAATTATTTTTTTGTTTGAATAAATAAATTTGATGTTCCAATTAATTTTTTTTTAGTATTTCACGTTATACATAGCGAAGCACGTACCGGGCCGCTAGTATAATATAATATAATATAACTATATGTATAAGAATTCTTATTCTATGTACAATTTTAATATTTATTTTTATGCCTATATTACTAGAACTATTTCTTAATAGTATTAGTAATATAGGCATGGTTTTGTATCATCTGCATATGGTGTACGTTGTTTCATTGACAATTTTTAGGGTTCCGTACCTCAAAAGGAAAAACGGAACCCTTATAAGATCATTTTGTTGTCCGTCTGTCTGTCTGTCTGTCTGTCAAGAATTTCTATGTCGAGAATGCGTGGAGGTATCAAGCTGAAATTTGAACTGTATACTCAGATGTACGGTCCCATGAAGTAGTAAAAAAATCAAACTGCTAAGTTTACGTAGAAAAAAGTTACGGCCGTTTATTCAGCAAAAAACGCATATTTCGACACATTCAAGGGAATCAAAACCTATAGGGCACTTCCCGTTGACCTAGAACTATAAAATTTGGCAAGTAACATCGTTATAAACTACAAGTATAGGAATAAATCTCAAAACTATACATTTGTAAATAAATCTTAAAAAATAGGGGGTCTATATTTTTATAGGGTGTCGAAATTTCAAATTGAAACTACTAGTTCAAATGGGGTATCATATGAAAGGGCTTGATGTACACATTGCAAAATATTTTTATTTATTTTTTTCGACGCATTATTTCTTATTTATAATGAAAAATATCAAATTTAATAGTGATTACGTACCTACGGAACCCTAGGAGGGCGAGTCCGACTCGCACTTGTCCGGTTTTTTTCTTAGAATTTCGTTTTACATAAAAATGTTTCTCATATTTTCATTTCATAGAATAATCCGTATGCATTCCAGTTCCAATAATTTAGATTCATAGATTATTATTGTTTAAATTTAAATATTTTTTTTTAGATTTTTATGTATTATTGTTTAGTTAATATAAAACTTATTACAAAAAAAATATATTTTTTATTTAGTAAAAGCGAAACGTTGTTCGTTGGAATTGTAGTTCTAACCTAACTTACTATACTGATAGCACGTTCCTGAAAGCGATTTGTTTTCTAATAGTGTCTATAGAAAAATATAATAGTGTCTATATATAGTGTCGCTGTTCTAACTTAGGTTAGGTTAGAACAGCGACCCTATTAGAAAACAACTTTTCCAATAGCGAAAATTGTGGATAGTATAACGTCTATTTTTATTTATTTATTATATTATATATTTAAAACTTTATTGACCACAATTATAAACTGGTACAATAGGCAGACTTAATGCTATCAACCTTTGGAAGTGGAAAAAATCACGAATGCTGTTAAGTATGTGTGAATTCAACAGTATTACACCCAATATAACTACACATACATAAATTAATCCAATATACATACATGAACTATCAATACTACATTGTCGTTAAAATAAAATACTATGAAAAAATACATCGAACAAATAGGTAATATCCTTAAAAAAAATCTACGTTTTTATTGTTCTGTGAAATATGTGATAGAAAATTGTGTTTTTCTGAAAAATGATTCTTTGGAATGAATAATAGTAAAACAATAATATTTGAAATGAAAATTCAAGAAACAAATATTCTATGAAACATTGTCTGCGGTACGAAATTCTATAAAACTTCTGTCAGTGAAACGAGGGAACACCTCTACACATATCTACTACTACTACGAATGGTCTGTGCAAGAAGCATTGCAGGTGCACTGCAATTAATACTTCTTTTTGATTACTAGTGCAAAATATTTTATTATCAGTAAAATGAAAGAACATGTTTTTTATTGTAAATTTTTCTAATGATTATCAATAGTAGCAGAATCGTCAGGGTCTTGCAGCTGCCGGCTCAGTTACAGGGGCCATTGTAGACGCCCGACAAGGCCCTGGATGACTCATTTGGACATCTGGAATCAAATTATCAGGTACGACCTTAATGAGGAGAAGTGATTATTTAAAATTTGATTGATGATACGACGCCTTGCCGATTTTGAATGCTTTTTCTCTGTAATTACAAAATATACGAATGCAAATTTTGAATATCGGATAATTCATGTCATAAGCTTAATTTTGACACAAAAGTGGTGGAGTCTAAGTGGCTCACTTTGGAGTCAAGGTCCACTTCATCTACCCGTGGTGCATCCCTCCAATTCAAAAATGAGACATGAACAAAATGATATTAAATTGACAACAATGAGTAAGCAACCCGAATGAGGAAATACAAATAAGAACAGAAAACTGCAGCCAAATAGCAATTCTCAAGAAAGTTATGGTACTGGCTTGAGTAAGGTTACCAGGATGGTTCTTAGCTTTTTCTTTTTTAGGGTATCAGGCAGATCGTATGCTTGTTTGCTGCCATTGTGATATAATAAAATGTGCAAACTTATTTATTATTACTTATGTTGCAAAAAGCGGACCATACCCTTGCTTTGAATGGTAATAGCAATGATAATAAGTTACTATGCGCTCAATATCAATACTCAACAAATGACCCAATTGTCACAGCTTGCAGTCAAGCCAATGAATATGACATCTGAAAGGAGCCTAGTCATTACGTTGATTCACCAACGAATGTGGAAAACACGAGAGTAAACGACATATCGTTTGGTCAATTGGTCGTCGAGTAAATCTGTTATATTCAATACTAATAGGTAAACTTCGGGTACTTCACATTTGACTGCAAAAATTGGTCAAAAATAGTTTTGACAAAGGACGTAGGTAAAAACTAGTTTAAGCTGACTTATGCAGTTAAAAGTAGTTTTGTCCGAAGGCGTTAGTTAGTTGGTTAGGTTAGGTTAAGCTTGTGATTAGCAAAAGCCGAGCGAGCGAAGCGACCGAGGCTCAATTTCTATTGGAGAGGACTGAGAGGCACTGGAGGTTTAACTAGTCAAATCTAGCAGCATCAATTAACCAAACGATATCTTTTTTACTCACGTGTTTTCCACATTCGCTGGTAAATCAAGTGAACATAATTATAGTTGTAAGTATCTATATACAACTATTTTTTAACATAATTTACAACTAAATTACATATCTATATTATAAAATATCATTCAGTAAAATAAATTAGGTGTTATTTTATGATATTACTAGTTTCCACCCACGACTTCGCCCGTGTTTTATTTTAATAAAAAGTATCCTATGTCCTTCCTAATACCTTTGAGAATATGTGTACAAAGTTTCATGATGAACTGTTTAGTAGTTTCGGCGTGAAAGCGTAACAAACAAACTCAGATTAACTATAAATTCCATAAGAAAATTGAAGTTAAATTCACCGATTCCACAATCGCGTGCACACAGCAGCCGCCCTGGATTCGAGTACAACACGTTGTTGGTACCACAAATGGGATTGTACTCTGGCGTCACCGTACAAGCACTTACACACTCAGCGATTGTCAGTAGTCTTGTGGAGCACCTGGAAAATAAGAAATAACAGTTTAAATAGCATAAAAGAATTAAAAATATACCTATTTTGAATTTTTGTGAGGGGCCCAGTGTATAGGGTTGTGTAGGGGTGGAAGAAATTTTCAAAAATAATGTAAAACAAAGTTATTAAAAGTAGCTAAAGACAGATTTTTTCCGAAAATTTTGTTATGAAATTTTATTTAACTTCTATTCGACAGAGGAAATAGAAAATTGGTTAAATTATTGTGTATATTTTACCAATCGATTATAATATTTAAAGAAATGTTGACATGTTTTGAGAATTTTCTCGTTTTTTTTATACTACGTCGGGTGGCAGAAAAGCATACGGTCCGCCTGATGTGAAGCAGTTACCGTAGCCATATTAACGCTCGCAACATAAAATATCGCTCGCGCGCCGCCACCCCGGTGCCAAAGCAACATCTCCTTCCTTTCCTTTCTGGTGGCCTCACTCACTCGCAGGAACACAACCCTCAAGGGAATTGTTATTTGGCTACGGTATTCCGTGAGGTGTAGGTATTTCCCCAGTTCGGTAGCTTACAATAGGCTTGTTGCCCATGTCACAAAATTTTAAAAACTCTCTATCAGTAACGTAAAATACATAAAACTAGAACGATCTGCGATCTTAAAATTTTAATAACTTATGTACGACGTGTTTTATGTTCGGTCAAAGTTTGGTGGGAAAGTCCATTTTAAAGGTATGAAATTATAAAAAATTAATATTACCATTGTAGAAACAATAAAAAATACTATAACTTTTGTTACGGCACTGGCTACATAAACGCAATATTTAACATAGCTGTCGTACAAATTTCTGATTTAATGCATATAAAATAGCGCGGTGTGACGTCATAACGTGGTGGCCTTTTGTATGGAGCGTTTTCGGGATAGTCCAAAATTGTGATCTTCAAGTTATCATATCTCGAGAAGTTTTTATGCAATCGAAGTAATTATTTCACATATATTTATATTATTGTGACTTTAAATAACAAATCGAAAAAAAAAATGGGATACAAGCCTATTACGCTCCCTACTTCTCTTTTCGCCAGAGCTTCGTTTGTCAGTCAGCAGGGTGCACCGCGTGCAGGCGAACTTGGCTTTGGTTCAAAGATATTGGTGAACCACTTACACCCCAAAACATTGTTACAACAAATTGAATTTTGGATATTTTAGGGACAGACGACGTTGCCTGCCGCCACCCAGTAGCTTGTAGCACTTTCGTAGAGGTCTAATGGATTGTGGAAGTCTGGCATCGCGAAATCCTGATTATGGCAAACCAGATGCCACTTGGCCAGTTTTTTCAATGCCTTTGCTATGTATGACCTAAATATTTTATTGTATTATTTGCCGATATTATGAAGGATTATTATTGATGTAATAATATTTATTCAAATAAACTTAGAGTATAAACACTAACTACCTAAAGTTAAATAATACTAAAATAAAACTAAAATAAATGTAAAAAGTATTATTGATTACTAAATTACCTGGGTTCTTTTCTCACGCTCATTCCCTCCTTGCTATATGATAACAAAATATCTGGTCATTACAAACTAGCGCGATCGTAGTTCCTTATAAGAATGATGTGTTAAATGGAGCTATTCAGGTTATGTTAATACCTATGATGTCGTCTACAACTTTGATTTTACATGATGTTCTTGAATAAAACATGTTTATATGTATGCATTTATTTATTTTATATAAAATAACGAAAATATAGATTAGATCTTTATGTTAAAATATTTAAAGCAAAGGAATACCGAATAGCATGGGTTTAGTACAATAATAATAATAACTATTTGAGGCTAATTTGAGGTGCCCAGGGCAAGGTTTGGTCTAGGATCAATACCCAAAGTTTTTACGGTAGTACAGTAATTAATAATGTTAATAACGTTGGGGTACATCACATTAGACAACTTAGAAATGAAATAGGGACTGCCAATAATAATTGCGTGTGTTGAATTGATTTTTAATCCGTAGTTTCTAGATCACTGGGCAATAGTAGAAAGATTATTATTAATAATACCGACCGCACGGTTACAGGTCTCCAGCGAAGCTGCCATATAAACTTGAAGATGATGAGAAGAATAGAGTAACAATGTAATGTTATTAATAAAATAGAGAAAAGGGTGGGAGATAATACTCCTTGAAGTACATCCGAAATTATTGTTTACTGATGTACTGGTTTACTTGTTAATATTTGTTACCTGGCGCTCCCCTGACCTTACCTTACACAGAAAATACACGCTATTTTTAAAGAAAAATGAATGACAGCATTCACAACAAACATATTTTTTTAATTTTGTTGTTATTTAATTATGAAGTTCAAACTTACTCATTGCCTGTGCAATTATTTTGTGCAGCAGTTTCAGTCTGTCTTTTGTGTCTTAGACTTAGACCTTGTACTTCAATCGCAGCGATGGCTGTGAATAGAGGAAATAAAGTAAATTAAAATTAATCAGTGGAGTTTAAGGGGCTTCAAGCGAGGAACAAGTGCCAATAGAAGTTTACTAAACCCTTGTACACATTCTTTGAAATAAAATACTATATAAAAATATTGAAAATTCTAAAAAAATCTACAGTTTGATTATATTGTGAAATAAAATTTGAATAAAAATCTTTGGTTTTTGATTTTATGAAAAATGTTTCTTTGATATGAATAGCCGTTAAAACAATAATATTTGAAATTAAAATACAAGAAGTAAATATTCTACAAAATATTTTCTGAGAAACGAAATTCTATGAAACTTCTGTGTGTGAAACAAGTTAACCTACTAGGGAACACTTAACCTACTCGATGTGGTAAGTGTAGGTAAGTATTTTCTTTTGGTCCTCGCTCCTGATTTATAGGAAACGAATACGTGTACAGTCGGTTCGCTGAGATAACCGACTATCTATTCTACCATACTGAGATGAAGTAGAAGAAGTGATGTACGGACTACGGACAATTAGGCGGTATTTTGGAGAGGCATGACGTAAAGCTTTCTACGGGAGTTGGAAAAAGTCAAACTTACTGACTACTAAAACGATGAAAATTCTTTCCATTTCTATATTCATTCCTTGTTTATTTTTGGCAAACAGGTAACCGTTTGGATGTTATCCTAAAATAGGATATATTTTGTTAATAAATGATCAGATCACTTATGTAATGAATAATTTAATAATGAACGATAGTACTTTCTGATTTCTTCGTTCTTTCTGAAAATCTGATTTCACCCAGATGTTGCCTTGAATTTGTCGAAATTTGTCGGATATAAAACACAACTGGTCGACGCGTAATTAAAAAGTTACACGCATTTTAATAATTCGCGTTGTAGTCAGAGAGCCTAACGTAGGCAGAGTAGAATAACACCACCCCATTCACATATGGCTATCGTAAAAAGCACTAATGTAGTGCTAAAGAACACCTAAAGCATTCGTAGATCAGAAAACAGTTGCATGCATTGACAAACTTTGCCAGACTCTGAAAAAGGAAGGAAATGAAACGTTTACTGTTGCATTTTGTGCATGATATAATTTTGATGTAAGATCTCGGACTATATTTACTATGAGAATTATTAAAATGCGTGTAACTTTTTAATTACGCATCGACCAGTTGTGTTTTATATCCGACAAATTTCGACAAATTTAAGGCAACATCTGGGTGAAATCAGATTTTCGCTAGGTGGTGTAGTTTTTTTGGGCAGTGCCGAAATAAGGCTTATTTCGGCACTGCCACAAAGAAATACTTATAACTTTTTAACGGGAGGTCGACTAATTCTGATACTTGGTGTCTGAATTCGACAAATTGACGACTAATTCTGGGGAAAATCATATGTTCGCTATGTTTTGTAGTTTAATAGATCCCGAGTGGGCAGTGCCGAAATAAGCTTATTTCGGCACTGCCACAAAAAAAACCTTATAACTCTTTAACGGGACCCCGACAAATTTTTTGCTTTGGGCGACAAATTTCGACAAATTAACGACTAATTTTTTGTCTAGTTAAAATCAAGATCTGAGACCTGGGCAGTGCCGAAATAAGGCACACTGTCTAAAGAGACCGAAAAAGTATTCAAAATTTATACACTGTTCGATCTGTAGTTATTCATCACATTTACTATTTACAGTAAATTCTTTACGTAATTAAAATATGTACCGTATTCTCGATAAAGTATAGCAATGATTATGATTTACACATTATGTATACAAGATAATACTACGGAGCTCTCGTAGCGTTCTCATAATATATACCATTTTGTCTGCGATCACGGATGTTTGAAAATTATGACGACATTTGCGACCATACCGAATATATGTTTTCCTTCTAAATTGAATTATTTTATTTCAAGACAATTATTAACAAAATACTTTATTGTGGTCTAATGTGAAGTCACGATAAACAACTTAGTACTTCTCTAGTGGCGCGCAAAACTATGTTTAGATCTGACACCATCGACCACAAGTAAAGAATTCCTGCGACTTCGTCCCCGTGGTTAAGAAACAAATACACAAGGCGGCCGCGACCACCATCATGATCGTGGACGAGCTCTTGTTGCGTGGTCTACAAGAACATGTCATCGCGTAGTGCGTGAAATTAATTATAACCAAAACATAATATATAAATGTTTAGTCGCTGCGACCATTATCTCGTCGCCCATTACGTTTGAGCCCTAAGTTTGAACCGAATGACTGCTATTATTGGGATGTGATAGATTCGAATTTTACGCATAAAACTATAAACAGTTTTTGGCTTTTTTCCTAAATCTTTTTCTTTGTTATATCTTCAATTTTGGACATGTGATGTAAAAAATACTTAGATTAAATTACTTATTAAAATGCGTGTAACTTTTTAATTACGCATCGACCAGTTGTGTTTTATATCCGACAAATTTCGACAAATTCAAGGCAACATCTGGGTGAAATCAGATTTTCGCTAGGTGGTGTAGTTTTTTTGGGCAGTGCCGAAATAAGGCTTATTTCGGCACTGCCACAAAGAAATACTTATAACTTTTTAACGGGAGGTCGACTAATTCTGATACTTGGTGTCTGAATTCGACAAATTGACGACTAATTCTGGGGAAAATCATATGTTCGCTATGTTTTGTAGTTTAATAGATCCCGAGTGGGCAGTGCCGAAATAAGCTTATTTCGGCACTGCCACAAAAAAAACCTTATAACTCTTTAACGGGACCCCGACAAATTTTTTGCTTTGGGCGACAAATTTCGACAAATTAACGACAAATTTTTTGTCTAGTTAAAATCAAGATCTGAGACCTGGGCAGTGCCGAAATAAGGCACACTGTCTAAAGAGACCGAAAAAGTATTCAAAATTTATACACTGTTCGATCTGTAGTTATTCATCACATTTACTATTTACAGTAAATTCTTTACGTAATTAAAATATGTACCGTATTCTCGATAAAGTATAGCAATGATTATGATTTACACATTATGTATACAAGATAATACTACGGAGCTCTCGTAGCGTTCTCATAATATATACCATTTTGTCTGCGATCACGGATGTTTGAAAATTATGACGACATTTGCGACCATACCAAATATATGTTTTCCTTCTAAATTGAATTATTTTATTTCAAGACAATTATTAACAAAATACTTTATTGTGGTTTAATGTGAAGTCACGATAAACAACTTAGTACTTCTCTAGTGGCGCGCAAAACTATGTTTAGATCTGACACCATCGACCACAAGTAAAGAATTCCTGCGACTTCGTCCCCGTGGTTAAGAAACAAATACACAAGGCGGCCGCGACCACCATCATGATCGTGGACGAGCTCTTGTTGCGTGGTCTACAAGAACATGTCATCGCGTAGTGCGTGAAATTAATTATAACCAAAACATAATATATAAATGTTTAGTCGCTGCGACCATTATCTCGTCGCCCATTACGTTTGAGCCCTAAGTTTGAACCGAATGACTGCTATTATTGGGATGTGATAGATTGGAATTTTACGCATAAAACTATAAACAGTTTTTGGCTTTTTTCCTAAATCTTTTTCTTTGTTATATCTTCAATGTTGGACATGTGATGTAAAAAATACTTAATTGTCTATATGAGAATAATTAATTCTATAATTTTCGTTTTTAGAATCTTTTCCGAACCATGATTTTTTTCTTTAGTGAGCGTTTTGATTAGAATAATTATTAATATAGCAGTTTACTAGTACACCAACAAACGGACACAAATACGCGGCCCATAAACATAGTTGTCATTATCATACTGATAAAGACAGTAAAAACCCATAAAAATTTAAACAATAGACGAACTTATTGATACTTATAACCTGATTTGCTATCAACAATAAATGTTGACCTGCGAGGTCGTTGCGAGATTGCTAATTCGATAACCTTCTTGATAAACACAATGTAACAGTATTATCAAACATAAAAAGTTACTATCTACTTACCTAAATGAATATTTTTTCCCAAAACATGTGCGGAAATATTTTATAAAGAACACGTGAAGTGCTGTATTTACGTCCATAGAAAAACAATAGTACATTACTGTAGCGGCCAGCAAAAGAGGCATTGAAGGACGAACGTGTAAATGTGGGCCGAGGCGAAGCCGAGGCACACATACGTAAGTCCATCAATGCCTAGTTGTGGCCAAGGCTAGTATAGTACTTTTCTCAAATAATGCGCGGAAATTAAAACTAAGTAGAACTTTTTATTTGAAAATACAGTTATTGAATGTACAATTTTATTATTGAAATGTAAAGTGGACTTTCTGGGGATTATGTTGGTTTGGGATAATTCTAACGAGGCCGAAGTTTGTTGCATAGTAGCACAGTATAAGTAAAAGTACTATAGTAACCTCTTCTGTGTGATTCTGTATTTCAAAGCTTTGATGGGAAGTCGATGGTCGAGATTGGATACTTTCGTTGATTTTACGTGTAATGTTACTTTTATTTTCAATTGATTCTTCGATGTAGCTTTCAGCTACCCGGTCAGACATCCACCCGCCATGCGCCATGTCGTTTAAGTGTAACTAATTTCGCACCTGTGTCAGTAAGAAGAGTCGCTGAAGATCGACGAAAGCAATGCCCAGATTTTAAATAGGCAGTAGAAGTTGCCTTTGGCATAGCGGCAATTTTGTGTCTCCCAATTACTTGCTTTGTGCACTTGTTATTTTTGTAATTTAGAAAAAACCGGACGAATTTTACATCTGTGGGACGTAGCGCTATGTATTTTTGTACGATTTCAGCTGACTCTTCTTTAATAATGTGCGATCGATCTTTGTTTTAGTATCACGTAGAGTTACAATTGTGCGATCGATCTTTGTTTTAGTATCACGTAGAGTTACAATTATCACTTCGTCGTGATTTTCTGGGTCTTTTATAGTAATATTTGTAATCTCGTTACATCGGCATGCGCCAAAAAAGCCGAAAATAATAATAACCTGCAACAAAACAAAGTACGTTATATAGCTTACGTTCACATACCTTAGTATTTTTCCTAAAAAAAGAGGTTAATGTTATCAAGAGTAAAACTTACTTCAAGGTCCAGATACACCTGTCTGGTGCTGCAGACATAAACATTTTTAGGTTTGATGTGGTGAAAGACTGTCTCTTGAGCATTGAAGTCAGGTTTGCATACTGTCTTAAATTCACGTTATGTTTCATTAAAACATTTTAGCATTGAATAGAGTTCGCAGAAATAAGCCAAAAAAACTATTTCGGATAAGGATTTCGATGTTCTTCCATGGAACAAAATTTTCATAGGAAATATTTTTCTTTCTATTTTGGTGGCAACGAGTTTTCTGAGTTTTCTATTATAGCTCTTGCCGCCTCTTGAATTTCAGGTGACGTTAAAGTAAGTTCATTACACTCACTGTCTTTATTTGAACACATTTTAAGTCAAATACAATTAGGGTAACTTGTACTAACTTTGGCATCCCCACAGTCATTGGCACTTTAACCTTTAAACGGAGATATTAAGAATTGTCATGGCAATACAATACGTACTCTGCTATTTTTAAAATCTAGCATTGCAACACTGTAACAATTTTATAATAGATTTTTTTACCAGATTATTATGGCAACACAGCATTAAAAAAAAAGAACGCTCGTAAGGCTTGTTGTTTTTTCCCGCAAATTTTAACGGATTCGACAAAGAAGAGGTATGTAAAAACCATTGTTTTTTTACGATTTTGACTTAGTAAAAGGTGGAAAATATTTTAATTATATTAATTCTAAGTAATGTTACCGTTTTTATTTATATTTTTCTTATTTTTGGTAACATACCTCAATTTATTAGTGTGCCAACTATTGGTCAAGTAGCTTATATGGAAGTGCAATAATTTGGCACCTGTGCCAATCACCACATTTTACTTTTTATTTTTTTTCTTATGTTTTTTATAGCCAATTAAATGAGATTTTAGAATATATTAATATCACAGTTCAAAAATGTTTTTCGTTTCTTTCTTCACAATTGTTAGCACTGCCAATCATTGTACTTTAGGTGGTGCTATTCACTACATTTTCGTGCGTGCCAATCATTGCAACGGTTAGCAGCAATGCTCATTATTATATTATTTCCAATGCCAATCACTGGCGTACCTATTTTATAAAATATCGAAACTAGTATAATTATTGTCATGATATACTGGCAATACACACAATATTCACAAGAATGTAAGAATAATAAAGAAAATTTATTGAATCAAAATGTTCAATTTACTCAAGCCATATCCAACCAAACCAAACCAAACATTTTATTCTCCCTAAGCCTTTAGGGAAACTAGCTGTTATGTGGGACACTTTTCGAAGTGAACTAGAATTGTTCAAATTTTTAAATGACGAGTCAGGAAAGGAGTATGTTTAGAACGTATCTACCAGTATTATATATTTTTCGATATTTTTTTACAGTTTTAAATTATAATAAAAATGTGCCATAATTACATACTAAGATGGGTGCCAATTACTAGTAAGTTAGTGCCAATAATTGTGCTGTAAGTGCCAATGACTGTACTTTTGGATATTTTTAAATGTTTTCTATTTTCTTTTAATAAAAATGTTTCCTTTACGTACTAAATGTGTTTTTATTTTAATAACAATACATTAAAGAATACCTTTTATGTCGTAAATTACGTCTAAATATGTTACATAAATTATAATTAACAAATTTAGGGTAGATTTTTCTTAGAGTGCCAATCATTGTACAGTTTCCCCTACTTTTCAAAATCAATGACGAACAAAGAAAAACATTTTTCACGCGCCAAAGGTTCATTTGTTTTTTTTTTGTTTTCATTATCAAACAGGTTTCTTTTTGCAAGCCAGTTCGAAATTTAAATAAAACTCTGATAACTTGCCTCCTTGGTTGCCATGTTTTGGAGTAACAAATCGTTCCATTTTTGAAATACACGATAGATATGGATTTTCTTACATTTTTTGCCGGCCGCTGCTCGCATGTCTTTGGTCAGTAGGTACAGCAATTTCGATTTATCTCGAAGAAGGTTGTCAAAATAATGCTCAAATTTCCAAGCATGTTTGAGAAAAATAAAATTACATAGATGAAAATACATATAGGTATCGAATTATAAAATATATTTATTGGCCAGTGCCCCAATAAATTGTACAGATCCGTGATTTCAAAAAATCTGCTTATTATCTGTAGAACGAAAGAATGTCCGCTCTCGTTTGAAAGTCGCAGCTGTTATCACTTGGTCATCCTCCGGCCGAGGCAGAGGTTATCACTGCCACCACCACACGCCCCTCCCCACCATCCTGGAACATGCTCTAACCGTTCATGATGCACCAGTAAATCGATAAGCATCCGACCATCAACATCAGAACCTATCCTATTGTAAAATTAAGAAGTAATTAACTCGCCCGCCTTTTTTCAAATAGAGAACAGATTAAAACTATTTTTTAATTTTTTAAATAGATAATAATTTTCTTTTGTGAGTGAATAGACGTTTCGTGGTGAATAAGTTTTTAATTGGACACAATTAGTTGGAAATGTTAAGCGGCAAGATTCTTTTGTGCTGCATATTAATCGCCGGTAAGTTCGCACAAATTAAAAAAAATACCCAACTAATTAATATTATATTAAAATATTTATCTATGATAAAATTAAATGATGTCGGTAGTATATCATATGTCCTAAGTTCTTGTGCGTATCATATTTAAGCTATATTAAATAAATAAGAAATGAAATAAGCATGAGAGCATTGAGGATGAATATTTAAAAATGCTTATTAATAATTTAATGATATAGTCAATGCGATAAATGAAGCTCAGTATTAATGTAGGTATTAATATTATATTTATAGCGAGTTCAAAGGTTTGTGTGGCATGCTCGCCAATACAAATTTATTGGGATTTATTTAAGGTCATTAGTTCTGCGGAAGTGGCGCTATTTTGACTTAAAAAACAGTTAAAAAAATATCTTTAATATCATCATAGGATTGCAGAAATTTATAGGATAAATATCACAAATTCCTGCACTCAGTTTGTCACAGACAACAAAGTATTTTTGCGTAATTATACTCCAGCACTCACATTTTTTCGTTTTAGTAGTAATAGTGAAAATTCCTAATATATATGTATATATATAAAACGGTTGTTCTTGATACTTTTCGCTAAAACAGCGAAACTGCCTCGTTCTAATTGTTATTTTAATATCTTAAAAATAATTTACTATCTTGGCAATAATCGTTGCGTAGGAATTTCTGATAATTATTCTAAAATATGTATTTTTTTTAATTAAAAGTGGCGCCACTTTCGCAGTATTAAAGGCGTTAAAATGTTACTTAATAGATTAATATTTTTCCCTAAAATTATTTTTAGTTGTGTGTAATGATAATCAAACAAATTAACAGCATATATCAGGAGAAAACGATTTGTATCTAGATTTATTTTTCACCCTCTTTAACCCCTATACTGTAAATTTTATTGGAATCGTTAGAACCATTTTCGAGGCATATAATAAAATATCATCATCATCATCTCAACCCGTATTTGTTCACTGCTGAAGATAAGCCTTCTCCTAGAAAAATATAAGCCCCAAGCAACCTGCATCCATCAACTACAACTTTCTTGAGGTCATCGCTCCATAGTGGGGGTCGTCCCACACGACGTCCCCCAGTACGGGGTCACCACTCGGGAATCTATCTTCCTTAACATATATACCTATTACATATACAATATTTATTTATGTACAAGACATACTCGATTTAATAGGGTTTGTTTAACAGTAAACACACAATACACAGGTATTCACGAATAACAAGGACCATTTTGAAAAGTTTTTGAATCAGGCAGAAGTATTAGCTTCTGCCTGAATGCAGAACCGGGTAGTCAATCTTTAATATAGATATCTATAATATAGATTTACTTCCCGGTCCCGGTTCAGATGGCATTTGGTATACATATAGATTCTATATCTTCTTCTTCTTCGACAACCCTTATTCATCCCACTGCTGGGATACGGGTCTCCCCTCAATCGAAGGGGGGTTTAGAGCATACTCCACCACGCTGCTCAACTGCGGGTTGGTGGATTCTATATATATATATATATCCATCGAAACCGGGGGCCCTACCATCTAAGCTAAACACAAGTACCATAAATCGATACCTCCAAGGAACACTACGCCAACTAAAATTTCGATAGTTTTCTTTTTTTATATAAATCGATTCATTACTTCAGTAATATTATGCTACCTGAGTTTTATTTATAAAAGACACACAGACACAACAAAATCGACAAATACAAACTCATATTAGCGGTGTGTATCTGGATGTGTATATATAACTCTTATAAATGTATAACTCATATTAGCGGTGTGTATCTGGATGTGTATATATAACTCTTATAAATGTATAACTCATATTAGCGGTGTGTATCTGGATGTGTATATATAACGCATATAAATGTATAACTCATATTAGCGGTGTGTATCTGGATGTGTATGTTTCGAGTTGGCGTAGTGTTCATTGGAGGTATCGAAATGTAAACTGAAGTTTGATTTTCTCGATTATAATTTCTGGTGGGAGTCGGCTTCAGCTTAGGCGGTAGACCGGGTCAACAGACAGGGTGGAAACGATAAAATAATGATCTCAATAGGTTATCTTCTAATCTATACACGATATCGAAAAACGTGCTTTACGATCTCCATCAAATGGCATCAATAAAAATAAATTGGATCTATCCAAAATTTGATTTTGTTTTTTTTTTATATACTACGTCGGGTGGCAAGCATACCGCCCGCCTGATTTGAAGCGGTTACCGTAGCCATATTAATGCTCGCAACATATATTTATGTTGCGTTACCTTTCTGGTGACCACACTCACTCGCAGGAACACAACAACCCTCAAGGGTATTGTTATTTGGCTGCGGTATTCTGTGCGGTGGAGGTACATTCCCCAGTCGAGTAGCTTACAATTACGCTCCCTACCTCGCTTTTCGCCAGAGCTTCGTTTGTCAGTCAGCAGAGTGGACCACGTGCAGGTGAAGTTGGCTTTGGTTCAAAGATGTTGGTGAACCACTTACACCCCACAATGATGTTTAAATGTGCCATGCATTTAGTTAAATACCATTCGATTATTAACACCACAGACACCGTTTGATAGAGTTCGTGAAACACTTTCAGAGTGCTTAGACCGAGTTTTTTGGCCACTTTCGAACGTTTTAACATTCACAAGCCGACCATATTGAGAAAATGTTTCGTATTGTGAACTGTCCCCTTACCACAAACTCTTATTGGGATTCAATAACTGAATAGAATGATTATTCATACCAATGAAAACGCAACTCTACTTAAAGTAGAATCGCGTTTTAATAAGAGTTGGTTTCTTATTGCGAGAAAACTAGTAGAGTCGCGTTTTCATTGGTATGAATAAGCATTCTATTCAGTTATTGAATCGCAATAAGAGTTGGTGGTAAGGGGGATGACTGGACGCGTGTTACATTACCAAATTAGCCGGGCGATATGTAATACGTGTCTTATAAATTTACAACTTAAGAGTTTTTCTCTATTTGATGGGTGTGTTTGCATAGACATGATCTTTTGATCGATTGACAGGCCTGGTGGTCTGAATGGTTAGCAATGGCCACTTTGACTCCGAAGTCGCGGGTTCGATCCCCGCACAAGACAAATATTTGTGTCCATGAACATGTCTGTTTGTCTTGGTCTGGGTATTTTCTATGTATTATATAGTATGTATTTACAAAAAAAAAATGTATTTAAGTATTATATCAGTTATCTAGTACCCATAGAACAAGCTTTGCATAGTTTGGGACTAGATGGCCGTGTGTATTTTGTCCTGGAATATTTATTTATTTATGATCGAACGCTAAAAAAAATCGCACTAAGTATCCACTCGGGATCAGTGTTTGAATGTCTAGTATTGTTTCGAAATAATCGAGTGAGATCACTTATAGTTTCCACTATAGAAATAGGAATAGAGGTTTCCCACCCTGTATTACGTGATAAATCCTTAGAAGCTAGCGTAAATAGTTTTTAATTGAACTATATATGCGTCTCTTTTGTTGTCTCTCTTCGAAGTTAGAAAGTGTGGTGTGAACTATGCTGATGACACAGTCAATCAGTACTTATGAATTGTAACATTTCTTATTAAAGTACATACTGTGTTGTTGTTTGTTTACGCCAATAAATGGAAAAAAATGTCTCAAGATATTGCACGACTGGCTCATGCCTATGATATATTGCACGTGCGAATGTTTATAATAATAGAGATAATATTTTAATTCTACGCAACACCAAACTTCCAATTAAAGAACACCAATTGAAACCAAATGGGTGAAGATCAAAATCAGAAGCTAGTATAAAGGGACGAGGGCCCACCACACATTCCCACCACTATATCTCCTGATGATGCTAGTATGTGAAGATATATCTAGGACAAAGTTTCGCTCGCGACTTCTTACGCGCGTATCCTAGTCGTCCTCGACCCTTATTCAACCCACTGCTGGGATACGGGCCTCCCCTCAATCGAAGGGGTTTAGAGCATACTCCACCACGCTGCTCAACTGCGAGTTGGCGGAGGTCAGTGTTTTCAAGTCGCCTAACGGCCACTGACTTGACATAACGACTGTCATCAACTAACTAGTGGTTTAAGTTATTCGCTGGGTGCGAAGTACTAGGTGGGGGTAATGACATCTATGGAAGGGCCAATAGCGGCCAAAATTAGAAAAAAAGTAGGCTCTGTCATCTGTCATTTCATTACCAAAGCAATTTGTTTAGATTTCACTACTTAATTTTAGTAATTTCATTATTCCGTCAAAAAAATGAGTCGCAGCAGTTTTATAAGCTACAAGAATAATGGCAGAAATAGTAGATGCAAGTTTTACCGATTACCAAAACCTGGTCTTCAAAATGATACTCATTTAGATCTGAAAACGATATTTAATTTATTACCAGCGATACAAGAACAATTATATATCTTTACTATTATTTAAATAAACCAATAAAGTAGCTTTATCTCTTTGTTTTACCATAAAAGTTCAACTAAACATAAAGCAAACAAACCTTGACATAACCAAAATTAAAACAAACTTTTTGAATAAATTTTACTTACCTCATTTATTTTTAATGACAAAAAATTAATTCACATCTTTGTCCACACAAATCACGGTATCACAGTAATTTTTAACGAAAAAACGGAGGAGGTTCTCAATTCGACGCGTATATATTTTTTTTTATATTATAAATTAGTACGTGAATGGTTTATTTTTGTCAGAATGTCCCGATGAAATTTCAAAGCGTCGAAGCCTCAGAGCCTACAAAGTTGCGGACGCTAGGTGGCGCTGATGTCGTGCACCCAGCGAATACGTTGACCTTGACAGATCAATCAGTAACGCTTGCTTCTTACACAGATACAGATTATGTGACGTAGTCTAGGAATAAGCATTTTTTGAACAAGTGAAAGCTCTTTTTATGCTTGTCTGAAACACGATTCAAGTATCTATATTTAAATCGATTGTCAGACAAGCGTACAGTCGGCTTAATGTGAAGCTATCCGCTTCATATAGACGCTTGCAAGAAAAAGTATCGCCCGCCCGCTAGCACCACTGCTTGCAACATAGCAACTCGTTCCTGGTAACCTCATTCAGTCCCTGGTACACGACAACTCTCTCGGCCTATTTCGATTTATTTCTTCCAATCAAAATTGTGACTTCAATAATTACCCATTGTTGGTTGAATTTAATTGTTGGGTAATCATAGTATGACTCAATGTGAATACTTCATGTAGAACTACCCCAGATTATGCAGTAAGCACTACCCCAGATTATGCAGAACTACCCCAGATTATGCAGTAAGCATAATCTGGGGTAGTTCCTAACCTAACCTAACCTAACCTAACCTAACTAGATTCATAAGAATGGAACTCATGTACTTAGGTATATTAGTAAATTCAAAAATGCTCTTAAGACGTTTAATATAAATGTTCCGCTGATTACATAAGTATGGGTGGCGGCAGTAAAGGAAGATAAAGTAATCTTAAAAATACAACCCTGTTATCAAATTAAGAAAGGTCACAAGCCAGATTGATAATTGAAACAAAGTGCGTCACAAAATGCGATGAAAATGAAGACGCAGCTGCAGGTCAAGAGTCCATTACATTATACTATTTTAATATCATTTGTTAGAGCATATGTGTGACGTACAATATCCAAAAGAGTTCACGGGAACATTGGTGAACAGATAATGGTACACTTGTACCAGAAATGGTCGATAAAGAATATCCAATACCAAGAATTGTTTATAGATATTTTATAGAACACAATATAAAAGAAACAATGAGAAGATGACGTAAAAGAGAACAACGTCCTGATCCTGACCCGTGAATTATAATCTTATGAGAGGTATATTGTGAACAACTGGAGATATCTGAGAGAACAGTGCTAGATGAAACAGATAAACTACTGGCTTCATAAGGGCAACTTAAAACATTAATTTAATAATAATAACACTTTTGTTTTTGCAAAACGCATTGAATACAAATTCATTCAAGTAGACAGTGACAAAACAGACCAAGAGTTTTATTACAATAAATGTATTATCACATTTTTTTCTACTCATTGTATGCAAAGTCGTTGATTGCGAATAATCCATACCATATTACTATCATAGATCTACTTACTAACAGAACTCTATTTTATGTAATTAGCAGAGGTTATAAAACACAAGTAGATAATGATTAAAGTGCGTAACGGAATAGTGAAAACAAAGACAGCAGCAGCAGGCCAAGAGTCCAACACATTAGACCGTTTGGCGTCGTGATCTGAGGGTTATCAGCACACGCCTACTGTCAGGGCACCGATCGTGTATTTATAGCAGTGAGTAATTAATCGAACAGACATGCCGACGACAACTGTGTTGGACTTTATGATGGAGAAGATTCTAGATACCAATGAATTTGTGTCAGCAAAATTGTTTCTTGTGAGAGACATAACGATAAAATAACGCGTAAACTTAATGCCATCATTGATACTAAATAAATTAAAAGCAGTAGATCAGAAGAAGACATTACACTAGCAATTATTATTAAGAATGCACTACATATTACATCCAATGCATCAAATAGTAGGAGTAAATGGAAATTTATAGAACGGACTTTCATCTTTTATAACTGATTACATTAGTATACGCATCAGTAAACAACTTAAATGACGGAAATTTTTATGCCATGCAGTTAGATGCAATGACAGACCAGAGGAAGATTCAAACTGTTAGACGGTGTCAAAACTGTTACGTGGATTATTATCAGACAAAAATAATTTCAAGGATAGAAGTATTACCTGTTTAATTTAAGATCTCATGTTCCTTACACTTTAAATATTGATGCATGTATTTACATAAGTGATACGTAGAGTAGAACCAACATTAACTACAATGTAATATACATGCATCGTTATAGTAGCTGTGGGATGATATCAGTATATCCTGGTATGATTTAGACAAGGAAACACGATAATCAGGTTTTTCTACAATTTAAGACAGTTATGACATAAATTCCTTCCATAAATGTCTATTAGGACCACACACCACCTAGGCTAGGTGGTCTGTAATTAGGGTACTGAAAAAGAAAATAGTCAAGGAGTTGTGAAAGAAGAGTCTGATATATACCCATACCATATGCAGTAAAAAATTGGCAGTTCATAAAAGAAAATAGCAATTTAGATAATACATTTTGTAGGTAGGTCATAACGACTATAAAATGTAATATTCAAACGCCCTTCTGTGGTAAATGTTTATTAAAATTAATAATTAGGTATGATGCGACTTGTTTACACAATAATAATAAAATTATAAATCAACGGACGGACGGAGCGTGTGCATTATTTACAAACTAAATGCTTGATATGTAACAATAAGTGCGTAATAAGGATGAGATCACAGGAAAATTTTAGGAAAATAAATAATAAGTAGTTACTGATTAGATTAAGAGGGGTCACGCAAAATGGCATAATAAATACTGTCGTCGTCAAAACAATAATGGAATAAAACAAGAAACAATTAAGCTACGTTTATGCCCCCATTAATTATCATCTGTTTTATTTATTGAGCAAATATCAGTGCAGCATTGTTTTGTGCGGGTGATTTACTAGTAATTTGTATAGCTAGTTTTAATTATTAAATTATGACTATCTACCTTTTGGAGTAAGAGCCCATACCGATCAGACCTACATCGTTTTATAAAATCTGAAAGTTTCTCTGTGCATGAGCCTAATACAGGTAAGAACGTTCAGCGAGAATGGAGCTTAAATCACCGTGGCTTGGGCATGTAACAAAGGTCTAAAAAAATGGCTATTGACATCATCTGTAAAGCCATGTATGTAGGCCTCATATGGAATACTGTTCACATCTCTGGGCTGGTGCGCCCCAGTACTTACTCGCTCCATTTGACCGCATACAACGAAGAGCTGTTCGAATCGTCGGTGACCCAATGATTTCTGATCGGCTGGAGTCTCTCGCTACACGCAGAGATGTCTTTGCGTTCTATATAAATTATACCACGGGGAGTGCTCGGATGAGCTGTTTGATTTGATACCTGCCGCTGAGTTCCACTATCGTACAACTCGCCAAAAATTAAAATTCCATCCACATCATCTTGATATTTGGCGATCTACTACAGTACGCTTTTTAAGACATTTTCTACCACGAACTGTAAAGTTGCGGAATCAACTTCCCTCAGCGGTATTCCCAAATGAGTACGACATGTGGGCCTTCAAGAACAGAGTCAATATTTCCCTTAAAAGGCTGGCAACGGATCGGCGACCCCTTGGTGTTGCTGATTTCTATGGGCGGTGGTGATTGCTTTCCATCAGGTGACCCACATGCTCGCTTGCCCCCCTCTGATATAAAAAAAAAATCTTAACTCCATACTCGCTGACCATTCTTAAACTGTGTTAGTATGCGAGAAACTTTCAGCTTTTGTAAACTGTCGAAAGTCATTCAGTCATGGGCTTAGATTATGTACTTCTGTACTGAAGCCACCCCTTTTCTTTATTGGCTGGTTTTCTTCGGGGTACATTTTTCACATTAAAGTTTCCACTATGAAAGCGATTAAACCAAAACCGTTCGTTGCGTTCATTACCCGTATCCTCTCCAAACACAGTATTGATTTTACGGGCTGTTCTGTTGCGTTAGGTCCGCTCTCGAACTCGTATTCAAATGTTACTCTAATTTTCATGTTATCCATCTTTTGCAAAGTAAAGTACGAGTACTTTTAAAAAAGTTGGATAAAAAAACAATTGAACGCCAAAAAAAATTATTGTTGTACAATTTTCAAATTTAGAATCAAATTTAGAATTTTTAAATCCCCATTATTTATTAAAATTTCGTTACTTTTAAATGGACAGTCTTGAAAGCCACGAAAGTTTTGCTAGAACAAAAATTATCTTGCAATAGCAAACGTAAGTTAGAATAGCAAATTTTAAAGTTTCAGCTTGGCGAGAAACGCAGTCAGCCAGCCTACCGCTTCTACCGATAAACATCGGCGATGACAATGAGATTCTGCAAAGGAAACCACAAGTACGGATACCGGTGGACATAATTCGCACCCGGGTACGTGAAGGAGTGCCGCCTCCACTGTGTGCTGGGAGATGTGGCGCGCCTCGTGTAGGGCCGGTGTGCGCCTTCGACGCCACTGGAACTGCAAGGACATTCGCCACTTTGTGCGAACTTGAGGCAGCGTCATGTCGCGATAGCAAATGTAAGTTACAAATTTGCAGCTGTTGCTTTTTTTATATATATTAGCTTAGCATATTGGCTCCGCTTCGCCTGATGGTAAGCGAAAAGAGGAGCCCCAATCGCATCGGCAACGGACAAGAGACCTTGATGTCTTGTCAGTTGACGCTGCCATGCTGGCCTACAAGATGCTTCTTCATGCTTCGCTTGAAGGATCCCATATTGTATGAATGAGGAAATACGGTTGCTACTAGTGAAAGAAAAAAACTCAATAATTTCTGAAATAACATATTATATTGATTATTATTACGTATTAGACTCATAATACTCTTCTGTTGTGAGTCTTTACTGTTTGTAATGTTTAATGTATAAAAAATCTTATTATATATATTCAATTCTAATACAATTATTGTTAACAAATAATTTAACAAGGTTTGTAATACTTAACTCGTTTGCAAACGCTGGTAAACCCGATAAATATAAAAAAAAAATATGGCTAGGAGAAAAGTGAGTGAATTTCCCTAAACGTCTAGTTTAGGGAAATTCACTAAACTAAGTAACGAGAAATAATACAGAGCTAACCCACTAAATATGCCAGAAATCTATTTCCCGGAATTTCAGATTTTTTGATTGTACTTTTTACCATATAAATGACCTAAATATGTGTTAATCATTATTCCGACCGTTTTACACGTTACACTTATTCCTTTAACATTTCGAATAAAGTTATCAAAACGTACCTACATGATTACATCATATAACGAATCCTTAATCGTACTCATTAAAACAATAAATGTTGATTCAAAAAATTATTTGGTAGCTCAGGTTGAAAATTTCATTTATTTGGCAAATCTGTTTTTCAGTTAGCCAGGATTTTTTTGCCTTTGACATTTTTCTTGATTCGTAGGATTAGTATTCGTAGGATTAATATCTATATTGAGTAAAAAAAAGCGTGAATTGTAAATAAATTTATTTTTTTATTTCCAGACTACGCGATCACAAGCCTCGGAGAATGCTGACTGCTAAGCGACAATGTAGAAATGAAAAATAACATTTGAATACTTTCGAGAATTTTATTTAACGAAGATTAATAAATCCAAACAATGCCATACATATAATTTAAGTAATTTGTAGACATGTGCAGACAAGTATTAACTCAAAAAAGTATAAAGATGCACACCCAATGAGCGATATTTTAAAAACAAATTAGGTAATTCATATAATTTGATTGTAATTTCAAAAAAGTTTTGAATATTTTCCTTATGGCATTTGCAATCTACCTACTTAGCCAATGCTTTTCAACAAATATTCAATCATCATTTTGCAAGTTTTCTACTCTAAACTACGTGATGTATTTCTGGCCAAACGAACCGAAAACCTAAAATAATTTTAAGCCTAAGCTAATGTAATAGAAACTTTGCCGCAATTTATATTTTTTAGAAGTACAACACTAGCAATAGATATAATAATATGTTTATATACAAATAGATTATTCTTTGTTTAGTTTAAGTTTTTGGTCAAAGAGTTCCTAAAATTCAAAATTTTCTGTAGTAATTATTTATTAGATATATTTTGAATTATAAAATTTTGTTCCAATGTAATTGAAAAAATGGCATTAATGGGACAATTTACGCTATTAAAAATCAATCCATACGCTATCCAATTGTGGATTGAAACTTTTGTAACTGCATCCGATTAAAAGCTAAAGTCGGGTGCAAAATAATTTATAATAAGGTAGAAAGTAAGTTATATTTATTGTACAAAGTACGAAAATCTTTTAATCAGTAGGTAACAATTGTGGTTCTGGTGACATTGTCATTATAGCAGACAAATTAGTTCAATAAATTCTTGAAAACTTATCCAAACCTGTTTAATTTGTTTATTTATTTTTATTACCATTATTTGCTAATTAACAAGTCTATAGGCTATTTGACAATGTTCAAAAATTGTATAAATTATTTAACAGTATCGTAAAATACACAAAACTATAAAGATCTGCAAACTTTCATTCTAATATCTTCCGCCCGACTTTTGGGTGTAAGTAGTTCATCAACATCTTGGAACCAAAGCCAACCTCACCTGCACGCAGTGCACCCTGCTGACTGACAAATGAGGCTCTGGCGAAAAGGGAAGTAGGGTATAGCGTGTTTTTTAAACTGTCCGATTGGGGAAGTATCTCCACCTTACAGAATACCGCAGCCCAATAACAATTCCCTTAAGGGTTGTTGTGTTCCTGCGAGTGAGTGAGGTCATCAGAAAGAAAGAAAAGACGGTTTCTCCGTCTTTTCCTTTTCTAGGCTGGCAACGGATCGGCGACCCCTTGATGTTGCTGCTCTGCAGAGGAAGGCTCTGCACTATCTTATATACCTAGCGACATCCTAAGTCTGTGGCGCCACCAGATTTGTAAAACATCCCATTTATTAAGTTTTGTGAAAATACTACAGTAGAGGCACACCCCGGCCACTCCATACAAAATATCGCGTTGCTTACTACTACATAACCATTGGCGTCTGTGCAGAGTGTAATCGTGTGTGCGTGCGGCACCATACAAACTGTTCCAGATTCGTCTCAGAGGGGAGATGAGGTCGATACGAGAGAAGGAGTGGCAATACGTAATAAGAGTCAATTTGCAACTAAATTCTGTTACCATGATTATGGCATCATTATCAATCAATCTGGATCTACTCTCTGCAGCGCCATATGCTGTAGTATACTTTCCGTGTCTTACAGCCGAGTTTATTAAGCTCATGTAGAAGATGGACGCTTAATGTTTCGTTGCTTCATAATCAGCCTCCAGTACACTTTTGGACGATCTTGTCTTATCTGCCCTTACGGACCAGGGGCCCTACCGCTGAAGCTGAAGCCAATTACCATCGAATATTTGTCATGGAACAGTACAAATGCTTTATTATATTATTTATACATTAATAATATAATAAAGCACTTGTACTGTTCCACGTATTACAATTACGTGGAACAGTACAATTATTATAACATTATGATAATAATGTTCCACCAAGTGCCAACAATCAACAGTATCAACTTTATTGAATATTTGGGTTCGAAAAATAGGTCTTACATTTAAGTTATTGATAAACATCTTCAGCTTAGTCGGCAGAGCTCTAGTGTTTCTATCAGCTAAACTAAACACTTATCTTAAATCTAGTTAACTTGAAGTTAGATTTTCGCAATCAAAAAATCTGATGGGAAACGGCTTCAGCTACGGCGCTAGGGCCCCAGTCAGTTAAACCTGGCTGGCTGGTCAGTTGGAACCCACGACACTTCAGGTTGGTAACTCTGAGAGCTATATCGACAACTTTACACAAAATTGTAATGTAAAACTATCAGAGCAGAGTCGAATTGCTCGAATTTACCTCAAGCAAACTAATTCTGCCCCCTTACCACCAACTCTTATTGCGATTCAATAACTGAATATAATGCTTAGTCATACCAATGAATAAGCGACTCTATTCAATTGGTAAAGGGGCTGTTCTTATAAGTTATACTACGCAGATTGTGGATGCTCTATCAAAATCAATTAATAGGTTTGTGACTCCTTAAAGTGATTACTTTGTTCGTATGTACAGAGCGTAATAAAATACCTAAGTATGTATCAAGGAATTTTCGATATTGCCATTTGGGGTGCAAGCAGCTCACTATGACCTTTAGAGCCACAGCTACTCTCGCCTGCACGTGGTGTACTCTGCCGACTAGGGAAAGAGAGGTAGGGTAAACCGTGTTTGTTAGCCGCCCGAAGGGAAGTACCTCTACCTTACAGAATACCGCAGCGAAATAACAACTCCCTTGAGGATCGATGTGTTCCTGCGAGTGAGTTACCTCAAGCAAACTAACTCCGTTCTTATACTACGCAGATTGTGAATGCTCTATCAAATGCAATTAATAGCTTTGTGACTCCGGAAACTGATTACATTGTTCGTTGGTACAAAGTGTAATAAAATACCTAATTATGTATCATCAGAAAATTGATATTGTCATTTAGGGTGTAAGAGGCTCACTACGATCTTTAGAGCTACAGATAATCTCGCCTGCACGTGATGCACCCTGTCGACTAGTGAAAGAGGCTCTGGCAAATGAGAGTATGGTACAGCGTATTTGTAAGTTGCTCGACTGGGAAATTTGCTCCACGTTTTTGTTCTAGCTTGTAGGGTGTACACACATAATAGACAAACAAAACTTTTACTTATAATTTGTTTTGGCTTCTGTTGCTCTTATAAATATGTACATACATCGGCCAATTACAATTTTATTATTAAATGTATAGATAATTTCTTATCATAAGTAAAATAGGACAAGGGCTTACCTATAATAATGTTAAATTGACATAGGACAAAATGCGACTGCGTTTGTGTCACTATCAATAGATATTTATACAGTCGAGGGCCCTGACAGCATGGCCAGAGACTACAGATTGATTATTCCATATTTCTGGACAAAAAATCTTAAGAAATTTTGGGAAGATTACGATTAGATTGGAATTTGCCAGTAACTTTTTTTTTTTAATTTGAAAAAACTTAATGTTAATAATATAACCTTTCCACTGAAGAATCGCTTAGCTGTGGATGCCTTGAAACTACTGAAACCTTCAAATTTCAAGAGCAAGCAAGACATCGAAAGAGCAAGTAGCTTCAGGAAAAATATCCGACGCTTTCGTCAACCATATCACTTTTTTATACTAGATAACGTACATAAAATGTATAACTTTCACCTTCATCTTATATGTTCTATTTTATTTTCGACATTTTCTGACCGCTGTCAACATTTCGGTGACCGATCTGGAGATCATAAGACCGGGGTAAATGTAGTATTGTGGAGTGCTCTTTCCATCTAGAATACAACTGCCATCTTATTCCTTTAAGCCCAAATCCCCCCAGGACTCTATGACTAGATGACTACTGGGCATGCTAACTGTCCCAACTTAATCGGTACGTTCCGATGTTGTTGGCAAATACCGGCCCAACTCGAAACAGCCGACAACAAACACCAGCGTGTGGATGATTGTTTATGCTGATGCTGATTGTGTTTGTATCTCTTTGGAATATTATTTGCTATCTGTGTAGGTATCTCTTTGGAAAAAATATTTGCGTATCTTTTGTACCTCCACCTCACAGAATACCGCAGCCAAATAACAATTTCCTTGAGGGTGGTTGTGTTCCTGCGAGAGAGCGAGGTCACCAGAAAGGAAGGAGATGCTGCGTTGGCAGCGGGGTTGGCGGCGCACGAGCGATATTTTATGTTGCGAGCGTTAATATGGCTACGGTAACCGCTTCCCATCAGGGGGGCAGTAAGCTTGTCTGCCAACCGACGTAGTATAATAAAGAAACACGGTGTACAGTGCTTGCAGCAAACACCAAGCATGTGGAGCAACGTGGAGCAGTGTTTGTGCTGAGTATTTGTTGCTTGCTGCTAGGCATAATTATGTTAGCTGTTTGCTGCTTGACCGCCGCTTGGCATGTTTGTTGACGCGGCTTTAGGCCGCTGTGTTCTGCGACCCGACGGCCAGTACTGTCGTCTTTTTTATTTAATTAATCCCGCACGCTACGCTTGCTATTGATGTTCTCAAATTACCACACTAGTAGATGGCGTCGTTGCGCGTGTGAGTCCAATCGAACACGGAAGTTAAGCAACGTCGACCTCAGCCTGTCTATGGATGGATGGGTTTATTTATCTCGAGCTCCTCCATGCTCCGGAGGACACGTTAAACCGTTGGTCCCGGGTGTTGTAATTAGTTGACAGTCGTTAAGCTTCATGGTGGCTTGAAAATATTGGCCTCCGCCAACCGTAGTCGAACAGCTGTGGCGGAGTATGCTCTAAAAACCCCTTCGATTGAGAGGAGATCCGTATCCCAATAGTGGGATGAGTATGGATCGATGGCGACTGAAACTCTTTAAATAACAAAATACCCTAACTTTGATGTTAGTTCCACCAAAGCATTTGAGAAATAGTAAAAAAGTGCCAGAAATATACTGAACTAGTTACTTAATAAAATCTAAAAACTAGCACTTCTGGCTCAAGAACCATGAAACCGATTTTCATCAAACCACTTCCATTAATTAATTTACATAAAAAAAAACTTAATCAAACCATGTTTGAGAGCTACTTATAAAAATAGCCCGGTCAAAATAGACATTTAAGGTTACATTAATTCGCATAAAGCTGAAAATTGGCATGAATGTTGGGAACACTATTACAAACAATTGGCATGAATGTTGGGAACACTGTTACAAACAATTTGTCAAAAGTCCGAATCGATCCGACGTGTGGGAAAAAATATTCAAGGTTAAATGTACGATTCTTACGTTATATGCAAGGAGACATCTGATGCATCGGTCTTTGAACAATTTACTTGTACCCAACAGGAAGAAGAAAAAGAAGAAGACGGTATGGTTGAAGTTCCATTAGATGATTATTGTCAACTTATTGCCAATCAGACAAATAATTTTCCCAAATTAATCATGACTTTCACTTTCGCTTTCACCATTTCCATTAGTAGGTACTATTTTTAATTCGATACAATATTTTTAACTCAACAGGACCACAATAGATCGTGGAAGGCCTATTCCAAACCTGGGAAAACACGCTAAAAAAACGCGCCAAGTGCACTACCAACAGTGTTCCCAACATTCGTGCCAATTTTCAGCTTTGTGCGAATTAATGTAACATTACCCCTATTTTTGAAGCTAATTTGACCGTACTGTTACGCAAACACACATGTATATAAAGAATTGGTTACAGAGATGCACAGATAAAAACAAAAAATCTAACATGACTGTTGTGAGAGTTTAAAAATAATAAAAGTTGTAGGTTTCTCGGCAACTTACAAAATTATGTCCACGAATGTTTAAATTAAATAAATAAAATAAATGTCAATTTGATAGGTAAGTATTTTATTTCAATGCGTTAACAAACACTTTTTGTCATAAAACGAAACGTAAATTATATAGTACGTATAGTAACATTTATTCTTATGATAGGTAGATATAACAATGATTCTAAATAATTAAATCACAGCTTCTTTGAAAAGTGGTAAAGGACTTAAAAAAATATTATAAAGACAGTCAAAATATAGTTAGGGATTATTTAAAATATTATCACGCAAACTTTACAGCAATTACGAGTATTATCTTTCTGCCAAGAAATATCTCTGCTTTTAACCCTGACGGCGAGGTGTCGGAATTTTTATAAAGTATTTTATAAAGTAAATTACTTTATAAAGTATTTTTAAAGTAAATAACTTTATAAAAATGCAGTACCGCTCAATACTTCAAAAATATCTTGTTAATGTTTATTTTCATTACATCTTACATCAAATGTATATTATACGATACGTGTGATTACGATACAATATCCAGCGACCTGTGAACTGAGCCTTAGGAGAGACGGATACCATCGGAGCCTGGGCATTGTCCATTGCTGATCTGGCTGAGTGCTGAAAGTTAAAAAAAAAGATGTTTGATTAACACTTCCTTTGCTACAATTTCGAGAAGAAATATTTTTTTGTACAACTAAAGTGACAAACAAGCATACGGCCCGCCTGATGGAAGCAGTTACTGTTGCCTATGAACGCTTCTAAGACCATAACTTGTAAAAATACGTCGTCATCATCAGCAGTCGTTAAATATACGTGTAAATTGGAAATAAAGGTCGTTATAATGACATAAGAATCAAAAAGAACAATAGTGACAATATTGATACAGATGCATTTTCTTTTGGTTACGTTAGATTACTTTATTAACAATTTATTGTTTTGTATTTCCTCTTAGGTGAGTGTTTGTATTCATTAATCATTCTCAATATTTTATTATTCGGAAACTATAAAAATAATGTTTATTTAACATTTGCGTTTAAATAGAAAAATAATTATGTTTGTGGGTAGGGCTGCGCCTTCGAAATCGAAGAGATTTATAGAATGAACTGTTTGTGTCATGTACCACGGATGCACCTTGTGACCCGAATCATTTGCGAGCGATTATGATTTTTGATCACGGTGCTGAGGGATCTGTCCATGATGGAAGTTGGTTTATCCATAATTAAAAAGAAATGTATATAATCTTATGACATCGATTTAAAATAAGCAAGGTTTCCATGGTGCTCGTTATAACATAGTGTGTCACTATAAGTTGTACACGGAATATAAATTATTGAGAACTAAACTGTGTTTGATGTATTTATCTCTGCAGGTATCCTCCTATAACTATGGATCTAAGTTACATCAGAACAAGCGGTCAGCAATGACCTCAATGAGGTGTTTGTCAAAGGAGGACATCTGAGGTGCAAAGACTTTAAGTGTTATATTAATTTTCTTATTTCGAAATGAAGATAGTGTAGTGGATTTAAACCACAAGTCTTGTTTGAATTAACTGTTTATAGGTGTTCTAAGTTAGCTAATTTTATTATTATAAATTTTTCTAGTCTAAATACAATTCTATTTTGTCTGTATAGCTGTCTATCAGTTAAAATTGTTTAACGGTCAGGTTTGAAACTCTGTGCAGACCGCGACAGATAGTTCTTTTTTATGCCTTGACGAGCTCGGTGGTCGAATAGTTAGCAATGGCCACTTTGACTCCGAGGTCGCGAGTTCGATTCCCACAATAGACAAACATTTGTGTGCATGAACATGTCTGTTTGTCTTGGTCTGGGTGTTTTCTATGTATTATAAGTATTTACCTATTTACAAAAAAAAATGTATTTAAGTACATTTATCAGTTGTCTAGTACCCATAGCACAAGCTTTTGCTTAATTTGGGACTAGATGGCGCTGTGTAAATTGTCCAAAAATATGTATTTATTTATATGAGTTCAAACGAGCATGTGGGTCAACTCATTAAAATCTGCAACACCAAGGGGTCGCTGATCCGTTGACAGTAATAGCGATATAGTTAACAAAAACTTCCGAGTAACTTTAGGCATTCCCCTTTACTACGTCAGCTTATAATCGACAAAACACCTCAGCTTCGTCAAAACATTTTGGGCTTAACTTTTTGTTTTCGCAGTGCAAATACTACCTACTGGAAATTACACAAAACGCGTGCACAAAAACAGTGAATTAGCACTTCTGTCTGAGTCAGTGTCCGGTTGGTATCTCGTCAAACGAGATAGAACAAAAGAGACTGCGTGCGATTATCACAGCTTGCGTCATGTCATGCCTAGCTGCCTTTTCATTGAAATCATTTTACATCTAAATTTATTGCACAAGAATGAATGGCCTACTGTTTTCCTCGTCAATCGATATGGATATTTTTAAAATATCTCCAGAATATTATTATTAAAACAGGGGGCATGATCCGAAGTTTAGAGCGAAAATTCGGAATTGTTCTGATACGAATTTCATTCAATTGGGTAAATGGATGTGAACTTTTTAGGTACATATATATAAATCAGGACATATTTTTTTGTCTAAATAAATTAACATATTATTGTAGGCATATGATATGACATATATAAAATATATATGATAGATACAATATATATAAAAAACTAAACGAACGTAATTTCGGCCGAAACTTGGAATTTTCATTTCAGGGCCCACTGATATCCTTATTTGCTTTATCCCCCCCGAGAAAATAAGGAAAACAAATAAGGAAAATAACTCTTTTATTTAAATATAGTAATAAAGAAGATAGATATGATTCATATGAGTTTATGAATCTGATGTTCCAGACAGTTAGCATTGCCCTTCGATCGGTAAATTTATTAAGAACATTTATCACACACTATGCAGTCCAATCAGTACTGAAGTAGTATTAATAGATAAGCAAGCATTTGTGCAATCTTGTAATATATTATCAAAAAATTAATATTTATAGTTATGCATTCGTTCCCGTTGCGCGTTCTCGTACCGTCGCAATCCGATATTGCCATATTTTTTTTATGGGATTTCATGCGTATGTCGGAGTAGGTTCCTGACCTATTAGACTTTAAGTTATACTTAAGAATTTGTGAGAAGATTTCTCTAGAACCTGGGGCCCTACCGTCTAAGCTGAAGCCGATTTTAATCGGCCCCTGATATTAATCGTATAGTCATAATACTTTCTAAATTTCATAAAGCATACAAACAAAAAAATCAAAAGGAAACTGACTGTCTTTTTGCTCGCAGTTGTAGTTATTCAAGGCGCACTGATTGCCAAATGATTTGGGTTTCTCGCCCTGCTTTCCAGCGCAGATGGGCTTCACCTCTTCTCCAGTGCAATCATGTAAGCAGGCCTTCTTACGGGCTTGTTCAGCCTTCAGCTGCTTCAAATCTTGCTTTTCGGGACGGCAGGATACCGCCACGAACAGGACAGCTGGAAATACAAAAAAGAAATTGATTAAAGAGCGTACGGCTCTTTTTGATATGCAACTGTTACGGTAGCCTATTGATGCTTGCCACACAAAATATCACTCATCCCGGCTGAACTCATTTGCAAGAACTCTAAGCATCTGGGAATTCTTATTGCATGCCTTCGATCATTGATACTAGAACCATAGAACTAGATGCACAATCAACACCCAAAAAACGTTCTCACCGAACCTGCCCTACCTGCACCCAAATGACGATCTGGGAGCTCTTTCACTTAACCGTATGCGAACGCTTTCATATTTGACATTATTTTGAAATAAATGATTGTCTTTGTCTCATCTTTGTTTTTATATAAATGACATAAGAACTAGTCTGAATTGTAAATCTTAAACCGAAAGTCGAAGGTCGAATTTACAATGCATATTATGGAGTTATAGTTTCGTTTAATATTGGTTTAAATAAGTAAGATTTATGTCATCTTCTGCCTACCGCGGACATTTGCTTAGTTTTTGTGTCATTGTGCATCTAGTTCTAGTATCAATGATCGAGGCAACTTCGATCATTGATACTAGAACTAGATGCATGCTTTGTTTCGTGAGCTTGAGGTACTTCCTCATTGCTGCTTATAGTAATTAAGTTGTGCTATATCTTTTGCCAGAGCTTCGATGGATAATCAGCAAGGTACACCATGTGCATGTTGGGTTTAGCTGAGAGATGATGATAAGTCACTTAGAACCAAAATGTGTTGTACAGTTATCAAACTAGAATCAAACTTTGAGATCTAAAACTAATGAAGAAGAGCTCGGTGGTCGAATGGTTAGCAATGGCCACTTTGACTCCGAGGTCGCGGGTTCGATCCCCGCACCTCGGAGTTCTATGTATTGTATGTATGTATTTACAAAAGAAATGTATTTAAGTATAATATCAGTTGTCTAGTAACATAGTACAAGCTTTACTTAGTTTGGGACTAGATGGCCGCGTGCAATTTGTCCAGGAATATTTATTTATTAATTATTTATTAATAAAATGAGAGAGAGAGTAGAATGGAGAGGCTTGCAGCTCGCAATACCATCTGTTTACTTTGATAATACCTTAGCGGCGAAACCGGTCGGTGAAAATAAATATAATTACGTGGAACAGTATAAGTGCTTTATATATATATATATGATACCATATCCATTCAATTGTGGTTATCTTATCTGATAATAGGTCCTAAGCCTGGTAGAGTCAACCCTTTAGAATCTTTTGTGCTCCCCTCATCTTTCGTTCACTCTCTCCGTCCTGTACAAACACATGAGTACCTACACTGCTTATATTACAACTGTGAAGTCGTAAAAATTCGTCCCTGGGAAAGTGCACTTGACCGGTAATCGAGAGGTCGTGAGTTCAAATCTCACCTACTACACTGCTCGGCTTACGTTTACGCCAAACTTTAGTACGGCTGCCTCCTCCAGGCTAAGATAATCTCCTAAGATTTCAATCAAAGCAAAAAAAAAATAAACATAACCCCTACGCGAGGACATGGACATATAAAGAATAAATGACACTATGATATCATCGAACATAATAAAGTACACCTTGAGTTTTCAAGAACATAGTACACTCAGCATGCGTCACAATTTCCTAGTTAGTAAGATCAGGGTCCTGAGACAGTTTAGACCTCATTATACAATAACGCTTGTAGATGGACGTGCTAGCTAGGGTTGCCTTGCCATCCGTCCGGGTATCTCCGGATTTGTCCTACTTTGGAGGGCTACAGGGAGCGTCCGGGCGGGGTTTCATTTGTAGTCCGGGGTTAAAAGTTTTAAATCACTACCTTCGACTGCATGCTGCGAATAACCGTCTTGTCACAGCATTAAAAATAGTGCTAGTACTGAAAAACACTGATGACATGGCCGGGTTTTATCATTAACAATACGGAGCACGCATCTTGTCCTGCGCCCCTAGCCAAGCGTAATTCGTAGCGTAACGAACGTTATATAGATCACGTGACATTTGTCAATTCTCATACTAAAATGTTCGATTTTGACAAATGTCACGTGATCTATCTAACGTTCGTTACGCTACGAATTACACTTGGCTAGGGGGGCTGGTTGGTAGCGTCCAGAGATGGCAACCCTAGTCCTAGCAAATAGATTAGGCACTGAGATCTTCAAATGACCGGATAATCGCAGGATGAGCGGCCACTTGTACTGACTTTAACAGATGTAATCTCATGGTCTCGTACTTTGATCAACACGGTAAAAGAGATTATTACACTTTTTGAAAGTGTTGTTTGTGAAGCACCCAATTTTGATCATTTACCGTATTGTAATATTATTTAGCATCGCCACACAACTTATTCGTCACAGTCTCTATTAACATCAGATACAAAATAAATAGAAATGATTTATTTGTTATAAATAGGGTGTAAGTCTATACACTACATCTGAACACTAAGCGTTAATCGAGTATTATTTTTTATACGCAAATAATCAAAAAACTGCCTTCATGTGCTTAGGGCATTAGTTTCCTGTAGTTATAGAAACCTTTCCCGAATACTGTATTTCAACAAATGCTGAAGTTTCATCATTCAAATGCACTTGCACAGAAGAAGGCATAACTATAACTTATTTTTTTTTATGTTTGCATAACTCGTAACACAAAGTAAATTAATCATGTCAAATATCTTTGGAAACATCTTTTAGGGTTACCGCCTTCCTAATATGAAGTATATACCGCAACAATATACCAAGCGGATCACTCTCGCGTTGCCGGCCCTTTACAAAACTTCTTCACGCTTTTATTTACAAAAGATTATGCTGTCCCCTGGTAAAACCTCGTTGTAAGTTATAAGTTGTAAACATACGCCTCTCTCTTAGAGGAGCCTACGCCCCGATCCTGAGCACCTGCTTTCCGACTCCCTACAACTTTCTTGAGGTCGTCGCTCCATCTAGTGAGGGGTTGTCCCACACTACGTCTACCCATATGGGGTCGATTTTGACTTGAGAACCTTTCTTCCCAAGCGGTTGTCCGTTCAATGAGCTAGGTATGTGGTCGGCCCACTGCCACTTTAGCTTGTTTAACCTCTGAGCTATATTGAGATTACTTTAGTTGTACTGCTATTAATAGGCTAGACGACATTTTTTTCCTTCGATTTGTTATGTAAGGTCGTCACAATAATATAACTATAGGTGAAAGAATTACTTCGATAGCATAAAAACTTCTCGAGATATAACTTGTAAATCACAATTTTGGACTTTCCCGAAAACGCTCCATACAAAATGCTACTGAATTATGACGTCACACACGTATGTATTTTGTATACGTTAAAACAAAAGTTTGTACGACAGCTATGTGAAATACTGCGTTTATGTAGCTAGTGCCATAACAAAAGTTATAGTATTTTTGATTGTTTTTCCAAAGTAAATATTTTTTTTTAATAATTTCATTCTTTTAAATTGGACTTTCCCACTACACTTTGATCGATCATAGAACAAGTCGGACATAAGTTATTAAAATTTCAACATCGCAAATCGTTCTAGTTTTGTATATTTTATGACACTGATAAGTATTTTTTATAATTTTTTATCATTGTCGTCTCGCCTATTGTTAATAGTAATTATGTTAGCGACAATGGATTAGTAGTAATTCTAACCTATCAATGATACTATGTTTTTTGTGTATACTACGTCGGATAGCAAACAAGCATACGGCCCGCTTGTTACTGCAGCCATATTGACAATCGAAACATAAAATATCGCTCTGACGCCGCCACCCCTGGTCTCAACGCAACAACTCCGTTTCTGGTGACATCACTCACCCACACGAACATATCAATCCTCAACTCCTCAACGGAATTGTTATTTGGATACGATTTTCTATGAGGTGGAGGTACCTCCACCTCACAGAATACCTATACATCCCCAGTCGGGTAGCTTAAAAACACTTCGTACCCTACTTCTCTTTCGTCAAAGCCTCTTTCGGCAGGGTGCACCACATGCGGGTGAGGTTAGCTTTGGCTCTAAAGATCTTTGTGAGCCACCCCCAACTTTAACTTTAATGAAAATGATAAATAACCTAGTTTCGTTCACCTGACTGTATTTTTAGAGGCGCCACCACGATGAGGTCGATAAACTCGATAACGGAAAGATTGGATTGGATGGTTTTTTCTACTAGTTATTCAGTCAAGCATAAATTTAGTTTTTTTTGCTAATGGGTTTTCGACACCGCTACTCAAAGCGATAGATATTGGTTTATTCTAAGGTTACTTGTTCCTAGGGTTGCTATCTCTAAACGCCAGCAACCGGGGCGTAAAAACTCCGATTTTTTTTATTCTTAAAACGCGGACATGTCATCAGTGTTTTTAGTACTGTACTATTTTTTATTCTGTGACAAGACGGTTATTCGTAACATATTTACTCTATGGTAACATGCAGCGAGCGATAGTGATTTAAAACTTTTAACCCTGGACTACCTGGATGACAGTCGTTAAGCCAAGTCAGTGGCCGTAAGGAGGTGTTGAAAACTCTGGCCCCCTCCAACAGTTGAGTCCACCAACAGTGGTGGAGTATACTCTATACCCCTTCTATTGAATTATTATTTTCTTGTTGCTAGGACTTCAAAAAGGTCAGATATATGATTAACGCCTATATTTTACAAGCTTTTATTTAAGCTTAGTTTCACCGCGGTGTCTGTAATCAAACCTTGGAAGTTTAATTTGATACACTTTGCAGTATCTGATTAAGCTGAAATTTGGCACACTCGTTTGGTTCGCGTCATAATGCACGCTTGCCTAAATGCTGCCATTTAAAATCCAATATTGCGGTCACCACATAATGGTGATCTCTAATTTCCAATTTAACGTAGGGGATTTTTTATTATTATCCTGTAGGATAATAATATCTGTAGATATGGGTATCAAATGAGAGTTGATGAGCGAAACACTGTAAGCAAACTTTTAGTTTTTTTGTTTTATAAAACCATATTTTTACGTTTATTGTTGTTGCAGTATTTGTTTCCTACCAGGATTTATTAGCTTTTTTACAAACAGTAATTACTGCGATATCAGGAGACTCGCAAAATGGCAATTATATGCAATGCCAATAATAAATGACTAGGAATTGATAATATATCAATTTTCAGAAGGATTGAGATGGTGTCGTTGCGTGTGTCAGTCTAATCGATTACGCAAGTCAAGCAACGTCAACCTCAGTCTGCCTACGGATGAGTTTATTTATCTCGAGCTCCTCCGTGCTTCGGAGGGCACGATAAGTCGTCGGTCCCGATTGTATATACTAGATAACAATCGTTATGCTAAGTCAGTGGCCTTTAGGCGGCTTGAAATTTAGAGTATACTTTAAACCCCTGCAATCGAGGGGAGACCCATATCCCAATAGTAGGATGGTTATGGATTGATGCTGAATATTTAAAGGGTACAGGCAATGAAAGAAGAAGAAACGTCACATTTTTACTACGACTTTTTAGTAGCATCATCCGTATAGTTTAGTCAAAAAACGAGGCAAATTCTATGAATGGTTTCTAAACGGCGTATAAGCCTAAAAGTACGCCTTATTTATTTATTTATTTAAACTTTATTGACCACAGGATAAAGTTACAAAAGGCGGACTTAATGCTAAGAGCATTCTCTACCAGTCCACCAGTTATTTTTGGATTTTTCTTGAAATTACTTCATATTAACTATCCTCATTATTTACCTGTTATGTAATTATACGTCATTTGAATTCCAATTTTGTTCGGGAAGCATTTAGAACACTATTTGTAACGAAAACTAGCCTGTTAAGGTTTTTAGCAATTATTACCCTTAGAGTTTTGCTTTAGAGTTTATATTTAAAAAAGTAAATGGTTATTACTGTATCTTTGAAACATTCTACAATTACCCAATCCGGCATGAACTGCAATGAACAAGACATATATGTATCTCGAATTGCAAACATAATTGTATCTGCGCTTTAGAATATGATATATTTTTTTAAGTGTAGAGTTCAAAAACCGGTATCGAATATTAGGTAACTACAGGAAAATTTCGATGGTGAATATAACAATGGCCGCATACAATGTTTTACTGCAATGATTTACCTGTTTACCGCTGCGCAATAAATAAATTAATTATTTATCTACATAGATATGTACTGTTTAGAAATTATAATTACAATTGATGACATAAAAATAGTTTTAAAGTTACTCACCCAATGCAAAAAAAGCAATCGCCTTCATTGTTGTTTACTTTCGTAGTTACTTCACAAGTCACGATCACTAAGTGCAGACTGACCGCTGAATTGAGGTTCAGATCCTCTTTATAACCACGGAGTGGGGGCTTTCGAGCATATTCAACATTGATCTCATAGAAAATATTTTAACACATGATATAAATCCATTGCTTTATACACCGACTCGTCCGCATATACGTTGGAGTAAAAACGGCAATGCACGTCGAGAATAATATTTGAATCGATAAGACCTATCTGCATATTACGCGGTTTGTTTTCGAGAGATTAAACGGGTATAATTTGATTGTTGCCGACCCGGAGGTGAAATTGTAAGTATCATAATCTGATTTACATCTGGCTTACAGTACATTATGTATAAGTCGTATGCTATGTTGTAAGTTATTAGAGTTCCCTGGTCAAATAACGGAGGCCTACTCTAAAGTTTTGGCTAGTCACCTTTATCTACCCAGGTACCCTCGTCTCTAAGAATAAATTGCAATGACGGATGGAAAAAGGCCTGATGAAGTGCCGCTGATTTCCTAAGAATATAATATGTTCTTAGGAAATCACCCTGATATTATCAGGTTGCCTGAGTGGGTTGCAATGAAATTCTTTGATTGCTACTTTGTCAACCACATATAGGGTTGCCAACCATACTGTTAAAAACAGTATTATACTGTTTTCTATGCTTTAATACTGTTGAAAAAAACTTCATTTGACCATAGCACTGTTTATTGTACTGTTCCGAATGCACTGGGCCTTACTATACTGTTTGTTTTGCTACGCAGCTTTTAATATACTGTTATTCTTGTAAGAATAAGTTGGCAACCCTAACCACATATCAAAAAGCGATTAAAAGTCGCGCGCTATTTAACTGGGCATGGCAATGTTAAGGCTAAACTCTTTTCGTTGAAATTAGTGCCATCGCTCTTATACGAATGTTCTACTGCAAATCATGAATTCGATCTAACAGCACACCATGTTATCTGGAAGTGTGATTGGCGGCGGGAGCGGGACGACATATTGAATCGTTGCATGTCAGTTCCGGGGTGCTATTTTGGTTTGGTAGCAACAAGGGACCAAGCGTTCAGACGATTTTGCAATTCATGTTATTGGAATCGATGTGTTAGGTAACACCTCAATGTTTCAAGTCCCCAATAGAGTCTGAAACTGAAATTCCATGGTGCACGGCAGTTGAACTTCACTTGACTAGCCATCTCTTTTGGCTTTTAATGCCTTATTTTTGCCATATAGCTGTCTCTCACATTGCTAAGAGGGGAAGTCAAATTCCATTCTCACTCCTACTAATTTCTACTGAATAAATTCGTTGTGAGTTCCAAGTCAGTCGTAGTCATGTACTTGTTCTAGTACCCCTGCACTGGGACTGCAATGAACTTCCTTATTCAATTTTTTTTTTGGTGGTCGCCGCTTTTAATCCTTGCGATATAGAAGACACAGCGGTGTTTTTTTAATAGTACAGACTGACAAACGAAGCTCTGGCGAAAAGATAGGTAGGGAGCGTAATTGTAAGCTACCCGACTGGGGAATGTACCTACACCTTACAGAATACCGCAACCAAATAACAATTCCCTTGAGGGTTGTTGTGTTCCTGCGAGTGAGTGAGGTCACCAGAAAGGAAGGAGATGCTGCGTTGGCAGCGGGGGTGGCGGCGCGCGAGCGATATTTTATGTTGCGAGCGTTAATATGGCTACGGCAACCGATTCACATCAGGCGGGCCGTATGCTTGTCTGCCACCCGACGTAGTATAAAAAAAAAAATATGATTGATACAATAACCGTAACCTTGTGAATCTAATGTCAACACAGGCTGCAGCCCAGCCCTTGTGTTGGTGGACATATTATTTTCTCAACGTAGCGGCACAGTATAAATAAAATAAATATCTCTGGGCAATTTACACAGCGCCATCTAGTCCCAAATTAAGCACAAAGCTTGTGTTATGGGTACTAGACAACTGATAAATGTACTAAATACATTTTTTTTTGTAAATACATACATAGAATACATAGAAAAACACCCAGACCAAGACAAACAGACATGTTCATGCACACAAATGTTTGTCTTGTGCGGGAATCGAACCCACGACCTCGGAGTCAAAGTGGACATTGCTAACCATTCGACCACCGAGCTCGTCTATGTAATAGTACTATGTAGAACAGGACAACAGCTGAAATGGTAGCACAAAACTAGCGGCATGAGCTCAGATCACAGCAAACAAGGTGATCTGAGGGCATGAGGCATAAATTTGATTGTCTCTCAAGATAATTTACTTACTTCTTGCATATTTATGAAAAGCTGATTCGGATAATGCACAAAACACCCCACACAAATGTCTGGTCGGCTACTGGCATTTCGAACCAGTTCGGTGTGGCTGTGTGCCTGCACCAAGCGTCAGCTTTAAGCCTGTACCTCTTCCTGCTTGTCATTGATGCTTTGATGATATCCAGTTAGAGACACCCCGGTGCATGCTGTCTGCTGATGACATCCTTCTTGTATATAATTTTTAGACTTTCTTTCGTCAAGTATATAATTTTTGACAATTCAATCTCGATTCGGTCAACTGCGATCGTAAAATATTATTATCAATTCTCATTGTTGGTAAAATAACATTCTTAGTTTGTTTAATTTTTGGTTATATTTCGTTTCGATATAATCTTTCATATTGTGATACGAGAAGATCAAATTTGACATTTGTGATCGAGACTGGATCGGAATTGAATTGTGACTACATTTCAATTACCTACCCGAATTGTCCCTCAGTTAGGCCGTGTGCTTGTTTGTCACCCTACGCGATATAAAAAAAAAGATCGACTGTAAGTAGCTCGTTTCGAAAGTGCAGAACGAGGATGAAATATACCGCAATGGAATGCACCGAATCAGCGCCGGATCGATAATGGCTCGAGAACTACATGCATTACAAATATATAAATAAATCCATGATCGATCGTTGTCTTGTATCTTGTATGGATCGCAATTAAGGACCATGAAAAAATTTAATGAATGAAGAATAGACGACATTCGAACATTTGAGATGTATGGCGTGAGTAGAATGGTTTAAAAAATGACTATACCTATACATATATGAGGAAGTTTAAAATTAGCACCTGTGGCTGTGACGGAAATGATCAGAAGAAATCGTATTTCCTGTTAGGCGCATGTATTGCGGGGGAATAACATGTGACAAAAAGAACGATGACTTTAAATGTCGTCGTCAACCCTTATTCATCTCACTGTTGAAAACAGAGTCTCAGGTCAATCGAAGGAGTTTAGAGCATACTTCATTGCGCTGCGCAACTGTGGGTTGGCGGAGGCTAGTGTTTTAAAGCCCCGTTATTAGTGTTATGTGCTAAGTATGTACAATCCGAAAAATTAAAAGACTTTTTCGTAAACACGAGTTCGCCCGCGGGCGAACCCTCGTTTACGAAAAAGTCGTTAAATTTTTCGAAGCCGCGGGCAGAAGCTAGTTAAATATACAGAATTTTGTTGTTTCGAATGTTTGCTCATATTTGGCTCAGACGCATTTTGTCACATATTTTTAAGTTATTTATTAGTAATGAAATAGACATCTAGTGTCAAGTAGCGAAACTTATACTATGTAATATTTTGTAGTTTTTAGTTTTCATTATAAGTTTTACAGATTCATGTAGATGGCGTTACAACAAATACATTCCAAAAGCAATGAGTTAAATTTCCACAAAGCTAGGTATTTATTCTAAACAATATAGTTTTTAAATAAACTATTACAATGCACTAATCTAATGCACTAGTAGATGTGTGGTAGAAATAAAAAATATATAGTATTACAAGCGCCATCTGTTGTCGAATAGATAAACTAAAAAGAAGAAATGTTCTACGCCAGTTTATGAAAATTAAACTATCACATTTTTATAAAACAACTATTATACATTATTACACATATTTACAAATATTCTAGAGCCTAGAGTAAATGGAAGTTATAACCAATTATTTTTATGGTATCACGCTAACATATTTACAATTTACGTATTTAGCGCTACCTGGTGACAATTTCGTGTTAGCAATAACTAATATATTTGTAATTAATGTGGAGTTCCTTAAAATAATTAATTTTGGTTAGTGTTCCGTTACCTCACAAGTTTACGTTAGGGTATCGTTGTTTTAGAGATTCCTTCTTAGACATATCGATATACCCTAACGAAATTTATGAAAAAAATAAACATTAAAGACACTGCTCCACGATTTCTCCTAGCTCGGGCATATTTTTTATACAAATTCAATTCAATACCACGACGGCTCTAGATTTTTAATTTTCCTTCATAGGACCACATTAATTTTTCACTGTTTCATCAAGTATAGAGTAAAAGCCTCACCTGCTTGTGGTGCCCTCTCAGGCTGAGAACGACTACATTTAGAAGCAGAATTTTCTTCTATTTGTTGTTTGTCTCGGTTTTGTAGATCTATTTATTATACATATTTCTGTTTTGGATTACTAACTACTGTTTGTTTACCTTGATAATGCCATAATGCGAAACCGGTTGGTTAAATGGAACGGTACAATGGATTTACTGATACCAAAATGTCTCTAAAGTTCCACCAAGTGCCAACTAACACCAGTATCAACAATACTTGTAATGCCTTGCCAATAAATATGTAAATGATATTTCATAGATGTTTGGGTTATCTTACAATGAGGTTTTTATGTAAAGACGGCGTAAAGATAGGTAATGTTTACTATAAAGTGTACTTACATACTTACACTTTATTAGCATTTAAATTATATTTTGAATAAAATAAAAGCATTACATTTACCAACAAATATTTTTTTATCAGTAAAAAAACTGCATATTATGAGGACTATAGGCACAATAGACCAAGTATTTTCAACATTTAAAATGTAAAATTGGGAAAGTATTTTGCATTATTCCGTAAACGGTCATTTTTTTGGCTCCATTTCGCAATTCTATTTGCTAGTTAGTTCCTATAGTCCTCTTATATATTCTAGGTTTTGCTTTAGTGAATTCGTCACGATTCGAACTGCACGAGCGGAGGCAGTTCTCGCAGTGCTCGCTTCACCACGCGACGGAGGAGCGCGGCATGGAGAGATATAGACATGGTGATGAAGACGCAGATCTGAGTCACTCTGCCACCGTTTCAAAAAAAGTACATTGTTTGATTTTGGATGACATGGTATTCACTACCTGCTGACCAATTAGCGATGTACTTCGCCTATGGTTTCCTTTACATCTTACGTCGGCTTTACTAGTGATACTAATCGTTCGCTATTCAGATTGCGACTGCAGGTTTTTTTTCTTCTATTAGAGGATAGAGATCTAGATATCGGGTTCTAACCGAAACAAAGAAATTTGATAGACAATCTAAGTTGTCGGCATAGCTTTCTGTGGATCTGGAACAGCCATGTTTTGCATTGAGTGGAGAAGCGCAAAATCTCAGAGGATGTGGGTGCTTCGACATCCAGACCGGACATTTTCTTTTTTTCCAGAGCTACAAAACGCATAGTCCTTGTAGAGCTTACCGTACCGTGGGAAACTAACATACCCAAAGACCACGCGATAAAACAAAACAATGAGCTCCTAAACGAATTAACAAAAAGCGACTATGTAGTTATACGCTGTAGAAGTAGGAACGAGAGGTATACGAGCAAAATCTCTCTATAAGCTGCTGAAAGACCTTGGCTTGTCCAGGAGAGCAGTAAGTTCTAAACTAGAACGAGTATCTGAAGCTGCATAAGCAGATTCTTACCAGATTTGACTGGTCAGGGAGAGAAACACAAATATTGAAGGTGAGTGTTGATGTACGTAGGAAAGGGGCCCCTTATGCCTACACCCGTGTCAGAAGTCTCGGGATCTACTTGGGGTTTCTCTCTCTGCCACACGATGGACCCGGCACCCGCACGGTGAATCCGTGGAAGCTAAAAAGTCCGTCTCTAAACGTAGACTGGAGAAATTAAAATTAAACCACTTCTAATATAAACATCTTTTTTATTCCAACTTATAACCATACATAATATACACAGTACAAAAAAAACTTGCTTTCGTCTAATACAGCAATAAGGACAAAATGAACTTGTCACATATTTTAACTATCATTTTGTAACATACTAACCAAATTGAGAAATCTAATATAGGAGAAACTTATCTACATGCCGTGTTTAATGTACAATGCTTCGAGCGAATACGTTTTACTTCAATACAATAACTTAAAGGTATACACTTCTTAATATGTACTCGATGGAATTCGAATTAAAAATTTACACAATACATACATATCACTATAACTACAATTAAGCTGTAAATAACCAGAAGAGTTTATTTGTATTCAATTAAGGAACATAAAACATATCCATCTCAACGATATCACCATAATCAGACTAATTTACATTGCACATACTCCGATCGCGGCCATCGGACTAAATCACATTTCGAGTACATTTACACACATAACTGGTACACAATCCACTCGGGCGCTTAAAAATGGCATCTTATACACGAAACGGCGCACAGCGCGTATCACACTCGCTCCCAATCTTACGTTAAATGCGGAACTTAGCGATTAATGTTACGTCGAGGTTGAGATCAAATGCGGGAGGCCTGCTCGGCTTCACTTGGCTTCGGCGAGCGCTTCCTCCAGGCAGCAGAGAGAATCCTTCACCGCGTGGTAAACGATATTCTTTATCTGCAGCTTGTCCTCCTTGTTGGAGTGCTGGCGGGACAGCCGCCGGAACTGCTGCGCGAGCTCGAAGCACCGAGATACGTTCTCCGGGGAGACGAAATCTTCCGCTACCTTGATGCAGTCGAGAAGATTCCTGACCTGATGCGGCGCGCCGGCCGGTACGAACACGGCGTCTCCGGGGCATTGCAGTATCGCGTAACCCTCGACACCGTACTCCTGGTAGAGGCGCTCGCGTAGCGCGGCGTCCAAGTACCAGGTCTGATCGTGGACGGGGTCGTGCTGAGCGCGCGGCCGCGCCCCGCGTTCTAATTCTGCTCGGACTAGGAAGTCGCGGATCTTATCCGCATCTTTCGCTGCGTATATATGCCACAGAGCAGCTGGAGGCTTGACTCGCGCCCTTCGTCTGGACAACACGTCGACGCCTGCCTCTTCAGCCGCCCGCGCCGCCTCCCGCGCCCTCTCCTGGGCGTCTGAGGGAGCGCTGGCGTGAACCATCACGTTCACTGCATCGCTAACGTCTAAATGAAGATTGGTTGTACCGCCAGCGCCTCCGTACGCCGTGTACATTTTAGGACCTAAATCCGGCGGGACGAAGCATTCTGGTAATCTTGCAGCTAAGTTTAGTTTTCCGGTACGTGATGTGTATTCACCCAGTGGTAATGCACGCATGAGATCGTCGAAACGGGTAGGGAGAAGTTCGGCGAAGTCTTCACCGGGCGGCCAGTCTTTTAGTTTTAGCACCATAGGAGCGCCGCGTTCATCTCGCAGCCTCTGAGCGGCCTGTTGGAATCCATCCCAGAATTTCTTGGCCGGTTGATTAGGCACCACTAAACCAGACGCACAGTTGACTAAGTCTACTCGGGTGTCGCCGAAGTCTCGAGAGAAGCTCTCGGGACTCCAGAGGTCTTTGTCGAGGAGACTTGACACGTCTGAGACTAGAACTGGTTGGCCACGTTTCCACTGGTCCTGCAACAAGCAATGGAGATGCTTTAGAATATGTGTGTGTAAGGTGTGAAATGCGTACATAACAGTTATTTATTTGTATGTTTCCAAAACGAATGAGGGTACTGGGACGGAGATGATGTAGCCCAAATGTTAAATATATTATAATGAATAGTAGTTATGTAACTTTGCTCGATCACTTTGTAGCTATCAGATATCATTCTGCTCATTTTATACATAATGAAAAACTCATTATGTTCCCTTTGGAACTACTGAATGAATCAAAGTAGGTACTTAAAATAAGTCAGGTAATTATTTAACAATCAGAAAAGTATTTTCAAACTAGCCTGTTGTTGTTTTCAATTTGTGATGAGGAAGACAAAACATAACATGTTTTGGTTGCAATTTGATAACTTTTGCACCAACTTAAAGTTATATATAATTGGCAAAGCTTCAGTACATACAGGATTACAAGAAATATGTAAAATTATCAAAATAAATAAAAACTATGTGCAAACTGACGAGTTCTTACTTGTTATTATCATTATGTAACATTGCTTCATCATAATTATTATTATAATGTCTAATTATACAACTGTTACTTTTTCTTCCTGCCTGTATGTAACCACGCTTTGTAATGTACAAAATTATATCATTGTGAACATAAATGTGCACTTACCTGGAACGGTTTATAGTTTCCAGAGTGACCGGGGTCAGTGAGATGCAGCAGCTTGCCATCGCAGAGCCAAGCGTGGGGTACATCAGGATACAACAGTTTCGACTCAGTGAGGGTCATTATTCGGACGGGCAAGTCATCCTGACCACGTCCGCTTCTTTCATACCGCTTCACCACATTGGACAATGCGAACGGCTTCACTTCACCATCTTCATCTTTCTTCTCATCAACAACACTAGATATGACATCACTAAGGAAATCGTTTCTGCTCTTCTTTTGTTTCTTCTTCGGCTGGGTCTCCCCTCCTTCTGGCGCCGGCCTTATTAGCAATTCCCTCAAGGTAGAGAAGCTGCCGCCTTCTTCTGAATCTGATGAGCTAGAGTCTGATTTCTCGTCCTTGGTCTCAGTCTTCAGAGGCACGTCTGTCAGCCAGCTGACTATGGAGCTGCCAGTTTTGCCGTTCTCTGATTTTAAGGGCGAGGATCCGTTGGTTGAAACAGTTTCTTCTTTGACATCTTCTTTCTTTACGTTCTGAAAAAGATAGATATTGTAATGTTTAGTGTTTTATTCTTTTAAAGTTCAACTAAATAGGGAATAGCTCAATGGGCATCAATAGGCAGCCATATTGTATTAATCGAAAATCTGATCCAATCAATTCCTTGAATTTCAAGCGTGTACGACCAAAGGATTATCTCATAGCTCCGTAATGGAAAGTGAGGAAAAAAGAAACATTAGTATATCATTACGCCTAAGAAAGTTCGGAATAATTTGTTCCCTCTGTTATGCTCCCGGAAGTTAGAGAAATAAAAAACGACTATTTTATTCCCATACTATGATTCTACGACGACGTTCGATTTTCTCAGTCAAAAAATCCGATGTTAAAAGGCTTCAGTTTCGGCGGTAAGGCCCCATGTTAACATATTAGTAACTGTTTGTTTCTTGAAATAAATAATATGAGTGTGCGTGTATTTGACGAGCTCGGTGGTCGAATGGTTAGCAATGGCCACTTTGACACCGAGGTCGCGTGTTCGATTCCCGCACTAGACAAACATTTGTGTGCATGAACATGTCTGTTTGTCTTGGTCTCGGTGTTTTCTATGTATTATATATAAGTATGTCTTTGCAAAAAAAAAAATGAATTTAAGTACACTACTAAATGGCGCTGTGTAAATTGTCCAGAACTATTTATTTATATTTTGCTGTGTGGTTTCCGGCAGACTAGAATAGAATAGAATCACTCCGTCTCTTCCCGTGGATGTCGTACAAGGCGACTAAGGGAAAACATTATCAAACATCGATCAGGCCTCCCCAACACGTCTGGCCAGCGTGGCGAGTGTAGGCCAAATCCTCCTTCTGTCTGGGACGGACGACAGAGGATCATGCTCCTGTAGTGGAGACTAAAATGACCTTATGATGATGATGATTTATCTGTTTATTTATTTAAGTGATGTGTACCTTGTGCAGCACCTGTTGCAGCAGCTCCCTGGCCTTGGCGCGCGCGGGCAGGTCAGCGGCGGGCGCGGTCCCGCAGGCGCAGGCGCCGAGCGCCCACACCGCGCGGGCCGCGTGCGCGCGCTGCGCCGCCGTCGCCAGCGCGCCGCCCGCCGCGATCTGCGTCAGCAGCAGCCGCCGCGCGGGGTGCGCGCCGCCCGCCGTGCACGTCAACCATCTAAACGATACAACCGTGCATTCTTAAAATTCGGAAGTCTCATATGCCCTTCTCTTCAGGTAGGGTTGCGTCCGGGTAGCGTCCGGGCGAGGTTTCAAAGCGGTAACGCACTGCATCCGGATCCAATCCGAAATCGGAGGTATTTAATATCCCTTGCTTTTGCACTGCGGTTGTGCTATGGAGCAGTATGTAACAGCAAGGAATATTGAATGCGTCCGAGTTCAGATAGGTTTCGGATGCAGTGCGTAACCGCTCGCTCTATGCTGCGAATAGTGCTAGGACTAAAAAACACTGATGACATGTCCGGGTTTTACGAGTAACAATGAAAATCCGAAATTTTCACGCATCTTGTCCTGGTTGCTAGCGTTCAGAGATGGCAACCCTATCTTCAGGGCCACGCGACATGTGCATGTATACAGCTAGGTATATGACGTAGGCATTCTCTAAAAAGGATTTTCGAAACTTCCTAAGAATTCCGTGATATGCGTGTACATGTAAATCGCGGCCGCAAGCTGCTATGATAAATGAGAAAGTGAGTTTGTTTATTTGTTCTGCTTTCACGACGTTAACTATTTTTATTTTATTTGAAGTCCAGAACAAATGATAAGAACTTTTATCCCGAAATAAAAACTGTTCCCGAGGGATTATCAAGTTTGCGCGATAACCAAGATTCACGCGGTTGAATACAGAGTGGCGGTGCGTCTCTTTCCTCACTCGGTTTAGCGGTTTCCCCTCTCTCCCACCACGCTGAGCTCATATACCTATGATGTATGTATGCAGTGTTGTTATTCACTTAAAATGTTTCATATCTAATATCTACCAGGCTGCAATGGCTCAATATTTTATATACAACTAGCTGAGCCGGCAAACGTTGTTTTGCTATAAAAAATAGATAACAACCTATTGTCAGACCTACTGAATATGTATATAAAATTTCATAAAAATCGGTCAAGCCGTTTCGGAGGAGTATGGTAACTAACATTGTGACACGAGAAATGTATATTATATTAAGATATAGTTTCAATGTTTCACATCTGCACCTGATATTCCCCCATCGGGTGTATTTTCTTTTTTGTTTTTTGTAGCTCCGTGTACATAATAATGTTCATAACGTACCCTTGGCATAACTTAAATGATACGAATACGGTTAAAACTTTGCGCGATGTTGTTCAAAATGTGCAATAGGCGGACCTATGACTTAAATCATCATTATTCTAGTTCAGTGGTTTCCAACCGGTGGACCGCGGACCACCAGTAGTTCGTGAGAGGTAAATTATGGTCCGTGATACAAACTTATAATGTAAGAGATTGAGCATTATTATACAAAATACCCAAATCTCGAGTTATAGAATAATGGATTTATGTAACAGCTGGGGAACCTACACGCAAGAGAAACCTCGTAGCGGTCCGGGAACAAAAAAAGGTTGAGAACCACTGCTCTAGTTGAAGGGGTGTTAACTGATACAAAGGCGACCTGTATCCGAAAAGCAGAATGAATATTAGCTGTTAATAATAATATCTTACCCGAACGAGTCTCTCTCGCCATTACTGCTAGCATTCGAGGTATTGTTTGGCTCAGCGGTCGCGTTGGCTGATTCACCGGACGTCCGGGACTGCGGACAAAACACAAGATTAGCCATTGACGTATTTACAACCACAACACTCCTAGTCATTGTGGTCAATGTTTTATATTGCTGTAGGCATTGTGCAAATATATTTTATTCTGCCGTATGACTGTTAAAAACATCAAATTTAGAACACGAGCAGTGGGCACATTGTTACGTGCTTACTACTGTTATACATTTTAAGCCCCTGAATAAGTAGAAAAAAATAACAAATGAATTCAAGTATACACTACGTTTTATAAACGCCTGTTAAGCGTGGCAAACACGAGATACGAGATCATACATGGAACTGTAGCCCACCTCACATTCCCACCACTGTGTCTCCTATAGAGTCAGGATTAACAAGGCAATGAACAATGAAGTCCATTGCAGTCTCGGGGTAAAACTACGGCTACCGTGGCAAACATGACATATGAGAAATGAAATTGACATGAGAATATGAGAATTGACATGAGAATATGTGAATTTTTTATGACGCTGTCATATGACTGTTTCGCACATTATTGTACTTTCCATAGAAACTAAACAAATCTAGGAGTTGTAACAATGTTGCAGCGGGTGAAATGTAAAAGTAAAATCATAAAAAACAATTATCATAACGTTAAAATCGTTATATTTTCGTTATTTAACAATTTTGGTATTATTATATACCAAAACCGCCAAATATATTTAACTAAATGGTGTTAAGGTTATGATAATTTCTTATAATAACAGTCATTTTTTTGCATAGTTCAATAAATTGAAGTCTCGCCCACTGTATAGTTATAGTTACTAACATAGTCTGTAAGTTTCTTTGTTACTAATATTATGGATTGTAAATACAGTGTAAAAATATTGTCAATCTGAAATAAATACACATATAATAAAATATTTCTAATTACCTTATAGCAATCTAAACACACGACGAAGCCGCACTTCCCGCAGGTCCAGTGGAAGTTGAACAGCGTCGTCTCACAGACATCGCATATTTCTCTGACGCCTTGCACCACCCTTTTCCACGCTATCGTTTTATCTGTTGAACATAACAGTCATAAAATTAAGATTGAACTGTTGTTAGCAAATCAATGTTTACATACCGTCGAAAGGCCACTAGGGAACAAACTGAACGATAGCCAAGTTTAACCGATAGCGATAGCCAGTATGTTATAGAGCTCATTAATCTAGAATCAGCTGAACAACGTCCGGTGGGCCTAATCGCAAAGTACAAAAACGATTGTGAACCTGGGGATATAGTTACTTAGTCTGCGGGCTCCTAGACTATCTAATGAGCGGGTTTTCATTCTACCTTCGCAGTATAACAGTACTCCGCAACAATATAAATGAAATTGTGGATAAATCTCTATTGAGTTACATATTTACAATAAAAACATTCGAAGACAGCTGTCCTACTTATGAAAATGAATTCCAAGCTAGTACGCACTAGTAAGTAACTTCCGATTGTTGTATTTATCATCATTAAAACACACATGTTATCATAACGTGAACGCTAGCGTAACGTAATTATAGTTAGTACAACGCTGTTAGTTTTAACGCTGATTTCACCGCTTATCGTCTATTCAAGAAAGTTAAACTGCTTCCACTTATCTCTGCGTAAATAGACCGGAAATTTTAGTAACAACCAGAGTTACAACATTCATTATCAGCGACTTACTGCGAGTCATGCTCATTAGCGATTTACTCAACTGCTATCGCAGCTTTGGGTATTTTTACAACATTCTCGTCTCGTTATCGAGATACCTCGTATAACTAACGTGTGAAGTCTGTCAATGCTTACCGTCATTTAAATGTTGCGATTCGGCGTCTTTCTCCTGTTGTAGCAGTTCACAGAACTGGTCTCCAATCTCCCTGAGTAGGAAGCAACTCATCTCTATATCTAGTTCCGCCGCACCGGCGGACGATGACAGCCATAATTTTTTATCCTCCTGTCGACAAAGAAAAATGCTATTTCAACTATCTGCCAAGTGAAAAAGTGCAATTACAAGCGTATAAGATATCGAAATGGCTATTCACCTCATCGGCATCCTTGTAAGGGTCCGAGAACCCGGCTATAGCTAATTGCCTATTCTTATATTTCAGTCTTCGGAAAGCGTAGAAACGGCAGAAGATGTTCGGCATATCTTTGTCGCGCTGCGCGGGCGACCAGCGGCACTCGCGGCACTTGGCGAGCCGCGGCGCCACCTCGAAGCACGGCCCGTTCTGCAGGAACGAGTCGCCGTTGGCGCGCGGCGGCGCGGCGGCGGGCGCGCGGCGCGGCGGGTCCTCCTTGCGGCGCCCGCCGCGCCCGCCGCCGCCGCCGCCGCGCGCCCGCCGCCCGCGCGCGCGCCCGCCGCCGCGCTTGCTCGACGTGCTGCCGCTGCCGCTGCCGCTGCCGCCAGAGTCTGAGTCTTTGTCGTCGCTCTCCTTGTCGCTCTCGCTCCCGCTCTCCGACGCCTTCTTCTTCTTGGGCTCGTCGCCGGTTTTTCGTGCGACTCCGCCCTTTTTCCGCTTCGCTTTCGGTGGCTTTCGCTTCGGTGGCGCTGCGGTTTCCCTGTCGGAGCTCGAGCTGTCCTCTTCCGCATCCTCGATTCGACCGTTCTCTTTGGGTTTCCGCGGCTTCGAGGTTTTCCGAGCGCCGCGTTGTATCGACTTCGCAGCGACGGGAACCACTATATTCGAGCTAGAGTCGTCCGGTTCCGATACCCTCGTTATCGTCATCGGAAGAGTGATACACGTTCCGCCTCCGCCGGAACAGTCGCCTTCGCCGATGGGCGCGGTCTCGTGTCGCTGCAGCCATGCTTTCTTGCCGAGATGTCGAACGGGCGCGGAGTCGTTTCGCGGAGAGGAAGACTTCGCCGGGGTATCGCTTTCTGCGAGAGGCGTGACAGGCGGCGTCGCCGGGGGAGCGGGCGGCGTCGGGGCGGGCGGAGGGGCCGCCGCGCCAGCCGGGGAGGCCGCCAGCGGCGGGATCGGCGTCGCGGGCGCCGGACTAGCGGCGGGCGTCAGTTGCGGAGCGGGCGACGCGCCGGCCGCTCGCTCCGGGGTCTCTATGCTACCGTCGGCGGAGGGCACGCGAACGTCGCAGGGCGGGCCGGGCGCCTGGGGCGCCGGCTCGGAGCCGTGCGGAGTCCGGCCGACGCTGGCCGCGGCCGCGATCAGGGGCTCCGGCGCCGGCAGGTCCTCGAGCCGCCGCCTCTTGGCGTCCGCGTCGGCCGGCTCGAAGGGGTACCGGCGGCGCGGCGACGAGCGGTCGGGGTCGTCCCGCGCGACGCCCAGGTCGAGCGGCTGCGTCTGGCACGGCGAGGCGGAGGTGCCGTCGCCGTGCGCGCGCGGCGGCGGCCGCGGCTCGTCGCGGCAGTGCGCCACGGGCGGCGGCCGCGTGCGTAGCGCGGGAGAGTACGCGGACGGCGGCGGGTACGGCACCGGAGGAGGCTCCGTCTTTGGCATTTGTAGCGCCGCTGGCTCCACGGCGACCGCGTAGTGCGCGGGATTCGGCGGCGCGTTGATGGGTTTCCCGTATATATGTTGCGGCGCAGGACTCGACACCTTGGGTTTCACCGGAGGTGCGGTTTGGTAGTAGGCAGGAGATCGTTGAGGAGGCGGCGGCTGGTATAGCCGACGATTATTTTTGTCTTGCGCCGGTAACGCCGCATGGGGTGACGTCTGAAGCGCCGGATGGGGGTGAGGTGGCGCGTGTGGCGACAGACCCGTTCGGTACGGCCTCGAAGGAAGGTAATGAGGGGAAGGTTCACTCCTGGGCTTGCTCGGGTAAGGATGCTTCTGCTCCAGGTGTATCTGTTTGGCGTCGTGCTTGACTATCACAGAATTCTTTTCGGGGACCAGCGGCGGTGGGGCCGGCAGGTGTTGACTATCTTTAAGTTTATCGTAGGACCTATAGGAAGCGTAGGTGCCGTAGGGGGCAAAGTTGGGTTCGCCTTTGGGGAGGGCTGGATGGGAAGGAGGTTTATCTGGTTTAGAGGAGAGGGAGAGACGCGCGTGGGGGGGACAGTAGTCTTGCGGGGAGGGTGCGGGCGCGCGCGGCGAAGGGTGCGAGGGGTGGGGCGGATGCGCGGGCGGCGAGTAGTAGGCGCGGTCGGGAGGAGGAGGCGCGCGCAGGCGCTCGTGCTCGGGGCCCGTGCCGCCGCGGCTCGCAGGGATGCTGTTCAGCAGCGACCATGACAGGCTGCGTTCCCTCTGTACACAAACAACATTCTCATGAGACTACTGTAATATGTGTATTCATTATGTATATTTATGTATATTCATGGGTAGTTAAGCTCCTGAGCGCTTCCGTTTTACGAAGTGTTTAATTAATCTCATAATGGAGATTATATCACAGAATGAAAAGGAAATTATATAATTGAATTGCTAAACCTTGTACATTATGAATTTATTAAAAACTTGAATATCTATAATAATAACGTTAGGCAACGCGGTAAATGTAAATAAATACAAATGTCAACATTATGAACGCATAATTTTTAAAACATCAATTTTGGATTACTGTCATTTAGAAAAGAGGTATAAGTTTCGTTTACAAATAAGCTTGACATAACAACTGCCAATGGCCAATATTATTCATAGAGTTGCAATTTAACAATTAGTAAAGGTAAAATTAAAAAATGTATTACATACAATATTAACCTTTTGGTTCGCAAGTCTGAACGACTCCTCGAAATGCCGTGAGACTAGCTTCGAGGCAGCGTTCTCCTGCTCTCTCCTCTCCTTTTCCTCCCTCTCCTGCTTCTCTCTTTCCCTCTCCCTCTCCCGCTCCTGCTCTATCCGTTCTCTCTCCTTTCTTTCTTTTTGCTGCTTCTCCAGCATAATATCTCGCTGGTCCTGTTCCCTTCGTTCACTGTAACCAACAGAGATGCAAAGATACAGACCAAACGGCATAACGGTAAATTAAAAATGAACAAAATATTCCTAAGTAAATATTCTTCTTCAATTTTTCAGATTACTCATTATCCTATAACTTAGAGGACTGTAGGCGCAAACTAGCGCCGCCACTGGAAAAATAATGTCATAGTTCGTAAACGATGAAGACGAAAATTGTAGAACACAATTCTCACAAAGACCATGAAGTTAAAACACAGGGAAAGTATTTTAGATTATTGTCATAAAAAGCCGTTTTTGGCTTTTTTGCGTTATTCCTTCTAGATAGATAAATCTGTGTACAATTTCAGCTTTCTAGGACTATTTTAAAGGCGAATAAGGAAGGCAGAAGATGACTCGTTTGAACAACATCTGGAAGAAAAGAGGAATTGGTATAAAAAACAAGATCAGATTGGTACGAGCCCTGGTCTTCGCCATTTTCCTATATGGAGTGGAAACGTGGACAATCGTAGCCAGAGACAGAGAAAACGGATTGACGCATTCAATATGTGGTGCTGGAGACGTATGCTAAAAATACCTTGGACTGCAAACGCAACAATGCGTAAATCCTGATATAGCTCCGAGTAGAAACCCGCTTGACCACCATATGCCAACAGCGCACTCTTTCCTATTTCGGCAATATAATGCGCAAACCTAATCAAAATTTGGAGAAACTGGTTGTAGTTGGGAACATCGAGGGCGAGGACAAGAGATCGCATGGTCGATCACCAACAAGATGGATCGATCACGTGCAAGGATCGTCGTCCTCCAAATTCTACACGGTCGCAAGAGACGCAATGGTCAGGAACCGGTGATGGTCAGGAAGCGGACCATGCGGTTCCTGATGTGTTAGGGCATGATTCTCAAAAATGAGGAAACGACTCTAGAGAGCGAGGACTATTTTATTAAAGGCCAACCTCTAAACTAGTCAAATGCATGGAAATAGTCCGTCTAATGGATATTAGGCCGTCGATGAACCCGTCAGTAAAACTGTATTAAATAATAAACCTCTTGTATTAAATCTAACATAACATTGTTAAACATATTAGCTGCATAAGTAGGTAATGTCAATGAATGTCAATAAATAACTATACAAGTATAAGTCACCACAGTATAAGTAACAGTGATACGTACGGTATATACAGACTCATATTACATTTCTGAAAACTTTCTCAGTACCAAACTCGTTATTCATGTTCGTCGTTCATGTCGATCGACACATTACACGGGTACTTAAAATTCAGTGATTAAAGAGTGCTTATCATAGAACGTGATGAATGATGTGGGCGGTATTCGCAAGTCTAAGGTATGCTGGGTATGTAGGTCAAGGTCAAATTTTTATATAACACTACAAATTACTAGAGATGTGCCGCCTATGACTTTGACTAACTAGCCGACTAGCCGATTAGTTCGTTGTAAAGAGAATAATAGTCGGCCAACTAATCCGCCAAGCCAATCACTGTTCCAGGGTTATTAGAATTTTTTCATGACGCTTCGTTTACAGCTGATTCGCGCACATGTCGCAACCGCCCGCCTGCGAGCATGTCGGAACGTTTACTTTGCATTGGTTCTAAATTCTTGCTTTTGCACCAATCATAGGTGTTTTTGTTGAAAAAAAATAAGGCACTATTGTTGTTATTTTAATTAAAGTGAAATAGTATCTTTAACATGTTGTGTGTCTACAGAAAATACTCTAAAGCGACCTTGCCTTTACCTTCTATAACTTACCAGGTACCGCCGAAGCTGAAACCTTCAACAATCGGATTTTATGATCGAAAATTGAAGGTTTAAGTTAATGATAAACATATTCAGCTTAGTCCGTGATTTCTACCAGCTAAGCTAAACATAATTATCGCAAATCTAAACTAGTTTGATTTTCGCAAACAAAAAATTCGATGCTAATCGGCTTCAGCGTCGGCGGTAGTGCCCCAGGTCTATGAATGGCTTCACGTCAGATGTTTTAATTTCCAAAATTATTTGTAACCTATATACCAAGCCTATACACACCTATTAAAAAAATCATTCCATTAACTTCAAAGATCGAAAAGAGTGTACAAAGAAGAAATTTAAAATACTACTTTACGTTGTCTGTATTGACTTTAGCAACGATAGTCCTCACATTTCTGTCCATTTTAAAGCCAAAAAGGCCAAAGAAACCAATTCTCATTTCTAAAATATAATAATATGTTCTTAAAAAATTAAGTTAATTTCATCACCATTATCAGCCTGTATATAATATAATATATATTATATTATATACAGGCTGTATATAATAGGAAGGCCTATATCCACTGCTGGACATAGGCCTTCCCTAATGCTTTCCACCATATGCGATCCTCCGCTTTCCGCATCCACCCTCCCTTCATCTAGATTGGAGATGCACAACGCTTCGTTACGACATACGGGACACCACAGAACTGTCCACCTCCATCTGCCATCACTGGACTCGGCAAATGTAGCCGGCTCACTGCCACTTCAGCTTGCCGATTTTGAGAGCTATGTTGACAGATTTCGATCTTCTTTTGATTTCGATCTCTGAGAGAGATTCTGAGCATAGCTCTCTTAATAGCTCACTGAGCTACTTTTAGCTTGAACTTGTCAGTGTCCAAGTCTCTGCACCGAAGGTCATCATAGCGTGGTGGACGCAGTGGTTGACAACTCAGGGGCTCCAGCATTGGGGTATCCGTGTGGTGAAGATGTATCCAAGCTTTCCGATAGATGCCCAGGCCAGTCGAATGCGTCTATCGATTTCTTTGTTAAAAATAATTTGTTTATTAATTTGTTATTTACCGATTTATTAGCACGGTGATGCTATTTACTATTTTAATTAGGATGCCTACTTAAATTTATATATTTTGAATACCTACAGACGTAAATTATTTTATCACTGGATTGTAACATCGAAGTACATAGTTTTGCAAATATCAAGCCTGTGTTGGCTTGATATTTGCAAAACTATGTACTTCGTATATGTTACCAATGACTCTTCAAACTGAAGTACATATATGACCAAAAAGCCATATAATATTAATTAAGACTTGACAGAGTCAAACAGGTATTTTGTATTAAAACACCTGTGTTTATTTTCCGCGAAAATATTTCTCAGAATACTTTTATGGCAACTGTCTAATTAAGAAGTCACGAAACCTTGTTGTTCTTGGAATTAAACAATTTATAACGTACCATAATACTTTACTTTACGATATCATAATACAATTTATCGTCCGAGAGGCAAAGGAAAATGATTATGTAAATACAACTAGCCTCTGGTCGAGATAAATAATATTCTATGCGCTGGTCTAGATTATGTTCTATTATTCTTGCGCCAGCGACTCAGTTCGTGCATATCCCGGTATCCCGCGCAAATTTTAAAAAGAAACCTTTCTTAGGGGATGCCTACGTCACAATATTTACGTGTATGTTAAATTTCAACCTACCTACCGCCGAAGCTGAAGCCGATTAACATCGGAAGTTTTGAATGCGAAAATGAAAGTAGTGCTTAGATTGTAGGTAATTATATTTAGTTCAACTGGTAGAAACCCTAGAGCTATAGCTCTAGGATTTTCTAGCATTAGTCGGTATACCGACTAACTTAAAGATGTTTATGAATAACTTTAACCTAAGACTTGTTTTTCGAAGCAAAAACTCCGATGGTAAATGGTGTCAGTTTACTCCGATGGTAAATGGTAATGCCCTCGGATCAGTCCTGTGGTTTGAGCTGTGCTTTGATAGGTATGTCAGTAACGGTTGCCTTTTATAAATATAGGTGTATGTCAAATTTCATCCAAATCCGACGAGTTACTTACCGTGAAAGAATAACAAACATTCATTCATTCAATTATATTGTATTATATGTATATTGTATTCTATTCATATATAAGATAATTTATAAACCAAAGTTTGCACTGTAAGGCAAGCCTGTAATAAAGTACGTCTATCTCATCATTAGCTGTTGATTAAAATATCCATTCAACATCCAATAAATTGAACGGCTAGCGGATTCATTGAACAACGCCATTCAACCACACGTCTAAACTTCGTTTAGGCGAGTGGCTGACTCGCTGAAATTTGCTAGATTAATCATTATGTATTTGAGTTGATTTTAGTACAGGTCAGGTTTTTCTTGTGTTCTGCAGAAAAGTACCACAAAATGTGACATTGCATGGCATACTAGCACTGCAAGGCAGATTGTACCAAGTATAAAAATAGCGTTTTAAAATATGTTTATTTTTAATTTAAAGTAATATAAATTTTCATTTATTCGAATTTTAATTTATTCAGTAAAGGAATATTACTTCAGAGTTTAGGTTAGAAATAACACTTGTTTAATTCGAATATTGCCCGAAACATTGTGAATAGCTTGTGCTAGGCGCTATGTACGTAAAAATAAACCAATTTAATTATAATATGTATGAAAATATACATCAAAATCCAAAACAAACAAGTTCCTAAAAATTAACAGTCGTTTGTTAACAAGATCTTTAGCAATTTCATCATCCTGTAATCGAATACATCCTTTATTCATACGCATAAAATCTTTGCATATGCAAACTGCTAAGTATTCATATATATGGTTACATTTTAACTACTAACACTCATTTTCTTTTCATAATATGGGCTATTATTCAATATCATATGTAAGTCTAGTGAGAAATTAGAATAGAATTAGAAATTTGAGCAACCCGTTCACTTTAGCCGATCGATCGTCGAAATCCTACCGCCTATCCACTAAGCCGAAGCTATTTTTTTAATAGTGATAATCAAACTTCAGCTTAAATTACTGGTATTTAACTTGACAGGTCTTGTAATAATATGTGAGGACGTACTTGAAAATTTGAATCACCATTTGATCAATACAATGAATATGGCTATATCAGTGACGAAAGTGATAATTGTCGCCGGTGAACAATAAAATTGACAAATATGACGAAATGTCTTAAATACCTAAGTAAAAATTTAGTACCGATCCGGGGTCCTATTGCCGAAGCTGAAGCCGATTACCATCGGAATTTTTGAATGCGAAAATAAAACTACTGCTTAGATTGTTGTAACCTTAAAGACCTGTAATGTATGCTACAAGAGATAAGCGATGCTTCCACAAAAGTACCACTGGAGAGGAACTTCAAAAAAACAAAAATAAAGAACAAATCAACGGATGCAGAAACGATCGTCAAAGTTCATCAGACGGCAATCGAAACAGTAGAGAAGTATGTGTGCTTGGGTAAAGATAACCAATCCAATGAAACAAATAGACAAATTCGACTAGCCTGGGTTGCCGATTCTAAAGTAAAATATGCGTTCATCTGCTTGCGTTCAACTGCGCGATTGGACAGTATACAAGCATTTTCAACCAATGGCATTTGCCGTTACTGTTCGTTGGTGCTGAGACAAGGGTGTTCACTAAAGATTGTATGTAATCTACGGGAGGCTCAAAGACCAATAGAGAGGAAAATGATCGGGGTCACGCTACTAGATCGCAGAACACCTGGCTTCGATAACACAGTAACATCACCGACGTTGTCAGAAAGATGACCCAGCTTATGGGAATGCGCTGGACACACAAAATATCCCCAAAAAAGTGGTCTAAAAATCTTGTCGAGTGGAAACCCTGGGTCGAAAAGCGACCTAACATGAAGAAATGGCCGGAACGAAATGAAAACATCTTCTTGTATTTTAAACTGATCCGAGATCAAATATAATATTCTAATAATATTGACCTTAGTTGCTAACTGATGGTATACATAAACACCATAATATAGTAAAAAAATATATGTCTGTCCCAAGGATATTAATTATGATATCAGCTTTTCATTCTCTTTCATTTGATATCTCACTCGATACGATAAAAGAAAAAAAAATCAGAGGTCCCTTTTTTGTAACTAATATATCTGTCAATTTTATTTTATTCAAATAAAACGTAGACTTTGTTACTGAGACCATAATAATAACGGATTGACACCTCATGCAACAAAATTGAATACGTAATTTAGGCGCGAGGATGACGTAAACGCGATCATACAAGTACTGGTAAAAACATTACCCTTCCTATTTTGTTTGTAGTCAGGTAATATAAGAACCATTAACCACTGTTCCGTTAATTTTCAAATTAACTGTTACGTACTAAATTTCTAAATATGTATGTAGCATTAGTCGGTTGATCACCAAATTGTACTAAACCTAAGTATTGAAATAAAAAATGTAGGTTTTTTTTATGATGATAATTAACCAATGTATAAAAATAAACATGTATTTTTGTCTTAAACAATATGCTAATGCTGCTAACTAAAATTATTATTATATTTTGGAGTGCTCCAAAATAGTATGTTTGTGCTAGAATGCTTTATCAAATGCCATTCATCATCGCCCATTTAGTATTTTTAATGGCTCAATTTATTACCTATTTTCCTTTAATAATACTGTGTGACCAAATTGTACCTACTCATTATCACATGGAAACTTTAAACTAATTACACCTACGATCACTTTGGCCTAACCCCTTACACCACACGTGACCTAATTAAACAAACACGCTGTAACATCAACCCTAATAACAAAATAACTAAGGCATTGTCTTATAAGTAAATAAAGTTTGTGTTGCCGTCCATTTCATGACAAAAACACATTGGCCAGACACCCTACTATTTAGGCAGACTGATCTATTATTTCTATTGTGTGCCTTACAGCAACCAAAAAAGACCATTATACAGTTCATCTATGACTCATTTTTGTACCTTAACATAAGTACAGTTGTATTGTTTGTAAGAAAAATATGGCCATTGCGCAAAAGACAAAGGAGTAAAATTCTTGTGGGCTTCATTTTGATTATTGCTAGCAGCTGTTATAAAAAATATTATCTTTTTTACAAATTTTTGCCTTTATTTTTTTAAACAAATTGTTCAGATGTTTTTGTAACACGTGTAATACATTGTATTGTATACATACAATACTTCTTTTATTTGAAAAAATTGGTTGCCTGTAAAGTCGGTATACGGGCGAAAGTTTTACGTGACAACGACTTTGAGTGGTAAAATGTTTTCGTCTGTTTCTTTTTATGTCTGTCTCTCTCGCTCTTAGAAGGGACGCGTGCCTTTCACTCGCTCTCATTGTAGGCGCATAACGTGAGCCAGTTTCTTGAAGTGTCACCCGGCTAACCAATTTATAAGACGTTGTCACGTCAAAAAAAAACTACATTCTTTGTAACAAAATATATTGCGGTCGAAACTAGCAATTCAAAATAAATTGAACAATGAGGGCAATCAATTGAAAAGGACTAAGCGTAAAGGTATGGAATGAAATAAATTTATTTGCTTTCGTCCGTATACCACCGAACACGAATCGTTTGTTACGTTGTGTGACAAAACGGTATAAAAAGATGAAAACCTAGACGCTAAACTTTAGTTTCATCACATCTTGCCTATGCGCTATAATATAATATTGCTATCTCATATAAATAAATATATAAAGAAATAAATAAATTTTAGAGAGGTAGGGAGCGTAATTGTAAGCTACCCGACTGGGGAATGTACCTCCACCTTACAGAATACCGCAGCCAAATAACAATTCCCTTGAGGGTTGTTGTGTTCCTGTGAGTGAGTGAGGTCACCAGAAAGGAAGGAGATGCTGCGTTGGCAGCGGAGGTGGCGGCGCGCGAGCGATATTTTATGTTGCGAGCGTTAATATGGCTACGGTAACCGCTTCACATCAGGCGGGCCGTATGCTTGTCTGCCACCCGAAGTAGTATAAAAAAATAAAATAAAAAATAAGTAAGTAACCAGACTACGAAATAAACAATCTAAATAAAAATTGGTTGCCTGTAAAGTCGGTATACGGGCGAAAGTTTTACGTGACAACGACTTTGAGTGGTAAAATGTTTTCGAGTGGAAGGGACGCATGCCTTTCACTTTTTATGTCTGTCTCTCTCGCTCTTAGAAGGGACGCGTGCCTTTCACTCGCTCTCATTGTAAGCGCATAACGTGAGCCAGTTTCTTGAAGTGTCACCCGGCTAACCAATTTATAAGACGTTGTCACGTCAAAAATTAAAGCACATGTTGGGTGCTTAAAACCCTGCGAGATTTTTGTAAATGTATGCAATGAAATGTGCTGTAAAAGCAATAAATAAATATTGTTCTTCATAGGCCCTCAAGAAAACATTATTTTTATATCACTTAGACAATCCTTTAAATGTTTTCGTTCAGGCAAACAGCACATCATTGTTAAAATTGGCCGTTTTTAACAATATTGCAAGATATTTATAAAACTAAATAACAACATTTGAAGTGTTGACCAAGTAACCTAAAATTACCTCATTGTCTTTTTGGGAGAGAATAAAGAACATAATGATTATTTTTTTAACTAGATTCACAAGCATTGATTTTTTTTTTTTTGGAATGTGATACATAAATTGCCGATAGATAGCGCTAGTAGTATTCAAATATGCTGAATTATAGTAAATTTTTTTTTTTGTTGCTGTCGCTTGATACCCACATTTTATATCTATATATATAAAAGAAAGTCGTGTTTGTTACAACACTTATAACTCGAGAACGGCTGGACCGATTGCCATGGTTTTTGATTTGTTGGATTTGTTTCCGTCCCGAATAGCAGAATAACTCTTAAAAACATTGGAAAATTCTCGAAAAAATAAAATAAAAGAAAAAACATTTTCCCATACAAAATGTTCGTGGTTGTCGTAGCTGTCATATGTGACGTTGTCGTACGTGCGTACGCCAAATGTATGCGTGCGTTCAGAAATGTATATTAAGCTCATTATAGAACAAATGTCATAGATTAAAAACAAATGTTAACTCTATTGGTCTCATTTTTACGTCTTGAAAGTTGGCTGTGATTTGTTTTGAAAACAGTTTTGTGGATTTAAATATTTATTGGTTCTAAAATATTTATGCGTGCGTTCAGAAATTTAAATCAAGCTCCATAAATCTATATAATATATAAAATAATGTCGTGTCTTGGTCGGGAAAGTATTAAAAACATTGAAAAATTGACAAAAGAATTAAATAAAAGAAAAAACGTTTTCCCATACAAATAGTGCCAGTTAAAAAGGATTGGAATATTTATTGATTGTTATGTAAATGTCAAATCGATTGGTCTCACTTTTACGTCGCGAATGTTGTCTGTGATTTGTTTTGTGGATTGAAATATTTATTGTTGTCAATTGGTACTTTTTTTGTGACTTTGTAAAGTACTGAACTTATTATTTACCCACTGCTGAGATACGGGTCTTCCCTCAACCGAAGATGTTTAGAGCATACTCCAACACGCTCCTCAACTACGGGTTGGGCCACTAACTTGGCTTAAGGACTGCCATCTAATGATAAACACCAGGACCGACGGCTTAACGTGCCTTCCGAAGCACGGACGAGCTCGAGATAACATAAACTCATCCATGAACAGGCTACGGTTGACGTTGCTTAACTTGCGTGTACAATTAGACTGACACGTGCCTCACGCCATCGTGCTTCTCTATTATTTTCTATTATTCATTGTATTAATTTCAAGAAATCATAAATTTTGTTCATATATATATATATGTACATCACGACATTCATTGACTGTTAGGCGGTACGAAGTTCGCCGGGACAGCTAGTTGTATTATATTTATGAACTCAGATTACCATAGTTTTTCATTTGACATCCCGCCAGTTGTGAAGACTCTACTTTTTCCGTTACATTGATTTTGTTCGTATAAAAGGCATATATATGTCACTTGGGGCATAAAGTTCAAATTACAGATTTATGAAATTTAAGAGCATGAGTTTTCTTATAATAATTACCAAAGTAGTCCGAAGGAGTTGATTCCAAAATGCAAAGGTACTGTATTTTAGTGTGGCAAGAAATCAACGGAAATCAAAAAAATATATAGATAAGTTTCTACGGGTTAAGTTTGGAGGCCTCTAGTATACACAAACCCTCCTGTCTGCTTTTTTGCGTTACAGAATAGAAAATTCCAGCGTCTGAATTCGATGTAATCACACAGACTTATACCGTCTCACAGGCTACACGATCCTAAACGCTATAAATTGTCCTTTACGACCTTAATTTGTAAGCCTACTAGAATTTTATTTTCAAGTCACGTAAATAAAAGACATGAAGAAAAAAGATAATAAAATGTATTATTGTAGTGACCATACAATTTGTGAAATGATATTTACGACAATTTGTAAATATAAATCAAGTACATACTACTGTTGAATAGGGGCTTCATTATCCCTCGCGTGGCACGGTCCCATGGTGGGAACAGTGTTGGTACAGCACTACAATGCGAAAGGTTAATCATAGTACATGATGAAAACATCGTTGACATTTTCATTAAAATCGATTCAGTAGGTTCAAAATCAATTATAATAGATTACCAACAAACTCTTTATAAAATTAGTAAAAGCATGTACTAGACTAGATTATAATTAATATAAAATATATCTTTTTTTCTAACCCTGGTAGCGCACACCTCATCAAAAAAACAAGCACGACCATTAAAAAACTTACGTAGTGTAAAAAATGTATCTATATTAGTAGCTACTAAGAGAATAGTGAAAAGAAGATTTGAAACAAGACAAGATAAAGGCAGATATGTATTTATAATACTTAATGGGAAATAACGAACACCTGTCAGGCACATCGGTAATGACAACTATGATACAAAATTAGTACTAAGCTATGAAGTGATGATTTAAACGCAATTTAGAGTCATCAACATCAATCACGAAGTATGACTATAAATAAGTCCGACCTTTGTAAGTGTCAAAAATAAATATTATCAGAGTCACTGATAAGATAACGTCGACGATTAAAATACTACTTATCACTATTTATTATTAGTAGGTATAGCTATTCATAATAAAAGAAAGGTAATTAAAATTCCCCACATACATCGCCCTACTTCCTACATTTGTAGTATTGCTGTAAATATGAAAGTTTGTGAGGATATATGAATGTTTGTTCTCTTTCACAATTAAATGGCTGAACGCGCTTGATATTTGACATGTCATATAGATTATAAGATATTTATTCATTTACCTTATCTAGTACCTTAGTTAGTGTTCACGTGGCGCGAATTCGTACCCTCCTGATCAAATCCAATTGCATACAAAGCAAAAAGATTACAACAACATGCGGCATCTCGTAAATCTTTTTGGGTTGTAGATATTGGCACGTAAATTTTTTTGGGTTGTGCTTTTTCGACACTATATTTTCTAGACTTTATGTTTTTAAGATTTTTAGGTATTATACTTATTGTCATTTTTATTTTATTTTTGTTTTGTTAATGATTGTCGTTTCGATTGTGAAAGAGAGTACTCGCGTACAATGGTCCCATGTAAATTTCATTATGTCTCGAGATATTTGAATACAAACTGAAAATTTTAAAATAAAATCGTTTTGACCTCGGCAACTATTTTAATACTTTATTAATTTATTTCGTAATAGTATTCGTATTTTTTTTAATTTATACGTTTACCATTGATGATGAATAAATATTCTAATGACTACTTCATCTGCCTATAAATGGTGCTAATAGTGCTCATAATGGAATGAAGTGTTTTAATTATTTTTTCAGAATTTTCTGCCCAGCTTTTGACATCCCAGTCGATACGATAGCTGGAAAAAAAATCGAAGGCTCCCCACTTTTCTAATGCAATTTCTGTCATATTCAATTTATTTATAATATCTAGTATAAGTTAAAAAATAAAAATAATTTTAAAGGTTTTATTACAAAGGAAAGATACAATTATAGATAATGTACTAACTAAAGGTTAAAAAAAATAAGTAAGTCCCTGCAAGTCAACAAGTCACCACACTCTTCTCATCAATCTAGGGAATTGCATAAAGTAAAAAATTAAATCGTGGGGCGTGTGAAATTTCTATCAACAAGTTGACTCGCTCGTAAACGCTTGCGTATAAACTAATTTTGTTATTTCCGTAGACACCCAGCCCTGCTAATATACGAATTTAAATGAATTTCATAGACCCCTTACATATCGGAAATATGAGAAATATCGGAATGGACCCATGAATGTATATCAACGCCAAAAGAAAACAGGTTTTCAATTTTAACTCAGCTACTCAATAACAGATGGCACTACATGTCATTTACGCAATCGCTTAAAAAACGTTTCTTATACTTCGTAGTTATTGGCAATGTGACAAACAAAGATTAATATCCCTATCCGTCTGTTTCTTTTAAGAATTCCTTTGCATTGACAGCTGAAAAGTCAAATGAACACGCTTGAGACATCAAAGTCGATTAACTGAGGCAGTGCAATGCCACTGGCCTTGACCTAAACAAGTTTCCAGCTGACGCCGTCTCGGCGACCTTGAATGACTTCCAACAACATTACCGACAGAAGTGGCAGATAATAAATTTGACAATAACACCGAACAGTTTTTGAATTAATTTTGTTGTTAAAACTGTCGAAAGTTTGTGAAACCGTTGCCAATTTGCCTGCGCCAACCCGCGGTTGTTTAGCGTGGTGGAGTATACTCTAAACCCCTTCGATTGAGGGGAGACCCGTATCCCAACAGTGGGATGATTACAGGTTGATGCTGTAGGTGGATGCCTGATTGGAAGCAGTCATGGCAATATATGGACGCTCGCTATACCAGAGGTATCACTCACACGTCGTCTGCGTAAATTACAAAAAAATACACTCAATTCACAAATTATACCGAATGACAAAAATACATTTTGATGATTTCATAGATGCTTAAATGTTGAATACATCAATTCAATTCCGCAACATCCGATTAAAAAAAAAAATAATTTACAAATCCCATAGTTACAATAATACTTTCTACCTTTAGCCGCTTAACGAAGTGACTAAGCGATATTATAAACGAATACTAACTGAAAAATAATTATAACATAAAAAATAAACACAGTGAATAGTTTTTCTTGCCTATATTTTTGATAGGTATACCTATACCATTCTTATTCTATTGTTATGCAAATAGAGTCTGCATGAATAAGCTATTAAATTATGTAATGCGGAAAATCTGAATGCGACATAATACCCACTTACAACAATGATATAAACAGGATGTATGACTGTTCTAATAAGAATTTATAATATATGTGCTTGCGTAGGAGTACTGACAACTTCAAAGGAAAATCCTCTGGTATATTTAGCATACAATACGTGTAGGTTCTAATGATGTCCGACCAGTTCCTCGTATTGACCTTTGGGCGCCTATACAGAGTACTATGATCCACATTTTTGAATTCAGAATACGAAGTTTGATTTAGTTCAATGCCAATGAAGGCTACCGTTTTTATGCTCACCAGTCGGCGCCACTGTCGAGTGAGGTACCGTACAAAATATCTAGCATGTCGCTAGTGTTGTGCTATCATCTCGTTTTGTTCGGGAAAAAAAGGAGTAAGTTTCCTAAGGATAAAACTGTCTCAAAGTACTGACATTAATTGAGCCGTAACTCATAATTGCCATAATTTAATCTGGGTTATTGCTAATACTCACAACATTTACTACAAATGGAAATAAACCCGAGTCCACACACAAACCACAATAGACACAAACAGTGACATTTGACATTTCGTAGACCTCACTCTATAGGTATTATAGTAACGCCTCCAGCGACGAATTGATACGCCACAGCCCCCATGAAATTGCGTTCAAGTTGAAAGTCATAATGAGTGTAACACACTTTATCACTAACAACTTCAATGTGATTTAATAGGCAAATGTTTTAAGAGTCCCCTGGTTCATCAAATTCAAGAAAACTGTCGTCAAATCGAGGTCGATTTATCTAAATGCATGTAAATCAATAAACAATGAAATTAGATTTTTTCATCCAAATTGGAATTGTCTTTTATAATATATACTTAAATACAGTGTAATATATATACTTTCTGGAAATGTAAGGGAAAATATGAGCATTTTTTTTAAAATTCGGCGCAATTTCCGATACGTACTCTTAAATACAAATGGGCATCCGCCGCTTGTAGACCGTAACGCTTTCTTATGCTCTGTTTAATATGGAACTAAAAGGCGTTGTGTAATTTATCCTGAAAAAACAATATTTTATTTCTATAGCATATAACAACACTATTTTTTTTTTTTATTTTACGAGTACTGAGCAAAAAGAAGGTTTTTACCGGTATAATTAAATAAGTCTGAACGATGAATACTTCATCGTAAGTTAATGTACATAGTAACTGAAAAAACGAAAAAACTCACTGTTATGTAATCTGTGATTTCATATCAAATTCATTCCTTAGTAGTTATATATTTTGGTAACACGTTAAGTAACGGATTATGTATTAGGTAAGAAAAAACGTCGAGAATCGCTATCAATTTCTTTCTACCGCCTACATCTATCAATCATCCGACGCCCACACGAACGTCGTCGGCTCGAGTAAGGATGCTACGAAATTCGGTAATTCTATATACGATCCGAATATTTAAGGCCATTTTACTGACATTACCTTTTATATAATACCTTCACTAATAAATATCACGAAAAGTATTTTCCAATAACTAACTGACATTTACTGCGAAATCTTGCAAATTTTCTATTTTATAGGAAAATAAAAACAATATTTTAAATATCCATGAGTTTGAGTTATGACAGTCTTGAAAAAAGAAACCCGTTTATAATATTTCATAAATCTACCAACTGATGCTAAAGTACGAATTCTTTCCTGTTTACCCCGTGGGATTTTTAATAAAGTTATTTTTACAACAAAAATGAAGTAACCTAAAAGCCACATGTTCTCATTCTTACAGTCAAATAAAATCTAAATAAATGTCATTCATTGCAAATCACAAATAGACAAAGATATATTTGGTAAAGATAATAATTTTAACATTACTCAAGAACAGCAAGAACTAAAAAGCTTGTATATTCAAGCAGGAAATCAGTTTTTGTTAACTTATCATAATTGCCAACGACTGAACGGATTGGAAACGGGCCAAAATATTTTTCTTTACATTAATAATGGTCTTGTCGCTTATACATTATATCTTTATTATATGAACTTCATTCTTAAGCAGCCTTGAATAGGTACAATAGAAGGTTCTATTGTATAGTTGGCGTATTTTACGTGTAGCCGAAGTCACGCCACGGTCAAGGTCACGACAAAGTCAGGTAAGGGATCATGGTAAAAACCATGTAATACATACAAAAAACTTTAAGTAACAGGTAAAATAACATAAATAACTACATAATTGATTCCGTATACGCTTATCAGATGTCGCTATCTATGTAAAAGTAAAATTAAGGTTTTTTTTTTAATAGAATAAGAGTAGAATCAAAATAAAATATTTTATGTCACTACTTTCTTATGGTAGGCACTTATACTGTTCTAATTATAAAATAACGAAGAAAAACTATTGGACTGTACGTAATGTCACAAATACAAAACGGATGAGACGACAACAGTCCTAATTTTATTTTTGTATGAGAAAGGCAAGCGAGCATGCTCTCCAAATAAATGCCGCGTCGTCAACTAATACATAAAGAAAGATGTCTGTGCAGAGCGTGTGTACGTGCGGCGCCATACAAACTGTTCCAGATTTGTCACAGAGGGGAGGTAAGATCGATACGAGACAGCAGCAGGGAGTGACCCTAATGTACATAGTAGGTACTATTACTAATACTGTGCCTGATACAAAGTAATCTCCACCGCCCATAGAAATTAGCGATATATATTATAATCTAAATAAAGTCAAGACCAAAAATACATTACATATAATATAAATTCATAATGACCAAATTACGGCTTCCAAATTGTGAAAGTACGTTACAAATAATATTTTAGTTATAATACTATAACACAAATTACTGCCTGTCGGATTGCTTGACGCTACATTTGTTTCATTATAACCAATTTAATACAATATAATTTGTACGGGTATTTGTAAATGTCAACCATTGAAGCTAATTAATGATGTATCTGACCTTTTGAATATTTTACTCAATTTATCATTTGTTTAAGAGTTTGAAAATATTTACTTAAAGCCAAATCGTTTTTGCAAGCGTAATAGGAATACTCAATTTGCTTATAGCATGTCATTAGCAGCTTATTTATATCAATAGAAAAACATGACTCAATTCGTTATAATGCATCTTTGCCTACCATTAGTTAAATGACTCACATGGTTGACCTATTAAATAATCAATTACGGATGAATGTAACCGCATAATGATTTATAAATTAGAATGTTAATTCATCCATCATTTAGCTGCTTTGACCACCATAGAAATATGTAATGATTTGAATTAACGATTAAATATTCAATTATTATACCGGAATGCCGATTTTCCTGCTTTTAGCCGCCATAATCGATTTACATCGATACGATTTCACAGAAACATAAAACTCTATCTCGTAAAAGTACCAAATAACATTCCTCTTCAGGATTGTGTTCCTGCGAGACTGTGGTCACAAGATGCTGTATTGATTCGGAGGTACAAGCAATGCTCTTTGTATTACAAACATCTACAGGCCGCATGGTAACCGCTTTTAGTGTCCGACACGTAGGTAGTAAAACAAGCCATAATATTGAGTTATAACAGTTTTTTTGAGTGGACATAGTATCTTACCTTTTTATTATAAATTTTACTTTCGAGTCTGTGCCTGTCTTGCAATATTTGAAATCGGTAATATGATTATGAAAATTGTTCAGTCAATAGAGCCAACTTTAAGTTGTGACAGCAATTCTGATTATTCAACTTACCGTAGCAGTCTTTCATGTCTCTCTCTATCGTATGTAGCCGCCAGGTAGTCATCAGCGATGGCATGATGCAGCGGAGCGTGTATCGGCGGCTGGTACCGTTGCTTCCACAGCAGCTCGTTCGCGTAGAGCGAGGGCGGCGGCGGGGGCAGGTGCAGCAGGGGCGGGGGCGGGCCGCCGCCATAGCCGTGCGCCATACCGCGCCACTCGCGCTCCTCCACCGAACTGGCTGATCCGCCTGAGCGCACCCCGCTCACACCAGAATCGGACCTCTCGTCCGCATCGCGCGCGCACACTATCACACAATCGTCCTCCTCGGAGGCCACGGCGCTGGCAACACCATCCGCGCCCGCACCACCACTCACTTCACTCTTCACTTCACCTTCACTGTTGACACACACTTCGCTTGGTGGCTTGCTCACTTCCTCCTGTTTCACACACTTGTCGTTTTCGTCACTGACATTAAGGACATCACCACTTGCACTCACACTTCCAGCGACACCTGTAACAAAAGAAACGGTATGTTAGTTCACAGGTCATTATTTTATGATAATCTAAGACTCTTCTCAACTGTGTTACTATTATCAATGATTTTTCTATCCCTAGTTCTTATTTTGATATGTCATTCGCGACATGACATGACAAACATGCGAAGGTAGGTATATCGTACGGCTGAGTGCCAGCTGAATATTGTCAAAGCTGACGTCATTGTGCCGTCGACACGTTTGGGCAGACGCCAACACAAGCTCATTCACACGACGCCCACCTTTATATGCGCAAAAATATGTATTGTATGCGGACGCCGCGGCCGGTTTTAAACAAGTCATCCGAGGCAATTTAACACTGTCACTCACGATAAAGCGACAAGAATAATGTTCTATTGTTATTGTTGAAACAATCCCGGTGAGTTGAGTTACTGTCGGAACCACGTCCAAAATCTGAATTAAGCAAGTATCGTAAGCGCAAACGATCGAATAATTGAGGATAGTTTTTCCGAGAACCTTGATTATTGTATCTGGTTGCTGAGAGCAATATTCGGTAATGAAGGAAAGTTATGTAACGACTTAACCGGAAGAGGAAGAAATTCGAAAAACGAACAGCCGATGATGTTTGTAGGCGCATGTTGGCAATGTTGTCGGCGGCTGCGTGAATGAAGGGTTGGAAGATGGCCAACCTTTCGAGCGCCAGCACTGGACGATCGCAAGCTTGGCGCTTTATCAGAACGAGAGTAATGAGACACCATCGCGGATGTGGCGTATACAATGAAACTTTAAAATTTAACTTTCAAATATAATTTTCATTGCATTATGATTTGACTATCAAAGTACTAGACCTACTCAACATGTAGTTCGTGTAGTTTTAAATGAAGAAAGTGACCAATGAATTATTCTCGCAATTACCAGTTCGATAAAATTCACCTCACATTGAGTAGTATGGTCGCACGAAACAACATTATTAGTTACGCATGTAATAGTAGTCATAAAAGGAAAGAGCTTTATCGCTTGCACATGTAAAGAACAATGTACACTGTCATATTTAAGTAGTTTTTTTTACATGAAAGACTGTCACAACAAAATATCTGCTATTTATACCGTAAAAACCTACCACGTTAAAAGTGACAGTGAGAAAATATTTAAATAAAGATAGTTTAATAACTATCTTTATTTAAATATTTTACGCTAATGCGTATAAAGTATAATGCTCCCACTTAAGTTCACAATTCGCCACAACGACACCTACACAAAAGAGCATGTCTGCGTGACAGGCCGACAACAATGGAATTTTAATGAGCGGCCTGTTAACGAGGATCTGTATTTACATAATCGCATAAATTATTATTCATAACAAACACAAACGGAAGAAATAACCGTCGATTGTGTGCGTGCAGCTGGCCTTTATTTATTGCTCGAGCGGGAAGATCTCTTATCGGCCGCCCGTAATGATACGATAATGGACGAATACGCCCCAGCAGTTTTTAATACCTCCAATTATATTCCTCTGCAATAAACCGGTTACACGGAAACATGCAACAATGACAGCCCGATACGAGCACCGTCCCGTTATGGAGCAACCTGATTATAATTATAAATGCCGCGAGACATGCCATACATTTTCTCGTGCGCGTAGGTACCTGGTAAAGCCATTTAAGTGCAATTATATCAACCGATAAGCTGCAATAAAACCAGCTCCAATTTAATAAGCCTGATATTTAACAAAACCTTGGAACACCCAGCTAACGTTTTATTGGCGGAGGTAGACAAAAATAATACAGCTCCTTGATTAACTTGCATGCGAAATCCATCTGCATTCTATAGCAGTATAGTAGAAGATCGCGATATTATACGAATCATGTAACAAAAGCTATCATTAGAAATTCAAAAGGCTTTATCTCTGTACATAATGTTTAAACACTACGAGTAGAAAACATTCTCGTCTCGACAAACAAACGACTATTGAACGAATGTAAACAAAAGCAGTGAGACAATGCGACAGTGATCAGCGGGCGAGTACAATGGGGCAACAAATAACTCTACGGGGAAGTGTGGCAACGGCGCAGACGTGACAGCGGTTGATTGACAAGACAAACGCCGAGAAAGAACCGGTAAGAAAGGTTTTCATTAGATAGAAAGGAAGGGCAAAAAGTTGATACAGAGTTGGCGATGCGTGGCGGACGCCCTGCACACACCACGCCGCCGGCAGTAAATCCTGACCACGACTGCCGTTTGCATTATTCATAAAGGGCGGGTCTGGGCGCTGCGAGTAGCTGCTGTTATTGCACCCGCGAGCACGCTGCAACCTACTCGTGTACCGATCGAGTTAGCACAATCTATACAAATTCCTCATGCAACTGTAAAAGTGGGTGAGACCCAGCTAATAATTCACAGAAAACTGACATTCAACTGTGCAAATAACCTATTGTTTAGATTTTCATTAAAACCGCAGTATCTGCAGGCGTGCGGTTTTGAACTTTTGAATTATTCATTTTAATACAGTACCGTTTGCTAAGCCATTAGCGAGCTACATGGAGGTTACTGAGAATATTAAAAACCACAAGCAAAACGTTTACCTGCTACGCCAATCTTAAAGTACAGCCGACAAACAGGACTGCGTCTATTATGTTCCTCTACTCTATTACCACGTCCGAGGTCAACAGGTCGAAATCATCAAAGCTAGTTAGTTGACTCGCTCACTCCATCGAGGAAGTTGAGTGAGCGCTCGTGACTAAAGACGATCAATAAGCCCATTTGAATATTCAACGACCTCACGAATATCGAATTGAACGGCAAAGGTTAGTGCTTTTACTCAGGCTATTCACATATCTGCTTTCCTTAAACGATTCATTGCTGTTTGGACAGGGGAATAACTAGTTTCCTAATAGTATTTTGTACTAAATGACAAAATGTGGACGGAGACCAGTAATTTCATTAATAATCCGTTATTCCGTTATCCGAGCATGTTTGTCGAGTCAAAGCTATCTCGTTAAAGCCAGTAGAGCGTGGTAAGTCGCCAAGCGTGTAATGAAACACTTCCACTTGGTCAATAACCATTAATAGGATATTTAGCGACAAAGCTTTCTCTGTGCGCTATAAAGTAATTACATTGATATTACATTCACGAATATATTATCCGTTAGTTGTGACTTGTTGAAAATTGAATATGTAGTAGGACTCGCGCGAAACGGGCTAGTCTCGGTTTGTAATTTATTGTGCGCAGAAAATTTGACAGCGAGCTAAATCTGCTTTAATTGAACTGTCGACATTACTTTCACTTACTGTTATTAGATACAGTATGAAAAGGCTCAATTGTACTACACTTACTTTATTTATAATAATACTGTAATCTACAGACAATATAGTAGTACAAACTGTACTCAATTATTATTGTATTGACTTCGAAAATGATAAGATGAAATTTTTCAAATCAGTGCCAACTTTATTAAATACATAAAATATTACAGAATTACAAGCTACTAGCAAAACAAAAGATGATCAAAACGTTTCATTCGGAACAAATGAAAAAATTGCCTCAAGTTTCCCACAAGATGCACCGTTTGAAGTTAAAGAGTTAACATTGTTGTAATACGTAATCATTAGCGTAGCCGGTCATCTGGCACGGTAAGGCGCATCGGTTATCGTGACTGCAAAATGCAACCACCTTGAAGATATGGTGTAGTCGGTATCACGGATAATCACGATTGAAGAGCCGCGTGCAGTAAATTGCACAATGTACTATTGAAAGCGCACGGAGGCGAGCGGGCGGCAATCTCTCTATCTCACGACATGTCCTGAACGTTCGTGACTGGATTCTTGATCCCCTCAGCTTTGCTATAGACAAACATATCCCACGCGCATACAATTTCCTTTAAATGACCTATGTTACCTTTGCGGTATTTATTTTTCGAGCGTTGTTTATGTTGCCATGCAAGCTAATGGCCTAGTTTTTCTCTATTGAACACAGGTACTACCACATAATTACGTTGTTAATTTGGAACACAATAATTAGCAGTGCATTGTTAATTAATATTAAACATTATTTTAAATAAATACACAAGAATTGCTCACTCTAACTAAACGATACAAAGAACAACTAGGTAATTCAAACAGATGATCTAATCAGAAAATAAATCAGAAATTCTTAGCATTTGGAAATACAAGCTGTTAATTACAGAGCAGAGATTTCTACTACTACTACTACTACTAGGATTGAGTTCGAGCTATGATGGTGTTACAATAAAATTAGAACCGAAAATTATATTAATAAGTAGTAGTAGTAATAATATAAAGTAAAATATTTATGATTTTGAGTTATGACAGTCTTGTTGAAACGTGACGAATTCATAATTTTGAGTGAGGGCAGTTTTATGTAGGTACTCTACCGATAGCCAGATGCGTCCGCTTAGACGCTTAGTCATATCGAGCTGACTTCCGACGGATTTTTTCAATGCTTATTGTCATTTAAATTGTCACAACGGCTACTAAGGTGACCTATTTTTGGGAAAAAAATATTCAATGTGAATCGGCACCATCTTAGGCGGTCCTAGATCTACTCAAAATCTGAAATGGCCTTTATAATACTACTTTTAAGACTGCGCTTGTCTTTTTGCGATTGGAGATTGTAACAATGGGCAGAAAACATAATGCAAATACATTATTCAACTTGATAGGATATGCGCATGAGAACGCAGTCTGTGAATGCGGATAAAGAAATGGCTTATCGCATTAAATTAGAAAGAACGCAACGGGTCACTGTAAACACAATAAACAATGGAGCGATAACCGTGCAATTCGATAACGAATACCGTCTACGTTGTATTATTACGATGAACTCGAAAGCATTCCTCGATAACGTGACGAGATATGAAAGGTCATCTCTATCGCTTTATAATCTACTTGTCTGTGTAGGTATTTACTCGTGTAGTTTTATCGATATAATTTCGTTGAACTAACCTATGCCATGAGCCAGATATATCTATCGTTTCATTATTATGAGAGATGGAGTTAGAGAGTCCCATACTGGATACCCCGAATCAGAAATCCGAAACGTAGGTAGACCAAACAGCCTGATGGTCCGACGACATTAAAAAATCGGCACATGGACGAGATACGTCGTAGAAAAAAATGTAAATCCATGAGAGAGAGGCATTTGTTCAGCCTGTGCATTTGCTGAGAATAAGAAGTCTAGCCTTATTATATTATGATGTTTCAGTCTATCACAGTTTCGTCTCGCTTACATCTCACTAATAGCAGCGAGACAGCATCATGTTAAACTGTCTGAAAACGTTATAATGTAAGTAATAAGGCCATATACTTTTTATACGGGTTGACTATCTACATGCGGCTGCAGCTGCACCCCGCGGGGACACAATACAGATTTAAAGAGTATAAAAAATATAGGAAGTAGAAACTACACTTAAATGTCATTTACTATTTACGACTCTATAAGATTCATTACAGTATGCAGATATTACTACATTGTCTTTACTGCATTACTTAGTATTTTAATTAGCACATATTTTATGTTATTATGTAGATAGATACTTAATTCTGTTTTGTGCACACTCACATATTCACACGCATAGGTACCTATATGTATTACCTAATTAGGTACATGCATACCTACTCTATTGTAATTAACAAAGTATTTACCTACTTAGCCAAGCACTTTATGTATAACTTTATTAATTAATTATCTGTTTATTTGAATGAAGTTGATGTGAAATACCTACAAGAAACTGTAAATAGAGATCGGATAACTAAACGCATATTTACCTATACAACCCGCCCCGAAAGCTACCCACTGACCAAAGTTCTTGGTTGGAAAATATAGTTCAGAAAGCACTTTATTATTACGAAGTTCTTTTATGATATGATCCAAAGAAATTTGTGATATTTCTTCCCGTAATAGCCTACATAGGTCAAAGATCATTTCATTCCATTATCCGTTAGAAACGGAATACAGGGATTTTTGCATCAAATAAATGATTTTAAGTCTCCGCTAACATGTTTTTCGCTCTTAAATAAATCTTAAATAGGTAATTACGTATCAAAATAACTGATCACTCAAAATATTATATTTTTGTTACATATCTATTAATATTCATTGATTTTAACGTGACGAACCGTGGTGAACGAAAACAAATGACGATTTAATCATTTCGGTAACTGGTTTACATTACATACCTACATAAATTGATTTGGGTTTAAAATTATTCATTATTTCCAATTCACTCACAGTAAAATATAGAGCATTAAAACTGATCAACTAATTAATTAATCAATCACATAGTCGATAAGAACAACACGTTTGAACCTACACTACACCAGTACACCCCTATAAATGGTAGTAAATACTTACTCTTCTATAAATATATAACAATTATCAGTGTGTGCTAATCTTCATAAATAGGTTCGTGTGTATAGAATAATATATCACTTCTCACAAGTAAATGTTAATGTGGCACCAATGTCAAATCACTGTCACAGATCACAGGAAAATCCAGAGATCCAAAATCCTTGCATGGCGAATGCGTACAGGAAACGGCAGTCAGTTGTTCACCTGGTTAACACTCGAGTAGGCTATGTACACGAATCACGACTATATCAAACGTTACGTTGTACAAACGTGTGATAGGTTCAATAGCGCACAAAGAACTGAACCGCGGGGAGGGAAGTGGTGGCGGACGAAAGGGGACGGGGGGAAACGGCAGCGCGAGACTAGCGCGCGACGTCGACGTAGCACAACGTAGCAACAAGTGAACGGCAACGCGGGTGTGAGGCGGGGTGGGAAGGGGGAAATTGGGGAGGCTCCCCTGCACACAAAGAACGAGCTGGCAATGCACCTGATAGCTATGCACCCAGCCTGCACCCGTCTACGTTCATAAGGCTATGCATAAAAAAGCCTATGTTGTTGTTATTAAATTACATTACACAGGAAGAGCAGATGGTGATGTAATCACGATGTACACTCCATGACATGCGTGCAAGCGAAAAAAATATCTGATACCTACTGTTACCCTGTTGTGTAACGAACTAACGTATTTTTATTTGTTTTTGTACAAATAAAAATACGTATATGAATTCCTGGAAACGGATAGCACCAGAAAACCATTTATTTTATGTAAATACCTACGTAGGTAGGAATATTTTATTACGCGTCGGTTATGAATATTCGTAACATTTGTGCCGACATTAAAATAGTGAAAATAATTAAAAGTAATGCTATGTTTTATGCAAAAGCATACGATATGACTCGTTAAATAATGAATCACTAAATAGTATTTTCAATTATACATAATTACTAATGATAATGGCAGATAGTAGGTATACTACTAAATACGAAAGGTACGGAGGTACGATTAACGGTAATTATAAAATTATAAACTATTTGTATTTCGTTACATAATCGAAATAAGCATTAAACCACAGACTCCACATTCGCGCTATAATCGATGATTAATGATGCTTGTTTATTATTGATAATTATGATTATTACGATATTGAATTGATTAATAATACGAATGCCCAAATAAGGAATGCTTTCAGATTGAATGTATTACGTTTCTTTAATCAAATGTTTTATTTTACATTTCTATTAGTCTACTGTAACTACGGATTGTTTTTTAACTGATTTCGAAGTATGTCGTATTATTACAATAGTTGTATTATTCCTAGTGTCATATTGTATTTTAACTATTTTATATAATGTCAAGAAAAACTATCAGTTTGCTATGATTTCAATGAAAAAGAAGTGGTTCGGAAATAACTATTTATGCGCTCTATTTTTGTCCGGTTTTCTATCAGAGCATTATGATGCTGGGCCTCGTTTTTGACTCAACGAAGACTTGAATTTCTAAAATCCGTATCCTGGGATACCTCCGATGTCACTTAACTAAAATTTCATGATCTAATCTCAGACCACGAATAAAGAATAATACAATATGCCTACCGTACTTTTACACGATTTGGCAGTGATCATAATCATACACTCGGAACTACGCTACAATAATAATGCAATTGAAAATAAATTATAATGTTAGCAAAACATAAACCACTTCCTTTTTGCAATTTTTTTGTCTATGAATAGAAAATATAAACGAATTCCAATCACTGACCAACATACCAACTCGTATTTTACAACGCGCTAACGATTTGGCAACGTTCCAACTATTTCATGACAAACTATTCAGTTCTTCAGTGGGTTTTATAAATAACACAAAGGAACCCATACATTTACGTCGCTTCAGTTTACAGGTCAAACGAAACTTTTGTCTGCGTTTAGGAATTTGCATAAATTGAGAATTTAATATGTAAATAACAATTTATGTTGGCAGACGTGCTTATATAATTTATTTATAGGATTGAAACACGTGTTGGCAACGCTTTGAATTATGTATCGTGTTTATTTACATATTAATAAATGGTAGAGACAATAATGTCAAGCGAATAAAAATACACATGATCTGATTGTAGTACTACTTAGTATTAGTAATAAAAATACACATGATCTGATTGTACTACCACTTAGTATTAGCAATAAAAATACACATGATCTGATTGTACTACCACTTAGCATTAGCAATAAAAATACACATGATCTGATTGTACTACCACTTAGCATTAGCAATAAAAATACACATGATCTGATTGTAGTTACTACTTAGTATTAGAGTGTATTAGTCAAAACATATTTATTATGTACTACTAAGTTCATTTACGACTCTAGTCGAGGAAGTAAGTTACGGGCGTAGTAAGCAAAGTTTGAAGTACACAAACACGAGAACTATGGTTACAAAGAATGTTGCCGCGCAAAATACTCAATATAGTGAGGAATATAACAAAGAATATTGTGAGGAGTATTTTTCATACTAGTGTACATGCTTTGGAACCACGATCATTTAAATCCCTTTATTTGGAACCATATTCGTATGTTGTATTTCGTCCGTTTGTATTTCGAATGAAAATTAGTCGTTATTATTACTCATACTTTGACGTACCGGCGTTATAAATTAGTCTTTATGTACCACCCATTGTGTACCCATGTTACATACAAACTATACCCAATAGACTTATTTTTACACATATTTTAAGCAATTACTTGTCAGTGTGTCACACAAATTTACAAAGCACCATCACAACAACAGTAGAGTTTATTATATTCGTTCGCAAATACGCATAACATTAGCATAAACATACTAGGTATTTATCATAGCCGGATATTTTTAACATATGACTTTCCTGCTCAAAATACTAAATTTAAATAACACGTCTTAACCTCTCAAACAAAACGTGTGAAAAAAATCTCATAAATGTTTTTAACTAAACTTGTTTTTGTACCATAAGGTAATAAACTAGAATGATAAAACGCGAATGAACGCACGTATAAAAAAAACTAATTAGTTTTTTGTTAACTAGTTCAAGTATTTACAATGAGGTATCGTTTTTTACTGCATGCTTCGTCATGCGGGCAGGCGGATACCTACATAGGTAAATAGGCAGGCAAAACCCGTTTGCAGTTTTGTAAAAACAACCAAAGAGGTCACATACCTTGTTTTGGCCTTGTGCTAATCGAGTTAGCGGTTACACGCGAATGAATAATGCTGTGTAATTTACACAACACAGAGGTAAAAACGTAGACGTATCGACACGAATGTACATTTGTATTAAATTATCGCGTGTTTCATTTAACTGCTTTATAATGCGCTGTTCCGAATTATAATCAAATAAGAGGGTTTTAAGCGCATGTTCTTGGAATTTATGCGGTGGTATAAAAAAACATACCTACAGATGCCATAAAATTATTACTGTTAGTGCAATTTGTTTTTTGTTATAAAAACAATCAATGACGAGTCATAGAACCTATCAATAGTAACCACTCTCTCTAATCCTCTGTACCTTATACGACCTGTTAAACCGACGATCAGTGATCATCAGGCAGGATTCATACAATAGCGTTCGCCAAATTGCAATGGATTCAATGAAAAATACGTCGTATAAACTACAGTAAAATAGAGGAAAATAATTATTAAAATTGTCCGAACAGTATATTTGGATAGCCACGTTTGGACAGTACTTTCACTGGATTTTTACTGCACCATTCAATGACGAGATAATGCAGAAAGACCATGCTAATATTGTCAAATTAATCGTTTGAAAATTGTTCTGCTAGCTTGCGTCCGCGAATTCTTACGCATATATCCCAGTATACCTTGGGAATTGTCAAAAATCCATTCTTAGCTACGAAAGAGCATAATAAGAGCTACCTGTACGCAAAATTTCAACCCTCTGCGTTCAGTTGTTTGAGCTGTGCGTTAATAGATCAGTCAGTAACAGTTAAACTGCCTTTTATAGATAAGTAACAAGAAAATTTCATAGATAATTATTATAGAGTCTATGAGTATATCATCTTTAGTTATAGCTTTAATATCATTGTTCGTAATAATAACCCTAGATAAGTCGTTTATCAAACAATGGCTCTCGTTATACATTAGATTAAGGGAGATAGCGTGCGGTGTGGCATTTATTGATAAGAAAAGCAAACACCGGCAGTCGATAACCTGGTTGTAGTGAGAGATAACAGGCCCGTTATCCGAGCGTTTGTTTGAACAAAACGATGTCTAAAGTAGTCTAAACAACGTTAAAACCATTCACTCTTCCGAATTGAAAGTTAAATAAAACAGTTTTCCGATTTCCGTATCCAATTCCGATTTCAAACGCATTCGTATTGTTGCTAAATCTAAATCACTTTGTTAAATCAGTTTGTTTCCTTAGCAATAAATAATACGTAGTAAACAAAAACGTTATTCACAAACTTATTTGAAACCCAATTACAATCACGTCATAATGGATGTTTTAATTAACTTGATAAACCAAGACACGACCCGATTGATAACGTTTAATCAATACCTTATTAGTAAACATATTAACGACGGAATAATAATTATGGAGCATTCGAAGAACACGTTGTACATCCGAAAATATGAATAAACAAATAACAAACAACCTTTATGTGATACCGATAGTTATCAGGCTTGTTATCTTCAACGGAACTCTTTGTGAGATTGCTCACGTACAGCGTATTGGCTTGCGTTGTGTAAAGAAAACATTCCTGCGATTTCCGGGACGCGTGGGAATCACATGTATGGTGAAATTCCACCTCGCCACGCCCACCTGATATTTATTGTAGCCTCATAAACTTCCCCACCTTCAAACATAGTGTGACCTTGATAACAGTATGACATTACAGTTCATTTACGCACGTAATTTCTACCTATGTTATGTTTCCCATTACGTCACAATAAGAGTTATGAATAGAAACAATATGCACATCTAGTGTTTGTTTACTCTACATCGCTTTTATCTTGGTATTGTACTAGGACTGCGTTGAATATACACGAGGTATATTTTAGGTTATATCGTCTTACCACTCGCTGAGAACAATGAGTTATTCACTCCGAGTTATCGATAGCTTACACAGCTGCGGCCGGCATGCGGCAACTCGTAGACGCTGATATTAATACGATTAAATTAATTCGTCGCTGTATCCGAGTCTGATGCAATAACTATGAATCATTGTGATATTTATTGCATAAACATAAAAGGAAAAATATCATTAGGTTTATAAAACATCCGTCCGACTTTAGACACACACAAAAAATATCATACTTAACATAAAAATTGTGTCTTTTTTATAGGTCGTAAGCACAGACATAGACGGTCGTAAGGATGCCCGCTTTCTACGTTTCCCCAGATCTGTCATGACCGTCAATTTCTATTAAGAGCGATTATTTATCGCTATCGTATCGGCGCCAATATGATCGTAACAGTTTCGTCACCGGATGGGGCCGCGCGACCGGTCGCGATCGAATGTCAAAAACCACACGACGCAATAAATTGTTGTCTCTTGGAGAGTAAACATCGGCGTTCGGGCGCATTCATGCATAATTGATGAGGGTTCGGTTCGGAACGAGCGCGTGGATTCCTGGCGGTCACGACTCGGTCGAGCCGAGCGCCTCCGGCAGCCATTTTGTGTAGCCTGCCCGCCCCGGCCGCGGCGCATCGTGAATATTAATACGACCTTATAATGCACACCACTACTCTACACTCAGATAATACCCTCAATTTAAAATAACTCATTTTCCTCGCTCGGTTCTTCCGCCGCGCTCCATCGGCTGCACGTAACGATCGTGACACGATAACTATTGCAAACAGTCTTCGCTTCGGCACGCAACGCGCACTTAATGCAAAATGATCATTATTAGTTTCTATTGTTACCGCCCGAGTAAATAGAGCATTGCGCCGGTGTAATACATAATAAATTTAATTGTACATACAATTCAACGGGTAACTCTCACGCACGACCATTGTACCGTGTAATCGTAATCAAAAGCGTTTTCTCTCTGAACGAGCGACTCATCGTTAATAAAGACGTTTCACAACAATTAGTAAAGAGACTATCGTCTCGGCAACTTGGAAATAATGCGGTTCTATTGCGAATTTGTATGCATTTGATTTCACAATTAACTAGGTATTCGGATCGTAATGAAAACACGTTTGATATTTCGAATCGGGACGTGGTGCGGCGACTGCACAATTTGTTCAAGGTTTGTGAATGTTATAGGTTACATGTTACCTTTCGAGTCAGACCATCGAGTTCTCGATTTTAGTGATATGCTGTGGTCGAGGTTTACCCTAGGGCGGCGTGCTCGTTACTGATGAAAGTGTACCGCACCGGGCTGCGAATAGTAATAACGTGATATAAAACACCGCGCCCGCCAGTCTGCAACGCGACCGCAACTCTAAATAACACTGGCAACACAACGAGTGTATAACCGATCGAGTAACCATGAACTACGAGCAATGTAATTCCTAAAAGCCGCAGAGTTTTTCAAGCGTGATTTCTTACGTGAATCGTGTAAACATTATACGTTCATGAATTATATTTCCAGAATTTGTAATCTTTTATTAAATCATGCTTTGATAATGGATGTGAAATTCTAGTTTTAGTTTTACAGGGTTAAGTTCATAAATAAGTATAAACATCGCAGGCTAAGCTCATGAAATGGAACTTTGCTCAAGAAAAGTCGTAAACGATGGTCGTAAATGTGAAAAAATCGACTTCCTAAACGAAATGCTCCGTCGCTCGAGCAGACTATAATAATAAATGTAGCATAGATCCTTTTAAAGCTTTTTATCAAAATCTTTACATTTTAGTTCTTCAGTTTTATGATTTATGAAAATGATTAGTCCAGTATGGCAAGCACTCGATTTACTAACTATACGATATTGGTCGGACTCGTTCGATATTGAGTTTCGACCTCAGATCACAGCCTTGTTAGCTCTTGTTTTCCGACATTTTGGTCGTCTATGGTTATGTTTCACATATATAGATATGGAAACAGATCTAATAACGTTGCCGTGGGACCAAGTGCATTGCCCCCTGAAACATGAAGGTGCAGGCAGTCAAAAATGCATTTGGTTAAAAGTTACAAGTAATCACAAAGTAGAGTCGCAAAAGCACAGATCATCAACCGCGACATATTGGCGGATAGCTAAATAAACCAAATTACTGTCATCCTACTGGTTCTGTGGTTGATCGGCAAGACAGCTGCTTGCTTGCACGGCAGTCGCACTTCCTGCCACCGATGACGAGCCATTGTTCCACACGTACAGTCTTTCTTATGTGCCATTATCTAAGTGGGGCGTGAATGTTGTCACTCGAGCGACAGTATTTTTTGTGCCTCGAATAAAGTTGAAAGTTGACACTACATTTCTTTGTCTACTTCTATGTAGAGTTGGATAAAGATGCTATTTTGTGTTAATGATAATATTGTACATAACAGTGATAATTAAAAAGGTAGTACATATTACCTTTTTTGGGTTATTTTATTATATATATAATAAATAAATAAATAATAATAATAATTAAACAAATATTCCTAGGCAAATTACACACGGCCATCTAGTCCCCAAACTAAGCAAAGCTTGTATTATGGGTACAGATAACTGATACTATACTTAAATACATTTTTTTAAATACATACATTTAATACTAGTAAATACCCAGATCAAGACAAACAGAGATGTTCATGCACACAAATATTTGTCTTTTGCGGGAATCGAACCCGCGACCTCGGAGTCAAAGTGGCCATTGCTAACCATTCGATCACCGAACTCGTCAAATATATAGTGAGTAGTTTCTCTTTTATACAAAAGAGAAACTACTTGCTATAATAACCCTCAAGTTAAAATGAGCGTGCATGTCTTTCATTTTGTGAGAATAAAGCACAGCCTCTTTGAAACGTGCAAAAGCCTAAAGGTTAAACATTACTTAGATAGGCTTACCTGTCTGTTAACTAGTGTTTTTATTAACATGCGCATACTGCACTTATGGTGAAACCGTATACAGTACAAATCGACTGTAAGTGAGAACGTGTAGAGATTGCATTTTTGCATTTTTTTTGCCCACGTGTCCAAACAATTTGTACCGAAGCGCTGGGAACGCGTCGGGCGTGAGATCAGAAAGTCGTGATCTGCCGCCACGACGCCCCCTAGCGGCTTAATTCACTAATCAAACAGCACAATGACTCTATTGTTACCTCGTCGCATTTTTCACTTGTACTGTTTCGATTGAAAATACTGCCTACTAAACAATCACTTCCTGACTAGCGACAACGTCGCCTGGGAAAACTTACAAGAATTCATACTCAAAAGAAAATTAAATATGCTCGCTTTGTAATAGTTTAAATTAATATTCAATTTGAGTGACGTACAGGATTTTGCTTAGCTAGTCACATCTGTAGGTAGAGTCACAGATGGCAGACACGTAAAGCGGCCTATATGGATTATAGTGGAATAGAAACATTAGTTATACTTATGTCCAGAAGTGTATGGAAGAAGGCGACATTTAAGCAATTAATAGCAAAAAATCATTATCCCTTTCCATCCCTTGTCACTAGGCCAAAGGACTTATACTAGGACAGAAGAACATAGCGAGATCTTGTCTCTAAATTTATTGACTTTCATCATCGAATATTTTTACCATTTCAGTGGGTGATGTGACATTCTTAAAATGTCACCGTGTCGATAAACGTCTCATTCTAACAATGCCATGTTCTGACAAAGACACGTTTTGACAATGATACATTCTGACGGCAGTTAGGTTCAGATCTATTTCGTATGGGGAACGTCGATTCGCGACTAAAAAGGTTCTACTATCTCGAAGTCATTCATAAACAACTGGCATAGACTACTCTCAGAATTTATGCAGATATATCCATGGATTATAACGAACCATAATGCCAAAACATTTTACCAAAGGTCAAAAGAAAATCATCTAAATAATGCCTAAAATAGATCTAAGGTTAATATCTTCACATATAAACCCAATAATATATCAATTTCAAACAAAACGTATAATGGTATCACGGGTGTCTGCGAAAGTCGTTCATCACGGAGCGGACTGGCCGAATCCCCTGACTATATATTACAGACGGGGGTTGAAACCACCCCCGGCTTATTCAAAACAGGCATTAAGCCCTCTTCTATTAACGGCTACTGCAGGTTACTAGAGGTTTCTTTGATAAAACTGTATGGGTTCGTGAAGTAACCCGGACTTTGGACGAATGCCAAAGTACTGTACGTACTTGGTTCATACTTCGCAATACGGCACATAAATAAAGAATTTATGGGCGTATAGATAGGTTTACTGATTGTGTGGTAATAGATTAGATTCAATTTCTATACAGTGTTCCTTTATATACATAGATATATTTATATGTGAATATAAAGCGACTATTATTTTGCGAAATAACATCTAGTATATAAAATTTAAATATTTAAAATTAGTAATTCAACTCCTAATATTCCCTTTTTTGTGATATATAGGGTTAAGATCTAAAAAAGATCGAGGAGCTTGATTGCGTCGTTGCGCGTGTCAGTCTAAGCAAGTCAAGCAACGTCGAATGTAGCCTGTCCATGGATAGGTTTATTTATCTCGAGCTCCTCCGTGATTCCAAGGTCATGTTGAATCCCAAAATGTTATGAAAAATGTCATGTCGGTCCCGGCTGCTGTCAATAGATGGCAGTCGTTAAGCCAAGTCTGTGGCCCTTAGGTAGCTTAAAAACACTGGCCTCTGTCAACCCGCAGTTGAGTAGCATGGTGGAGTATGATTGACGGGAGATCCATATCCCGTCAGTGTGATTAAAAAGTATGGATGCAGGAATAAAATCAAGAACAGAGAAGTATGTACTTAATTAATAATAGTACGGTATAAACCTAAGATGGTAAGAGAGCTATCAATGCTGCAGCAATGAAAGTCGCAAAGGAGTTGCTAAGAACATACCCTTTTAAATCATTCTTTTCCCACCTGGGGCGCGAGCACAACTGAAGTCCGAATAACAATTACGAGAGCATTGAGTTAGAGGTATGACTCAGCACTTTCTTTATTATACATATATTTCGGTTCATGGCGAGCATAGCAGAATCTCTTAGCAGTCCGACGACGAGAAATGTTGGTAAAGGCTGTTTTAAATCAACCCATTGTGTACATGCGATAAATCAAAGGAGACAATATCTCCCTAGACTTAGTGAATAATACAATTTGTATGCTCAGGATCGTCAACAATGTTGTTTGCCAACCTAGTCACAACTCAGAAGAGCCTAGCGGGTATTAGATTGGATTAGCTAAAATGTAGAGTCTGTGCTCTCTAGCTCAAAATTATTATTTACTGGCTGAAGTTCTACTTCACTCAGTTACCTACACGAATTTGCTACGACGCCAACCATACCAGCCGGGCTGGTCGTAAAATAACCACACGGTCAATGTTGTGGAAATACATATTCTTGTGATGGCTAATCTACCCACTGCGGGATGGATATAGGCTTATCCCAATGCTTTTCACCACATGTGGAAATACGCTAGCTTGGAATTAAAGCTTCTAAAAACCCAAATGTAGCGTAAAGTTTACAGAACATTATGTTACATTCTCGGTGGACGAGCTCGGTGGCCGAATGGTTAGCAATGGCCACTTTGAATCCGAGGTCACGGGTTCGATTCCCGCACAAGACAAACATTTGTGTGCATGAACATATCTGTTTGTGTTGGTTTGGGTGTTTTCTATGTATTATATGTATGTATTTAGAAAAAAAAAAAAAGTAAATAGGTACATATATATCAATTATCTAGCTCCCATAGTATAAGTCTTGCTTAGTTTGGCACTAGATGGCAGTGTGTAATTTGTCCAGGGATATTTATTTATTTATTCTGTGGCTAGGCTGATATCATCACAGTCAGAGTAAAAAAAAATGACTGTTGTAACTTATTCTGCAGTATTATATTAAAACCCGATTTAAATTACAATGAAACACTGACTCATAAACAGAAAACTTGGCATAATTGCTGTACAATAATGATGATTCAAGTAGGTAATGTAAATAAAAACCAGCGTCATAAGGTCGATTGCATTATTACCTATATTGTGAATATGAGCAATAACAAAATGTAGCATCAAACAACAATTTTATTATGTTTTACCCAATTAATTAAAAGCTCCGGTTTTTACGCACGAGTAACTTTTGTAATTATTATGTGAATGAATAATAATGAACGTATTTATACTCACAAAATTTATATGAGAGACCCTCATTCTAATCCTACTATATGTAATATTATTAATATAAAAGTTTGTAAGGATTTATGTATGTGTGGATGTATGGATGTTTGTCACTCTTTCACGGGTAAACAGTTGAACGGATTTGTATGAACGTTGGTATACATATAGAATATGTTCTGGATTAAAACATGAGATACTTTTTATCCATGGCAATTTTGCCTATTTTAATCAATTGTTACAAATGTCAGTTTCGTCAGCTTGCTTGTCCGAACTAATTGCGAGGTGAGACAGTTGGCTTACTTTTGGGGTGTACGATTTTGACGCTTGTTAAATATCTGTAGTATTTATAACATCATTGCAATAAATACATTTATGAAAAAATAAAATTACCTATGATACATAGACGTATTATACCATATACATATACTATATATACACATATATGTACTTAATTTCTGCTAGCTGCTCTTCAAACTCCTGTAGAGTTAAAAAAATATCTCTGACTTTTTACAGTACACCAATATCTAGGGGTCATTATAAAGAGCAATAGAAGCCAAAACGCCAAAACTTCTCTTGTCTTCTTCTAATCTCATTTTAGCTCTAAACATCACTGATGCAATAAACGCAGTTGTTTATTCTCTAGAGTAGATAATCACTATAATTGATTAATTGATATCAGATACAACTATAAAAACAGAAAGACCTTACTAACTAAACAAGAAAACGGAAATAAGCAAACAATACCCATCCCATCACAAAAGAATCAATTAAACTTGAGGAAATTAAAACAAATAGGACGAATTCACTTACAAATATAACAAACGAAACGATTCCAACATTTATTTTTAAATTACAAAGTGGGTATCATCAAAAGACGTTCATTCTTAGACAGTACTTTTGTTAAAATTAAGTGAGGCGAAGAGGCGTAGCGACCTCCAGACGATCTCTAAGGAGAGCTAAGTGCGCTATCAGTACGTTTTTACATACTAGATATTACGCAAGCTTTGATTGACAGCTACGCCTTTCACTATCCATAAACGTACACGCTTTATCAATAATCTGATTATCGCTACGTGACGATGGAAGAATATTCAATCAATAAACATCGATTTGGTGTGAACACGATTTGTAAGTTTATTACGAAACATACGTACGTATTAGCAACTTTAACGCTAAAAATGAATAATGACAAAACTCACGATAATTGAGTCTATTTAAGTAAGTACAATTTATAAAGTGTATACTAAACAAAAAGAAAAAAATAAGTCTTCGACCAAAATCGTCTGCGAAAGTGTCCTCATCCTGAGCTTCGAAATTTTTTATGTCTGGGGAAAACAAAAGAAATTTGAAAACAAGGAGCGTTTAATTTTCAAATATCGTGCCTTTGAAAGACTATTGAATTGCCTAGAGGGGTGGGGGTGACGAGAGGAAAATGTCACAACGCCGAAAGCGGCCAGTGGGGTGACGGGTGGATAGAAACTCCCGTAAACCGCTCGCAGCTTGTTTACGTTGTCACCCATGAATCGAGGTAAGTCCGGGGGTGAAACTTTGATTAGTTATCTTTTATTTACGGTGACAAGAGACCATTTATTGGGAAAGTCCGGCCCAAGGGCGCATTCCACGCAAAACACAACTTTATGGGTAGTTCCAGTGTTATTTTTCGAGATAAGAGCCTACCTAGAGCAATATATTATTATCTTTGAAGTCTTACATAAAAGACAATGTGGGCTTGACAACTAAAATAGATAAGTTATCTAAGTCATAAGTTCGTAACACTATAGAATTCTAATATAATCAAAACAAAGTGACAAAAACGAAATTAGGCTTTTACAAAATTACCTACTTCATAGTTCTCTTTATACAATTTCTCTATACGAAACCGAGCTCACGTCTCCAAATCGAATTGGGTCGAAAATATATATTCGTATGTTTGTATGTTTAGTCCCCGATAACTCTCGAACCAGAGTTCTTCGAAATAAGGAAGGAATTTTAAGTTTATCTTTTAAATTATATCGCCGGTAACATGAAAATAAATAATGGGCCGAGTTGATTAACTTGGTGGCTAAGATCCATAATATTCGCATTTTGAATGAGTGATTTGTGTCTAAATTGTTTAAGTTTTCTACCCGTAAAACTTCAGAAATCGTATAAAAATACTTAATACGAGACCAGAGAGTATTTAACAAAATATAATTTCGAAGTTTATCGACATAATTAATCACGCTGTTTTAATACCTATCCGACGTAATACCGGATATTATAATCTCATCGTGGAACAAATAAGAGTACCTAATCCCATTTGTAATCTACCTCTCTTCACTGGCTATGAACGGTACAAACTTCCGTTCCCGGGCAGTTGCCATGGCAACGACTACATCAATACGTAGGTACCAATATAGAGAAAAACATCCCTTTAAATTTATTCCCACATGGCACCCTAACGAGCAGCTGATTTCATTCATCCATACAATAATGTCGAGCTTTGAAGATCGTGTTCTTTTTAAAGGACATTCTTTTATAAGGATGTCAAACTACAGTGATATTATTATTAACCATTAGTCGATACAATTTTCTGTTTAGTATTAAAACTATTTACCGACGACTTTTTTTTTTTTTTCATGGATAATAATTACAATTTACAGACCCGGGGTCCGTGCCTTTTATTAACAATGTTCTATTTTTATCTTACAATATTCTTACAATTTATAAATTGCACGTCGCTATTATGCTAATAATTATATTCCCGACGACTTAATTAATATTAATTTGTTTTCAATACAATACTGACCTATTTTTCCTCGTTCTTTAAACGTTTAATTAACATTGGTGTATTATAATAATTACGTTGCTATTTATATTACATACATAATCAAAACGGAAACGTTACGTAAACAGAACCTAATGAAGACATTTAATATTGTTGCACATATCAGGAGAATAGCTGACATTGTCAGTAGACTGTTCTCATGCAGTAAGCTGATTTTATTTTTGCTTATACAAAAAAACAAAACAATGCTTACCAATATCTGCTACTGTTACTGAATCAAATTTCAGTCAATACAAGAAGCAACATATATTTTTAACCGACTTGAAAAGGAGAAGGTTCTCTATGTTTCCATATGTATAATACTACGTATACATATATGTACGGAGTATGTTTTTTTTAAGTGAAAACTTCTTTAGCGGCGTTGTGCACTTTTTGGGATGGGTAAAACTCGCGTTAGGATCACGTGTTCTGATAGTAAGACAAAGCTGCGAAACTACAAAATTCAAGTTTAAGTGTGGTTTAAGCAAAGACGATACGATTCAGATTGGTTTGAATCGAAATAGTTTTGACATCAAAATATTAAGATAAAGCTGCGAGTGTTTTCCGCAAAATAAAATGTATAAATTGAGGAGCATACATATATAAATTACTAAGATTTTCTGTTTGAAGGTGTCACCAAATACACTCATACGACGACCCAAATAATATTTAAAGTCGTTAAGAATTAACGTATGTCATGGTTCAACTATGACAATGATAATTCATAAAATTAAAGCAGTTAATATTACGTTTTTTTTATATAGATATCTACTGATACGGTCTACGTACATATAACTCCAACCCTTCCTCCTGAGCGTTCACAACGGCCCTTAACGATCCTCTCGACTCACCCTCCCTTTTGTAATAAACGGGTGTAAAATAACACTGACGTTAGATCTAGACATTTCACTGTAGTTATGTTCGGTAATTTATAGACCGAAACTAGTGATGTCTTAGAAACAGGAATCGTATTTCCTGACTAAAGTCAAAAATGTGATTACCATATAAATAGGTTCGCATATTAACTACGTATACTTTTGGAAAGGTAAAGCATTGCAACTTTAAGGTGTAAGAAATTCAGTTGAGGCTAACTAAACATTAGAAACAGCATTTCTTGTGGCTAGTTCCTACCGTTGTCGAGGGATCCAGAAGTGTATATATATACTTTTTATAAAATAATAAGGTAATGAAATCAATACATAAAACTATGATAAAAATAAAATATTACCAAATTAAAAAAGAATTAAAAAAGTGTTCTATGCACTTGGGTGCGAAATCTTTGGTGATAATGAATGATTATTTTTTACACTAGCTTTTGCCAGAAACTTTGCCCCATGAGAACAGCGAATCTACCAACATAAAACTTGACTATTTGACAATCCAGAACACATTATGTATGTATGCCAAACTTCAAGTATGTATCCCAACTCCTGAAACAGTAACAAACATCCATATACATTTTCCATTATCACAAAATGTCTCATTTATAAATAGGATATTGGGGGTTTAAGTTTGTTAACACGTCTTATCATATTCTACACACCATATTATGTAGTTCTAAATGTGATAAATGGATTAGGTTACTAATATCGAAGTAAGTTATCCTAATATTCCGATGGTAACCAGCGATATCTCTCAAACGACTATTGTTTATAATCCCTGAACTATCAAAAATAGAATCGATATAGAGGCGTTGCTTAATGCCGTACAAGAGCACACAATGACAAATGCTTCATGTCGGCCATGTTCGCGTAAATATTCGAAATTCCGTTCACGTTTTCGTGTCAACATCACGTTTGGACGTTCCATTATCGTCTCACAACGACCTACTATCCGCGCCGAATTTCTATTTTGTCGAACCATACCGCTGTCTTTGATTCTCAAATTAGATTCCTTTTACACGGAATTCGAAATAAAAACTTCATCGTGTCGCTTCTCTGTCGTACTAATTATCATTAAAGACATATTATGTTGCCGATTAGAATTAACATTGGAATGTGCCCATGACATCATGTGCGACTAATAAGACTCTTACACGCGAGAACGTTGTGAAAATTTCGAGAGCGTGTGATGCGGAATCGGCGCATGACTCATTCGTCTCGACTAACGACTTCGATATCGACTATTGAATTAAATTCATTATTTACGAACCGGTTACGTAAAATAAATTGCACGGCTTAAATTCGACATATGCCAATTTAAATGGCAGTTCAGTTAAAACGGCAAGGCCAGTTTTATCGAGCTAAAATCGACACGTTCTATGTAGGCCAAAGCGGTGGCGGCGAGCGAGGTAACATAATAGCATTCCTCCACATTTCCAGTAGCGCGATTTATCGTGATAGTTTCGTTTTCACGTTCCAATGACTCCGTTGTTCGCGCTTTTATTCGACAATTCTGTTCTAATGGTCGCGTCGTGACTTGTGACCAGCGGAACTAGATCTATGATATATTAATAGGACGCTTCCCTTTGCGTGAGCAATTTAATAGATGCGGGAGGCGAGGCGGTTATCTTTATGTTTGTCATGTTTTGGTCGTGACACCGTGACGACGTCCGCACGCCATAATCATCGGTTGGCGATCTATTGCGCAATTGCCGTGGCAACTTGAGCCAATTCGATATTCAGTAGACGTGGTTCGACATTTACTTTCTCAAACGCCATATAAATGCCGCTAGCTCCGTATACGAAAGTTCCATACCCTGTTTTATTATACTATACACATATGAGTGTGAGTTATAATGCGCTCATCGCTGCTTAATACATAATACAAACATAACTGTAATAATGTGATTCGGTCTAAAGTTTAAGGTTATTTTTTTATTTGTTTATACAGAGTCCGCAAGAAGACAAATAACTTAATTAAGAATTAATAATGAATTTTACCATATGAAGTTTTGTTCTGATTTAAGGCAGGATTTCAAAGCTGACCGGATTTGAGAAGTTATGCTCAGAAGCAACAGAACAAAGTAAGCCCATCCTTCTCATTAATTATAGTAGGTTCACTCGAGATAATAATAAATTAAACTAATTCTTAAAGTCTGGTAGAGCTACACAGAAATATATTCTGTTATAAAATTGCCCCACAACTTTACATTAGGACCTGTACATTTTTTTATCTTTTTGACAATTTTATTATTTTCTCTCAATTTCACTCTATCCTCTTTCCCTATATACCTCCTCATCCCTTTATTCGTCCATTTCTTTGGTCTATGTACGAAATTCCCAGTTAAAAGGCAATATTTTTTTTTACATCCACTCCATAAAAATTTTCAATCCCAATTTTAATCCTTAAGGGCCAGGCTAATTTTGATAAATTTTCAGACGAGTTTCATTATTTTTAACAGAGAGTTTAAGCACAAAATTTCTTGAGGGTTGAAAAATAAGTCAAAAGATTCACCAACCCCATATAAAATACGCTGAGATGTAAATCTTCAACCACTAGTTTATACCACCAGATGATGAATTTTCCAAAATCCTTTCTTAGGCAATAAGGAAGGATTTTTGGAAAATTCAACCTCTGATACCCGATCAAATTGCATACTTCTAACTTCGGCAGTTTTGGTTCTGTGTTGATGAATCTAATGAGTAAAGTTATTCCAAAAAGGCCTTATTCTTTTTTTTATAATATGAATATAGATTGATAGTAACTTTTATACAAAGCCGTTTTACACCGCTTACACTGAAGATAATATAATTTTACAAGCACGAGAAGTGAAAAACATATTATGTACAAACACAATAGGGACTTACCAACATTTATACGCGTGAAAACAAGCAGTGTCGAATGTGTAACGTAAATAATTTAAGACTATAAAAAACCCAAACAAGAAAGGCCAAGTACCCAGTACATTATACGTAAATCAATAGCCTTGAAGACTTGGTATGTGAATGCAAATCTGCGGGTTCAACACTCCGCGTTGACCAATCGATTCCACATGTACCCAGTTGACATTCTATCGACCTCTTCGTACAGGTATGTATTCAACAAATTACTTGTATGTAGGTGAGGAATTACGTGATAGATGGGGATTTTGAAATGACAATTATCAAGAATTATTCAAGCTTCTGTCGACATTTCATGTTATCTATTCATTTTTATTTGTTAACTAGCTTCTACCCCCGGTTTCGACTTGCGTGGACACAGACATGAATAAAAAGTATCATATCTGCTATTCCAGAATATAGTCTATATGTATGCAAAATTTCATCCAAATCCGTTCAGCCGTTTACCGTTAAAAGGTAAAAACACATTCATACCCATACATACATCCGCAAAAACTTTCACAATTATTAATATTAGAAGGATTCCCAGAAAATACCTAGCATCGATATAACAAAGAACATGAAAATCTGTTTGTATTTTAATTATAATTTAAATAGACATAGCTACCCATAGGGAGGCAAAAGGGATGAGAGGTAATGGATAGAGGTAGCTTAGGTGAGAAATAGCATGGCAGGAGGATATTGGAGTAAAATTAAGATAATAACAAATGTATGTGAACCCAACTGCAGGCGGCAGGACTGATAGCTAGGTAGATAATAGTCCGTCCAATGGGAATTGAGCACATTCCACTTGAGATAGTTAAGTACTACTCGTTTGCTTGATTGCTGATTATAAAAGTATTTTATTCCCAAACACCTGTGTCTGTGTCAGCCATTTCCGGAACAACCTACCTTGATCCTTTTTTATATCGATCTATCTCAGACTGATTTGTCATAAATTCATTTTCAGGTCACAGATTCTCGGATTTAGAGCGATTTTAGTGTAAATAGTGAATACCTACGTACCTAATTATAATGAACTTAAAACAAAAATTTTTGTTACATTTTTAATCAAATATCAAGACTGCTAGTCCTGTCTCTACCTCCATAAGTATTACATTACAACTGATCCTTGTTACGTTTTCTATTCATAAATTATTTTTTATCTTTCAGATACTTCTAACAAAGGATAACCAAGATTTTTTTCTCAAGCGACGTCTGCTCAATTTTCAGTGGACGAACTACACCACTAACCTTCATCGGCATCAACCCATAATCATCCCACTGTTGGGATGCGGGTCTCCCCTCAATGGAAAGGGTTTACGCTGCTCAACTGCAGGTTGGTAAAGGCCAGTGTATTCAAGCCTCCCTAAGGTTACTGACTTGGCTTAACGACTGTCATCTAATGGCAACAGCCAGGACCGACGGTTTAACGTGCCCTCCGAAGCACGGAGCAGCGCGAGATAAATGAACCCATCCATAGACAGGCTGCGGTGGACGTTGCTTAACTTGCATGTTCGATTAGACTGACATGCGCAAAGATACCATCGAGCTCTATACTACTAATCTTACAACCTATCATTTTCATAAATAAGGTGGCTAAATGGCATCACGTAAGTAATAAGTAATATTACATGTTGCAGGAATTGAATATCACAATTTCATTACCACGACACGATTTATTTAAAGCCCGTTGTGAGGATAACAAACAAACTTAATTAAATAAATTTATGTACGCTGAATGTATATTATTATTTATTTATCCTTCCTTGACACATTGTTTTTAAAATTTAAGTTTATATTTAGCACAATATTATGGTAATTAAGTGAGATTACATATTATGTTTTAAATTTATCCAAAATGTCGGTAGATTTATAATTAAGTTTAGTACTTAAACCTTCCACAATATAAAGTGTTTTAATCATGTCGTGATTAGTTAACTGTCACATCACTTCAATCGCACGTTATCGCTAAACCGACCGTTTTATCAATAAAACGCAGGTTTTTAGAAAAAATGTGGTATATAACCTGATAAACGTAGGTAACTAACTATTTTTATTCCAATGTTAGCGTTTATCACAGACACATTTATCAAAAGTCAACTGATAGGGTGATTATTAGGTTTTTGAACTACGATAATAATATAGCACATCCTTTCATTATGTATACATATATACGTATAATCTTAAGTAGCTGTGCTAAATTTAATTTGCATAAACACTGCATTGTTGCTTATGTCACTTATATATTACTCTGACGGTGTGTTTATGAATTTTAATTGGTGCCAAATGTTGAGAAACGATTTTGACGTTTAATGTATTATTTGTTTGTTTTTGTTTGTAAATCTTTATTGTACAAAGAATTAAAATTACACTTATGTTTGTATTATACCCTGCTGAAATTAATATACATATATATTACCCGCCAACCCACAGTTGAGCAGCGTGGTGGAGTATTCTCCATACGGATACCCCTTCGATTGAGGGGAGGCCCAAATCCCAGCAGTGTGCTAAATAAGGGCTAACGACGACTACACCGACATATTATTTGTATGTACTTAGATCAGATAAAGTAGTGATACACAATTTATCGGTCATTCAATAAGTGGATGGATATAATGTACAAAGAAATGGATTAAAGATTTTATATACATAAATAGAATAATAATAGCGATAATGGTATAATTAAAAAATACTTTGAATAAACCGACTAATCCGTAGAACAGAGTCCGATATGATCATAGAACAAGATAATAAAATAGCTAGACGAGATAAGGAATATGAATTCTATACACGTACGTTTTTAGAATTGTCTTTATCTTCGATATATTTAGAATCGCATAACGTTCAATATGTGACATTAGCTCCCTATAAATACGCACGAAGTGAAATACAGATCGGTATGTTATCTACTCCCCAACCCGATTGGTCAGCGTGGGGAGTGTAGGCCAAATCCTCCTTCAGTCTAGGACGGACGAGAGGGTTCTGCTCCTGTAGTAGAGACTAAAATGGACCTGATGATGAATGATGATGATGTTATCTAAATCTTTTCAATAATCGTTTTTGATTACCACAAACATCTTGCAGCGACGGTAAATGGCGCGAGACTGAGTAAATGCTGGGATAGCCTTGCTTTCCTCTTGCCATAATAGACTCAGGTAACAACGAATTTATAGGTAAAGCATCATAGAGTCTAATAGTAAAATATGGTATTGTATTTTTAAGGAACTAAAAAAACTAGTAATTTGCCCGTAACATTAGAAACACTTGGTAGAAAAGAATTGGGCTCAATAAAATGGGCCACTGTCCAATTTTTTTTCTTAATGTGTAAATCGATCAATAGCAAAGACTATAAGCTTGACTTATCTGACTGAGATTATCGGGGACTATTAAAGAACAATGTAAAATTCTGTTCTATAGAAAAAAAAATATGGTCTCAGGGCCATAAACATTGTTGGGACACTTTTTTTTTGCTCTATGTCTACAACAATAGACCTCATAGTATTAGTACCTGCTATTATTTATTTTATACCTGTAATAAAGATTACTTCATTGTCAACTAAAATAGCTGCAATATTTTGGCAATACCAATAGCGTTTGCATTGGTGCTATTGATTTTAGCTTTTTTTTTAAATAACAACGAACCATAAAAGTAAGTATACTTTTTTTTTATACTACGTCGGGTGACAGATAAGCATACGGCCCGCCTGATGTGAAGCGGTTATTGTAGCAATATTAACGTTCGGCACATGAAATATTGCTCGCGCGCCACCACCCCCCGCTGCCAATGCAGCAACTCCTTCCTTTCTGATGACCTCACTCACAGTCGCTACTTGATTCATTCATTCTCACTACTTGGGGAAGACACACCCATTTTTTATAAAACTAAACCTTATCGAGAAGTAGTCCTAAAGCTTCTAACCCAACAAAATACGAATTTGAGTAAACAATTTTATTATGAACGAAGGTATTTCTGAGTTTTTTATTTTTCATAAACTCTTTTTTTTTAATTTGGCAAGCGTGTGGTTTAGCATACCGCCTGTGACTAGTCCATACAATGTTCGTGATCGATCTCTTTGGTAATTGCAACTATTACAAACAATATCCACATTCCTAATTCAAATCACTTTTAAGCCCTAGAGATTAAAACGCTATTTTAGCCCCTGTTAACGTAGAACAAACTAGACTTTTTTTACCTCCTAGTACATTTCCATCGACTTCACATCAGGAGTCAGACCAGTTTGAAAAGGTATTTTATAATTCCGCTACGACATTATGATACGAATTGTTATACATAAACACAACTGTATAATCTTTTTATAGCCTGCAATTATCACGTAAGAAACTAATGGATATGACGTAAATGTTTTAATGGAATATCAATGGATTTATAAATCATGACTTCGCGTAGAGGAAAACAGTTGTCTGTTTTTCCTTTATTATGTATCTGCTGACAACAGGATATAATTCGCGGTAAATTACAAATAAACATGTAATTTATACTGGCTAAACCGCAGGTATTAGGAGGATTTTTAGGTGGAAGGTATTAGAGTGAAGGCCGCGCGTGGGACGACGAAGCGTTGAGCGCCCTTCTAGATGGTCCAATGACCTTAAGAAAGCGGCTGGAAGCCGCTGGATGCGGAAGGCGGAGGATGGAAAGGGTGAAAAGCATTGGGGAAGGCTTATATCCAGCAGTGGTAGATACAGGCTGATGATGATGATGAAACCGCAGGTAGAACGTTTAACTAAACTGCAGGTGAAAATCTGTATTTCCTCTCTGTGTAAGTTACCTTGCAAAAAACTTCTATTTTAAACTATATTAAAGATGATGAATATCAAATTATGAATCCTCTTAATCAAAGGGGGTTTAGAGCGTACTCCGCCACGCTGCTCAACTGCGGGTTGGTCAATTTTGACTAGTAACGGATAGATATCTATCTACCTGATAGCTTTTATTAAAATTTCTGCGCCTTTCGTTTATTCAATTTTCTTCCCCTTTATCAATGCTGCTCTACCACCCATCTCGTTTATTAGTAGTCAGTCATGGTATAATATTGTGTGCCGCCATACGCAAGTAATATAATTTCATGGTAACAAAGTCACATTAAGGCTAAATTGGTTAATAGTTTGCACGGCGCCACCGCCACCTACCTACCTTAATATTATTTGTCCTCTACATTAAGGTTGGCTGAAAGACACACTCGGTGATAATAAGATCGCTTTTGTTGTACAATGTATTTCCCCTATTATCGTATTTATTTTGTTTTCATTGATGTCATAAAGAGAACGTCTTCGGAAAGAAAACCCGAGGCTTTGTTTAGGATTCATAAAATAAATTTTGCGGTGTAAGTGGTTCATCAACATCTTTGAACCAAAGCCAACTTCACCTGCACGCGGTACACCCTGCTGACTGACAAACGAAGCTCTGGCGAAAAGAGAGGTAGGGAGCGTAATTGCAAGCTACCCGACTGGGGAATGTACCTCCACCTCACAGAATACCGCAGCCAAATAACAATTTCTTGACAATTGTTGTGTTCCTGCGCGTGAGTGAGGTCATTAGAAAGGAAGGAAGGAGATGCTGCGTTGGCAGTAGGGGTGGCGGCGCGCGAGCGATATTTTATGTTGCGAGCGTTAATATGGCTACGGTAACCGCTTTACATCAGGCGGGCCGTATGCTTGTCTGCCACCCGACGTAGTATAAAAAAAAAAAAATACGACATAGTGCCACGTCACTCTGTCGATATACGTTAGTTTAAATACACGCAACGCAACGCAAGACAAGTAACGTCGATTGTAGCCTAACTACAGACAAATTTACTTAACTCACGTTGCTCCATGCTTCGAATGTCATATAATTCTTTACATACCGGCTTGTCATTATATGACTAAAACCAAAACTATGTACTTGTCATTAGATGACTAAGACTAAAAAAAGATTGTAGTGTCCAGCCGTTCCCAATCTTTTTGTTTTTGTTTTATTTGTTGGGGAACACCGTTGAGGGAAGTTGATTTCACAATTTACTGAGTCGTTATAACTAGTGATAACTTTCGTTTTTATATTCATTTGTGAACCATACAGTCGTGTGGTATTCAATGATGGTACTAGTTATGTATACTAATCGCCATAAGGCTTAAAGGAATTACACGAACAGTTTATCACAAGCACAATGAAATATTTCAACACCGCTTACCTCACATTTAAAATGTTTTACATCAGTTATGTTCGCTAAACCGCTAGGAATTACCGATTTTGACGGTATTGCGAAATTTAACTAATGTGAAGCATTCACAGTATTGGCTAAGACACTTAGATATGAGAAATAGTCTATTGACTTTGTGTCAAATTGTTCTTTTAATATCTTTCATATGATAGGCAGCACACATGGAAATATGCCTTCAAGAAAGCGGCTAGATCCGGATAACGGAAGATCGGATATGATGGAAAGCATTGGACAATAAAACATAGTATGTTCTTTGAAGATTGAATAAAGATCTATAGTGACTAGACGACGTCAACCCGCCGTTGAGCAGCGTGGTGGAGTCTCCCCTCAATTGGAGAGGTTTAGAGTATAACCTCTTGGAAATTAAATCAGGGGAGACTCGTATCCCATCAGTGGGATGAATAAAGGTTGACGACGACAACATACGATGTCATACAGGTTGATAATGATGATGATGGTGACGATCATTACTATATTTTTTGTAATAGCTTCGACGATGTCACGCCTTAACACAGATTATCATATGCTTGTTAGCAACATTTATTGCAGTGTAAACATACCAAAACAGTTCTCAGTAACAAAAGCTACAGAACAATAACAGGATGTAAACAAACTACGTAATCATTATTTACAGGATGTTCTTGAAAATACTCTCGCAGTTCATGAATTTCCAATGAAACAAGAGAAAGATTTCCGCTATCCCTTATAATTGGCTTTAAGAAAACGTCCTCACCGGACTACAGATCCAAACCAACTTTTTAATACAACCACACCCCGGCCACTCCATACCAATATCGCGTCATTTACTACTATATAAACAATGGCGTCTGTGCAGAGCGCGAATGAGCGTGTGGGCGTGCGGCGCCATACAAACTGTTCCAGATTCGCTTCAGAGGGGAGTTGAGGTCGATACGAGAGAGCAGCAGGGCGTCGCATACTGTACATAGTACTATTATATAAACTGAGATATAACTAACAACTATCGACCCGCCCACACTTCGCTGTGGTTCCTTCCCGTTCCCATCTCATTTCTGTGGATTTCGTTACAAACCTTGTTCTGACAATTTCAATATAATATTTTTTCGGCATTTTTTCTATCTTGAACAGCAGAATAGCTATTGACATATACAGCTATTCTGCTGTTCGGGATGGTGAGTCACTTGCACCCCAAAATAGATCAGCCTTGGTTTGCACTTAGTAAAGACTTCTTATGTCTATCCTACATATCTCCATAGAAATCTTTAGCACTTAACTGCACATTACTACAGCGCAAAGCTATTCGAGACAAAAAAAAAATTACGGTTCCAGATTAAAGTCAAAGTTCGCACATGATCAAATTAGCTTTTAGTCTACTTTTTCAATATCGAAATATTAAACCAACACACGCGTTGTTGAGTAGTAAAGCAAAATCAGTCAACTCACGACCATGAGAAATATTCTTTCTCGTGAAACAATCAAGTTAGCGTAATTAATTCGGCCAAACCGGGCTCACTTGTTTAGTGCCTGTTTAACAGATACCGATACATTAGTGGTGTAATTACTATCGATCATGAGACCGGTGCTTATAACCGATCCGGAGACGGAACCGGTCGCAACTGCTTCACTGCATTAATTAGCGTGCATCCGTCCAATCCCGAGCGAGAATGTCGCGATTACATCGATACAATACCGTACGGAATTGAAAGCAATCGGGATATCGATTATTATAGATTATGTCTCTATATTATTACGTTCGATTACAATTTTCAATCATAAAATCAGATGCATTATCATATAACCAGTTTTGCGAACTGGAACGTATCGTGTATCTAATAATTTCGTATTGCAGAACTCGATGCGTGTATTTATGAAACAACATCGGGCAGTAATTGCATGCTAATGAATCAAAAAGCCAGAAGTCATTGCCTTAGAAGCCGTGGGCGTTCATAACTCATACCTAATTAAATGTCGAGGTTCTTGACTCGTTCGCTTCGCAGGAGAGTTGCTCTGTGCTTGTTTTCGTGTACGAAATGTGTATTGACGGACCGTTGAATAGTGTTCGGCAGGCGCCCACGCAGTGCCGCGAGTGCAGGCCTTTATTCATTTATATTGTAGTGTCGGCATCGTTCCGAATCACTCGTTCATCTCGGCGTATCGCCGCCGCCCATTTCGCTCGACACCTAGCTCGTCAAAAGGCCGTTGGCCTGCTTTACACGAGCGTGGGTCGTATTATGTGCATGCCGCATTAGTGAGGATACAGTTACGTGCAATGAACGTTTCCTATAGACCAGCATTGTTTTCGTATTAATTGTCTAATTACGCAACAGCGCCATCGCGTCACGAAACCTATTTTGTGCCCGCCCGACGACGCTCACTTGCCAAAAGCTATTAATTACGACCGAAGAATAGAATATCTCGACGGCTAATCCCCCGGAGACGGTTACGGTTACCGGCAACGTTGATTAATGTCTGCAGCGTTCGTTTAACTCTTTCTTTGTATGCGTTTCTCGGTTGTGTAAACGCGTACGCGAATAACCTTCTTTCGGGTCGGATTGAAATAGACTAGCATACGCCGTACAAATAAATTATACGCTGCGGTACGGCACAGATGCGCTCTGCTTGGAGCCTTGAAGACGTGGCCGCTTAAAAATTGGACGTGTCGATTTATAGATGGAGCAATAAAGGAAAGTGACCGTTAAGGTTGTTTGGTAACGTAACAATCGACATTGGTGCCAATTAAAGCGGCGTTTTCACTGGGGCCGCGTCGCTTGGCAACACGAGTTGAGTAATGCGCGGATCGCATACAATAGAAAATGGAGATGGGGTCGTTCAGTTCTCACTGACATTGTGGCAAGCGGCGGCGGGCGTGCGAAGAATGCCAATGGAAACAACTGTTGGTTTCCTCGAACCGACACGCGTGACGAACCGAGAACCGGTTACACGACACCGCGCAGAAACAATGCATTAGCAATGCTTTTCATTAATTTTAGACTCGCTCATGTATTTTTGTTTATAAAACGTTGCAGTAAAGCCTGAGAAACCCGACCACACCGCCGCGCTGAGACAAACAAAACGAGTGTTTGCATAAAGGTCTCACTTGACACAAATAGCGTAGTGTTGTTCAGAACAATAAACGTTACGAACTAGTTCTTAGCGTATTGCGTTATCGTGTCTGTTCATTTGAAAGGTGCATCCTGTTTTTTCAATCGTTTACGAGATCGTATGGTGAGAAAGAAATCGATATAACTGAACAAGTAAACTGAGAAAGTTATGTGAACAACCGCGCCCCACATAGCGCAACTCTCGAAACAAAACAAAATTCGTTCACCACTTCGATTAATTCAAACACGCTGTAACACATCACATAATCGTGGGTTTTAAATAGTTGATACCGTAGGCAAATAAAACGAGATTTATTGGGTAAACACACCAACATTCGCGTTCAATTTCAATTTACATTCAACAAACAATCTAAAATTGCAAATACCATTTAGAACCTATATATATGAATTGGATAATTAATACGAGTTTCCTTGTGGGATAAAAACTCACGCAGGCATGTTATTCATATCTGACGTCAAATTGACAGTGTTTATTGTAAGAAACTGCATCAGGTTGTATGGATCTTCATAGAGGGCACGTGAAGGTGAAACGAGTCGTCGCATAGAACGTGTATTGATCGTTCACATAATTCATGTATATTTAAGCGCAGTGCATGAAATGTTAGATAATTTATATCACATCACTAGGTTCATTTTGTACGGACTACAAAAGGTCTGTGATGAATACTAGTAGTTGCCAACGCCTTCCTTAGCGCGTATTTTACTAATACCGTAAATATTTCCAAAAAATCGCACTTATTTCATATTTAGAGACATTCTATTCTAGAAAAAAAAAATTGGTTGTCTGTAAAGTCGGTTTACGGACGATAATTTTACGTGATACCGTCATTAGAAAACATCGGCCGATGGAGTGGAGATAGATGCGTCACAAGCCGAACGCTTAGGCATACTTAGGCCTGATCGTGCCTCTCTATCGCCTGTTCAGCACACTCGCTTATGTTGGAATAAGTATACAAAAATAAATCTATCTCGCTCTGTTTAATAGACATCTGTCTTAGTCACACAATATTGTTTATAATATCTTTAAACAAAGGGCTACATTGTTAAATGCTCTGTATGCCTTAGTCAGCTAACCAAGCTATGTGGTTCAGTTGAATTTATATTCCAGTTCAGTATCGTCCGACTTCTATGTAGTAGAACACACCTTTCTAAGAGTGCATAAAATAAATTTAATTATTATAATTTGCACTGAACGAATCTTTTATTTTTGGCTTCCTAACCTAACAGGTTATGGGCCCAGTGTACAGTACAAAGTGGACTTTTAAGTGATTGAAAGAAACAGACTTTTTTTTTTTTTTAAAATACGATAAAAAAAACGCTTTAAGTGGTAACGTTTAAGACTTGTGATTTTTGTAATTTTGGTAGAGAAACTATTTACGTATTCTAAGTGACTTTTTGTGTTATTTTCTAACTGTAACGATGGACGGTTCAAAAGTAAAAAAGAAATATTAGACTGTTTGACGGCGAAAAGTATTCTTTATGGAAACTTAGAATACGCAGTTTATTAAACGAACTTGAAGTGCTGCAAGTAATTGACGAAGAGCCTCCTGTACGCATCAACAGTGATTGGACGAAGAAAGAAAAGATAGCGAAAAATACCATCATCGAATATTTATCAGATTCTTTGCTGGGGTTTGCTAATGAAGAAACAGCAAAACAGATTTTCATAAAACTCGACGCAGTGTATGAAAGAAAAAGTATCGCATCCCAATTGGCATTGAGAAAAAGGTTATTGAATTTGAAATTAGAAGACAGAGAAAAATCGAATATCTCAGGGTTTGCTTTCATGGTTGGAAACGAATGCTATTCTGAAGAAGGCAACAGCACCAATAAAATTACATTCATATTAGACTCTGGTGCCTCAGATCATTTAATTAACAGAGAAGATCTAACACGTGGGTTCATAGAACTTCAGTCTCCAGTAAATATTTCTGTAGCTAAAAACGGAACGTTCATTAGTGCGACAAAAAGAGGCACTCTATCTATTACCACTGATACGGGAATGAGTGGATTGCTACAGGTGTTCTTTTCTGCTCAGAAATTCCATATAATTTGTTATCGGTCAAAAGAATGCAACAGGCTGGAATGACCGTAATTTTTGGTCAAAATGGTGTACAAATACTCAACAAAGAGGGTAAGATGGTAACAAAGGGTGAGTCTTTGAATAATTTAATTGGTATTAATTTCATGCTTAATAAATGTGCTTTGAATTGCTCATCAAATAGGGTCATGAATAGTAACTATGATTTGTGGCATCAAAGATTGGGTCACATGGGCAAATCTAAGTTCTTGCAAATTAAAACCAAACAAATGTTTTCTGATATTGATCGATTACATAATATTACACCCAGTGAAAGTTTATGTGAAGCTTGCATATATGGAAAACAAGCAAGTCTGTCATTTCATAAAAGTAAATCTAAAATTATTAAACGACCTCTATTTAATGTGCATTCCGACGTGTGTGGTATGATCACTCCTTCGACACTTGACGGCAAAAACTATTTTGTGATATTTGTAGACGAATACACTCACTACTGTGCGACATACTTAATAGCTCATAAATCAGACGTTTTTGCTGCTTTTCGAGATTATGTTGCTAAGTGCGAAGCTCATTTTAGTTTGAGACTTGTCAATTTATATTGTGACAATGGTGGCGAATATTTATCGAGTGAAATGAAAGAATACTGTATGCAAAAAGGTATAACCTACCATTTAACAGTGCCGCATACCCCTGCTTTGAATGGTATTGCCGAACGTATGATAAGAACGTTAACAGAACGAAGTCGAACTTTAATAGCAGGTGCTAAGTTAGACAAGTCGTTCTGGGGTGAGGCTGTGTTAACTGCTACTTATCTTATCAATGTCAGCCCCACAAAAGCACTGAAAGTAGATAACACACCGTTTGAATTGTGGCATAATAAGAAGCCGCAACTTAAGTATTTAAAGGTTTTCGGTTCAACTGTGTATTTTCTTAACAAAAGTAGAAAAGCAAAATTCGATGAGAAATCCTTGAAAGGGATATTGGTTGGTTATGAACCGAATGGTTATAAGGTGTGGAATGTGGTAGAAGAAAAGTTTGTAAGAGTCAGAGATGTAATTGTTGATGAGATTAATTTCTTGTCAAGTAGGCCAGTGAAGCCTGAAGGTATTGTATCTGAAAATACCAATAACTCTGACGAGCACATGTGTAGCAGGTTGTGCGCATCTGATAATATAAGATCAGATGATGTGAAACAAACGGGCAGTGTACCCTGCGCATTAGGTCCACCACCTAATAAATCTGTACGCAGTGCAGATGGGCATACATGCTATGATTCATTTCAAGATAAATTGACTGGATCTCGGAATGAAGTAGCTTCTAGTAGTTCGAGTGTTATTAGAAGAAGTGATCGAATTAAAAATTTGCCTACAGTGTCTTATGATGAAAACAGTAATGATATTTCTGTGAACTATTTATTATACGCAAAGTCTTTAATATGTACAATTCCTACATCGTATACCGAAATTCAAACCAGGCATGATAGGCTTTTGTGGCAAAAAGCTGTTGATGAGGAAATTAAATCACTTATTGAAAATGACACTTGGACGCTTGTTCCGAAACCTGAAAACAGAAATATTGTTGACTGTAAATGGATATTTAATATTAAAAATGATGAGTTTGGCAAACCTTTGAAATATAAAGCGCGTTTGGTCGCTCGTGGTTTTAGTCAAGAATATTTAATTGACTATGACGAAACTTTTGCGCCAGTTGCAAGAATTTCAAGTTTTAGATTTATATTAGCATTTGCAAATCAATTCAATTTGCTCGTTCACCATATGGACGTCAAAACGGCATTTTTGAACGGCAAACTAAAAGAGGAAATTTACATGAAAATTCCTGAAGGAATTCCAAACGCAAACAACTTAGTTTGTAGATTGAATAAAGCTTTATATGGTTTAAAACAATCTGCACGTTGTTGGTTTCAAATGTTCGAACAAACTTTGATTGAAAAGGGTTTTCAATACTCATCAGCTGATCGTTGTATTTATTTCCTAGATGCCGGTGACATTTCAAAAAATATTTATGTTGTACTTTATGTCGATGATCTTGTTATTTCGATTGCTGATATAAATACCATGAATAGTTTCAAAACTTATTTAATGAAAAAGTTTAAAATGTTAGACTTGATGGAGATCAAATGTTTCCTAGGAATTAAAGTGGAAAGATCACATGATACAGTTACATTAGACCAAGCAATGTACATAAAAACGGTCTTAGAAAAGTTTAACATGAATGACTGTAATTCTGTCAGTACACCTTTGGAAAACAAAGTAGACTTTGACGCTTTGAGTGCAATTGAAACAACAAAAGCTCCATGTAAAAATCTTATCGGGTGTTTGATGTATGTTATGTTATGTACTCGTCCCGATTTAAGCTTTGCTGTAAACATTCTAAGTAGATTTGGTAACAGAAATAATAACTCACTTTGGTTATATTTAAAACGAGTGTTACGTTATTTAAAGGGAACTACTGACTTGAAACTAACTTATAAGCGGAATCCAAATGTTTATAATAACATTCTCAGTGGCTTTGTTGATTCCGATTGGGGAAGTGATGAAGTTGATCGTAAAAGCACAACAGGATACTTGTTCAAATTGTTTGAACAATGCACAATTTGTTGGCAAACAAAGCGTCAGTCAACAGTGGCAGCGTCATCTACTGAAGCAGAGTATATGGCTTTGTTTGAAGCCGTGAGAGAAGCTCTGTGGTTAAAGTCATTAGTGACTAGTATTCATGTAGAAATTTCAAATCCGATTCCTATTTTTGAGGATAATAACGGATGCATAAGCATTGCAAGTAATCCGACAAGTCATAAACGGTCAAAACATATTGACATAAAATATCATTTTTCTAGGGAACAAGTTGAGAAAAATGTAATTAAAATGATTTATGTGTCCACAGGTAATCAACTGGCAGATATGTTTACAAAGGCATTACCAGCCGCTCGTTTTTCGGCACTGAGAGAAAAACTCGGTGTATTATAATTTAATGTTAAAGTTCTGTCTAATGAAAAGTGTGTAGTGTAAATATATACTGCAAATGAGATTACATAAGAGCATAATTAAGTTGACTTGGTCTGATTAGGTTTTACTGGGGTTTCCCTAATCCTGCGCAACGAATGTTGGACCAAGATATTGATGATTGTTTCCCCAGACAAAGAATGGTGTGTTCATAAGTTTGATATTGTAAATAGCTTGTGGTAGATTTTTTTTTTATTATTATTATTTATTTTTGAGGGGGCGTGTTGGAATAAGTATACAAAAATAAATCTATCTCGCTCTGTTTAATAGACATCTGTCTTAGTCACACAATATTGTTTATAATATCTTTAAACAAAGGGCTACATTGTTAAATGCTCTGTATGCCTTAGTCAGCTAACCAAGCTATGTGGTTCAGTTGAATTTATATTCCAGTTCAGTATCGTCCGACTTCTATGTAGTAGAACACACCTTTCTAAGAGTGCATAAAATAAATTTAATTATTATAATTTGCACTGAACGAATCTTTTATTTTTGGCTTCCTAACCTAACAGCTTACACGCTCGGCTCAGGCGTAACTTGACGATGATCTATCAATCACGAGTCAGAACTTTGCTTTTCATATCGTTGGTGATTTGTAGACAATATGTAGAGTATCTATACCCATCTTTGTATAGGAAATGTGGCGAGTCTTACATTTTCTTATAGCAAGTTGAGACATCATACAGGAATGCGCAGATTATTCTGTAAACATTTGTAAAGAAAATAATATGGACTTACCGAAGTGCTAAGTTTGTTTTACGACTGTCACAGTCACTTGAGCAAATAGCGTTACGCAATCAATCGTTGTATGCCGTACACAGTCGGACGATATCGACAAGGTTAATATAATACAGACTATGCAAATTGTACATTGCTCGAATCGATAACAAAATACCTACGTGCGCAAACACCAAGCAGGTTTACTCATTTGTTTGCATCCAAAAACCGGTTACCATAAATTATGAACGTTCAGAATAGAACACAGGCAATAAAGATAGTTGAAGGATAATAATCATGTTTAGCCGAACGGATATACTATAAAAATACATTATAAAGTTTATTTTATTACTCAAATGGTATGCGTCATATGCAAATTGTCAACAAAAGCGGAGTTATTTATTTGCAATCCACCTCAGCTGACCGCGTCACCTCGCGCTCGGCGGCGAGTTATAAATTAAGCGAACATAAAAGACATATGAACGAGAATAAAATGAGATGTCGTATAGTGAAAAGTTTACGAGGGGCGTGCGAGTCGCCGTCTACGCACAGTTGGCGATGGTTCAATTCCTGCTTCAAGTATTCTTGGAGCCACGCACGGTGCGCCAGCCAGCCTGTTTACAAATACTAGCGCACACTCGATTCAATTCCACGAGATTTTGTAAACAGAGAACCAAAAGAGATTGGCTCGGTCGTTGGCTATACCTACAGTGATATTATATTTCCAAGCCGTTCTGCCGAGCGTATTCAATATACGCATAGTGAACACTTTCAACAAAGTTTTTTTTATTCACTTTTAAGTATTTTGCATATCTTACGTAACATTTCTATTTATTAATCATTTTTCGACAATCCCAAATGCCTGTTTCATGAATTCGGTTTAACAATCGATACAATTAATGGAAAAATATTGTATTGTAATCGAAAATATGTCAAAATGAAAAACAAAAACACCACCACCACCTTCTGCTCTGTAGATATTGTATAGGTATACAATAGGGTTGCCAACTTATTTTTACAAGAAAAACAGTATATTAAAAGCTGCGTAACAAAACAAACAGTATAGTAAGGCCCAGTGCATGCGGAGCAGTACAATAAACAGTACTATGGTAAAATGAAGTATTTTTCAACAGTATTAAAGCATAGAAAACAGTATAATACTGTTTTTAACAGTATGGTTGGCAACCCTAGTATACAATAATGTAACATACACCATACACCTATGTATATAAACGAAACTGCGCAGAATGCGACTTGAAATATTACAGTTATAATGTAAAGGGGCACGTAAGCAAAAACTTTGAAAATTAAAACAGGTATAAATAATTGATGAATCAGTTTCCTGTATGATCGAGTGCCGTGTCGCGGAAGAAATCGACCGAGACGATAGCTCCGGTATCGATACACGGACCGGTTTGACGCACATCACTATATTCGTGGGAGAGTGAGACTAAATAAAACACGTCGAGCAGCCGGCAACCGGCCTCCTCAGACAACTACGACTGTGAGTTATTTACGTGGAATGAAGAAAGGAATAAATTATACTGTATCGTGTGGAGGATGAAAGGCAAAAACATGAAACATCTCCCTCTACCTGCACCGAGCGACCCTTTGAGCCGCCCGATCGACAGGCCCTTAACAGATTCCAGGAATGCGCTCAGCTTGTTAATAAAATTCCGTACCAAGATAGTATTCCGACGGAAGACTTCTCGGTATCACAAAATTCTAATTGATGCTGCTCAAAAATTTTATAGATAACGACGATTAGGAATTTAAAACACAAAATAAATTCTACCAGAATAAATGAGAAAAATCACGTATTAGTTAAACTACGTATTAAAGTGATTTATTTATTATTTCATGATGCAGCACATAATTTCATTGTTATCTGCATTTTTGCAGAAATGTATGTTCTGCCATTTAATAATAATTACAACCAAAATAACAGAGTAGAGAAAGAACTCTCAAACTGAGCAAAAAAGAAAACTGAAACCACAATACAAGTTTTACTAGTTCCTTTATAGCTTCGGCAAACACGTTTCACGGGGGGGAAGGCACGATTCGGTTCGACGAATTGTACGCCTCCGCTGAAGGAATATAATAAGCAACAAGCAACGATCAAACAAAATTTCAATGTCGACAACGGTTTTAAAGTGTAGATTCGCTTGGAAAATTTTCGCAGTTTATGCACTTAAATATAGAGGCATAGCAAAAAGACTCGAATCTCGTAAATATTTCGACATTTTTGCCTCTGGCGAGAGGTTATTTTGCGTTTCTTGAGTCGGCTCTTGATTGCTTCGCTGAACGATTACTGGAGCATTGAACTTGGCAATTTAGACATTATTTATAGAGAATGTGGACTTGGCCAGATATGGATCTTCGAACATAGGTAACTGTTTAACCGATTTAGCGTAAATTAATATTAGATGACTGAACGTCCATTTCAAAACATTAATATTGTGAATACATCTAATATATACGAACAATGCGAGATTACCAATGCTTATGTTTCTGACGTCAATCATAATATATTAAGCAAAATGTATAATATATACTACTATAAGAAGCATTAGCATTTTAAATTTTTTATTTGAGATTACAAAAGCAACACAAGAGATTTCCTGTTATGCATATATGTATTATATAAATGTGTATATTTAAAAATATAAATAGATATATTTCATAAAAATAACTAAGCGATATAAACACGTGAGTGACATTTCAGTTCTAAGAATAAGACTATTCTAAAAATAAAGCGAATCATGATTTGGGTCTTTAAGGGGCCAGATCGTGAAAACTGTGAAAAGAGTGTTACGATTTTTCATATTTAACCTATTTAGATATGATTGATATCAATGATAATTTGTATATATTACAATCAAAGACCAAAAAATATTGTATGATTATATTAAACTCTTAAAATCTCATAGTTGTTTTATAATAAAGGTCAACAAACGCACAAAATTGAGAAAAAATGCAAAAACATGCCTTCGTATTTTTCAGATTTAACCCAATAAATCAACACAAATTGATAAAAAGAAACACTTTTTGAACACTGAAGAAACCAATAAATATAACATATACTTTTTTTTTGTACCTTTACAAACAAAGACTTCCTCTTTTAAAGCCCTAAAATCTAGATATGTTTTACGTAAATTCTCCATAGAAAAATGTATGAAAAATGACGCACATTCCGATATTACGAATTAGTACCCAGCGTCGCCACTAATTCGCCAGTGTGTTTTTATATGTCAAGGTGACACCACGCGCGTCGGATGCTCCAGCAAAATTACGTGTTGTGAATTTGTGTTTTTTGTGAAAAACTGTAAGTATAACTAATTTACCAATATAATGAATGTATATAAATCGTAAAAAATACAAAGAATGAATTAGATACTTTGTTGAGTAGGTTATTTTATGAACCTTGTAAAATATGTATCAATTCAGGCTTGAAACATGATTTCAACATGCTATAGCCAATATCATAAACGTATCTAGTCGGTAATCGAGGGTTTTTTTCGCAGGACTGATTGAATTTGAATTTGCCAGGGAAAAGAAAGTTTAGTACGCATTATAAAAATATGAAAGCCAAAAGATCTCGGAAAAAATGTAAGTTCCTTCCTACTTATTTATTTATCTGCCTACTTTACTACGTCTTGTCCTAAATACCTACCTAGAAAAAAATTACGAGATTTCTGTGAAAGTGTCATGTAAAAATCCTAGTTTTATTTGTGTGCTTATCCTGTCTAAGTAGTAATAATAATATAATTTATTTTCATTTGAACAGGGTACATTACAAAGCTAATACAATACCTATGTCATATGATTTAGATCGCTTGATTCAGACATATACAATAGCATGTAAATATTGGTTTGTATTATAAGTAATAAAGTCAATTTCTACCTAGTATTCGTTTTCATGTTCATCATTATTGTCTAAATATCAGATTGTGGAAGTAGGTATGTTTCATAACAGAAATAGCACGGGCACGCGGCTTTGTCGACATACTTACCGCCAAAGAGACGCGACGCGCCTAGGGTCTGGTGTTGTACAAAAATTACAAAATAATTATAAAGTGGATAATAATGATGAATAATATTTCCAGTATTGAAAATAAAGAAAACCTTCAGGCCGAGACTCCAAGCAACACTGCTATGCTTAGACTACACACTATAGACGTAAGTTGTTATACGTAATTCTTGTAGACTTATTACATAAATAAACAAACTACCTTGGGGTGTAAGTGGTTCATCAAGATCTTTAAACCAAAGCCAAATTCACCTGCATGCGGTACACCCTGCTGACTGACAAACGAAGCTCTGGCGAAAAGAGAGGTAGGGAGCGTAATTGTAAGCTACCCGACTGGGGAATGTACCTCCACCTCACAGAATACCGCAGCCAAATAACGGTTTCCTTGAGGGCTGTTGTCTTCCTGCGAGTGAGTGAGGTCACCAGAAAGGAAGGAGATGCTGCATTGGCAGCGGGGGTGGCGGCGCGCGAGCAATATTTTATGTTGCCAGCGTTAATATGGCTACGGTAAACGCTTCACATCAGGCGGGCCGTATGCTTGTCTGCCACCCGACGTAGTATAAAAAAAAAAAAATACCTAGTTAGTGATGGACGAAGACAAAATCTCAGTAGGGTGAAGTCTTCTAGTATCGGCCTCCTCCTAATATCGGCCTTTGCGAGAAAATGGAATATAGGGTAAGTGCTCCATTGAATGAACCCTTAAGGGCATTCCAAACTTTGAAAATTACAGCCAGCTACTTATGAGATCCTAACCAAAAAATATTTTATTTTATTATGTTCACAATTTATTCATGATTGATACAGTATACATATTTTAGCAAAAATGCTGATAGTTATTGAGATAATCTGCATTTTATACAAATATGGGGTATATTTGTATAAAATGCAGGTTATCTCAATAACTATCAGCATTGAACACACAAATCACCAGAGAATGAACAAAAAAATCCAGTGAATAAACCTTTTGAAACCCATTGAATGAACTACCACTTTTATATATCAGTTCTATATATAAATTATTATGTAAGAGTTTATTTCGGGTAATTGTTATTGTAAATATATATTTTTTTTTATTATATTAAATAGACGATATGATTACTATTATAATTGCGTGTTACTTGATATTTTATAACCTAAAGAGAACTATCTAACATTTTTTTTTATACCACTAAGGTGGAAAACAAGCATACGGTCCGCCTGATGGAAAGCAGTTACCGCAGCCTATGGACGCCTGTAACACCGGAGGCATCACATGCGCGTTGCCGACCCTGTAAAAACCTCTTCAAGCCCTTTTAGAAGAACCCCATGCTGTAGTCTCCTGGGAAAACCTCAACAGGCAATTCATTCCACAGCTTGATAGTACGTGGAAGAAAACTTCTCTGGAACCGCACAGTACGTGACCATTTCGGTTCTAAAGTGTGAGGATGAATTCCCTGTCGATGGCGAGCGGTGCGACTGTAGAAGGAAGCCGTGGGCATCATGTCAAACAACTCCTCTGAACACACCCCATTGTACAAACGGTAGAACACACAAAGGGACGCAAAATCTCTTCTCAGACTTAAAGGTTCTAAACCGTCTGTCAGTTTGGGATCGTCAACAATCCTCACAGCACGCCTTTGAATCGAGTCACAGGGTGCAAGCTGGTATCTAGGCGCTCCCGCCCATAGATGGCAACAGTACTCCATATGCGGCCGAACTTGAGCTTTGTATAAGTCTTTGCCGCGGGTTGAAGTAATGTTTCGCCCTGATGAGCACACCTAGTTTCTTCGATGCCAGCTTGACCTTCCCCTCCAGATGACATCGAAACTGGACGTCGCTGGAGATGTCAACTCCTAGAATACCAATACTATTGGCGATGGTGATGGGTGTGTTTTCGAAGTGTGGAGCCACAGCAAATGGGGTTTTCTTAGCGGTGAACGCGCAGACTTGTGTCTTAGAGGGGTTAAATCGCACTAAGTTCTGTCGCCCCCAGTCGGACACTCTACTTAGTGTGCTCTCAATTTGCGACACAAGTTGTTCGCGGCTCTCCTCCACCAAAGAACGAGGGATATTTGCGCGGCCCGTGTAATAAGTGTCCCCGGTGCTGTCGTCCGCATAACAATGAATGCTGTCATTATACAACATATCATTAACATGCAGCAGAAACAGCGTCGGGGACAATACAGAACCCTGCGGGACGCCAGCATTGATGTCCATGCTATCGGAGCAACTGCCATCTGCAACGGCTCTAATGCTTCTGCTGGACAAGAAGCTAGCAACCCATTCGCATAGCCCCTCGGGCAGACCGTAAGGCTAAGATGCCAAATGCTTAAAACATAATATTAATACTGGATTATTATTATAAAATATTTAATATTATTATTCATCACTTCCATGTTAGATTCTCCTTTCTCTTCTAAACTATTATATTTCTATAATAGAAGATTGGTTCTATATGTCATCATTATTTATTAATTTCTTTTTAGCTTGCATTTTGCTGTCTTTCCATGGTCGTTTTAGCTGAAAGGCACTTCTATGTGGAGATCTTTATTTATTTTATTTAATCAGTTCACTCCGTCTGGTTTTCGTCCTGGGCACAGTACTATTACTGCACTTCTAAAAGTTACTGAAGATATCAGGCTAGGTATGGAGGATAAACTGGTAATAATAAAAGAACACCTCGTTCGAATATTGGTCAAAAAATTGACAACCGTTTATAAAAGTTGTGTACAAAAAATTAGCCAACTGCATTAAGGCTAAGATGCCAAATGCTTAAAACTGTGTGTTCATTGACTAGATTTTCTTCAATTTCGTGATCCAATTATCGAACACCCCTATAATTTATTTATGATAATTAAAATTTATGCAATCTGCTTTTTGTAAGATAAAACAGTTCTTTTTACATCCTACTATCAAATTTTGTTAACACTATCACACTTATAGTGTCTACAAAGTGAATATCAAAACACGAAGTCTCAGCAATGCCCTAAATTCTGCTCCATACAATCAAAAATACGACAGAATACTTTCATTTTAGGCGGTCGCGATTTTGAAACTATAGGTCACAGGCAAATACCTGTGTGTTCAGTTGACGTAATATAATGTTTCGATTGAGAAAAAAATACTGGCTTGAGTAGAAAAGCTTAGATTTCTTATTATATTGAAAAAAGTGTGTTTTGTTCATTCACTGGTGGGTGTTAATTCACTGGAGCACTTACCCTAACTATTAAAATAACCCTAAAATTATAATAGTTTTTATTCAAAAAGCGACTCTATATGCGAATAATCCATATTTTGGTGCGGGTGCTTCAATATTTGAACGTTCAGTTGGCAATAGAGCACGCGCCGGTACCGACTTGTGTCGTTTAGTGGCAGTGGCGAGTCAAATCCCGGTTGCGAGCGCATTGAGTTAGTTAGTATTTAAATGGAATTAAACATACCTATGGTATTTTATATTGTTTTTTATTGAAGAAAAACCAAGGTTTTTACATTTACTTGTCTTTTTTATGAAATAATCGCAGGGTCGAGGTTAGGGATCTTTATTTATTGATAAATCCCAATATCGGCCACCCGGCCGACATTAGGAAAATGCATGAAAACGCTAAACAACATGTTTAGCTATTTTTTATGTTAACAGGAATATTAATAAGGTTAAAAATGAAACAACAGCTTTTTTTATTAAAATTATTGTCCTGAACCGACTTTACAAACAACCAGTTTTTATTACGTTTATTTATATAAAACGTTCAAGATTTTGATCTAGTGTTATGTGTTTCAAAGATGTATTCTAAGGGAGTTCTTAGCTATGTTTGAAGAAATTTGGCCCATTCTTTTTTAATTATTTTTTATAAAAAAAAATAAAGCCATTATCTTTCTTTACAGGAACTAGTTATTGAAAACAGTCAAGAGGGAAAGGTGGATGAAGTGGAAGTTGGGCGTAGAGTAATAGATATTTCTTTTTTTTATAAAGCTCTTCAGGCCATAGGGGACCACGGTCCAATGGATTGTAAGTTAAGTTACCTCAGTATAATAGGTGAAGTAAAAGTTGGTCTGGACTCAAAACTCATCATGAAATGTAGTATGTGTAGTATGAAGTTTACTGTGTGTTTGGTTGAAAAGAAAGAAGATAGCATGGAAGTGAATCATCAAATTGTATCTGGTATCATATCATCTGGTGGGAGCTACTCTCAGTTAAAAACATTAACTGCCGCAGTAACCGTTACCAATCATGTCACCTTCGTTATACAATGAAATTAATAATACGGTTTGCGATTGGTGGGAAAAGACAGCAACACATTCCATGGCAGAAGCTGTCAAGGAAGAAGCAGAGTACGCAGTCTTTAAGTAGTGTTGATAAAAATGGTACACCATTAATATCTGTTGCTGTTGACGGTTGTTGGAGGAAGAGATCTTATGGTAAGAATCTTATGGTAAGAATTATCCGGCGCAGCTGCCATAATTGGCATTAAAACTAATAAAGTATTGTTTTTTGGAGTTAAAAATAAATACTGCGTAGTCTGTGCACGAGCCGCAAAGAACAACAGTCAGCCCCCGGAACACCATTGTTTCAAGAATTATTCAGGATCATCTACCGGGATGGAATCGACCATAATAGTTGAGGGGTTTAAACGTTCCATTGTTGATCACGGTGTAATTTATAATAAATTTGTAGCAGACGGCGATTCTAGTACTTATAAAAAAATATTAGATTCGCGTCCGTACGATAATTTAATAGTAGAGAAAATTGAATGCAAAAATCATCTTTTACGAAACTACTGCAATAGCTTGGAGAAACTGTCAAAAGACACTAAGTATCCTTGCGAATTGCGGAAATTCCTAAAAGAAAGGTATTTGCGTTTAAGAACGGGTGTAAAATGCGCGATTAAATATTGGGCGGATCAAAATCAGTCACTCGAAGAAAAAATAAAAAATCTTAGTGAAGATATCCTAAATGGTCCACAACACGTATTTGGTAATCACCAACATTGCAAGGAGTATTTCTGTAGACCTGATACTCGTCGAATAGAACCTGTTGGATTACTTCCAACAATTGTTGGATGCGGATTAATGGACGCGGTAGAAATTTTAAGTAAAAGACTGTCATATCATTCTAGAAGTTTAATTCATAATTGCACAAGTAATATAGTTGAAAGTTTTAACGGAGTAATTGCCAAATTAGTTGGGGGTAAGCGTGTAAATTATTCTTCCCGTGGTTCTTATGCGGGCCGATGCGCAGCTGCTGTTGTGTCTTTTAATACGGGATCGATTCATAGTAAAACTCATGAAGTCATATTTAAATGTAGTCCGATTCCTTTGATCGCGAAAGTGGAAAATTGTAATCGTAGAAACCGTTTAATTGCTAAACCTAAATTAAGATTGAAAAAAAGCCACAACACTGTATCGAAAGACGCTCACTATGGACCAAACTGCGAAAAACCTGATCTGAGTCCAGAATTATATGAGAAAGCCAAGCCATCTTTTTTAGCCGATTTAAAGTTGTCTTGTGCTGAAAGAGAGGAGCTTGAAAGGTCGACCCATTTGCAAAGAAGTAGTGCTGAGTGGATGAGTACAAGGAGAAAATTACTAACCTCATCATCATTCGGGGAAGTTTGTAAAAAACGAGAGAGCACAAGTTGTGCTGCTTTTGTTGGTAAAATCGTTTATGGTAGTAATATCTCCAGTTTGCTTGCTGTACGGTACGGTATCGAAAACGAAGAAACCGAAATTAGACAGTTAGAAATTCAAAAGAATATTAGTATACAAGGTTGCGGTTTGTTCGTCGACGATCAATATGAATTTCTTGGTAATACACCAGATGGCATTTATGCAAACGGTTTAATTGAAATTAAGTGCCCACATTCTTTAGCTGGCATGACTCTTGATGAAGCAATGGCCAAACATACCTTATGGGCAAGGCTTCCAAGAGTTATGTCATAAATAAAAATCATAACTGGTATTTCCAAATTCAGGGACAGGTACATATTACTAAAAGAAACGTTTGCATGCTTGGCATCTGGTTTGGTGCTACTGTACCTATGAAAGTTTATATTTTAGAAAAGGACGACAAATTTTGGAAGGAGAAAATGGAGATGAAATTAGTTAGGTTTTATTACGATTGCCTACTTCCAGAATTAGTTGATCCTCGGCAGTCACGAAGCATGCCCATTCGTGACGCGCCCAGTATCATAGAGGCTATGAAAGAGAGGAAAGAAAGAGCTTTACGTGTTTTGAAAGAGAAGAACGCCTAATGGTTTTGAAAGAGACTGAGGTAACTTAACTATCCAGCCGGTCGATTCACGTAAACACGCCAGTCCAAAAGTCGTTTTAACTTAGAAACTTAGAAATCGCCTTTTGGTTTTCTGTTTTAAACGCACTTACTTATCTAGTCTTGGATTGTCATAAATCTTTCAATAGCTCAATTACTATACAATTCCTATACGATTTTGAAGAGTTACCTGGTGTAAAGAATCATCAAAATTGTTTCAAAAATACAGCGAATTGAGAATCTTCTTCTTTTTTTAAGTCGGTTAAAAGGGCTTAATTTGCAAAAAACGAAGTGACATTTTTAAGTCCCTACGCTACGGTTTTTATTACGTGAATCGGGCAGCTGGTACTCATTCTGATAAGTTTTGCAATAGCAATTGATTTTATCATCAAATTAGCAGAAATCAAAATTTGATCAGTAATCGTTAAAATGAAAAAACATTAGAATTTTGAACTCATATTTTGTTATTGTTTACTTACTTTTAATTAGTATATTAATAATTTATAAACTTGTGTTTCATTTATTTTTGTACAACCCTAGCACGCTTTTTAGATGGCGACTCATATTTGTTATTGTTTACTTACTTTTAATTATATGAATCATTTTTATACTTTCGTATACTAGCGTAGCAAAAGTTATTAACTCAAAAATTACAAGCAAACAAAGTTGAAAAAAAAGTTGACATGGCCGATAATTGGTGCCACCACCCTATTTGAGTTTACGCAATAGGCACATTTCCTTGCGTAGAGATATACACTAGCGAGGAAAGCTCGATGTTATTTCGACCGTACTTCCTACTGAATTTGCAATTATTTTGTTGAATGAATATTTTATGAAATAAGAATAAACTTTGGTAGGAAAATTACAAATAAATACATAGTTGGAATTTTTGGTAAGTAGAATACAAAAAGGTCAGTCCGGACCTGCTCTTGATTGTTTAATATAAATAGAAAAACATAAAAATTGTGTCTCAACTACTCTTATTAATCTAGTAATTAATATTTATTATCATTTTATAACGAAAAACTAGTCTTAGAATATTTTACACTCGTCGTTTATTTCCAATAATTCAACATTTTTGTTATGCTGTAAATATTCAACTTCAATAACAATTGGAACGTTTGTCGCAAAACATTTTGAAAATGTTTTGCGACAAACGTCTTTGGGTCATTCACCCGCCCCGTCGGTTGTTTCAGTAAACAGTAGCGCTGCGGTCGCTCGAAACCGACGTCGCGCCTAGACAATCTGGGCCCTTAATTATCAAGCGTTTAAAGATGCTCAAAAGTTCATTTTAGTAATTTGTGTGAACGTTCACATTAAAGTAATGACTAACAGCTGTTAATTTAACCTTGGAACCTGTACTGGAACGTGAGCCGGGTGATAACCCTCCCGAGTCCCGACCCCACCAACGGACGAAACATGTGCACGATCAACGCGAAGGTATATTTACAGCCACGACTTCTTATATAAATCACATAATTTATGTTACAGTGAGAGAAGGGGATGCGTCAACTAAATGGAACATCAATTTCGGCCGCTCCGAATATGAAGCTAAATTAAGATAAAGAAGCAGGTTGAAAACAAAGTCACTAGTGTCATAGCGACAAAAAGGGGTCAATGACTGCTCAGTGGGGTGGCAACGACGGAGTGGAGGCGGAGGGTAATAACACATTTGAAAAGGAACCCCAAACATCTGCCCCACATGTGCGTTCGTTTCGTTCCATACAGAATACTGCAAGTCGTGCGCGCAACCGCACCGATATATGCCGACCAGTTTTTGTGCAGTAGCTTTTTGTTGCCTTCACGCTTTGTGCTCGCGAGCTTTCAAACGGACAATGGCTTTTTATTAGAAAGGAAATCAATACATTTGTGACGATCCGAGGGAACAATTCAAACGTGCACCGAGAAAGATTTACGATCGGGAACATTAATGGAGGTGCTTTCAATTGTAATTTTAAGCGCTGTACAATTAAAGATACACTTTCACATATATTGTGCATCAATCATCATTAGACAGTGGCATATCTGGCATAATTATGAGACGCGACGCATAGTTAACAACTTGGCGTGATGTGCGTTCACAAATAGTTGACTGGGAACTGATCCGGCTCTAGGAAAATCGCCACATTTTGGCAGACTGCCAGCCACCGGCCACTCTTGTCAGTGAAGGTGAAGAGACACTTGTAACTTCGACGCTGCAGTCAAAGCGCTGCTGGAGATGAATCATCTTGAAATACTGGCTCGGTCGATTTTAGTATCTATCTGCCTATAGATTAGCTAACAGATGCAAATTTTAGTCACGGTTTTCTGTGGAATTGGCCAGTCTTTATGATATTTAAATATAAAATGAACAGTTGTAGTGGCCTCGTTCAGCGAGGGTTCAAATAGACAAACTAATAGCTCTGACTTCATACAGTTAGCAATAATAATGTAAGAGACGTCATTTAGACGTCCTTTAGTCGATTATATCAAAACTCGCCTCTACTCTACAGAATTCGGCGGTCAAATACAGAGTGTATTATTAGGAAGAAACTTGTTCGAAAGCAAGCACGTTTCTTAACTCCTTAAACTTGAGGTAAATCATATTACAACAATGATCTCTTAAAGTTTATTAACAAAATTTTATACATTTAAAACAAAATTGACTTATTTATCAACACCAAATATGGTTTATCTTATCTACAACATAGTGAAGTCAAAATTGGTTAGACTTATAAATTAATTGTAAAATAACTTATACTGTACGTATATGTGCATGAACGTGTCTGTTTGTCTTGGTCTGGGTATTTTCTATGTATATAAGTATGTAATTTACAAAAAAAATGTATTTAAGTACATTTATCAGTTGTCTAGTACCCATAACACAAGCTTTGAGCTTAATTTGGGACTAGATAGCGCTGTGTAAATTGTCCAGATTTTTTTTTTTTTTTTTATCATTCTATCTTTTTTTTTTTACTGTTTAGTGTTTAATTACATTTTTGTTGCTGGGATTCAGCCCGGAGTGATTTACTAGCATACTATTTATATACATACAATATCAGGTTCAAAAACATATATTCCCATGTCCTTATGTCATACGCATTATTATACTCGTATATGTACATTTATAGGTAGTATGTTATACAGAAGTAGGATGGTCCGTCGTAAATTGGGTTAATTATTATTAATGTTTTCTTTTTCCGGTGTCTCATGCACTGAAAATTAAAGAGCCATTTCTGTGGACCATATTTTAGAGCTGAGGTAGTAGAATTTGAACAGAAATAGATTCTATCAACGACTGTAGACCCAGATACCAAAGAAGTAGCAAGAAGTAAATAAATAATATGTCTTGCAGGGCGACAGTAACTGGTGTCAGGCACCGGTAATGTCGAGCGAGACACCGGAGTCAAAGATCGTGGCTTATGACCTTTGACAGTCTCCAGGCAAACAAACCCGTCTGAGCATACTACTGTAGGTACAGGTACCTGATAAAACGAATACGAAACGCTACGGAAACGTATGAGCTAATTAAACATTAAAAAAACAAAAATGACTGAATGAATAAGAAATTCGAATGATGTCATGAATACTTATCAAGAAAATTGTCAATATGATTGAAGTGTTTCCACGTTTCCTTCAATAAGATTGTGATCGGATGGTCCAAAGTTACCTAGGTGGAAAATTCAATGCAATGCATGTTATTTCTATATAATTATTAAATTTTATAGTATCACTAGCCGCAAGTAATTCTATAAAATTGTTAATTATTACAATTGTTTCTAAGCAAGATGAACATTTCAATATCCATAACGATATAATATAAAAGCCCACAAATTATTTACGCGAAATGAACTAACAAGTTTATTACGAACATTATTTCACGAGTAGTTAATAATAACTTCATCGTGATTCCGCAGATAATCAAATTCAAAATGGATGTCGTAATCATAATCGGCGTCTGCGCAGACGGCAACGTCTCGGCGGTGGCTGAGGGGGGCAAGAGGGAAGAGGAAAGTCCCGTTAGGAGAAAGTAGCCGCCTACACTCAGGCGCACGGTTCGTGACGGCCCGCCGGACCAGGCAGCCATCTTGGAGAAACAGACCATTCGATTTTATCGAGCCAGCGAACCTAATATGGGGCCAAACGACAATAGAAATAGACAGATGGCGCGCTATTCAACATCACCGATTCACTTCCAAGATTAAGTACGACGTTTGTATACCTAATAATTGAAATTGCATTTATTTGATGTTTTGTCCACGATAAAAGTCACTTTCTCTGAGTTACTGAAAATGAATGAAGTGTGAATATGACTAGGCAAAAATACGGCAATCATTTCGATCTTACACAATTTAACAAATATTCGCTGCTCACGTAATCCTCGGTTCACGAATTGTCATGTCATGATAATATTATGGCGACAGTCAGTGAATTTAAAAAGGTGTTATTTGATAATAATTTAAAAGACGCTAATTTGTATTCAATTAACACTTCGGTGTCTTAAATAGGTAGCAAATATTATCTATCGAAATTATTTACAGGAGATTAAAACAAGTGAGGTTCCTACCGACGGTGTTGAAGATATTTCCAAAGTATTTTTTTTTGTTTTGAAAATTGGTTCTGGGCAGTAACAATCATCTTCGTCTCAATGTAGAGTTTCAGGGTACCTACGCTACCATCTCAACTGAAAGTCTATTGTTAGATTGTCAGATATGGTTTTTGTGATCGAAAAATGCGACCTAAATCGTTTCCAATTTCAGCTTAACCTGTAACACAATAGAGCGAAACCTACAATATCTATAATTTAATTAAACTATCTATTGATGAGAGATATCTATTGATGTATTTAATTGGAATATATATATATAATAATGATAATAAACAGTCCGATACCGAGACCTTAGGTAATGAAGTTGCAATTTACTCAGTTGTTCTAACATCAGGATAATCACTTCTGCATCATTATGGCAAATGAAAAGCACCTTGTATACACGGGCTTATTACGAATGGGCGGAGATGTGGCGTTCATCTCGGCAATTATTGCACAAGCGGTAAAATAAAATCATGGCGTTGATAAATAATGTTTCATAACCACAAGACAGTCGACACTAGACGGCAAATGGAAGCCTGTCAAACCGGTCCGTGTGCACCGCGCAGGTGGCGCGCGCTTCACACCTAACTGGCACTGCACCACTGCGGTAAACGAAGTGACCCTGATTACCTGATACCCGCTCGCTGCATCCATCAATCCACTCAAAAACCAACTCGACAGATTGAATGCAACAATAATTTTAAAGGTCACGTCAATTATCCGAGCGATTATAACTGTAGGAGATTAATCGTCAATAGTAGTACAAGTGATCGAAGATTAACATTCGACTGTAACACGACGTTATAATGATTTATTTCGATAATTAATTTAAAGTGCTAAATGTATTTCCTCAAACTGATGATGTAAAAACTAAGAACGAAATATTACACAATTTAGCAATAATAATAACTAGCGCCGAGTCGAGATACGTGTAAGCATATGCGGCCGTGTTTTTCCCTTGTTTCTCATTAAATATTCAACTGGATTCACAACAAGGCATTACCATATAATCGCTATTCAGTCACATGTACCCCATATCATATACTTGTCTCTTTTGTTTCGATTGTCTATTCATGTGAATTGTCTTGCTTGACTCTCATCGATGTCGTTCTATAGTTTTTATGCGTTGAAGACAACAATAAAACAGATGTTCTATACAACATTGACGTCAGAATTATTTCTTAAAATGTTCTTTAGAGCAAACGGGGTCACATTATTCATGTACAAATACGAATGTGTCGACTGATAACAATTGTGTACACAATATATACTCATAAGTGAGTGTTGTTGTTGATATTGTAATATTATTTAGTTTAGAACCGTGAAACGACAGGGCGACTGACATATAGAAAGTCGTGCAACTTGCAACGTTTTAAACCAGTTACCAGGGCTGGTTTTGTATGAAATTCAAGCATACATACACAATATACGTATACAACGTTATCGTATATCTATTTTACATAGCATGCGTTCACTTCCCTCGTAAGGAAATTTAAATTGCAAAGCACACGTTTTTTTTTAAATAAAATATGTATTACCTATGGTAAGGTGACTTTGTCTGTAATATATTTATTTCTTCCATTCAAAATCAGTAGGTACTTATCAGGCTTCCAAAATATTTTTTTTCGCGTCTTTTATATGGCTGATAATAAAGCTTATTTCTCCGCAAGGATATTTTTTATCGTACTTTAGTTAGAAAACATGCTTTGATAAATCAATCTAGCTGAAACTAAAATAAACAATTCCGTATCTATATAATAATGATAGCAAAAATGATAACTAATGTCAGTAATTAAATTATATCTTAACAATTTTATCTATTGTTATATGTTTTCATTATCTTTGTTCTTAATCTATTTATCACGGTGATGTATGAACGGTAAACGAATTACGAGTATCTCTTCTACCCTAATACAGACTCGTATTACGTATGTGTCTGAGTCTCGCTAATAAAAACTTTTTTGAAGTAAAGTCAAATTCTAGACTCAGTCCTCATCGTCAACTCCGATTCATCCCATTGCAAGGACACGGGTCTCATCGTAATCGAAGGGGATTAGAGCATACTCCACCACGCTGTTGAACTGCGCGTTGTCGAAGGCCAGTGTTTTCTAGCCGCCTAAAGACCACTAACTTGGTCTTTCTGAAGGTATTTCTTCAGAATAAAACTCCTATTACGAGGTAGCTTTAGATTGTACACTTCCGATAAAAATTAATACAGTCTTGTTAGCATAGTAATCTTCATGCATATGGAGTAATCATGTGCGACATACCCTGTAGTGCGGTGAACCCGGGCTTGCGGGTTCATTAAGCACTCACCTCAGTGACCAGCCTTCAAACTACGAAAGCGGGGAATGAGTGAATGACTAATTACAAGTAGTGGTAACGGTTTATCATCACGCGCTACGGAACACCATTATGCCTGTTGTGTTGTGGTATCATTACAAACCAGCGTGGAAATCATTTGCATTGTATTTACCCGTGGTATTATATGTCTTCCTATTCTTGCGATCATATCATTTGAATACTTTATTTAAATCAGTGAACAAAATTATGTTAAGACTATATTATGGTTAGATATTATTGGAACAATTTCGTCAAAATCCTGAGGGGAAAAGCGAATGTGATAAAATTACGCCTGTTAGTTATCCGGAATAAAGTAAAGATTTTAAGAACAGATCATTCATTCAATCTAGTTTAGGCGTTTAGAAGCGACGGTAGATTAAAGAAACTCCCGATCACTTACATGAACCCTGAAAACAAACACACAACACCCTTTTTTTCGGATGCCAAATTATTCAGAACTTGATTAAAGCTAATCTTGTTTAAATATTCACGAATAAATAATTCGATTCGAAACAAAGGAATACAAACTTCTTTTAATACCGAATATAGACACTAAGAAGCATGAATATGAACATTATTTGAAAAGGTCATAATATAATAAAACGAAAATACGTGATATGATAGCATTCTTAATAAAAAACTGTTATAATAATAATACTTTTGGTCCCCCTAGCTTCATGACAATTCTTTTAAGATCAGACGAACAGGTAATTTTTATAAAATAGTTCAAAGGGAGAGGTGGCCCCAATCTATTTAGAGACACAATACCCGCCCGGACACAGGGGTCCCAATCCCAACGGTCGACGCTAACAAAAGGCAGGTTCGCTTTACAAATCTCACACACATTATCTTTATTATTATTAGAATAGAGAAGGCCGCGTTTTACGTGTATTTTGTTACAATAATACAAGCTGACTAGCGAAATAGCTCAAAGGATAATGTAGATAGCTGAATGACAGACAATTTTACAGATCACTACACTGTGCCACTACTAATGCTGCTTCGGTAACATTTGCGCAGAAGAATTGCCATCATTTCAGCTAGGTAATTAATTCTATTCGCTTTACAGATATCCAGAAAATGCTTCTCATTATCGCTGGCATTTGTTGTCGATAGACAGAAAGAAGTTACCGACGTATTTTAAATTTAAAGGTTAGATTATTGATACGTATTGAAGGATTTTCACTAGACATAATTCCCGAAGGAGCGATTTTTGCTTCACAAGATAGATGTCCCGTCCATAAACTTTCTGCAGACGTATTATTACTGCCAGGTATCTCGCTCACTTTATTTCCTTGAAACCATTACAATCGAAAAAGACGGATTCTTGAGAGAAGACCGTATTATAAGTATGTAATGTAATTATATTTAAGATTTTAAAAATGAATTTCGACCTTTTTGTATATTATTATTGCCATAAGTAGCTTGAATTTGAAAAGGCAATAATTTATCACAGCTAATTAATGGAAACGCATAAACGAGTTCCAAAAATATCAATGACGAAGAAATAGATGGCAAAAAAACCTGTTGAGCGTAATATTTACATATATTACAAATAAGGCTACATCTCCAAAATTTTATTAGTGTAGATTTGATAATAGAATATCGTTGGAACCGGTTCTGTTACGAGTCGTGTTATGAAACGCCTCTAATGATTCCAAGAGTCCACGGGCGATTTGGATGCGAGGCGGCTACTTTCACCGCTTTCTTGGACTGCGTCGACTGGTCGGACCCGTTCGTCTGACCTCTGTGTTACATTGGTATTGTTCAATTTGCCTTCTCAGTCAGATATGCAGTAATGCTGATGTGAATGTCAATGCTGCAATAGAAAGTTGGACCAATCACTTGTACCGTAATATTATGTATGTTAATGATGATAAAGATTGTTTTTGTAATAAATATTCGATTATATGCAGCGAAAAATTATGAAAACTCATTCTTCTTCTTGATGTTCATATTTATATTCTTCATATTTATGTTCTTCTTGATGGAGTTCCAACAAGTTAATACACCAGAAATTTCATTATGTAATTATTTGTGTTATTGGAGATTGAAAGCTCTTAAAAATTATTAATAAAATTGATTTCTTTTATAACGGGGAAAAGAATTATTTTATAACCACGGAAATTAGAAAAATATATATAGACATTAGAATCGAAGACAGACATTAGTTTTTAGTCGTCCATATTTTGACTATATGCTAAGATAACAAGAACTAGTTTTGATATCTACCTATTAGTATTTTATTAACTATATTTTTTTTAATTTCTGTGTTTAAAACATTCTATTGTCAACTTCTGTGTTTAAAACATTCTATTGTCGTTGGGCTATCAGTTACGTATTCAGTAATCACAAAAATGGTACAGTTTCTCTGATGAATGAATGAGTATAATTGCTTAATTTTTAATATAATTGCTCGTTGTGCAACCTTATTACTCTGAAATGAATACAAGCCCTTACTTAATAAATGCAAAATAATCGGCAAGATAATAAACAAGATATCATAAACTACTTTCACATAACAACGATTGACCTTTACTCGCACGCTGTCTGTCATTCGGTCATTCAAAATTGCGTAAAATAGTCTGACTGTATCGACATATAACTAAAGACACGTTCCATATACGTGTTCATAATTATAAATAATCACGATATCATGCCGACGGACACGAAGCAATAAAAATAACGTTCAGAATTAATCATATCCGTTGGACGAACATACTCGCATATAAAGCAGATGTTTATAAAACAGGCTATACAGCCGGTAATCACACAGAAATAAGTCCAACATGGAGAAATATCAAAGACCGGTTAACTGCCATAAAAATGGTTTCAGCCGAATACACATTTATTTTTAATTATACATCTCTGTACGAGATGACGCACACATCGCCAGCTTTGGTACCGGTTCGGTAACGTTTTCTTTTTTTCTTTTTGAGTGTTATTTATAGTCCAGATCAATATTTAATATGTGTTCTCAGAATTGGCGCCGCCGCCGCGCTGCTACGAGTTAAATTCGGCGGTGCCTTCCTCATACTGATATTATGGAAATAGAACTAATAATCTTGGAACAATACGACTAAATATGGAGATTCGTTAATTATGAACGTGCTATGGTGATAAACACGTTATGTAAACGTTTAATGAAAGTTTAAAGTTGGTGCTATAAATAAAATCTGTCACAAGAATTCATTACAAAAGTTCGAAGAAAATAAAAATTTCAACTAGGTTTCGGCTGACCCTGTGTGCTTTATTAAGTTCGGAGCGGCGAGGTGCGGCTGTAAGGGGAAAAGAAAATAAAGCTATTACCGGGAGGGTGGCGCATCGTGTGTGGCAGCCTTTACATCCGAAGGGAGAACGGAACGTGTTATTTTAACCCATTCCAAACATCGCTGTACAAACTAAATAAGACTCCAACCAAAACCTACACACACAGCCAAAGAGAATCATTCCATGTTGTACATGAATAACATACATAAGAATTAGCAACGTACCGTTGCACAGCATATATATTTACCAAAACGAAACAGAAACACGAGTAGAGAATTATGTAGAATCATCTATCGAAAACGACGTGACCCCGTTACTCGGATGCCCGATTGAAATTTAGATTCACTGATGATAATAACAAATCTGCTGTCGTCCACGATGACCTCTGTTTTAAAATCACCTGGTATGAAGTATAAGCAGCCTATACATACGCAGATGAGGTTTCGACAAACAAAGATACCTATTTCAATGTGAAATCAGAGACGTGATCTCGATTTTTCAATACAAACAAGTTTCTGAAAATGGCTAAGGTGCTGTTACATTTATATAACGAATACTATATGATATGAATAATGATATCAGGTAAGGTTCCTACTACTGCATGCTGACTACAAGCTAGCTGCATGGTCGACGTGCGGTCCTAATGCGGTTGGTTTGCAGTTCCATTGCAGTCGTACTAACTGCGTTCAAACTGCAAATTTGCAGTTGAAATGCAGTCCGTCTGTCTAGAGCCTTAGACAAAGTATATAAAATAAATACGCGATAAATATAATTTACTTCAATAGAAATCAATAAATTATTATTTTAAATAAAATGAGACCAGAATATTTCGTCTGACCTATAATGTCATCTTCTATCATATTGATTAATCTTGTAATTTCCTATCCGTTTTATATTCCATTCGTTACGATTTGAATTTATTTCTCATCAGTAATTTCCTTTTGTGCCATTTAGGTAAATTGTAGTGTAAAGTCTGTTCACGCCTTTAGTTACAGCTCCAAATTAAAAAACAACAGTTGCGTTAAAGATGGCGACACACCGGTTATTTGGTAGTAAAATGGAACGATCGTTCAATATGAACACAAACTGAATACATATTATATTATTGAACGGCAGAATGAAATATATACACATATATATTTACCTTTTTTGTTAATCTCGCTGGATTCACGCTCTGGAGACGAGCCTGCAACAACGTAAAAAAATTGTTAAAACGATTGTATAATTGTAACAAAGATTTTCACAAGCGAAACAAATTAAATTTATTCAGACTCAAAAATATGTCATCTAAGGGTCAGAAGAGCACGTAAGGGCAGAGAAAAAAGTAAAGGAGATACAATCACATGATTACCAAATTGTAGTCTATCATCAATATCATCATTTATCATACAAAACATTTCTTTTCGAATAGACAAACATACGTCAAATAAAATACGTATTATAATGACTAATGAAATAAATGCAGCAATATATGTGTGCAAATATTATGTATCGTGGCTTTAGTTTGCTAGTTAGTATTACGCTTTGATAAGCTTTATAATAACTGCCACGTTGACAACGTTCAATTTGCACAGAGTTGTAATTATATATCACAAGAAAGATATCTTTTTCCACTGTGAATAATTATTATATATGCTATAAAAAAGCGTCAGGTATCCGAAAAAGCTGTTTAAGCAAAAATGGAAACAACTTTGTCAATCGAAAGGTCAAATGTTTGTCCAGTGTACATTTTTAAGGTTGACAAGAATAGCCCCAACGCCAACTGGTTGCGTCAACCTGTTTCGGGTAAAAGGCATGTGAAATAAACATTAATTTTTATTGCTTCAAACTAGTTATCCAAGTATTTACTTCATGCACTGATGGTCGTGTGACAATTGACCATGTTGAGGGATTATTACTATACAACAATATACTCGTGCTTAATATTGTTGTATCATATTTTTATAGACATGTGACCACTGACATCTGTCTACTAAGCGATTATCGAGCCTTTAGATTCTTCTTTTCTGCGGTTAATGCTCCTAACAAATATAGTTCAGAGAATACGTGATCGTCATTAAATAAGTTTTGTAGTTTATATAAAAGGAAGTATCGTTTTTATAGAACGAATTTCAATATTAATAATTTAGGTCAAAAATAATTTACATAAAAATTTTAATCATAAAGCTCAAAAATCGCTAATATTTATTAACAATTTTATTACCTACTAACAACCACTTTAAACCTGAAATCCGCTACGTTAACATCAGAGTAGAAAATATAAAAAAGAGATTAATAATAAAACTGCCTGCATAATTAAAATAAATAAAGATTTAAGTGCTTTGAGTATTACTGCAGGCTGCAATGCGGTTGAACGGGACACGGTGCGTACGGCAGGTGGTCGTTCGGCCACAATCCAACATGCGGGTGGTTCAGGTGGCTTTTCAGCCGGCAGCTGGAGACAGTGCATTAACCTTATGCACGGTGACGCTAATGGCATTGTGATCTATGCATATACGAGATAGAACAACAGGCCCTTACTGATCAATACCAACCAAGCCAAATAGACTGCGCTGTGGGAGACGTTGATATTTGAAAATTAATCATTTATGGACTTGGATAATTATACGAAGTAGGCATTTAAATCCCGTGGTCGAACTCCAGCTAGAAGAACAGACCTCATTAAATTGGTGACTCACCACGACTGACTGTTCCCACAATGACAATTCCTCCAACAGTACACTATGACCTGACTACAATTGTACCAAATTGAGATGTAATTCAAAAGAAGCCAATAAAATTATGCATTGTGAAGGACATGCACGAAATCAGTGTCCGGCTAGGATCAGGCATTTACAATATGAAAAAAAAAATACAATCAGATAGCCTTCAAAATAAACACGCGATTTAAGATCTATGTTTAATCTGTAGATGACTAAATTTAAAGTACCCATTTTCTATCTAAGGCGTGAGGGTCTCCTCACACCACTTATTCTTAAGGGGAGAAAAATAGCACAGGAGGTAGGGGAGCGATACAGCTAGTTGTAAAATAAAACAAAGACAATTCACATTATTAATAAAAAGAAGTTGATGATTATGGATCCCACAAGATCTTTTATTATACTAGTATTTTAATATGCAATTTCTGCACAAATGGTATTGTTGACAATAGGGATGAAGGTGTGGAATACACAACAGAACAAAGAAAAAGAATCGTCGACACCTACAAAATTATTATATGAAATTTTTGATGATATTCGATTACATAGCAGTCGCTTAAAGAAAAACAACAACGTAAATAATTCAAAAGAATTTTACATGTTTGTCTGAACAAATATCGAATGCAAATTTCGTATGTAAGTATAGAACTTTTTGGATTGTATAAAAACACGTTTATGGAAAATGATACAAGACACGTAAAACACCCATTGTTTTATTTATTTTTAACATTAGTATTGGGTATTTTTAATAACTCGTCACTTTTGAATTATCAACTTATTACTCAGTAAAGGAAAGTATGAAAACAATACATCAGATACATATTATAAAATGTTTTAGACATGGCAACCTTATATAATCAATTGAATCCTTGATGTTCAGAAAATTATTATCAAGTTGAACATAGAAAGGTTAAATTGTATCGTTTAAATAAGGTTTCTTGAAGTAGTTAAACTTAACGTTAAGTGAAAAGAATGAAATTATTGAAATGAAGCTTGGTCCAAATAAGGAAGAAACTGCGCCTTATATAACACCGTAGCCAAATTACAATAAAATTAATGTAGACTAGGCGAGTAGCCACGTAATTGCATCAGCCATTTAAAATATTTAACCATTCAAAGGCGAAAAATACTTAGCATCCCATAGCATCCACATAATATTTATTGCAGAAATATCCGCAACAGATATGGTCTGTTCCCATATCCTGATGTATGCCAACACTCCTTATCGGTTTAATAAAATTGACGCGAAGTTGTTAGCGTCGCTTTTCTTCCATTCCCGATCACATGAGACTATATTTGGTTGTGGTCGATTGCAATCAATACGTCAAAAAACAAGATATCCATAATTGCCATGTGGGCGTTGAACACGAACAGCTGTATGTTCATACACAGCTTGGCATTTCATTGAAACCTGTTCGTAAGTTATGCAATAGAATAATAAAAATATCCGTTTAATGACACATATAAATGTTTAACATAATCACCTGTCGATTCGATAGCGATTACATGCGTGTGTGATTAATAAGTAATTCTTGTAATTAATTATATTTATCTGCTATTCCAATGTTGGACAAAGGCCACCTTACGCTTTATATAATCTAGTTTAGTGTGACCGTTTTACTTAGACAAAGCGAAATTATTTTCTTTCTTTCTTTTTCCAGTGGTGCCCTCAAATAAAGCTTACAACTAAGGATATTATGTTTAAGGCTGCAATTTGATGGTAGCTCCTATAGCTTTCCACGCAAGAACTGGTCACTTGCTTTAAGCTGAATATTGACTATACTCGTCGTTAATCAAACAACTTCACGTCCATAAATTTTTGCCCATCTGTAAATACAACATTACAAAAACGCGTTGCCTATTTGTGTATCCCATTAATATTCATTTAATGTCAATACCTTTGCTAAAACGTCAAGAAATACAGTCACATTGAAGGCACAAAACACATAAGACTATGAAATGTTGCGTAATATTTGCATATACTGTAGCAATATCGTCGATCAAAATAATATGACAATCATTACACTCTAGTAGCCTTGATATTTGTGCTTTAATTAATACTGCATACATAAATGCTGTACATGAACAGATTCAGTTTAGTCACTTCATTATAATTCTGGACGAGCGGTTGGTCGGCGACATTTCGTCATCTTGGCAACCACTTTTTGTAGCCATCATAAACAAGATTTTAAAGCCAAAAGTATTGAACTCTCCTCTCTATGCCAAAATTAAGTGATGGCTGCGGCAGTGCCAACTTCAACGTCGACCACACTCTCTACTGCATAATTGGTGGATTAATAACTCGCCACCACAACGAAATCAGAGACCTATTTTGTGAGTTATGCCAATACGCTTGGGAAATGTAGTTAAAGAACTCGTCATCTCTGAAGGAGACCGAGGACTTCGCGGAGACCTAAGTCGCCGCGGCGTTTAGAATGCTAAGAGGGAGGCGTTATTCGATATGATACTCTTTAGGATATAGGATACTCTTTATGTCTCTTGTCTCTTTATGTGGTGTTCACGCGGTGCAAAGCCGCGGCCGCGCGGATAGAAGCTGGGAAACATTAATGGAGAGTCCATTCCATTTAATGGTTACCATTTCGATATGCCATACAAGTTATTTAGCTTATGAAATAAATATTCGATAACACAAGACCTTTTGTACAACGTTTTAAATGTAATACATCGTGTGCACTGTTTTATCAAACGTGTTCGTCGAATGTTAGCGATTGACTGATTATTCTGTATCTTAATAACTGATGTGATAAAGTGGTATTAATCATCACGTACCCTGCCCTAAATTTATACATATCAGAAATCGAGCCCTAATCGATAAAATCGTTGATACGGTGAATTATATATCAGCTAAAGTAAAAATGTATGATACGCTATTTTTCCGAAGAAATAATTCTGCAGATAATTGCTCTGTAGTTATAGATTGCTAAAAGCAGACAACAGTATGTCTTCTACCTATAATATTAATTACAGCCATTCCAGTTGTCACAGTAGTCTATCCGGTTGATCCAATGGGACGCAGGTGTAGTATAGATGAGGGTATTAGACGCATTTATCTTATCTGCATTATCAGATCTGACTAATGGCTTAGATGCTGGAACGCTAAGATGCGTTATGTTGAACTAATAATTCTCGTAAACATGGACAATTATATCTCTTCTATAAACTATTATGAACATAATCAGTACACTAAAAAATCTTTCAGACCAAACCAATCGTTCCGATTAAGAAAAGCAATTTAAATCTCACATTGTGTCGGATTGTTAATACTAATCATAAACAAAAACATATATATATAGACGAGCTGATATCTACAATGCACAGATGAGAAATATATACTTAGCATTAAATTTTAAAGACAGACCGTCGCAGTCCAGACCCTAAGAACATTATCGATTCCGTTATGTGAATAAACAAGACAAGACAAGAATATCTTTATAGGTATTGAAGACTTGCAAATAAATTTATGGGCAGTCAATAGGACGATTCCGATGCGAATCATGGCTATTGCAACCATTCGCATGATAATAAGCTAAATAACCTAATCGTCATTGCCGACAGTTGCGCAGACTAATGACGGCGCATTCTATGGCGCAAAAACGCACGCCGTTTCCACAAGTAGGACCAGCTCCTTTCTCGGCATGTGGCTCGACCAGTTGCCCGACCAGTCCGGAGGTCTGAACGTGAGAAATGGGGGTATGTGCGTTGTTCGACATTATGTAGCGTGTTACTAAATTAAAGCGAACATTCTGTCAGATTTATCCACCTGATTTACTGAGTTCGTAATTGTTTGAAATTTCCACATGCAGGACCCGCTCATATTACGGTATGTTGACTAACCAGTTGTACGACCAGTTTGGAGGCCTGGGCGTGAGAAATTGGAAATCAAACGTTTAATTAAAGCAAATATTCGTACTTATCTTCTGGTCAGTCTGCGACGTCTTACAACCTCAGATATTTGTAATTAGTATTGATTTAGAATTATTGCAAATAGCTTGTATTTTACCATAAATTTGGACTGATAATTTATTGCTCATACACAGCTATTGTCAGTCTATTTACCTGGGCCTTATCACGTCATACGTCAAAGACAAAACATGGGCCATGTTATTGACGTTACTTATGTTGACGTTCACTTTGGAGGCATAATACATGCGAAAGACGACAACAGAATTAATAAAAGTGTTGTAAAATCTGTGGTTTCGACTTATAAAATGTTTGACAGCAAATTATGAAAAGGCCGCCATTGTTACATTTTAGCTGGTTTTAAAGCGACCATCCAACAACAACGTGCAATATCCACATGGGATATTACATGTCGTAGTACAGAGAAACGAAAGTTACTGAAGATTACGAGTATTGTTATGTTGCTAACATTATTATCGCCATAAAGCTTCTATAAAATTATTAGTAGAACAAAAAAAAAACAAGACTTGTTTTAGTTTACTACAAAACCATTCCTTGTAACAAATCGAACAGTTCACAATATAGCACTGAAAACAACAGAAATACTACAGGACCGTTCGTTCAAATAATATCTTCTATTACTCTGTATTTTCTGTAAAACTCTCTTGTTTCCTTCGCTCCATTCTACGAAACTAGAAAGGAATTGGTATTGTAAAATAATTTTGTAGAAATATAGTAACATTTTCTGAACACCTAGAATTATAGATAGATTATATGGCTTGATCGTGAAGCTTATAATGTCAGATACCTACAGATTGCACACTTACGTCCTGGCTAGTGCGTTTCTACGTAACACAAGTATTAATGCAATTCATATAAATAGGTAGATACTTGACTTGGTCAAGATATAAGAAAACTACGTTTGTTCTTAATCACTTTCATATCCACAATAAAAAAGAATAAGGAAGAATAAGATTGAGAATGTTTTTATGACCACTTCTGATTAAAACAGCATTCTCTAGCAGTCAACCTTCGGGGAATGCAGACTTCCACGAATGCAGTTCAATACATAGATATTTAAACAAAATTAGTTTGAGGAAAAGATCTAAATTAAGATCTAATACAATACGGAATTCTGTAATCATTCTCTGTGATTTTTCTAGATTGTTTGTTGTTTTTTACGAACACTATCATGAGACGAGATAAACGTAATGCAGATAAGCTCTATCTGGTTGTTTACCTTTTCATAATAATTTTATCTACCCACGATGATAACGACACAAAATTTTAATATAGTAAATTCATAACAGCTGAATTAACTCACGTTTCCTCTACATTGGTGATAAATATACCTGATATAATTCTATGTGCGCGTGTGTGTGTGAACATTAAGCCCATGTCAAATGCAAATATTTTATTATCAGTTTTTTTTTTTTTTCTATACTACGTCGGGTGGCAGACAAGCATACGGCCCGCCTGATGTGAAGCGGTTACCGTAGCCATATTAACGCTCGCAACATAAATTATCACTCGCGCGCCGCCACCCCCGCTGCCATCGCAGCATCTCCTTCCTTTCTGGCGACCTCACTCACTCGCAGGAACACAACAGCCCTCGAGGGAACCGTTATTTGACTGCGGTATTCTGTGAGGTGGAGGTACATTCCCCAGTCGGGTAGCTTACAATTACGCTCCCTACCTCTCTTTTCGCCAGAGCTTCGTTTGTCAGTCAGCAGGGTGCACCGCGTGCAGGTGAAGTTGGCTTTGGTTCAAAGATGTTGATGAACCACTTACACCCCTATTAATTATTAATATTATAATTATTATAATATAATTTCGCTCGAATATTAAAAATCCTCGATAAAGAAATAAATTTCTTTCTGGCTAAATCGCCAGACCTTGATCATCATTTATCTTATAAACTGTTCCGATTCCAAACACCATACTTGTTCATAATTAAGGGGAGATAGATAATCAAAAATCTCACCGCAGCCAAAGCCAGTAAGTCAATTCTTTAGTTTGGATTATTGTGTTCCAATAAGTGAATGAGGCCATTAGAGACATGAGGAAATGTTGCGTTAGCAATGAGGATGGCAGCTCACAAGCAATGCTTCTTGTACTACAGGCATCTATAGGTTACGATACCGCTTAATATCAGGCGAGCAAATTATTATAACTGATTGGAAACCAAAGTACTGAAGGTGAATATGAAATATGGATAATATGCAGAAGAGAGAACAAATGAGAGCGTTTGAAGATTGTAAAATTTGTAAACTACATAATAGAATGTAGTAGAGAACAAAAACATAACATAAAAAAAGTAAAGGTTGTACGCGAACAAAACCGCGAGGCGGTAAGCTAGTAGGGAACATAAAAATAAGTCTGTTATAACGTATTTTAATACATAGTATTAACTGTGTGATGGGCTCAACGCAGACTATGAACTTGCATTGACGATCGGTCATTATCATGCCAGATAATATAGTAATTTAGCCTTCATCCATCAAAACGCCACCACTGTCAAACTCTCTTCGGCTTTCTAATAAAGATAAGCAAGAACCAGTACTCATGATGTTATATTACGATGTTGAAGTTGAACGGATATTGACCGGTCCACGGGGCCGGGTACACGAAGCCCATTTATGTGTATAATTAAACACGATACATGCTCCACGAAAACTGTCACACATGTTGGATGTCTCGTGTTACGCGAGAGAACGCAACCGGAGCTGCACTCGGAATGTGCTGTGTTGGTTTCACGTTGATCGAATGACAACAACATGACATAATGAAATGTACAATTAGGTACAATTCAATAAATTTTCGTCATCACCGGCATGACGAGTTCGGTGGCAGAATGTTAGCAATGGTTACTTTGACTCCGAGGTCACGGGTTCAATTCCTGCACAAGACAAACATTTTGTGTGCATGAACATGTCTGTTTGTCTTGGTCTGGGTGTTTTCTATGTATTATACGCATTTACAAAAAAAAATGTATTTAAGTACATTTATCAGTTGTCTAGTACCCATAAGCTTTGTGCTTAATTTGGTACTAGATTGCGCTGTGTAAATTGTCCAGAAATATTTATTTATTTATTATGACAGACATTCACTGCTGAACATAGGCCCTTACTCTTCCACCATCAACGATTTTGAACGGTTTGCACCGCGCAAAGCGTGTAGCATTTTGTGTGGGGGCATTCTTACGTCTTGGAATGGCAGCGCAGCTTTCCAGTTCTTGATCGTCATTCCAAAACCTTTGTGATCCAATAGTTTTTTATTAATCCTAAGTTAAAACAGATTAAAATATTTGTTGTAGAGTAAGTAGACAAATGCGGCATTAACGTCTACCTACTCCTTCGATCACTATTATTAATGATTGAAGATATACTCACTACAATACTAATGAATTGGTATGAATTAGGAGAAAATCCTCACCAGAATAAGACGTCATAAGATAAATGTGGAAGAACCGTTGCCCTGAGGATTGTTTACAATCGTAAACACGAGTAAAACTACATACAATAACCGCGTATGTGTCGTAATTACCATGAAACGAAAAAAAACAGTGTCTGTATTTCATCGACGCCTCTCCCGTCATGTTTATCGTAAATTGAAAATAAGCCCGCACTTGGCAAACGTTCGTGTTGTAAAACAAACAAATAATAAGTTGGAGCGGTCTGCGCCTTGATATGTGGTCTAAAAATAGTTGTGTTTTCATAAACCCGATATGAGAGTTTACGCAGAGCTAGTCTCGGGAATGAGGTCGAACGAGTTGGCATGCGATGCTCCGGTCTGCTCGGATACACGCAGCAATAAACAATACGTTGGCATGTTAACTGAAGCACCGCTCCGAATATTTCACGCGTCGAACGTAACTAGAACAAAATCTTTGAATTTCCGAAGATGAAAGCTATCGATAATTAATCGATTCCATACGTTCGTTAAATTGTTAATGAAATATCATCCATCACGATTGCAAAAGTGATTGTAACGAACACCGACGACGCTTATGAAGAGCTTGTACCAGTTAAAGCAAATAGCGAGTGCGATAACAATAGCGATTGAAATGCAATAATGTTACGTGTACCACTAGCATTATCAACATCGTCCGTTCAACGCACTGCTTTATCGCCAGTTAATTATCGTGAATGAAACCGTGTTTATAAATCATTCGGATAGCGTTACGGCTCAGTCAATAAATCTAAGAGATACCGAATATTATGCGAGGAGAACAACAACAACCTTATATTTCAAGGAAAACGATATTTGCGTGCGAGTTTTGAGCGCGCGAGTAAAATAAGAAATGACGCAAACTTGAGACATGTCTTATCGTTATACATTTCCATTACGACCTCGAAATGTTCACGGACGCAAATTAAATTCAGTCGCATAAACGTGTGTGGGAACGAAGTAGTTCCGTCGTTGATTTATCAGCTTACAACATCGGTTATAAAAAAGGTGAGAAAAAATCGGGCATTGTTATGCAGAAACTGATCGACTAACACAAGATGAACACGAAGCAAAAAGAAACCATACTTGGAGAAATTCTTTCCGAGTTATTAAACACTACAATCGAGGGCAGTTCTCATTCATTGAAATATAATTGATGCATTATCGTATCGCATTTTACTGCAGAACAGAAACCTTCACGGATGGTCGAGCGGAGAAGGAAACCGTTTGCAACCGCAACGAATTCGTTTTTTTTACTGAATACATAAAAAATAGAGCAAAACACTAATCGATTGCACAGCGACCAGTCGAGAGATTCCTCGTTCGTACGCCGAATAAAAAATACATTAGAGCGACAACTGTTGCGTCGTGAGATGACTAAAAAATGTTTGGAATGAGGTCACTCCACTGTTTATACCGATTGGTGGAGGTTAACTAGTTCCTATTCATTATCACTTTGTGCCCCGTTTACTTTGCAAATAAACACATTATCATTAATTTCAACAGTAGTGATAATGACACATATTTAATTTAAATTTAAATTTAAATAGTGGCATTGTGGCATATTACCAAATTAGACTATTTTTCATTATTATTCATTTCGACGGGAAATCACCTACATTACAATCGTCGTAAAGATTACATTTCAATGTGTAAAGTAAAGTTGACGAAATGGCGGCGTTACTAAAACTAAAAATTGATTCTTCATTTATTAAAATTACTTCGTCTTTTTTTTTCAAAAAAAATGCATTAAGGCACTGATTAATAAGCTAACAAGATTGCTCAGTGTAAGTTGTACTAATAAAATTGACATAAATAAATAATATAACATTTGGTATGTGAGATAAATCTTTATCACAACTTAACTAACCACAACTGTTGCTCAGGCCGAGCTTCAGTCACATATTAAGTTACTTTTAAATAGCACAGTCCGAAGAAACATTGAAAGCCTCGATGCCACCTTCCCAAGAAGGTTAGTCAGTAAGAATCTGACATAAACAACATTGTCTTACGCTGCGGCTTATCCAGGAGTATTCACCATCCGTTGATAAAGTTGAGAAGGTGTTCTTTCTCACACGTCAGGAAAAAAAGCCTTAGTTTTGATCAGTTCTTAGCATACATACTCCTAATACAGTTCTTTTCGTAGTTAAATCTATATTGTATACCTTCATTGTTATGAACTCACGTAAAACACATCTAAATATATAATAAGTACATGAAATTTCTGTTTTTGGCTTCCTAACAAACAGCTTCGCAAGAGATAGTATGTCTATTTATAGATGACTATTACCTAGATCTAATTTGTCATCATAAAAAACCTTCGTACGGACAATTTCAATGAAATCATTGTATTCATTTATGAGAAACATACACGCTAATTTAAAGATGTACTCGTAGCATCTAAAAATTTTCCGTATAATATGTTTACACATAAACGTATGTTAAGCTTATAAAATACTCATCGCTATGTTTAAAATATGAGCAAATGAATCGTTTATTTCAGCAACGATACGTGAAATTTTTGAAATAACTACGTTATTTATTATTGTGCAAAAATAGACAACCGGATGTGCTGATGAACGGCCGCGGCGCACATTCTTTCATTCGCGTAGGTTTTAAAAACATTTGTATTGAAATACTTCATATTGAAGAATGAGAAAACGCCGGAACTGAAACTGATTTAAACATTTTTTTTTTTTTAACTTTTTTGAATCTTCTATGTATGCTAGTAATGTAAACTAAGCTAAATGTTAACGCTAACATATAAGCGTAGTCCGATTATTAATTGAATAGTACATAGAGCCCCTGTTTCACGTATTTACTGTTTAGTAAATTTAAAATGCCCAAAATATAATATTATTAAGTTTTAAGCATGTTTTTGCAACTGGCAAGGTTGACGGCAAACGACCAAGAGGCCGCAGCCCGATGAGATGGTCTGACCAGATCCGCACATCTCTGGACTCAAATCTCCACAGTGCCCTCCACGTTGCGAAAGATCGCAATAGTTGGAGAAAAATTGTTAGAAGGAAGATGTTTCTGAGTGGGAGTCACGACCCTCAGTAATGAGGTATACGGCGCGAGGAGGAGGAAGCATGTTTTTAATAAAAAAATATTCTTTTCGGCCGGCCATGGTGGTTGACGATGATTTTTCAAACGACGTTAACGATTTTGTTTTGTTTATTTACCAGAGGGCCCTACCCTACCCCCTAAGCTGTTCACCAATTTCCATCGCTTTTGTTGATTGCGAAAATCAAACTTCAGCAAAGCAATTGGTTTCAGTTAGCTGACAATAACCCGGAAGCTCTACTGTCAAATTTAAAGATGTTTACCAACTTATATCTATTTACTTTGGATTCAAAATATTAGCCTGCAATCGGTTTCAGCTTAGGCAGTAGGGCGCCTGATAAGAAAACTCGTTAAGGCCGTTTGCAAATTTTCGTCTCGTTGTGCTTTTATGACATGTAGATGTGGCTTTATGACATCTACATGTCATAAAGGTACATAGAGACGATTTTTGCCATCAACTATCGCTAAGTAGTTCAAGCCATTTATGAGATCGTCGTAGCCTATAATTTATACACTAAACTTCCTCGTTTAATAGAGGATTCTTGGAAATTACATTTAATATTATACCGATTTAAGTCGTTGACGTGACTTGAGCATATTTCCACGAAAAGGCAAAGCCGAAGTTAAATTCCAATAAAGTCTCGTAGACTGTTTGAACACAACGTTATATCTGGTAAAAGTGTAAAAGCGGAAATGGAGCATTAAATATTGATTAACAGCGTGGAATGGCCGAGATTCGCGGAAGCCGCTATGATCATTTGCAAAACGAGATTTGTCTGAATAATTTATAGTGGGAAGATGTCAAAACATTCAGACTATGATGAGCCAAAAATGTCAAAGGAAAATATGTAATAACGCCGAGAGATGAGTGTCCAAGCTCAAGGTTTATTCGATAAAATTATAATTATGATACACACGAAGAATTTCTAGAGATTCGTTTCTTCTTGTTTGTCCAAATCACGCAAAAGGCTTAGATTAAAACAAAAAGAGGTTCCTCTTTTTGTTTTAATCTAAGGCAAAAGGTGACGATATTACATTCGACTTCAAAAACTGTAACGGTTTCGTATACTCTATATATGTACAATATTTAGCATGAGGTGTGGGAGTGAGGTAAGTAAAATACTTTCTTTTCTCGAAGCTGTAGACGAGTACATTTACCTACGACAGATGGTTAGATTAGGTAGGTCCAACTTCGAGAAAGAGGTCAACCGACGAATCCAGAAGCTACGTAAAGTCTTCTCAAAAATTCCCCAGTGCCTCAAGACTAAAGTGTTTAATAAATGTGTGTTACCAGTGATGAGATGGATCAGAGACGTGATCCTTCACAATAGGTCTCATGAAGAAGCTGAGTCGCTCAACGTGCTATGGAGAGGACTATGCTAGGTATTTCTGCACGAGATCGAATTAGATAGAATGAGGAGATCCGTAGATAAACTAAGGACATAGCCGAGAGTATAAGTAAGCTGATGTGACAATAGGCGGGCCACAGCGCGAAGATCGGACTGCCGATGGAGCAAAAAGATTCTGGAGTTATAGGCCACGTACAGACAAGCGCAGCGTGAGATGGCCACCTACAAGATGGACTGACGACCTGCGAGGGATTGCGGGGAGTCGTTGGATGCAGGTGGCACTAGACCAGTCACGTTGGAAATTAATTGGCGAAGCATTTGTTCGGCATTGGACAGTAATAGGCTGAAACGATGATGATGAGTAAATATATATCGCCTAACCCACATTGGCGTCAAGAAAGTATGAAACAGCATTAAATGTTAGTGTTTGTTTTTCTATATTTATGGAAATTGTAAACATTACAATGCCTGGATTTAACATATTTGTAGTAACATATATTAGATCGATGACGATAATACATTTTGTATAAGTACACATAATTAAAAATACGACTATAGATTCAATAAAATTGGTCGAACATATAAAAGGACCTACTATAGTGATCATTTACGTCGAATAACATTTATAATTTTTAATTATAATTTATTAATATACCCACCCATAGACAGACTACGGTCGTCGTTGCTTAACTTGCGCGTCAGTCAAAACACCCGAAACGACGCCATCGAGCTCCTCTTATAATTTAAAAGAGTGGGTTCCTCAAAATGCCTTTACATAATTAATAAGTTCCAAGAAAAACTTCTTTAAATCATAAATGGATGCGGTTTAGAAGAGGCTACCAAGTACTAAGAAATAAGTATTGATATACCGAATTCAAAAATATTATTGATGGACCTTTATTGAAACTTATTTCATTTTAAAGTACTTCTTGTCTTTATTTAAAGTAATCAACAAACACACGAACCTTCTTGAAATAGGGAATTATAAACATCCAAGCCCAGAATCGATTTTATTTACTCCCCAGTGTGTTAATATATTTCGGGGTCGATCCGAAATTAACTTGGGTCTCTCTACCGCTTTGGAAATCCCTGCTATAATTATAAACACGTTATCTTTTTATACATAAACGAGTAAATAACATGAAAACGGATCAAGGTAAATGGATTTTTTTAGATTTGAATATAAGCTCGGTTCTTGACTGTATAATGGTCCATATGCGTCACTTGAACATTACAAATTCACTGTATAAACATAACGTCTCGAACGTCAGAAATCGATTGAATTATCTACGCAATGAAAATTGAAAAACAATGCCTCAACGTGCTTTTCACATATAAAACAAGTGGTTCTTAATTGATTATTCAAACTTGTTATCAACGTATTACTTATGAAGGCATGTTTGTATATGCATAATGGTAACAATAAAGTAGGTAGTCGACCTCCACGTGTGCTACGTTAACACTCGGATATATCATGAACTTGAACTGAAAACAAAATCCAATTCTGTGTCCGCCTTAAAGGCAATAGAGGTCGTTAAAACCCACGCAGTCAGTTCCCATGGCCGTTGGATACAATACCAGAATCGCGAGTGCCGAGCACATAAAACCGAGAACAATCGACCAAGTGGAAACAGGAGAGCGATATAAATCAAGCTAAGCATTGCGTGCACTGGCGTGCTATAGATCCCCGTGGTGCTGTGCTGCGCCGCTGTATAATTACCGAGTACTTTCGCCAACCAACGGCCCGCCGCCATCTTGCTATTTATATTGCAAAATGGCGGCCGGCGGCGCACACCACGAGTTCCTATTACTTTTATTGTTAAATGAGAAAGGTCGCTGCACGTGCTGCTAGGTTATAAATATGACAGTTTCTTGCAGTTCATCAACACAATTGGTCAATGTTGTGATTCTGAAATGTGTTTAAATTAAGTGTTTGTAATCACACGCGATTCGATACATAAGGTATTTCGTAAACCGGTTTCTAATTTTTTATTATCGTATACTTACAACTGCTAAATATAGATACATCTAGTATTATAACATTTAGTTTCGATTATATTCGTTAATTTTGTGTTTCAGATTCGTATCTTACAACAAGTCGTGAACAAGGTCTCGTAAATTTACATTGAATAGCGGTAGCAGTTAAGTTGCGATGTGACTGCGCGCTTGAGGAAGGTCACCTTGACCAACCGAGCGAAGCTGTTTGTCTTGGCAATTGTATAAAACAAAATAAACTATTAAACGATCACATTTCAATAAAAGGTTAATAAAATAACATTAATGAGACGACCTTCTTTGCAAGTCATGAAAGGCACGACTTGTTTAATTAATATACTGGAATATAGGTAAAAAAACTTGGAAAACTTTATTTGTTTGTAATGTTTTACATTTATTTGATTTCAATATAAGTTAATCAAATAAAACGCAGACCAAGGCGTATGCCTTTATTGTTATCCATCTAAAGAGAACTCTTTCAGCCACTCTAGAGTAAAAGAACGTTATTGGCATTTACTTGCTTGTTACTTGGGAATAATTACAGGCTGTATTGTTAGCACAATTAACTGCCAATTAACTAGCTATACCTACTATTCATGTTAACCTGCAGTTGTGAAATGTGGCCATTCCACTATAGTAAGCAAAGTCAAACGTGATAACGATGTTGGCGTGCGAAATATCAGATGTTCATACATATGATATGAAGAAAAATGGGGAAGATTCTGCCATCTATGAGCATAGACAAAATAAATAGAGCAAAATCCTTGACATAAAGGGCATCTGTAAATCGGCTCATACTCAGTTTGACCAATGTTTATTCATCATTCCGAGAATAGAAAGAAATGAATATGGAAGGGTAGATAAAGCAGTAAATCTTAAGATTGTCAGTTTAGAACAAACTGGTGATATTAGGTTAATATACAAGGGTTGTAGAGTCATAATATAGAGAGTTAGAGAGATAGACTCCGCCAACCCGCAGTTGAGCAGCGTGGTGGAGTATGCTCTAAATCCCTTCGATTGAAGAGCGCCCCGTATCCTAGCAATAGGTTGAATAAGGGTTGACGACGGCGACGACTAGATTTAGAATTTATTGGCTGCCGATTTTGTGGCTTATGTATTTCAATGATTGGTATTGTATCGAAGTGATGTAACGAAGCATATGCAACATTTATCCATGTTAGCTACCAATAATAAATGAAGGACACTAGAATTATATTCACACAATGACAATGATAATAATTATTACAAAGATAACAAACAAGAATTAACATTGGAATACGACAAATAATTCTAGAAACACATAAACATAATTTGCGTCATTGTTCTGCAAACATATTGAATTGTAAATGAATATTGGAACATACCAGACATTTATTAAACGAAAAACATAACATATTTATGAACTTGAAGAATTAACAATACTTATACCTATTCAATAGAGCTATGTACTAGGTACCTAGACGATAACGAATTGCACAACTAATACTTTACACTCATAACAAATTGATAACGCTTATCTCTAGCAAGTGGGTCAAACGAATACGGCTGTTATAAATATGAAACAGTATCTATCACATGCAGATACCACGCCATCGAACTATATTCACTAGTGTGTGTAGTAGTGATAAAAATGTTTTGGTCGTAATCCGTCACGTCGAAGATAACGTCATGAATAAAAATAGTTATCTAAATATTTCAATGGAACATTACCTCCTCAATTTCCTGGATGCTCTTTGCGATTCGACACAGGAAACCAAATTCGAGGATAATTCCGATGCAGATCTTGCAGAGGTGTTCGTTCGTTTAGTATTCAGGCAGTTTTGCGGGCCAATGGCAATCGGCTAGCAGTCCAGCGGCGCCTTGAATATTTATGAACCTACCAACCTGCATATAACACGCAGCGTTCGCCGTGACACACATCAAGTGATTCGATGAGCTCTCGGCGCAATTCGTCGTGTAAAACTGTTTCGCGCCATTAAACCGCTATTTAAAACTTACGTGACGATTAATTCCTCGTTGTTATGAATCTACATAATTTTTAATTCATAGAGTTAATGGAAATGAATCTGAATGCGCATGCGATATTCCTGCCTAAGATAAACGAATATTTAATAACGTTACAAGCAATAAAAACGAGCGCTATTTCCGTCCGTTTTAACCTCTGAAACCGCCTAGTTACAGTGTGTAATTGACAACTACGAGAGACATTCTAGTCTCGCTATTATTATTACGCATCGTTAGCTCAACAGCAGTGGGCCGTTTTCGTAATTTCCGTCCGGCGAATGTCCTCTAACATCGTTGATTACGCCGACAGAGGCAATGGCCTCATTTTAAAAAAGTACTATTGACAGATATACAATTAAGTGAAGAATCTAACAGACAATGCGAAGTTTTGTTTGTAAATGATGATGAAAAAAGCAAATTATTAGTTAATGCGATGTTCCAAGAAATGAGCATGACATCATAGCGTGCGAGTAGAATACAATGTGAATAGCCCCGTTCAAAGGCGAGGAGAACAATGGTATGATAACAAAAAATGTAAATGATGAACTGCGGTACTGCATAGATTTTAAACTGAAGATTAACTAGAGACTGGATTCTTGTCAATGATGAGTGTGAAAACGAGAATACAATGAAATTAGTCAACATAGTTAATGAATCATTAGTGGTTGTAGAAAACAGATGTTGGGCGAACATTGATTGGCTCATAAGTCTGGTTGCCCGCATATGTCGTGTTCATGGATGCGTTATTAACACATGTTAGCTAATGGCTTCAACCCAACGTGCCATGCGTGTGTCAGTGTTAGCGCCTGCCAACCATTCAAAAATAAATAATAATACTTACGTAGGAACTTTTGAACCATATTCCAGAATTTAAAAAAAAATCCCTACTTTATTGAGCAAATTATATTTTGCGTTTGCCATAGAAATGAATTTTAGGTTACACGAATATATGAAAATGGTATTATAACGAGCAAATGAATAATACTGAATTTGGTACTGGAATTTTAATTTGTACTTAAAATTGAAAAATATTACATTCCTTGGTTTGATCTAAAATCTAAATCAAGTACTACCAAATCATCGAAATGCAGCAAGAAAAAAGAAAACCGTAACACATTAGTTATCCAAACACAAACTAGAGGAGCAATCTGACATCAATCAAAATTAGCACACTGTCTGTGTGCTAATTTTGCTTAGGTCTAAAACAAAACGTTATAGATGGAAGTGTTAGTTAAAATGGTATGTGACCTAATTTCAAAGTAAAAAACTATCATTAACAAAATAACCTAAAATATCGAATCAAATATTCAAATTGAATATGAAATAATAACGAAAAAGCTAATAATTAACTTTTTGTTGCTTTTTCTGCCTACGTAATGTATGCAGCTGTATACACAAAGAGTGGAAAGGAAAAAATACTAAACCACTTCTATGTCACTTATGAAAATTAAGATATAAAACTTATTCTTATATGTATCTCATTTTCCAAAAAGCATTCTTATTTTGTCACCGACGATATAGGTAATGAGTGGATACTATATTTTTTTTCAAAAATTACACCTATTGATCTTATTTAGGTGATCGATAATAAAAGAGACTTGAATTTAATGATTGCATTGAGTGAATTTATTGCAATTGTCGGAGTGCGACGTGGGAAAGCGAATGGTAGTTCGGCGGCCATCTTGGAACGGTGGAACGTCACGAGTCCGTGTCCGCCTGGCAACACTACTGCGATAAACGGAGCAGAACAATTCGTGCACCACGTGCTTTTTTGTTTGTGCAACATTCTTCTCCCCAACAAGTATTGATTGGTCTACACACCCTTTCATTTGATCCGTGCATAAATTCATGCCTATCGCATACGAGTTTTTAAACTTTTGATTTTCATTCAACTAACAAAAATACGAACATGTCACCAAAACATTGGGCTATATATTCAGTTTCTTTGAAGTCAAACCAACTACCAAACGGTTGCCTCAAGATCATTGTTTGGTGGCTTATGTGACTTATAAACTTAATATCGCATTTCCATCCAAGTTTTATTCGATAACCATATTGTATAGAGTTTTGAACGGTTTTGTTGACAAAACTCCAATCGTTGCAAGTCAAATGCGAACACTCAAGTCAATATAAGTAAATATATTACAATGGACAGTAAAGCAAGGAAGGTAATAAAAATCCCATATTAACTATTCAGGCGCCCACGTAACAACAATTCACGTAATCTAAGTATGAGATATCTGTCTGTCTTGCCTCCTACGTGCACGTTCCAGAATTCTTAGTATTTCTATTGTTGATTTCCTTTGTAAATTCTGAGACGGCTATTATTCTTGCACCGGTAATGAAATGAATGGAGAAGGCGATTAAATCATAAACAACTTTACGAATAATGTACTACGAGTTTACGATAGCTAAAAAGAACAGGAAATGATTGTAATAACATAAAATTACATCTTAGGAATTTGTTATTATTAAACTATAAAATAATTTATGCAATCAAATTTTGATTAAACAACTAATATAATAAATAAGAAATAAATTTGCTTATTCTGAGAATATAACGAAACGTTACTGAATTAGGCAGATGACTAACCAATATGGTAGTTATATGACATCCAATAATCGTGAAACATGGCATGTGGGAGTTAGTACTAAACTATACTCGAGTATTAGTGTTTTTTCGTGACAAACCTTACCTCGACGACCCATCACGCCATGCGTGACTCACTCTACTCTTTTGTTGATATTAAGGTTTACATCTAAACGTTGTTGCTAATTCTACATTTGTAATTTTCTTATATCACCTAATATCTTTGTCATGTTTTCTACCTGAATCGAAAAAAACCGTGTTGTTAATAGTTTATCTAATATTCACATATTCGACGTTGTTAGATGACTAAACTGGTCTCTTATGCATAGCACAACCCACTTAATCTGGAGAATTTGTATACTAGCGCCGTCATAACCTTTTAGAAGCCCTTTGCTTACATATAGAGGCACATAGACTACAGAACTAACACCGGCATTAGTATGTATACTCCGTCTCAGCAGCTAATAGGGTGGGGTGGGCTTCGGCATCAATCTCGAGGCGAACTTAAAAAGGTGGGTTGCCGTTATGTAACTCGCTCTTGAGCCAACATAAACAGGCCCTCAGGCGAACATACATTATGCAAAGAGTTTTTATCTCGGCGACTCACTCCGGGCACGCAACTTGGCATTTACTCTTTAGCCTTGCATGCAAATGTGGTTAACGACTCCGACGCATCCGTTAAAGTACAAATTTCGACTGAACCATTATTAAAACTTGTAATATGTTATGATGTCTTTATGGACAATTCGCACGCAGTCACATACATAACATTTTGCATAGCTTATTAACAATGTTAGAGATTAATGATCGAAGGATACAATAAATAAAATATAATTTTAAACCTACTTTTCTATTAAAATAAATACTCGTATACTTTTCTATTAAAATAATTAAGCCATACCCACCTATTTTTGACATAATATCAGCTAAAATTATTGACCCTGAAACAGGAGCGTCTACATAATGAGCTTTAGGTTATCATAAAATGAACAAAATATAACAATGAGTTCTAAAAAGTTCGTTTCTAAAGACTAGCTATTATTATTATAATTTATTACATAACCTTATAAATCAAAAAGGCCTTTTGCCACAGCGAAGCTCTCGCTACCATCACGTAATTCGTGAAATTCAATGACAAAAAATAGACAAAAACTAACTGGTGGTTGGCAAAAAAATTAACGGCAACTAAATCTGGCAGAGCGAGATAGTAGTACCAAAGTGCATACGATGGAAAAAGATAGCTGTGCGCGCGCCATCTTGCCTGCATCGTCTCTTTAGTCACGCGCGGTAAAGCAGCGTTTCTATTTTTTGCGCGCTCTCGTCTGACCTCGTTGGTTTATCGTTATCATGTGGCTCTAATAATAAATGGATTTCGCTTGTCACGGAATGCGCAGTTCGCACAACAAGACATCGCTATAACATCGACCATAACCTCTGCCGCAGTACAACGAATTTATCGCAAAAATAAAGGTATACACACATAGCTAATTGATTACCTACAGTCTGAAATTCCAGTTTAATGTTCAAATTAATAAAACCTCGCAAATACAGACAATGTTGCGACCGTATTATTCTTTTGATAAACTGCTGTCCACTTAACCTCTTTAATAGTAAAGTTCACAGTCAATTAGCACGCCAATAGTTTTGAACTTTCGACAGGCTGTCTGTAAACGAGACACAATTGGCCACGCTGAAACACTGCACTGTATTAATAATAAAGACGTTTTAAACTTACTATCACGATCTATCGTGACTAAGTGCTGGAAAAGAATTATTGGTATTGCAATTTGCAAAACCGTGCCGAACAATAAATAATAATATCGCGCTTAGCCACCAACCTGCAAACTATAAAACTATTTCCAGGATTAAAACAATGTGTTTCTAATTAAACGAAGTAGGTATTTCCGTAATATATGAGGTTATAAAAACACAACCGGATTATGACAACAGTTGAAATCACGAACCAGACATGTCGAGGGCTACTTTTCACTTTATCAGATTTTTTTTCTCACCATACGAGTATGAGGAAAATACATATTGAACGATTAAACGTAAGCGATTATAATAAAAGATTTAACAGAAACCAAGAAGTTGGCCAATCAAAACCAAATAGACAATCAAATATAGAGGAGATAAGTGTAGGAGGAATTGAGGGCAGATTTCTGAACAAAAACGAGGTTGTTTATGAATGACGGTAAGTAGCACAGAACTATCCTCTTTATTATTAGTTCTGTGGTAAGTAGATTTAGAAACGAAGATGATTAATAAGGAAATCAAGAAATGGAGGAGTAGGACGATATTCTGAAAGATCATTTAATTTTAATGTATCAGTGCTGGAATAGGAGAAACAGAAGAAAGAATACACGAAGACGTGAAGTTTAATTGTAGTCATAGAAGACGAATGCCGCTTTTAACGGTCCTAAAGATGTTAATATTTGCATACAATTATTTTGTAGAAATTACAATAGCACTGATTGATCATGTAAAGTGACTACAATATGACGTATTAAACACACTTTAATTGCTTTTCATCCTATATGTGTGAGAAGAATTAAGTCTTTCCACGAAAAACTTCTGTTAATAGAACTAAAGTAATACCTTATTTTGATACATACACAAAACTTGGTCAGAACTCCGGTCGTTTGGAAAACAAAACTAACTTAAAGCAATGAATAAGAAGACACTATAAATTAACTCGGGTAATGTAATACAAAGTTTATTCTCAGCCAGACAGCAATTACGCCGAGAAGTTTAAGCGGTATTCACGAACACCAAAGAGGGGAGGTTCCCTCTCTCGAACTCTCCTCCCGCACATTTCACCCCTTTGAAACGGTTCAAAACTCGCGGCAGGGGGTAAAATTGTCAAAGTTCTACCACCCTCGAGTTTCTATCCGATTATTTCGGAATCTTTCAGGGCTGCTAAACTTTCTTTGACACTCGAGCCTGGGAGAAAAAAGTTTAATCTATCAAGAGACTAATTGAATTCGTTCTTAACTCATTAAGTTTCTTTAGTAGGCCGCCTAAAGAACTATTCTTTAATGTCTTTGATCACTAGAATAGACTATATATTTTAATAAGAATTTGTCGACTAAATTTATATCGTTAAATCAATTAATACTTTTATATATTATGTATTGCAATGTTTTTTTTTTTTACTAATTACACAGCGCCATCTAGCCCCAAAGTAAGCGAAGCTTGTGTTATGGGTAAATACATACTTATAATACATAGAAAACACACAGACTAAGACAAACAGCCATGTTCATGCACACAAATGCTTGTCCTATGTGGGAATCGAACCCGAGCGTTGGTGTCGAAGGCGCGTCATTGACCGCTGCGCCACCGAGCTCGTCAATCAATCATGATTGATTTGTTTGATATGATAACAACAAAATTAGATAAGATTTACCAATATTCAAAGTCCTGTAGATGTCTTAACACAAACAAAAAACGGAAGTTCGCGAAGTCGGATACTTCCACCAAGTTGGCGAGTTCGGAACTTCGTGTTGGCTGGAACTTAGCTCCTTCAAAACTGTAATGGCTACGAACAGATTATCTGCAAGTTTGTGACTGTACACAAACTTTAGTAATCTGATATGTAATTACTTTTCAACAAGATCTCGATAACATTAATGAATACATATAATGGAACGGACACAGTTGAGAATAATCATTTATTTATTTATTATTGCCTTTGTTTATTTCTAGATGGTCCGATTAACCTTAAGAAAGCGGCTGGGAGCGGCTGGGAGCGGCTGGATGCTGAAGGCGGAGGATCGTATCTGGTGGAAAGCATTGGGGAAGCCTTATATCCAGCAGTGGATAGATACAGACTGATGATGATGCATTTGTTATAATAATTTTGTTTATTAGTTAAATTCAATAAATAACTACATGAGTTCTAGGAACAAATAACGAAAATTGAGGCCATTATGAAAACGAGGCTAAATTTAAACAATATTGAGTAATGCCTGTAACTAAAAATAAAATTTCGTAGGCAGCTGAACTTCAAACAATGAAAACAAGGAATAAAAATAAGTTTGTTAAGGGTTTCTTACAAAATTTCGGCGTTGCAAAAATATTTGACTTTCCTGGCAGTTAATAGCTAAATGAAAGACGAAAAATGTTTAATGGAATTGCTAAATAAATGGTACGCAACTTCCCAACTTCTGAAGTTATTTTTGATAGCGCAGAGAACAAATTGTATGGAGACACGGGACCGTATTACTTTGCAAAGAGCTACGCTATTTAATCTTTAATTTAAGGACTTTCCTCGGTTTTTGTTGGAGTTCTTTTTATAAGTCTTTCATAAGGAGGTTATTAATATCTTAATTTAATTATTGACGTATTACTGTTTCAGTATTTTAATAATATAACAACTAAAATAAAATAATAACGATTTTATAAACGATAAACAATAATTAACACTCGGCGTCGACATCAACCCATAATCATCCCACTCTTGGGTTACGGGTCTCTCCTCAATCGAAGGGGTTTAGAGCATACGTCGTCCACGCTGCTCAACTGCAGGTTGGCGGAGGCCAGTGTTTTCAAGCCGCCACTGACTTGAATTAACGACTGTCAACTAATGAGAACAACCGGTACCGACGACTTAACGTGCCCTCCGAAGCCGATAACGTGCCCTCTCGTAATAATTAACAGCAGTCTTTCAAAACTACAGATTGATTAATAAGTTACTGAGATTGAAGTTCTTGTCAAACTTTGTTATGTACTTGAGTTAGTTGCAAATTCTAAACTTCGAGAATTGATTATTAATCCAGAGCTGGGAGATATAGCAAACTTAATCATTATTTTATTTGGCTTTGGCTCTATTTGAATTAAATCTGTCCATAATAAATTTATCAACCCCAAGGTTGCAACTTGAATTAAACAGCATTTGTAACAGAGATAAAGAAAAAAAAATGTAATGCAAAGTGAAGTGCTGTCACTAAATAATAGTAGGGACTTATGTACAAATGGCCTGAATAATAGCTACTTTTCAGTATATTTTTTTTAATTTATTATCAAAATATAAGACTTCGTTCGACGTTTTAGCTGAAAGAAGTCCATTACTAAACGACCATTATATGTTCATTGATTAAAATAACTGCGTAATAAAAATTTGTTCTGATATTGTAATCAAATAATCCAACAAAAATTAGCCCTCTATATGTATTACGTGACCATTTAAACTTTGTAACACAATCTCTATTTGGCATTCAGAGCATGTAACAAGTCCACGATTCACGAGGGTGAAACAATAACTGTAAATTAAGCTTGAAACTCATTAAAAGCCAGTCGAGGGTGTTGGCGTATGGGGGTTGGCGTGCATTACACGATCGAACTTTAATTGGTTCATAGAACTTCAGTAACGGGCAATATTTATGAAGTCGGTCAACTTGCTAAGTGTAAGTTATTCTCGCAACTTTCGGATACGTCTATTTTGAGCTTTTCTATTTTATCGTGAATTATTTTCGTGAGCTCTGTTGACTTCGTCGTCAGTCCTTATTCATCTCACTGCTGGGTTACGGGTCTCCCCTCAATCGATAGGGTTTAAAGCATACTACACCACGCTGGCTCAACTGCGGGTTGGTGGAGTCATACGCACTCCATTACGTGCCATATATATACATACTACCATTTGACACCTTGACACAAGATGACGCTAAAAGACCGACTAACACAACAATCGCAACAATAAATCGTTGAGTACATAAGCCACATGGTGGTAAATTCGTGGGCCAAGTCCATGTACTTAAGAAAGTTTTTCTTTCTCGGTCTTAACAAGGTTCTCGTCATGGGGAATGGTAACATCAACGAGAATAGCTTGCCTTCTCTTCCGGACTACTACCACGATATCAAATTGTTTTTTTTTTTACACAGCGCATCTAGTCCCAAATTAAGCGCAAAGCTTGTGTTATGGGTACTAGACAACTGATAAATGTACTTAAATTTATATACTTTTTTGTAAATATATACTTATAATACATAGAAAACACCCAGACCAAGACAAACAAACATGTTCATGCACACAAATGTTTGACTTCTGCGGGAATCGAACCCATGACCTCGCAGTCAAAGTGGCCATTGCTAACCATTCGACCAGCGAGCTCGTCAATTTTTTTATTATAATAATTTATCTATCAAATGTATAAAACAATAAAACAACACAATGATATTTCATGACGGCGTAGTTGATTCGTAAATGTCAGACGAATACGCTTCATCCTCGTAGGGTTTCCGTAAGTTAGTTTTAATTTAATGCCAATAAGGAAGACACATTACTTTAACTATCTACAGCTCTAAGAATGCTTAAATTATGCGGATAATGGTAAACGTAGTGTTAATCGCACCATTATACATCGAATGGCAAATGCATTGGTATTCAAGTTAACTGCGTCGTTAAGGACGACGGTACTACATAATGTGCATGGAAGCCATCCATCAATTTTATTTGATACAAACGCTTCGAATACAATCATACGATAATTTCATATTGACGTTGGCTTGTTTCCAATATAATGTCGGTGTACGAATCACCTTGAAATACCTCTCAATGTTTATTATTATCTTGAGTGGTTAAATTAAAACCTATCTATAAGTATCAACGAGGAGAAACCGACTGAATAATTGATTGACAAGTAACAATTGAAATCAATGTCTTGAATGGAAACTTACGTCTTCTTTTAGGAATCGACTAAACATAAAAGGCAAGTAGTAGGAATATAAATAGTAAGGAATTAATAATCCTTAATCAAAAACACAAATGTGCAATTTATTAACTATCTAAAAATATTTTATCGCGACAACGTGATGGTTGCCACACAACACAAACGACATTGTAATAAATGCTATTTCAATAATAATAACGAAGTTTATCATGAATACAGTTTCCTCAATGCTCATATTTAAATAATTCAGTGGATGTGGAGAGCACTTAATATCCGTAAAATCCAAGTGCCCTTGAGAACCGCGACCATATTCCGAGCCGTTGGAGCAGAGCCAAACAATTCGCGCCGCCGCATTAATTTGCTTACTTTAAACACAATTTTATCGTTTTCAGCGAAGTATTGTGACATTGCGATAAGCATATTCGGAATTGGTGTTTCATTTATATTATTGCGCATAATGGCATGATGTTCTTGTGTCTTTCTTTTACATTACTACTGGGTGATGATGGGGATGGAAGACATCTCCAGAACCTGAGTCCAGAACGGTTGTAAATTCAAAATGGTTTTTAGACTACATTTCTATTTTTAATTTACAAAGTAAAATTTTGGACGTTTATCTCCTAAAGAGTATTTCAATTTAACCTGCAAATGCTGCAACTACCTCAGGACATGTTTTTTGTCAGAAGTAATATGAATTGCTGCTAATTTCAGAAAATACAAATTTGTATACTTTTTGATCCCTATCTTAACAAAAATGTAATAGATTACTAAACATATTACACCCATCACTCACCATTTAATTAGCTTTCATTTCAATTTGAGTTTCTAAGAAAATTAGATAGAACTGTCAGGTTTTACAGCCCTGGTCAGCCGTACATAAAAATATCGTTTATTGTTTCCTATAAAAAACATGACAGATGAGTGTCATCTCGCCCGCACGTTTGGCGTGCCGCCACGGTCGTCAGCCTCGCCTTGACCAACATCGATGATCGGAGATGTCCGCTGTAATACATCGATTACCAGGCGAACAACTTCATTTGCATAATACTCGTATGACGGCGTAATGCATTGGAAAAAGGCCATTCGAATGATTTATCAATACTGCAACGATATATCAACGTAATTTATTATATAACATTGTAGTAGATAGGCTATATTTTTTAACATTACCGCAGAACTGTTGAGTTTGTGATTTTTTTATGAATACCTGATAGAGTGATGTTTCACGACATTTCTTAAGAATATATATCAATTATTTAACTAATACTTAATACACTAATTCAACTTTATGGCTGAAATCGGTGGTAAATGCTCTCCGTTTTACATTTTTTAATATTGAAATAAGGTGAAATGAAAACTTACAAACAAGTGATTGCCAAGTAAGATCCTAATACAGATCCAGGATTAAACATGTAGGCCTAAACAGTGAACCTTGAAGTTTAGTATTTTGGGGTATAAAGTTAACTTTATCATGTTTTAAAACTTGATGTCAGAAAATTGTAAACAGAAGGGTAGATTGTATCAAAATCAGATGCAAATGTTCTACAAAGCAACTAATATTTCAGGACAATAAGTTATTAAATTCAATGCCAATAGGTAGCCACATGGCAGGTTTACAATAAATTAAAAATCGTGACAAGAAAGTGAAGTATGTAGGATATAAAACATACACAATGGATTAAGTTGAATAAGAAGAGAAAATGAAGATGGATTCACGTAAGCTTGAAACTTGAGAGCCTATGTATAATTATATAGCGTAGAAATCATAGAATGATTGGATTGGGAAGCCATGGGCAGATGAAAGGGAAGATGAAGTGGTAATACAGGCAGGGCTAGTATTCAAGCTAACATTCACTCGTGTCAATACACTACGTGTGAAGCATTAGTTGTTTGTAATTTCTAGAAGCAGAGGTCAATCTGTCAGTTATTTAGAACCGACTGACAGACAGGCTGATCTTTTTTTATACTGGGATTTTTACGTACTAGAAATTAATGGCACAGTCATGTCAAAACCGCTTGCCAAAGAAAAATCTCATGATATTCTTCATTTTTATTTCAGTTTGTCACAAACACTTACGTAAGTTTTGCCTTAAATCTATTTTATGAATAAAAGCTATTTTCTACTCAAAGTACTGTTTAATTAATGCACTTAATAATTTGTAAACTGATGCAGTTGTCATCGGAAATTTACTAAATGATATGCTAAGTCACAGGCACCTGGCTATGTTCCCACATTCAACTCCATAGTGGCCATTACTACCTACCGCGGCAGCTGCGTTCAATATTCCAACGGAAAGTTATTTCTGAAATCCTTTCTTCTTTGACTGTCATTTAAAGAAGCATTTTATCATTGTCGTAATAGTTATTATCTAAGCATGTTAGCAGAGTGCATTGGTTGTCTTCCAAATCTTAGAAACTCTTGTCATAAGTTCAAGCTGTCTCTTTTCTAACATAGAAATATATCGAAATATTCAACAACTCTACACCTTCGTTGTAGTTATTTCGAATATGAGTGTCAATCAAGTGAAGCTTGTAAATTTGCAATAGGAATTCTTGGATACCTACTAAAAACGTACTAGGAATATTTTTTTTTATACTACGTCAGGTGGCAGATGCCTGATGTGAAGCAGTTAGCCATATTAACGCTGGCAACAGGATATTTCGCTCACGCGCCGCCACCCCCGCTGCCCACGCAGCAACTCCTTCCATTCTGGTGATCTCACTCACACGCAGGAATACAACAACTCTCAAGGGAATTGTTATTTGGCTGCGGTATTCCGTGAGGTGGTACTTCCCCAGTCGGGCAGCTTACAAATACGCTTTACCATACCTCTCTTTTGCCAGAGCCTCTTTCGCTAGTCGGCAGGGTGCACCACGTGCAGGCAAGGTTGGTTTTGGCTCTAAAGGTCGTGGTGAGCCACTTACACCCGATTTATCAGCAATAAAGATTATTAGGATTGAAGCAAAATGGACAAAAAATAGTTGAATTAAAGTATTTCTGAAAGATTTACGATTACATTTTCAAACTTTACAACTAGAAGGCAAACCTTGTATTGATACTCGTATCATGTTTAGGAACAAATACATTATTCGTTGTCGCTCGCAGAAGTGCTATTCAAATAAAAGTGGCCTAATTCAAAACCTCGCGATAATAATATATCAGTGATAGCAAAACGTTCGAGCGATAAACTTAATAGTGTGGATTTATTCGCTTATCAGTACTTAGAGATAGTGAGACCTCGTCTACACGCGGGACTTTTATCTACATATTGTTATCTTCTATAAATTATTATATGTATAGTCATGTGGCTTTCGGAACTGATGTTGTTCTTTGTTACGTGGTAGAGCTAAATATACCTAATTATACAAAATAATATTTTATTTTAGATCCAACCGGTGGGGCATAACAATAAATTTGTCAGTGTTTTCTAAAACATATACATAAAAAAAATATTACAAAATTCACATCTAAACCTAGATGTGAATTTTGTAATATTATTTTTATAAAAAAAGACTCACAAATAAAAAGACTGTGAACCCAGTCTTTTTTTATATGAGTGTGGGGCAAATGAGAATGTGGGTGACCTGATTTAAAGCAATCACCACCGCCCATAAAGCTCAGCGAAACCATGGGGTCGCTGATCCATTGCCAGCCTGTACTCTTTCCTTTCTATCTTTCTGGTGACCTCACTCTAAGAATTTATTTCATTTGTAGACTTATCTTCAAATCCCAATGAAACTGTACAGTAACTTATCAGATAAGATACAACGGCATCGACTTTCTTTCTGATTTGGACGCATATCACGCATGTGATAAAATTATAAACCCTACTCGACCTTCCTCGCAAGATAAATGATATTAAAAATTCTTGTATGATTCAGCATTCAAGGAAAAATAACATTGTCATACTTTATTGCCGATAAAATGCATATGATGATAGATACTTAACATATCAGTAGGTATTCTGTATTCAAAGCTACAATGTCGTGCTTGTGAATACATACTCATACAAAATACAACGAAAATAGAGGTGATATCATACAATATGACAGCCCTGATTTATAAAGATAAGAAAGCGTAGTGCAGGCTACGAGACGAAGTAAGGCAAATGTTTTGGCTGGTTGCCCGGTCATCCGGTGTAATGTTTTATGATGAATCAGGAAAGATTCTTATTCAAACACGGATAATATGTTAATGGTAATATAAATCATAAAATGGATGCTCTTTTGTCTCGTGATGAGAAAAATATACTAGAAGTTATTCCTCAACTTCGTCTGCGTAAAATATTATCTCCTCATACATATACTGCTGTCTCTGCCTGTAATTTCTAGTTTAGTGTTCTTCCGATACGTCCCCTTCAGTTCTATCTCACCCGCCAGCTCCTATGGACTAGGTTTAGGTTTAGTTGTCAAATTCAACAGTTTCGCTGGCATGGCGGTTGGTACTAAATTTCCGTTCCCCGGTAATTTTCTCATCCTCTTAAGATTGACTTATACCACAGCCCGTCCACTCCATACAAATGTCGCATCGTACGTTATTACGTAAACAGTCTGTACAAAGCGACAATGAACGTTCGTCTCAGGGGAGAGATGAGGTCGATACAAAAGAGCGGCAGGGAGTGGCTATACTGTATATATATAGGTATACAGTACTGTGCTTTTACTCTGAAAATGATTGCGAGTTATTAACACTCCGAAAGTTTTTTTTTTTTCATTATTAGCATATTGGTTCAGATACATACTTAAATATGTACGAGTATACACTTCTGAGATAGTCTTGTCAATTTCTGCAAATATGAGAAACTCTCAAGTACATCTCTGCGAATGTAATGTAAACGCAAACTGTCACTTAATATTTACAACGCCGCATTATAGCACATGTTCTTGGAAAACGTGTACTTTATACTGCAAATAATATTACAAGTAGAATGTACGAGCAAAAATATAATTATTTATACAGTGATGCAATTATCATTGACACACCGCAGTTGGTAGCCCTGACCTTAACTCATTTCCTGAATGATCAAATGCGTTGTCGTAGATCATGATAAAAAACAATTTGCTAATTTATTCGTCACGATAACTGTTCTATAATAATATCAAGGCTGGCAGTGTGATTACTTATGAGTGATAAATATATACATGCATATATTATATGTAAAAATGTGACAAGTAGCATAAAAGAAAAACCCGGGAACAGCTATAAACACTGCAAAGTGGCAGTAACTAGGCGGGCTATTCAGGTGTATCGTGCACCTTAAACGCAGCGACAAATATCCGGATCATTATATCAAAGTCTATATAAACTCAATAAGATACTACGGTTAAGTTTCAGTGTAATTTTGGGCATATAAAGAAGTTACTATTTAAAAAAAAATAAGGTCTATTCGATGCTGTGTAAAAGTGATTGCTGCCCCCTTCCCCTTACCACCATCTCTTATTGCGACTCAATAACTGGATAAAATGCTTAATCATACCAAAGATTAAGAAACTCTATTCAATTTGAAATAGAGTCGCTTATTCATTGGTATGAATAAGCATTCTATTCAGTTATTGAATCGCAATAAGAGATGGTGGTAAGGTGGCTACTCTTGGATTCCTTACTTCCAAGCTACACTACTATTCGCAGTCGACCAGTGTATTTCAGATAGCGTAGATTTCTCAAGGAGTAAGAAGAAAGGCGACTTTCATCAGATCAAGGGATTGGGCTTCCATATGAAAAGTATTTTTATTTCCTTTGAAATAACAGTGCTGATGTGCACCTGTTTCACATCTATAAGGAATTCGGAGATTGAAGTGAGTGAAGTCAGCATTGCATAAGTCAAGCATTATACGTTATTTATTACAAAGGATCATATGACTGTAATATAAAAATAATAAGTACTATGTTCACTTCTTGACGTAAGCGAACAAGGATAATATTATGTTACACAGAAATAATTTGCAAAATGACCAACATTTAATGGATTTCCGTATCATCGGCTGTAAATAGAACATTATTGGTTATTGACGTCAAAAGAAATAGGTATATTATATCATTGTGTAGGTATTCATTAAATACATATTATACTATGGTAACATCGTAAAAGGACAGTCAAAACTCTTTCAAGTAGAGGAAGGTTAAATCTGTATTCTCTTATTGTGCTCATCTCATCACCACAAACCATTCCAATGTTCTGACCATAGATGGACGGACCCGATATAATATGAGAAAAAATAAGACAAGATTACAATAAGAAACGAATGGTGAAACTGGATGAGAAAACGGGATTTTATAAGCAATGCTGAAGTGTAAATGCTGGTAGACAATCTCATTGTTTTATTAAATAAAATAATTCGAAATGATAATAACGACGAATTATATGATAATTTTGTAGATTACGTACTTAATAACTCATAAATAAATAAATAATCATTAGTATTGAATTGGGTTCTTCAATTTGGATTTTAAGAGGAGCCCGATGGCGTCGTTGCGCGTGTCAGTCAAATCGAACGCGCAGGTTAAGCATCGTCGGCCGCAACCAGTCTATGGATGGATTTATTTATCTCGAGTTCCTCCGTTCTTCGGAGGGCACGTTAAGTCGTCGGTCGCGGCTGTTAACATTAGATGACGACATTAAGCTAAGTCAGTGGCCTTTAGGCGGCTTGAAAACACTGGCCTACGCCAACCCGTAGTTGAGTAGCGTGGTGGAGTATGTTCTTAACCCCTTCGATTTATGGGAAACCCGTATCCCAGTAGTCGGAGGAATAAAGGTTGACGACGTAATTTGGAATTTCCCAATTTCAACAGCAGTGCTGTACATTTACAACATGTACATTTACAATCTGTCTATTGATTAAAATCATAGTCATCTCATCGTATGTTATGCATAGCGATATATAAATGTAGGTATTTGCAAAACACATGAGAATTGAGAACGGTAGAATTGAAAGAATGTTCATACTGCCTGTGGGTTCTATTGTATAACTGATAGGAATGAAACAGGGGTATTAAATCTCCAAACATAGGCAATGTGATAATGTAAAATTTCTGCATCAATATGTTACTATTGACGTAGATTATATTAAGTGTCTGTGTACCTTTCCACGACAGCCTTGAATATATAAAACACGTTTTACCTGAAACAATAAAGACAAATATTAAACATACAATATATTTTAAAACAAATATCAGGGGATTTAAGTCAAGGTAGCGGGGTTTGGAATATTCATGGCCCGGTTTCGGAAGTGATAACAATAAATCTTGTAATGCGGAGAAAGCTCACAAACATTTGTTAAAAATAAAGTGAAAATAGGTGTTTTTGGCAGATTGTATATATACATTATTTACGCAAAAACTATAGTTACGTAATAGAATGTGCTACTTCCATTAAAATTTATACGTACAAAAAAAATCTATATATTTTCATTTCTCCTGTTTTGTAGCAATATTACGACATCGTTTGGGTTGTATATACAGATACGCCTATATCCATGTGGAATAAACAGTGAAAGACTTTTTCAGACACATTCACACTTCACATTCCCATAATCTCACAAAATTCGCACATCTCTTTCTAATAATCTAGCATAGATTTAATAATAAAACCACAAGTGAAACAATGAAGCGTGATATACATACATATGTACTCGTAAGTACTACGTACTTCATGATCTTGCACGACATTCATGACCTTTTTCATCATGAGAAGACAAATAAATATTATTATTTATAACTTGAAAAGATACAAGACTAAAAACTATTTTTAACGCGAGATAACACAAGGAAAAATAATTTGTGGTTGTTTCGTTAATAGGCACTATATATTATATGATATTCAAAGTCTATTTACAAAAGAACAGTTGTTCATTATAGGATAACCTTTCAACTGTGATAACCCTATGATAAAATACGTTATAAAGTTATATTAATTATCGACTGTTTAATATCTTTAATTAAGATTTTTGCCAGTGTTTTTTGGCGAAACAAAAATTCCATAACCAGTCTATTCAGCTGAATAAATTAATTATATTGATTAAGTTTTATTTCGCACAAATTTTATTAAGAACATGATACAAATCTATATAAATAATTACATGGTAATAATCTATTATATAAGATTAATCGCTGTTATGTATTACGTGCATAACTCTCGAATGTCAGGACTAGGTTTGTTCAAAAGAAAATTTAAAAATCCAACTTTTTTTTAAGTCTCATAACATGAAAAATGAGTGAGTGAATAAGACAGAAGAAGATATTTAATATATTGACATAAAAGTGTTATCATTGTCATTGAACCGTTATAGATACACATTTCAACGTATCAAATGCAACGATATTGAAAGGTAACCGACGCGAAATTCATAAAATATCAACACACGATGACAGGAAGAAAATCTCAATGTCAATATAAAAATGATAAGCTTCTCCAATAAATATGATATCACCAACAAACTTTATCATATCACGAACATCTGCTCATTTCGCAAAGATAAATTATATTTTCGCTATCCTTTATGTATACTCGTTATCTTCATGAACGATATGGCTTATCATATCACATCAGAAACGTATGATTACCATGATGAATGTGGTTAAAATACCAATATAAAATTTTAACTTCTAAATAAAAATAGCAATTTCATCAAAGTCGGATTTGAAAATAGGAAAATGCGCCAATAGGCTTGTATCCCAATTTTTTTTTCGATTTGTTATTTAAAGACGTCACAATAATATAAATATAGGTGAAATAATTACTTCGATAGCATAAAAACTTCTCGAGATATGATAACTTGAAGATCACAATTTTGGACTATCCCGAAAACGCTCCATACAAAAGGCCACCACGTTATGACGTCACACCATGCTATTTTATATGCATTAAATTAGAAATTTGTACGACAGCTATGTTAAATATTGCGTTTATGTAGCCAGTGCCGTAACAAAAGTTATAGTATTTTTTATTGTTTCTACAATGGTAATATTTATTTTTTATAATTTCATACCTTCAAAATGGACTTTCCCATCAAACTTTGATGGACGGTAAAACACGTCGGACATAAGTTATTAAAATTTTAAGATCGCAGATCGTTCTAGTTTTATGTAATATACGTTACTGATAGAGAGTTTTTATAATTTTGTAACATGGGCAACAAGCCTATTCTCTTCAAAATAGTTTTTATACTTCAATTAAAAAAAAACCTTTTTTGTCAAAGTTTGTTACCTTATATACTTGGTTGTCAATTTTATCGACTTAGGTACTGACAAAATTGCCAGACTGACTCAGTGAGATAGAGGCAAATCATAGGTCAAACATTTATTTAAAACACAAACATACCGACTGCTAAGGCCTGAAAGTTTTCTTCAAATATTTGATTTCAACTCAATGATATCTCCGGTTTGACTACAAAGTAATATTCAATAGACTGTTAACATCAAACTCTCACATGACATTACATGCCCTTTTTTGAAATGGCAATACATACGGCTGAACTAAACTAGAAGACGAAATGTAATGGCTCCTCTTCACAATGGGACGTGATGGCCCATCAAATGATCGTCTATAATCGCCGCCATGATCGGGCAGCTCTCCACACAATCGTGTCTATTCATTTACTGACTGTCTACTGTTATGATAAGACGTCTATCGATGATGGATATCAAAGTGATCACGGCTGCGGCAATATTTCTACTTAGCTCTTATAATCATTTACTTAATGTGCGCAGAAACAGAATTGTGAATTGTAAAATCCAATTCTGATTTTGATATAGTTCTTTTTTTTTATACTACGTCGGGTGGCAGACAAGCATACGGCCCATATTAACGCTCGCAAAATATAATATCGCTCGCGCGCCGCCACCCCCGCTGCCAACGCAGCTTTTTCTTCCTTTCTGGTGACCTCACTCACTCGCAGGAACACAAGTTGTTGTGTTTTTTTCAAGGGAATTGTTATTTGACTGCGGTATTCTGTGAGGTGGAGGTACATTCCCCAGTCTGGTAGCTTACAATTTCGCTTCCTACATCTCTTTTTGCCAGAGCTTCGTTTGTCAGTCAGCAGGGTGCACCGCGTGCAGGTGAAGTTGGCTTTGGTTCAAAGATCTTGATGAACCACTTACACCCCAAAATTTTGATATAGTTCTATGAACCGAAAAGGTTTTTCATTCGTTCACGTCACCATATTGTGTTTGTAAATCGACAGAAAGAACTAGATACATAAGTACAGAACACTAAGAATATGTCCCTCTTTATTTTTTTACCGAGACGTCTACACGTCTACACTGTACCCGAGACAACTACGTACTGACTAATCGGCGATGTGTGGACGCGCACACAATCATGGGCCAGCATTCCTTTGATGTACCGACAACTTACCGATTATCGGCGATGACGCCCGATCACAGACAAACACTCACGATTACGCCCTCTACACAATCGTGCTTGTCTGTAATCGTCCATCATGGGCCATTGTGAAGAGGGGCCATTACATAATCACATTTTTAATAATAAGAATTTTCGTTAATCTTATAAACAAATTTTCAAATTCGACATGGGAGCCTTAAAAAGCTGGCGGAGGGCCTTGAACGGATTGGTGACTCCATGGTGTTACTGATTTCTATTGGCGGTGGTGATTACTTTTGATTTGCATCAGATGACTCGCACAACCGCTCGCTCCCCCCCCCCCCCCCCCCCCATAATATAAAAAACTTTGATAAAAATTATTGTATTTTTGTATTTTAGACCTAAGACCTCAGTCAAATCAAGATTAACACACAGTGTATAGATTTATAAATAGAATCGTCTGCACATTCACTTAAAGATAAGCGGTCCGAACCGATGACACCCTGATACTTTGTAAGCATATAGTCACACTTCCTGTAATAGTGACGTGAAAATTTGAATAATATAAAACGTACATGTCGCTAATCTTATTAACATGTATCGACATGTTCGCGCCGCGGAAGTCATACGTGATCAAGCAATTTACAACACTACGCAGATTAGGTAATATATTGTTTAATTCTCGATTTTTATGACAGAGTTGGCAGAAGACCAAATGGAAAACCGATAGTATGTATTCATCATAAACTTCATCACTAACGCTACCATTAACACGTGTCCGAAATGTATAGTTTACCTGTTTTTGTAGGAATTCATAATGGTATTAATATAGGCTATATTCAAGAAAAGAAATGAGGAGTTCGATGGAGTCGTTGTGCGTGTCAGTCTAATCGAACACGCAATTTAAGTAACGTCGACTGCATCCTGTACATGGTGGTTGCCATTAGATGACAGACGGTAAGGCAAGCCAAGTCAGAAGCCTTAGGGCAGCTTGAAAACACTGGCCTCCAGCAAATTGCAGTTGAGCAGCGTATTGTATGCTATAAACTCCTTCTATTTAGGGGGGTCCCGTATTCCAACAGTGGGATGACTATGGATTGATGCCGATATTAATGAAAAGTAAACGCAGGAAGGTGTTTCCACAATTTTATCACGTGCGCCACCTACGAGTATATTTTTAGCTTTTTTTCATACCTTTGATCTACACTACGTTTGCCTGGAAATAATCGCATTGCGATAAGGCCGCCCTTTGTACTCTAATTTTTGAAAACGCCTACATGTATATCTTTCTATTTTAAGAAAGATCATTGCCAAAAATATAATCTGCAGAAAATTTAATACGGAAAATTAAAATTATGGAAAAACACAAAGGAACAATTTTCCGCAAGATGGAAAAAAATATTTTTTTGAAGAAAGTTAATAATGAATGATATTCATAGCAAATAAGTATTGACATGTTGTCAAGTAGAACAACAAACTCTTCATTCAGTGACTCATATCTACAAAAAATACACAAACTGCCCAGTGAGCTGTTATTACTAATAGTTCAATGAAACTGCCACATAAAGATTTTTTTACTTTTAATTTGAATTTTAGAAGGACCACGTAATGGTAACTACAAAACGGTAAAGATACCATATCGTAGGCATTGTGACGTTAGAAAACGAAAAACTGCAGGTCATTGCCGTGAAATTTTTAAATGTCTTGAAATGACAGATGTTTTGTTACACTTGTTAAATGTCCTATTTGTAGAAGCAATGCACAAGCGTACTGATAAATGGAGACAAATTTCTCGTTCGCGGTAGACGCTCTGACACTAATTGCGAGATGACGCTACTCGCCACACACCACGCCTTCACCCGTCTCAGTCTTGTCTTCTCGAGGTCGACAATAAATAAATCCATCCTTATTAGTCGGACACGCACGCGAGGAGAACAGAATATGTATAGAACTGTCAGCGAACCCCCACCGTCGCAATTGTATATGATAGATCGCCCATTGTGTCGTTTCTAGTCAGAGATTGATGGTGTAATAATATAGAAAGCATGTGTTACGCTCGCTTTCTACTTGCACATGAAATTGTTCTCCAAAATGCACAATCATTTGATAATCTAGCTATTGAACGCACGAATTCTTTGCAATTTCAAAAAGAGGCTAGTTAAGGCGGATAAAGCTGACGAGGGTTCTACTGACAAGGTCAACGAATGATGGATATTTTAATACATCTTCATACTAAAGGTATTTTACTCGAACATCTTGGTATAGAAATATGGAAAATAAAATTACATATGTGCTGCTGTAAAATTAATAGGTACTTTACAAACAATCTTTGTATTACAGCAGAAAAAAATAATATTTTTGGAATAGTACATTTAATAACAATACCACTGTTCGCTACAGAACTTCATGAGTGAGTGACTGAGTTGAATAGACATAGAGATTAGAGTGCCGAAACTCTAAAATGTGCGGGACATTGTCAAATCTAAAGCAATTTTACTAAATAAAGCAGATTATCCAAAGCGACGGGACCAGTTCTGAATGATCCGACTAAAAATAACCAAAGACTCAAAAAGATTAAATAGAAATCGAAATATGTAAAATACATAAATAATAGTAGGTAATGATCCGGCTTAAACCGGTGGTTGCCACTATGATAAACATACAAGGAATAGCATTGTAACGGGCAATTAATTAAAGTAGCCTGTCGCGCGTGGACTGACCCGCGCCGCCGCCATGGCGCGGAAGCGTACCCATTAGGACCCGCCAGCTTGCAATTTATACCGCTATTAATATTCAAATTAGCGAAAGTCTCATTGTATTACCTCCTAAAACATAAAGGTCGAAATTCTCAGACATAAAGGTTAAAACCCATAGGGAAACGTTATTTCAAAATCCATTAACATGTCATCGATGGCCTGGATACGATAACCTTTTCAATGTGATTTTATTACCAACATTTTCATATTAATCAAACATCGGATATATTTATTAGGTCGATATGAGGTGATTTAGGTGTTTATACAAAACCGATACTTTCCGCTATAAAAAGAATAAGTATAAAATTACTCACATTTTACGCCATTGAAAGACTAAGAAACCAACGTAAAAATAGTAAGCGTAGACTATACCCGTAGACACGTGGCACCATAAATAGTATTGTCGTTTTCGCAAAACATCAAATTCTTGGTATTGTTGTTTAGCTGTCGTCGGCTTCCGCAAGGTCCTTTTTATTGCCTCGGTCCAATTTTAAGTGAAATGCAAATGTGTTCTATATCTCTCCGAGTCCGAGGTAGGTATTTTACTACGCTATCAGGCTTTTCTCCTTCTATAGGAGGAGATGAAGCCTTTGAAAGTTCTGAAAGTAAAGAAGAACACTCCATTGATGATCTGGCAGCGCTTGATTTCGGATAACTCCTCAAATTCTAATGTCTAAAAATAAATGTCAGTGTAATACAACCGCCAGCTGTGCATGGATCAAATGTCAAAATTCGTAATAAAACAGAGGTCGGGTGTAGAGTCAAAACAACGTGGCTTATCTTACAACGGCGCTATTCGGAGAAGTCGGCCATCTGATCCGACACTAGCTGAGGCCACGACCTGGACATTCTACACTAACATTCTTAATAGAACGTAAGAGTTCACTAGGGTTATGTTACTACACAAACGTTTTTAATACGATCAATTAGAAAGATTAAACTAGGTCGAGCGCAATGAAGTGGCGCTTTTAGAGTAGTTTTTAGTGGTAATTATTTTCGTTTGATGAATCCTCAGTATAATCAGGTATCAAAATGTTATTTATTTTCAGAGATATGTATATACCTAACTGACATTAACGTACTTTAGAAATATGCCATTTGTTTTTATCGCATTTTTATAGCGATAAGAGCTGTTGATACACACACATTTACATAACATTTGCTATGATGATGCAATCTGATTAATATGTATGTAAGAATAAAATTTGATAGAGGACGGTTTATAAAATAATTCAAGTTGCGAGGCCGTACTGAGAAAAGTTGAAACCATAAGAGTAGATAATAAAATATTCCGACACAGCGCAGCACCATCTAAAATTCCAAACTAAGCAAAGTATCATTTACTATCATAGATGTTAGAGATTGATAAACATTGGCATATATTCACTCTCATGCTTCAAATAGATTATCGAAGAATTAATTCGGGATTGAGACCAGGCAAGCTTAATTCAGCAGTGGAAAAATATGGACTAATGTGTTGTTTGTATCCATAAATAGAAGCAGACAAATCTAGAAGAAAACAACATGCACTATTAAAACAGCAAATAGGGATAAGATTCATATGACAAGAAGATAGACGACTTAAATATGTTTTAAAATCATCCTATTACACTGTGGTATTATTTTTATAAATCAATAATATTCCTGTGCACAAATGACATACTGCTATCTAGTCCCAAATTGAGCAAAGTTTGTACTACGGGTACTAGATAACTGATGTAATACTTAAATACATTTTTTGAAGTGAAAATTTCTTTAGCGGCGTTGTGCACTTTTTGGGATGGGTAAAAAATGTTAAACTCGCGTCAGGATACGTGGTCTGATCGAAAATTCGTAAGTCGGAGCGGCGCGGACCGGCGCGGCGTAGGAGAGGAAATATCCCCCTCTCTCCCTACTGCGCGGCGAAAATGTATGCCTGCTCTTGCTGTTTATTTTTAATTTAATATAAATTGTCATGTTTGTGTACGATAGCGCAAATAAATGAATATTGTATTTTACAACATAAATGATAGTACTTTTATACTGATAAATAAAGCAATTCGTGCGAAATTATTCCATAACCATTCCAAAATATTCAAAAATGCACAATGTGGCTATTACGTTCTTGCATGGATACTCAAATAAATGCCAAACGTATATTTAGAACATGTATTTAGTAGCGTCCATTTTTACACAATACAAAATTACCCACATCTTACAGATAATTAACTGACACCTAATTATTATAGTACCCTAGAGTCTAGAGTAGCAATGGCCACTATTGTCTAGGGCCTAGACAATAGTGGCCATTGCTACCGATTTGACAACTGACTATTATTATGAGCATAACATTTTTAACCGACTTCAAAAAAGGAGGAGGTTATCAATTCGACTGAATATTTTTTTTGTATGTATGTTATTCGATATCTTCGCGTATTGTGAACCGATTTTCATAATTCTTTTTTTATTTGAAAAGGTATGATTGTAAGGTGGTCCCATATTCAGCAAGTCAGGATCTGATGATGAGATGCCAGGGAAACCCTTAAATTTTATAAGTACGTATGGTCAAATTTATATTTTTTTTTTTTGAAAGGGTAATTGCGAGGTGGTCCAATATTCACCAAGTCAGGGTCTGATGATGGGATCCCAGAAAAATCGAGAGAAACCCTTAAATTTGCCCTGTGGTTGCCAGCAGAATAGAATTGCGCCACTCCATTGCTCTGTGCTGGATGTCGTACAAGGCGACTAAGGAATCTTGTGTCATGCAATAACTTTTCTCCCAGAAGACGGGCAGCAGCGTCTGCCGGGGTATACCACCAATAATCTGCGCTCGCCAACTGAAGTCGGTTTAATTTTTTTTTTAAATCAACTTGATTGTTTACATTATCGAACGCCATTTATAAGTAGTCATAACTTGGCAAAGCCAACAAAAGATCTGTAGGTATAATACAAACTCCCGGACAAACTTTCCACCCTCCTATTATTAGAATCCGAGGAAAGAGCATTAAAAGTTGGCGTTTCTTTTGAGAAGTTTGTTAACTCCGCAGGACCGGTTGTGGCAATATCGAACTAACTGAGATTTATATCCGCTTGTAACTTCTTTGACAACTGTCTCTGGTGTTTCACTTGATTGAGAAAGTTTTTTTTAATCTACGATAGAATTATCATTTATCTTTGTCTTGATAGAATTATTTAAAGGAGACAAAAGCTTTATCTTAGCAAAGCATCTAAAGCCGAACAGGTATATTTTAGTTCATTTATCGTTCTTAAGCCACTTTGGAGCATAATTTACAAAACGCAAAATGAGCGCAAAAAATGTATAAATCGCAAAATGTATGTAATGTACAACACGCATAAAGTGCTAAACGCAATAAAGCAACAGGTCACCGGTTTCGTTATGACAAAACAATTGTATGGACTTGTATGGACTAAATACAGTTCACAATGAATTCACACTTACTGACTAGCTGTAAGCAGATGATAATAATAGGGCTCTTTAGGTAAGCACCCTTAGTCATTAGATGTTTAAGAAATATGTTTTGTATTTTGCAAAAACCTACAATATGATTTATAAAAGGTCCATTTTGTAAGGAAACATGGAAAAGAAAGAAATCTTGAATGAAACTGTAAAAATGTTTTTATACAGACGGTGACATTGAACAATTTCATTATAAAAGCCAGCCGCATGTTAGCTCAAGCGCTACAATTTAATTTGCGATTGTGACAACATAATTAACTTCCGTCACATTACAAGGATTATTTTAGTTTGATAAAACGTAGTTATCGCTTATTTACACTAGTCTGTTTTCACACCAATCGTTTATGTCTTCTATTTACATATAATGTGTCGTAATCGACATTTCGCCCACATAAAGGCTGTTTTGTAAGAGCTCGTGTCCTACGTCCATAAATTTGGCTAAAGGCGATATTGGCTGCGCTAGCGTGTACTGAAGCACTCTACTTTGATACACACCGCTCCATCCACCCAAAACAGGTTATTCTCATCGAGCTCCACGAACCGCTGCTGTTTTAAAACGGTCATTAGTTTAAACATCATACAATAAATATTAACTGCGTCTAATGCCTCCTCCTCATATTAAATAACGGTTATATTCTTGTTATTTTGACATTAACGCCGAATTACGTCACCACCGGTCTTTAATGAGGTCAGACTGTCAAAGGTCTTGGCATTATCGCGAACATTTTGTTCAGTTGATAATAGTTTATTATTGAAGAGAATAAACAGCAACACTTCTATGTTTCTGTTTAAAAAATTTAGCAACAATGAAATCAGTTTTGTGTTCGGGTTTCCCACGCCGGCAGTGACCTTTACGCAATAACTATTCCAGACTCAATAATAATAAGATTTCAATATTTTACGCCCTCGGGCATTTATATCTATTGTCATTCCATATTTCACAACCTTTGCGACAACAAAGGAACATCGATATCCCAAATCCCTATGATCTCGTAGCAACAACGAATTGTTTACATTTTTTTGCACACACAAAAAATCAGGTAGGCTCGTAAGGGCCGTATTTAAACCGTCTGTTTCCCTAAAATTAAAGGGAATATATTTTTTTGTATTTCAACAAAAACGATACTCTCTGCCCCAAAATGCTTTGTGGCTCTTAATTATGAGCAAGAATAACTTTGGGAATATCTTTTGTTATAAGAGGGGAGTTTTTGTAAGCGGGTAACGACCGCGGCAGGTGGTATATAAAATGGCGACTGTAAAAAAAAAACTATAAAAAAAAGTGCAGCAAAAAGTGTCCGAAGCGGAGACGAGCGAAGTAGCAATGTCAAATGAAGGTCATCGGAACATCGTGCAGAAGCACATGGGTACAGTAACAACAGGGATGAAACATGACTATTTGTTAATAAGTAGGTACGAGTATGTGTATAGACATACAACTGTCATGCGAAGGAAAAATACTAAAATGTGTATGTAGGTATAAACATTAATATTCAGAGAGCACCAAATAAACGTGTTATGTTAATCACCGACGATAACGACAAGTTAGTCAGAATTTATATGGCATAAATAAAATACTACAATAATAGTTTTAGGAATGGTAATTAACCTTGAATGTCTTGATAAATTGCTCGTTTCCACGAATCATCTTAGTATACCTACCAACCCAAACAAACTACTGACGTCGTGTTTTTATGTAAGATTCGGTTGATAAAGAATTTTATATGCACAATAATATTATTATATCTTATGAATTATTTATTACTGTTATAAAATTATGCTGATTTTGGAATAAGCAAATGATTGTAAATTTACATTTATAACACTCTCTACTCACTCGTTGACCTAATATTATCATCACTGATTTATTTCTAATACATGTGAAGTTTGATTTACAGATATGTATTTTGAACCCTAAAGAGGTTATAGAATACTTTTCCAAACTCTTACGCAAAACACTGCAGGCAGAAGTCCTGAAGAATAATTGTCTATAGTAATAAAGTTTGAACAATTACAACCATTTAAAGAGATCCTCCTCGAAAAGTGAAGATCGCTATCATATCCATAAATGCAATTTCACGCCGCGTATGCATGGAACACGTATTCTACACGCAATAAAGTTTAAAGGCCTCGTCTTTGTATTCATCCGGGCGAGTCCATTAATATAATGAAGCCACAGCGCCAGCACATCACGTTTCAAACCATTCGGCGTGCCCACGTCCGCGTGTGCTTACAAAAGGAATGTTGAGTATTATTATTACTATAAAAAAACTGACACGATATTTTTTCCTCGGCATCCAGGTAGCGAAACAAAAACCGGGGGAGCGGCGAGGAAACCGGTCTATGGAAAAAAAACAAGTTTAAAAGGCGAAGGCATAAATCATGCGGACTCACGACCACGACCGGTTCATTGCGTGGTTTCGTCTTCGGCTAATGAGCCTTCAATCAAGGTCGGCTCTTGGAATTGCTTCTAAAATACATTTATAGATACTCCTACACTACTTTTGTAAGTACTCGTACAATATTGCAATATCGGAAAAACAAGAGCGTAATTTATGTGATAACGGAGATTTCATTTGCAGTGATGATACTTTTGACGTAATAACGTCTTATAAATCGATGAACACCGGCTGCACGCACGATAAAGCATGACTCATTGTCACGTTCCGCCTGAGCCGACCGTGCAAGCGAGAGCGCGGGACAAGTGACGTATGATAGATACGTCACTTGTCCCGCGCTCTCTTCTACTCCATGGGCCGATGTTTTCTTATGACGTAAAGTTATATTTTTGTAGGAACAAACATTAACCAGTATGATACTATTTATATGTTGTGTAACATTAATAATAAACCTGTTTCCTGACTTGAATATTAATCTACAAAAACAGACAATGATGAAGAAAAAAAGACAATACGTGCTTAACAACAAGTAGAACTGGGTAAAACCCTGAAGCCCTGAAGCGTACAAAAGATTAGTATCACTTATGAAGTGAGGTTTACTATAGAAGATAATAATAAAGGCAGCAATGAGCAATAGCTATTGTGTAAAGCTGAAAAACAAACATTTCTCATTAGGCGAGTAGCGCGAAGCAGCCATTGTTCTCGGGAGGACATAACGGACCGTGTCGGATTTACGTCAACGCAGCGCCGACCGACGACCCTTGGAATGTCGGACGATGCGAGGCTTTGCTTCCGCTAAAACTCTGATAATTATCATGAGATAACAAAATTAAAATAACACAAGAACGCAATGATAATTATTTTCAGAGTTAAAAACCTTAGACTAAAGATATGTACTCGTATGTTTGTATGTCATAATATTCACGTGCTTCGGAGGACACGTTAAGCCATCGGTCTCGGCTGTTGTCATTAGGTGACAGACGTTAAGCGCCAAGTCAGTGGCCTCAGGGCAGCTTGTAAACACTGGCCTCCGCAAGCCCGCGGTTGAGCAGCGTGATGGAGTATGTTCTAAACCCCTTCGACTGAGGGGAGACCCTACCAACCAACAATGGGACGATTATGGGATGAAGCCAATGCCGATCTACTAACACTATTTGCCAAATCTCACACTGCTCCCGATAAGTATTTTAAGTCAATGTAAAAGCTTGTTAAAGTAATAGATCGCGGGTGAGCCTGCATAATTAAAAAATCTTTCTAATTTGTTTCATAAATTGTCACTCGAGAACAGAATCACTACTTCACCAATACTTAGATAGCTACCAGCTACAGATACTTCCACTTCTGGGAAACAAGACGGAAATAAATATAAGGGATTGCGGTACGAAATTTCTAATAAACTGTCTTAAATCGCAACGTAAAAGGCATTCTCGCTTTCGAATCTGTAGGCAGGGTAGGTGATAAGATAATCTGACATTTACTTAAGAACTCTCCGATTAAAAGCTTTCCAATCAGGTTTCAATTGATTAGTGATGCAGATTATGGAAGTTCAGGTATCGAAATTTGCAATTTAAAATGCTTCATCAATGCGCTGCTTTGATGCTTATTTACCTAATATAGCAAATTCGGGTAAATGTTTCATCAATGCGCTGTTTTGATGCTTATTTACCTAATATAGCAAATTCAGGTAAAATATCTGAGTCAAAATATTTTTTATAATTACCTATGCGATATTTATGACCAAGATCAATCTGACCTACCCAATAATATGAACAATTTTGATTTAGAATATCTTACGTACAAACATTAATTCGTAGGTAAGTTTTCTAACATATTTATTCAGTCAAGTTCTACTGGATTGTAATGAACTACGCAGAATCGTTGACCATCATCAATCTGCTGTTACAGGATCGTAAGAGCACAAAAAATGATTGACAGCATAGAATTAACACACCTACGTTATGTAATTTTATCTATCAGTCTATTGGTACTTACAATGTTAACAACGAGTGGTGTGGAGTGGAACGGCGGGTTCAACGGCCGGCGGACCTCGGACCAATTCGCGACATGAGATTGAATAATAAGTTGATTGCGAGCACGAACCAAGGCCGGCCGCCATTGCGCCGCGTCGTCGGCCGCCATTTTGCGTACCACCATCAATTTATAAACGTATCCATTTTTCCATGATTCAATTATATCCATTTAAGTTACGCTTTTTTAAATTATGTTCAAACTATGTGTTAATCCGACAACATTCTTTTAGTTAATAGAACTATGACAAATTTCATCCAAATCCATTCAGTGTTTTACCCGTGAAAGAGAACAAATATCCATACATCAATATTCACAAAATCAATATTCAACTTCGCCGGTATCCATTGAATCAAGATCGTAAAAATAGAAAACCTTAAATTTCAGAATTAGCAATTAAATAATTAATAGTGGTCATAAAATGGTAATCCTTCGGGTCCGTACAAATATATTAGCATTACAAAACAGGTTTATTATATCTAGTCCATTTTAGAGATGGTCGGTTGGAGAATCAATAAATTATGTTGATTAAGCTCAATCGAGCTTCCTCGGACCACCTGATGAGCATAAACATACTTATAGAATACATAGACAGAAGATTAGTTAGAAGACATCGGCGTGATGAATCCTCCGCAATTAATTTCCGACTTTGTCGCCACGCGACCACTTGGCCTATAAATATCGTATTACGCAATTAAAGCGGCTATGAATGCTTCGATTGTAATAAAGGAATCAAGCATGGCATAATTATTAGGATGGCATAGCAATAGCAGCAATTAAAATAAACACAGCGTGGGGTTCCATATAAACGGACTCATTGTCGTGCCTTCGGATATTGTGGTTAATTTACTAACGTAACTTTATGTCTCTTTTGTATTTTTTTGTATTTCGGTTTCTATTATTTTTATCGTTCTTATTGTATGCGAACCTAGAAAGGTTACCCAATCATTTAGGTACCGATAAAGGTTATCAAATACTATGATATAAAAAAATACTTAAATCATACTGAAGTTTCGCCAAACTGCAGTTGAGAAGCGTGGTGTAGTTCTAAACCCCCTTCGATAGAAAGGAGACCCGTATCCCAACAGGGATATTGAAATGATTATGGGTTGATGCAAATATTAAAGTTAAAAAAAACATTTGCAAAGACATTAGATATTTTAATGAACACTAGTGATTTGAATGCTTTAGCATTTAGAAGTTACAGTGGACTAAAGAATGCACAGACATATTTACTTTGATCTTTGCTTTTTATATTTATTATTGAGCATTCACAGGTAAAAAGCATATTCTTAAAATGGAAAAGAATCAGGGATCTATTTCTGCACTGAGAATGGAGCAATGGCGTAAGACAAAATGTAAAGCAAAGTGGTTGTCAATGTCATACCTAATCCGTTCCGGACAACCATGACCACCAGAGAAACTTTTCAATGGACTAGTAAGATAAAATTAATTTGTTTATCAATTTAATACCTACTTTAATCACATGACAATCACAGATTTCTTCTTAAAAACATCTATACTGCGCTGTCAATCTAGAGAGACAATCGAGGATTACTTTTGTATAAGGAAAAAACAATCTGTATAATATATATCCTCTTAATAATAAATATAACAACTAAAGTAGGTAATATAATTAGTTTAGTGGAATATTAAAGAAATGACTAAAACCCACATGAGATCAATAAATTTTCTCGACTAAACACTCAGTCTCGTTGATAGTACAAGTATATATCAACAAATTCTAATTCGCCCTTGTACGACTTTTCCATTCACATAGATCTTATAAATTACCTTTCGACTGTTTCCTTCATGTGACCGAAATCCGAAACGATCTTTCTTTCACGTGTATATATCTCTTCATGTACTCTTCTCAATACATACCAAAATTATTCAGGCGTAAACCCGTTAAAGTCTTACATGAATACGTCTTTAAAATTGTTTCCTATGGAGGCAATTGAAAAAAACTAATGCAAAACAAAATCGGGGGATACAGTTTGGTGTTGCAGCTACATATCTATCATCTCCATCCAAAATTTAATTACACCACTGGATAGATGAAGGATGAAAGAATTTATTACGCTAAGTAAGGACTATGGAACATCGCGGTCGGGGGAGGGGAAAGCGCTGCCATTTTGAGATAATTTTAGTGTATGTTATATATAATGTATAGACGTAACACGGCCGTGTCTATGACACAGATGCTCCCCATTTTCTTTCATTATTATACGTCAGAACTTTATTATTCCTAAGTAATGAAACATCACGCTATAAAGCGAAAAGTTTTCCGTCAGAAGTTTACTACAAGTTGTAGCATAGTAACTAATTTCAAAGGAAAAGGAATTATTACTTTTCCGTGGGCAGTTGGAATAGTGTTTCATTCAATGTAGATTATGCTAACGGACCGTTATTAGTACTCGTATTCCGTATTTAAACACTTGTTTAAACATTCAGTTTAAAATATAATCGACTGTCCTGTTTAATACGATTTATTTGGAAATATGTCGTAGCTACATTTATTTTAAAATATTATGTATACTCATGAATTCCAAAAGTTGCTAATTGACATTTTAACGCTGTCTAAGTAAAACGAGCAAATATTCTTAAGTTTCAGCTTACAGACACAACATAATATGTACTTACCTACAAGTCTGATATCAGAGAACGGTGATGATTTAGCAATTTTTAAATATGCCAGTATTGGAATTTATTCCTTTATGCATAAAGTAATTACAATTAAATTAATTACCCATACCACATGTTATTTCAGTTGAAGGCTAATTTTGACTTCTAACATCTCAAAAATACTTCAACGCAAATAAACTTTCAGACGTAATTAACCTAAGCTATACTGTCAATCAAACAAAATTGATTAGCACGTTTTTATTAATTGAATTTTGAAGGTTACGTATTAGCATGATTTATTAATTGAGATCTCATACCACACACAAGTTTATGTTGTAACTTATTTTTTTTATACCACGTCGGGCGGCACACAAACATACGGTCCACCTGATGTGAAGCGGTTACCGTAGCCATATGAATCTACATCTCTTTCTCCAGAGCCGCTTTCGCTAGTCGGCAGGATGCACCACGTACAAGTGAGGTTGGCTTTGGTCCTAAAGATCGTAGTGAACCACTTACATCCCAAAACTTGTTAGTAATCTTAGTAAACTGCTATTAGGAAGAACACAAGACTAGTTTCCGTCCGCGGCTATTGTCCTCGTTGACGATACGCCGTAACCTAATATCCGTTTGTAATTCGACACTGTTTTTGTTGTTCAACGGATGTCTGTAAATTGTGGCTAAGGAGTTAATCCTTTTGACAGCACATTCTATTTCTTATTTTAAGTTAGGTCTTATAGCAGTAATATATTGTTGTATTTTTTTTTTAAACTACGTCCGGTGGCAGACAAGCATACAGCCCGCCTGATGTGAACCGGTTACCGCAGCCATATTAACGTTCGCAACATAAAATATTGCTCGCGCGCCGCCACCCCCGCTGCCATCGCAGCATCTCCTTCCTTTCTGGTAACCGTGAGTGAGGTTCGCAGGAACACAACAACCCTCAAAGGAGTTGTTATTTAGCTGTGGTATTCTGTGAGGTGGAGCTACATTCCCAGGTCGGGTAGCATACAATTACGCTCCCTACCTCTCTTTTCGCCAGAGCTTCGTTTATCAGTCAGCAGGGTGCATCGCGTGCAGGTGAAGTTGGCTTTGGTTCAAAGATGCTGATGAACCACTTACCCCCCAACTTATAAATTCTTAATAAATACGTTCAAGTTTAAATAGAAAAAGGGCTTGTATAAATTTAAACATTCCCTTCCCTTCCGTATACGTCTTTAAATTTGCTTTGCTACCATATAAGGCAATCCAAAAAATCTAATGATAAAAAAATCGGGGGATACAGTTCGGTATTAAAGTTTCGAATGAATGCTCTACATTCAAAATTCAATCACACCACACTGGATAGATGAACGATGAATTTATTACGCTAAGTAAGGACTATGGAACATCGCGGACGGGGGAGGGGTTAGCGCTGCCAATTCGAGATCATTTTAGTGCATATAACGTATTCAACACACCGCCGTATCCATGACACAGTCACACCCCATTTTTTTCCCCTATTAGATATATCAGAGCCTTGAATATAATCCAATAAATACCTAATTAAATAGGAATACGCAAATTACACGCTAATTGGTTAGTTGTTAACTATGTTTATATCTCATGATGACACTATCACGAGCATTCCTTGGATCGTTATCGGTCGCCTGAATACCACACACACAGTACCTACGCGAGCTGACATAAATATACAGCCGTTAAGATAAAAAAAAATTACATAGATGTAAAGATTTTTTATTTAATTTATTACACACCGCCTATGAGATTAGATACATAATTCCAGGAAAAGACAAACAACTACATATTAAATTCACCATAAATAGCTGTAGACAGAAAAACTTCAATCAGAAACTCAATCTCTGCACAATAAGTATATTTCCTAGACATTCACCGTACGAGTAGGAACGTAATTATTTATTTACTGGAGCACTGCACAAAAGGCCGTGAGCGTCAATCAGCGTAACGATCAATTTAGACCGCTCTGCGACGTCAGATGTAACGTAACGTCAGCCATCTTTGATGTCTGTGTCGGTCTCAAATTTGATAGAGACCAAACATTTTAAGCAAACAAACATGCGCATGTACTTGACAGTTACAGATATAAATAACGGGTATAAGTAATACACCAACAGTTATTAAAGCACAATACGTGAATAATAATATTTAAACCACAGAAACAAATAATCAAGCTTCAGGAATAACACATCTTGTCTTCATTCGATAGCCTGTACAATAAAATACATCAGTAGTTATAGATAATAAAAAGAAAAACGATATAAAACGAAAATAACACGAGCGGCACCAGAACAGGTCCTACGAATGATTCTGATAAATTCTTCTAAGAACGTATTACACATTGACAGCAAAATTCCCTATAAGGACATCATGAATCTTCCCCTTTACGGCGATTAGAGAGAGATGGATGTATGCGAGATTATCCAGATAGGCCTGCCGCCGCCTACCTCACCCTACTCGTATTTTATGGAGTCAGAGAACCGGTTTCGACTGGACACCGACCGGCTCTATGGAGGGCAAATAAAAGTCATAACGGAGCGAGAGTAAGCATGGCTCTCTTCGATCAATTTGGAAAAAAACTTTAATACGTAATGAAAGTAGCAAAACATTGAAATATCTCCAAAAATATAGTTATTTATACACTGACACAATTATATTGGCATTATATATACATTATAACAGAGGAGATGTACAAAGAGAGCACGTAAATCTTCAAGAGGCTGTGAATGTTTTGTAAGGAACTCGTCTAGATGAGAATCAAATGCTATTTATTCACGATGGAAAACAGAAAGTTACTAGTTTAATTACATTCGCAGTTAATGACATTCATGCTTCATTAAAACTCAAATTAGAATCTGTTTTGTTATGAAACTTCGTAAATGATTCCAAGTTTGTAAAACTTAAGTACGGATTGACTTGAATATTTTATTGTTGTTATTATATAGATCAGCATGGATATTGGCCCCCCAGCGGATCCCTTTGTTTCCTTTCAAAGGGTATTCAAAGCCGTATCCCTTTCTCAATAAACTTATAAATCGAGATCTCTACACGTTCCATAAATTTCTAAAGAGGGCAAGATAAAGACAGAGACTAGAGTAGGGTTAACGTCAGCAACATCTGCAAAACTAGAAGAATTGGCCAAATAAGTAATATAATGTAAAAATGATAAAGTGATTAAAATCAATTATGAAGTATTTTCTATTATTAACACCAAATTAAAAGACGTGCTACTAGATGTAGTCTCAATCATCGAAATACCAGGCTGGGTAATATACACTGCATGCTAGACAAGAGCTTAGAAAGCAAATAAACAGGTGTGTTAAAACCCCATAGCAACCAATTTAACTAACGCAATAACAAAAAACAACAGCTGACAACCCTACACTAGAGAAGTTATTACCAACGGCGGCTGAGGTAATCGAGATTGTGTTAACGTGAAAGAGAGGGACGCAAGATACCCAGTAGTTCAGATAACGGTAGACTGGGGTGAAAGTACACATAATAACGTAACGTCTCGACTCAAGTGAGTAAAGGATTTAATTTTGCTCTATGCCTCGCTAACGTCAAATTATGTTTGTATTTAATTATCTAGGCTACATCATTAATTTATTACAAGGCGATTTTATCTAGATAACATTGGAGTTATCACTGACTCAGTAAATAAAACCTTTAAACTGAAAGATAACTCGTGAACTTTATTTATAGTTATGTAATTTAGTTTATTCTGCTATAAATATATTCTTCTATGCAAATCATAATTTGCATGAAACTGTCATTATAGTTCCCATGCGGTATAATATGTATATAGATTGAATTAATCAAAAACGTGAAACTGTAATCCGTAAAAGACTAAGTGGACAAAACAAGTTTTGCAACAACTAGCCAACAGGTTTATTTTATTAGTATCACGGCGGTGGATACCTATTTCGCACGCCGAATATGGTAGTCGAAAATATGCAAATTCTTGTTTATACGTTGGAGCAGGATGGAAACGGTACCGACGGCCATTTGCAATTCCACGGCGATAAGGTATAAAATGGAGACGATGTTATGAATATATAAATAGAATAGATTCTGAATAGAGGATTCGCCTCGCGTTCACGGTCGCGTTCTCAGCCGGCCATTGTTCTTTACGTAACGAGTACGTGACGCGAACGCGACCAAGCGGATTTATTATACTCACAGGTGTCGATTTCCCTAACTAATGAGATGACTATTGTTCTTTGTAATGTTGCTCGGCGTTCATGCATTCTAATTGACAATGATAACGAAAATTATGGGTTATGGATCATTTACGACTTATAAGCTGACGAAGAAAATAATAAGAGAAATATTTTAAATTCTATAGATATTCCATTACGTGTAAAAGCAACCTATTTGTTTTTATTTGTTTGTATAACCTATTTGTTTGTTTGTTCATTAGAACTATATAGTTTATATTCAAAATGAATAACAAAACGTGAGCGAGCAGGATAACGACATATCCGCGGTGCAAACTTGTTCAACGTGAAGATTACCAAGTTACTTAAAACCTCAGAAATAATATTAAAGTAACTTTCAAAAAAAGAAATCTGAATGAAAATTAATGATCGTCATAATAATAGCGTTATCTTAAAGTTTTTGTCTGACCTTCTTCGAAATAAAAATTTAAGTGGCTTATAAAAACCTCAATTGCCGTTCATAAATCTTTCAGCCACGTCTTATACAAAGGAGTTTTACTTCTGATGGATGTACCACAAGTCTCATCAGTGTTACCCTTATTCTTAGGCTACCTACCACCCTTACTCACCCTCCGAAATCTTCATTTTTTGGACCATGCATCAAGTTTACATACTATAAATGCTAAGAGAAGTAACGCCATCTACCGTCGTAACACAAGAGTATTCGTATCTGCTCAATTCAAACAATGTATAAATTTTGTTCAATCTCTCGAACTGTCTGAGCATGACCTACTTTCAAACTTTTTAGAAACAAAAATGCTTTATAAAAAAACGGTCGTAAGGGAGATTGATTGTTACACGAATTTCGAGTAACAAACAAATTAATGGCATCAATATATTAACGTTAGCAGTATTATTGATCACGTAAGAGTCCAAACAAACGTTAATAACAATATCCCCTATAAGCTTTCTGCTAATTAATCTGATGTGATTCACGCGCACGCCCTCGTGTCGGTGACCTTCGCTGATGCCACGGCCGGATGCGCTCGCCGACATGCGTTTGTGTCCGCCCTTTCACGCTATCAAAACAAAGCTTGACTCATAATCTTGACAAACAAAAACCTTCGCTACGGTATATTACCCCGAACAATGTCATTACGAGTCAGGTGACTGTTATTACCGAAGATTGGGGTGACAGCGCTGCATTCCTGCACGAATACGCCAGCAACCCCACAAAACGTGCGCGACGTGTCACATTTTCCCCCCCGTCACCCCAATTTCCTCCTCTAGGGGTGACCGGGGGAATCCAGTTGCGTGCGCCAGAGGCTTTCGACGGCATGCAAATTTAATATTGTTATTTTTATTCTGACTTTACAAGGGCAGTGGGGGAAATAAAGTATGATAAAGGGGCATTGTGTATAAATGAGGGCCTGCTTCTTAAATATAAAATTTACATACGAAAATTGTTATCTTTAAGACATGTTTGATTTGAATCAATGTTTTATATCTTCAATTTGAATCAATATTTTTCTACTGTCTTATGGATAAAAGATGTGGAACTATTCTTAGTATAATATCATGTTAGACCCAGTTTTTTTTATTTATCTTATTACCGCATTTATCTTATTACCGCAAAGTGTCGTCAAATCTGATGAGGATAAATAATAGCGATCTCAAAATTACAGGACCAAAGTCACTGCCCAACGAAATTAATAAATGTGTACTCTGTTTATATAAACAAAAAATATGTTTTAGCTCTTAGGATTTCGATAAATAACTAGCTTGACAATTGCTTTAGTAAAACTGACTTTAATGTTTTTATTAGGTACCGCAAACGGTTTTTTTTTTAACTTTAACTTGTGAACAGAAATGCTTACATAGGTCGTCAAGGGGTGGACGGTAAGCGCTGTGCTAATCGCAGTGATGGCGGTTCTCCCATTTAGTCTATCCTTGTGCTATCTATCAAGCAAGGTGGAGATATTTCGACCGACCATATTAAAAAAAAACATCATAGTTTCTAATCACGCTCTATAGCTACTCATAGTTAAATTTCATTTCATTTTCCTCCACATAATTTCAATGTTTACTTTTCCTGTTTTTACTTTTCCCAAAAAATATGCAAGCTTATTTTTTTTCCACATAATTGCTGTTTTGTATTTACATATATTTTCGCGGCATCGGGGAGGACAGGGGCACCCCTACCGTACTTAATCCTACTGTCAACAACGTACAATGTTATGAATAACGATATTTGATGTAAAATTGTATGTGAATTTGTAGTTAATAATATTCATTTTAATTAACGATAGGAGAGCATAGTAGTTTCGACTGGCTCGATATCAAACTGTGCGTAATCAGAGACTTGTAAATTTCCATTATTTGTAACAGTCGGTGATGTTATAAGATTATAAGAATAATAACATGGAACGCCAAGGTATATATTTACGAGATCATCCTATTTCTAACATGTTGTTTTAATCTTAGTCACGCCAGAGATGAAAGGGTTCGTGGCCGGCCAAACACCATTAATAACAAGGTTATGTAGCTATATGCGTGAAATAAACCAGGCCTAAGAATGGACTAAATAAAATAATTCTTCCACATCCATGTTTTTTGACGTGATAGACGTTATCACGTCACGATATATATATATATATAAATCGATAAACACGCACAAAAAAGCATGACTCATTGTCACGTTCCGCCTGAGCCGAGTGTGCAAGCGAGAGTGCGGCTTGAGTTGTGACGCATCTATATCTGTTCCAGTCCATCAGCCGATGTTTTCTTATGACGTTATCATGTAAAATTATCGTCCGTAAACCGACTTTACAGACAACAATTTTTTCATATACTACTAATGTGGCAAACAAGCATACGACCCGCCTGACGGCACGCAGTCATCGCAGCCTAAGGACGTTCGCTATACCAGAGGTATCACTCACGTGTTGCCGACACTGTAAAAACCTCTTCACGCCTTTTTTAAAGAACCCTATGCTGTAGTCTCTTGGGAAAATCTCGGCAGGTAATTCATTCCACAACCTGACAGTCCGTGGAAGAAAACCTCACCAAGTCAAAGTCAGTGGCCTTTGGGCGGCTTGAAAACACTGGCCCCTCCGCCAACCCACAATTGAGCAGCGTAGTGGGGTATAGTCTAAACCGAAGGGGTTTAGAGTTATAAGATGACCCGTATCCCAACAGTAGGATGATTATGGGTTGATTCCGAATATTTGTATTTTTGAAGAATTTTATTATTGCATGTGCAGTTGTTACATGTGTACCTAGTTTGTTACATTATTTTCATAGGCACGCCGCAGTCTCAACTGCAAAACTTTTTCGTAGCTATAAACACAAAACAATAATACAACAGTAAAATACTTGAAACGCCTAGTAAATTGATTCTAGTTAGTTACGGACCTTTATTTTATACATTTTGTAAACCATGGGTGGACTCGATTTATTAACTCGGGTTAAATAGAGTTGCCCTCAGCCAAAATTGTTTATAACTCGAACCGACCCGGAATAGTACCATAGATAGATGTTTTGACGCGAACTTGTTGAGTTAGATGGTGTTATCAATTATATTTCCGCAATTTACAGTTTTTTGATTTTGTTTCATAATAGTGATTGAATAATATTGTGCCAAATGATCATTATTCTGTTAATAGGTGGAATTTTTGATTAAACTTGTATGTATATTGTAACAAAAAATCCAATAATTTTGTCCTATTCGTTCGAGTTATGCGAGTCTAGTTGAGGTGTAAGTAGTTTTTTTTATTTGACCCATCACTACATTTTTTATAATACATTTTAGCTTATTAGGCCTTATGACTTTGAACCTCCGTATCACATTGTATTATCCTTACAAATCAGAGTAAAAACGTCGACCTAAGTGGATCAACTTCAATTAATCTCTCACTGATTGAATAATGTATTACCACGATCATACCCAGCTGATTCAAATGACAATATCCGTATTAACATCTAGTTCAATTATACTCAAAAGTTCAATCTAAAGTCTTAGCAATTACTAAGCCAAGAACTAGTTTTACTACTTTATCCTACATAAAGAGCAGGTTTTGAGACTTAAGTAGGCAATATGTATGCACATAACAGCGATAGTGCAGCGCTATGCGGTGCACGGTGCATTTAGTTGCGAATATGTAAAGTTATGCTAACTGCATGACGAGTTACACTGTGACGTTTGCATCAACAGAATGCAGATTGGATGCAACATCAAAATATGTCGTTGAAAAAAATATACATGCACAATTTACGAGGATATATAGAAAAGGGTTGTAATCAAATATTATCTAAGAAGAGTCTATGGATATGATAATAAATAAATAAATAAATATTGTCAGACATATTACACATCGCCATCTAGCCCCAAAGTAAGCGAAGCTTGTGTTATGGGTACTAGACTACTGATAAACATACGTAAATACAATTTTTTTTTTGTAAATACATACTTATGATACATAGAAAACACCCAGACTAAGACAAACAGACATGTTCATGCACACACATGTTTGTCCTATGTGCGAATCGAACCCACGAGCGTTGGTGTCGAAGGCGCGTCATTGACCGCTACGCCACCGAGCTCGTCAAATGATATGAAAACTGTTTTAGTATAAACTGATTTTATCATTCGACTTTAACAAACGCATACTACATACTCGTATTTATTAATTTATAAAATTCCAGAATCTGTATTTTGATATCCTACTTACGAAAAATCAATGAATTCGCTTAGGTTAATTAATTGGCGATCTAGTACAGTACGTTTCCTAAGACATTTTGTACCACGAACAGTGAAAATGTGGAATCAACTTCCCTCAGCGGGAATTTACCTTAAAAGGCTGGCAACAGATCGGCCATTACTTGGTGTTGCTGATCTCCATGGGCGGTGGTGATTGCTTTCCACCAGGTGACCCACATGCTCGTTTGCCCCCTCTCATATAAAAAAGGTACGTATCTAAGTCAGAGCAAAATGAGCAATTCAAGATTTTATAACAACTATTATAAGACTGCATGACAGAAATACCGCTTGAATCACTTTACATTGCATCCCTTTGATAACAAAGCAGCTGTTCAGCAGCTTTAAACATCTCTGACATATATGACACGTGAATAATGCATGTGCCCTGCCCACCTCACCCAAACCAAACATCACATGCTCGTACAAACAATACAACGCGATCGACACAGAGTACAATATAACGGATAATGTGCTAATACGACTAAATCTGATAATGATAACCTAGTTTTGAATAAACTGTGCGACATCTGCAATGTATTAAAAACAGATATTATTACGTAGCTACAGGCAATGGTCAAAAGTCTAAAACCTTATGTGAGAAATCATTGTAAATTAATTAATGACATTAAATGGTCCACGTTGTGAAGATCTCCGTTTGAAATCGAAGCTAGTCGGCTTTCCCGAAAAAAATACGTGAGTAATAAGATTAATAAATTTAAAATATGTATTTATCTATTGATTGATTATTAATTGATAGTAATTACATTAATTAATTTAAAGTATGTATTTATCTGTGCTCCGGAGGGCACGTTCAGCTGTCGGTCCTGCTGTTGTCATTAAATAACAGTCATTAAGCCAAGTCAGTGGCCTTAAGGTAGCTAGAAAACATTTGCCTCCACTAACCCGCAGTTGAGCAGCGTGTTAGAGTATGCTCTAAACACCTTCGATTGAGGGGAGACCCTTATCCCAACAGTGGGATGATTGTATCGGATCGGATCGATGCTGATGTATTTATTACGATATTATAAATTTATTTTGTAGCCCTAATCATTCTCTAGAAATTTATTTAAGGGAATTTGAATACCATAATAAATGCATGTTTTATTCAAAATTAAAGGTAAGTGGGATGGTCTGCACCTTTTTTTTTGTGATACACGACTTTATTAACACACGAGGTAGAGTTTCAAAAACAAAATAATAAAGCTAAAATTAAGTATAATAATTGAATTTCAACTAATTAAAACAAAACGGTTAGGTAATTAGACGAAACAGCCAACGGAAGCTGTCCAATATAGGAATTCCGTTTCAGCACAAAGGACTGACGGCGTTTGCTTTGAGCATAGTGCTTAATATATCTGTACGTGATGCTTTGTCAACGAGAATCTATACTATATACATTGCACCGTTTGCATAGGTAGAAATACCCTAATTGTAATATCATCATCAGGTCATTTAATCTCCACTACAGGAGCACGACCCTCTCTCGTCCGTCCCTGACAGAAGGAGGATTTGGCCTACACTCTTTCTTGTGGACGTCATACAAGGCGACTAAGGGAAATACATTATAAAACATCGATCAGGCCTCCCCAACCCGTCTGGCCAGCGTGGGGAGTGTAGGCCAAAATTGTAATATACTCGTACAGCGTGTTAATTAAACTTTTTAATAATTAATCTCATTTATCGCTATTCATTATCGCTCGAATTCCTTCGAATTCTTCGTGAGCGTTTCTGAGCAGACAATATGAACAAGTTACAATTAGATTTATTTGACACAACTGCACGGCAATTCCGCCGTTCTCTTGCGTTAGGTTTCTTCGCTCCTCAATCCACCCCGTAGAATAGAAACTGTTATTATTTTATACATAACTTTAAACTATGTAATATCCAACCATATTCATCTGTGAAAATTTATCGAAATTGATCTCGGATATATGTAAAGGTTTTTGGCTTCAGCTTCGGTGGTAGAGATTATTTCGAAACTAGACGATGTTAGAGATATCTACACCAAGAATCGCAATGTTCTTGGCGATGAACACAGGTGCAATGTGGTTGTTTACCAGGCGAATAAAATAAACGAATACAGTATTAAAGATGATATAATTAGTCTAGACGTCTAAACTAAATAACAAAACCTTTGCCAATTAATAACATAATAAAATAACGTAGATACAGGCTGATGATGATGAATCTAATGCTGAAAGCTGAAATAACCACCTAAAGTCTAAACCGTTTCTAGTCTCGGAAATTGACTACATGGAGTTACTTTCTTGAGGTTAGAGGTTGACTGTAGTTTGCTTCCTAAGAAACGTAAAAAAATTAAACTTTGCTTTGGAATCATCTGCTCATTGCGCCGAGATAACGTCGTAGTCAATAATTAAACCTACATTAAAGGAAAGACACACGAAAATAATGTAGTTGATCAACAACATCATAACGAAGGACATACAATTATAATGAAGACATTTTAAAAACTTGTTCTGTTCTTTCATGATGTAGTTCATGCAAAGTTACTACAGAATATTAAAACAGAACCGTTTCAATTTAATGTAATAAACACAATGAATAGATTTCAGCATAAAGCGAAGCAATTATACATAACGACCTTTAAACTTTTGACTGCATGGTTACAGAACGTGACTACTAAATAAGTGTTTGTAAAGCAAAACATTCCCAATTATGTAAAACGTATTGTTTACTGAACGGCCGAGCAAAGTTAGCAAATAGCCTTGGCAACTTAACTAGTTTTACATTCAAAAGTTACTCTCGTCGGGTCACGGGGCATTCAACGAAAGTGACCAAACTTTCAGCGATGAACAACAATGACGAAGTTTCCACGATCCCAGCAATATTTGTTCGGGCCCTCGCTTTGCAACTTTGGAGCTCCGAGCCAATATCTAGTTATCTGTTTGTGATTCATGCATAATAATAATCTATTGTTTTGAACGCTACGTAAGCTTATCTGTAAATATGGTATATATTTTTTGCATGATTAGTGATTACATACATTAACTCCCTAGCAACGCGGATTTTGTGTTTTTTTTCGAGCTAACCTCTAAGAGTAGGAACGGAACTGTACGGAGTTTCGTAAAGTTTTTCAATACTAGAAAGTGTGATTTTTTTTCTATAGGTACAAAATACCACAGGTTGCCTGGAAGAGATTGCATATAGCTAAAAGACCGAAATAGTAGAACAAAATCAGTATACACGAGCGAGGTCGCGAGACGGAAAGCTAGTTCCCTATTTTTTTTTAAACCAAGTTTACTATGCCGTAGTTAAAATTAAAATCTAAACCTCAATAAACTACATAACCCTTACCTAATACACCTTTCTCTAACCGCCCCAATCATAAAAGAAAAATTACTCAACGCAGAGATCTTTTAGAAAGGACAAAACCGCAATGTCTCGTTTGAGAAAATTATGCAAACCGGTGACTCGCTCACTGGCTTACAATATGAGATGCGAAATTTCATCTCTTTATTATGTAAATACATTGGCCCCGAGGCTACAAGATTTAATATATTATAATATTCAGGGAATAATCAACGGCTACCTCGTTCACAAAAACCGAATAGGTGCTTAAATATGTATTTCTTTTAAGGGGACGAGACCCCGCAACCAAATTTAAGTAAAAAAAGTTCAATGAAAACGAATTTAAATTTCTACGAAATATATTATAAAATAATGACATAGCAACCAATGAATTTTATTTTTAGCAGATATTAATGCAGCATTAATTTAGCCAATTATGATTTGTTGCGGCCGTGCTACCATTTTGTCACTTCGACCAAGGACGATAAACGAGTGAGACTTCGTTCTGCATGGAAATACCTCAATTATAGCCAATTATAAAAACTCTATAAGGCCGCTGTACAGTTCATTATAATAAACGTCGTTAAATTACAGTTTTATGAATACAGCAAAGATAAAAACATAAAATATATGGCTTCAATTTGAACTAAAATTCGTATGCGCGGTAGGTATCGTTGTGTTATGAAAGTACATTGCCTCGTTCTCTGTGATTTATATGACACGTATGTACATACGTACGAGCTGTTCCGACCCCAGCCCGGGCACCCGGCCATCCCGTGACGTCACAATGCTGTCACATGCAGCCATCGCACGAAATGAAAGCACGTTTTATCAGCTTTTATCGCAGACGTATTATTTCAGTCAAAGGATAACCATTCTAGTTCTGCGCCAGACAAAGGAAGATTCCATTTCCTGGTTAATTAAGTTGCCGTTTTGCTCGATTATAAATTAACACCCGTTTAATTAAGAAATGTTTATATACTCGATGTATATTCCTATTAGCAAAAGAAAATTAATCATAATTAAAAAAAACAGGACAGGAGGATTATAGAGTCTGGAGTAAAAACTATTTAGTTCCACGCTAATGCAGATATACCGTACTTTAGAGTTCTCTCTATTTTAGTAAAGTCAGCCAACTTTACTCACAATGCCATAATATTATTGTGATTAGTATTATCGAAAGTCAAGAATCAAGAAAGAAATAGAAAGAGTACTTACATTCCCCATTGATAAAATAGAATACCGCAGAAAAACAACTATACTTAGAAGCCTAGATGGTTGTGTTGTGGTATTCCTAAGAGTGACTGAGGTTACCAGGAAGAAAGGAGTTGCTGCAAAAGCAGCGAGGGTGGCGGTGCATGAGATATACTTTATGTTGCAGGCGTCTAAAGGCTCGATCTCCGCCTCGCATCACGCAAGCTGTATAATTCTCTGCTACTCGACGTAGTATAAAAACATAAAGAACAGATACCATTTCTTTTTAAACAAGCTTTTATTTTTTGTTAATAAAAATGAACAAAAAATCTTACTTACCGGGTTACTCATCAAGCCCTTTCATTTGATACTCATCTAATAGGGATTAAATGTATAAATAAGAAATAGCATTTTTGTGGCGGCCGCCATATGGGATTAAAAATGACTTAATTTAGGAATAATTATTAGGCGCACTGTCACGAGAACCAAACAATTGAGCTGAGCCAAATTTCAGTTCAATCGAACACTGCGACGGGGGTCATATTTAACTTGCAAGATTTGATATAGACATCACGGTGAAACTAAATAAAAACTTGTAACGTCTTTGTAACAAATATGTACCTACAATACAATGTTTATTGACAACTTGAATCCACTGCTATCAGTATCCACTTGCAAAGTTTTCCACTTACAAAAGTAATAACAAAGTAAGGCCAAATTCACAAACATATTCTGGCAGGATAAAACGAATTCACTAAAAGAATTCATGAGGCTAACATAGAAGTACATACATAGATACATAGAAACATCGGGACATAGGTTAAATATTAACCCGTTTATGGGAAGTGTTGGCTGTGTTCCAACTTCCAGTGTCATAGACAGCTATTCTGCAAATTTTCGCAGGGTTGTAAAAATTTTGTATGTGGCATTATAGCATCTTGGTGGTGATATCGTGTATGTAATGAATCTAGCACGATATGGGGTGTAAGTGGTTCATCAACATCTTTGTACCAAAGCCAACTTCACCTGCACGCGATGCACTCTGCTGAGTGACAAACGAAGCTCTGGCGCAAAAAGAGAAGTAGGGAGCGTAATTATAAGCTACTCGACTGGGGAATTACCTCCACCTCACAGAATACCGCAGCCAAATAACAATTCCCTTGTGGGTTGTTGTGTTCCTGCTAGTGAGTGAGGTCACCAGAAAAGAAGGAGATGCTGCGTTAGCAGCGAGCGTGGCGGCACGCGAGCGATATTTTATGTTGCGAGCGTTAATATGGCTACGGTAACCGCTTCACATCAGGCGGGCCGTATGCTTGTCTGCCACCCGACGTAGTAGAAAAAAAAACGATACATGAAAATTGCTAATAACATAATTATCTACATAGTATAAAACAAAGTCACTCTCCGTGTCTGCCTGCCTGTTAATACGCTAGCTCCTAAAGCCGCGACAGACTTTGATGTGGTTTTCACTATTATTTAGTTAGAGAACGTCTTCCGTAGTTTGTTTGTTTGTTTGTATATAATCTTTATTGCACAATAATAGTAACGCATATAGTAAGATTAATTACTAGTACAATGGCGGACTTATCCCATCAGGGATCTCTTCCAGTCAACCACGGAATACATGGGTATTCCGATATATTCGGTCTACTCCATCTACTATGGAGTAGACCGAAGTTCAACGAGGCAGTTGTATTTAGCATAATGTAAATAAATTATACTTTTTATAATATTTTACTCTCCTATGTCCACACACTAAATACTTTTATTATTTTATTATATGATACTTTGATAATTTTCTCCGACATTATTGTAATATCACTGAATTTGTTTTTGTTTGATGGTAAACTGGAATATATTCGATTTCATTTACATAGATTAATTGGATACATTCCCGCAAACAATGGAAATTAATGACTATTATGAACGCACTGGTTAAGATTACGTCAACAAGATTAATTTGAACAATGTACGATCAATATTGACTCGAGTGTGTCACAGTATTATTAATGGGCTTGTTGCCCATGTTGCAAAATTATAAAAACTCTCTATCAGTAACGTAAAATACATAAAACTAGAACGATCTGCGATCTTAAAATTTTAATAACTTATGTCCGACGTGTTTTATGTTCGATCAAAGTATGGTGGGAAAGTCCATTTTAAAGGTATAATATTATAAAAAATAAATATTACCATTGTAGAAACAATAAAAAATACTATAACTTTTGTTACGGCACTGACTACATAAACGCAATATTTAACATAGCTGTCGTACAAAATTCTGATTTAATGCATATAAAATAGCACGGTGTGACGTTATGACATGGTGGCCTTTTGTATGGAGCATTTTCGGGATAGTCCAAAATTGTGATCTTCAAGTTATCATATCTTGAGAAGTTTTTATGCAATCGAAGTAATTGTTTCACCTATATTTATATTATTGCGACGTCTTTAAATAACAAATCGAAAAAAAAAATGGGATACAAGCCTATTATCAGAGGCGAAATATTTATCATCATACTATTTTTGCACCCCTCCCAACGATCGTTAATATTCGTTAATAATGTACTAAAAACACAGTCCAAAGGTGAACGCGAACAAAATACTTTTGCATTAACATATTCACCTTTTGTGTTTTATTGTAATATTTTTTTATTATAAGGTTATAGGCAATTGTATAAATAAATACTAGGAATACTGAACTTACGGATTATTATTGTAGATGAAGGTCAGTATTGTTACATTATTACTAGATATATTCTGGATATTTATAGTCAATCATTCTAAAATTTTGTTTTATAGTTACGTGTTTGTAGGAACAGTGAACCGACAGCATTTAATGAAAATATTACATACGCTATAGCTAGGTCTTATGGTTCCCGGACAATTAGAGAAAACCCCATGCAAATGGAGTCAGTAGTTTTTGAACATACTTGTATACATACAAACAAGCCAACAGAGAACATTCATTTTTGCAATCGGTTAAAAATAATAAGAATTTGGCAAATAATACAACGCGATGCGATAAATTACGGGTTTTTCTGAAGGCATCGATCCGGAGTTAATAATATTTTAAATAGATCACAATAACAAACCTTGATAAAAAGAAATTGCCTTTCAAACTGCAATCATTTCACTGGCATCAACAAAAGAATTCTCGTTAAATTAAAAGCTTTAGGTATAGCCAACACTAACACAGCTATTTCTGCCAGTTTAGTAGTTTGTAATAGTGATAGAATCCAGCGTACGTACGTGAGTTAGTATCTAAAGTCCCTGTGGAGCCGTTCCGACTCCGGGCTTAATGGTATCGGATCCAGAATCCAGAACATTCAGGGAAATGTTTCAGTGCGCCGTCATATTGAATTGGATATGTCGTTGGCAACGTTGGCAATGGTAGTAGAATTGTACAGGACCTATATTACAATCATACTAGGACAATATGAACTTATTGTTGACAATCGACTGCAATACTTACAATGTCTCAAATTTTCGATCTGTTTAAACAAGCTCAAGGAAATTATTCTTGGTAAGTGACTGGAGCGTGACTTGTTTTGTGAAATTGTTGATTGATCAAGTTTAGTTTATTATCCTGATGAACCATTTAAATTATATGGTGGTCACATAGAGCATATTTTTATTTATATATCCGACTTGTTATTAGTAAAGCAATTGAACGTACTCGTACTTAATTCCAGAATCGGGAAACCTTGTTCATTGCATGTAAATATCCCAGTATGTATAGAAAACAAAGAATCATACTTCGTTAAAGCAAATAGCATAAAACAAATGTAACTCGTCGAGCTTTTTTCAATTATTAGAGTAGACAAAAATGTGGCGTCAGAAACCGATTTTCTGTACATTTCTTTCTATACAAAATAGTTTTTTGACAAATGATAAAATGTAACTAAAAGTACGAGTTATCATCTTTGTCCATATCAGTCTGTATCTACCCACTGCTGGATATAGGCCTTTCCCAATGCCTTCCTCCATATGCGATCCTCCGCTTTCCGCATCCAACTGCTACCAGCCACATTTTTGAGATCGTCGGGCCATCTAGAGAGGGCCCTACGCTTCGTGGCCCCATACTTTGTACATATACAAATATATTGTAGCAGTAGCACAAAGAATATGTACAGATTACTTAATATATACATGTGTACGAGCATAACTAACCTGGTGGCTGTGGTGGTGGTTCGCTCGTGGTGATCTGTCCGTTGCTCCTCACGGCTGCCTTCTTCCTGCCTCCGGTGCTCGCTGGACTTTTGGTGTTCTCGCGCTCGACCCTCTGCAACAAGTCATACATTGTCATTGAAATCATGAGACACTACAGCACGAAATATACATATACATACTAACAAACAGAGCTTATTTAAATCTTACATGTCGCGTAAATATCGTCATCAAAGTATTATCATTAGCTTGTTCAAATTTACCTGTTGCTCAATATTAAAATGATATCTAATCTAATAACAAAACATGGATTAATTTCGAGTTTGATTCATATCAAACCCGGTTACTAGCCTATAAGTTAGACTGTATATAGTATGAATACGAACTAACTATACTTTCTTCCCCGTACACTCATTGGCCAGAGAAATTATCAGATTACCTCATCAACATAACTGTTAGTAGTAATCATAACGTAAATCACAAACAAGCAAATAACATTTACGGAGTATCATTGAAACGTGCCTTAGTCTCTCAAATCTCTCTCAAGACTCTCAAATTCGAGCTTCATTAAAAAGTGATTTGGGTCAACATCTAATCTTCAACGCTCATTCTAAGATGTAATCGGAACACTAACCTCTTTATTGAAGCTAAGAGACGCCTAAACAGTCGCTGGTGAGAGAAAATAAACGGTTCCAGACGAAGAAATTTAATCGAACGTAAGCGCTCGAAATAATGACATCACAGAGCGCTCTTTAAAATGGAATCATTCAGTCGTGAAGCAGCAATCCACTTATTTCGGCTGACGGCAGGCATCCCGAAAACGTCGAGTCATGACTCACGCCGGCTCGTGCTGACTCACGTCGGAGTCGGCAGAGTAGCGAAGGATCGCCGAGTCGGCGGCGCACCTCGACAGCGCTTATTGCGCTGACTGGCAGAATGAGCGGCTGCTCACTGTAATGCACTAATGCCGATTGATATCTGATAGTGCCGAGCCAAGTAACTGTTAATACAACTTTTGCTTTATTTCCACTGGCGTCGAATTACGTTCGCGCGTGCAAAATGCAGTTCATTTGCAATACTGTTACAATACAGCTACTGAGGAAGCTTCGACTTTCACTAAGGAAATATCCGACAGTCAATTTGTTATTCAATTAAATTGTAATCAAATTAGAAGAGTTTGTTGTTTGTTTTTGAACGTTAGGTCAATTCTTAAGAAATGTTATAAGCTATGTAATTAAGACACGAATGTGCAGCAACGGCGGAGCACAGCTAGTAAACCATATGAGTTATTGGTAACAAAAAGTCCAAAACAGATTATAAGTAACACATCAAGCGAGGTAGGCGGTTCGGAGGTAGGCGAGCCACACAAAAATAATCCGTTTTAATAAACACCAAACATAAAGATATATAATTTCACAATTGAACAAAGACCTGTCTCCTCCAAAAAGAATATCAATAAGTATTCATAAGGGTCGCTTTACGTATTTTATATCTCCGGCGAATTAGGTATAAAAATATTGGCTCAGCTGACCGTGTGTTGTCATAACACAAATTTACAGCAAAAACACGCGAAAGAAACTTGGGTGGGTTAGGGGAGCCAACTCGCAACACACTAAGTACTCGTGAAAAATGGGGCAGCTCTGGGGGTGGTCACCCCATGCGGGAGGACCGGGGGTGTGGAGAGCCGACATCGGTCTCGACTGTTTATGTGCACAGGCGAACACTATGCTTTGACAGCGCGCTGCGTCATCGGAAAATTGACAAACAACCTGTTTATATGGCTTGTGCCGAATACTGGTGAATTGGCACTGCGCATAAAGCCTACATTGATGAACCAATTTGTTTTGAATTGCGTTCCGAACGTACGGCCATAAATTAGTCGAAATAGTTTCATGAAAAGGTCACACGACCATTAACAAGTTTACGCGGGCATTGGCATTTGTTTAGCGAAAAACAGTCCTCGAAATATGTTCCAAAATTTAAACAACACACAGAGTAACTTTTATATGAATAGAAAGTTTTTAAACGTTAATTAAAACTTTACATTTGTACTGCAGCGAGCGAGGGAAAGCTGTGACTCACGCCACACAGTTCGGTTTGTTATTGACTTTGTTACTGGCTCGATTTTATGTTACGTCGTTAAATGTAAATGCACGTATATGCCTGTGTTTGTAACATAACGCCCGTTCAATGGCCGTCGAATTAATAATTGGACATTATGACTACTACAAATATTTTAATGCTAATGATAAAGGTGAAAGGTAACACGATAACAATAAAGGTTAAATGTTACGACTGCCTGTTATTGTCTGACGTAATTTACATTACAGATGTAAATAAACTAATTGTTTTGATCTACACATACAGTTCCACTCCCTCTAGGTAGAGTGTTTTCCAACTGTGCTATTACAAGTTGAAATACATAACACAATTACAATAGGTTAAATATTATGACTGCATTGTACTAATTGTGAGATGTAATTATTTATATTTCAGATGTTAATACATATTATTTGTTTTCAGCTAAACATATTTATTTTGGAGTGTAAGTAGTTCATCAACATCTTTGAACCAAAGCTAACTTCACCTGCACGCGGAAGTTGCGGCGAAAAAAGAGGTAGGGAGCGTAATTGTAAACTACCCGACTGGGGAATGTCTCCACCTCACAGAATACCGGAGCCAAATAACAACTCCCTTGAGGGTTGTTGTGTTCCTGCGAGTGAGTCACCAGAACGAAAGGAGTTGCTGCGTTGGCAGTGGGGGTGGCAGCCCGCGAGCGATATATCATGTTGCGAGCGTTAATATGGCTATGGTAACCGCTTCACATCAGGTGGGCCGTGGCTTGTCTGCCACCCGACGTAGTATAAAAAAAAAAGAGTGCTCTACCAACTTAACGATGCAAATCATTAATTGTTGTGATCTAAATATTCAAATTAAAAAATTCGGCTCCCTCTAAGTAGTTTTTTCAACTTAGCTATTAAAATGCAAATACACTAATTGTTTTGAAGTTAATATTTAAATTAAAAAATTGCGTTCGCCCTAGTAGTGTTTTTCCAACAGAGCATTTGCGATAGTGAAGAATTATGCCGTGTGGCGCCATCTATCTATTATGTATGTGTAACTAAGCAGGCATACACAGCAGTACATCGTTACTGGCTATAGGGTTCAGATTTGTTTTTTCTTTTTGATAAAACGAAACATATTATTTTTTAATAGGCAGTTGATATCGGCCAACTCACCAAAATTGATCTAAATATTTAACTGAAATAAAATTCACGCTCCCGCCTACGTGGGAACGGCGAGACTGCCTGTAAATATAAAGAACGAATGGTGTGCGAAGATATATCGATGGATTTCCGACAAATGGAATCCATCCCCCATCCATTTCGAATCGCTGAATTTTCTGAAGTATGTCTTTTTTGCGTTTTATAAATTGGTTTCGATTAAACTTTTTTTATTTGAAAACAAAGCATCAAGGTGTCATCGTCTATAGTTTAAATTAAAGTCGTGCGTTTATTTCGTACATTTGTGAACATTCAATTTTTCACTGCATTTTATAATTTAATCTTTACGATCAGCCGTTAATTTTCTTTGTGATGAATGATGATGGACTGTGATGTTGAATAAATATTTCTTCTTAGACTCTTTGCCGAATCCTGATTTGAACCCTAGGACGATATAATTTTCTTAATTGGGTTGTTTCCAATGTTTAAAAATTGTACAAATAAATTAACAATATCGTAAAATACACAAAACTATAAAGATCTGCAAACTTTCATTCTAATATCTTCAGTCAGACTTTTTTTAGCGTCGATCAAAGTTTGGCGGGAAAGTCCATTTTAAAAGTATGAAATTATTAAAAAATTATATTTCCATTGGAGAAGCAATAAAAAATGCTATAACTTTTATTATGATACTAATCACATAAACGTAATATTTAACATAGCTGTCGTACAAATTTCTGATTTGATGCATACAAAATACAGATCTGTGACGTCATAATTCAGTAGTCTTTTGTATGGAGCGTTTTGGGGCAGTCTAAAAATTGTGATTTTCAAATTACCATATCTCGAGAGATTTTTGTGCTATCGAAGTAATTCTTTCACCTATGGTTATATTATGGAGACGTCCCTACATATCAAACAGAAAAAAATGTTAGTCAAATACCCAATTAGCACAATGTTTATTATATTCTTCTCTTATAATATTGCATTATTTATTATAAGTATGTACGTATTTATAATTAACATAGTATCACACAAATGTTTGGTACTCCAATTGTCTATTCATGAAATCCTCTCAGATACTCTCAGGTTGGCTGGAGGAGATCCCTGTGAGGGATAAGTCCGCCTTTGCACTTTTCCTTTAAATTACTGTGTTGTAAATTTATTTTATTTACAACAAAGATATTGCAAACAAACAAATATTCTGAAATGGCATTTGTTACATTTTTTTTTCACAGACATGAACAATTAATCTAATACGCATTAACACGAATTATCGTTCTTTTCGAAATTAAGGTCATGGAGAAATAATATAATGTATGTAATAGACTTATTTTTGTTTATAATTGATGCAAATAAGTGAATTCAGTTATAATGAGATACAAAATGATAAGTGAAAGTGAAGTAGTGCGGGGAAAGTGCAGTGGTCTTGAGTGACCTACGCAATGCGGCGCGAACTATGCCACGGCTCAATTACACAACCAGTGCTCAGTACATGCTTTGCATACTACTGGTAATTGCATTGACACGGTAAACATGCGTACGTTAAGTATGTGATTTTCGTAGAAATGCCCGATTCGTGCTACAAACAGCTCTGCCGCAATATTACCTAGCGTTTTCATTCAAAATAATAAAAAAAGTCTACATTATAAATAAAACCAATATTTTGTTTCACAAGTGGATCTTACGTAGGTGTAAATATAATGGAGAGAAAGATCCAAACTATAGTCGCAAACACCGTTAATTTGAACATTCGTGAATATCGGAAGTGCCGACGAGGATTTATCTTTTATTAGCTACGGTATTAGGATTACGCCAGGCGGCCCGTATGCTAGTTTGGCACCCGTCGTAGTATACACAAAATTGACTTTCAATCCTTTAATCTAATAAATTTAATGTAATAAGTAAGCGAAGAGATCCCTCTAAGGGATAAGTCCGCCTTTGTACTGGTTTATTTTGCATTTTATTTCTTGTATTTTTTTATGTACAATAAAGTTATAACAAACAAACAAAGTTTCTATCTATCTATCTAGTAGTGGTTAAAAACAGTTAGTAATACACGTGAATATTTATTGTCTAATTATTACGCAAAAATATTAACAGCTGTTTTAACAGTTCTATCATTCATGTCAAATACCTAGTACAATTTCGTAAATGTTGTTGATTCGCAAATGTTTACGAAAACTTACTACACGTGCTATTGTGTCTCTATGTGTGCGTTTTCGTATCAAAACTGATAGTTCTCGAACTTACTTCTCTGCCTTAATCATATATTTTGCAATGATGTTCCGCTTCTATTAGTCGTAGCGTGCGTGATTTTTTTTATATAGCCTATAATAGCATTCCTGGATAAAGGGCTATCCAACACTAAAATATTTTCTCAATTAGAACCAATAGATCCTGAGCTTAGCGTGTTATTAGGCTAAACAAACAAACTCTTCAGCTTTATAATATTCTAGATGAAACTCGTTGTTCACAGTTAGAGGTTCTGTTTATTCCTTCATACTTATTAGCTCACAAGGTATGGCAGTTATCGGACCTTGCATAACAACATTGTGCAGCAGTTTAATTGTACATAGGTATCTATATCCTTCTTTAGTATCTTGACAAAATAACTGTTACAAACAATTACTGTATACTTACACTGCAGGAATTAATACACTATTAATTTTAAATTCATGCTGTGACCTAGTTGAATACCACAATCGATTTTGTATTGTGCAGTAAAACGTATCTTTACTGTATATGTGTCATAACCAATTAGTTAAAATAGCTATTCAATTGTATGGCTAGCTCTTTCAATGAACGAAGTCTTCGAAGTCGCAGGTGCAATCTAGTAAGGATATAAATGACCCATTTTTGTTCGAACCATAAGATGCATTCGTTTTCTATATAATATTTTTGTCGTCGCCGACGCTTCCCTTGGGGTGTAGTATTCCGCTCATCATCTATTCAGCCTGATGCCTAGACTTTTTCATTCATAGCTGTAATTACTGTCTCATATTAGTATCATACAAATTATTCAAGTCCAATAAAGTTTCTGATTAATGCTGATCGTACTGATACACTTAATCTGTTAAATATTTTATATAACCAAGACCGAACATTTTCAAGTCGACAATTTTATTACGTTTCGCAAATACTGCGATTATTTAAGACAGAAGATACGTTTTACTTGACATTAAACCGAACGGTCCGTTTTATGTTCCTCCCTTTGCGATGTCGTTCACCCTCGGGCGAACTGATCCCTTTCACCCGTTTACCGTGTACTGCGTGTGACAGATCAGCCTCTAACGAACCTGTGGTATCTTGATATGGTGGATTCACGCGGTCATGAGCACTTTGACTGAGATATGGCAAGTTTCTATGAATAAATTTAATTATAGGTATATTATAGGTATACGTTGTTTCATCATAAATTGTCAATTAAGGCATTATAGCATAGAAACTAGTCATACAAAAAGCTCATATATAGTTACCACATTTCATTTAATACATACCAGTAGTCAGAACTATATAAATAGGAATATAGAATCTATTTATGTTTTCTGTTTTATTTATGTTACGCTGGTACTGATATACGGCAATATTAAAAATGATACATACTCGTATATATATGGCAATAATATTAATATAAATAATATAAGGATTATGGCAACATCTCTTTCACCACGCATAATGATGATTATAAAACAGCTATACAAAAAGCCTAAATTCTAGAATGTCATTGCCTTAATTAGAAAATATATAATGGCCATGTGGACAAAGAAATTTTGTTGAAAATAAACCCATATTAAATCTAACATCATGAATATTGATGAGTGGGAGAGAGCCCGAGTGGGAGTAAATAATCGTTTACGGAATGTAATATTAATATAGGTACATAAATTAGACGTGTATTCAAGAGCAATTTGGAATTCGACATTCTGATATAATGTGCTCTGCGCAAATTGGCCCGAAGCAATCGCCTTAAATTCATAAGACAAGCGGCAATTAATTGGTATGAGGCAATTAGCTCCCAATATAGAAGATAAAAATATAAGGTGGAAACAAGTGTGGTGTTAGAATTGGCTGTTTATTTTACTTGTCTACTTTACTTTTATACTAAATGTCATGATTTCATTGCTTCTTTGTTAGACTCCAATAAAACGTCAAATCATTGGGACATAATTTTTTTCCTTTTATTTCATCTGGCGACAGTGACAGGACATCAATTCTAATTTATCTCTGTTAGTCATCAATTCGTTACATGTGGTGGGAACATCCCATTTCGTCATTAACTAAATAAGATATATCAAAACTGCTAGTGTTTAATGCGTTGCTAGACATACGCAGAGATTCATCCAAAAAATATAAACATTTACTAATATTAAGATAAAATTGTATGATTATACAAATCTAATCAAACAACGGCACTTGATTGCGGACCATGAGTGTGCACTTAAAATGTTTCTACATATTATTTGCACGCGAACATAGTATAATCACTTAATTATAGCAGATTTACAAAACTATGATTGAACAATTTACTATAAATTCCAACGCACAGGCTTACTTAATGCGTATTACTCATATAATCGATAACAATGAAAACAAGTATATTTCTGAAGGAGTATTGATTCTATAGTTTCATATGTGGCCAGTTTCTAGGTGCAGAGTGTTGTAGATCGATACACTATTCACTTAGTACACAAACAAGCCAGACCGCATGCACGCTGCAGTGTAGGGGCTTTGTGCTTCGACATACACAATAAACAAGCCGCGCATTGTGGCCAGGTTCTATAGAATCTATGATTGAGTTGGTTCTAGGCCAGCAGTCTACTACAAAAGCTATTGCTGTTTGAGGTACTCCACAACATACTATAAATGAAGAGTACAACACAGCTGTGGTATTTTCAGTTGGAAAAGAGAAGAGTAATTCTGAGGAATTAAAAAACAAATGTTCTGGAATTCCTTCAAAATGGAATTCCTTATTGTGTATATGTGTTATGTGACTGTCATACAAAACTTAAAAAAAAGTGCGTTTAGCACTTTGGCAGAACGTTTATTTTAGCCGGAGAAAGATAAAGAAAAAGTTATTTCTAAATATTTTCATACACAGCAGGATCTGCCCGGGCCAAACAAGTAATATATTTCCTCAAAATGTAATATTGATGTTCTTTCCTTGACAACGCCCTTTCCAGCGAAATTAAATGAAAATAAATTTCCGTATGCCAATAAAAAGGTGGGTAGAATAATTTCTCGCAGCAACTAAGTTTTATAAAAAATACATCAAAGTTAGCAGATCTTCCATTGTTTAGTCTACCCTGAGTAGATCCCGTTATCATGTGAATAAAATATTCCTCAAAAATATCCAAAAAGTTGTAATTTTACTGCTGTTAAAACGATTTTAAAAGGTTCACTTAAGGTAAGCTGAAAAACATTAGCTATTTGCTCAAAGTACGTAACTTTTATAATCTCCTACTCCAGTTTTCATGATAACCACCTCTAGCTTAATTCTTTCCCTTGTCCCTTTCTTTTTCTCTTCCATTTCAATGCTTTCTTCATCTTATCACAGAAATATAATATTACGTCACCTTTTAGGAAAAACAAATTGTACTAACACTTCTTACTACTTTTATTAAATATTGGAATGATTTCAGTCCCAGCGTCATCGGAGCAAAATCATTCAAGCACACTAAAAACTAAAACAATTTATCAGATTATATAACGCATACTTGCAACAGATACCCTAATAAATCCCAGAAGCAATTGACAAGTGCCAGTATATAAAACTCATCAATTTATGGCACGACTAATGTCATATTACTGCTCGAGCGATCACAGGTGAATGGCCCACTAAGTGCTACGGGGTGATTTATTTTACCTACAGGGTTGTTGTCCGCCGCTCCCTACAGGGTACCACAATATTACCATGGTACAGTGAGCTCCGTACTTCGTAACGTGAGTTCATAAATAAAGGACCAGGAGATGTCTTCTTTAATTGGTTCGTTTACAGCGGAGGTTAACGGTCCGCCAGTTGAAAACATTCAACTTTGTCTAGAGAGGCTTTCTCAGAAGTAACATCAACTAATAAATAATGTTTTAATACTGCCTCGTGTTTATTTATAACTGCGTAAGTTAGTGTGAATATTGCAAAATTTGCTTCTCGTCATGTGAAATAAATAGTACTGAAGAGGACTAATACTGCTAAAGTACTACTGAATAAAAAATCATAGTTCGCAAACGATTATAAAAACCAAAATTTTAAAACACCACTTTTAACACAATGAAGTATCTTGATAAAGGGTCTTCAAAGTAATTTTATTTACATTTAAAATGTTCCAACATTAAAAAAAGTGAAGCAAAAATGCGTATTTCTGATAAAAGTAATGTTTTATAATTATATTTTATAATGTTTTATAATAACATATTAGGTTGGGGAAAAAGTCTTTTCGTATTTTATATGAAAATTCAAAACATTTTTTAATAAAGTTTATTTACATTTAACTAAAGTATGTAGGTGCCATTTTGTTCGATAACTTTTTGCCATCTTGTAGGTATAGACATAATCCCATTACTATAGAAATTTTGGGACTTCTGTTCAAAAAACCGCGATAAGTGGTTTTGGCAGTCTTCTCATGATGTTAACCTGACATTACCTAAAGAATGCTGAAGAGACTGAAACAGGTGGAAATCGGAAGGTGCAAGGTCAGGACTATACGGCGGATGCATTAACACCTCCCAGTCAAACTCTCTTAATTTTTGCTGAGTGGCTAAAGATGTGTGAGGTCTAGCGTTATCATGATGAAAAATCACACCCCTTCTGTTAATTAATTCCGCCCGCTTTCTCTCAAGTTTTTGCTTTAATCTCACCAGTTGTTCACAGTAGAGTTCAGAATCGATAGTCCTGCCTGGCGGTAACAGCTCATAATGAATAATGTCCTTCCAATACCACCATACACACAGCATCACCTTGTTGCGGGTTAACCCGGGTTTCGCCAGAGTCTGTGAAGCCTGACCGGCCTTTGACCACGACCTTTTTATGCGCCAAAACTGTTTTGTGGTCAATTCCTAGTTCTTCAGCTACGTCGTAACTACTGATATGCCGATCTTGCTCCACTTTTTCAAAAATGGCATCCATTTTATCCGTAACAGGGCGACCAGAGCGACGTGCATCTTTGACATCAAAATTTCCGGATTGAAAACGCCTAAACCAAATTTGTGCTACTCTCACAGACACTGCACTAGGTCCATAAACGTCACAAATTTTTTCGCAGCTTGCGTTGCATTTTTACCTTTTTTGTAGTAAAATTTTAAAATGTATCGAATTTCTTCATTAAATTCACTCATCTTGACAGTAAAAAAAAACAAATGAAAATCACACATTTATCTAATTTGAATTTGGAATTATCTTTTTTAAAATTTAAACTTATTAAAGATATCTAAACCTTTCAGATACAAATGGTATAACCAAAGAGATTTTATTACAAGTTCATACATACTATAATGCGAAAAGACTTTTTCCCCTACCTATTATATACTATGATTTTTATTCAGTGGTGGCGTTAGTTTTGCAGTTCACTTAAATTCAAACAAATGCCATGTAACCACCATAAAATTGCCAATCAGTGACAAATCATGCACCTGTAAAGAAAGACAAAGAGAGACATTAAACGATAAATTTAACTAAGGCTATCAAAACACTAACGAATAAATAAGAGTTGCAAAACGTAAACTTTGTCAAAAACAATGTGGTCAAGACAATTAATGCCATCCTGTAATGAGGCTGCGAGAACGGATAGTGGTTCTTCACACAGTACAGTTACTTTAATGAACAGGTTGCATAATTGCAATGTCGATGCATTATCCCCTCGCGATGTTATGTAACCGACGCACGCACGTCTGACCTTTGTTGCACAACCAAGCGGAGACTTTGCAACTATTTATTGTTTGTATTACCATAGCGATGAAGTTATTGAAGTGTTTAAATATTAATTATTTGTAAACAAACAAAACTAATAAATATTTAAAGAAAGCGAATAAACTGAGAAAAAAAACGTCAAATCTTTTGTAACATGAGAAAAAGCAATATCGCGATTATATTAAACACGAAACTTTCACAATAGGCTGAAAAGGAAGAATCTTGACTTTAGCAGATCTATACATATGTAGACCCAGTAAAAAAATAAAGCAGACAATAATAAAATACATTTTATTTTGACATATTACTGTTGACACTAATGTAATTAACATCATTTTTGTCCAAATATTAAATTAATGTGAGTCAAAGAGGGCAACACTAGTATTACTATTATGTACTGATATGTTGTGGATCGTTGAAATAAATATTTTTCTTCTTCTTCTTCTTCTTCTTCTTCTTCAACAATATCAAATCGTCATGTGTAAAGGGTACTTCAGTTTATCTCTCAATCTCGTGAAGCCGAAGCAGTGCCGGAGGGCTGGAGTGCAACACGATACACGACTCGTCAGACCGGTCCCTCCTCCCTCACCTTTCCCTCTTGTACTAGGAAAGGAACCGGTACACGGTACCCAACCAGTTCTAACCCTGGAACTTCGCTAACTAGATTACAGCGTGGATACGGCTACTGCTTATAAGGGCCGGGATGGTTGTATTGTGTTTTTATGATCCATTCTTTATCGGATTAAAATACTAAAGAATCTTGAATTCTAATCGAGAAAGCGTCGTCCTATAAACCATGTAGATAGTATTTACTGTGTTAAAGGCATTCAGTATTGCAATCGCCAATCACCACTGCGTGTTTTATTTTATTTAGCAGAACAAATACTATATCCCCTGTTGGATTCAGTGCCAAAAAACAAATGCTTTTGAAAACTGTTCACTGCAGCAATCAATTTATGGTTTCAAACGTCGCACTATGAGCTTAGCCAGCGAAGCTTCCATTTTCATACATTCATAATATTGCTAATATTGAAATCTTGACTGCAATATTTCTTGGCACCAGACATTCTATTAAATCGCTCTAGATTTAAATACGATAACGACCTAAAATTATAGCTTGCGTCGATTGGATTATTACAGAAATTGTAATATCAGACATTATTGTTTTCACGATATTATGTTCATTATTGTGTTATTTATAACGTTTATAATGTATATATAGTTTCTAATATAAAATCCATTTTTAGTCTGAATTGTCTTTTCTGTTAGTGTTCAGTGCACATGGTTAAGCGTGTAATGCAATGCACATATTTTTGCTTACACTGCAAATAAAAGTTAATACATATTTCGTACAAGGAGTTATTGCGCTATAGGAGCTTCCTAATAAATATTACTGTTTGCTTTATTTTAGCTGGTTAAAACGTTCCAAAGCCTTCGAAGTATTACCACAAACATTATAATTTGCTTTTGGTAAACAGTTCCACACAAAACTCATTTCTAGATAGCAGTGCCTTAAAACTTTACAACTATTGAAAATTCATACACGACATATACATTTGGAAGTGTTTACACGATGGCCTATGGTGCCATTGTTTGTAGTGTCACCAATAAGTGTCATAAATCAAGAAACACTTGTTTTCACAGACATACGTAGTGTACACACACGACTCTGCCTTAGTCAAAACAAACTTTATTAAGTGCTTATCGTTAGTTGGATTTTTATTTAATGTAAGCTCCGGCTCCGCGTACTGACTAATATAAATATATATCATCATCATCATCATCAGGTCATTTTAGTCTCCACTACAGGAGCACGACCCTCTCTCGTCCGTCCCAGACAGGAGGATTTGGCCTACACTCTACTACTATAATATAAATATATATTAAATAAGTATAATGCAATTAACATAGTCATAAATAGCTATAACCATCAAAAGATCAATCAATGTCTTAACAGAGCAACAAACAATGCTTGCAGAATCGAAGGCCATTACAGAAGCAGCACGAATATTCTAACCTGTCTATCTTTTAATTTAAAGTGTTTTTACAACGTGTATGTACATTTGAGGGCCAGTAGTAACCTTTAGTCAAAATTAAAATGGTCAGACACGCAATATCAGCAATGCAAGTGTTGAATAAATTTATGCATTGATGACCGAATAAAATAAATATAGTAAATAAAGTATTATATAATAAAATAGTGACTGACAAAGGAAAAATCTATTGTCGTAAGGACTGTCCTATGTTCAGCAGTAGACGTCATTCGCCTGCGAAGATGATGAGGATGGAAAACTTGAAGCAAAAACGAAACAATATCGTAAATAGATAAAAAGTAAGACATAACAACTATGTCTTTATAAACTATTCCAGATTGTTATGTATCATTTTAATGGCTAATGGCCATTAAAATTACAAAAAATATAAGAATATTTAAAGCAACCTCAACCCAAGACATCAACCTCTTTAATATTTTTTGTAGACATAATTTGTAACTACAGTAATACAGTTGACTGATCTAAAACAAGCACAGAAAAACAGAAAGACCATCAATGAGAGAAGACATAAAATTTATATTAGAAAGTATAATTCTTTTAAATTTCGATAGTCTCGGATAATATATCAAAGTTTACACATGAGACATTAATAAATCAAAGTAAGAGACATTTTTACGGTTCAGATATGCAATAATAAAACATACAAACAATGGCTATAATAATTCTAAAATCGTTAAAATTACGTCAAAACTTTACGGCAAAATATTTCATCTAAGCAAGTCAAAATAATTTACTAATATAAAATTGCAGATCCTTCTCAATGCATACGATATTCGTTAGTCTGGTCAGAAGTCGCGGAACGTGATAACTATGATAATACCATACTCTATAACTCTATCTTTATAAAAATATGAGTACATTTATTCCTCTGTTAATGCAGTCTCGCTCTTGTAGTTCACTCGCAGACTGTGGTGACTAAGACTCTTTATTACTTCTTTTGTAGCAGAACAATTGAATTGCATGAGAATCTTCGCATTGTCTTCACACTCCTGAACCTTTTGTCTCAGTTATTTATTTTTAATTATTATCTCACATACCGTAATATACGTAAGTCGCTTCTATACAAAAAGCATTTAAAATTGATTGCTTCATAAAGAAATGAAATGAGAAATGTGGCATTTATAACGGAGTCGTAAAAGCCACAATATTACTCTCGGCTTGCTGAAAATGTTCCTTTTCTATTTCCCCTTTAATTTCGCTTGCGTTCTCCTAGATAGTCAATTTTATGTGTGGTACAGTCCGGTGTTGTCAGGTGAGATTTATTCACGTACAGCTCCGACATGCGGCCGGTGGGCGTACGTGGGATGTAGACGGTTCGGTGTAACTATACGTGTACCGCCTTTATGCTGTTGCGACTAGCAGCCATTCAACTCCATATACGGACTTTATTGCCTTTTACGTACATAATTTTAAATGGAATGCACTAATAACAATAGCTTATATTATGCCAGCACCTGCCCGTGTCGTAGTTACGTAAGTTAAAGATCTAACGCTAAAGGAAGGATTGAACTTTAGAAATGTATCATTGTTAAATTGAATAGAATATATTCCGTTCGAAGAGGCAATGTTTATAAATAACATCTGCGGTTCTCTATCACAGTGAACAAAGGAACAATAACGTCTAACAAAGAAGTTAGAAAAGAACAAAAGCAAACACAATTGCGAGTTAAACGAGCTGTTTCCTTCCAAGACGATGTAATAACAATAACAATATGGCGGAATTAATACTTGCGTGCGTCGATTAGTGATGCGTAACGCAAATCGCGATTGGTCTAGTTCCGTAATACGAACTTAACATTATTATCGCTCGAGGTGATTTACGAAAGTATCATAAACAGCTCTTTGGAATTAACGGTCTGGTAAGCAGCGAGCCGCATGTAGTAAACGGAGATGATTATGTATATAGTACTTATATGCGACGGCAGGTGAGAGAGAGACAGTGCTCTTATCGGGGTGTGGCTATCTCTATTTGAAATGTTGTACGCTCTACCATAGTTAGATAGGTGCATGTGAGTGTATCGTGTCTACATACGTATTAGGCACTCGTGCTCATGCTATTATATGCTAATTAGATTTCCGATGAACATTCACTGCTGGAGATTAGGCCAGAGCGTATTAAAATTGATAGAACAAAGAAAATGAGGCATCCAATCAAACCATTCGTAACACTTGAGATTACTACGAGTATTATCATGTATGCACGTGTGGCTTTGTATGTCACATTAGTAATAATACAGCTGGAGAACATCATGCTTGACCCTCGTAATCTGGTTATAATTTGTACTATCATTATACGACAATAAACTACAATGATCATAGCATAACTGTACTTGAAGTTTATAATAAGTAGTAATTATTAGAAGCAGCGGATATCGTTAGATGACAAGAATATTACGTGCAAGCATCTCATGTATCACATCAAATTACAATTCAAATATGAAATCCAATTAATATAGTAGACAAGTAGAATATATTATGTAAGATAATATAAACAGCAAAACTATAAACAAAGATTAATTATGCAGCAGAAGTTATACAAGTGCGTAATGACGTGAAAGCATACTAATGAAGAACTATGAATCATAAAATAGTACCGATGCTACCGACGTCCAACGCTCCACGGTCCACAATGGCCACAAATCACCAAAACCACTTCACGACGTCACGCGTAACATTCGAAATTCGAAAAATCTCGTGACGTTAGTGCGGTGAAAGGTAAGATGCGTTCCGTAAACGGTTCCGAGTAACAAGTAACCGAGCGTAGTGGTGCCCGGCGCGGGAGAATGGCGCAAACTGGCGCCGGGGGGAGGGGCACCCCCGCGTTCCCCGCCGCCCCTCGCCAGTGAGCGGCCCAGCCACCAGACACAAGCTTGCATAATTAATTATACTTCACACACATTGCGCCTTCCTTACGTGCAAGGTCATTGTTTTTATTGTATAGATTTGGTATGTCCGGTCTGATCGAATATTTATAGCTGTTATTATTATAAGGTCAAGATGTTTCTCACACATGTGCTGCAATGTTGAATGTAAACAATTATGTTTTTTAAAATAGTTTAAAGGCAAAGTTAAGAGAGTGTCAAAAGGTTAAGCGAATTATTGTATTAAGTTTGCTATTGTTGTGTCGAATACTTATAAGGTCTGAGGATATAGAAATGAGATACCTACTAACTGTCCGGAGGAAGTTCTATAAACTTATTTACATATCAATCTGTCATCTAGTTGAAAATGAATATTAACCTTCAAACAAAACAAGAACAAAGTAGTGAGTGGCACGTTAATATAGACCCTTTTGACGGGCCGAGGGTGGCAGGCGGGGGCGGCCGAGGGTGTTCGGTTACCCGGGCGTGCCAGACGAATCCCGGCATCCCGCACTTGTCGCGATCGATATCCGTATCCGCTGCACGGGAACTCGCATTAACTAACTTGCCGGATAGAGGTGGAAAGTCGGTCGATGTTGTTACAAACTTTACCGATTACAGTTACCCGAGAAACTCTCTTGTTATTCTAAATGAATCAACAACTAGCAATGCGGGCGTAACAATATTGACGCCCTTCGCGGCTGTTAGCAGTTTGTTAGCGTTTTGCCCACAAAATTGCAGCTAGGCAAACGGCATAAGTATAAGAAATTCCGTAAAGCTAGGCCTGTGATTACATAATTTACAGTTACATTGATTAGACTCAATAATTATCAATATACCATATCAGATTTCTCGTAATAATTAATTAAAGGATACGATATCATATTCGTATAACACGATAATTAATTGACTAATAACTTCAAGAAATTGTTACTACTTTCCCAATATGAATAAGCCGTTTCTTAGAAGTATTATTTACATTGAAGTTAAGAAATACGCGTATTAATGCATTATGGATTCTATAAGCCACAGTGGCAATCATAGACGGATTTGTAGCCTTAGCCGCCCTAGGCCGTGTCTTTGCCGCCCCAGGTCGTATCGAGGCCGCCTTTGGCCGTGTGTTATTAGCTGACTCCTTATTCTTTATTATATAGTATCTTGTTTATTATTTATCAGCTTTCTAGTTATTTATACAATTCTTCTCCGCAAAACCGCCATGGCAATCTGTAATTTGTAATAATTCTTATTTTTTTTCCTCGGTAATACCCTGATCCGACTGCCCCTAACATTTGGCCGCCCTAGACCCGGGCCTAGTTGGCCTTAAGGAAAATCCGCCATTGGTGGCAATTATTATAGTTAAAACAACATCAGATATAATTGCTAAGTAGTCGATTATGGAACCTTGACGCGAGAACTCAAATCATTACAGCCATAATGTAGCCTCGGTGAATCGCAAGTGACGTCTGCAATAAGCTATGATAAGGAAACAAATTGCAAATGATGACCATTAATCATCGTTACATTGTCGACGGTGACCCCAATCGTACCCTATCCCGAACGAACGCTTATTCATTCTGCTCAGTCGATATCGTAAATTTCCGTTTATGGAGAGCCAAGCAATGTTTTAATATCATTTCAGCTTATCCCAGACAATGTTCTTTTTAAGAGTAAATCCTTGTAAACTGTGAATAAATAGAGGTATAAGCTTGTTCATGACTATTCGTCTGAAGTTACTATAGTGGAATCATATTATAGAGTTCAGAGTATACTAAAATTTTGAACTTGACTTGGGGAGTAAACTGGGGAATACGTGACGAGAGGGTTACGAAAAGTGTGATTGGGCGAGGCGAACGGAAGTTAAGAGGGAGATATAAGTAGAAGTTTTACTTCAGTCGTGTGGTTTAAGGCACACTCATTTTTTTGATTCAGAAAACATTGTCATACTTAATCAGATAAGCATATCTACGTGGTTATGTTGGATAAATTGGGCTTACTATATGTACTGCGGGTTAAAAATGAGATAGAGCTAGATATTCTGAGATTAAAGGATTAAATGGTCATTGATCATGAGGACGCGACACGGCATTATGGTAATGAATATTCTATCTCCTAAAATATATTGTTTTACGAGTTTCTCATATACGCGAGGATATGTATATTTTACAAAATACTGCCTAATAAAACAACAAGTTTAAGATAAATTCGTATTATTTATGCGTTTCTTGCCACAAAGCAGAAATTTTGCCGAAGGTCACGACTACGAGTCGGAAAAGAAAACGCAATTAGGAAACAACAAAGAAACAAAGGATAGTAGACAATATAACACAGCAAAGACAGAAATGGGTAATGCGAATGTAGAATATGCTGAATTATTGAGGGTTCGTGATGTATGTAATAGAAAGGTAAGTAAATTAAACTGAGGACAACAGCTTTTATGAAAAAAAAAAATTAGATGAGAAAAGGAAGACAATGAAGAACGGAAGCTAGAGACAACAGGATGAAAAAAAAGCGGCCGAGTGCGAGTCGGACTCGAATGAAGGGTTGATGATGATGAAGTGATCCGTGATGAAGGGTTCCGTAGCAGCAAGTAACATAATATAAAAGTTACGATTTATGACGTATTAAAAAAAAGCTACTTACTAGATCTCGTTCAAACCAATTTTCGGTGGAAGTTTGCATGGTAAAAAGTAATCATATATTTTTTCTAGTTTTATCATTCTCGGTTCGGAAAAAAGTGGTTGTGATATACGGACGGACAGACAGACAGACATGACGAATCCATAAGGGTTCCGTTCTTTTCCATTTGGCTACGGAACCCTAAAAAGTATGATGACGTCACAACGACAATAGTAACAAAGACGACAATAGAAGTAGAGCGTGGAGTTAGATGATAAAAAAAGGATATAGAACTTCAAATATCTATTCCAATCTTCTTTTCCTAGCACAGAAGAAGAACTAATAGGAAACTGGAGATGACCGAAATTGGAAGAGAAAGGTGTTTTTTGCTAGAGACGAAAATTCAATAATTACTGCAAGGTAAAGATAGATTTAAGTAGCAACGTGGATTATCCCAGAAATGATTTTACAACCTAGTATGTCTTGACATACTAGGTTGTAAAATCATTGAAAGGTTCCCTTGGGAACCTTTGAAAATTCTTTAAAGTTCATTAAGAAGGACTTTATAAAATCACACTCGATCAGTATCTGTCAAGTACACAGGCGGACCTAGAGCATGTCGAACTGTCAATATTGAAAATAATATTTCAAATATCGGTGAGATTGAAGTATCTAATAGACAACAGAGAAAGAGAGAGATGACAGACGAAAAAACGAATATATCAGTAAAAACAAGTGAGCGTTGCCAATCCCGCTGTAATAGGAAAAGTTTCAATCGATGCATGGGCAACTCTCACGGCAGAATAGGCACGACCCACTGCCAAGCTTGCTCCTTGAATTTTATACGACATGGACAGATCCTACTCTTTGCACAATTTGGATTTGCATAATGTTTTTCGAATGCACAAAGATGGTACGCAAATATTTGAAACTATGGCTCTACATTTCGTTCCAATTTGGAAAAAGAATATCGCGTTGTCGTTTCTTCTATTATTTTTTTCCATAATGGTGTTTTTTCTTTATAATATATTTATTAAAAAAAAAAAAAAGCGGAACATGATTAAGTATATTATATTCTAAATACTTTTGGAGTGGTAGAGCAATTATGAAATGGGCTTGCTCGACCGGGGAAGTACCACCCTCTCACAGAATATCGACGTGAAGCAGCAATGCGTTTCGTTCGGTGAGTGAGAGATCCGGAAGCCCAACTCCTTCCCTATCCCCCTCCTTCCTTCCTTCCTTTCCTCCAACTCCTTAGTGGACAACGCATTGGTAGCGCCCCTTGTGTTACTAATGTCTATAGGCGGCGGTGACCACTTTCCATCAGGTGGCCCGCTTGCTTGTTTGTCTACTGTATGACATAAAAAAAAAAAAAAACTAATTTCAAGGAGCATACTATTAAGTTTTCAGGGCGCGCGAGCGATGATTAATGTTGCAAGCGTTAATATGGCTACAGTAACCGCTGCATATCAAGCGGGTCTGCCACTCGACGTAGTATAAAAAAAAATGTTAGAAGTAATTTTTGAACAACAAAATAGTATCCTCTTAAAATTCTCATATAACAAATGAAAGCAAAATAGCATTTTTTTTTTCTTTTATAAAATAAAAGACGTGTGGCACTCGGGGACTGCCGCGGTAAAGCTATTGCATAGCATTTTGTATCAACTTATGCAATTATAATTTTATTTATTTATTTTATTCATGCAGTATTGCTTTTTCTTTGATATTAATTCAAGTTACACTTTTTGAGCGTGGTGACCGATAAGAAAACAAATTTTTCTATTATTAAATAAATAAAACGAGTTTCGTAGAGTCGTACAATACGTCTAATCGCACGCACACAACGCCGTGTCGAAGACTGCCGAACTGAAACGACGTTAGACGATGCACGGCCTTCAAGCCACACCTCCTTGCCCGTCGGAGTGGGGAGCGTGAGGTTTTTTCGTTACGGAATTTCTGGATTCGGTAAACGCGCTCAAGGCCCGCGATAGAAGCTATGCAATAGCTTAAAAACATTTGTCTAAATATTAAAGCAAACACTTTTCGACAACTCGTATTAGTGCAAACCTCTTTATGTTTATAAACAGCCAACATAAAATGATAATTTATATGAGCCAAAGGTGGTGAGTCGCTCGCTTCTGGCGAACTTCCAACTGAAATGGTTGCTCTAACTAGAATATTACCTCTATCCTCTACACTACAGTGTAGTGCAGATACGATATAAGATCCTCATATCTCTATTTCAAATTTGTTTGGATGGCGTATAATACACAAACTTGAAATATCTTACTATTCAAATTTGTTTGTATTATATATATTGCCCGACTGGGAATGGACCTACCTCCATGTCATAGAATACCGCAGTCAAATAACAATTCCCTTGAGGGTTGTTGTGTTACTGCGAGTGAGGTTACGTGAAAGGAAGGAGTTGCTTAGTACTTATTAACCACTTCACATCAAGCAAAAACAAGTAGAATTAATGTAGGTTATGCATCAAAAACATTTTTAATAACAATATTGTTATATAAGCTGTTGAATAATATTATTTGTATATATTGTATACTGTGCTTATAAATTTTATTTATGAAGAAGCATATTTTTGTGACGTCATTACGTCATGTTAAGGGCGAGGTGTGTTGTATTTTATTAAGGAATGTCCCTGTTCAATATAGGAATAATGCAAGCCAACAATAATAATTTTTGGCGTAGACTTAATTTACATAGACATGAACAGTAATTTTTATCTCCTGCCCTCACTTACAATCCAAGTAACCTTCCTCTCTTCGAAGCGCAACTCAATGACGAATCTGTTTCATTTTGAATTTCTAAGACAGAATTTTAAACCATTACTGCATTAAAACATTTATAACAGCCTTTTACTCCCACAGCGAAACCTAAATACTCGACCCAGTTTAAAATTATTAGACTTTACTGCCATGCATATATTATGCATGCCGCATAAGCGCATCAAAGTAATGATTAGGGTTAAGAGTTGGGGCTGGGTTAAACTTTAATCTGTCATTTGTATGTTTCTATTAAGCCACATTTAAAAAAGGCTTGTAACTTAGTTTATATAAGAAATAAAAAAAAATGCGTCTAATAAAGTAAACATTGGCACGGGTATGAACAATGAAATACGGTGTTTTATTGTACCATTTATAACTGTTATTATCACATAGTCCAATTGCTAATCATGCATAGGGAATCACAGCACTAAGCATTGTTTAAACTAAGTTCAAAATAAATATAAAAATGTATGGAATATCTCTTCTCCTTAAGTCCGAACTCCACCAAAACGGGGATGTGCGGAGAGATATTTTTTCAACTTTTCCCACTCTTTTCACCGCATGCGGCGTCAATGTAAGTACAGCGACGAAGTGTCAAATGTATGAAAATTCATCTATCCGCTTGTATCGGCTTTGGTGAAGTCTCACCTTACGCTCGGCAATATGAGCTACAGATAATGCAAGTGCTCTGAAGTTTTTATATATTCTAACGCCTGTAACCTAGAAGTACGTAAATTTTAAATTGAATGTCAAAGGGACTGAACGTATACATCTTTATTTTAGCTTATCATTTCAAGAGTTAACTTAGTTTCTTTAAAATGTTCTAACAGTAACGCAACAAGATACATAATATACGATATTCATATTCATTCATACAATTTTCAGATAAACAAATATGAGACTTGAACGAATATGAGCCAGGGCTTTCTACTGCAACATACTTGTTTAAAACTCATTATTACATTCAACAGAAAGACCTCCGTTTCACCTTCTTAGGAGTAACATTTGAAAAATCCTTTTAAGTAATTTCATGTCCACTATGTTATATTTTCAAATCGATGCCATTTTCGTAATTGACGTCCCAGAAAACCATAGAATAAACACCCATATTGATATTTTGACATTTCAACCCCATCGCACCCCCACAGGGGGGATTTTATGTCACGTCGGCTACGTTTGATTAGAAAATAGTTGTTATTTTCGTAATCAACGACCCGATAAACTATAAAAACAATACGCATGACGATTTTCACACTTTTTCACCCCATTTCCCCCCTTTAGGGGTTGAATATTAAAAAATCCTGAAACACATGTTTACTCATTTATCTATAGAAGTACTCGTGTAACGTTTCGGATAAAATAGTCTAATTACTCTCGTTTCCCCATAGAAACTTTGGACCCTCGTTTCACCCCCTTAGGGGATGAATTTAAAAAAAATCCTTTCTTAGTGTACCCCTAGACGTCATAAGGAACCTACGTGCCAAATTTGGAATCTCTAGGTCCAGCGGTTTGGGCTGTGCGTTGATATATCAGTCAGTCAGGACTTTGAATTTTATATTTATAGATAGATGTTACAATATGAAATGTATGAGTCATTGTATACAATTCCTAGGAAATGTATGTAATTCCTAAAATCGCCCGGAAATGTGTGAAATAAATTATATTATACATATTTCCTAGAAAATCTATACATTTCCTAAATAGCAATCGGAAATGTAAAATTTGATCATCAAAATAATAGATCTGTCACCTAATAAGATCAGATCCTTAATTTAATGAAAAAATGGCTAACAGGGGCGGAGTCAAATTGGCGTCATATTCACTGACGAGTCATACCAATACTTGATCAATGTAAAATCATGTTTTGGTTAGATTTTAATTGATTTTTGGTTAGGTTAGGGTTTTCTTGTGTTCTGTCATCGGATATAGGAGCTTCGTGTAGCGGAGCTCCGTCAACCTAGACCATGGATGATGTGGTGAAAAGTACATTTCCTAATACGATTTAGGAATTATATACAATTTATACATTTTACATTTATATTAGTGGGCGATTAAATGTTACCTAGGAAATGTATACATTTCCTAGGTAAAATGTATGTATTAATATTATATTTTTTTAAAACAATATTTTATACATTTCCTAAATAGCTTCGGAATTGTATACATTTCCTAGGAGTTGTGTAAAATTCTTAGATTTCATACATTTCCGGTAACATAGATATAAAGTACGGAAGTACGGATTATTGTTGATTTTGTAACAGTCGTTATGTGAAATAATAAACTTTACATATTTAAATTTATTTTAAACCAGTTACAGTTACTATAAGTGTGTGGGAATTAAAATTATACCCGCTATAGGAATGATTTGTTGGTTTACATATAAAGCAATTTATATACATAATTACTTATCACAAGTATCGTACATAAGTACTGATTATTTTAAATGATACGTATAAAATTATGAAGTATTGTTGATAATCAACTCAGAGTTGATTATCATCTTTCGGGTGAAAGTTCTGAATATTTTGGATATGAATTTTACTATAATCAATCGGCTTTACTTTCGGTCGATATTTTGAATATCGTTTCGGAGTAAGCCCGTTGGATACGACAACATAATTAAAACAGAACGATATTAGTGGGCGATTCATCGCATTTCTCCAGAATGTTCCTGACTAAATACCCAACTAAAATTATAACTAAACCTAATTTTAGTACACTAATGAAATAAAATAAAATTACCGAAATCTGATTGGCAGTGAGAGGAACTGAAACGCGTAAAAATAGACTGTAGGTAGTTAATTGATTCAGGTTAAAAGTTAATTTGCGGAAGTCAAATTATAAGGCAATTCGATTCCAACACTCTTTAATTCCAAATTTAAAAAAAAACATACCTAGTTCCGAGTGACTAAAAGTTATATAGAATACAAGCAGTGCAATAGTATTAAAAGTTTCACCACTTCACGATTTAAGTACACCTGCACACTCTCGTCGCAATACAAAACCAATTCTAAGTGCAGTTTGTAAAGCCCCATTTAGTATTCCAGAGGTAGGCAAAGGGCGACACGAGTTAGGATTACAGTTTAGCATTCCGCTCACAGATGGAAAGAGACGGTGCTATTACAGCATAGGCAGTGAGAATAGCGGGGGTAACCTTTAGTGTACTTTTCGAATCGATACTTTAAGAGCATTCATAATGCTTCTGATATCCTCCTGCCGTGCGTGGATTTCGCGAGATGAATTGTTTATGGGTTCATACAGAGAGGGAATTCTCATGTCACCGAAAGGGGTCGATGAACCAAACAAATTACTACAGCGAGAATTTGCACCCCTTTAATTCAGTTAAATCGACGCGCAATGTTCTCCTAATCGTATTTTATGCATGAATTTACGCCGACTTGATCATTTACTCGGTTAAAATTGGTAAGAGGAAGAGATGCATTAATTGAACACAAATTGCGCCTTTATGAATCTTAAATTCGATTTCCGTTGGCTATGCAAATACGCCATTGTTTTGAACGTCGGAGTCGGATGGAATGGATGTGACATGAATAATTTACGTCACAACACTGTATGAGAACTTGGAACACTTGAATTTGTAGAGTGCTGCTTTTAGTTATAAAACAAAATGCTATTGCATTTACGTTCTTAAAGAATATGACGGAAATAACTTTGACTATATTCTTGCCTGCTACAGATACAATCAATATTAATATATTAAAGCAATTACTAGAATGACGTCAATAAGATATTTTACGTAAGCAGTCAATGACATTATCAATAGGAGTATTTTGAAAAGTATTAAGATAAAAAGTAATAGGTATACATACAAATTTAATTAACAACAGGAGCTTAAAACGACTGAGTATAATTTGTCCCTGACAACAAAGATATAAATACTGTAAATACATACAAAAGACTCGAGTACATAATTAAGCTAAATTCCGGCCAAACAAAGCCCAATTGATTTACGAGTTGCGTGTTCAGTTTGGTGTGGCAAACATGGCCAGATCTGAATTATAGGCGAGGGCCCTGCTCGCATACGGATGAGACGTGCGGCCATTTCACGGTGGCACGTGACAATCATGACCAATGGCCAATATAAGCCAATTCGTACATGTGTCTAGTAAAAGTTGTTTATACAGACACTGATTATACATGCTAGATATGTAGTCTAAGGGAGAATTGTAACTTAGATTTTTTTGTTTTCTATTAAGTAGATTTGGGAACACCTGAACTAGTAATTCGAATTTGTATCGACGAGCTCGGTGATCGAATGGCTAGCAATGGCCACTTTGACTTCGATGTCGCGAGTTCCATCCCCGCATATGACAAATATTTTGTTTGCATGAACATGTGTGTTTGTCTTGGTTTGGATGTTTTTAACACACTTTTATTAGGTCGACCTGTTTGTAACTAACTATGTAATGGAATCTAAGGTAACTAATTTAACCATCTTCCAAGGATCGTAGCGTAATGAAAATTGGCAGCTGTATGTAGTTCTGATGACAATACAATAATATGGTACTCTCGAACTGATCTGATGATGAAGCCGGAAGATATAAACTGGAACTTCATGATGGAACATCGTATCATAGCTGTTTTTGGATTTCTTAGAAAAGTCTTGTAATGAACTTTGACCACGATTAGGTTTGAAGCCGGAAGATAGGCACTGGCATTCCATGATGGTATATCGTATCATAGTCGTGTTTGCACTTGTGAGAAAGGCCACGTAATGGACTTTGAACACGCCCAGGTTTCAAGGTTATAACAAATCTATCGGGAACAATACAACCTCACCTGCACGTGGTGCACCCTGCTGACTGACAAACGAGGCTCTGGCGAAAAAAGAGGTACGGCATAGCGTATTTTTTAAGGTGCTCGACTGGGGAAGTACCTCCACTTCACAGAATTTCACACCCAAATAACAGTTCCTTGAGGGTTGTTGTGTTCCTGCGAGTGAGTTTCATGTGCTTTAAAAGCGTGTTTTTTTAGTTTTTTTTAACTATATTTATCTATGTATTATAATGTATTTACAAAAAATATATATATTAAGTATAGTATCGGTTATCTAGTACCCATAGTATAAGCTTTCCGTAGTTTGGGACTAGATGGCATTGTGTAATTTGCCCAGGAATATTTATTAATTTAATTGAAGTAGGTAGTTCAGGCCCCATTATTTCGTCACATTCAATGTCTAGGCATAAAAAATCTATATATATATATAAGCATTTAGATAACTTTGTGAATAGAAAATAAATGGTTATTTTTTCAATAGACCAGATATGACAATAATGTTTCATATTATACTAGCAATATTTTATCCTTACACAATACTTCATAGCATTTTTCATACTCATGTTGTTCGTTTTGTGTACTGATACACATATTTTGTATCATAGTAACACAAGTCTCTACTCAATAACTTATTGATATAGAAACCTCAAGATAGCTAGTAAACATAAAAATGCAGTTTTGGAAATCGACGAAAATCTACAAAGCACGCAGGAAGGTATAGTGTGGGTGACATCAAGGTCCAACAACCAATTTAATTGGAGCCTCAGCCGTCCCCTTCATGTCTTTAGATCTTTTGAATATGACATCGTTTATGAGCTGGCCATGGCTCTTGTATAATTGGACATCGGTAGCATTACATCACCCTAGGGCATCACGGGCCACTGCGCAGTAAGCGTCAACTTTCTTTGTCTATGTTTTGCGTAAAATATTAATTTCGTACCTTTGTTATGTTGGGATCGTTAACAGTTGGCAGAGTTAACTAGCTTAGTGATGTGACAATGCATAAACTACGGTTTTTTTATACCACTTTCGGACAGACCAGCATACAGCCCGTCTGATGTGAAGCGTGTTACCGTAGCCATATAAACACTGGCTAATCCCAAAATTAAATAATACAAATATCGAAAGGGTGTCGCCTCCCCCGCTACCAAAGCAGCAACTCCTTTCTTCCTGGTGACCTCACTCGCAGACGCAACAACCCTCAAAAGAATTAATATTTGGCTGCGGTTTTCTGAGGAAGTACTTCCCCAGTCGGGCAGCTTACGAATACGATTACAGTATTTTTCAACTTTGATATTATTTGTTACAACTACACAAAATGTTTTTCTATTGTTACACCTATATTAAACCATCAGCAAGCCGTCTAAAACACATCAAGATTATGTTTAAAAAAAATGAGTTTTGCTGAGAAACAAAGAACAGAAATTAAAGAGTACAACAACTTTTAGAAGACTGAAAAACCAATAGTTAATCTAATGGAGGCAATCTAATGGAGGCAATTTAAAGGACGTCTAAAATACTTTTGAAGGAGAAAGTTGTAATTAGTCATTTAAGACTAATTTCGTCTAACAAGATTCGAGACGAACCCGCAAAGACCTTCGGACGAACCTTGAGATGAGACCCTGAGGGTACAAAAATAAAAGGAATTTTATACCTTTCACAATACAGATTTGTAGGTTAAACTTAATAGTAATGTGACTTTGTTCATATGAAACATTCACAGAGCCACATCTTATACAAGTTACGCGTTCGTATTTCAGGACAATGTAAATTTACTACTCAAGCTGTTCTACACTGAAAGGAGTCTACAGTTCCATGTATACAATACAAGAGGGTTAATGTTCAACGCCATACTATTTAGTTTAGATATTTCCCTTTGAACGTGTTCCGAGTACATTGCAGTAAAATTAGAGTGGCGTGTTTAATGGACTAAAACTAAAAGCTAATTATCTCCTACACTTGTAACTCCAGTGGCTGATCTAAATTAGAATTGCACGGGAAGTTTTGAAGGCATGTGTGTGTGTGTTTCAGAGTGCTCCGCTTGCGTCCAACTCAAACATCCCCCGATTAACATTAGTTTAAAACAATGCCGGTGAAACTAAACTAAGTTTTCAGTATGCCGCTGTTTCTATTCCAATATTCAAATGAGTTCAGTAGCGCAGAAACTCGACCGTTTACAGTCCGTGTTGGCGAAAACGGTAACTTGAATAAAGCTAAAGATAAAAACGTCTACATTCCTCGTTTTATAAAGGTACGTCAGCTAACGCGTTAAAATGTTAAATGTCGCATTTATATACAATTTATTTGTTGAGTTACATTTTATGTGTTGACACATCAAGGCTGGAAGTTTATGATGTCAAAAACCTCTAACATTTTAGGATTAGCTGATAACTATGTGCTCACTAATAATTTTATGTCCGTCTGTCTCGGTTTAGCTAACTTTGCATAAGGACGAGGCTGTCTGTCTCTTGCGAGGGAAATTTTGGTCATGGTTAGTTGAACATTTTGTACTGTTTATAAGTTTTTTTTTGAACATTTTCACCTATTTTCTATCTATCAACGCCCAGCTCAAATCACTGAACGGATCATGTTGAAATTTGGCATACATGTCGCTATTATGACGTAGGCAGCCGCTAAGAAAAGGTTTTTTTTTAATTCCCACGTGATACCGTGGTACGCATGTACGAACTTACGAGCGCAAGTTAGCTGATGAAAACGATTAAAAAATAGGTAGTTCATAATTCGTTTGATATCTGTGATTCAGGAAATTTGCTACTTAATCATTTCGCGTCTTGAAGTGTCGCAAGTGTATGACCTACTTTTGATAATACGTTACATGTGCGAAGGTCTCAAATTAACGTTATCAGAATGTTTAATTAGAGAGGAATTCGTATTGTCAACTGGCGTTCTCATTTAAGTACGTCTCAAGTACTTTAACTATGTAAGAACCGCTCTTCCTTCGGAACGAAATGGAATGCTAACGGAACTACGTTGTTCTATTATTTATTCTCTGACGGAACAGTACATTTACGAGTTCCGACGTGCACTTGGCCACTTGCACTTGGCATTTGCAATGCAAATTTATACAAATTTATACATTGATAAGAAATATGTGTAAAAAGCAAATATGCAGAAGATTATTTATGTGCATTATTTTAGTTCTGGTGTTATCGTTTAGTGCTAAAGTAAAGAAACCTATTAGTCACTCGGTTGAACCTGGCTCGGGGTTCAGGATAAAGTCGGCGCATGCGTCACTAGGCGCCGGCAACTGTCGCGACGTTAGTACAGAAATAGCAGACAGACGGACGAACGGACAAACAAAAACTGTCATAAATATGGCTGTATCCTCCGATTGTTTAGACTGCAATGTATATTTAGTTACGGCCGATATCTAGGAAACATATCGTCGTAACAAAGATATGTAAAACCTGTGTCTAATAATGAATTGCACTTTATTGAATTACTCTGTCCGGTGAAAGCGTAACTCAATGTTGCTATGCAAGTTATTTATATGGTTTTGGTCTAACAAAGAAGGTTTAAGTGTTTGTCAGTAGGTACATATTATTAGTAAATAATAATAAATATTCCTGAACGAATTACACAATGCCATCTAATCCCAAACTAAGCAAAGCCTGTTCTATCGGTACCTACTAGACAACTAATATTATACTTAAATGCATTTTTTTTTAAATACATACATATAATACACAGAAAACACCCAGACCAAGAGAAACCGATATGTTCATGCACACAAATATTTGTCTTGTGCGGGGATCGAACCCGCGACCCCGGAGTCTAAGGTGAACATAGCTAGCTATTCGACCAGCTGGTTCGTCAATTATGTTTTGCACTGTTATAATTCATGTAAACAATAATGATTATCAGTATAATACAGTGCTTAACATATTATTGTAAAATGTAATAAATAACATGACTAATGAATCAAAACAAACAACATCGCAATTCAATCTCCCGACTCGCAAATAATGTTCGACTATAAAATTTCAATTCAACTTTGTCATTCAGTATCAAAAACAATCTATACAAAGAAGTAAGTGTGGGAGGATAAACAACACCAATGTTCCATTACTTCATATCATGTCAGACTAAGCACACTTAGCCCAGTTAAAAACAATAAGTAATTACTTACTTGGAGATTAGAACGAGACCTCCTCGGCATAACGCCTACCACTTCGCCTCTCATTATGGATTCGATAACTGTAAAAGAAAAAACAGCTTTAATTAATTTGAATAAAAAGATAAATTGCAATTGGAATGGTGGAAACAAAGAAATTTCACCAAGTTAGAAAGTTGGGAGTGTGCAAATTTATGTAAACAAAAAAGAATCATTTTTTATTTTATTAAATTTATATCTTTTGTCTGAGTTTTATGAATATCCCGAAGTCCAGAAGGACAAATTCTTGTAATTACTATTATTCTGTTATTGCGTTCTAATATTGTCTAATATAGTCTTGCATGTGGGTTGTAGAAATTCTATTTCAAATATGTACATATTTGAACTAGAATTTGTCAGTGACAAGAGGCAGGTGACACGTAACACATTTGGCTTGATTTTTTTTATACTACATCGGATCATCGGGTGACAGTTAAGCATATCCTTCACCACGATTTGACGCGGTTACCGTAGCTATATTAACGCTCGCAAAGAGAAATATCGCTCGTGCGCCACTATCCCCTATGAACGCTTTAGCTGTAACAAAGAATTTAAATAAAATGTTATAGTCAATACCCGAAATCTAGGTACTACCTCAAATTCCACTTCAAAAGCAAGACAAGCTTCGCTCACTTCGCTCGCGCGCCTTTTGTTGTACCTAACATCGACTTGCATTTGGAGATGGAGGTAATATTCTATAGGTCAGGAGCGCCAAGATTTCGGGTATTGAATATAACATTATGTATATACTTCTCTACTGCGATACCATACTTGCAGGCGAGGTTGACTTTAGCCCTAAGGATAATGAGTAATGAGCCACTCTTACACCCCTTCACATACTCATAATTTGCTAAAGTAAAACGAACACCAAAAATACTAGAGAGACTGCCACAATATATCAATGTCACCAATATTACTTGGATGTTATTTTAGGTATAAGTCCTACGAGACGTGACTTTTCACGTACCCAGTTTTATGCCCTACGCAAATCACCCGCGCCTGAGGACATCCCACGCAACCTGTGCCTAAAAACCCTTTGCCACGTGACACACAACCCACCCCCATACCCTTTGAACTTTCCGCAAACAAACACATAGAAACGAAGTACATATATATTTTAGTAGATATTGTCAAATGTTTCACAACCTTTATCGATGTACACGTCTGTATATTAAATGCTACAATTAATTTATAATTATAACTAACGATGGCCGCGACTACATCCGCGTGGACGTTTGCTAAGAACAATTAACCTCTTGACGTGATAACGTCTTGTAAATCGATGAATGCACGCATGAAAAAGCATGACTCATTATCACGTTCCGCCTGAACCGAGCGTGCAAACGAGAGCGCGGAACAAGCAATAGAGAGGCACGATCGGCCTAAGCGTTCGGCTTGTGACGCATCTATATCTCTTCCACTCCATCGGCCGATGTTTTCTTATGACGTTATCACATAAAATTATCGTCTGCAAACCGGCTTTACAGACAACCAATAACTGGAAAGATAAATTGTTTTTTTTTAATGAAAAAAGTAATATTCAATGGTAATGATTACATGATAAAATTTTAATCATTTTACAACTTAAAACACTATTTGAAAACAGTTGGTATAATACGAACGAAGTTTCGTAATCGGCGACGCCGCGTGGCAACCCTTGTAATCGGTTCGACTCAGAGGGGAGGTGAAATCGAATCGTGAGAGCGGCAGGGAGTAGTCATACTGTCTGTAGTACTTAATCTGTTCTAGTGATAAGCCTTTTTTTAGGTATTTTGCAAATTGTTACAAAAAGTAAAATGAGATGCGGGAAAGTCCACCTGTCAGAAGAACGCAGCACAACAACAAACCCTTAAGGATTGTTATGTTCCTGCGAATGAGTGATGTCACCAGTCACCAAAACGTAAAGAGATACAGCGTTGTGAAACGAACGAGACCTTGACAGTCCATACGGGACCCGATCAAGAAAATTTTCTCCAGGAAAAATTGATGGTAAGTACAATATTATAATATTATACCTATAGATAGATATGCGTAAACACATATAGGTTTTACTTTATGCTATGACGTAAGTCATATGGCTTCAATCCAATTACGCTCCGAGGTAGGTGGTACCCATTATTCGCTCTCATTACACAAAACATGTATATCTGTTGCGCAAGTATACTCATACATTAATACATTATGAGTACTATTAGTCAATCTTGAGATATCGATACAAAGGATCGATTAATATGAGATGCTCAATGAACAACTGCCATGGCCCGAGGCATGTTCATTAGATGAGTGACCACGGAGACTATGATAGTTAATCTTTTTAGTGTAGTTTAAGTTCATTTACAAACATTGATTTTTAAAAGCTTTTCTTTAGTAATCAAATCTTGCAAGTTAAATTTTACTGACTTTCTAGTGTATGCTTGAGTTGAAATTTGGCACATTCCCGTAATAATACACGATTACCTAAATGCCGCCATTTTTAGGCCAATATACCAACATAAAATGTTGATTTATAATTTCTGCTTTAACCCCTACGATTTATAAGCCCCTACATGACAGGGCTTAATGAGCAAAACACATTATGTAAGTAAGTAAACTTTTTAGTGCTTTATTACTAAAAATAAAATAGGTATGCCATTTTTTATTTATTCTTGTATCTATCTGTCTTTATAAAAATACATCATTATAAAGAGAAAATACATGATCTTACGAACTAAATATATATTTTTTTTAGGTATATCTGCTACCTAATTCTTAGTTCTTTTATAAATATTTTAAAAATAGAAAAATTCATCTAACCCCCCCGTAGGTGGGATTTGAACGCCACGACCTCTAGATTACCGGTCGAGTGCAGTAACCAACCAGGAAACTATTTCCCAGGAAAGTTTGTGGTTGTGGGGAATTTTTGCATTTATATTTTCTTCTGTGAAGTCGCAGTGTTCAAATCCCACGTAAGCGGTTAGGTGAATTTTTCCATTTTGAAAATGTTTATAATATTCATTCTACTATATTCAAAAAATAAAAATAATTCTATTACTTATCAAAATCTTTTCTATTTAATTTTTTATTGAAGTTTATCATAAGAAAATTACGGCCCGCCTGATATGAAGCGATTGCCATACCATATTAATGATCGCAACTTGAAATATCACTCGTACGCCGCCACCTCTGCTGCCTACGAAGCAACTCTTTTCTTTCTGGTGACCACTCGCAGGAAAGCAAAACTCTCAAGGGAATTCTTATTTGGCTGCGGTATTCTGTGAGGTAGCGACACAGCTTACGAACACGCCGTACCCCATCTCTCTTTTGTCACAGTCTCTTTCACTTCGCAAGGAGCACCACGTGCAGGCGTGTTGGCTTTAGCTCTAAAAATCGTAGTGAGCCGCTTACGCCCCTAAGATATATCCAAAACACAAACAAACAAGATGGAATCGAAATATAAAACGCATAGTTATATAGAACCTATTCGATTGTATAAAGACATTGCAATAAAATATTGATAGAATCCAAATAGTCAGTAGTGTAACCAGAACGTGTTTCGAGAAGATGGGCGACGTCAGATAACTTGTGCTGCGTTACATAACTACACACATTGTTCCGATATACTGTACGTTTATTGTACTGCTATAGTAATTAATCATGCTTTGTTTAATTGTATTTGTATGCGCGCGGGTAACCATTATATTAATACGTGAAGCAAAAACTTTCTGGGGTACAATTTTTTTACGAAAATTGCGCGCACGAATTGAAATTTCGAACACTTATAGTTTATATATAGAGAAGGAATGCAGAATGCTAATATATATTTTTTAAATATGCATAAAAAATTGATTAAATCAAAACATCAAATAAAAAAGAAAAAATATTACACACACTACCATGTATTTAACCCACACACGCATTATATACTCTTATGTTTACTGTTAAAGTCATAATTTATCATTTTATTTTAATTTACTTTTAATATTCATTCATTATCATTTTATTTGTAGTCCGGGGTAATGTTTTAAATCACTACCCCCGCTCCATGCTGCAATTAACGGTCTTGTCACAGAATAAAAAATAGTGCTAGTACTAAAAAAACACTGATGACATGTCCGGGTTTTAACATTCAAAATCAAATGAAAGAGTTTTCACGCATCTTGTCCTGGTTGCTGGCGTTCAGAGATGGCAACCTAGCAAGGGTCCACGCGTCTCTGTTGCTACAGCATCAAACCCAGCAGAATATTATTGTATTCCCAGACCGCTCACTTGTACTTATTTTATTGACACATGATATTTTCATCAATTATTACAGTATCACCATAGACAGCTCATTGCAATTATGGAAATCCTGACGTGAAAAGTGGCACAAACTCATTCACACAATTAGATGTTATTTAGGAAGTTAGAACATGCTTATATGACAAGCTCTTAGTCATAGTGTTTCTCTAGAAACCTGTGCCACTGTAATATTGCCTCAGTAAATTGTTCACACTACACTGTTAACTATACTATTCAAATAAAACGTAAGATATTTTTAAACCGCTAACTTGAAAATATTTGTTGTTACTTTTGAAGTGTTAAGTGGAAAGACATGCCAAACTTACAAATTTATTATTAAAATATTGACGATATAAATTAGTTCAGTAGCTATAATACATTCACGCAGAAATAAGTAGACGAACTGAAATTGGTAAAGACCTGGATGTTCATCTGAGGTTTTATGGATTTAAAATTATATGGAATTGGAGTATTCCTTTTCATGGTTGATTGGTATTAGTATGAACCTACGTAAATTTTATATACTGTTTGGAATATGGACTGAACGGTTCGTTGTAACATCAGAGACATTTTCAATGTATTGCCGACCTTGCCACACTCCATTTATTACATTTACCTCATAAATATAATAATAAATTCATACATTTTCTGTAAAAAAAATATAAACAGAACTTTAAGTCTATTTTACAAAGTTTTTTTTAATACCGTACAACAATATTTTTGGACGAATGTATATTTTTGCTTAAAGATAAAACCAAAGAGAATAACAGTATGTAAGGTATATGCGAACATATTTTGTACTAAATTCTGTAGAATTTTTATTTGACGTATGCTTCAAAGGCACGCAAATATACTTTATTCTAATCAAAAGCTATGAAATCGAGGCCAACGTACCTGATATTAACGATATTATTATAATGAAATAGACAGGTTATAAAATGTTTATTTAAATAAAAATAAATATGCATAAAAATAATAAATGTAAATAAATTAATTCCTAATCTGTTGACCTGTGAATGACCCCTTTAAATTCTTTATTTTCGTAAGTCCGGTTTTCATCTGGTATATTAAGCAATAACATAACATGCATATTTTGTTGTTAGTAGCGAACTAACCTCGCGATCGTTATTTTTTCAAATCCACTTGTTATTTCGAAAACTATTGAAGAACCGACTACAATGTTCCATTAACGTATGTATGTAACTTACTTATCTACCAAAAATGATCAAAATCAGCGCTTTATGAGTTATATTGCACTATATATTTATTTTCACTTTAACGCCAAACTCGTCACGACGTATATACCGAACTAATTTCGTTGCCCAACAAACTTTTAATATTATATATATTTTTAAGTTTCGTACAGTTACGTCCCAAAATTCATGAAAACCAACACGTAGGCACAGGGCAGCTTATGGCTAGTTGGTGAGTAACGACGCCACGGGTACCAAATTTCCAAAAGAGTCTTCGTTGGTCGGAGTGGAAACCATCGCAGGACTCTCAGCTCTAGCTTGCCTTCATTGGCCGTCCAGAGAGAAGTCGTTAGAGCTATATGCTCCAGGGGTGGAAGTTTTAAAGGGCATAACGCCGCATAAACTTCGGAGAAAGCGTATCACACCTTTAGACGGCCCTGAGTCATTCATTCATATCGGTGTAGCCCCCGGTGAATTTCCTGGCATTTTTAGTGTCTACGTAGTGGCGAGCCACCGCCTGCCGCAAATAACGAGAAATAGAAGCAGTTATGGCAGGCGTCCGTCCATCTTCCACAATAGCCCAGTATTTAGTCCACCCAAATCTCATCTCCACAGCGCATTTATTATCCATCACACTTTGCAATAGTCTCAATGCCTGCCGAGACGTGCTTAAGGGTATATCGTTCCGTTGCTATATCCTGGAGCGGGTCACGACTGGTTTGCAACATTACCTTCATTAAACTTCTCAAAGAGGCCTCTAGCGTTGGATGCATATCCCCGCGCACGCCTTCAAAATGACCGCGTTTATCCCGTGATTTTAACAGAGATAACAATGTAGAATAATGTAGAATTATTAAATATGAGCCAACTGACCTCCATCGCCTAAGAGTCTCATCTGCACTAGAGAAGGGTCCTCACTGTGCTCCTCCAGTACTGTGTCATCCGTCACTGTCAGTTCCTGTGAACAGATAGATTTATGTACAAATTACTACTGTTTTAACATTCCGTTATGTATGCAATGAACAGTGTTTAAGTATTCGGAGTAGCGAAAATAAACGGAACAACAAAGTAAAATGATAAATGAGTTCGTTCACAAACAAGAAAGTACGGTACGAAATAAGCAATTCCTTCAAGGAACGAATGGCGTTTTCGGCAGGTGTTTTATATTCTTGAGCAAACAAGATTCCCTAAATTCTCATCTAAAGTTTCTCACGACCGCTTATATAAACTGTAGCGTAACAGGCGTATCTGTTTTGTGTTTTTCATGTGGAAAAAATGAACGCTTTCAAATATCCGTCAGCGGCAGAGAAATGTTGATAAACAAAGAAATATTACTTTATATATTTTGCACAAGAATTTATATAAAGACTCGAAGTACTTAAATATAAATATGTTTGGGAATTTATATTTATTATTTGAAATGGAATGAAATGAAATTATTTATTCAGCCATTGGGCCCTTGTGAGCACTTAAAACACGTCTTACTTACACTTTTTATAAATAATATTCCTATTTTTTGTCATATTTTACATCTACTAGCATTTAGGTATTGGCCATTGGCTAAGAAGAAAATAAATGTTCAAAGAAACTTGCCAATATGGGTCTATTTTTTAACGCTCCGTCTCTTAATCAGATAATACAACAATTACAACTTTATGTACATTTTGTAATTAAGATATTACGACGTAAAATTACAATATGCATTAAAACAAAACAAAACTAATGAATACACAACAGTGTATCATCAGAATAAACAATTACTCTTTGACGCGAGTCTGTCTATAAACATGTAGTCAGGCCGAACACGAAGTTGCGAACAAACTTGTAAGAAACAAAGAGGGAACTCAAAGAAAGTTGGTAAAACCAGGAAAGGGGCGGACGGGGGAGGTTACTCAAAACTTTGACGTCTCGGACGCCGCGCAGGCAGTAATACGAACCTTCCAAGTTTTCCACTCGCTAATTCGCAGTATAAATTTGTTTAACGTCTCAACTTTTTAACTGTAATTACTTAGCGAAGTTCTAGATAGATTGGAGCACTCACTAACTCTGATGGAGGGTTGAGGAGTTTGATGAGTAATTTGAATTATTTTAGTTTCGAGTTGGCATCCAATCTAGTGTTCCGATCCGATGTAAACAGAATGTAATTTCAAATAACAAAACAGTTTCGCAACCATGTTAGATGTTTAATCTGACCACAATCCAATTAAACTGACCAGAGATTTACGTTTTGTTACGAATAATGAGAACAAAGTTGCCATGTATCGAGGGAGGATTACATAGTAGCTTTCTATGGCGTAGGGATATCATTATTTATTGTTAATGGAACATTATTACTTTCAGCTTATAGATCCCATCCAATACTACAACAAACATTACTAAGTTTGACACAACAACAAAAAACTAAAGAAATACCCGACGATATACTTTTTAACTAACTTTATAGTAACTTGCTTTGTTAGATGTTTTAGAAACCAGAAACATCTAAACAACTCGTATTCAAAGAGATGAAAGAAAAACAACAAACTGTTTCAATAACGTTAAACAAACTTTGTTTAGCGAAGTTGGCGATGGGGTGAGCTGGGGAGACGACAATGAACCTAACACCCTCAGCCGGTTATGATTTAAGCGTTACTTGTGTAATTTACTGACATGAAAGTAATGAACGTTAATCGTAATGTACTGGCGGTGGTTAAAAAGAAATTAGATATAGAACTTTTGACATGAAATCAAATTTAAATAGATGAAAAAATTACGAACATCTTCAAACAGATCAGTAAGTTATGTAGTGGCAGTGAAAATACTAGGAATGAAACTATTTATTTAAAGCATGATATAATGGATCTTTTTGTTAACAATGTTCTGTCGAATGTTTTTTCATTGACACGCTGAACAAAAGTCGAAACTGCCTCGTGACATTCCATCAATAAAACCGGGCCTATTCAATTAAATTCCGATTCAGTGGAATCCGATACGGCGAACTGGTTCCATATACATAAATCGACTGAGCCATTACCCTTTTTAATGTGCAATTAATAAAATCGAAGACAGGTGGAAAGTTCAGCATTCCTTTTTGGGTTTTATGGCCCGGTGTTGGCTGTTCTACACTAGCAAGTTTCCTTGTGAGCTGGTACTAACAGGGGTTGGGTTGTACATGCCCTTATAAATCCGGCTTCGTTACCGCGTCGAATGCCAGCGCGTTCAATACACCAAACAGGTTCTCTCCAGAACTTCCCGCTTCGGAATTATCTTGTAGAATGCCTGTACAGTTATTTATTATACGTCCGATCGTTTTTAAAGCTCATTTGCTCTAGCTTCGAAGTGGTTCTGATAATCTCTTTAGAAGTTTCCTTTACGGCAGCATAAAATTTATAATCGACTATAATTTTCACGAGAGAAGTCATTTACGTCGTTCAATTTTAGATCCATATCGTTACTTCTTACGGGAGTTTCGTCAATCATATTATTACTACAGAAATTAAGAAGGCCATCACGAGATGAAGCATACCTACTAAATTGATTGACAAATGATTGATGCCCGTTTTATTACTATTGCTACATTAATAAAATGCACTTATGAGGCTAGTGGATTGCACATAATATCAAATTATCTTGTTGTAATCAATAATAATTACGCTCATCTGCAAATAGATAATACCAATTCGGAACAAAAGGTTATTTACCATTCCTTAATTTATTCATAGTCAAGGCTAAAACAATACAATGATATCTAGGAGACTATTATCTATATTAATGACTAAGTCGCTGAAGAACCCTTCCCAGGGCTCAAGCTATCTAAGTACCTGGGAAGGGTATTGTGGCAGTGCCTTGTTATTTAGATATCTGTGATTGAGATAGATTTTAGTCTCAAGTTATTGAAGAAGAACATGGGAATTTTCGAGGTTTTAAAAGACTGTCTTTTGATAACTTACGCCAGTGTGTTCATTGACGCCGACAATAACAGCTGTGTACCACTGTGTGGCACCCGCAGCTCTGTACACCTGTGCTCGGCATCCACCCAGCACCGAAGGAGTCGTAGTGAGGATCCTCTGGCCATCTTGTATGGTTCGCCATTCTGACGCTTGCGTGGACAAAGCAGTCAAGGTTGTTGCATCCACGCCATCTTCAGAGCCCGCTAGTCGAGCGTCCCATTCCTGTAACAAGGATTTTATTTGTTCGTGTACTAAACGAGGAAAAACTGGCATAACCAGATACATTGCGTGGGGTTTGCATAAACTAGCGGCTTACGGCTTTGGTGGCGGAACCACGTAAAGTAGTATCTAAAGCCATCAATAGATCAAATCTTGACAGTGAACCGCGAGTGAAACAGTTACACTTTCAGTATCAGATGGTGCTGCGTAGCAAGTGTAGCAACGGTAATATACTCGCGGGATACACACAGGTACACATACTTATTCTGTAGAATAAAATGCTCCTTCCGTTTACAAAAGTAAAAGTCATGACTCTAATTGAATTATGTTACCAAAGGAATCAAAAATTCAAAGTAGTATCTAGTGCAAAACGGACGTATAGTGCAGGTCTCCTCTTAAAATTTATGTTTAGTCAGTTACTATTTCGTCAATGGGCGGGAAATTAACATAAACTATATTTAAATATTTTGAACATAGTTTCTAAAACGCCTGATGAGTTGCCTGATCAGTAAAATGTTAAATCTGAATAAGGTAAGGCAATTAGTATTAACTGTACTGATATAATAATAAAAGAAAACAGGTTTTTTTTAATGCACTAATCTCTGATACGTAGTCTAAATAAGTGTGGTCTACCACTCTAAGATTAATATTCGTTTTTACTTTTAAACAAATAACGGAAGTAAGAAAGACTATTATCGCTCTCAACAATATCTATAAATAGAAGATCAGCCTTAGCATCATTTAATTTTCTTAGGAATTTTAACCAAAACTGCTTGTCCATATGACATTGGCCCATATATGTTTCGAAAATTCTTATCGCATTTGATAGAAAATTAATTGAAACGACGGGTGAAACCGGGAGCACAGCTATTTTGCAAGCTTTTATTTAGTTTCACCTGCTCAGTGTCTATAATCAAGTCTTGCAAGTTAAATTTAACCCCCTTCCTGGTGCACGATTGAGCAAAAATTTGGCACATACGTTTTATTCTCGCGATAATACGCCATTGTCTAAATACCGGCGTTTTTAAATAAATATGGCGGCCGCCGAAAAAAAATTAACCTCTATAATATGTGTATCAAAAATCAAATGAAAGCCTATTCGAACTCGTAAATAATTGATACAAATAATGGTTGACCTGTTTTCACGGTTTTGACCTAGTGTTGGTAAAAATTGATATAATGAATGTTGATATTAAGTACTAAACCCCAGGGTTTGGTAACATCATTATAGCGGGTTGGGTTAATGAGTGAAACATAGTCAGTAAACTTTTTAATATTTTTTTATTAACAACAAGCTAGCCTGACAGACGTTGTCCTGTCTAAACTTTACCTGGCATACCCAAAACAAATCACGAAAGTTTCATCATTGCAATCAGATGAGCGGTAAACGAGTGTAAAGATGTATAAAAAAACTTTTATCCATCTGTATAAATAAAAATGCATTTATTGACGAGCTCGGTGGCGTAGCGGTCAATGACGCGGCTTCGACACCAACGCTCGTGGGTTCAATTCCCACATAGGACAAACATTTGTGTGCATGAACATGTCTGTTTGTCTTAGTCTGGGTGCTTTCTATGTATCATAAGTATGTATTTACAAAAAAAAAATGTATTTACGTATGTTTATCAGTTGTCTAGTACCCATAACACAAGCTTTGTTTAATTTGGGGCTAGATGGCACTGTGTAATTTGTCTGACAATATTTATTTATTTTATTTATTTACAGACAAGCCCGGTGATTATTTTCTTTATACCTCGAATAGAACTTGAAATTAATATTTTTATAATAAGTTCCTTATTATAAAAATATTAATTTCAAGTTCTATTCGTTCCTATTCGTTTTTAGGGTTCCGAACCTCAAAAGGAAAAACGGAACCCTTATAAGATCACTTTGTTGTCCGTCTGTCTGTCTGTCTGTCTGTCAAGAATTTCTATGTCGAGAATGCGTGGAGGTATCAAGCTGAAATTTGAACTGTATACTCAGGTCTACGGTCGCATGAAGTTAAAAAAAAATCAAACTGCTAAGTTTACGTAGAAAAAAGTTACGGCCGTTTATTCAGCAAAAAACGCATATTTCGACACACTCAAGGGAATCAAAACCTATAGGGTACTTCCCGTTGACCTAGAACTATGAAATTTGGCAAGTAACATCGTTATAGACTACAAGTACAGGAATAAATCTCAAAACTATACATTTGTAAATAGATCTTAAAAAATAGGGGGTCTATATTTTTTATAGGGTGTCGAAATTTCAAATTGAAACTACTAGTTCAAATGGGGTATCATATGAAAGGGCTTGATGTACACATTGCAAAATATATTTTATTTATTTTTTTCGACGCATTATTTCTTATTTATAATGAAAAATAATAATTTCTTATTTATAATGAAAAATAATATTTATAATCAAATTTAATAATGATACTACGTACCTACGGAACCCTCGGCGAGTCCGACTCGCACTTGTCCGGTTTTTTTTTAACATAATATGTATTTAACGTATTTGTTTATACAGATTGATAAAAGTTTTTTTCGGGAAGAAACAATATTAACCCAATGCCAGCCAGACATAAAATGTTTATAAACAAGTAATTAGACATCTCAATAACAATAGACTTTCCTGTATAAATAAACCAATTAAAGTTAATCGCAAGTAACTAACTAATGAAACCATTAAGCCTTGACCAGACGTGTCTGTCTGTCACATTTTTTGTTGACATAAAATAGATTGCTTGCTGGCTGATGATTTTTTGCAGTGGATAAATGCTACCAGTTGATTGCAATGAATATCGGAAAAAAAATTAATGAGGTAAGTACCTGCCTGTTTTTTAAGACATTTGTTACAAATGGCAGACGGCCTGTCTGATGGTAGGCAACTTTGGCCTATAAACGCTTGCAACGCAGTCTAACACTACTATTTTTACCAGACCTCGGGGAAACCATAAGGGAGGGTTATGATTTAAGCAGTCTAAGTATGTATGTATGTTTGTATTTACGTATTTCGTAGTGCCTAAACTATTCATTCGATTTCGATGAATAAAGTGTCGATCGATACGTTATAATGGGCAGGATTACATAGATAGGCTGCATTTTAACTAAATTCAACATTAGGAATATTCGAGTTTAACGTACAACATTAGGAATATTCGAGGTTATAGTTTCTTAAACTTATTTCTTGTTACAGTTCATTGTTTTATCTACGGATTCGATTATAGCGTTCAATCTCAAATTCTTATAGATCTCAGCATCCTAAATCACACTTGAGGCAATAAAGGCATGTAACCAAATCTGTTCAAAATAATGATTCTATAAAATCGATAGTGTTATGTTAATCGGTAGAGGTGCGGTGAGCGGTGGCCTCACTCGCATATTGCCGATTCTATAAACCCCGTTGTTTTTGGAAGAATCCTCGGCGTGGAGTTCATGTCACGATTAACACTTTGTTGGTTTCGCAGGTAGAATTTGGGTTCTCCGATATGTAAGGGAGGTTGAATTTATTGCAGTTGAATGAGTGGTGCGACAGTGAATTTGAATAGTACATCTGAGAACATATCACATTTCACAAATTGCAGATTGGTTTGGTACTAACGTGCACAACATCAAAAACAGAACAAAAGAGAAAGTATATCAGCTGGCGTACCCTTACATGTGTCCATAATACTGAAGTGCACGTAAAATTTTGCGCTTTTTAGTATTTTTTCTTGTAGTATATATTTCTCTGTTCGTTTTACTATTTTATAATCAATAAGTTATCTATTAGATTAAGTTCTGATTCATGCGGAACATCAGAATAATCCGAATTACAATTAACACAAACTACTGCCAAATCTGCCAAATTGTGTGTTTTTACATGTGTTATCTTTATACTACAACTTGCACTAATAAGGAACTTTCTAATAATCTCACGGTATACAGATTATACTCACGCAAAAAAGCCCTAATTGCTGTTAGCAAGCAAAACATTACATGCACTGCCTATTAGAAGAAAAACTCGTCTATAAATCCTGTTTGATATCGAGTACGCCCATAAATACTGCAATTAAAACAGCACGATCGTTAGTTTTACGAGCTCGTATCACATGTAAACATTATGCCCCATATTATCAAACGACCACAAATCAAAATCAGCACACGGGCACGTTTATCGTATTAAGTGTAGTAATAACTCACATGCATAGACGAGATACACGATTATGCACACGAGTGCACTAGTCTAGTATTTATGTCAATGTTACAGTGCACACACATGCATGAGAACTACACACCTGTGCATGCGTGCATACGACCCCGTGCGGGCCATGCCCAGCGACAGACGGTATCCGGTACGTTGAACCCGCCCCCTCTCCACAATCCCCCCTCTGTTGCTATACTAAACTATACCTACCTACGACTAAAGCTATAGTATCCGGCTGTTTGCTAAGTAACGCTACTGGACCATTCAGGGTCACCAACTATGTTTGAACAAATGGTTATGTAGAAGCAGAATACAACAATGAATTTACAAGAAATCTGAATAACAGTATTAACAAGAGAGATGTGTGTGTAGGTACAATTATCAATTGTACCCACACATATCTCATTATATCAGTTATAGTGATCACAATGGGATTGTTTGAATAATGATCTCGCCGCTGTATATTGTCATATGAAGTCATCTTTACAAATAAAAAAATAATAATAATAGAAGGTAACAAGGCAAGCAAGGTGAACTTATCTCTACTAGAGAGGAACTAAGAGAACATTTTCCCTGAAATATGGAAACTAGATAAAATCAGCAAATAATTATGCCAAGGAATACTTGTGTCTAACGCATTACTGTGTTACTGTGTCTTGACTCTTGATAAGCAAAGAACATTCTGTGTGGATTAGGTTGGTTCAGGCTTCGAAGGTAACAAATTGATGAACAAAAAAGCCAGATTTGACGTGCAAATTTGTGTTATTCACCCAAAATATAAACGCAATGAGTACAAGGTGCAATGCTTACTGAGGGGGGTTAATAATAGCTCTAATGGGTCGATGTAAATAATGTACAACGATTTAAAGAACTTAGTCGGATGCGGTACTGGCGCTTAGAAAACGAAAACTCTCTTATCTCATGAATATAATCTAAGTAATATACTACACGAGCAAAGACATTAACGATTAGAGCATCATTAATCAAATGTATATAGCACTATGTTACTGTTGATATATTTGCTGCTTAGATTCTCGGATCATGAATCACAGTCAATTTTGTATCGAAACAATTCGTCTCAGATAAATTGTGACGTCGTCGGCGCCCGCCCCAAATACGCCGGCAATCTTATCATTTATCAAGCAAACACAAAGGCATACAAACGTATCAAAGAAAGTTGATATTCCCGGCGTTAAAATAAAACTTATTCAACAAAGGTTCAAAACAAAGAGTTATAAAACTTAGTGCCCTTTTCATAATTTTTCACGGTCAGTACTCGTAATCTGCGAGCTGCAATGTTGTAATCGCTAGTTCACATTTATAAATGGTCATGCTCTGATGAGCCGAGAGTCGGTAGTCACAGTGAGTCAGCAGCGGTTACGCAACGAGACTTTACTGTTTATTTGGTGTGCGACTCGGTGCGACTCTAGTTGGTGAGATTACGGCTCGTGATTAATACGAGGTCGTGGCCTAAACAGACGAGCTCGGATTACGAGATTATGCTTGAAAGTGATGAATACCCTCTAAATTACTTTAGTCACTTTGACGTTCTCAATTTCTCAGCCGAATAGCTTTTCTAACCTTTCGGAACGATTGGACGTGATCGTAAACTGTCAATTACACGTATTTTACGATTAAACTGCGTAGTAAAATGTGTGAATATTGCACATTTCAAATGTTCAGACTATGTAAGCTTCCAATGAACTATACTGTGATACACAGTCAGCATCTAGCTCTTACATGTCAAAGATCTCAGTGAGGTAATCAGAGGTCTTCGATTTTAGATTTTTGCACTCAATAATGCAATATATTGACTAAGATTATGAGAAATATATTACAATACACTGCCGAGATCTAATTCTACTCCCACATATTCCTTTAGACAGAAAGGAACAAAGAGTAAAATCCTTGAAATGTATTCAAAGATATGAAAGTTGAGATTAAATCGGTACTTGAACTTAGATTTTATGAACCCATTTATTCATGGCAATAAAGCTAAAATTATGAAAATCTATGCTGCATTATTTAGCGCAGCTTAAGGACGCACGCAGCACCAGAACACAGGAGACACGTTTTGGGCCCTGTAAAACCCTCTTCACGTCATTTTGCCATGCTGTAGCCTCCAGGGAAAACCTCGAGGCGACATGGCTTTCATTCCATAACTTATTATCTCTTAATACATGCATAACATTGCTGCAATATCTGATCTGCATCCAATTTATAGCCAATAGTCACTCGCATACTATTTGCCTGACCGTGGTCTTATAATATGATTTTTTCACAAGTTATCAGTAGTTTTAAACGTTACCACGATTTATCCAAGTAAAGCTGGTTTGTTGTTAAAGAAGGTTAATATAAAATCGTTGCATAACTTTCTCGAGTGTCAGTAGCTACACAACTTGTGTAATAATAGTGTACATTGTGTAGTGTGTGTGGTACGTAATGCACCAGCCAGAAACCAGGAAGCCATTAGGTCTGGCACACATTCGCGGCTCCGGCACCTCTCATACAATTTCCTGTCGCTATGACAACACTGATAGGTTTTATAGCTTAATGCGACTTTTTCCTTTTAAGATAATCTAATCTAAACACTAACAAGATGAAAATAATGTCTTATAATAAGATTATTTTAGAGGCTAAACGCTACCTTAGTCTATGTCACAAATTTTAGCAATATCTTAGTAATACTATAAACGTGAATGTTTGCGAAGGTGGATGTAACGATTTTTTTATACCACTATAATGGCAAAGAATGGTACAGCCCGACTGATGGAAACATAGGCATCACATGGCCGTGGCCTACCCTGTGAAAACGTTTTCATGCATACACTGTAAAAAGAGCTTCACTTAAAAGAACAAAATGCTTGTATACTCTACGCCTAAACGGTTGAAGGCATTTGGAAGGAAGGCGGGACGAAGCCACGGGCGGAAGCAATATTTATTAAGGAAGTTTTATCATATCATATGCTTAAATGAACTCGTTTTACATAATGCCAATATGAAATTGAAATATTTTTTAATATATTAACTTAATGAGATTTTACGCCAAGGCCAGGGGCGCTACATTTTTAATAAATATTATAGAAACACAAAACAAATGATAACTGAATCCATAAATTATATTTCTATTACGTACTAGCTGATGCCCGCGACTTCGTTCGCGTGGACTTTATGATTCCGGCATATTATTATATTATATATAATATATATATTATACATACAACTATTTATTTAACCCCATTTTGGGGTTAAAACGGGGGTTGGAAGTTTGTATGAAAGTTCTATGTTTTTGAAGTAAGAGACTTGATATTTAAAATGCATGCTGTGGAGGTGTACTAATAATGTATCTTTAGAAATCAACCCCCTTTTGGGGTTAAAAAAGGGGTTGGAAGTTTGTATGAAAGTTCTATGTTTTTGACGCAAGAGACTTGAAATTTAAAATGTATGCTCTGTAGATGATACATACAACTATTTATTAAACCCCATTTTGGGGTTAAAGTTCTATGTTTTTAAAGTAAGAAACTTGAAATTTAAAATGTATGCTCTATAGATGGTGTGGAGGTGTACTAATAATTTATCTTTAGAAATCAACCCCTTTTTGGGGTTAATACGGGGGTTGGAAAAATGTATCAAAGTTCTATGTTTTTGATGTAAGAGACTTGAAATTTAAAATGTATGCTATAGATGGTGTGGAGGTGTACTAATAATGTATCTTTAGATATCAACCCCTTTTTGGGGTTAAAATGGGGGTTGAAAGTTTGTATGAAAGCTCTATATTTTTGAAGTAAGAAACTTGAAATTTAAAATGTATAGATGGTATGGAGGTGTACTAATAATGTATCTTTAGAAATCAACCCCCTTATGGAGTTAAAACGGGGGTTGGAAATTTGTATGAAAATCCAATGTTATTGGAGTTAAAGTAATTATGGCAGAAGGATTTTAAATGATATTTAAAAAATATTGAAAACAACTACATACTTACTATTATAAGGAGGGATGTATTATTATAACAATAAAAAGTACTTTAGGTTTTACAAAGAGGTTTTAAAAAATAATATCCGTCGACTTCATTGATTCTAAAAATTCGTCTAGATATTGATTGTTTTTAACTTTTTCATCTTTTTCCTTTCATTACGCATTTAGCTTTTTCGAATGTAATTAAAAATTATTTGCAAATAACTAATTCCACGCGTACGAAGTCGCGGGCAGCCGCTAGTATATATATATATATAAACATATACATATATATATATATATATACATATAATATTTTATATATTATTATATATATATATATAAATAAGACTATTGCGACTAACTTGTAGCAGGTAAGAATAAAAGTAGCACTGCGTGTGGTTATTTTTTTTACAATACAATCAATATTTTGTTAAACTATTTATACTCATCAGGCTGAACAACTTTTGCTAAGGCGTCATTTTTATATTTCTTATAGTTTAGCTGAACCATTATGGTTCTGCATCAGGTGTTCCAAATCTTGGATTTTTATACCGAGATGGAAATTTCGTGTCCACGTTTTCAAATCGATGCCATTTTCGTAATTGACATTTTAGAAAACCATAGAATCAACACCCATATTGATATTGTAACATTTCAACCCCATCGCACTCCCACAGGAGTGCTCTTGTGTCACGTCGATTATGTTAGATTATAAAATAGCTGTTGTTTTCGGAATCAGCGACCCGATAAACCATAAAAACAATACCCATGTCGATTTTCAGACGTTTGCACCTCATTCCACCCCTTTAGGTATTGAATTTTGAAAAATCCTGAAACACGTGTTTACTCATTTATCTACAGAAGATCTCGTGTAAAGTTTCGTATAAAATAGTCCAACTAATCTTGGTTCCCCATACAAACTTTGGACCCCCATTTCACCCCCTTAGGAGTTGAATTTTCCAAATTCCCGTCTTAGTGAGCATCTACGTCCTGAAAGGAACCCCCATACAAAATTTGAGACTCCTAGCACTTGTAGTTTCTTAGATTTTGTGATGAGTGATTTTCTATAAAGAAAAATTTTCTTTAAACTTTAAATGACGATAACTTTTTAATCTGACATCAGATTTCGATGAAACAAAGCCTATATGTTGCTCAGGGATGACCTTAATCTTTTAGTGAAAACCGCGTAAAAATCTGTTCAGTAGTTTTAAAGATTAGCGAGTACATACAGACAGACAGACAGACAGACAAAAAAATCAAAAAAATCTTTTTTGTGTTCTGTTACTCTTTTTTTATCGCCCACACTCATTTTTTGTTAATTTTATCAAATGTACAGACACGCGGTTTCTACTGTTTTAAATAAGACTATTCTATTGCGACTAACTTGTAGCAGGTAAGAATAAAAGTAGCACTGCGTGTGGTTATTTTTTTTACAATACAATCAATATTTTGTTAAACTATTTATACTCATCAGGCTGAACAACTTTTGCTAAGGCGTCATTTTTATATTTCTTATAGTTTAGCTGAACCATTATGGTTCTGCATCAGGTGTTCCAAATCTTGGATTTTTATACCGAGATGGAAATTTCGTGTCCACGTTTTCAAATCGATGCCATTTTCGTAATTGACATTTTAGAAAACCATAGAATCAACACCCATATTGATATTGTAACATTTCAACCCCATCGCACTCCCACAGGAGTGCTCTTGTGTCACGTCGATTATGTTAGATTATAAAATAGCTGTTGTTTTCGGAATCAGCGACCCGATAAACCATAAAAACAATACCCATGTCGATTTTCAGACGTTTGCACCTCATTCCACCCCTTTAGGTGTTGAATTTTGAAAAATCCTGAAACACGTGTTTACTCATTTATCTACAGAAGATCTCGTGTAAAGTTTCGTATAAAATAGTCCAACTAATCTTGGTTCCCCATACAAACTTTGGACCCCCATTTCACCCCCTTAGGAGTTGAATTTTCCAAATTCCCGTCTTAGTGAGCATCTACGTCCTGAAAGGAACCCCCATACAAAATTTGAGACTCCTAGCACTTGTAGTTTCTTAGATTTTGTGATGAGTGATTTTCTATAAAGAAAAATTTTCTTTAAACTTTAAATGACGATAACTTTTTAATCTGACATCAGATTTCGATGAAACAAAGCCTATATGTTGCTCAGGGATGACCTTAATCTTTTAGTGAAAACCGCGTAAAAATCTGTTCAGTAGTTTTAAAGATTAGCGAGTACATACAGACAGACAGACAGACAGACAAAAAAATCAAAAAAATCTTTTTTGTGTTCTGTTACTCTTTTTTTATCGCCCACACTCATTTTTTGTTAATTTTATCAAATGTACAGACACGCGGTTTCTACTGTTTTATTATATGTATTGATGAACGGCAGCGAAGATCGATAGCGTCGTTGCGCTTGGCAGTGTAATGGAACATGGCAGTTAAGCAGCGTCGATCATAGTCTGTTTATGCATGGGTCGAACTGCTTCGTGCTTTGGAGGACACATTAAGCGTTCCACCCCTACTGTTATCATTAGATGACAATTGTTAATCTAAGTCTTAAATGGTGGAACACTGACCAAATAGACATGCTATTCTCGCGCGTTGCCAACCATGTGCGAATCTACTTCACGTTTATTTTACTGTGTAGTCTACGGATCACAAGTTGATAGCCCACGAAAGAAATCCTCTTTGGAACCGGATAGTGCGCGACCATTTCTGGTCTGATGGTGAGCCGTGTGGTGTAATTGTATAAAAAAAGGTTATTGGCATCATATCGTACAACTTCATTGAACACAATCTATTTTACAATCGATAAAATTGTGTTTTACGATTGTACTCGTAAAATAGATTGTGAGGGGGAGCAAACGAGCATGTGGGTCACCTGGTGAAAAGCAATCACCACAGCCTATGAGCATCAGCAACACCAAGGGGTCGCCGATCCGTTGCAAGCATTTTAAGGGAAATAAGGGAAATAAAGACCGTTCTTGAAGGCTCCCATGTCGTATTTGTTAGGAAACACCGCTGAGGGAAGTTCATTCCACAATTTCATTGTATAAAATGTCTAAACGTGTTCTATTGAGGTAAGATCAGTGTCTTAACTGTGGGATGAATAAATAAATTGATTAATAAAATAACTAGATACAATTAACATCAAATCTTACCAGCTTAGTCATAATAGCATAGGCTATAAAATACCTGGACTAGAATTCGCACACAATTCTAAACTAGATATAATAAATAACCGGCCAAACTGGTATTTCTACCACGCCCGCGGATATTAATGTATTTTGAATTCAAAACAGGTTCACATTAACTGAAAGTCTTGAAATACTATATCATCTGAATTATTCAAAAGCTTTTTAGGTAAAGGCAATTAGATGGTTGTAATGAGACACTGTGTTGTTGTTTACTATAAATAAGAAAGAGTACGTATTTATTCCGAGAACGAAAGATTATTGTTAGGTTTTTAAGAAAAAGTGGGTTTAAGTATATACTTACATGGGTGTGGGAGGTGAATCTTTCCATTTGTTATTTATATTTAGATTATTATTTATATTAACTTGGCAAATTGGCCAATAACAACTATTTAATTATTTATTAAACAAGGAAAGAAAACTGAGAGAAAAACTGAACCATGATTATGAAAGTAAATAAATAAATATTTCTGGACAATTTACACAGCGCCATCTAGTCCCAAATTAAGCGCAATGCTTGTGTTATGGGTACTAGACAACTGATAAATGTACTTAAATACATTTTTTTTTATACTACGTCGGGTGGCAGACAAGCATCCGGCCCGCCCGATGTGAAGCGGCCACCGCAACCGTACTAACGCTCGTAACATATCACTTGCGCGCCGCCACCCCCGCTGCCAACGCAGCATCTCCTTCTTTTCTGGTGACCTCACTCACTCGCAGGAACACAACAACCCACAAGGGAATTGTTATCTGGCTACGGTATTCTGTGAGGTGGAGGTACATTTCCCAGTCGGGTAGCTTACAATTACGCTGCCTACCTCTCTTTTCGCCAGAGCTTCGTTTGTCAGTCAGCAGGGTGCACCACGTGCAGGTGAAGTTGGCTTTGGTTCAAAGATGTTGATAAACCACTTACACCCCCAAAGAATGCCATGCCTGTAGTCTCTTGGGAAAACTTAACCTGGAAATATATTCCATTACTTGACAGTTCCTGCAGCTATCTATGTCTATCTATATCAGAAATATGAGAGTTCTAAATGAGTAGACTCTAAGCATAGTGTATATATTGTTTAAGCGGGAAAACGAGGGGAAAGGGAACCTATAAATAGCAACCGGGGGACATAAATTGGGCTTTTGTAAGCTTCGCACACATTACCGCGAGACTTGATATATTGCCTGAAACGGACATATATGGAGATCGTTGTCTTTTTTACTATACAACACATGATATATGCCTATATGACAAGCTCGGTGGTCGAATGGTTAGCAATGGCCACTTTGACTAGGTTGCGGCTTCGATCTCCGCACAAGACAAATATTTGTGTGCATGAACATATCTGTTTGTCTTGAGCTGGGCGTTCTTTTTATTATATGTATGTATTTACAAAAAACAAAGTATTTAAGTATAATATCAGTTATCTAGTACAAGCTTTGCTTAGTTTGGGACTAGATGGCTGTGTGTAATTTGTCCAGGAATATTTATTTATTAATTTTATATATTAGCTTAGAAACGCGTATTTTGTTAAATGATAGATAAAGTTAAATTACTAACATTATATCAAAAAAGTCAGTATATATATCGGAGCTTATTAATTTCTTTAACAAAATCAATTTAGCTTCGCTATGTTTGCTTATGAATATATTACAAAAAAATACGAAAATAAACGTTTTAAAACAACATTCAATATTCCATTTAATTACCTTTTGCTCTCCATTACATTTTCCTATAGACTGTTTTAATAAAATTACATTGCTCCTTCTGTAAACAAGGCAGGAATGAAATTTTAATTATTTCCTTAAGCTATTCATCCACTTTAATAAAAATGTAATAACCACTGCTAAAACGAGGTTATTTTTACTTTCCTGTAGTCTTAGGGAAAGTTTGTATAAGAATTTATACCAAAAAACGACGAAACGTTTTTATTTTACGATACACCAAATGGTTTTAATACTAATACTTTGTAATAAATGTTTTAATACTAATATTTTCTTTAGATAGACTGGCTGTATTAGTTATTGGCTGAACCAGATCAATAAAAAAGTTATATATTATATGCCCTTTGTTAGATATGAAGTCACAAAAATCTATGCTCTTGTGTAAGCACATACTTTTTCGCCTGAAACACAGGAATACTCCTTGTTCAGGCACATGGCAAATTATTCCATTATGTTAATTTAGACTTAAGTTTTTGTTACTTATGTTTTTTCAATAAAAGATTTATATTTATATATTATATTTATACTATTGCCTAGATATAGGTATACATTGAAAACATGCTCACTTGTCAATAACCATGCAAAATGCTGCGTTATTATAATATAAGTTTTGTAATTAAACTTTTTAGTTACAAATATCTAATATAAAATAATAATAAAAAGATAATAACTAATATAAGTTTTGTAACTAAATAGTTTAGTTGCAAAACTTCATCATCGGAACTTGTTCATCTTAATTCAAGTGAGATCTACGTCTTTTACTTATTTATTATTCAATTTCAAATGCTGAGTCCGCTCTGTGGTGTTGCGTCACCGACCGTCGATAGATATTCAATACTCGACAAGTTCAAAGGATAGCTGACACAAAGGACAGACGTTCTGGTACACAATACTATCGATAATCGATATAGCTGTGATTACCAGCATCATACTTGGCCTAGGGATTTTTGCCTAGGGATGGGGAATATTCGTATAACTCATCTCGAGTCGCGTGCATTCGAAGCACGTCGCTATTCTATCTATGTCGGAACTCGGCGGAACTAGAGATAAAATTTTAAAAGAACTATCAAGTAAGATCCGCTTAAGTTTCCTTTTAAAACTTGTGCGCATAAAAATATGGGCAAAGTATTTCACTACTCAAAATTTGTGACTCAATCTCAGCTCAGATCTTGTCTTACTAAAACATATTTTTAATTTGTATGTTTAGTTAGATGTTAGTTTAGATATTGAATGTTTGTTATTCTTTCAAAGGCTAAAAGGATATAACGAATCATATATATATATATATATATATATATATATATATATATATATATATATATATATATATATATATATATATTAGTTATATGTAGCCTTATTTATATAATTGTAGTGTCTACAAATAATGAATATGTGTTATTATGCTCATAATATTCGCCATCGCCTTTCGGTATTTTATGGGTGACTGAAAAAGATTCCTCATGGGATAATTTCGTCATAGTACAAATTTATTACATTATTTTGTCTTATGTCTGTATCTACCCATTGCTGTATATAGGCCTTCCCCAATGCTTTCCACCAAATACGATCCACCGCCTTCCGCATCCAACCGCTTTCTTAAGTTCATCGGAAAACCTAGAAGCAGGGCGTACTTTATTACATTACTGTATTATTTTATTACATCAAAGAAAGGTTTGTCACCCGGCATTAATTGTGTCATGGATTTATAACGAGAAGAAAGAGTGAGTGAGATATAATTTTATCAACAAATAAGCTACATGACATACTTTATATGATGATAACACTGAAACAAATACTTGATAGCATAGCAAGGTCAATTGTATGGAATTAATATTAAATAATTAAATAGTGATACAGCTCAGCTATGAACTAACTGATTCTACGTCAAGTGGGAAGTGCGAACCTGTATGCGTTGAAAGGATCTGAATTTGAATTTGTAAATAACTCATAGTCCAAAGCTACTAAGTCGCCTGACCACGTCTACTTATTCTGTACTGCAAGTACTAGCATATATATGTGGATACTAACACGGGAGAACAAATAATAAAATAATAATTCATGTGACGTCACGGACACATTTTTATCTTCAAAACAATTAGTTATCAGTTATACTATAAATAAGCCAGTGTCGACGGCACTAAATGACTTTTTAATAGGAGTTAACCCACTGACGCACACTCAGATAATATGCCGGATCACCTTGAACTATACAATAACAGTAAGGTATGTATCAAACCACTCGAGTAAGTATAATAGATAATTGAAGTAATCACGATCTATTAACATTACCATCTGGCGATATCTTAGGTATAAATCAGAGTTGGACCTTTTATTTTGTAGCATTTCTGAGATATCATTTTTTATATCATATCGAGTGGCAGACAAGCATACGGCCCGCCTGATGTGAAGCGGATACCATAGCCATATTAACACTGGCAACATAAAATCGCAGGCTGCCACTACCGCTTCCAACGCATCAACTCCTTCCTTTCTGGTGACCTCACTCACACGCAGGAACACAACAACCCTTAAAGGAATTGTTATTTGGTTGAGGTTATCTGTGAGGTGGAGGTACTTCCCCAGTCGGGCAACTTACAAATACGCTGTGCTAACCTCTCTTTCGCCAGAGCTTCTTTCGCTAGTTGTCAGGATGCACCACGTGCAGGTGAGCTTGGTTGTGGTTCTAAAAATCGTGGTGAGCCACTAACACCCCAAAACCTTAATAAACAAAACTTTATGATAACAATCAAAGCTAATATTAGTAATACGCAGATACGACTCGCGACGTAGGTATAATAAGGCGTTGTTTATATAGTGTCCGACCGAAAGTTCCGTTTCGGTTTCGGTCGAGTTTCAGCAAAAAACGGGTTTCGGTTTAGTTTCGGTTTCGGCGGCCGAAAACTTGCCGAAAGTACGCCCGAAACCGAAACTGCATTCTGGAGTTCTCTCGCTGTGCTCGGTCATGTTCGGAATGATAGACAAATGGAATATCGGTAATAAACTGTTTCTACTTTTGCGTGACTCACCTATTTTAAGAATTTTTAAGGCGCAATTAATATTTTCTTCGTAAATGAGGGGTTATTATGTTGATTTTCAATAAGTGAAAATGTCGAAGGCTGCATAGATATGGGATTTAAAGATAAAAAATTCTAGGTCGGATTACGCTCACGGGGGCGAAATCGATGTTGAGTGGAGCGAGTAGATTCGCTGAGTGCATGTTTTCCATTGATTTCAATGGAAAAAAAAGTATTTAATTGTGATAAGTTTCATAAAATTGGTTCAGTTCATTGGTACAGGTTTCGGTTTCGGCCGAAACTGAGATCGTTGCCGAAATTCGGTTTTGCTTTCAGTCGTAAAAATCGGTTTAGGTCGTAAAATTCAGTTTCGGTCGGACACTATTTATAATACGAGTATTATATCGTTGACATTATGTTATTGTACATTAATGTATTATATAATTGATCTATATACATTTATTATACTCATACATAGATACAAATAAAAGTAGAGTCTTGTTATGTTCAGGATAATCTTCAGAACGGCTAATCACATTTTAATGTGATTTTCATTTATATAAATATACATTTTATTCCAGTAATATTCCTACATATAAATTAAAAATATATGAATGGTTAATATATGTATATAAAAATATTTTAAAAACAGCGGGCAGTAAATTATTATTTTTATTATTATTAGGAATAAAGTATCTAATTTCAAATAGAGAAGTACATTTTCAAATGGTGCAGTGGTTTCGAAGATTTATCATCTTCAGTTGTATAATATATTATTTACTCTGGAGATATAATATGATGTATGCAAATTTTCATGGCAATCGGCCATGAAAATTTGCGTAGTCCATAAACAAACTCACTTTCCCATTTATAATATGAATAAACACTCCTTAATAATATATGAAATAAATTTTCAAATAATACTTTTCTCTTAAGCTCTTTGTTTTTTGAAGTACATTACTAACAACAATCTTTATATTTAGATTTTTTTGAACCATAACGTGTATCAAAAAGCATTACTCGCCTGATGTAAAGCGGCTATCGTTGCCCATATATAGATATTTTCAATGTAATTATTGCTCGTGACGTACTAGCACCGTATACTCCTCACTATGTATAGTTATTTGGCTGCGATCTGTGACATGGGTGCACTACCCCACGTGGGCTAGCCCGCCTATGCTCTAACTCTCTTTTGCCATATCCTTGTTTGCTAATCGACAGTGTATGCACCGCGTAGTTAATGTTGGCTTTTGCTCTAAACATGTAGTCGAGGCATTGACACCCCAATTACTTTTGTTCATAGTGTCATAACTCATAGAATAACTGTTATGATTATCAGCCTGGGTGTCCACCGCCGAAGCTGAAGCCGATTACCATCAGATTTTTTGAATGCGAAAATGAAATAACTGCTTACATTGTTGGTAATTATGTTTAGCTCAGCTGCTAGAAACCCTAGAGCTCTACCAACTAAGCTGAAGATGTTTGTCAAAAACACGGTGGTAATCGGATTCAGCTTTGGCGGTAGGGCCCCAGGAGAGTGTTAGAGATGTCCGAGCTCTCTAGGGCTCCAGGAGAGTGATAGAGATGTCCCAGCTCGCATATCACGCTATTTCTCGCAAAACTGTTTTGATCCGATTTATTGGGCATGACAATCTGTTCAGTTTTCGACTCATGTAAAATAATTTGGAAATGAATCGCGGCTCTATTAGCACGGGCTCTCGTTTTTTTTTTTCAAAGTAATCTCACAAAGAGATTTTATTTTCGAAACTTTTTTTTTTTAGTTTTTTCCATATACAGCTCATCAAAAATATGAAAATGTAGTAAATTGAAAAATAATATGGTTTTCTTTATCACATAATACAATTTATCATTCAGAATGTACATCTAAGTGTCATTCCAGCTGCTATAACACTTGTGAATATCGTTCAGATGTCAACCCTGATCCCAACCCCCTCTGACGGGGGCAAAAGGGGTGCGCCGGACAGAATAACCTAACTGAAACAAACTTTACTCGTTTAAATTTTGCGGAAACTCCACTGCGTATGCTGTAGACTAGAGTTAAGAAACTTTTAACTTCTAGTTAATTGAGTTTTTTATAGCATTAAATTACTTATTCTTTATATACTTAACGTGCAAACACGCCTAATTCTAATTAATGAGCAACTTCGCAGCAGTTATAATTAATAGTACAATAAGCTCCTTATACTTCGTATGTCATACGCAGAAAATAATAAAGTTTAATTAAATCTTTATTTAATATACTTACAGGCTTTAGAATACTTAAAAAGTAATTACACGAGCAGCAGCCTTGCGGAATGTATACTAAATTCACTTTAATTAAAAACAAGTACATACCTAGTCCCGTATCCCATAAGGGTACTGTATACTTATGGGTTGTTGACAAAACCTTTTTCAAATTAAAGGAATTGATAATATATTTTTATTACATATGCCTTAATTTTGAACACATCACCGTCTAAATCTAGTCTCCTATATTAATAATTTAACCCATGAGATATTATGCTTGTGTGCCAAACTTCATCCAAATCTGTTCAGATGTTATGCGTGAGAGAGTTTGCGTTCACGTTGATAATAATAATAGGACATCATCAAATTTTGTATGTACAAATCGTAACAAAACAAATGTAGAACGAAAACAAATTATAGCAGCTGATGTGCTTGTTCATTATTTCTTAAACCTACAGTAGGATTCTCTGATGTAAAGCAATGGATACTTTCTATGTATTATGTGTATGTATTTCCAAAAAATATATATCAGTTATCTAGAACCCATAGTAGTTTTGCTTAGTTTGGGCCTAGATGGTAGTGTGTATTTTGTCTAGGAATATTTATCATTAATTTAAAGATGTTGAAGTTCGCAAAGTAAAAGTTAAATATATTTAAATTACATTTATTATACATAGCCGTGAGCGAGGCGGTACTAAAGCAGTACAAAAATAGAATCAGTACTAAGCAGGCTTCTATAAACAAAGATATAACGGATACATTATATTATACATAACTACGTGAGCTCTACAAAGTGTATCGTAGATAACGTCGAACAGAAGGAGGAACTTTCTTAAAATAGATACATAGCATTGATCGCTAGAATCTTGACAAAGGCTTGTTGGTTGATATTAACAAATAGATAGTAATCGTTCTTGGAGTCCATAGCACAGAATAAATAATCTCTATTAATATAAACTTACGTATACGCTCTAATTTACACACTTAATCTTGATATGGTCGATATTTCTCGCATGACCCCAATATTGGGGTAACGTACGTAAGTTTATATTAATAGAGATGGGGGGTGGGGGCGAGAAAGAGATAATGACTTGGCGGGTAGCTGTGAAATAGTTAACAGGGAAAAAGTTTGCTTCCTTTTAAAAAAATATAATAATTATTAAATTACACAATTTATGTATAAACTCAATGGTTTGCTAATGTAAGTGACATAATCTACCTGCTCATAATATAATTCCTTTAATTCACTCACTATGGAAACTGAAATTCGGCAGACACTCACTGACTTGATGGATCTCTTTAATAGTAAGATTGCACATATTGAATTGGAGCTTAATAAGGTCAACACTGCAGCATCAGATTCTCCAATAGTCACCGTGTCTTCATTAGCAGCTGAATTGAACTCTTTCAAATCCTTCATGTCAGCGGCACTCAATAATCTACAGCAACAGGTGGCTCTGCTTGCTCAGCAGCAAGACAACTTTGAGATGCAGTCACGTCGGAAGATACTGTTGTTGCATGGAGTTCAAGAAGAGAAGGAGGAGGACACTTCAGCAGTTGTGGTGAATGTTGTCAGGGACAAGGTGAATGTGGCCGGATTCTCTGAGGCTGATATCAGTCGCTGCCACAGAATGGGGCGCTCCTCCGATGGTAAGCCACGGCCTATATTAGTAAAGTTCCGCAGTATAGATGTTCGCAGTGATGTGTGGTACAGCAAAACTATCCTCAAAGGCAGCGGCATCACCCTGTCTGAATTTTTAACTAAAGTTCGACATGATGCCTTTGTTGAAGCTCGCAAGCGTTTGGGTGTCAGCAAATGCTGGACCAGAAATGGGACAGTCATAGTGATTGGTGCGGACGGAACAAAGCATAATGTTTCTTCGGTTGCCGACGTCAATAAACTTCTTGCGTCTGTGGCTGTGGCTCCTGCGCCCGAGGCTGCATCATCTCCGAAAGCCAACGAACCCAAGAAAGTACCGGCGGCAATGATGGCGAGATCCAAGCGTAATAATAGAAAATAGAGGTTTTTGTTGTAGCTATATTGTAATGCATTGACTTCTTGTTGTTGGTTGATGGTTTTGCGGGTGCCAATATGCAGTTTTATTACACAGTGTCGGGTAAATTAATAATTATGTTTATCTATATAATTTTTCAAGAATGGGTAGCTATTTTATTTTTATTTTATATTCACACAAAGTAAATTTTGCACAGCCCACTAAATTTTTAATAAAAACAGTGCGGGGAAGCGACGAATTATTTATAGACCTGTCAACATGATGTATTCATCTAAGATCTGATACTGACATTCGCCTCTTTCTTTTTAACTGTTGGCAACCATTTTGTTATTTTTCTAGTTTTTTCTCATAGTTATGTTTTCTTATAATGTATATTAGTATTGAGCAGAAGTCAAGGCTATTAATTGTTATATATCGACGGTGAAGTGCCAATACCTCCTATCTAACATTTTTCGAAAAATTTACTTTCTTTATGCCATTCACTTTAAAATCAATTTCTATTTTATATTTCAAATATATTTATATTTCATTGAAACTTTAGCTTTCCATAATTGTATATTCACCATACAAATGAATTTATTATTTTTTAAGTTTTCAGGAAACTAAACGTTTTTTTTTACTTTCTGTGAAATTTTGTCTGTGTTAGTTAGAAGATATTGGCACTTCGCCGTCGATATATATTTTTATTACTATTATTATTATTTCTTTTTATTTTTCTTCTTCAGACCATTTTGGTCAGTTTTGTTTGCTACGTATTAATCGATTCATTTTTATTATTTATTTAACTTACTTACAGTCTGCTGGCGGGTAGATGGTCATGATAGGCATTAGTTAATAGGTATATTATTCTTATTTATATACTATTTTATTATTATTTTATTTTATTTATTTATGGTATCAGTTCAAGACGCTGATTCTAATTTATTATTAACGTCTTCAACTTCGTCTTCTGATGACAGTTTTTACAGCTTACCATTACCTTTAAGTGAATCTTTAAAAAACAATTTTGTCGACTTGCCGAAAAATTTCAATGCCGTACATATAAATGCGCAAAGTATTCCAGCCCATTATATAGATATGCTTACAACTTTCAATTTTAAAGGAGTTGATGCGATTTTAATATCAGAATCCTGGCTGCATCCTTGCCTTTCTTCTACATCATACTCCTTGCCCGGATACCAGCTCATACGTAATGACCGAATTGGGAAGGGTGGTGGTGGTGTCGCCATTTACCTTCGAGCGGATATTCCTTTTAACATTGTCTCCTTTTCTAAAGTTTCTAACCCTTCTCATGAAGCCGAATATCTTTTTCTCGAAATTTCTCTTGCTCACTCTAAGGTTCTCCTTGGAGTTTTCTATAGTCCTTCATCTACAATCAATTATTTTTCTTCTTTAGAGAGTCTTCTCGAAAACCTGATGCCGTCCTATAATCATACCTTAATTATGGGTGATTTTAACACCTGTCTTTTAAAAAACGACAGTCGTTCTAATTCCTTACTTGCCCTTGCTAATTCCTGCAATCTTGCTATACTTCCTCTACAATCTACTCATCACTTTCCTAGCTGCAACCCTTCTCTTCTCGATCTTATTCTTGTGTCCTCACCAGGCTTAGTAGCCAAACATGGTCAATTCTCGGCTGATGAGTTTTCTTACCATGACCTGATTTTCTTGTCCCTCAAGCTCCGCCCTCCTAAAGTTCGATCTAAGATTTTGATGCAGCGCAATTTTGGTGGAATAAACATAGAACGGCTTCGTGAGGACGCAGTGCGCTGCGATTGGGAAGCTGTGGTTAACGCGGGTTCAATCGACAATCAGATTACCATATTCAACTCCACTCTTACGCAATTGTACGATCGCCATGCTCCTATTCGACCTGTCCGTGTCAAACACCTCCCAGCTCCATGGCTTACCGAAGAGATTAAATCTGCGATCAAGAAGAAAAATGTTATGAGAGTTAAATTTAAGGCTAACCCCGACAAATACCGCGATCGTTATGTTTGTGCACGTAATAGCTGCAATAGGTTGTGTAGAGAAGCTCAACGACGCCACATTCATAAATCTGTTGAAAATGGTCAACCAGCTAAAGTCTGGAAATTTCTTAAATCATTGGGAGTTGGTAAGAATCAACATAATAATCCTACCAACCTTGACATCGATTCTCTTAATAGGCACTTCTCCTCATCTGCTGCATTTGATAGTGGCATTAAAAATAGAACAATAAATAGTCTTTCCTCGCTAACTCCCAATACTCCTTCCTTTCATTTTAGTCAATTTGCTGATTGTGATGTTAAGAAGAACATACTTTCCATTACTTCTAATGCGGTGGGCGCTGATGATATTGGTCGTACCATGATCCTCCCCATTCTGGATATCCTTCTTCCTATAATTACCTTGATTTTGAATAATTCTATCTCCTCTACCACTTTCCCAACGTTGTGGAAGGACGCTCTCATAATTCCTTTACCTAAGAAAGCAAATCCTTCTTCATTTTCCGATTACCGTCCTATATCTATACTCCCATTCCTTTCTAAGGTCCTTGAACGACTTGTCCAACAGCAACTCAATGCTTTCCTCTCTAAAAATGATATCATGAATCCTTTTCAGTCAGGCTTTCGTTCTGGCCACAGTACGACCACTGCGCTCATTAAAATTACTGACGATATCCGCTTCGGCATGGAAAACTCCCAGTTAACAGTTCTGACGCTATTAGATTTCAGTAATGCCTTTAATACGGTCGACTTCGACATTCTTTTAAGTTTACTTGGTTCTCTTAACATATCTCCGACAGCAATTGCCTGGTTTCGTTCTTACCTGTATGGACGGCGGCAGCGTGTGCGCATCGAGGATACTTTTTCTTCTTGGTGCCATACGTCTGCTGGTGTGCCTCAGGGTGGCGTGCTATCCCCATTGTTATTCGCCTTATTTATCAACTCTATTACTTCTAATTTTCGTTCTTCCTACCACCTATATGCAGACGATCTTCAGATATACTCTCAAGCTCATATTGATGATATTTCTACCGCCATAGACACAATTAATGATGACTTGTCAAAGATATCAGAATGGAGTAAGGCTCATGGGCTCATCGTAAACCCTACAAAAACACAGGCTATCATTATTGGCAGTCCTAGATTTATATCGCGAATTAACTGGCCGGACCTCGCTCCTATCGTTTTTAATGGGTCTCACATACATCTTAGCGATAAGGTGAAAAACCTTGGTATATATATGGACAAAACTTTGTCGTGGTTTCCTCAGTTGGCAGAAGTGAGTAGAAAACTATTTGCTGCCGTTGGTTCCCTTAGACGGCTCCAGTATTTTTTGCCTATCGATACCAAGATTGCGCTGGCTCAGTCTTTACTCCTTCCTATCCTAGACTATGCTGACACTTGTTATTTGGATCTCAATCAAGAACAACTTGATAAGCTAGATAGACTTCAAAATATCTGTATACGCTTTATTTTCGGTCTACGTAAATACGACCACATCTCTCTTTATCGATCTCAGCTCAAGTGGCTCCCAATTCGGCTTCGTCTTTATTTGCATATACTTTCTCTACTGTACTCAGTTCTATTCAACCCTAACACTCCTTTCTACTTGAAAGAACGTTTTTCATTTCTCAAAGAAGTCCAAAGTTCCATCTTTCGTAGCACTGTCTCTCTTCGTCTGAAAACTCCTTCTCACTTCACAAAGTTTTATTCCGACTCCTTCTCTATTGAGGCTGTACGGCTCTGGAATTCCTTACCGCTCCGCATTCGGCAAGCTCAAACACTTACATGTTTTAAAAATAATGTGAAATCTCATTACCTGTCACAATTACTTGATGTTCTGTAAATTCCTGGCATTTTGTAAAACTGTTTATATGTATATTATTTGTATTTATGTTTATGTATGTGTATGTGTGTGTATATATATATATATATATGTGTATGTATATGTATGTGTGTATGTATATGTGTAGTAGTATGTAATGTATGTGTATTTATTCATAATGTTTTACTGAAGACATTTAATGATTTTGTTTTATTTTCACTGCGCCACCCACCTGTTCTAATTTGCATTTATACTTTCCTGCCCTAAGGTTGTCTGGAAGAGATTGCTTAGAGCGATAAGACCGCCTATTGTATTATCTTTTGTTTTATTTTGTGTCTGTATTTTATTTGGTGCAATAAAGCGTTATTGTATTGTATTGTATTGTATTGTAATGACGCGTATCGGAATGTCCAATAATCCTACTTGCTACACAAAATATTTTGAAACACTGTGACATTTTTGAAGCACACAAGACAATAACAAGAGGATAAACCTAGTGTTCTCCACATTAGCCTAAGGGGCTGAAACGTTGACCTTGAAAAAGGCAAAAAATAGCCGAATTGATGCTATTGAGATGTGGTAATGCTTTAATAAATTACTTGTACCGCCTTCCGCACCAATGCGTCTATTCTGCTATTCTAAATTTAACAACCAGACTATCCACCGCCTGCTTTCAATTTCCTCAGTCACATTACCCGACAGGATTGTCACAACCTCAACTGGTGAGTTTAACGACCATAGGCCTTATAGGCCGCAGCCCTATGAGATGGTCAAACCAAGTCCGCACAAGTTTTTAAACTGTGGTTAACGGTGTTGGTTTTGCATTTACTGTAATTTTAAGTGCACTTTTGCTAATAAACATAATGTAAAACTGTTTGTTAGACCCAAATAAATGAAAAAAAAAAATGAAAAACAAAAAATCTTTGAACTCGAATATCCACAATGGCTTCCGCGTTACTGCTAAAATCGGAACAGTTAAAGAAAGGTGGAGAGAAGGTGATTCTACGAGAGAATCACGACACTCTGTAGCGAGGTGCACTATGTGATGATGACAAGGATATTTACGCATAGGCTTGTGTAGAACGACAGATCGCAATAATTACTAAACTTACTACTTACAACTAAGCGCTAAAAATAAATTTCTTGCACCTCGTAACCGCCTCTGGCACGAACCAAGGTTACTTAAACAGGTATTAAAACTCATTAACATAATTGTATAACATTATGTTAATGGAACTAACGTTTGCTGTGTCTTCATTCGCCGTAACGTATATTACAATGAATAGCTATCTTTTCTATAAATTAAGTACCGCCCACGAGACAAAAGCTCCAAGGAGCAATGTAGATTCATTAAGTTATAGTGCTTTATAGTCTACGATTTAAGTCTACTTCATTCAAGGTAAGCTGATTGCTCGCCACAGCAAAATATCCTATTTTACCTTATACGACTTATATATATATATACTTTTGCTTATATATACTTTGACCCCGAGCTGATATGTCTGTTTGTCTTGGTCCTTGGTCTAGGTGTTTTCTATGTATGTATTTACAAAAAATATATATTTAAATATTATATCAGTTATCTAGTACCATAGTACAAGCTTTGCTTAGTTTGGTACTAGATGGCCGTGTGTAATTTGTCCAGGAATATTTATTTATTATTTATGCAGCATACTAGCATCGTCATAGAAATAAAAAAAATGCTCGTAAATGGAGTTTAGTATGATTGCTACAAGCGACCGATTCTATTCCAATAGCGCGCGATTTGACTAAATAATATTATAAGTACCCTTAAAACAGTTAAGAGATAATAGAAAACATAATTATTATCTTTACCTCGTCAACAAACTACGATGTCTATTTATTTATACAAAATAACGTTTCAGTAAATAATATTATAAAGAGGCCGTTGAAGGTTTAGGGAAACTCAAAAGAACCTTATATAGGCCAGAGAAATGAAAATAAGATTGTACTGTACATTACAATCTTATTTTCATTTCTTTAGCCTACATGTATAAGGTTCTTTTGGGTTTCCCTATTCCTTCAACGACCTTTTAAAAGTACATACATCTCAAGAGCCTGACTTGGGAAGTCGAGGTTTGGAGATTGCATCATAATCGAGCTCGAGAGGTCCTGAGGACCTCTCTCTCTCTCTCTCGTCGTCGCTCGTCTCTAAAATACCTAATAGCATAATATTTATAATGAGCACATATCAACGATATACAACGACTAGTCTATCTGTAAGTAGGTATATAAAAGAATATTTAAATCTCACGGATAAATCACCGAAACTGTCGAACTTTTCACAATTTTTAACCCTCTACTGCACGAATTATGAAAGGGTGTAAAAACTATCAAACAGCTAAAAGTAACTTTGAGGGCAGAGAAAGAAACAAATCAACTTTTTCAGTTTTTAAAAAATAAAGGTTTTCTGAATGAAAACCATATATGTTTTCGTATGCAATATAACTCTTAAATGTTCTGTAAACTAGACCACCATGCATGAAATGATGAATGCGTATGCATGAAAAAAAATATTAGGTACTACAAACCAAAAACAATTTATTTATCGTTGTAACGTATATATAACGTAACGACCTGGCACATTAGCCTTAATATTTGCTAATATGGAAAATGACCTCTTGATGTCTTGCTGTGCGTTTTCCTTTTTTTTAGGCTCCTAGTTGTAATGAAAAGACTTGATGGCATCCTAAGTTTCTGTACAGTCTTTCCAGCCTTACAAAGATGCTCTACTAGTGCCTGTACTAGTGTGTACTCATTGCACATCAAATGCAGGATTTGATATGCTATCAGATTAATTTAATGTACAAATCAGGTTATTTTAATAGATCAATTTAATATTTTCCATTTAAAATCAAATAATGGCATATAATTATCCGTCTCATACTTTAGAAGTCAAAAAAACCAAGCATTTACAACACTTAGGTATAATATGTGAAAAACTCATTTGAACTATTTTTTCGATCTTAGTTGGATTCGATAAAGCTATCCGATAAATATACATTTCTAAAATAAACAAAAAAAAAATGCCTAACAGCATACGTGACCGTAACTAATCACGAGTATATAAGTTAATCACGAGTTTTAACATACACGAAAACATATCTGTCCTTCAATTTAAATTCGATATAAAGTTATCTTATAACAAAGTATTTTACTGCACACTGCTAAAAGTGATACATAGAGAGAGTGTATACTACATATTAATCGTTGATGAAACAGTCAGAGAAAGTCAACGAAAAAAATCATGAAATCTCAAAGCCATTTACGGCTTCGTTAAATACAAAACATTTTACTACTAAAATAGTCTTAAGTTTTAAAGTACTAGCCAGCACCGTTGGAGCATTATTACACTGCAGACTAGCGCTTATTTGTTTTGGTCACGTAATACTCACATACACGTTACACAACAAGGTACAAGTAACTAGAGCATGTTCTGTAACATGTCGGAAGGAAAGTAAAGGACAACTCAAAACACCAAATCTGTAGTCAAATTACAAAACGACAATAAAATTGGCTTCGCGCCGGTTACCAATCAATCATGTTTCCACGAGGTGGCCGAGCTAACCGAAAATAGCGCGACTGCCATGCCACCAGCCACCACCTGGCTGGGATATGTATATAATAAAGAGGGTGGGCGGGCGGAACGCGCGGAAAATCAATAAAGCGGGCGCAAGCATCAAAACATACCGCTGCGTCCTCGCCCAAACCCCACCCTCCACCAGCAGCCATCCCCCACCGCCCTCCCCTCGTCTCCCGGGGAAACCCTCCCCATGTTTGGCAGACACCGTCCTTGATCTCCCTCTCCTGGGCGCACAACTTTGGATAAACACTCGTATCGTCTCATTGGAAATTGGGTCGCTATGCGTTTACTTATTTTTACCCTGTAATCAACTAATAAAATATTAAAGCGGCTATTATCTTCGTGATGAAACCATAAAATATTTACTGAGTTATTTGCGCGGCAAGATAAATGCCGGTAAATCTATACTAACCTCATTCAGAGCAGCTTTAAATATACGCATTTAATATTTAAATGTTGCGGACATGTTTATGGCAGGTATAAATCACAGAACATTCCACTTAATTTGATTTGTCGTTTCTCCGTAAACCTGGCAACGCCTACAGTTTCTGTATACTTGTTCGCAATGTTTTCTTTATTTTACATACAAATGCGCAATAAATGAAATTTTCAGAAGCAGAAACACTCTGTCATGAACAGAATATTTGACTTTCAGAATATTATTACAACAAAGGAATTGCACCCCTGCATTCATGTAACCGGATGACTTTACCGAAGATTGTTTACATAAAGTTTGGCTTGAAATTAAAAGCTACGTTAGGTTTGATTTGTACAAATTTATATAATCATTATATTCTACTGCGTGCCGCAATTTTTTGTATAACAAAGATGCTTACAACAACAACAACACTTACACCTCCACGACTTTGCCATCATAGCGGAATATGAAAGAATAAAATTGAAGAAACAACCTGGTGGTTTTAGCCGTTATGTATACGGCCTCGGCAGAAGACTCCGGCATAACAACGGTGCTTCCCAACGTGACGTGGTATCAAAAATTTCAAGATTAGATCATATACATGTAAGTATAATAAGTAATAATAAGAGGAGCGCGATGGTGTCGTTGCGCGTGGCAGTGTAATCGATCACACAAGTCAAGCAACGTTGACAGTAGCCTGTCTTAGGATGGGTTTATTTATCTCGAGCTCCTCCGTGCTTCGGAGGGCACGTTAAGCGTCGGTCCCGACTGTTGTCGTTAGATGACAGTTGTTAACAACTTGGCTTAAGCCAAGTCAGTGGACTTTAGGCGGTTTGATCACTGACCTCCGCCAACACGCAGTTGAGCAACGTGGTGAACTATGCTCTAAACCCCTTCGATTGTGGGGGGACCAGTATCCTAGCAGTGGGATGAATAAGGGTTCACGACGACGACATGTAAGTATACACATTACAGACATTGCGATGTGAAAAAATGTTTGACTAAACTTTCTATTGACAATAGCGCTCCGGTCATATCAGCTACGATGATACTCGTACATCCGAATTGTAAGATGACACTTACCCAAGAAATATGACGTGTCACATATCTAAAGCCATTTTTCACTATCTAAGGTGAAACTGAATGCCATCGGCCATGATTATATTCAATGATAGGTACTTATCGGTTGTAAAGTCATGAATGATATATGAACGAAGATACTGTCGATAACACAATCATGGAAGTAGCTAAAAATAATCTAAAAAATTACATCATAATCATAAGCACGCAGTCTTGTACGGCAATAAAATATTTGTTAATACACATCTAGTTGCGTTTGAAGTTTACGATGAAAGATTGCGGCATTGCGCCATCGTCGTGAGCGTAGTGAATCATTCTCTAGACACATGATATTTTGTGCTAAAACTGATTTACCGCAATGATATGATTTTTACAATCTCTTTTTTTTAACACTAACTGGAAAAGTATCTTCACCTCACAGAATACCGCAACCAAATAACAATTCCCTTGAGGATTGTTGTGTTCCTGCGAGTGAGTGAGGTCATCATAAAGAAAGAAAGAAGTGAGTATAGGTTGGCAACGGATCGGCGACCTCTTGGTGCTGCTGATCTCCATGGGTGGTGGTGATCGCTTTCCATTAGATGACCCACATGCTCGTTTGCCCCTCTCTCACATAAAATCAGACATACAGATACAAACTTGTATCGCTCACTTTTAGTCAGCGATTAAAAAATTGTCGCCTAACACAGGCAATTTTCAAATTCGATATGTCAGAAATACACGAAATTTTGTAGCCTACAGGGTATAGTTTTCTATAGTGTGCTCGCATTACATGAAGTTTTGGAAAAAAGTTAACATGAAATATGAAACCCTTCATGTTAACTTTTTTGCAAAACCGACCCACATGACAATACGTAAGATGCTACGCTAGCGCGGGCGCCATGGTGTAAGCAAAATGCCACCTTTGTGGTATAAAAATATTATTAGTTACATAACAGTTGAAAAAATATTTACTTAATATAAAAATAGATAATTATTTGCGAATCTCAATTGGCTGGGTGCGCGATGACAGCGCCAACTAGCGTTTACATTTACGGCGGACTTTGAAATATCAAATGGCTGGCCGTCATTACGAAGAGTAAGTAAACAAACAAATAATTTAAATGAAATGTCGTAATTTACATTTATTTTATTCGATTATGTAAATCTATAGTGTCGATAAAAATGTTTACCTTTTTTATTTCCCGTCTAAAATGACAAAATTAATACATTTAATTTAATGTACACACGGACCTTTTCATGGAAGTCTTCACGAAAAGTATGTTACAAAATAAACAAATTTAATCGAATAACGCATTTCATGCATATTGCAGACGATCATTTATGACTGTAGTGTCGTTAACAATGCAAACATTTTTGTATTTTCAGTTAAACATGGCCAAATTAATTATAAAAACTAGATTCCGAGCAATCACACACGACATCGCTTTCCAACCATAAGCAACAATAAAAGGAAAACAATAAGTTTTGGCTCAACATGTACAAGATGTAAAAGAAATCAAATATGAAGATCATATGAGCCACACCATTGAAGCTCGTGTAATTCGTTCAATACAAAACATCCTTGAATATAACCAGTATTTTTCTGTATTTGCATACATACTGGGATTCATTTCAATGTAATAGAAAATTATTTTAATAATAATGACATAATATTTTTTTTACAGATTGATTCTAGTCGTTATGTTCAAAGTGGAAAATGCGATTGTGTGATTTGTGTGTACAATCGGAGTGGCAGGGCAAACATATTGCGGCTCTGATATAATAAATCAACCAAGAAGAAAGCTTCTCGAAAACCAGTGAAGAGCAGCAATGGGACAGACCTAGTGCCAGACAAGTTGCCAATGAAAAGTACTCAAAAGGGAAATACTTTGAAGAAATGTATCCACCGACAAAGAAAATTAGATGTGATCCTTTGCCGAATTTATGATCACTGTTGTATATTAATTATTACATCAATTAAATAGAATTTGTGATCACTGTTTTTGCCATTGTTCTTGCATTTAACTACCCAGCAGGTCGTGACGCATGTTTATTTATTTTTAGATACGTACATTTGTACGTATCTAAAAATAAATAAACATGCGTAGCGAAAATTCGCTAGTAAAAAATGACAGTTGGTCTGCCGAAAGTTCCTTTTTTGGCCATGACGCGCGCTGCGATCGTTTCGTGGTTCTCCCACCTCCTACTTTGCACCCAGCGAATAGAATCACTTGATCATCACCAGGACTCCGAAGGACTCTTTTTGGTGACATGCTGACGGTACTTTTGTGGCTGAGCGACGCGTGCTTCTACGATTGAGTCTACTTGGTCACTGACTGGATGACTGATTCCGATAGAATGTAATTTTTACATGTGTTCTGTCTATATTTTTAATTTCCTTACGCAAAAATGGGTCGCGTCATTGCAGCTTAGACAAGCTCTAATAGGCTGGTAAGGAGTACTTATTCTTTGGTACTATTAAAATACTGATGGTATTATTTCATTCAGATTTCCTATAGGATATATAGCGGAGGGACTTCTATGAGGGAGAGCTTAGAAAACAGTGATATTACAAACCACTATATCAATTCTAATGGTAATACATAAATATTATAATTTTATTCATCAACAGTCTAATAGCTGTTTTACAACTGACAATCATTTATCTTTAAACAATTACCAGTATTGTTTTGCATCGTGAACGCCCACCATTATTTCTCTATTAAAAATGCTAATATCAGTAACACAAATAGACTATTTATCATTCATGAATAATAGTATGTGATTATTTTTATTGACATAATGTAATAATATCTATTATCTATTTTCTTTATCATAATGATTAATAATAATATATATTTTTAATCGTTGTATGAATGAATGAACTTTATTTGCTATAGATGTGGTACAATATAGATGTTACAGTATATATAAAAGCAACCCCTTTTGACGTTATCACGTCAAAAATGTGGCAACGCGAAAGGTTTACAACCATTTACTGTATAGGATAAACAATAATTAGAGTAATTTTCTATTCATTCAAATACGTTCAACCTGTGAAAGAACAACAAATATCCATACAATATCCTTCCAAAGCAGGAATTTCCTTAAATCATTAAGGACGTTTAAGAATGAAAGGGTACAGTCGTACACAAAAATAACCTACCCTATCCATATTTTAGAACGCAGTGTTCAGCTTTAACGCTATGAATATACGCACGAATGTACAAACAAATTTGTTGCGTTTCATGATACGCAACAAATTAACTTTGCTTGCATGTGTACGACCCGCTAACGAACATCGAACATTGTGTTCGTCAAAAATGTTCGTCTACGATGCAATTTTGTTCTTCTTTGAACGATATTTATTAAATGTTACGTAACAAGTCCCGAGCGCCAATTCTCTTAATTATTTTACGATCGCAGAATGAAAGTTGTCCGAATCGAGATAGAATTGTGAATTGATAAATTATATACTTGATTTAATTAATTAATTACTAACAATTGTTGGCACAATAACATTCTTAGTTTATTATTATTTAAATAGTTGTCTTGGCCAACTTGCCAGATAAATTATGGGGTGTAAGTGGTTCATCAACGTCTTTGAACCAAAGCCAACTTCACCTGCACGCGGTGCACCCTGCTGACTGACAAACGAAGCTCTGGCGAAAAGAGAGGTAGGACGCAATGAGGGGTCGTACTGTGCCTCGCTTTTATTATTATTATTATTTCTGATGGGAGAGGGGCACAGTGTGATCTCTCGTTCAAAGCTTGGCTGGCATCCGACTGGGGAAGTACCTCCACCTTGCAAAAGACCGCAGCCATAATGGCTTTGCCGTGTTCCTGCGAGTGAGCAAGGTCACCAGGGCTGTTTTTTCTGAGAGGTCGTCATGCTGACAACTGGGAGACCAGTGGCTGTCGAACCGCTGCCAGCGGTGCAGGCGCAGCGTGTTGGCGCGGCGGTCAGGGAGACCCGGTGAAACGGTTGTCCGCTGGCCGCCCGCAGGTCAGTAGGGTTCCCGAACCCGGGGATCACCTAATCTCCGCCCCGGGAGGCTGAACCGCCAACCTGTGTAAAGTCCCTGTTGTAGTAGTCGTGCCGGAGGAGGAGACCGGAGTGGACCCGGCTGCTACAGCAGGGGGGGACCGGGGGCCCTTCCGCCCGCCGCGCTAGCAAACCGCACAACCTGCACTGTACTGCGGGGGTAGACACCGCGCTTTTTTTCTGTCGTGTTGTCAATGAGACGACTTCTCACAAACCTCTAAAATCTTTTTATGGCCGTGAAGAAAAACAGAAAGAATTTTACTCCAGCGGCGTCCTCTTCCACACTCAGTGTGGATTTCTGTAACATTAGGGGTCTTCACGCAAACATTAATGCAGTTCACCAACACCTTGAAACTGCACAGCCGACCCTGCTTTTTTTGACAGAGACTCAAATATCTTGTCCGGCCGACACATCCTACTTATTATACCCTGGGTACAAACTCGAATATTCTTTTGTACGTCGAGCTGGGGTATGTATGTACGTCCGGGAGGATATTTGCTGTCGACGCCTTCACGGCCTAGAAGACAGGGACCTGTCAATATTGTGGGTGCGCGTGGATCAGGGTGGCCACACCTGCATCTACGCGTGCCTTTACAGGTCTCATAGTGGTGATTCAGACACAACTCGGATGATCGAGCACCTGCAACTGGCGACTGACAGAGTCATGGAACAGTATCCCTCCGCGGAGTTAGTGATTTTGGGAGACTTCAATGCCCACCACGCCGAGTGGCTTGGCTCTCGGTCCACTGACTTCGCGGGGAGGTCTGTTCACGACTTTGCACTGGCTTATGGTTTCTCGCAGCTGGTACATTCTCCAACGAGAATACCGGATATCGAGGACCATACGAGCTCTCTTCTGGACCTTCTGCTGACCACACGTCCGGATGGGTACAAGATCACGGTGGACGCTCCGCTTGGGTCGTCGGACCACTGCCTCATCCGGACCTAGGTGCCATATGCTAGCTCTGACGTGCCCCGGCCTACCGGATGGCGTCGTGTGTGGCACTACAAGTCGGCAGATTGGGATGGATTGCGTGAATTCTATGCATCGTACCCGTGGAGGCAGCTCTGCTTCGGGTCAGAGGACATCGACTCCTGTGCATCCGCTGTGGCTGGGACGATTTTGGATGGGATGGAATTATTCATCCCAAATCGACTGGTGGCCACCGCGGGTGTTAAAAAACGGCCGTGGTTTAATCGGTCTTGTAGAGAGGCTATACTTCGCAAGCAGGCTGCATACAAGACTTGGATCGCGGCCCGTATTAATGGGGATCAGAATGTTTCTGACTTGAAACATGAGTTTAATGCTGCCTCGAGATCCAGTAAGAGAGTGATTGCTAGGGCAAAGTATGATTTCGTCGGCAGAGTTGGTGAGCGCCTGGCTAAGCATCCATCTGGGAGCCGTGCTTTTTGGTCGCTCGCTAAGGCTGCCGAGGGAAACTTCTGTCGGTCGTCTTTTCCACCACTGCAAAACCCGGATGGTAGTCTGGCCTATAGTGCTAAGGAGAAGGCCGACTTACTGGGCAATCTCTTTGCCTCTAATTCGACATTGAACGAGGGAGACGCCGTACCACCTACTATCCCATGGTGCGGTAACTCCATGCCGGAGATTTCGATTACACAGCGAGATGTCCGGCGGGCGTTGCTCTCCCTCGATATTCACAAGTCGAGTGGGCCAGATGGCATACCGGCAGTGGTGTTAAAGGTGTGTGCTCTTGAGTTGTGTCCTGTACTTACGCGCTTGTTCGCGCTTTCATACTCCACTAGGCAAGTTCCGTCTATGTGGAAGACTGCGAATGTGCACCCTGTGCCTAAAAAAGGCGACAGGTCAGATCCATCGAATTACAGGCCTATTGCTGTTACCTCCCTTCTCTCCAAGGTGATGGAGCGTGTAATTAATACTCGGCTCCTTGGATACCTAGAGGATCACGACTTGATCAGCGACAAACAATATGGCTTTCGCCATGGTCGCTCAACTGGTGATCTTCTAGTGTATCTTACGCACCGATGGGCTTTGGCGGTGGAGAGTCAAGGTGAGGCATTGGCGGTTAGCCTGGATATGGCAAAGGCGTTCGATCGGGTCTGGCACCGCAGTCTTCTTTCGAAGTTACCTGCATACGGTCTGCCCGAGGGGCTATGCGAATGGGTTGCTAGCTTCTTGTCCAGCAGAAGCATTAGAGCCGTTGTAGATGGCAGTTGCTCCGATAGCATGGACATCAATGCTGGCGTCCCGCAGGGTTCTGTATTGTCCCCGACGCTGTTCCTGCTGCATATTAATGATATGTTGTATAATGACAGCATTCATTGTTATGCAGACGATAGCACCGGGGACACTTATTACACGGGCCGCGCAAATATCCCTCGTTCTTTGGTGGAGGAGAGCCGCGAACAACTTGTGTCGCAAATTGAGAGCACACTAAGTAGAGTGTCCGACTGGGGGCGACAGAACTTAGTGCGATTTAACCCCTCTAAGACACAAGTCTGCGCGTTCACCGCTAAGAAAACCCCATTTGCTGTGGCTCCACACTTCGAAAACACACCCCTCACCATCGCCAATAGTATTGGTATTCAAGGAGTTGACATCTCCAGCGATGTCCAGTTTCGATGTCATCTGGAGGGGAAGGTCAAGCTGGCATCGAAGAAACTAGGTGTGCTCAACAGGGCGAAACATTACTTCAACCCGCGGCAAAGACTTATGCTTTACAAAGCTCAAGTTCGGCCGCATATGGAGTACTGTTGCCATCTATGGGCGGGAGCGCCTAGATACCAGCTTGCACCTTGTGACTCGATTCAAAGGCGTGCTGTGAGGATTGTTGACGATCCCAAACTGACAGACGGTTTAGAACCTTTAAGTCTGAGAAGAGATTTTGCGTCCCTTTGTGTGTTCTACCGTTTGTACAATGGGGTGTGTTCAGAGGAGTTGTTTGACATGATGCCCACGGCTTCCTTCTACAGTCGCACCGCTCGCCATCGACAGGGAATTCATCCTCACACTTTAGAACCGAAATCGTCACGTACTGTGCGGTTCCAGAGAAGTTTTCTTCCACGTACTATCAAGCTGTGGAATGAATTGCCTGTTGAGGTTTTCCCAGGAGACTACAGCATGGGGTTCTTCAAAAAGGGCGTGAAGAGGTTTTTACAGGGTCGGCAACGCGCATGTGATGCCTCCGGTGTTACAGGCGTCCATAGGCTGCGGTAACTGCTTTCCATCTCCGGACCGTATGCTTGTTTGCCACCTTAGTGGTATAAAAAAAAAAAAAGAAAAAAAAAATATTTTGAAAAATGGAAAAATTCACCTCAGGAATACTTATATGTACACTTTGGGGTGTAAGCGGTTCATCGACGTCTTTGGACCAAAGCCAACCTCACCTGCACGTGGTGCACCCTACTGACTGACAAATCAGGCTCTGGCGAAAGAGAGGGCATAGCGTATTTTTTAAGCTACCCGACTGGAGAAGTACCTCTACCTCACAGAATACCGCAGTCAAATAAGAGTTCCCTTGAGGGTTGTTGTGTTCCTGTGAATGAGTGAGATCACCAGAAAGAAAGAAGGAGTATAGTTTAACAACGGATTGTCGACCCCTTGGTGTTCCTGATCTCCACGTCGGTGGTGATGGCTTTCCATCGCAGATGACCCACATGCTCGTTTGCCCCCCTCTCATATAAAAAAACACGCAGTACGCACATATGCACAACGTATACGATGTGCCCGCGGCTTTGTCCGCATGAATGTGGGTTATATAGCGCAAAAAGGTAGCCTACGTGCTTCTTCGGGATATAATAATATATGTCCATTCCAAATTTCTATGAAATCGGTACATCCGTTTAGTCATGAAAAGTTAACAAATGAGACCATCCAAAATAATTTCTTTTATATTTTGCCATTAACTAAGTACTTGCCAAATAATCTAGTAAAAAATGTACGGCTAAAACAAATATAGTACCAAAAAATATAATTTATGGTAGTATCATTGTGAAATTTTAAAAGATCAAGATTGATTTTACGACGCTACAGTAACAAGGATTAATGATCTGTCTGAGATAATGCCTTGGTATATACGAAGTATTACAATGAAGAAGGGAGTGAGAGCAGACCCGCGGCTTCGCCCCGCATGAACAAAGTACACAGATAAAAAGTATCCTATGCGTAATTCTAGAACATATTCTTGATGTATGTATACCAAATTTCATCCAAACCCGGTCAGTCGTTTACACGTGACATAGTCACAAGCATCCATATATTCATCAAAACTAGCTGTGCCTGCGGCTAGCTTAAAATAAAGTACCTATTGCGCAAAAGGTAATCGGATAATAAAAAATCCGGACAAGTGCGAGTCAGACTCGCCCACCAAGGGTTCCGTACGTAGGATCATTATAACAAGTTCAGGAATCTAATCGTGCAGTTTTTTCCGAGCTTTTCCTGAAATTCTATATTTTTCATTATAAATAAGAAATAATGCGTCGGAAAAAATAAATAAAACATATTTTGCAATGTGTCCATCAAGCCCTTTCATATGATACCCCATTTGAAATAGTAGTTTCAATTTGAAATTTCGACCCCCTGTAAAAAAAATATAGACCTCTTATTTTTTAAGAATTAATTACAAATGTATAGTTTTGAGATTTATTCTTGTACTTTTAGTCTATACCGATGTTACTTGCCAAATTTCATAGTTCTAGATCAGCGGGAAGTACCCTATGAGTTTTGATTCCCCTGAGAATGTGTCGAAATATGTGTTCTTTGCTGAATAAACGGTCGTATCTTTTTTTAAGTAAACTTAGCAGTTGGATTTTATTACAACTTCATGGGACCGTAGACCTGAGTATACAGTTCAAATTTCAGCTTGATACCTCCACGTATTCTCGACATAGAGGGTCTAGACAGACAGACGGACGGACAGACATGCAGACGGACGGACAGACATACAGACGGACGGACAGACATACAAATGGACAACAAATTGATATTATAAGGGTTACGTTTTTCCTTTTGAGGTACGGAACCCTAAAAATCAAACAAAAGGTATCGCTATGTGGTAATTTTACCGCAAGAAAGAATACAATAACCAAATATAAATCTTTTAACTGATGTCCTTGTCCTATACTACTCATACGAGGGTTGTCTAGAGGTTAGATCTAAAAATATGTCAACATTCAGCTTACCTGGTATGGTAACAAATTGGCGTAGTTCAGAAACTGTAAATGTTGATCATGGAGAAACTCCACAGGCTGAGCGTCGGCTTGCAACGTTACATCTGCAGCCAGAGGCATAAACGTCTGAAACCAAGACAGAATCAAATTAAGGTATGTGTAAAAAAAGGAATATTTTCTAAATTTCGCAATAAATAGTACAAAATATTTGGCGTTTTCTATCCTATGACTATGACTATGTTTAACATTAGCCTGCATTTAGACGGCAGATAAGGAGAAGTTTCCCGAATGCTGTTCAGCCGAGTTGACTCTAGTGTGTCAATCGATTCTATTTTGAAATGTAAGCAGTTTTTAATCACAGCAACGAAGTAGTTTTTAATCATTTCGTCGAATTTTGGACGACCACTGAACTAGGAATAATAATAATGTACAGTCACCAAAAGATATAAATAACCTGTGCCCGGATTAAACTTTCTAATGCAGAAATGATTCATAATATATAATACATATTTTTTTATTAATTATCTGCTAATTTTTAATTAAGGTACTGGCTATGTATCTTCTTGGTCTGTCTTACAGAGTGTGCTTAGCTTAGTAGCGAGCGTGGCTCGGTATTGGTCCTCCGAAGTTTACGGAACTTCGGAGGACCAATACCGAGCCACGTACGTGTACAGCAGCACCATCATCCTTGACTTATGACTTTCGTTGACAGAACGTTTAGCAACCGACCAGAGGGATTCAGATGAAGAGGATTAATTCTCGTAAATAAAATTTAGTCAGATTTCAGTTTCGATTCAAACTCTATCTCACAAATATAACATTCTGGTATCACAATAATACGAACTCCCGCCCATAGACGACAGTAGTATCCAGGTGCAGTCGCACTAGAGTTTTGTTGCCTTTGTCGCGATCGCGATCACCTCATATAATGATGTTTACGTTTTGGGTAGAAATAATATGTGAACTCAACGAATTATACTTAGCATACGTCCTCAATTATGCGTATGTGACGAGGGTCCCACAAGAATCTCCAAGACTTTCGTTTCATCGCGTATGGCGAATTTCTTATGCGACCTTAGAAGGATCAAAACGTGAGCTCTATGCAAAATAGGAAAACGTGCATTCGAGGTCAGAAGAGGACACGTATCTTACCGCTGTGTTTCGTCGCACACGGGAACGCAAAACGCCTTTGAAATTTTTATTGTTAAAGACTATATTGATGTATGGTTTGTGTTTTACTAAAATGTGTTTTTTAGGTATTAAAATACATGTTATGTTGTACAATTCGGTGGGATGTGATATCAACGGTGCCTAAAGCGATGTGAATGGAAAACGGGTGATAACGATTTGTTTATTTGCATTGATACCACGCAGCGTTTGACCGAAATATTTGAAATTATTCGTATTAATTTGAATTTTAGTACTAGTACCTAGTAGTAAATTATTCATATCGATGCAAAAATATATACTATATTGCCAGAAGAGAACAACGTGAAACAATATATTTCGTATTGTATGAGAAATTAAACGATGTTTCATAGACTATGGTGGCTGGATTTAGATCTAAAATCAGCAGTTGGATTCTAGGCTTTATACACTCACCGGCACGGAATCTTGGCCAAGCTCTTATATCGATATCAAAAGTTTTAAGTGGTTACAACAAATGTTTTGTATGACGGCCTGCCGAGCTTTATTTCAAGAGGGTAATTCATTACGTTTGACTGTTGCATAGTGTGACTATTGAGATTTAGTCGCATCTGGCGATTTGAGCAATCAGGTTGACCTTTTAAATTTGTTTTATAAAAAATGTTCCTTTATTGAACTTTTGCGATTTCGGCGTGTTAATTAAAAACTTAAGCCTTCTTTAAAAGAAAAAAAAAACCTTTAACACCAGCACAGGTTGCACAAGCCGTAGCCCTGATTGACCAAGGTCTAACGCAACGTGAGGAGGCTATTGTTCTCAATGTACCGCGTTTATCAATGCAGTACGCTTTGAAACGTTATCAGGAGACTGGCAGCTATAGGCGCAGACCAGGCAGTGAAGGCATAAGATGCACATCGGCTCGAGACGACCGCTTTATTGTATTACAAATTTTGTGAAATCGCTACCTTACTGCAGTTGAAATCCGCTAGCGGCTCCAGAACAGCAGAGGTGTGAATGTAAGTGAGCGTACGATAAGAAGACGAATGGAGGAAATAAAATTAAAAGCACGCAGACCAGCCCGTGGTCCAGAAGTTCTCGGATAGCATCAAGTAGCCCGACTTCGATTCGCCCGAGATGACGTCAACTGGACTCACGAGCAATGGGTAAAAATTCTGGTCACAGATGAATGCAGAATAGCTTTACGAGCTCCAGGCGGTCGAAAACGAGTATGGAGAAGAAGAGACAAGTTGTTTCTACCCATCACCACTACAGAAACTGTTAGTTTTCATGGAGGCTCTATAATGATATGGGGAGGAATAAGTTTCGACGCTCGCACAGAATTAGTTATCATTAAAAATCAATTAACTGCCTCGCGGTACATTGAGTATTTGAGTATTCCTCCTGGATCATGTTATGTCCTATGCATGATTTATTGGATACGACCACTTTCAGTTAATGCATGATAATGCTCGCCCCCACGTAGCACGGTGCGTTAATGATTACCTTCAAGAGCTTGGTATTCAAAAACTACAGTGGCCTGCTCATAGCCCGGATTTAAACCCGATAGAGCACATCTGGAACTTGCTCAAAGGAAGAATAAAATCTTCTACACTCACACCGCAAACGCTCAGAAAGCTCCAGGATGCAGCATTAGCCGCTTGGGAGAGCTTATCGCAAGTCGATGTGTAGAACGTTATTCAGAGCATGCCTGATCGAATGCAGGCAGTCATTAGGACTAGGGGATGAACATGCGATATTAAAGTGTAAAAAGAACTAAGATTTTTTATTGACTTTTCATTGTGTAGTTAAGTAAAATTTCTGTGAAAATGACATATTCAATGTAACATTTTTTTTTTAGTTAATTGATTCAGGTGTTATTTTTTTTTTTTTTGATGCAATAGTGTTTTGTACACTCGAAGAATTTGTTCAAAACAATAAAAAGGACCCACCTAAATTTACTTACATAAAAAAAATATTAATACGCAAACATCAGCCGTGGCCAAGTTTCCGTGTCGGTAAGTGTATCTTCTGTTTTCATGGCATTACACACTCGATATCCTGGCATATATTTCTCTTTTCGCTCTTTTTTCTCTTCCTACCATTCTAATTCTTTACTGTTTTTTCATCCTACAAATTATTACAGAATATAAACGATGCGTAGATTTGTGACAATACCTCTTTTCTAAAATATTATCTAACGAAAACAACTGACGCCTGATCACTGTATTGCATAGTATGTTGATATGTTCCTATGGTTTCTAGTAGCACTTTAATTACAAGACATAGATATTTATGTTACTACACGCACCTGGCTTTTTGTGTCAACAGCTTTGTTAATAAAACTTCTTATTCGTCTCCCTTCTTATACCGTCATAATATTCCAACTCATATACTTAATTTATAGGAATACTAACAACTCTAAAAGTAATGTACTAAGTACTGTCCAGCTGTAGTAACAGACGTTTATCTTATCTTATTAAAATAATAAGTATAATAATAATACTAACTAATATTATTAAACTGAAGTGAGATATTATAACAATTTTTTTATAGAACTAATGTGACAAACAGCATACTACCCGCCTGATGGTAAGCAGTCATTGTAGTCTATAGACGCTCGCTATACCAGAGGTATCACTCACGCGTTGCCGATCCTCTTCACGTCTGTCTTGGAGAACACCATGATTCAGTTGCAAGCGTTTATATGGCTATAGTAGCCGCTTTACTTCAGGTGGGCCGTATGCTTCTTTGCACCCGACATAGTGTATAAGAAATTACATACATTTCATCTGCTTGTTTCATACACTTAATAAAATCAAAAACTTCATAATTTCGTAACTACTGGCGCCATCTACCAGTTCAGCTATAAATTACAAAGAGCAAGCACGTGTCGTCACGACTTCACAAATAAAGCACACGTTTTGAATACTTACCAAAGCAGGCCATTTTACTTCTTTCCCTTCATGGGTTTTAGGAGCCCAAACCAAAGTACGTTCCACTAAAAAAACTCGAAACGTCCTGCGTGAATAAACAGCTACCCACTCGCGGCGTTGCCAATCTACACCGTCATATTCCACTAACACCTGAAACAAAGAAAAAAAAGATTAATAAAAAGCGACAACATTTATATAACATTTATATAATTAAGATTAATTATTAAGTAAACGACAAGGTATTGATTCAATTTAAAAACAATACAATCAACAAAATTTTTGACGCCATCTATCGGTAAGTAGCACTTACTACCGCCATCTGTAGGTGAGTAGCAGAAACAATACATCAACTCTGATGCTTTCAGGTTCAAATTTTGTTAAATCTATCGCTAGATGGCAGTACTGGTCGTAGTTTATAATAGTGATCGTGTTAAAATCCCCGCCCAACTTTATTTTCCTTGGCAGCAGAAAAGAGACGTGCTGTTCTGAAAAGAGACGACAACAATAACAAATCGGTTTTCTATTATATTTAGAGTATATTATTCTGTGATTATATAGCGGAAATGTACGTATGTTTATGTCGCGTCTGTTCCGTCTGACGTAGGCGGAGGCCTTCTCTGTATAGTAAGTCTTTGATTATTTATAGTAAGAGTAGTGTAAATCTGGTGTAAACAGATCGAAGTGGTAGGTGGGTGATACCGTGGTAGACAAAGAAATTTTTGTGATAGAACTGATTATTCTTGTATTGGTAGGTAACAAACGGTTATTCGTCCTGTCGATCGATTTTACACTTGTCTTGTAGTACGTAGTACTATTACTTATACAGTTACTGTGCTTGTATTGTAGGTCAATATTTATACGAAGACGGCTATGCTAATCTGAAATGAAAATTCAAAATTTCGGTCAAAAGTTCGTATTTTATATTTATATACTAATTTTATTTCATTTCGTTCCCATGAGAGACTTTTCATTCGACATCGTCTAATCTAATGTATTGTCTGTATTGTTAACATGACAAAATATACATCAATCCTGTCAATTAATGGAAGATTTATTGTTAAACTTATTTTGAAAATTTTTTTGAACATAATAGGTCGGGGAAAAAGTCTTTTCGCATTATAGTATGTATGAACTTGTAATAAAATCTCTTTGGTTATACCATTTGTATCTAGCAGGTTTTGATATCTTTAAAAAGTTTAAATTTTAAAAAAGATAATTCCAAATTCAAATTAGGTAAATGTGTGATTTTCATTTGTTTTTTTTACTGTCAAGATGATTCAATCATTCATTTCTAATGAAGAAATTCGATACATTTTAAAATTTTATTACAAAAAAGGTAAAAATTCAACGTAAGCTGCGAACAAAATTTGTGACGTTTATGGACCTAGTGCAGTGTCTGTGAGAGTAGCACAAATTTGGTTTAAGCGTTTTCAATCCGGAAATTTTGATGTCAAAGATGCACGTCGCTCTGGTCGCCCTGTTACGGATAAAATGGATGCCATTTCTGAAAAAGTGGAGCAAGATCGGCATATCAGTAGTTACGACGTAGCTGAAGAACTAGGAATTGACCACAAAACAGTTTTGGCGCATAAAAAGGTCGTAGTCAAAGGCCGGCCAGGCTTCACAGACTCTGGCGAAACCCGGGTTAACCCGCAACAAGGTGATGCTGTGTGTATGGTGGGATTGGAAGGGAAGATATTCATTATGAGCTGTTACCGCCAGGCAGGACTATCGATTCTGAACTCTACTGTGAACAACTGATGAGATTAAAGCAAAAAGTTGAGAGAAAGCGGCCGGAATTAATTAACAGAAGGGGTGTGATTTTTCATCATGATAACGCTAGACCTCACACATCTTTAGCCACTCAGCAAAAATTAAGAGAGTTTGACTGGGAGGTGTTAATGCATCCGCCGTATAGTCCTGACCTTGCACCTTCTGATTTCCACCTGTTTCGGTCTCTTAGGAATTCTTTAGGCAATGTCAGGTTAACATCACGAGAAGACTGCCAAAACCACTTGGCACGGTTTTTTGAACAGAAGTCCCAAAATTTTTATAGTAATGGGATCATGTCTCTACCTATAAGATAACAAAAGGTTATCGAACATAATGGCACCTACATACTTTAGTTAAATGTAAATAAACTTTATTAAAAAATGTTTTGAATTTTCATATAAAATACGAAAAGACTTTTTCCCCAACCTAATATTTCTGATCTTGACCTAGACTCATTAGATAATCATTTCTCATCGTGCTCTTTTCTTGAGTCAAAACCGATACTTTACTAGTGACTTTACATCAACTTTCTTTGATATCACCTCCCGACTACTCCCCGTTTGCTTTCAAACCATTCACTGATTGTGATGTTAAGAGAAGTATACTGTCCATCACATCTAATGCTGTAGGGGGTGACTGCATTAGCCGTAAAATGATAATTCCTCTAATTGATCTCCTTGTCCCCGTCCTGACAAAAATCAAAACTAAAAACCTGACAAAAAACTGTTATTGTGGGTTATCTCTAAGAGATAGATCTATGTCGTAGGGTTCAGCCAGCGTTTGCAAAAAAATGTGTTTATTTACGACATCACATTAGAAACCTCTAAAATTTTCAGTGTTTCTCTACTATATTATGCATGTATTATACGCATAAACCTTGTTGAATCACTCTATCTATTAAAAAAAACCGCATCAAAATCCGTCGCGTAGTTTTAAAGAACTAAGCATACATAGGGACGGACAGACAGGGAAGCGACTTTGTTTTATAATATGTAGTGATTTTACAATCTGTAGTGTATGTATTTTATATATTATTCAATTATTTATCAGTGATAGGTTACACATCTTGGTCTATGATTATAATAATGATTATTATATACTATAACTAGCGACCCGCCCCGGCTTCGCACGGGTGCAATGCTGATACTAAATGTACTACAGAAGGTCTTTGCGCTTTGTCCTATCCAGTCCTTCCCCAGTTATAGGCACACGCCGCCGGCTCCGCGGCCGGTACCGCCACAGCCGTTATGTCCCTGCATTTTAAATGTGTAATATCTTCTAAACTATTCATTTAAATTACATGCTGTGAAGGGCCATATTGATCTATATTAAATGCGCAATGTATTTAAGGTACTTAATTGGATAAGGATTAATTTTGTATTGCTTAAAATCGCTTCGTAAATAAGGCATTATTTCTTGTAAAAAGCAAAGGATAAAATAACGGTTATTGTGTGTTACCACTAAGAGATAGACATATACCATCGCGAACTTTTTTGTAGACCATTTTAAGGTGAACAATACTGTACTACATTATTTTGATCTATCTCGTTGGGTTCAGCCAGCGTTTGCAATGAAAGAGCAAAAAAATGTGTTTATTTACGACATCACATTAGAAACCTCTAAATTATCAGTGTTTTTCTACTATGTTATGCATATATTATACATATAAACTTTCCAGTTGAATCACTCTATCTATTAAAAAAAACCGCATCATAATCCGTTGCGTAGTTTCAAAGATTTAAGCATACATGGGGACATAGGGACAGAGAAAGCGACTTTGTTTTATACTATGTAGTGATACTTCTAAGTTTTCATTAAATTCTTTTGATTTGCGATTCCTGCAGGGTAACGAATTGGTTATTGGCTAAGGTTGCCTAAGGTTACCCTAAGGTTGCCTTGAAAAGACTTGATATGCTCTCAGCAATAAGCCGCCTTGTTGCATATATACAAGTCAACTGTCTGTAATAATTTATTGATTCACTGTACTTTAAATGTGTATTATGCAAATAAAGCATATTCTATCTATCTACCTTTATAATATAGTATTATACATATACAGCAGAAAAATGTATGGGGTGTAGTGGCTCATACCTTGAGTCAAAGTCAATCTCATCAGCAATTGGTGCACCCTACAGTTCAACTAACGAGGCTGTGCCAAAAGAGAGGTAGGGCACTGCGTGTTTATAAGCTGCCGTAATAAGATACCACAGCCAAAGAACAATTCTTTTGAGAGTTGTTGTGGTCTTGCGAGTGAGTGAAGTCACCAAGAAAAAAAACCGGCCAAGTGCGAGTCGGACTTGCGCACGAAGGGTTGCGTACCATTATCTATAAAAACGGCAAAAAAATCACGTTTGTTGTATGGGAGCCCCCTTTAAATATTTGTTTTATTTTTGTTTAACTATTTATTTTTAAAGTGAATATATAACTAAATATTATGTGAGTATTTCAAGCGTCTACCTATTTGCTATATAAATATATAAAATAAATTTTATTTTGTGTTTTAGTATTTGTTGTTATAGCAGTTTGATGACATATGCTTCACAAAACGTATACTGCGTGATATATTTCATTCCTATTAAACTTTAAATGGCTTTAACTTAAAAGTAACAAAATGTTGGTTGAAACTATTCTGCACAACAGGATGTAATATAGTTAAAATTATATATTATACAGGGGGAAAATCATAAGTGATCTTAAAACGTACAACGAAGTAGTATAAAAAAAATCACGTTTGTTGTATGGGAGCCCCCCTTAAATATTTGTTTTATTTTTATTTAATTATTTATTTTTAAAGTCAATATATAACTAAATATTATGTGAGTATTTCAAGCGTGTACTTATTACCGTTATCAATTGCGAGCAAAAACGAGCAAAATAATCACGTTTGTTGTATGGGAGCCCCCTGAAATATTTATTTTATTCTATTTTTTAGTATTTGTTATTATAGCGGCAACAGAAATACATCATCTGTGAAAATTTCAACTGTTTAACTATCACGGTTCATGAGATACAGCCTTGTGACAGAAGGACGGACGGACAGCGGAGCCTTAGTAATAGGGTTCCTTTGTACCCTTTGGGTACGTAACCCTAAAAAAAGGCCATAAAATAGACATTCACATCAGACAGGTTAAATACAAAACACATATAGGTAGGTACCTTGACTGTCTTGCATGTAGTTAGTCGGGGTAATAATTTGCCTGAGGGCACCGAGATAAAGACAGGCGCATTTTACGCTACATTTCGTGATTACAAAAACAAACAAAACATCAGCGACTAGAAAATAAACAAATAAAACACGTCTTGCCCGGGGCACTGTCTGATGCATTATAAATTGTTAGTGATGCAACGAATACCACATTCGAGTATGTAATCGAATACAAATATTATTCGACGTATAAACATCGAAATGTATTTGATGAATATTATGGAATATTTATAAGTATATACCTTATTTATTTATTTATAAGTATATACCTACGGGTATGTTGCAGAGCAAAACCGATTTGAAGCCAAATTAGTTTATGTTTATGGTAGGACAAATGAAGGGAATATAATAATCACTACATATCCATACTTACATATGTATTGACATAAGTTGTAGGGAGTCGATGAATGCAGGTCGCTCAGGATCGGGGCGTGTGGCTCTATAGGTCTATGTTTACCAGTGGACGAATACGGGCTGATATGATGATGATGATGATGACGATCTATATCTTCTTCCATAGTATTATTATAAATGTGAAAGTGTGTATTATATTGTACGTCACGTCGAAAGGAACCAATAGATTGAGATGAGATGAAATTGAGAGACAAAAACGAGCGATAAGGACGATGGTTCGCATACCCCCATGGGAATCGTGCCGAGAACACTTTAAGAACCTCAAGATTTTAACTGTGCCGTCTTTATATATATTCGTGTTACTGACTGATTTCATAAAAACTAGAGCCAAATATGAATCGGAGGAAGAGATGTTACGCTGTGAGGGCACAAGGCGTAAAGATTTGACCCGAGTTATAGCCCCTGTTCTTAACATAGTAACTCATTGTCCGCGTAACCAAACTACAGTCATTTACAATAAATTACCCAGTGAAATGAAACTAATAAGAAAACTATTAATATTTAAAAGAAAATTAAGAACATTATTGTTGGAGAAGTGTTGTTACTCAATTGAAGACTTTTAAATTCGGTTATACTGTCAGGGAAGCATAAATTTAGATTGTTGAAAAATGGGATGCCTTTCATCCTGAAAATGTGCCGTTCTATCTGAGGAATAGTCTGGGCAATGCAGGGTATTGCAAATAGTAGCTATAGTGACTTATTTTGTAACTTATTTTGTAGGTACTTGTTTGTTGTATAATTTGTGACATGTTTAATTATTGAATATTTTAGATTATAAACTAAAATTCAAATACAATTGTAATATTGTTCTGTGAATAAATGAAATGAAATGATGATTTTTAAGAGGATTGTTTAAGGTCTGCAGAGTGACATAGGCTACTTCTTATCCAGGAAAAGCATCTTTTTCCCACGAAAAATATTTTTTTTTTTTATAAATAAAGGCTACGCGCGCGAGGCCGCGGGTAACTAGTAACGTCCCTGTCGATTCTGCCTATCTGAACGAGATACAATAACTAGTGACCGGATTTTCATACGGTTTATACAATGTCAGAGAAAATCATGCCGGCTGGGAGCTATAATGGCGTGAGCCACGTAACCCAACAACAGCGTTCTACACTTATCTATCAGTTATCACATCACACACCTCACCTACAGGTACCCGCGTAGCGAAAACCGGGGCGGGTCGATACACGCATTTATTTTGATATTAAAACATGTTTAAATTAATTTCTAGAGAATGATTAGGGGCTAGAAAATAAATTAAAGATTTTTTTAATATCGTGATAAATACATATTTTATTCAATGTTAAAGGTAAGGCAAGCGATACTGTGTATTTCTCCATTGACTGTACTAACACTACAATCTTCAAATTAAAACGATTCAGACCTCCAAGAAGGAGTAAAATCGATACGCTTTGTCTACATATACCCTTAATTCGTAGAAAATTCGCTTAGCTCGGTCGCCTAGGTAAGTACTTAGTGACATATTACAAGTCAATTTACTCAAGTACATACGAGTACATTAGGTGGTGTACGTCATACGTGTACTATAACAATTGAGTAGTAATAAACCGAGCATCTAAAATTATGAAACTGGATGACTATTATACTGACTTGGCGACTAAATTTGATATAAAATAAAACATACCAAATCTAACCTAACTTAATATTTCTGTGGCTTATTTAGTATTTTTTGTGGCTCATGTTATTATTTTCCATAACAATTTATCTATTCTGTACACACTTTTTTATATCACGCACATGCCCAAGAACACGATAAGTTTAAAATATGCTGATGTAAAAAAAAACTTGTTTACAATGTCACGATCTATGGCCACGATAATAAGCCAACAGCCGTAAACAATTGCTGATAACAAAGTACCGATGGATTCCGTCAGCCTTGAACCGATGGCATGCAGCGCATCGTACATGTTAATAGCTTGGCTTGACCTACTTTTTTATTTCCGTCACAATAATTAATTAATAAACAAATGATTACAGCTGATGGTAAAATTAGATAGTAGCAATTTATTACAATAACTTTTATATGGTATACTAGCAGCTAATACTAGCTTTAGCTTTGGCCGTGTGGTTTCCGGCAGACTAGAATAGGATCACTCCGTCTCTTCCCGTGGATGTCGTACAAGGCGACTAAGGGAAATACATTATAAACCATCGATCAGGCCTCCCCAACCCGTCTCGCCAGTGTGGGGAGTGTAGGCCAAATCCTCCTTCTGTCTGTGACGGACGAGAGAGGGTCGTGCTCCTGTAGTGGAGACTAAAATGACCTGATGATGAATACTAGTTTTGTCCGGCGTGAACGTAATATCGGGAGCCATACCGACTAAGGCTTAGACCCTTTTTATCCCCGGCCCTACCGCCGAAGCTGAAGCCGATTACCATAGAATAAGAAGTTACCGCAAAGCTGATTCCTATCCGATTTTTTTATTGCAAAAATCAAACTTCAGCGTAGGTTATGATTATCTTCATCTAGAGTATATGGTACTTAGCTGGTTACCCTGGAGCTCTACAGATTAACCTGAAAACGTTTGTCAATAATTTCCTATTCGATGGTCTTCAGCTCTAGCATCGACGGTAGGGCCGAGACAAAAAAGTATCATAATATGTGTCAATCTGGAGCATATTTTATATACAAGTATGACAAATTTCATCTAAATCCAGTTAGCTGATTACGTGTGTAAGAATAACTAACATTCATAATAGTCATTCATATTCACAGACTTTTCTTTATACCGCTAAGGTACCACAAGCATACGACCCGCCTGACAGTAGCATTGCAGCATATAGATGCTTGTAACACCTTAAGGCATCACACGCGTGTCGCTAGCCCTGTAAAAATCTCTTCCCGTCCTTTTTGAAGAACCTCATGCTGTAGTCTCCTAGGAAAACCTTGACAGGCAGGTAATTCTACAGCTCTCTAGAACCGCACAGTACGTGACCACTTCGCATTAGTAAATTGACTAGCGGTTGCTTGCAATTTCGTCCGCGAGGATTTCATAAAATTAACAACTAATACCTACCTAGAGAAGCTCGAGGGTACCGTTGCGCGTGTCATTCTAATTAAACAGCGTCGACCGTAGCCTGTCCATGGATGGGTTTATTTATTTCGAGTTCATCCGTGCTTTGGAGGGCACGTTAAGCCGTCGGTCCCGGGTTTTGTCATTAAATGACAGTTGTTAAGCCAAATCAGTGGCTTTAGGCATCTTGAAAACACTGACCTACGTCAATCCGCAGTTGAGCAGTGTGATGGAGTATGCTCTAAACGCCCCTTCGATTGATTGAGGCCTATATCCCAGCAGTGGGATGCATAAGGGTTGATGACTCATACCTCCGTATCTCCGTTTCTATTCGTCTTATCAAGATGAAACACGCACCAGATTTTAAGACCTACCTTCAGCAATACAACTGTGAAAACTGCATCCAATTTCGTTTTGAGTTTTTGCATGATCTGCTCCGTTTACAAACATACACAGTGTCAAAAATTCTAAAAATAATTGGTTTCCTTTGCTCCTATAAAACCCCCTTATATTTATTAAAAAATATTTTTAGTACAAACATAGGTCAGTTAAAACCTTATTATTGTGTACTAGCTTCCGTCTACGACTACGCCTGCGTTTACTTTTTTTTTTTTTTTTTGATAAAAAAATATCCTATGTCCTTCCTAAATCCTTTAACAATATTTATACAAAATTTCATGTTGATCGGTTGAGTAGTTTCGCCGTAAAAGTGTAACAAACAAACTCACATACCTACACATTTATAATATTAAGTAGGGATAGATGCTAAAATTTTAGTCTAATATTGGTTTTAGCCCTCACGGTTGGTATTTCGTAGTTATTTAAAATGCCAAATAAAATGATTACTCATGTATTTCGAGCGTAGTCAATTCATTGTCGTTTTTCTGGTGCATGACCTTGCACGAACGTAGGTTTAATGTAGACCTTGGAATAACGAAAGTGTAAATCGTGTTTAAGGTACTTGTACATTGAAGATGAAGATTCAAGCATTTATTAGTTCATCCTTTTTGGTGAAGACTCCTCTCATAAAAAGAAATCAAAATATATGAGGGCATGTGGGTCACCTGGCACCACCGCCCATGGAAATCATCAACACCTGCTGAAGTAATTTGTTACTAACTGAAACCGAAGTCCCGGTATCGAAATAAAAAAAGGATCTAAATCATACTCAGTTTAGGCGGAAAAGACCACGAGAAGCGAATAAGAAGTAGACTGAAATTTGTAAGTGAAACCAAAGGTAAAATTGTATTAGAATTTATGAATGTGGTACACTTGACTGGATACATTTTAATTTCGTACGTACCGACTAAGCTGAAGACGATTCAGATCGATTTATTTGATTCCGAACGTCGGAGCCAAACGGAACGGTTAAATCTTTAATTATGAGTATCTATCTATCTTTAGGTTAATCTTCGGCGGGGGCCTAGTTAGTGTCTCTAAGGGCTAAAAGTACGATTGAAAATTTCATATTCGAAGTTCGATTTTTCGATTTGGAATACTCTATGTAAAATAAGTATGTAGAAGAATAATCTTAGATTTACGCGGTAAGTCTCTAAGGGTAGCAGGCATTTAAAAAGTGCAGATTATACAACTAGTTGGACAAAAAACTGGAACTCATGAATGAGAAGTATCCAGTATAGAAACTGTCAGGGTGAATTCGATGTGAAAGTGCATGCGAGATGTAGGGTTACCAGCTAGCGTGTCTGCGACTACGTGCCCTAGTTTCATTGAAGCCCTACGCGGCCTCGGCACAGTATCTACTCACAACACTCATCGCTTACATCTTTGATATTCATGTCAATAGTGTGTTTATCGTGTGTTTTAGCTATTTACAAACACAAATTCATATCAATATATAAATATAAATAATACGTGAAGCAAATACTTTACAGCCCTTTTTACGAACATTGCGCGGACGGAGGAGTATGAAATTACGCACACTTATAGTTTATATAGAAAAGGAGTGCAGAATGCTAATATTTTTTTATAGTTATGCATAAAAAATAGATTAATTCAATAAAACAACATTACACACTCCCATGTATTTGACCAGTGGGCGACCACTAGTACCAATAAAAACAACAGAAGAAGTGTCTGACCACATAACACAGTCTGTTTTCAAATAAATGCTTCTTAATACAGTGCCTAATAAGTGGTAAGTTACAAGAATAATAACATTTTATTTTCTTAATAGATAAAATATATAGGTTTCTATAATTAGATTGTATTTTCTCAATGAACCTGGTTCAGATCTAATAGTCATATTATTATACATAATAAATACAATCACAACTATATTAGAGGATGTCTAGAAATTCAAAGATAATATTAAAGTGAATATTTCACATATTGTTGGTTTTAATGATATAGTAAATGCAAATATAAGTTTATAAAAGGCATGTTAAGTAGTTAAATACGTGACTATATTTCCTTATAAATATTTTACATAAACAATGTAACTGTGTTTATACCTACTGCCTACAATCATACTATGTTACTATAATTCCGCATTGTCATGTGATTGTACGGACACAGTTATAAATAAATTTTACGTATACATTTACAGCTAAAAACAAGTTGAAAGAAAACTTTGATTTGACATTACATTGCTATCACACTTGCACGAATACTTGCATTCTCTTCACAGGTGGTCTATGCGAAACGGAATGTGTCTTAATGTTAATAAGTGCAGTGCATTAATATTAAATTTTGTCGGAAAATGGGGAATAATAAACTCAGAATATGCAGTAAACGGCCAAACATTAAAAGAGAGTATGTTGTAAAGGACTTAGGAGTCATGCTCGATCAGAAGCTTACATTTCAGTCACATGTGGAGCAGGTAATACGAGTGTTTAGTTTTTTTATATTGAGAGCTGCTTTCAAATCTATACTCCTCTGTTATACAACAGCTTAGTTCGTAGTCTGCTAAAATACGGCTGTGTGGTTTGGTGGCCTCACTTTGCAACGCATTCTTTACGAATTGAGAGTATTCAAAAGCGTTTTTTACGCCACCTTGCTTACTCTGATCACTTACCCTACCGCGGTATGGATTACAAATATATGTTATCTAGATTTAGCTTACAAGTACTAACGAAACGTAGGGAATTATTGTTTTTGTTTTAGGAGGCACGTTGCCTATGAAAGAAGGGATAATATACGGAATTAGAGTGAATATATAACATAATCTATAGTAATGAAAAAATATGGGTATCTAGTGCCAAAATCGAATGGAAAACTAATTATTAATAGCTTTTTACTTCGACCTTTGTACCACTCTTATGCTGTATTATGTGGTATGCAGTGACGTGAAGTCTGCTTTTATTATAAACGACGATGAGTTTCATGCACAGGTTCACAATATAGTAGCTTTATTATATTTATCTAGCTGTACATGTTTTTTTGAAAGTTGAGGTAATTTCCCTCTAATTTTTAATTTACACTCTGAATTTTGCTAAAACTCTCTTGTTAGGTTTCTTAGAGAGTGGTTAAGTAAGATAGGTTGGTTACGGACTCTATCTTCGTGACTTAGGACCGCATTGGCTAACTAGTAGCATATGGTTTACATGATGTTGTACGTTGTTGTTTCCTGGGTACACAAGTGCTGGGCAAGGTTGATTTAAAATCTGCCTAAAACCAATCTGTCCAATTAGTTTGCATCTTTTGGCTGAGAAACATTGTATATACCACAGAATAAGTTAAAATATTGTAGTACTTCTCATTGAAGTGCTGTAAGATTGTTAGTCTATTGAAACGTTCTACCATTGGGTAGATCTAGGGTTGCCTCCTTAGAGACATAAACAAATAATTTCTGAATTTATTTTAAAATCCAAAAATACTCCACATCCATCTCATCTAGAATTAGACCCATTCCCATCTTACAGTGATTGAGTAACAAACAAACATCACATTAATATTCGTATGGATTCATTTCTCTTGTAATGGTTGTAATTGGATGGCTGGCATGCATCCAATGTAATAGTAGCAAATTTCTTGACTGCATCACATTCGTCTCGCTTTCATTTTATACGAAGTAATAATATCCTGCTATGATAAATTGTGTTTTGAGACGTTTGGTATCTAATGTAATAATAATATTATTTAGAATAGTGCATACAATCAACATCCCTGATCGATTCTCGTGAGTATTTCAAGCCGTGTGTGTGTTGTGTATTGAACAAAGTCGTAATTTATATAACTAGACAATAAGATGATGACGACCTTTGGGGTGTAAGTGGTTCATCAACATCTTTGAACCAAATCCAACCTCACCTGCACGTTGTGCACCCTGCTGACTGACAAACGAGGCTCTAGCAAAAAGAGAGGTAGGGCATAGCATATTTTTTGAGCCAACTAGGGAAGTACCTCCAACTCACAGAATACCGCAGCCAAATAACAGTTTCTTGAGGGTTGTTGTGTTCCTGCAAGTGAGTGAGGTCACCAGAAAGAAAGGAAGGAGTATCTATCTAGTCTAGTAGTAGTAGAACTTCATATTGATCTAGAGAACAAACTACAACCGCACCGCGGTCACTCCATACAAAATGTCGCGTGCGGCGCCAAACAAACTGTTCCAGATCCGTCTCAGAAGGGAGGTGAGGTCGACACGAGAGAGCGGCAGGGAGTGGCCATACTGTACGTAGTACTATTATTATTTTATACTGTGCTATAACTACACACGAGACTTCAACGATATTGAAGATCAATCTGATTCGTCAAAAATAATAAACATACAAAAGAATGCTGCAGTAAAACTGAGAACACATTTCGACGGTAAAGCAAATTCACTCAGTTTTATGTTGATTTCACATGGAATCGCATAGGTAGGTATATCAAAGTTCGATCGAAAATAGCATTGAAACTTTATGTGCGGCGGTCACGGCAGCTGAAATCGTAAACAAACAGGCTGCAGTCGTAATGTAAGACGCATTAAGTGACTATGCTACTGGTATAATTCCCATTGGTCCTACCTACCACACATTCCCTCAGCTGCGTCTTCTGTGTAGCAACAAAACGAAGTAAACGAAGCTCTGGCAAAATAATATAATAATTTTAACAAAAAAAAAACCGACTCCAAACAATACTCTACATTTATGTATGTAGACACATGCTGATGATGATGAAAAAAATATGGGACCAATCTATAAGTATACTTTTTCAAATAAAAAAAGTTTTTTTCAAATCGGTTTATAAATCACGGAGTAATTAAGTAACAAACATTTAAAAAAAAATACAGCCGAATTGAGAACTTCCTCCTTTTTTGGAGTCTGCTAAAAATTAATGCACTTCGATATTCATATGCAATGATATTTAATAAGCAGCGTGACTGGGTCAGTACAGGTAAACCAGTATTCTGGAGGTACCTCTGGAATACTGGTTTCGAGTTCTGATGCTAGGATATCGCTGATGTAGAGCTTGAGAATTTTAGACACATTGATTGCCATTATAATTATTTCAGCAATTATCAAGACGATGAAAATGTTACTTCGAATAATAATCACAGATATCTACTGGTCTAGCATCATATTAGGTTGGGGAAAAAGTCTTTTCGTATTTTATATGAAAATTCAAAACATTTTTTAATAAAGTTTATTTACATTTAACTAAAGTATGTAGGTGCCATTTTGTTCGATAACTTTTGGCCATCTTGTAGGTAGAGACATGATCCCATTACTATAGAAATTTTGGGACTTCTGTTCAAAAAACCACGACAAGTGGTTTTGGCAGTCTTCTCGTGATGGTAACCTGACATTGCCTAAAGAATTCTGAAGAGACCGAAACAGGTGGAAATCAGAAGGTGCAAGGTCAGGACTATACGGCGGATGCATTAACACCTCCCAGTCAAACTCTCTTAATTTTTGCTGAGTGGCTAAAGATGTGTGAGGTCTAGCGTTATCATGATGAAAAATCACACCCCTTCTGTTAATTAATTCCGGCCGCTTTCTCTCAACTTTTTGCTTTAATCTCATCAGTTGTTCACAGTAGAGTTCAGAATCGATAGTCCTGCCTGGCGGTAACAGCTCATAATGAATAATACCCTTTCAATCCCACCATACACACAGCATCACCTTGTTGCGGGTTAACCCGGGTTTTGCCAGAGTCTGTGAAGCCTGACCGGCCTTTGACCACGACCTTTTTCGCACGTTCTTGTCGTACGTGATCCACTTTTCATCACCAGTTATAAGCTCCTTCAAAAACTGTTCGCTTTCATTACGTCGTAGTAAAGAATCGCAAATGAGTACACGGTTCATTAGGTTTCTTTCAGTGAGATCGTGAGGCACCCAAATATCGAGCTTTTTAGTGTACCCAGCTTTTTTTAATTGCGCCAAAACTGTTTTGTGGTCAATTCCTAATTCTTCAGCTACGTCGTAACTACTGATATGCCGCTCTTGCTCCACTTTTTCAAAAATGGCATCCATTTTATCCGTAACAGGGCGACCAGAGCGACGTGCATCTTTCACATCAAAATTTCCTGATTGAAAACGCTTAAACCAAATTTGTGCTACTCTCACAGACACTGCACTAGGTCCATAAACGTCACAAATTTTATTCGCAGCTTGCGTTGCATTTTTACCTTTTTTGTAGTAAAATTTTAAAATGAATCGATTTTCTTCATTAGATTCACTCATCTTGACAGTAAAAAAAACAAATGAAAATCACACATTTACCTAATTTGAATTTGGAATTATCTTTTTTAAAATATAAACTTTTTAAAGATATCAAAACCTGCCAGACACAAATGGTATAACCAAAGAGATTTTATTACAAGTTCATACATACTATAATGCGAAAAGACTTTTTCCCCTACCTATTATATAGTTGTACCATAAATTGTAAAAACCGTAATTCGTGATGTTTTGGACTCCTAATGGTTGACAGGTAGAAAATGCATTTAGCTTTAAATCCGCCTATTGTATCGAGATTTTGCGGTCTATAAAGATATGAATAAATAAATAATCCATGGCAGCTGTAGACAGCAGTTATCTATTATTATATCGACGGTTAAAAGGTTATAGGGTATAAGCGACCAAAACCAAATTGTTCAGGAAAGTAGTTCAAAGTTTGAAATTCCAGAAAAATGGATATAACTTTTTTATTTATTATCTTTTATTGATAAAACCAAAACAGCTGTAGAATAAAAATATAAACGCATAAATGTGCACTTTTATTGATATAATTATACGTTGTTTTATGTGGTTTTATGTCGCTTAGATCAATTGATTTTATTTTCCTCGTGAGGTAATTGAGCATAAGTTACTTAAACATGTAAAAATACCAAGAGTATAGAAGACTTAACTACATTTGATATCCTCGTACCAAAAAGTAATAGGGCATAAACAACATGACTATGTCATAACTTGATTGGGTAGAGGAGGACAAGTTAATATTCACATAATTGCGCCAAAAGTTAATAAAGCATAAGATACAGAGCTTAGCAATAATATTGTGAGGTTATTAGACATTAAGGACACTGGTAGATGAATTAAAGAAAGGTAATGTAGTACTTCCACCTTATCAAGATTTATATACCTTAAGGAAATCGAGAACATCCAACAATATAAGTGGACGTGGATCTCTATAATATGAGCTCATTTGAAGCGATCATTAGCTAAAATGTTTTTCCTCTGATTTCAGAATCATTTTGTAATGTTTATTTAAGTACTTGGTACTACCGTTGATTTTTTTCCGAGTGCAATATGTAAACCTTTTAATTGGCTATCAATACCACTGTAATGTTAAAATACACATAAGCTAGCTGTAAGTTTTCTGAAAATCTATACTAATATTAATGTGAAAGTGTGTTTGTTTGTTTGCTTGTTGTTTGTCCTTCTTTCACGTCGAAAGTAACAAACGGATTGACATGATTTTTTTTTTAGATTGTTTAAGGTCTGGAGAGTGACATAGGCATTCCGGGATAATGAGTATCCCGGAAAAACATCTTATTCCCACGGGAAGAAATAAAGTTTATAATCATTTGTCATTCTTTCACGACAAAAGGAAACTAAGTACATGATTTTTTAATGGGGATAGTTTACGGTCTGGAGAGTGACATAGGCTACTTTTTATCCCGGAAAAGCATCTTAATCACATGGGAAAAATAAACTTTGTAATAATTTGTCCTTCTTTTACGTAGAAAAGAACCTAAGAACCGACATAATTTTTTTTATGTGGATAGTTTACGGTTTGCAGATTGACATAAGCTACTTTTTATCCTGGAAAAACATCTTAATCCCATGGGAAAAAATAAACTGTAATCATTTGTCCTTCTCTTACGTCGAAATGAACCTAAATACCGACATGATTTTTTAACAGGGGATAGTTTTCTATCTGGAAAGACTACTTTTTATCCATGTTATTCCTATAGGAAAAAAGTTTCATTAAAATAATGACCACGCGGGCGAAGCCGCTGTTAACAGCTAGTAAATAAATAAATAAATAGTAACGTGGATTAAATGTCAGGTCTTAAAAATAATAGAATGTCAACCAACACGATTCTCTTTTAAAACAAGAGTTAAGTAACTGGGTACATTTAAAGGGTTACCTATCACTATACTGTATTATATAAACTCATTATCTATCGAAATACAAAATTATTTATTGAATATTAAAAATTGACTTACAGTAACTTATTTCAAACTTAATCTAACGAACAATGGGCGGCCTTATTGTTAAAAAGCAATCTCTTCCAAACAACCTTAGGATAAATGATAGGAGAATATTACTGAAATATGTGTTTACCGACCGAAAGATTTACGCCGACTGATTTTATTTTTATTTAAAATTTACTGACCACAAAATTACATAAGGGTACAAAAGGCGGACTTAACGCTAAACGCATTCTCTACCAGTCAACCTTTGGGATTAGCAGAAATACACGAATGCGGTTCTAAAGCAGATAAAAAAAATAGAACTGTACAGACATCAAACCATTCCTGATCTAATTTCCTATCCTAAATGTTTCCCTTCCTAATTTAAATTTGCCGCCAACACGTCCGACGCAAACTATACTCAATGCGTCGGCCAATCAACGTTTGGTGCGCGCGACACGCGCGCCACCCCGTGTTACTTAATAGAACAGTACGGTTCAAAAATATCGAGAAGAAATGAACTACTGAGCCCCGACGCGTGTGATGTATTCAAAATCTTTCATGTAATATAATACTTGCTAGAAGTTCACTGACTGTTCGGTCTACGATCAATCTCTGCCTGACCTAGTGGAAGTGCAACATATGTGAGCGTTCGTGTACTAGCTGGCCGGTCGACAGAACACATGTCCCGTCGTTGGTGAACCCGTCAACGTCCTTCACATATCCAGGTTAGTGTGTGTGCTTTCTACTACTTGAGGTCACAGGATTTCGTCTAGGCTGGCAACAGGGCAATGCAGTGGCTTCTAGTAGTAGAAAGCACACACACTAACCTGGATCTCCTCTCCAGCGAGTCCCATCCAAGAACAGTATCGACGAAATAGATATAATGTAATGACGATTCAACTTAGAGAAAGAAATAGAATAAACGATATTACTCGTTCAAATAAAATAAACATACATAAGAATATATCACTATCATAAATATACATACAGATACATAGATAGATAATATAGGAAGATGATGATTCAGTTCTTCGTTAAACCGTCCAAAAGATGAGCGTTGATTTTCTTTTTAAAATTGAATTTATTTGAGATCCTTCTGAGTCATTCAGGCAGCTCGTTCCATGGACGTGAAGCTTGCAGTGTGAAGGAATCAGACTTGAAGCCAGAATGGTAAAGGGGAATGTAAAGCTGACGTGAAAATGTGAGAGTCACAAATTGAAATTTGCATTTCAAGTATTCCGGAGAGAGAGGACTAGTTAGAATAGTGTGAAGTATGCAGAGTAATCTCTGTTGCCTCCGTTGATGAACAGGAAGCCATTTAAATTGAGACCGATACGAAGAGATATGATCAAATTTGCGAAGACAGTAGATAAAACGGATAGCGTTTTTGATAAGTCGGTCCAATTTATTGAGGAGATCTACATTTAGATCTGGAAACACTACATTTAGACCTAGGTTTTATAATAAAGGTAAAGGAAGAAAATTCCTAAACCGATATAAGGGAACTCAATGCCGATTTGACCGCACGACTCACCTCAGCTATTTGCGAGGTCCAACTAAGAGTGAAATCTACTCGTATATAAAGATCTAGGTTTTTGACAGTATTATTGTACGAAATGACAGTTTATTCAAATATAACAGGCGACACAGAGCTGAAATCAATCGTGGTAACCTGCCTAGAGCTACCAAGCACAATAGCCTTTTTTTTTCTTTTTTTTTATACCACTAGAGTGACAAACAAGCATACGGCCCGTCTGATGGAAAGCAGTTACCGTAGCCTATGAACGCCTGTAACATCAGGGGCATCACACGCGCGTTGCCGACCCTGTAAAAACCTTTTCACGCCCTTTTTGAAGAACCCCATGCTTTAGTCTCCCGCGAAAACCTCGACAGGCAGTTCATTCCACAGCTTGACCGTACGCGGGAGAAAACTTCTCTGGAACCGCACGGTACGCGACCACTTAGGCTCCAATGTGTGAGGATGAATTCCCTGTCGATGGCGAGCGGTGCGACTGTAGAAGGAGGCCGTGGGCATCATGTCAAACAACTCCTCTGAACACACCCCATTGTACAATCGGTAATCACACAAAGGGACGCAAAATCTCTCCTCAGACTTACCGTCTGTCAGTTTGGGATCATCAACAATCCTCACAGCACGCCTCTGAATCGAGTCACAAGGTGCAAGCTGGTATCTAGGCGCTCCCGCCCATAGATGACAACAGTACTCCATATGCGGCCGAACTTGAGCTTTGTAAAGCAGAAGCCTTTGCCGCGGATTGATGTACTGCTTCGCCCTGTTGAGCACACCTAGTTTCTTCGACGCAAGCTTGACCTTCCCCTCCAGGTGACAACGAAACTGGACGTCGTTGGAGATTTCAACTCCTAGAATCCCAATACTTTTGGCGATGGTAAGGGGTGTATTCAGGAAGTGTGGAGCCACAGCAAATGGGGTTTTCTTAGCGGTGAACGCGCAGACTTGTGTCTTAGAGGGGTTAAATTGCACTAAGTTCTGTCGTCCCCAGTCGGACACTCTACTTAGTGTGCCCTCGATTTTCGACACAAGTTGTTCGCGGCTCTCCTCCACCAGAGAGCAGGGAATATTAGCGCGGCCCGTGTAATAAGTGTCCCCGGTGCTGTCGTCGGCATAGCAATGAATGCTGTCAATAGACAACATATCATTGATATGCAGCAAAAACAGCGTCGGGGATAATACAGAGCCTTGCGGGACGCAATGTCCATGCTATCGGAGCAACTACCATCAACAACGGCTCTAATGCTTCTGTTGGACAAAAAACTAGCGACCCATTCGCATAAACCCTCTGGTAGACCGTATGCAGGCAACTTCGAAAGAAGACTACGGTGCCAAATCCGATTGAACGCCTTCGCCATATCCAGACTGACAGCCAATGCCTCACCTTGACTCTCCACAGCTGAAGCCCAGCGATGTGTAAGATACACTAGAAGATCACCAGTCGAGCGACCATGACAAACGCCGTATTGATGGTCGCTGATTAAATCGTGATCTTATAGGTATTTTAGGAGCCGGTTGTTTATGACGCGCTCCATTACCTTGGAGAGAAGGGAGGTAACAGCGATAGGCCTGTAATTCGATGGGTCTGATCTGTCACCCTTTTTGGGCACAGGGTGCACGTTTAGATTGTGTGTGCTGTGCATTTACCTGTAGATCCAGCCAAATGCACAGCCTGGCATTTAGCTGGATTTACAGGTATAGCAAAATCTCTAGACCAAGAGCTGACATTACAGGGGTTATCATTTAATTTTGCAATTGCAGTGTTGTTCACATTCTCTGTCGTTGTCTGCACAAATGTTTGGAGATCATCAGCATATAAATGGTAAGAACAACTGAGCGAAAGAGACAGGAGGATTTAAGGTACAAGCGACTTGCTGAATAGCCGATTGAGTACAACCAAGTAATACAAAATATCGTAAGCGACGTAGTTGTATGAAAATAGCAAATGGAAGTGGAATATTAAGCGACAATAGTATTGAAATATTGTAATTGGTAGTAAAGTATAATCGACAGTTCAGTATGAACTTAGACTTTAGTAATTACGTATAAGCGACAACCATATTGTTAATTTGTAAATAGTAGTAAGGCATAACCGACAGTTCAATAAGAAATGAATTTTAGTAATTGCGAATAAGCGACAACTGTATTGTAAACAAAAAAAAAGTAGTAAGGTATAACCGACGTCTATTAATTTTAATGAGAAAGGTAAAGGAGCATTAGTTCCAGGTTTCAAAACAGGGGCTAATAGTAAAGAGCCGTAAGCGCCCGGAATGTCTATGCAAGTTAAAAGTAAAAACGCGTTACCGACTATCAACCAAAAATGAAACCATTTTTACAGGGGTACAAGCACCTTAAGGGCAAAAATGGCCTAGATTTTCGTCGGTTACTCCGAGGCATACTTCGAAAACGCTGTTTTTTGCTTTGGCATAAACGACAAAAAAGTCATCGTAGAGCCATGGGAGTAAGCGCATTAGAAAGAATGGAAAATTTTAAGTAGGATGGCATTCATAACTCATTTTCGATCAAAATGTCGCTTATGCCCTAGTACCTTTTAACCGTCGATATATTTATGAACCCTAAAGCTATTTTATCTATTTAATATCTGCAATGAACTACACTAGAATTGTTCGAGATCTTGTATCTGAAAAGAGAGCAATATCACCTTAAGCATATTAAAAATAATAGTACTATGCCTCAAGATTGCACGCCTTACAGTTCACAGTTACATTTTAAGTACCTATTTCATACATTTTACTGCGTAGACGGAATGCACATCAGATTAAGCCGTCTCGCTTACGGTGAATGGGTATGTTCATTGTTATAGCTGTTTTTTTTTTATTTGATGGGTAATGGTATAACCATGGATCTTAAGACAGTGATAGTAATGTCCTACCTCCGAAGTAACTTTAAAACTAAGTACGCAATTACAACACTTACACGATTCGCGTTGGTATGGCGGCGCGCCGTAATGCAATCGCAGTTTTCACATTCATTTTGTAACGCTTAGGTAGGTACAATCAGTACAATGACATGCAAATAAAGTATCATAAAGGTAAGTGAAGTAAGTACTTTAAATATTTTACTTGTGCAATACTTTTCAACAGTTAATACACGGCAATATAACAATGTATGATATACAATTCTACGAAAAAAAAAATATTTGGTTACATTACTATTTGTGTTCGCCAATAATCAATTAGCGAAAAATTACTTAGAACATAACTTCTCTATTTTGTATGAAAGTGGCATCCTTTTCCAGCAAAGGATGCCACTTTCATACAAAATTTTATAAGTTTCTTACTAGCTTTCTTTCCCAGCTTCCTTCCATTTTTTGATAAATTTCTTGCGATACCCTTTTTCCTTCCTAAATATCATCTCTCTCTTGTAAGCATAAGCTTACCTTGTTGTAGTTTCTCTTCCTGAAATTTCCTAAACATTCATTGTTGAGCTCCCACTCATTATAAAAATATGGCAAAAGATTTGTTTCCCTTACTCTCACAAATGTATTGAGTTATATCTAGCGTATGTGAGGTACATAAGCTTTATCTGAGTATATTTATCCATTATTATCCACTATAACAGAAATATTATGAAGAAAATTCTTAGGTGCTTAATTTTCTAAGAACTGTGCATGCAAAACGTCCTTCTCAACCTTCATAATACTCCTCGACATATCTATTTGCTATTACATTCCACTCTCGCTTTCTCTTGCCTTGTATTTTCTCCCGATGCATATCCAAAAAGTCAATATTTTAGACTTCTTGGCTTCAATAGTTTCCGATTCTGGGTTTCGTACTTTTTTGTAATGGAGTTCGACTGAACTACTGGGTGTCGTACTTTGTAGGAATGAAGTTTGGGGAAACAGGGGCCTTACCGCCTAAACTGAAGCCGATGCCCATAAGATAAATGATTGCGAAAATCAAACTCCAGCTTGGATTAGTAACAATTGTGTTTAGGTTAGCTGGTAGAAACCCTGAAGCTATATCGACAAGGTTAAAATTGTTTATCAATAACATAAACCTAAGACCTATTTATGGGATCAAAATACTAGATGGGACTCGGCTTCAGCTTAGACGGTATAGTGGGCCCCTGCATAGTGAGTTTCTTAATGTCGGTAAAGTCACGTCAAGTTTGTCATTCCTGTCCCTCGTTTCGAAAATCTGCATACCGAATTAATTTCCTCAAAATTCGTTTAATTCATCTGGGAAAGAAGAATAAACACACGTTCGCATTTATAATATTAGCAAAGGTACGAATTTGGTAGCCGCATACGATAATTTGTAGTTTGTTTATAGTTATTTGTTTGTTCAATCGACAGTCGGTTGGCGTGGTGCGGGAATCGAGTCTGCTATTATTACACCGAGTACCTCCGTCAAGGTTGCTAAACTAGGCCGAACTACCTACAGACTGTATAGGTAACCGTCGTGATGATAACTGCAGATTTGCGTTACATTATAATTATATAGACAATCGAAGAAACTGGCATAAACCAAGAGGTAGTATAATATCAACTGACGTCATAATATTACTTTCATCTCATTGAGCTTAGATAACCATTAAAATGTAAACATTTTTCAGCAACATAATTGCTTAATCTAACCTTTTATACAAATAAACGTTTACGTACTAGTTGTCTCATTATAAGAATACAATTTAAATATACTTGGATGCAATTTAATAAATGCCCAAACTAAGTAAGCTTGTACTATGTGTACTAGACTGATATTATATTATATTTACAAAAAAAGAAATGTTACATACATTTCTTTTTTTGTATAAGTTTTTTTTTATATGAGAGGGAGCAAGCGAGCATGTGGGTCACCTGATGGAAAGCAATCACCACCGCCCATAGAAATCAGCAACACCAAAGGGTCACCGATCCGTTGCCAGCCTTTTAAGGGAAATATTGACTCTGTTCTTGAAGGCCCCCATGTCGTATTACGTATTTATTTGGGAATACCGCTGGAGGAAGTTGATTCCACAACTTCACAGTTCGTGGTAGAAAATGTCTTAAAAAGCGTCTGTAGTAGATCGCCAAATATCGCGATGATGAGGATGGAATTTTAATTTATGGCGAGTTGTACGATAGTGGAATAGTCTAAAATAAAAATGAAAAGTGTAACATGCCTTTAGCATATTCAATAGTAAAGAATGAATAAATACATAGTACTTACGTAGATTCCTCCCAAGCCTATCCTATAGTCAGTACATTTCACACCTAGACTTCAACATAGTGTTTAAAATAAGTATCTAAGAAATTCGAATGTCTATGTAGACGTCATTATTAAGGTGTCCATGTAAATGGTGGGATAAATCCGTTTTCTCGAAAGAAAAAGTTATTCTCCAACAAGCACGCGCTCGGCGTTCCCTAGTGGCATGCGATCTCATAGCGCAGCACCCGCCGGGTTCAGTAGGTCAATGAACGCAGAGACAGACGCGGACATACGGACCTGTCGCACGATCCGTTGCGAAACACAGACCGACCTTGGCGTATGCCATGAGCGAAAGAGGAAATTCATATTACAGTGCAAGCGAACGCTAATGTCGAAAAAGTCTTCAACGTCGGTACCTAAGTATATAAGGTGCTTTTTTTGTATTAGCCAGGAATTTAATGGCAGATAGTATTAAGCCTACTTGTTACGTTAGTGAAGAAATATGGCGTCCCAATATCATTAATAAGCTTTGAAAAAATAAATAACGTAATCAATGAACTGGTTTCATAGTGCTTAATACATTCCGCGCTATCAGATGAAGTCGATAATAACAATAACAGCTGTACGTAGGTAGCGTCGTCCCAATTGCATATTTCCTTTAAAATGCGTTGTAATCAAAATAGGATAGGTAAAAAAAATGTAATCAAATGTAAAACTGATAGGTAATAATAACATACACTTACAGGAGGGCAGATGATTGTCCTTATCAAGGTCATTGAACTTTTCATCACACTTATTATCACAGGTTTTGAACTGTCAAATTAATATCATAATAAATAAATAATAAATATTGTCAGACAAATTACACAGCGCCATCTAGCCCCAAAGTAAGCGAAGCTTGTGTTATGGGTACTAGACAACTGATAAACATACGTAAATACAGTTTTTTTTTTGTAAATACATACTTATAATACATAGAAAATACCCAGACCAAGACAAACAGACATGTTCATGCACACAAATGTTTGTCCTATGTGGGAATCAACCCCACGAGCGTTGGTGTCGAAGCCGCGTCATTGACCGCTACGCCACCGAGCTCGTCGAATAATGTATGTGTTTGTTTATGGAAACATCATAAAAACACTTAGTTACGATGTTAGTTTTCAAAAATAACGCAGTCACATAACATGTTCTACAATAACTTGGCGTGTTTAAAAGCTCATTCAAATTATTTACACAAAATCACAATTAGCCACTAATTTATCCACGTCTACATACATGTTTTACCACTTTTTTGCCATGGAATGTCTGCGGAAAAAGTCCACTACCGCTTTCTGTAACTGATCGAGGTCTATTCTATCTGTACTGAATTTCGTACAGATATTCTGCGTGCGCATTTACACTCGCGACAAGAAACCTTACCATACCATTTCGAGAAATTTGTACATTTCGTAAAACTGCGGCGTATAGGCATGATTAGGTCAACACACGGACGAATCACGGTTAACACTGTTTTCGTTTCCTTGGATCCTTTCTTCCTTCTTTCTCGCGGCGCGAGCGCTGTTGCCGCGCCGCCCGTGCGGGGGCGGGCGGCAGGAGATCAAGCGACAGACATCGCTGCGAAGCGGCGGCGTTTACAAAGGGCGGCCCAACGTTTGAGTAAACTTTGACTTTACCGCGGTTATCACCGTGTTCGGAAAGCGTTTGGCAGCTCGTGACGTAGCCTTTCGGCACGGGTCATACCCGAGCGCATTGACCACGCCGTCTAGACTGCGACACAGAGGGATGGTTCATACAAAGTAAACTAATCTTTTCATGATGCGATTTTATTTCCTAAGAGAAAAAAAATAACACGTGGGGCACAAATTTCATTTACTATCGAAATCGGCATATGTAATACTACTACCCTTTTCAATCCTGGCAGATAAATCAAAAGCTCCCTGTATATTTTTGCAGCCGCCATCGACTAGGTATACCAGAAATGCTGTGATGGATAATTACAAAGGCGAGACCATAATAGTTATAGCATTAGTGTTCCATTTGGCTGATTTTGGTAGGTACCTCCAGTTCAATATTTGTGATAAAGGAGTGTCTACTAAATTAAATGTAATATGTATTTATAGTTTTGTGGTGTTCGCCAGATGCAAGTCCGGTACGCAATGTTATTTTAAGGTTAAATTAATGATTTCTAGATTATTCGCATGAGCTCTCAAAGTCAAGTAGGTAGTTCAATAGCTAGCTCACTCGAAACCGTGATAAAATTGGAAATACAACGAGAGCTGCTGCTGCTAATAGGCTGGTGCTGAGTAGTAAAACGTACGCCTCACTCAAAAGTTAATGTAAAAATGCGTTCATAAATTTGAAAAATAAGCATTTGTTTGTTAGATTTCGGTGTGGAAAATATAGAATTTTTGCGTACTATACATATATAACTTCAACAGTATATAGTACGCAGACTCGAAATATAGTACAATACTATATATTATAGTACGGTTGGCAACCCTAGAGCTGAGTGCCCTATATTGACTGAACGTCCATAGTATTAAGCTTGGTATAGATAGAACTTCGGAATCTGGTAAGACCGAAGGCAGATTAATTAAGGAGAAAGTGAACGGGTCAGCGGGAAACACAAGGAGCCAAAAGGACCTTAATAAAGTCTATATAGTGTGATTTGACGAACCAGTTTCACGTCTTTTAGACTATATTTTCCGTTTTAAATAGGTACCGACAAAATTAATGGCAACATTTACATAGCCTACGTATCTTAAGATACGTGAAATACCAAAGCGATATATTTAGAACAATTTAATACAGGTCCCCAGTCGTGACCTTTGCAACGCTGAACGTTTATCACATGAACAGGGTCTACGACTCCTGTCGAATGACAGTTGACGGGCGTTCGTTCGGTACTTGTTCCACAGATAACAATGCAATTGAATAAAATCTCTTGTTTTCTACAGCTCGCTATGAGTGTAGTAGATTAGAAATTAGAAAGTCCAAATTGTCTTATATTATTTGTTATCTCCAAATCAATCTGGGGCGGAAAAAACATTATCAGCATGTTTGATGATCCAAATTTTATGACATTTCGTAGGTTCCGCATCGAAATCAGTTCAAAGGTCTCAGTGTGAACGTTCGCGCGAGATCTCCAGTTAGCGAAATATTCGATTTCAATTTGTCAGGATGAAACCTACACAGTATTACATAGTTGTTTACATGTTGAACCCCTAAGGCAGAGGACTAGTGGGACTGAAAGGCCATGTCATTAAACATATAGCGACAGTAGTACGCACCCGGCCACCGCTCTCTAAAATAATTACAGGGGACGTATCGCTAGAACGTAGGTATATATTGTTTTGCCGTGTATACCTTCTTTAGTATTTTATTAAGAGAGACTTTTTCGATTAATATAAATTTATAGGCATTTGTTACGAAAAATTACACACTATATTAAAATTTTCATGTATCCATCTTCATATAAATGTTCGCCGTACAGAATGCAGCGTATACTTACATAGCTCGAGAAAAATACAAGCCTTGCTATTCTCCCCCATTATGTAAATACAAAACAAAAAAAAAGTAACATTATGTATGCACACTGCACAGTATACATGTTTCTTGTGTTAAAAAGGGTTACAGACTCTTGTCTTAATCTAATTGAATTAAACATTTGATGAATTTTTGATGCTTTATTGTTAGATTATACTCCAACATAATCGTGTTTAGTTAACGCTATAGTGTGGAGCGGTTAGAGAGAAAATATTGCATTAGGTAAGTACTCTACTCGATTAGGTATTAGGGGATTAATATCGCAGAATAATAATATATTTAATAGTTGCTATATATTCAACAGTTTTGTACAGATTGTTGGAGAAGTATCGGAGGGTGAAAAATTACAGTCAATATCACTACCGAAGTATTAATCGAATCCCCGGGGCTATGCAATTTAAAATTAACACAACTGAAGTCCACAAAGGATAAATCATTGGAGTGATCATTTGACTGGATGATGATGCTCATTATAAAGCTGTTGCAATAATTTGAATGATCTGTTAGATCCCAATGGAACAGTTGGTGCCAGACTACCTGTAGCGTCACATGTATGTGTAGTAAATATTAATTATACAATTGGTCAATTGTAATTACGCTATTGCTAAGACTTAATAAATTACTAAATTTCACCCATATCATCTTGATAATTGGTGATCTACCACAGTACGCTTTTTAAGACATTTCTACCACGAACTGTGAAATAGTGGAATCAACTTCCCTCAGCAGTATTCCCAAATAAATACGACATGGGAGCCTTCAAGAACAGAGAAAAAATTTTCCCTTAAAAGGCTGGCAACGGATCGGCGACCTCCTGAAGTTGCTGCTTTCTAAGGCGGTAGTGATTAATTTACACCAGGTGACCCACATGCTCACTTGCCCCCCTCTCATATAAAATAAATATTTCTGGACAATTTACACAGCGCCATCTAGTCCCAAATTAAGTTATGTTGTGCTATGTTAATCAATGCTTGTGTTATGGGTACTGTGGTTGTGGTATGGGTACTGGTACTGATAAATGTACTTAAATATATATATATTTTTGTAAATACATACTTATAATACATAGAAAATACCCAGACAAAGACAACCTCGGTGGCAAAGTGGCCATTGCTAACCATTCGACCACCGAGCTCGTCAAATATAATAAAATCAACATATTATCCCAGTATTCTATATATATATATATGTAAATTAAAAGTTTAGCACCTACGCGAAAAGTGTTGTTATCTATCTACGATTTTAATAGATCTACGTATAGAAGAGTGTGTGTCAGGGCTAATCTTTAAAACCGCTAACCCGAACTCGAGTAAATTTGGTATGGCGCTAGATAGAACACCTTTTTTAATATATCGGGTATGACTGTTAGTCAATAACATACCGGAGCACTTATGCAATGATATGCTTTTGCTGATAAATCGACTATGGCTAGTTACATTCACCATTGACGAGCTCGGTGGTCGTATTAGCAATGTCCACTTTGACTCTGAGGTCGCGAGTTCGATCCCCGCACAAGACAAATATTTGTGTACATGAACATGTCTGTTTATCTTGGTCTCGGTGTTTTATATGTATGTATGTATTTACAAAAAAAATGTATTTAAGTATAACCACGTATAACATCAGTTATCTAGCACCCATTCATGTTTGTTACTTAATTTTTCCGTGATTTATAATTCAATTTGAAAATATATTTTTTTATTTGAAAGAGTATACTTCCAGATTGGTCCCATATTTTTTTATCATCATCATCAGCTTGTATCTACATACATAAATGTAGAGTAATGTTTGGAGTCGGTTTTATTTTTGTTAAAATTATATCGTTATCAAACACTATATAGATAGACGTAATGTTTAAATGACCTGTGGTAAAGTCTGAAACGAAAAAAGAGAAACTAGCTCTGAAACCACGGCCGGTCAAATTACATAGCGAATTACGTAAACTTAATCTTAGCATAGCGTGAGAAAATCTGATAAAACATTTACATCACAATACTGCAAAAATTACGACCGTGACCTTGGGATGTGGCCGGAATATCTACGACCAAATACGAAATCTGTTATTGTAAAAAGTAAAACTCATGAATTATTTAATTATTTATATACCAACTTGATGTAACCTAGATTATGTTATTGTTAACAAGGTAACACAAATGAATTTTTACAGATTAAAAAATAAGGTACTATCGGAAATAAACACGAAACAAATCCACAGAAGGCATTCTGGATTGAAGCCGATGTGGCCCAGCAAACGTGGTTCTTCCATAAAATCTTAACTAATAAAAATTATGTAAAAAAAACTTTTAATTTAAACGGTTTTATTGAAAATAGTGTACTAAAAGCTAAAAAATAATTCGGTAGGTCGGAGGTTTCAGTCATCACACCCCTCTCCCTCATCAGTCTAAGGCATTGATCAGACAAAATAATAAAATCGTTGGGCGTAGCGTAAACTGAGTTGACTGGATGGAAACACGGGCCCAACGATTTTATTATTTTGTCTGATCAATGCCTTAGACTGATGAGGGAGAGGGGTGTGATGACTGAAACCTCCGACCTACCGAATTATTTTTTAGCTTTTAGTACACTATTTTCAATAAAACCGTTTAAATTAAAAGTTTTTTTTACATAATTTTTATTTTCAAGTTTTTAGTTTCTAATTTCATTACATAGTACTTCTCGTTCTATTAAGTTTAGATTTGACTTTTGTCATTATTTTTTTTACTTTTAAATTTGTCTTGTATTCAAATGAATACCCATATTGAAAAAATGGGTATCAAATGATACCCATATTGAAAATTGAGACGATATGTAACCGCGCCAACCGGCCATTTAGTTGACGGCCATCTTGGATTTTATAATATTCATCGTGAACTGTGTTCTACTAGTTAAGCCCTTTCATTTGATACCCATATTGAGGTAGTCGTGACAAAATTTGTAAATCGCCATTTTGTAGAGGCGGCCATCTTGGATTTTCATTTTTTTTCATGTGAACTGTATTCTTCTAGTCAAGCCTTTTCATTTGATACCCATATTGAGGTAGTCGTGACAAAATTTGTATACCGCCATTTTGTAGCGGCAGCCATCTTGGATTTTCATTTTTTGTTTCATGTGAACTGTGTTCTACTAGTCAAGCCCTTTCATTCGATACCCATATTGAGGTAGTCGTGACAAAATTTGTAAACCGCCATTTTGTAGCGGCGGCCATCTTGGATTTACAATGAAACAGAATTTATTTAATTGTATTGTCACCAAAACTAAAGGTGTATACCAAATTTCAGATCAATCTGTCAACAGGAAGGGGGTCAAATTTCAATTACTAGATTTGACCCAAGAATAAATAATAAATAAAACAAACGGGGTGAGCTAAATAAAACCGTTTAAAATTAACTCTGCGATGGTGTCTTGAATGCCTTCTGTGGATTTGTTTCGTGTTTATTGTCGATAGTACCTTTTTTTTAATACAATAATATTATCCCACTGTTGGGATACGGGTATCCCCACAATCGAAGGGGTTTAGAGCATAGATACTCCATCACGCTGCTCAACTTCGGGTTGGCGGAGGCCAGTATTTTGAAACCGCCCAAAGACCACTTGGCTTAACGACTGTCATCTAATGACAACAGCAACAGGCTTAACGTGCTCTCCGAAGCACGGAGGAGCTGGAGGTACAAAAACCCATCCACAGACAGACTACGGTCGACGTTGTTTAACTCGCGTGATCGATTAGACTAACACGCGCAACGACGCCATCGCTCGATGGCGTCACGTCGTAACTCAAATATATTTATAATAAACTAGCTGCCCGCCCCGGCTTCGCATGGGTAGAAAGTGATATTTTAGTTTCCTCGCAATTTTTAAATCCTAATAAAAACATGAAAATAAAAATTTGCAGAATTGGTCGAGCCGTTCGACTGCTTCAGGCAATTTTTAATTTATTTCTCTACGTAAGAACCATCCTCGTAGTTCAAGGAATATTCTAAAAAACGAATTAGTGGAATCGGTGCAGCTGTTCTCGAGATATGTGCTTAGCAACAATTTCAGCGATTCATTTTTATATTACAGAATTACAGAAGATAGATATGGTCACATAGTGAAAACATATTATTATAATAGGAACATGTTCTACCCATTCGCTAAGTGAAATAGTGAAATAAAAGGCCTACTAACAGGAAGGTATAAATGGAATAAGAAAAAAATGAAGGATATTTACCAAGAAACAAAACAGAATATTATGGTAATGAAGCCATCCATTCCACTGAAATTTGGCGTTTATGAAACAAGAACTCATTGACCCAGAAGAATCAACATTATTATAATCAACAACTTGATATTCCCTGCGGTGAATAAACATTTGTCTGTAAAACTTCATCGTTTTGATATGTACCTATAAATTTAAATACTTATTCAATTCAAATTCACTTTATATTTACAAATCATCATCATATTATCATTGTGGTTATGACAATGAACATTCGATTTGTGTTCACAACAACATAATACACACATAATCTGTATTGCTGTGTAGCATGCGTGTGTACATACATACTCGTATGTACAATATGAATTATATGCCATACATAATATTGTAATATATATACTTACAAACTAAGTTGTAATTATTGTATTATCTGATTATCAAAAAAAGGACTCATATTGGCAAGTTTCTTTCAAGCATTTCTTCTTTACCAATGGTCAATACCGATGACAGACAATAAGAATATTATTAATAAAAATGTGTAAGACGTGTCTAAGTAGTAATTATTTATTGTCATTGGGCCCTTGTGGGTCCACAAGGGCAAAGAATAAATAATTTCATTTTATATTTCATTTCAACAATTTTTCACACAACAACACACTCAAGAAATGACTATTATTTACGACTATTGTGGACTAACCTGAGTACATTCAGACTAACTAAATTATATAGTCAAAAACCAAACACTAACATACTAACAAAAACAAAAATATGAGATAGATACAAGTCACGGAAAAATGCAGCCGAACCGCAATATATTAAGCTAAGAATATATTTGGAGGTAAAGAAATGACACAGCTGGTAGACTTTGGCTTGGCATCAAAAATGTCATGAACACGAGAAACGGAACAGACATTGATAAGTGCAATGATGGTCAATGAAATCATGACTTAAAATAAGTGAAATAATCGTATCGTCATGTTCAGTAAGAGCATGGTATAAATAAACAGCACCACTTATTAAGAGGCTAGTTCCTCAAGAGAGCTTTGTACAAACGCGTAAACGTAATTTGATTCTATATTCTATACTATGTTGACTAAATAACCAAAGTCAAATAGTAAGAGACGATCTAATACCACATCAGTAATTTCTTTACTCATACATAAATATATTAACAATATCATACATAAATATATCATCAATACATAAAATATATTAACGTGATGCAAAAACTTTGAACTTCTTTTTACGGAAATTGCGCGGAGGTAGGAGCATATTATTCTGTGGTAGGAATATGAAATTTCACAGACTTATAGTTTATATAGAGAAGGAGTGCAGAATGTTAACATTTTTTTAAAATTATGCATAAAAATTAAATCAATAAAAAAACTGTACACACACTACCATGTATTAGATACATACACACACATATATTTTATTTTTGTTTATTTTTAAAGTCTGTGATCAAATAGATTAATATAATTATGGTCGAATTTCGACCACTGGGCGACCACTAGTCCGAATAATTATGTACAATGTTTTTAGTGACGCGTTAAATCTTAGTTTCTTTCATTTCAATACACGTGGTTCAAGATTTTCAAACAATGTACATACAGTGTAATTTTGAAACTACTGAAGCTTGTACTTCGAATTCGGATATTCTTAATGTGCCCTCTTGGTTCAACCTAAAGAGTTGCCTATGTGCATTGCTCCTAAAGGTGAATCAAGAGTTCAAAATGTATTTGTACGAAATAGGGACCGACTGGCTGTACATAGCGAAGTTTTGGTCCAAATTTAGCTTGCCATTGACACGAACAAGGGAAAGTGTATTCAGTTCAAGATACATCATAGTAACGATGCATCTAACTTGAACTTTGTGCAAAACTACTACGTCACTAGTACGGTAGTACAGTAGAGTAGATAAGACATGGAAATGTGGCCATGCTTGTGACCTTGGTGGCAGTGACCGACCTTCTAGTGTTCCATATTCAATGAGCACACACGACTCGCGTCGAAGCTATTCTTTATCAAAACACGAAACGTGTAAATCGTGTTCTTAGTTCTTACTATACACTACCTACTAGTTTTTATCGGCATTTATAAACTATTTATAATAATAATTATTTATCGACATTTTTTTGAATGAATAGAAAGACTGTTTGTGAAGAATGGAATCTTCTTTAAACGTGCTTTGTTTTTAACCGACTCCAAAGAAGGAGGAGGTCCTCAATTCGGCTCGGCTGTATTATTTTTTAATGTTTGTTACTTAATTACTGCGTGATTTATAAACCGATTTGAAAAAAAAACTTTTTTTATTCTAAATAGTATACTTCCAGATTGGTCCCATATTTTTCATCATCATCATCATCAGCCTGTATCTACACACATAAATGTAGAGTAATGTTTTTAACCGACTCCAAAGAAGGAGGAGGTCCTCAATTCGGCTCGGCTGTATTATTTTTTAATGTTTGTTACTTAATTACTGCGTGATTTATAAACCGATTTGAAAAAAAACTTTTTTTATTCTAAATAGTATACTTCCAGATTGGTCCCATATTTTTCATCATCATCATCATCAGCCTGTATCTACACACATAAATGTAGAGTAATGTTTGGGGACTTATATCTGGGGCCGTATCGGCGAAGCTAAAGCCGATTCAATATTTTGATTACGAAAATGGAAATTCAACTGAAATTACTGGTAATCGTATTCAGCTTACCCGGGGCCCTACCGTCTGTCTAACTGGAAGCCGATTCCTGTCGAATTTGCTCCGTCGGATTTAAATGCGAAAATAAAACTTCTGTTTAAACTTGTGGTAATTTTGTGTAGCTTAGTTGTCAGGAACCCTGGAGCTCTGCCGAGTAAGCTGAGCTTGTTTGTAAATAACTTAAACCTAAAAATAAATATTTTCAATCTGAATCGGTTTCAGGTAGGGCATATCCGAGTATCGAAAATTTTGCAATAATATTGAGAAATTTGACTTAGGCAAAGTTGTTTAATGTCACAACGCAAACCAAAGTACAGATTGGGATGTTCGCACATAATATAAATCTATATATAAAATAAAGTCGGACCATTCGTAACAAAAGAAGGGCTGGACTGATTTCTATAATTTTGTATGAAGAAAATTCTTTTTCCCATACATTTCGTGATATGAATGAATGAATTAAATATAATCTTACAATATAAAACTATATTTTTCCAGCGTATTATTCACTTTTTGTGACTTGGCAGTTATCAGGACAAGGTGTGTATAGAAACCTTCGTATTGTAGGTTTGGCATATTGGAGTGAGAATGGGAAAGAGAAAATTTAGCCACAGCAAAGCGCGGGTGGGCCGCTAGTATAATAAATAGTGCACTTATTTACTTATCTAAAATGCTGCAGTCTTCTTTACATTGTTCAGATTCGTTGATAGAACGCGTACTAAGTAGCAATTGATATACTTCGAAAATTACCTGTAACAAAGAAACATTATTTTTTAAAATATATTTTAGTAAACGATTATTCAGAAAGTACTAGGCATAGAAATAAGATATATAGATATAGTAGCATTCTGAATGACGCACTTCTATTGTATACCTGATAATATAATAAGTTTTTTTCTGAATCTACGAAATTTACAAGGAATGGCTATTATTATAAGCAAAACATATAACCACAATTGTGATTTTATTTTAAATCTATCGAAATTTCCGCTTAGAGCGAGGGCTTTCTATAGGCTTACATTTCGAGAACAGACGTAAGTAACAAACATCCAAAGTTTCGCAATTAATATTAGTATGAGTAGAACATGGCAATTTAATAACAAATCCCTTTTAAACAAGACTCCCTTTGGCTGGTCCCTCTCAAGGCTATAATTCTGGAGTCTGTGTGTTTACGACCCCCTCGTCCCCAACCCCCCTGGCTCCCGCAGGACGGCAATGGGTTTTATCTGGCGGTTTATGAGCAACATCAGAAGCCGTACTTATAAATAGAATCTGGCTTTACTACCTTTTCCCCCCACGAGGATGAAATAACAAGAAATATAGTAAATTCTTATTCTATAATCATTGTCTTTTAGTTTCATCGTCTGTTGTAATTTTATGCCCAATTCTTTGTCGGAGAAGTCAACTTATACGCTAAGGGCAATACACTGTGTTTCCTTAGAGTCTAGATTCCGAACCTGGGGGAAATTATCCCCGCAGGGGTAAAACGGGGGTTTTGTAGGAGTAATAAACATAACAAATTAGTTCTGGTCAATATGAAATCTAGATCAATATAATGAAGATCAATAAAATATAGTCTATGGATGGAGTAAAATCAGTTTCCTTTATTGGTCATACCGTAAACCACATTGAAAAGGCGTTAAAGAATATAAAAAGTGTGTCTCGGTCTGGACGTCAGATCAAAATAACAAAATATCAACAACAAAAAGTTAGAAAAATATTTCTCTCATAACTAGTATGACTTGTGCGACACAAGAGTAGACAAAAATAGTGGCATCGCTTTCTTCTCATAAACAGGTCTCAACTACAGATATAAACTTTTATATGTCCTGTCCTGTCGCGTTCGTTGTGTTTGTTGTGAGTTCAATTCACGCAAACGCAGCAGACGAGCAAAACGCGACAGGTGAATTGAACTCACAACAAACACAACGAATTTAATCAAAAGAAATTTGTAGGAATAGTATGTTTAGGCTCCTGGCAACGTGAGACATGGCAATAGCAAATAAACTATTTATATAACTTCTACATGATTGCTAAAATTTTGAATCATCTGCAAGGACCTTTGTTCAAAACAAATATTATATTAAAATACATTTAAAAAAATCTACTCAGAACCACCACCGATAGTCGATATACCTCGTCGTAGTTATTTTTAATAGCCTTAGGGAGTAAAATAAGGTTTTGCCCTACATTTTTTCAATTTACATAAATACGATACTCCCCTTTTAACAACGTACCGCGATATTCGCTTATCCCTGCGTCTTTTCGAGGTACTACTTCCTTATGGGGGTTTCCTCGTAACCTCTCTTTAATGTCTTTCCTATGGCTATAGATGTTATAGGAATATCGCCTCTCGAATAAATTAGTTGACGAGCGAGATACCAAGGAAACGGGAGTTACGAGGAAGATACGTAAATATTTAACTCAAAAATGTAACTCTGTTAAAGGATTGTTTATTTAAGTTTACATTGTCAATTTAAAAAACAATCATTAACATTGAATAAAATGTTGTATTTCTTAACATGTATAAAAATGTTTTTTTTTTTTTGTAGCTCTAATCATTGTTTATAAATTAATTTAAGTAAATTTTAATATCATAATAAATGCGTGTTTTATTCAAATATAAAGATAAGGTGGATGGCACTGCTCTTACGATCGTACATAGGTACTGACTGTAGATAAATTCTCCCCGCGTGAACATAAGCGGAACAAGTATCCTGACAGAACACTGTTGCCTAGTCATCAGTTCAGCTGCTGCAATTTGGCCTCCTCTTTCCGCTTATCATCAGGTGAAACGAAGCCACTATGTTGAGCTAATATAAAAAAAACCCTATAATTCAGAATATATCTTATTTGTGTAAGTACCAAGTTTCAGCCATATCTGTTTAGCCGTTAACTTTCTCGCTTATAATATTAGTAGAAACTGTATGGCAAGTAAGAAAAATTAAATGAAAATATAATTAAATGTTTAATATAGTTGCATCTATACCAAGGTATTGTACTAGTGGATGATGGTGGGTAATATATCCAAGAGCAAAAAATTAGGACATTTTGTGAAAAAAAAATTGTTTTTTTTCCGATGTTGTGCGAGCCTTAGTCGAATAAAAAACGTAAGGACAAGAATCACGTTAATCGAAAAAAAAAATGTATGTACTAAAGAATACAACAAAACTATTACTATAGTTTTTATACTTTAATTATTAAAGTTGAAAAAAAATCCAAGAGGAAAAAATTAAGACTTTTTCGGTTTTTTTTTTTCAATATTGCGAGAGCATTCGTCCAATAGAAGACGTAACGCCAATAATAACATTAATCGAAGAAAATGTATGTACTAAAGAATACGACAAATCGTTACTATAATATTTTACACTTTACTTTTTGAATTAAAAAAAACACCCTAACTGCTTTTCATTCGATTCATTATCACTGCCGCGCCTGTATCCCATTGGTATAGGCCACAGGCACACTATGGATACCATATGCACCGTTTAAAATGATACTTCATTAGCTTCTGCTATATTTATTATCCGTGCTCGTATAATTGCCTTTATATTTTTATCCACTCATTTGTCCATTACTAACTTAAATGTGTCCCAATATTAACTACAAATTTTCTTCACAAACCAGACATAACTGTACTATTTCTATACAAACTTACTTAAAATACTCCGACCTCAATAACGAACTGTTTCGCTTCACTACTTACTATAGGACCCTTCCGTCCGCGGCACTTCCTTATATTCCGTTCCCTTTAATGAACCTCCCAACGGATTTCCATTACACGGTGATATTGAGGCACTCCCGAAGGAGAATAAATTACTTTACAGAATAGAATAGAACAGTATAGTGTGTATTTGCTTTATGCATTTTAGCGAAGGGAAACTTCTGGGTGATGTAACGACTACAGGGGCAGGATACCTCTTTAGTATACATATATTGATAAGTTAGCGACAGGCGAATGATCTATCTGTAATGTATATGGGTTGATTCCGAATGTCAAAAATCGTATTCGAGCGAGCATTGGTTGCCGCAACCAGAATGACAACAAGAATAATGTTAGTAAAATATAATATTTAGGTTAGGTTAGTTTTGGCTCTAGAGAATGGTGACCGTGTTTGATATATTTATATCTAATCGATGCACGATACGGCAAAATTAAAGAAATTTGGTCACACATAAATCGTAAAAAAGTTACTGTCTACCAGTCTACTTTTGATCTAGTTCCGATCATTGTGACATTAATATTAATACGAGAATACGTACTTGGTTCCATTCGCAGCATAATATCAATTAATATTGCAAACAGAATACCAATATTGGATTATTCAACGTTCGGTCACATTTCGATATAAGCACACTACAGTTATAGATTGTGTCATACTGTGTTACAATAACACCAATGGTGACATTTGTGAGGTCGGGAATAGATCGGAACTGAATTTGGACTATAATTTAGTTACAAGAATTGTCCCTCTAACCCTAAAGAAATTTGGAGACATCTATCGTCGCAGCATCCTCTTTCGAACACAAAACGAATTTCTAAAATCGGTTCATAAACACCGGCGCTATACACGTACACGTAAGGCAACGTGCGTATAACACTGTTGAATAATTTTGAAGACAGTTTAAAAACACCCACTGCGTCCTAATGACAATAGATATTGTATGTATAGTAGGAGCCCTAGATTTTATTCGATATTAGATTTTTCGTAAATAGGTCACAAGGCAATACGATGACCTATTGTTTTCGAATAATTTATTATAATTATAAGCCTATTCTGTATAATTTTCAAGTATTTTGTAATTAATTAAATTCATTATATTAAACGTGTCACTCACGTATATTTGTCGGGAAAATCGACTAGTTACTTTGCAGTTCGTGTTAAAATTGTCTGTCAAAGTCATAAGACTTTGCCTATAAAAATGTCTCATGATGAAACATTATAATTTCGTTATCAACTCTACTAGACATTAACAAACACAAAATCTATTAAAAATCTAATAAATAAACGACATCGATCTGTGTCTGTGTCACGTGCTGGTTTAATGAACAGAAACTTAGCAATTACCTTATTGTTTACTATATGTGGGTAGTTTATCAGTGGCTGATGGCAAAGTAAACTTTATAGCGCAGTATATCACCTTTATACAAATATTAGAATCGACGTCTTTATGAGTGATACAGATTAGGTAATGTTTGTAATTTTGTCACAGATACAACTACTAAGACTAATATTACCTAGGCACTTGAAAGTATAATAATTATATTAGTAAAATTATTCGTTTACTACATTAAAGTTACGTAACTTCAAGGTTTTAGTTTAAACCCACAATAATTATTTTAAGATACGCAATTAATTGCGATATGATATTTGATGACGATTATTAATGGCTAATAGTTTTAGTATGAAGCATTTAAAAATGTTTAAGGTTACAATTTACGAAAAAGCAAAAAGACATTTCACTGCAAATTATGCGATGAAGGGACAGAATAAAAAAACTCTAGTACAGTTGGGACAACGTCAGCATAGCAATTAGTAAAAATTGAGACACGAACCACGTCCGGATTCTTTGAAAAGACTTATAAAAGGCGTTAATTTCACAGTCGCGGCAGATTTGCGACAAGAGTCGCTTGATGTTGAGATTATTTTTAACCTTCTTTAATTTTTAGAAGGGTTCTACAATATACATTTTTACTTTACCCTGAAACTGAAGCCATTACATTTCCAATAGTTCACTAGGTAAAAAAACGAAAAATAAATGTTAAAATAAATACAATAATACCTATCTAATTTAATTACCTACATTGTCTAAGCGTTCTCTGTAATTTTGGAAATTTGGTTTTATGACATGAAAATTGTGATAATTCTATTAGCTAGTTTCCAAAAGAATAAGAAAAAATGTTTGTTTCGTACCGGCACCGGCGCCACATCCCGGCCACTCCATACAAATGCCGCATCGTTGACTACTACATAAACAGTGACGTCTGTGTAGTAGACTTGTGTAGTTCCTGAGTGAGTAGTTCAATTGTACCAGTTCACCATACAAGCCGGTTCCTGTCACTCACTCTTTCTTGTCCCATATAGTTCACTGCGTCATTTAGTTCAATCGAGTGACAAAGAGTAAAAAGAACGGAAATACATAAAGCGTACGAGCTAGAATGAGAGAGATACGTTGTAATACCAAAATTGCTAGCGATAGAGAGCGAAAAGGACGGAAGATTCTGAAATTGTTCAAGATAAAACGAGACAGATAGTTTCGTGCGTGGTTGACTGACCGAATTAGAACTCTAAGGCTAAGGACATAAGAACCATAAGCTGTTAGCGAAAATATGCTATAGTAGTAAAGATACAAGGCTCAATTTTTATATTAATTATTATTTTAACCACTAAATAATTTCTTTTTACTCAAGGTTCTCAAGGCCTGTGAAAAGTTTGAAGGAAAATCAATATTTGTAAGGGAATTTATAAAATATTTAATTAGTTATACTTATTTAATACAATGTCATCAAAATGATGCAATAGAACTGAGAAGAATGTAGAAGGAATCAGTCAATAGAACTACTGAGTCGATTGAATCAAAGATACATTGAACTGAACTGAACTAGTGAGTCAAAAGAACTACAGAAGTAATTGAACTAAATGAACTAGATGAGTGTCTTTTCAGTTCAGTGAACTGTTTTGCGCAAGTCTACTGTGTAGCGCATTCATGAGCCTGTGTACGTGCGGCGCCATACAAACTGTTCCAGATTTGTCTCAGAGGGGAGGTGAGGTCGATAAAAGAGAGTGGCAGGGAGTGGCCATCTTGTTGTACATAGTACTATTAATTATACGGCGCAACGTACTCTACCAGTACACTCTCTGCGCACGATATACTACGATACACACACTGCGCCCGCGGGTTACGTAAAACCAGTAAAGCAATTGTAAACGTGGAACTGGGACCCTGCTGCTCAAGCTGAAACCGATTCTAATCGAATATTTTCTATGTTCCATCCCAAAAATATCTAGACTAGTCTCATATATCTAGATATCTCTAGATATAAGTTATTGACAAACATTTTTAGCATAGTAGGTAGAGCTTCAGGGTTTCTATCTATATATATATTAATCTATATATAAGTTAGATTTTCACAATCAAAAATTCGATGGAAATCAGCTTTAGCTAAGCGGTAGGCCTCCTAGTCCGCAGGAAAGTCACTGGTGAAACACGAGTCACTGGTGAAACTATGAAGAAGGGTTACATAGCTAGATTCTAGCTATGTAACCCTTCTTTATTTACTTTCTTAGTTGATGCTTCTAGCTGCTAGAAGCATCAAATAATACTAAAATCACCATCGTACTGTCTCCACCGTCAACATTATTAATATTATAATCAAATTCAGCCACCACAGGGACACGAGGGACAATATACAGTTTGAAAAATGGAGTTCGAAAGTGCTCATCAGGGCAATCCCCGTGAGGTCAATAAATTACAACAAAATGTACTGCCATTGACAAAAACATATTTGTTCCACGGCTTTCATCTCAGTGGCGAGAATGATCATTTTTCGTGGCTAATATTCGTACGACCGTGAAAATATTACGTCAAGGCCTACATGAATAATTCAGCTGGAGCGGCTCCGGATGAAATATGATCAGAATACTGACGTCTCCTTGACCGTAATAGTTTAAAACATAATAATTACGTCTAACTTCAACTTCATACTTTGCTGTTTTTGGACAATGGTTACCTATATTACGGTTTCTGAAAGTTTTTAAAGATGGGCTCTTCGAAACCAATCGACACTTGAATCCCTTTGTCATTATTTCTTATTTTGTGTGGATTACAGATTAAAACAGGAAACGACTAAACACAGAAAGCCGAGGACGGTATATAGTGGAAAGCATTGGTGGAGGCCTATACTGGATACAGGCTGATAATGATGATGATGATGCACAAATTCGTAAACTGTACTGCTGCGCACTAATGGTTTCGATATGAATTTCGGCAGATTTTGTGGAGAGAAATGAGAAAGAGAGAAGAGATGAAAGAGATCCAGATTACCTATTCCAACTACGAAACGGTGTCCTGCACGAGTTCTACCAGCACTTGGGCGATTTTATATAGATTTTAAAACATTTTTTTCACAGGAAAATATCAAAATGTAACATGTAATAAATATACACAATGTTACAAGATGTTAATGTTACGTTAAACCGACATCACGGTATTATTGACCTCACATTTTAATCGTACGCTGCTCTTCTAATCCATTGTCGTGTCGTCGCCCTTTCTGAGCCGTTCATAAAAATTAATAGCTTACTATTTTAATGCTAATTGACATTCTAAACTCGTACTTAAAACTATAAGTACTCATACCCTCATTATATGTGAATGGAATTTATCAATCTATTTGTAAAATAAATAAGTTTCTTATTGATCTCACATACTCATAGGTTATTTAAGGTTATTATAATAATAAATAAATATTTCTGGACAATTTACATAGCGTCATCTAGTCCCAAATTAAGCGCAAAGCTTGTATTATGGGTACTAGACAACTGATAATGTACTTAATTTTTTTTTTAAATATATTTAATACATATAATTTACCTACAAAATATATAAATTATCCTACAAAAGCATTTCCCTGGTTCTCTATTTCAACTAGAACATCATTAGCATTTGATAATCGTACAGTACAAAGACGCCACGATCTTAGGTCTTATTATGAATCTTTGAGGTCGTTTCAATCAGCTAAAGTCGGCCTCAGTACAAAGTATCCCAGTTTCCCCTAGGGCTTGTCCCAATTTCATCCCTCCGCATTTTGACCTAATTCTGGCAGTAGGTTTAAAGTGGGGTTGCATGTAATCGCTCTCTGCCCTCATATTCGGAGGGTTACAGTCCACTGAAAGTCATCCGTCCCTCTCACACGAATTCACTGCACCATGAATAGAATAGTGACCTAAATATACAGGATGTTTGGAAGATGAGGTTGGTTTTGTAAGGACGCAAACGCTTCGTGTGATTCAAAATTAGTATATCAGATACATTAGATTGCAGGGTTATGGGAATCAAATTATGTTACTTAAGACTGGTTACTGGACTGGCTGTAATAAGAGGAAATTGGTGAAAGTTTTTAGATAATTAACAGATACTTGCGTTATTTTGCGGAAGTCAAATTTGCAGTTTGATCTTATAACTTATCTTCTTACAGTACATTGCGTACTGGCGGCGGAAACACACAAAGTAGTGTAGATCAAATACCCTGAAAATTTATATCCAATATTTTAATATATTCGTTAAGCCAAGCCTCCGCCATCCCGCAGTTGAGCAGCGTTTTCGAGTATGCTCTAAACCCCCTTCGAATTGTTCGTATCGCAGCAGTGGGGTGAATAATGGTTGACGGCGATAAATAATTTCTTGTTTTTCTGTATGCAATGTGTGTTTTCGATGATACGAGAAAGAGACGATCACAATAATATTATGCTAATTATGCCGCGGTGCCGGCGGAGCGTTTTTATTAGTTATGTTTAAGTAGATAAAAATTTCTTAAAAAAATATAATTTCATTTGCCTAACCCCCTAATATATTATAACACTTAGGAGGTCGTTGTTATCAAAAAACATCTGTGCTCGTAACATCAGACCCGCAAAGTTTTCTTGACTTCAGTCGAAATTACTAAATCGTTTATTATTATGTAATATTCGTTTTTTACAACTTATAAACACACAGCTGCCAGTACGATGTAAAAAATGTAAAGTAAATAATTGCTATTAGACACAGTGCAGTACAGTAGACACTTAGTGTAGACAAAAAACCGGCCAAGTGCGAGTCGGACTCGCGCACGAAGGGTTCCGTACCATTATCTATACAAACGGCAAAAAAATCACGTTTGTTGTATATTTGTTTTATTAGTACCCCCCTTAAATATTTGTTTTATTTTAATTTAATTATTTATTTTTAAAGTGAATATATAAATAAATATTATGTGAGTATTTCAAGCCTCTACATAAAACGAGCAAAAGAATCACGTTTGTTGTATGGGAGCCTCTTAAATATTTATTTTATTGTATTTTTTAGTATTTGTTGTCATAGCGGCAACAGAAATACATCATCTGTGAAAATTTCAACTCTCTAACTATCACGGTTCATGAGATACAGCCTGGTGACAGACGGACGGACAGCGGAACCTTAGTAGGGTTCCTTTTTACCCTTTGGGTACGGAACCCTAAAAATCACCTTCGTAGTGTCTGTTTGTAACAATAATGGGTTTGTAATGTCAAAATAACAGTTTTTTTTTTTTATTAAGCGCATATGAAAGTACTGTGACGATAAATAAAAACAACTTTCAAAACGGTTCTACTGATTTTGACGAGACTTTCTCACTAGCAGATATTGTAACGACCCCCCCTCGAAATTGTCGATGCAGCTACTCTCCTGCTGAACGTCTCATCGGCCTACTGCCGTCTTGGCAGCTTATATGCGCTTATAAACACTTACACCCCATTCCTACAGGAGTATACATCTGTAAAATATACCCCATGACGAAGTATACCCTGTTCTTCTGTTAACCGGATGTGATATTAATAATTTGGACCGTGTATTTGGCAGTGTGATCATCTAGAGTGGACCCTTATATTGTTGTTGTGACCGTTAGTAAACCCAGGACTTTGTGAGTGAATTATGGTTCATTGCATGACACTTTTACATAAGAATTCTTACCTTTCTATTAGCAAATCAGTACCTACAAACACAACCTAATTGAAATCACTAATACAGCTTCGCAGTGGCTTAAGGAAACGCAGTTAAGGCCCGTACCTTTTACATTATTTTGCAAACTGTGGTGGCTCCGCCGTTCTGTCTGATGAGGATCATCGGCATCTTAATATAGGCCTCTGACCCAGTCAGCCCTACACCCTCCCCTTCGGAACTCGGGTTCCATCCAGGTACCCAGCCATTATTCCACAGGGTGAAGCTACTTTCTTACTTTACAACTGCCAATTGCATTATATGCAATTGGAGGTAATATATCAATGCAAACGCGAATTGTTGAAACTGCTTCGCTGTATTATGGCGATTTTATCACCAAAGTGATGTGGGTTAATACCCAAGTCAGTAGAGCCTAAATTGGCTAGTATTTGAAGGGTTCACCAAAGTGATGTGGGTTAATACCCCAAGTCAGTAGAGCCTAAATTGGCTAGTGTTTGAAGGGTTAATTCCCTTAGGTATTAAAATAGTGATGGTTATCCAACGATGATAGGTAAAACGCCTTAGTAATAAAGCCTAAATTGGCTAGTATTTGAAGGGTTAATTCCCTTAAGTATTAAAATAGTAATGGTTATCCAACGATGATAGGCAAAACGCCTTAGTAATTGCATGGTGATTCCTCTGGTGCCACTGAACAGTCAGGGCCAATAATGTTGTATGTAGATGATGTGTACAATCAAGCTTAGCAAGTCTCCAAGCCACGTGTCGTTATTATAACACAGCTGACGATCAGAGGCTCTATTGAATCACACTGAGGTCAACTTATTGAGGGTAGCCATTGAAACTGCCGTATGCTATGAATTGTACAATATGGTGGGTTATTATTTACCATAAAAATAATATGTTTCGACGGATTCCTGTGCCGTAATATGTATTAAATAGGCCAAGACGAACAGCGACAGCCAGGGTTATCACCAAAGCTTTCACTTTTGAATAAATAGAAAATATAATTATGCAGTAAAGAATTATAACAGTGAAACCAAATTGGAAAGGGCTCACCCAACTTCCTTGATAGCTCTGCCAGTCCTTCTTCATAAGTGCTCTGGTATCTACCTTACACTTAAACTATTCTCGACGATTCTCAGCTCCAAGCTTCGACCTCTCTCCAGCGTCTCCCAACCAAAAGTGAATTCCCTCGCTCATCATCTCAGCCTTCAAGGCTCGCGTCTCCCCACCCCTTCATACGCCCTTTGCGCCAAACCCCGTCAGCCAATCAAAATGTACTTCCGTATTTAACGTCAGTAGGAGTTTTATCAAAATGTCCCAAAATATGGGTAAATTGAATTAATAATTCGTTTTATAATCTAATTAGATTATTTTAGCATATTAGGCTTGAACTGCCCTAGTAACTCCATTCAAATCATTCAAAGTATCATAGTTGACAATTACTTTTTCTCATATTAATTTATAAATTAATATAAAAATATGTATTTAATTCATGAATCAAATTATAAAAGATAAAATCAAACCAATTGAATTATTTTCTGTTTGATTTACATTTATTAAACTCATATTTAAGTTTTTTATTTCAAAACCACCCGAACAAAACCATAGATTCATACCACAGATTAAAATCATAATTTATCTTTTGTGAACCAAGATCACTTAAAGGTAGCGTACCCACGTGCAAGACGGTCTGTACCGTTACACACAACCCCCGAAAGTATTTAATTGACTTGATAAAGTCTATTAAAACTTTCCCTAAATCTCCCTCTAACTCTGAAATGGCTAAAATTTCAGTTAAGAAATAAAACTACAATTTAAAATGTTATTATAATTTTTAATTTTACCTTCATGAACACAAACCACCTTTACCTTTCCTAAAAATCGCGGTTACTATGTCTAATCCCCTGTCGATACATTCCTCGAATTTTACCATGTGTGTGGTGTGTATTTATACCTGGCATATCATATATAATAAGCCGGGAAATTCCATCAAAGCAAGATGTCTCCTCATTGAACCAGCAGAATTTACATCCTGACACATGAATCCAAGATAAGCCTGTGGTTGTGAGGCACAGCGACTCAGCTATGACTCAAAATCCAACCGACAAGCACGCCAACAAGTACACCCAAAGCATTCCTCGCCAGCGGACTAACCTTGACTGACATAAGAGGAGTTGGAATTGGTATGCACGCTGTCGCCCCATCAGTCATGTCCTTAAGTCAAACCGAATAGTTAATATACTACCCCAACTCTTTTCCTCGCCAGCGGACTAACCTTGACTGACACAGGAGTACTTCAAGTGGGATCGCATACTTTCGCTCTCCAAAATCCATGTGCTTCTTCAGATGCAAATGATACAAGTGCAATGCAAGTCACCCTTTTACCATAAAGGAACCCAGACTCACTATATAGTCAATACCAGGAGATTGTGGAGTGTCCAATCAGTGGTAGTGTCAGCTTCTTGTAGAGTGTCAACTTACAAGCTTTGTTCTTATAATACAAAAGAACTTTGCTTAAAAGTTGTTTGTTAAAACCAATCCAAGTTCAATACCGCCAGGGACTTCCCCGTTCTATCGTAACTAAAGTCTCGGATCACTATACCTAAGTATTCAGAGACACGATTCCTCAGTAGACAACTGAACCAAGGAAGTTAAATTCATTTATATACAAATTCATTTCCATAATCGAAACTAAAACAGGGTAATAAATCAAGAGCCTCAAATAAAACGAATTCCAAAATTTTTTTTTTTTTGTTTATTAGTTGGGTTGGAAGTAGGCCTTTCTGCCATTAAACTCCCTTCGCCAAAATGTGCCTTTACTGTGCTCCACATACTTACGTTATCGTTTTTTTTTTTTTTTCAACTGACCTGATTTCAATAAACCTGAAATATCGATTTTATTTTTCATTATTCATTTACAAAACTCCTGTCCTGTAACTATCCATATCAACATAACTTAAATGCAACAATGCTGCAACTAACCAAAGTGTTGGACTAACTTCATGATGATGATGATAATAATGATGATCATGGCTCATCCATACCAATGTCACATAATTGTAACAATATCACAACTATTCCAAGTCTTCGACTAACTTGATGATGATGATAATAATGATGATGATGATAATAATGGCTCATCCATATCAAATGTCACATAATTGTAACAATATCGCAACTATTCCAAGTCTTGGACTAACTTGATGATGAGGATAATTATGATGATGATGATGATAACCATGGCTCATCCATGTCAATGTCATTCAATTGTAACAATATCGCAACTAATCCAAGTCCTGGACTGACTAACTTGATGATGATGATGATAATTATGGTCCATCAATACTAGATGATCACGGCCTATCACCCTGCATCTAATAATCCGCTCTTTACCGCTCTATGTCTAGCCCGATCCATTGGTGTATACTTCATTCGACATCTAAATCATGAAATTATGATGATGCTATATATAGGTGTGTACAATTAGTCCCTTCTGGCCCACACGGACAACCGCGCCAGAACACCAACAGTATTAAGAAGGCAACTGTCTCAAAACGCCAACATCCCAAAACGACAATCTCCCAAATCTGCAACCTCCCAAAACTGTCTTTAGGGGACAACGCCTGTCGGTATCAGGGGGCTGTATGCGTGCTTTATACAAAACGGTTACAGTAGCCTATTAAACACCAACAGTATTAAAAAGGTAACTGTCTCAAAACGCCAACATCCCAAAACGACAATCTCCCAAATCTACAATTTCCCAAAGCTGTCTTGTCTTTATGGGACAACACCTGTCGGTACCAGGCGGGCTGTATGCTTGCCTTATACAAATCGGTTACAGTAGCCTATTAACCACCAACAGTATTAAAAAGGTAACTGTCTCAAAACGCCAACATCCCAAAACGACAATCCTCCAAATCTACAATTTCCCAAAGCTGTCTTGTCTTTATGGGACATCGCCTGTCGGTATCAGGCGGGCTGTATGCTTGCTTTATACAAATCGGTTACAGTAGCATATTAAACACCAACAGTATTAAAAGGTAACTGTCTCAAAACGCCAACATCCCAAAACGACAATCTCCCAATTCTACAATTTCCCAAAACTGTCTTTATGGGACAACGCTTGTCGGTATCAGGCGGGCTGTATGCTTGTTTTATGCAAAATGGTTACAGTAGCCTATTAATGCTAGGCAACGCACACATCGTGTTACTCGCGCTTTGTTGCCCGCTCTGCCGACGCTGCAATTCCTCAACCTCTGGTCACATCACTCACTTGCATGATCCCAACAATTATCCAGGGAATCCTCACAGTAATCTTCTGACAGGTGGAAATACTTTCCCTGTTGATCTATCCTTCTGCCATACCTATTGTCCATCAAATCCTTGTTCGTCAACTGCCAGGGTGCACCATATGCAGATAAATTTGGCATAGGGTATTATAATGACATTAATAGACTTCATAATTGTCTATAAAATTTAATATTATGGTCCAAGGTCCAGGTTCGCTAATTATCATTTGTCTATAGACGCTTGCAGTTATGAAATGTACCGTTCACGAGTTGCTACCCCCGCTGCCAACCTACAGTTTCTCAATTGTCTGGAACTGAACAATAAAGTTGGAAAGTTGCCTATCTAGGCAGCCAGCATCCCGGAAAGCAAATTTTATAATTTGACCATTTGGGAAAATGACGTCCCGGCACAGCCGCCAACACGAACCACCAGGGATTAAACTCTCTGTACAAACTGTATAACTAACCCTAGGAATGCCATAAGCCACTTAAATTTTCTAAACATAGGAACATCTTAAAATGCTTGAAATTAATTAAAATCGGTTTTCATGAATTGTACTGAGGAACCCTAATTTTAAAAACATCTTTTATCCTACATCAGTAACAGTTAAGCATACGGCCTACCCAATGTGAAGCAGTTCCCGCAGCATAAAATATTGTTAGTGTGACTTTGCTCACTCACAAAAAGCAATCAACCCCCAAAGTAGGAAACTGTTGCCCATATGCAAGCTATTAACAGATTTAAACTAAAATTCCAAAACTAGTAGTCTAGGCAAACCATTTATTCAAGCATATACCTACATACCACACTTTTGCCACTGTAGGTCTAGTATACCTTGCCAGAATATTATTTTATTTCATCCAAATCAAAAATTAAAACCATAGTATGTTTTAGAATCAGAAACAACCAATGGATCAAGCCGGATCAAAGATTTAAAATTGAAACTATTTTCCTTATGAATTCAAACAAACTAATTTTGATTAATGTGTCCTGTTTTTCACCCATAAGTTTTGTTAGAAGTAAGTATGTACATTAGTTGCAGTTATAGTTGAATTGACCTTACCTACTCATCTTAAACTAACCCGCAGACACTGCTAATATTAATTTCCTTAATCTGTTTGAAGTAACTACCACCTAATCAGTAATACCCTTTTATCCATTTTCTATAACTAAGGTGTCAAACAGGCTCATGACCCTCCCGATGGTAAGCACTCATTGCAACCTATGATATATTGTTCCAATAATTAATCTTTTGTCAATGTTTATTTAATTAAAATACACAGTTGTTAGTCATACAGCCTCGTTTATAATTGATACAAAATACATCTGCAATTTTTAACAGAAGTAACTTTATTTATATTATAAAGACGTGGTTAAATATATTTTAAGCAATTTATGACTAACCTTCATGGTGAAGGGCAATCTAACAATTTCAGTGCAAGCCGTGGCAAAATATGTACTAAACTTGAAAAGACTGTCAACAAAATTGTTTTGATATTTTACTGAATTGTTAATTTTCTTTGGAAATGGGTTATGATTGTTGTTGTGTTGCAATTTGCAAAACAACGGAATAAATAAAACATTGTTGTTCATTGCTCGTGTTTGACAAATTTACTTTGGTATTAATATATGATAGTAAAGCAGCACCATGCTTGCACTTACCACTCTTATCACACACACATATTCAAAACTATTAAAGTAATTATAGCGCTTTATCTAAGTAGCAAAATGAACCACAGAAAGTACTTCCATTTAAACTTATTTTGTTGGGTGTTAATATCACAAATGTTTGACGAATTATCTTGGCTCATATTAAGTAACTCTGGCTGTTACTTCTTAGTTCTTCTACACCCCGTATATGCCGTGCTAATACAATGTTTTAGCCATTTATTATTGTTTGAGGTTAGAAATTTAACATTCGTTTTAGTAAACGTTTGATGATATCCACTTTTTTACTAATTATCATAAAATAGGATGACACTCCAACCACAATTTATTTTAGGTGTCGACATTTTTAGCTCTTTAACACAATAAACAATAAAATATTTAGGTAATTTAGTCACATATTTGCCGCTACTCTTACTGCTGTCACCACTCGATGTAAACAAAGCAAATAGTTTTTCATTCTTTTCCTCGTTGGCAATCACTCTTCAGTCGAAATTTATTATAAATTTTCAATAAAATTGATACTAGATAAAGGTCGTATGTATGTCTATGAACTAATTTGAATTGAATGAGAAATATTTATTTGTTTTTTATAACTGGTGGTATCAAATTATTATTTTTCTTTGAATATTTATAATCGCTATAGAGTTGATCCCATAAATTAATCGTTTTTATTTTCACTAAATAAAATTAATTAAAAATTATCTTTCTTTTAATATACCGCGCTGCTGTTGAGTTGTTCCATATATATTTTTTTATTATTATCTTTTCTAAATAGCAACAATATAATTCTTAAATGTGATAATTCATTCTATTTAAATAAAATCTCATACATTTCAGTCTTCCGACATCAAAGAACCCATCTTTACACAGTAGCCTATGGTAAAACGAGAAAATTTAATTTCAATAACTAATCCGTTTTCCTCTCTAATAATGTGCAAATATTTTTGACTACATCATACATCTAAAATAATTTGGTTCTCTAACTCGATAGGCTAAAATATCATTAAAGTTAATATTAATAACAATTATGGCAACCCCCAAATATTGCAACTAGAAACATCTAAAATCTATCAAAAATAGTTTTAGAAATCGATTAAATTCTTTTAACATGAAAAATCAACTAATTGATATTTGTTTGAAAAATAATTAATCGACCCCTCTTTTTTTTCTAATTTCCAATAAATTTCAAACTAAACGTCATAAATATTATACTAATCAGATTAATTAATTAAAAATAAACAACAAATAAACAAATTTTTAAATAATCGATACGCATTTAAATTTATTATTAGTTTAACAAATTAAATAAGTTCTAGTTATTGTCGGAAGACCAGCGCTACATTGATAACTAAAGTAGCAGTTATATTTAAACTATCGAAATAAAAGCTAGGAATCCGCAGGTAACGAATTCAAAAATAAAAGCTTCACAAACTATTGTAGATGCACAGGTATCGAATGTAATATTAATCGATTGAATAGTAAATGTCAATTCGCGTTCCGGGCTCTAGTAGATCAACCATAACATTTTATGTAACAGGCAAAATCGATTTTATGTATTTTTTTTTTTTAAATCGACTGTTTCTATAAACAATTACTTTGTTACGTCCCTATTTTTCCCTCTCAAATACTAACAAGTCTAAACTATTTTGATAATTTATTATTTAACTTTTGAGTAATTTAAGATATAAAAGCAATCTGGAAATGAAGTAAACATTTTGTAAAATAAAGAGTTGTATCTATAATAAGGTACGTATCTACTTAAAGTTATGTTAATGTTTTGTGTCTAAAATAACATACTGTTAAACATATGCGCAATTCAAATGTTTCTTGTTACAGGTTTAAAAGTTGATTTTATATTTGGAAGATTCTGCATTACAAGAACTACGCATGTTCTGAAACTATACAGCTATTCAAGTACAAGAATATTGTAAAATGTAAACGCATCATTGAATGACTGAAAGTAACCTAAAATATATTTTGTAAACAGATTTAATAATAGGTGAATATGGTACCTACTGAATACTAAAGACTCAACTATGATATATATATTGACTTCGTGATACGTATAAACTTATATTGGAACTACGGTGCAATAAAATTAATAAAATGAATGAATGGTCAAAATCTACCTATCAAGATATATATATAATATAAAATCATTCCACAAATGTCTACACAGTATTAGGTTAGCAGAGTGAAAAGTTGGCAAACCATAGTAAAGTACAAATACCTTTGTGAGAGAGAGAAAAATAAAGATATATTATAATATTATGCAACAGTTAATTTGACCAAGTATACATAACTAAAGAAGCAAGATTTAACCACCCGGAGACTTGCTTTCTGTGATTTTAAAGCGGTTGTGAATTGAAGTCCACCACAAGACATCACATATACTATTATGTTCTGAAACCAGACATTTACATGAGAACTGAGTATATTTTGGATTGAAATTCATACTTTCGACAAGATTTATAAGAATTTAAATAAATATAAGTGTTTTATGATATGCGTATAAGCAAATTGTGAAGTGAATAAATATCTCTAGTGTTTACTTATTTATTTATTTTTTAAATAGTGACAATATCTATTTGATTATATTATTTTGTGGAGTATGGTTAAGTGAATAGGTAAATATTTTTGTTACATTTTGTTTTTTCTTATTTGGTTAGAAGTAAAATGCTTAACTATATATTTTTATGTTGATTACTAGTTTCATTCCACCGTTTCTTTAATATTCAATTCAATAAAAAGGAACTGATAGTGATTCATGTTTACTTCTAATGATTCGACAAAGATATTTCTGTTGAAGTAAAAACTAATTCTGAACTCAACCCCCAATTTATATAATAAAAGACAGATTGGTTAGCGTCATATGTGTAGCAATACAATAGAATCTAGTTAATTACTACAGTAATGAATCATACAGTTTTACCCGAACATATAATTTGAAGTAAATAATAAGTTGTTTTGTCGCATGATAATTCTGTAGATGCAAGAACTAATTTGGAACTAGTATGAGTACATGACTATAATATGAATACATGACTATAATAATAATGATTATTTCCTACGGTTGGTAGGAATATAGCAGGTACTGTATTTTATTATTTTAAATGCCTGCGCAGTTAACTAAAATGTTCAGATTTATTAATATTTTATGATTTCTACTTTTAAATGTATATTCTACTGTGTAAATTAATTACATTATATATATATTATGTGATAATAATCACTCAGCATGTTTTAAAATAAAGTTTTACTATTATGAATTCTTTTTCTTTTCTTTGTATCGACAAATACCTCAGAAATACCTGTAAAATCATTGCTCGATTTGAAACTCAAGTATTTATTTATAACTATTTCCTACTGCTTCTGTCTAGTACGTTTTATTCAATTAACGGCCTAATATTATGTATGTCAAGTAAATCGCTCAGATTTCTAAGAGAACTTCTTTCATAAGTAGATTAATTTTAATTTCAATACCAACCCCCTGTCTCTATAACATTTTAATTTCAATACCAACCCCCCATCTCTATAATTTAAACCCATAAATATTATATATATAGTATTAGATGTATATATTATGTTTAGTAGAACATACATACATTTATTTAACTCAACATAGCAAATAGAGTATTAGTGTTTTCAGCATTATAGATACAGATTTTTCTTGATTGATTTGACAACTACCTAGGGCATTTCCGGAGTGTGAACTTGAACTAGAATATTTTTGTTATTTTACCTGCCTGTACTAATGATTTTGCACTAATGAATGTAATAGTACTGCGCTAACTGTTTTTTTCTCAAGAGAACGCTTGTCATACCCTCATTATACTAATAAAATGTTATAAAATAAGTCTGAATTTTCTTTATTAGTTACTGTATGTAATACTTTCAGCCAACGTCAATGTAAGTATCTGTATTGGTGTTAACCGACCTTTAATAATGTGTCATACAACTGAACCGCTTCTCTCATCCATTTTCACGAGCAACAAATTGTGACTTTTAGTCACTTGATATAGATCTTTACATCCTGGTCATATGGCAGCAAATTGTAACGACCCCCCCTCGAAATTGTCGATGCAGCTACTCTCCTGCTGAACGTCTCATCGGCCTACTGCCGTCTTGGCAGCTTATATGCGCTTATAAACACTTACACCCCATTCCTACAGGAGTATACATCTGTAAAATATACCCCATGACGAAGTATACCCTGTTCTTCTGTTAACCGGATGTGATATTAATAATTTGGACCGTGTATTTGGCAGTGTGATCATCTAGAGTGGACCCTTATATTGTTGTTGTGACCGTTAGTAAACCCAGGACTTTGTGAGTGAATTATGGTTCATTGCATGACACTTTTACATAAGAATTCTTACCTTTCTATTAGCAAATCAGTACCTACAAACACAACCTAATTGAAATCACTAATACAGCTTCGCAGTGGCTTAAGGAAACGCAGTTAAGGCCCGTACCTTTTACATTATTTTGCAAACTGTGGTGGCTCCGCCGTTCTGTCTGATGAGGATCATCGGCATCTTAATATAGGCCTCTGACCCAGTCAGCCCTACACCCTCCCCTTCGGAACTCGGGTTCCATCCAGGTACCCAGCCATTATTCCACAGGGTGAAGCTACTTTCTTACTTTACAACTGCCAATTGCATTATATGCAATTGGAGGTAATATATCAATGCAAACGCGAATTGTTGAAACTGCTTCGCTGTATTATGGCGATTTTATCACCAAAGTGATGTGGGTTAATACCCAAGTCAGTAGAGCCTAAATTGGCTAGTATTTGAAGGGTTCACCAAAGTGATGTGGGTTAATACCCCAAGTCAGTAGAGCCTAAATTGGCTAGTGTTTGAAGGGTTAATTCCCTTAGGTATTAAAATAGTGATGGTTATCCAACGATGATAGGTAAAACGCCTTAGTAATAAAGCCTAAATTGGCTAGTATTTGAAGGGTTAATTCCCTTAAGTATTAAAATAGTAATGGTTATCCAACGATGATAGGCAAAACGCCTTAGTAATTGCATGGTGATTCCTCTGGTGCCACTGAACAGTCAGGGCCAATAATGTTGTATGTAGATGATGTGTACAATCAAGCTTAGCAAGTCTCCAAGCCACGTGTCGTTATTATAACACAGCTGACGATCAGAGGCTCTATTGAATCACACTGAGGTCAACTTATTGAGGGTAGCCATTGAAACTGCCGTATGCTATGAATTGTACAATATGGTGGGTTATTATTTACCATAAAAATAATATGTTTCGACGGATTCCTGTGCCGTAATATGTATTAAATAGGCCAAGACGAACAGCGACAGCCAGGGTTATCACCAAAGCTTTCACTTTTGAATAAATAGAAAATATAATTATGCAGTAAAGAATTATAACAGTGAAACCAAATTGGAAAGGGCTCACCCAACTTCCTTGATAGCTCTGCCAGTCCTTCTTCATAAGTGCTCTGGTATCTACCTTACACTTAAACTATTCTCGACGATTCTCAGCTCCAAGCTTCGACCTCTCTCCAGCGTCTCCCAACCAAAAGTGAATTCCCTCGCTCATCATCTCAGCCTTCAAGGCTCGCGTCTCCCCACCCCTTCATACGCCCTTTGCGCCAAACCCCGTCAGCCAATCAAAATGTACTTCCGTATTTAACGTCAGTAGGAGTTTTATCAAAATGTCCCAAAATATGGGTAAATTGAATTAATAATTCGTTTTATAATCTAATTAGATTATTTTAGCATATTAGGCTTGAACTGCCCTAGTAACTCCATTCAAATCATTCAAAGTATCATAGTTGACAATTACTTTTTCTCATATTAATTTATAAATTAATATAAAAATATGTATTTAATTCATGAATCAAATTATAAAAGATAAAATCAAACCAATTGAATTATTTTCTGTTTGATTTACATTTATTAAACTCATATTTAAGTTTTTTATTTCAAAACCACCCGAACAAAACCATAGATTCATACCACAGATTAAAATCATAATTTATCTTTTGTGAACCAAGATCACTTAAAGGTAGCGTACCCACGTGCAAGACGGTCTGTACCGTTACAATATAATGAATTTATTTGCACACCTAGTATTTATTAGTGCGTCTGAATCAGACAAGATTGTCTAAAGGGGTGTTTTATTGCGACGTTTTACAGAGAAGCCTGTAGCTGGCAGGTGACATTTGAAAAGGATAGGTTTTGCGCAATGTATGTGGATCTCACTGGCGTCGTTGTACGTATATCAGTTCGACAGACTGTCTAAGGATCCGGCCCACCACACATTCCCACCACTGTGTCTCCTCTGTAGCCAGGATTAACAGCGGCGACCACCAAAAAAGCCAATGAATAATGAAGTCCACTGCAGTTCCGGGCGAAATTACGACCGCCTTGGAGCTTACAACGGAGTAGGAGGCTTTTGGAATTTGACTTGGCAATGTGAGACAGCAATATGGAAAATAAAGCACAGATGACTAGTCATGTGAAGCTCAACTGCCGTGCGTCAGGGATTTTAGATATGACATTATTGGGGACCTAAAACTGTCTATGGAATATGTAGTTCATTTCTCATGAGCTCTTGAGCATGCTAAGCTGTCGGGCGTCATTACTACGACGACTGTTGATAAACAAATGCGTGGCTTTTGGGCAAGTTCAAAACACTGGCCTTTCTCTGCTAACCCCCAGTTGAGCAGCTTGGTGGAATATACTTCAAACCAACTCGACTAAGACACATAGTGTATAGTATTCTTTGACTAAGGAGAGGCCTGTCTCTAAATGTGTGTAAATATGTAGACAATTTGTTTTTTTTTTTTTCATATTGTCTAGTTTAAGTGCTGGTTTTTGTTTGACTATTAAAGTTTCGGACTTTAAATGAGGTTTTAATACAATAAACAAAATAAATTATTAAGTAAAACTGAAATAGTTGTGAAATCGACCTATGTCTATGACTGCTCCGATTTTATTGCTCTCCAGTATACCATAGTAAATTTAGTTTTTCCAGACCGTGTCTATTATGTCATCGAAGTAATTTATCGCGTTATAGTTTAACTTTCTCAATTATTTGGTCTGTGGTTTAAAAGATTGAATATAATCCTAGATCTCTGAGTTTAACTGATTTCGTATTGCGTAATACACTTAAAATGTCCATTAAAATGAAACACAGTATGCGTGCCATAAGGTGTGTAAAGCCTTTTATAGCTCGACAATTACCTGACACAAGGTAATGTCACATACAAACTCATCAAGCATACCACTCGGTGTGACAGTGTACTTGAATGTCATATTAGAGTAGAGACCTGCCTCGACTTCACACGAGTGAATTGTACTTATAGTTATAGGTTTACGCAGCGGCGCGCATGTCAGTCAGTAAAGCTGCCCCTCAGTTGGCATGATTTCTTCCAACATCTTCAACAATCATCATCATATGTGAGCCAATTTATACAGAACTTAATCTTCTTCTTCTTCTGTATCTATAAACAACCCTTACTGTCTGATTATCAACTCACAGCTCACATCATTGGACGGATCGGATTGAAAATTGGCATACTGATAGATGTTATGACGTCGGCATTGCCACAGGCATTGCTAAGAAAGGATTATTGAAAATTCGCACAGGATACTTGGATACGCCTGTACGAAGTCGCGGGCTCAAGCTAGTGAATTATATACTTCCTAAATCATCCTCATGAATCACTGTATCCAATGATGAAAACCGTAAAAATCCGTGAAATTCTGTGCAGTAGTTTTTGTATTTTATCACTACATAGTATAAAAAAAAGTCGCTTTCTCTGTCCCTATGTCCCCATGTATGCTTAAATCTTTGAAACTACGCAACGGATTATGATGCGGTTTTTTTTAATAGATAGAGTGATTCAACTGGAAAGTTTATATGTATAATATATGCATAACATAGTAGAAAAACACTGATAATTTAGAGGTTTCTAATGTGATGTCGTAAATAAACACATTTTTTTGCTCTTTCATTGCAAACGCTGGCTGAACCCAACGAGATAGATCAAAATAATGTAGTACAGTATTGTTCACCTTAAAATGGTCTACAAAAAAGTTCGCGATGGTATATGTCTATCTCTTAGTGGTAACACACAATAACCGTTATTTTATCCTTTGCTTTTTACAAGAAATAATGCCTTATTTACGAAGCGATTTTAAGCAATACAGAATTAATCCTTATCCAATTAAGTACCTTAAATACATTGCGCATTTAATATAGATCAATATGGCCCTTCACAGCATGTAATTTAAATGAATAGTTTAGAAGATATTACACATTTAAAATGCAGGGACATAACGGCTGTGGCGGTACCGGCCGCGGAGCCGGCGGCGTGTGCTTATAACTGGGGAAGGACTGGATAGGACAAAGCGCAAAGACCTTCTGTAGTACATTTAGTATCAGCATTGCACCCGTGCGAAGCCGGGGCGGGTCGCTAGTAATGTATATAATGAAGCTACATAGATCATAAAATACTAGCCCTAGCCGTTCATTCGAATTACATAGACCAAAACAGTAATTTAATGAATCATTAGGTTTGCTAGCGTCTTTTTGAAAACCGCTAGCATACTCTGCATTTTGCTGTTTAAGTGCGTGACTGCTTTAGGTAACTCTGCGTTGAAATGGCCTTGCGAGTTAACTAATATCATGCTAAAATGCAATTATATTTATAAGATCATCTTCGCTAAGTTCTCTAACTATCTAATTATTATTATTATATTTGATATCGGCCAACTTGCCAATAATATAAAGATTTTTTCCAGATGCTAATAAGATGTAAACAAACCCACTTAAAGTTGTACATTTTACTTAAAATTTATATCAGTAATGATTCATATATTAGTTAACATTATGTACCGATACTAATACTACATAGTATACGAAAGTGATAGACAGGCAAGGTCCTCCCAGCCAGGTCAACGACCGGTGTAACAGAAAACGCGTACCGCCAATGTCGATGTCGCAACGAGATTCGCAAGGCCGAACATTATTTTGGCGAACAGATCCATTAGCGCCAACATTATAAAAAAAACATTCGTGAAAGAAGCCAAAGGTTACGTCGGCCAAAAAATATATCACCCTATATTCTGTCTGTCTGTTGTTACGATTTCACGACTAAATGAACCGATTGGAATGTTTGGCATGGACATAGATAATATCCCGAGGAAGGATATAGACTACCATTTGGCGCGATAACCGACATTAACACGGATACTTTTTATATGTTTGTAAGTATGTTTGTGTCACGATAACTCGCGAACCGCTGAGCCGATTTTGATATACATTGGTGGATAAGTACATAATGTACATATGTATAAGGTTCACGTGTTTCATGAGCATTGTAGGTTCAGTAGTTACAAGATTTCGTAATTGTTTTGAAAGTCAATGCAAATGAAATGAAAATTCTATAATTGCTACAAAGTCTACAAAGTCTCCAACTTTGTAGGCGCTGAGAAACGTCTTATTTGCTCCTTAGAACTTTCGTCATACTTAACTTAAATATACTTACTTTCGTTCTGTTCTTTGTTTTTACTCTAACCACACCCCGACCACTCTATATTTATAAATGTCGCGTCGTTTACTACGAATGAGCGTGTGTGCGTGCGGCAGCATACAAACTGTTCCAGATTCGTCTCAGAGGGGATGCGAGGTCGACACGAGAGAGCGGCAGGGAGTTGTCATACTGTACATAGTACTATTATTTAAACAGTGCTCTGACATACGAAACGTTGTGGATTATTCGGCTATAATAGATAAATAAGTAGTTATATTATAATATTTATTGTAATAGTTATTTCTTAATATAATTATACCAATACGATGTAGGTACTGTGACGAATTGGAGTCGATGGTAGTTCTTATAAATGGCCAATGACCCAAATTAATATAACTTTCACGAGTGACGTAAGACACTCTAAGTCGGATGACGAGCGATATTTAAATAAATAGTTTTATACGGTGAATAATACAAAGTGATAAGAATTGTGTGTAACTTAGGCCAGCACAATCATGTCAAGAACCTAAGTAGTTACGTACTACATATTTCAAAATATCAAACTTTATTGAAAACATAATAATTACTTAATTTCCATCGACGCCTATCCTATACGTAAGAAGCAATACATATTTATATTTCAACTTTGCCAAGACTTTGTTGTTTAGATCTTTTTTGGCGTCGGCTTCAATAGATTATTTTCATGAGTTTTTTTTAATGCATAAATAATACCGTTTTTTACTTTCTCACCTTTATATACATTCTCAAACAAAAAGAAACAGCAATTCAAGCAGGCCAATAAACATCTGAGCTGATGTGCAAATAAACATTAAAAATATACAGACCTAAAGGGAAGTTTCCTCTTTTGAAGTCAGTCAAGTAAATAATTATCTTTAAAAACATGTGTAACTTTAGAAACGACATTTCATGTGAACAAGAGTCATTAACAAGAAAAAAAAGTTTTATTCGTGAAGACAAACATTTACGAATTTCGAACGTGGTAAACTAACTTTTTTAAATGAACCGAAATATCGAAGAAAATTTGCCTACTCCTATATTTTTAATTTATAGCTCTAGTTTATTTCTATCTATGACAATGTTTTGTACACCAGAACCTTTCAAAAAATATGCATAAGAATTGCGAACACCCCATGCAAATAGCACCCGTATTTAAAAAAAATCGCAATCATACACACGTATGGGTCAAACAGAAAACAGCCTTTGATGAAAACAATTAATGGTAGTCTACCTAAATATAAACATTTTTATATTCTTACAACTCTATATTACTATTTTTTTTTATTAGCTCAGCATAGTGGCTCCGGCTCGCCTGATGGTAAGCGAAATGTATAACCCAAATTGCAGCGACAACTGAAAGAAGACAACAGTGTTCTGTCAGTTGACACTGCCATGCTGGCCTGCGAGGTGCTTCTTCGCGCTTTGTTTGATGGATCCCATGTTGTAGGAAGGAGGAAACACATGGTCACACATGTGCCGGCAAGGCGTTTCACTTTTTAATGGTGCGACAGAGATAGGAGTTGCAGAACTTTTTAATACGCGAAGAGATGTTCTCAACAGTGGAATAATATTTTATTACATTTTATTGTAGATTATAACCAAAGGAGCCGTAAGTTTATGATGTATTTCTACCTATACTATAAATTTGTATTTTAATATACGACATCAGAAGGAAAACATAAATCCATATTTCCCATTGATGTTCGTTACGGAATTACGAAAGTGTTACATTTATCTTCGTCATTTGGTCTAGTTAATAGGTAGTAAATCTATAGATGATGACAGACACGCTCATATCAAACAAGAATATACCGAAAAAAAAATTAGGTGGGAATAGAATGCCTTGTTTTATTTTAACATGCCATTGAAAGGGAGTGATGATTCATTCTAATTTATCACAGAATAAATAATAGTATTATACTTTTACTCCAGGTTCTGCGAGAAGTCGACACTATACAAACCGGGCCAAAAAGGCTGTACCAAGGTGACATATATAAGAGATGTAGTTCATAAATCCCATTTACCATGATCAAATTAAACTTCGAAATTTACCTCGACTACGAAAAATTCACTTCTTTATGAATATAAAATAATAAATAATAAATAGATATTGTCAGACAAATTACACAGCGCCATCTAGCCCCAAAGTAAGCGAAGCTTGTGTTATGGGTACTAGACAACTGATAAACATATTTTTTTTTTTTGTAAATACATACTTATGATACATAGAAAACACCCAGACTAAGACAAACAGACATGTTCATGCACACAAATGTTTGTCCTGTGTGGGAATCGAACCCACGAGCGTTGGTGTCGAAGCCGCGTCATTGACCGCTACGCCACCGAGCTCGTCATTATAATAGGTAGGGGAAAAAGTCTTTTCGCATTATAGTATGTATGAACTTGTAATAAAATCTCTTTGGTTATACCATTTGTATCTGGCAGGTTTTGATATCTTTAAAAAGTTTAAATTTTAAAAAAGATAATTCCAAATTCAAATTAGGTAAATGTGTGATTTTCATTTGTTTTTAGGGTTCCGAACCTCAAAAGGAAAAACGGAACCCTTATAAGATCACTTTGTTGTCCGTCTGTCTGTCTGTCTGTCTGTCTGTCTGTCTGTCAAGAATTTCTATGTCGAGAATGCGTGGAGGTATCAAGCTGAAATTTGAACTGTATACTCAGGTCTACGGTCCCATGAAGTTAAAAAAAAATCAAACTGCTAAGTTTACGTAGAAAAAAGTTACGGCCGTTTATTCAGCAAAAAACGCATATTTCGACACACTCAAGGGAATCAAAACCTATAGGGTACTTCCCGTTGACCTAGAACTATGAAATTTGGCAAGTAACATCGTTATAGACTACAAGTACAGGAATAAATCTCAAAACTATACATTTGTAAATAGATCTTAAAAAATAGGGGGTCTATATTTTTTATAGGGTGTCGAAATTTCAAATTGAAACTACTAGTTCAAATGGGGTATCATATGAAAGGGCTTGATGTACACATTGCAAAATATATTTTATTTATTTTTTTCGACGCATTATTTCTTATTTATAATGAAAAATATCAAATTTAATAATGATACTACGTAGCTACGGAACCCTCGGTGGGCGAGTCTGACTCGCACTTGTCCGGTTTTCTTTACTGTCAACATGAGTGAATCTAATGAAGAAATTCGATTCATTTTAAAATTTTACTACAAAAAAGGTAAAAATGCAACGCAAGCTGCGAAAAAAATTTGTGACGTTTATGGACCTAGTGCAGTGTCTGTGAGAGTAGCACAAATTTGGTTTAAGGGTTTTCAATCAGGAAATTTTGATGTGAAAGATGCACGTCGCCCTGGTCGCCCTGTTACGGATAAAATGGATGCCATTTTTGAAAAAGTGGAGCAAGATCGGCATATCAGTAGTTACGACGTAGCTGAAGAATTAGGAATTGACCACAAAACAGTTTTGGCGCATTTGATAAAAGCTGGGTACACTAAAAAGCTCGATATTTGGGTGCCTCACGATCTCACTGAAAGAAACCTAATGAACCGTGTACTCATTTGCGATTCTTTACTACGACGTAATGAAAGCGAACCGTTTTTGAAGAAGCTTATAACTGGTGATGAAAAGTGGATCACGTACGACAAGAACGTGCGAAAAAGGTCGTGGTCAAAGGCCGGTCAGGCTTCACAGACTCTGGCAAAACCCGGGTTAACCCGCAACAAGGTGATGCTGTGTGTATGGTGGGATTGGAAGGGCATTATTCATTATGAGCTGTTATCGCCAGGCAGGACTATCGATTCTGAACTCTACTGTGAATAACTGATGAGATTAAAGCAAAAAGTTGAGAGAAAGCGGCCGGAATTAATTAACAGAAGGGGTGTGATTTTTCATTATGATAACGCTAGACCTCACACATCTTTAGCCACTCAGCAAAAATTAAGAGAGTTTGACTGGGAGGTGTTAATGCATCCGCCGTATAGTCCTGACCTTGCACCTTCTGATTTCCACCTGTTTCGGTCTCTTCAGAATTCTTTAGGCAATGTCAGGTTAACATCACGAGAAGACTGCCAAAACCACTTGTCGTGGTTTTTTGAACAGAAGTCCCAAAATTTCTATAGTAATGGGATCATGTCTCTACCTACAAGATGGCAAAAAGTTATCGAACAATGGCACCTACATACTTTAGTTAAATGTAAATAAACTTTATTAAAAAATGTTTTGAATTTTCATATAAAATACGAAAAGACTTTTTCCCCAACCTAATATTATTATTTGCTTTTTTACACAGCACATAAAATTCATATTACTTAAGTATGACACTAACATATAGAAAGCAACACACGATCCCTGTCAGCTGTGGTCACGCGAGTATTAGAAAAAAAAAAACATAATAAGAACGCAACATAAACATATTATAATGAAAAAATAGTTACCAACTTGTTTGCATTCAATATGTACAGTAAAGTATGTGCTTAGCGTGTAAACTTGTTGTTAATTTACGATCGCAAGTTATCTTCCGTGCATTGCATAAAAATACTTCCGTCGAGCAATACACAGTTGACAATACGGTAAATGAAAAATTTTCTAAAATTGTATAAATATTTAACAATAATTATAGTACCAAAGACACACAAATATAACGGTCAGCTATCTTTCATACCTTCATGATCATGAAAAAATTGGTTATCTGCTTAGCTAAACGGTATCAGATGGACTCATACTTCCGAAACTAAGTAGCATTTACTATGCCATTGTCAGAGCCGCCATATTTTTTTCCAAACTGGAGCAGTTTCACAGTGGCTACCATACATGTCATGTTCCATAGACAGCGTGCCAGAGTTATACCGATCTGGACCAAACTCGGTATAAGTGGGTTTTTGGCATCTCTGAACACGATCACCGAAACAAAATTTTGGTCACGTGACTTCTTCCATGACCTTCATGATATAGGGTTTCAATGAGAATGTTAGTCGTGTTACTGGCGAAAAGAACATTGGTCATATAGTATTCAAAAATAATTTAAATAAAATCGTCATCATCATTTCAATTTATTGCAGTCCACTGTTAAACAAAGGTCTCCATAATTTGATTTCCAGCGTGACCGGTCCAAAGCCACCTGCATCCAACGACTCCCCGCGAACCTCAGCGAACTATCAGCCTATCTCGTAGGTGGCCCCTCCCACGCTACGCTTGTCAATCCTATGTAGTACTATTACTTATATTGTGCCTGTACGAGGTCTCCACTTTTTGAACTTTTTGCCCAATCTACGGTCGCCGGGATTAAATTATTCAAATGATCAGTATCTAATAAGTAATTATATTTTACTCCTAATCTCGATTTTTTATACCACTAGAGTGCCAAACAAGTGTACTACCTGACTGATGGTAAACAGTAATCGCGAAATGGCTCATCATCACTTCCCCGTTGCGAATAAATATTTAACAAATTCTTTACCAGTGCGTCCTCCCTGCAATGACCTATGGTGCAGAGACTTGGACACTGACCATCGGACTGGTGCACAGGCTAAAGGTCGCGCAGCGAGCGATGGAAAGGGCTATGCTCGGGGTTTCTATGAGGGATCGAATCCGGAACGAAGAAATTCGACGGAGAACTAAAGTTGTCGACATAGCCTTTCGAGTTTGCAAGCTGAAGTGGCAATGGGCGGGTCACTTCTGCCGAGTAAGTGATGGCAGATGGGGGAGGAAGGTATTAGAGTGGAGGCCGCGCGTAGGACGACGAAGCGTTGGACGCCCTCCTTCTAGATGATCCGATGACCTTAAGAAAGCGGCTGGGAGTGGCTGGATGCGGAAGGCGGAGGATCGTATTTGGTGGAAAGCATTGGGGAAGGCTTATATACAGCAGTGGATAGATAGAGGCTGATGATGACGATGAAATTCTTCACCCTTTCTTCTAAAACAATACTGTATTCTCCTAGGAAACCCTTGGCATGAAGTCCATTCCACAACCTAACAGCCCGAAGTAGAAAACTCCTCTTATAAACCGCACAGTACGCGCCATTTTAGTTTCAATGTGTGAGCATGAATTCCCTGCGTATGACGAGCGGTGCGACTATAGAAAGAGACCGTGAACATCATTATAAAACAATTCCTATGAACACAAACCATTGTACAGATGCATAGGTAGAATACTCAAAGAAAGGCAAAGTGTCTTCTGAGGCTTAATTGTAAAATTAATGGGAAATATCGAAACCCGAAAATTTCAATAGTATATTCTCACTGCAATGCTAGAGAACTTCTCTTCTTATCCGCTATATCATTGGCAATGCATCACAGAGTAGAACTTAATCATTGTTGTGCCGGTATTCACGTGCCTACGAGATAGATGTTGTTGCGTAATGCAAATGCAGTCAACGAAAATGGCACAGTAAATAACTGATTGCGTAAACGATGTTTGATCTCACGCCAACGTAGTGCAAAATATGATAATTGTTGTACACACAGAGCCCATTTAGGTTATTTGTCATTTAATTTTCCTTTGATGAATGCACGCTACGAGCATAATAGGACTAATTGTATACGTCAGTCATGCTGTATATAGGCACGTTCAAATTAACTCTTAACTTCGTTGTGTTGTTTATTAACTTTCTATCCAAAAGAGTAAATTTTAGCTGTATTAACGCTATGTTAAAATATGTAGTGAGGTTGGACAAAATGACCATCAATAACCTTTCCTTCATACTTATTCCTTCATACACATACATTACAGTGAATTTACTTGCACTGCTAATCCATCTAATGTGCAATGAGGGATGCAAAAATATGGTTTATTGTTGGTATTTTTTTGTAAAATGTGGATTTATATTGAAATATGGAAAAATAAGGGAAGTAAAAATTGCAATTTCTCAATCTAAATAACATAATTTATGTAGAATGAAAATATGTATTTAAATAGTTATGATGTTTAAAAAGAAATGAATGACAAGCACCTAAACAAACATACTTAAGGCTCTTGTAGCAGTGAAGGTAGTGCCACTAATGAATTAATAATCATATCTGAGCATTTAGAATGAATATCGGAAATTAGTATGTTCAACGTTATACGATCACTCACAATGTTTCAATTTAGAATTACTTTGATAACAAACTGAACATAGGAATTTCTGTAATGTATCTCCTACGGTACGATACGTTTTTTTGTTAAAGAGATGCCAGTGCCACTACCACTACAAGGACCTTAAGTCGTTAACTACATAAGTCATATACTTATAATACACTACATTTTATAGACGCTTTTGGCGTGGCAATTATAAGACAGATAATGTATTAGATATGTAATAGATTTTTTATACGGCTGTCATATAACAGTGTAACACATTGTTGTGCTTTTCATAGAACCGGCACGTGAGATAAAACAAAAAACCGTAATGTGCCATTCCCTTACATGATGATGACTGATGTAACTTTTTTCTTCTGTGAATATATGATAAAAACTATCAAATTTGTCTACAGTTTTCTCTATCTACGACATAAATCATTAATGATATGGGAGTTTTGTCTATGTCTTTGTTGACAACATTCGAGAATTTTCCTCGTCAGCTGGAATCCCTTGATCTCGTTGCGTCGGTTAATTCAAGGATCAATGACAGCAGCATAGCTGCCAGTGTACCTACCTGCGTTTTCTAAATGTATCTTATCGATTTATAATAAAAAAGTACCACCAATAAAGATCGTGATTAGCTACTTACACCGCAGTGGCTCATGGCGATCTTTAGCCAACCTAAACTGCACGTGGCGCACCCTTCCGACTATCTAAAAGAACCCTGGCAAGAGAAATAGGATACAGGTTTCCCGACTGGGAAAGTATATATAAATATATATACTTCATAGAATGCCACAGCCAAATATATATTTAAGTTATGATTATGACATAATTTGCATGCTAAATTGTATTAGTTAAACATGTGCACATTTCACTATGTACCTTTATACCATGTTTTAAGCAATAAATGAATTGTATTGTATTGTAAATAATTTCCTTGGGGTTGTTGTTCCTGCTAATGAGTGAGATCACTGGAAAGGTAGGAGTTGCTGCTTTGGCAGCAGGGATGAAGACATGCGAGCGATATATCATAATGCAAACGTTAATATGGCTACGCGTTCGATAACCTCTTCGTATTAGGCCTGCCGTATTTTCGTCTTCCACCCGACGTCGTATACAGAAAAACATCTACATCGATGTCTAAACATTAAACAGCATGAGGCCCTAGTGTAAGGGCTGCAATGTTAATCTATTGTTGTATGATTACTCAACAATCTGTCGTGCAAACGATGGACCCGTCGTCGCCTGGAAGACATCATGTCGGAAAAAAGATCGACCGATACGGAAGTGATAAATCCTGATGGATTTTTTGCCCCCGAGATCCCCTGAGCTAGGTAGAGCTCATACATTTTCTCTTAAAAACGCTTAGCAAAGCTCAATGGTCTATAGATACGAGTATATATACTACATAATTTGTTAAATAATACAAAAAATACTTAAAGATATATAGCTATAAATTTCATATGAATATGCTTTATCAGACCTATATATTATATATATAATATTTTTTCATGGTTTCCTCAACTAAACTATACGCAAGCTGAATACTAGTTACCAAATTACAACATACCAAAACAGACAAACAACTATGAATACTTGTACTAACATCGACCGTGCTTCAGCACGCATAATATCGCAATAACGTCTAACATAATAGAAAACTATTCAAATTTATCAATTTTATACGGTACGGAAATAAAATGATAAATTGTGAAAGTGAAGCCCTATTTCTGGCGTAGGATCGGAACGGGACCGCGCTACGACCGGTTTCGGTAGTTGAACTCGCGGCGAGTGCAGTCTATACATATAATGTATCTATTTCACAACTCTACTGGACAAAGTGTACCGTGATGGTTCTGCTACCATGATAGTTATCTATACGCCTATTACTGTAGAGTTGCCAACCCAAAGTTCAAAAACAAGGACTTCAAAGTAGGAAAAGCCAGGACACTTTGATTTAAAAACAGGACGCAGAAATAGAGTAGCAATAGCCAATAGTAAAGTAATTCCACCAACCCGCAGTTGAGCAGCATGGTGGAGTATACTCATAACCCTTTAAATTGACGGGAGACCCGTATCCCAGCAGTGGGATGGATAAGGGTAGACGACGAGTAAAGTAATAAAAATAATATTACAGAAAATAAGTTTCAGGAAATTCAGGTAATAAAAACTATCCAGGATATCCCAGGACACTTCAAAAACCAGGACATATCCTGGGAAAACAGGACGGTTTGCGACTCTATATTACTGGAATCTAGCTTTACAGCAGTTTGCATTGAAGATACGGCTAAAGTCACAGGTCGTGCTCGTGGACCTTGTCATCCAAATTCTGGTTGTGTTATTTTCACACATGAAGACGTTACTCATTCCCTCATGCCTAAATAACACATGCTATTTCGATACCAAGGAATCCAATCCATCACCAACTTCCTGCACATCGCATTGCAGTGAATCTGCTTGGAATCAAAGGACCGTTATCGCGCTTACGTAATCTAAATGTAGCCATTAACACGCGAAGAAGAAGAAACCCTATGAAAAACTACAGTTAATCGATAGCAGCTGTTAATAGAAGCCAGAAAACAAACAACTCGCAATAAATAACGGCCTATGGTATCTACCGCCCTAGACATTTCCTACGAAGCACACTTAACAAACTACATTAAAACACAATTACATTAAAAATTGCTTGTTGATTGACCATAGAGATACCGAAACACCGTTAAATTGACCTTTTAGTTGACAAGCAATATATAAAAGCGCTTGAAATAAATTGTGGTGCTATTTGACATTTTACAAAGGAACGCCATGCAGACAAGACTTTCAACTGAGCAGTTATTTATAATGCTAACTTGCCCACCATTGTCGCTAAGACAGGCAGTTTTTTTTATCGATATAAATAGACGCCGGGTTATTACCACTAGTTCTTTTTTTTGTGAATTAGATGATTTCCGATTAAGTTTTATTAGCGAATCAATGAATCCAACAAAAAAAAATATGCTTGACCGATTTGTACTGCGCGGGCGGGCGTCGCACGACACTAGTCTCAAATTCAGTTTGTTAGGTTGTCATTGGTTTAAATATATTTAATCTGACTTAAGTTGGGTTGGGTCCGGTTAGAGTTGCAGGGTGCTAAGGCCAGAAACCCTCCACGTGTGTTCGGTTGTTGGCTGTTTCAACTGTTGTTGGCTAGTTTGTGTTGCTGGATATGTCCAGTGAGAACGCTGTGTTAACCTAAGCCTGGTGCACCCTGGGCAACAATGGCCAGTAACTTCTATTCGCAGAGATATTGCTGACCGTTAGCTAATATTCTGGCGTAGGAGGAAAGCGTGGACACCACATTTACGTTTCTGGACGTCTGCGTCTCCCGTCCCTCTGAGCTAGCAGATGACCGTATCATCTGCTAGCTCAGAGGCGCACAGTGGAGGAACGATCCTCAGTGTAGCGAGGGGTACACTGGATGATACGAAAGACCGCACGATACCTCATTTTAAGTGCTCATTCCAGCGGTTTTGACGACCGTCATCACAGGTGGAGTGAGGGTAAAACATAATACTTATGTGTTGCTAGCAGATGGATGTTGACAACAATTATAACAACTATCAGTTTTACAACTTTTAAACTTAAAAAATAACATGTTTTTGTTACACAATTTATGTCAAATGTCGTTTAGCTTTTGCGTGCTAGGATAATATTGTTCTCATGCCTATACCAGGCGCTGACAGTCGGCGACGAGTAGCTAGTCAACGCCGAGACATCATGTCAACTTGATTTGTCGTGCTGATTACCGCAAATTACCGGCGGCATGGTAAACTATACGACGATTATACATATGCGCCGCATGCATTCAGTGTAAAACGACGACTGGGACGAGTCGACAGTGTTTATAAATTTGATGAATTAAAGAAACACACAAATACACAATAACCTTGAAAACATATATAGCCGTTTATTTATTTGTATTCTCTGTATTCTGCAAATAAAGCATATTCTATCTATCTATCCTTTTTTGGGGCAATCAAGTAAAAATATATTTTAGTGCGAATGCTTTTTTTCGAGAACGCAACAAACCACTTTGAAAAAAATTATTAGTACCAGATATAATGTATGTCCACATCTACAAAATACTTCATATCATTCCATAGATTTGAATGTATCTCGTCGCCTGGTCATCATAATATGTAATGTTAGCGAATCTCAACATCAGCCACAGTTACGTTGGCAGCAGATGCACATCACAGTCATGTTGCCAGCAGAGATTTAATAGTCACAGCACAGACTACCTAAACCTGAGGTTATCTGTGTGTATTGTATTAGTAAATATTTTTATATATTGACTCTGATACTAAAGAATCATACGGCCTGCTTGATGTAAAATTGTTACTATTGTCTACCGCTGCTAATGCAGCATCTGATTACGTCTGGATACCTCACTCACTCACAGGAACACAACAATCGTCAAGGATTTCTATCTTCTGTGAGGTTTGGTACTTCACCTGTCGGATTCGACATGCCCTAAGTCTCTTTCGTTCGAGCCTCGTTAGCACCTCGGCAGTGTGCTCCATGTGCAGACGACGATCACTTAAGCACAAAAGATAGTGACGAGCACCCTTACATCCGACGCACAGATACATGTTATTCATTGCCAATTGACTAATAAATCTAAATAAATTGAAGCACGAATTCACGGCCGCACTCATCCGTGAGCCGTTCTTTATAAGAAATAACATTCCATTAAATGGTCTATGGTAAATTTTGTTGTCTAACTGGATAACTTACTAGATATAAAATAAAGAAGATATGCTCCAGAATATTAGGTCTCGAAGGAGGAACGGATACATAGAGGTATAATGCCATCATAACTCCACCTTTTATTATGTAACTGTCTGATGAGATCGACTGTGCATTTTTAAGTAAGGGACCTAAACACCAAACTTTCACAATGAAAACCTAGCAAAAGTGAGGCGGTTTATAAACTAACCAATACCAATTATGGTATACCAATAAGTTGGTATTATAAGGTGTCATGTCACTTGCTAGGGTTTTATTATGATTTCTGCAAAAATTTTGAAAACAATGTTTATAAATTTTCAAAATCTTATTTTTAAGATCGTTTTATACATTTTGCCAATGACAATGGCTGCTTTTTAGCCTAGTAAGATACAAAATGCATAACGTGTCTTTCCTGGGGTCCCTTACTGGGTTTTGAAATGGCACAGCCATGGAGTGTTCGCGAAGTTGATCCCAAATACAGTTAAAATAAGAGCATAATGAATACTTTCAAATGGGCGTATAATAACATGTTTTTATACCGATTAGTACTCGACCATTTATGTTACAAGCAGATAGGATACTATACCAACCGCTGGTAAGAATAATATTACATTATCGCAAGAAGTGGTGCTTGAAGGAGAACAACACTTTCAAGGTAGAATAAAGCAAAAAGAAATTACAACAAGCCAATCGAGGAAAGTCGGTACAGAGGCTCTACCGCCTGCTGAAGCCCCTTTAAATTTATTCTTATCCGAAAATAGAGCTTTGGCACAGGCTTTGGTGTCAGTTAGTACCAAATATCATCTACTTAGTTCACAGCGTTTTAGGATCCCTACCGTCTAAGCTAAAATCAATTAGCACTAGTTTTAAGATAAAGTTAGATTTTTCGTCATTAAACAATCTAATATGAATCAACTTCAGCTTAGGCGGTAGGAATATTCAGATGAAATATTTTGATTTCAAAAAGATCTTTAATTTAGGTTCTTAATAAACAACTTCAGCTTTATTGGTAGAGGTCCAGGGTTCCTACCAGCTAATAACAGAATTACCAGGAATCTGAAGTTAGATTTTTGCATTAAGAAATATCGAAGGGAATAGGTTTCAGCTTAGGCGGTAAAGTTCCTGGCGTTATGAACTCGATTCAGATCGGTTTTTTTTAATTGAAATATCAAACTTCAGCTTAGATTAGTAGCGATAGTGATTAGCTTAACCCGTAGGGACTCTGAAGGTCTACCCACTGACCGGAAAATTTAAGGTCTGATTTTCGGAATCGAAATATTCGAACTGAGTGGGCTTCAGCTTAGACGATAAAGCCCCAGGTCAGCTAGTGAATGATTAAACGCGACAACGGTTAAGTAAACATCGGTTTATTTACCAAAACACGTTTCTGATTCGTCATCACTGTAGTCACTATAATATTCTAGTAATCGTTTTATGAAGGTTAATTAATGGCGATGGTAAAATAAACAACGGACATAATTATCGCAATTAAATTATTTTCGTAGGCTTAATTACCTACACCAAAAAAGTACAGTATATAATTTCCTACAGCTCTACACCACATGAGTAAAGAAACGTCTACACCATACAATAATAATGGAAAAGTTTTTATGGGGGAACGGCCTAGCCGTTTTCCCGTGAAGCTTGAAAATTATATTTAATTTAGATTATATTCTTCAACGCAGATTTTACAAAAACATTCTATGTATACAAACTTTGAAACACAAATTTGTGTGCATGAACATGTGTTTGTCTTGGTCTAGATATCTATGTATTATAAGTATGTATTTACAAAAAAAAATGTATCTAAGTACATTTATCAATTATCTAGTATCATATAGTACAAGATTTGCACTTAATTTGGGACTAGATAGCGCTGTCCAGAAATATTTATTTATTTAAAGTCAAGACCATTTACCTTTTTTTATACATAACATGTAATATTATCATCACGACGATGATGATGATATGATTGTATATATAAAGATAAATCAATCAATCAACCTGATTCCGGAAATGACGCCTATATCGCAGATTAACCTATATAATATATATAATAAAGAATACTATTATATTGATAACGATCAATAACGACATTTTTATCAGCAGCAGTTTTATTGTGAAATCGACTTTCCTCCACTGTGTCCCTGAATACATACTACATGGGAACCTTCATGAAAGGTGTCTACTTATGTTTACCTAAAAATAGTAAGTGTAACCGAGTAAGTGATTCACCAGCGAGCCAAAGCAAACCCTTCAGCCTAAACTGATGAATGATTATGATTACCATTAACCAAAACCGTTAATGGTAATCATATTTTTTTTTCCGACATCAACCCTATCCACACTGTTTTCAGCTATGGACGTAGGGCCTCTGTACTGGAACAGTCCAGTGGCCATACGGCCCAAATCGAATTTGAATTAGTGGTTACATTAACCTAAATCGAATTTCGACATAAAAAAAACGATTTAAATTGCCTTCAGTTAGGCGATACAACCCCTAGATTATTCCTTATTCTGTGTCCCTAGTGTGGTTCCGGAGTCAGAGCGATTGTCTAATTTTCATCAGTGTATCAATACATATCATGTACTTGTAGGGTGCGATACTGTGTGTATATGATACCTGGGTTTATTTATAGACAAGCGGTTGATAAAACCGTTGGTTTTGTTGATATGAGTGCAAACAATAATACCATTTAACTTCGTCACAGTAGTGTACGAATGGAAATCTCGTATTTGCTGTCGCTTTCAAACATATCTGAGAAGAAATTCCTGCTTATTGCAAAAACTTATATTATTATATAGAATAATTCACAACTAATAAAGCTTTTTTGTTGTGCAACTGATTCGACCCGAAATTCCGTTTTGGCACATTCAGCTGTTAGAAGTGCTACAATAATTTCTTCATAAATCGTAAAGGTAACAAAATTTCTTTATAATAATTAGGTATATAGATTTTTAATTGATAGAACTTTTAATTGGCTCAGTTTACTTGCGATGTATTTTTCTAATGGGGCGCCACTTCCGAATTACACTGGCTTTAAACAATGTATTATGTTTATCGTTTTCATGACACAGCAAAAAACTTATTCGGTTCTCTAGTAATCATCATGTTTCTATGTGTTGCCTATACTTACTGTTCTTATTATGTGGTCATGTTCTCACAAAGGCGTAAATAAAATTTTAAAATAAAGAATACATAGATACTAGACGAACATAGTTCCATTACAATGTCATTAAAGACCTTGTTGTTTTGTAACTGATAATAATCTTGAATTTCTCGTATCTATACTTATTTCAAAGATACGTCGCGTATTGTCTTTAAATAAAACTAATTTATTTTGACAGACGACGAAGCGTAGGACGCCCTCAAGAAAGCGGCTGGATGCGGAAGACGGAGGATCGTATTTGGTGGAAAGCATTGGGAAAGGCTTATATCCAGCAGTGGATAGATACAGGCTGATGATGATGATGAATTTATTTCTATTTTTTTGTCCAGACCGGTATATTTAGCGCAGTAGCCTGTCGTACCTAACCAATATTTTTCCTTTTGTCCAATCTTGTTATTCCTATGACCTCTACTAGGAATACAAATTTTGATTTATTGAATAATTTCTCACGAATTGCTTTATTTATCAGTACAAAAGTACTATCATTTTAATGTGGTAAAATACAATAGTAGATTATTGCATCGAGCACAAAGTAATTTATTATTGCACCGAGTGCCTGATTTAGAGCCCGAGCGATAGCGAGGGCTCTAATCTAACAGGCACGAGGGCAATATAAATTACTTAAGGCGAGGTGCATAATCTGCTTTTCTTTCAACTAATACCTATAGGAATAGTAGATAAAAGAAACTCATATCAAACAGTTAAAATAGAAGTTTCTATAACACTGTCGGCTTCATTTAGAATTTTCCGGAGTTAATGTGTCGCTAGATGATTCCATTTTAATTCGAAGCCGAAGCACTCAAAATCAGATAGTATCACACTTTTATCGTTTCCAAAATATTGTCAAGCAAAATTAACAAAGTTTCCGCCAAATCACTTTTTTAAATTTCTTTCATTTTTAACTCAGAGTTAGCAGCAATCATTTTTTAAATTTGGAACAAGTAGGATAGAATCTTTCATCACTTCCAACTCCTGATTATCCCCCATTTTTCTTTACTCAATTTGCCGATTGTGATGTTGAGAGGGGCATACGTTCAATTGTGTCAAATTCCGTGGGTGATGATAGTATTAGTCGTGCTATGATCTTACCGATCCTTGATATCATCCTTCCTACCATCACCTTAATCCTCAATAATTCTATTGCTACAGGTATTTTTCCTACGTCCTGGAAAAATGCGTTTATAATCCCTATACCTAAAAAATCCCACCCTTCATCCTTTTCCGACTATCGTCCCATTTCCATTCTTCCTTTCCTTTCAAAAGTCCTAGAGCGACTTGTTCATCAACAGTTAAACAAGTTTCTTAACCATAATAACATCCTCAATCCATTGCAATCCGGTTTCCGTCCCGGTCATAGCACGACTACTGCTCTATTGAAAATTTCCGATGACATTCGTGTTGCTTTGGATCATTCACATCTGACGGTTTTGACTCTGCTGGATTTCAGTAATGCATTCAACACAGTTGATTTTGATATACTGTTGGGCCAATTGCGTTCTCTCAATATATCTCCAACGGCAATTGAGTGGTTTCATTCTTACCTGCATGGGCGTCAGCAGCGAGTGCGTATCGAGGATTCATTATCTTCTTGGTGTCCCATAGCTGCGGGCGTACCTCAGGGTGGCGTGTTATCTCCACTTTTATTCGCTCTATTTATTAACTCAATTACTGCTAAACTTCGCTCCTCTTACCACCTGTATGCAGATGATTTACAAATTTACACACATGCTTCTTTTGACGATCTATCAAATACTATTTCCATTATTAATGAAGATCTTTCTCGTATATCTGAATGGAGTAATTCCCACGGTCTAGTTGTCAATCCATTAAAAACGCAGGCCATTATCATAGGTAGTTCCCGATTGATATCCAAAATCGACTGGCCTAATTTCCCTTCTGTAGTTTTTAATGGGACTGTTGTTTGCTACAGCGATAGCGTGAGAAATCTTGGAATCCTTTTTGACAAATCATTAACTTGGACTGCTCAACTTGCCGCTGTTAGTAAAAAGATATTCGCGTCTATTGGTTCTCTTAGAAGACTGCAGTACTTTCTGCCGCTGGACACCAAAATCGCGCTTGCTCAGTCCTTGCTTCTCCCTATTCTTGATTACGCCGACTCTTGTTACCTCGATCTTACCGAGGAGCAATTGAATAAACTTGAGCGCCTTCAAAATCTTTGCATCCGGTTCATATTTGGACTTCGCAAATATGACCACGTCTCACAATTTCGTTGTCAGCTCAAATGGCTTCCTATTAGACTTCGCCGTAACAGTCATATCCTATCCCTTCTTTATTCCATCTTATTTAATCCCTTAACTCCTGAATATCTAAAAGAGCGCTTCTTATTTCACACTGGGGTGCAGGGTCGTGCCTTGCGTCATACTCTATCTCTTCGCCTCATTACGCCATCACACTCTTCCCAATATTACACTAAGTCCTTTTCGGTGCATGCTGTGCGTCTCTGGAATGCTCTGCCTTTAACCATTCGTAGTGCACAAACTTTGTCCGCTTTTAAAAATCTTGTGAAAGCTCACTATCTCTCACTTGTCTCTGTGTAACTTTTCTTATTTTCCTTTATTCTCTGGTCTGTCGCTTTATTGTATGTACTTATCATGTATCTTGCTTGTTATTTAGTTTATGTAATATTTTTATACACTATAGTTATATATTGTATATTTATTGTTTATATGATATATGTGTATTGTTTATGTGGTATACGTGTATATGTATGTATGTGTGTATGTAGGTACGTTTATGTAGTTTATGCGCCTCCTACTTGCTTACTATCATTCTCGTTTCCTCTACCTTAAGGTTGTCTGGAAGAGATCGCTTAGCGATAAGACCGCCTTTTGTACTTTTATTACCTTAATACCTCTGTAAAATCTATTATTTGGTGCAATAAAGAATATTGTATTGTATTGTATTGTATAGAAACGAATAATACGTACGAAAAAAAAAGTATTGATATCGGCTGGCTGAATAGAGCTAATCCATTGAGATTGGCACCTTTTAGTGCGATTAAAATTTACTAGATATCAATATTAATTTAAACAAGACATTATAAATCAAATGAAAATTATATAGTGTAAATAATAAAATTAAACAAATATAATATACTATAGTGAAGGTGACTGAGAAAAAAAACAATTATTATCTACCTTGGAAATTTATTATCGTTACTGTGCAGATAAAAAGTAATAGTGTTTTTCGACACTATTCTTAACGCAGTTCGTGGCTAGGCTGGCAAACACGACTTGTATGGATACGAAAGTTCCAAGTTCGAACCTATCTACGGCAAAATATCTTTTTCACTTTTTACATAGAAAAAATCAATTGGGAACATTATTCAACTAGGACAAGCCTAACAATGGCAATAAGTTGCGAAAAATGTAAAAAATATATTTCCAGCAGACAGATTCTTGTATGTAAAGATTGTGGTAAATCCTACCATCTAAAGTGCACTAACTTATCTGAAAAAATGTACTATTTAATAAAAGATAAAAGCAGCGACAAGTGGAAATGTCACAGTTGCATAAACAGGAAAAATAGCGAGATTACACCTACTGCACCAGAAGCTCCCCAGCATGCAACGTCTTTATCATCCGAAGTTACAAAAAAAACACATATACCTCAAGAATTTGAAACGAAGCGTGGGAAATATGTAGTAAATGTTCCAACTGAAAACTCTTTTGAATCATTGCACTCAGAGGATACAGATGATGAGGATGGCGTTTCAGAGACACATAAATTAAATAGGAGCTGTCCTTATACTAGACCGGGAATAGAAGAGTTAGAAGAACTAAGCACAAAAATTACAGATCTTGAAATGAAATTACAAATTGCCGAAAAGGAAATAGAGAATTTAGTCCAAGAAAACAGTGTGTTAAAAAAAGAAATCATAAGCTATGAAAAGAAAACCGAAAAATTGACTCACATATGCAGATCGACTCCTAAAAAAAATATTAAAAAATCGACTAGAAAAAGTTTAAATCAAACAAAAATAAATTTTGACGACACAGAGGACTTGAGAAATGAAAACAATACTGAATTTAATGTGGAAAAAGATGAAGAAGAACAAATAAAACAGAACAAGAGGACGACAACAAAAACGACCGATATGATGGAGGAAACAAGCAATCAAAATGTTATCAACACTAATGTTAACAAAACTAGTACATGTGTAGAGAAAAGGAAAGTGTTGTTACTTGGGGATCAGAATGGCAAGGGTATCCGCCAGATATTACAGAATTTACTTGGCAATCAATTTCAGGTAACAAGTATAATTAAACCAAATGCTCATACTGAACAAATTTTGTTAGGTTGCAATGATGTTTGTAAGGAGTTCACCAATGAGGACTATGTCATTATCTTAGCGGGATCGAACGATAGGAACCCGCTTGGCTTCCGATCGTGTCTTTACTATCACTTAACTTTGCTCACAAATACAAACGTTTTGATTGGTGAAATCTATGACAATAAAAATCTAAATGTAAATATGCAAAATGAATTTCTACGCCTAGTTTGTTCTCAGTTAACTCATACTACATTCATACCGTTGCAGCATGTCAGCCGTCTTGGACTACGTAGGCTATATACAAGTAGGTTGATGTTACGAGAGATACTTAGTATTGGCTACAAAGTAAATTTTATAAATCAAACGATATGCAATCAAAAAATACAAATGAAACAAAAACCGGTACAAAAATTAATTACGAGTTACTTCAATATTAACAATAACAAAATAAATACTGTAGATACTGACATGTCATTAAAACGCAAAACACAATGCACAATTCCATATCTTTTTAATCAAATTAAGCTTAATAAAATAAATGTACACAAAAATCAAGGAAATGTAAATATTGATCAAAAAGGTCCACAAAACTTTTTTCGTACACAATAATAAACATTGCGTAAAAATACTACATATGAATATACAAAGTATCAAATCAAAGACCGACCAACTTGAAATTTTGACACAAGAAAGAAATATTGACATTTGTTGCTTTACTGAAACTTTCTTAAAAGACGACGAAATAGATATTTTTCAATTAGACGGCTACAAGAAAGTTGCTCACTTCTGTAGGAGACGTAAAAAACGAGGTGGTGTTGCCATATTCTCTAAAAACTCCATCGAATGCAATGAATTGCAATGGATATCAGAAATGTCGATTGAAAGCCACTTTGAATGTTGTGGCATGGTAATATGCGGGTTAAATTACTTATTGGTTTGTGTTTATAGAACTCCAAATAGTAATTTAGATGTATTTCTCAGTAACATGGAAACTTTACTTCGCAAACTAACAACAAGAACAAGAAATAATTACAGAAATATATTCATTGTAGGTGACTTCAATGTAAATATTCTCGAGAAAAATTATAAAAGTGAGCTGTTTCTCAATATGTTTCATTCATATAAATTACATCCTACAATCGACAAACCCACTAGAATCACAACTAATTCTCAAACATGCATCGACAATATCTTCACTAATATAAAACATTATGACGCACAAGTGTTGGACGTTGGTTTATCAGATCACACGGGACAGTTAATATCGATATCCTCTAATCTCAGCTTTAGTGAAAGGTCATGGTATGTCTACCGTAGGAACACAGACAAGAACATAGAAATTTTTCTGAAATATATAACGCAGGTTAGTTTTGCTGAAGTTTATGCCCAAACAAATCCTGATGAAGCATACAAAATATTCATAGATATATTTTGTACTATATTCAATCTATGCATACCGATCACAAAAGTGAAAATATCATACAAAAGAAAACCAAACTGGAAAACCAAAGGTATAATAATATCCAGTAAAAACAAAAGACGGTTGTATTTACAAAAAAGACAAACGAATAGCACGGTCATAAAAAAACAGATATAAAAAATATTGCCACATCATGAAATTTGTAACGAAGCAATCAAAAAGAAATGCCAATATAAATTATATAAGGAATAGTTCTGACAAAAGTAAAGCTTCTTGGCAGGTTATAAAACAAAATACAACGAAAACAAACGACATTAAAGAAACATTAAAATATATAAAAATAAATGACTTAATTATAGCTGAACCTTTTGACTTAGCTAAAACAATAAATGACTATTTTATTAATTTAAACAAACCCACATTGACAATCTTCGATAATTCATACAAACCGGTAACACAATCAAGTTTAAATAGCATCTTTTTGACTCCAGTAAGTATTAGTGAAATTAAGAATATAATAAAAAAAATGAAAAACAAAAAGAGTACAGGTTATGACCACATACCTATAAAATTAATAAAACTAAGTGTGGACGTTATAGCTGGGCCTTTAGCTCATATAAATAATTTAATGTTTGAGACTGGAATGTACCCAAATGATCTGAAAAAAGGACTAACAATACCTCTCTACAAAAATGGGCCAAAGGATGAAATTAGTAATTATAGACCCATAGCATTACTACCAAATTTCTCAAAAGTTTTCGAAAAGTCGATAGAAATTAGAATATCGTCTTTTTTAAATAAAAATAAAACATTAAGTCCAAATCAGTTCGGATTTCAAAAAGGTAAAAATACGATATCAGCTATATTTAAAATTTTAAAACAAATATGGACCGACGTAGATAATAAAAGAACTTGCACTGGACTATTTTTAGATCTATCAAAGGCTTTTGATTGTGTCATTCACAAAGTATTGCTGACTCAACTGGAGCATATAGGCATCCGTGGAAATGCCCTGAAATTAATGGAATCTTATCTGACAAATAGATTACAAGCGACGGCGTTAGATACTTATGACAAAAATACAAAGACAATTAAACGAGTGGTATCAAATTTTGACAAAGTTTTGCTAGGAGTACCTCAAGGTAGTGTATTAGGTCCACAGTTGTTTTTAATTTACATAAATGAACTACCTTTAGTCATTAATCATTTATGTGTTATGTTTGCTGATGATGCCACAGTATTTATAGCTGATGACAAGCTGGGTCACGAAAATATCATTGACGAAATTCAAAAATCATTATACATTGTAGTCAATTGGTTGGCATCAATTAATCTGAAAGTCAATTTGGAAAAGACGAAAGTTTTAGAATTTAGGAATTATAAAAAGTTGCCATTGACATCAAATGTTATTATGAACGGAACTAAAGTAGATATAGTGGACAACACAAAATTCTTAGGGGTCACTATTGACACACATCTGAATTGGAAGTCACACATCGAAACCATTAATAAAAAAATTTCTAGAAGTTGTTACGCTATCTCGATTTTATCGAATGTTGCCTCGATAGAAATTGCAAAAAACGCTTATTACGGATATATTTATCCCGTACTTACATATGGCATAATACTATGGGGTAACTCCGTAAATGTTCAGTCCACTTTTATTTTACAAAAAAAATGCCTTCGAATTATATATAAGATTGATAGAGAAGATTCATTAAGACCTATATTTAAAAATTACAAATTCTTAACTTTGACGTGTATTTACATACTAGAAATATGTGTATTTGTAAAAGAACATAAAGAATACTTTTCCAAACGCAGTGGAGCAAAGGACAACATACGACAGCAATATAAATATAATATGTGTATTGTACAATCATCCAGTCGTATATTTGACAAAAGTACATATAATTATGGCATCAAGGTATTTAATCATTTACCTGGACACATTAAATGTCTGGATGGAGTCGCATTCAAAAAAAGACTGAAAGTATGGCTATTGTGTAAATGTTATTATAATTTAAACGAATATTTTGACGAAATTAATGTATGACATGTGTATTGTAATTTTATTAATGTAAATATTATTGTAATTTTATTAATGAACACGGTATTGAAATAACTGCATAATAATAATAATTATTGTACGTCCGAAATGGGCAACTGTTGTAACCATTGAATTTCAGCATAACATCCTGTATCACACAGTTTTGAACAATAAAAATTATCTTATCTTATCTTATCTTATCTTAAAAAAACTGTGCAATAATGAAATTTCATACATTTTTATTGCTCTAGAGCATTAAAGACTCGTTTTGTGCTGAGTTTTTAGTATGATTGTGATGAAATTAAAGCATAGTTGGAAGAAATATTCATTTATTGCGCTATCGTACACAAACACGACAATTTATATAACATACAACAAAAATAAACAGCAGGAGCAGGCGTACATTTTCGCCGCGTGGTAAAAAGAGAGGGGGATATTACTTCCTCTCCTACGCCACGCCGGTTCGCGCCGCTCCGTCTTACGTATTTTCGATCAGGCCACGCGTCCTCACGCGAGTTTAACATTTTTTATCCATCCCAAAAAGTGCACAACGCCGCTAAAGAAGTTTTCAATTCAAAAAATACCGAAAGTTAAGGGCCCAGATTGCCTAGGCGCGACATCGTTTTTGAGCGACCGCAGCGCTACTGTTTACTGAAACAACCGACGGGGCGGGTGAATGACCCAAAGACAGCGCGATTTTCAAAATGTTTTGCGACAAACGTTCCACGTTGAGTTATATTGTTATTGAAGTTGAATATTTACAGCATAACAAAAATGGAAATAATAATTGGAAATAAACGACGAGTGTAAAATATTCTAAGACTAGTTTTTCGTTATAAAATGATCCTAATTACTAGATTAATAAGAGTAGTTGAGACACAATGTTTATGTTTTTCTATTTATAATAAACAATCAAGAGCAGGTCCGGACTGACCTTTTTGTATTCTACTTACCAAAAATTCCAACTATGTATTTCTTTGTAATTTTACTACCAAAGTTTATTCTTATTTCGTAAAATATTCATTCAACAAAATAATTGCAAATTCAGTAGGAAGTACGGTCGAAATAACATCGAGCTTTCCTCGCTAGTGTATATCTCTACGCAAGGAAATGTGCCTATTGCGTAAACTCAAATAGGGTGGTGGCACCAATTATCGGCCATGTCAACTTTTTTTCAACTTTGTTTGCACTTTTGCTACGCTAGTATACGAAAGTATAAAAATGATTCATATAATTAAAAGTAAGTAAACAATAACAAATATGAGTCGCCATCTAAAAAGCGTGCTAGGGTTGTACAAAAATAAATAAAACACAAGTTTATAAATTATTAATATACTAATTAAAAGTAAGTAAACAATAACAAAATATGAGTTCAAAATTCTACGATTACTGATCAAATTCTGATTTCTGCTAATTTGTTGATAAAATCAATTGCTATTGCAAAACCTATCAGAATGAAAATGTTACCAGCTGCCCGATTCACGTAATAAAAACCGTAGCGTAGGGACTTAAAAATGTCACTTCGTTTTTTGCAAATTAAGCCCTTTTAACCGACTTAAAAAAAGAAGAAGCTTCTCAATTCGCTGTATTTTTGAAACGATTTTGATGATTCTTTACACCAGGTAACTCTTCAAAATCATATAGGAATTGTATAGTAATTGAGCTATTGAAAGATTTATGACAATCCAAGACTAGATAAGTAAGTGCGTTTAAAACAGAAAACCAAAAGGCGATTTCTAAGTTTCTAAGTTAAAACGACTTTTGGACTGGCGTGTTTACGTGAATCGACCGGCTGGATAGTTAAGTTACCTCAGTCTCTTTCAAAATCATTAGGCGTTCTTCTCTTTCAAAACACGTAAAGCTCTTTCTTTCCTCTCTTTCATAGCCTCTATGATACTGGGCGCGTCACGAATGGGCATGCTTCGTGACTGCCGAGGATCAACTAATTCTGGAAGTAGGCAATCGTAATAAAACCTAACTAATTTCATCTCCATTTTCTCCTTCCAAAATTTGTCGTCCTTTTCTATAATATAAACTTTCATAGGTACAGTAGCACCAAACCAGATGCCAAGCATGCAAACGTTTCTTTTAGTAATATGTACCTGTCCCTGAATTTGGAAATACCAGTTATGATTTTTATTTATGACATAACTCTTGGAAGCCTTGCCCAAAAGGTATGTTTGGCCATTGCTTCATCAAGAGTCATGCCAGCTAAAGAATGTGGGCACTTAATTTCAATTAAACCGTTTGCATAAATGCCATCTGGTGTATTGCCAAGAAATTCATATTGATCGTCGACGAACAAACCGCAACCTTGTATACTAATATTCTTTTGAATTTCTAACTGTCTAATTTCGGTTTCTTCGTTTTCGATACCGTACCGTACAGCAAGCAAACTGGAGATATTACTACCATAAACGATTTTACCAACAAAAGCAGCACAACTTGTGCTCTCTCGTTTTTTACAAACTTCCCCGAATGATGATGAGGTTAGTAATTTTCTCCTTGTACTCATCCACTCAGCACTACTTCTTTGCAAATGGGTCGACCTTTCAAGCTCCTCTCTTTCAGCACAAGACAACTTTAAATCGGCTAAAAAAGATGGCTTGGCTTTCTCATATAATTCTGGACTCAGATCAGGTTTTTCGCAGTTTGGTCCATAGTGAGCGTCTTTCGATACAGTGTTGTGGCTTTTTTTCAATCTTAATTTAGGTTTAGCAATTAAACGGTTTCTACGATTACAATTTTCCACTTTCGCTATCAAAGGAATCGGACTACATTTAAATATGACTTCATGAGTTTTACTATGAATCGATCCCGTATTAAAAGACACAACAGCAGCTGCGCATCGGCCCGCATAAGAACCACGGGAAGAATAATTTACACGCTTACCCCCAACTAATTTGGCAATTACTCCGTTAAAACTTTCAACTATATTACTTGTGCAATTATGAATTAAACTTCTAGAATGATATGACAGTCTTTTACTTAAAATTTCTACCGCGTCCATTAATCCGCATCCAACAATTGTTGGAAGTAATCCAACAGGTTCTATTCGACGAGTATCAGGTCTACAGAAATACTCCTTGCAATGTTGGTGATTACCAAATACGTGTTGTGGACCATTTAGGATATCTTCACTAAGATTTTTTATTTTTTCTTCGAGTGACTGATTTTGATCCGCCCAATATTTAATCGCGCATTTTACACCCGTTCTTAAACGCAAATACCTTTCTTTTAGGAATTTCCGCAATTCGCAAGGATACTTAGTGTCTTTTGACAGTTTCTCCAAGCTATTGCAGTAGTTTCGTAAAAGATGATTTTTGCATTCAATTTTCTCTACTATTAAATTATCGTACGGACGCGAATCTAATATTTTTTTATAAGTACTAGAATCGCCGTCTGCTACAAATTTATTATAAATTACACCGTGATCAACAATGGAACGTTTAAACCCCTCAACTATTATGGTCGATTCCATCCCGGTAGATGATCCTGAATAATTCTTGAAACAATGGTGTTCCGGGGGCTGACTGTTGTTCTTTGCGGCTCGTGCACAGACTACGCAGTATTTATTTTTAACTCCAAAAAACAATACTTTATTAGTTTTAATGCCAATTATCGCAGCTGCGCCGGATAAGGCGGAAAAATTCTTACCATAAGATCTCTTCCTCCAATAACCGTCAACAGCAACAGATATTAATGGTGTACCATTTTTATCAACACTACCTATAGACTGCGTACTCTGCTTCTTCCTTGACAGCTTCTGCCATGGAATGTGTTGCTGTCTTTTCCCACCAATCGCAAACCGTATTATTAATTTCATTGTATAATGAAGGTGACATGATTGGTAACGGTTACTGCGGCAGTTAATGTTTTTAACTGAGAGTAGCTCCCACCAGATGATATGATACCAGATACAATTTGATGATTCACTTCCATGCTATCTTCTTTCTTTTCAACCAAACACACAGTAAACTTCATACTACACATACTACATTTCATGATGAGTTTTGAGTCCAGACCAACTTTTACTTCACCTATTATACTGAGGTAACTTAACTTACAATCCATTGGACCGTGGTCCCCTATGGCCTGAAGAGCTTTATAAAAAAAAGAAATATCTATTACTCTACGCCCAACTTCCACTTCATCCACCTTTCCCTCTTGACTGTTTTCAATAACTAGTTCCTGTAAAGAAAGATAATGGCTTTATTTTTTTTTATAAAAAATAATTAAAAAAGAATGGGCCAAATTTCTTCAAACATAGCTAAGAACTCCCTTAGAATACATCTTTGAAACACATAACACTAGATCAAAATCTTGAACGTTTTATATAAATAAACGTAATAAAAACTGGTTGTTTGTAAAGTCGGTTCAGGACAATAATTTTAATAAAAAAAAGCTGTTGTTTCATTTTTAACCTTATTAATATTCCTGTTAACATAAAAAATAGCTAAACATGTTGTTTAGCGTTTTCATGCATTTTCCTAATGTCGGCCGGGTGGCCGATATTGGGATTTATCAATAAATAAAGATCCCTAACCTCGACCCTGCGATTATTTCATAAAAAAAGACAAGTAAATGTAAAAACCTTGGTTTTTCTTCAATAAAAAACAATATAAAATACCATAGGTATGTTTAATTCCATTTAAATACTAACTAACTCAATGCGCTCGCAACCGGGATTTGACTCGCCACTGCCACTAAACGACACAAGTCGGTACCGGCGCGTGCTCTATTGCCAACTGAACGTTCAAATATTGAAGCACCCGCACCAAAATATGGATTATTCGCATATAGAGTCGCTTTTTGAATAAAAACTATTATAATTTTAGGGTTATTTTAATAGTTAGGGTAAGTGCTCCAGTCAATTAACACCCACCAGTGAATGAACAAAACACACATTTTTCAATATAATAAGAAATCTAAGCTTTTATACTCAAGCCAGTATTTTTTTCTCAATCGAAACATTATATTACGTCAACTGAACACACAGGTATTTGCATGTGACCTATAGTTTCAAAATCGCGACCGCCTAAAATGAAAGTATTCTGTCGTATTTTTGATTGTATGGAGCAGAATTTAGGGCATTGCTGAGACTTCGTGTTTTGATATTCACTTTGTAGACACTGTAAGTGTGATAGTGTTAACAAAATTTGATAGTAGGACGTAAAAAGAACTGTTTTATCTTACAAAAAGCAGATTGCATAAATTTTAATTATCATAAATAAATTATAGGGGTGTTCGATAATTGGATCACGAAATTGAAGAAAATCTAGTCAATGAACACACAGTTTTAAGCATTTGGCATCTTAGCCTTAATGCAGTTGGCTAATTTTTTGTACACAACTTTTATAAACGGTTGTCAATTTTTTGACCAATATTCGAACGAGGTGTTCTTTTATTATTACCAGGTTATCCTCCATACCTAGCCTGATATCTTCAGTAACTTTTAGAAGTGCAGTAATAGTACTGTGCCCAGGACGAAAACCAGACGGAGTGAACTGATTAAATAAAATAAATAAAGATCTCCACATAGAAGTGCCTTTCAGCTAAAACGACCATGGAAAGACAGCAAAATGCAAGCTAAAAAGAAATTAATAAATAATGATGACATATAGAACCAATCTTCTATTATAGAAATATAATAGTTTAGAAGAGAAAGGAGAATCTAACATAGAAGTGATGAATAATAATATTAAATATTTTATAATAATAATCCAGTATTAATATTATGTTTTAAGCATTTGGCATCTTAGCTTTACGGTCTGCCCGAGGGGCTATGCGAATGGGTTGCTAGCTTCTTGTCCAGCAGAAGCATTAGAGCCGTTGTAGATGGCAGTTGCTCCGATAGCATGGACATCAATGCTGGCGTCCCGCAGGGTTCTGTATTGTCCCCGACGCTGTTTCTGCTGCATGTTAATGATATGTTGTATAATGACAGCATTCATTGTTATGCGGACGACAGCACCGGGGACACTTATTACACGGGCCGCGCAAATATCCCTCGTTCTTTGGTGGAGGAGAGCCGCGAACAACTTGTGTCGCAAATTGAGAGCACACTAAGTAGAGTGTCCGACTGGGGGCGACAGAACTTAGTGCGATTTAACCCCTCTAAGACACAAGTCTGCGCGTTCACCGCTAAGAAAACCCCATTTGCTGTGGCTCCACACTTCGAAAACACACCCCTCACCATCGCCAATAGTATTGGTATTCTAGGAGTTGACATCTCCAGCGACGTCCAGTTTCGATGTCATCTGGAGGGGAAGGTCAAGCTGGCATCGAAGAAACTAGGTGTGCTCAACAGGGCGAAACATTACTTCAACCCGCGGCAAAGACTTATACAAAGCTCAAGTTCGGCCGCATATGGAGTACTGTTGCCATCTATGGGCGGGAGCGCCTAGATACCAGCTTGCACCCTGTGACTCGATTCAAAGGCGTGCTATGAGGATTGTTGACGATCCCAAACTGACAGACGGTTTAGAACCTTTAAGTCTGAGAAGAGATTTTGCGTCCCTTTGTGTGTTCTACCGTTTGTACAATGGGGTGTGTTCAGAGGAGTTGTTTGACATGATGCCCACGGCTTCCTTCTACAGTCGCACCGCTCGCCATGTACAGGGAATTCATCCTCATACTTTAGAACCGAAATGGTCACGTACTGTGCGGTTCCAGAGAAGTTTTCTTCCACGTACTATCAAGCTGTGGAATGAATTGCCTGTTGAGGTTTTCCCAGGAGACTACAGCATGGGGTTCTTCAAAAAGGGCTTGAAGAGGTTTTTACAGGGTCGGCAACGCGCATGTGATGCCTCCGGTGTTACAGGCGTCCATAGGCTGCGGTAACTGCTTTCCATCAGGCGGACCGTATGCTTGTTTGCCACCTTAGTGGTATAAAAAAAAATGTTAGATAGTTCTCTTTAGGTTATAAAATATCAAGTAACACGCAATTATAATAGTAATCATATCGTCTATTTAATATAATAAAAAATATATTAGGTTGGGGAAAAAGTCTTTTCGTATTTTATATGAAAATTCAAAACATTTTTTAATAAAGTTTATTTACATTTAACTAAAGTATGTAGGTGCCATTTTGTTCGATAACTTTTGGCCATCTTGTAGGTAGAGACATGATCCCATTACTATAGAAATTTTGGGACTTCTGTTCAAAAAACCACGACAAGTGGTTTTGGCAGTCTTCTCGTGATGGTAACCTGACATTGCCTAAAGAATTCTGAAGAGACCGAAACAGGTGGAAATCAGAAGGTGCAAGGTCAGGACTATACGGCGGATGCATTAACACCTCCCAGTCAAACTCTCTTAATTTTTGCTGAGTGGCTAAAGATGTGTGAGGTCTAGCGTTATCATGATGAAAAATCACACCCCTTCTGTTAATTAATTCCGGCCGCTTTCTCTCAACTTTTTGCTTTAATCTCATCAGTTGTTCACAGTAGAGTTCAGAATCGATAGTCCTGCCTGGCGGTAACAGCTCATAATGAATAATACCCTTCCAATCCCACCATACACACAGCATCACCTTGTTGCGGGTTAACCCGGGTTTTGCCAGAGTCTGTGAAGCCTGACCGGCCTTTGACCACGACCTTTTTCGCACGTTCTTGTCGTACGTGATCCACTTTTCATCACCAGTTATAAGCTTCTTCAAAAACTGTTCGCTTTCATTACGTCGTAGTAAAGAATCGCAAATGAGTACACGGTTCATTAGGTTTCTTTCAGTGAGATTGTGAGGCACCCAAATATCGAGCTTTTTAGTGTACCCAGCTTTTTTCAATTGCGCCAAAACTGTTTTGTGGTCAATTCCTAATTCTTCAGCTACGTCGTAACTACTGATATGCCGCTCTTGCTCCACTTTTTCAAAAATGGCATCCATTTTATCCGTAACAGGGCGACCAGAGCGACGTGCATCTTTCACATCAAAATTTCCTGATTGAAAACGCTTAAACCAAATTTGTGCTACTCTCACAGACACTGCACTAGGTCCATAAACGTCACAAATTTTATTCGCAGCTTGCGTTGCATTTTTACCTTTTTTGTAGTAAAATTTTAAAATGAATCGAATTTCTTCATTAGATTCACTCATCTTGACAGTAAAAAAAACAAATGAAAATCACACATTTACCTAATTTGAATTTGGAATTATCTTTTTTAAAATATAAACTTTTTAAAGATATCAAAACCTGCCAGACACAAATGGTATAACCAAAGATATTTTATTACAAGTTCATACCTACTATAATGCGAAAAGACTTTTTCCCCGACCTATTATATATTTACAATAACAATTACCCGAAATAAACTCTTACATAATAATTTATATATAGAACTGATATATAAAAGTGGTAGTTCATTCAATGGGTTTCAAAAGGTTTATTCACTGGATTTTTTTGTTCATTCTCTGGTGATTTGTGTGTGATTCTCTGGTGCTGATAGTTATTGAGATAACCTGCATTTTATACAAATATACCCCATATTTGTATAAAATGCAGATTATCTCAATAACTATCAGCATTTTTGCTAAAATATGTATACTGTATCAATCATGAATAAATTGTGAACATAATAAAATAAAATATTTTTTGGTTAGGATCTCATAAGTAGCTGGCTGTAATTTTCAAAGTTTGGAATGCCCTTAAGGGTTCATTCAATGGAGCACTTACCCTATATTCCATTTTCTCGCAAAGGCCGATATTAGGAGGAGGCCGATACTAGAAGACTTCACCCTACTGAGATTTTGTCTTCGTCCATCACTAACTAGGTATTTTTTTTTTTTTATACTACGTCGGGTAGCATACGGCCCGCCTGATCTGAAGCGGTTACCGTAGCCATATTAACGCTCGCAACATAAAATATCGCTCGCGCGCCGCCACCCCCGCCACCCCCGCTGCCATCGCAGCATCTCCTTCCTTTCTGGTGACCTCACTCACTCGCAGGAAGACAACAGCCCTCAAGGAAACCGTTATTTGGCTGCGGTATTCTGTGAGGTGGAGGTACATTCCCCAGTCGGGTAGCTTACAATTACGCTCCCTACCTCTCTTTTCGCCAGAGCTTCGTTTGTCAGTCAGCAGGGTGTACCGCATGCAGGTGAATTTGGCTTTGGTTTAAAGATCTTGATGAACCACTTACACCCCAAGGTAGTTTGTTTATTTATGTAATAAGTCTACAAGAATTACGTATAACAACTTACGTCTATAGTGTGTAGTCTAAGCATAGCAGTGTTGCTTGGAGTCTCGGCCTGAAGGTTTTCTTTATTTTCAATACTGGAAATATTATTCATCATTATTATCCACTTTATAATTATTTTGTAATTTTTGTACAACACCAGACCCTAGGCGCGTCGCGTCTCTTTGGCGGTAAGTATGTCGACAAAGCCGCGTGCCCGTGCTATTTCTGTTATGAAACATACCTACTTCCACAATCTGATATTTAGACAATAATGATGAACATGAAAACGAATACTAGGTAGAAATTGACTTTATTACTTATAATACAAACCAATATTTACATGCTATTGTATATGTCTGAATCAAGCGATCTAAATCATATGACATAGGTATTGTATTAGCTTTGTAATGTACCCTGTTCAAATGAAAATAAATTATATTATTATTACTACTTAGACAGGATAAGCACACAAATAAAACTAGGATTTTTACATGACACTTTCACAGAAATCTCGTAATTTTTTTCTAGGTAGGTATTTAGGACAAGACGTAGTAAAGTAGGCAGATAAATAAATAAGTAGGAAGGAACTTACATTTTTTCCGAGATCTTTTGGCTTTCATATTTTTATAATGCGTACTAAACTTTCTTTTCCCTGGCAAATTCAAATTCAATCAGTCCTGCGAAAAAAACCCTCGATTACCGACTAGATACGTTTATGATATTGGCTATAGCATGTTGAAATCATGTTTCAAGCCTGAATTGATACATATTTTACAAGGTTCATAAAATAACCTACTCAACAAAGTATCTAATTCATTCTTTGTATTTTTTACGATTTATATACATTCATTATATTGGTAAATTAGTTATACTTACAGTTTTTCACAAAAAACACAAATTTACAACACGTAATTTTGCTGGAGCATCCGACGCGCGTGGTGTCACCTTGACATATAAAAACACACTGGCGATTAGTGGCGACGCTGGGTACTAATTCGTAATATCGGAATGTGCGTCATTTTTCATACATTTTTCTATGGAGAATTTACGTAAAACATATCTAGATTTTAGGGCTTTAAAAGAGGAAGTCTTTGTTTGTAAAGGTACAAAAAAAAAGTATATGTTATATTTATTGGTTTCTTCAGTGTTCAAAAAGTGTTTCTTTTTATCAATTTGTGTTGATTTATTGGGTTAAATCTGAAAAATACGAAGGCATGTTTTTGCATTTTTTCTCAATTTTGTGCGTTTGTTGACCTTTATTATAAAACAACTATTAGATTTTAAGAGTTTAATATAATCATACAATAATTTTTGGTCTTTGATTGTAATATATACAAATTATCATTGATATCAATCATATCTAAATAGGTTAAATATGAAAAATCGTAACACTCTTTTCACAGTTTTCACGATCTGGCCCCTTAAGCGGAATATTAGAAAATTTAAGAAAGTCTGTATCACCATATTAACTTTTCTAATATTGCTTCATGGCGTTTGACAGAACTGTCAGTTATTTGACAGCATGCGCGAAATCAATTCGAATTAAATATTCATAGTTAGGAAGACAGGGCAACTGTCTGTTCAGCTAGTTAGCTAGTTAGTATAAAAAGAAACTATTGGGCTATATATTTATTAATTAATAATGTACTCGTTTGACTTTTTGGTATTATGTTATTTTTTTATACTGTTACAGAAAAAAACCTTACGACCTACGCATACGATACGCAGGTTATTCAACTAATATAATTAGTCTTTTCGTTAGCACTTGTCTGAACATTGCGTAATTGACGTCGTGAAACACACGCGGCGCCAGACCCCGGCCTCAGAGCTCTCCGGCTCTCGTATAAATATACTACGTGTATTTTTTACCAAAGTATTCAAATATTTTGGTATAAAATACACGTAGGAATTAAACAGGTTTCAAATATTCATGAAAACTTTTAACAAGTTAAATGATCTGCCAAAATATTGTCCATCTCGTCTATCCCCGTAGACAACAGATCACTGGCAATAACGTTATGTCAATTTCATAGATATATATTTTATTTTACTTAGCGTTTCTATGGTAAACAAAGTCACTCGCCTCTAGGGCGATGGGATAATGGGAAAATATAGGTGAGGACCAAAAGTGAGGACCGTCATCAGTATCACAGCATTGTCCATGGACCGCCACATTAAATTTTTTTACAAGGCGTGGCAATATCTCTTGACAAAATTTAAAAAAAATGTTAAAATAGTTATCGCTCAGTTAAGTGGTGTGGAAGGATCCTCAAATATTCTGTGTAAATTAAATATTTTTACTATTAGTTTATACTAAATTATGAATTCGTTAACAACAATCGAATATCCTGATTAAGATTATGTCAAAGCGTCGACAATAAATCCGAATACAGATAATGATAACGATAAATTAGACAATAGCGTTGCATACAAATGCGTTTACATACTCATGAAGCGATAATAATGTGACACAGCATAAAAGGAAGCCGATTATAAAAGAAAATGTCTAGTTCAACTCATCAATATAAAATATTCACCAAACAAGCATAATTTTTTTGCATTGCACATTTACCAAGAAATTAAAAAATCTAAGTTCGATGGGATCTCGTCTACAAATATCATCGACATTGTGTGGTATGTTCTTACATTATAATCTTTACATTATAAAGAAAGGTCATGCATGATAAACACCGTGTTGAAGCATCCGGCTGTTGTCATTAGACTGTGCCAATATATTCAATCGCTACGACAAATGGTATTTAGACAGTTTAAAGACATGGGCCTCCGTCATCTTTTGAACCCTTAAAAGTAAAGAAAGACTCAAGAAGATTTCCAGCAGTAGTATGGAAGGGGTTTTAATAATGAGGCAGGTAATAATAATGATTTTATCACTGTTCATCTTATATTATTCTAATTTAATAGAAAGAAACATAAACATTGCATGCGAATAATATATTTAGATGTATGTTCAAATAGATATTTACGAATAAATTCAATATACGTAGGTATGTTAATTAATAATTTGACATCGACTATCTGTTGCTACTTGCATATCAACATTACATTTACAAACAGGTAATATCTAAGAGAAAGAAATAAGACCAAAGCCGCAAATTACATCTCAATAGTAAATTCGAGGCAACAATTTAAAATCCAGCTCTCAAGTGCGCAGACGGCGATGTTGTGAAATCCGCCGAGAAACCTTTGAAATGAGCCTTCGTGCTAACCGCTCACCGACCAAGGCCGCCGGTCATGGCTGGTCATGGTGCCAATTAATATAACAAAAAAATAATAATAACAAACACAATAGAAGCTGAGGTAAATAAAGGTTTCGATAAGTACCTGCTCGCAAAACAAGCCAAAAAAATCTTTAAGAAATCTCCAAGTCTTCCTGACATAATCAAGAATTGCATAATCTGAATTCGCTACGGAATCACTTTTTTTTAATTTAATATAAAAGACGAAGAATGAGTCTACAGAGTAGTAGAGCAATCTACAAATCAATATGTACAACTTTTAAACAGTGAAAGTTGTCGGCTAACTTGGAAATGGTAATATAAACATAACATTAGCTGATCGACCAATTTAGAAGGGACATTGAATACCTTCAGACGACAATGTTTTCTCTCATTCTTAAGACGATCCTATAACGAAAATTTAAATAATAAGTACGAGTAGAATCAACTCTTGCGGATTAATGTCAGTTAAAATCTTATCGTTGCATGTCGATAACCAACACTAAACCAATTTCCATCAATGAACCAGCTATTGAATAAAACCGAAAACTGTTCACTGTAGAACACAAAAGAAATAACCAGAATGTAATGTAATGGTTTTGAATATTCACAGGATGATGCGGCAGGAGTACAGGCGGATGTACTAGTTATTTTAGTCGAATATTAAACACACGAATGCATTTTAAATTGAAAGAGTATTACTCGATTCAACCCAATAATTTAAATATTTGCCATCAACAAAAATATTTTATAGACAAGTTATTTCTGTACAAATGCAAAAAGAACAAATTTGACGATATCAGAAATTGTTTAAAAAAAAAATTATATGAACAATTCATTTAAGTGGTATGGTATACAGTTTAATGGTATGAGTCGAAACAAGATTTGAACCGCGCAAACATCGACATAAGCACATAATCATGTTTATGGTACAAAGTACCCTTATAATTCATCGAGTGAAAATGCGGACGCAACGACGGTAATCCGAAATCGATGGCGAAATACTTTCGTCAATGATGTAACAGGTTATTTCGACCGCGTCGATATAAATAACAGTTAATTCTTCGTGTCACGCTCCGTTACTTTGAGTCGAGTCGCGTGCGGCCTGCCCAACTCTTCCTGTTTCAAACTCGACAAGACTGCGCTTATTTTCTTCCGTACCTTTTGTTATCAGTATGTCACAGTTGAGTTCATATTAAATAATATTAATTTGTGAAGTGTGGAGAGGAATACATATTTATCAATTGCGTTCGCCATACTCGAAGATACCATGTAATAAATACGCTTATATCTCTTCTTATACATGCATAATACGTTACACTGTAAGCGTGCATAAAATTTCTCTTTAGAATGACGCGACATTTGTAGGGATTGACTGGAGTGTGATATTGGACACGTTCAACGAAGAAAACTGATACACATATTTCCAGCATTGGCTAAAATCAATTTAAATTGAAAAGTTGCTTTGACATTAAACTATCCTAAACATATTTTTAGGTCGTAGATTTTTACAATAAATAAATATCATAATTAATGATAGATCTATAAACATGAGCATCTAGTCATACAAGCCCTGCGGGGATTTGGGCCTACATGAATAACATGACTGTTGTATTGTATTCTAGATGAAAAGAGCACTTCAAAATACATTATTTAGCCTCAGTCTTATGATCCAAATCGGTCACTGATTTTTTCTACAGCGGTCAGAATATCTCGAAAATATGAGGTCTTGTCCTAAACATATAAGACACAAGGTGAAGGCATTTTGTGAAAGAGCCCCCTTAGGATAACACCAGACATACATTATTTTTCCACAAATCGGTCACCGTACAAAATCAGACTGGGGTTGAAAATCGGTAAAAAATGATTTTGGGATCATCATTTGAGACCACAAATATTTTTGCGGAGTAATCAAAACGAATCCGTTACCTACTATAACTTTATTCACTTACAATAAATGAAGAAATGTTCGGTTCAATGGAATCGATAACCCGATGTATAAAGTTGTCACATGTCAAATAATGCTTCTTACCAAATTAAACAACAAAATTTTCTTCGCTGTGGTTTATTCCCTTCAAGATTTCCAATTTCCTAGCATTTTCCCCGCTGGGAATCGTCATGCAAAGGTATTAGAACGGATAACAAATATTTTCAAGATATATTATTTCGTCAATTGTGTTACGTAAGCTATACGAGCGCTAGTAAGAATGCAGGGCGAACAAGCCACGAACGGAAGAGCTCATGGTGCGTGACCGGTGCGCCGGCTTGTCCTCGGCACTGTTTATACTGAATATAAAACATTTCAAATCGATTACTTGAATTGTTTCAGTTACGCTTACATTCGAGTCTTTCAATTCGAAATCATTACGATGTCAATAATTATTGTGTAGCAATGGAAAACATGACCATAAATCAATTACGTGACGATTACGATAATTTATTCGTCAAAATAATACACGTCATAATTTCTTTATCAAAAATACTGCCAACTCTTATATTAATATATAATATATCGCTACTTAAGATACATGTTTGAAGTATTTAAAGTAATACTATTTTAATTTCGAGAAGTACACTACAAAATTATCAATTTCAAACTCTTCCCATTATTACGAGCAATGAAATGATAAAAATGGAACTTAGTAATGACGTAACAATGGAAAGTTGAGGTCATGAAATCTGTGTATCTGCCTTTGTTGCCGATATCTGAATACGCACTAAATGCATCAGTGCAAGTAATATCATTGTTATTTTTTCTCAAAACAAAAATATTTGTGTATGAAAATTTATAATATGATGAAGAATATGACCCGTGGATATACGCGTACGCGCAGTATTCACGACGCGTGCAATTTAAGGTGTAAGCTATTTCGAATCTTCCTCGTGCATCGAATTCCGGGCGCGTGAGGTGGCTTTAGTGAGACACGAAGAACGAGATGTCTGTATCTTTGCCCGTTTGTTTCTATTATTGGTGATGATGATTCAAATCAATGGAATCAGGGGTCTCGGTCTCACCGGTTAAGCTGACATAGATTACCATCGGTTTTTAGATTGCGAAAATCAAATGTCAGCTTAGATTTATGGTACTTGTGTTAACCATACTTGTGTAGAAATCATAGAGCTCTACCGACTAAGCTGAAGATGTTTGTCAGTAACTTAAACGAATCAATTAATTTTCGAATCAAATTATTTTTATATTATAATAATTTTTCAAAATATTTTTTTTTTTTATTATTATAATTATTTTTCGAATCAAAATATTCGATGGTAGTCGGCGGCGGCGGTAGGGCCCCAATACCACAATGGGTATTATACAGTAAGAATTGTATATCGACTGTATAATATGTATAGAACATAGTGCACACAAGTTACTATTTCAACCCGCATTTTTGGCTTTTGATTTTTCAATAGTTATATTTTTTTTTATATTTGTATCAAGGAAACACGTTCAAAACACAAAATACTGTCAAAGATAAGATAGTACTCATCAAGTAGTAATTTGAGCGTGAATTAACTTTTTTATGTCGTACAAATACAAAGTCGCGTGTAAAAGTGAGCGGTGGGAAAAAAGATGGGAAAAATCCGGGTTTTTTTCCCATATTTATGCGGGAAAACCCAAAGTTCGTTCGTGTAGAATACAGCCCTATTTTCCAAACAAGGTGATATTTTGCGGAGGTGACATTATATGACGGGAGGATGAAATTATTAATAAAGATATAAGACCCGAAAGTCGTAGCGGACAGAATTCATGGAACGCAACAGTCACTATTTACGTCCACGTGCGACTGCGAGTAAAGCAAGTTAGTTGTATAATTGAAATTAATGATGACACATAGTTACTGAGGCCGTACTCATTAAAACATGACTCAACGACATCAACAATAGAAAACTAAGGTAATGTAGGACCAGCTTTATTACTGAGAAGACAACAAAGAACGTGTATTGATAGCAATAATACATCATGAACATCTTTGTTCAACGCACGTTGCATAGATAGATTACATAAACTAACAGGAAACACTAGTTTTCATGTTGATGGCAGGGAAACCTAATTAACCCGAACAATTCCTGGAAACTTTACTCTTTGACACAAATCGTTACTAATTATTATATTAATACGTGAAGCAAAAACTTTGTACCCTTTTTTACGAAAATTACGGGAACGGAAGAGTATGAAATTTCACACACTTATAGTTTATAGAGTGCAATATGATTTTTTTTTAATTATGCAAAAAATATAATAAATCAATAAAAAAAACACTACACACACTACCATGTATTAGACACACACTAGCATATATATTTTTTTGTTTATTTTATGGTCAAATTTCGACCAGTGGGCGACCATTAGAAAAATTAAAACAATAGAAAAATTGAAGGAACCGAAAAAGCAAAAAGTCTTTGTTCTGTTTTGGTCACGATAATTTGAAGACTGATTCTTCGTTCGTTCATATAATCGTACTACCGAATAACAAGTAATAGTACTATCGCATACTATATACTAGAGAATATGTAAATAACATCAATAATAATAACAACACGTAACAATGTGACGTAATATGTACACAACGTTCTCTTGAGATAAGAGTTATCTCTGCACTTCTAGAGAAAACAATATTTTGTTTACAGTACATAAAATATAATATAATTTGGGGTGTAAGTAGCTCACCACTATCTTTGAACCAAAGCCAACTTCATCAGCATGTGGTACTCCCTGCTGGCTGACAAACGAGTCTCTGGCGAAAAGAGAGGTAGGAGTATTTTGTAAGCTGCCCAAATGGCGGTACTTTCCACCTCACAGAATACCGCAGCCAAATAACAATTCCGTTGAGGGTTGTTGTGTTCCTGCAAGTGAGTGAGGCCACCACAAAAGGAGTTGCTGCGATGGCATCGGGGGTGGCTGCACGCGAGCGATAGTTCCTATTATGCGTGTTTATATGGTACGGTAACCGCATCACATCAGGTGGGCCGTATGCATTTCTTTGCAATGGCGATGAATTTCTACGTCCTGAGGTTCTTTAAGTACAACAGAAAAAGTTATGAAATATACTTGTTTCTTGATCTTGTCCCCTTCATTAACAAGAAAGACGAAACTTGACAACAACAAAAAAAGGTTTAAAAGAATAAAATTCTATAATCACTTACAGTTAATACTCGTCCAAAAGCTTCAGCAAAAAGACAAACTACACAACTAGTAAAAAATATTACGCGTTTGTGATAATTTTTTGCCACGAATTTACCTAGACGTTGTTTGAAAAAGGCTTCCAAAAAGGTGACTAATGATTAGACATCACGAAGCTAGACGAAAAACGCCGTAATCATTCTGAGAGAAGACTGCTGGAAAAGGACTGAAAATTGGGGAACCATTGAGTAACTATTTCGTCTTGTACCGATATTCTGCACACCAAATATGTATTAGGAGTGATATTCGCACATCGTTAAGAGATCAGCCTTATTTATACCAATGATTTTTCATTTGAAATAGAGTCGCTTATTCATTGGTATGAATAAGCATTCTATTCAGTTATTGAATCGCAATAAGAGATGGTGGTAAGGGGGCAGGATATAGCATAGCAGGCATAGAAACAGAGCAACAGTTTTTTGGACTTAGTCTTAGCTGTAATTAATTATTAATCTTAATCGAGATGGGGCAAAAAAAATATAATTGGTAAAAATGCAATTTGGTACTGTACCTAAGTAACTTATATACACAGTTTTTGAGTTCTTTGGGAATCATATTAAGCTCAGTGGTCTTCAAGATATATTGACGTCAAATCGATCGAAATAATCGTTTTATTATGGTAGTTGGGATCTATAATGGTAAAAATACCATCATAGATTATTCTGTTGAGCAGTTTCCGAGATATATTTTTTTTTTTGCAAGAATGACGAGCCCGGTAGTCGAATGGCGAGCAATGGCTACTTTGATTCCGAGGTCGCGGGTTCGATTCCTGCACAAGACAAACATTTGGTCTGGGTGTATTTTATGTATTTACAAAAATTAAATATTTGATTATATTACCTACCTAGTAATACCCACACCACAAGCTTTGTTTAGTCTGGGACTACTAGATGGCGGTGTGTAATTTGCATGGTGCTGTTTTAATCTGAGCTCATAGGAATTCAAACATTATGCCAAATTTCTAACGCTTGTATTTTGTAAGATACTTCTTCTGGCGCAATGGGCACGAAACACAATTGCACGGTCCATAAGATATGAGAACGGGTTTATTATTTTCGTCGATGGCACTGAGAGCCGGGGGCCTCGCAGGTTGCGAAGGGCCGGCACGAGGTCGCAGTACCTACCGACAGCCTTATATGCTCACCTCATGTTGTCAAAGTAATTGATGGATCAAGACGAGAAAACTATTTCGTAGGTTGTTTATTTTTGAATGGACGTCTTTTTGAAAGATACCTTATCGAAGTTCGTTATTACTCGCCTAATAGTCAACCTTAAGAGTGTTTTGAATAAAAGATTAACATTGCACAAAATATATAATTCTTACGATATTACAAATTTCTTGAATTTATTTTGTAGCCCTAATCATTCCCTAGAAATTAATTAAGGAAATGTTAATGTCATAACAAACGCGTGTTTTGTTAAAAATTAAAAGTAAGGTGAAACTGCACTTATGTCCCTTGACTGGCTGTACATCAAAAGAAGGAAATAACTCCCAAAGGGGTAAAGGTCTATTACGAGTATATTACGAGATTTTCAGACAGTCTATTATGATGTCAATACCTCATCAATAGTAGCGAATCGACACCATGATACATATAGAAAATCTCCTAGGTACTAGGCCCTTTAGTTTCTGCCTAAAGTTAGTATCTGTTTTTTATGTACAACTAGAATCTGCTTGCGGCTTCCATCCGTGTACACAGATTACCAGTATAATAGGTGTACCATGTGTCAATCAATGAATTCAATCCAGGGACCCCTACCACCGAAGCTGAAGCCGATTACCATCGAATATTTTTCTTCGGAAAATAGGTCTTACCTTTTAGTTATTGACTCCTGGGTTTCTACCAGCTAAGCTAGACTCAAGTACCATAAATCTAAGCTGAAGTTTGATTTTCGCAATCAAAAAATCCGAATCGGCTTCAGGTTAAACGGTCGGACCCAAAAAAAGATAATATTCTACGTATTCGATAATATACAAATTCGTTAAGACATTTACCCGTGAAAGAGCAACAAACACTCATCCATACATCCAAATATCCATACTCAAAAACTTTCGTATTACTGTAAACATAAAATTGTAACAATCAAACATGTATTTACGAATCGACTCTATAGACTCTATAGTTTTTATTATTTATTAACAATAAGTTTACCACACCCCGACCACTCTATACAAATCTCGTGCCAGATGCTACTACACAAACAATGACGTCAGTGCAGAGCAGAAATGAGCGTGTGTGCGTGCGGCGCCATACAAACTGTTCCAGATTTATTTCGCCTCAAAGGGGAGGTGAGGTCGACACGAGATGCGAGAGAGCGGTAGGGAGTGGCTATACTGCGCTTACTTACGTGTACTGTGTGTGCGTTAGTTACAGTAGCTACTACATTATTATCTATGATAATGATATAATATCTAAAAATAAATCAGTTCCACCAATATTTATAAATGCATATCGCTCTTTTATCAGCAAAACTGGCAAATACCACTTTTCCTTTCAAATATTTTTAGTCTAGATCTGGTATTTAAATGTGATAAATAGACATGTGAATTTGGTCATGTAGAATATAATGCCTTTATGATGACGTCATAGTTAAAGAAAAAAAATATATTTCCAAATACTTAATTGAAATAAATAAATATTGTCACACAAATTACACAGCGCCATCTAGCCCCAAAGTAAGCGAAGCTTGTGTTATGGGTACTAGACAACTGATAAACAAAATAGATTTTTGTAAATACATACTTTGGATACATAGAAAACACCCAGACCAAGACAAACACGCACCCTATACCTAACAGCTAATGCGCCCCGTGTGCCAATCTTCCGGTTATATCACGGGTTGCGAGTCTCTCGTCCAGTAAATCAACCAGACGAGAGGACCTTTACCTGCACCGCTTTTGCGCTCAGTAAACCAACCGAGCACGCAAGCGTAGCAGTAGCAGGTCTTACTCCGCTTTCACCTGCATGCAGGCTACTTACGTACTCTTAAGTCGAGTAGCTCGTGGCGACCGACGCTCCGAGAAGCATCGGGGCCCTACTACCACTCCCCATTCTCCATGATGGGTAGCCGGAGCTGTATGGCACGCTCACATCCCGGCGCACAAGTACAAGTACAAGCGCGCCTAGTGTTTCTGTACCCACACTGGGGCGCCGGATAGCCGGCTCCCTGATTTCCTTGACAGGTACCGGAGCTGTATAACGCGCGCTCACTTCCCGACGTCCTTCAAAGAAGAAACGCCTACCCCGAGCCTACGGTAGGGTGACCGGGGTGACGGAAGCGATCGCCCGTCAACCTCCTTGCTCAGCAGACAAGTACCCGAGCCGCGACGTCAGCTGGGAAGCCGACGGCCGCTATAAGGGCCGCTCCAAGCCCCGTTGAGAACCACTGTGGCGGCCCTTCGCCTTAGGCCAGTGATAACCAACTCGCTACGCGCGAGGCCGAGCGCCCGGCCGACAATATGGCCAGGCAGACGAACATGCCCGACCTCTGTAGCTAAACCACATGCGCGTGAGTGATTACACGCACATAAAGCCACCTCGAATCCGAACCCATGACTGGCAAATTGGGCTGCCGCCAGTCCCCGAGGTACCCTGATCCAAACAGGGGGACCCGTAGTTCCCCCTGCGAACTCTCCACAGTCGGGTACTCCGTGGAGACCAAGACAAACAGACATGTTCATGCACACAAATGTTTGTCCTGTGTGGGAATCGAACCCACGAGCGTCGGTGGCGAAGCGGCGTCATTGACCGCTACGCCACCGAGCTCGTCATGAAATGTGATTTAAAGATTAAATTAAAGCCTAAGCAGGAAGAAGACTCATAATACATCATTTAGATCGGTCGTTTCGATTTAGTCTATCGATGTTCGGCATAGATATAATGATAATCGTCTTTAATTTAAGCGATAGAGTCAAAAATCCTATGTATATCGTCTTCAGGTCTAATCATTTGTTTAATAACAATCTTTATTGAGTTTTCTTTTACATTATAGTTCAGAGCTAAGTGTATCTTGTAAGCAAAGACATGTTTGTGTTAGATACTCGTAGATATTATAATTGTACTCAATATTTACGCAAAACACGTTACACAAAAGTCGCAATCAAAATGAATTTAAATGAAAATATAGATCATATGTTCAGGTTAACGACAAACTTAGCGCGCAGAGCTCTAGAATTTTTAACATCAGCTAAGCTGTACCAATAACACTAATGGCAATTAAAAAATCCCATGGAGATTGGCTTCAGCTTAGTCGATAGGGCATATTTTTTATACGACTAGATTAAAAAGAAACGTATGATCCGCCTGATGGTAAGTAGTCATCTCAGCATATGGACGCTTACGACACCAGAGGCATCATTCATGTGTTTCGACCCTTTAATAAACCCTTTACGCCATTCTTAAATAACCCCATACTGTAATCTCTCGAAAACCACCTGATTCTGATTCCGCAAAAAGAACTTTGTATAAGTTAGTCGCATTTGACTTCAGTTTAGTGGCTAGAGCTCTACCAGGCTAAATATTTGTTACTAATCTAAACAAAAAGAAAACTCTCTCTGTATTTTGCGTCTTTAACTTAGATTATAGAGCCCCAGATATTACAAACATTAACACTAATATTTACAGTACCTTCTACCTTTTGAAGCATGCGCAATTGTTTGTCGCCTAAGTAGTACAAAATGCCTACTAAGTTCTGTCCACTAAGTTTTACCCAAGTACGTTGATCGAGCATAATAATTCGTAAACTTGTTTGCTGTTTGTTCCTAGATAAAACTGGTCGCAGGGCAGATGGAAAGCGTCCCACGCAATGCGACTGTTTTCACTTCCAAGTACATAGTTGCGTTAGAACTGTTACGAGTCATTCTACAATTTGTTAGAAAGTTGAAAACAAAATTGACCTCCTCATATTATGGTGCAGTGATTGAATCATATCTGAATTTATTTGTTTGTTATTATATTTACTCACAATCTTTTATGTTTCTGTATCTCATGTCACGTTTAAAACAAGTTTTATCACAATACTAGCAAACCCGGCGAACTCCGTTTCGCCACCAGATGGCGCTGTATGTGAAAAAAGATTTTCCCGCTTTTCTTTTCAAATTTTTCCAGAATTTTCTTTGCTATAAACCTCACGGAGCCCGAGACCTTTCCAACGAATGCAAAACCGTGGAAATCGGTTCGTGCGTTCTGGAGTTATAGCGTCAGGAAGGAAAACCCGACTTATTTTTATATAGTAAGATAGCACAATTTGATGCGCACTAAATACACCATATTTTTCTCTAGTCAGCAATTTTAATAGACTTTTGTATAGTTTTATATCCTTTAGGTACTTTTACATAGGGTATGATTTTTAAACTTTCATAATTATTATACCATGTGACCTGAGATTCATATGAAATTAAATCCTAATGTACATCTTAATAGTACTAACAGTAGAAGAGCATAGGTAGTATACTTAGGATATGCTCTATCCTAAGTATTCTACATATGCTCTACTACAGTTAGTACTATAATTATTCTGTGGCTCGAAGGCGTAGGTGGTCAACTGGTCCATTGCGATCAATCAGCTATTAAGTCCAGTCGATCATGGCATGGCAAATATTAACTCATTTTGTATCAATGTTTTTGAACAGTAAACATCATGAGTCTATGCAAACTGGCATCCCATGTTCTACAGCCCACGGACAAATTTGTATGGAGCAAATAAAACATAACATAAATTATTCTTTACAAAATCCTTGAGGAAAATCTTCAATAAACTGTCTAGTTGCGTCTCGCCACTACACTAACAATGAATATTCCCTGTTACTTAGCATTAATTGTATATTTATCGTTGCTCTTTGTGTAATCATTCGAGTGAGAAATACGCTTTCATCTCTCAAAACAATCATCAAAGCTAACCTAAAATCAACACCAACAAAAATTTCAAGAGGCGAGCCCGCTTTCCCCTCAGCGCACCGCGCGTTGATAAGACGTGGTCTAAGGGCTCCCCTCACTCCCTCGTGACCTAGTTTCCACTCTCGCCCGCGATCTTTGTGCATGGCGCTTGCACAACCTTATATCAGCTGGATGATAATGACGATTGGAGCAGTTCTAGTTGCTTTATGTTGTAACAGTTTGTAGTCTGTGTTGTTATAGCATGTTAATATTACAAAGCAAAGAGCAAAAACAATGATGTTAGTTTCCGATTCTAACTAAAAATTTACATGATCTTTTATTAGTTTATAGCATTTTTGTGCTTCACTTAGGACTAGTATAGGTCGCCGTCACTCTTTAATGAGCCTTGGCACATTCGATAGGGCAAATCCAATGGTAACATACATTATTAGAATCAGTCTGCCGACTCCTATTATTCAGCCTTCGCCAAATCGTCATCAGCTGCCACATATTCAGAAGTATTCAGAACTGTTGGGGGCATTAGGTACTACATTATGTAGGACGAATTGGCATAGTGGACAGGAATTCATCACAATGCTTTCTTTGCGTTTTTACAAAAATCACATCGCGATTTCGTGTATATTCATTCAGTGAGCGTTTTAGGTCTTTCCGAATAATTGACAGTACTTAGCATACTGTTGTAGTACCTACTCCGCATTGCTTGACTCTTTTGATACGCACTATAAACACAATCTCTGTCTGATGGTTCAGCAAGTTTTATTATATCTGAATTTGCTCATTACAATTTTTCTATTCAAGGAATTTTTCTATGTTGACTAAGTGTTGTTACATAGGTTTTCAATTTATACTCAACATGAAAAACACATAATATTTTTAAAAATATTACTTCAAAGTTCTCAATCGAAAACGAATCGGAGCTATATGAAATTTTATTTCACCTTCAATTGTTTTTCGCTGTATAAAGAGTATCCGTAAGTATACATACTATATCATTACGAGGCAAATATTTACAAGTTTCTATATATAAAAATCCGAGCATCATAACTGGCAATTTAGTCGTCATTGCGAGCTTAATTTGGATTGTTCTCGCCAGCGGTGGTAATATTCTCGGTCCCACAGATCCACGGACCTTCACAAGGTCAGCCTCTAATGGATATTTTACCGTTCAACATTTTCCCTATGCCTTCCGCTTCCTACTTATCTTTTGATTATACGACCACTAGCAACGAGCGCAATTTGTATCTTTATTGTTAATTATATTCTGTACTACTATACTTTAGGTATTAGCAATTTACTCCATCTAATCAGAAGAATATCAAAGTGTACATAACGAAGGTTTAGCTCGAACAAAACATCCTATATAAGAAAAACAAAAGTCAAAAGGTATTGTGTATTACAATATAGAATAACTTTTATATAAACAGCTTCTATCGGCTATAGTTTATTATTATACCATAATACCACTCTCTGGTACCATCTTGGACTGAGCTCACATACAAAAACTAGTTATAGTCATTATTAACTCTAGAAATATTAAATGTCTTAAAGAGTATTTGAACCAAAAATAAAAAGGCACCTAATTATTTCAAAACAATTTAAAAGACAAACGTTATACACAAAACGCATCCACAGTCCAAATTAAATTGGTCCATAGTTCAAATTACCAACAATAATGACCGAACGTTGGACATCTGCTGACTAATTGAACTGTCTATTCCATGCTATTAACATTTAGTGCTTAGATCAATTAATCGAATCGATAATAATAGGTATATACGTATCGCAAAAAGATCGAATAAAAATAGAATGGCACAGTTGTTAAAAGTTATCCAATTTATGCGAAGTATTGAAAAAGGATAAATTAAAAAACCGAAAATGGCATAAAATGAAGAGAATATTAAATATTTGGCGTAAAGATGGGCTTTTATGTACATTGGCGTGGATGTAGCGATTAAAATTTTAAAAGCATTAATGCAACACACTAGCAGACAATATCGACACCATTGAAATAAAAATCATAGGCTGATATTAGAAATAAGGAAGTAAATTAAGCGAATGTGAAACATTATAAACTCTCTTAGCAACTTCATGACCTCTTCAACAAAAATGTATGAAAAAATGTTGCTCCTAGTTACTTTTGTGTTTAACTAGACTCTCTACTCAAACGAATGTTTTTGAACGTGTGTTTTGAATTACTTCAACAAAAAATTTATAACACATCCCTTTTTCCTAGACATAAACGAACATGGGTGTTCAGAGATCTCTCTATTCGTTATCAATTAATTAAGGTCAATGGAGGTGACAGATTATGGTGGGTTTTATGGTTTTGGAACCAAAATTATATTTATAACACAGTTAATTAAGTAACAATACCCGACGTGCAAGGTTGTCAGAAAAGGACTATTTGAAATTTATTGTAATAATGTACTAATAGTAAATAGAGTTAACATGTATAATCTTTTTTTATACCACGAAAGTGGTAAACAGGCATACGGCCCGTATAATGGAAAGTAGGTAGCCTGTGTTATAACATCTGTAAGAACCTCTTCACGCCTTTTTTGAAGGACATTGTAAAGCAGTCTCCTGAGAAAATCTAGACAGTCAATTCCACAATTTGATAGGCCGATAGAGAAATCCTCTCTGGAACCAGACAGCAACTTAAAGTGTGCGAATGAACTCCACACTGATAACAAGTAATGCGATTGTAGAAGGCCGTTAGAATCATATCAAAACACTCCTCTGATTAGAACTTTATTGTACAAACGGTAAAATACTGTTTTTAAGCTTGAGTTCGTCCATAAACCTCACAACTCGTCTCTGAATTGACTGAGCCCCAAGGAGCTAGCTTATATCCAGGACTTCCAGTCTAAAACCATCGAAATAAAAACAGTAACCATTTGGTTAGAACTGTGCGTATAGTAACTAAATTAAATTGTTATTACTTTTGGAAAATGTGTCACAAAGAACTTGAATTACACTGAGTGATTGATTGTTTACATTGGGGCCTTAGAACTGAATCTATAAAACGTTTTAATATATTAATATAAACAATAATGTATGACTGCAACAAATTTCTATTGGACAAAGTGTGATTATGTCCCTAATGCTAAGTATTAGTAAGATATATATTATCGTATTTATTTTATACTACAATACAAAGCACTTAGCTTATGTGATAACCTTTCTGGATAACAGTATTATCATCGTTCTTGTAGCTTCAAGTGATCACATATAGTTAGTAATTTTCTTGCACTAACTCTAACAAGATAGCACTTTAGTAAGTAATAAATATGTTTTCCGATATTTGATCCTCTAATAATAACATGCCGGATATCTTGGCCATAAAATATCGTATCAGATGTCATAATTGCTTGGACGTTGGATCACACAGTAGATAGAATCAGTTACCTAATGACCTATATTATTTCCAAAACAGTAGAAGTATCAATGGTAGTCGGAATAAATGGATGGTATACTTAAAAGCGAAAGATCGCAAATGTTTGTTATTCTATAATTAATTTTAATATAATCGACCTAACTGATTGGTGTAATCGAGTTTATTAGATTATCAGTGAAGGTGTTTCATGGTATCTATTAGTTATACAATATTACTATTTCAAATATAAATATTAATTTAATGTAAGTTTATTTTTTTTATTCTATGATCAAATATAAAAGAATTTATATAAGATTTTAAACACACATCGACTACCTTTACTACACGTTTAACATACACGTTTAATAGGATTATGATTTGGAAATGAATGATGTGTGTAGGAGATGCGAAGTGATATTATGGCTTGTTATAATGGTTACTTTATAGTTAGGGGTACAGTTCATTGATTATTACCTAACACCAAATCACGCAATCATGGAAACTCTTAGATATTTCTCTATCTCACTAAGGTATATAAGCATCCGGCGTGTTCTATGGAAAGTAGTTACGTCATATGACCAACATGGACAATTGGACGTCACTCGCGACGGGCGTTGCCGACCCTGTAACGGACAACCTCACCACGCCCTTCTTGATGAACCGCATGTTATAGTATGTAATTTCGAACATAAGGTATTTCAAAATAAAGATCTAATGTTCTGGACGGAACTCCTATAGATAGTTCAATCAAGAATTCTAGCTAAATCCATATCGGACTTTTGGATACAGAAAATCGAATTTCGGTTTACATTAGTGGTAATATTCTTCAAGTTAGCTAATAGGGTTACAAACACATACGTAGGAATATCTTTTTATTTTTCTGAAAAGACTGGTATAAAAGCAAATAAAAACACAAAAATAAACTACAAGCGCATGCATATATCAGTCAGACAGTAATCTCAAACGAACATATCCTGTGCTTTATTTCCGAGCTCTGGGGCTATACTGCCGAACCTGAAGCCGTGTACCATCGTATATTTTGATTCGACAAACAAGTGTTACGTTTTAGTTATTGATAAACATCTTTAGTTCATTCAGTAGAGCTCCAGGGTTTCTACCAGCTAAGCTAAACACAGGTACCATAAATCTAAACTGAAGTTGGATATTCTCAATCAAAAAATCCGAAGGGAATCGGCTTCAGCTCAGCCGGTAGGGCCCCTGATTTTAATTTGAAATCGTTTCAGTTTCGTTTAGGATTAGTAAGTAATAAGTAAAGCGTCTCGTCAAATACAAAAGTCACACTACACTCACTATCTGTTTTACGGCAAATCCATCCATGACTACACCACTGTATCGATTTCCCGAAACCTGATTTCGGGAAGGGCATGGCCTACTTGAAATACTAATTCTACACGAACAAAAGCGGATAGGAAAATCTAAATTGTCTCTTATCAAAATTTACTTCAATCAACATGTATTGAGAATGACATATATAAATTAAAAGTAAGTGTAACATAAGAGCGGAATATCATTTAAAAGTCAAACACTAATGGCTGGCCAACATTTTATATATCTATTTCTTATAGTAAGTATTTTTCGGCCAAATACCTACAAAATTTTATTAATCGGATAAAAATAATAAACAGAATTAGTATTTTACAAATATAATTAAAACCAAGTTGATTAATAATTGGCGTTTATTTGGCGAAATATATATTTCATCATCAATTACAACTGGCTTCTGTCTGACTGTTCTCAACTTCTGAGCTGGGACCCGAATGCTCTGAAGCTGCGATGAAGCTGAAGCCGATTGCCATCGGATTTATTGAGCGCGAAAATAGATCTTATTAGGTTTAAGTTACTGACAAACGTCTTCAGCTTAGTCGGTAGAGCTCAATAGTTTCTACGAACTAAGCTAAACACCATTACCGCAAATCTAGCTAAAATTTGATTTTCGCAATCAAAAAATACGATGATAATCTTTTGTGAAAAGATTCTTGTGCAAAGCCTCTTCTTTACTATAATCGATTATGGTGATTTGTGAACCGATTGGAGTGCTGACTTAGAAGTCAATTCAAGTTGAAGCATATTCATGTGCTTGAATGGCTTGTTCAGTAGCTACATACCGCTCTCAATAGACTGGTCGATTATTTGTTAGCACAGTAATGAATTTATCATGCTTTCTCTATATTTTTTAACCGACTTCAAAAAAGGGGAGGTTCTCAATTCGACTGATTTTTTTTTGTATGTATGTTATTCGATATCTTCGCGAATTGTGAACCGATTTTCAAATTTATTTTTGTTATTTGAAAGGGTATGATTGCAAGGTGGTCCCATATTCACCAAGTCAGGATCTGATGATGGGATCCCAGATAAATCAAGGGAAACCCTTTAATTTTATAAGGACGTATGGTCAAATTCTATTTTTTTATTTGAAAGGGTTATGATTGCGAGGTTGTACCATATTCAACAAGTCAGGGTGTAAAAATTAAGGAAATCCTTAAATTTGCCCTGTGGTTGCCGGCAGAATATAATTGCGCCACTCTATTGCTTTTGGCTGGATATCGTACAAGGCGACTAAGGAATCTTGTGTGACGCAAAAAATTTTCTCCCGGAAGACGGACAGCAGCGTCTCCCAGGGTATTCCACCAATAAACTGCGCTCGCCAACTGAAGTCAGTTTTTTTTTTAATTAGGTAACTACTATATTTTTAGGATTATATAAGGAATAGTTCCAATATAGAAAAATATTATACTACATAGCGGGGTAGACACACAACCTTTACTTTAATTTTACGGTATTAACCCATAATCATCCCACTGTTGGGATACGGGTCTCGCTTCAATCGAAGAGGTTATTAGAGCACTCCACCACGCTGCTCAACTGCGGGTTGGCGAAGGCCGGTGTTTTCAAGCCACCCAAAGGCCATTGACCTGGCTTAGCGACTGTCGTTTAAAGACAACAACGGCGACCGACGGCTTAGCCCTCCGAAGCACGGAGGAGCTCGAGATAAATAAACCCATTCTTAGACATGCTACGGTTAACGTTGCTTTACTTGCATGACCCGCAACGACGACATCGAGCCCTCAACACCTATAAGTACATACATTAGTGGAATGGAAATCAATGAAGCACAAACATAGCTTGATTAGCTAATCTGCTCTTAATTAAGTAAATATTTAATTAAGTATGTCTCGTAATCACATCCAGAATAGTGGCATTACAGCCGAGCCGAAGCCGAGCCGCACTTAATCACGGCTAATGCAAATATATTATAATTAGTCATACACAAACACGGTTTAAGTCAGTTATAATAATTATTATGTATAAAATATTCAGTGCTGAGATGAGAAAATTCTTACTCTACAATTTATTTATTTTTCTTCAACTTCTCAATAAATTTGACTATGAAATCATAAGTTTGTTATTTAGTTTTGTAGAATAGAAAATAATTTATTCAAGGTCTTATACTTTTTCTATGTCTGACTTCGATATAGACCTACAAAGTCGACTGGGTTATAGTTTTTATTGCTCTCCGTCATTAATTTAACATGACAACCACAAAAGGGTACAATAAATAAAGAATTAAAAAATAAAGGGTAAATAAAATAATGAATAGAAAAAAATGGGGTATCATGGACACGGCCGTGTGTTGTACGTGAATACGTTATATGCACTAAAATTATCTCAAAATGGCAGCGCTTCCCCCTCCCCCACACGCGATGTTCCATAGTCCTTACTTACACTTTAGCGTTATAAATTCTTTGATCCTTCATCTATCCAGTGGTGTGTTTGAATTTTGGATGGCGATGATAGATGTAGCTGTAACACCAAACTGTAACCCCCGATTTTGTTATCATTTGTTTGTTTGAATTCCCTCCATAAGGAAGCATATTTAAGACATATTCACGTCAAAATCTGCTATAGTAGATAGGCAGCCCATAAAAATGCATTTAACCAATTTATAACAATATGTATCAATAAAAAAAGACGTGTGGCACTCGGGGACTGCCGCGGTAAAGCTATTGCATAGCATTTTGTATCAACTTATGCAATTATAATTTTATTTATTTATTTTATTCATGCAGTATTGCTTTTTCTTTGATATTAATTCAAGTTACACTTTTTGAGCGTGGTGACCGATAAGAAAACAAATTTTTCTATTATTAAATAAATAAAACGAGTTTCGTAGAGTCGTACAATACGTCTAATCGCACGCACACAACGCCGTGTCGAAGACTGCCGAACTGAAACGACGTTAGACGATGCACGGCCTTCAAGCCACACCTTGCCCGTCGTAGTGGGGAGCGTGAGGTTTTTTCGTTACGGAATTTCTGGATTCGGTCCCCGCGCTCAAGGCCCGCGATAGAAGCTATGCAATAGCTTAAAAATTAATGCATAAATAAATAAATTACTATTGTGCGTGAAAGTTACCCTCACGCGTTTTGGCAATTATTATTTTGATATATAAGATATATGAACCTAATGGCTAACTGACAACTAACTCCGCCAACCCGCAGTTAAACAGCGTGGGGGAGTATGCTCAAAACCCCTTTAATTGACCGGAGACCCGTATCCCAGCAGTGGGATGAAAGACGGTTGACGACGACGACGAAACTAACTGCAAAAGGAGTAAAACAAAAACCAGTCATCATCATTTTCAAGTGATAGATATTTGGCCTTTCGCTACCTTCGTTAAGTTCATCACCGAAACATTTCGAATTACTGGTTTTTTCTGAGGTTTTAGATATTTTAGGACTATGAATCACGCTTTTACTTATAATCGAATAACCTAGATCCGTTGATCAATTAATGGTCGATATACTTCGAGCAGTGTTAAAATCGAATGGGTAAACTAAACAAATACTGCATAGATATAGAATATAGACGGCGTGTTGAAGTTGGTCTGGCGTATCTCACTCGCTGGGAGAGCGGTACAAAGATATGTGGTCTATTTATAACTGGCGAGCAATGCAAGCGAGCGCATCGCCTCCGCTTTGTCGTGGCTCTTCATTTTGAATGTTTGTGTGACCGTGTACTGGGCGAGAGTTCCGCGTTGAGAATTCACTCGACGATGATCGTTCTACTAATTGTCATACTTTTTTTTAAATATTATATACCCTATAACAACTTTTATATAAAGAGGATAAAGAGATTTTTAACAAGTGGGTATCGTGTTTTTTTTTATGAGAATGGGACAAACGACCATGGAAAGCATGGTCATGGGGGAAAGCAATCATCACCGCCCATGGAGATCAGCAACACCAAGGGGTCGTCGATCCTTTGCCAACCTTTTAAGGGAAATAAAGACTCTGTTCTTGAAGGCACCCATGTCGTAATTGTTTGGAAATACCGCTGAGGGCAGTTTGTTTCACATTTTCACCGTTCGTCTTAGGAAACGTCATGTAGTAGATCGCCAATTATTATTGTAGTAGTGTACATTCGTAATCATGGTTGGACAATCCGTAGTAAAATTACGAGTCATCATCATCATCGTCGGTCTGTATCCATCCACTGTTGGACATAGGCCCGTCCCTAATATCCTCCAAAATATGCGATCCCCCGCTTTCCGCATCCAACCGCTTCCGGCCGTTCCCTTGAGGTCATCGGTCCATTTAGAATTCTATAGCATATAATACAAATATTATATACAAATATAAAATTCTATAGCATATAATACAGATATTTTGGTACCACCAGAGCCAGCTAACTAATCATAAATTGACAATAGTTTATCAAAATTACAAGTTTTTAAAGGAAAATTATATGATTTTACTATTATTCTCACATAGTAAGATCCGTAACGAGAATTAAATTCGCGGACCTGATTGTCATCAATATTTCACATTTTAGTTGATATAATAGAATCCATTTGGATTAATTTCAACAAGCCTGACGATGCGATAAATATTTTTGTATTGTTCAGCGATACTCTAATTGCCATCAGCAACTTAGCAAAAAAAAAGTTACTAGCCCAATAAAACAAAAAGAAAATTATTAGAAAGTAATTGTATAGCAAAATTGTAAACTTTGTTGCAATTTTTCGTATACCTGATATGTACAAACGCTTGGATCGTAGAAGATCTACTACATACGATACTTGCGAATTAAAAATTGAGGACCCAGAATAAATGGTGTTTTGATGTGAATAAGTCTTTGAAATTGCTTCCATAGGGAGGCAATTCAAAAAAACTAATGATAACAAAATCAGGAGCTACAGTTTGGTGTTGCAGGTACAATATCTATCATATCCATCCAAAATTCAATCCCACTAATAGATCAAAGAATTTACTACGCAAAGTAAGGACTTTGGAACATCACGTGCGAGGGAGGGGAAGCGCTGCCATTCTGAGATAATTTTAGTGCATATAACGTACAAACCACGGCCGTGTCCATGACACAGCCACATCCCATTTTTTTCGCGGTAGACACATAGTGGGTATTAAGTATCGAAGTCTTTTTACCATGTAGTATTCAAGTCAGGCAGGATTCAGCGTCAATAATTATACAGCTACGGCCATTACTGACATTGATTCGCAACGGAGTGTTAACATTATGCATTCAATGGCCTACAACAATTAACAATACGAAACGTAAAGATCAAAGTTCTTCGATAGTCAGGTCTCATTGTTTCTTTATCGGTTTTCTGAAGAATGTAATAAACGACAGGTATTTTTTTATACAATGGTAATATAACAGCATAAGTAGTAGTAATATGGCCACTATCTGCCGCTCTCTCGTGTCGACCTCACCTCCCCTTTGAGACAGATCTGACACAGTTTGTATAGCGACACACGCACACACGCTCATTCACACTACACAGAAATAATTGTTTATGTAACTTTCAACGACGCGATATTTGTATGGAGTGGCCGGGGTGTGGTAACAAGTAAATGTGCGCAAGCTCTCCGGTATGATCTTCTTCCCCAAGGCACCGAAAGCATACGCTTCCCCAATGCTATGAACTACGATTAAACACGAGGCGACGACGAGTACCGCTATGTTCGGGATTTCTTTAAAGGCAAATAGGCAGGCAGAAACTTTGCTTTGTATTACACACAAGAGTAGAGGAAATATGACATAGTTGCTGTGACGGGACACAACTGTGTCTGTGTCACAACTATGATATGTATTGCCATATAAATGAAACAAATTGGAGAGGATTGAAGGAGGCCTTCACCTTAAAATTGGTTGATTATGGCTTTAAGATGATGATGAGATGACACTTAGAGTAACGTTGCTCGAAAATAATCACTGAGACCACGTTTAATTTGAACTGACTGTTCCGTCTATTGGATTCTATTCTAATAGTCTTGATAGACTACGTTTTAAGAATAATGAATATAACTAAAATGTAATGAGTACGTTTATGAATATGTAAGTGATATGATTCATATGGTAATTCAACGGAAAAACAAAGTTCATGGCATAGCTTTCAAAGTTAGCAATGCTGCAGTGGCTGTAGGGATGATGTGAAAAATCCAAGCCCGATCGATGACCTTTAAAGAACAGCTGAATGAGGTTATATTGTCGTGAAAAAGAAGGACTATTAAGGACTACCACGCGAGACGCAATCTAGTGCTGTACCGATGATAACACATATAGTCCATCAACATCATTGGCTTGTCCATTTCTCATTATATGGTGTCGGCGCAGTATGTCTCCGTCTTCCACATCATATCTACACTTATCCCTTTCTTACCCATATATTGCTACACCACAATCCAACCAAATCTTTTTAGGTCTCTCTCTCTCATTATATCCATTCTCATTCAAATTCATCGTTTTCTTAGACACTTGTCTGTCAGAATTAATCAAACACATCCACAATGAAATCCTACTAACATCACACTTTAATATTTTATACCATATCTAAACATATCTATCTAGCTGATAAAACCAGAAGGTACACATAATTAATCCATGTGTTTTATTTATGACAAACATGTACGTAAACAAAAGACGATTAAAGTATGTAAAATTATCTACAGTACAAAGCCAGTAACTATAGGTTTTTTAATCCTGTTTACTAAAACGCTGCTATAATATTAAACTATAATATAATAATAGTAAAAGTAAAACTGATCAACAATAGTTATTATAGTAGGTTGGTATTTCTTATATTAAAAATGTAGAGCCAAAAAATAAGCAAAAACCAAGTGCGCGATCGAGGCAACAGGCGGAGCAGGTTTTAAAATATGTCCACACCTGTTTAGTAGCTCGCGATGAAGTAAGATACGAGATTATTGTTCAACAACATTATAAATTAACTATTTGGGATATGCTACCCATGACGTACTTAAACCAGTATAAGACTTACTCCTATTCATAATTAGACGTGTATTACTACTGATTTACAGCACTACGTGTGCTTATTATTAATTAGCCAACTTGCTGGAAATTTATATTTTTTTATATGGAATAATTCACCTCCCCCGCCTTATAATAATTATTGAATAATATATTGGTGTTATAAATAAATAATAATAAATAAATATTTCTGAACAATTTACACAGCGCTATATAGTCCCAAATTAAGCGCAAAGCTTGTGTTATGGGTACTAGAAAGCTGATAAATGTACTTATATACGTTTTTTTTTTTTGTAAATACATACTTATAATACATAGAAAACACCCAGACCAAGACAAACAGACATGTTCATGCACACAAATGTTTGTCTTGTGCGGGAATCGAACCCGCGACCTCGGAGTCAAAGTGGCCATTGCTAACCATTCGACCACCGAGCTCGTCATAAAATAAATAACTGAATAAAAAAAAAAACTAAATGTCATTTGCCTTGTATAGTAGTGTAATACTTAATAGGTAAATGGCGCCACAATGTCTTTACAGCAGTAAATGGGAATTGAAAAATTCGTCACAATTCATTTTTTTTCTGGTAGTTCAGTTGGAAAGAGCACTCGACTGGTAATCGTGACAGGACAGGTCATGAGTTCAAGTCCCCACCTAGGCGGGTGAGATGATTTTTTTTTTCATTTGCAACAATGAACTGCTATGCCTTGTATAGTAGTGTAATACTTAATAGGTAAATGGTGCCACACTGTCTTTACAGCAGGAAATGGGAATGGAAAAATTCTTGACAATTAAATTTTTTTCTGGTAGCTCAGTTGGAAAGAGCACTCGACTGGTAATCGTGACAGGACAGATCATGGGTTCTAGTCCCCACCAAGGCGGGTGAGATAATTTAATTTTTTTTCAAAAAAAGTTACATTAAAAAAATATTTTTAAACACAGTTCCTAAATAAATACATTTAGCTATTTATATTAGAACAACACTCATGATAGTGTGTTTACGCGTGGGAAGTTAGTCTATTATTGTATATTTCATAGTAATATTAGGTTGGGGAAAAAGTCTTTTCGTATTTTATATGAAAATTCAAAACATTTTTTAATAAAGTTTATAATTACATTTAACCAAACCCCGGTCACTCCATACAAAAATGGCGCTTTTGCATGTAGTAACCAAATGACGTATGTACACGTGCCTATGTTTGAGTGACGTTCTCTAGGGCTGACATTATTCAATTATTAGTCGGACATGTAAGGGGGTGTAAGTGGTTCATCAACATCTTTGAACCAAAGTCAACTTCACCTGCACGCGGTGTACCCTGCTGACTGACAGACGAGGCTCTGACGAAAAGAGAGGTAGGACATAGCGTATTTTTTAAGCAGCCCGACTGACGAAGTACCACCACCTCACAGAATACCCCAGTCAAATAACAATTTCCTGGAGGGTGGTTGTGTTCCTGCGAGTGAGTGAGGTCACCAGAGAGGATGGAGTTGCTGCGTTGGCAGCGAGGATGGCAGCGCGCGAGCGATATTTAATGTTGCGACCGTTAATATGGGTACGGTAACCGCTTCACATCAGGTGGGCGTAGTGAAGAAAAAAAAACATAGTAAATACACTACACTGACTTCAGCCAATATTTACAAAACGCCTTGTATAATTGCCATTGCTAACTTACCCAACATTTTATATTTTCTAATCACCACTAAATCAAACGTTCGCCTTCCGAAGACCGGTTCATTGTAATGGTCAAACCATTTCATTCTCACTAATTGTAGCTTTTTACTATTCATATAAATGCATGCGCAATGATTTGATTCATAATCACACATGATATCACGCACAACAAACATTGAAATGTAAATAAGAAAATTGTAAACATTAACAATAAACCACCATAACTCAAGTGACAGCAATGTCAATTCCGCGTCTGCGCACTCACTTGCTCTTTGAGACATATAAATCTGCTATCCTTTTCTCATCTCGTATTAATTGTATCTTGTATCCTACTTTGACAGACATGAATTAGCTATGATGAAACTATGGCTGCCGCATGCTTTTTAGGTAATTTATAAAAAAAAATCAGTACTTTATTTCATCCAAAGGGATCGAATAAATTTCTTTTTTTTACTTTCCATGTGTTGAGACATACATCCACTGCACAAATAACTCCCATCTTTTAAACTGAATGGAGAATAAAACACGAGCGACGTCAATTCGCACGTTGTGGCATTCCTTGCGAACGGTTCCAAATCGGTTCCATAGGGGAGGTGAGGTCGACTAGTGAGAGCGGCAGAGAGTGTCCATACTGTACGTTAGTACTATTACGTATACTGTGATTTAACTAAAGTATGTAGGTGCCATTATGTTCGATAACTTTTTGTCATCTTGTAGGTAGAGACATGATCCCATTACTATAGAAATTTTGGGACTTCTGTTCAAAAAACCGCGACAAGTGGTTTTGGCAGTCTTCTCGTGATGTTAACCTGACATTGCCTAAAGAATTCTTAAGAGACCGAAACAGGTGGAAATCAGAAGGTGCAAGGTCAGGACTATACGGCGGATGCATTAACACCTCCCAGTCAAACTCTCTTAATTTTTGCTGAGTGGCTAAAGATGTGTGAGGTTTAGCGTTATCATGATGAAAAATCACACCCCTTCTATTAATTAATTCCGGCCGCTTTCTCTCAACTTTTTGCTTTAATCTCATCAGTTGTTCACAGTAGAGTTCAGAATCGATAGTCCTGCCTGGCGGTAACAGCTCATAATGAATATCTTCCCTTCCAATCCCACCATACACACAGCATCACCTTGTTGCGGGTAAACCCGGGTTTCGCCAGAGTCTCTGAAGCCTGGCCGGTCTTTGACCACGACCTTTTTATGCGCCAAAACTGTTATGTGGTCAATTCCTAGTTCTTCAGCTACGTCGTAACTACTGATATGCCGATCTTGCTCCACTTTTTCAGAAATGGCATCCATTTTATCCGTAACAGGGCGACCAGAGCGACGTGCATCTTTGACATCAAAATTTCCGGATTGAAAACGCTTAAACCAAATTTGTGCTACTCTCACAGACACTGCACTAGGTTCATAATAATCACAAATTTTTTTCGCAGCTTGCGTTGAATTTTTACCTTTTTTGTAGTAAAATTTTAAAATGTATCGAATTTCTTCATTAGATTCACTCATCTTGACAGTAAAAAACACAAATGAAAATCACACATTTACCTAATTTGAATTTGGAATTATCTTTTTTAAAATTTAAACTTTTTATAGATATCAAAACCTGCTAGATACAAATGGTATAACCAAAGAGATTTTATTACAAGTTCATACATACTATAATGCGAAAAGACTTTTTCCCCTACCTATTATAATATTCTACAATATTACGTTTACATAATACTTATATTCCTAGAACGAATCTTTTTCCTATCTACACACTTGTTATTGCCCTACATACTTAGATAAAGAAACTCACAAAAATCTGTAAGTAAAATTAATTTTGTTGATAAATTTCAGTAGTAATATATATAGACTGAAGTAAAAATATCTGAAGACTTGAAACCAGATAATGATAATCCTACCGGCCCTACCTACCCGCTCAGCTGAAAACGACTTAGATCGGATTTTTTGATTCCGAGAATCGGACTTGGGTCAATGGCATTCATCTTCAACTCAGTTTGTAGACATCCTGAGTTTTTACCGGTTAATACTAATAATGCCGGTGCCCTAAACTAAACCAGCGCTTTTCGAAAGTAAATAAAAAATCGCTTCCGTGCTGTACAAGTTCAGCTTGTCGATTTCTTATCGAAGCACAAGTTAGAAACAACGAAGAAATCATAGGAAGACTGCTATAAAGTACCTACTATAAAGGAAGACTGCTATAATAATGATATAATCTAGGTAATCTGTTTTATATATATATATATATTTGTCTAGCTAGGTACTCATTAGAAAACAATGTATTGAAAATTTGGAAATATCTCCTACTACTCGTTTCTTATCGCTTGAGACACACTCCAGAACCTCTATTTCGATTTTATATCAAATATGTCTAACATAAAAGATGAGATACCAATCGTACCCATTAAACTAAGAGTGCAAGAACTTTTCTGTTTACTTGTACACAGCTTCGCCTGTAAGGTACTTTGCAACCTCACCCACTCTGTAACTGTTTGTGCAAAAGTTTAATGATAAATACTTACTCGCATTTTTTATATTGTTTTAGACGAGAATAAGTTATTATAATCCTTTATTTAAAATGAATTTAGGTATAAACATATAAACGCTGCACAGTTTATGACGTGAGAAATTGTCTCCGAGTCTCAGTCAGACAGTCGTATAATGTCAGAACAAACGATTATTTTATACCTTTCAAGAAATGTCAGTTATAAACCTAAGTAGGTATAGTTTTATAGTGTCTGTCTGCCGAAGGTACAGTTTGGGCCAAAGCCCGAGCCCCGAGGATCGGTTCGGAAGCGATGCGTACAGTCGGTGCATCGAACGCGGTGAGAGCGGGGTCGACGAACCCGCCGCCGCCATGTGCACCGAGTTGTTCACTTTTATAACTAATCGCGATACACTTATCATTCGTACTGGTGACGATATTATGTTCGATGTTGGTAAATAAAGTTCGAGTGATCATACTATGAGAGCAAGCGAAGTTCTCGCATGACATACGTATTTCTTACGATAAGATATTGATGGGGTCGACGTGCCCTTGTCTAGTAGGTACTGGCACAGACCACGTAGTAGTCTGCTAGTGCTGGTAATGCATCAGACCTATACTATATTACCACAGTTTCAGACGAACATTTGTTTGAATATCCGATAAAAAAATATGGTATGAAGTAATGATGATTTGATTATTTATTTCTTTAAAATTTATGTGTGTATATTTTACGATTTACATGGAGCTTATATCCAGCGTTGATCCAGCTGCAGAATCGGTGTTTTTTTTTTTTTTGGAGACAAGTTTTAACTGAATTTGCATGGAATAAGACTAAAATCCTAAAACCAAAAATACGAAAATTAATATAGGTAATTATAGATTCTCCTATTTTAGTGTTATTCTTTATTCTTTCAGGCTTCCTATTCACTAATGTCACAAGGTACCTAAAGCGAAACATTTGGAACTGTCGTTCGATATTATTTACGCTAATCGCAAAAACAATGGGTACAAAAATTTGGAACACATTCCTCTATATGCCTTTACTTTTTACTAATATTCAGTTCAGTCCTGGTACAGTATAAACTTTTTCTCCATGAGGATGTCATCCACCAGGCCTGTATTCGTTGCATAATGCAATGTCTCAGGCCTATACACTTACACAATCAAAGTTATAATGTTCTTAAACAATTCTCAAGTTTTCTCAAACAAAGAAAACATTATTTCCTTTGAAAGCGTGGCTGTTACTGTTTCCCACAAATCCAATTGGATGCGACAAGTGCAGCCTTGGCACGGTCTGGCTCTAAACATCTAGGTACCCTATAAACAAGGTCTCTAGTATATCTCTCAGGTATTGTTATAGAACAATGTACAAAGGGCAGGTAGGTACGAGTAACTGGAAAGGTAATCTTGATAACGGCCTCGATTCATACTTTGACTTAGATCAACATAATAAGATGATAAATATTATGCAGTGCATATGTACTGAGATACTGGCTGGTAAAGGACCTTAAAGGTTATCTTAAGAGTATACACAACAACTAATTAAGAGGAGGCGTAACATCATGAAGAGAAAAGTATTTATTGAATATATTAATACCTAACGTCTTATTGTTGTCTAATATTGCTAGGGCAACGAAAATTAAGAAGAAGCAAGGATTAGAAGATCCGCGCTTCTTCTTAATTTCTAACCATTGGACTGGTTCACAGGCTAAAGATCGCGTAGCGAACGATGGAGAGAGCTATGCTCGTGGTTTCTTTGAGGGATCGGATCCGGAATGAAGAAATTCGACGGAGAACCAAAGTTGTCGACATAGCCTTCAGAGTTTCCTTATAGATGGACCGATGACATTAAGAAATATCGTATTTGCTGAAAAGCGTTGGGTAGCCTTCCCCAACTATATCCAGCAGTGGGTAATGATGATGATGATGATGATAAAGTGCTAGACGGAACTATTTGTGGCTGATTTGATAATGTGCCGCATACAACACAGAAATGCTAAATTTAGCTGGATTTAAATATGTGTCAATCTTTCTCACATGGAGATTTTTTTATATGAGAGGGGGACAAACGAGAATGTAGATCACCTGGTGGAAATCAGTCATCACCGCCATGGAGATCAGCAACACCAAGGGGTCGCCGATCTGCTGACAGCCTTTTACTGCACGTAGTGCTATTACTTATACTGTGCTACCAGTAAAATACATAAAGAAACTGATTAATGGTACCTAGTTACTACATAGGACGATACGTTCGCACGCAAGGTCTCTCAGACCTTGCGACCTATAAGTTAGCTACTATTCATCTAACATCGTAAGTACATAAGTAGTTAGGTATTTAAAACACCTACACGTCGTGAATAGTCAAGATAACCTTCACAAAGTCACATTTTATAGTATGATCAACACTTCGCCCTTATCTCATAAAATGGTGACCTACTAACGAGACAAAACTGAGCTAAACCGGTGCCCGAATTTCATATCTAGAGGGCAGGGGCTTGTAAATAGGTCCCAGGATTCGAGCCCTTTCCAACTGTCCGGGCCCTTATCCGCCCTCTCGCTCCCTGTCCCTTCCCTCGTCGCTCTTTCTACGAAATATGTATAGCTACTTATCGCAACATAGCTTTGCCTATTTAAACGGTATCCAGTAATTTTGATAAAATAAACCGGTGGGTAGGAATTTCCGTTTATATGCAGTTTCTGCCAAATAGCTACAGGGAGGATCCCCACATATTTATTTTTCAGTTCCTCGTTATAGCATCGATTTGAATTAACATAAGATACAGATAGATTAAAGACCGCCTTGTTGCACATACATATTTTAAAGTAAATATTTTCTGGATGCTGACTAGGTATTTAGTCAGCATTCAGAAAATATTTACTTTAAAATCAGCATGTTTCTGTAGTTTATAGCAGTGCAAATAAAGCATATTATAAATCTCTATCTATCTATCTATTATACCTCTATGTATACAGATCGTTAATAAAATCATAAAAATAGAATTTAGTTTCTGGAGTAAAGGATCGAACATTACGAGTGTCATCTCGCTATTATTAGTGAGGTGTAAGTGATACACCATCATGTTAGACTGTCTGATTGATTTGAGTACTCATAATGGCCTATAAACTTTATAAATATCGTTAAACGTAGGTAACTAGGTACCACTCTGTCTGAAAGGTAAAAAAGCTTACGGTCGTTCACTTCTACAATACATAAAGCAGCTACAATACAGAGTATATTAGGGCAGACACCTACCTAACTATAAAGTTGTAGACAGTATTATCATAATATTAATAGTAGTAAGTAGTTACAACTTATACCTATATTGTACAAAAAATAAAGTGTTAGGAAGAAATCTGCCGCTACAGCTATTTGGCTTGTACTTATTAATGAGGTGTAAGCGAGACGAACCCATGATAAGACGTGATAAGACTGTCTGAAAACGTCATAATGTAATAGACCCTTTAGACTCTCTAAAACTACAGGTTCACGACAGACTGTCTTTTCGACCGTGAGTTTTCGATCATGATTTTTCTGCCTAGATTCCTAATAGGTATAATACAAGGACTCTACGCTTGATCTTGAACGAAGAAATAGGTAGGCAACGACTACTATGCGTTATTTCCGTTCTATAATATAAAAACGGAGAAACTCTAGTAATATGTATAATTTAAAAATGGGTAGGTATTATAAGTTATAAAACTTACATCCTGATTATTTCTAATTCCTGCCTCCTCAACTGAACAAGATTTAGATCTAGAACTTAAGTTTATAGTTAGCTAGGCACATCGTACTTCGTACATTTTCAGCGCACTAAGTGAATGACAAGTCTCAAGCAATACAGAGCACCACTACATGTCCAATTGGATTTTTACTCACTAGATTGCCATGTTTTATTTCTAACTAACTTTAAGCCGAAGGCATCGTCCCGCGTGAACAGTAGGTAGTAGGTACCTACTTGAATTCAATCGATTTACACCAAACCTTAACAAATCATATTTAAGCCTTTCTAATGAATCACTCACACTCTTAATATTGGTGAAAACCGCATGAAAATTCGTTCAGTATGTACCTACCTACATGCCTAGTTTTTTGAGTTTATAACGAATAGACAAGCAGACGCCGCATGAGATGTTGCATTATGTATACATTCTTTTTAACCCTCTTTCTCCTGATTACTTGAAATGAAATGCCTCAGTATCTCCGTGACACTCATGATCGCGGACTCCCTTGATCTCTCTTGTACTCTATACTCCACTTTTTCGATCTGGCTTCATGTCAGAGATGTCCTTTGCAAGCGTCGCGACTCTGGAACACGTTACCTGATGCCATCAGAGAATCTTCCAGTAGTTCATTTTCAAAAAGAATGTTCAAGCTTGCGAATTTAACTAAGAAATAATCATCATTGCCCTATTGTTGTTCCTTTGCGTTTCAGTTTATAATTATATATGTGTATAATTAGCTTATATATATGTATCGTATGTACTTATATATTTTTATAGGTATTTATTGTGTGTAGGTTTGTGAACTGCATTCGAGTTTTATCTACTTTGCCTAAGGGTTACTTAGCTGGTAGAAAATGCTCTTAGCACTAAGTCCGTCTTTTCTACCCTTATTCTATGATCAATAAAATTTAAATATTCTAGTCATATACCTACAACATCATTGCATTAACCATATTATGATTATCGTATATAAGTCCAGAATTGTCTTCAGAGTTCAGCTCAGTCGGTAGGGGAGTTGTTAATCATGTAGGTAGGTACATTGTAGGTACCATGGACAATGGATAATCTATTATATCAATGAACATTGGTAATTAGAATATAAAATAAAATAAAAATATGTCAATCAATTTCAGAATAAGCCTTGAGTACCTACTACGTAGGTTATTATTTATTCTATGCCTTGGGGGCAAATAATTATAGGTACATTTCAATAAATTTTAAATTCTTACCTACCTACCTATTTATCTATTCCATATTATAATAGGCCTATATTTTCACTTCCAATTCTATGCAAACGTGAGTACTAGGTACTACATATCCTAGGTTTGCTTTCCAAAGTTTTGGCTTGAAAACAAATTCGACCGTGGAGAGTAGCCAAGAGATAATTCTAAGAAAATAATTTGCTCTATGTAATTATTAGCCATGTACCTACCCAATAAATTAATAGTACCTACCAAGATAGGCAAAAACATAGGTAGATTTTTCATTTTTCAAGCTCGTGGGTATACCTACCAAGGTACAATAAAATAGGCATTCTCGTTCTATGTACAAAAATTAGACAAATTATGACTTAAACTGACATTTTAAATATCTGATTTACATAGACACCAAGTTTTACCTGAAGCTCCTTGTTCTTGTTATCTTTGAGAGAAGCTGCTCTGATAATACCAGCTTTCCATCCCCATTCGGAAACTTTATTCACGTTAATTTTCGTAACACCACTCACAGAGAGAAATCGTTTGCCAACTAAATCTTCACGGTATTTATAGGCCATAACGAACTACACAATCACATTATTCACTTCAAAAACTACACAAACGTCAAAAAACCTCTGCGCTCTCAACGCACAACGCGTCACACTCTTCGTTGAGCGAAGGGAAACTACGTGGAAAACATAAAAAAACCTCTCTGCGGAACGTACATTATATGCGACCGATTCAAATTAGTCGCTTTTTCTTGAGAATGTTATCGCAGGTTCGACTTTCTAAATCTCTAGCATTATAATGTACGATATGTTTAATATACCAGATTAAGAAGGTTACTTCAAACACACAGTTGTTAAGCAACAGATTAACTCTTGCAATTGTTTGGCTTATAGGTATGCTGTCAAAGACGTAGAATTCACGTCATAGTTTCTACGACTACTGATAGATGGCAGTGTTCTTAGAATGCCATGTTTTAAATAATAATGCGATCACATTGAAGAAATCATCACAAATTGAAGTTTGATAAACGCAGCATACTAGTTCCGCCGCCGTTAAAAATCAAAATCAGCTTAAATAATAGATTAATAATTTCATCCTTTTAACAAGGATTTTCCACCAAGCTTTGATCGATCATACAACAATTCAGAGTAAGGAGTAAGTTATTAAAATGAGAGACTTACAGATTGGTGTAATTTTGTGTATTTTACAATAAATATAATATTCCAGTAAAAAACATAGTTTCGATACCTACTGAAATATCGGAATCTTTTTTCCATGCAATTTCTTTATGTCAAAAACTGTTACACCAAATTACCATATTTAATGAATATAGAAATTGTGTCCAAAGAATAATATTCTGTACACTTATCTATCAAATGTTAAAACCGAATTAATTGCTTGACATATCGTAATATTTATCAATCAACGTTTATGTTATTTACACTTATTAGGTTTCAAATTTGTATAACTATTTCGATCATTATTACTTAGTTACCAACAAAGATAAATAAAAATGTCCTAAGTAGATATTGATATGAAGTATGACGTACAGAGCGACCAAAATGAATAGAAAAATAGGGGCGCCACTTTCTTCGACAGAACAGATTTCGCGTGGTTGAGCACTTTTGTTTATGTAGTCAATATTTCTATTAGCAGTAATAAAGTTAGTTTCGTTTCTTCGCTTTTCGGTTGCATGCACTGCATTCCCGCGTTTTTTCATTTATATCCAAATGTGTGTTTCTATAAAATAAACATATCAAATAATTTTTTTTCGGCACATCATCGCAAGGGCTGTATGCGGTATCTGCAGCCACCCGAGTGAAGTGAAGTGAAGTTATAATATATTGTATTCTGTAGTTGTTAAAGTAAAACGTGCCAAATAACGGGGATTCTTTTCATCAACTACATGTTCGTTGTTTAATTCATCAATTTTGTAAGTTATAAAAGACCTATTTAGGACTATAACACTATTATCCTGATTAAGTTGTCATGTCTTTAGTGAACAATATTTTTCCCCTACTTCATAATTATCTACTTATGTCCACTGGTGCCATTAGCTCTCGCATTTAAATAATAATGTACATTCAAAACCTAAATGTATCACTCAGCACTTACCTAGATCAATTACCGGAAAAATACCTTGCCCGTCCGCGTCCGGTCCCATCTCGGACGGTATGGGGATTGGGAAGTAATAATTTGTCACCCTAGTCGTATAAAAAATATAATATTTTTTGTATACGACTAGCATGTGGTAGTAGACACCAGAGGCATCACTCACGCGTTGCCAACCCTGTAAATTACAACTTTACGCCTTTCTTGAGAACCCAATACTGTAGTCTCCTGGGAAAATCTTGGCAGGGAGTGATTAATAATTGATTTTGAGAAAATATAATATAGTGATTGATAAAAATATCAGAATACCGTAATAATTAAAATGTGCAATGAGCAACAAGACTAGCGCGAGATCTAGACAATGCTTTATTAATACTTTTGCTACTCAGCAAAAGATGGCGCTTCTTTAAATGTCTATTGGCCACATTGATTGGAAGTCACGTGATCAAAACATGAAAACGAAACGTCAATGTCAACTCGATTCAATTCAATATGGCGGATTAGACTTTATGCTGAACGGTTGTGTTTTGTCATGTTTACTTTTGTGATTATTTAAGTGGATTTTCGTATGTGATTATTAATATGATATCGGCGATAATTTCGCGATTAGTTATGTGAGTATTACGCTTTTTTTTATCCTCCGATTTTACCGTCTATTGTGACGTTTTCGCTCATTTATTTTTACGCGTTCTTTGTTTGAAGAAATTATTAATTGAGAGTTAATTTCATTGTAGTACGTACTACGTAGTTGAATAAATATCATTTATTCAAGGTCTTACTGCGTAACAAATCAATACATGGCCAGATTTCGAGGTATCGATAGATTGAAATTTTGACATCTCCGTTGGATTCTGCGATGTTATTTTCAGAAAATATTTTTTAAGCAACTTGCCAAATTTTATTCACGTAGGGTAAATGTAAATTGTACAAATGGATTGAATTGAATTAAAGCTGGTCACCTTTTGTTGTTGTCTGCTATGACCTATATTGACCATCAGCAATGCTCACGGTGATAATGTCTGGTAATGAATGATAGAGTGTGGTGTAATGTAGGTAACCTTTGTTTCGATATGATGAATGATGATATTCCTATTTAGGAATTCTGTTTTATACAATTTATTTATTGCTTGCCCCTCAGAAAGCCAAGGTGTTAGAGATATTAGACTGTTAGAAATTTTCTTGTAAATAGCTGTTATTAAAAATTTTGCTTTGTTCTTTTTTCTAATCTTTATTCACAAGAGTGTATGACAATCTAATTGACATGAAATGTTTCATGAAACAGATTTAAATACTACTGTGTTCATACCCGATTATGCATAAAACCTGCGCTACTAATCACAAACAGTTACAACAGCTTTCAACATCACTTCTCTAATAAAAAAAAAAAAAAAAAATAGCTACATAATATATTATAAAGAGGTTGAGGACGTACTGTCCTGACAGATAGAAAGCTACCCACTGACCATACATCCAATGAACCAATAAGAAAGATGCATCTTTGTCATTTCATTGCATGTTTTTCAATGTGCTAGTGTGGAATTTATGTATGTACATATCATTGTTGTAAAATGTTTTGAACATTGAGAAGTTTGAATTAGTGGGAAAATATGTATGGTGAGAAAAATACAGTGGAATAAAGAAACGCACATATGTTCACCATGAAAACATTACACTACTTTTGGACTATTGTGTAGTAATTAAAGTCCCCCTGCTGCCTTGAGTTGGTAAATCTCAAAAACTATTGCAAGATTAGCAGTAATTTCGGAAACTATCTACTGTATTGGATTTTCAGCAATAGAATGAGATTATCTATAACAACGCTAGTTATTTATTTTGAATGTGGCCCATAAATTTGATTTCTTGTCAGCTGTTAGGCCATCTTAAAGGAATACTAGTTTAAACTCACATTGAAATGTCAAAAATACCAATACCATGTCGATGGCCGGTCGACCAGTTCTGTTTGGCAGGAGTCCCGTCCGAGTGCAGACGTATTTGAATGTCATTGAAATATGTCTACACTTGCACAGGAACTCAATGTGTCCCGTGCGAGTGCAGACGTATTTGAATGACATCCAAATACGTCTGCACTCGGACGGGACGCTTGGGGTTTAGCAGCCTTGCTCTAGAAAGATCATAATGTAACTACTGCCCCCTTACCACCATCTCTTATTGCGATTCAATAACTGAATAGAATGCTTATTCATACCAATGAATAAGCGACTCTATTTCAATGAATTCAATGGAATAGAGTGGCTTATTCATTGGTATGAATAAGCATTGTATTCAGTTATTGAATCGCAATAAGAGATGGTGGTAAGGGGGCTGATCTTGGAATTCAAATTTAGACATACGGTAGAAGAGAAGAAATGGCATAACCATGAAATTTGAATAAATTAAATTTATGTAAAAAAATATGCAGGGTCATGGTTAGTTACTTTTTTATGCCATGTCAAATGCTATACAAACATACAACTCGTCTAATGTAAAGTGATTACCATACCCTTCACCCCTTAACTCATTCATGATTTTTAATCATTAATGAGAACTTTTTTTACTGGACGCATTCATAATTCAAATAATTTATTCAAAGAATCTTTTCTCATGTCAAAGTTACTATTTTCAGTGATCATATGTTTTGAGATAGGCCCCTGGACCCCAGGTAAGGGAACATTGGAGAGACACTTTTAATACAATTAAAAGTATTGTATTAAAGTTTATTACATACAATACATATAACTTCCTACATTCCTTACATACACGTTTATAGGTAAATTATAGTTACTACAAATGTATGCACAGATTTAATTTTTATGCATTGATCTGTATTTTTAGTATTAAAAAAGTTTAAAAATATGTACACAGTTCAAACTACTGAGCTTACATGTAGGACAAAGTAGATAGTTTGGGGTGTAAGTGGTTCATCAACATCTTTGAACCAAAGCCAACTTCACCTGCTTGCGGTGCACCCTGCTGACTGACAAACGAAGCTCTGGCGAAAAGAGACGTAGGGAGCGTAGTTGTAAGCTATGCTACTGGGAATGTACCTCCACCTCACAGAATACCGCAGCCAAATAACAATTCCCTTGAATGTTGTGTTCATGCGAGTGAGTGAGGTCACCAGAAAGGAAGGAGATGCTGCGTTGGCAGCGGGGGTGGCGGCGCGCGAGCGATTTTTTTAATGTTGCGAGCGTTAATACGGCTACGTTAACCGCTTCATATCTCGCAGGCCGTATGCTTATCAGCCACCAGTTGTAGTATAAAAAAAAAATTGTTACCTGGATGGACTATTGTCCATAAGTATGTTTTAAAGCTCTAGTCACTTAAAAAAACAGTTTTTTTTTTATTTGCAACAGATAGCCATGTGATGGTCTGGACTATTGAATAGTTGATAGAACTAGCTGGTCCAAAGTCGAGTCTGTCGCTCCATAAGGTTAAAAAAAAAGTTTTCTCCATGGTTGTGTAGTTGTGTGTGGGCTAGGCAATAAGTGATGGGTGAGTCAGTGAATAGAGTTGGCATTATTATAAACCATTGTTTCTTATTAACATACTTCTAGTTTTTGTGGAGCGGTTGATAAAGCAGTCCAACAGTTTTCTTTCTTACTATATATATAGATACATGTCTTATATTTAATTTGTATGACGTTTCTAAGTGCTTTATAAAGTCCAAGGAATAAAGATATTTTGACTTTGACTTTGACTATAACGGTTACAATTAGGACAATAGAAACTTGAAATTTCAGTTTAGAGCTCTTATTGTTTATTATCAATAATATTAATAATATCTACCAGTATTATAGGTAGATTTTAATCTCTAAAATCATTCTACTTAATTACATTCACCTAGTTCCTTAAATTATGAAGGCTAAAAAAACAATATACTAAAATAAGCAAATCAGATAAGTAATTCTGATATCTTTTTAATGTAACGGAATTCCTTAAAAATTCTTTACAAAATGTTCACGTGTATTACGACTTTAATGATTTCAGTCCAATGTTTTCATGATAATATTATCCAATGTGTAAAAACTATTCTACAGGCTACTTCACTGGCAATCATCCAACCATGATTTTGGTATGTGCCATTATATTTTTTGGCAGCACTGTGTTAGTAGACTTTTGTCTAGTTTTCACCTTCAGACGTTTGCTAGCTTTGCAACAGGACAGATCCGTCTTCATTTTTGAAGCTAGTAAATCGTCAATTTCAATATTTAATTCCAACACTTGGCATCAGATTCCAGAAGAGCTTATTAGGAAATTTAATCCGTCGTGACGTGACTAACAAAGCTTTGTGTCGGCGCGGCATCGCGGAATTCGTCAACAGGGCATCCCTGTGCACTGCCGGGTGCTATTTCTGGTGTAAGGCTCGGCCGTTCGCCTCTGGGGTGCAGCAAAGAAGAGCTTTAGTTCGTAGCGCTCGCGGCTTGCGCTCACGTCGCCGTTCTATGCAATACGAGTGAAGTGCGTTGACACCTAACTGTAGAGTGATTCATTATCGACGTTCTGTCCGCGTTTATAGGTGTTTAGTGTTGTGTTTGTTCCGAGTGCGCTAAATCTGTTCGCGGCGTTAGTGCTCATAATGCTTCGTATGCCTTGACTCCGACACAATATGCTCATATCGAGACCACTTGTCTTGCCTTTTTAGGCGCAGCCTCGACTGCATTACGTGTACCTTTACCCAGTTTTGCTGGTGACATTATTTCTTTTACATCTTTTATGAAATGTCTTCGCGTACGAAACTTGATATACGAATAACGATCTACTATGAAAATCATGTTGTTGTAATTTATATCTAATGGTATGTAATTATTGTTTTAGCGGTAAATCCGTTACCAAATATATTCCTGATGCAATAATGATCTTTATTATTACAACCTTTAAATAGAGTTTGAGTGAAATGGTAGCTTGTTATTGATGTATTTTCTTACAAATATCCGTTTCATTCATTTAGTTATCAAACATGGGAATTCGCAAACAAATGATAACGTGAGCCAGTTTAATAGTTATTTACATTCCATTCTAAGCGAAGCACTGCACACAAATACTTATGATTCACGGGTGTAAAGTGAGTTATTGAAAACTGTCACCGGAGCGCCGCTGCAGGGTAGCTACCGAAATAACTACAGCACAATTAGTGTAATGAATGAATGACCACCACGCGACGAATGTTGAAACTTGAAAGTTCATATTTTGAACAAGTGTCAGTAATTCTACTACAATATCTACTAGGTACAATACTTAAACTCGTATACATTTCGAAACCAGTTAAATTATTACATGTACAATATACATATAATATATCGGATTGAATACTCGAGGTTTGTGCCTATGAAGTTTTGTTACGATGTATCGCGTTTATAATCGATTTAGGTGACGCATTAATGAACGAATTATGTAAGGCATAATATATGTATATATAAAATAAATATAATAGCAGCCTATTCGATTAAATCATGTATATAGATAATGTATTACGTAATTTTAAATTTGTAAAGTGTCAGTGTTTTTACTATGCAGCATACGAGTAAATTTTGACCCGGCCACTCACTTTTACAAATATCGCATCGTTAACTACTACATAAACAATTGCGTCTGTGCGTAAATGAGTGTGTGTGTTTGCGGCCCCGTACAAACTGTTCCAGATTCGTCTCAGAGGGGAGGTGAGGTCAATACGAGAAAGCGGCAGGGAGAGTTCTTACTGTACGTAGTACTATTACATAGACTGTATCTATGTAATGCTACATTATGTACCTATGTACAGTCTAGCTATAGGTGTTCTTGCAAAAAAGTGGTTAGTTTGCAACCCTATTCTTACAATTCTCAGCACACGGATGTATAGAACACGATGTGGGTAGATAATTTGCTGCTTCGTTAGTATTTGATTGAACAATCTTTCTTCACGATTCGGTCACACTAACAGGGTATTCAAGGACTTCGAAGATTAACCAATTATTTCTAAAAGCCTTCATTACGTTGTAAAATTCAAGGTTTGCTTTCGTCAATAAAATAACTTCGATACCAGCAGTGGCTTGTGATAGCACAGAATAATATACTCTGTGATAGTAGCAAAAAATCAATAGGTCTAGGAATAGAGATTCTTGAAATTTTTTTTACGACTACTTGTACTCCAAGCAAACTTTAAAGAATAGTTTTACAGTGATTCATTGATGACAAAATTAATTTTAATTTGAATGGCTGAATGAATATTTGATCATAGGATACCAACCAACACATGCGATAATGCAAAATAGTTCTTAAAAATATATATATATACTTATAGTCTATATATATTTTTAAGAGCTATTAGTAGGGGATATTGAACCTTAAAACACCGTTATTTTTGCAAACGACTTCCGCGTTAAAACACCCTACTATTCGCAAAAGACTCAGACGTAATATATCCTTAATCTATCTATTCTTCTATACTAATATTATAGAGAGGATAAGTTGGTGAGTTTGTGAGGTTGTAGGGGGTAATTTCTGGATCTACTGAACCGATTTTTGAAAATTCATTTACCAATAGAAAGCTACGTTACTTGTGAGTGTCATATGAATGAATGAATGAATGAATGAATATTTATTTGCCATTAAATAAGGTAGTAACAAGGTGTTATGGTAGGTACAGTTTCTTCTTATTTAGCTACTTTTATAGCATGCAAAAATATTAGTACAATTAATTGTCAAATTAATAATTATCAAATATTATTTCATTTTTGAAATCGTATGTGAATACACAGTAACAATTTAATAAGTTAACACGAATTCATATTTGCTGATTTATACAACATTATGTAATTGTACATTAATTATTACATTTATAGAATTCAATAAAGTCTACAGTATGTCATTTTAATTATACATTTTTATATGAATACTAGCTGTCCCGGCGAACTTCGTACCGCCTAACAATCAATGAATGTCGTGGTACATATTGGCTGAACTAAATTTATGATTTTATGGAATTAAAACCATGAATAATAGAAAATAATAGAGAAGCTCGATGGCATAATTGCGCGTGTCAATCGAATTGAACACTCAAGTTAAGCAACGTCGACCGTAGCCTGTACACGGATGGGTTTATATAACCTCGAGCTCCTCCGTGCTTCGAAAGACACGTTAAGCCGTCGGTCCCGGTTGTTATCATTAGATTATCTTGCGCTCCTCCGTGCCGGTGCTTCGGAAGGCACGTTAAACCGTCAACAGTCGTTAACCCAAGTTAGTGGCCTTTAGGCGGCTCGAAAACACTGGCCTCCGCCAACCCGCAGTTGAGCAGCATGTAGGAGTATGCTCTAAACCCTTGAGTTGGTTGAGGGAAGACCCGTATCTATAAAAACTGAAGACTTCATAAAAATAAATATTTCCTTATTGTTTAATCAAAAAATGTCCCGGCGAACTTCGTACCGCCTAACAGTCAATGAATGTCGTGATGTACATATATATATGAACAAAATTTATGATTTCTTGAAATTAATACAATGAATAATAGAAAATAATAGAGAAGCACGATGGCGTGAGGCACGTGTCAGTCTAATTGTACACGCAAGTTAAGCAACGTCAACCGTAGCCTGTTCATGGATGAGTTTATGTTATCTCGAGCTCGTCCGTGCTTCGGAAGGCACGTTAAGCCGTCGGTCCTGGTGTTTATCATTAGATGGCAGTCCTTAAGCCAAGTTAGTGGCCCAACCCGTAGTTGAGCAGCGTGTTGGAGTATGCTCTAAACATCTTCGGTTGAGGGAAGACCCGTATCCCAGCAGTGGGTAAATAATAAGTTCAGTACTTTACAAAGTCACAAAAAAAGTACCAATTGACAACAATAAATATTTCAATCCACAAAACATCACAGACAACATTCGCGACGTAAAAGTGAGACCAATCGATTTGACATTTACATAACAATCAATAAATATTCCAATCCTTTTTAACTGGCACTATTTGCATGGGAAAACGTTTTTTCTTTTATTTAATTCTTTCGTCAATTTTTCAATGTTTTTAATACTTTCCCGACCAAGACACGACATTATTTTATATATTATATAGATTTATGGAGCTTGATTTAAATTTCTGAACGCTCGCATAAATATTTTAGAACCAATAAATCAGCCTGGCGCAACTCAAAGTAAAAAAACGACTCTATGAATCGGAAGCGAATTTGGTACAAATTCTGATTGTTTTCGCTTCCATTTCATACATATTAGAATTACGCTATTTGTATGGCACATCCGTCTCTTAAAACGTAGTGGCTACATTCTCTTTGCAATAAATATTTAAATCCACAAAACTGTTTTCAAAACAAATCACAGCCAACTTTCAAGACGTAAAAATGAGACCAATAGAGTTAACATTTGTTTTTAATCTATGACATTTGTTCTATAATGAGCTTAATATACATTTCTGAACGCACGCATACATTTGGCGTACGCACGTACGACAACGTCACATTTGACAGCTACGACAACCACGAACATTTTGTATGGAAAAATGTTTTTTTCTTTTATTTTATTTTTTCGAGAATTTTCCAATGTTTTTAAGAGTTATTCTGCTATTCGGGACGGAAACAAATCCAACAAATCAAAAACCATGGCAATCGGTCCAGCCGTTCTCGAGTTATAAGTGTTGTAACAAACACGACTTTCTTTTATATATATAGACTAGCGACCCGCCCCGGCTTCGCACGGGTGCAATGCTGATACTAAATGTACTACAGAAGGTCTTTGCGCTTTGTCCTATCCAGTCCTTCCCCAGTTATAGGCACACGCCGCCGGCTCCGCGGCCGGTACCGCCACAGCCGTTATGTCCCTGCATTTTAAATGTGTAATATCTTCTAAACTATTCATTTAAATTACATGCTGTGAAGGGCCATATTGATCTATATTAAATGCGCAATGTATTTAAGGTACTTAATTGGATAAGGATTAATTCTGTATTGCTTAAAATCGCTTCGTAAATAAGGCATTATTTCTTGTAAAAAGCAAAGGATAAAATAACGGTTATTGTGTGTTACCACTAAGAGATAGACATATACCATCGCGAACTTTTTTGTAGACCATTTTAAGGTGAACAATACTGTACTACATTATTTTGATCTATCTCGTTGGGTTCAGCCAGCGTTTGCAATGAAAGAGCAAAAAAATGTGTTTATTTACGACATCACATTAGAAACCTCTAAATTATCAGTGTTTTTCTACTATGTTATGCATATATTATACATATTGAATCAGTTGAATCACTCTATCTATTAAAAAAAACCGCATCATAATCCGTTGCGTAGTTTCAAAGATTTAAGCATACATGGGGACATAGGGACAGAGAAAGCGACTTTGTTTTATACTATGTAGTGATATGTCATCAATCAGGGTAGATAATTAAGTTATTCATTTCAAAATTCACTTATTTGTCAAAAAATCATTAACAGTATAATATCTTTTTTCTAATAAGAAGTCACAAAGCGCATTTTTAAAACTATTGTAAGGCAGATTTTTTATAGTATCAGGGATGTTGTTGTATATTTTTATACACATTGCATAACAGTTTTTCTGATACATTGTGGTTCTTGGAACATGATCATAAACCAATCGACTGCCATTTCTTGTGTTCCGTGAGTATACATCTGCTGCAGTTTTGAATAAGTACATATGCTTTTTTACAAACTTACCCATTTCAAGGATGTAAATACACGGAAACGGAAGTACTTTTAGCTGTGTAAATAACGGTTTACGCGACTCGTCATGTGACACACCGCAAATTGCCCTAACACATTTCTTTTGAGCGATAAATACACGATATACATCTACACTATTTCCCCATATTATTAAACCATATCGTAGAACAGATTCGACATATCCATAATATGCTGTCAGCGCTGCTTCTTGCGTGGCAACTTTGCGTAGTCTATTAATTACGTAAACATGTCTATTTACTTTGCTACAAACTTTGTCAACATGGTCCTTCCATTTTAATTGTTTATCAATAATTATTCCCAAAAATGTCACTTTATCAGCCTTCCGTAGAATTTGTCCGTCATAATTAATATTAAATTCATTATTTGATTCATTAAAAGTTATAAAATTTGTCTTGTCCATATTAATAACTAAATTATTGTCCGCAAGCCATTGTATTACTGTATCTACTGTATTATATATGTCATTTTCGTGTTCGTATACAGTTGATCCTTTTCTGCTTGCGACGATTACAGATATATCGTCTGCAAATAAAACACTTTTAAAAGGTATAACTGTCGGCATAGGCTATATATTAACCCGAAAATTGCAAATACATTTACGCAAACGCGATCGAAGCCGCCGGGGAAACGGTTATCCGGCAACTATCCGGTATCCGGCATATCCGGCCGGATACTAGATATCTATTTCACCTCTCGTCAAGTTAGGGACAAGCTAGAATGAGAAAAGACGAATGTTCTTTAAGATCGTTTATACGCCAATCGGCAATGTTAAATTGCTGAATACCCGGCGGCCAGATATCTGTCTATCCGGCCGCATAATTTGCCTGATATCCGGTATCTACCGAAACAACTATCTGCTTCATCTCTATTTTTTGTACATGACTTGCATCTTAGTACAATCTTTTCGACAAAGTAAGGAAGGGACATTTGAAGGTACATGTTACTAAGGAGCAGATATTATCTTGTCCACTTTATAAGTATACCAATAATAAACGTATAATCTTATTTTAATTCTCCAAATTACACGGAAAAACAATTAAAATTTTGTGTCCGTAGACGAATGATAGAGTAGGTATGAAAACTACGTTCGATGCGTTTGAACGACTTATTTGAAATTATAATGAGTCAGTGGTCACACGCTTGACCGCTTGTTACAATACACAGGAAGCTATCGTGTAATCAGGGTCGTTTATTCACTTCTGTAGTTAGACAAATGCACTTGAAACTATTTACCCCACATATTGTGGTTTACTAACAAAGCAATATTTACATAAATTTCTATGCTGTTAATTTTGTCGTGTTCAATTGTACTTTGGGTCATGCTTCAAAGGATGCTCTTTACGTGGTTTGTCTTTCTGGCTTATAAAAAATATGTGCATGTCGTTTTTAAAAAATAGGTACTGGACAGGTCCACCCACAAGTTCAACCTGTATATTGTTCTCTCCATTTTATATTAATATATTGTGGAGATAAGTAGATTTAGTTCGATCTAGGTCAGGATATTCAGGACAAATATTAAATATTGTTCGTCCGTTGTTGCGGGAAGTATGAGTTTTGTGAATTTGTGGACACGTAGCTTTTTTATTTAGTCCATAATTCTGCTTTGATTTGAGACCAATTCGATGTCTGTGTGTTCGTTCATGCATTATGTTGCTCAAAATGCTCAAGTACACGTCCTGAAAATTTTACCAGTAGTACACACGGTCACGATACAGGCACACCCCGGCCATTCTATACAGAAACACGTCGTTTACTACTATAGATACAATTATAAATATATAACCAGTTTATGTAGTAGCCACTCCATACAATAACACCCTTGCCACTCCATACAAATGTTGCGTCGTATACATAAACAATGACGTCTGTGCAGAGCGTGAATGAGCGTGTGTGCGACGCCATACAAACTGTTCCAGATTTGTCTCAGAGGGGAGGAGAGGTCGACACGAGAGAGCGGCAAGGAGTAGCCTGAACTGTACTAATACTGAATGTAGTACTTTTATTTATACTGTGGTACATGTAAGAGAAGATAAGGATGCGGCGTGCACTCAAAATCCTAAACTAGAAAACTACATAAACCAAAAAACAGTCGAAACACCGCTTACGAACAGCTGCAACGCTAGACTGCACGTTACATCGACCCTGAAGGATGAGCGATGAATATTGCGCACGCACCGTATAAGGTGCGCAGATAGCTGTACTCGAAAGGATCATTCATTGTTATGAAGCCGGATACTTCCAATACAATAAGTAATAACGTGATCAGAATTTGGGTTATCTCGTCAGTATTACACTTATAAGAAGTTTATGTATTTTTAAAGAAGTTTATACTAGGCCGGATTCTAGCCCACGGGGCCGAAATCGAGGTTGAGTGGAACGAATAGATTCGCTGAGTGTATGTTTTCCATTGATTTCAATGGAAAATGTATTTGATGATCATTCCTCAAGGAAAAAATAAAGAAACAAAATTTAGATCGACACACATGATCTCAATTTTTTTTCGACACAAACTTCAAGCATGTCGAGGTCGAGGTAAATTTTTTTCATAAAACAAATTTGTTGCAACGTCTACAGATAAATCATTTAAAATGTAAGTCCAATCAATATTAGCAATATCATTATTAATTTCACTATAATTACCATCCTGAAAAGATTTCCTTTACTAGTTGGCAGCGTGCACATGCTGTTATGGTTGGCTTTGCCTCGTAAAGATTATGCCACTTACAGCCCAAAACGTTGTTTTGTATTACCGTGTTATTTTGTTATATTGGTCAAATTTCCTGCATGTGGGCCGATGGTGTTTATTTAAATTATTTATAGATTACATACTCGTCTCGTGACTCCGTAAGCTTGACTGTATAGTCAGATATTTATAAAGAAATAAAAGTTACAACAGGCTAGTGTAAAATAAAAGAGTAAGACAGCGCGCAATATGACTTTCGGATGCAATAGCCATACGTCGAGGGTTCTTGACCTATATGATGTGCAGTCGGTCGTCGCGGGTATATTTTATTTTCGTAACTAGGTAATATATCGTCTTTAGAAATAATAAACAGTTTTACGGTTGACTTTTATTTACTCTTAGTAATAAAGTGATAGTACCAGTTATATGTCCTAATTTCCTGGATTTTAATTTTTTACTTTGATTTTACCATATAAGTGAGACAAGACAGAATATTTCCATGTCATATGACTAATACTGAACGCATTCCGAAATGTGACATCACCTCTGCCCACATTTCATGTAAAATTGATTCGCTGCATAAAATTTTCATGTGAAATAATAAATCTGTCATCTGCTCTGCCTTGTATTGCCTTCAATATTATCCGTCTCTGGAGTTATCTGTAAGGCATTTTGTGTGTCACAATCACAATACATATTATAAGCTTAACAAATTCAATGTTATCTTCAAATAAATATGACTGCTTCGGATAGTACAAAAAACTTCTTAGTATCTACAATCTGCTACTAATTCGACTATATTCGACGTAAAATATAGTGATTTATTATCGTAGCTCAAGTTTTATTTGTCAGTTTAGGATTTAAACTACATTTGATTGATTGCCCTGTGGATAACGTGAGGAAATCAATACACTGAACTTTATTTACACTCGGTTGCGTTTCACGCCTCATTTCAGCTTGCGTTATACGCTTCTAGTAATAATTACTTGTTTCACTTTTAATCTAAGATAATTAGTTTTATTACGCTGGCGATTTCATCAGCTTGAGCTCTAAACTTACGACCTTTGAAAGTCTGTACAATATTAACCTTCTCCTTTCTCAAGGTTGTCCCTGAGCCCTGTGTCCTTTACTAACCATTAACGAAGCTCTTTTAGTCTCGTGCTCACGTATACATTTTAACATTTTGAAAGTAGGTCGATTACTAAAAGTTTAGTGTAAACATGTCTAATTTGGGTTCATGGCATATTTGGAGCAAATGGCTCGTGTTTCCTATCCTATTTATATTGGGATTTGGCTATAGGCAGTTGTGAAATCAAACTAACCTACACGTGCGTGATCGTTCGTTCCGCACGTTATTCCCGTTTCGTCGTCAGTGCGTTCCACTTCGTCTGATATGAAACAGGTGTCGTTATTGATATTATAGTAGGGTAAAGTTATCGGTTTGCGACTACTTAACGTAATTTCGAATATCAGCAGTTTTTATTAAAAAAATATGTGTATTGTATTTGTTATTTAGTGAACATAAGCCTAATTTAGTAAAGTATTTTATGAAATATCGATTATTTTTCACGTTTATTCAATAACTTATAAAATTGATTGGATTGTCGGCCAGTTTCCGACCACAAATTTATAGGTTTTCGGCCGCCATATTGTTTGCAGAAGTTTTGATCTTATTATTAATTCTTTATTGCATATAATATTGTTACATAAAACAGTGTAAACAAGGTGTACAAGGGCGAGCTTATCTCTTTAAGAGATTTCTTCCAGCCAACCTTAACAATAGTATAGAAATATTATTTGGCTAAGGCGACATATGCAAACATGCTAATGTTGACATTTTATGGATCTAAACATACAAAATATAATTAACTAATTTGAGTTAAGTAATGCTCTGTTAATTTCTTTTTGAAAGTGGTCACAGTGATACTGTCTCGTATTTCCACTGGTAATTTATTCCAGAGCAGTGCTGCACGAACAGTAAATGAGTTAAAGAAAAACGTTGTGTTGGAAGGGGGATAATTTAATGTTTTCGTAAGGCAGGGACGTTGGGAGCGAGTAGGAGGTGGTAAAGGAGGAAAACGGGAACGAAGGTACTGAGGTGAATCAGGATTTTTAATTAATTTGTAAAGGAAAGACAGGATGTGCACATTTCTGCGAAGGCGGATAGGGAGCCATTTCAACTGGGTGCGAAATTCAGAGACATGATCATATTTGCGCAAACCAAAAATGAAACGAATAGCCAAATTCTGCAACCGTTCCAGTTTGTTGAGTAGCTCTTCAGTTGCATCAAGATAGCAGATGTCGGCATAGTCAAGAATTGGGAGAAGGAGTGATTGAGCAAGCATAATTTTAGTTTTAAAGGGAAGGAAGTTCTGGAGTCTCTTGAGCGAGTGAAAGGTGTAATGCATTTTTTTGCTAACATTGTTGACTTGAGCCGTCCAGGAAAGGGTGCCATCAATAATCAGACCCAGATTTTTTGTTTTGTCTGAGAAGGGAATTGGACTGCCACCAAAGCACACTCTTGGTAAATCACTATACTTGAGCCTATACTTTAGTTGATTGTTACCCACCACAATGGCTTGGGACTTTGTCGGATTAACTAACAGACCGAAGCTTTCGGCCCATTTCTGGACCGCACAAAGCTCGCGGTTCATAGCCTCAATGGCAACAGATATGTCAGAGACAAGAAAATGATTGTATATTTGTAGGTCATCTGCGTATAGGTGATAAGGAGAAGTAATGACTTTAGTTAATTCATTTATAAAGATAGAGAAGAGCAATGGAGATAACACACCGCCCTGTGGCACGCCAGCAATCAACTCAGACCAGTCAGATGTTTGTTCCTCGATTTTAATGCGCTGCCAGCGACCTCGAAGATAAGAGTCAAACCAGGCTATCACAGTCGAAGAGAAGTTAATAGAGCGAAGAATACCAAGGAGAATATCGAAATCGACCGAATTGAATGCACTACTGAAATCTAACAGAATAATCAGGGAGAGTTTCTTATTGTCCATAGCGAGACGTATGTCATCTGTGATATTCAGCAGTGCACTCGTTGTGCTGTGGTAAGGACGGAAACCCGATTGAAAGGGGCTAAGAAGATTGTTTTGGGAGAGATAAGTATGAAGTTGTTTATGTACAGCACTTTCTAGAACCTTAGATAGTAATGGAAGAATAGAGATCGGACGATATTCCGAGAAACAAGAAGGGTTGGCTGTCTTGGGAATTGGGATTATTTGAGCTCGTTTCCATGCCTTAGGAAAGATGTTGTTAGCTAATGAGAAATTTAACACATGTGTTATTACCGGAACAATTAGGTCTAGAATTGGTAGCAGCATGTCGAGACTCAAGCCATCAGTTCCCACAGCTTTTGTAGATATAGACAAAATGCTCTTTTTAACCTCATCCTCCGTGATACAGCGAAACGTAAATTCATCACCTGTGGGCGTAGAGGGTTTTAAAAGAGAAGATAGTGTAGCATTTTTAGTAGCTAGATCAACTGTAACGGGGGGCGTACAGAAATATCCGTTTAATGAATTGATGTCTACAGCCCCACAGACGTTACCGGACTGTTTACCCACACCCAGTGATCGTAAGAATTTCCATACATGAGTCTGTGGCAAGTTTTCTAGTGAAGAGTGAATATAACGGCGTTTTGCATCTCTACACATCCTATTGCAAATATTACGTAGCTTTTTATATTCATGTATATCACTTTCCGTATGTGATCTCCTAAGCTTGATCTTTGCTTTGTCACGTTTGCTCATTGCCCTTCTAATGGATGGCGATAACCAAGGAGCCGGTAAATGTTTAACCCTGACAGATTTTAAGGGAGCATGACGATCATAAAGTGCAGAAAGATTTGAGTTGAGAACATCTACCTTTTCGTCAATTGAATCAGCTGCAAAGAAATTAGACCAATCGATATTACTGAATTCTTTTCTCAAACGACTCACATCCATATCTTTAAAGTTACGCTGGAGTATAGTTTTATTAATACGTTTGGGATGGCGCACCCTATAAGTAAGAAATAATAAATCGTGGTAAGAGAATGGGGCTGCAAGTTGTCCATGTACGTTAACAGACTCAACGTTTGATACGATCATTACATCAATGAGGGATGGTCTAGTGTTAGGGACGTGATGCGTAGCCGACAGGGGAAGCAGATGAAGGTCTAATGAAGATACTAAATTGTTAAGTTTATTAGTCCTGTTGTCATTTTTTAAAATGCACGTGTTAAGATCTCCCATTAAAATTATATTGTCGTATGAGGGCCGAAATTGTTCTAAGGCTGACTCGAGAGTTTGAAAATAGTCAGTTCTGTCATTCGGGCTGTAAGCCACAGCTAGAAGGATTTTATTATGGTGGAGAGTAATTTCGAGGAACAGATACTCAATAGAGGCAGAATATTCGCTCGACGATTGAGCAACCACAACACACGGAATATGCTCGCGAAGAAAAATACATACTCCACCAGCCCCAGCGCCAATCCTATCATTACGATACAGCCGGAAGCCAGGGAGAGAACATAGTGTAGATGGAAGAGAAGGTTTTAGCCAGGACTCTGAAACTAAAATGCCATCAACTATGTCGCTGCTAAAAGATGCAAGAAAATCAGGATAATGAGCAATTATACTCTGGGCATTAATATGCACAAGGTTAAGGAAGTGGGATTTACTGTTCAGTACAGACTGCAACTTGGCATCAAGAGGTTCAATGTCAGATGCAGAAGATATATCACTGTGAGCACTTCCAAACTCATCAGACGAGCATGAAAGAAAATAATCATCATTGACATTAAAATCTAATGACATAAAATTAAATTAATAAATATAAACAAAACAAAAAAAAAAATAGCAATACACAATCAAACAAAATAAGAATACACAATAAATATACCTATATATATATATATATATATCTATAAGTACAAAACAAAACACCACTCACATCCTTGGCTAAGTTTTCATGCAGAACCTAATTGCTTACTTTTGCTCAAGATAGAAAAAAAAAATACATAATACAGCGTGGTTGCCAGCAATTAAAAAATGAAGAGAAAGAAAGAGTATGTCACTTTGACAATTTCATTCTAATTGCTATTTTGAGTTGAGTACCTACAAGTTTTGATCATATGATGTTTCCTCCGAAAAGAAATATATTTTACCTACAACTACTGTAAAGTTTATAATAATACAAGTGGGTGAAAAGACAAAAAACAAAAGCCAAAAACTCAACTGCAAAGTTACATACCGTCGAATTAAAAATAAAAATAAAGTACAAATTAAGCACCTCAACGTGACTGCAGCTTGCTTGTTAGATGCTTCTCCATGCCTGGGTTTATCCGTCTAATGTGGACTGCCGTGCGGGTGCAGGGCCTGGAGTTGGCGGAGTTCTGTCATAGTTGCAATCTTGACACGCATATTGTCGGGCAAAAGGATCACAATATTTCCATCAGATGACCAGCAGTTTTTAACACTGAAGTGTTTCCGTGCTGCAATGAACACTTCTTGCCGAGTCTTGGTCAGGAATTCCGAAACAGAGATACTAGTACCCTTGAGCTTCGTCTTAGAATTCCATACAGATGTACGAACATCAGCATAGGCAAATCGAACCAAAACAGGACGTGGCTTATCTTTTTTCACACCAAGCCGATGACAAGCTTCAATAAGTGAGCCACTACCAGACGAAAGTGAAGAGCCAAATGCAATCTTTAATTGTAACTGATCACTAAATAATTTGTTGAGCTCAAGAGTTAAATTTTCATCCTCCACCTCAGGAATACCGTGAAAGAGGAGTACCTTTCTGCGAGAATGTGTTTCATGACGATCCAAACCAGTTATTATCATCTCCATTTGTTGTTTCAACATTGAAATTGCCTTCCATACAAAAGTTTTGAAATTTTGGTAATCTGCAGAGAGGTTCTTGAGTGAAGAAGGCGCAGCTGTGGACGAAGATGATGATTGCTGTAGACTCTTCTCAAACTCCTCCATCCTAGTGTTGAAGAGAGCTGCCAGATCACTTAAGTTTTTATGCATTTGCTGTGATGGTTCCATAGTGATAATGTGTTGGAAATTTATATGCCAGTGGATGCGAGTGATAGTCTTAAGTCATTTAAGTTACAATCCGACTAAACCAAGTATGTATTATTATTTTTAATTATTAAATTACTAAGAGTGATTCAAAAATGTCTGTTACTTTATTTAGAGCTACCCGCCGAAAAAAAAAGACTTACGAAAGCAATAAGGCATGATTTACAACAAAACAGTATGACACAAAATGTTGGTCAAATTTTGTTAATAGAATTTAATTTAAAGAAATATTGTAATTAATCATGTAAACTTATCTAAAATTATATTGAAAACTAAATATAACAAAAAGTTGAGATGCATATCACTGGAAATTATCAATGTACTATCTATCAAAAACTGACCTCGCAAAAGTTACACATAGTTAGTTAGTTTTTATGCTAGATTTGAAACGGTTCCTGGAAGCAAATTTTCTTCTAATTCTCATATATAGTGATAATTGAATCTGTAGTATTCGCAAAGTTTGTCCGGACCAAAATTGCGATTTATTTTATAATTATTTTTGTTGTGTTTCTGATTGTTAAAAGAAATATGTTATAAAGTGGCCGCAAACTGGTGAGGGCCGGGAAACCGGTAACACTACCCTAATTGATTATTGAGAAGCAATTCACAAAACTGCACGCATTCAGTCAGAAAACTTTGTTTGTTGCATTTTTTTTTATATTTTATTTCGTAACAAATGAACTGTATACAGACAAAACTAATATTATGTCTTCTCTCATACGATGTATGAAACAATCTTACTAATATTACAGTACAATACAGTACAGTCATTCTCTGCCGCTCTCGTGTATCACCTCGCCTCCCCTTTGAGACAAACCGCATGCACACACGATCATTTATGCTCTGCATTGTTTATGTACTGGCTAACGACGGATGGGACACTTGTATGAGGAGGCTGGGGGTTTGCCAATATTGATTTCGTGCCATGGCGTCGATTATGTAAAAAATGCTTAATTTCTTCCCTTCGTTTTTCAGAAAGTATATATGTATACTTCTCTTTATTTGAGTATATGTTATGAAAGACCATTCTAATTTGGACGAAAGAAACTAATTATATTGTTTATATATATGTACATTAATTTGAACGAATCCATCTCACAATAGACAACGTTTCTCCGGAATTTGATGAACAGGGTTCAAATAATGACCTTGTTTATAGATATTGTTAATGAAACACTGAAAAAAATATTCGAAAATGTATTAATTTTTTTGAAGGCTAAATTTAATAATATTAATACTTATTTTTAGAAAAATGGAAAAATTCACCTGCCCCCCCTAGGTGGGATTTGAACCCACGACCTCTCGATGACCGGTCGAGTGCTCTTCCAACTGAGCTACCAGGAAGGTTTGTGTTGCTGACGAATTTTCGCATCTTATCATTGGTCGTGGGTTCAAATCCCACCTAGGGGGGGCAGGTGAATTTTTCCATTTTTCAAATAAATATTTATATGGCAAGTTGGTCAAGACAACTATTTAAATAATAATAATATTTATACTTTCTGGAAAACGAAGGGAAAAAGTTGAGCATTTTTTATATAATCGACGCATTTTCAGATACAGACTATAAACAAAACTTTGGAGTGTTAAATCTGAAGTTTCTAAAATTTAAACACCCGTTAGTAGATTATGATTTTTTTGAAAGTTTGTTGCTCTTTCCTATTTGGTATCTTATCCGCTTTCTATGTCCACTGTGGGCGTAAATTTTACTTTTATTAGGAAGTAGGTACCTTATATATAATTTCGGCTATTATTTAAATATATTTAAAGTTTATTTTAGCAGGTCGATTTGGGTTTTTGAAGTACCTCTTAGATTGTTCTATTTTACGGTACATTGATTAATTTATTTAGTTTCATAAGAAGAACCAGTATATATTGATATTTGTATATGTTGATATCTATTCACGTTTAATACACATATAAATACATGATAAGACAGTGTACTTCATAACCTCTCGATATCTACGCATCGCATAATTCCAACTCTTGATTGAACCCTTAAAATTTCACAGTTACGAATCTATTATCGGCGCATTGCTAAAGATTAGTGTAGACAATTCTTTCGTTATTCAGTATGGTATAAAAGGCATTTAGAAAACCTCAAACAGATAATAAACTACACAAGTGCAATTGGCTTTATTTTTAGCATCGTCCAGTGTATCTAGAGTCCATATTGTTTGCCAGTCTTCGTTGTCTAGTGAACAGTCTGCAACGAGCGGGGTAGAGCATTTTAAATTGGCGATGGTACACGACGTCGCCGTCGTCTGCCATTTATTATTAATCATCCGTTGAATTGTGCTCTCTTTCATTGCATATTTCCGTCTCAACCTTACTATTGACTCACAAGACAGTATAATCCTTGCTTGCACTATTGTAAATTTTCGTCTTTATTTAGAAGTTTCTAATATTGAGAGTATTACGTCTGAAATATTCAGCATACAATGTTCCATCCATATTTCTCTGATCCGATTCAGCATTTAGTGGTAACTCGTTAAATTGTCACGGACTCTTGCACTTTACCGGACAGTGCACATATAGAATGAAATAGACGAACCGAGTGATATTATTTTTTTCAGACTGGATCATCAACCAGTTTTCTAAATAGTTTGGCTATTGTTGGAAATATAAATAGAACGGACGGTAACATTTTGTTTATGACTGTATATTATAATAAACATGCCGCACGTTGCTCGTATACAATGAGATTGTTGCCAAGTCATTGATTGGATTGTAACAACTGCAGTATCTGTCCTTGCATTTTCTTTGTTTTGATAATGCGAGACTATTACAGTAAAATATATCTTTAATTCAAAATTAATTGTATTTACATTTTAGTAGATACTAGCTGACCCAACAGACACTATCCAATCTTTTTAACTATGAATATAATGAATGACAGTTCTACCAAACGCCATAAAGTGACATTAAACAATCAATCTGGTCGTTCAATTGTCTTATTTTTTTTCTTTCTTAAGACCTGACAATAACAAATACAACAAAAGAGAATTAGCGAAATCAATCCAGCCGTTCACGTGTGAATCCCTGAGCAAATGAAATAGGGGTTTATTTATATATATATATAGATATGTAATACCTAAATGTATTTTTCCATTATCATAACAAGACGGTCACGAGCGACGAATATTTAATTGGTTTTAGCAGGCTGGCCAGTGTATAATCGATTATTAATTTACAAGGTAGATACATTTTATCCAACTAGTCGCATCACGCGAGTCAAATCTTATTCAGTCTTTATTACAATACAACCGTGCGCACATCTAATTGAAGTCGTGTAAAGCTGGTATAGGAAACTAGGAACGCGCTTACTTCAGTATATAAACAGTTTGGATATATTACAAATGTCGTGGTGTATTCGTATCCATGGAAGCGAGCCGCGCGCGCGGTTACCGTGACGACAATCGGAGCCCTCGCTTGCCGACGCTGAGTCTCGGTCTGTCCAGCGTCCGCCTCATTGTCAACCAGATCGAGGCTGAATACGCTCGTGTCAATACTACTAGAGCACCAGATATCGCCTGTGAAATCATCAAGTACGACCCGAACATCGACGAAGGCTACAACGATTACGATGACTTCCCTCTCGAACCACCGAGAGGACAAGTCTGGAGTCGGTTTGCAGTGACTGTTGGGTGGGCTCTGAGCAAATGCATACCTAGTGTTACGTTTGGGAACTTTGGGCTGTTAGCTGTGACGACGGCATTGTTCGCTCCCAGGATGATCTCTTACTTCGTCGTGTATCCATTTTGCAGATTGGTATTCGGGACCCTCTACCCGGCTTACGCGTCATACAAAGCTGTACGGACGAAGAACTTGAAAGAATACGTGAGTATAATAATTTAAATATCTTTAGCTTGTAAGTCCATTAGAAGTAAGGTGAAAGGGAGACCAGTTCCAAGGTTTTGTTTAGATAAGAACTAGCCAGTAAAAAGAGTAAATTAAGTTAGAAGTGACCTTGTCACGGATGCATGCTCAAGTTGAAACGCTTCAGTTCCCGTTGTGTCCTTTACCTTGTTCCCGACTTCCTACGTTAATTAGTTGAGCGTGCGGATGCTGTGCGTACGTGTTAATGTATTCATCTTTTGTTATAAATGAACAACGGAATAGCATCACAGTAATAATTACTATTTCAAAACATTCGAACAAATTATTTTGCAAGCAATTCTCTTTGTGTCAGTTACTTTATTAACACATTAGAAATTGAGCATATTTAACGTTGATTTGAATTTTGACTGGCACTGCCTAAGATTTTGTAAATATATTTGTTTACAGCGACAATATTTGTTTTAACACATGCGCGACGTGCTCTATATTTTCCTCATACTAATTAACTGAAATTACAGTTTTCATCCTGTTAGTATATAAAAACGTGTATATTTATGTCAACGCCTCTTGCACTGTGTTTATACATATTCATTATTACGGTTACAGACTCTTTATAAATTAATTTACCTACATTCTGAAATTTGCATATCGTTTTGTTGACTAATAACTTTTTCAAACGCTACACGTTTTGTATTGTTATTAATCATAACTCATAGTTTATTTTCGATACATTGAATTTGCGAACATTTCCGTTAAATTCTGCAATTACCTTTTTGTTTTTAACGTAAAATTGATATTTCGTGAAGGTCACCCTGCTTTCCGTGTTTAAGTCATCAACCCTGGTGTATGACTTTTGTTAGAGGGAGGTTGAAATAGCTCCACAGTTTAAAAAAAATGTAACAGGAGATGAAGCATCCTAGAAGATACTCATGAAGTAGATCATGCTGAACATTGTCTGAGATCAGCGGAACATGTTTTTCTTCTTTCCTTCTTGTCACTGTTAGGGATGCAACTAATTTGTGGATTCAACGAATAGCATTTTAGTGGATACGGATGGGTATACGAATGTATACTGTCCTTAGTGATTGAAATCGACCAGAGACAAGTTCTCTTTAGGTAGAAAAGTGTTTTTGCGTTGGATTTTCGGAATCAAATAAAATGTCCAGTTTTGTCAAATGTCCGCTATTCTGTTTTTATAGGGTATTTCGTCGTGTCTTTTCATCACCAGAATACCACTCAAGTCGTACACAATGCCCATTTAGATCCACGTGTTAACATTAATTCTTTGATTTTCCAGGTAAAATGGATGATGTACTGGATAGTATTTGCCCTGTTCACATGCACGGAGACGTTCACAGACGTGTTCCTGTCATGGTTCCCCTTCTACTACGAGGTGAAGATAGTGCTAGTGTTGTGGCTTTTGTCACCAGCAACCAAGGGTTCCTCAATTCTCTACAGGAAGTTTGTGCATCCAGCACTATGCAGGAGGGAACAGGTATGTCATACTAGTCTACTTTATAAATTTGAAAGGATTTCTTTGACCATCTCAATAAGTAAAATATTACCATTCACCACTAATGTGACAAACAGCTATTTTTATATTGTATGCCGGGTTACAAGCAAGCATACGGCTCACCTAACGTAAAGCGGTTACCGTAACATATATAGACGCTTGTAATACAAGGAGTATTGGTGCTTGGCTCGACTTGCCCTACCTTTCACTAGAGTCTATTTAGCCACTCGGCAAGAGGCACCACATGCAGGTGAGGTTGGCTTTGACTCTAAAGATAGTAGTGAGTCACTTACACTGCTACCCTGCCTGTCTGATGTGAAGCGGTATCCATCGTTTATTTCCGAACGTCAGTAAGTTCATACGTTCGTTACTCACTCGCCCGCTGGACTCTAGGAAAATGTTATTTGCAAGCCGTACGCTATCTTGTCACTCTTATCTTGGCTCCAGGTCTCTAGGAAAATGTTATTTGCAAGCCGAACGTTATCTTGTCACCTGAGTGTTATAAAAATGATAATATCAAACATCTAATTAGAAATATCAGAACAAAAATGAGAAAGTGAAACTAAAAGATTAAAAAAAATAGTTCTTATTTTTAATTCCAAATGAGATGCTAGATATTTCCAAATGTAGATGATATTTCATTGTTATGACTTTTTTTACGAACATTTTTATGAATTCACTCTACAGCTTTATTATCCTTGGTACTTGTAAAACGATAATTTTTAAACTTTGCAATTGGAACCTGTTATGCAGAATAGATACAACCGACAAACTCACTCAACCTCAATCAACCTCAATTTGGCATACCAAATTGAGAGATATACATACAGAGAAACTTCAAATAAGAGTTTTATATATTCGCAACTGATTCTAGCAGTTTGGTGACATATGCTTCACAAAACGTATACTGCGCGATATTTTTATTCCTATTAAACTTTAAATAGCTTTAACTTAAAAGTAACAAAAAGTCGGTTGGATCTATTCTCCATAACCGGTTCAATTAGTCCAAATATCATTACTTATTTCATTGTCACAGCATTTGTGGCGCTCTTGATCTTCCACACTGAATGAACTCTCTGTGGAGGTCTTCCCAGGAGGCTAGAGCATAGGGTTCTTCTAAAAGGTTGGGAAGAGGTTTTTACGGGGTCTGCAACGCGCGCGTTAGCCCTGGTGTTGCAGGCGTCCATAGGCTGCGGTAGCCGCCTTCCATCAGGCTGGGCTGGGCCATATGCTTGTTTGTCACCTCAGTGGTTAAAAAATATATTTATTATTCGACGGGCAGTTTGTTAGTGAAACGTTTTCTAATTCTATTACTATTACATGTAATCATTGCATTTTACGAGTATATGAAACAGTATTTGATTTTGCAATAATTTTTCGATACTATATCGATCTTTTAAAGTGTGTCATTTCCCAAGGTCTCACACATGTAGGATATCAAAACACACAGACATAGTGATAATATTATCCTTCCACGCGATAAGAGTTCGTTCGTCCGAATTTTATTGATTGTAAAGTTAATGTAAACTGGCCTCTTGTGTGTATGAGCAGAATGGCGCACGATTCTTTTAAACCCACGCGCTCGTAACTAAGTCTCTGGAGGTTTCCACGGGATAGAGGTGGTGAATTTATTATTATGAGGCTACGTTGATTATGTCAAACTTTTACTGACTCAACACCACCTGGGAAGATGCCTTTAGCCGGGAAGGCTTTTAAAGCTTTATTGAAAGCGATCGCCCCACGGGAACGGGGCGACCCGCGCAGTATAGAGTTCCGTAGTTATACAGGAATATATTCACTTTATTTGTGATACTTAAACTACCAATGGGCTATAAAAATATATAAATATAATACCAATACAGAGCTGTTTTCCGATTGTTTACAATTCATATGAAAAATAAGTTAAGTTAGACCAACTTAACTTAGTTAGTAGAGTAAGCTTCCAGATTCCCCTTTTTACCTATATTTAATTAAAACCAGAAATAGAACGGTAGTAGTTCTTACTTGTAACAAAAAAAAAACAAGAAATTATTTACCAGACAAAAATTCCGAATGAAAATAATTATTTTTGTAGTTATCCTACCAACTGTAAGGATTTTTTAGCTTACTACGCGACGGCACCCTTGCTAATGCCTATCGTTCATTAGTAGCTTGAGAATGTCAGTGAAATGTTTATGTGTAAATCATATATTTCTGTAATTTATGCCTTGTTCAAAAAATATATACAAAGTGTTATCAGGAATATGTACTGCGATCAGGAAAAAAAACTTCGATCTCAAATTAAAATTAGAACTTTTATTCGAAAATAGTGGTCCTCCTGGTCGATTATCCAATCCACCAATTTACCGTCCAATTTACCATATCGATAATGTACATAACTCGACTAGTTAAAACCCCTTTTCGCCTTACTGTTCCTACTACGTATTGCCCCTATTTGGCTACACGAAGCACTTGAGACTAATTCTTTATTTTTATTTATTTCAGGAAATAGATGAGTACATAGCGAAGGCCAAAGATCAGGGTTACCACACCGTGCTCAATTTGGGCACCAAAGGCGTCAACTACGCCACCACGGTCATAATGCAGACCGCCATAAAAGTGAGTCTGTTACCATATTTAGAAACAGTGTTCGCATGATATTTCCTAAAACAGTAAAACGACCTCAAACTCGAATAAGATTTGTTTCTGTTTGTGAAATGTAGCATTTTTACTAAGAACGACCAAGTTAAATTACAAAAGCAAGGGTATTATTGTTTGTGTACTCATCAATTCATTCTTACCCGTTTCTTATTTGACCAACCCTGGAAATAGATTGATGTTAAATGCTAGCGATGGTGAAAATAAGGACGTTATGCAGTTAAAATGTACCTATAATATTAATATTCGTAAATGGATTTCATTTCGTTCAATTTATCGTATAGTACTAACGAACGATGTCGATTGTTTTAAAAATCTTGCTTTGTATCTCTATATCTTATCTAGTGTATGAAATTATATAGTTATTGCCGGCTATTTGGGCAGGCATAAGTATTTTTAATCTAGATATCATAAGATAAGCCGTACTTACCAAAATACGCGTTATTACTTTATCTGTCTCGTTTTGAGTCATTCATCAGATTGATGTACTCATTTAGCAAATAAACAACAAAGCAATTCTTATTTGAGTTCAAAATAATGAAACGAGGGTATTGGACTTTAACCTTTAACAAAACAATTCACGAGTTCGAAGTGTTAATTAAAATGCAAATTAGTCTTCTAAATTATATTAGTCGTTAGATTACGACTCTAATAATAATACTTGAATTAAATTAAATTAAATCAAATTATATAAATATTTAATATTGACTCCGACGTCAAAAATATTTAAACAAAGTGAACAAAGATGCATCTTTGTTCACATTCAACAAATTATCGAGAAAATATCGATAGCAAATTTTTCCGCTTTTGATTTCGTCGACAGAAAGTATTATTGTTAGAAAATAGAATCGTTGTTGTATCTTTCGTTTGAATCCTTGTTTTTTTTTACCACTTAAGGTTTTGTTGGTCATGTACAAATCGAAACAATGGTGTGGCATGCTTGGTCACAGATCATGTTATGTATATAACACGCGCGTCGATCAATTGTCAAATATTCGCTTACTCAAGTGCTTAATGTGCACAGCTTCAAACTCTCAAATCTGTTTAAAACAGACAGCACTTATCATAAAAAACAAACAAAATCATCCGCTCTTTTGTCATCAGGCATGACCACATCAGCGACTATCAGTTTTCCTCACATCAACATAGATACACCGCAGCTAATTTATTTTTTTTTTAATTTTATTAACACGCTTTTTTAATTTCTCCCCCTTCCAACCCATCTTTTCCAATTATCCTATCCTTTGCTGCTTCACGTAGAACTTCAATCTGCCTTCGCCTGAGCAAGAAAACGGAGGAGCTAGGCGAGCCATAACAGGTCGCGATGTTCCAGACGGATATCAAGAGCCGTACGAAAATTTAGACTCACAGGATGAGGATCAAAATTTGCCGGGTGTAGTCGAAATTGTCGAATTGGACAGTGAGGACAATGCTCACGAACTCGCCGGCGACGGGGATGCAATCGACCCCGACTACGAGCCCGGAGCCGCTCGCAGCCGTGCCAATGTTGTACGAAAGCGCAAAACTGCTAAAGATAAAGAAAAGAAACCTCGAAGCAGGTCCAGGGGCCGTAAAACTAGAAGCCAGGCAGCAATTGAAAAGCAAAACAAGGAATTGGTCGTCAAGTGAACATCGACCATAAATTAAATTAATACATCTGTGATCCTTTAGGTGAATTAGACATCGTAATGACTTGGATAATTCAATATTACCTTAGCGTTTAATTTACCAGTGTAATTTACTTCACGTTTTTGATTTATATTCTATTTTTTGCTACTCGTCTTTCAGTTTTATATTTTGACAACATATGTATTCAAAACCAAACGTCTATAAGCCAAAGTATTCGTATTTCAACATCGTATTGTATCTAAATCGCTAGTTTTTTACCCCTTTATACCTTTGCATCACATATTTTTAATATTAAATACAATCGTGGACAAAATTAGGAGAATGCAAATGGTCGATATTTTTTTTAAACAATGATTAAATGGAAAATAATTATGTACTTCTTTTGCCTAGGCAGGTACGTGGGTGCGAACCTAAGATTCCTCCATAGCGGTTGAACATTTTAACAGATTATTTATTGTAGTAAATTTTGTTCTAGTGGCAAAGGTTTTTTAATAATTATCTTCGTTATTAGTCTGTATTTGTCTACTGCGGGACATACCTTCCCCAATGCTTTCCACCATATGCAACCTTTCACAACCCAATCACTTCCTAGGGCTTTTTTTGAAGTCCTTCTTGGGAGGAGCTCAATGGTGGAGTATGCTCTAACTCCTTCGATTGAGAGGATCCCAGCAGTGGGTTGAATAATGGTTGACGACTCCGACGACGACAGTACCTCACTGAATAAGACAAAGTGGCGGTACTGTCGTTCGTGTTTCGTGAAGTATGATTTAATAATAACATTTAGTTTTTGTTCGTTTACAAACGATTTTTTCAGTCGTTTTTAATAAATGCTCTTGAGCGTTTGCGACAGAGTGACCGTAATTTTTTGCTTGTAATCTGAGTAAAAAAAGATAGTGCAATCAGTTGTTTATTCACGTTAGTTTTATATCTATGAACATTATTTTTTTTTTTTTTCCAATCGACGTATTTTTGCCGTTCTTCTAATTTTGTCCAAAAGTTTCTCAACGACACCAATCTGCCGTCCAAAAATGTCCAAATTATTTCCCGAAGTTTCTGCTATATATTAAGTTTTCATTGTTCCTAATATTCTCACAATCTCGACAAATAGTCTTGTACAACTTTCTACATAGCATGAAGTGTTTCAAAGATTTAGTTAATGTACTATTTTGTTTTAAAGTGCGCATGTGTATATACGCGCCGGCCGCGGCTCTATGTTTTAGTTTTAAATTGTGTGACTGATTTAGCATATTTTTTATAATTTCTAAATAAAAACTATACTACTATGTATATTTTTATTTATTAAAAGCTAACGGACAGCGATGCTTAAGCAAAATGCTACGTAAACAAATAATGCATGCGCTTTGCCCCCACAAAGCTTAGAAATAACAGACATCCAGATGTATAGCCGAACGTGTGTAAGTATAATTTGTTGTTTTTTTTTTTTTCTATTTATTCTTCTATTGTGCCCACGCTAAAAGCATGAAAGTTGAAATAAGAAAATGTTATAAAAATATGTTCAAAGAATTCTTCAATCTTTCAAATATTTGTCAAAACTTTTTAGTGTTATTATAAAACAATTTCGTTTTAAATCTTTATATTTCTCAGGGTGGAGGAGGTCTAGTCCAGCAACTGCGGAAGAGCTACAGTCTATCTGACCTGAGTGAATGCGAGCCACGAGAAGAAAGAGGCAGCGATGAAACTGACGATGTACTGGCCGAACCGAGGCTTATACGACGAGGCCCTAAGACGTGAGACCCTATTTTTTTTTTAACTCTACTCGGGTATTTGACTACTAACTTCGCTTGCTACCACATGATATATAGATCACTAATTTTATTGGTATTATAAAATATTTTATATTATAATCTTCCAAGTGGTGCTGCGCAAGTCGACATTTCTGCTTCCAAATAAGTTGGTTGGAAACAGAATGCTATAGGCTTTGAGGGTTTGAGGCGTCACGCCACTTGGCTTTCACCCTTAGTAGTTTCGATACTGAGATCGATTTGTCAAAACATGTGAACTGTTTATTAAATTTAAATCTGAACTCATTCGAGTTTTAAATTTGTTGTAAAAAAATCTACTAACAGAGCCAACCCCGCTGTCAACAGTGCAACACCTCATTTTTATTAAATACTTACAGAGGTCCACGTCGCAGCGCATCAGAGTCAACCAGTCGGTCCCCGATGTACTTCCCAGAGGTGGACGTGGACGTCAGAGGTGCGCGAACAACTCGAACAGAGGAGCCCGACTTCAGGTAGGGTATTTTATACCGTTCGGGCGGTAAACAAGCATTCAGCTCATCAAATCGCAAAGGGCTACCGTGACAAACAAGCATACGGCTCGCCTCATGGAAAGGAGATACCGTAGCTTATGTATTAAGTATTTTTTTAAAGATTTCTAATAACTTTACATTGCACGTACATGCACAGAACACAACAATTTAGTCAATATTTGCGTTCTACTGGAAGCACAAGGTGCTTCTCTAGTTAGGCAAAGATTGAGCGAGAGATTTGTGTGGTTCAATGCGGATCCCGTTTGCTTGAGTCATTTGGCCACGCGTATATAATACAGGACACGTAGAGGTCTCTTCGTAAAGATTAAAGTACTTTGGGGAGGCCCCAGCCGCGATCTATTCCTGGATAAATTGGCGGAACAATATAGTAGTGCACAACGGCCCAGCCGCGACCCGCCTCTGGATAAATCGGCGAAACAATATAACAAATGCGGATATTGTTTCGCCGATTTATCCAGAGGCGGGTCGCGGCTCTACCGCCTTATTTTATCAATAGATAATTGTTTATTGTTGTTATTCTTATTGTAGCTGTTACTATAATAATTTGAGTAATTGAAAGTTGTAGTCGAAGCAATAGATAGAAAGCTGTAGCAATAATATTATATGGTAGACATCCGGTTCTAGATAATAATAAATAATTCATACAGACTACATATTGCCAAATGTGTTGAATTTTAATGGGCTATGAATTTAGATTTGAGAGGACTTGATAAAAGGTTATATTTAGGAAAGGAATAAGTGCCGTAACTAAAATTTCTAATAGTTATTTGGAGCAGCCGGTAGCTTGGTCAATGGCTGGGACTCCGAAATTTCAGCAAATTAAGTTGGCACGGGTGCAATACTTATACACATGACACTAACACAGACAGGTTCATCCCATTTAGCACTAATTCTCTCCAGAACGCAGCGTTAGCCTTCATGCAGCTATATATCTTACATTATAAGTACCTATGCAAAATATTTATATTACATTTCCACGGGAATCAAATGTGTCAAATTTCAGCTTAATCTGGGAAGTGGGTCAAATTTAACTTTCAAGATTTGACTAGACACCGCAGTGAAACTAAATAAAATCTTATTTTCCTTATCTTTCCAGCCATATAAAGTCAAGCGAGGACATAAGCTCGGGCTACTCAAGTGCAGACAATTCGGCCTCGTTGACACGAACGGCATCAATGGGGGCGGCGGCGCGAGCTCGTGCCAGAACTACGCGAACCACTGTCACAACTATCAAGAGACCACAAGCGGCAGAGGTCTGGTAACTCATAATATGTTCACTGGTTGCATAGATCTAGAACAGCGGTTCCCTATTTTGTCTATTAAATTCTTACTTATTCAAACGAGAATATGCTGCACGTATTTTTGTATGAATTTCATTGGTCACTACTTACTTTTTCGGTAAGATAACATTTTGTGGATTCATACAAAAACAAAGTACAGTGTATTTATTACGTGTATACGCACTGAGACTAGTCTCAGGAAGTCATCGTAACAGAGATGTTTATGGATACAAAATGTTCGTTTTGTGCAACAATTGGGTTTTCTATTCTGTTCATTAAGTCATTGCAAACGTAATGGTGGTTACGAATCGAATAGTTTAATTTCAATAGATTGCCCAAACTGTTCACTTGGCGCTGTCTTATTTTTGCGAGAAAGTCGCTGTGCCTCACGAGGGGTGTATGAAGGGATGACTCTTATATCACACCTCTAATGATATCTATTTATTAAGTTATGCGCTTTAGTAACATAAATCCTTATGTAAACTTTGAGCTTGTGGTTGTGTGTTGAGACAGTACGCCTTACCGAACACAACCGTAGTTTTCACGCTTTGGAACCGCTGATCTAGATTTAAGATATTTCTCGATTTAATTTTGAATAAATGTAACTTCTAGCAGATTCATACTGTATATCAAATGCGTTACAAAATACATTGCTCCATATGCTATTTCACTGACAGCATAAAGATAGCGAAAGAAATTAATAATTTAGTTTGATAAAATTGCAACATAAATACTAAAACCTAAGATTTCAATTGCAAAATTGAAATCTTAGGTTTCGGTATTTATATTTATTAATATTTTACTTTCTGTTCATTTGAACAGAAAGTAAATAAAAAAAGAAACGACCTCATTAATAACACAATACATATTGTGTAAGCGCGCGAACCTATAGCGAATAACGACGCAGGGCGATTTCACTGCCAAAAAAAAAAAGATCATATCAACGAACAAAACAAGTAGCAAATATACCAGGGACCCTACCCGCTAAGCTGAGGCCGATTCCCACCGGATTTTGTGATTGCGAAAATCAAACGTCAACTTTTATTTATGGTATGAACCTGTGTTTGTAGTTTAGCTAGTAGCAACGATCGAACTGTACCGACTAAGTTGAAGATTGTCAATAACTTAAACGTAAGACCTGTTTATCGAATCAAAATACTTAATGGGAATCGGCTTCATCTTCGGCAGTAGGACTCCTTTTTATCTTTCCACCCCACTCCGCTTTGGTTCGTTCGCGGAATAATGGTTTATTTGTTTTCAACTTTATTCCATATTGAGCCATGTTGAGATATTATAGCAGTGGAATCCGCTACAATGTGTTTCCCCAGTTGGCATAGGCACAAGGAGTGATGTATTGAGAAAACTTTAATTGTATTTATTAACTTCAATTTATAACGACGATAGTCTAAGAGAAATGGTTATGGTGTGGGATATATGTAGTATGGTAGTTCTTGTGGTTACTGTTTTTGTATACTATTTCAATAAATCGTTTTCAATGTGATGTGTTAAGAGAACTACTCAGTGGAGCCCTCTGTGTGTTTTACGATAAATTCTAAACCAATAAAAACTTAAATTAATGCATCGTAGAAAGTTACGTGTAGGTATATTTTAAGACTTGTATTTATTTTCAATGTTCAAGCGGCCACATTTTTTCTTGTATTAAATGACTATACAATTTGTTGCTTGTACGTACATATAATAGTAAATACATGACGAGCCCGGCGCCGCGGCGGTCGGAACTATGGCTTTGACTCCAAGGTCGCGGGTTCGATACCCGCACAAGACAACCATTTGTGTGCATGAACATGCCTTGGTCTGGGTGTTTTTATGTATTTACAAAAAAAATATGTCAGTACATTCAGTCATACAGTCAGTTTATCAGTTATCTAGTATCTTTCTAACCAATTACAAAAAATTGGAAATTGGTCTACAGTTCATCGACATTAAAAAAATACATAGAAGGTGCCACTAATGTCGGCAAGCTATCTTAATCATGTACTACAAGATCTACCCACGTTATCAGGGTATGTATGGTGCTGGGTTTGGTTGTTAACGAAGATATAAGATGTTAAATAAATTGGCAAATGTGAAAATATATAATCATCTAACTGACAAAAGCCTAAAAAGTTTTAATGGGTATGTGTATACCGTGCTCAAAATGTTTAAATGACATACCTGTAGTGCTTCTGGCTTGAATCATTTACTGTAGGCACAATGTATTTAAAATAACAATAAAAATTTAAAAAAAGAAGAAAGCTAAATTAACATAATCTATGGTTAGATAAGAAAGACTCAAATTATATAGTGAATAAAAAATATATCTAATTTGTAGAAGTACGTTGCATGTTACGTGCCTTTTCGTTTAAATGTATTTGATTTTCTTATTTATAATATTATTTTTCATCTTTCAAGTCTGTTCTTGCATTTATTAGTCTACTACTTGTTTGTTCTGTTTTCTGATTTAGACTTAAGGCCTTTTTATTTAAAGGAAAGTGAAGTAATCATCGAGGAGCCACACGACGACGATACTTTTGAATATGCGAATATGCCCCCTCTCGTTAGTGCCCCGTCTCCCCTCTTCTTATCCCATTCAGACCCACCGTTCTTATATCAGTATATTGGAGATCAAATTCAAATTATCCAAGTGCTAGGTAATTTGCCACTTAGTATAAATTCTAACAAACAACCTCACGATACAGATCAGTGGGACCAAAATTCCGCACCAGAAAAAACTCCGGCCGAGAATGAATCTGTAAACATAGAAAATATTAGTAATACAGAAAATATTTCAATTCAAGTAAAAAATGAGGTCGAAGTGACATTAGATACTGCTGAAACCGCAAATAAATACATCAGTGAGGAATCTTCTGTAAACATTATAGAAACTGAAGTTTCAAATGTTACAGAAAATACCACAGATGTAAATATCAAAGATACCAAGACTGATGAAAAAGATGTCGATTTCCAAGCAGTACAAACAATAAAAACAGAGGAACATTTCGAAAGCACCAGTGTAGATACATCATCTTTAAATGATAATGATTCTGCTGAAAGCGACGACGAAGCGTCCTTTGGAACTCCTGATGACTCGCCAAAAACTAAAAGAAAAACGGTGAAAGGCAAATATGGCAAAGCTAAAGCTCCACCGCCACCTAAAATTGAACAACCAAATGCTGATATTAAAGAGCAGGATGGTACAATTTTGGATAGCGCCATAAGCACAACTTCTCAAGAAAGTTTGACGGATATCGTGAACAAGTTACCCGATAATGCTTTTAAAGAAGCGGGGAATTTTAAGGGACTTCAAGTTGTTAATCCAATCGCCGAAAAGAAAAGGCGCCACAAAGCAAAGTCGCCAGCTCGTATCCCGAAAGGGCAGAGTTCAGGCATAGGAAAATTATTACAGTTACCAAGTAAATTAGCTTTTTGGCAAAAAACTGACGACAAATCGAAGTCTGATACGGTATCGATTTCTTCTGAAGATCACAGTAGGCGATCTTCAACATACGATAGACCGATCTCCGATGAATATCAAAGTTGCACTGAACTAAACAAAATAGATAATACTGTTAACATAGCACAAAACATTGCTGATGATCAAATTAGTTTCAAAGATGCAATTGAGTTAGAAAATGAAGCAATATCCCAAGACATCATAGATAAAAGTGATGTTTTAGAGAAGCTCATTGCTGCCAAAATAGAGAGTCATCCTGAATATAAATATGTCCCATTGCATGATGAAATACCGACCACGTCGAAAAGCACAGACGTTTGAGGCCTTCCTAAGTCCCGAGTCCACTTTACGTATCAGCGGAGAGCGGAACAGTATGTTTTCTAGTTTTATATGAAGCTATGCATGAATCCCCCTTGTGTTCGCATATTCAAGACTAATTGACTCACATTGTAAATATTGTTTCCACAATTATTTTATAACAATTCGAAGTGTTTTCATTAACAAGTCTAAACAGTTGAATAAATATTGTGTTTAGTTTCTCCAAAATTATAGATTACACTGGGAGCGTTTGAAGTGCGCGTATTAGCGTTGTAAGACAAAAAATAGAGAATGAAGATTAAAATATGAATAGATATTGTCTCTCAAGAAGACAGTGAGTGAAGTGAATATAGTGATAATAAAACGTTATCGTCAAATGTGACGATAACATTTTATTGGCATATTTAAAAAAAACCCGTGTTTATATTTAGCAGGGCCACTTGAGCTAGATTTATAAAACTGGCGGTGCTTGGCTTCTTGTTACTTCAGTAACTTATTAACTAATAGTAAATACGGTCGCATCATCCAGCAAGTATCTCGACTATACTCGAAATACAAAAAAATAATACTGATCGTAACTTGTCCCGAAGTATGTCTTGATTCATGAGGTATCTAAAAAAATATTTATTTCTGTCTTATTGTCTGGCGAAAAAAGTTACTGACTACCTGCGTATCTTGACGACAAGCGGTGAATCCAAAAATGTTTATTGAATTGTGGTACTGAAGAGCATATTATTATATAATTCACATTTTTATCTTGGTAACAATTTTTTGAATAGCGGCGCTAATGTCTAGCATAAACGCTCCTAATGCTCTATGTTACGCTCACATTTGATTTAACAATATTTTTTTTATGATGTGCTGTGTGCTATTTATATGTATTCTATTTAATACTAATACATATTTTTTTATTAGTTTGAGTGAAATGTAACATTATATTATCTACACAACTAACATATGTAGATGTATCGAACTCTAACACAACAACTAGACTGTAGTAGCACCTAAATACTTTACTGTTTTAAAAGAAAATGTCAAGTCCCAAAGTGGCAATACATTTAGAGACAAATATTATTTGTGACATTCATTTATGGATACAAATATTTATGCGCTACTCATACACAGTTAGAGATGCTTCTGCTTCTTTTAAATTAGTTTTCAATTTATTTGTTTTATTTTCAGGCAATGCTGTCGGCCTCTGCTACAATCCCTCGCGCTAAAAAATCTAATAAAAGGAAAACACAATAAACGTAAAATATCCCCAAAAAAGTATATGTTACATTACACGGTAATAAAACTTTTCAGACACGGGGCTTCGGAAATCTCCAATTTATGCTCTCTAAAGTAGAAAATAAGGATCATTTTCTCGTTCCCCATCGGTTGCAAAAAAAATTTCTCGAAATGTTTTAGTTGGCGAAGAGAAAACATAAAATATGTGTAATAGATATGACCTGTCAACCATTAAGTTCTTCCATTCTTTTTGCAAAATTAATAATAATAGCACATCCTTAGTAATGCAAAAGTCTGATCTAATTAATGATTTTATTCAAAGGTGTCTTTTCATTACGACCAAAAAAACAGTGAAAACCTGAATTTTGGAATTTTGAAATAGACGAAAACTTCGAAGTCAATAATTCGAATCGACGACGATTATCCGTCTGAAAGCATTAAATGCACAAAATAATGTTGATTATGTCTATACTTTATGAGAACATAATTCTCAAAAATTTGTTATTTCCGTTTAGTCTAAGGGTTGCCATGTCTCTGTGGCATATAACGGGTTGCCATGCCTCTGTGGCATATAACATTAAATTATTATTTTCGATTTGTCAATAATTACCTATTTGGCAACCTTTTATCCAAACCTTGCTGTTGTGTTTCAAAAGGTTTCCCTCAGAATAGTTTTAATAATTGGATATTTATAATTTTTGCCAAAATTTGCCAAAATTATGACACGACTCAAGATTAGTTCATATTTTAATAGTACATAGTTTGTATTTATTAGAAATTAGTTTATAGAAAAACTAGTCCCTAATAATAATTAAACATATGAATATACATACAGCTTCGATGAGGCTTCATATCGAATTTGTGGGTTAAAATGAAACAGTTGGCGGTTTGTATGCAAATGTTATCTATTGTGTAGTAATAATACGAGAATCGACTACTCGATAATGTATATTTGAATTGGAATGTTTTAAACTCTATGTAATGTTGCTTTGTAAGTTATTTAGACTTAATATATTTTAGCCATTGCAATGCTAGATGCAGAATCAAGCTACATAAGTAGATAGAATAGGCAATGTGCGGATTACATGTGATTCCCTTGGAAGCTGCTCCGGAAGCTTTCTGTAGTTGTTGATGAATTATTAGCGTCTAAAAACCCGCCAATCCAACATCAATATTTGACTTATCTTTTTCTAATCAGTTTGTGCTTATCAAAATTATGTTTTCTATGTTGAATTGTGTTATTTGTTTTATATATTTAATTTTGGTGGGTGTATATTATTGCAATGAAACTAGTAATTAAATTGTGATAATGTTACCAAATTTCATGACGATGATTTTCATGTATAATATAATATACTAGGGCAGCTGAGATGTATGGTTTAATGTTACAAAAAATTTGGAATAAAATACATGTAGATAGTCTCATATATAGACGATACCTAGTTCCTCTCATTTAGTTCCTTGAAATTCTATCATTATGAGAGAGATGGTACTATGCATACGATAAACCTGTATAAATGTATGTACAGTAAACGGCTGCAGTATTAATAGCTAATCCACTTCTCTTACCTTGTTTATGAAAATGTGACTGCATTTTGTACTGATTTATAGTTACCCTTTAATTTTGTTACCTATTGTACTCTCTGTACATTTTACTAATTAATTGGGTTACATTTCTATTCTGTATTTGAGTTTATTTAAATAAATGACTATTTAAAATCATGACATTTTATTTAACAGGTATTCTTAATCTTAGTGTGTCCAAAACATATTTCCCATATTCAATATCATAAACATTTTCTAACAGTTGGTGTTCTAACAAATTCAATGAGTCGAGATCCCATACTTTTATCCAGTACAACAAAGAAAACAGCTTATGGTAATCGCTAGTGTTCACACTGTCCGATATTACTATTGATGGCAAGTTTTCAATAATTTTTAGCAATTTATATTTAATGACAGAATTGAAAAGTACATTATTTCTTGTCGCAAACATGTGAATGATAGTAACAGTTTGAACTGTTAGAGATTTTTCAAGTAAAATATTAGATAAATTTTTAAGCCACATTTCAAATTCATTACTAGTGTGAAAATGACTCAATTTTTGATTCAACGCAATCTTACATAGCAGACTAAAAATCTTTTGCTTAAAATTGTTAGATATGTTAGTATTGAAATAAGAGCTAATTATTTTTCCGAACAACCTCTCCACAATGGATATATTTTTAGTCCAACCAGTTGCGATGGAAAATATAGTATCAAGAATCATTATAACGCTGTCATTAATAACATCCTTGCTATTTTGGTGGAATGTTTTCTCAATATAATTCAACACCAACATTATATCATTATTTTGATTCTTGATATTAACATTAGGATTTAAAACGATAAACAAATAGCATATTTCTAAATTCTCAGCCACAAGTTTTGGGTCTGTAATTTCATCTTCAAATAACGTAGTATTGGTAGTCTTCTTTTGTTTAGACCTTATGTTTGTCACATAAGGAAATGGCTCAAGAAAATGTTGGCTAAACTGTTGTTTATACTTGAGGCTAAACAGATTTTGTATATTTGAACTTGGATTCTTTTTGTTTTGATATTGAATGATAATCAAGACTAAAGAAAACACTTTTAAAGTGTATTTCAACAGTGACGCGGCATCCTCACTGATGACCGTTTCTATGTTTTGTTCTGAATTCACTTTAGGGCATACTTCAAGCCAAGTTTCAAACAGTAAAGGCATCAGCATATCAATATACTCCTTGAACTTCTCCTCTTCATCAAAAATAGCTAGGTCTTGTGTATTTTTTGATGAAAAGCATGATATCTGGCACACTGACACATAAACCGGATTAAATAATGAATAGTGATTCTGTTTACTGTCATCAAAAGTATTCAAAGTTTCAGTTAGAGGTCTTTCACTGTTACTAACATTATTATGCTCTATAAACTTTTGGAGATAGTCTTGGAGCCGGTGTAGAACTTTGACTCGCCATTTCACACTTGTTATTTGACTGCCCAAGTTCACAGTCAATGTTCTGCCAGGTTTAGAATCGATACGTAACTTGGATATCATGTCTAAAAAGTTTGGTATGATCTTGTGGAAATCTTGTACAACTTTACTTGGAGTGCACTGGAGTAAAAGGTCAAGGAATAAAAGTGAATCTTCTTGTATTCTACTGTCAATGTGTGTCATAGCACTTCTTAAATATGTTGACATTATATCAAAGAATGGTTCAATGTTATCAACATTTATGTGTGATAATATTGAATGTAGAACTTTTAATGCTTCATGTCGCACCTGTAAATAAATAATAACAAAATATGTAAAGTACTCTATGTAATCAGAAAAACATGTAATGCAATTATTGAATAAATAAATAAATAGAAAAAGTTAATAAAAATATTTCTTCTTAATCTAAGTATGGCTTAATAATATTGTCAACAAAAGATTCGATTATCATAGGAGAGGTGAATAGATATCAATCAGCATTTTATCAGTTAACTTATAATAACTTAAAATTAACTTATAATAATTCTTTTTCTCATTAGCTTTTAAACAAAATAAATACCTATGTTCTAACTCTGAAAATGCACTAGCTATGTGCTATTAAGTGCGCTTTTAAAAGTCAGATTTTAATCCAAAAGGTTTTTTTACTTTAACACAATCTATATTATTTTCCTCAATGTTCGAAGTGGCTACACCTAGTAGCTGGAGGCACATGGCACACATAGGCCAATTTATTTACCGACCGGGACTATGGCTTAATCTGCACTCCGAAGTATGGTAAAGTCCAGATAAATAAACCATGTACAGGCCACAGATATGCCATCATGAATAGGCTATGGTCGACGTTGCTTAACTTGCATGTTCAATTTAGACTGACATACGCAACAATGGCATCAAGCCCTCACTAACTAATGAACTGAGTCCTTTCATGGGATGAAGGGGCCGGGATAGAAAAATTTTAGTTCACATTTTCATTTCTAAATGCATATCTCAAAAACAGTTGCCTCTACAAAACAGTTTTACAAGTATTACTAGTGACTCCCTCAACACATTATAATAAAAATTAATGGTGTTACCATGACATCTAAAATTCACTTATTTTTATAAGTCTCTTATGCCATTACTACCCCTAAGGTTACACTCCAACCCTAAACAGATTTTGATAAAATTTGGCAATGATAGATTTAAACCCAAAAGAGAACCATTCCAAATTCTCTACAAACAGAAATAAGTAATAAATAAGAATTATGAAAGGTACTTACAACTTTCTCAATATTTAACAATAGAGGTGTTACTCCCAGAATAAGTTGTCCAAGATTTTGTTCTGTAGCTTCAGGGTAAGTAGTGATAAGTTCCTTTAGCCCACTCAGGGCATCCGTTCTTGAGTTTGTATTGAAATGATTTAGCCGTGATAAGAGTTCTTTAATGTTAAGTTTTCTAGCAGATAACACCTCAGTTTGGCCATGTTTCTTCAACTGTTCCTTAATTACAATTTTCTTTACCTTAAAATTCGTTTTTGTAATGTTAGTGCCTTTGGGCAGATCTTTTTTTGACTTCAATTTGGTTTTAGATTTCTCAGATTTGAGAAATTTTTGGTGTCTCGTCGCTCCAGTTTTAGGCATTATGATATATTCAGAGCAAGAACGGATCTATATATTATTATGCTTTAGTATCAGAACCTGCAACCGGGTTACATTTGCACCAATACCACACGATAAAATCAGTAATCATGCCATGCTAAATTGTTAATTAAAAGGGAAACCAAGCGGCGACAACAATTGAATTTTCAAAAAATATTTTGGATTTGTGTTACAAAATTATCTTCTTCCGAGATTTTTTAGTTTCTTTTTCCACAACTTATCTTTTTTTTTTGGATAGATACACTTCCAACTTCAAAAGACAAAACGTGGTTGCTAGTGATGTTGAAAAAATATCGATTTAAAATCGCAAGAATCGTATTTGTGACTATTTTGATACAATTTTTTCCTGTAGCAATAAATAGTATTGCTGTCTAGAATGAACTGACGAATAAAACTGCTAGACTTAAGCCATCATAGTAACTGTATTCTCTGTTATCATTATGATGGCTTATATCAGAATTATTCGTACCTAATATCAAAAATTGTTATTCAGCAGAGCACATTAAATTTAGTACTAAATTATTAGAATGGAGAATGTTAACTTTTGGTTATTAGCACTCCATATTCTCTGTCAAAAATAAAAAATACTAGTGAAAGAATTACTTCGATATGTCAATTAGTTTCCGATTTAGAAGTAAAACAAGTTGTAACCTGAACGACGCGGGCTGTGTGACGTCATCGTAGAACACGCTTAGTCTGGCTCACTCAGTCCGCTCGCGGTCGCGCGCCCGTGCCGTTGAAATTATACCTAAATACTATAATTACAATTAAATAATTAATTAAATACTGTAATAATAATAATTAATGTCCGCAGGGCAGCTTGTGTGGCGAGCTGTTGTGTGAGTAGCGACACCACGGACCCGAGTCTCCAGAGTCGGTCAGGGCCTTCGTATCCGACGTGTCTTCGTCGATCGGAGTGTAAACACAAGAAGGCCCGCAGGACTCTCAGCTCTGGCTTGCCTTCATTGGCCGTCCATAGAGGAGCCGCTAGAGCTACATGCTCCAGGGGTGGAAGTGTTAAAGGGCATCACGCCGCGATTAACTTCGGAGAAAGCGCAGCACACCTCTCGACATCCCTGAGTCACTCACACCGGTGTTGCCTCCGGCCGTTTTCCTGGCATTTCGGGGGCCCATCTAGTGAGTGGCAAGCCACCGCCTGCCGCAAATAACTAGCAATAAAAGCAGTTATGGCAGGCGTCCGTCCCTCTTGTGTAATAGCCCGGTATTAAGTTCACCCAGATCTCATCTCCATAGCCCATTTATTTTCCATCGCACTTCGCAATAGTCTCAACGCCTGCCGAGACCTGCTCATGGGTATGTCGTTCCATTGACATATCCTGGAGCGGGTCACGGCGGGCGTACAACATTACATCAAACTTCTCAAAGGGGCCTCTACGCGTTGGATCCATATCCCCGCGCACGCCTATCAAATGACCGGGCTTGACCCGTGATTTAAGAGAGATACATATAATTAATTAAATTTATTATAAATTTTATTAAAATTAATTTTAAATTTTAATTACTATAATAATTAATTAAATACTATAATTAGAATGTCACATCCCTAATACACTAGGCGTGGCCGTGGCCCATGCGATGCGTTGTGAAATGACGTCATAAGACTGTTAGCGGGACTCGATATTTTTCGAAACTTTGAATGCCTATAAAATTAAAACTACTAGGTATTTTTTACTACAACAAAAACTAGTGTATTTGTATACATACAGGCTTCACTGAGACAACATTTCAAGCGATTTGGCGTACTTAGTAACATTCTTCATTAAAATACAAAAATACCATATACTGCAATAATTTGCCAATATATCGATACTTTTTGACACTTCCGCGTCCCTAGTGCTTGTTACCTGTTTTTTTTTCAGTTTTTGTTTATTAAGTTTAGCAACATGTCATAACAATGTCATCTCCTTACCTTTGTTTCATTGTGGCAACTACTCGTCAGTCGCAAATTCTATTTAATTAATTAGCGACTGAACTAGGTACATGTTAACAAAAATAATTATTTTTGTTAATTTATATAATTTCACCATCCCGGCTTCAAGGATACATAGGCCTGTGACTATGATCAAAAATATCGTCAGGAATCATCAAGTTCCTCAATAACTCAACAGCATAACCTTTGGTGCAATTGTACAGCTGCATTGCATGACTTCTTGAAAAAGTTTTGGGGTGTAGGTGGCTCACCACGATCTTTACAGCCAATGCCAATCTGGCCTGTACGTGGTCAGTGGTGCACCCTGCAGACTAGCGCAACAATCTCTTTAATTAGGCAAAAGAGAGGTAGGGTACAGCATATTTGCAAGCTTTGGGGAAGTACCCCCACCTCACAGAATACCTCACCCAAATAACAATTCCCTTGAGGGTTGTTGTGTACCTGCGTTTGAGTGAGGTCACCAGAAAGGAAGGAGTTGTTGCATTATCAGCGGTGGTGGCAGCTGGCAGCACGCGCGCAATATTTCTTGTTGCGAACGTTAATATGGCTACAGTAACCGCTTTACATCAGGTGGGCTGTATGCTTGTCTGCCACCCGACGACGGACAAAGTATATAAAAAAACTCGGCCGCATCAATCCCGCAATCAGAGGGCCAATTCTCCTAATTATCTTACAACACATATTGAAACTTGACTGAATCGAGACTGAATTATGAATTGACAGAAATATGGTATTCTGCTCTTATTTTTAACGATCTAATTTCAATATCATTTCGGTTCAGTTTCGATTCGGTCTCGATTCAGTCTCATGACGATCAATTCAAAATCCACTTTCGATCGCGTGCCACATTTCAACAGACACAGAATAAAATATACAGCTCGTTAAATAATCATAGAGATTAAAAAAAAGAACTGTCAAAACTATACCCGCGAAAATTAAAGAATTGTCAAACTTGCCTTGTCCATTTAAAACCTTTGACAGAAAGTTAATTTTGTCGCATTCATATAGTTATTAAAGTCGAAAATATATCATTATATATAACCAACAAGTTTCCCTGCGTCAATTAGAGCTACTGCTTGTTTTTATGGAACAGCATCGCACATCGGTTGTTGGCAGAGTGCGGGCAAAAGAGGGAAACGCACTCTCAAAACGCCACTAGCAAGAATGCACACAAATCTTAAATTCAGAATTTAATGGTGCCCATAAAACTGCAAAGGAACGGAATAAAGTAAGTACCTATATATTGTGATTAACTTGTAGTAGTTATGTATTATAAATCTGTGCTAAATTAGTTAATACAACCTTGTTTGCAGTATTATAACCAATATACAAGCGCAGAGTACCATTATGTGAACATTATTAACCATGAATTTAAGTGATTTTATTAGGTAATCCCTAACTATGCCCCGGCACAGATGATGTTAACATTGCTGTCTATCAAAAGAAAGGCCATTATCATATTCATGGTCAATAATGTCTACATTAAGTTACTCTACTCTTGTATTGATTATAATACTGCAAACAGGTAAGGTTAAAATCTTTCTTAAACAATTGTTGTTTTAAAGAAAACACATAGGATTAAAAGAAAAATACTTTAGATTTGTATGGTAGCAGTATTTATTAATATTCAAACTTTATTGGCCCACAGAGTTCAGACAAGAGCATGTAGCACAGCTCTGCCCTGCAGCTATAGCGGCAGCAGGGGAAGCGACCAGCAGGATTGCTTCGATGAGATGCTGCTGTAGTTGCAACCTTCGCTATTCCTCCTGTTGACACTGCGACAAATCTTAGACTCTCAGATGGAAGCGATTTGGGATGTTGTGAAACACACAGCAAGCATTCATAATTTTTGCTGCCATTTCTGGTTTGTACTGTAGCTGCCGGACTACTAAACAGACATCTGCAACAATTAAAACTTAATTATATTATCTATTGTTAATTATTCTAATTGTGATTCTTGATATATTGTTTGTTGAATGCTACAAATACATAGGTAATTATATTTTTTTGCAATCCATGTGATCATAAATATGTGATGCCTAATAAAAGTGATTTATAGTGATTTTAAGACATTGCCTTTTTAATATACCATGTTGTTTGTATTATAAATATATAATTGACTAGCTGTGCCCGCGACTTCGTCCGCGTGGAATAGTGTCTTTGGGCAGCATTTTTAAATATTTCGGCTAATTATTTTACAAATAAGACACATACGTATTAATACTTATATGAGTTGCAGTGTGCCATCTATCGCTTATATAGCTCTTTTGTGGAACATTATTCATCCCAACCAACAGCTTACACTGCTGCAACTTTCTTCCGCGCTCACTGCTTTTGTTAATGTTACATACCGGCATGTCCTCATCAGCTAAGTTCAATGGTAGTTTTAGAACCGTGTGCGCTATACCCCTATAACTATTTACACTTTATTTTGCTTTTAACCGTAAACACAGAAAACAAAACTTCTTATTATGAAAATAACTTATTTAAGTATTTTATTTAATTGTATAAAAACCTATTTAAAAAAATATTATAAACCCAAATGAATTAAATTTAACTAATTTTATTGACCCAAATAAACAAAATCTCTATACTAAGTATAACTTTTTACACTTGTACTTAAGAACTTGTTTTTATGAACCATTTGTAACCGATTCCTAGAAATCCCTTTCGGATATTGCGACTTCTGACTGAGTCGGCATGCAAAGGCATAAAGACTCATTCATAAAACTATTAAGCTTTCTTATCTTTTGTTTACATTCACAGATGGTCAAATGCTTTGTTTGTACAATGCTCAAAAAAGTACTGTTTATTTGGTGAGGGTAATTAACTTACCGTTCTTAGGTACCTGCCTAGCATACAAATGTGCAACAAAAAAAAAATGACGTAATAACATCTAATTAAACTCGAAAGTAATCTACTTTTAACGAATGAAATAAATAAAACAATGACCCAACTAAAGAAAAAAATATTTAATAACTTATCTACTAAAGTAAGCAAATCGAATTGTAAACAATGTGCAGGGAATAATAATGCATTTGTAGCGGAAAAAATAATAATTGTCACGTGTCTGCACGTTTGGGCAAGCCCACTTGGGCATATTTTTTCTGTGCCGTACCACCGTTTTTTACTCATGTGGTACCACGCCGCGTAACGACCTCCGGCCCGCTCCCTGACCGCCGCGCGGCAGCTTTCAATGTGTACGGGTGGTGTACTGCGTTGAGATAGGCAAAATGCCTGGCATTTACAATAAGTGCCCAGTAAGTACCTGTAAATGCCCAATGAATGCTGAAATAGGGAATTTATAACTATTTTTTGGACATTTATTATAAATGCCCGGCATTTTGCCCATCTCTAGTAAGGCGCGATGCTTGGCAAGTTTTTTACTCGCGTTAATTTCAGTTTCTCATTTTGTAATGACTGCGTAAATGTTATCTACATCAGGATAGCACTAATATTTTGTCTCTTGTCGCAAACTTATAAAACATTCACTTATACCTTACATATTTCCATACAAACTTTCATCCCCTATTCCCTATTGTTATATTACCCCCGTGTGGGTAAAACTTTTACAAACTTTGAATGTCATATTTATTTATATCGAATCAACAGCCTAAAAAATAAGTTTCATGCTTCTAGCTCTAAAAATAACTATACTTCCATACAACCTTTCACCCCCCCTTTTAACCCCTTACAACCCTTTTTTTGCATTAAAAAGTAGCCTATGTCCTTCCTCAGGCTCTAAACTATCTGTGTACCAAATTTCATTTAAATCGGTTCAGTAGTTTTGCCGTGAAAGCAGGACAGACAGACAGACAGACAGACAGACAGAGTTACTTTCGCATTTATAATATTAGTAAGGATTAAGTACTTAGTTGATTCTTTTACAATACCTATCTATATTTGAATTCATTACCTGAATCTGGCTAAATCAAAACTTCTATGATCCTTTCCACAACATTCTGGCCTTTGACTCGAATGTTGTAATAATGAGCATCCAGGCTATCCTGTGCCATGTTTAAAATTAGTGTTAATAATTTTTTCCTTAAAGGATATCCACTATCACCTGTAACAACAAATGTTTTTATAAATTTAGACTGTCATAATTTCATGTAGGTATTATAAACTTGAGAGATGACAGTAATGATGCATATGCCAGTGCTCGCCTGATGTGAAGCAGTTACCGTAGCCATATTAACGCTCACAACATGAAATATCGCTCACACCCCCGCTGCTAACGCAGCAACTCCTTCCTTTCTGGTGACCTCACTCACTTGCACAAACACAACAACCCACAAGGGAATTGTTAATTGGTTACATTATTCTGTGAGGTGAAGGTACATCCCCAGTCGGGCAGCTGATACACTGCACCCTACCTCGCTTTCGCCAGAACCTCTTTCGCTAGTCGTTAAGTGTACCACATGCAGGTGAGGTAGGCTTTGGCTCTAAAAATCGTGGTGTAACGTTTATTTAACGATGAGTATAAATTGTAGACAATTATACAAGTTGTGAAACATCTCATACCTACCTAAAAGAAAATTGGCTTCTCCATTCTTACTTAAAATTTATAAATAATTATTGAGATTGAGAGGATGGTCTCTAGTCTCTACACGTTGTGGAGTCGTGGTTGCTCCCTGGACTAGAGGGGTCCACACATAAATTGTGTAGGCCTGCATCGCAAATCTGGAAAATAAATTATATTTAACTTAAATTACTATGTACATATTAAAACAAATTAGTTACTATTATTTCTTTACATTTACTATCATCACATTAAGAGAATGGTATCCCTTCGTACAATAATATGCCTCTTTGCGTTCTAAGAGCTTCATGATACAAACATGTATACCATCTATGGAGCCAATGACACCAAGCATTCCGACTTTTGAATAAAACCTTAAATTAAGGCACATTGTTATACCTAAAAACATTAAAAAATAGGTGATTGTTTCCTAATACAATTTCATGGACAGACCGATCATGCTTTGAGAACAGTGAATCAATAAAATTATGACAGACTTGTATAAGCAATAAGGTGGCCTTATTGTTGAGATATCTTTTCAAGGCAACCTTAGGGCAACGAACTGAGCATGGAGTGTACAGGATTCACAAGTCAAATGAAATAAATGAAAATTATAAATTTGTAAGAATCATTATTATGTATAGACAAAGATGTGCAACTTTTTACTGATAAATAATTTAACAATAATTAAATGAAAATACATACACTACATATTTATTCTATTAAATGCCACTTTACTTACTATCTCTTATTTATTTCCCGAGTGTCCGTTGTTAATGTGAGCTGAATGTATTTTATAAATATCCCTGCCATGTTCAGTGCACCAGTAACTTGGTTGAGATACATCAGATACAGCATGACTGGTATTATATGAGTTTGACCAACCAAAGTTAGGTATGATCCACTTGCAAAAAAATGCAAGTGCTGTAAAAACCTAAAAAAATCAAGAAAATAATTATATTATACAATATTTAGGACTGTGTTGACTTTATTACTACGTTGCAGAGTATAATTATTCTGGGGAGTATTGTAGGAACATAAATGATAAATTTATAAGTTGAAACTTACTTTGGTGGTACCGCATTTAGCCCGCCTCGTCGCTTCTCATTACGGATGTAGGACTATAATTCCTTTATTAAAATTTATCCTTATTCCTCCTATATATTATTATTCCTCTATTGTTTGTTTTCGTTAACCGATATGTTTTTCTAAACTCCCGGTCACTCATTTCGAAGGCGTACTTATCGAGTCGGTGTTGCACAGAGCGACGTCATCTTGTTCTTGCAGCTCGTTGAGTAATTATTAAATACCGCCAGCAATGAAGACAATTCATTATAATGGTTTATTTAATCTAACACAGTGCGGTATGTTCGTTGGAACTAACAATTTACGGCTTTGTATCAGCAGTGTTGCCACCCTCTGTTTTCGATTTTCCCCTGACTCCTAGTGAAATTTCCCTAAATTAAGGGCTTTTCAAAATCTTTTCCCCTAAACCTTTAATCTAAGAATTAAACACAAATTAAAGTGAATTATATTTATTACATTTCCATCTTAGAACTAATATATATAATTAATATAAGAATGGTATATATATATATATATATATATATATATACCAATATATATATATATATATACCAATGGTATATATACATATATATATATATATACCATTCTTTTATTAATTCTATATTTAAATTATATATAAAAAACACTGAAGAGTTGAAATTGGAAGTCCAAACAATGTCCGATGCATTTCCATTCTTATAAATTCTATATATTCTTGAAATGCATATTGTAAATACTGTCACGTAACTTTATTATCACACAAGAAGGGGCTATTATATCATGCTAAGAGCAAGAAACACGAAAAAACTGTTTCTTTAAGTAAAACAGCAAAATCTTGTAAACAAATAATGTTTACGAAATTAATTCCGAATGAAAGAAAGATTGCAGAACTGAAGATAGCTGCTTATATTGTTGAACATTCTTCAACATCAAGTGTTGATCACTTGGGTGAGATTCTCTCCAATTGTTTGGACTTCCAATTCCAACTCTTCAGTGTTTTTTTTCTTAAAATCATACATGTCATTCGTAAATTTTTTTAACATTACGTCTGTTGGTGTAAATGAAACACAAGACTTGTAATTTACTTTTAAGCTGTACCTTACCAGCATCAAATTTTGTAACATTTCAATCGATAATCGGTTCCTCAGCTTACTCTTTATGATTGAATAAATTGAAAACGCTCTCTCCACTGTAGCGTTTGATAGTGGCATGGTCAATATAGCTAAAGCAAATTTAGAAATAGCACCGAACCTCTTGTTTCCTCCGGCATCTAAATCATCATTTACCTAGAATAGAATAAAGAATAGTTAATTGATAAGCGCAAATACAAAATACAAGAAGCACAATGAAATTATTTGTAGGTACAATTTAATTAAAATTACAAATATAATAAATTCAGTAATAATATCAGATAATAAATTATTAGAATTACCTCGGCCCAAAACTTTACGCTGGATGAAGTATTCTTCCACTCTTTGTGATGCAAATTGTTCCATTCTGAATCTGCATCAGTTTTGTTGCCAAACACCTCCTCTCTTTCAAATATTTGCAAAAAAGGTGCCAGGGTAGGTTTCACTTGCGAGGTGGCAATTTGTGGCGTCAGCAATGATACAGACTTTAAAATATGAATGTGTTCAGGAATTTTTTCAGCCATGAAACATCTGTCTTCTCTCTTCGATAATAAGAACAATAGCTTTAATTCTTCCCACTGATCGAGAATTGTTCGTATGGCATTATATCGCGCCAACCAACGAGTTCCGCAGAAACCTGCAATTTTCTTTGGATTCCTACTATTATTCATCACTTCATATAGATCTCTATATGCATCCAGGCGCTTGGAACTGTAGGAAAACCAGTTATGTATTTCACGTGTCAGAAATTCAAGTTGGCGTGGCAGAACCTCTGCCGCCTTTTCAGCATATAAATGCAACGAGTGACATGTACATTGTATGACGATCAGATCAGGTAATTTTTGCTTCAAAAGAGCGGCAAGGGAATGATTTCTTCCCACCATGACATTGGTTCCATCTAAACCAATGCCAACTAACATTTCGATACGAAGACCATCTTCTTGTAGAGTTTGACAAACTAAATTGTAAATAGATGTTGCATTGCAATCTGTAACTTTGACGATTCTATAAAATGATGTAACAACATCATTCTTTTTCTTAGAAAAAAAGCGGATTATCATACATAACACCTTTGTGGTAGTGATATCGGTAGTCTCATCAACAATGATAGAATAAGGAGAGTTTCCAATTTCTTCTAATAGTTCTTGAAATATACATAGACAGAGAACATTTTTTATTAACATAGTGCATTTGGTTCTATGTAGCTGCACATTGTTCAAAATTTCAGACTTGGGGTCAAGTTTGGAGAGAATCTCACCCAAGTGATCAACACTTCATGTTGAAGAATGTTCAACAATATAAGCAGCTATCTTCAGTTCTGCAATCTTTCTTTCATTCGGAATTAATTTCGTAAACATTATTTGTTTACAAGATTTTGCTGTTTTACTTAAAGAAACAGTTTTTTCGTGTTTCTTGCTCTTAGCATGATATAATAGCCCCTTCTTGTGTGATAATAAAGTTACGTGACAGTATTTACAATATGCACCATTTTACCCTGCGGGATCTGGAGCGACCCAATCTGAAAAAAAAAAAAACAAATTCGATTTACCTCAGCTAGCAAATTTCCCTATATTTGGGTAAGCTTCTTACACCTGGCAATACTGAGACCGAACGCAAGCAAACCCCGTTCGGCAGAGCCACAACACAACTTAGAAAAAAAAAACAATCCCCGCTCGCTGGTAGTTCTTATCGGTTCTCTGCTCATAACTTTTAAATTATCAAAGAACAATCCAGCCAACAAAGTTGAGATCAATGCATCGCCGCGGATTTTATGAATGAAGTAAAATGCACTTTTTTGTTCATAACATTATACAAGCAATGAACTGGCTGTAGCTACAGCACCAGTGACAATACACGCGACTCATAATAGAATTTGATATTATTAGATACTATTAAAAAATAATTGGTAATAAAAAAACTATAGATACCAACCTATCACTAATCTGTGAAAATAACAGAAGCCTTTTTATTGATGGCATTATCAGAAAAAGATACTGACTTACCTTTCAGTACAGGGTCTGTTTCCCATTGATGACAATACTTTTGTTTATATTTACTGCTCATTGCTCCTCGTTTATTGAGAAATAAAACTTACATTAGCTAAATACGAGAAACAACACAGTCCAACTCACGAGTTCACAACAAAATAACAAATTCAATCAAACAAATATGGTGGTGTAGACAAGTTTATTTATTTACCTCTCAAATAACGGTATAAACTGACATCTGTCATCTCGATCTCTCTTCCGCGTATTCAAATCTCTTAGCGCGAAAGAGCTAAATATATTATTTGTTGCTAGCGATACCACAGTATAAGTAATAGTAGATACAGAACGATAAAAGTGCGTTTCATCAAATAAGGCCTCTACCGTCAAGTTGGTACTAACCTTTATTGTTATGGTAATTGAGGCGATTGATTTTGATTTTCATAGTAGTACCAACATGACGGCATAGGAACTATTTGATAGAACAACATTTTAGGCGTAGAATATGGTACAAGTTACGTTCGGATACACGCCGTTACGCATTCAATTCTTTTGCGAACAGGAAAACTTCCCTAAAAAATCCCCAAATTTTATTTTTGGCCCTAAAAATTCCCCTAAATAATTCTATGCCCTAAAAACTCCCCTAAACGGGAAGAAATCCCCTAATTCTAGGGGAAAATACCCTAAGGTGGGGACACTGTGTATCAGTCACATTTCGATCAACTTTCAATCTCATTGAAATGTCAAAAATGACGTATAATTAGACAGTAGAATACCGATGATAGTTTCGTTCAAATATCAATATCACGCAAAGTGCTAGGGGAATGCCGTTTTAGTTTGTTCAAGTTTCGATCACATTCCAATTTCAAACCACATTCAGTGTCAATTCACGTTGTATTTTGCGTTAGTAGAATACCTTTTGTGACATTTGTGAGATCGAGATTAGACTGAGACTGAATTTTGACTGTATTTTTGTTACGAGAATTGGCCCTCAGATTACAATACATACATAATCCTTGCCTGCAGAGTGACTGCCAAAACGTAGGAAGAATTTCAGTAAACTCTGTCAAAGTGTCAATGTCATTCATTTCATTTCGTTGTTGTTTTGGATTGCATACACGCACGTGTGAATTTTTTAATTTTTTAATACGAAAATACTCTCGATATCACAATGAAAATCAAGAAACAACATCGAAAGAAGAAATATCTCCATAAGTTAAACCGTAAGAGGCTGCATAGAAGTCAGAGTAGCACTGGTCAAGTCGAATGGTAATGCATGCATGTTTATATTTCAGTGTTAGGCTGTAAAATGTAAATAACTTTTTTTATTGGATAAAACGGGGATCTCATTTAGTCATCACCACCAATAGATTTTTGTTAATAAATAATAATCATCTGGTTATATATTCTATCATATTGACTTACTTTATTGCAGTAAAACCATCAAAGAGGCATGGGACCACAAGAAATCTTCATATCGGAATCTTAGAGATATGGGGTTAGCAACAGATGCCAACAAAACTATAAAGATACCAAATTTCAAAAAACAACAGGTTAAAAAAGCTAAACAGATGATAAATGAAGGTGAATCGGACGAGGAAGAGGAGGCAGTTGTAAGACAACCACGGAAGGGCCATGTTGCAGAGGTACTGGAGAAAGAGGCGAGGGCTCCTAGAGAAAGAAAGTTTATGTTAGTATGAAATGTATTAAATTCTTATAAATAAATACCTATCTAATCATTTTGCAGCATGTCATATGCTGTAAGGTCATATATTTATTAGCTTTTTTATAGTACTTATAGTCATAATAGTAGTAAAGGGGGTTGCCATTGTTAGAGCCTAAGCAAACTTCATCTGCATGTGGCCAACCTGCAAACTAGCTAACGTGGCACTGATGAAGTAGGTAGGAAAAGTCAAGACCGACTGGGAAAGTACCTCCACATGCACAATACTGCAGCCAATAAAGTAACTCTTAAGGATTGGTGTGTTTCTGTGAGTGAGGTCACCAGCTAAGATATTGCATGGATAAAGAAGCCTCGCATTACAGTAATAGTGCACAAGCAATTTTTACATGTTTTGTCAGGTGTGGCATATGCTTGTTGTTATGCATCAACATATGCTTAACACCCAGCATATATTATCCATATCTACTCGGACTGCGAAATATTTAAATCAAAGCTGTCACACAAAACAAATACAAAAACGATATACATAGTTACACAGGAGAAAGGCTTAGGCAAATCAAATAATACAGTTGGTTCAATGAAGATCTGTATGCTGTTACTTGCCAAAAAATTGTAAGTAAATTTTTTTAATAGAAAATTTAAATGTCTATTTTTCAGGTTGCCAAAAGGCCAAGTGGAATTTATAACATATTTATTAGACAAATATGGACATGACTATAAGGCAATGGAAAGAGATAGAAAGAACTACTATCAGGAAACATGGAAACAATTGAGAGCTAAAATTAAGACATTTATGGGTATACCTAAGCAGTATGGAGAGTATTTAAAAGTCAGAGGGTTGCTGGACAAAGAAATAGACGAAGAAGAGTTAAAGAAACAAGCAAAAGCATTAATCATGGACGATTAGCCTGTTATTAAAAAATATAGTGTTATGATTTTATGATGTACAGTTAAGGGTCATAAATGCAGTACCCTTACCTTTAACATTAAATAAAATATTTATTACAATATTAAAATTTCTTATTTTATAGCTGTAATCATTCTCTAGAAATTAATTTAAAAATAATTTAATATCACGTGTGTGTGGTTTACTCAAGATTAAAGCCAAGGTGGTTAGTACTGCACCTAAGACTCTCAACTATGTAAGTACATATACCTATATTAGGCTACGACTGCTTATTATTAGGCAAGTCATATGCTAGGTTACCACCTTAGTGGTATATAAAATGCAATGTATGTTCACTCAAGTATTCCTGTTGTGGGATAAAATGTTATCTATGCAATTTGGTTTGTACAAAACTGCAGGCAGTAAACAGGACAAATCATTATGTTGTAAAATAAATATAATAGCAATTATTTTTTTACTTCTGTGTAATTATTTCCAAGTATTCCATATCTATTAGTGTATTTTAATAGTGCTGGGGCTGTATTAAGATATTATATTTTTTTAGCATTTTAGAATTGATATTTGACTTATAATTGTACCTACAAATTTATCAGACACATATTGTCTATAACAGACACACCACACCACAATCCCTGGGCACACCCTGGCTACTCTATACAAAAACTAAACAAAGTAATTTGTAGTGATTAAAATTATAAATTTAAAAGTATAAGTATATTTTGCCTACCTACTGCTGTCAGATTGAACGTTATTGGATTCGAAAATACGGGAAGATAAATGAGATAGGAAAATTCTAAGAAACATAATGTCTGTAGAATTCATATTCCATACCTCGTCTAGCTATTTCTCGTTTTTGTTCCATGATCATATCTGTGTTCTACGGATGAGTTGAAATGATGTGTGTGAATGTGTGCATGCAATGACATGGTGGCACTGTTTATACTATAGAGATGTTCTATTTATTACTTATATGTATAGTGCTGTTGGGTTTATATGTATAAAGGATATTGCCTTCTCTTTCCTTCTTTACAACAGCAAAATTATAGAAAAACATTTCTATACCGTGACATTAGCTACCACGGATTACTTAATAGTTACTGGCTAGGGTTAGAGGTCCTCAAACCAAGATTTAACTGCAATTTCTATACAACAAGTATTAGGCTTATGGATTTTGGAAATAAATAATAATAATAGTTCATAAGTCGTAAGCTTTCCAACCACATATGAGATAGGAAAATTCTAAACTTTTTGGGTGTAAGTGGTTCATCAACATTTTTGAACCAAAGCCAACTTCACCTGCACGCGGTGCACCCTGCTGACTGACAAACCAAGCTCTGGCGAAAAGAGAGGTAGGGAGTGTTATTGTAAGCTACCTGATTGGGGAATGTACCTCCACTTCACAGAATCCCACAGCCAAATAACAATTCCCTTGCAGGTTGTTGTGTTCCTGCGAGTGAGGTCACCAGAAAGGAACGAGATGCTGCGTTGGCAGCGGGGGTGGCGGCGCGCGAGCGATATTTTATGTTGCGAGCGTTAATATACGGAGGTTCAGAACTCATATAGAAGAAGAAGAAGTTGGATCTTATCATTATAAGTCAACCTGGTGTTATATAAAATTTGGCTCTAGTTGCACATTTATTCTCTTGAATCTTCTCAGCTCTCTTTTATCTATTTACTAGCGACCCGCCCCGGCTTCGCACGGGTGCAATGCTGATACTAAATGTACTACAGAAGGTCTTTGCGCTTTGTCCTATCCAGTCCTTCCCCAGTTATAGGCACACGCCGCCGGCTCCGCGGCCGGTACCGCCACAGCCGTTATGTCCCTGCATTTTAAATGTGTAATATCTTCTAAACTATTCATTTAAATTACATGCTGTGAAGGGCCATATTGATCTATATTAAATGCGCAATGTATTTAAGGTACTTAATTGGATAAGGATTAATTCTGTATTGCTTAAAATCGCTTCGTAAATAAGGCATTATTTCTTGTAAAAAGCAAAGGATGAAATAACGGTTATTGTGTGTTACCACTAAGAGATAGACATATACCATCGCGAACTTTTTTGTAGACCATTTTAAGGTGAACAATACTGTACTACATTATTTTGATCTATCTCGTTGGGTTCAGCCAGCGTTTGCAATGAAAGAGCAAAAAAATGTGTTTATTTACGACATCACATTAGAAACCTCTAAATTATCAGTGTTTTTCTACTATGTTATGCATATATTATACATATAAACTTTCCAGTTGAATCACTTTATCTATTAAAAAAAACCGCATCATAATCCGTTGCGTAGTTTCAAAGATTTAAGCATACAAAGGGACATAGGGACAGAGAAAGCGACTTTGTTTTATACTATGTAGTGATAGACATGCAAAGGAGTAAAACCAATGCTGCACTGAAAATGAGACTAAACATATTGCAGTTGAACATCTTTTATTGCGCTTTGCAGTCACTGGGTACATCTTTTATTGGTTTCACCTTTTTCAGTGCTTCATACCACTCTTTATCCAGGTCAATCAACTGCTGAGGCTTTTTATACTGAAAATGTATGACATTTTTAATTCAGTCGAAAATGTAAGACAAATGGCATTTTAATTTCAAACTGCACTTAGGAGGCTGACTTAGCCAATTTACTAATGAATAAGTAGATGGAAGTTACTACAGAAAAGAGGAGCTCGATGGCGTTGTTGTGCTTGTCAGTCTGATTGATCACGGAAGTTAGGCAGTGTTGAACGTAGCCTGTCTATTGATGGGTTTATTTATCTCGAGCTTCAGAGCTTCTCTCAGAACTACTCCGTGCTTCAGAGAACATGTCATTGGTCCTGGCTGTTGTCATTTAAGCCAAGTCCATGGCCTTTGGGGGGCTTAAAAACACTGGCCACTGCCAACCCGCAGCTGAGCAGCATGGTGGAGGATACTCTAAACCCCTTCGATTGAGGGGAGACCAGTATCCCAACGGTGGGATGATTGTGGGTTACTGTCAATGTAGATGAATATTGACTTAAGAATTTTACCATTATGATTAGTGTATTATGTTGGTGAGTTGATTGAATATTAGCTTGTTCTAATGATAATCCCAGTCTTGACAGTTCAGGAACCGGGAGTTTTTTGAAATATTTCTTGTTAGTAGTACGAACTACAATACATTTCTCTTCATTATTTGCACTTATAGAATAAGTTTCAATGGGGTATGGTAAATTTCTAATTCTCCATTCCAAATTGACCTTTGTGTTACGTCTTGTTAGTGCAGGCTGCAAAGAAAATGAAATATATATAAGTGAAACTAAAATAAAAATTTAATCATATTTGACCCAGTCTATAGAAGAGCTTGATTGATATTGAGATACACAGTTAACATTTTTACAGTACCTAACCCAGCAATACTCAACCTATGGCGCACGGGCTGCATGTGGCCCGCTAGCCTTTCCACATGGCTATAGACTAACAGTAGTACTTTATTGATAATGCTATTGCAATGGTGTTAAAAAAATGTTGTTAATTTATTTATTCAATACAAGTAAATAAATATTTCTGGACAATTTACAGTGTAAATTGTCCAGAAATATTTATTTACTTGTATTAATTGTTCCTTGTGTAAATTTTACACAGCCCCATCTAGTCCCAAATAAAGTGTAAAGCTTGTACCATGGGTACCAGATAACTGATAAATGTACTTAAATACTTTTTTTTTTGTAAATACATAATTATAATACATAGAAAACACCCAGACCAAGACCAACAGACATGTTCATGCCAACAAATGTTTGTCTTGTGCGGGGATCAAATTGTATAGTATAGGCTAAAACCTAGCCACTAGCTTAATGTGGTCTGCATGGTGTAGCTGTAGCGAGTATGTATGGAATAAAAAGGTTGAGTATGGCTGACCTAACAAATGCCAATCTTTATCATTATTACATCAATGATCTTGTATCATGAATAATATGTACTTAATGATCAAAGACACTAATGTAATTAAGTAAATAGGTACCTGATCTTTACTCTCAATAATATCACATTCTATGTTGGGTGTTGCATCAGGTATAGGATCACCAACTTCTACATCCCACTTCCCTTCACCTCCAAGTTTCCCCTTGACTTTCCAAGCTCTGCGTACAAGCACCTGAGTGTCTACATTATACTCTTCAACCATCTCCCTCTCATCTTCAAACTTGTAGTGTATTTTCTTTAATTTATCCTCCCTAAGACAAGACTTCTCTGCACCGAGCAGGGATTTGTACCATATCGTATTTTTATACATTGCAGTTTCGCTATTATAATGCTTTTTATTTTTTAATGTTTGTGTATCGTCACAAGTTTCGATTAAACTCGATCTTCTTTTCATTACGTTGTTATGACAACCTCGTCAATTCTCTTTGTTTATTAAATCAGGAGACAAAGACGAGAGGATATATATGGCAGTAAACGTAAAACTATTTTAGTATCCAGGCAGGCAGGAATGATTTTTTTCTTCGGCAGTCTTAATAGTAATTTTTCATAAACAGGCCAACATTTCACAAGATTAAATCTCACTTTCAAATATGTTTTCACTTTTTGGCGGCAGTATTTATAATTTGGGATGGCAAACTTAATATATAGATATAATTGTGTTCTATAGCTACGCTACGAGACTCCACACACGTTTATTTCTAAATATATAAACTATAAATATTGTAATAAAAATAAACAAAGATTGCATAAAATAATTTTCGAATTTTTAGGTCAGGATAGTTTTGTGTTCTTCTATATTTGATTGGCGATCACTCTTCAATCGAAGATTCTTCCGCCCTTATCAAGTTTTTTTGATAATTTCGTCGTCCTCGCTTGAGGGATATGATAAATATATCGTCATGTATTCAGTAGTTTCTCACATCATACACAATAATATTTGATTTCAAGGCATATTCTAAGTTAGTTTCATATTTTTGCAAGGAAGAAACTTAATACTTTCCATCTGGAAAATTTAAAGAGAGGTAGGGAGCGTAATTGTAAGCTACCCGACTGGGGAATGTACCTCCACCTTACAGAATACTGCAGCCAAATAACGGTTCCCTTGAGGGCTTTTGTGTTCCTGTGAGTGAGTGAGGTCACCAGAAAGGAAGGAGATGCTGCGATGCCAGCGGGGGTGGCGGCGCGCGAGCGATATTTTATGTTGCGAGCGTTAATATGGCTACGGTAACCGCTTCACATCAGGCGGGCCGTATGCTTGTCTGCCACTCGACGTAGTATAAAAAAAAAAAGAAAATCTGGGAATTCCAGTCTTCCGGTTCCATCTTCAGAACCTCGTCATCAATTGTAACAGAAATGATCACGATCGAATTAAACTTTCTCGTAGTCCTATAATTATATAAATATAGCTGTTACCCGCGGCTTCGCCCGCGTGGTGAGAGAGTGAGTACATTTTGGTCATATATTTTTGTACGGCATTCTTACCATCGATAGATCCATGAAAAATAATAAGAAAACGCGCAGTGCCGTAAAAAAATGGTGCGGCATATGACCAAAATGTACTCACTCTACCTGTACTTTTGAATTCTCACCTGCACTCAGTTTGACAGCTTACAAGTGACAGCATAATGCTGAATCTTATTATTTTATGCTCTTATATCGTTCTAGATAGGTCACCTGGTGGTTCAAATGACCCACAATTTTTTGGACACGGGCCTGTCGTCTATATACAGTGAGGGGAGACTTCAATGCGAGCCCGGCCTCGGCGATTTTGAGTGCGAAGATGATTTCGCATCCAATGCTCAACAAATGGGTTTTCCTTAGTTTCAGAATGCTATTAGGGCTTCCGCGCATCCTGGTCAGCATAGATGCAGCCCTTTTCCTGATTATGGCAAAGAAGTCATCCACCCGTGCCTCTGCAAACATTTGAGACGCGCTACGGAAACGCGGAAGTCCCATCAGCATCCTGAAACCATTATTATACTGAACACGAAGAGCGCTGTAGGCTCCCAGCGTATATCTCACCCATAGCACAGTATAAGTAATAGTACTAACGTACAGTATGGACACTCTCTGCCGCTCTCACTAGTCGACCTCACCTCCCCTATGGAACCGATTTGGAACCGTTCGCAAGGAATGCCACAACGTACGAATTGACGTCGCTTGTATTTTATTCTCCATTTAGTTTAAAATAATATGCGAGTATGTAAAAGATGAGAGTTATTTGTGCAGTGGATGGATGTCTCAACACATGGAAAGTAAAAAAAAAACAATTTGGATGGATGGATGGATGGATGGATGGACGGATTGATGGATGGATGGATGGTTGGATGGATTGATGGATGGATGGATGGATGGATGGATGGATGGTTGGATGGATTGATGGATGGATGGATGGATGGATGGATGGATTGATGGATGGATGGATGGATGGATGGATGGGTGGATGGGTGCATGGATGGATGGATGGATGGGTGGGTGGATGAATGGATGGATGGATGGATGGATGGATGGATGGATGGGTGGATGGATGGATGGACGGACGGACGGATGGATGGGTGGATGGGTGGATGAATGGATGGATGGATGGATGGATGGATGGGTGGGTGGATGAATGGATGGATGGATGGATGGATGGATGGGTGGATGGATGGATGGACGGATGGATGGGTGGATGGGTGGATGAATGGATGGATGGATGGTTGGGTGGGTGGATGAATGGATGGATGGATGGATGGATAGAAGAATGGATATGGATGGATGGATGGATGGATGGATGAACGAGCAAACGAGCATTAGTTGATAAAAAATGCTATGCAATAGCTTTACCGCGGCAGTCCCCGAGTGTCACACGTTTTCTTTTTCTGCACTACGCCCACCTGATGTGAAGCGGTTACCGTAACCATATTAACGCTCGCAACATTAAATATCGCTCGCGCGCTGCCATCCCCGCTGCCAACGCAGCAACTCCATCCTCTCTGGTGACCTCACTCACTCGCAGGAACACAACAACCCTCAAGGAAATTGTTATTTGACTGCGGTATTCTCTGAGGTGGTGGTACTTCGTCAGTCGGGCTGCTTAAAAAATACGCTATGTCCTACCTCTCTTTTCGTCAGAGCCTCGTCTGTCAGTTAGCAGGGTGTACCCCGTGCAGGTAAGATTGACTTTGGTTCAAAGATGTTGATGAACCACTTACACCCCCTTACATGTCCGACTAATAATTGTATAATGTCAGCCCTAGAGAACGTCACTCAAACATAGGCACGAGTACAGACGTCATTTGGTTACTACATGCAAAAGCGCCATTTTTGTATGGAGTGGCCGGGGTTTGCCCATAGGCTGCACGTGTAGAAAGTTTGTCAGTATGATTTAATGTAATTTTAACGTCGTTACTGCAACGCGCAAACCTGCGAGCTAACATATTGCTGCGCTCTCCATTAGTCAAAATTCTTTATTCTGTGGGCCCTCGCGGGCACTTAGACACGTCTTTTCGTTCATTTCGTCATTCTCGTTCTACATCCGCATTATCAGATAAGTCCTCTGTGATTCCACTTGCAAGGGTTTTCCGTTGCACTGGAAGACCAACAACTCACTTTTTATAGCGTTATATGAAAGTCCATGCGATTTAGCATATATGTAATTCACATACTTTCATTAATTACGAAGCGCGCTAATGGATCGGTTCAGGAGGACCATGGCATCTTCGTAACTAAGAGCCATACCAAAACCTCAGTAAATTAATCAGTTCATCCGGGACTTGCAGTTTATTAAGCTTAGACCACAGTTTTTCATAACAGACCAGATAGAAGGCCTTGGAGAGATTGAGAAAGACCGCATATATTGGTGATTTTCTATCAGTATAATACCTGACGGTCTGCTTGAGCGCTAATAGGGCACTTTCAGTACACAAACCACTACGAAAGCCAAATTGCTGCGGCTTTATGTATTTATTCAGCTGACGGTCAAACAGACCATCAAGTACCTTTCCCAATAAATTTGCAAGTGATACAGGTCTGTAGTTATTTATGTCTGCTATATCACCAGATTTATTTTTGAGTACAGGCACTACTACACTCTCCATAAGCTCGGATGGTAAATATGTACGCAAGTACGCGGTATATATGAGGTCCAGAATGTACGAGCTGTTCAACTACCAGTCCATCATGACCTGGAGATTTGTTTTTCGCTAATGACTTCACCACACACTTCACCTCTTTCGCAGAGAAACCTAAAGGGGGATCAGATAAGGATGACTCACTATCCCCCATGCACCTTTCAGATATCAACCGCAGAGCAACCCTAAAATGACGCTTAAAATTGTTAGCTACTTGCCCTGCATCCGACGCACCACTCACACTCATAGGCAGACCTACTCTAAAGTTCAACTTATTAGTTATTTTCCCAAACTCTTTAAATTTTTTCTGTTGATGATGTGCAGCTATTTTATCCATACATATCTGTTCTCTATGTTTTTGACAAAATTTAAATTTATTTTTAAATTCATTTTTACTGCTTCTCATATTATCTTATATAGAAGACCTGATCTGGGCATCCTATTAGCTTTCCGTATGTTAAAGCACTCCCGTGACAATTTATGGGCCTTTTTTACATACCTGTTCCAACCAGCTAGGCGTTTACCCCTTCTCGAACTTTCAGACCCCCGACCTAGGTGACCCGACTTTTATAATGCACCGATTATATTTCGGTATAGCTCGTCAATAACTAATCTATGACTCATATCAGTACACATCCTATCGCAACATCTACACAATGTTTCAGGAAAGTCGATTTCCTTCAATAAGGTTGTACAAGTTTTAAAATAACTATTGGTTTCATTTTTGTCACACCAATTAAGTCTATTTTGATTAAAATTCATATCAATGTTACAATAAGTCTTTATTCTTGCTACGTAAATATTATAATTTATTTCCACAGGAAAGTGGTCCGATCAAAATACGTCATGATGTATTTTAATGTCCCTGGTAGTTATTTAGCCTGCTTCAGTAACCAAACAGTGGTCAATCCAACTTGTGGTTCCATGAGCATCACTAAAAAATGTGAAGTTGTTGGTGTGTTGACCTAGTTTAGCCACATCAGTGCAAATCCACTTTTGTTCTATAAAAAGATTAGATAATTCCTTACCAAAAGTCTCGTCGTCGCACGGGTGCGCATTGAAGTCTCCCAATATGTAAACACATTCGATATTTATTACATGATTCAACTGTAGCCACTAATTCACTTAGTCACTAGCTAAATTATAAACTTAATTTTTTCCCGTGAGAATAAAATGTTTTTCATGGATAAAAAGTAGCCTATGTCACACTCCAGACCGGAAACTATCCGCTGTTAAAAAATCATGTCTTTACTTAGGTTCCTTTCGACCTGATAAAAGGATATATGACTACAAAGTTTACTTTTTCCCGTGGGATTAAGATGTTTTTCCGGGATAAAAAGTAGCTTATGTCAGTATCCATAATGTAAACTATCCCCGTTAAAAAATCATGTCGGTACTTAGGGTCCTTCGGCGTGAAATAAGGACAAATGATTACAAAGTTTATTTTTTATCCCATGAGATTAAGATGTTTTTCCGTGATAAAAAGCAGCATATGCCACTCTCCAGACCGTAAACTATCCCCGTTAAAAAAATCATGTCCGTACATAAGTTCCTTTCGACGTAAATGAAGGACAAATGATTATAAACTTTATTTTTTCCCGTGGGAATAATATGTTTTTTCGAAATAAAAAGTAGCCTATGTCACTCTCCAGGCCTTGAACTATCTCTGAAAAAAAATCATGATTTTTCCGTAACATCTACCGTTTATGCAGCGCACGCAACGTAAGCCCTCAAAAGGAATATTTTTATCCCATTTTTTTTTGGTGCTCCGCTCCTATTGGTGGTAGCGTGATGTTATGTAGCCTATAGCCTTCCTTGAAATATAGGCTATCCAACACTAAAATAATTTTTCAATTCGGTTGAGTAGTACTTGAGATTAGTGCGTTCAACCAAACACACTCTTCAGCTTTAATATTATAGAAAAAATATTTTAGTGTGAAAAACAATGAGAAATGGGCGAAAAATGCAATATTTGCGAAGGAGTAATCCAAAAAATATGTTATTAATCAGTAATCACAAGTATTTAATTATGAATAAAATTTAAAACAAATTTGAAAGCAGGTATAAAATTAGTAGGTACCTAAATAAATTATTCACCATGTATTTTTTCTTATATATACGGTTATGTTGAGTACTTGATTTCCTTACCTTTCCTATGGTCTTACCACGATAACTGATATTCACGCGGACGAAGTCGCGGGCAACAGTTAGTGGTGTATATTATAGCAGCCGTGTCTGAAACTTTTTAATTTGTTAATGGCAAAAATAATCATCGACTGACTGACTGAAGAGTGATTGCCAAACAATACAAAAAAGAAGAAGAACAAAGAAGAAGACTATGTCGACAATGTCAAATTTGTGAAATTGACAAATTTCTGCAGTATATTATATTCCATTTTTCAATTTGTTTCTTGTTTACATTTTACAAAATTAACAATTCTCTCTGTTAATATTTACCTACGATATTATCTCATCCTATTGAGTAAAATGCCTCCAAGTATACCAGACAGGTAATACATGACAAGCTCTGTGGTCTCTGATGATATACCTTCGATATGGCATGCCATTAGCACCAAAACGTTTGTGTTACAGGTGGATACCTTATAAAGCATGTGGCAAAGTGATTGAAGGAACCAGGCTAATATGTTTCAAAGTGCCTCTTAAAAAGGTAAGTTATTTGTTTATTTGTTTGTTTAAATTTTGGGTTTGTTCCCTCATGTTTTCTGTTATATTCCCACAGTTAGCATGTGAAACATGTGAGTTCCGTATGCTCCCTCTAGGGTCCATAGAAAATATGCTCCCAATAAACAGATACGCTCTGTAGATAGAGATTGTCTTATCAAAAATGAACAGCTTTTCAGTGCATTAATGCTCAAATGGATAATCCATTTGAGCATTATTGCACTGAAAAGCTGTATAAAAAAAAAAAAAAAAAAATTGGAAGGTTTTATTCCTTTTCACCTTAGGGATCATATGAAACTCACTAGACAATTACATATGATCCCTGTGAATACACTCTAGGTAGTGGCATAGCTTACGTTAGACAGCTCATATATCAAAAACTGGTGGTGAGCCCTTTTACCTAGACACTTCATGTCTGAGGGGGCTCTTCTGTCTACTCAAATCGAACATGTTGCGGGCTCTTGTAGTCTGGAGGCCCCATATCATTGATGGCGATAGCTACACCCCTGACTCCAGCCATTCCATAAAAATGTTGTGTCGTTAACTATTACAAAAACAATGATATCTACTCAGAGTGTAAATGCATGCAAGCATGCATGACACACCATACAAACTTCCACTTCGTTATTCGTTTTGGAGGGGAGGTGAGAGAGTATACTGTATGTAGTACTATTACTTATACTCTGCTGTGGCATCATAACAGGATCATGTGGGAAGAAACCAAGTCTTATGAATAATAGACTTATTATTTAAAGCGGTATTCTGTGGGTTAAGTTGTTAATGGGATTGTACCTACCGAGTCTAGGGACTTCGTCTTAGTTCCACTCAATTCGTGAAAGATCAATTTGTGTACTTACTGATTTGAGATCTCTTATTGCTATCATGTTTTTACATGGTAAGAATGTTAATATGTTTTGTTAAATTAATTATCTGCTTCAGTACAGAATTGTTTTTTTAATAAAATATTTCAACAGCGCCATCTGTTATAAACTGCATGTTCTATTAACAACATGAAACATTTTAGTTCTTTTTCCTTGTATACCAGTAGATGTCACTAGTAGTTTTAGAATGATATTGTTTATTTGTAGTCGGCGACTTGGCTCGCGTGGACTTCGGAAAATAATCAATTGTTAATATTACTCCTCTGCTATTCGACGTATCGAGATAAAATGTACACCAGATTTTAAGCTAGACCTTCTGTATTACAACTGTGAAAACAGCATTCAAATTCATTCAGTGCCTTTTGCGTTATGCGTGTAGGTGCAAATGCGTTGCGTGATGGGCTTCAAGATCTCTTGTGGATTTGTAGAATCAGAATTATTTATTCACAGGATACGAGCACAATTACGTTCTTAAATTATATGACATAATGTCGCCGAGTAATCGGTATACATATGTTGCCGATTGTTCGGTGTGTGAATATTAGGTATATGTATTATTTTACAATTTTGTATTTGACTATGTCTGAACAATTACCGAATTTTAGTAATCAATTTAAAATAGGTATAATAATAATATGTCAAAGTGGCAGTTCAAAATAACATCAAAAAAATATAATCAAGAGGTCAGCGTAAATAATGTCAATAAACTATGTCAATATCTAATTAAAGTTCAAATTATAATTATACATGTTATTTGTGTCCGTAATATATATATATATATATCATATATAAAATATTATATAATATGTAAATAACTAATATAAATTTCAAATTTATTTGTCGTCATGATATATAGGTTTATAGCTATCATAATAAAGCTGCAAGCCTTAAAATGGCTAAACAATGTCCAGCCATTTGTATCACTACATGTACCGGATACCTGGAAGGAGATAATCGGGTTCTTTAAGCAAGCACCCTTAGCAAAGACGCGCCGACAATGAAATGCATTATTAGTCCACAAGTGCGAGGCACAATGCATGTTTGTATAACTGTGCGTGTGCCTGGGCGTTCACTTGACCATACCACAGTTATGGCAAACAGTCTTCACGATCTGTGTTAATTTGTTCTGCATAGCGCTTGCATCGAACGATATCAGAAGTGTTTGGTCTGGCCTGCTACATAGATTTATGCTATTTTAGACTTTAACAGCGTTTATGCTGCTCAATAACGCCAACATTGAAAAATTGAAATATTTTTTTTTTCTGTATCGTCCATTTCTCTCAAGAAGGCGATATGATTTTTTTAACAAGTTCTCGCGTTTGTAAATACTGTATTAAGTTGAAATATATAAAGAATACTGTATTAAATTGAAATATATAAAGAGATAAGTTTCTATTGGCGGTTTTCAACTGAATAGCTTTAAAAATTTAGTTTAAAAAGTAATGAAAAATGTATATAAAATATGTGAAAATGTATCTGAATTAAATATTGTGGTGTAAGTGGCTCATCGTAGTCTTTAGAGTCAAAGCCAACCTCACCTGTACGTGGTGAACTATGCTGACTGACAAACGAAGCTCTGGCAAAAGAGATAAAAGATGCTTCATCTCACAGAATATCATATCCAAATTGATGTATTCCTTCGAGTGAGTGAAGTCACCAGGAAGGAAAGAGTTGCAGCGTTGACAGCGGGGGTGGCGGCGGAATATTTCATATTGCAAGCATTTATATGGCTACTGTTACCGCTTCACAACAAGGGGGTCATAAGCTTGTTTGTCACCCGTCGGAGGATATATAAAAAAAAAAACGTTATTTATCGAAACTCGATAAATAACGTTTAATTCATATGCTGAGTCAGGTCATATCGTTGTATATGAAACTAGCGGCCATAAAAAAGTGTCTTATTATATTCAGAACATTTTCTATGTGCGCTCTATTTTCATTCAAATTCTTTAAGCCGTTTTGCGTCATAGCATAGCGTCACAAACCTACAAACACCTTCATGACTGACCGTTTTATATTAAGTATCTAGTATCTAACAGTAACTGTTAAGTACTAAAAGGTTATGTCTCTCACGATCGATTCATCCGCCATTAGGAAATGACTAGCTTCTACTCGCGTCTTCTGAAAATACAGCTAGATTTTTTTATACCACCAAAGTGGCAAACAAGCTTACCGCCTGCCCGCCTGATGGAAAGCAGCTTCCGCAGCCTATGAACGCCTGTAACACCAGGGGCAAAACACGCGCGTTGCTGACCCTGTAAAAAACTCTTCACGCCCTTTTGAAGAACCCCATGCTGTAGTCTCCTGAGAAAACCTCGACAGGCATTTCATTCCACAGCTTGACAGTACGCGGGAGAAAACTTCTCTGGAACCGCACAGTACGCGACGACTTAGGCTCCAATGTGTGAGGATGAATTCCCTGTCGATGGCGAGCGGTGCGACTGTAGAAGGAAGCCGCGGGTATCATGTCAAACAACTCCTCTGAACTCACCCCATTGTACAATCGGTAGAACACGCAAAGGGACGCAAACTATTTCCTGGAATTACAAGGTTCTAAACCGTCTGTAAGTTTGGGATCGTCAACAATCCTATAGAATAAAAGTACCTATCCCATATTTCAACAGACCGTATTCTGTCTGTACCAAACTTCTTCCAAATTAGTCGCGACATCTTACGTCTACGTCTTGTATTGTCAATAAAAAGTTTACGTCTTGTATGAAAGATCTTTAGGCACTTCATTATGTTTCTGTTCCTTGTTCTAATAGGGACCTAAGGACCTTACAATTCAGGGATTGCGGTCGGTAGATATTCCGGTCAAACGCCGAGGATACCGCACGTGCCTTCATCTATTGTTACCGCTACCATTGGCAACGGACGTTTAGACGACACGTCACGCAAGTGATAATGGAACGAGTTTGTTGTATTTAAACAGAGTGGACTGAATGGAATAAAATGTTTGTCAGATATTGGATTTAAAATAAAAGGAGATGATTGCCTATAAAGTTTAATATAACATGACACATGCAATGTGTGTAAAAGGACACCGATTAATTCTTCAGGTGATTTATTCCTCTTAAGTAGTTTTTTTTAATACATACTAGCGGCCCGACCACGCTTCGCTGTGGCTCAATCTTTTCGTTTCCATCCATTTCCTTAGAGATGGCGCTGTATGTGAAAAAATATTTTCCCGCTTTTCTTTTCAAATTTTTCCAGAATTTTCTTTGCTATAAACCTCACGGAGCCCGAGACCTTTCCAACGAATGCAAAACCGTGGAAATCGGTTCGTGCGTTCTGGAGTTATAGCGTCAGGAAGGAAAACCCGACTTATTTTTATATAGTAGATTACGTGACTGGTTACCCGAAACTTGTATTTTTTCAATTTATAAAAATGTTGTTATGCTTATGTACGAAATAGTCTTAACCAGGAGGAGGTCGATGACGTCTTTGCGTGTATTAGTCTAATCGATCACCTAAGTTAAGCAACGTTGACCGTAGCTTGTCTATGGATGGGTTTATTTATCTCGAGCTACTCCGTGCTTCCGAAGGACCTTAACCTTTTTTTTCCCGGTTGTTGTCATTAGACGAAGTCCTTAACCTAAGTCAGTGGCTTTTAAGGTCTTTGGGCGGCTTGAGTTTCAGTTTGTAGTTGTGCAGCGTGGTGGAGCATGCTCTAAACACCCTTCGATTGAGTGGGGTGCTGTATCCCAACAGACGGATGATTATAGGGTAATGCCGAGTCTTAACCAGAAGTGGTCAAATATAGAAGTAGTGATAAAAAGAAATGGACAGCAATCGTCAAAACGGTATAATAGACACTAAAGTACAGGAGTTGTTATGAGATTGGTAGTGTAAATAAATACATTCTGTCGCATGTATTCAGTACTATTTAGACAAAAATTCGCATATGCAGAACGCGTGGAAACGCACGTAAACGCGAGATCGAGCTCGCCAAAACCGTCACGCGTCCCAGTCGTGAGTTGCTAAACAAATACTGAGCAATATCGAGCATGCGGAAAAATACATTTTAGTGAGTTTTGGTGAATTGTTTCAAGTAGTAAGGGAAGCGGATTTCTAACTATTGCGGGGCTCTGCACTGCGTCTTTGATGTCACCCCCAGCAGACGTAAATTAAATAGATAAGAGGGCTAGAGATTTCAGATTAAAGTCTGTCAAGAAATGATAACGCTATTGCATTAACAGCCGCTTTCCCGGACTGTCGAAAATGGTTGCAATTTCCAACTTAGTTGTCCAAAATACTAAGTTATCCTGTAAGTTCAAGATAAGAATCGGTTTTAGAATATTCTCGTCAAAAAGACAGAAATGTTTATTACATTAATATATTAAACATATGAAAGGAATTGGCTTACTTTGACGTTGCTTATTTTTCGAATTACACAAACTAGAATTAATTTTACTGTTTCGAAGTCATAACTTCAGCCTGTATCTACCCTATTGCTTTCCTTCACATGATTTCTTCCTCTTTCCATATCTAAACGCTTCTAGCCACTTTTTTGAGGTAATCTGTCTAAAAGGTAAAAACCAAAAAATCAAAAAAAAAAAAGGTTCTATTCAATAAAAGATACTGATTTTAGCCCTCTCTTTAGATTAGATCTTATTGATTAATTCTTTTATTAGTTTTATTACTTCTACAGTAACCTTGTTTTACCGCTGGAGGGGTAATTACCAGGTTCCAAAATATTGATTTACGGAGACTCTAGTGGCATTAATGTATCTTATCAAAACATTCTATAGTCATTCAACATAATTTGGTTCAAAGTTAAACCTAACAAACTTTGTGTCGCTTGCTTATTCATGACTATTTTCTATTTGCTGTATATAAACACAAGGAAATATAGATTATTTTTTTTTTTTTTTTTTTTTATAACAGAGGGTGGCAAGCGAGCATGTGGGTCACCTGATGGAAAGCAATCACCACCGCCCATAGAAATCAGCAACACCAAGGGGTCGCCGATCCGTTGCCAGCCTTTTAAGGGAAATATTGACTCTGTTCTTGAAGGCCCCCATGTCGTACTTATTTGGGAATACCGCTGAGGGAAGTTGATTCCACAACTTTACAGTACGTGGTAGAAAATGCCTTAAAAAGCGTACTGTAGTAGATCGCCAAATATCAAGGTGATGTGGATGGAATTTTAATTTTTGGCGAGTTGTACGATAGTGGAACTCAGCGGCAGGTATCAAATCAAATAGCTCATCCGAGCACTCCCCGTGGTACAATTTATATAGAACGCAAAGAGATGCAACATCTCTGCGTGTGGAGAGAGAATCCAGCCGATCAGAAATCATTGGGTCACCGACAATTCGAACAGCTCTTCGTTGTATGCGGTCGAATGGAGCGAGTAAGTACTGGGGCGCACCAGCCCAGAGATGTGAACAGTATTCCATATGAGGCCTAACTTGGGCTTTATACAGTTGAAGGCGATGCTGTGGTGTAAAATACCTTCTGGCTTTACTGATGATGCCAATTTTCCTAGAAGCCAATTTGGCCTTGCACTCCAAGTGACCACGGAACTGTACATCTCTGGATATGTCAACACCCAAGATACCAATGCTGGAGCTAATAGTAAGGGGAGTACCTTCCAATCTAGGAGCCACGACAAATGGGGACTTTTTTGCAGTAAACGCACATACTTGTGTCTTTGATGGATTCAGCTGGACTAAGTTCAGTCTACACCAATCAGAGACGTGTCCAAGAGACGTCTCAATCTCAAACACAAGTTTTTCCCGGTACTCATCGACGCAATCCCGAGAAACATTACATAGGCCACTGTATCTTGCGTCTACGGTACTGTCATCTGCATAGCAATGGATGCCGCGTACATGCAGCAAGTCATTGATATGCAGAAGAAACAATGTAGGAGACAATACGCAGCCTTGTGGCACACCAGCGTTTAGGGGTAATGGATCCGAGCGTGCACCATCAATCACAACTTTAATGATCCGCCCAGTGAGAAAGCTGGCAATCCATGTGCAGAGTCTCTCGGGTAACCCAAAAGAGGGAAGCTTGGATAGTAGCGCTTTATGCCACACCCGATCAAAGGCTTTTGCTATGTCCAGACTAACAGCCAAAGCCTCGCCCTTGCTTTCCACTGACTCTGCCCAACAATGAGTCAAATATACCAGAAGATCACCAGCCGAACGACCATGGCGAAAGCCATATTGGCGATCATTAATCAGCTGGTGATCCTCTAGGTATGTTATCAGCTGTTGGTTGATAATATTTTCCATTATCTTGGAAAACAAGGAAGTTATAGCAATGGGCCTGTAGTTGGACGGATCTGAGCAAACACCTTTTTTAGGGATCGGGTGAACCAAAGCCTCCTTCCACGAGCTGGGGACCACGCCAAGCGAGTACGAGTACCGAAAAAGGCGGACTAGAATTGGGGCTAACTCCGCGGCACATATTTTCAAAACAACGGACGGAATGCCATCCGGCCCACTCGATTTATGGATGTCCAGGGAGCAAAGCGCTCTACGCACGGCTCTTTGCGTGAACTTAACTTCTGGCATAGAGCTCTCACACCGAGGGATGGTAGGTGGTGTGGCTCCCTGGTCATCGAGAGTCGAGTTAGATGCAAAAAGAAACCCTAGGAGATCGGCTTTTTCTTTTGCAGTATGGGCCAGCGAGTCATCCATCCGTTGCAGTGGTGGAAACGACGACTGACAGAAGTTACCCTGTACGGCTTTGGCGAGCGACCAGAACGCACGAGACCCAGATGGCAAGCGCACTAGTCTCTCGCCAATTTCGCTTATAAATCTGGACTTTGCCTTCGCGATACAACCCTTCAACGATCTGGAATCAGCGTTGTATTTTTTTTTGAGTACGCCGGTATTTGAATCTCCAGTGGCCCGAGCATTGGACCAGGCACGATAGGAATCTTGCTTCTGACGCGACGCGGCTCTGCAAGACCCACCGAACCATGGTCGAGATTTGCCGCCAATGGGCACCGCAGAATTAGGAACAAATAGTTCCATACCCTGCAGAACCACATCAGCGACAGCATTTGCACAGACACTGGGATCATCCAGCGAGAAGCAAACTGGCCCCCAGGGGTAGGAAGCCAGGAAGTCACGCAGCCCATCCCAATCTGCTGACCTGAAATGCCACACACGACGGATACCTGCTGTACGCGGTCGCTTTTGGTGTATGAGTGGCACCACACATTTTATTAGGCAATGATCTGAGGATCCAAGAGGGGCGCCAACAGATACGCGATAGTTGTCCGGGTGGGAGGTCAGCAGAAGATCCAAAAGGGATGGCACATGGTTCTCCACATCCGGTACCCGTGTAGATTAGCACTTAATTGTGCTTAAAGTGACCTTAATCCCAGCGGAGTCTCCCTCTGTTTGCTCAGCCGCGTGTCAAAATATTTGTCCCTTATATAAGAAACAGTCCCGACTTCCAAAGGACTAATCCCGTATTTGATAAAACAGCGGGTGCCAGCGTACGGTTCATTCTTTTATCTCTACATCTTTTCATTTTTTCTAAAAACCACTCCTTTATTCGGTATCCGTGGCGCTTTGATTCCGATTTATTCAACGGGATTTGACCATAAATTTTGATAGTTTTGTTCTCTTTGAATTATAAAGGGATATTACCTTAATGGCAATCGGTAGGTGTAATTTGATACAACTCGTGGCTCAGCTATTTTCTGTATTATGATCGGTATGGACGCTCGACTCTCCATTTTTTCCTGTCATTCCGTATAGTAAGTAATCTTGAAGAATGTCCTTTGATATTTCGGCAACTGTTAAAGCTTTATCCATTTCAATGCGCTATTGTCCGGCCTTTTTAGGGGTTTATTATAATTATGATGAATGTTGACAGTTAAGAGGGCGGGTGGCGTCGTTGGCCAGGTGTAGACAGACGGTACATACGTAGCGGTTTTGGCGTATGGTCAGGGTTAATAGGTTTGGTTTCGTATCTTTGACATTCCCAGTGACATATTTATTTGTATAGTATTTTTGGGTCATTAGAGTTTCCTATTATTATTGGTTTCTAGCCAATCCTGTCCTGGGTATTCAGTCAACGATGTCCATCTGTCTGTTACAGCCTACATCTCAAGATTAGGTCACAATCTTTATAAACATTATGTATGTATAACAGTAGAGTACGCACTGGAATCTAACCAAGTTTAATAGATTGTATATTCCCATTTCTAAAAGAAAAATCTAGCAACATTTCTGAGGAACCGTTCCGTCACGAGATTTAGTAAAAATGAATACTTGAGGCCTTGACTGATGCGTGATGTCAAGTGTACATGAAGAACCTTAACGTTTGGAATAATAATAACACAATGTTTTGACTTTCATCAGCGAAAGCGATGGATCGCACAGACTCCAGACGTAACGCATTATATCAATCGGTCGAACTGTTCGATGTCGGATAATAACAATATTTTAATTTCACAGATGTTTCACTGTATATTTTTACGATGGCACCTCTATTTGCCCGCAATTGGTGCAATGACTGTGATATATGATTATGATTTCATTATGCACACACACGAAGTTATAACTTACTCGTACCAACGACAGACATCTCTTATTGCGTTGTGAAGTTTTTATTTGTTGTGACCCCTTTAAAAGCTTAACCAGTGACAAACGATGGTGCGATTATTTATCTTTTATTTTTGTACAGCTCGTTATATCTAGAGTCTGTTGAGTTTATGAATGTGTGAATGAGAGCCAGGACCTCCCAACTTTCAGAAATTATTTTAACTATTTTGATCATTATGGTGTCAGTCGGTCAATAATCGGTAATGGAGTTGAAGATTAAATACAGCCTATCAGTATCTAACGGTATTTAGTCCGCTTGATAGTTACGTATATTAGGTATGTATATTGTAGGACGACACGCGATGCCGTAGACTGGATATCGATTTGTCTCCGATTTAAATATGTAATGTGTGGTCCTGAACGTGTGAAAGGATAATGTGGACGATCCTTTTTCTATAGCCAGAAGTAGACATAATAATCACAAGAAAATACCTGAGTATTGTCTTTCATTCTCACTATTATGACAGGATGCCATAACAAGACATGATTATTACAAAGTATCGGTTACACGATCACATTAGTTTTTTGTTCGTAAACTACGAAAATTGGTATAGCGATCACGACTGAAGTTATTGCTTTGGAATCATGTTTTAGCCTTTTTTATTTACAAAGTATTAAATTTTATAATTTTAATGTAAGCGTACAGTTAAAGTAATTTTCATAGTACTGTTTAGCCCACTTTATAGCACTGTGATTGGTTCAAAACGCTTCATTTACACATTTTATAGCATAACGCACTTCAGTATCGGCGTGGAAATCTGAATCGGGAGTGGTGTTGCATTTCTCCGGCCATCAGGCCGAATAAAAAAGTCATAAACCGATGTCAGGCTTGGGAACACGGGGTGGTAATGTAGGTCGATATCGGACGAACATTTTATTGAGCCGACAACAGCGAATGCCCTAACGTTGCACTTATCGTTTATCGGCTTGTAATGATATAATGTTACACGCTCGTAAAAATACAAACTAAAAACTAGTCGAAACTCGGGCGCATTAAGATGGGCCGAATTTGTCCCCCATCGTGTTGAATATTCATTAGGGTGTAAAGGATACCGTAATTAATAAAGAACTCGATCGAGCGTCAGTAAAGTGAGTCGACTTTAATCATTCAGCGCTTGTTTGATCGACATGTTCTAACGATATCCGTTGAAACTATCCGTGTCTTCCATAGACACCTATGGAGGAAGTAGACGCTTTCTATGTTACACTCGGTTACGTCTTTATTTATGTGCACGAGGACCCGCTGTTTAGATTGACATAAATCATGATCATTACAATTCCTTCTGGACAAAAGGACTTTCTAAATCAGCTTTAGTCCTTTGTAAGATAGCATCGTTAGGTCGCGTTACACCGGTACATTTCAACCGCACAATTGTGTGGCATTGTACGCGAAATTACACCTCAATTATGCGCAGAAACTTAAAAAAATATCCCCAGACTTGTCCTTTGTGTTTAGGCGAAGGGAGAGCAATAATTTATTCGTTGTCTGGCTTCCGCGTGGCGTCAAACGATGGGTTCGTGGGGTACGGCAAACCATCTGTTTATAGCGAAGGTATTCTGATACTGTACAAATTCAACTTTTTTTCCACTACTTTTTCCATTACTTTTTCCATAACATCTTGAATGATTTTTTCGCAATATATATTACTATGAACTATAATTATTTATGTCTTATTTAAACTAGTCATCCCCTGTTTGATAATGTATGTCTTAAATAAGGAGATATAGTCGTCGCTGCTGGTATTAGCAACATGTTAAAATTTAAGATAGCTCGTATTCTACTAGTGCAGTTCTAATATAAGTCTTTATCGTGGCGCGTGGTAATTGGTAATTAGTATCGATGTGCTAAAATCGAGTTTGCAGCGGAGTCGATTAGCATCGTATTGATTGCCTCTCCGATACCGGTGGGCAGTGTTAATGGCCGCCCGTTTACCGAACTGTTTGATCTTATAATAGCCATTTGAGAACACTTTGTTTTTGTGATCTATGCATTTTTGGTGTGATAATGTGTAAGCTAAACAAAGGCCGCAAGCACTGGTACGGTGACGCTTGCGATTGCGTCAAACATGTTTTATTGTTTGGCCTAGTGTTGTCATCGTTTCATTTTTGTTTTGTGCCATGGTGGTTTTTTTCTCCAACGGAATCACTACACGGTGATGTCACCGACAGTTTCTGGACACGATAATCGTGAGATGGTAACGCCCGTCTGCTATTACCATGTTAAGTTATGAGCTCACTTAATTTTTTGAGATGATTATTAGTCATTGTTAAGGAGGGGTTGACATTAAGCCGTCTGTGGGAAATTGATATACGATTATTAGGCTAATTAATTGACCGAGTGTTGGTGTGGCCACAGCCATTCCAGTGATGGGTACGGAAGGTCCGACAGTGCAGTTGCAGGGCTTGTCGGCGATCTAATCAATGACAGTTGATTGCCAATTTGTTGGATGATATATCGGCGACTCCTGCATATAATTGTCTCCAGTATAAGCTGTAGTGTTGTAGATTGCATACTGCTTTTTAATGACTGAAATCTTGTAATTTACTCTTTACGTTAAGATACAGTTGGACTTAAAACATGAAGATGTTTTGAGTCGAGAGATCATTATATAAAATATTAATTTGTATATTGTCTTTGTCCTTTGGTCTAAATAATAATAAAGCTTCCTCATTAATTATCAACTAAACTAGAAATGTTCGTTATCATTTATATATCATTTATATGAAATAGAGCTATGAATTTCGCCAATACTCTATCGTCTTCAGCCATCTCTTGATCTCTTGAATAAGAGGATTTATTAATACTTAGTTCTAATAAGTATGTATTAATAAATCCTCTTGTTATCTGGAGTGTGTCACCACACTATGTGTTTCGTCCGAAAGTGCCTCTATACCAATACGCACAATGCATGTGACAGCGGTGGGTGGCAAGTTTTATACGACTCTCAATCAGTGATGGTAGTTGCTCGCACGCGCTACGAATTACGCTACGAATTATTATTGGCGCTATTTGTCGCAATATCGCTCCGGTGGCATGTCCTATTGTTGTTGGCCGGCTGTTACTTTTCGCTGGACCACCAAAGAGCTCCGCGTACAGAATAGCTTTCGAATGATTTTATGCTGTACTATATGAACAATAAAAATGCAAGAGTTAAATGGCGTTTGCTCAGAACATGTTAATGTTACATGAACGTTGTATAAATGATGCTTAGTTTTTATTGTTCTGTATGATATAAATCTAATAAAGAGCGTAATTGGGTCTAATATTAGAATTGTATCATGCTAAAAATCTGTTATATTTGGTTTTTCCTCTAACAAGGTTATTTATGTTCTGGTTATAAATAAATTTGTTTGTATGGAATTTTTTTGGCCAATCTACTTAGAAATCGCTATATTATTCTGATGATTTGAACTTTCAGACGTTCAATTACTTAATTTTTTTTAATAGTAATGTAAATTTTATACATTTCGACAGTAGCGTCATCAGCCCTCTATGATTTAACCCGTATCAATTACGCAGATCGTATGATAAGCCTGCGATAAATTATCATATGCGATAACATCTCCACCCGATTGGGTAGCAGTCCCTCCGGAATTTTCGTTCATTCTTGAGGGGCATGGAGATTTTTGTCTCGGTAACAATGCAAGAAGTAGTTGTTTTTATATTACATAGTGTTGACATTCGTCATTATATTAAACGTCATACTGACCACTGAATAAGAGATGATACTACATAGTATCTGCACCACATCATCACGGAGAATTTGGAACAGTAAGATTCAGATTTGCTTATTGTCTAGGCAATGATGTTATAAATACTATAGATATGTTACTAAGCCGTCGAATCTAACACTCAATAGGTGCCCCAACTGTCGCACCTAGCAATTAACTGGCCTCAAGAAAGCCGGCGAATGTGACGGTGGCATCTAGGGTTGCCAGGTTGCCAAACCGAATAGCCGGACAAATCAGACACTTCGTCCGGACATTTGTGTAAAAAAACCGGACACCCTACATTATTCAGGATTTTGTGTCTCAGTATTCATTTTTAAATACTTTGCGCTCGGCCACGCTCGGCTTCGTTTGCGTAATGTAAAAAGCCTAACAAAAGCCGGACAAGCCGGACACCGTTCATTTTGGTCGGACACGCAATCAATAAGCCTATTTCCGACTTTATCCGGATGTCTGGCAACCCTAGGTGCGACAAGGGCGACAACTAAATGTGTGCGAGTTTTTTGTTCGCGTTCGATCATGTCAACGTGAACAAACCGACCAAATAGAGAAGAACTCTCATGTGAATTTATAACACGCGTGTTACATATGAACTCTCATGTGAATTTATAAAACGCGTGTTACATATGAACTCTCATGTGAATTTATAACACGCGTGTTACATATGAACTCTCATGTGAATTTATAACACGCGTGTTACATATCAATAATTATGTAGCTTACTTGCTCACATTTCGAAGTGAGCAACCTGGCTAATTTGGATAATTATGTCACACACGCGTCTGGTAAATTCACTATTATGAAACTTTTTCTCAATTTGGTCTGCTTGTGAATGTTAACGTTCGAAATTGACCAAAAAATTTGCACTAAGCACTCTGATAAAATTAGGTAAAAATGCCGTCTTATGTATTTCGGAAGTATACAAATAGGGTGCTAAGGTAGCTAAAGCCCAAGGGATCATATATCATGTAAGTATAAAATAATATTTGATTTTAATACGAATTTGACGTAAATTTAATATTCTAGTAAAGAAAATAGATGGTTAATGCAATGATAAGTAAGAAAAAGTTACAAAAAATTCTACATTTTAACGATTGGTGCAATAATATTGTTCCACCATGGATAACTTTCAATTTGTCTCGCGTAAGTATATTTTTTTGGACATCTAAAACATTACCTATTTTATTTATATTGGCTATCTAAATTGTTTCGAATGCCCATTCTGTTCTTAATTTTGTTAAGCTATGCCCCAGATGACGCAATCATAGTTATAGCAGTCATGCAACAGAAACCGTTTTCAGACGCAATTTAAAACGAGTATGCCATATCTAAAGTAATATAACATTACTGTGTCTAGGCATATTTGTTTATATGCACTACAAATAAGGAGTTTTTAACATGTTAAACACAGGCATAACTGTCACTATTTACATGTTCCAAGTTGTTGAATCTAATAAATCATATAACTTACTCAACCAGTCTGAAATTACCTAACCTGGATATCCGCAATTCATCATAATTTTATATAGGAAACACAAACATTAATGTCTTAATTTCAAATTAGTTTAATGATTAATTGATTTAAAAGGAACAGTTATTACCAAATAAACTTATCGGAAACCCTAAGAGTTACGGTATGTATGAAGAAATCCTTACCGCAGATATCAATTCAGAAAGACACGTGGTCCGTCCGAGTCCGGCCCATTTGTTTATAAAGGCAAGACCACACAGTAAGCAGGCAATCATCAGAGCATCGCTCACCCCGTTTCCACTCTGTAATCACGGCATCATTACCTCTAATGACGTGTTAACGTTGCTTTATGGGAATGCCAAACATGACGTTCATATTTCGGTCATTTACATTTGTTTGTACTATCTTCGGTTTATTTGCTCTCTTCTAAAACAGAGGGCGGCGTCGGTGAGCCACCGGTGCGTTTAGTTTTTTTGAGTTCTTCAAACTTCTTTTTGGGTTATGTTTGGGCTCTTACTTGTACTGTCGCTTCTGGCTTTGTCTTCTAATTACATGTATCTACGATATTTAATTTACATTGGACATTCTAACTGAATATTTGATTAAATATTCAATCAATCATTGAAGTTTGACGATATATTCAGTGTTTGTTCATAATCTTTTGTGTACCTGACAATTGCTATATTTAAACTTGTTCATAATTGATTTCGTTAATTTATTCACTGGCTTCGTAATTGTTTTTACTTCAACATTTAATGGGTGTAATGAAATTAAAAATTAAAAATAATATTATGTCTTTAAATCGTACACAAGATTTATTTTTACTAATGGATATTCTCAAGAAATATTTAATTATGCAGCAAGGTTAATGGGAGTGCAGTTTTCATGGAATTCATTGTCAGTCTATTTGTATAACAAATAAGTGAAGTGTTCTCGATGTTCATGTTTTGTTATTATAATAATAGAATAATCAATAATACTTCATAGTAATTACTCTACAAAATATAAATAATCTCTACACATATTTCCCCGTAAATATTACCTACATTGCTAATACCTGCTAAATGTTCAATGGATTTAATGACGTAATTTATTGAATGCAACAATGAAACCCCAGCTTACATTATTGGTAATTTTGTTTACCTTTGCTGGTAATAATCCTGGAGCTCACTAAGCTGAAGAAGTCCGTGATTTACTTAAACCTATTATTGCAATCCAAATATTCGATCTGAACCGGCTTCAGCTTAACCGGTGGGGTCCCTCATGTCTGCCTTAACTGTATTGTAATGATAATTTTACCGCGGTTTTAACAAATTTTACCTAGTATATCACGCATATTTAAGTAATATTTGATTTAGATATATTCTTTATCATCACTCGTCAACTATACCGTTCCATCACTGACGTCTTCTCAATCCACTTAAGTTTTAAAACATAAATATAGCTATATATAGATATTGGTATATGTTTTGACCATTGTTTTGATGAATAATCAAATTCTTTAATGATGATATTTGTACTATATGTGAAATCTGTAAGCTTTATTATAGTCGTTTGTTTTTATATAAATAAATAAATATTATAGTACTAAGCAGACATCAAGAGGGATGAACACTGACATAAAGGCTCCGGCCTAGTTCAGAGGTTTCGTTTTCACACAATAATTATTACTAGTGGTCGCCCAGTGGTCGAAATTCAACCATAATTAATTTAAATTATGACTTTAACAATAAACAAAAGAGTATATATGTAGTAATACATGGTAGTGTGTGTAATGTTTTATTTATTGATTTAATATATTTTTTATGCCTAATTAAAAAAAATATATTAGCATTCTGTACTCCTTCTTTATCTAAACTATAAGTGTGCAAAATTTCACACTACTCCGTCCGCGCAATTTTCGTAAAAAGGGAAATTTCGTACAAAGTTTTTCTTTCGTTTTTCACGTATTAATATATAGATTTGTATTTCTAGGACAACTTTCTGTAACAAGATTAGTTATTGTGATGAGAAAATAAACATCATTATTATAGTAACATAACGGACAACTGTAGCAGTACTGTATTTTTGGATACATTGACATCGTACAGTGTTTAATTTCATCAGTATTCATATTCCTATTGATATTAGCTTATAAATTTGGAGGTGCTGCAATCACTGGTGAAAAATGTCCGTACGTGCATCAGTCAGTTAATGTGTATTGACATTTTTTATTAGTCTTATAAATCTCACTAAAAGGGTGAAGACAAAAAGAGGATAGTGCGTACCGTTAGTTGTACACAGGTGTGTGGATATCTTGCCGGGAAGCCGTATGTCACCTGCGTTCTTACCGTTTGTACCGAGATCAATTTACCATAAATTATGTAATTTATTTTTGTCACCTCAAACAATCTTGGAAGGATGTATTGTATTTTTTAAAACAATTGTTATTCATGAAAACTTTTTTACATAGATTGGTACATAAACAATAATTCGCCAAACTGCAAAGCAGTTTATTGGTAAAATATATTATGCTCCGCTTTGCGCTCTGTTTGTATGTATGACTGTATGTATATGTAATTTTTTGTACTAATTTGTATTTTGTGATATCAACCGCAGGGCTTTCTTTTGTATTTTAATATTGTTTAGGGAAAAAATCCGTAAGATTATGTTACATTTCATTCAAGCTTTTGTTGAGATTAATTCATGCTTTCAAAAACATGTTCAATTTGAAATTATTTCAAATAAAGCAAAAACAAAATGTCCCCATGTCTTTTATCCGAGTTGTTATTATTTCGACGCGTGTCCCATTCTTCCCACTATCAATTACCAAATATTCTTGCGGTAGTTAGTGTATACAAAAATACCACTGGTTAAGAACACCCACGGTTTTCTACCTTCCGGCTGGTGTTAATACGTCCCTGTTGATTTTGTACCTTGACAAAGTTAACTTTACAATCAAGACAAGCAATAGTGTTCTGTATTTTGAATTGCATAAGGAATAATATAGTTGTAAATCACCATGTGCCTCCGAAAGCTAAACCTAATTCACACTATGTATTTAGCTGAACTTTGTGAAACACAACAAAGATGTAATGATGACTGTGGTAATGCATTTTTTTCGTGTACTTAAAGACGGTCGCCGCAATGCACATGTTAATCAAATTATCAATGCAGACTTCCGCATTATTATTTAAAACTGGTTTATGTATGCTCACACACAACTCGTACTATTTCTACAGCCCTGGATTCGAATAGCTGAAATTGTTGATACAAGCATTGTAATAAATGGTTTATGGGTTAAGAAATTCATATTGAATCGTCGGCGGCATTCGTTAAACAGTATAGTCACGTTCCAGTAACATAGTTACAAGAAAAAATCTATAAACTTATAATAGGCATTGGTCACGAAGATGTTACTTACACGAGGCGCCGGCAGTTATTAATCCCCGCTGTGCTTTGATACTCCTTGCAGTTTAAGAAGGTGCGGTTAAACTGCGCCACAACTTTAAATAACACTGCCTGGCTAGGAGTTTGATTTTATTTCTAGTGACTTTTCAATTGGTCGCGTATGCCCCAGGACGTAAGGCTCGCCGATTCAATTCACACCCGCAGTTTCTCTGTCCCCTTCTCATTATAAATCAAACGCAGGTATGACTTCGTCTGGTGCAGTCGTATGTGAATGCTGCGAACCCTCGCGGGGGAGATTTGTGCCAGACTCTTTGTACCAGACTCTTTCGTTGCCGCTGGCATGGCCTTGTCATAATTAAAGCAATATATTATCAAAAGGAATTTTGCATACCTATTCGTATATTGTGATGTAGTGGTTAATGAAGCTGACATAGCCCGTGACATTATAGTATTGTAATTTATTGACTTTACAATGAAAATAAAATGGTCGAAGCTAATGATCTTAGTAACGCTGCGCGAGCAATAAATAACGAGATTATATGTAATAAAGATTTCATTTTCTTCACACATATAACGTAGGTAGCGTGACCGATTTTCTAAAGGTTGTTTTCATAAACACGTCTTTTAAGTTTTTTATAACTTATAAGATGTGTTTATGAAAAATCTGGGTCAGTTTTATACCCATACACAGGTAATAAATTACTGGATTAATGAATTCCATTAAAAGTGATAATTTTAACTTTTATCTCAAAGTGTTTGTATTGGGCGCACACAATATTTTGTATTTGTAGATGGTAATCTAATTTTATGGTGTGGGGCTGTTCGTTTAGCCTCGTTTCTTTTCTACAGTAAGTGTGTCACGTTCAAGTCCCGCAGTGCCTGGTTTGACAATGAACTTGCCAGTCAGTCGGCCTGCGTCTTCCCATAGAGCTCGAACCCTCCTCACGTGTGACGGCTCGGCACTATGCATTTGTTTGTCTGCAGCTGCGGTGCCGACAACATATTTATTGTGCTCATTAACCTTCAAGAACGCTATTTAATTGTCGGCCGTTTTTTATTCACTTCACCTCTGACCCGTCCGCGACTTATTGCTCCCCGGCCTCTCTTTGAAAGCGAGAACTGGCTGTTATTTATTATGCCACGAGATGGGGATGCGTGTCGCTTCTATCTTTGTGGCGCTTGTGGATTCATTCTATGATTTATGGAACCGTAAGGACATGATCGCTGTCACACGATATCGTGTGTGACTTACATTAGGATGTCTTTTGTAATTACTATGAATTACAAAATGTCACTAAACCAACGCAAAGTATTGATGGCTCTTATTGAAAATAAAGATTTTCCTTCACGTATTTATTCACTTTTACAAACATAAAGAAAAGAAACATGATCGACAGATTAACGCACAGGTTAAATCGCTTTTTATGTTTCTAGTGCTACCATTTTTTTTAATACATCAGGTGGCATACTGCCTTCCTGATGTCAAGCGGTTATCGTAGCCTATATTCGTCTGCAACATAAACAATCAATGAACAATAATAATCGTTCGCACGCCATTGCAGCAACTACTTCCTTCCCGGTACGCTGGTAAAATTTGTCACTTGCAGCATAACAACCCTCTAGCTAGACCTCTGGAGTTATTCTTTGGCTGTGGACTTGTCTGAGGTGGAAGTACTTCTTCAGTCGGGCAGCTTATAATTACGCTGTTTGCAAAAGAGAGGTATCTTTTGCAAGAACTTCGAATTAATCAGCAGGCACCTTCACTAGCAGGGGAGGTTGACTTTGGTTCAAAGACGATGCTGATCCATTTACAATTCATTGTAATGGGTAGTTCATTTTTCAGTTTTGTGATGTGATGTAATTTTAGTCTGTTAGCGCATCCTATGAACGCCTGCAACACTAGGTTACCGACCCAGTAAAAACCTCTTCGCGACGTTTTTGAAGAAGCTCCTTGCTGTAGTCCCCTGGGTAAATCTTGCGGTTCATTCCACAGCTTGATAACCGACACTCTGAGAAGAACAATTAAAGTTAATGTTAAAAAGAAATTTAAATTAATTTATTTATTCTAATCTTTTAAACAGTTTAATTTTTCAGTACTGAATCATCTCCTTTTGTCATGAATCACTGCGTCCATTGGTGAACATGAACACCGTAGGAAAATTCGTTTCGTAGTTTATGAGTTTATTACGTTCAGACGGACAGACTCGGTGGGGATTTTGTTTTATAATAATAAAAGGTAGTGAAGCAATAGAAGTAGTTACGGCAGGCGTCCGACTCTCTTCTGTAATAGCCCGGTATTTAGTTCACCCAGATCTTCTCTCCATAGCCCATTAATTTTCCATCACACTTAATAATAATCTTAACGCCTGCCGTGACCTGCTCATGGGCATATCGTTCCATTGATATATCCTGAAGCGGGTCACGGCGGGCGTACAACATTACATTAAACTTCTCTAAGGGGCCTCTATGCGTTGGATCCATATCCCCGCGCACGCCTATCAATTGACAGGGCTTGATCCAAAATAATAAGAGATAGGTAGTGATATTGATACCATAAATATAATAATGTATGTAAGTCTAATGAGTAGTACGCATGTGTAATCACAACTAGTGTACGGAAGCTGCTGTCCATATTAAAGTAGCATTGGCCGAGCTCTACCGCTATAAGGTAATCAAATGTTAAGGATATTGCTCCGGTTATATAGAATTTATTTGTAATGATAATATAATATTGTCAAATGGCTGTCTATTTCTCACGCAGTGTGAGCCGGTACTCGCGGGGGTCTAATATCTATGGCTAATGATCAAGACACACGGCTTACAGGAATTTGTGTATACAAATGTGTTTATTGAATAACAAGCCTGTTGCGCAATTGAAAATGTTACCGAGTTGAGGCTTATGACGGCTCTCATGGTTATTTTATTGCATCTAAGATGTCGGATTTTGCTATTACCTACTGCTTAGAGCGCGTCGATGTTTTATTCATAGTAAACAGATCGTTCGAGATGTTCCAACTGGTTTTAGCTATTGTTGGTTTTCACAAGCGATTTTCAACTTGTGTTATGCGCTCGGACTTGGACGTTCTTTAGTACAGATCTATTAAAATGCAATCGCAGTGGTGCAGGCGTTTGACAAATGATCTCTCGTCTGATTTACATTGTATTACGAGGGATCCGTATCACAATGAAAATGTCGCTACTATTGTTCCGGGGCTTTCTATCAGAGTGAGTTCGTTTGACGTCTTCATACAGAGTATCGGCAACAGTAAATTGTGGTATCGTGTCGGTACTCTCGTCGGTATGGAACCGTTTATTGATTGGTATCGTAGTTTGTCTGCTGTTCACTTTGAATAAAATTCGAATTATAATTAATCACAGTTGCGCCGCGTGGGAGAGCGTCGCGCTGCGGCCGACGATCTATCATATTTTGTGATAACGCCACTGGGACGCATCTTGTAAACGTATTGAGACGATCGGGTTTGAGGCTCAGCTATGCGACAATAGTTCGAGGCAACGGCATTATGCCATTTCACGGAGTGTAGTGTTGTGATTGTAATAACGTGTCCATACATGCAATTAAATGTACAGCTGGTGATTGATAGCGTGCTGTGCATGTGACGTGTTTATTATTAAAATAAATGATTGCATATGGCTGTATTACATGCTAATAAAGCATTTTCGACTGAGAAATTAAAATAAAATATGGCAATTGCAGTTTACGACGGAAGTAGAATAAAAAAAAATAGCTTACTAATGGACGGTTTTGTTAGCTTATTGGTTAAAATATTCTACTGGTTATCAAAGAGTTATAGGTTCGTGTTCGATGGGGACTTTTCCGTTGAATCATAAAAATGCACTTACATGATTTACAGTACAAAAAAGTGGTATCTACAAAGATTTGTTACATGCACAGCTTAAGAAGAACTTCTTTCTGTAATTTGTAACGTTTAGTTTGAACTTTGCTACTGTGAAAAAGTAATGTGATTATTTGTATAATTATAAAGGCATCGTTATTTAGCTGTGATGCTGTGAATAGTGTTATCGAAGGTCTAGTCAACTCACCGACAAGTATATCTCACTTGAGATAGCAATTTACTGGCGTCGGGAACGTCAAGTTAGTTCAATTTTCCAGTTATCCAGGCAGTCTACCACATCGCTGCGGCGTTTATAAAGACGACAACGTCGATGACAACAATAAAATCGGATCATAAACTTTCGATCGCGCCCTTTGAGAGTTCCTATGCAATCTCGCCGCTCAATTTTATTTCCAATACCAGCGTAAATAGATAGGCGGGTAGATGTAAACGAGAGACACCCCACGGCTTCGTCGGAGGCTCCAGTCAATTGAATTTGTCTGCAAGCGCGCCTCGCATTAATAGCACACTAAACTACCTTTAATACTATTATTGATATTTTCATAAAACGGAATATCCATTGTGCGGTGAGTCAATGCGTGTCTAGTTTGAGTGCATTTTCGTTATGGTATTCGATATTAAAAGCTTACGCTATGCGTTACGGCAGTTTGTTCCTAGTTTTATGACCGTCGTACAGTTTGATTTGATCATTTAAACTTGAAGCTTCCGGTATTATTCTAGTTACACGTTAGTGGCATACGTTTCATAAGAATTCTTATAATTTATCCACTTTCACGTTCTTGATCGGTATCAAATACGTCGCACCATGAATGCTACAGGGGAATTTACGAGTATATTTAATACTTTTTTAAATGTGACAGAGAGATAGAGAGTGAAAATAAACATGATATAAAAATAATTCTATAAAGGACCCGGAAATGTTTAATGACACGTTAATTATAAAAAGAAATGTACTTAGTTTACTAAGAAAATATTCTTTAGTAATTTATAATTAGCAATCGCTATCCTTTTTCTCCGCACTCTATCTCGGTCTGTTCCCACGTTTCTGTCGCTTAATCACGTCGTCTCTGCGCTCGCGCCTAATATCGCACTGTAATGTGTTTATTAAGCGCCGTTCCCTTTAATGGTACACCATTTACCATACAATGTGCAGTGGTCCGTTTCGCGTGCTAGCATCTAGTGGATACGATAGTTACAATAATACATTTTACAGTCACTACGCACGGTATTGCTGATCGTTTTGTACTGTAATGATCTGGTTAGTCAGGAATCTGTTGGTTTGTAAACGATGCTCCAAAGTAATTAATATAAGTACGATGCTGCATGTTGTGTTCGAAATTGTCATATCATTCGAAGTGTTTTCTTAAACAACCCATTTTATAATTCCTGATAGACAAAGCCGGAAAGCGTAATATTATTTCTTCTGCCTGTGATCTCGTAAGTTCGTGTTCAGATATACCGTGTTAATTTTCAAAAGGCCTCTCTTAACTGTTGCTTATATAATATACCAAATTTTGCGATTTCGTTTAGTCAGTGAGTGTATAACATTTTCTTGTATATAGAAGATAGGCAATGCGTTTTTAAAATGGTTTACTCAAAGACTAAATACTAGTGTATCTGATAAATTCTTCTTTTATTTGTGTTTGTAATGTTTATTTCGTTCATCATATATTATTTTATTATTTTTAATTAGGAAGACTATCAAGTGCTTGTTACAATTATATAAGTATACCACAGTTTATATTTGGGAATCTCCTCTATCTGATAACGTCTTGTGATCTTCAGTTCGCAGCTTGCTTTCTTTGAGTTTCACATTGTCCGTCGCAGTGCCATGAATAACACTGTATTAATTATGACGAAGGTTGTTTGAGAACTTATTATATTCATGAGTTTGTACTGAATTACTTTGTTCTTTTGTATCTAATTATTTGTTCTGTTAACTTGCAAATATTGATTTTTTGTCTTTTTATTTTAATAAATAATAATCACGGTAATACAGTGTGAGTATTAAAAAAGTGCACATGTGGGTATAGATAAAACTCGAACCATTTTTATCGTCGGAAAAATAATAAAATATCTAAAATATTCAATCTAAATATTATTAGTTATTCTAGTTAAATGATAAACAATTTCACTGTATAGTGTGATTTTCACACCATGTCATAAAAAATGTATGGTAGATGGAAACATCAAATTTTCGAATAGTTTATAAAATATTATGGATAGATACCATTTGATAGAGCTCGTGGAGAACTTTCAGGATCAGTAATTAATTGGCAAGCGACCGAGAGGACGCTTTCCGACCATCTTTTAGGAGGCTTTAGAAGTCCTAAATGATGGTCCGACCAGGTGTCTGTGGAGCTGCAAATACCAGTGTCTCAAGCTCTCCTCCTCATCCTCCATCAGGCAGAAGACCGCAGTAATTGGAGGAATGTGCTGCAACGCTTTCATCGTAGTCACGATCCTCATCAGTGAGGGAACGACTTAAGAAAAATGAATTAGTTTTTTAATATCTTCTGTAGTTTGGAAATCATCGAGTGAGATCACTTATGATTTCCACCCTGTATAGTATATAATTTTAACTATAATTACACCCTGTTGTGCAGAATAGTTCCAACCGACATTTTGTTACTTTTAAGTTAAAGCTATTTAAAGCTTAATAGGAATGAAATATATCACGCAGTATGTTTAGTAGTAAGTTTTGTGAAGCATATGTCATCAAACTCCTAGAATCTGTTGCGAATATATAAAACTCTTATTTGAAGTTTCTCGCTATGTACTCGTATATCTCTCAATTTGGCACAGTTTGTTGGTTGAATCCATTCTGCATAACAAGGTCCAATTTACGTTCTAGCACTTCTAGCCTGTGAATTTATAAAACTGGTGTGCGTTTTTTTATTTTTTCATTTTATCTAATGTATGAACCGCCTTCAATTTTTAATCTTCCTATTTACGCAGCAACTATAATACGTGATGTATATCCATAAAATCATTAACCACCTAATGACATAGTAGCGTTTAACTCCGTTTGCCCGGCTATTATGTCAACACGAATGCCTTAATCGCCGCACATAACTTTGGATTGAAAGTGTTTGATAAATCTACCCGTGTCATCATTACCGAAGGTGATCTACGTCCCTCATTAGCTCCCTCTAAATAAGATATCATCATGTGATTAACTGCATCCACACTCGATTATTTTATTGCATTCCACTAATAATAAACAAGCGTTCCTATTTAAAACATTATTGATGTACAGTTATTCCAGCTATAATCGTTAATGCTAAAATATCGTTAGAAGTTGTATGCGAAATACATCAAAGTGGTATTTTATTGCCTGTGAAAAATAATGGAGCTAAAGAAAATTTTCTCTCTCGGCTTCCATCTTTAATTGAAAATTAATGAAGAGCGCTTTCAAGAACACGTATACTGAGCTCGGTCGTAGTTATTGGGCTTTTAATGACGCTCTCGGGGACACAAAAATTGATAGTTCCATTTTGTTGTTTTCGTTAGTGAGTCGTTAGTGTCATTGGTTCATGTGATGCAAATTAAGATCTTCGGTCGGAATCCGCTTTTGATTTACGACTTTATAATTCGGTTGTATGCGAGGTGGGTCCACTTCCTCAAATAATTTAATATCCATCGTGCACTTGGTTCTGTTCTTTGGGAAATTAATGAGGTTTGTAGAAGCTTTGGTAATGAATAATTGCTATATCTGAAATGAATCTGTTTAAAGAATACTGACAAAGTCATCGTTTCTCAATGTTAATGATAACGCTTGATTTTTTAAATTAAATTTTCTTTACGCACGCTTAGCTTGACGAGTAAGCTCGTGAATGCGTGACGAGGGCGTTACGGAAACGGCGAACGGAAGTTGAGAGAGTTAGTAGAGCTAAAGAAGTTTTACTTCAGTCGTCATGAGGTCTAAAGCACACTCGTTTTATAACTACGTCTGGTGAAAAAAAAAAACAAGTATACAGTCCGCTTGATGTGAAGCGGTTACCGCAGCCATATAAACGTTCGCAACGCAGCAAATTTTTCCTTCCTGGTGACCTCACTCACTCGCAGGAACACTTCAATCCCAGTGGGCAGCTTATAAAATACGTTATAGGTACATTGTCACTCTTTTCGCCAGAGCCTCGTTTTTCAGGCACCAATCTGTACTACGTGCAGGTGGGGTTGGTTGGCTGTGGTTCAAAGATGTTGGTTAAACACTCATGCTTCAAATATGATATGTAAAAATGTACCAAAATTATCGTACATTAACAGAAATAATTATATATTTATTTTACTATGCCGGGTGGCAAACAAGTATACGGTATTATGTGAAGCAGTTACCGCAGCCATATAAACGCCTGCAACGCAGCAACTTTTTCCTTCTTGGTGACCTCACTCGCAGCAACAAACTCTCAAGGGAATTGTTATTTGGCTGCGGTATTCTGTGAGGTGGAGTTACTTCCCAGTCGGGCAAATACGCTGTACCCTACCTCACTTTTGCCAGAGCCCTTTTTGTCAGTCAGCAGGGTGCACCACGTTTAGGTAAGCTGGGGCCCTACCGCCGAAGCTGACGCCGATTCCCATTGGATTTTTTGATTGCAAAAAATCTAACTTCAGCTTTGATTTATGGTATTTGTGTTTAGCTTAGTAGTAGAAACTCTGGAGCTCTACTGACTAAGCAGAAAATATTTGTCAATAACTAAAATATAACACTTATTTTTCGTATCAAAATATTTAATGGTAATCGGCTTCAGTTTCGGCGGTAGAGTCGCTGGACTTTGGTTGATTATGAAAGATGTTGATGAACCACTTACACACCATTTATATATGTACTCGTAATATAGCTTGCTTCACAATTTCTAATAACAACTCCTGTATTTTTCGGATCAATATTCAGCAATAAGCGCCATGCTTGGTACATTTCGTAATTTCGGTGTGGATGTTTAAGGCTGCAGAGTTAATCTCCGTTTACGATCTAAACAAGGCCAAATAGTTTTGCGGATCGCCCAAATCCGATTGCTCTACCAATATTTTATTATCATTATAATTTATAGACTAAACAATCTTTATAGATGCCACATCGTATAAAGTGTTGCGTGTTTACGAACACGGTGCGGGAAACTTTTTTATATATTCATTATAATTTGGCAGCTAATTTTTAAACGTCGTGTTGATTGAACATCGTCATCACATAATTAATTAATTAACGAATACATTATAACGTTAATATATTATTTAATGCTTTTTCATTGTATTGCTCTATCTAAGCGTGCGTATATCTTAGTATTTTAAGAAACTCGTAAATGTTATAAATCATAGATTAAGTAAGTTATGTTGTGGAGAATACCTTCTTATTGCCTAATAATTTAAATAAGGCTAATGACATTGCTTGTTCTTCGGCTAACAAGATACATATGTTAGAGACGATCGTTGCACACGTGTGTTGCTTTCATTCCGATATTAATTCAATTTTGGTATCATAAAGGTTATCAATATATCTTCATATAGATGTCGTGATATCTTTAATTGCATTAAACACGTTGGTTTACGTTGTATCGTTATCTTTATGACTGAACGTGTTGCGGTCGGTCTGGATGCAACGCGGGTCAACGCTTGTTATTAATCGTTCCCGCGAAAGCCTTCTTCGGCACTTATCTTTTAATTCAATTTACACACGTACCAACCTTGTTGATCGGCAATTTATCGCCGTAAGAGTGTATCGTTGTAACGATCTTAATTTCTTCATTGTCGGTATTATCGCGTTAGAGGAGTTTTCGATAAAGATTTTCGGGTTTTTTGCTTTATATTTCCTTGATTTTTTTTTTTCTTTCTACAATAGGTGACTTAATGCTAAAAGGCTACATGCTTTGAGGTTACATACAACAGAGCAGTGTTATTTATTAGCTATGTCTTACTTTTTCGTCTTGTCGTATTTTTAATTACAATTTACCACCAGTACTTCATTCGCTAAAAAGCGAAGAATAAATACCACGGACAAAGATAGTGATTTGGCCTAAGTGCTGACAACTCGCTTATCTCGTTAGTTTCACTATCTCTCGAGCTAACTATACCTACTTTTTCTATCATTATATGTAAGTTCTATTGTATCTTGTTGCTTGTATTAAGTAGTAATTCATCAAACCTTAAGGTTTGATTAATAATTCGAATACTTAACCTTAAGGTAAGGTTAAGTATTCGAATTACTTTATTTGTGTAAATAATGCATGTATTATCTTTGTAAATTTGTGTGTTGATTACACACAATTTAACTACTTTGGCGGCACTTGGTTATCTTTTTAAAAGCTTTTATTTAGTTTCACCGCGGTGTCTGTAATCAAATCTTGCAAGTTAAATATGACATAATTCAGGTACGATAGTTACTGACATTTGGCACACTTTGGAGAGTTTTTTGTATGTATTTATCTACAGTGTACATGCACTATTTTATTGTTATCATTTCCTTTATTGTTATTTTGGGGAGTAGGGGTTCATGAACCTCTTTGAAGCAAAGCCAACCTCACCTGGTAATCGAAACTTTAGTGAAAAGAGAGATAGGGCGTAGCGTATTTACTAAGCTGCCCGGGAAGTACCTCCACCTCACAGAATACCTACCGCAGCCAAATAACTATTCTCTTGAGGGTAGTTGTGTTCCTGTGAGGGAGTGAAGTCGCCAGATACAAAGAAAGGAAGGAGTGTCGGCTGGGATCGCGATCCATTGGTGTTGCTGATCTCGTGGCGAATGCTTTCCATCATGTAACCCACATGTTCGTTTGCCCCCATCTCATATAATAAAAAGATCAGTGAATGTTTCATTAGAAGATACAAGATTGTGCCTGCGCGTGCCAGGAGATTTCGTTTCTCAAATTATGTTTGCAAACAGTTACGTTTTCACATTTATGCAACATTGTACAGGAAATTGAGGGTCAACTTCATGCTTCCAATTTTCATACCATAGTTTATATGCCATTTGATTTCCCATAGTGTGGTAAAGTAGTGGATATCTCCCTATGTTGATCAACTTGTCGCTCGTCCATAATAGCGGTTTGCATCCATCCGCAGCAGCGTGCAGTAATAGAGAGGTGTGTCGCCACGCCCAACAGCCGACGTGCCGACGACAGCCTTCGCAACCCGCCGTCGCTGTTGGTTGTGTTCGAAATACAAAGTGCAGTTTGATTATAATGAGATTAAAGTTTTTATTTGTTGTTGTAAGTAATGTTATGTTTGTATGATGTACGTAAGCACATGAGTAACAACATACAACAGTATGTCGTAATCAGAACGATTTATATTTAGTATTTTTTCATGTCCAAAAAGGCAATTTGCCTAATGCAAATAAATAGATACAATTGACAATCTTCACTAGAGTTAGAAACCTCCAGGTGTATGGCCAGGGGTATAGTGGCTTCGCCGGGAAATTAATCACTGTTTGATGTATGTGTATAGTGTATACATATATTAATTAATAGTATAAACTGCTCTCACCTCACCACATGCAACTACATCTATGTAAATAATTTATCAATAGAATCGTAAACAGTCATGTATTTTGACAGTTTTCATTGTGAACACTGTACCTACTACGTAAGTCGATAAGATTATTTAAACATAACGTGTGTAGATAGTACTTAGTTTCTCTTTCCATTAGTGAAAATAGTCTACTTTACGTTTTTCACTTTTAAAAACAATTTTAGAATTTGAAAGCAATTATAACAGTTCCTAGCTACTTTCGGCCAAACTCTCTACTGATATGTCAATCTTTACAGTCCACGACCATTACATAATTTGTGATGAAAGGTTTATAAATAAAATATAAACTCTTATTCTCAGTTGTCGCAATATGTAACTTGGACAAGTGCTGTCAAGTTAATTAATCTATTCAAACTTCGACTTTAGGGTATCTTCGGCACTCCTCGGCACTTGGACGAAGTGTTTACTTTATGATTACCATATTTGCCATTTGGAATTTTGTTACAAATGTATGCATATGCATATATTTGTAACGTGCTCATTACCCAGTTTGGTTCTACGGCATTTATATTAAAATCATCGATTATTTCTTCAAAATTACAAGTGCGTTGCAAAGGAAATTGCTTAATGGCTGGTGCCAGTCTCCAACAAATTGTACGATTTACAAAATACTGTAAATTCTTATGTTTTTATAGGCAGCCATAAATCAACGTGCCCTAAAAGTTACTTGTGATGCAATATATTTTTTCTTTGGTTATTTCGCATGGAATGCAAATACAAAATGTTTTGTGGATAAATATTATTGTACAATCATGTGCCGGGCGGTCACTATGACAGCGTAAAGTATTGTTAATCCTCTTCTTCCAAGAACGCCACGTTGATCGTAGTGCCCGATACATTGTCACAGATGAATTCTGTTGTAGATGTCACAGCTTTTCATTACATATTTAATCCTTTTCTTTCCCTTTTGAATCTTCGATATTATGTAGCTGTTATGGCATTTATCGTTTAAAATGTACCTACTTACGTATCTTAGAAATTCAGGTGATATGTCAATATTATTTTTATTATAGTTCTTGAAACTACTCGCTGCTGCTTAGTAATTGCGAACATGTTTATATTTATGTCAGTTTTTGTGACTTTGGTTATTGTTATGGTTTACGTGTGTGAACTCAAAGTCTGCAAGAAATACAACAATCAGTAAAAAAATTAAAAGATTAAACGATTAGTATTATGTAGTAGGCATAATAGTCACCACTTACCACCGGATTATATTCGAATCACTGGCGTTGGAGCAGCTCTTCTCACGAATTTCGCGGCGCGGCGCCTGCGCGTGGGCGGCCTATCGTAAGCCGCCATCGCACGTTTGTGAGAACACCTAAACTCATCTGCATTACCATGAAACTTCTATTTATTAGGTAATAAAGTCTAAATTGCTTTTATCTTTCCGAAAATAAGATTTGGTAAAAGAATACTACGGCCCTTTGTTGCCTAGTGCATCTAATTAGTCAGACTGTTTAGTGCTTTACTCGCCGCGGGCCTACATCAACTACGGACTATTCAGTGTGAAATGATGTGATTTGTTAAGGTATGTTAAGCGCATTATGCACACATTGCTAAATTAATTTGAAATTCCATTTGTAGGTCTTTGTCTAAGACTTTCCGTCTTATCTTCGTACGTTACTTTCAATTTTATTATTTTCTCACCCAACCTGTTTTCGTCGTTGACATAAAATTGTACACTTCGTTTGTGAGATGCGTGTTTTAGAATATTGATCGGTGGAATATCATCTGATAAAAGAATTTATAGTAGTGAGTAGAGGCGCCATCAATACGCCTACAACAACATAATAACAACTTTGCGTTACATTAAACGTCTGGTCCGAGGAGACATCGTATTTCAAGAGTCGTGTTCAGATTCATCTGTCGGTATTCATAAGAATATCCAATATTCACGAGTGACATTAAAACTCTTCGTATGATGTTTTTGTCCATAGTAACATTGTCAACAGATATGAAAGGGTATATTTTCTGAATTTATTGTACGAGTTTCGTATCGTCTTGTTGAATAGGTCATACTCGTACTGTATGATATATTTTCCTCAAAACATCTTTCAACGCTTTATTTTGTACTGTCGCGTCTCTTGTTTGCTTGCTATTGGTCAGACATTTAGTGTCATTTTTACTTGTTTTTATTAATCGTTTAAAAATGTGAATGTTATAGCAACACAATACGCAGTTCAGTGGGGCCACGACTGAGATCCTGCATCAGCAATATGACCTGATATAATGGCGACTCAGTGGCGCCCGCCAGTGAAAATCTGAATCATGCACCCGTTACTTCGTTTTTAATTTCCGGAATTCTGTTAGTGTATTGAGAGTGTGTTGAGAGAGATTTTTTGAGTAAGTTATAAGGGGTCGAGGTCCGTCGTTCCAGTAACTTCTGGTCGAAAAAAAAGGGTATATCGTTGCTACCGATTTGTCGCGATAGGGTGATTTATCTTCAATAAATTTATCGCTCAATCAACGTCGACGCTTGCGCCGGTTCGCGCCGCCGCTGATTGGATTTCTTCATAATTACATCTTTTGACATGTACGCGCCAAGTTTCGTACCTTACAAGCCGCCAGGGCATGAGATCGTGGGAGCACCGTGTAATCAGCTTTCTTGCTCGTTTTGTTTTCATTTGGGTCCACAGAATTATACTTTAGTTATGTTAGCACTTCCTTAATTTGGAATTATTTGTATAAATTAATTATTGGGCGATTAAAAATGTTTGTGCATGTGCTTGTGAATCGTCCTTAAATTATTTTAATAAAATGTACTGGGCTTATTTTGTAAAATTTACTCCATGTTCCCCCGTGCATAATAATTTGGAATTATTTGTATAAATTAATTATTGGGCGATTAAAAATGTTTGTGCATGTGCTTGCGAATCGTCCTTAAATTATTTTAATAAAATGTACTGGGCTTATTTTGTAAAATTTACTCCATGTTCCCCCGTGCATAATATGCTGATTTGATGAAGGACGAACGTTTCAAGAATCATTTAAACGTCCGGTTGTCACGCGCGATAATTCGGCGGTAACTTACGGTTGCGAAAACGTTGATATAATCGCATTACATGCTTATCAGTGTAATGTTGTAAAACATAAATTGTTGTAAGAATATCTGAAATACAAGTACACATGGCAGAAAAAACTGTTTATTTTGACAGTTCAAAAGGAATACCATCAAGGAACATTTTACAAAAAATAACTAGAAGCATGAAGCGTAACAAAAAAGCTTCGTCAAGCTATTGAACAATTAAATCAATTTATCACCCAATTAATTTGTACAAAAATAGTATGTTCTGACAAGTTTGTATCGCGAAAAATTAATGAAAAGGATTCAAAAAAGACAGTCACTACATTTATTTGTAGTGTTGGAATGTAAAACTTTTTGACAAAGTGAATCAGATTTTAATATCTATTATAATGTTAGAGAGTGATTGTGTGTGGTATGTGGTCTGTAGAAAAGTGTAAATGATGTAGAATGTAAGATAATAATTAATATATACAATCTGCGCTGAAACTATTGTGTCTTCAAACTTTTGGTTTTGCTTTAAACATATACTTACTTAATATAAAAAATATTAAACCAGTTCTATTGTTTTTCTTTATTGTGGAGTATGTAGATCGTGTTGTAGTAGATGTTTACACTTAGCCTTCTTTTGAAATGCCGATCTGCCTGCGACATCTGCCGAGTCCAAATATAGGAATGACAGTAGAGGTTACGTAGTAACTATTATGCAATCTGTGGTAGAGGAAAGAAGGATTTAGAGTGGAAACCGCATGAAGGACGACGAAGTGCTGAACGTTCCTCTCTATGTGATAACTGTTGATTTTAAAAAAAGTGTCTCCAAGTGGATCGAATGTTGTGGAATGTATTGCCGAAGGCCTGTATCCAGTAGTGAAATCAAACAAGGTTGATGATGAATATATTACTTAAGTACTACGTACAAATTGTAGCTATGTCTATATGTATGTAAGTAAATATATCAGCTGTCTACGACCCCTAGTACAATCTATCCTTAGTTTGGGTCTTGACGATGCGATGCAATATCTATATTAAATTTTATTGAATCTCGACGAGTTACTACCTCACCTCACTATCATGGATTCCATACACTAGACTATTTTAACGCTTGTAATTACTGTAATAACACGCGGTGTGTAAAAGGGAGTCGGTTCCACGTCCGCGGTCGCGGTAGTAGTTACATTTTTCTGATTGCCCGTCATAGTGAACAAACAGGTGTAATTTCTCAACTAACATCGCCACGCCTCCTTAATGGAAAATGGCGGGCTCGTTTTGTATAAATATTTGTTAGAGGGAAATTCATCACATGCAGTACATACTTGTTCATATAATGGTCCTTCTTAGCTATGAGTATCTAAGGTATTGATAGCTGGAGGAGTACGTTCTTAGTTATAATAATTTCTGGACAATTGATCGTGTCTAGAAATGTAATTTGGCATATATATATATATAGTCTTTATATACTTTATAATTTATATCCAATAAAAAATATATGTATAATAATATATATCACCATTGACAATGAGTTTTATTAGTTTAGATATATTAGTTTTTATACTAGACTATTAGTTTAGATATCCTATAGATAGAGTAGATTGTGAACTGATCCAAGTGGCTGCATAATACAGTAGTATTAACTGGCTGATCACAGCCAGTTAGATCATTGTTTTAATTTTCATATGTAGTACAGTCGAAATGTACAATATTGTCATTTTTCATATATATTTTCGTTCAATTTATTCTTTGTGTTTTCATCTACGCGATTTCTTTACGACCTGCTTGATGGGAAACATAATAAAATATTTTAAAAAAAATTGAACCTACTTCAAAAAGTAAAAAATAATCAAACTTAGATTTTTAACAAAAAAAAAGATTAATATAATTTTTACATGATAATCGTTGTATTAACTAAATAAAAATGTCACAATAAAAAAAAATATGTTGTTATGCTCTCTTACTCTTTAGTTGTATCCTATCAATATAGAAGTCCTTTGCGGGAAAATTCCTAAAATTACCTAGAATATTCAAACATTTTATAACTGGGGATATTTACTTGAATAACACATTTCTCGTTCTAATTCTTTTTTTTTATACTTCGTTGGGTGGCAGACATGCATACGGTGTATGATGTGAAGCGGTTACCGTAGCCATATTAATGCTCGCTACATAATAATAAAGCTCGCGCGCCGCCACCCCCGTTGCCAACGCAGCATCTCCTTCCTTTCTGGTGACTACACTCACTCGCAATAACACAACAACACTCAAGGGAATTGTCATTTGGCTGCGGTATTCTGTGAGGTGGGAGGTACATTCCCCAGTCGGGTAGCTTACAATTACGCTCCCCACCTCTCTTTTCGCCAGAGCTTCGTTTGTCAGTCAGAAGGGTGCACCGCGTGTAGGTGGAGTTGTCTTGGGTTCAAAGATGTTGATGAACCACTTACACCCCATTCTCTTTGATGTCTATGAGATACCCCAGGAATTGGTGCATATGGTAGGTATGCCGTAATGTTGACAGGTTTCTAAATTGAGCAGGGTTGAGTACCAATGATCCGGCTTGAACTTCCATATTGATTGCTTATCACTTAATTCATCAAATTACATATTTCGCGTCTTGGTGCCATTAACGTCTTTCACGAATAGGTTATAATGAAACCTACAAATATGAAGTGTGAAGTTCTATATATTATGGGTTTAAAAAATAGTATTATGTCATTAAATTGAAGTACGCATCATTTCTATTTATGAGAAATAAAAAGCCCATATGAAAAATAAAATAACTTTGACGCTTTTCGCCAGAATCGTTGTATCGCATGAAATGTTATGCTTATGGATACTTTATTGCCCACAAATACAAAAGATTTTATACCTACGGCATCAACCCATTGGTCGTGTCGTTTCCCGTAGACTAGAATAGAATCACTCCGTCTCTTCCCGTGGATGTCGTACAAGACGACTAAGGGAAATATATTATAAAACATCGATCAGGCCTCCCCAACCCGTCTGGCCAGCGTGGGGAGTGTTGGCCAAATCCTCCTTCTGTCTGGGACGGACGAGAGAGGGTCGTGCTCCTGTAGTGGAGACTAATATGATGATGATGATCAACCCATAATCATCCCACTGTTGCGATACGGGTTGGCGGAGATTTTATAAAATATTTATTTATATGAACATTTTATACAATAGGCGAATTTATTTTATAGGCTAAAACCTTTATCATAAACCTATTTATTACATTTATGTATTTCATATGTTCATTACTGTTCTTTGGTGAACCGCATTCGAGCTTCGTCTGTTTTTTCCAAAGGTTGACTAGTAGAGAATTCTTTTAGCTTTATATCTGCCGTTTGTACCATTATTTTGTGATCTATTAAGTTTAAATAAGTTGAATATTAGTTACCTCTTGTATCTGATTTTAATGGAAGTGATAGATTGTAGTTTTGCTTCGTATGTATATGCAGAACTCAGATACCTAAAATCGCATGTTAGTACGTAGAGTCGCACAGTTACTAATTGACGACTTCATTAATCCTCTTCGATTGATTTACCACGTAGCCACAAATCTGTTAAAATTACCAGTTTAATTTCTTCAAATAAATAAATTATCGTTCTTATCATCATAAAAGAAAGCTAAAAGGATACTAATAGCATTAATATCTGTGCAAAATCTGAAAGCGCCTCTTAATTGTCGTAAAATACTATCTCTTCTGAGATTAAACGCCTGCGCACGCGCAAAAAGTGCGCACATTTAATTCCGCAACACCCGAAAACCGATATCATGTAGGGTGACCATTAAGTATTGAGTTATCTTGAGGAACGGCTACGACCTGCCGAATGTATTGGAATCCGCAAATTGTAATAATAAATGATCCAGGTAAATTGCTGCGATGGAATTTCGTTTCGATCCGAAATCGTTATATTGTCTCATTTCGCTCAGTTTCCTCGTGCTTATCGTTTATATTTTGGCTAAGTATATTTTATTATTCACTTTTCATATCATTAATGTCACTAGAGTTCCGTTTATAACCTTTTGTTTAGATTCTTCTGGCCATTTATCGACCGAAATGAATTTATTATAACTTATTACCGTGTTTGCTAGTAACTAAATGATTTGTATTTGTATGAATATTTTGCTATTACTCGCCAATCGCTAATCAGATTATAATGAAACTTCTTGCGTAAGTATATAATATTCAAACAATTTATGAATTTACTAGCCATTGTAATCAGTGTAGTTTTTTAAATCTAGTAGTGTTTCAGTTCGCGACGAACGTTATTTAACAAACGTTAGTCTGTCTTAGCTTTTTAACAAAATTGGACCAATTGTGTTGAAATTACATGTCACCATTTTTATTAGGTAATAGCATCAGCCTCTGAAACAATTTTTAATTTAAAAGAAATCTAGTATCTTGTTTAGTTTGATTGCTTTTTTAAGCGACACTCAAGTCAAGTTATCGATATTCAATTCAAATATCGATATATCCCCATCTTTTTTCTCTTCGATTACGAAGTTATCCCCGCCGCCCGCTTACGTTGCATTCCGTTGTCCTTTACAGAATAATTCTCTTTTTAATTTGTAAACATTGCAAGTCTTGTAGGCTAGGTGGTCTGTGAGTATCAACAATGCTCCACAAGAACATATAGAGATGGATTTTTTCGATTCTTGTGCGGCGTAAATTCATCGCAAGAATTGCCAACAACACCTTGCGAGGAATAAAAAGTCACATAAGCAAATTAATTTTACTTGCAATAAGTTCTTAAAAACAATTAAACAAGTAAATGTGAGTGCTTACTTGTTTAATTGTTTTTAAGATCTTCCTCCTGTCCTAAGATAAGTTTGAACGAACGGGTCACCCGAGTTAGGTATCATGAGAGCCCATCGAACCACCCAGCTCGTTCCGAACAGTATTTCGGCGCGGTGGTCGCAATTAGGCTCGATAAATGCCCCCGACATTCGATACATCGAGTTCTCATTCAATTAATCGGTTGAATCGTACACGGAATCGGATTTTAACGGGTCGTTGCTTTTGCTTGTTTATGTAGCACCTCTTACGATATCTCCATGCTCATCTCGACGTGTTTCCATGCGATTCTCTGGTTAAAAGTACAGTTTAATTATCTTGATTTCATTGATCTGAGTTATGACCGTTGATGTGTGAACTGATCATTACACTAAATCATCATTATGTTTATTTACTGTAGTGTCCTTTTCGTAATATTTTTGCTGACATTTCCGTGTTTCGATTTTTACTTCTTGGTTCATAAACGCCTATGTAGTTATTGATATTTTGTAAGAGTTACAAGTATTAGTTTTTTGTCATTGACACCCGTATGTATTTCATATCGATTGATCTATGAATTAGTAAAACATGCTTTAGTTAGTCGTGTTGACAAAACCCGCATAAGTACAAACTAGCTATATATTAACTTTTGACGCCGAGTGTAGCTTGAGTCGTTAATCAATTACGACGTGTTAAGTTTTATGTCTCACTTACAATAGCCAATCGAAGCCCTATCCATCGAGTTAAAAGAAAAAGGGTTCTGTACATGAATTTATTGAAGCTTCATTTATACTTGATCTCTCAATTTGAAATACAATTTTGTGTTTACCACGATCCTAGTCCTGGTTAACATTTTAAATATCATTCAATGTAATCAAATTCAATCACAAATGATGTCATTAATTGCTACTTTGTTGCTACGTTAATCGGCAGGATTCTGGGTAATAAGGCAGGCGTCTACAAATCACTCGAAAAACCACTGAGGTTCAATGTTCGTTATGAATTCATAGATTGTTATGACGATATGCAGACTTACAGATCCGCCCTAATATCGTCTGGGGTATATTGCACTATGCCGTGGAAACGGTCTGAAGTGGTTTTTATTAAGTTTAACTTTCACATTCACTTTGGGGTGTAAGTGGTTCATCAACATCTTTGAACCAAAGCCTTCTTTTTGCACGCGGTGCACCCTGCTGACTGACAAACGAAGCTTTGGCGAAAAGAGAGGTAGAGAGCGTAATTGTAAGCTACCCGACTAGGGAATGTACCTCCACCTCATAGAAATATACCTTGCAGCCAAATAACAATTCCATCGAGGGTTGTTGTGTTCCTGCGAGTGATTGAGGTCACCAGAAAGGGAGATGCCTCGTTGGCAGCGGGGGTGGCGGCGCGCGAGCGATATTTTATTTTTCGTGCGAACGTCAATATGGCTACGGTAACCGCTTCACTTCAAACGGGCTGTATGCTTGTCAGCCACCCGACGTAGGTAGTATAGAAAAAAACATTTCTACTTTTATGTCGATCATCCTTAAAATACATTTTCCTAGTTCTCCTTTTGATACGGAGGGATAATTTGCACGTTTCAGAGTTGCTGAAAAACTTTAGTGTTTAGTTTATTTTTTTAGTTTTATATTTATACCCTAGCTGCAGATTTGAATGTCTAGATTTTTATAGAATCTTTCAACCCCGTCAATACGATTCCCTCTCTTTAGGTATTAGGGAAATATTTCATATCATATTTATAGTGTATCATATAAATGTGTAGTCACACATATACGAGGGGAGGCCAATAAGTTCGCGGAATGGAGGGGTTGATGGGGATAAATTTACCCGTCCAGGTAGGCACTAGTTAAGCACCTCATTAAGAGTATATATACCAAGTTTGAACCTAATCGTGTCATTAACTTTTGAGTTATCGACCTGCAAACAACTAAATCGGGAAGAAGTCAGCCAGTATGGAGAAAATTGAACACCGTGCCGTTATTAAGTTTCTTACCAAGCAAGGAAAATCCGCTCAGACGATTTTTCAAGAGCTGTTAGCGGTTTACGCGGACTCTGCCCCTGGTAAAACCATGGTTTACAAGTGGCATGGTCTTTTCAAACAAGGAAGGGAGTCCATTGAAGACGACCCCCGCTCCGGACGGCCAATTGAGGCCACCACACCGGAAATCGTCGAAAAAGTAGAAAAACTTGTATTGGAAGATGCCCGACTGAAGAAGAAGCAACTTGCAGCAATGGTTGGAGTATCCGAATCAAGTATTTTAAATATCCTACATCATCATCTTGGGATGACTAAAGTCAGTGCAAGATGGGTTCCAAGAATGCTCACGCCACTTCAAAAACGCGAGCGTGTCGAGTGCTCTCACCAGTTTCTGGAGCTCTGTGGAGAGAGAAAGGAAGAAGTTATGGCCCGGATTGTTACTGGAGATGAAACCTGGGTTCACCACTATGAACCTGAGTCGAAGCAAGAGTCGATGCAGTGGCATAAAAAAGGCACACCTCCTCCAAAGAAGTTCAAAGTGTCACAATCGGCCGGAAAGATCATGGCGACTATCTTTTGGGATACAGAAGGTATTTTACTGATCGATTATAAAGAACGTGGTGCGACTATAACGGGACAGTACTACGCTTCTTTACTGGAAAGATTGAAAGAAGCCATTAAGAAAAAAAGAAGAGGAAAACTGTCAAAAGGTGTGCTCCTTTTGCACGACAATGCACCCGTCCACACGTGCCATGTTGCGACGGCTGCCATTCACCGATGCGGCTTTGAACAATTAAACCACCCACCATACAGTCCAGACTTGGCCCCCAGTGACTATTATTTATTTCCAAAAATGAAGAAAGAGCTGCGTGGAAAGAAATTTGACGACGATGATGAAGTCAAGTCGGCAATTTCGGCCTATTTTGACACCAAAGACAAATCATTTTTTTTCGATGGTATAAACAAGCTATTTGAGAGATCCGAAAAATGTATTAGGGTTAAAGGAGAATATATTGAAAAGGAAAAATAATTTGGTGTTTAATTTCAACCTCCTTCTCTCTCATTCCGCGAACTTATTGACCTCCCCTCGTATATTATACCTTATTATACATTATACCTTATTGAACCCGCTGGTAGGTTACCTGTGGTTACCTGTGTTACATTGGTTTTCAAAATTCACACTTTTTCGCATATTGTCAACGTTACACGTTTATATCGAAATTTGAAATTTCGGAAAATTTGATCTGTGTGAAAATTAACCGTTTCTGGGCCTATTGCCTATATTTTACCCGGTATAGCTTTATTTTCAGTATAGAAACAGTCTAGTCGTGGGTTGATGGTTTTGTTTTGTTTAATTAGTTGCCTTTCTCCATCTCCTAAATAATTATATTATTGTTAAAGCATGCTGAACAAAAAGAACATATGTGAAAACTATTCTACAACCACATTAAAACACAAGTGAATACTAACTAATACTTAACGTTATAATGGAATGTTCGTTAAGAGGTCACAAATTTGAATGAGACAACTCCACCTTTTTTAAATCTACCGCGGCAGTCGCGCGGTGTCAAAACTGTTCGAGCCTGTAACGATCCCGATAACAATACGAAAAGCTCCACCATTACAAGGCGACAAAACCCTAATATCAATAGAACACAATAGGAACAATAGTTGCCCTCTGTCAATTATGCCATCATTACCATTGGAATAAACGACGTAACGGATCAAATGATTGCCGAAAAACAACACGATGACAACGCAATGCATCCTCGAAACCATATCAAGACAAATGCAATGAAAAGTAAATCTTACTATCCAATAAATAAAATTAATATTTCACGTCACGATAAATCAGTGATCTTGCATTTTTGAAATGTTGAAACAGTTACCCTATAAATGATTTATAGACTCGCGGCGCCGTTTAAAATTTTGTCACTTAACAATGTACAATGAATCTGAATAATTAAAATGTTGCACGGCTGTTAATGTTCTATATGAATATTTTTTTTTTTTTTTTTTTTTTTTTTTTTTTTTTTTTTATACCACTAAAGTGGCAAACAAGCATACGGCCCGCCTGATGGAAAGCAGTTACCGTAGCCTATGAACGCCTGTAACACCAGGGGCATCACACGCGCGTTGCCGACCCTGTAAAAACCTCTTCACGCCCTTTTTGAAGAACCCCATGCTGTAGTCTCCTGAGAAAACCTCGACAGGCAGTTCATTCCACAGCTTAACCGTACGCGGGAGAAAACTTCTCTGGAACCGCACGGTACGCGACCACTTCGGCTCCAATGTGTGAGGATGAATTCCCTGTCGATGGCGAGCGGTGCGACTGTAAAAGGAGGCCGTGGGCATCATGTCAAACAACTCCTCTGAACACACCCCATTGTACAAACGGTAGAACACACAAAGGGACGCAAAATCTCTCCTCAGACTTAAAGGTTCTAAACCGTCTGTCAGTTTGGGATCGTCAACAATCCTCACAGCACGCCTCTGAATCGAGTCACAAGGTGCAAGCTGGTATCTAGGCGCTCCCGCCCACAGATGGCAACAGTACTCCATATGCGGCCGTACTTGAGCTTTGTAGAGCAGAAGCCTTTGCCGCGGATTGAAGTACTGTTTGGCCCTGTTGAGCACGCCTAGTTTCTTCGACGCCAGCTTGACCTTCCCCTCCAGGTGACATCGAAACTGGACGTCGCTGGAGATTTCAACGCCTAGAATCCCAATACTTTTGGCGACAGTAAGGGGTGTATTCTGGAAGTGAGGAGCCACAGCAAAAGGGGTTTTCTTAGCGGTGAACGCGCAGACTTGTGTCTTAGAGGGGTTGAATCGCACTAAGTTCTGTTGCCCCCAATCGGACACTTTACTTAGTGTGCTCTCGATTTCCGACACAAGTCGTTCGCGGCTCTCCTCCACCAGAGAGCGGGGAATATTAGCGCGGCCCGTATAAAATGTGTCCCCGGTGCTATCATCCGCATAGCAATGAATGCTGTCAATAGACAACATATCATTGATATGCAGCAAAAACAGCGTCGGGGACAATACAGAGCCTTGCGGGACGCCAGCATTAATGTCCATGCTATCGGAGCAACTGCCATCAACAACGGCTCTAATGCTTCTGCTGGACAAGAAGCTAGCGACCCATTCGCATAAACCCTCTGGTAGACCGTATGCAGGCAACTTCGAAAGAAGACTACGGTGCCAGACCCGATCGAACGCCTTCGCCATATCCAGACTGACAGCCAATGCCTCACCTTGACTCTCCACGGCTGAAGCCCAGCGATGTGTAAGATACACTAGAAGATCACCAGTCGAGCGACCATGACGGAAGCCGTATTGATGGTCGCTGATTAAATCGTGCTCTTCTAGGTATTTCAGGAGCCGGATGTTAATGATGCGCTCCATTACCTTGGAGAGAAGGGAGGTAACAGCGATAGGCCTGTAATTCGATGGGTCTGATCTGTCACCCTTTTTGGGCACAGGGTGCACGTTCGCAGTCTTCCACGATGATGGAACTTGCCTGGTGGAATAAGAGAGCGCGAAAAGGCGCGTAAGTACAGGACACAACTCAGGAGCACACAGCTTTAGCACCACTGCCGGAATGCCATCTGGCCCACTCGACTTATGAACGTCGAGGGATAATAATGCCCGCCGAACATCTCGTTGAGAAAATGAGATTTCCGGCATTAAATCACCACACCGCGGGATGGAGGGCGGTGCAGCACCCCCGTCGTTCAAAGTCGAGTTTGAGGCAAAGAGATTCCCCAACAGATCGGCTTTCTCTTTAGCACTGTGGGCCAGACTACCATCCGGTTTTCGAAGTGGTGGAAAGGACGACTGACAAAAATTTCCCTCGGCAGCCTTAGCGAGCGACCAAAACGCACGGCTCCCAGATGGGTGCTTAGCTAGGCGCTCACCAATCCTGCCGATGAACTCGAATTTTGCCCTGGCAATTACTCTCTTACAGAACCTCGAGGCAGCATTAAACTCGCGTTTCAAGTCAGAAACATTATGAGCTCCGTTAATACGTGCCGTGGTCCAAGCCTCGTAAGCAGCTTGCTTGCGGAGTTTAGCTTCCCTACAAGACCGATTAAACCACGGCCGCTTCTTAGCACCTGATGTAGCTACCCGCCGGTTTGGAATAAATAATTCCATTCCAGCTAAAATGGCTTCAGCTACAGCAGATGCACAGATGTCTATATGTTCCGACTCGAAACAGAGCTGCCTCCACGGGTACGATGCGTAAAATTCACGCAATCCATCCCAGTCTGCTGACTTATAGTGCCACATGCGACGCCAACCGGTAGACCGGGGTGCGACAGGGCTAGCGCATGGCACTTGTGTCCGGATGAGACAGTGATCCGATGAGCCAAGTGGCGCATCCACCGAGACTGTATACCCATCCGGGTGTGTGGCCAGCAGAAGGTCCAGTAGAGAGCTGGTATGGTCCTCTATATCTGGTATTCTCGTTGGAGAATGAACCAGCTGTGAGAAACCATAGGCCAGAGCAAAATCATGAACAGACCTCCCCGCGAAGTCAGTGGACCGAGAGCTGAGCCACTCGGCATGGTGGGCATTAAAGTCTCCCAAAATCACTAACTCCGCGGAGGGGTACTTTTCAATGACTTTGTCAGACGTCATTTGCAGGTGCTCGATCAATCGAGTTGTGTCTGCATCACCGCTATGAGACCTGTAAAGGCACGCGTAGATACGGGTGCGGCCGCCCTGATCCACGCGTACCCACAACACTGACAGGTCCCTGTCTTCAAGGCCGTGAAGACGTCGACAGCAAATATCATCCCGGACGTACATACATACCCCGGCTCGACGTACAAAAGAATGTTCAAGTTTGTACCCGGGGTATAATAAGTAAGAAGTATCGGCCGGGCAAGATATCTGCGTCTCCGTTAAAAAAAGTAGGGTCGGCTTTGCAGTTTCAAGATGGTGGTGAACTGCGTTTATATTTGAGTGAAGTCCCCTAATATTACAGAAATCCACGTTAAGTGTGGAAGGGGATGCCGCTGGAGAAAACTTCTTTCTTTTTTTCTTCATGGCCATAAAAAAGGTGTCAGAGGATTATGAGAAGCTGTTTCACTGACGACGCGAGGGACAAAAAAGCGCGGTGTCTACCCCCGCAGTACAGTGTAGGTTGTGCGGTTTGCTGGCGCGGCGAGCGGAAGGGCCCCCGGTCCCCCCCTGCTGCAGCAGCCGGGTCCACTCCGGTCTCCTCCTCCGGCACGACTACTACAACAGGGACTTTACACAGGCTGGCGGTTCAGCCTCCCGGGGCGGAGATTAAGTGATCCCCGGGTTCGGGAACCCTACTGACCTGCGGGCGGCCAGCGGACAGCCGTTTCACCGGGTCTCCCTGACCGCCGCGCCAACACATCGCGCCTACACCGCTAACGGCGGTTCGACAGCCGCTGGTCTCACTGCCGTCAGCATAACAACTTCTCTGAGAATATTTTAGAATATTATCAAAGGTGATTATTATTCGTTATGAAATTCGAGTAAGGAATCTAGTCTGGGCTGTTGTACCGGTTTATTACATTTAAGATGTAAGCATTAATTAAGCCTTCATTCTTTAATATACGTATGTGAATTGAATAGTGCTTGCCAGGCATACAAATGTGTGGGATAAAAAAGGACATTAGCAGCTATTGGGAAGCGAGGTAGGTATTCGTCTTCTAGATTCGAATGTTCAGCGGTGTCTATGGATCATTTGGAGAAAGTTACCAAAGTTATTTGGTCTTGGGATCACGATAAGCGGTTACAAGCCCATTCTTGTAGCCTCGTAAATTCTATTTGCTCTCGACCAGATTTGTTTTCAGAATACTGTTAAATTGTAATTTAATACTCAAAACATGACGTTGTCTCACCGATATATTGGATTTGCGTAATACCCATGTCATTCAGTCGACTTTGTAGAGAAAAGCCTATTCATTTGGTAAACTTATTTACTACAAATTATGTTTCTCTATCTCTTTACATGTTTTACAAATGCGTTGCTTGCTATTTACTATGCGGTCTGAATCGTTACTTAATATATCCAGATCAATATCGGATGATTTGTAAATATAGTTGCCAAATTAATTGAATTCTTATTCTTTCGGCCATTTGGTTCAATATCGATAAATGGATCATATGCGTCGTATTTGCGATTATTTGATCCCCGCATTTGTCAAATATGATCGAGGCGTGCGAAGGTGTTATTCGTTTTGTCGACACGCGATCGTGCGATAAGTCAGAAGCTTGCCACTTGTAATTTGATGGGAGGTCCGCCGTTTAGTGTTTTCTTTTTTATACGTTAGCTTTTTGTCGGTGTTAAAATTAATCCTCATCTCGTTGGGATTTTCTTTTAATTGTATATATGTCTACATTGACATACAGATGCTGCATGCAATCATAGTATGTGTGCTGTCATTGATGTGCATTTATGGCTGGATTATCAATGATTTATACATTAATTACGGATTCAACATTTCAATTTTCACTTTTTGGTTATTCCTGAATTAATGTTGTCGATATTGCAACATCCCCACAAGTGGTATATCCCCATCCCTATGTTTGCAGATGCACGAGGTGGTGCGTCGTAAAACTGACAAACTTACATTTATTGCACTGTAAGACACGTGTAAGTAATGCGAAGCTCATGTCGTTCGTATGGATTTTGTCAGCGGGCAATCGACGATTTATTAAAACTTTTTGTTGATTATTTTATTGATGATTTCCTTTTGCGTAAAAATGTATTCTTTATCTGTATTTCAATGATGAAGTATCGTTGCTGAATCGGATAATGAATAAATACATGTTTTATTTATTGTTAACTTATAGTCTATCAGAACTGTGTAAAAGTGAGATTATATCGGCGAGAGATCTCTTTCAGCAGACACTAGAGGTAGTAACAGAAAAAGTTATCTTACGCGAAGGGACTACCAAACACTAACAAATACTAGAAAATACGAGCAAATAATAAAAACGGATACATAAAATATTCCAACTTAACAATATTACTTAGAGAAACAAACAATAATAAGTGCATATTCTTAAAGACATTACTATTTTTCAACCCTTATTCACCCCACTGCTGGGATACGGGTCTCCCCTCAATTGAAGGTGTTTAGAGTATACTCCACCACTCTGCTCTACATTGAATAAATGTTTACTTATTCATGTACATGAATAAGCATTAACTAATCCCATTATAACTATTTTCGATATAACTACGGTCGATTCACATATGTTTATAACGCATATTGGTCGACTGAACTACTCTTTAACTTACCTAATTTTGATTAAACTAAAGTTAATTGCACTACTAACGAACGATTAATATAATGGTTTTTTAAGATACCAAGAATGTTACAACTATGTATGAAATACCTAATGGACGACTCGCCTACGGGTTATCAATACTGCGCGCCACCCGGATTGTTCGCTAAAACTAAAACGATTGTTTTCTTAACTTTCTTAATTTGCTATTCATTCATTTAGTTTTGTCGTAACAATTTCGTTTTATGTAGGTACCTACCTAATAAGCAAGCTCTGCGACGTCTCCGGCGCTGAGGGAAGTGCGGCCCCTTCGCCTTTGCGTAACGAAGGGAAGGCACTTATGCTCGCCTTCGCATCTCCGGCTGGCCACCTCAGCCTCCGCCGCTGCGGCTTGCATGGTGCCCTTCGTTACGGCAGGCGGGGGCTGCACTCCCTCAGCGCCTCCGGGCTTACAAAAAACACTCTAGTATCGATCCGACAAGTCTACGTGAAGTCGGGGTTATTATTAATTACTAATTAAGTGGAAAAAGTGACTTTATTAATATCAAAATGTTGACAAAGTTCCACCAAATGCCAACAATCACTAGCATCAACATTAGTGACAAAGGGAAGAATCTATCCTTAGCCTATAATTCATAGTCAAAGTCAAAGTCAAAATATCTTTATTCCTTGGACTTTATAAAGCACTTAGAAACGTCATACAAATTAAATATAAAACATGTATCTAAATCATTACTATCTACTTAAATCCGCAGAGCTTAGATGCACTTTCATCACACTATCTGTGAAAGTGAATTACATATTATAGGCTAAGGAACTGGAACAATTAGATCTATTCACTCCTGTACGCAAATCAATAGGGAGCGTCGACATAATTCTTGTTAGCCATTCTTTATTTCACCTACTGCAATATACATAATGAAAATGGTACAGTCAGCAGGGAATTTTGTCACTTTTCACGTTATTTGTTTCATCATCATCATCATCAGCCTGTATCTTCATCACCGACTGCTGGATATAAGCCTTCCCCAATGCTTTCCACCAGATACGATCCTCCGCCTTCCGCATCCAGCCGCTCGCAGCCGCTTTCTTAAGGTCATCGGACCATCTAGAAGAAGGGCGCCCAATACTACGTCGTCCTACGCGCGGCCTCCACTCTAATACTTTGCTCTCCCATCTGCCATCACTTACTCGGCAGATGTGACTGGCCCATTGCCATTTCAACTTGCAAACTCTGAAGGCTATGTCGACAACTTTGGTTCTCCGTCGAATTTCTGCATTCCGGATTCGATCCCGCAGAGAAACCCCGAGCACGAGCATAGCCCTCTTCATCGCTCGCTGCTCGACCTTTAGCTTGTGGAGCAGTCCGATGACACAGTGTCCAAGTTTCTGCACCATAAGTTATTACAGGGAGACACGCACTGGTTGAAGACTTCTTTTTTTAAATATTTTTTTATTAAGCCCAATAGTATGATGAATAAATCATTGTATCCCGCATATAAACCCCTAAATAGATTCGGTATGCACTGTAGGCAGTTTACAGGCACGGTCACCATGCATCAATGCAAATTCATTGGTGTAACTGGGGCAAAGTAGGTGTATATATCGACCAGACGTTAGACCAGTAATTCCCGTAAACATTGCCAGCGGTTCACAGGTTCCATGGTTTTCCCAGAAGACGTATGGGGGTTTTCAATAAAGTCGTTAAGGGAATTTTGCAGGATCGGCAACGCGTGAGAGCTAATTAATAAATACTTGAAATAACTATAATTTTTGACGGATTTTCTCAATTTTCTTCGCATAATTACATAAAGTTACATAATAAACGTTAAAAGTTACAACCTATTTTATTACCTTGATTAAAAACTGTCTTTTTTACTGTCCGTACACGAATGTAATGCCAATAATGTAACTGCGTATCAGTGCGTGCAGATTCGACTTGTGATTGAGAGTTACGATTGTCATTAATATCGTAATGGACTCGATTTATGGGCCTGGATCATCTCTATGGTTTTATTGCTTCTTGAGTTGTTTAATTCTAGATACGTTTCGAACTATATGTTATTACAGAACGCCAATTTGTAATCTTGTTTGTGGTGTGCGGTCACTTTTTTTGCTCGATCGCGCTCCACGCGAGTTATTGATTGTTCATAATATTGTTGCATTTGTTAAAAGAAATTTATTGATTTAAATAGCGTCTATGCATAGAGTAATATTACCTCCTTGGTTCCTCCATGTTTGGATGTTATTTGTAATAAATATTTTTAACTAACGAAGCTTTTATGTTTAGTTTATTTTTTGTTGTCTGGTGGATTTGTTCTTATAATGTTAACTTAATCACTGTGGATTAGTGTAGTTTTGGCATTCCATCCATATTATTGTTTCCTTACCACATATCGTAGATCACTGAAATGCATCTGCATTTTAAAGCCTCGGAGGTTATATGCCACCGCACTTTTTACAACGATATGCACGGTTTCAATAAACTTCTTTGTCCCGTCCGCGTTTTATTTGTTCCGGTCCTTTAATGTTAATTGGAAATCGCGGTAAGTTCACAAAACGAGGTCGATTTTGTTTTTGTTGAAATTGTTATTTTTAGAATTTTGTATATTAGTTACTCTGTTGGTACATTGTTTCTTTACTTCAATCTTGTACCTTTGTCCTATACATTCTATGAATTTTAATGTCATTGAAACCGTTTTACATTTTCCCCTCATTCTTTTGTGATCTTTTTAATAAAATTTACAATATCCATTTATTTTTACTGACAAGCATAGTTATTATTTTGAGGTACCATTACATCATTTAATTTCATTTCCAAATGAGTTTTAATTATTATATGAACATTTACAGAACTTCATTACGATTGTCAGGTTGTGAGAGTAATTAATTGCAAGATTCTCAGTACCGCTATGAAAAAGACATCGCCGCATGATTTCGGCAACTTTCTCATGTCGCAGTGTAATTTTAATCGATCACATAAAATGTTAATCAAAGCCATGTCAAGTGGCAATTGCCAATATTTATGCACCTTTCTCAGTATCATAACTACATGAATTTATTTAAAATGCTCACCTTAATTTATAAAGGCCACCGGCGAATCCAAATTGAAAATTAACCCCATTTAGACACACCTCCTGGCGCTCCAATATTTTTTTACCGTCCTGTCAACACCGTCGATAAATTATGGCCAATCTAACAACCTATTATTATGAGACCTGACATTTTATTTAAGGTATTTTTGGGCGAAATTGAAAATTTTTCCCAAATTTTTAGCCCGCGGTGAAACAAAGATGGGTTTTTTGAGATTTATGTTCCAATTTTCAGAAACTATGCTCATTTCAAATTCAAACGTTTACCTCAATATCAAGTTAGGGGCATTCTGTTTACGGTGGAATATCCCATTCAGAGTTTATCTCGAGTTTAAGTTATTAGCCTCTTAATGTTAAATGTGTACATTGGAGATGTGTCCAAAACTTGATCACGTCAGGTGGCCCTCGGCCCTCGGGCAAAGTTCGTTGACACCGGTCAGGTAGGGCTAGTAATGATTGATCTGCCTCCTTATCAGTGCTCTGTCGCCTAGCCGCGGCTTTCTCAAAGACGCATTGTCTCTGGCCACGGAGGCGAGTGCTAATGCCACCAAATCTGTAGTCTTTACCCCGTTAAGTTTTATACTACATGCATTGGTATGTCTTATGAGAAATTGTTCAGAGAAATTATTTTATTATTTTTCTAAATGGATTATTTAGAGATTTACAAGAATTTATGTGATCTTAATCAATGAAACAATGCCCTTCGTGGTTAAAAGATTTGTGTAAAAAGTTTGAATTCTGAATTTTGATCCTCCAATAGGAATTATTTTTTGGCCAAAATTTTGTATTCGTTATAATAAAAAAATATATATTTTATTTTCTTTTTGTTTGTTTCAGAGTGTTCAAGTCGGCAACAGAGAAATTACGCAAATGTAAGTATAATATTGTTATAATTGACGCAAATTTATGCTTAACATATTTTCATTTAGTGAAACATAATATCCAAAATCGCGTATCAGTGAAAGTGTGGAAGAAATAAACATCAAAAGTTAGCGGCAATTCTAAAGTCGGGATCAATTTCACGCATATCTCTTCTCAGTTTACGCTTATGCGTATTATTTCAATGTAATGTCATTCTTATGTAAATGGGGTAGAGCTCAAAACTTGGACCCCTTCATTTCCGTAAGTTGAAGTACGACTACGGATGGACATACTGCAAATTGTAAAACTGACAGTACACTTACACTACGACCCCGGCGACCTCTACCTTCGTAATGATGATAAGATAATTGAAAAGTTTAAATTTAATTTGACATCTTCGTGGGGAAGGTCATGAAATGTTTTATATTAGCATTCATTTCGTATACCTTTACTTATTGTAACTCGAGATTAATTTATACTCAAGCGGAAACATTTAAATATGGATTTTCCACATGTTGGAGAACCTTATAGCTTCATCAAATTTTACAATCTTTGAATTTGTTAAAAACTCCAAAATTTTTCGTATTTCGAATGACAATAAACATGGCAATTCGATGTGACTCGTTGTAAACTAGAGATAATAAAATTTTATGTAGTTGTAAATTGTACTATATTTATGTTATTATTTGCAGATGGGACGTAAAGACGTTGTTACAGACAATACAAAGTTTGGGAGCGGTTATCGACCTGACTAATACAAATCGCTATTACGATCCTAGGGTGCGTATATTTCTTTTTTTTTTACTGTTAGTCGTCGATGTCACACCTACATGTGATGTTCCTGCAAGTTGGTCAATCTAAACCAAGTAAGTAACTAGTATCATTAACATATAATTGCATTTATTAATATTCTCATGATTTATAAAACTGCTTACTTATTTATTCTATTATTATACTTATGTTTTTCGTAGAAATATACCACTTTCCTTGCCAGCGTAAAAATAAGTAGTCGGGGAACATTTCTAACGTCTGCGTTTTCAGACAATGTAAATATTTTCTTTCTCATAATGTCGTTACTTGAGAGTTATGTTCGCACAGACCACATACCAGACATACGTCTCACACTCATAAACATTCCCTGGAGGCTCGTTACCAAGAATAAAAAGCAATAGACGCACTGTTCCTATGTAAGATGGCTTTAGGTCAGAATGGGTCTAAATGGTGACTTTTAGTTGTTAGGATAGCGCCTGTAGTATCGACTCGCCTGGCGCGTTAGAGTACCGGGAAGCAATAAAATTATGTTATTCAGTTTTACGATTGAAAGTCACATTTTCCACTACAATGCTTTGTTCGTACTTACGTCTGATTGCCTTGCATTCATCTTCCAGCATAATCTGATCGTAAAACTATGTTTTCATGGGGCGGCCGAGTTCGAGGGCTACACCGGCGCAAGATACGAAATTAAGCGGGCAAAATTTGCTTTAACTGGAATATTCGTTCAATTCAATTCAGATAGTTTACGCAGGTAAAGACACAATAGGCCTGACTCGAATTGTAAAATAGTATCCTAAATCATCTATTTGAATAGTATTTAAATATTTGGGTAGATCAGAATTTCGATTATAGCCATTTAGAAGTGATACTACATACAAAATGAATGTTCGTAAATAATGGACATACTCAAGTTACTAAATACTCAGAACAACGAGGTTTTCAGTTAATTCTACTCAACAATATTAATGTATTGGGAAATGAAAATTATAGTTACATAGACATAAACTAGGAAAATTATTAGTCATTCTGCAGAAATATACGAGTAACTGCTGAAAATTGTTAACAAATAACAAACCAGTCATTGTGGACGCCATTAGTGACAAGTGAAAATCGACATTTCTCGATTTCCACTTGTCACTTGTGCCATCTTACAAATTTTGCTACCATCACCACATCACACTCGCTACAGCATTTATTAATCATATTTTTTTGCATTCACTGGATCTGCCTTTGCTAATTACTACTGCTAATTTGCTCAAATATTTCATTGCAACATTTGTAACCACCTTTCTTTTTGTTTATAATGACCCTGGATATGAGGCACAGATCAAAAGTTTATATGTCGGTTAGACATGTGTGTGTAGAGGGTATTGTTACGGTCGGTCCATGTTCCGTTAAAGTTCCTGCAGATTAAGTAAACATTCACCATTCTTAACAAATATAGATAACTGTGAATTATGACGCATGAAACACTTCGCGGGGTTTTATTATAGGCATATTTTGACATTATAATAAAATTTGCTACTTGTATATGTAAGTACATCTATAAAAAAACAATTTTAAATTTAAGTTTTAAATTTATTGCAAAATTGAATCAAAGTTTCTGGGATTTGAAACCTGCTATTAGATTAACTAGTACGCAACTCTGTCCATTGCTCCATAACACTGATAACGTCATTGGCAAAAATAACGGGATCACCTGTTACAAACTGCAGTGTGCCTTTGTGTGTGTAAATGTGGTGTAAGAGTATCATTACAAACAGACTGAATTGTTTGGACCAGGTACCGCCGAAGCTCAATCCGATTCCCACCGAATATTTCGATAGCAAAAATTAAATTTGGCCTTAGATTTGTGATAATTGTGTTTGTCTTAACTGGTAGAAACTCTGGAGCTCTACCGTCTAATCTGAGGATGTTTGTCAATAACTAAGATACCTAAGATCTATTTTCCGAATCAAAATTTTCGATGGTAATCGGCTTCAGCTTCGGCGGTAGGGCCTGAACGTGAAATCAAGTACAATAAATATCCGTAATTTCAGTTCGATAATTTAAATTAAAGCGTTTAAATAAAAATGGTTCCAAAATTGATTGGTTTTCGTAATTAAAACATGAAAACAAAAATTATCAGCTCTCACCGCCATCTCGTTACGATGAAATGCGTATGGACTCTTTCGATTACAACTTAATTAACCTACTCTTTTAAATCTAAATGTTTTTGTATTTGCATCAACACCTGTCCAAGTCAGTCTTTCTTCATCTTGACTTCGCACGTGTCACCACGTTGTCGTCATGACTGGAATCTGTCAAATCGAATTAAATCGACGACTCGATTGAAAATATCGACATGATAATTTGATGGGTAGAAATGTCTTATTTAGGCAATCAAATGCAAATCACTCTGGCTTAGCTCGCGAAATGACCGACGTGGACCATCCGTGTGTGGTAACGTGATATCTATCGGCTTAGGCACATGTATTAAATTGTTTATTTATTGCTGGCGCCATCGTATATACAATAAATCCAATTGAAAATGACCAAACTGTCTAACGATGGACTGTGTATACCCCAGTGTTCAAAAAAATTTAAGTTACTTGACTTGACAGGATGGTTTGCTCTGTACGCTGTTTATACGGATATCATTATTATTAATACGTGAAGCAAAAACTTTGTACGCTTTTTTACGAAAATTGCGCGGACGGAGGAGTATGAAATTTCGCACACTTATAGTTTATATAGAGAAAGAGTGCATAATGTTAATATTTTTTTAAATTATGTACGAAAAATAGATAAAAAAAAACATTACACACACACACTACCGTGTATTTGACTTTAATTTTTAAATTAATTATCGCCGAATTTCGACCAATAGGCGACCATTTCTTCTATAATAAAAAGATAATCGATATATAATGAAATGAAAAACATTATCAAGTTGAATTTAATAGTGATGCTATCCTTTTTTCTACGCTCCATTAAATTACACTTGATCCTTAATTCGTTTAACGAAACGTTAATACCGTTCCTATAGTCAAAGGGACCGGATCAAACAGATCACTTCAATCACTTCTCTATCTGATTTCGTCACCTCATGTTTCGGATATAATCTCATTGGAAGTTGTCGTCGACTGACACCGGGATTACCACTCAATTATTACGTTTATATGTGACTGTTTCACGCTCTACTTACCTCCTATAATCTCAAATACATTCAATTATATTTATAACATAATCATTTAAAAACCTGTTTCGATTCAGTATTTGAATTAATCAAAGTACCTTTGGTAACTCTATCTGAATTTGCTTGATAAACATTGCTCCGTAACTTTAAAATTGAATTGAGTGATGTAGAATTCAAACTAGTTCTTTTGTATTCTACAAGATTTCCCTCCTTTCTTCAAATATGTATTTTAAAATGACTAAGAATAATGGAAACTGCAGTAATGTTATTATTTGATTTGTCTCTGTGCTATTATTTAGCAGCGACGTTGAATTTTATTTGCTATTTGAAAATTTTTAAGACTGCGGCATAAAATTTTGTTCCTCTAACAAAGTTTAGAAAATCGTAAATGTGAAGTGCTCATTCGAATAATGACTGGTTGCTTTGTTATAGGAGCTACAGGCGGCTGGAGTACTACACAAGAAAATTTTAATGCCGGGCCGCATTATACCCCCTGAGAACAAAGTGCAAGAGTAAGTCTCAACCCGCCACGTTTTACGTGCGATTAATTGCTCTCTCATGTGAATCGTCTTCGCGACCCAGTTGGTTCGCCCAAGTAGAAGATCTATCGATGTAGATATATACTATATTCATACTAAATATGGTGAAGAGATGAATGATGATCTGAAAATCTTAATTGAGACAAAACTTTGTTAACGTTCATATTCAAATGATGACTCTTAATTATTTTAAACTTCACGAAAGGCTTCTTTTATTCCCGGTCGAGCCATATATGGCTGTTAACCTTTGCACCACAGCTTTGTTATAGTAATTATTGTAATGCATGATCCCATCACTATTTATGTCACAATGACACAACATGTCGAGTTTGTTGTTGAGGCTTAATCCTAGATGGATTTACTCGTGGGACAGCTTTATTCTAAAGAGGATCATTTGCAAGTTTACACCCTTATACTGCGTCGCATAAATCACAAACAGCGCAGATATCTATCAAAGCGGCAACCGGCGTGTTATCGTTTTGCATTCGCGGCGGTTTTTAATTTGAAGCGTCGAATTGGCGCCATTCGTAGGCCGAATATGGTTAATGTTATAAATCTCGATGCGTGCGTGGGCGACGGCGCGCCTCAGGGCCGTGGTCCGGTGCGCGGTGGTACTCTCTGATTCAATTGAACCCGGTCGCATCTAGCGTTTGTGTTCAGCGGCGTCTGCCCACGCGACGCTTTCGGAATTTGAAAGGCATTTGTCGCTGCCCGATGCGTGTCGGCTCGCGTGTAACAGTTGTCCCCGCAACTTAAACAGACTAACACTTTATTAAGTCATAAATTTTGACACTATAAAACTTAACTGTAACATGCATGAGATCAATATTTAACATCTATAAATTAAGCTAGTTTAATTATGGCTAAACTTCTTTAACATTCGTGAATCAATTATGAGCCTTTCAGCTGAATTGTAAGTAATCCACGATATAATTTAATGAACTACCTCATATAACCAATAAGCGTATCACATCGCATATTAGTTACATAGATTACAGAGTGATTACACTTGACTCTTTCTAACTATAAGATTATCTCGGTCATTTGTCTGGTCTTTTGTTGGGCGAAGCGGCTGTCGCCGGCCGTCTTCGCCATAAATAACCATCGGCATGACTGAGATTGTTCGCCCCTGTTATCGCGCTGGACTCTCGCATCTGTTTGACAGTTCATCTTAGACAAATGAACCACCCGTGTTGCTACTTAGAACTTCATATTGAATGACAGTTATATATGTTTTAGAGGCTCTAATTTGAGACATGTCAATTCTCGTATTGGGATAGTTTTTTTTATATCACTCGGGTGGTAACTAAGCATACCATTACTGACGAATTATTTTTTCTATATATGAAGATATTTTTATTTCTAAAAAAAAATGATATTTTTCAAAACAACGTTTGTAATACAAAGTAGTAAATTTTGGCAGTAAATTTTTAAAAACTTAGTGTTGAGCACACTCTCTATCCTCAACCCGTAGTTGAGCAGTATGGTGGAGTATGCTCTGAATTCTTTCGATAATTGAAGGGAGAGCAGTATCCCATCAGTAGGATAAATATGAGTTGATGCCAAACTCCCTAGCAGGAACACCAACTTTGAGGGAATTGTTTTGTAGCTACTTTTATAAAACACCCTGCGAAAACTGCTGTGAGTATTAATTATAGCATTTCGTAGTCATGTAATCACTTGGACCTAGAGGCGGAAACTTCATTAATCAATCAGTACTAATATACGTTGCCTAATATGATTTCTAATTAGTTGTGTTTAGGAACAAAGTTAACAGAAAATTAATTATCTTCGCAAATCAATCAATCATTTCGGAACGAGTTTGCGAAATCTCCAACAGAATATTACTACAATGAATAGGTCGATTACAGAATTAAGATTTTTTTTAAATATTAAGCGTCTCTAGAAATATCTTGAAACATTATTTAACTTCTGTAATACCACATTCACTTTTCAAGCGATGATGTGATATCATTCCATTAGATTCTCAGTTGTTCAGACGTCATAAAAGGTCAACCCTGACCTTTGAGATGGAGATCAGGCTCGAGCCAGTAATGATGTTCGCGTGCCTGGTCCAGCCATCCATTTATCACAGCTGTATTTTTACTTGTATCTTGTCCTCTGTCGACAATCATGTCATTACAACCTGGCTCGTGTTCAGATCACCCCATCTATAAATTGTGACCACCGCCGGAGTGGATTGTACGATTAATAGACTTTTACTGTTCAAGCCCTTAAGGGTTTTATTACTCTGTGTTTATTTTGTGTATGCGGTGATGCTTTAATTTAGAATTGCTCCATATTTTCATGTTCAATTTGACTTTTAGATTGGTCTATACTTAATTGTTGTAGCATGATTTTATCTGGTTCAATAATAGGAATATTGTTAATCTCTTGATTATTGACAATGTTGATATAATGATTGGCCGTGTGGTTTCCGGCAGACTAGAATAGAATCACTCCGTTTCTTCCCGTGGATGTCGTACAAGGCGACTAAGGCAAATACATTATCAAATATCGATCAGGCCTCCCCAACCCGTTTGGCCAGCGTGGGGAGTGTAGGCCAAATCCTCCTTCCGTCTAGGATGGACGAGAGAGGGTCGTGCTCCTGTAGTGAAGACTAAAATGGACCTGATGATGATGATGATGATGATATAATGATAAAATTACGTCTGAGTAACTTGATGCATGACTAATTTATCTTCGCAGAAAATTGACAATGTTTCCCAACCTATAAAACTTACTTCCGTGAAAAGCTCGGTATACGACATTAGCAAATTGGAAATATTTTAGTAACTGGTTAAAGTCCTTGCTTGATCTAATATTGATACATTGGATTCCGTTCCATGTACACATGCCAAATCCGCGTCTATGCTTTTTTCTTTACGTTTTTTGTTTGTGATTGTATTAGCGAATGATTGAGAGTTCTCTCGAGACAATTTGACATTGTATTAAGTCATTTCATATTTTTAGAAGGTTCAATCAGTGTTTAGACATCGGGAAAACCTAAAAAAATGTTGTTTTGACTTTGAACGCGACGACCTAATTGCTGCGGAGGCGTGACGTCAATACTTTAAATGTGTTCATCAGGCCCTAAGGGCATTTGAAATAAACATTTCGATCAAAAACAATGTTATTTAGTAAACAAGAAGACCTAAATATTTTATATTAACATAATCATTATCGGGACTTTTGAATCGTAGCAGTCGAAGAGAGTTTGAGTCATCGAAGCACGTTCTATAAATAATTGTATCGTAAATATACAAGAATTTTGAACAAAATTTGGGTTTTCGTACCCAACTCTGTAGAGAATCTTGGACTGACAGTACATACGCCATCGACCCATAGTCATCACACTGTTGTGATACGGGTCTCCCCTCTATCGAAGGGGTTTAGAGTATACTTCACCATGCTGCTCAACTGCGGGTTGACCGAAGTCTAGATAATTTAAAATTTATGTTTTTATAATGAAAATTAGATGAACTGGTGAATTTCGTTTAACCTACATCTATCATCTAAATATATGAAATTTAAAGTTAAGAAGGGAAGACCTTCAGAATTTTACTACGTTTTCATATTGAGAATTATTGCTCCATACGTAAAATTAGTTAAGAAATGGAAGAAGAATGTTTTTATAAATGACATTATATAAGTTATTTATTATATTTATTTCAAATTCCAATAAGGCAACCTTCTGCAAGAATTGAACTAACCTGCACTAGTAGTAGAGAAGCTCGATGGCATGTCGTTGTGCGTGTCAGCCTTGTCGAACACGCAAGTTAAGCAACGTCAACCGTAGCCTGTCCATAGGTTTGGGTTTATTTTTCTATAACTCCTCCGTGCTTTCGAGGGCACGTTAAGCCATCGATCCCGTTTGTTATCATTAGATGACAGTAGTTAAGCCAAGTCGGTGGCCTCTAGGGGACTTGAAAATACTGGCCTCCGCCAACCCGCAGTTGAACAGCGTGGTGGAGTACGCCCTGAACCCCTTCGATTGAGGAGATACTCATATTCCAACAGTAGGATGAACAAGGGTTGGCGATGCAACTTAGTTGTATTTCACCAAAATCACTGTTTTCAAAGTTTCAGAGCAGGACCGTCTTAACCCGACTGTTACATAAGTAACTGCTAATAACCCTTTATCATCCGGCGATGTTAAAACTCTTACGATGTTGTTTGTCCGGAGACCAGTGTAAATCAGCGTAAGATAGGGCAGTTCCGAGTGTGATAACAAACACATAAATATGGCGTTCGGCGGCCATTGTACAAACATACCGTCACCAAACCACCCTACCTATACTGACCGTTATTTTCCTCCAACTTTTTAAGGGAATGATATAATGTTCAATATTGTTAATGTTCTAAACTTAGCGATATTTTGGTACTTAACATGTCTTGAATTTCGAATTACCTCCTCCTTTTAGTAAGTCTGTTATAATATACTGACCGTTATTTTTCTCCAACTTTTTAAGGGAATGATATAATGTTCAATATTGTTAATGTTCTAAACTTAGCGATATTTTGGTACTTAACATGTCTTGAATTTCGAATTACCTCGTCCTTTTAGTCGGTCTGTTATAATATACTGACTGTTATTCATCTTCACCTTTTTAAGGGAATGATATAATGTTAAATATTGTTAATGTTCTATATTATATATCTAAAGTAGACATATTTCGATATTTACCGTCTCGTTATTTTAGTCAACTTTTGAATACAACAACTGCTACCAAGTAACGGCGTAACACAGAATTCCGGTAAGCTTGGCACTACGACGCCCAAAGCGAGCGAGAAGGTACTCACTCCTTTTCCAAAAGTAATCGAGCCTCCATAGCTTCACCCGCTCGGCTTTTGAATGTAAAACGCGTAACCTAACGAAACTGGAGTATTTCTAAAGTTACATTGTAGTTGAAATTTGGTTTTTATTATTTCACTGGATCAGTTTAGTGAACTAGTTTAGAGATTTAACAAATGTCTGTTTTTATCATTTCCCTGTTACTTAAACATGTGTAAAAATTCCATTTCACTATGTTCATCCGCGATAAAATCCGAAAATGCTCGGCATAATTTTAATTAAATTTGGCACATTATTTATAATTTCTCAAACTAAGGGATGGATAAATGGGGGATAAAAATTTGTATAAAATGACGTATGTACGCCCTTTCGCTTTAGTAAAAAAAACGTTCAGGTTAATTCCTTTCGCAATATAAATAAATATTTTCACACATATTACACAGCGCCATCTAGTTACAAACTAAGCAAATGTACTATGAGTACTAGACAACTGATATATATGAATAGATTTTTTTTAATACATACATTAATTATGTATTTATAAATACATAGAAAACGCCCACACCAAGACAAACAGACAATGTTTACATGTATTGTGCGGGAAGCGAACCCGCGGTCACAGAGTCAAACTAGCCATTCCCAAACATTCATCCACCTGGCTCGTCAACCGTGGTGTCATGGTTAATTTGTTGTACATACTGCAATAGCATGTAAACCAAAAAACATGACTTCTGTTGCCACGGTTGACGTGCCACCGTGGGCTCTGATGCTGGCCACCATGTGCACGAAGACACGGGCAAAATCTAGTATTAAAATAGCGTGGATGCAGAGTGTGATTGTCGAGGCGGGTACTGCATACACACCCTCTAAAAAAATTTAAAAGAAAATTGAGAAAGATATACATACCTACATGTTTTATTTAAAAAAAAAAAGTATGACGTTTAAGTGCCCGCAAAGGTACCAATGCCAATTAAATATACCTATTTGAATTAAGTATTTTGTAACTTTTTCCTTATATCATAAGTATTCTTTCAGAAGTACTTATTGTTTTTCCATTTATGCTATGTTACGATAGTATAGTCACTTAATATTTTATCTAAAACTAGCTGGCCCGGCGAACTTCGTACCGCCTAATTGTCAATGAATGTCGTGGTATACATATTAGTTGAACAAAATTTATGATGTCTTGAAATTAATATAATGAATAATAGAAAATAATAGAGAAGCACGATGGCGTCATTGCGCGTGTCAGTCTAATTGTACACGCAAGTTAAGCAACGTCAACCGTAGCCTGTCCATGGATGAGTTTATATTATCTCGAGCTCCTCCGTGCTTCGGAAGGTACGTTAATCCGTCGGTCCCGGTTGTAATCATTAGATTAACTCGAGGTCCTCCGTGCTTCGGAGGGCACGTTAATCCGTCGGTCCCGGTTGTTATCATTAGATTATCTCGAGCTCCTCCGTGCTTCGGAAGGCACGTAAGACGTCGGTCCCGGTTGTTATCATTAGATTATCTCGAGCTCCTCTGTGCTTCGGAAGGCACGTAAGCCGTCGGTCCCGGTTGTTATCATTAGATTATCTCGAGCTCCTCCGTGCTTCGGAAGGCACGTTAAGCCGTCGGTCCTGGTTGTTATCATTAGATGGCAGTCGTTAAGCCAAGTGGCCTTTAGGCGGCTTGAAATTACTGGCGTCCGCCAACTCGCAGTTGAGCAGCGTGGTGGAGTATGCTCGAAACATATTCAGTTGAAGGAAGACCCGTATTTAATATTACCCAGCAGTGGGTAAATATTACCCAGCAGTGGGTAAATATTAAGTTCAGTATTTTACTATGTCACAAAATAAAGTACCATGACACTTGACAACCAATTTAATATTCATTTTCAAGCATTCATTCATAAACAATTTTCAAAACAACAACGGACAACTTTCGCGACGTAAAAGTTAGACCAATCGATTTGACATTTAATTGAAAATCAATAAATATCCCAATCCGTTTTCAAATTTAATTTTTCGACAATTTTGTCAATGTTTTAATACTTATTTATTATCCTATACCCACATTTCTGAACGCACGCATACATTTGACGTACGCACGTTAACGTCACGTTTGACAGGTCCGACATCCACGAACATTTTGTATGGAAAAATGATTTTTCTTTTATTTTATTTTTTTCGTAAATTTTCCAATGTTTTTAATAGTTATTCTGCTATTCTGGACGGAGACAAATCCAACAAATCAAAAACCATGGCAATCGGTCCAGCCGTTCTCGAGTTATAAGTGTTGTAACAAACACGACTTTCTTTTATATATATAGATGATTTCTTGCCAATAAAGTCAATGTGAACATCAGCCTTAATAACGAACCTTATGAAATACGTTAATAGCAATATCAATAAATAAATTATAATGAAGATGATGTTATTTGATCTTCAATAATAACCTACTTGTGTTATTGCAAAAGAGACATTTTCCTTCTACAGCAATATTCATAATCATGCCTATTATGTTATTTATGAAGTATTCTATTTCGGATAACGTTAATAATATGAATTCAGTCGATCGATGAAACAAATTGTTGGTTTCCAATAATGGCCGTAATAACATGCCTATTACTAGTTGTTGTACTATTTCATTCTGTGTAATGGCTTATATACACCGACAATAGTTTGGTTTGCTAAGGGTTCTTTCAGACTTGCGATAATTACAGTCATACCACAAACTGTTGCTAGAGAGTGGTGTCCGTTGTCGCTATAGCCATAGTATAGCGTAGTGTAGGTGCTTCAAATTGCGTTTTTGCAGTAACAAAAGACGATATATTTAAGTCGTATTTTGGGGAAATTTCTACGCTTGTTAGACTTTGAATACCATGCATTAACTACGGCCCCGTTGTCCTTCTATATTGACTACGTTATGTCAATACTAAGTGTATATTATATCTACGTGTTATTTAATGGGAGTAATGTTCCCAACGAGTTACGTTTGCAATAATCTAAAAACATATCTGCCAGTCATGCCTGAGAATAGAACTTCGAGTAGGTATAGGTCTACAGTTCTACACAGAAACAGTCTTGTTCCCGGCTACGTTTTTGTCGCTGCTGTTATGGTACGTCTGAACGGACCCTAAGTTTGTATTAAATAACTTGTCGGACCACACAGGGTTGTACAGTTGAGACATTGAACAACTACCGATATATTTAGTTAGGTATCATTATGTGTAATGCTGTCATTATACTTATTTTTCTTATCGGCTTTCGAAATTTCTACGTTGCTGACTTAATTAAATGCGTTATGCAACTCGAGCAAATGCTCGTTGTAATAGAGCTGCGTAAGTACTGCTTGCGGCATAGATCGGATTTATTTCTATTCATATTCAATGTTTAAAACGTAGCTGTTAATAGTAATATTGGGATTGCCTTGTACCTGAATGTTTTTGTAGAACGAGAAAACCATCTAATTTCTGTAAGCATGTGCCGAAACCGGACAAATAAATTTCATTAAGTTATAATGTAAAAAAAAGTGTATACTTGCAAAAATTCACAAATACGGCTGTAAATAAAGTTATATGTTTGCAAATGGATAGGTGGTCGAAAAGACAAGTTGGAGATAGAATAGTGTTTTAGGCCCTGGATACAAGGACTTTAGACTGACAACAAGACAAAAAAAAAACATTACAAAGTCAGTCAGTCAGTAAATCTTGCAGCCTATGGTTATAGGCGCGAGCGGGCCTCAAGCTAAGCGCTTTTTACCCGGGCCGAACTTCAGGGGCATCAACCCCTGAGTAACTTATGCTCCGCTAGCGGGCATGGGTAGGGACGAGTAATGAAATGTTAGTACTGCTGACTATGCACTGCTAGTATGTACGGCGTCTCAAGGCGGTCTTCTATGACGTCAGTGACTGTCTGTACGGCTATCTTGAGGTGAGAGTGTGCTTCCGAGGTCTTCGCTGTTTTCTTAATGCGGTGAAGCGAGGCGGTCTTGAATCGATGAGTCGGTTTATACTGAGGTATGAGTTGCTGGAGGTATGTATTATATGTTGTTTTTTTTTTTTTTTTTTTTTTTTTTTTTTTTTTTTTTTGTATATATATGTTTATAAGAATTATTTCATTACAAAGTGGAATGTCCAAATAATTTTATTATATCAAAATGTTGAAAAAGTTCCAACAATAAAATTGTCAATCAATCAAACTGTATTAATGTTTACGATTTTGTTCCTGCGAGTGAGTAAGATTACTAGAGCCCCAAATTAAAGAAAGTATAATTTTTGTGTTAGAGTTCTTGAGAAGCGATACTTTTATTGGTTGGCACCCTAGTCAATTTATACAAATGCCTTGTTGTAATTATCTTTTTCTATTACATAAACAAATTATATTTTGTGTAGTATGCGTGCGTGCGTGTGCGCGCTGTGGAACAAACGTTAAGGTTCGTCTCAAATGGGAAGTGAACTCTCGGCTTGAAAACGCGGCAAGGAGTCAATACTGCCAATACTGTAATAAAGTAAAGCTACTTGCACTGTTGTCGGACAGTGTGTTTGTTTATTTGTTTGACCAGTAACACAAAAAGGTGTTCGTAAATATATCACTTACATTATATAATTCATTATAGTCAACATTTTACCTTGACACTAATATTAATGAGTGATTCCGTGAATGACTAAGGTCTGAATTAAAATAAACCGCATGATTTTAATTAGCGCGTACTGTTTAATGCAGATTCGCGGAAAATATTTAAATGAATACAGCATATAATGCTTTCTACGAGATGACTGTATATGGTTACTTGAATTAATTGGAATTACTCATATTATAATTTTGAGTAATCCTACATAATATGCGGTTTATGTGTCATTGGCGCCGTTTCGTGTATCGTTAATTAAAATGTTCATCCTACGTACCGGTGACGAATACCTATTGTGCTTATTGTTGTACATTACTAATAGTAGTCGGATGCAGCATAGTTCTTCCGTGATCAATAGTTTTTTGTCCGACTGCAAGTAAACTATGTTTTCCGCACGTGTTCTGTAGAAGTTTTTATTAGTTCATATCATTCAAAGGGAAGGATATATTTTAAGGTTACGCATTGATGAACACTTTTATTATGTACCACCCGTACGTACCTATATATACGTAATGTGTACTACCCGTACGTATTATTTCATACGAAAACGCACACTGCTTCTGACTTTTTCTCTTTTATTAATTATCTATTTATCTTTAACCTATTTTAAAGTATCCTATTGTCATTTTGAAGCGTGTGCTTTGACGAACTTGTATTATTAGACGAATTCCTTTTTCTCATAAAATGCGGTTACGTTGAGATTTTTTCTGTTATAAAAGTTAACCATTCGTGTAATGGTAACTTATAAAATGAAGCTTATTTACATGAAGTATCAGGTACTCAAAAACTACATTCGTATGTTTTGTAATTGCCAAGAAAAATCTAGTTTCCTACCTTCAAAATTGCCTAGGCATTTCATCCCATTCTACGTGGTTCGGAGGGAGAGAAGCCGTAGGGCGCCGCCTGTTATTATGAAATGGCCGTGTTTAACTCAAGTTAGTGGCTTCTTGGTGGTTTGATAACACTGGCCTTTCCCGCCAACCCGCAGTTGAGCAAATCAGTGCACTAGACGCGCTCTAAACGTCTGTGATGGAGGAAAGACCAGTATTCCCGCTGAGGGCTGAACAGGGGCTGAAGTTGAGGTGTCATTGGATTTGACGAGACTGCCCATGCGGCAAAGCCGGGTAGGTAATTATCTAACGCATGCATAAAATTTAAATCTTCGGTATTCTAATGTATCCACTGCTGGACTGGATAGGCCTTCCCTAATGCCTTCCTCCATATGCGATCCTCCGCTTTCCGCATGTAGCCGCTTCCGATTGTTCCGTTGAGTCTACGGTCCATCTAGAGGGGGGCGCCCGACGCTTCGTCGTCCCATACGAGGTCTCCACTTTAGGAGTTTCCTCCCCCATCTGCCATCACTTACTCGGCAGATGTGGCCAGGCCACTGCCACTTTAGCCTGCTGACTCTGACAGCGGGATGATTAGGGTTTACGACGAAGATATAGCCAAACAAACATGAGGAACCTCGATCTTAACGTTACCACTGCTTATAGAATCTGTAGCAGTATAGAGGGCCAAAAATTCTGCAAAGCTTAGCTCTCAAGCTATGTCGACAACTTTATTTCTCAGTCGAAACATACGATTTGTGGGAGATCTGGAGCCTAAATCAAGCCGGGCCTTGTATTTTAGTGCGCCAAGTCCCCACCAATATATAATAGCAATTGCTTAGCTCAGCTGAAACAAATATATATTTTTTGTGAATATCTTCTAAATATATAAAAGAAGAAACTGACTGACTGACATATCAACGCACAGCCCAAACCGCTGGGTCTATAGATTCAAAATTTGGTACATAGGTTCCTTATGACGTCTAGGGGTGCACTAAGAAAGGATTTTTCAAAATTCATCCCCTAAGGGGGTGAAACGGGGGTCCAAAGTTTGTATAGGGAAACAAGATTAGTTGGACTGTTTTATCTGAAACTTTACACGAGTACTTCTATAGATAAATGAATAAACACGTGTTTCAGGATTTTTCAAAATTCAACCCCTAAAAGGGTAAAATGGGGCGAAAAAATCTGAAAATCGTCATGGGCATGGTTTTTATGGTTTATCGGGTCGCTGATTACGAAAACAACAACGATTTTAAAATTCTATTTGGCTAACGTGACCATCATTCTCTATTGAGGTGCGATGAGGTTGAAATGTCTATATATTATAAATGCGACAGAATGTCTGTTACCTCTTCACGCCTAAATTGCTGGACCGATTTAGATGAAATTTGGTTGAGGATGACCGGTCGAGTGCTCTTCCAACTGAGCTGCCAGGAAGGTTTGTGTTGCTGACGAATTTTTGCATCTTATATTCTACTGCGTGAGTCACAGTGTGGTTATTCCATTTTTCAAAATATTTATAATATTCTGGCAAGTTGGCCAAGACAACTATTTAAGTAAAATCGTCATAGGTATTGTTTTTATGGTCTATCGGGTCGCTGATTATGAAAAAAACAACTATTTAATAACCCAACATAGCCGACGTGATAACTCTGTAGGGGTGCAATGGGGTTGAAATGACATAATATTAATATGGGTGTTGATTCTATGGTTTTCTGGGACGTTAAATAAGACAATGCCATCGATTTGAAAATATAACGTAGTGGACACGAATTACTTAAAAAGATTTTTCAAATTTTACCTCTAAGAGGATGAAACGGAGGTCCAAAGTTTGTATGGGAAAACGAGATTAGTTGGTTTGTATGGGAAAAGATTAGTTGGACTATTTTATCCAAAATTTTACACGAGTACTTCTATTGATTAATGAGTAAACACGTGTTTGCCCCGAATGTCACGCGAGCGAAGCCGCGGGCGAAAGCTAGTTACTAATATAATGACGTACTTACACGACTATTTTGGCAGTCTGTCCTTTGGTAAAATACCGCCGCTCAGTATATGAGACTATGACTAATATCTTTTTCGCTTTTGATATAGTGAAGGGTTACAACATGTGCTGGCTAGACATTTCCAAAATATCTTATGACATATGGTTGCCATCGAGAATGTTTAATATAATAACATTGGCCGGTTATATGGATCAGCAATTCTGAAGAATTTGTTTGAATTAATTCCACCAATATAAGGGCTTGCAAGTAAAAAACTTATATCGCGCGTAACGGCTACTTTGTGCAATAATTTGTGATATGTCTAAACAACAAAATTTTAAGTGTGGACTAAGTGGCATAAAAATAGTTTATTGTATTATCGAAAAATAATTTATTGTTTACAGAGAAAAAATAAATCGCTATTGCGCTACATAAAACTTCTTCAATTACGATAACCGTTACGAATTTTTTTTATGTAGCGCTGAACAAATTTTGAGTTCTTGTATTAATATCCTACAACATTTGTAATTTGTCTTTTATATACTCGTATAGTCTTAAGAAGTAGCCAACCCCCAGTTGAGCAGCGTGGTGGAGTATACCCTAAACCCCTTCAACATAACCCAGCAGCGGGATGAATAAGGGTTTACGACGAAGAAGTAGCCAAACAAACATGAGGAACCTCGATCTTAACGTTACCACCGCCTATAGATATCTGTAGCAGTATACAGGGTCAAAAATTCTGCATAGCTTAGTTATTTATCGTAACTAGGTAGCGAAAAAAAAAACGTTTTTTTCGTCGATAGCTAAGTAGCTATTTATGGGAATTGGTATCTTTTTATACATTAAGTATAAAATGAATTTATCACTAACCGGAAGCCTTTGAAAATTTCCTCGATCTAGAATTTGATTGCAAACACAAAAGCTATTGGAAGCAGAATGTATAAAATAATTGAGTATCTGTAATAGATATATTCGAATACCTACGGTAGTTTTAACATTTGCATATTGTTAATAATTGTAATGCGTTGTTTGTACGGCATTATTATCAACGTTTATTGAGCCGTCGGCAATCATCGCAGACCACAAAACTGATTCTCGGAACTAAGCATTAAAAACTATTGTCGAGCTAAGAACATTAAGTCGATTCGCTGTAATAATTGGGATAGTTTTTACGAGGTCTGATATAATTTTATGACTCACCGCATGGTGGTAATGTTTGTCTGGTACCATTATTAATTATGGGATGTGTAATGTGTACGTCTGGATGAGACACCGGTTTAATAGCATTTGTTATTATGTGGTTCTGCGAATTTAAATTTGTGTTGACGAGTAAATGTCTGAGATAAATCCGATTTCTATCCACTACCGAATGTAAGTCTCGCCGGTGAGAGTTGGCATTTACTTTTTCATTTTTATTATTCCTTGTTATGTCTGTAGATGCCCCATAGGTATTGATTGATGTCTCTGTGATTGCCTAAGTTGAAGACGATTCGGATCCAAATTTTCGATTTTGAAAATAGGACCTAGGTTTAAGTTAATGAGTAACATCATCAGTTTAAATAGAGTCTCTAGAGTTTTTATCAGCTAAGCTAAATACATTTTTTTTATACTACGTCAGGTGGTAGACATGCATACGTCCTAGCTGTGTCTGTGTCGTTTTCCTTTTAGTAGAGTTATTTCAGTTTGAACAAACAATCGTTTGGCTGTTGGTAAGATGCACCACAATCAAGCTTTGGCTATCTTTACCCCAAAATAAGAGTTAAAACCTATATACATATAAAGTTAATAAAAAAAAAAATTAAACCGACTTCAGTTGGCGAGCGCAGCTTATTGGTGGAATACCCCGGCAGATGCTGCTGCCCGTTTTCCGGGAGAAAAGTTATCGCGTGACACAAGATTCCTTAGTCGCCTTGTACGACATCCAGCGCAGAGCAATGGAGTGGCACAATTTTATTCTGCCGGCTACCATAGGGCAAATTTAAGGGTTTCCCTCGATTTTTCTGGGATCCCATCATCAGACCCTGACTTGGTGAATTTGGAACCACCTCGCAATTACCCTTTCAAGTAAAAAAATTGAATTTTACCATACGTACTTATAAAATTTAAGGGTTTCCCTTGATTTTCCTGGCATCCCACCATCAGATCCTGACTTGGTGAATGTGGGACTACCTTGCATTCATACCTTTTCAAATAAAAAAAGAATTATGAAAATGGGTTCACAATTCGCAAAGATAACGAATAACATACATACAAAAAAAATATTCAGTTGAATTGAGAACCTCCTCCTTTTTTGAAGTCGGTTAAAAATAGACTTCGTCTAATATCACCTCCATTACTAGAACTACTTTCCATTATTAGTGTCATGAAATGTCACGTTTGGAAACTTCAGTCTCGTTGAGGCTCGCATATGAGATATATGCGAGCCTCAACGAGACTGAAGTTTCTTCGGCTATAAGAATTTACGAGTATTATATACCAACTTTTTTCTCATACTTCATCCACAAGTCTTTTATCAATAATACAAGGGCCACGCCACAGAATAATATACTCTAACAGAAGATCCACTTACGACACGATTGGAATAAAAATTAATAAAATATCAACCTTCGATACGCGCTAATACGGTCCAAAATAATTCTGCAGCTGTATTCGTACCTAAGTCTTTCAGCGGCAGGGGCAATCGAAAGTAACCCCTATATGTAACGAGTTACGAGCGACCGCCGCTGCTTTTGCAAAATGGTTTGTCTCGCCGTTGACGTAACCGGGCTGCGTATCGCTCATAGGGTTGAACCACGTGTAGAACATGAAGCGCTCGCGTAGATAGGTATAAATACATACGCTTGTTTATTAATGATCAATAAAATACATATACTTAAACTACCAAAAAATGTAGTAGGTTTACGTATGTGTATGTTTATTACTCTGCTGTAATTACTTATATTACTATATCATACTCTGTGATTATTAAGTACATAGGTAGGTACTTAGTAACAATAATGTTACGTAATGTTGACACTGATAAAATGTATAATTTTAGAGTAAGTTTTAACAGGAATCATGATTGTACGTACTTACAGATCAGGTTTACTATTCACATTGTCCCAATAATAACTCGGATGTATCTTTAACACGGAAAGTATTTGTAAAATAGATGTAGGTATGTATTTTAAGCGCTAAACAAAATAACCGACCATAAATACCGAGATATTTAGTAGGCGTGGTGGTCATCGCATACCGCGTGCGTAAGAGAGCGCGCGTGACACTCGACTAATTATTGCTCTCGGGGGCGTCGGGCGTGTAGGTAAATAACTCGGCCGAATGGCGGAGTGACACAGGCCTGGCCACGCAGATCTGAAACCCCCTTTAATTTGAATGTAATTTTATTCGCAGTAGTAGATTTCAAATAATGTGGTTTTTATTTTGATATTGGCTTACGTCATCGTACCGAGGCAAAAAAACGTTTTATTTACACGTTCAAATTTATTTCATATTTTTTGTATTTGAATCTAATTCTAAGCATTTTATCAAAATTCTAGACCTTGCCTTATCTTTCAGCAAACAAATAAAATATGTAGATAATTTGGACATGTAATTAAACACTATATTTTTTTTTAAATGTCTTCAATATACAGTCGTGTATACAGTCATATGTATATTATATTTTTATAATGAGGTTTTCCCAAGGATCTACAGCATGGCGTTCTTAAAAAAAGGCGCGAAGAGATATTTACAGGGCCGGCAACGCATGAGTGATATCTCTGGTATAGCGAGCGTATATAGACTGCAATGACTGTTTACCATCAGACGGGTCATATGCTTGTTTATTACCTTAGTTGTATAAAAAAAAAATGTAGTGTAGACTGCTATCACATTACACATTGTGTGATATATTTCTTCCCCCGCTATCGTTTGGTTTTATTTTATAAGGACAGTTTTACACTGGATTGATTTTTACCCGCGACAGAAGACAGTAGTGTTTCAGCATCAAATTATGAGGTGTATTTTTAGAACTCGCAGTTACAAAAAATGCAGCCTTGAGCTCTCACTTTGCAGAATTAACTCTCTGCCAAGGTTCCCAGGATGTCTCCTGGAGTTCATCAAGAAGGGCGTAAATGGGTTTTTATATGGTAGGTGTCACAAACGTCCATAACGTCCATAGGCTGCGTATCATCAGGCAAGTCGTATACTTGTTTCGACTCTAGTGGTATAAAAATAGGCTAATAAAAATAGCGTAGTAATTAGTAGTGTAAAGAAGGCTGCCTTTCTTATTGCATCGCTCAAGCTTGCTGCCCCTTTTCAAACTCTTGACTCAAATTACTTTACTCACTCGAAGATACCGAAAACAGAATCTGACGAAATGTTATTTTGCTTAGGTTTTCTGAAAGTAAATGACGAACAGGGGGCCCTAACGAATTGTTATTTGGCTGCGCCATTCTGCGAGGTGCAAATCGGGCAGTTTACAAATACGGTGTACTCTACCTCTCTTTCTCCAGAGCCTTTTTTGTTAATCGCCATGGAGCCGCGTGCCAGTGAGGTTGGTTTTGGCTGTAACGTTCGTGGTGAGCCACTTACTCCCGAAATATGTATACTGGTTGTTAATTAACTAATTAATTAACAGAGGGCGACAGGTTATCAGATGCGATTTTGTCGTTAGATCGTACACATATCGTTATCAAATTAATTCCGTGCTAATTACTGTTTACTGTTAAATCCAAAGCGTGAAATTGTGCGACTAAGCACGTAATGTGTGAACATCCGCTGTTGATAAGCAAGTGAAGCTTGGCTTAACTATAAATATCGTAGCCCAAACTAAATTTAGCGGGCGGTCTATTTAAACTAACCAGATGAAAGGAACGATTATTAAATTTAATCAATGTTCAAATATAAGAGGACGATAGTACTCATCATACCGACAACTTGTACTTTGGGTGTAATTTCGAAGTCGGCAAAAGTAGGGTTTTACATATAACCTATTTGAGAAGCAGATTGGGAAACTCAATTTTATTTATCATAATATAGAACTAGCTTCCAAATTAAAAGTTATTTGCAAAAATAGATATCAAGGTATCTGAAAGTTATGATATTGATTAAAATTTAATTTTGTGTAAAAAATAAAAGAAATCTATAATAAATTATTAATTAAAGGTATCGTATGAAAGTGTCGTAGCGTCCGATGGAGTGAGCTTTGTTCATACATATATTACAGGTAGTTCAATATTTGACGAATGACTCGAAAAATAGTGTATCCGTCGCTGACTTAGGGTATAGAACATAGCATCTAGAATCAGCAGGCTGAAGTGGTAGTGGCCAGACTATAAAGCGCGTGGAAATTACTGCACAGAAATATACTGGAGCGGCGACCAATAAACCGAGTGTAACACGGCCCCATACTAGATGGACGAACAATCTGGTAAATCTGATGCAAATGGTAAAAATAGGATCGTTCTGAAAGACTGAGCACCATTATAGTCTATGTATGTTCAGCAGTGGACGACCTTTGGCTGGAATGATTATGATTTTATATATACAAGGTTTAGCGCTAAATCTTCCAATTCCAGCGGAGCCAAACGGCAGGACGGCTACCTGATAATAATGCGACAAAGAAATTACGAATTTTTTTACACTTGTGAACGTAGCTTTACCGCCAACATTCGTCTGTAGACAGTTTGAAATGTTTGAAGGTTACTCCCGACGCTATCCCAAAAACTTTCCCGACGAAAACATTCCGCAGAATTGGGTGTCATAGCTTTCGCGCTGATTGAATGGCGGTAGTTCGACAATTTCCAACATTTCATCTGGATTTAGCTGCGTTTCTTGTGGAAATATTCTCACGTTATTACAGGCATCCATCTTGATTAAATGATATTTTCTTACATGTATCATTGTCTAGAGCGTTTTATTTTCAAACAGTTTGATATTGGTTGTCACCGTGAAAATAGTTCATAAACCGTATTTAAATGATACTTTGCTCGGCGATTTTTTATATGAGGAAACGATCTGTCCAGAATTAATTCTTAGCTAGAAAAATTTTTCGCCCGCACTGTACATTTCGATTAAATGTTTACATCTATGTTGTAAAAAATTAATCGAAATCGTTAGAGCCATTTGTGAGATCATCGTAGCATGGTAAATTGTAAAAAGTGGCCAAAATATATAAATAAATAAAATAAATAAATTTCGCTATGGTGGCGCATGCTGCGCGTCCGATGTTTAAAATACTGTGGGTGGCATTTATAGACTTACTAATAGTACAGTCATTTAGGAAAAGGATTTTATTCGCAATGTTTCTTTTTCACATATTGATTCAGTTAATTATTAGGATCAAAAGTATTTATGGGAGTAATTGAGGTTGAAGTACTAGAAAATTGTGATTGATGAAATATTTCAACTGAAATTTACATATTTTGGAAAAATATGTAAATTTCAGTTGTCATCAGAAAAAGTGACAAATGTTTTGCGATAAATGGTATTAAATATATAAATGGCATTTTGTATTTTGACGACTTCCGGAGACTGCTGTAAAATCTTTATGCATTTACTATTGTCCTATTGTCACGAATCTAAATATATAAAAGAAGAAACTGACTGACTGACATATCAACGCACAGCCCAAACCGCTGGGTCTATAGATTCCAAATTTGGCACATAGGTTCCTTATGACGTCTAGGGGTGCACTAAGAAAGGATTTTTCAAAATTCATCCCCTAAGGGGGTGAAACGGGGGTCCAAAGTTTGTATGGGGAAACAAGATTAGTTGGACTGTTTTATCTGAAACTTTACACGAGTACTTATAGAAGTAAGATAAATGAATAAACACGTATTTCAGGATTTTTCAAAATTCAACCCCTAAAAGGGTAAAATGGGGTGAAAAAGTCTGAAAATCGTCATGGGCATGGTTTTTATGGTTTATCGGGTCGCTGATTACGAAAACAACAACTATTTTATGATGTAACATAGCCGACGTGACATAAAATCACCCCTGTGGGGATGCGATGGGGTTGAATTATATAAAATAAGAAACTGAGTGACTGACTGATATTTATCAACGCACAGCCCAAACTGCTGGGTCTAGAGATTCCAAATTTGGCACGTAGGTTTCTTATGATGTCTCGGGGTGCACTAAGAAAGAATTTTTGAAAATTCATCCCCTAAGGGGGTGAAATGGGGAAACAAGATTATTTGGGCTATTTTATCCGAAACTTTACACGAGTACTTCTATAGATAAATGAGTAAACACATGTTTCAGGATTTTCCAAATTCAACCCCTAAAGCGGTAAAACGGGGTGAAAAAGTCTGAAAATCGTCATGGGTATTGTTTTTATGGTTTATCGGGTCGCTGATTACGAAAACAACAACAATTTTAAAATTCAACTTGGCTAACGTGACCATCATCCTCTATTGAGATGCAATGAGGTTGAAATGTCTATATATCACTATACATATGTATCGCTTTTACGGGTTTTCGGAACACCAATCCATACTAATATTATAAATGCGACAGAATACCTCTTCACGCTTAAATCGCTGGACCGATTTAGATGAAATTTGGTTGAGAGATACCTTGAGTCCTGGGAAAGGATAAACCTAAGATAGTTTTTATCCCAGAAATTACGTATTATTGTTATTTATTGTACACATAGGGCGGTAACGTGACCATCATCCCCTATTGAGGTGCGATGGCGTTGAAATGTCTAAAATGTGGTGAAAAAGTCTGAAAATCGTCATAGGTATTGTTTTTATGATATATCGGGTCGCTGATTATGAAAAAAAACAACTATTTAATAACCCAACATAGCCGACGTGATAACTCTGTAGGGGTGCAATGGGGTTGAAATGTCATAATATTAATATGGGTGTTGATTCTATGGTTTTCTGGGACGTTAATTACGACAATGGCATCGATTTGAAAATATAACGTAGTGGACACGAATTACTTAAAAAGATTTTTCAAATTTTACCTCTAAGAGGATGAAACGGAGGTCCAAAGTTTGTATGGGAAAACGAGATTAGTTGGTTTGTATGGGAAAAGATTAAATTAAATTTTACACGAGTACTTCTATTGATTAATGAGTAAACACGTGTTTGCCCCGAATGTCACGCGAGCGAAGCCGCGGGCGAAAGCTAGTGTGCTTATAATAATAAAAATGCTCTTAGATTTTATGCAAAAAAAAAATCATCCTGCTTATTCTCTCTGGTTGACCTAATTGAAGACTGTAGCATCAGTCTTACGATTGTAACAGCTATATTGAATGGTGCAATTACCATAACTGAGTCCTTCTTCCGTGTTAGATTCATTCTCACGGGTATTAAATTATTTTGTCGAACCTGAAGTCGGGTCCTTTCTAACCAGCAATCGTGTAATTAACAAGAGTATGGACAGTTCTCACCGCGGGCGAGCTACTAGCCTATAAACTATCTAACACTTCATTTGCGATGTCACGACGATGTTTTAATAGTCCCTCGCATAGGTTTCTTGACTTATACCACCTGTCTATGGATAGAATCCTTGTTGAACATACGAGTACATAAGTACATAAGTGGATATTTTCTGTATGCTAATTAAATCGTTTCTGTAGTTTGTATAGTACAAATAAAGCATATCTATCTAGAATCTATCTCTCTTTAGGGAGCGGATCCCTTTGTAAACGAATAATCTAAAATTTTATATTATTTGATACAGATTGTCCTGTTACGTATGGTAAGGTCATAATAGCCTTCTGTATGCACGTACAGTATATACATGATAAATAAATAAATATTCTAGGAGAAATTACACACTGCCATCTAGTCCCATACTAAGCAAAGCTTGTACTATGGATACTAGATAACTGATATTATACTTACATACATTTTTGTGTAAGTACATACATATAATACATAGAAAACATCCGGACTGAGACTAAACTATATCTTGTATCCACACAAATGTTTCTCTTCTGCGGAGATCGAAACCCGCGACCTCGGAGGCCTAGTAGTCATTGCTAGCCATTCGACCACCGGACTCGTCGAATGTCGCATAGCTATAGAGTAGTAAATCTTATTGAGCGTGGATGGGATATTTTCCAAGGAATAGCTCTGGGAATTTTCCTGATAATAGAGTACAGAAGATGATGCAGTATGTGTAAAAAAATCCTGTGCTTTGGAGGCTCTTTGGAGGCTCTTTGGAGGCCGCAAGCAAATTGTAGACGACACGATAACGATTCGATCGTAACGTATGATTTTAATAAAAGGCCGAAATTGCATCACTGTGTACATGCATTAAACTTTTTTCACGATCTTGACGGAAGCAACTGTTGAAATGGTGGGAATCAGAAAACAGTATGCATTATATTTGATTCACACTGTTTCTACTCGTAGACTGCAATACTTTTGAACTTTTGAAGGCATTTCGGGTCTAACGAATGATTTTGTAAACGTTAATGAGAACATGAAAACATATGTCGTATGTTATAAATATTTTAAACATGGAAAAATTCACCTCCCCCGCCTAGACGGGATTTCAACCCACGACCTCGCGATTACTGGTCGAGTGCTCTTCCAATTGAGCTACCAGGAAGGTTTGTGATTGTGGAATACTCGACCGGTAGCCGAGAGGACGTGGGGTCAAATTCCACCTGGGCGGGGAAGTGAATTTTTTTTTTTTTTTTTATAATTTATAATAAGGCAGTTTATAATTCTGGCAAGTTGGCCGAAATTAACTATATAAATAATAATTATGTCGTATGTTCTTATCGTGTCGTTAAATATAAATGCACTCAATTAGGGTTATACCATGGTGATACCTCATTCATGCTTCTCGAGTTCGCCATGTTAGTTAACACCGGTTGCCGCTGCGGTGAACGTTTTGCGATTTCGCACAACATAAACATGGCCACTTCATGAGCGATCGACTAGACATCAATTTATACTGTAAACTACGCTCCTGAACGTTGTAGATGTGTAATCGTTAACCGTTTAATAGTCTTTGTATGATGTATTTTGCATTAGGAAGATATTTACAATAATTTCCTCGCCATTTTGTCCGGCTGACCATCATATAGAATTATACTGGTGTAAACTTTTAAAATAGTTTTAGCGCGGAGAGCAACATTTTGACTAATACTTAGCCATCTGAAGGACAATTCTCATAATTATTTGAAGATCGCAGAATGAAATTTGGCCGAATCGAGATTGATTTGTGAATTGACTGAAAACGATATATTTGATTTCATTCATTCATTCATCATTATCAATTCTTATTGCTAACAAAATATCGTTCATATCATAGTTTATTTAATTTTCGGTCATATTTCGATATTCTCTCGCTTTAAATTTTAAAGCGAGATGACATGAAATTTCAAAGTTTATTTAAAAAACTTGGAAATTTTATGTCATGATAAATTTTATGTCCTAAATGGTACCTAATTTGACATTGTGAGGTTGGATCGGAACTGAATGTTGACTACATTTTAATTACGAGATTTGCCCCTTTAGACTCATACCTGTTTATATGTATTAGACAGTTGCAATTTAACATAAAGTTGATGATAATTCTTGATGATGTCTCACTGCTGCTGGACAAACTCTCGCTGTGTTACATATTATGTATTAAGATAGTTTTAAATTAGAAATTAGACAAGAAGTAAATCATGGGCTTTTGTAATATGTACCTGCAATGAAAACAAATTAAGAAAATACTGTCTCAGACAACATCTAATTTGTTTCGCTTGTTCTTGAACGATACATTTGGGAATGGTATTTTGTTCACGGTTAACCTTTGGCCTTCTTTCGTCGATGGCCCAACATGGGACCATGTTCCTTGGTCCCCATGGGAAACTCCTGCATCCTTATCTCGGGTTGTATCAAAATGTCCCCTATTATCTCTGTTCCGAGCTTTCGGCGCTTGTTGAGTACCAACACGTAACGATGTACGCGTCCGCCATGATGGATGCGTTTGCGCCCAGTATGTGAGGTCCAGATTGTGAAAGCATGTCGCTCAAACTCAACTCAGGCCTTAGTAATCGATGACTGAATTATGAATTCACCTAGCACTTTAATAACAATATGATACATATTTTCACCTTGTAACTAAAAAAAATATGTTACTACATATTACTGACGGTGTCTCCTATAGCGGTTACTATGACTACAACACCTGACGTCCATGTCATTATATATTTCTTATCTATCTATACATTGCTACAGTAAAAAATACCATTACAACCAAAATATTAGGGCGTGTAAACGGCAATGTCCATGCAAAACACATTGACACGACATAACGTATGTTTGGATATGGAGGTGAGTGTGGAAGCATCCAACGGGAATGGACCTCAGTATCATGCTGACCTCCCTTATGATGACGGTAGTACCAAAATGTTTGATGACTATGATGCCATGGATAGACATTGAGATACACATGTTTGAAACTTGAAATGCCCCTTTTTCGTTGGTCAGAGGTTCATTCCGGTGCAAAATACATTGTGCAAGATAAAACTCATATTATTAAATTGAATTGGAATCGAATGCTGGCAAATTAATTAACGTTCAAAGTCAAATACATATAACAATGAACAATCTTAAAAATTACATACAATTTTGTCACAAATTTGGTATTAATGTTAAAACCCAATACTATATCCAATAATCTGTATCAAAAGCGTACAGAGGAGCTCGATGGCGTCGTTGCGGTATCAGACTAATCGATCACGCAAGTTAAGCAACGTCGACCGTAGCCTGTCGTTGGATAGGTTTATTTATCTGGAGCTCCTCCGTGCTTCGGAGGGCACTTGAAGCTATTGGTCCCGACTGTTGTCATAAGATGAACGTCGTTAAGCTAAGTCAGTGGCCTTTAGGCGGCTTGAAAACACGGGCCTCCGCCAACCCTTAGTAGAGCAGCGTGGTGGAGTATATTTTAAACACCTTCGAGGTTTCAGTTGTGCGCTGATAGTTAGTTAGTAACGCTTGACTTAGATACTTTGTCATCGTCATCAATCCTTATTCATCCCACTGCTGGGATGCGGGCCTCCCTTCAATCGAAGGGGTTTAGAGCCTACTCCACCACGCTGCTCAACTAAGGGTTGGCGGATCGGATTGAAATTTACCATATAGCATACAGGTACTATTTCTTATCCTGTAATACAGGTAGCTATTATGACGTAGGCATGCGCTAAATATGATTTAATAATTACCATGTGACGTAATGTGATCGTAAGGGCTTATCAAAAGATTTATAAATTTGAGGTGATATAATATAAGAGACATTATTACAACTCGCAATTGCTTCTCCGTTCATAATTATTTAATCATAGCTGATATGCTCGGCTAGCAGTAACAAATTAATTACGATCAGTTGACACTCTTTGCTTTTTTTTATTATTAAGAAACAAACTGCAAAGAATCCGGAAAGCGAAATCACTCACGGAAAAACACTTGACATTGCAACTGGAAAAGAAATGGTAATGTTGAATTGAAATAAATGTCGTTATTAATTTGCAAACAAATTATTAAAAATTTTATACGCGCATTTTATGGTCATATGTCGTCAAACTTGTGTAATGGTCTTGTAAATTTGACATTTTATTGGCTACAACATTTTAAAGCGCGCGGTATTTTTTAACCAGCTTTCAATTTTGCAGATTATTGTTTACACTTATACTTCTGTTACTTTTAGGCGTCAATTTGTGTTGTTTCATCGTAAGTGTTAGGGAAATATCGACATGTTTGACGTGGATAACGTTACAAAGCAGTTTTATTAAACTTTTGGAAGCAATAATAATTGCAGCGATAGCTCCTGCGTACATAAATATTCCCTAACGCTGCGCAGGGCAGCACACTCGCTCCCGCATGAAAAATACTCGGATTATGACTCGGGTCGGGAGCGATTCAACGCACCGATAGCGCGGCATATAAATTATCTTACAAACGCAAGACGCTACTAATATTAAATAAGAAAGCATGTAATTCACGTTCTCCGATATGCCGGCCGAGTAATAAAATACACAATTTTGACAGATTTTAAATAATGACGTCCGTCGTCCAGGAAATGCTTAGAAAGTTTGTCTATGCTGCTTTAAAGTCGTTCATGTTTACGTTGACCTTGCGAATGATATATTGGAGTTATTTGTACATTCCATATACAATTTATACGATACTAATGTCTAGTCGTAGATCAAGAATAATCGAGTAAATTGTGTCAAGACAAGACTATTGATGCGTGACCGGTTGGTGATTATTTTTGTGCATGAGACATCAGATTCTACACGAGTATAAATTAGTGAAGTGAAGTAATTCAAAAGATATTTAATTCCCTGTCTATGAAATTATTTTATTTCAAAGAAAGTGCGTTCTTATCTTCTTGATATCTGTCAACAGTGAATATGTACTAATTTAATCACTATGTTTCATTAGCATTTATATGTGTAATTATATATTTTATATTACTATAACTGACGAGCTCGGTGGTCGAATGGTTAGCAATGGCCACTTTGACTGCGAGGTCGCGGGTTCGATTTCCGCATAAGACAAATATTTGTGTGCATGAACATGTCCGTTTGTTTTCGTCTAGGTGTTTTATATGTACCTATTATATGTATGTATCTACAAAAAAATAATAATAAATAAAATATCAGTTACCTAGTACCCATAGTACAAGCTTTGCTTAATTTGGGACAGTGTGTAATTTGTATAAGAATATTTATTTATTTATAATAACTTATAACTATTTTCTAATAATTTATTGGTATATAATACGTACCTCATTTTCTTTATTCCCAAAGATCGATTGGTAGAGAATGCATTTAGCATTAATTCTGCCTATCGTACCAAACTATTCTGGCGTCCTACCGCCGAAACTGAAGCGGATTACCATCGAATATTTTAATTCGAAAAATATTTCTTACATTTAAGTTATTGCACAGTATAAGTAATGAACAGTATGGCCACTCCCTGCCGCTCTATGGTATCGACCTCACCTCCACTCTGAGACAAATCTGGAACCGTTTCTATGGCGCCGCACGCACACACGCATATTCACGCTTTGCACAGACGTCCTTATTTATGTAGTAGTAAACGACGCGACATTGTATGGAGTGGCCGGGGTGGTTATTGACTAATATTTACAGATAGTCCATAGAGGTCCATGGTTTCTTCCAGCTAATCTAAACACAGGTACCATAAATATAAGCTGAACTTTGATTTTCGTAGTCGAAAAATCCGATGGGAATCCGCTTCAGCTTAGTCGTTAGGGCCTGGCCATTTTTTTTTTTTAACAAAAATAAATAAAAACCATTTTCCAGGTATTCGTGACAATGTGTAATAACTTTTCAATCTAATTTATTTTCGGAATCTTTTGTAGGTGTTACTGTAAAAATTGAAAGAGATGTATAATTCAGCTCCACTTTTTCAGGAATTTCTTAGATATAAAAGATTAATCAAGTTGCTCCCCATCTTTACCGACTAAGTACTACTTCATTTACCAGGAGAACCAGGCTCATTTATGTAATTGTACAATAAATTTGCATTAATAAATCAGTGTAGGAGATAATAAATAGTTATTATTCTTTACATTATTTGATATATTTTTTTATTTATTCATTTTTGTGTAGTATAAAGGCGCAAACAAACATACGAAAAAGTAGAGCATTCGATCACCATGGAAAGGAACAAAAAAAACATTCGTTTTAGAATATTTTATTGTTATATTTTTTATAGCTATATGTCTATTTTTTCGAGCTCGGTGATCAAATGGTTAACACTTTGACTCTGGGGTCGCGGGTTCGATCCCCGCACAAGAAAAATATTTGTGTGCAAGAACATGTCTATATATATAAAGATATATATTTACAACATAAATGTATTTAAGTATTATATCAGTTATCTAGTACTCATAGTACAAGCTTTGCTTAGTTTGGGACTAGGTGGCAGTGTGTAACTTGTCCATGAATATTTGTTTATTTGCTGTATTGATTTGTAGCTTACATTTTATTAAGTTAGTTCAACACGCGCATCAAAAAAGCAACAACCGTATCATCGGGTATTTAATTTTAATATGTAGCATTTCCTGGTCGATTTTCACTAATATATTGGGAAAATTATGTGTTATTTTAAAAGTAATTTAGTTGTGCGTCTCAGATTTATATTATTTTATAATTATATTATTGTTTAATAATTACAATAGGTTTGTTGACGTCTGCGGAAAATCCGATATAAAGGATGAACGTCAAAAGCAAAAGTTCACTCCGGCGGGCCTTGGAGAGTTATTCCGTGAATTTGTTGGATCGTGACTTTATGCATAATTAAATTGTTTGCTCGGTGGCGCCACACGTCGCGGGTAGTTTCGTTTCGCAAACGTTATTCGAGTAAAGACGAAGATTCCTTTGAATCGTTCGATATCTTTGTTCTCTTAGGTTTTTAATAGCTTGTTGAATTACGGTTTCACGGATAATCTTAAATTACACAAAATTTGGTTTTCCTGCTTGATTTTTATGTTACGAATGTATTGGTTTTTACGTTTTGATATCATATTTACTACTACCTGTTGCTATAAATCAAGCGGTGATTAGGAAACTTATTCAAGATTTGAATAATTTACGATAGCACTCTGAGCAAAGAGCTCATTTGCACCATTTTACATGCTAATATGGGTGATGATGATAGACTGAATTGTAAATTTCATTTGAATGTAACTGGTTACGTCGCTCGAGGGAGCCGACTTCGCCAGTAAACGTTGGCGCCTGCGCCTAATAAATTACTACTGTTTTACATGACAAGACTTAATCGTGGCAACCCCTGGCTTTCATCAAAATTTTAATATCATCGTTGGTAAGATTCTCTGGTTTCGTTATCGTGTTTATTTTTGTAGAGAAATTTCTGAATATAAATATAAATAATCTATATCGTTAGGACCACCCCTGCAAGTTACTCCAAATATGTCGGTGTAGGGAATTGCCGGCGCTCCCTAGCGGTAAATATTAAAAGGCATCTGTTATGATGAAAACAAACATATTTCACGAAACGGGCAGAGTAGGACGCCGGCCGGCAGAAACGCCTTGTAATTCCGAGACGCCCACTGGTTCTACAGATCATGCGGTTTTAGGTGTAAAAAAATCGATTAAAGTATGGCGACATGCTGAGATCGATACATGATAATATTTCATCTCGATCGTGACGGCTGCCGTGGAATTCGTATTTTTGTGAAATTCAATTAAATGTTTTATGGGAGAAATGTTGCTATCGTTTTACATCGGTTTAAACTTTTATAGACATCGGTGTTAGGCCATGGTGGCTAGTAAGTTAACACCGCGGTTAATTTTATTGTTAACTTCATTTTAATGTGTACATAGACATGTTTATAGTTTTATTACGTTATATTGACATAATTTATTCTGAACATTTAAGATGAAACGTTACGTGGCGTCAAAATACGTGGGCCTGAGTAAACGAGTACAGTAGTATTGATTCGCTTTGTTTATTTCCAGATTTATGGACGCCGTTGACGAGTTCCTGGGAAAAGATCGCGGTGAGTCAAATTTTTGTTTGCACAGTGTGTTAACGCTGTTGATTACTTTTAGGCCTCGGCTAATGACGCCGGTGTGTGCTGGCTTATGTAGTATGTTGTTGCGGTTTTCCCTTGTTTAGTGACTGTGCAAGTAAAGAGAGCGCGGCTCCATTTGTCCACCAGGTAAGTTCTGTTCATACACTCGATTTGTCTAAACACGACGTTTCTACAATGGGTGTGTTAGTTTGTGTACGCGCCGCACGCACAGTAAACGTAGATGTAGGTTAAATTCACGAGTGGTTGGAACTTTTAGAGTCACATCGCGTGGGTGAAGAGGTTGTGGCGAGGTGTTAATGCACCATTGCCTAATTGTATTTCTTTACGAGACCACCATAAAGAGTATCGTTGAAGCAAGTCTTTATTGTCACTAATCGTTATTCTATTGTGTGCATTCTCTTAGAGTGTATAACTGAGTATGGCGAGACGTGACAGTTCCAACTTGAGCTTTGATTCGACTATAAAATGTTCCAACAATTGTATGCAGCTCTATTATGCAACTCATTGGTTGTAAATTAAGACGTCAGCAATGTTGTTGTTCGTAATAAATAAGATGGGGCAGAGTTTTGATGCGGTATTTGTTGTTTCGAATGATATAAAAAAGGTTCTGCCCGTTCCGAGATTAAACTGTCTTCAAAGTTTACTGCATCTCAATTTGCAGTAACAACTTACGTCGATACGTCAACAGAATCTTTACGTCCTTATCGGTAACGATGGACACAACATACGATTTCAATTAAAGGCTGCTTCGATTTTAACGAGGAATGCGTATGGCGTTCACTCACAGTGGACCTTGCCGTCTTCTTCCGTTTAGATTACTTTGTTGCTCCTACATATGAAACTAAAGCTGCAACAGGGTTCAACTAAAACTGGTTCGTCAATAACTCATAGCAGTCAAAACTAGTAAGTTGAGTCCACACGACCGACATTATCGGCAGCTACACATTTAATTACATTGACACAAATCATGGTTATCGTGGAACTTCTCACGGTGCCCGACTCTATATACCGAATGTTCATTAAGTTCTAATTACGAATGGGCGCTCTTGTTTGTCTTGATCACCAAAACTAGCTTTATTAGATTACGTGGGTAGTTTCAATTAATTGTGAGCATGCTATCTGTCGGCATTTTCATTGGTAATGGCCGGTTATCGGTGTCGCTAAGTAGATTGAGTGAGCGTACGACGGACCAACGACTGGTTTGCTATGGATAGCGCCAGGTCCTGGATGAATATAGGTCGTTGGGAGTAGTCTGTAGTTAATTAATTGGCAGTGGAGAATTCATTATTGTTTTAATAATTTTATGGTTTTTAGACGAGTCCAATTTACAACTAATTATCACCTTGCCTTAAATACCCACTTAACCAAAGTATGAGATAATAGTATAAAATATCTCATAGTAGTACTTCTACATAGTTACTCGTAAAATAAATAAATATTCCTGATCATATATTATACACCGCCATCTAGTCCTATATAGCTGATAAATATACTTAAAAAAAATTTTTTGGTAATAAATACATGTAATTCCTCCGCCAACCCGCAGCGTGGTGGAGTATGCTCTAAACCACTTTGTTTGAGAGGAGCCCCATATCACAGTGGGATGATTATGAGTTGATGCCAACATGTAATTCATAGTAAACACCCAGACCAGATAAACAGACATGCCCTTTCGGTACATATCGTCCACTGTCTCAATTCGACAACTTCCCAATAGGGCAACTTCCCAAAACACACACTCCCATATCGTCTACATCCCAATAGGTCTACTTTTTTCCCCACTTAGTCAACTTTTATTTCCCAAAACGACAACTCCCATTTCGTCAATTTTTCTTCCTAAAAGGACCCGTTCACAAACCTTACTGATGGTGTATTTCTTGAGCCTAGTTAGCAGGATGTACTTCAGTCGTCTTCTTCATGTGTAAGCGTAGGCCCTTATTTCATTTGATTAAGGAATCCGTAATTATATATTCGCGTAGTTAGACAGAGAGGTAGGGCATAGTAAAAGCCCCCTGTAGATAAAACTCCACCTCACAAAATAGCACACAAATGTTTGCCTTATACGGGGATCGAACTCGCGTACTCCGAGTCAAAATAACCATTGCTAGACATTCGACCACCGAGCTTATCATTAACTCTCTTCATCATCTTGTAGGAATTCACAAAAACAATTTGTGATCACATTGTGTGCACAAACGCCGCCGCGGCGCGCGGTAATGCGACGATATTCATATTTCATGCACTATCGCAGCGATAATCGGGCTCCATTGCTGATTTACGCGAGATCTCGTGTTTCTCGTGAACCGAGTCACATTCGCTACTGTGTAAAGGGTGGTCTTAATGATTCTGATGTGATCGATGAATATTCGATTTGGCGAATGTGATCAGTTTTGAAGTTGTTGTAATCTGGAACAAATTTCTAAATTGTATAGTATGCTTTACATTAGGCGAGCTGTATGTTTATTTGGCACCCTGCCTTGTAAAAAAAACCCACAGAAGTAACTTGTGAAGGCAACTGTAACAGCATGCATGCGACTTTATTTTATAATATGCAGTGAAAGTGATCATCGATGTGCTACATGTGTCAAAGGACAATAAAATTGTGATCTGCAATATACATATATATATAACAGCGGTTCAGCAGGAAAAAATTGATTTTCACATTTTTTTCCTGTGTACTACTTCAAGAAAGACCGCGTACCCTTGTTGCCTTGTCGTTTGCGTATTTGTTTTTCTAATTATGTTAGTTCACTTTGCACTTGCCGTTATGAGAAAGCACACTACTAATTAGGAAATGAAAATAATAACATGAGCCACAAAAAATACAAAATGAGCCACAGAAATACTAAGTTAGGTTAGGTATATTTTATATCAACTTTAGTCACCAAGTCGCCCAGTTTCACAATTTTAGATGCTCGGCTTATTACTACCCATTAGGAAACATAGATGTTTAGATTTAAAAAAAAAGTCGCTGGTCTCAAGTCTAAAATGTGCCAAATACTTAAATATGCAAAGTCTCCCCTGTTTCTTCATTCGCGGCCAGCTATAAGACTTCCCATCACTTCAAATACAACCATTGCGCCACTAACTCAGGTATTTATTACGCTATCATTAATAATATTTCGATATATTAATCAACCTAAAATAATCTAGGCATAGGCAGTGTTAGATAATTAATAACTGTGAATATTAATGTTTGAATTTGAGTTATTTGTCAGAAGCCGCAAAACTTGTCACATCATGGTCCCGAACTGATGATAGATTGATTATTTTTATGTTTTTGACTGATGACTTGCTAGTTGTAATGATATATAGTTTAGGACCAATATTGGTTTGAATTTTTTACAAGCTTTTATTTGGCTTCACCTGTCCCGTTGTCAGTAAACCTACAAGTTAAACTTGATCCTGTAGGTACCCCGTGTTCAATTGACCGGCAATGTAAGCTTTTCAGCTGAATTGCATATGTGAGTTGTATGACAATGCATTATTATGGTATCATTAAGCTGGTCTGATAGTAGAGTCGCAGGGGTGGGGTGGCCGTTGGAACTCTCTAACAAAACAATTCAACTCCATCGAACCAATGTATAGCTTGTCCACAATCTTTAACAATTAAGACATGGGAGTGTTCAAGAACAGAGTCAATATTTCTCATAAAATGCTGGAAATGGATCCGCGACCCAAGGTCGTCGCCAGCCGGTTGATATGGAAAAGTATGAATTGTAGGTAGGCTCATGAAGCTTTTCACTTGTAGTACGAGCTCGGGGGGGGGGGGGGGGGCAGCTGCCCCTCCCTACCCCCTCTTGGTGACGCCCTTGGACCCCTTGGTGTTGCTGATCTCCATGGGCGGTGTGATTGCTTTCCATCAGGTGACCCACATGCTCATTAGTCCCTCTCATATTTAAAAAAAAAAAGACTAGCTGTGTCATCTTTACAAAAAATCTGTTCATACATTTCCAAGAACTGATTAAATATTCCATAGTAAAACCTTCGAATTTAAAAATTATAAGTAACTTTAAAAAATATGAATACTAAATTATAAAATTTATTTAATTGGCATCCGGACATGTGCTATAGCTGTGTGTTTTAGCATCAAACTGGATCCATGTTTGGTGCTTAAACTAGATTAGCAGGTGTAAGTCGTTCATCATGATCTTTGAACCAAAGCCAACTTCACCTGCACGCGGTGCACCCTGCTGACTGACAAACGAAGCTCTGGCGAAAAGAGAGGTAGGGAGCGTAATTGTAAGCTATCCGACTGGGAAATGTACCTCCACCTCACAGAATACCGCAGCCAAATAACAATTCCCTTGAGGGTTGTTGTGTTCCTGCGAGTGAGTGAGGTCACCAGAAAGAAAGGAGATGCTGCGTTGGCAGCGGGGGTGGCGGCGCGCGAGCGATATTTTATGTTGCGAGCGTTAATATGGCTACGGTAACCGCTTCACATCAGGCGGGCCGTATGCTTGTCTGCCACCCGACGTAGTATAAAAAAAAAAAAAAAAGTATTAGCATAATTCATCCTCTAAAACAGATTTTTTATAGAAGAAGTGTGCGAAAGGGAATGCATAGAAGCTTTGATATATTTGAAGTGATAATAAGTTCAAAATAGAAAAAAAAGAATTAAATTATTCAGAAATATCGTGTAATTAGCTTCTCTTTCTGAGTACGTTAAAAATGGCTATGTTTATCAGAGACTAAGTAAAAATAACAACGACGAATGTATATATAACCAGACTCATGAAACTCTTAATAAAACGCACTATTTCTGTATAAATTTATTTAGCTGACGTCACAAAGAAATGACTTTGTTCAAATTTAGTTTCCAAGTTTGTGCTAGATATATAGCTGCATTTGTAGCAGTTCTCATCTGTGTCTAGAATTCAGATAGCACACAAAGTTGCACTTTTGAACTTTACGGGCAGAGTTAGTGACTAATGTGCCTCAGATTTGCTACGTCTCGTATCTATGAAGTGATAACGGTATTTTAGTGGCTAACAAATCGTTATTATTGTTGATATTACTGCTAACTTTTGCTACAAGTCATCTCCTTCAGACGATAGTAATGAGGGTTGAGAAAATATTGCTCTTTTATTTATCTTGTTGCGTTACTTCAAATCTTTTCTAAATTCTAGAAAATCTATTTATTTTATTTCTAGAAAATATTTGCTTTAGATTTATGAGAACATATTTTTATAACAAACAAAGGCTAACTATGCAAGCATAAATAACGCAGTGTTTTTCCATCTCGCTCTATTTCGCCGCAAAGTAAGATTATCATTATGCTATAGTAATGATATATAACACTATTAATATGCCATCACTTGTATTCGAAACAAATAATACGGTTATAAGTAACCAATAAAGTTATTGATGTTCCCGATTTAACGTTAGATATACCTACCTAATCAGTTCTATTTTGCAGTAGATTAGGATAAAAGAAATAAATAAAATGGTAGTAAATTTAAAAGTCTCACATTCTTGAAGTTACGATCAACAGTGTGTCGAACAGGTGTAACATTTTAAAAATTCTTTGGTACAGAAGATGGTTCATAAAAATACCAGACGGCAGAACGCACACGCGTTGCAACAATTAATATTTTTAAAATGCCTAATCAGTCATCTGATCATTTCATCTCTGCCTACGCGTGGCGCCGTGAGAATGTGGCAACATGCGCTACGTATATACGTTTTGTCGGGATCTACCATGAAGAGTCTTCGTACATGATCGTCTTCATAAGATTTACTTTTATTAATAATACATATATTGCTGGACAAATTACACACTGCCATCTAGTCGCAAACTAAGCAAAGATTGTACTACGGGTACTAGATAACTGATACTATACTTAACATATACATTTTTTTTTGTAAATACATACATATAATTATTAATACATAGAAAATACCTAGACCAAGACAAACACGCAGGTTCATGCACACAAATGTTTGCCATGTGCGGGGATCGAATCCGCGACCTCGGAGTCAAAATGGCCATTGCTAGCCATTCGACCATCGAGCTCGTCTTACTTCGTTTAATTACTTTTAGTTCGAAAAGCTTTTTTTACAAACTTTAGTTAATTGTTATTTGTTTGGGTAAAATTAAGTTGTATTCCAAAATAAATATGACATTAATGTCTAGGTTGAACAATTTCCAGACAACTTTCTCTTGTAAATATTAATGTAAGGAAAGGACTGTTTCAGACAATTTATTATGGAATCGAATGCATTTTACAACAGAAGACTTCCCAATTCTAGCAAGGAGATGCATTGGCATACGCAATTTATGTTTGTTTCTACGATTTATAGTTCTACGATCGTTGATTTTTAGGAACGTGTTTACATTTTTATGACTATAGTGTTGTTGGTTGATACTATTGCTGGTTATTCGTATCGTTGCACAGCGTGATGTATCGTCACACTTGAGAGCAAAATTATCGTACACCTTCATTATAGAGAGAGGGGCTCTGCGATAATTTTGCTCCGAAATCTACATAAAAACATATGATATCAAATTATACTGAAATTTGGCACTCTTGTGAACCTTCGTTGATTATATTGTGGAATGGAAATCGTTGCATTTATCGACTATACATTGAGTTTAACACAAGTATTTTATTAATAAATAGTAGCTTGTCTTTTTATTCAAATACTAGCTGCCCCGGCGAACATCGTACCGCCTAACAATCAATGAATGTCGTGGTACAAATTGGCTGAACTAAATTTATGATTTTATGGAATTAAAACAATGAATAATGGAAAATAATAGAGAAGCTCGATGGCATAATTGCGCATGTCAGTCTAATCGGACACGCAAGTAAAGCAACGTCGATCGAATCCTGTACACGGATGGGTTTATATTACCTCGAGCTCCTCCGTGCTTCGAAAGACACGTTAAGCCGTCGGTCCCGGTTGTTATCATTAGATTATCTTGCGCTCCTCCGTGCTTCGGAAGGCACGTTAACCTTCGGTCCCGGTTGTTATCATTAGATGACAGTCGTTAACCCAAGTTAGTGGCCTTTAGGCGGCTCGAAAACACTGGCCTCCGCCAACCCGCAGTTGAGCAGCGTGTTGGAGTATGCTCTATTCCTCTTCGGTTGAGGGAAGACCCGTATCCATAAAAACTGAAGATTTCATAAAAATAAAGATTATTGTTTAATCAAAAAATTAAAAAAAAAAGTTTTGTTTTATTTTTTAGTTTTGAAATCGTTTTGGTGATTTGTAATTGTCATTTCTTTTGATGTTTACTCTGATTTGATTCTTGCGTTCGAACTCCATGGGCCAAGCGTTTTCACCCCAATCGATTTGACATTTTTCAATTTTCAAAACAAATCAAACACACAACTTTCGCGACATAAAAGTGACACCAATTGATTTGACATTTTGATATTTGACAACCAATAAGGCAATAAATATCGCAATCCTTTTTCAACTGACACTATCATTTGTATGGGAAAATGTTTTTCCTTTTATTTTATTCTTTCGTCAATCTTCTAATGTTTTTCATGGTCATTCTGCTATTCGGGACGGAGAGAAATCCAATAAATCATAAACCATGACAATCGGTCCTACGGTTCTCGAGTTATAAGTGTTCGGTGATGTACATATATATATGAACAAAATTTATGATTTCTTGAAATTAATACAATGAATAATAGAAAATAATGGAGAAGCACGATGGCGTGAGGCACGTGTCAGTCTAATTGTACACGCAAGTTAAGCAACGTCAACCGTAGCCTGTTCATGGATGAGTTTATGTTATCTCGAGCTCGTCCGTGCTTCGGAAGGCACGTTAAGCCGTCGGTCCTGGTGTTTATCATTAGGTGGCAGTCCTTAAGCCAAGTTAGTGGCCCAACCCGTAGTTGAGCAGCGTGTTGGAGTATGCTCTAAACATCTTCGGTTGAGGGAAGACCCGTATCCCAGCAGTGGGTAAATAATAAGTTCAGTACTTTACAAAGTCACAAAAAAAGTACCAATTGACAACAATAAATATTTCAATCCACAAAACAAATCACAGACAACATTCGCGACGTAAAAGTGAGACCAATCGATTTGACATTTACATAACAATCAATAAATATTCCAATCCTTTTTAACTGGCACTATTTGTATGGGAAAACGTTTTTTCTTTTATTTAATTCTTTCGTCAATTTTTCAATGTTTTTAATACTTTCCCGACCAAGACACGACATTATTTTATATATTATATAGATTTATGGAGCTTGATTTAAATTTCTGAAAGCACGCATAAATATTTTAGAACCAATAAATCAGCCTGGCGCAACTCAAAGTAAAAAAACGACTCTATGAATCGGAAGCGAATTTGGTACAAATTCTGATTGTTTTCGCTTCCATTTCATACATATTAGAATTACGCTATTTGTTTGGCACATCCGTCTCTTAAAACGTAGTGGTTACATTCTCTTTGCAATAAATATTTAAATCCACAAAACTGTTTTCAAAACAAATCACAGCCAACTTTCAAGACGTAAAAATGAGACCAATAAAGTTAACATTTGTTTTTAATCTATGATATTTGTTCTATAATGAGCTTAATATACATTTCTGAACGCACGCATACATTTGGCGTACGCACGTACGACAACGTCACATTTGACAGCTACGACAACCACGAACATTTTGTATGGGAAAATGTTTTTTCTTTTATTTTATTTTTTCGAGAATTTTCCAATGTTTTTAAGAGTTATTCTGCTATTCGGGACGGAAATAAATCCAACAAATCAAAAACCATGGCAATCGGTCCAGCCGTTCTCGAGTTATAAGTGTTGTAACAAACACGACTTTCTTTTATATATATAGATGTGTACATATTTTTTCTATACGCTTGAGGTGGCGACTGTATACGACGCTTACTTCTATCGAGATTCCCGTATAGTATAGTGCCTACTTCAGAATACGAAGTGCACTTCAACTTTGCAGCTCAGAGGGAATTTCCAGCACCAGCGGTGCCGCTATTCATGAAGGACTAGAGTATACTCTAGTCTTTCCATTATCACTATCATAACAAAGGAGAGCTTATACTGGTGCCCTTACTCACTCGCGGGAACGCAATAACTCACAAGGGAGTCGTTAATTGCCTGTGGTCTTCAGTAAGACAGAGACCTTTCTCCAGTCGGACTGCTCCAATTTAAACGTATCGCTATGCCCGTCGTCATTTCCTTGTTCGCTATCCGGCAGAGTTATATATCACCAGCAGGTTAGGTTGGCTTTGACTTAAGGATCAAGATGAGTTACTTAAACTCCGAAAGTATACCTAATTTTTGTAGCCTTCCTTGCATTTTGTAGTGGTTTATAAAATTTGAGAAAATAACGGCTGGTAAAGATAGAACTCACTTTTCTTCTTGAATTCATCCATTATTGTTATAAGAGATTTGCAAAAGAACGAGCTAGTTAGTACATACAAAATAACTGCTTGTTAGGGCATGATCGTCTCATCCGTGTGTGGTAAAATCCCAATAAGCCGATTACGATGTAAGAGGGTCGCGCGTAGGCGAGTCATCTCGTATCGATATCGAGTCGTCTGGTTCACAATGCAACGATTGTCGACAATCGATCTGCAACTCGCTGCGATGTGCATCTATTCATCTGTACTCTGCGACCGATGTAGCCGAATGCACATAATGTAGACTTTATAATCGACTAAAATTGGTTATTCACATAGTAGTAATAGAATTGAATACTAAAAAATCCTGCGAGTGAGTGACATCACCAGGAAGGAAGGAGTTGCTGCGTTAGCAGCGGAAGCGGCGGCGCGCGAGTAACGGTTTCACATCAAGCGGGCCTTATGCATATTTGTCCCTCCACGTAGAATTAACAAAATATACATATTTATGTCCATATACTCTCACAAGGCTCATTTATAAATATTGGGCATTTCTATGTTCAGAAAATCCTTGTTCACTGTGTTTCTATTTGTGATAATCTTATGTTTTCAGGCCTCAATATATCGTATCGTTTATAACAGACTAGATATTTCAATATTATTAGCAGGCTTTTAACACGCGTTTTATTTACCTGTTTATAATTTTAAATCAAATGTCACGAGAAGACCACCTTTGTCGTCCGAAGACACGTGAGCCGTTACAATCGCTCGTAAAATGCCATTTAGGGATCAAACGACTTTTGTATACAAAAACGTTTTAGCGTTAATTTGCGTAGTGACAGTAAGTATGCTGACATAGAGAAGCTCGCGTGCGATGCGTGATTATTAGTAGCGTTCGATAGCGCCGCACCCATCTCTAGATGAGTAATATAATTATGATCTATGAATCTTATAGCAATGCCTATCTACTGATACTTTAGGATGTCTTTAGCAATAATAATTGTGTGTGTAAAATTAAAAAGTGAATTAAATATTCTTACCTAAATTACAAATATTAAATAAATAAATAAATATTTCTGGACATTTTACTCAGCGTCATCTAGTCCCAAATTAAGCGCAAAGCTTGTGTTATAGGTACTCGGCAACTGATAAATGTAATTAAATACATTTTTTTTTGTAAATACATAATTTTATAATACATAGAAAACACCCAGACCAAGACAAACAGACATGGTCATGCACACAAATTTCTGTATTGTGCGGGAATCGAACCCGCGACCTCAGAGTCAAAGCGGCCATTGCTAACCATTCGACCACCGAGCTCGTCAATATTGAAATCGAATAGCATCTTACATATGTATAAACTAAAAATTGGACTCGGATTACTGAAGGACCAGCTTATGTCCTAGAAGTCTATCAAATCTATACCCCCTGTTACTATATCTCTAAGGCAGTTTTTTGTGTGTATAGTTAGTGTTTCTTTGTGATAAGGCGATCATAATGACATCTATTCTGTCCGTTGTTAGATCTATATCAGGTTCTTCTATTACGCAATAATGTTATTCATCACATATATCGTTATTATAATTACGTAACGCCTTCTTTTGATACCTTTTGTCTGTTTGTTCGGGCCTGTCCGTTCGGTTACCAGTGTTATGTTTATTTTCTATCTAGTTTATTACATTTGAAGTGCAGTGACGCACGCTTCCTATGCTAAGTGACTTGCAAGTGGGAACATGTATTAGCTTATTGTATTGTTGGATAAAATTTGCATGTGAATTGGTGAAGTTGATTTTTGTTCCGAACGGTTATTTTATATTAGCTGTACTCTATAACGGTTCGACCATAGTAACATGCGCTTGTGCATTTTTTTCTACTGATCAAGATCAAGTCAAAATAAAGTACATATTACAAGTACGTTCAAACTATACATGGTTTCATTGTAGCAATCTTCGTAGCAATCAACATTTTAGTACACGTATTTTTACGTAATATTGTATTTGAGCAGAATATAGAATTGACTGTATGTATGATTGAGTAAACAGATATTAAAAGAAATTGCATAAACCTGATTACCGCATTTAAAAAGATAAACATATCTCATTTGTATGAGTACGCTGCAATTATCATCGCGCTGTTTGTTTCTGTAATTGAAAGCAGTCTCGCTCGTTAATTAAGTTGCCGACGAAAGCCTCCTTTGATGGATTGTTGTGAATGCAATTGTTTTTTTGTCCGTCGTCTCGACTTGGCATGAATTTGCATGTGTAATGCCACAAACGCATTACCTCATGTTCACTCCGTGGGAATTTCGCGTCGACAATATTGTTTTTTTCTGTTTTTGTCTCGTGCCCAAGAATTGATGTTCGTACAATGTTTCTGCATTTTACTATGTGGTTCAGTAAAACTGTATTTTTATTTGACAATTTTTGTCTGTCATCATTCGTCGAGATTATATTGACATTCTTTACAGACGTCTGTGATCACGTCCGCCGCCGGTCCAACCTAATAATTCTTGTAATTAAAATGTCACAATATAAAATTTCAAAGTCTATTTTAAGTGGGAATATATCGAAATATGACCGAAAATTAAACAAACTATGAATATTATTTTGCCAACAATAAGAATTGGTAACAATTAATTAATGAAATCAAGTATACAATTTCTGGTCAATTCACGGTTAGATCTCGATTCGGTCAACTTTCATTCCACGATCGTAAAGTAATTACGAGATTTGGCCTTCTGAATGAAACGCCAGGGGATAAACAACGTATTGTATATTATATACATGCCTCATATTAACAATGTTCTATATATCTCACTGCCTCACATAGACTGTCACAATAATTCACATTTAAAGTACAGTTTGAATCATACAAGTTAAAAGTTTGATTTGTTTTTATTTTAGAACCAGAATCAGTTTTATCATTGTCTAGTCTTTTGTTATAATTAGTGCATGTGAGCATTGCAACAACGAAGTATCTGCAATGAAATGTCATCGTAATCGTAGTTTGTTATTGTTACGTTATGTACATACGAGTACATTCAAAAATACAATCTTGACGTCCCCATATTTACATGACACACTTTCTGATGGTGCTTTTTATTTCTAAAGAACAAGTGGAGACATGAAATAATTTAGTAAATACACATACTAATGGTGCACTAATTAGTAAATACATATATATATACGTCCAAAATTGACTTTGCTGCATCGAATAAAAATAAAGATTTCTTCTACATCGCTGCCACTAAAAGACTACTTTTACGCCAGTTTAAAATACCTTTATGCCTTCGTAGGTATACGTACATCTTCGCTACTTCAAAGGTCTTCCTGAGGAAGTGTCAAACCGCGACCACGACTTCCTCCTTACTCCCCCGCTGCCAGCCCCCGGTTATAGCAAGGGGGTAGGGGGTGGATTGAGGGAGTCAACGACCTGAAGCCAATGTTTGCGGTGCGATTTTGAAGACACAAACATGGTTTTCGTTTATTTTCTCGCGGAGTTTGGTAGCGATCGATTGTACTCTCTTTGTCTTGATTAAGCTATTGTCGTTATATGTGTATGTTTTATATATTGAAATAGAACAATATTAAAATATAGTATTAGTATGTATTTTTTTTATACCATCACTATAGTCGATAGATCATATGTAAAATAATTCATAAGCCTGATAGAAAACGATTCTGTCTTGCAAGACATGGTGTATCTTCGCGCGTAGCTACCCTGCTGCCAATTCAGCACTTTCTTAAGAGTTTTCAAATACTTCACTCATACGCGTTTTTTTGCAAATTGTTCTATGCTTCTTATCTCGGATATATTTAGAAGTTCTGCATGAAAATAAGTAAAAAAAAATATAAGCCCTTCCGTACAGCCAAGCTCATCGCGTTATCGTAGCGTACGCCGCCCGTATGCAAGCATGAGATGAGACGAGGAGCACACTCAGCAACAGAAACTCCGCACACGGGCATATGGCTCATCACGGCGACGAATCGCGTGCGGAGTTATTGCGAGTTGTATACGCTTGGCAAGCTCTGGTACTGCATGCAGCATACGTCATACAGTACGACTCGTACTGCGTGCAGCATACGAGCGGCGTACGAGTACGACGACGCATCGAACCGTGTGTCGAGTGTGGAGCGCAATTTTCAACTGAAAGAAATGGGGGTGTGGCTATGTCATGAACACGGCCGTGTGTTGTACGTGAACACGTTATATGCACTAAAATTATCTCAAAATGGCAGCGCTTCCTCCTCCCCCGCACGCGATATTCCATAGTCTTTACTCAGCGTAATAAATTCCTTTATCCTTCATCTATCCAGTAGTGGTGTGATTGAATTTTGTATGAAGACGATAGATATGTAGATGCGACACCAACCTGTATCTCCGATTTTGTTATCATTCGTTTTTTAATTGCCTACCTATGGGCACACTATGGGAGCAATTTTAAAGTGAATAAACAAAAGCATCGCGGAAGAAATCTCGGGTAGAAAGCTAGTCCGAAAGAGATTACGGAGTATAGGGGAAGAGAAATATATCGAAAATGTGCTCTTATCATATTATCATTGTTACAGATTCCCTGATAGGCGTCCACTGCACCCACGGCCTTAATCGCACAGGCTATATGGTGTGTCGGTATATGCGCGATCGCCTGGGGATACCCGCAAAGGATGCCATTAAAAGTAAGCATTACCTTATAACTATGGTTCATATTGTGCACTGTATTTTTATTTTCTGTTTTTATTATTACTTAGTGTCAAATTCGTTAGCGTTCACCGGCTTCCTGCGATCATAACTAAATCGGCCCATCGCGGTGGGACGACGTCTTCGTACACTGTGCTTTCGGCACAAAAGCGATCCTTTTGTAAAATGATGATGATGATGAAGTAAATAAAATTAATAAATAATATAGGCGAGTGGCTTAGCTATGCCTTTATTACACTATTTCGGGTGCCAAACAAGCATACGGCGCGCGTGTTGTAAAGCTGTTATCATATACAAGTAGTATTGCTCGCGCGCTGCTGGCTCCACAGTTGCTAATGCAGCTTCTCCTTACGTCTGGTGACACAACAATTCTCAAGGGTATTATTATTGGCCTTCTGTGAGGTATTCCCCAATTGGACTCAATATGCTTTCTCGTTCGCTTGACAGAATGCACCTCGTGCAGGCGAGGTTGTTTTAGGATTTAATAGTGGTGGTACCCCATTACACCCCAAAATATCTTCATCTACAAAATTACAATAATACGTGTGTGAGTACACAATAATACATGTTAACTACCAAGCTATAAGATAATTTTCAAACACAATGTAAATTTGTTAATGATTATACTAAAACTGAAACTGTAACTTCTTAAGGCCGTCCCTGTGGCAAAACTAGCGCCAGTCGAGTGAAAGTTGATTAATTGCTAAATACATAACCAATTAAAAACTGTGTTACATTGGATATTAAGCTACATAGATTTTTAATAACTCTTAAAATTGGTAAAAGATTTTATTTTGCAGTTGTCGAAGTAAATTGTCCTAAAACATCCGTTTTCCGCAAATTATTTTTTAATGACTACAGGGTGTATGTCGCCGACTTTAATTATTTTTTTACTCGAGTGGTGCTTGTTTTGCAGCAGGGCCTCCCTAAGTTTATAGATATGGCATTCTCAGTACTATATGTGCTGAACTCAAAATTGTAGGCATAAAATTTTCTATACAACGAATCCAACGAGATAGGTTTTGCAGAAATCTCAAATATTCCTTATTTCTCGATCACTTCTGAAAGCTATCTTGTAGGACTGGCTATGTATGACTTGCGGTAATGAATCCCAAAAATATATAAATACGGGTTCACCACCGGAATGTCTACTACTGATGCAGGAATCTCTCATTAAACACATTTTCCATGCGTGGAAGGAACGTCGGGATGAGATCGGGGTATACTGCGATCTTTCCAAGGCGTTTGATTGTATCGATCAGCAAATACTTTTGCTCAACCATGATCACTACGGTATTATAGAGAAAGCACTGAAAATTATTGAATGTATGAATAAACTCAAGTAGTTGATATAAACAGCACTAAATCGAGTGGCTACGCTGTAAAAATGGGTATGCCCCAGGGATCAATTTTGGGTTCTTTTTTCCTTACGTATTACATACATATAAATGACTTGCCCTACTTACTGCAGAAACTCGCGGATATTGTACTGTTTACTGATGACACATCGCTTATATTTAAGTTTGAGACAAAATATTCATATGGACGAGGTTAGCACTGCACTTTCCTCTATTCTGAACTGGTTCACAATTACCTATATTTTATTAAATGCGAATAAATCTAAATATGTTAAATTTCACATCCAAACTTAAGGCCAAGTGGTTTTACTGTTTTGTCCAGCCGATTGGATGACGTGAACTTTTTTCCCCTGTTGGTTCTATTATATCTCTATCTTCCTAGGCGATTAGTCGCTGTAATTTGTGTCATGTACTTTTGGTCAATAAGCTCGATGACGGCGCTGCTAGTTTTTTTTATACTACGTCGGGTGGCAACAAGCATATGACCGCCCGATTTAAAGCGGTTACCGCAGCCGTATAAACGCACGCTCGCAACATGAAATATCGCTCGCATGCTGCCAGACCAGCTAATAACGCAGCAAGTCCTTTCTTCCTGGTGACCTCAGTCACTCCCAGGAATAAAATACCCCTCAAGAGAATTGTTATTTGGTATTCTGTGAGGTAGAGGTATGTAAGTTGCAGCTTACAAAATACGTTAAGCCCTACTCTCTTTTCGCCATAGCCTCGTTCGTCTGTCAGGTGGGTGCACCACGTGCAGGTGACGTTGCGTTTGGTCCAAAGATATTGTTAAACTATTTATACCCCATACTTTATGTGCACCCGATCGGAAGACGTGAACGTTTTTTCCCTGTTGGTTCGATTTCCAGGGCAATTACTCGCTGAAATTCGTGTCGTGTACGGTCGGTTGCTTCATCATCATCATCATCTAAGCCTTTCTTCTACCGTGTTGGTATAGGCCTCCTTCAGTCTTCTCCACTCTGATCTATTTTGGGCCACATTTATCCAGTTCGTGCCCACTAACTTCACGATGTCGTCCATCGCATTTGTGGTCGCCCGACAGGTCTTTTTCTGTCCCAGGGTCTCCATTCCAGAACCGTTCTGCACCACGAGTCCGACTTTCTGGCTATATGTCCAGCCCATTGCCATTTGAGCTTTGCTACGCGGCGTGCGATATCATAGACCAGACTTCTCGACGTCGGTTGCTTAATATAACTGATCACTTGGCCGTATTAAATTGTACGGTAGAGTGGTCAGTTATCTTAGGGACCAGTCTGTACTTTTGTTGTCAATTGTCATCAAGCTCGATGACGGTGCTGCATGTATCATTTAATCAAACAAGCTAGTTAAACAAAAACAATAACAATAACACTGTATCTCAGAAACATGGTTGTCGGAGACAAAAGCAAATCTTGTCCACTTTGATGGATATCATATCGCGTCATCCTATCATAGGAAGAATCACAACGGTGGCGGTGTATGTATCATAATGAAAGATAATGTGGAATATATTCTCAGAAATGAAATTACGGCCTTATCAATAGAATACATTATAGAGCTCTGTGCTGTAGAATTACCTAAATATAATATACTATTAATTACTTTGTACTGGAATAGTAGAGAGACCGATACATTTTATAGACAGTTAAAAATTATTTTAGACTATATTTTGAAAAAATACAATAATAGGAAAATAGTAATTGGCGGTGATTTTAATACAAACCTACTGATGAAATCAAGACAGGCGGACAACTTGACGGACATAATGTTGGAATATAATTTTAGACAACATATAAATGAACCTACGCGTATTGTAAAAAATAGTTCAACTTGCCTTGATTTAATTTTCACGAATTTTACAAAAAATGTAAAATGTTCTGTAATCGAACTTGGTTTTTCAGACCATAAATCCACAATACTGCATCTAAATAATATCGCAATTGAACAAACAAAGCAAAAATTATATGTAATTAAACGGATGTATACTGAACATAACATTAACAAATTTAAAACCCAACTAAAAGCTGTTAACTGGAACGACTATATTTCTTCCAATAAAACTGTTAATGAAAACTATAATATATTTAACAAAGTCTTGAATAAAGTACTAGAGAACTGTATCCCTAAAAGACGGCTAAAAATAGATAATAACACTAACAATAAACGATATTGGCTAACTCGCGGTATTAGAATATCGTGTAAGAACAAAAGACTTCTTAAAATTCACGCTACATTTTCCAAAGATAAAACATTAATGACATTTTACAAACAATATACGAAAATTTTAAAACGTATAATAATTAAATCAAAGCAGCTTAGTTCAATAAGAAAAATGGAAAATTCAGATAACAAAACGAAAACCATGTGGGAGATAATAAAAGAGCGTACCAACAAAGCCGTTAAAAAAGTAACTCAAAATACAAAACTTCAAATTCAAAATCAACTAACATCTGACCCTGAATTGGTTGCAAACGAATTTAACAACTTGTTCGCGTCGGCGGGTAAAGGAATGGCACAGCCACTGTTGTCGCCAAAGGGTAGGCCACCAACGCATAAGATTGAAAATACAATGTTCTTGTGGCCAACGGATGAACGCGAGATAAAAAAGATTATAAAGAGCTTAAAATCTAAAGCAAGTTTCGGAATAGACGAACTACCATCCACACTTATAAAAAAATGCGCTGATGAGTTGACACCTCCCCTAACCACACTTGTCAATCAGTCATTTTTAGAGGGATCAATGCCAGATTTATTGAAAAAAGCTTTAGTAAAACCTAAACATAAAAAGAATTCTAAAACTGATCCTAACAACTACCGGCCTATATCATTATTGCCGGTTCCCTCAAAAATATTTGAAAAAGCTATGTATTTCCGATTGAACTCTTTCTGCGAGAAGTATAATATTTTCGATGACTCCCAAAATGGCTTTCGTAAAAAACGTTCCACAATTCTAGCTACATATAAATTTATAAATGACATTTTAAATATATTAAATAATAAAAAATATGCAATTAGTATCTTATTTGATATGACTAAAGCTTACGAAAAAGTTAAATTTGACATTCTTTTGAATAAATTGTATGGCATAGGAGTACGAGGTGTTACCCATAAGTGGTTTAGTTCATATCTTGAAAACCGAGAACAATACGTCGAGATTCAACATATTGACGACCAAACTGGGGAAATCAAAAATGTTCGATCAAAAAATCAGCTAATGAGAAATTCTATACCACAGGGAAGTGTACTCGGATGTATTTTATTCATTATTTACATAAACGACCTTCCGAAAATATTTAATGAACGATGCGTGATGTTCGCTGATGATTTTTCAATTATAATATCAAATAATAATAATATAAATTTAAATAACAAATTAAATGACATTTTAGAAAAAATTGACAATTGGATGAGAGATCATAATTTAGAGATTAATTTTTCAAAAACAAAAATGATGCAATTCAGGCCACGGCAAAAAGTTGAACTGAAAATTGACTTTTCTTTCAACAACATAAAACTGGATTGTGTTTCTAATTACAATTTGCTCGGTATTGTCATAGATTCAAATATACACTGGAAATCACATGTACAAAATGTAAAAACCAAGCTCTCTCAATTTGTATATGCATTGAGAGAGCTAAAGAAAACGACCAATTTAAGAACAGCGGTAACAGCTTACTACTCTTTTGCACACGCGTGGTTGAATTACGGCGTGATGTTGTGGGGTGACAGTACAAACAGTCACGACTTGTTCGTTCTACAAAAAAAATGTGTTAGGATATTAGTTAATATTAAACAAGAAGAAAGCTGTAAACCACATTTTAAAAAATTAAAGATTCTGACACTTCCGTGCATGTACATATTGGAATTATGTAAATTTGTGAGAAAATATCCCACCTTTTATTCCAGAGCATGTGATGTTCCTCGCCGGCATGAATTACGAAACAAAAATAAATTACTTCAGGTTCCATCAAATATGGCGTTGCATAGTACCGGACCCTACTCCATGTCCATAAAAATTTATAATAAACTACCGACGATCTTAAAAAACGAAATAAAAGACATGAAATTCATACAAACTTTAAGACAATTCTTAATTGAAAAAGCATATTATACCGTAGGCGAATATATAGATGAAAAATGGTAGGACATTCCAAGTTTATTTATATATATTATACTAGTAGTCAATGATTATTTAGCTGTAACACAATTGTATTGTAACCCTGTAATATCGGCCTCTCTCTCTTCCATACCATTCCATACATTGCTATACCTATCAAGGTGCATTATGCTTATATGACACTACTATAAGATCTCGAATTTGTTAATGACATAATGTGATGCAATAAATGAATAAACAACCATTTTCTAGGCTATTTATTTAAGTTTCTAGGCTAAGGCTATTTGTTTAAGGTAGTCTTTGGGCGGTTTGATAACACTTTTGCCAACCCGTAATTGAGCAGCTTTGCAGAGTACGCGCTAATCCCCTGCGTGTCCCAGCAGTGGGATCATATGGGTTGATGACGACGACCATCGTGCTGTTGAAGAATGTTAAACCTGAAGCGGGATGGATGTCATTAGAACTCACTAGTGGTCTTCACGAGGGATTTAGCTGTTGTAGAGTAGAGTTGTAGAGAGAGATAATTTATTTATTTATATTTGAGTGTTACAGCTTAATAGTACCATGCATGTTAATATCATTATGCCTACATCTGTATATCTTCAGTAACAAAGGAGAAGAAAAAAGGCCGTCTAGGGCAATAATGCAATATAGGTTACCAGTGTTACATTATAAATGTTGTATATGTGATGTAAAATACTTCATGTGCATGTCTTTGTGAGAATAAACACTATATATTTTTTTAATGATGGGGGGGGGGGGGGGGGGGGATCTGTTGCTAGCCTTTTAAGGGAAATATAGACTCTGTTCTTGAAGGCCCGATGTCATAAGGGAAGTTGATTCCTCAATTTCACCGTTCATGGTATAAAATGTCTCAGGAAACGTACTGTGGTAGATTGCCAATTATGAAGATGATACAGATGGTACTTTAATTTACGGCGAGATGTATCCCAGTGTTATAATTTGTATAGAACGCAAAATGACGCTAAATCTCTACGTGTAGAGAGAGATCCAAGATCATTGGGTCTTCATCTTTTTGTAAAATTTGCGAACAATACATTTTAACTATAAATCAAACGAACTTACTTGTTAAGTTCGATAATAATTACGTGAAGGGTATGTTTAGGACATTATATAGACAACTTGTAGCTGTAAGATCTATATAATGTCCTGAATAGCCCATGATACATAATTCAGTGACGACGCTAGTTAGCTCCTCTTAATGTTATGAAGCTTTATTTAAATTGTAATTCCCTGTAGTGTAAAAGGCCAATCTAAACGCGGTGTTCTTCATAAAATGCTCCTGGTCTTGCACTTGCCTGGAAGAGTACTATAGGTTACAGTGACTACTTTCCAGATAGACCGCGTGCTTGTTTTTCGTCGTAGTTGTAGAATTTAAGTTTGTGTAGAAAATTAATACTCTTAATTATGCATGTTGTACAGTTAAGAGCAGATCATGTTTGACAGTCACAATGCGATTGTAACTCTTATTACGTGTGTCAAGAAAGGTACAATGGTTGAAGTGTCAAAGTTGAAATGCTCATACCTGTAAATACAAACAACGGTGCCAGATCTATGGATAATGTTATATTTTTGTTTCAGGATTTGAAATCGCTCGTGGGTATCAACTAGAACGTGAAAACTATATAAATGATTTATTAGGCAAAGCTGCTACTGCACCAGACCTAGGTAATGAAACGGATATCAAACCAGTAGATAATAGAAAAAATAGTTTTTCATATGTCTCTCCCCTTGCACAGTACGAGCACGAAGACAGTCAAACAAGTAGTAGTAGATTCCATAAGCGGAGTTATGAAAGAAATTCATGGAGACGAGATCGAGATGAGATCAGAGATCGCAGTCGCAAGAGAAGACGTGAATCAGACTCATATGACTACAAATATGATTATTAAAAGACTTGTTATTTTTTTATTGACCGTAGAAAAATAAATACAGAATAAGAAATTGCCAATGTATTTACTTCACAATTTTCGTCATGGAATTTGCAGTTTCTCTACAAGATTTTTTTTTTTTGCAATATAGACGAATCAAGCAATAAAGCTAATTTGAATATTATTCATCCATACATTTATATTTTGTTTTACTAGCATTATCGATCTCACTCGATTATTTCAAACTCTATCAAATTTTTATTTAACAAGTTAAGTGATATATGTCGTTATTTAACAATATAATTAAAAAAACGACGTACATAAATTTACAAAACAACAGCACACAGATAAGTTTTTTTATCAGCTGCTCAAAAAGATTTTATTACAGCTCTATTCATTCGGAGTTAACAATAGTTCTGTTATCAATTTTTTAAGTACTTATCTGTTTCATAATGTCTTTTTTATACTACGTAGGATGGCTAACAAGCGTACGGCCCGCCTGATGTAATGCCTAACTCACACTGGCGCAGAGTCGAAGCGACGCGACACGTCATATTTTTCCGCCTACAGCATATTCAACTCTATTGTTCTATTATTTAAGTACAAATTTGTGCTATGTAAATATGGAAGCGCGTGTTGACGTGCGTTGACGGCCCGCATTCGCGCTTCGACGCTCGGCTGGAGTCGAGTCGATTCGCGTCGCTTCTACTCTGCGCCAGTATGATTTGAGCCTCATAACGTAACATATCGCTCGCGCGTAGCTACACCGGACTAATTGCTGCATGCAGCCACTACTTCCTTCCTTGTGACCTGACTCACTCGTAGGGACACAACAACCCTTAAGGGAATTGTTGCTTTGGCTGTGGGGTTATGTCTGTATATTATATTAAAAATAAAATGTGATCAATATGTTAGTGATGAAGGAAATCTGATCGTTTTAGACACATCGTCTCGTTTTTCGTAACGCTTGTTCAGTAGTGGCTAAATACAGGCTGGTGATATGATGACGCTGATAAGGCACTTTCAATATCGGAAACATCTATAGAGTAATCGAGTGAAATCTCTATCATCCTGTGTCAAACATATTCCATGTGTGTACCTGATATGTTTTCAAGTGTAATTATTGCAAAGTTTTTAAATTTTTTTAGTACCTACTTGTTACTGGCATTTGCAATCACTTTTTAATAACAACTTAAAGCCATGCGTCAGACATAACTTAGGTATTTGTGACTTTTCACATAAGTCTGCATAAAAAATAGCAAAGTAGTTTATGTTTTCAGGATTCTGTTAATCCCATAATTTTTATGTTATATTTGTTATTGTCTGGAGAAAATTCTTATGAAAGAAAAAATTAAGAAAGTGTCGCGGAAAACTAGAAAATTTAAGAAAACTGAACGACCATATTAACTTTTGTAATGTAAATTTATGTCTTTTGACAGAAGTGTCAGTCATTTGACAGATTGTCTGAAACCAATTCGAATTGGATATTCATTGTCAAGACAGGACTACGTATGTCGGGTCAGTTAGTTTGTTATTAATATCGTCTACGTGTTCCTCCAAAATAATAAATCGACATGACGAGCTCGGTGGTCGAATGGTTAGAAAACTTCTTTGACTCCGAGGTCGCGGGTTCGATTCCCGCATAAAACAAATATTTGTGTGCATGAACATGTCTGTTTGTCTTGGTCTGGGTGTTTTCTATGTATTATATGTATGTATGTATTTACAAAAAAATATAAGTTATCTAATACCCATAGTACAAGCTTTGCGCTTAATTTGGGACTAGATGGCGCTGTGTAAATTGTACAGAAATATTTATTTTATTTTATTTATTTATTGAATATCAAAGTACTCGTATATTCACATTTACATAGTCGATTCTGACATGCAAGAGGTTCATGATATCCATATATATTAGTAGGGTAGCGGGTCTACGGAAATCAGAAAATATATACGCAAGTGATTTAAGAGATCTCTATAGAAAACGTTTGGGTACCTCTGAATTATGAAACTTTGCAATTATGTCACTTTATATCCAAATTTCCCGTTCTTACTGGACCAATAATATCGCTTAGGTTAGGTAACGTTTTGCTTTCTAAGATTTATAGATCCTGGAAAGATGGAATTGTGAAAAAATTGTTCATACCCATCTGCGAAGATGCTGAATGAATCTTGTTTTTTATATTACCGCCGCCACCCCTACTGTCAACGCAGCAACTGATTCCTTTCCGGTGACCTCACTCGCTCGCAGGAACACAACATTCCTCAAGGGAATTGTTATTTGGCTGGGGTATTCTGTGAGGTGGAGGTACTTCCCCAGTTGGGCAGCTTACAAATACGCTGTACCCTACGTCTCTTTTGCCAGAGCCTCTTTTGCTAGTTGGCTTTGGCTCTAAAGATTGTAGTGAGCCACTTACACCCCCGTCGTTTTTTTAATTAGTATATGTATTGACCAAAATTTATGAATGGAGTATATGATGAAACTTCGAACCCTAAACTACAGAATAATTAATAGGCATCGGCTTACTTTGTATTCTTAAACATGACCGATCTTCATACAAAACTGTTAAACTTATCAAAACAATAAGTATGTGATGGGATGGAAGGTCATACAGCTCTATATGAATCCATAAACATATGGCGCACGTCCTCTCTGCGTTCAACCCGTGTCGTAGCTGATTCATTTGCCGTATAGCTCGCACTGCTTGCAACTAATTGCTGTTTTTAAAAATGTCGTGGACTAATATGCTTCTGATAAAGTCGTAATTTCGAATGTTTTCATATCTAATAATTTTTGTCAGTTGTATATACTATACAAATTTATAACAATATTATGAGTATTTAAGATTTATGCCGATGCGCATTATTTATTTTGGAATTTTTTCATCACTACCATCACACCATTTAATAATTTAGTTAAGTGAGAAACTCGATGGCTCTAATCAAACAGGCTAGTTAAGCTACGTCGACCGTAGCCCGTCCATGGATGGGTTATATAGCTCTAGCTCCTCCGTGCTTCGGAGGGCACGGTAAGTCAGTCATTATAGATGACAGTCGTTAAGCCCAGTCGGTGGCCTTTGGGCTTGGAAACACTGGCCTCCGCCAACCCGCAGTTCAGCAGTGTGGTTGAGTATGCTCTAAACCAGTAATATTCAGGGGATTTCCGTGTCCCAGCTGTGGTATGAATAAGGGTTGAATTAATTCAGTATATTTGTGGTATGAATTAGAATTAACGAATTAAGTTAATCTCCAAAAGACCGAGCTTTCCTCAACATCCTACGTTGTTGGATTGTTTTCGATGATTTCTAGAATCTAGATAAACTTAGAAAGCACTATATACTTAATAATATTAAAACACTATATATGTCATAATAACAATACTTCGTTTATCATTTTAAGCTACATACTATATTTTTGCTCAACATAGACATACATAGTATATATACAATTTTAAATGTCGTCTATTATTTTTGTACGTAATTATAAATGCAAATATTTGTTGTCATTACAGTGAAGTATAATTTTGTTTGTATAGATTTTATATGTAACCAAACCTTTGGCATGTTAACATTTTTTTACTATGTAATTGTATATGTGTGTGTGGGCATTAGTATATGAATAGAATAGAATATAATAATGATACATGCTACTGAAATTTTCGGTTACGGATTTGTCGTTACTGAGCTCAAGTAATTGAATGACTTTTTTCTGTGTACAAAAATGACAATCGAAGTCTTCAATTTACAAATTTTTTTAATTACTTTGGAAATGTTTTTTTTCGAATTTTTGTATTCTCGGAAACGATGTACATTTCAAAGAAAAAATTATGAATTTGAAGCTTTTCATACACTGGCAAATTGGTACATATTCGAAAATATATTTTTCGAAATCATTAATAAAAAAAAAGTTATTTTATTGTACAGAAAAGTTTTATGTGAGTATATCTTTGCTCCATAGAACGTTTCTTAATTATCGAGCATGAAATTGTAAATTAATGCATAATATTTCGGAAAAATATTAGGTTGGGGAAAAAGTCTTTTCGTATTTTATATGAAAATTCAAAACATTTTTTAATAAAGTTTATTTACATTTAACTAAAGTATGTAGGTGCCATTTTGTTCGATAACTTTTTGCCATCTTGTAGGTACAGACATGATCCCATTACTATAGAAATTTTGGGACTTCTGTTTAAAAAACCACGACAAGTGGTTTTGGCAGTCTTCTCGTGATGTTAACCTGACATTGCCTAAAGAATTCTGAAGAGACCAAAACAGGTGGAAATCAGAAGGTGCAAGGTCAGGACTATACGGCGGATGCATTAACACCTCCCAGTCAAACTCTCTTAATTTTTGCTGAGTGGCTAAAGATGTGTGAGGTCTAGCGTTATCATGATGAAAAATCACACCCCTTCTGTTAATTAATTCCGGCCGCTTTCTCTCAACTTTTTGCTTTAATCTCATCAGTTGTTCACAGTAGAGTTCAGAATCGATAGTCCTGCCTGGCGGTAACAGCTCATAATGAATAATGCCCTTCCAATCCCACCATACACACAGCATCACCTTGTTGCGGGTTAACCCGGGTTTTGCCAGAGTCTGTGAAGCCTGACCGGCCTTTGACCACGACCTTTTTCGCACGTTCTTGTCGTACGTGATCCACTTTTCATCACCAGTTATAAGCTTCTTCAAAAACGGTTCGCTTTCATTACGTCTTAGTAAAGAATCGCAAATGAGCACACGGTTCATTAGGTTTCTTTCAGTGAGATCGTGAGGCACCCAAATATCGAGCTTTTTAGTGTACCCAGCTTTTTTCAAATGCGCCAAAACTGTTTTGTGGTCAATTCCTAATTCTTCAGCTACGTCATAACTACTGATATGCCGATCTTGCTCCATTTTTTCAAAAATGGCATCAATTTTATCCGTAACAGGGCGACCAGAGCGACGTGCATCTTTCACATCAAAATTTCCTGATTGAAAACGCTTAAACCAAATTTGTGCTACTCTCACAGACACTGCACTAGGTCCATAAACGTCACAAATTTTTTTCGCAGCTTGCGTTGAATTTTTACCTTTTTTGTAGTAAAATTTTAAAAAGTATCGAATTTCTTCATTAGATTCACTCATCTTGACAGTAAAAAAAACAAATGAAAATCACACATTTACCTAATTTGAATTTGGAATTATCTTTATTAAAATTTAAACTTTTTAAAGATATCAAATCCTGCTAGATACAAATGGTATAACCAAAGAGATTTTATGACAAGTTCATACATACTATAATGCGAAAAGACTTTTTCCCCGACCTATTATATATAATGACAATGATTGATATTAAATGATGTCTAAAAATGTAATTTTTTATCTATGTTCCCCTGTTTGCCTGCCTATTTGTTACGTCTCTCAGAAACTATCAGCTGTTCTATCAGTCCTTTCTTCGAAAATGGACGGTCGAGTCGTCGTTGTGTTCTTGCCTTTGAAGTTCTGTGCCTGAGTTCTGGCCGGTGATGGAGAGTTTCGACATTGTTGGTAAAAGATCCACTCTTTTACCAACAATGTCGAAACTCTCCATCACGGTATGGTCTCTCCATCATGGTAGCGATGGGTACAATTTACGTTATGGGGTAAATACATAAATGGACCGTAAAAGTTGGGTTTAGTATTAGTAAGTACTATTACTTATACTGTGGTATTAGTTCCCATCGTTGAGTTTTAGCTTCCATACCACAGGACAAAGTCCTAGACATGATGATGTTCGTGCTAAAGTATGGTATCTAATTTTAAAACTTTATATTTTTATACTACATAGGGTGGCAGACAAGCGCACAGCCCACCTGATGTGAAGCGGTTGCAGTAAACATATTAACGCCTGCAATAGAAAATATCCCCTCCACCCCAGTTGCAGGTGAGGTTGGCTTTGGCTCTAAGGGTCGTGGTGAGGCATTTAGATACAAAATAATCCAAATCTAACAACGAGTTTTTTATTAAGATGTTCAGAGTTTGATGTTAACAGGGAAACATTTATATGAGGTCAGCTACTAGAATAAATAGTAACCGAAGCTAAAATTTGAAATATTCTTTGTATCTGTTCACCATATATTTGATTAAGTACCAAATTAAAAATAATCTTCACAAACTTCCTCCCGTTAGGAGGATTGTGGACGATCCTAAACTGACTCGAGGGTTTAGAACCTTTAAGTCTGAGAAGAGATTTTGCGTTCCTTTGTGTGTTCTACCAATTACACAATGGGGTGTATTGAGAAGAGTTGTATGACATGATGCCCACTGCCTCTTTCGCTCCGCTCGCCCTCGACAGGGAATTCATCATCACATATTGGATCCTAAGTGGTCGTGTACTGTGTGGTTCCAGAGAAAATTTCTCCCGCGTACTGACAAGCTGTGGAATGAACTGCCTGTCGAGATTTTCCCAGGAGATTACAGTATGGGGTTCTTCAAAATAGACGGGAAGAGGTTTTTACACGGTCGACAACGCGCGTGTGATGCCCCTGGTGTTACAGGCGTTCATAGGCTACGGTAACTGCTATCCATCAGGCGGGCCGTATGCTAGTTTGCTAGTTTAGTGGTATGAAAAAAAAGGAAATCCCAGTTTTATATGCGCCTGGAAATAATAAATACTACTTAGTTAGTACATTAGTGACCGTACGCTCTCTCGAAAATCCCATCATTGATGAGCCTGTGACAGCTTTATGGCTGTACACGTACATTGTTGTTGTACATAGACGTTTTTCATATACGCATTAATAATACAGCTTTTGTATGCAGTGCCTGACAGTGCCAGCGCCAGTGCGAGACTGGAAGTGTTCTGGGGAATTCTAACTGTGTCAGAATTGTCGGTGGCAGTTTATTTGACCGCAAAGTTGGACTCGACTATGGCATGAGAACAGGTCTAATTATGGAGAAATTGGTGAGCTCACGTAGATCAGGGCGCACGTGCTGATGCTATCAATCTCATGAAGATTGGTGCGATGATGACGTGATGATGCGTCAGCTTCACTCGTAAGTCGTGATGCACGTGGATTATACATATAGCAATCTGCCCTGACTTCGCATGGTTATGAATTATATAGGGTACCTTTGGGTACATTATATATTTAATATAAGTTAATTAGTGTAGTAGTGTTAATGTTTAACATACACTAGATCTTTTTATATCACTAAGGTGGCAAACAAGCATACGGCCCGCCTGATGTGATGCGGTTACCGTAGCCATATTAACGCTAGCATCATGAAATATCGATCGCGCGCCGTCACCCCCGCTGCCAACGCGGCAACTCCCTTCTGGTGACCCCACTCACTCGCAGGAACACAACAACTCTCAAGGGAATTGTTATTTGGCTGCGGTATTCTGTGAGGTGGAACTACTTCTCCATGCGGGCCGCTTACAAATTCATACAATGATATGAATATGCTTAGGGCTAGAAGTCTGTTATTTTAGAAGATTTTATTCCACAATATTTAGTTTAAAGTCAAATATTTCTAGATTCTATCATGATATTTTTATAAAAATTATAATTTTTATATAATTTTTTTTTTTAAAATCACAATTACATACCTCGGGAATAAATTCAAAAATTAAATCAGAAATTGCTACATATTATTTTCTGTCTATTCAGTGGAGTAATTCAGCAGTAGGTTTAATTTCTCATTGTTTTTAAAAATACTAGAAAACATTACCATTTATCATACAAATGCTTTAAGATTGTAAAAAGAAGCGGCTCAGTTTTAACGAATACAGATAAGATCATTAATATAGACACAGAGTACTTAATTTTACATGCAATAAAACTGACTTCCCTTCAACTTGAATGCCCTTTAGATTTATCTAAGTTTACGAAACATCTCGTGGAAGCATTTGGGCATTGCGCATTAGAATAATTTGTACCAAACAAATTGGTGCGTCTTTTTGTACAGCTACGTGATAGTACTTAGACTAGATTACTTGTTTCTGCATCAACCCATAGTCATACCACTACTGGAAGACGGGCCCCCTATTCGAGGGGGTTTAGATTGTACTCCACCGCGCTGTTAAACTGCGTGCTGGCAAATAAATTATGACAATTTAAACAGGTATCTCGTTGTTTAAATTGTCATAATTTATTTGAATTATGTTGAAAATAAAATAGGTGACATAAGTAGAAAATATTAAAGCGTATCAAAGAGACGAATTTCTTAGCTTCCATGGATTCACCGTGCGGGTGCCGGGTCCATCGTGTGGTAGAGAGAGAGAGAAACCCCAAGCAGATCTCGATACTTGTGTTTCGAACGAATATTTAAACACAAATTATTTGGAGGTTTTCACACGTTCTTGTGCTGCGCCTAAGTACTATTAGGCGCCAATAGATACATTGTGATATAAGCAACTAGGCAAAATTCACCCGCCTTTGCTATCTCTCCATAATGTCATCTATATTTTTACTATTTATAATTTCATAACAAAAGTTATGTATATTTTTTACTTATTATTTGGCAAAAAGTTGGGAGATAACTAATGCGATATGGTACGAGACATCGAGATAGAGATGCCGCTAGTCGTTGCTTTGCGACATAAATCAGTTCGGAGATGCGACAGATAATGCCAGGCTCATTTGGAGACTATGAGATGTGTAGTACTGTATATAAGGTCTAAAGCTTTCGATACGTTACTAGAGCAGTGACAGTACGCTTCAAAGTGACTCATTAGTTAGGTACACACATCTTGCTTTATTACTAAAACTATTTACTAAGTGGTTTCAAGGCGAGAAACGTAATTCATGTGCACCTCCGCAACGAGCATCGGGTTGGTTTGAATGCTGTCAAAACCTAGGCCTGCCTAGGGCGGGCAAATGTTATGGGGCGGTCACGAGGCATTCCGTCGGGATGATATTTATAATTACAGATTGACATAACGGTATGACGGGGAACAGAGGAGACAATAAAATTACTTATTTTAGAACCAAAATTCGATCTAAGACGGCCATCTAGGCGGGGCCAAGTCACGGCCGAAAGCTGCCAAAACTGCTAACCCGCCATTCCTCTGGTGACAACTACTATGTCTTATTCTGTGACAGAACTAGTCTCACAAATGTATTTAGGTACACACAGGTATACTTTATATAAGAAGTAGGTACCTTATTGCGTAGAAGTTTGGTCCTTTCCGACTTGTCACTATGAAAGTCTTAGTAATTCATGCGATCTAATCTCACAGAGTAACAATCATATTTTTTACCCTGAACATAACAAATATTATTGATGTTTATTTTGTAATGTTTTCGAAATACTTCACAGCAATGTACAGCAGGTAACAACAATGGACAGTAGTATAGTAACGCTAGAGGTTCTATCTGATTTATCTGTTGTCGATACGTTGTCAGCTTTCTCGGCTCGTCGGCGGGTTCGCATTTATAGCTCTATTGTTTGCCGCCGGCGTAGATTACGAGTGCTTCAGGTAATTTACTTGTAACCACCGTGTATTGTAACTATCGGTTTCTAGCGTTATTGTCATAATGAATTGCAGTATATATCCTTGCGGTATGACCCACTAATACGACATGAGAGATTGTGTAGAAACTGCTGTTCCGTAAGATGTAGATAAAGAAACTACGAAAAGTTTCTTCAAATTTTAGTTTACATATATGTTAATCTATCATATGTCGATCTCGCAAACGAATTACGGGGGCGAGAAATCTATTGAAAAATGAGCTTTATATCAAAAAACGCTGAGCGAAACTGTCATCTAGGTACTGACTAAATTTAGTCAGTACCTAGATGACTTATAATTATAAGTAGGCAATCACTACAGCCTGTAAAAATCAGCAACATCAAGGGTTCGCGGATCCGTTTCCAGATATTTCAAGGAAATATAGATATCAGTTGTTGCCTTTGAACAACACCTCGTACACTTAATTCATCGGAAATCACCTGTGTGCATTAAGTACTTACTACCCGTGCAAGTGCTGTGCACGATAGACTTAACGCACCTGGGAGAATTAAACTCAGCTTTCGATAAAATTTCAGTCCTGATATATTCCAAAACCATCCATTGCACATTTACTATCTCTATATTATACTTAGCCTTATAAAAAAAAAATAATAATAACCCAGGTGCATTAAAGTACGTAGAACTTAATGCAACCAGATGTATTTCTTCAGGTGAGTCTGTCGGCGGATTTTCGGCGTCAGGGTGTTCTTCAAGGACAACAACTGAAGATAAAAAGTCTGTAATGCGGCGTAAGATAGAGGTTCTGAAGAGAATGTTGCCGGCAAGTAGGTTTACTCACAGGAGAATGCGAGGGTTTTAAGTGCGGTCGTAGCAATCTCATGGGTGGTAAACATGAGAGGTGTCCTTTAAAGGTAACAATTGGAGATAAAGTCTGCAGTGTAGCGTATTATAGACTTTCATAAGAACGTCTACCCTCAAGGTGTAGTTATTTATACTCGCCAAGGAATGAGAGCGTTTAGAGAAGATTCAAATCCATGCAAAGTAGAGAAATTGAGATTTCGAGAACTAAATAAAAAGAGATCACTAATTTCTAAATAGTAATAAAGAATTTATAAGATTTCTCACGATTTTTACAACATTAACGAGTAATGAAAGTTATCTCACCGAAAAGGACGTAAATTAAACTCCGCTTTGTTACCTCCTAATAAAACTTGACATCTCAACTGTATTATCTCATATTTTTGTTTGGAATCTTAACTACCTGGCTTCCGTCAGGGCGTATATCTTCAGGTCCTTGAGTGACGTGGACGACTATTTAATTTATGTCCATTACTCGAGCCGTTTCATTTTAATGCGCTCATTTAGTTCGGTGACAGTGTGACGCTTTGGGCGCCACTTTGATCGTTATCTGTCTATGACGGCGTTGAAATCGTCTATAGGTCAGTTACATTGTTAAGATTTCGTGATCTGTAGAATTGATATCAAGTGTATAGTCCCCGATCAGTAAACTGGCACATCCGAAGCAATAGGTAGTTGAAAGTATTTGAGGGTGCTTGCTAAAATTAAAGTTAGGGCGCTTGTATGCGGTGCACCTAGTACGTTGAAGTAAGTACTTGCACAAGTTACATACATTGTGTAGAGTTATGCACTACCGTGTACAGAAGTGGACATGCTACAACCGTGTACAAGCACAAGCCTGAGCATACTGCTGGCACGTGTAGCACGCGTTTTTACACATTCCAGCCACATACGCAGTGTACTTTAAGCACTTTAATTTGAATCTTGGGTTTGTTTATATGTTTAGTTATTATTAATAATTTATAATACAATAACATTATCATTTATCACATAAGAGTTACAGGTTAACTTTACTAGCATGAAATTATAAGATACTTGTAGTATACTTCTAAAATTAACGATAATGGCCAGGCAACAAACAATAAATCCAAAATTAAATGTAGAACAAAACCAACGAAACCAAATGTTCATTATAACACAAATGGTTTGGTTATTTAAAACATTATATATATTTTTTTCTAGAGTTAATTATTTGAATGGTAACTGCGTATTATGACTCGTAACAATATTAAAAATAAAATTATATTTTCAGTACCTATTGTAAAATGCACACTTATATGAATATAAAACACGTAGTTTTATTTTGTGTTTGAAGTATTTATCAATTCTTTTCTATGATAGAGTTTGATAATTTGTTGCTGTGTTAATTTGAAAGCCATGTATTGTAGAGATTGCGCGATCTTTGAAGTTGATATTGTGTGTAAAATGTTACTGAATAAATCAGTGGTCTTTTTAAAAAGTTCCGCTGTTTCATGTTAACTGCGATGATTCATTTTATGTCACTTAATATAATTCAAGAAATAAGATAAGAGTAACACAGTCAAGTTGAAATTATGCAGATTTTAATATAAAATTTTACAATCCAAGCTTCTAAGGTTACATATTAATTTTAAAGTAATTTTTCTTAGTCAAGAGATTTTGTCGGTTAAGATAAGCAAATTAAATAATTGTCGAGTTCATATTTCCATGTTAATCAAGAAAAAAAAAAAAAAACAAATAAACGTTTTATTTCTTACTTTACATATTTAAACAGACTCTTCATTAGCAATAGTTAGCATAAGCAAGCAATAGTTCGATTTTTGCACAAGACAAACATTTGTGTACATGAATATGTCTGTTTGTCTTGGTCTGTGTGTTTTCTATGCATTATAACTTTATAAGTATGTATTTACAAAAACAAAAAAGTATGTAAGTACATTAATCAGTTGTCTAGTACCCATAATACAAACTTTGCATTTAATTTGGGACTAGATGGCGCTGTGTAAATTGTCCAGAAATATTATATTAGACTAGCGGCCCGGTACGTGCTTCGCTACGTATAAAGTGAAATAATAAAAAATATTCATTGGAACACCAAATTCATTTATTCAAACAAAAAAATATTTTATTAATTTCTAGCTATTTTAAAACTTAATCCAAAACATTTGGATAAACAATATTTTTTGTTTTTCCATTTTGAGCATGAATAAACAAACGGCTGGGGTCTCTGGACTCACCGACTCTGGAACAGGCAACATAAAGTCGAAGTACGTCCAAAATGAAATGACCGCATTAATGACATAACAACATGCTTGTACTGTCAACACTGAAAGAAGTTTCAATTTGACAGCACAATCCCCATCTGAAAAAAGTTTCAATTTGACAGCAAAATCCCCATTAACAAAATGATCTGCCATTTATTGAATTCATTTGTTACAAAAAATGTGATAAATCAAGAACCGCTCTATCGATTTTGTGCAAACTTCACACAAACCACTAAATAGTCCGAATAAACCCTAAACATTTGGTTTGGATAGGTGAGCCCGTTCTTAAGTTATAAAATTACAACGAAAAGTGGCATTGATTTTTATATATATAGATAGGTGCATATTATGTCAAAGGTTTTTCGAAACGTTTTGAGGATTTTCAGGAATAGATAGTGGAATATTTTTAACATGTGGTCAAACTCTAGAAACAAAATTCATGTAATCTACAGCTTCATACATATTATGCTTTGTATAAGTCGTCGCATACGTAGGCATTGCAGTTTTGCCTTAAATATCCAGGGTTTCAGAGTTGGTCGCGTAGTTGCTCAATTTAATTGTTGCTGATTCTCAACTCGACCACAATTGCATTTAATTTGGGACTAGATGGCGCTGTGTAAATTGTCCAGAAATATTATATTAGATAGGTGCATATTATGTCAAAGGTTTTTCGAAACGTTTTGAGGATTTTCAGGAATAGATAGTGGAATATTTTTAACATGTGGTCAAACTCTAGAAACAAAATTCATGTAATCTACAGCTTCATACATATTATGCTTTGTATAAGTCATCGCATACGTAGGCATTGCAGTTTTGCCTTAAATATCCAGGGTTTCAGAGTTGGTCGCGTAGTTGCTCAATTTAATTGTTGCTGATTCTCAACTCGACCACAGGTTAAATATACTTGTTTGATATCAAATTAAGTAAAGAATTACAAGTTACGGTATCCAAAGATTTTATTACTTATTTTTTTTAATTCAACGTATCTAGATAATATCGGTAAACACAAGAAAGCAATGCATTCATAATTAAAGTAGCCGACGCAATATATAGGGGCATTACTCTTGTGATCCTATTATCGAATCGATAATTCAATCTGGGGCGATATTGTCCGTGCCTCGAGGCTGCCGCACCTAGGGACGGCAACACCAACAACACTCCTATACAAAAAAATATAACATAAAGGGTAAAAAGAAAGGTAAACAGTATGCTAGAGAAAACAACATAATATTTATATTTTTTAATACTTTAATTTTTTTTGGGAAATTTAAATAATTAATTTAAAAAGATATTTTTATTGAAAATTATAACCCGTGGACTTAACAATTCTTTAACTTGCTTTTTTGAACGATATTACAAAAAGTAAGCTAACCGTTTTTTATTTTACCTATAGTTGGCAACCCTAGCTTAGTACTGCTTCTTAAGTAGTAAACCACTGATTTTAGAAGAACAACTTTTATATTCTTGCCTTTTGTGGCTACCAGCTATTGTTTCTGTAAGGACACAAGACAATTTCAATTAATCCTTCAAAGTATGAGACGTTACCCTGTCAAAATTTAAATAAAATTAGATCCTGTAAGAAGGACCTTTCAGTTTGACCTCAATTTTCTATATTTAATTGTAATTAATTTTTTTGGACTATTACGAATATCCCAACAAGTAAGGATTTGTCTGTAGGGATACATGGAAGCCCCCCCCCCCCCCCTTCCATATTAGTAACTTTTACAGAAATTAGCAGAGTACGGAAAAAATAGTACATTAAAAATTTATTAGAGCCCGCGCACACTGGCAGCGGTCAGGAGTTCCGAGTTCCGCGTTCGGCGTTCATTAGAATGTGCCGAGTCTATTACAACAAAGCACACAGCGGGCTGTCTGACCGCGGCGGTCAAAGCAGAACGTCGCGTTCCAAGTGTTCCTTTCCCGCCGAGACAGGGAACGCCAGAACGCCGCGATGTCTGAGTTAGCAAACACGGAAAAGTTGATTGAATTGGTTAGGGAGAGCAGTTTATTATAGTATAGATTTCATCTTACACGTTATCATTATACGATGTTCATCTTTAAGTAAATCCTGAAAAATATTACTGAATTCGCCTTGCGCTTCTCGCGTTGTGTTAATTGGGTGCACCGAATACTTCCTTTTCTTTTTAGAAGCAGCTAAGCTCCACAAGAGCAATAATTCTTCATCGGATGACGAACTTTCTAGTGACATGTTGCATGTGCAAAGACCCAAACGAAACTATGTAGAACGCGAGAATTTGCACGCCGCTTGTGTGCGTTGGAACTCTTGGGCGGTCAACGGTCACTAGACCGCATAACTCTGACCGCTCTTTGTGTGCGCAGGCTCTAAAAGCCCCGATCAAGAAAACAAAAACTCTTTCCTAATCCATCACCAGAGCTGTTCATTTGAATCATTAGTATAATAAGTCCAAACACGATTAGAAGTCTCATGTAGAGGAATCTGCAGTCTTAATAAAATTTAGTGGTCCTACGTCCTAAATCATATTTTTTTTCTATTATAATTAGAAAGTTTTTATTTATTTATAAATTATTTAAAATTAAAATGTTTAGTAATTAATGTTAAACTTATTTATTCAGTGTCAAGTCATAAAGCCTTCTTTTCTGAAATCATTCATCTAGATGAGATACTAGTCATCAAAGTCCAGGGGAGCGATGATTTTCTAAGTATTTTTGTCATCATCACACTTTGGAATCTAAGTGGGCACGTACTGTATAGTTCCAGAGAAGTTTTCTTTCCCGAGTTCTCAGTTGTGGAGCGAACTCCATGCCAATATTTTTTCAGGTGACTACAATATGCGGTGTTTGAAGAAAGACATCAAGGCAAGGTGTTTTTACATAATCGTCGACAACGTGTGAGGGATGCATTTGGTGTTGCAAACGTCCATAGCTTTTGATGACTGCTTACATTAGGCAGGTCGTACTCTTCTTCGCCATCCTAGTGGTTTAAAAAAAGTTCGACGACTATGTAATACTTTTGAGCAAATAAATATTTTTTTATTTGTACTCCTCGCAAAGTTTGCATTTAATCGAACAGGGTATCCCACTAATTAGAGCACTGTAGAGTGGAAGGAACACTCACCTTTGCATGAAGAATATTATTATTATATATCTCTAATACACGGGTCATTTGATAAGTATGCGCGGGAAATGGATCCAACTCGTAGAGGCCCTTTAGGGGAATTTAATATAAAATAATGTCAACAAATCACTATACCCGCGCTGTGACCGTGACCCGCTCCAGAATCTATCAATTGAACACTCATGCTCATGGGTGCATACCCATGAGCAGGTGTCTGCAGGCACTGGAACTATTGCAATTAATTATTATTATTTAGTCGTTGATATAAAAGTTTGAGATTGAAAGCTAATTTGCCTTAAACGGTAGACCTCAGGATAGTGTGCACTATTATAGGTGACAGCGTGTAATAGATCACCTTTTAGACGACTCCATCGTCACTGTTCAAGAACCAGTATATTTTCCAGCTATTTGTGATCTTATTAGTATGTTCTGAGAATGCTGCATCGTACTTGCAGAAGCTAATGTGCCAGTAACGCTGTTGACAGCAGGGATGCAACCGTATAAGTGTGATTCCTTGTTTTGTAGGAGTCTATTTACTCTTGTCTTCAAATTGTAATTTGAAGTCGCTCACTATTCACTTGTAATGGACGTGAGTATTGTCGGCTGTCATTTAGCGTAGTTGACAAGCAAATCTATTACCTACTTTGTGTGAAGATAAAGAAGCTTGTTTTACTTCCCAGTACGCAGTTTCAGAGGTAAACCGCAAATTTTAGAAGTCACATATATCCACACTTTTGTGAACATAACGCGTTGTCTCTACGGGCAAACAATCATTAAACACGTTCTTGGAAAGCGCCACACGTAATTACTTCCATGGTAATATTAGTTTGGTTAATTTCAAAATTTTTTATTCTGGATGGGAATTTTATTAATCTCTAGTCATTGAGCTAAGCTACATACTCTGTTACTTCTTGATGATGTTAATTTCGTCAATTAACCCGAGTTCAACCTTTAGCTTATAAGCAGTGCTAACAGCGAGAAGATATTTGGTAAAGTCCAGCCTAAGGCTCATGATGGAATATGAGCAGATGTGAATGACATCATTATCCTGCTATTGTACGGGCTGTGGCTTCAAAGATACTGGTAAGTAGTTTGCGTCACTAACAATTACTATAAAATGTGTGTCGGAAAAGGAAAAATTTAATTTTTGACGAAATAAATATTAGATAGTTAATTGATTCAGGTGTTAATTTATGGAAGTCAAATTTACAGGCAATTTGATATACACTACTATACGTGCTTCCTCCACCAATTAGTTCATGCAAACTACTACAGGCCAATCTCCAACATCTGAAACAGAAGAAATGTGCGACTGCCGCCGCGGCGCCGCCACGTGATTCATCTCTACGTCTAGTAGAGGCGAACCACGTGTCGCAGAGACGACCACGGCAGTCGCACGTTTCTTCTGTTTCAGATGTTGGAGGATCTCCCAGACGACCACAGCAGCTGGAGCAGAGACGACCAAAGCAACCACGGCAGGCGCATGCATCAATTAACGGTAGTGGGTGGGTGCCGACCGGCACGCAAAGTAGTGTAGGTCAAATTACATGAAATAAATATTGACTTCCATTACTGTGATCCTTTAATCTTTGACGAATAGAGCGATTAATAAACAGGGTCGATTAAATATACGAACGAATAATAACATAAGCTTCGATAGAGACAATAAAAGGGTTCGGCCGGCGGATGCGGGGCCTAAAACTGTGACACTGGGTCATGATTTAATTACATATTCCCGTTGTAATTAATACTGCCTAAAGATTGATATATTAATGATAATTGTAGGCTCCGTTCAAACCACGGATAGGGAGAACTTGCTATGGTATTTAAAGGATTTATTCGGTAAGTATTTGGATGGATAGCTAGATAAGTCATTGATAGCGAGAAAATTCAATATATATAGGTACATAGTTTAGTACCTAAATCGGGTGGAACAAAATGTGTTAAACATTCTTCAGAAGGTCGATTCTCGTAATTATGTTACGATTGCTGAGTGAACGTTGACCGAATCGAGATTGAATTGTGAATTGACTAAAAATTATAAACTTTATTTCATTCATTAATTAATGATAATATTGTTGACAAAATAACATTCTTAGTTTGTTTAATTGTCGGCCATAAATCGGTATAATACCACTCGAGACTGGTTCGGAATTGAATTTTCACATAATTTTAATTACGAGAATTGCCCCTCAGAGCAAAATAGGAGGTAGGTACCTACCCGTAGACGAGTAGTGTACGTACCTATTATTTTGAATCATCTACTATGTGTTACCGGAACCCCACAAAAGAAAAATATCATTTTTAATCTACCTATGATACTACTGAGTATACGTGGAATAATTAGAAATTATTAAATGAATGCACGAAAAAGTAGTAAGACAAGAAATATAAGTTTAACATGTCTTCGTTTGGCGTACATAAAATTAAATTAGACGTTTTTGATTAATTTTATGAAGCTGTCGCCGACTCCCATTCATTACCAGCTACTAATTAAGAGATCTTTACGACTTTTTATGTTGATTCAGAGATAAGAGAAATCTAGTAATTGGTACAGAGTTTCACTATCAACTTATGTGGTCCATTAGACAGGTAATTAATTTATTATCGCTAATTTCTTCGGGTAAAACAATATCAGCAGTGTTGAACAAAGCAAATACAGTAGTATTCGTTTTTTACCCTACTGTTCTAGTCTTATTTAAATTGAGTTTGGACGAAAAAAGTTTTTGGAATGTACATATATATACAGTTTGTTTGTTTATTATGGGTCATCCATAAATTACGTTACACAAATTTAATGGGGTTTTCAATAGCACCCTGAAGCTCTACCGATTAAGCTGAAGATGTTTGTCAGAACCTTAAACCTATTTTTGGGATGGAAATATCCGATCTGGGGGCCTGCCGCCGAAGCTGAAACCGATTACCATTGGATTTTTTGATTGCGAAAATCATACGTCAGCTTAGATTTATGGTAATTGTGTTTAACTTAGCTGATAGAAACCACGGAGGTCTATCGACTAAGCTGAAGATGTTTGTCAATAACTAAAACGTAAGACCTATTTTGCGAATCAAAATATTCGATGGTAATCGGCTTCAGATTCGGCGGTAGTGCCCCTGAATCGACTTCAGCTTAGGCGGTGGAGACCCTGGTGTGTTTTGCGCTTGTGTTTTTTTACTTGAGAATTTATACATAACCCGCCCTGGCTTCGTACACGAGCTATGTGAATATTTCTCTACTATAATATATATGTGTCAAACATATATACTTTCCTTTTGAATCACTCTTAAATTTGACCGCCCGCTGGTTGCAATGGATAGCAATGGCCTCCGACAAACGTGTGTGCGTGTCTGTTTGTTTTAGTCTGGGCGTTTTCTATGTACGAGTATTATATACAGTGTGTCCCGGGATGAAGTGTAACCCTGAAAGGGGATGAAAATAGATAAAAAAATATCGACAAAAAAAAACATAAAAAAATAAATACTTTTACAATTTTTTTTATGAATTAATACTTTTATTTTTTACTAAGGAATACATAGTTTCCTTGAAGATTCCCTTTCAGATTTTTATTTTTTACTAAGGAAACTTACCTATTCCACGAAAAAAAATAGAAAACTAATAAAAAAAATTAAGTGAAAAAAGAAACATTTTATGCCTATGTAAAAAAATATCGACAAAAAAAAAACATAAAAAAATAAATACTTTTACTATTTTTTTTATGAATTAAGACTTTTATTTTTTACTAAGGAATACATAGTTTCCTTGAAGATTCCCTTTAAGATTTTTATTTTTTACTAAGGAAACTTACCTATTCCACGAAAAAAAAAAATAGAAAACTAATAAAAAAAATTAAGTGAAAAAACAAATTTTGTACATATCTCAGATATCTAGTATCCATAGTACAAGTTGGGTGGCAGACAAGCTTACGGCCCGCCTGATGTAAAGCGGTAACCGTAGCCATAATTAACGGTCTCAACTTGAAATATTGCTCGTGCGCCGCCACCTTTGCCGCCAACGCAGCAACTTCTTCCTTTCTGGTGACCTCATTCACTGGCAGGAACACAAAAATACTCAAGGCAATAGTTATTTGACTGCGGTATTATGTGAGGATGAGAGACTACCCCAGTGGGGCAGTTTCTAAATACGCTGTACCCTACCTCTCTTTTGTCAGAGCATCTTTCGCTAGTCGGCAGGGTGCACCACGTGCAGGTGAGGTTGGCATTGGCTCTAAAGATCGTGGTGAGCCATTTACACCTCAAAATTTTGTTTTATACCTACTATGTAGAGAAGCGCAATAAAGATAGGAAATGTGTATTTTGGATTTACGTTTTGGTATTTTACATAATCGAGAGATGATGTCAGTTCTGTTTATGAATATTCATAATAACATTACAATTTGTTCCACTGCAGTAACAAAAACATTTCCAAATATATTCGATTACTCATAGAGCGGAGCATGCAGGAAATTAAGTGAACAAAAATATTAATAAATGCACTTTATTATAGACGTGTCTGTATTTATAAGATTCTTATATATAACAAACGGTATTTAAACCAACGTCATGTATAAAAGGATTAAAGCATACGTAAATGTTAAGTACTAGCTGTTACCCGTGGTTCTGCCCGTGTGGTCGTTATTTTAATTAAAAAAAAAACCCGTATGAATAAGATGTTTTTCTGGGCTAAAAACTAGTATATATATTAGTATTTTCCTCTCCAAACCATAATAGGGATAGTCCCCGTAAAAATCAATGGTTCAAACAACCATTGATTTTTTGAAGAACAAACAAGCAAACAAACACACTTTCACATTAATAATATTAAATATCTTCTGATTCTCTGTGTAACCTAATTTATAAATTCTTTAATTCAATTATTTTCTTATGTAGCTTCATCATCAGGTCATTTTAGTCTCCACTACAGGAGCACCCTCGTCCCAGACAGAAGGAGGATTTGGCCTACACTCCCCACGCTTGCCAAACGGGTTGGGGAGGCCTGATCGATGTTTGATAATGTATTTCCCTTAGTCGCCTTGTAGACATCCACGGGAAGAGACGGAGTGATTCTATTCTAGTCTGCCGGAATTCACACGGCCAGTATGCTTAGGTAGCTTATTATTGAATTAAAAACTAAAAACACTAATACAAAACAACAGGCAATAGAAAAAGTTTAAAAATAGAAAATAGAAATCTAAAGAAAATCGTGCTCGTGTGGTATGGCATCAATAACGCTGGCTGCGTTTCTTCGCTGACTAGCAATGGTTATCTTCTGGGTGAACAAAGAGCCAGCCCTCTTGTCTCCGGTGGCGATGATCATACTTATATGATGATGATGATGATAGAGATTTTTTTATGAAAATTCTTCGCAGTCGGACCCCATAGACCGATAGTCTCGACTCCAAACGGAACTAATATGTACTTATGTGTGAGAGATTCATACTGTGCCGTGTTAATGTCAGCGGTTTCAGCTGCCGCATCAGCGCTCGCGATAGATTCTTTGAGTACTGAGGTGAGAGGGTGCTAGTGTATCCACATAAGTCACGTTCCATACTAGTGTACTCCGGCGCTCCCAGGGTATCAATGTCATATTATCGGGTCTCTTACCATCATCACGCGTAATTCCATGAGGTTCCAAAGTGCATGGAACGTTCCTGATGGTCAGAGCTCTTCTAATGATGTCATTTAGAGAGTTGTGACGGGATAACCTACCGTCACGTATTCTCTGTGTCGATTTTGATGAATGATATTTAGATTAAAGTTCATAATTTACAGTAATTACATTTTGAATTCTGTCAGAGGTTTTCGCGTGATGTGTTACAAACAAACAAACATACATACATACAGACACAAGTCTGCGCGTTCACGGCTAAGAAAACCCCTTTTGATGTGGCTTCTCAATTCCAGAACACACCCCTTACCATCGCCACAAACATTGGGATTCTCGGAGTTGAAATCTCCAGTGACGTCCAGTTTCGTTGTCACCTGGAGGGGGAAGGTCAAAATGGTGTCGAAGAAGCTAGGTGTGCTCAACAGGGCGAAGCAGTACTTCAACTCGCGGCAAAGACTTGCGGAAAAGCTTTATAAAGCACAAGTACGGCCGCACATGGAGTACAGTTGCCATTTATGGGCGGGAGCGTCTAGATACCGCATGCACCTTGTGACTCGATTCAAAGGCGTGCTGTGAGGATTATTGACGATCCCAAATTGACTGACGGTTTGGAACCTTTAAGTCTGAGAAGAGATTTGGCGTCCCTTGGCGTGTTCTACTGATTGTACAATGGGGTGTGTTCAGAGGAGTTGTTTGACATGATGCCTAGAGCCTCCTTCTACAGTGGCACCGCTCGCCATCGGCAGGGAATTCATCCTCACACATTAGAGCCTAAGTGGTCGCGTACTGTGCGGTTCCAAAAAAGTTTTTCCCGCGTACTGTCAAGTTGTGGAATGAACTGCCTGTCGAGTTTTTCTCAGGAGACTACGCATGGGGTTCTTCAAGAAGGGTGTGAAGAGGTTTTTACAGGGTTGGCAACGCGCGTGTGATGCCCCTGGTGTTACAGGCGTTCATAGGCTACGGTAACTGCTTTCCATCAGGCGGGCCGTATGCTTGTTATCCATTTTAGTAGTATAAAAAAATACGTTTTTACATTTACAGTTTATTGTGTCTGGGTTTGTCTTCTAACGTTCTATTGTAGATGATTAGGATTTCCCTTGGGCCGATTAGCGTGCAAAAAGTAATAGCATTTCCGTATAGTTCACTACGACTTCAACTTTATCATTAACGGTCAATTGTCTAGGTCCAACAATTTAAACTGGAAGATGATCAGTGAGCTACTTTTTCTCTTTGTACATATGTTAAGAAGTACAGGAGATATATTTTTTTTTCAACGGTAATATTACCTGATAAATAATTATTTCTATAAATTCTTCTATTTATAACAGAAAAAAAGTCTGATACTTATTGTAAGGCGACTATTTGTCCCATGTTTTGTCGTAAACACTTATCTTACCTTGGAATAATATCGATAGTGCGACAGGAAGCGATTTATTAAAGTTTGATCGTTCGATTATAGCGAGCCCTATAAAAAATGTCGAGTCTTTGTTAGTGGTCCGATGCTAGGCTTGTTTAGATTTTACTTTTAATAAAAAACACTTTCGTTGTCGTTTTATAGCGAGAGTTTTATGGACAGGTGACAGATGTTTCATATTAACTATTACTTGTACTGTGATATTAATAAAAGAAGTTTATCAGTAGAAACCTAATGTAAATAAAAATTGATAAGAGTTATAAATTAAATATATTAAACTGGTAACAGCTCGTGATAATATAAACCCATCCATGGACAGGCTACGGTCAACGTTGCTTAACTTGCGTGTCCGATTAGACTGACACGCGCAACGATGTCATCGAACTCCTCAAATAAATATAAATATTTTTAAAATGAATGATAAGTCATCTCCCCCACGTAGGTGGTTTAAGCCCTAATAATGGCGGTAAGGCCCATACACCCCAAATACTTTGCCAAGGCCTCAACTGCTGCCTTGATGTTGATTTGTTACGTACAGGTTTGCATTGGCTCTATTAATGGTAAGCCACTTACCATTAACAGAGCCCAAAACTGTGCAAGATATATTTATGATAATAAATAATATAATTATATTAAACGGGGCTCTCCCGTATATTTGTTGGGAAAACAGATTAGTTTCCATTTTAAACGCAGACCTTCATCAGGGTGAGTCTCTCTCAATCGATGAGTGCTCATCGCGATAGAGAGACGGTGGACGCGTTCTCCTTTTCAGATCGAAACTAGTCGGATTTCCCGACATATATATGGGAGAGCCCCGTTTAATATAATTAATTAATTAATTATCATAAATATATCTTGCACAGTTTTGGGCTCTGTTAATGGTAAGTGGCTTACCATTAATAGAGCCAATGCAAACCTCAACTGTACGTAGCAAAGTAGCGATCGCTCCCCGCACCAGTCAAAACGATTTACTGACCTACTGACAGTACAAAATATCGAGTATATAGAACATATATGAAATATCGAACATCTAACTATATAGAAAGTTATAAATAATTTTAAGTGTACTGATAAAAAAGGGCCCGTCCGGGATTTGAACCCGGGACCTCTCACACCCAAAGCGAGAATCATACCCCTAGACCAACGAGCCGCTTGTAAGAACCATTCAATAGTAGCACAAAATTTTTCATCACCTTAATTTTAGCAGCTGAATAAACATAAGGCTTTGTATTTGATCATACAATATAATATAATGTCCATAATTTATGATCATACATATATCAACAAGACACTCGTTTTCGCTGTCCCTCGTAAATACTGTCCCTCATGAACCTAATCCCTTGTGGACCCAGTTCCTCATGGATATTTGCCTATATATATATTTCGAATGACCACGTCATGTTCTTGCCCGGTATGAGTGTATTAGTACAATCCGCCCACAAGACCAACCGAGTCGTCATATCGTCATAATATTTACAAAACTTCGAAACATGCATGGAGATAATCTGTTAATCTTATTAATAGACTTGTAATGCGGGATATCGCCGGCCAAATGAAACATTTCTCATATGTTGTTGGTCGATAAGTATAATGTATAGGTAATTAGGCAGTAATATATCGAGCTTCGGTGTTCCCTTCTCATTAATGGGACATTATTCTTGCTTTACGGATTTCGTCGGGAACGTTTATTTATTCAACATAGATTACGGACAGTGGTTCTGAATCGTTTAATACTGGTGAAAATTACTAGGTACTATTTCTGTGACTAATTAGTGTAAGGAGATTCAACTTGAACGCACACTTATCCGAGTCGAACGCGCCGAACGAAACAAATTTTAGAAAACTTTATATGAATCTTATGAAACCTCGCACACAGGTGCCCTTCCAGATTGAGATGATTCAACGAATATGTGTGCGCGGTTTCATAGGATTTCATAAAAAGAAGTCTAAAATTCAGTTTATTCGGAGTGTCAGGCCCGGATAAACGTGCGTCCACCTTAAGTGAGCTCAGAATCTGGTTTTCAGAAATATTCCCATCTCATACCACAAGAGGTTACCATAGCCTATAGATGCTTGGCATACAAGGAGTATTGCTCGCATGGTGACACCCCCGCTACTAACACAGCCTGTACTCTCGTCTAATGACTTGATTTAATCGCAGGAACACAATTCTTAAGTGCATTTGGCTGAGGTCTTATGTGAAGTGAATATACCTTCCCGCCCGAGCTCGATACTATGTTGGCAGGTTAACTTTAGCTCTAAATATGCCATTTATATATTTAATACATATATTTAAAAAAAATATTCTATTGAAGCTTGCTTAAAGCGCACGTTACAGCTACTTTGTCTAAATTATGTACATCCGAATATGATTTATACCTTCGGCACCCTCATCATATTCAAGTCATAGTTTGTCATTTCGACGATATCATGAAAAGTCAAGATTAGAAAAATAAGATCAAAGTTTGAGAACCTATGTTTCACAACATTTAAAAACGAGTATTGTTGAATACTTGTCTCATATAGTGTTTTATTGAATAAAAGTATGTTTTATAAAAAAACTGCGTAACAGATAATCTGGGAAGGTATTTTGATTGAAAGATATTGTTGTTTAAAATATATTTTTTTAGTTGATAGGACATTGTTTGTGTAAAATTTTAATATACTCTATAGTAAATAGAGCTTCTAGACAACACTCACCTAAAGATAAATACTTACTAGTCTCTAACTGTGGTTGCGCTCCGTGTGATCGCAATACCTAGATTTTGAGTATCTTATGAGTTAATCCAGAAAATCTTCTGTATGTATACCTAATTTTATCAAAATTCGTTCAGCCGTTTACCCGTGAAAGAGTAGTAAACATCCAACCACTCATCCTCATAACATTTCACTTACTACAAAATCAACATGGTATTAGAAGGATGACGAAGAATTAGTATAAAAGAAATAGGATATGAACATACCGTGTGCCCTGGAATAGAAAAAAGTAGCAAAAGCCTGTATTTTATTGAAAGGAAAAATAGCACAATATTGGTAACGAGGATGAACGACTCTAGACGTTACTGTAAATCTCTATTTTTTTTACGGAGCTCATAACAGAGATGGTGGTAGTATGCAAACCACAGATGTACATGTACATTATTCTGTTTACATCTTAGACCTAAAATAGGTCTAAGATGAAAACAAAATATATTTTTATAATGTACATGCTTCCCTAAAACGACTCTGAAAATGTACGTCACTGAAATTGAACAGTCTGAAAATATAGCTTCCCGCTAACTCGCGGACAAAGTCGCGGGCGACAGCTAGATAAAACTGTATCTAATGTTAAGATGTAAAAACTTTCGAAGCGCAAGCGTAGACTCGTAATTCGTACACAAAATCCCACGCGCAAATCGCGTCCCGAGCGTGTGAGAGGAGAGCTCATTGAGACGTCACATTTTTTGAAGTAGAGAGCTTAGGGATTATTTTCTTTTCGTATATCTAACACGCGAACGATGGCGAAGCTTTTTTTTTATACCACTAATGTAGTGACAAATAAGCATACAGCCCGCCGAATAGAAAGCAGTTAGCGTAGCCTATGGACGCCTGTAATACCATTTCCGTCACAGGCGCGCCCCCTGTAAAAATCTCTTCACGTCCTTTTTGAAGAACTCCATGCTGTAGTCTCCTGGGAAAACTTCAACAGGCAGTTCATTCCACAGCTTGATAGTACGTGGAAGAAAATTTCTCTGGAACTGCACAGTACGTGACCACTTCGGTTCTAATGTGTGAGGATGAATTCCCTGTCGATGACGAGCGGTGCGACAGTAGAAGGAGGCCGTGGGCATCATGTCAAATAACTCCTCTGAACACACCTCATTGTAAAATCGGTAGAACACACAAAAGGACGCAAAATCTCTTCTCAGACTCAAGGGTTCTAAAACGAAGCTATGCTCGGAATCTTTCTACTTGATAAACTCAGGAATGAGTACATATTCATTCCTGAGTTTATCAAGTAGAAAGATTCCAAGAATGAAGTAGAAAGTCTAATAAGGATATCCTTGTTAGAGTTTATTAGAGTTTTCTAGAGTTTCCAAGTCAGCGCTAAGATTCACAGTGTGCAGGCCACATAGTATAGGTTACAAGTGATAGCCATTGGGGCAGGAAGGGTCTGCAATGGCGACCACAGACATGAAAAGGCGACGTAGGAAGGCTCCTTCGCGACACCGAAAGCCTTGCAGATGGTGGGTTTCGACATGGTTAAGGATGCCTCGGCATACAAGGACGTCTCGGCATGCTTCATCAGTGTCTTAAGGATAGTGAAGAATCCTTTGTTGAAGATAGTGGGCGCTGGGCTAGTCGACTGCTCTTGACATTGGTTTACTGGACGGGAGACTCCCAATCCAGTGATATAACCGGAAGGTTGACACAGGGGCGCACTAGCTGTTATGTATAGGGTACGTGCTCTTGACATCGATGTGTTTTACCTCAGAGTGTCATTTCCATTTCGGCGGGGTATACCACGAGCAATTCAGGTTGACAGTAATGATGATTAAAGATGTCGGTGGGCCACTTACATTTCAAATGTATATAGTGTAGTAATATTGTTTTAACTTCGTTCAATTGGTTGCGCAACTCACTCAAGAAATCAGGCTAATTAAATTTAGGCGAGTATCAAAACAGGGCCCGTCCGGGATTTGAACCCGGGACCTCTCACACCCAAAGCGAGAATCATACCCCTAGACCAACGAGCCGCTTGCTAATACATTTTAAAAGTAGTATTTTGAGACGTACGAGTACTCGTACATATAAATGTATAATCATAATATATGGTTTTATATTATGATTCAGCTGTGTAAATACGAAGTTAGCAACCACAGATAGTTGTTCTTATTATTTCATAGATACGTCATGATATTATTGTATCAAAATTTTCTGTAGAGCATTGTTTGAAAATGTTAGGAATATTATTCTAAGAGAATATGATTTCGTTTAAAATATATTTTGTATTACAATTTCGTGAGGAGCTCTATGGAGTCGCTGTGTGTTTCTGTGTAAACACACATGTTAAACAACGTCGACCGTAGCTGGGCCATGGATGAGTTTATTTATCTCGAGTTCCTCTGAGCTTCGAAAAGGCACGTTAAGCCATCGGTCCCGGCTATAGTCATTTGAGATGACAGTCGTTAAGCCAAGTCAGTGGTCTTTAGGCAGCTTGAATACACTGGGCTCCACCAACCAGCAGTTGACCAGCGTGGTAGAGTATGCTCTAAACCCCTTCGATTGAGGGGAGACTCGTATCCTAGCATTGGTATGAATAAGGGTTGACGACAATACAGTTTCGTGGAACGATTAATATTTTAAATGACCGTTGGTTATGAAAACAATATGACCATATTTTTGACCGCGATTGATTTCATACAGGCCTTTGCCTGAATGCCTGAATCTGAATGCCTTTAGGGCTGAAAAAGTTTTTAATTACGACTGGTTACGAAATTCCGTACACGATCGAATGTGTACTACACACCGATTGTGAATCTATCGATTGATAAAATAACTCGAATTGGAATCGCTAATCTGCACAAAGTTTCAAGCAACTATTTTTTTATAATTTTATTTGTCAAATTTAATATCGAAGTTTTCGAGTCTGGAATCCAACCTATTCGGAATCCTCTATCTATAGGAAATGTCTATTCCAAAGATTGTTGAAAGAATATTTGAAATTGAATGAGTAGAGACCTCTTACATTACTTTCAAACTTTATCTCTTTGTGATATTATTTGCTGACTTCATCGATCATAATCTGGCATAATGTACAATCGACAAAATTGAATCGTGACCCATTTAACTGATATCTCACATGTAACCGTTGAACACTTGAAACACCTAGGATGTTTTTGATATTAAAGAAACTGCGTTAATACTAGTCACAGATGCAATTTTGAGCTTTGTTGTGCTAGTAGTAGGTGTATTTAGGTAAATTCTTGCAAATACTGGTACTAAGCTAACATCAAACCATACTGCTAATTTCTTGGTACTTTGATACGGATCCCCTTTCACCATCACATTGAATTCATTCTTATTTACCTTAGTGGCTGGTCTTCCTCCATGTTCATTTTCAAACTTGAAGCTTCCACTGCGAAAGTGAATAAACTAAAACCGTACGGTGCAATTTTTTGGTTTTGATGTAACTTTACAAATATTAGACTATGTATTTACAGTACTAGTTTCAATATGATTAACGTAGATCATAGATTAATAATAGTAGATAGATAATCTACTGTGTGGATAGACAGATATTATTAATCTATGGTGTAGATTAAATAGTTGCAATGCGATGAGACGAGTTGCGTTGTTAGTGGATTCGTCCGCACGTATCTTATTATTAGTATCTCATGATTTTCAAAGATTGACTACCCCCCCCCCCCCCCCCCCCCCCCAACCCCCCACGACGGAGTTAGGATCAGTTTGAGCTGAAATTATATCAATTTATCAGTTTCTTTTTTTAAATATAGAAAACTCTCTAAAGAGAAATACGAGTATGTAAGTTCACCATTGACGAGAAATCCCACGATACCTTTCTCCGTGTCAAACATACTAGGATGTAATTTTCATTACCATAAATCTTAGTAACTTTAAATACAATTGACTTAAGATGCACATTTGCTTGATTTTGGATTACAGGAGTGCATGAGTAAATTTGTAATATATAAAACAGTTTGCGGTGTTTTCGAATCAAAGTGATCGGTTACGTACCTAGCGACCGCAGGTTTACGACCCATAGTGCGAATTGGATTGCGGAACATCACACAGATTATTACAAGTAACCCCATCTTGCAATTTGCTTATAGCCAACGGGACCCCCTTGTCGAGGTCCTCTGACCTCACACAAAGGAAGTTTAGTTTACCTTCAGGCAGCTTGTAATAATTGTTTGCCACCTTAGTTGTATAAAATAGGTTTTATTATTGACAAATAAAATCGAATTGTCCAACTGCAATACAATTTTTTTTTTACAGCATGGAGTTCTTCATAAAAGGCGTTAAGACTAGTTAAGAGGTGTTTACAGATTCAGCAATTCGCGTTATTCTCGTGGTATTACAGGCGTCCGTAGGCTGCGGTAACTGTTTTTAATCAGCTGGGCGTATGCTTGTGTTCCAATCCTTAGTGGTATTTAAAAAAGTCTGTATGGAGCGTGCTTTGAGGACACTTTTCAGATAATTAACATTTTCATATTGCCCATTCTTTAATATACTGCAATTGTACTAACTAGGTACGATAATTACAAATTATTTTTTTATTTTTTATTGCACAATTTAAACTATATTGCACACTATGCTGAAATTGTTTATTAAAAGGGGAACTTAATGTTAGAAGTATTGTCTAATGCCTCCCAGTGTACCTTTGGGACATTTTTATTTTGACATTAAATGTAAAATATTTTTTTAGACTAAAATTGAAGAGATAAAATTGTATTTACTACAATCTATAGCTAACTTCATCTGTGCGACCCAGACATATTCCTTCAGTTAGTTGGATCCATGCCATATTGCTGTTACAAAGCCCATATTAAAATATCGGAAACTTCGACATTAGGAGCATTTTCCGAACGGTATTCCCGATTGTTTGTTAAATCGCTCGTTTTAATGTGTTTTAGCACACAATCCGCCAGAGGAAAATCATCTTTATGCACACTTTACGTGCATTGATGCACAGAATTCTTCGAAGTGTTATTTTTATATGTTTATTGTATGGTTTCTACCCGAAAAATCGTATTTTTTTAATACTACGTCGGGTGGCAGCCAAGCATACGGCTCGCCTGATGTGAAGCTTTAACCGTAGCCATATTAACGCTCGCAACATAAAATATAGCTCGCGCGCCGCCACTCACGCTGCCACCGCAGCATCTCCTTCATTTCTGATGACCACACTCACTCGCAGGAACACAACAATCGTCAATGGAATTGTTATTTGGCTGCAGTATTCTGTGAAGTGGAGGTAATTCCCCAGTCGGTAGCTTACAATTACGCTTCCTACCTCTCTTTTTGCCAGAGCTTCGTTTGTCAGTCAGCAGGGTGCACCGCGTGCAGGTGAAGTTAGCTTTGGTTCAAAGATGTTGATGAACCACTTACACACTTACACCCCAGAAAATCTATGCATTTGAGCGTCCATGTCTCTGCACCGTAAAGAAATATGGAGAAGATAAGAGCACGTACTAGATGAATTTTGGTCCGATTTGTGATATTCTTGTCTCTCCTTATTTGCACATCATAGTCATTGCTGTCTTAGCTATGCCAATTCGTCTCCGTATTTCTGGTTCGCAACTACCCTTGTTGGTTATATTTTTTTGAACTTATAATAATAATCTTTATTTAACATTATTGATTATACACTGTTACATATTTTAACACTTACAATAAATACGGTGACATTGTTTATTACTATTACAGAGTACCTAACTATTTAATTTATTTAATTTACAGAGTATTCAATATCTTTTTATTAATATCCAAAATGGTACATATAACAGTGAAAACAATGACCACTACCATAGTAAAAATATAGCCACTACCCCCCGCGCTAGTAAAAACTGTGTTACGGCGATATATAGATCCAAGATATTGGAACTGCCCCCTACCACCATCTCTTATTGCGATTCAATAACTGAATAGAATGCTTATTCATTCCAATGAATAAGCGACTCTATTCCATTTGAAATAGAGTCGCTTATTCATTGGTTGGAAAGGGGGCAGGTCCACTGTTTCACAGTCACTTTGGAGATTGGTGCGTTGGATAGTTGCAAAATGACCTATCACCAAAATCTTTGTCTTTTTCTTATATATATGACCAAATCCATATTCATACTGATTGTCCAAATAATGTAATATATATAGAATGCAATTAATGATAATATGGAGAGTTGAAAATATTAAAGAAAGTCACGCTTTGCGTACATATCGTTAAGTAGACTCTTAGACTTACCCTAATGACTTTCCCTTGTGCTTTTCATAAGCATTTCTCTATTCTTTGCACTTCAAACATTTCCCACCGCTTATTTATGGTCATCAGTTCGTATAGAGTTTCCTGTCAAAATGAACGATGTCCTTAAAAAACCGGAGGTATATCCCAGTACCCCATTTCTGTTGTCCGAAGTCACGTGCTGTCCAGCCCGGTCAAATCTGGACCCTCCGAGGTAGTTTCTGGACCATAATATGGTTATAGATGACAAAGCAGGTGTATTTTCGTCATATTAAATTCATCTTCAGCACCACGGACTGTGATGGACTTAGTAATTCATACATCTTTTGTCATATTGCTACTCTATTCAGCCATATTGTTACATGATTTCGGGTATATTGCTACGGAACTATTAAAATTCTGTTTTCAACCCTAACTAAACCAAGTCTTCCGCCATTAATCTGGGATTAACCCCACGCCGCGTCGCCGCTCATTTCGCGGACGACGAGCGGAAAAGCAAATTTGGCACTTGCTCGAATTGCACACACGATGCACATGCACCGACTCATATAATTTATGATGTTTCAACGTCTGCCGAAATGTCCTGTGTTGTGGGTAGTTCACAAACATTGACTTTTTTGAGAATGCTCGATTTTGAGTCATAAATAAAATCAATTACACTAATTCGACGATTCGCGATACTAGAACGAGATTGACTTAAATTTGTTAAGTGTTTAATTTCACTATGATGTTTCACTGTAATTGACAAAAATTTGAATTTTATAGAATAGGTCCAGCACAAGAAACAGTCCAAGACTAGAAATTCACTGGGGAAGGACAATAACTTGCATGGTGAGATGATTAAATGCCATAATCTTCAATAATTAGTATTATGATCGAAGGTCATTTAAATACTCAATTATGAGCCGCTCTGCTTCTCATTTGTTTTGAAACTTGACAAATAGCGTGGTGCGTCGTAATTCTTATTTGCTCCTGTCCTAGCGACTTGCAAAGTACCAAAAGTTTAAATATTTCCAAAGCAGTACAAGCGACGTATTTTATTTATGATTTATTGACTACAAAATTACATAATGGTATAAAAAGCGGACATAACGCTAAAAGCATTCTAGCTATCAGTCAACCTTTGGGAATAGTAGAAATTCATGCCATTTCAAAGCAAATAAACAAAAATTAGGTCAAGCAAATAGATATAATAACTACTCAAGTAAAAAAAATGTATATAATTGCTTACTACATCAAATAAAATAAACATACATATTATATTATATCAAAATAATACACATATGTAGACATAGGAAGATGATTATTCAGTACTTTAATAGACCGATTAAGAAATTTCACGCACGACACAACTCAGCAACTTTCCTCAGGTATAATGGAAAGGGCGACTCCACAGACTGATAGCTAGATTTGAGCTCTGAAGCATGATCAGTGAGCTGAATATAATTTAACTCATATCGAAATATTCCTTTGCAAAATATCAAACTTTTCAAAGGGGCCTCTACGCGTGGGATCCATATCCCCGCGCACGTCTACCAAATGACCAGCCCCCTTAGCCAAGTGTAATTCGTAGCGTAACGAACGTTAGATAGATCACGTGACATTTGTCAAAATCAAACATTTTAGTATGAGAATTGACAAATGTCACGTGATCTATCTAACGGTCGTTACGCTACGAATTACACTTGGCTAGGGGGGCTGGTTTATCCCGTGATTTTAAGAGAAATAATATAATAATTATGTTTATTTAGTCTGTCAACTTAGCATTGTTTTTTTGAAGATGTTTGTCAAAAAATCTTATTATAAGTTGCACCGCAACGTGGTGAACGTCTGATGTAATTGTCGCAGAGAAACATATTCGCGGGTTTTATTACCCATATCAAGTTTGTTTGCATTGTTACAACCACAGCGCATTATAGTGTTGTATGGGGCTATCCTCATAGTTATTATGTGTCTTAACTGGCTTTCTATTAAGGACACGTTTTTGAGACTTATTTTGGATTTTATACGTAATGAAGGCGGATTCTGAAACTTCTCTTCACATTGATACATTCGTATACTGCCCTTGTCTGAAGTGTCTAGTCCTTTTTTTTATACTACGTCGGGTGGCAGACAAGTATACGCCTGATGTGGAGCGGTTACCGTAGCAATATGAACGTTATATTTATAACGCAACATATAATATCGCACGCCAGCCGCCACCCCGCTGCCATTGCAGCATCTCTTTCCTTTCCGGTGACCTCACTTATTCGCAGGGACACAACAACCCTCAAGGGAATTGTTATTTGGCTGCGGTATTCTGTGAGGTGGAGGTACATTCCACAGCTGGGTAGCTAACAATTACGCTCCCTACCTCTCTTTTCGCCAGAGCTTTGTTTGTCAGTCAGCAGGGTGTACCGCGTGCAGGTGAAGTTGGATTTGGTTCAAAGATGTTGATGAACCACTTACACCCCCAACACTAGAGTTAGAAGAGTAATATTTAAATGTAATTTTCACAAAGGTAGAGCACATCGAGACTGAGGCAGTTCATCCAGCTCACAATGTAGGCTACTATGAAAATTCATTCATATATACTTGCAAGGATATGAGTTTCTCTTTAATCTATAACTATGTCGACGATATGTAAGTTCTTCATTTTGTCATCTCACACTATGATAACTTATTCATTTTGTAATCTCACACTATGATATTGGTTGTGCATATGTGTATGTAGAAAATAAAATCCTTGAATTGATTACTTTATATATTATATGCATTTTTAATTTTGTATTTTCAATAGAAAATAAAATAGATTTACTGCTTACTAGTTTTGACACAGAATAATATACACTGTTTTGATAAGAAAATTATTTATTGAACGTATGCATTGATTTATACTCGTATGAGGATAAATCAGTTCATTTAAATTAATACATCCGAATTTTACAACTTTATTTTTAAAGAAAAGCCACCACTCACAATACGACCTAACATAATTATTTACGGTCGTATAAAATTGTACGTATGCAAATGACACGACACGATTCTCCACAGATTCATCTCGAAACGTCTAAAGGGAAATTACTACAAATGCCTTGCGACGCTAAAATGTCGCCTATTGATTATCCGATTAACATAAATAGTTCATGCAAATATGTAGTTACAGCGCTTATTGCTTACTCTTTGATACAGTAAAGTTAAGGAAGGAGTTGCAAGCGTTTAGATGGGTACGGTAACTGTTTCACATCGAGCGGGCCCCATGCTTGTCTCCCATCCGACGATGTATAAATAAAATGTTACCAAGTAGTACAAACAATGCTAAACGACTTCTATTATATCTAATAAGCTGTTTGACAATGAGCAAAAATTTTGTAAATTATTTAACAATATCGTAAAATACACAAAACTATAAAGGTCTGCAAACTTTCATTCTAATATTTTCCGTCCGACTTATTTAAGGGTTGATCAAAGCTTGGCGGGAAAGTCCATTTTAAAAGTATGAAATTATTAGATTAGACCATTGGAGAAGCAACAAAAAATACTTTAACTTTTATTATGATACTAATTACATAAACGTAATATTTAACATAGCTGTCGTACAAATTTCAGATTCATTCCATACATAATACAAACGTGTGACGTCTTAACACAATAGCCCTTTGTATGGAGCGTTTTCGGGAAAGTCCAAAATTGTGATTTTCAAATTAACATATCTCGAAAGATTTTTGTGCTATCGAAATAATTCTTTCACCTATGGTTATATTATTGAGACGTCCCTAAATATCAACCCGAAAAAAATGTTGGTCAAATAGCCTATTGAGTTGCTATTTATACTCCTTTCACTATGTGGTATTTGACAAAATTCAAACAACACACAACCAATAATTGTGGAAGTCTAAAGGAGAGGCTGTGTACAGCAGTGGACATTCTTTGGCTGAAATTATGATGATAATTTGTCTGCTTACACTAACATAATTATGTACATGATTACCCATACCCATAACATGTAACATAAGTACCCGTACTGGAAATATTTTGTTCAAATTTTACATGGATAGGAGAATCGAACATTTTTGCAGCACGATTCTTGTGAAAACGGGAAGTTGGCTGACGAAGTGCAAGCGGTTGTCTGCACTCAGTAATTAATCACTTTCAAATAGAAGATAGTGGGAGGTCCGCCAACGTTAATAAAATTGTGTGTACATTTTAGCGCTCCAAGTTTTTACTCCGTGATGGTGCATTCAGAACACGATTAGCAGCGTGTTCTAAAGTCATACAGCTTCAGGAATGTGGGACCACATTGTTTTCTTACTTTTAACATACATTTAAACGCGTTTTCTCGGCACTAAAACGTCTTACAACGTCCATAAAGTAGTAATTACACATTAATAAGTCGTTATTTGTTTTGGTATGTCATATAGCTTTTGATAGTTACAGTACCCAATATTTTATGTGAGGAACCCTGGAAAAAGACCTTATCTATCTAGACTAGAATGTCTAGTAAAATGATGAAATACGTTTCAAAATGCGAAATTTAATTCCCATTTTGCAACTGTAATATTTTAGGAAGTGACTTTCTATCGACAACCAGGATATACTGTGTGCTGCACCAGTGATGAAACGTCAATTTATAATCTGTTTTCACCATAAACCATGTCGACGCGACTTTATGTGTTTTCACATCGTATCTGTGGAGGTGGAAATTTAATATTGAGCTTGTTATTCGGAAATCGCTGATCCGATGTGTTGTGTAAGACAATTGTTATAGTTTTGTTTTTACTCTGGAAATTATAGTCTTGCGAAAGTGTTAATGCCAACGTATGCTGTTTAAATAAGGTGCTATAGACACATTTAGGGAACATTAATTATAGTTTACACGTACTTACCATGTATAATAATTGTTTGGGGTGTAAGTAGCTCACCACGATCTTTAGAGCTAAACCCAACCTCACCTGCACGTGGTGCATCCTGCCGACTAGCGAAAGAAGCTCTGACAAAAAAAGAAGACTGGGAAAGTAAGTGGTACAATTTTTTCATATAGTAATTATTTCATTTTTTTATTTTTTTTATACTACGTCAGGTGGCAGATAAGCATACGGCCCGCCTGATGTGAAGCGGTTACCGTAGCCATATTAACGCAACATAATATCAATATCGCTCGCGCGCCGCCACCCCCGGTGCCAACACAGCATCTCCTTCCTTTCTGGTGACTTCACTCACTCGCAGGAACACAACAACCCTCAAGGGAGTCGTTATTTGGCTGCGGTATTATGTGAAGTGGAGGTATATTCCCCAGTCGAGTAGCTTACAATTACGCTCCCTACCTCTCTTTTCGCCAGAGCTTCGTGTGCATTTGCTGCGAGCGTTAATATGGCAAATCGCTTCGAAGTTTACACAGGTGGGCCGTATGCCTTGCGTGGGCCTTGTCTGCTATCCGCAGTATATTTTTTCAAAAACTTTCGTGAAAATCGAAGTTTTGACTAAATACACTGCTTTTAAAATTTTGTAGCTACATAAAAATCGCGTGTTTATTATTTACTTATTGATATTCATTCTACTAAATGTAATACGTTATATTGGTCATTATAGAGATATTAGTATATACATTCGATCAATATTCATTGCAAATTTGGTGCTGGTTAAAATAAAATAGCTACTTTAAATTAATAATTTAAATAATGATTTAAAATAATAATTTTAAATAAAAAAATAATAATTTCATTAATTAAACCTAATATTATTTCGCTTCTGTAAAATACCTTGGACTGCAGATTGACTCAGCTCTTAGGTGGCAAGTTCATGTCTCCTGCATTTGTCAGAAGATGGTAGGAAGGTACTCTGTGTGGTGGAGGTACTTCCTCAGGCGGGCTGCATGAAATTAGGCCTCTCTTTCGCCAGAACCTCTTTAGTAAATCCGCAGGGTGCACCACGTGTAGGTAAATTTATCTTGAAAATGGCTCTAACGATTTGAATGAAAATTTGCATTACTAAAAATGATTACTAAAAATTACTACAGGAGCTCGTTGGCGTCGTTGCTCGTGTCACTCTAATCGAACACGTAAGTTAAGCAACGTTGGCCGGATCCTGTCCATGGATGGGTTTATTTATTTCGAGCTCCTCCGTGCTTCGGAGGGCACATTAAGCCGTCGGTCCCGGCTGTTGTCAATAGATGACAAACATTAAGTGGCTAAATAGCGCCTTTAGGCGGCTTGAAAACACTGGCCTCCGCTAACCCGCAGTTTAGCAGCGTGGTGGAGTATGCTCTAAACCCTTTCGATTTGACCCGTATCCCAGCCGTGGGATGAATAAGGTTGTCAGCGAAAAATTACTTTTGTAATTATAAAAAATTGTACTTACAAATTTTCATCCAAATCGTTCTCCAAATCTATTGTCGAGATGACTTGTAACTTCTCTTACACATTTATTAACTCAACAATTCTAAATCCTTATAACATTATTTCTATGTTATTTAGCTAAGTTAAGTGGTCATTGTCGGTGGTTAGACCGAGTCAAAGTGAAGTAAAAAAAAAACAAAATATCTACCTGCAGTCGAAACACCTTCCGAGAATGTGAAATTGTAAAGTCAAACACGGCAGTAGTTTGTTCCACTGACTGACCGTTGCTTGGTTCTACCGATTCTATATGTATTATTTTTCTATTTAACACTCTTAATGGCCTTTGCTGATTTCCTTTAAAAAGGATAATTATTTGAGTTATGCATGTGATTAGAGTAAGTGGAATTAATTAAGTCTATTGATTCAAGTAACCATGCTAAGTGACTCTATCATATGGATAGTTTAAAGGACTTTTACTTAAGGTTCATGCTTTTTGCGATTGGTCTCTAGTATTGTAATCAAATTCCATTATTCTGATGATATTTATGACAAGCTCGGTCGAATGGCGAGCAATACGCGCCCACTTCTAGCTATATTATTTAACCGACTTCATTGTGACATACGGGGCTTACACGCCAAGACCTATCCTGCTCCATCCCATTGCTGACTTGGCTAATGTGGCCGGCCCATCTGTCACTGTCACTTCCACTGATTGATTCTGAGAGCTATGTTGACGACTTTGGTTCTTTGGATTTCCTCGTTCCGGATTCGATCCCTGAGAGAAACTCCAAGCATACTCGTAGCTCTCTCAGTAGCTTGCTGTCAGACTTTTAGCTTCTGAACCAGCTAGACGAACAGTGTCCAAGTCTCTGTCTATTTGACATACGATCTGCGATTTTTCATTTTAATATCGTCCGATTTGTTTTATGCTCAATCAAAGTTTGATCGGAAAGTCCAATTTAAAATGATGAAATTGTTAAAAAATAATATTACCATTGGAGAAACACTAAAATACTATAACTTTGCTTACGACACTAGATTTTATATAAAATGCATTTATATTAATGCATACTTTTGTGTGACGTCATAACCAAGTAGTGGACTTTTTGGAAAGCTTTCATGGAAGTCCAAAGTAATTAAATAAAATAAATAAATATTCCTTGACAAATTACACACCGCCATCTAGTCTCAGATTAAGCAAAGCTTGTACTATGGGTACTAGATGACATGATGATATGTACTTAAATATTTTTTTTGAAAATAAATACATATAATACATAGAAAACAGCCAGACCAAAACAAACAGAAATGTTTGTCATGTGAAGGGATCGAACGCGCACTTTCAATCCTAGGATCACGAATAAAATGTATCATCATCAGGTCCATTTTAGTCGCCACTACAGGAGCACGACCCTCTCTCATCCGTCCTAGACGGAAGGAGGATTTGGCCTACGGAGTGTAGGCCATGCTGGTCAAACGGGTTAGGGAGGCCTGATCGATGCTTTATAATCCCTTAGTCGCTTTGTACGACATCCACGGGTAGAAACGGAGTGATTCTATTCTAGTCTGCCGGAAACCACACGGCTAAATAATAATAAAAAATATAACGTATAACATGTTATACGTTATATTTTACATGTATAACGGGAATAAATTATATTAGAGCCGTCACAGGTGAACCCAATACGTTATGGGAGAATAAGGTTTAGTTAGAAGGTAGGCCACTTTATTGGAAGGCCCTTTTATAAGGTTCGATTTCCACAAATTTGCACCCCACTAATCGTTTTCGCTAATAGAATTTCCTCCGCTATAAGTGCTTCACAATCTAATTTCGGCACAATTTGTGATCACGTAGTTAATATCTATAAAGTCAATGGCGTCTATTTATAACGGATATAACAATAATTAGTTTCAGCCCCTCCTTGTAAGTTAACTAACGCGAAAAGAGATTTTAATGACCTAAAGTTTCAAAGAACATTCAAAGAATTTTTATATTTTTGTTAACATTTGTATAAATTTACATTAAACAATATATTATTTAAACTCACTCACATGAGAAAACCGACTCTTTCGGAACTCATTCCGTACAGCACAGCACATTCACATTTTTTTATACTACGTCAGGTGGCAGACAAGCATACGGCCCCCCTGATGTGAAGCGGTTAGCGGTAAGTTATATTATATACTAGCTGTCCCGGCGAACTTCGTACCGCCTAAAAATCAATGAATGTCGTGGTACATATTAGCTGAACTAAATTTATGATTTTATGGAATTAAAACAATGAATAGTAGCGTGTCAGTCTAATTGAACACGCAAGTTAAGCAACGTCGACCGTAGCCTGTACACAGATGGGTTTATATTACCTCGAGCTCCTCCGTGATTCGAAAGACACGTTAAGCCGTCGGTCCCGGTTGTTATCATTAGCTCATCTTGAGCTCCTCCGTGCTTCGGAAGGCACGTTAAGCCGTCGGTCCCGGTTGTTATCATTAGCTCATCTTGAGCTCCTCCGTGCTTCAGAAGGCACGTTAAGCCGTCGGTCCCGGTTGTTATCATTAGCTCATCTTGAGCTTCTCCGTGCTTCGGAAGGCACGTTAAGCTGTCGGTCCCGGTTGTTATCATTTAATGACAGTCGTTAAGTCAGTGGCCTTTAGGCTGTTCGAAAACACTGGCCTCCGCCAACCCGCAGTTGAGCAGCGTGTTGGAGTACGCTCTAAACCCCTTCGGTTGAGGGAAGACCCGTATCCATAAAAACTGAAGATTTCATAAAAATAAAGATTTCCTTATTATTTAAAAAAAAAAAAACGTTTTGTTTTATTTTTTTTAGTTTTCAAATAGGTTTTATCATTTTGGTGATTTGTAATTGTCATTTCTTTTGATGTTTACTCTGATTTGATTCTTGCGCTCGAACCCCATTGGAAAAGCGTTTTCACCCCTATCGATTTGACATTTTTAAATTTTCATAACAAATCACAGACAACTTTCGCGACATAAAAGTGACACCAATCGATTTGACGTTTTGATATTTGACAACCAATAAATATCGTAATCCCTTTTTCAACTGACACTTTCATTTGTATGGGAAAATGTTTTTTCTTTTATTTTATTTTTTCGGGAATTTTCCAATGTTTTTAAGAGTTATTCTGCTATTCGGGACGGAAACAAATCCAACAAATCAAAAACCATGGCAATCGGTCCAGCCGTTCTCGAGTTATAAGTGTTGTAACAAACACGACTTTCTTTTATATATATAGATATATACAAATTTGCTGTACCCTACCTCTCTTTTGTCAGAGCCTCTTTCGCTAGTCATCAGGGTGCACTACGTGCGGTTGGCTTTGCCTCTAAAGAATGATTTTTGTGGTGTAAATGGCTCACCTCATGGTGAGGCAACCCCAAATGATGAAACAATCACTATATGAAAAAATTGTATCACTTAAAACAAGGTTGGCTTTGGCTCTAAAGATCGCGGTGAACCACTTACACCTCATAATTTATATTTAAAAACATCGGTGGTAGCTGGTAGATTTAATGTTGCGACAGCATCTCTAAATAACTCGCACGAAGTATGTACATCTTAATACGAACATGATAAAGTCTAGTACAATAGTGATGTTCTTTATTGTTATGGTATTACGTGTGTGTTTGGCAATAAATTTAATTCATTTCATTTATTTCATTTACCCTACATCTTGTAATTCGCACATAAAGACCAACATTTTTTTGTATCCGGTCCACTCACTGCTTTGAAGAGCGTTCGCGTCATGACGTCATACTCGTTGATAATAATCCCACAAGTGGACGTCGCAACAAAGAGTCCCGAAGGATTTGTTGTTGATGTACGAAAAAATATCGAACGGTTAAAATTGTTTCTCAAAATGTTCATTATTTACAGTTAGATTTTGGCGTGAATGGATATTTTTTGAGTATTTGGGGATATGTATTCTACGAGCTCGGTGGTCGCATGGTTAGCAATGGCCACCTCGACTCCGAGGTCGTGGGTTCGATCCCCGCACAAGACAAATATTTGTGTGCATGAACATGTCTGTTTGTCTTGGTCTGGGTGTTTTCTATGTATTATATGTATGTATTTAAGTATTATATCAGTGTTATAACACTGATATAATAGTTTTGATTTTATAATAGTTAGTGCTTTGCTTAGTTTTGGATTAGATGGCCGGATTAGGTGTGTAATTTGCCCAGGAATATTTATTTATTTAATTTATTTATGTATCAGAATTACATCAAATACAATTTATTTATATGTAATTTGAGTTCGGCAAAATAATACCGTAATCATGACATGACATTTATTTATAGCGTACATGTTGCGCCTACGAGTATCTATCTAGTAGATTCTTTTTTATTTATTTATATAACTCTCACACATATATTTAAACACATTAATGTCGTACCACGAAAACCTCACAGGGTTTATTTGAGTAGATGATTAATTTAGACAATACTAATACATATTTCTTTTGTATAAGTAGGTATTTTAGATGACCGATGACCTCTATTTATCTCGAGAAGTGGCTGGAAGTGATTGGATGCGGAAAGTATTGGGAAAGGCCGATATCTTTATATGTAATTTGGAGGAGATTTTTGGATTAACCTCTTACTCGAGCGGTGCGACTTGTCAATGTCATGATTGCAACGAACCCGACGCTAGACTTGTTTAACTGTTCTAAGGAACAATTTCACAGAGCAGCTATAGATTATGTCGAACATGCTAATTGATTTTAATTTTATTGTTATTTTTTAATTTGTTTTTTTTTTTAATTTTTGATTTTTATTGTAATTTTAATTTATATTGTATGACATTGATTATAATTTTTTAATTGATTTTTTATAAACAAATATTCCTGGACGGATTGCGCGCCGCCATCTGGTCTCATATTATTATTTTGTATATGTATCCAATGATTTTATTTGTTATGTTGATTTGATTATTTTTATTAAGATTTGTGACATTATTATGCGAATTGGGAAACTGTAATGCTAATAATTGTATGAAATAAATAAATAAATAAATCTTGAGATATATCTCAATTGACGAGCCCGGTGGTCGACTGGCTAGCAATGGCTACTTTGACATCGAGGTCGCCGGTTCGATATCCGCACAAGACAAACATTTATGTTCATGTGTGTGTTTTCTATGTATTATAAGTATGTATTTACATAAAAATGTATATAAGTACTTTTATCAGTTGTCTAGTACCTATAGTATAGTTTAATTTCTCAGTGCTTCGGAGGGCACGTTAAGCCGTCGGTCCCGGCTGTTGTCATTAGATGACAGTCATTAAGCCAAGTCAGTGGGCTTCAGTCGGCTGAAAACACTGGCACCTCCACCAACCCGCAGTTGAGCAGCGTGGTGTAGCTCTGAACCCCTTCGATTGAAGGGAGGCCCGTATCCCAGCAGTGGGATGAATAAGGGTTGTCGACGAGATACACTTACCATAAATTTTATTAAATTTAGATTATACATATTTCATCTGCCGTAAACTTTCATTCTGGGATATACTCGTAGCTGTTTACCCAAAGTCTACGCATGGTTCATATTAGCAGACATAGCGCATCCGACAATTTTGAAATGAAATATCACGCGTGATCAAAGAAATGATTTTAGCGTATAAATTTGGTATTCATCATGCTTAAAGCTATATATAATTAATATAATAAATATGGGTCTACCCATACAGTGCTATACTATGACTACTTTCATGTTGATGTTTTATGCAAAATAAAATCGGCTAAGTGTGAATCGTACACCGAGAGAGTTCGAACAATAACACTAAAACACATTAGTTTTTCCTCAAATACTTCAAACCAAAGCAGTATTTAAGGAAAATCTAACATCGAATCGATAATAAAAGAGAGTGAGAGAGATGTAAGTATACGTACACTCTAGAGACTAAGTGTAGCCTGATTATCAGCGGAAAAGACCGGCGAAGGTATTATATTAAGGTATATCTAGTTCGTCGTGGGAATTCATAAAATTTTTTAAACAGTAGTTAATTCTAAAAATGGATTTTAACTATGACATATACACTTGCAACATAAGATATGGTCATTTGCGAATTCCATTCGGCAGGCTTAAGGATATCGGAATTCTCTGGGACACATACTTCTGTAGAATCTTCTGTAACAAAGATCCTTTGCCTACAGCTAATGCTCCCCTGTGCACCAACCTTCCGGTCATATCACAGGATTGCGAGTCTTTTGCCCAGTAAACCAACCAGGCATTCAACGGTAACAGATCTTAATCCCCTTTCACCTGCAAGCAAGCTACTTGGGCACTGTTTAATAGCTCATAGCGACCGACGCTCGGTTTCCCAAGCATCGGGTCAACGAACATGCTCAACCTCTGTAGCTAAACCACATGCACGTGAGTGACACGCACATGCCATCTCGAATCCGGACCCATGACTAGCAAATTATGAGCTTGTCAGCTAGTCCCCGTGGTACCCTGATCTATAGTTCCAGCTGCGAAACTTGCATCCGTCGGGTACTCGGTGGGGAGTTGAACTCACAACAGTTCTTGATAAGGGTCTAACATTTGCAAGGGGCTCACCATCACCATCACAACCACCACCATCTTTTGTACCTAAGCCAAACTCACGTGCAGGAGGTGCGCCCTGCTGTCTAACTAATGCTGCTCTGGCGAAGGAGAGCTAGAGGCCTAGAGCATGTCGCAATAAGACTGGACAAGGGTAGATCTCCACCTCTCAGAGAACCGCTTCCAAATAAAATTACCCTTGAGGATTTTATTGTTCCTGCGAGTGAGTGAGGAGTAAGGTCACCAGACATAAGAAGATGCTGCGTTAGTAACGGGCGATCAATATTATTTGTATTTTAAGCGTCTATAAAATAACCGCTTTACATCAAATTGACCATATTAAAAATAAAGAGTAGATCAAGTGTCGTAGAGTACAACATACAGAAGGCTAAAAATGTATCCTCTATAATTAGATTGAACTAGATGTCCAGATGACGTTCATGTTGATCACTTAACTACGTAACAGTTTCTCCAAAATAGCCACGACGCAGGCGGGGGTGGGTGGAACATCCCAGTCAATGGAAAGTGTGCCGCCGCGGTCGAGCCATAGCGACGCCACGGTGCCGGCGCCATATGTATACAGTAAGTATAAGCTGTATATAGGGTGGAAGAGAATGAGTGACGTTCCCTTTTTACACAACTGCGGACAAGTTAAAAAGGTGGGTTATGCGTTTGATTTGTATATACCTATGTCCGTCCCTTATATAATAATCCCTAGTAACTGCTAAACGGCTAAGTTGAGTGTGTTGTGTGATGATTATTGATGACGTACCTTTAACTACGACGTAATTATTTTAGTTTAATAACTTGGACTTGTAGAGGTTTGAAGATTTGATCAACTTTTACTACGTAGCGCTCTGTTTTTTGACGTGACAACATCTTATAATTCGATGGAGCCGGCTGCACGCACGAAAAAACATGACGTATGCGGCGTTACCTCGCTCTGAGGCGTTCCATTAAAATTTTCGTTTGAAAAATGCAAACATTCCATCAGTATTTTCTTATGACGTTGTCACGTTCAACTATCGTCAGTAAACTGACTTTACAGACAACCGATTTTTTTTCTACAATTTCTGCTGTTCCTTAAACTTGGGTACTTAGCTACAGTTAGTTGCAATACTTTTTGCAAGTACGTCTTTGTTCTTTGCAAGTCCACCTTTCTATGAATGTCTCTCGTATCTGAGCATAGAAAATCGTCTAAAAATATAATTAGAGTGAAATTGGTCTGAAATAGCTTAGCTGATCATCAAACAAGACAAAATTATAACAATAACTGGTACGGATACTTCAGGATAAGATTTGATATTTTAACTTCGTTTTTATAATTATTTATGACGTATCTATAAGCCGCTTTTTAAGCATAAATCTTAGTGCATAAACAACATTCAAGATATCATGCTGACTTGTTACCTTTAGCAAAATACACAAGAGATTATGAAATTAAAAACATGGGACCCTTCAAGAACAGAGCCAATATTTTCCTTAAAAAGCTGGCAACGTATCGGCAACCCGTTGGTGTTACTGATTTTTATGGCCTATGATACTTTTTATCAGGTACTCCCCTTTTATATATAATAATTTTAACAAAAAAAAAAAACCGACTTCAAACATTACTCTACATTTACGTATGAAATAATATGTATGAAAAAAATATGAGACCAATCTGGAATATTGGATAATCTGGAATATATATTCAATACTCTTTCAAATAAAAAAAGTTTTTTTCAAATCGGTTTATAAATCACGGAGTTTCAAATAATAAAATAAAATACTGCCGAACCTCCTCCTTTGTTCGGAGTTGGTTAAAAAAATGGGGTGCGGTTGTGTCATGGACACGGCCGTGTGTTGTATGTGAATACGTTAAATGCACTAAAATTATCTCAAAATAGCAGCGCTTCTCCCTCCTCCGCACGCGGTGTTCCATTGTCTTTACTTAGCGTAATAAATTCTTTCATCCTTCATCTATTCAGTGGTGTGATTGAATTTTGGATGGAGATGATAGCTATGTAGCTGCAACACCAAATTGTGTCACCCGATTTTGTTATCATTCGTTTTTTTTAATTGCGTCCATGAAAGTAATTTTAAATACGTCAAAAACATATATTCTTCTAATACGTCTGTATATCCTCCATACGCCCACCTTACGATCACTAAACAGAACGTGAAATGTGTGCCATCGTGACGCTAAAAAGATAAAACTTAATATGCTGTAGATATGCCAAAGTACACCCACGCTTTTCAGCGCGTAGGCGACTGCGGGGTAAATACAGTAGTGTATTAATTCAGCTAAGTCACTGAAAGTATGAGCGAGGGCAGCCAAGGCGCCGACTGGCGGCCTTGGTGACGTGCTGAGTCACAGTGTAGACCGGCGTCAGTAGCGTAAAAGTTCATAGGCGGTTTTGAGCGCGTATTGGAAACGGATGTGCGGCATTAAATATATCGGTTGTGGTGGTATTTTGTATTTAATTTTATGTATTGGTTGTTCGCCTCTAACTGAGACCTCGCGATTGTTTTCCACCTTTTTTCGCATAAGGACAGATTCTCAAAAAGACAGATTCTCAAGACGACGGATTCTCAAAAGGACAGCAGTTCACGTGAGCAGAATATATTAAAATATCTCAAAAACTATTAAACATAAAATTTGGACCGTGTAATAACGTATCATAGATTTTCACGTTAACATTAATATCTCAAAATTTCGTTGTTTCGTTTTCCAAATATAAAAAATGAAATGGGTAAATTTATTAAATACTTATTATCTATTTCCGTTTACACTATTGTATTTACGTTTACGAAACAGTTTCATCAAAGAGGATATTTTCAAGAGTGTGATAGATAAAAAAAAAATGTTTTTGGCTCTGAATCAATTTAGAGATTTATTTATTCCTTCAATACGAAACTGAATATAAAACACTTACAATAAAATTCCATTATATTAGATGACGATATCTGTTAGTGTTGGTATATATGTTATGGTCAATGTAATAAATTAGTTATTATTCATACTGACCGATACTTGGTCAATGTAATAAAACATGTTTTGGTTAGGTTTGAGTTGATTTTTGGTTAGGTTAAGGTGTTCTAGCTCCGTCAACATAGATGATGAATGATGTGGTGCCAAGTAAGATTAATTATTAATAATTGACAATTTATTACATTGGCCAGCCATTATAAATGTGTTACAGTCGATGTAATAAATATACCAATTTCTTATATTTACTGTAACATATAGATTAGCTCGCTTAAAAAATACGCTATGCCCTACCTCTCTTTTCGACAGAGTCTCGTTTATCAGTCAGCAGGATGCACCACGTGCAGGTGAGGTTGGCTTTGGTTCAAAGATGTGTTGATGAATTACTTACACCCGAAATTGTAAAGAATTGAGGAAGTAAAATATATGTAAGTAGTATTCACTTTTGTGTTCTTAGAGTTTCTATGTCACGCACACGCCGCGTCACTAGTAAATAATAACCCGAAAGAATTATTTCACTGGTTATGTATCATCTATGGTAATCCACCGCGGTTCTGTTTTTACTACTAACATTATTATATTACATTTTCTCCAGAGATTTATTGTGATTACGCGTATGTCGGCTCGTAAACTGCCAGTTGTATATTATTGATGAATTCTTCTCGTTGATATTTTATTGTTCAATAAACATTTTAGTGATGTGTCCACGTATTCAGCTCAGTGGTACATTTTAGCACATTTTCGGTATAAGCTTTATCGGGTAATGAAATCGTAAATAGGATAGCACTGATTTATTTTTCGTAACCACTGCCAACTTAATTCCAGTCTATTTCCATAGATGTAATATTAGTTTCTTTATATATAATTGTCTAACTAAAACAAGGGCGATCAAAGCTGAAAAGAAAGTATTCAGCAATATAAATTATATATGAATATAATGAACGTCTTGTAATAAAAACAACGTCGAGCGCGGGGAGCGAGCGAAAAGGTCACTCTTAGAAATGAATAGGTTCCAAAACCACTGAACCGATTTTGATGAAACTTGTCATAATTAATGACCTCAACATGCTTGACGTTTGTGTCGAAAAAATTGAGATCGATCATGTCCTTGTGAAATGACCACACGACAGAAGTGAACACTTCATCTCTCGCTCCGTTTCGCTCCCTCCTTGTAGATTTTACCAGAACAAGCGTTTACATAAGCGACAAAATTAGTGTACAGGGCGTCTAACGAAGATTTCACTTAAAAAATCAGAGTGTTCGTACAATTTTGTGTATTTTTCTTTTCATAATAATAGAACTTAATATTTAATTATCATATAATTATTATCATATAATGTAAATAAATTAACTATATGATAATACATCGCAACAAAGTACAAACTAAACTATTAAAAATAAACTAATCTTAAAATTACTTGAAAAGAAAAGTAACAAAAAAAAAAAAAAAACCGGACAAGTGCGAGTCGGACTCGCCCACCGAGGGTTCCGTAGGTACGTAGTATCATTATTAAATTTGATATTTTTCATTATAAATAAGAAATAATGCGTCGAAAAAAATAAATAAAATATATTTTGCAATGTGTACATCAAGCCCTTTCATATGATACCCCATTTGAACTAGTAGTTTCAATTTGAAATTTCGACACTCTATAAAAAATATAGACCCCCTATTTTTTTAGATCTATTTACAAATGTATAGTTTTGAGATTTATTCCTGTACTTGTAGTCTATAACGATGTTACTTGCCAAATTTCATAGTTCTAGGTCAACGGGAAGTACCCTATAGGTTTTGATTCCTTTGAGTGTGTCGAAATATGCGTTTTTTGCTGAATAAACGGCCGTAACTTTTTTCTACGTAAACTTAGCAGTTTGATTTTTTTTTAACTTCATGGGACCGTAGACTTGTGTATACAGTTCAAATTTCAGCTTGATACCTCCACGCATTCTCGACATAGAAATGTTTGACAGACAGACAGACGGACAACAAAGTGATCTTATAAGGGTTCCGTTTTTCCTTTTGAGGTTCGGAACCCTAAAAACAAATTTCAATAAGTAAAACAAAAATGCTTCAAATTTGTGACTAAAACACAAACAGAAATTCATCTATAATTTACAGCGGCATTTTTATCTAACGCGCCGTACTTAGTACAATATATGAAATATCGACTGAAGTGTATGTCACTTGTAATAGGTATAGTGTATTACGCGTCAAAGTGACTTGTAACATTATTTTCGTCACCCCTTAACCTTTGGAGATTGGTATAAGGCGGCCCACGCACGATCCCACTGTTTGGCTGTAAGCCAGAAAATTTTCATTCATGCTTTGTACAATAGCTTACTATCATGAAAATCGGAATATTTTTCTTTAATGTGAAATTTTATAGGTAGTTAACTACCTGTATCTTTGCACGACTGAAATTAATATCCTCGGAAATATAGCAAACTACTTACAATGGCTTACCATTGAAATATTACTACAAAATTTTCTGTAGATGTTGATCGTTAGAACAACAATCTACAATTTGTAGGTACAATTTCATCATCAGGTCATTTTAGTCTCCACTACAGGAGCACGACCCTCTCTCATCCGTCCCAGACCGAAGGAGGACTTGGCGTACACTCCCCACGCTGGCCAGACGGGTTGGGGAGGCCTGATACATGTTTGATAATGTATTTCCCTTAGTCGCCTTGTACGACATCCACGGGAAGAGACGGAATGATTCTATTCTAGTCTGCCGGAAACCACACGGCTAGGTACAATTTGTAGGTAGGTAACAAAATACAATCTGTTGGAACAGAGAGGACCAAAGCAGCCACGACAGTCGCATGCATCTACAAACGGTAGAGGTGTGGGTGCTGGCCGGCAGTAGTTTGCATGAACTAATTGGTGGCGAAGCACGCAAAGTAGTGTAGATCAAATGGCCTGAAAATTTGACTTACGCAAAATAACAGCTGAATAAATTAAGTATATAACATTTTTTTCCCATGCTGTATTTTATTTTACATATTTTTACACTGGTGCCCTGTGCAATTTAATAGGAGTTACAAATTTCATTGTTAAATATCTTAAAGAGCAGGAAAAAGTCTATATACTAATTATAACTAAATTGCTTCAAAAAATAAATGTCTGTCAAAATGCCCAGAAGCCCAGAAATCGTGCCCATTGCCATCGTGGCTGGCAGCATTGCCACGCTGAATGGCAATGCTCATACGTTGTGTTCCATATGGAAGCCAGCCTTCTGGTCACGTTTTTTTCACTTCAACTTTATTCAAAGTCTGTATTCGTAGTCGTTGGAAATCTATTTTGCATTACTGTTATAAACGGTTGAAAACTAGTTCAAAGGTGAACTGGAAAATCTATTTTGCATTACTGTTATTGCAAATGAGATACCATTATACCTGATATCAGCGCAGACAGCAGAGTTTTAATTTCACATTTGACCTCTAGCATTTGGGGTATTTTTTCGACCTACGTCTTGGAATCTTGGCAGGGAGCCATTTCTTCTGACGCAAGAGGGAGAAACCCATTCATAATTTAGTTTTCATCTAAATATATCCAATCTATGGGGGTAATTTATTTAGTAAACGAAGGATACAATGTTTATCTCCATGTTATTGAATAACATTATTATGATGTAACACGCAAAACAATTTTGGTAGACATTTCGTAGGAAATAAGTATGTTCTGCGCATACTTGTCCAGGCGATCAAGAAGGCTGTACTGGTACGTGTGTACATACATAATACTTGCGTTGTGTATTTGTAACTGTAATTACTTTTCAGGCTAAGTTACGTGGTGACATACACGCTAAGTTTGGCATCATTCTTATATGTCTGGTAAGACTGGTCAGACTACCGCATTTTGTTAAGGTACTATTATATGGGTTTCAATAGTAATAAATAGGTGATTCAGTGTTGCAAAAAAAAACCTTCTTTCTCTAATTTATTCTGAACATCGTGGGGCGTAATCTGCGGCCAACAGCTATGGATTTTATTATTTGGCTTTTGCTTGATTCCGCTGCTGTACAGCACCTATGCAGGAGTTTCTTCACTCTCTCATCTACAAAGCACAAAATTCCCCCTTCACAATTAAAGTTAGCCGTTGTTTACTTCATTTTTCTTCTTTGCTAATCAATAGCTAAATGGTACAAAAAAGGGAGCCGATGTCAACCTATCATCTTCATGTGATGCTCTATGTCTATCGTCGTGTCCCAAAAAACTGTGATGTTGTGGAATCAACTTCCCTCAGCAGTAGGTATTCCCGAATAAATACGCCATGGAAGTCTTCAAGAAAAGAGTCAATTTCTCCCTGGCAACGGATCGGCGACCTTTTGGTGTTGCTGATTTCTATAGTTGGTGGTGATTGCTTTTCGACAGGTAACCTACATGCTCGCTTGTCCCTCTCTCATGCAAAAAAATAATAACAATAATGCGTATTTGGTGCTCCAAAAAGATTATTTATATTTATGACCATTCCATTTTACTACGGACCTCTAAATAAGCCTAACAAATGCAGTGGCCCGTTGCAGATTCATCGGCAACGAAATAAACTTACATCTCAAGGGAAATGGAAATAGTATCGAAATAAGTCTTTTTTGTTTTCAATCGCTGAGTTTGCAATTTTTGTTCATTCGTTCATTTCGTTGTGTGCTAATGAAAATTGTTCATTCATGTAAGGTCCCGATTACATTTTCTCTGAAATTCTCTCAATGATTTTATAACAGATTTTTTGCGAATTGTATTTAGTAACACGTATAGCTTTAGTGTGTAAGTCAAACTTTCCTGCACGTAGTGAACCTCGCTGGTTAGTAACCAAGTTTCTGGCCAAAGGGCTAGAAGGCAACCTCACAGACAGCTCAAGCCAACCTCGCCTTTACGTTGTACACTCTGCGAATAAAGAAAAGATGCTGTGGTCAATACAGAGGTAGAGCATGTTGCGGTCGACTGAGAAAGTACCTAGAGCACACAGAAGCAGTCTTCTGTGCCAAATATAGAAAGCCAAATAACAATATACTTAAGTGAGAATTATTGTGTTCTTGCGAGTGAATGAGGTCATTAGATTTAATAAGATACTGCATTAGTGACGGGGATGCCAGCACGTGAGTTATACTCGTCTATTACTAGTGTCTATAGGCTACGGTAACAGCTTTATATCACCCAGGCCGAATTGTTTGGTATTCGCCGAGAAATAAAAAAAAACTTGTTATATTTTAAAATAAATATATGCATAATATGTAAGTGGGTAACCACTTGCACTAAAAGGGACATAGTGGATGCAAACAAGACGATAAAAATATCGAAAATTGAATCATACACCCCATAAAGTGATTTGTCTGGAGTTGGGAGAAATGCGCAGTAGTAGGAAGTTATTGCCACAGTACACACGACCAGTACACCAACTCCATACAAAACGTCCGAATTCGACCCATTCATATATAATATCGCTCGCAGTTGAGTACTTCACCAAGCCGAAATTGAGCGGCGTGGTGGAGTATGCCCTAAACCCCTTTGTTTGAGGGGAGACCCGTATCTCAGCAGTGGGACGAATAAAGGTTGATGACAATATATAAAATCATTACTTATTAGCGGTGTAACTGTCGCACTTTAGAGCTAAAGACATCTTCACCTGACAGAAGAGGTACAGTATTCGCTGATCAGGCGGGCCGTATATTTGTCTGCCACCCGACGTAGTATAAAAAAGGAGTTTTTGTGTGAAGCTTAACCAAACATCTTAAATACTTCCTATGTACTACCACAGTATAAGTAATAGTACTAACGTTGTACTACAGACATGGTATCGGCCAACTACAACTTTATTTTGTTTGTGTATATAGTTAGCCATATTTAGTTCTTATTTTAATTGTATATTGTAATTATTAGTAAGTTGTTTTCGTTATGTTCAATAAATTACAAAATATGAATAATAATAATAAAAAACTAGTAATAAAATCTTTATTTTACCTCACTAGGTACCATTACTACATACCTACTCGTATATGAGCAAAAGCTTGATTTTCACAATCGAAGTCTGACCTGAATTGGCTTCAACTTACGCGGCAGTAATTCTGATTGTTTGAAAATTATGAAACATTTGTGAATAGTCTAGGCTTAGATTATGTCTATGAATAGATTCACAAATGTTTCATAAAATTTTATAAAATCAATATTACAGCATGATATGGTTCAGACTTTAAGCCATATCATGCTGTAATATTGTTTTTTTTGTAATAAATATAAAAAAAAACATTAAGTTTTTTAACGAAATTGAATTTATTTTACTTCCTTATTCTATATTTATAAGGACATAAAATAAATTCTATATTATAGAATAAGTACATCAAAGATATTTGGTGTATCCATTAATATGAATACTAAAAAGTAAATATATCATAACATACATATTATAAAATCACAATTTGACACTAATAGCGTCACTGTCCTTATTAAAACAACAACGATATATCAAAATAACTCGATATATAAATCTGTTATAATGATATTCATCGAATTTCCGTGAAGATGTTATATTAGTGAGGATGTTAAGAGATTAACAAGTTATCGATTAAAATTTTCATCGAACCTTATTAAGTATTCATTGTTATTTAAATCGTTATTAGATTAATGATTATTTTATTAAGTAACTGAAATCACGTGTCTTTCGGAAAATATCGACGGTGTAGTTAATTTAACGATGGTTTGTAGATAGGGTCAGCATTTCCCTTAACATATCGATAATTGGATTTCTACCTTCAAGAGTTCGATTAGTTGAGATTATTTGAAAATTATGCATGCATTGAAATAAAATTGACTCGAAAGACGGGACCATAATAATGAACATGTGACAATATAAAATATATAGTCTCATGGAATATAAACTCAACAACAAAACTACCAAATAAAACAATATTATTTGAAGCAAAATAGAGTTAGATATCATGGTGTTCACTACTTTATTTTTATCTTTTTTAGTGGAATTTTCAACCAAGTGTGGCAATATTGAAGAAACAATAAAGCAATAAGAAAAGTTTTAGTTTAAGTTAAAGATTTCGGAGCATCTAAGGATTCATCTAATATATGGGAGAGCAATTAGGCTATTGAATTACTTTTTTTTTATAAATGACGTAAATGAAGTTATAACACGCATATATAAATATATATATATATGGCTCAATTTTGTTAAAAACTTACTGTTTCTTTTACATTTATTTTACGAAAAATGATTATAGCCTGATATGATTTCGACTATTCACAGATGTTTCATAACTGGCGTCCCGCAAGGCATTGTCCCCGACGCTGTTTTTGCTGTATATCAATGATATGTTATCTATTGACAGCATTCATTGCTATGCCGACGACAGCACCGGGGACACTTATTACACGGGCCGCGCTAATATATCCCGCTCTCTGTTGGAGGAGAGCCGCGAATAGCTTGTGTCGGAGATCGAGAGCACATTGAATAGTGTGTCCGATTGCCCACAATTTTAGACTTTCCCCACAAAAGTTTTTATTTTCGGGAAATTCTAAAATTGAAATTTATCGAAGTCATTATTTCATCGATATTATTGTGACATCGTTTGGCCGTGTGGTTTCCGGCAGACTAGACTAGAATCACTCCGTCTCTTCATGTGGATGTCGTACAAGGCGACTAAGGGGAATACATTATAAAACATCGATCAGGCCTCCCCAACCCGTCTGGCCAGCGTGGGAGCGTAGGCCAAATCCTCCTTCTGTCAGGGACGGACGAGAGAGGGTCGTGCTCCTGTAATGGAGACTAAAATGACCTGATGATGATGATGATTGTGACATCCTTACATATCAAATCGAAAAAAAAAATGTCAACTAGCCTGTTGTTTTCTCTCTCTTAGCCGGTAGACCTAGAAGTCTACCAACGATGTTTTTTCACTAACTTATAAGTGAGGTTAGTTGGTAAACTGAAGCCCAAAAATCTAACTTCGGTATTTACCGAAGTTAGATTTTTGGGCTTCAGTTTAGGGCTTTAGGCAGTAGGATTAGGCCGTATTCAGAAAAAAAGCAGTCAAACTGCGCTGATCTATCGGAAACGGTCTACGCGGGTAATCAGCGCAGGGAGTAGTGCCGAGTTTCTATACAATGCTCCTAGCCAGCACCGATAAGCGCCGAATGTCACAGACGAAAACTGTCCGCGGTTCCAATAAACGTTGGTAGATCGGCGCAGGCTGCTTGCTTTCTTTCTGAATACGGTCTTAGTTCAGTCTATTAAAGTTATGTAAGTTTTTTTTTATACTACGTCGGGTGGCAGATAAGCATAAGGCCTTCTTCATCAAGCAACATTTTGCAAGGTTTTAATAATGGCTACGGTAACCGCTTCACATCTGAAGCGGTTACCGTAGCCATATCAACGCTTGCAAATCGCAATATGGAATATTGTCAATATGGAATATTCCACCACCCCCCGCTGCAAACGTAGCAACTCTTTCGTTCCTGGTCACTTACACGCAGAAATACAACATCCCACGAACGGTGAAACTGTGGAATCAACTTACCTCTTCGGTATTTCCGAACAACTACGACATCTGTTCGAACGAACAACACAAAGGCTGGCAACGAATCGGCGAATCCTTGGTGTTGCTGATCTCCATGGGCGGTGGTGATTGCCTTCCACAAGGTGACCCACATGCTCGTTTGCCCCCCTGTCATATAAAAAAAAATACCTTACCTAAGACAACATTTATTATACCGGCTAATGAATGATACGGAACTCCGTGTACGCGACTCCGACTCGCACGTGGCTGATTTTATTTAATTTTTTATAGATCAGTTAAGCTCTAGAAGTGTTTATTTAAAAGTTGAAAGGCAGCCGCGTTTTCATCACGTCTGTCGGTCGACATACCAGTCCGACTGGTGTCTTTGATTGATCTCTCGTGGTCGCGGCGTTAAATTTTTATGTCGCCAATCAATCAATTTTAATTCTGGGACCGATCAAATGTTTGCTACAATGTTTATACATAGACGTTTATCATTATTTGTTAATTAGGGTATAATTTATTTTAGATTTTGGAGATAGGGGGAAAACGAGATACTATGCTGCTTCGACTGCGGTCTTTTATGTGGTGAAGGCACCATTTCCCCAATTGGGTTAGACTTTTCCGAACTCTCTTTGGCAGAGTATCGTTAACTAGACGGTTGGGTGCGCCACGTGTAGGCGAATTAAAGGGGTATCGTGACTGAATAAAAAGTGAATTGTTTTATTTGCTTTTCTTTCCTTTCGAGCGTAAATGTACTTATGTGAAGAATGTATAACCACAAGCGGTATGTTAATATGATTTTACTATGGTCACAGTATAAATAATAGGTAGGGGAAAAAGTCTTTTCGCATTATAGTATGTATGAACTTGTAATAAAATCTCTTTGGTTATACCATTTGTGTCTGGCAGGTTTTGATATCTTTAAAAAGTTTATATTTTAAAAAAGATAATTCCAAATTCAAATAAGGTAAATGTGTGATTTTCATTTGTTTTTTTTACTGTCAAGATGAGTGAATCTAATGAAGAAATTCGATTCATTTTAAAATTTTACTACAAAAAAGGTAAAAATGCAACGCAAGCTGCGAATAAAATTTGTGACGTTTATGGACCTAGTGCAGTGTCTGTGAGAGTAGCACAAATTTGGTTTAAGCGTTTTCAATCAGGAAATTTTGATGTGAAAGATGCACGTCGCTCTGGTCGCCCTGTTACGGATAAAATGGATGCCATTTTTGAAAAAGTGGAGCAAGAGCGGCATATCAGTAGTTACGACGTAGCTGAAGAATTAGGAATTGACCACAAAACAGTTTTGGCGCAATTGAAAAAAGCTGGGTACACTAAAAAGCTCGATATTTGGGTGCCTCACAATCTCACTGAAAGAAACCTAATGAACCGTGTACTTATTTGCGATTCTTTACTACGACGTAATGAAAGCGAACAGTTTTTGAAGAAGCTTATAACTGGTGATGAAAAGTGGATCACGTACGACAAGAACGTGCGAAAAAGGTCGTGGTCAAAGGCCGGTCAGGCTTCACAGACTCTGGCAAAACCCGGGTTAACCCGCAACAAGGTGATGCTGTGTGTATGGTGGGATTGGAAGGGTATTATTCATTATGAGCTGTTACCGCCAGGCAGGACTATCGATTCTGAACTCTACTGTGAACAACTGATGAGATTAAAGCAAAAAGTGGAGAGAGAGCGGCCGGAATTAATTAACAGAAGGGGTGTGATTTTTCATCATGATAACGCTAGACCTCACACATCTTTAGCCACTCAGCAAAAATTAAGAGAGTTTGACTGGGAGGTGTTAATGCATCCGCCGTATAGTCCTGACCTTGCACCTTCTGATTTCCACCTGTTTCGGTCTCTTCAGAATTCTTTAGGCAATGTCAGGTTACCATCACGAGAAGACTGCCAAAACCACTTGTCGTGGTTTTTTGAACAGAAGTCCCAAAATTTCTATAGTAATGGGATCATGTCTCTACCTACAAGATGGCCAAAAGTTATCGAACAAAATGGCACCTACATACTACATTCATAGGACTTCTATTGTTATGATATGATAAAATCATACCTACATACTTTAGTTAAATGTAAATAAACTTTATTAAAAAATGTTTTGAATTTTCATATAAAATACGAAAAGACTTTTTCCCCAACCAATAATAATACGACGAACAGCGTGGCTACTCCCTGCCGCTCTCTCGTGTCGACCTCACCTCCCCTCTGAGACGGACCAGGAACAGTTTGTATGGCGCGGCACGCACACACGCTTATTCACGCTCTGCATAGATATCATTATTTTATATGCATAGCGCAGGTACTCATTTACAACTACGTCTTTATGCCTAAACATTGCTACACGATGTCCGAAAAGCCAGTCCAGACGGCATTCCGGCGAATGTACTTAAAAAATGTGCAGCAGAGTTGTCTCCGGTGTTAACGCGCCTCTCTCTTTCTCGTACTCAACCGGTTGTGTTCCGGAAACTTGGAGAGAAGCTAATGTGCAACCGGTCCCAAAAAAGGGAGATCGTTCGGATCCATCAAATTACCGCCCTATAGCCGTAACCTCAGTACTGTGCAAGGTCATGGAGAGAATCCTCAATAACCAACTGATCCGCTACCTAGAAGATCGCTCCCTAATTAATGACTATCAATATGGTTTTAGGCCGAAACGATCAACGGGTGATCTTCTAGCGTATGTAACGCACCTCTGGGGTGAAGCAATCGACAAATATGGTGAATCCATGGCAATCAGCCTAGATATTGCCAAGGCGTTTGATCGGGTTTGGCACAAAGCACTTCTCTCCAAGCTTCCGGCATTCGGTCTGCCTGTCCAGCTTTGTGACTGGATTGCTAGCTTCCTGCATGAGCGTAGAATCCACGTCCTTGCAGATGGTTGCGCTTCGCGGTTCATGCCAGTGAATGTGGGCGTCCCCCAGGGCTCCGTTCTATAGCCCACCCTCTTTCTGCTTCATATAAATAACATGCATCTCCGTTCTTTCCTACCCCCAGTCTTCAGAGCACTTCGCTCAATTTGCGAGAGAGCTTAAATATTCTTCGCGCCGGACCAGCTTTGTCTCTTGTATAAGACTTAAGTTCGGGCCTGCGTGGAGTACTGCTCGCATCTCCAGGATGGTTCCACCCAGTATCTCCTCGAGGCTCTCGATAGGTTGCAGCGACGAGCGGTCCGCATAATTGGTGACGAAGTGGTCACCAAGAATCTTGAACCTCTTCAGCTCCGCAGGGATATTGGCTCACTGAGCGTATTTTACCGCCTATATCATGGTGAGTGCTCTGAAGAACTGTTTTCCCTTATCCCTTCCTCCCCTTTTGTCACAGAACATCACGTGCAGGCTCACGATATCACAAGTTTACCGTTGGGATCATTCCTTCGCGTACTAAAAAGTTTGGGAACTCCTATCAATGTCGCACCATTAAAAAGTGGAACGCTTTGCCGGCATACGTATTTCCTCATTCATACAATATGGGATACTTCAAGAGAAGCGTGAAGAAGCATCTTGTAGGCCAGCATGGCGGCGTCAACTGATAATACATCAAGGTCTCTTGTCCGTTGCCGATGCGATTGGGCTCCTCTTTTCGCTTACCATCAGGCGAAGCGGAGCCAATATGTTGAGCTAATACAAAAAAAAAAATAATAAACAATAAAGAATAAAAAATATTGCTAGCGATCTTTGCATGATTATGCTAGTTTGCAGATAGAGTTACATTTGTTGGGTTAAATAACTGTACTTGATTTGCGACATCAATTGATAATGACTGAAGTTTTATAATATCAATCAAACCGACTTACGGCACTGGCCTAGAGAGATAATCGCAAAATTACAGCTTAATAGTACAAAGAAACAGTATTTTTTTTTGCTAAATAAACAAGCAATAAATCTAATAACGGTATTTGTCAAGGAAGCTGGTTAGTCTACTCTAGTTTGACTACTCATTAGTTTTTGTGGCGCGTTTTTTGCCCGTATAATATTTGTATCTCAATTTTTTTGCCGACGGTAATCTTTAATGATATCGAAATAATGGTTTATTAGTTTTTTCTAAGTCTTCATCTTGGTTTCCTCAATTCCCAGACCTTGATTTGTCCAGATGTTCTGTATTGACATGGAGTTACAATTGAATAATTAGTTTGGAGTAGATTTAAATTTCAAATTATTCGCGAACGATCTGACTAGGAAATCGATTAGTGCGTTCATTTTCGAGGTTACGTTTTGACATATTTCATTAGGGTAATGTATTAGTTATGTTAAAATGTATGGGCGATAAGATAACAATAAAATAATATATTAATCTGAGTTGTAATGTTTATTTAGCTATTTGTATACCATATGCAAAGGAAAACAAAGACTGAAAGTCTTATAAGTATTTTCGTTTAATTACAGGTAGAAAGGTGTATCTTTATTAAAAATCCGCTAGCAGAAATGTATGAGACGTCTTGTTCTCCCAAAAATAACTATTAGGACAAATTCGTTGTCGATGTAATTTAGCTGATTTCAAATCCGGATTTTATGAATTATGGCGACTTAGAAATAAATAATTAATTGATAGCACAAAGAAAGACAGACTCAATAAAATTATTATGCTCAAACAAAACTTATTTACGTTACGTTGAAGTTATAAGATTGTCCATCCATTTTATTTTACGCTGACTTTTTACGTAGCATCAATTTTATTGCAAGCAGAGAAAATTTTCGAACAGTTTTTATTTAAGACTTTATTATTCTTTACTAACTTTCTTAACATTTTTTTTTCTTAAAAGTCAAGTCATGTCTTCCACGTGTAAATAACTTTTCGTAAATACATACTCTATTTGCAACTTTCGTAGCTCGTTGTTAGGTAGATTAGGCAGTAACGCGCGCGGCACGCTGTCTGCCGATTTGTATTTTTTACGACACCGGTACAATGTGCCATATTTTTTGTACTAATAGTAGTACAAAGACTATAATTGATGGCTCAGAGACATCCATGAAATGTGACTAAGCTACACAGCATAATTAATTATGTGACTTAACTACTTTTGTCGTATTGTCACTGTCTTTTTTACCGTTTCGCTTCGTAGTATTTGGTTTGTAAATTGAGATATTCCTTATCACATTCATTTCGAAGTAAAGTGAGTAATTATTGTATATGAATGATATACTTATACATATTTGAAGAATAGAATACAGAGTAAAAAGGTGCTGATGATACGGTGATAGCGTAACAACGGGGGTGAAAGTGTTTGAGGTTTGTGATGGAGGGTCTCGGGTTGCCTAAAATTATGCGCCCAAATGCATTCTGCATCCAAATGACAACACTTACCAACTCTTGGACGATTGTTGTGTTCCTGCATGTCAGTCAAGTTACCTGTAGAAGTTGCTACGTTAGCAGCAAGAGTAACAAATACAATATGAACAATATTTATATTGAAAACGTGCGTAGGCTACGGTATCTACGTGACTGGACTGACCTGGACTGAATATTTGTTTACCACCCTATGAAAAAAAAATGATTCTAAATTCATCGTCGTTATTCCAGCCAAAGGACGTCCACGTCTGAACATAGGACTTCCGAATAAACTGTCAGTATTTCAGTTTTGTTTCCATCGGCTCCTTGCTATGTTCTACAGATCGGCGGTCCAACTAGTGCGATTTCGGTCGGCCCCTCTGCGGTCAGTGGTTGCCATTCCAGAATCTCTTTGTCACGTCGGCGGCCGTCAGTTCTGCGTGCTGTGTGGTAGTCAATCTCAGGTCACAGCAAACAAGCCTTGTTTGCTGTGATCTGAGTAGTCAATACTAAGTGCTGTGTGGCCTGTCAAATGCATTTTAGGCCGCTGATACTTCAAGCTATGATTCTGAGTACTGAATCCTGTATTTATAGCATAGTTAATAGAATCCTTTCATTTGCTCAAGTATACATTTTATTAATTACAAATAAAAATAGGATCTCGTTTCATTATGTTTGCCAAAAAATACAATGTATGCAAATCTATACAATTAATAAAATTTAAAATAGATGGATGAATGGATAGGAGAATGGATGGTTTGACGATGGATTGTATTATGATACCACGAGCATGTTCTCTGTTAATTATTTTAGTTAAAGGATTAGTTTCTAATCTTTTGTATGGAATCAATGACTATAACTAAATATATAAGGAATATAATTTTGACACTTGAATGAGAAATTAGGTACACTTAGGTACGCCGTTACTGTCGAGGCTGTGTACATATAGCCTGAGTTCTTATCGCAGTAAGGCTTACTTCGTCGGCTATCCTTCACAGTTCATCTTTTGTTGAATAATTAATATTTTAATATAATAATATCTATTCAGTATTGTTATACTTCAGTCTTTGTCTATCCGTCAGTCATGAGCAGTATTGAAAATAATCATCCTGATTGAATCTGACCACTCACGGTCATTAATAGACATATAGGTAATTTGCTGGTCAAATTCGACCATTTACAGTCACGTAATTTGGTCTATACAATTTAAGGTGCTTCCGCCACCAACCCGCTCTTGAGCAGCGTGGTGGATTACGCTCTAACGCCCTTTGATTGAGAGGAGATCCGTATCTCAACAGTGGGATGATGACAAAGTTGTAAAAATTAACTTGCAAAATTTGATAACAGATACCGCGGTGAAACTAAATAAAAGCTTGTGAAAACGTCCGAGTTAAAAGTCATAGTTGTTATTGTTAGCATTATTATTTGCGACGGGAATCTTGCTAACCAGTATAACACTAGGGTCAAGATGGACACTAGGTCGCAGAAATTCTACGACTAGTGTTTGTGCAGCCGCCGCTAATTGATGGGCAATTTTGTTTTATTAGCACGTTTTATGGTTGTTCATCATTCTATATGTTTTATTTCACAAACACTACGTCAAAATTGTTATTGTGTACATTTTGCAGTAAAGAGGTTACGGTGCTGGGGTAAATTGCTCATTTGTTTAATTTGTACGTCTTAGTGAATCCGATTATGCATATTTTGCAGTGCTTCATTGTATGTCTCAACGGTGTTTATTTTACTGGCATTTCGAGACAATAGGTATCTACAATACTATAACAGATAAAGTATATAAGTTCGTTTGTTTGAATGCAGGAGGTAAGGTAATCTCAGTGGCTACTCATTCGATGGTAAAATTCCTATGGAAGTTACTTAGAATCGATATTAGTATCCAACTGTCAAAGGAGGGTTACGTTTTCGAGTGTATGCATTTAAGTATGTATTTATATTTCTTTGTCATGCTCTACAGCCAGTACGTATATTATTTCATTATGGAATACGCGAAAAAATAATAGGGACATTGGACTGAACACTCAAACAAAAAATATTGTTAGAGTCTTCAGTTGTGATTCTTGTTTCGATTAATTAGGTTGTTATATTTAGGATTGGGTGCATAGACTATATAGGTCATCATGAACGGGTGAAGCCGCGAATGATAGCTAGTTAATTATAATAATCATAGAAAAATGTTGGCTTACATTTTATATAACAATGAAGTATTCATTTTATTATTTATTAACAGTTTGTCCATGGGGCTCATCTACGAAAAACTTTCTTTCAGTAATATCTTTAAAACTGGTTGCCGTCTCTGGAGGCAGGAGGGCTGGCTCTTTCTTTGCTCAAAAAGTCAGCATTGCAATTCAGCGAGGAAACGCAGCCAGTGTTCTTGCCTCCCTGCCGCATGGTACCGATAGTTTTGAGGAATAGTATATATTTTTTTATTAGTTTTATTTTTAAGTAATTTTAAGATTAGATTATTCTTATTTACTTTAGTTATATTTTGTTGTTAATTCAATTCAAAAGTAATACAAATACAAAATAATATACAACATAAATCTAACATTAAGTACCTATTAGTAAAGATACTAATTTAAGTTAATATATTTAAGTTCCTGAACTGTTCTATAATCTATTGAATCGATAAATTTTATGCATCAAATAGCCACATAGGAATGACCACAGTGTAACCGTGAATCATTGTCGCTTTGACACCTATTGTGAAAATAATCGATTGTAATACGATTTATTACCATTGTCGTCTCGTGGACCCATGACAAAAATATTCTTCCCGATTATCAGGCAGACAGATGGTGAAAGTTGGCGTTTAAACGAATTACATATATTAACGGAATTTGTTAACTGTTCTTACAATAGGTACTCTCCCTTATATTTTGGTATTAGTTTAATAATGGTCGGCAACTGTCGTGTTATATGAATGAGACTTTTGTTACGTTCAAATGAAATTCAATTCTATAACTGAAGCATATGAATTAAATTCAACTGTCACGATTTGAGTGTGATTTACAACATCGGGTAAAAATTTGTCCATTCCGTGACGAATTGAGTCGTCGATTTTGGACGGAAATAGAGCAATTTGGCGCGAATTTATACGTTTCCTATTTATTTAGGGTGTTAGTTGGTCATTTTATGGATGGTGTATAGGGAAGGGAGTGATGAATATGCCGTGATGTAGGTAAATCGATTCGTTATCGATTTGCGGATTTGTCGGTGCGGGAGGTCCCAACGTTAATTATATAGAAATGACCCTTTATTTCTTCAATTGATGAACAATATATATTTCTATACATATATATATATATATTAATTTATAATTAGATCCAGGTGGTAGTAGTCAAGTGACTAATGGTAACGTTAACACCAAGTGTCGCGTGTTCTATTTCTAAACAAGACAAACATTTGGGAGAACTACTATTAGTTGGGTTTGTTTGCCACAATAGTGCTTTAAGAACTACTATTCTCTTTTGGTTTAAACGATACGCCGTTTTCGTTACATACAACCTGTAGATTAAATTTTCATTCTACGTCAATCCTTATTCTTACCACAACCGCGGATTGGCGGAGGCCATTGTTTTCAAGCCGCCTACAGGACACTGACTTGGCTTAACGATTATCATCTAACGACTACAGCCGGGGCCGACAGCTTAACGTCCCCTCCGAAGCACGAAGGAGCTTGAAACAAAAAACTCATCCTTGGACAGGCTACGGCCGACGTTGCTTAACTTCTGTGTTCGATTAGACTGACACGCTCAACGACGCCATCCAGCTCCTCTATTCTTATATTCTTACCTAACTACTCGAATTGTAATGCATGTATCTCCTCACACCAAACGTGATTTCCACAAGTGGTACTGTTTTGACCTAAATATAAATAATTTTACAGGTAATCCCCGCTATATACTGATAATCGATAATCAATGTAATTAGATTGGTATCTCTGAAACTGTTCAGTGTACTACGCAAATGCGATTAAATTTATCTTTAACTTTACAAGTGTCTAGGCATGTGATAAATAATCTACATAGTTTATTATATTTTGTTGCGTAATTTTGTTTTTACATGGCTGGAGTAATCATACAAGCAGAATGGGAAAGCGATAGCCTAGAGGTTTCGAATAACAAAAATACCATCAATATCTTTATTTATCCTCAGTACCCGCCGTGTGGTTTCCGGCAGACTAGAATAGAATCACTCCATCTCTTCCCGTGGATGTCGTACAAGGCGACATTATAAATCAGGCCTCCCCAACCCGTCTGGCCAGCTGCAGCGTGGGGAGTGTAGTCCAAATCCTCCTGTCTGTGACGAACGACAGAGGGTCGTGCTCCTGTAGTGGAGATTAAAATGACCTGATGATGATCCTCACTACCATCATTTTAGAAATTCGTTTACTGCTGAATAGGCATACATCGTAAAATCAATTAGTGTAGATGTCTAAGGGCCGGGAAGTGTAAAGGAAACCCTTAAACTTTCCCAACGATCTATTTGGCACTGTTTGCATCCATCGGATCTCTTTGATCTTTACTAAATCGTCCATCCATCTAGAGTAGTAGGTCTTTTTAACCGACTTCAAAAAAGGAGGAGGTTCTCAATTCGACTGAATTTTTTTTTGTCTTGAATCTTCGCGAATTGTGAACCGATTTTCAAAATTCTTTTTTTATTTGAAAGGGTATAATTGCAAGGTGGTCCCATATTCACCAAGTCAGGGTCTGATGATGGGATCCCAGAAAAATCGAGGGGAACCCTTAAATTTACCGTGTGGTTGCCACCAAAATAAATTTGCGCCACTCCATTGCTCTGCGCTGGATGTCGTATAAGGCGACTAAGGAATCTTGTGTGACGCAATAACTTTTCTCCCGGAAGACGTGCAGCAGCGTCTCCCGGGATATTCCCCCAATAAGCTGCTCTCGCCAACTGAAGTCGGTTTATATATATTTTTTTAATCATCTTTTATCTTATATTGCGTTTTCCGGGCCGCGGTCCCCATTCAGATGTTTTCTGCCTCAACGACTGTTATTATTTCTTTTACCATTATTAGCGTGCGAATATATTTAAAAGTTCTAGAGTGGAGTAGAAGCGAGCAATCGTTGGGCGCCCACCATCTAGATGTACCGATGACCTCAAAAACGCGACTGAAAACGGCTAGATATGGAAAGAGGAGGATCGCATATTGTAGGAAATATTGAGGAAACCCAGTATCCAGCAGGGAGAAGATTTAGGCTGAAGATGATGATTATGTTAAGTACTCTGTGCCATTAACATTAAAGCGGTGCGGTCTTCGCTTACTCTCTGCTTCTTCCATTGATTGTCTATGGTACCTTCCAGTTGGTAACACAACTGAAGCGATGGTGGATAAATTGCAATGGCTACATGATCGATGCATAATGTAAGCATGATTTGAAAAAAATTGTCAAATGAGTCTCGAGGGGCTGGGGATGAATTTTGACAAGACGAAAATCATGTAAAAGGATTTTGGCATCCCTAGCCCGGTTATCGTAGAGAATACAGCTATTGAAGTGGTTAAAGACTATGTCTACCTTGGATATTCCATACAACTTGGCCGGGATAATGTCAAGAAAGAGATCGATAGATGCATTCGATTAGGTTGGGCAGCTTTTGAAAAGCTTCGATACATCTTCGCCGCACAGATACTCCAATATTTGAAGACTAAACTCTTCAACCAGAGCGTCCTCCTATGGACCTATGGTGCAGAGACTTGGACACTGACTATCGTACTGGTCCACAGACTAAATGTGCGATGCCAGCGATGGGGCGAGCTATGCTTGGGGTTTCTTTGACGGATCGAATCCGGAACGAAGAAATTCGACGGTGAAATAAAGTTGTCGACATAGCCTTCAGAGTTTGCAAGCTGAAGTGGCAATGGGCCAACGAGGCGTTGGACTCCTTCTAGATAAATGATGGTCAAATGACCTTAAGAAAGCGGCTGCCAGCGGCTGGATACTAAAGAATCGTATTTGGTGGAAAGCATTGGAGAAGGCTTATATCTAGCAGTGGGTAGATACAGGCTGATGATGAATAAATAATATAATATTAAAAAAATATAATGAATAAATATAAATAATATAATGAATAACAATTAACACAAAAGTTACAAATAACATATACCTCCTAAATCGTAACCTAAATCGTTCCAAGAAGACTGGCAGAATTACCTCCCCGGCTAGTAATGCTGATCTTTTGTGCAAGGTTATAACCAGTCCTCTGGTTGCATGATGCTTCGACCAACTATTATCTTTGCAAACTATACTATAATATCCAAAATAGTTATTTAACTCACACCAACACCGACCCGCGATACCACCGCCAGTACCCTCGTAATAGTTTGGTGGGTATTTCTCTATCTACGAGACCTCAGCAGTAGTTTCGTTTTTTTACTCAATACAAATAATGAATTGGCTGATTACTTTTGCCATTTACTTTCGTCTGTTCCTTTGATACAAGTTGTACTCGTATATTAGGTATACTAGCTATATCTTGAGGATTAACACTCGTGTATGTAATTATATATATATATATATATATATATATATATATATATATATTTGTGTGTAACACCCTCTAGTCCGGGAGTCGTTTGACTGTTTTTTTGGCAAAAAACTATGTTGATCCATTGTTCAATAAAAGCAAACACAGCTTAGAATCTTTCCAATCTATACTAATATACAAAGCTGAAGAGATTGTTTGTTTGAATCTTTGTATTTACCAGATGGAATGGATAAAGTCGCTTTATGGACGATAATTTTACGTGATAACGTCATAAGAATGCATCGACGGAAGGAGTGGAAGAGATATAGATGCGTCACAAGCTGAACGTTTGTGCCTCTCTATCGCTTGTGCCGCGCTCTCGCTTGCACGCTTGGTGCAGGCGGAACGTGACATTGTGTCATGCTTTATCGTGCGTGCAGCCGGCGATCATCAATTTATAAGACGTTATCACGTCAAAAATATTGCATTATGATGACTCAATTCTTCAGGAAGTTTGTAGGCTATTTAATATCACGTTATATTCAATAGAGCCAAAACGACTGGCGAAAACGCGTGGTGCAAATAGTTTTGTGCATAATATAAAATGTAACATCTCTGTTTGTCCATTTATGTATGTTAAGTATGAATTGTATGTGTGTCATTATCCTAGCCAGTACAATATAGCTGCTAAGTGCATGACAAGCAAATCAGAAGCACACTCCTTCAACATAACTTGTTTTTAAATACAATACTATTGGCGTCTGCCAATGCGACTGTTCACTTCATACTTACAGTTACACCACGAAAACTGTGGTGATCTGACAACGTAGAGTTAAATATTTTGTATATTTTGTTGCGGAATTACTATAAATAAAAACACAATTAAATAATCGTGCGAAAGCTCACTATTATACTCTGTTTACTTTATTTCTTGATTTCCTTTATTCACTTCTAGCTAGTCGCACACTTATGCGTGTGCAATTATGTATACTATATCCAATTATGTATTTGTTATATGTATCTGTGTACGTACATGTATGCATTTATGAACGTTTATTTAGCTATTGCGCGTCCCACCTAGGTACCCTAAGATTGACTGAAAAAGTTAGTTTAGTGTTTTTTTTATATATGGCAATTATTAAGAAGATATTTTTGGAGATTACTTTCTTACTCAGGTGCGTACTGCAATACATGATTTCAACGACGACCTTACTCAATTGTGATTTACATGTTAACAGAAAATAAACTGGAAGATATTTATAAAATTTGTCATTTCTTAAGAGGCGAAACAATTGAAATCCACAATTGGCTTAAGTTAGTAGTGTTAGTAGTCCAATGCGTCGATGTACTAGACATTCTTGGGTTAAGATAAGGGCTTTCCAGTGAAACAACATGCGACGTTTATTTCCGATAACAATTTATAAGGAAATACGAAATGAGACGGCGAAAATGAGCCATCTTCGTAAACGCCATGTGCTTCGTATAATGCGGGTATTGTGTATTATTTTGTATTAATCGCTTTATAAGCATATTATCTAATTTCTTAGGAATATTCATGACTTTATAGCCACTGTCCAGTGGCTCCACTTTACTGGCGTTAGATTGGTGTGTGCGAGATACTCTCCCTGTAATACCTCAGACTTATCTAATAGTACTTTCAAATTGGTCAATTAGATTCGGTCTTATTTTTTTTTGGATCCCTAAAGACTAGATAATAAAATATGATAGTAAATAATAGTAATAAAATTAGAGTAGGCTTATGTTCAGCAGTAGACGAGCTTTGGTTGACATGATGATGATCAGCAAAATTCACGTGAACAATAATTTTTATGGGTCATGTCATGCTCAATTTTGTCGGAAAATAGGTCAGTTTTCTTTTTACTGACTTCATTTAGATTAAAGGCGACTCAAGGGAATCTCTCCTTATTGAATCTTACCCCAAATTTGTCTCTCCCAGTACTTAGCAGCCTTGCTATTCAGCGCCAAGGTGGCGGTCTCGTAAGGCAGGACAGAAGGTGTAAAAATCCACGTAGTAAGGGCATCACAAGCCACAACCAATAGAATAGAGGCTGAGTATGGGACGATGAAGTGTAGGGCACCCCCTTTCAAGATCGACCGACGACCATCAAAATGTGGCAGAGTTTGAATGGGGAAAACGTAGTATCGCATATGGTGGAAACAATAGAGGAAGGCTCATATGCAGCAGTGGGTAGATACATCCTGATAATGATGATGATCCGCATGGACGAATCAAGTCTCCAATATATATATTAAATGTCATCGTGGATATATTAACGGGATCAAAATGGCTTAGAATTACGATTTTAAAAAGAAATGAAAAAAATAATTAAAGGGTATTGAAGAAATAATTCATTTGATACATACAAAGTTAACACAAAACAAAGCAAAGCTATAGTACTTTTGCTGACAAACGTACTTGTAATTCATAGTATAAAAAATATATATAATGCACAAATTACACCCAGGCCAAGACAAACACACATGTTACACACAAATGTTTGTCTTGTATGGAAATCGAACCCACGACCCATATTTTTTTTTTTTTTTTTTTTTTTATACTACGTCGGGTGGCAGACAAGCATACGGCCCGCTTGATGTGAAGCGGTTACCGTAACCATATTAACGCTCGCAACATAAAATATCGCTCGCGCGCCGTCACCCGCGCTGCCATCGCAGCATCTCCTTCCTTTCTGGTGACCTCACTCACTCGCAGGAACACAACAGCCCTCAAGGGAACCGTTATTTGGCTGCGGTATTCTGTGAGGTGGAGGTACATTCCCCAGTCGGGTAGCTTACAATTACGCTCCCTACCTCTCTTTTCGCCAGAGCTTCGTTTGTCAGTCAGCAGGGTGCACCGCGTGCAGGTGAAGTTGGCTTTGGTTCAAAGATGTTGATGAACCACTTACACCCCAAAATATAATAGTGTTAAAGCAGCCATTGCTTGCCTGCCACTCGACCGCCGGAGCCGTCGGTCATTGATCCAAAGGAAATTCCGTTTACCTATCTAATGTAATATGACATTAATACCTACGTATGTAATATGCTAACATATTATATAGGTAATGTACTTTTTAATAGCGTAGATACGCTATCTTGGGGGAAAGAATTTCGCAAAAAAGTTAAAAACGCTCGTTTAATGCATAAAACTTTCCCTGCGTTACGTTTTTAATGTTGGACATATGTAAGAATACTTAATGGCGTTCGAGATAATTTATTTATTTTAATATCTATTCTATTTTTTATAATTATAATCTATTTTTAACACACCAGGACGATTCACAGCAAAGTAAACACATTCAATTCTATTGTATGTGTTTTAGAATAATAGAAAGGAAAATAGTGTTCCACAATTTTTTTTTACGTAGACGTTTGCGAACCTGATATTTTATTAAGTGTCCGCGATAGTTACCTCCTGTAGTACTGTTAAACAGATTTTCGGATTTATAAGAAGTCGATCGGATTCGGCTTCAGCTTCGGCGGTAGGTCCCTGATTTGATTGAGATTGACATAATGGGATTTCATATAATAGGATTTTCCAAACTTACGAAGCTGTAAGTTATCCTACTTCTATTAGATTTTTCAGGAGAATGGAGAACCCCTTTAAAATAGAATGTCTATAGATCTAAATGGACGAGCTCGGTGGTCGAATGGCTAGCAATGGCTACTTTGACTCCGAGGTCGCGGGTTCGATCCCCGCACAAGACTTGTGTGCATGAACATGTCTGTTTGTCTTGGTTTGGGTTTTCTATCTATATATATAAAAATCAATGCCAATTTTCGTTGTAATTTTATAACTCAAGAACGAGCTCACCTATCCAAACCAAATGTTTAGGCTTTGTTCGGACTATTTAGTAGATGGTTTATGTGAAGTTTGCACAAAATCGGTAGAGCGGTTCTTCATTTCTCACATTTTTTGTAACAAATGAAATTGTATTGAATTCAATAAATGGCGGATCATTTTACTAATGGGGATTTTGCTGTGAAATTGAAATTTTTTCAGATGGGGATTGTGCTGTCAAATTGAAACTTTTTTCAGTGTTGACAGTACAATCATGTTGTTATGTCATTCATGCGGTCATTTCATTTTGGACATGCTTCGACTTTATGTTGCCTGTTCCAGAGTCGGTACCCCCAGCGGTTAGTTTATTCATGCTCAAAATGGAAAAGCAAAAAATATTGTTTATCCAAATGTTTTGGATTAAATTTTAAAATAGCTAGCAATTAATAATATATTTTTTTGTTTGAATAAATGGATTTGATGTTTCAATAAATTTTTTTTAGTATTTCACTTTATACGTAGGGAAGCACGTACCGGGCCGCTAGTATATTATAAGTATGTATTTATATAATGTATTTAAGTACATTTATCAGTTGTCTAATACTACAAGCATTACGCTTAATTTGGAACTAGATGGCGCTGTGTAAATTGTCCAGAAATATTTATTTATTAAATAAACTTGGATAAATTAGTAAGGTATTTTTTATTGAAAAGAAATATAAATTTAATAATAAACGCGCGTGCACTATCGCGTGTTGGCCGTGTTGCACGACTTGCACGCGTGAGTTAGCTAAGCAGGAAATGTTTAATCTCTTTCTTTATTTTCTACACATGATTATTTATATTTAATACTATATAATCGTTAATACTTATGATTTTATTACACGATACTGTATATCCAAATTAATCTAATTACAACACGAAGTTATTAATAGTAGGTATACACTTATTGCTTTTCTGTCGTTGTGTGAGTTTGACACGCTCGAATTTCATTCCAAAGTCGCATACCATTTCCATTTGATTACATTTGTGTGGGGTTGATATTTGGCATACAGGTGGCTATTATGACGTAGGTAATCGCTAAGAATTTTTATAATTATTCTCTTCTACCCTATTATATTTTCTTCTACCTCTAAGGGTGTCTGGAAGCGATGGCACAGCGATAACACCGCCTGTTCTTTAACATAAATACTGTTTGTTTTTTATTGTGAATCTTATATTGGTGCACAAAGATCTTGTATTACGTAAATTATCTATTGTATATGTTGTCGCATATCATAACTTTGTCTACTCACTCCGTTTTGCGCAGACAAAAGTGAAAAAAAAGTATTACTTATAGGTTTTATTAAAATTTGGTCTTCTGTTAGGTTGGGCGATACTTTCCCAGACAGGCAACTGAGCGAACAATTACTTTACTTATTATTTTTAATCGGATATTATGTTCTAGATAATGTTTTGGTTATCAAACTAAACCCTCAAGTGTTCATATCCTACGATTGCAAAATAAGGAAGTTCGTGTACAAGATAAATTTAATATAACATGAATTATTTAACGCCAATGCAGCGTTATCAACGCAAACATCACTCGTGTGTTTTGTAATCATTGATATAAATTTTATCCAGGTCATTTCCTCACGGTACTTACAAATGCATAATTGTATTAAATGAGAATGTTTCTCGTAATTATTTTTGTTTATACATGGCCATTGGCAAACAATTACATATATTTAAATTGTATATGATCTAGAAGATAAACGTATGCAAGGCCTATTAAAAACGTTAAAATATCGATACAAATAATATTACATATGTATAGCATGACGAGCTCGGTGGTCGAATGTTTAGCAATTGCCACTTTGACTCCGAGGTCGCGGGTTCGATTCTCGCACAAGACAAACATTTGTGTGCATGAACATGTCTGTTTGTCTTGGTCATTTACAAAAGTAAAAAATGTATTTAAGTACATTTATCAGTTGTCTAGTACCCACAACGCAAGTTTTGCGCTTAATTTGGTACTAGCTGGCGCTGTGTATGGGTGAACTTCAACAAGACATTTTTATCTGTCATTTCGGTGAGTTTTTTATTCTACGCTACTCTACATATTTTTGGGTGACAAATAAAACTTTAACCTTTTTTGTAACATATGCGTGAGTGGACACCTATTATCATCGAAACTTACTTAAATATTTAAGGTTTAATTTTGATGAGTCCACTGAAATGAAAAGTATCCACCGAAATGACAAAAATATCAACCGAAATGATATGACTGTGCACCGGAATGAAATAAGCCCGCCAAAATGATGCAGCTAAGAACAACGGTGCTCTGTAGTTAGGGTTCCGTAATGTGTTATGTATTTTTTACAATTATTAGAGGTGATACAGTTATTTGTTATAAGAATATATCTTTCTTTAGAATTATTATCATTGTTTCTTTACCCAAATACACTTTGTTAGTTTTTTTGTTTATTGCTGTATCTAACGACTGAAAATATTTTTCTTAAATGCTCTAGACCATATATAAATAAATATTCTTGTATTTTTATTTATAAAAAAATGAATTTAGTAGATACATTTTCAAAAGTCAACAAAGCGAGATTAGAAAGCTAGATATTTTTAAATTTAGACTACAAATGTTTGTCTTTTTTTTAGACTACAAGTGTGGGAATCGAACCCACGAGCGTTGGTGTCAAAGCCGCGTCATTGACTTTTCTGTTTTATAGAAACAGAAGACGTCATCGCAAGAGTAGAAAATACTGGACTCATCCATATATTGAAAGAAACATAAATTGTAACGTTTTGTAGCAGCACGAGAACTACAACATGATGATAATATTTTTTTATCTTTCTACCGAATGTCTAAAGAGTCTTATCAGCATCTTGTTGCATTATTAAAGCCTGTTATACATCAACAAAATACAATATTTGGAGAAGTTTATTTTTGATTTGATTTATATTTTCTTTTTCATGTATTCTGGTAAACATTTACTAAGTAGGTATTTTATACACCTACACATCAAATATACTCGAAAAATCGGATCTATACTCCAAGGTTAAAGTACATTACTTTATATTTGAGACAAAGGATCTCTAAAAACCTTTTGGTTTTATCATTTCGGAGATACATTTTCATTCCCGTGGACTGTTATCAGCATTACAGTCCACCGAATCCGCTGAAATGATAACACTGGGATGATAAAATGAAGGTTAGTTTTATATTAACTCTGAATTAAAATCAATATCAAAATATGAACAATGCTAAAACAAAACAGTACTTACAACGAATTTAATACACAACTTTCAAATAAATGAAATGAACCTAACACTAGTTATAACGGGCACCGATATGAAAAAAAAAAATGTTAAAAGTTGTCCCCATGTCACTGAAATGATAAACTCACCTTTTTGGTGGGAAACCACGAGACGATGTGACCGGTGTGAACACGACGAGAGCTTGAGCCGGACTGATCCGAAGTAAGTAAAGGTAAGGGTGGCGCAAGAATGCGATGTTGACGAAGATATTTTACTAAAACTTACTGTCCTCTAAAATGATAACTTTTTTCCGGACAAAAGTTATCTGCCTGTCAAATGTATAAGAAGGAGGATAAACAAAGAAACATTTAATTTAATAAAATGAAAATCGATTTCAATCAATCTTATGAATCGTATTATCAGGCCAAGATAATTTTAGAGCGGAATTGGTCACAGGACAGGTCACCGTGATGATAAAATTACACTTTGTAATTTTTTATTTTTGTGTAATAGAGGCCGTAACTTAACGAATAAAATAATTTTGCCAAGGTAGAGAAGTACTTATTTTACTAAGAAAAAAAATATAAACCATCATAAAACAGCATTCAGCACTATCATTCTCAGGATTGCCGTGTGTTTTTCTTGCTTGTGCAATTCACCCGTATATTGTCCAGAATTTTTTATTTATTTAAATAGTAAATACTGTAAAATCAATAAATTGACTCCCCAATTTTATTTACAAATACATAATACGGCGAAGTTCGTCGATCAACTACAAATGATAAAGTGAAAAATATATCATATTTTTTTCCGCTTCGGCGTAGTCGAAATAAACATTTATAAACAAAAATCACAACAAAATAACAACTGACTGGTTTGGTTGTCCGTCCGACCAGTTCAAGGCGTTTTCACACCGCCCGACGAAGACGCGACGCAGTGTCATCGCTCCGTCAAGTGTTGACATTCGATTGTTTATTCGCTTCGACAAAGTCACATAACAGTTGCGCCGAGAGCTGCAGACACAAAATAATATAGACGTTTCCCTTTTAATGGGAACGGAGCTACAAATGAGCTCCGTTCCCATTAAAAGGGAAACGGATGCGAGTGAAAGTATATTGTTATAAAAAAATATTTAAAAGCAAGGAGAACCGATTCTTGTAGAATGCCCGAAAAAATAATCAAAATATTTAGCAAAATAAAGACGATTTAAGTTAATTATTCTTATTAGAAAAAAATATATACTGGGTGGAAAGGGACGAGCGAAAAATTACAGATTGTGCATACCTACCCTAAACAACATTTTTCCCACAGAAACTACGCTATTATTATTAACAGGTTTCAAGTCATAGCTTATCAAACTTAAATATAGAAAAGGTCAATGTTCATCCCTATACTAGCTGATTGCATATAAAAGCAATGACCGGCATTTCTGCGATTCCTAGGTTGGCGCCTCTGAGCGGTGGTAGTGCGCAGGTCTGCCCAGACTTGCCATTTTGTGTGTAATTTAAAACTCTCGTTTGTAACAAACAATAAGAAATCCTGCAATAAAAATACGTTATTGCGCGAAAAGAAACAGAAAACGCACCGCAAATAATTGTATTATAAAAATAATCTCAGTATTAGTACAGGTACAGAACATCAATTTAACATGTTACACTATAATTCGAAGGATTTGAAGCTCTGGTGTTCTGTTTTTCCAAAGTAGAAATCCATTGTGTAACGATGCCACTGTGCTACATGTCTATTACTATAAAATAAACGCATATTAAGCGACGTGCATCAACTTGTTGCATACCTATTACGCAGAGTTCGTTTTAAAAAAAATTGGAAAGAATCCTGCGTGTTCGCCGCGACAAAGTCACAGCACAACGTTGCGTACAAAGTTACAAACTAATACAAGCAAAGCCTTACTTATTCCACGTTCGGAAATAAAAAATAATCATTTTATGACGCGAGAACCTTGACACGTCACTTTAAATATTTTTATTTCTCGGACATCGTAACCTACGAAGGTGAAAATTTTATATTGTTTATTTTCCTGCCTTATTTGGTCACATATAAATAAATGAGTACTTACGTGCCGTTAAGGTTAAGTATACCGGAAGTGTATAAAATGACGCTAGAAGAATTAAACAGTTACATACGTCAATATTCGTGCTTTGACGATAGCGTCAACGCCATGTCGTAGGATCCTGTTGTTTTCGTTGGATGATGACACATATTGGGTCAAGTTAACGTAACATTTCGACCGTCACCGTCTTGAGTATGCAATCTAGACAAATGTTAAATTTTGCCCTAAAATTATTCACACATATACAGTGCGTCCCGGGATAAAGTGTAACCCTGAGAGGGTGAAAATAGATAAAAAATTATCGACAAAAAAAATCTGTTTTTATCTCATGATATATATTTATTTTTCACTAAGGTCTTTATGTGAAATATCGATTTCTTTCAAAGTAAAATGCATTTTAATATTAATGACATCCTATACAGGAGTATAGATACGCCATAGGTCAACATTACCACAGTAAAAATTGGCTACAAAGCGCTTACTCAATACCTGCGTATTTATACATGCAGGACGCAAAGAAAGTAAAAGGACGTGACCACACAGGAAGGTATTTTTTACCTACAACTTTTCAATAATTGTTTTTGATAAGCGCGTTTTGAATAGCGTCTTACCGCAGTTGCCGCGTGTTTTCAAGCCGCCTAAGCCTGACTTGGCTTAACGACTGTCAACTAATAAATAACCGACCGACGGCTTCACTTGACGTCCAAAGCAACTTGAGATAAAAAATCCACCTATAGACAGGCTACGGTCGACGTTGCTTAACTTGCGTGTTCGATTAGACTGACACGTGCAACGACGACATCGAGCTTCTCGTAAGTCGAATCGAGTCATAGTAAAGTATCATCATCATCATCATCATCATCAGCCTGTCTCTACCCATTGCTGGATAAGCCTTCCCCAATGCTTTCCACCAAATACGATCCACCGCTTTGCGTATCCAGCCGATTCCAGCCGCTTTCTTGAGGTCATCGTAAAGTATACAAATCGCATTCGTTTCGATCGGATCGTTTCATAAACTTGCACTCGAGTAAATAATACATTACACGACAGTTGCATAAAATACTCATTGTCTCTTTGTTTAATTTGCAAACGGTATTTTATTAATACATAGTTAATTTTCGCAATCTTTCGCATACCTACGACCTTTTATGACCTCGTATTTAGAAAAATATTGACAATATACACACTTGCGGAGTGGAAAAAATGTCATTGTCATAATTGAACTACTACCAAGGTGTCTTTGAATTCTAGAGTCAGGTTCGTTAGTCACATAACATCATCATTTGATTTCACTGCCATTTTTATTCGTCAAACCAAAGCCACTATAGAGTAATTCGATCACAATTACATTACGATTGTTCGGTGCTACAGCTAAACTATAATAAAGAGAAAAGTTTCAGTTTCGTGTATGTATGTTTGTTTGTAATGCATAAACTAAAAGACGGCTTAAACGATTTTATAAACATAGGTTATAGGCAGGTATTTTATTAAAAAAAAAATAGATCTTTATATTAAGATGAGACCAGGGGGCCTACCGCCTAAGCTGAAGCCATTTCCCATCTGGTTTTTCAATTGCGAAAATCTAAGTTCACCTTAAATTTGCTCTAATAATAATAAGCTTAGCAGGTACAAATGGAGGCGTGCTACCGATTAAACTGAAGCTGTTTATCAGAATTTTAAACATAAGTCCAATTTTCGATTTACTTGACAAGCCAAAATTCTTACATTATATATCTTACTTACGAAAAGTTCGTCTTATCTGCGTATTAGTTGAACCCGCATCACGCAAAAACTACTGCACGACATTAGATGCAAGTTTCAAAGTTTTATTGCAGGAGGTTTAACAAAATCTGGTGTCATATTATATTTTCATGAGCTGAGAAGAAGCTTCCGGAACGAAGAAATTTGACGGAGAAACAAAGTTGTCGAAATAGACTTCAGACTTCGTTTGCCGGGCTGACCCGGTAAACGTTGACTAGTATACTATAGTATACTATAAAATAGTATATATAATAGTAGCTGACTAGTAGGTATACTATAAAATTATCGTGGTAGTCTAAGGAGACCTCAGCACTCAGACTCAGACTTCAGCAGTGGCCGTCCTTAAGCTGAATCTACGCGAGTAAAGTTGCGGGCGGCCGTTAGTCTTGTATAAAATACGTTGTAACTATTTACGATTATGGGCAATTCCGAACCAATATCTCTTAACACGCTCATATTCCTTTTGAAACATAAAAATGACACTTGCCACACTATCGAACACGACTGGTTGCACAATATAGCATGCTCCAAAGTCCATATTATGGTAATGAAACTCACGAGCTTTCGTACCATAAAACAATATAAAAAACGAATTGACAATAAATTTATTCCACGTAGCGCCCGGTGTGAAGATTTAAGGTAAAATAAATCGTTTAGTGTAATCATTCGAATTTTTATTTAATTGCTTAGTCATTGGGGAATATATTCGAAAAACTTTTCACTTGTAAAAGCCTCTCAATTTTCACCAGGTTATCTTGAGGACTTTGTGATGAACAATAATTTTGTCCTTATTTAGTAGTTCTTGGAGAAAGCTTTTTGTATTTCGATAATAATTTATAGATTTATCAAGCGGGCAAAAACGCGGGTACCAGCTAGTTATTCATTCAGACGATATAAATAATCCTAAAAAACTTTTGAAAAAAAAACAAAATACTAAATAAACATTAGATATGTCACGTTTATCTATACTAATACTAGCGGCCGCCCGCGACTTCGTACGCGTGGAGTTAGTTATTTGCAAATAAGTTTTAATTACAGTCGCAAAAGCTAAATACCTAATGAAAGGAAAAAAATAAAAAAAGTTAAAAACAATCAATATCTAGACGAATTTTTAGAATCAATGAAGTCGACGGATATTATTTTTTAAAACCTCTTTGTAAAACCTAAAGTACTTTTTATTGTACGCCTGCAGGCAGAACAGAGCGCACTTTATGTTATATTTACCAGCTTGTAACCTGTGATTCACAAAATAAATAATTTGATTTTGATTTTGATTTTGATTGTTATAATAAAACATCTCTCCATAAAATAGTACGTATGTAGTTGTTTTCAATATTTTTTATACTTAAATATTATTTAAAATCCTTCTGCCATAACTACTTTAACTTCAATAACATTGGATTTTCATACAAATTTCCAACCCCCGTTAACTCCAAAAAGGGGTTGATTTCTAAAGATACATTATTAGTACACCTCCATACCATCTATAGAGCATACATTTTAAATTTCAAGTCTCTTACTTCAAAAACATAGGACTTTCATACAAACTTCCAACCCCCGTTTTAACACCAAAAATGGGTTGATTTCTAAAGATAAATTATTAGTACACCTCCACACCATCTATAGAGCATACATTTTAAATTTCAAGTTTCTTACTTTAAAAACATAGAACTTTCATACGAACTTCCAACCCCCGTTTTAACCCCAAAAAGGGGTTGATTTCCAAAGATACACTTTTAGTACACCTCCACACCATCTATAGAGCATACATTTTAAAATTCAAGTCTCTTACTTCAAAAACATAGAACTTTTATATAAATTTCGAACCCCCGTTTTAACCCCAAAAAGGGGTTGATTTCTAAAGATACATTATTAGTACACCTCCACACGATCTATAGAGCATACATTTTAAAATTCAAGTCTCTTACTTCAAAAACATAGAACTTTGATACAAATTTCCAACCCCCGTTTTAACCCCAAAAAGGGGTTGATTTTCAAAGATACATTATTAGCACATCTCAACACCATCTATAGAGCATACATTTTAAATTTCAAGTCTCTTGCGTCAAAAACATAGAACTTTCATACAAACTTCCAACCCCCGTTTTAACCCCAAAATGGGGTTGATTTCCAAAGATACATTATTAGTACACCTCCACATCATCTATAGAGCATGCATTTTAAATTTCAAGTCTCTTTCTTAAAAAACGTAGAACTTTCATAGAAACTTCCAACCCCCGCTTTAACCCCAAAAAGGGGTTGATTTCCAAAGATACATTATTAGTACATCTCAACACCATCTATAGAGCATGCATTTTAAATTTCAAGTCTCTTTCTTCAAAAACGTAGAACTTTCATAGAAACTTCCAACCCCCGCTTTAACCCCAAAAAGGGGTTGATTTCCAAAGATACATTATTAGTACACCTCCACACCATCTATAGAGCATACATTTTAAATTTCAAGTCTCTTGCTTCAAAAACATAGGGCTTTCATACAAACTTCCAACCCCCATTCTACCCCCTTAGGGGTGGAGTATCGTAAAATCCGTTCTTAGCGGATGTCTACACCCTCTAAGGAACCTACCTGCCAAATTTCAAGTTTGTAGGTGTTATAGTTTCTGAGATTTCGTGATGAGTGAGTGAGTGATTTACTCTTTTATATATTATAGATTATAAACAAGCAAAATGTATGAGTTTTTGAGGTTGGAAAGGATAATCTCTGGATCTACTGAATCGATTATGAAAATTATTTACCAATAGAAAGCCACGTTATTTGTGAGTGTCAAAGGCTTATACATTATTATTATAGACCCAAAAATGAAAAGACTTTTTCGTAAACGCGAAAACTAGTTAATAACAATATTACCTGGTAGGTACCTGATAGACGTCAATGGACGGTTCAAAGTTTGCGTAAATAAAAAACAATTCTTGTTTGTTGTTGTTGTAGAAACTCTATTATACACAAAATAAATAACAAACATATTATTATTTAAATAATATCAAAATGTTTGTTTGTATTTAAATTTAAACAGTCATTTAGTACCTATAGCACAAAATTTATTCGTTTGGAGCTAGAAGGAATTCATTGCTTTACTCTTAAATTATTGCGATTTTGCCTTGATAAAAATGTTTTGAAAAGCGTGACTACTTATACCCAAGTTAATCTAGAAAAATGTCAGACTATGTTTCAGGACCGTTATGACTAAAGTTTCTTTATGAAAGACCGTTGAAAAAAATTACCCTCCCTTCTTATCGTCGTCGTCAATCCTTATTTATCGCAATGTTGGGATATGGGGCTCCCCTTAATCGAAGGGGATTAGAGCATACTCCACGACGCTGCTCAACTGCGGATTGATGGAGGTCAGTGTTTTCACGCAGCCTAAAGGCTACTGACTGGGCTTAACGATTGTCATCTAACGACAACAGCTGACGGCTAGGCACCCTCCGAAGCACGGAGGAGAGACAGATAAATAAACCCATCCATTGCGTGATCGATTAGACTGCTACGCGCGACGACGCTATCGAGCTCCTCAATATTTATTGATTACAACAGTATTATCGCTACGCATCGTATATTCACATAAGTTTTCGATAAATAAATAATTTGCTTTAAACTTTGTTCGTTGGTTTGTGTTATCTCATGAAATATTTTTATAGATTCCGATGAATAATATTTTCTTAAGCTGGAGTTTCTCACAATTTATTATATTCGCCTATCTTCGTAAGATAATAGAGCATATGAATTTGTGACCAAACAGACTAAGTTAGTTTTATCGTATTATTTTTCTATTTTTAATCTATTTAAAGTCAAGTCAAATTCCAAAAGTTTTCTACTCTTACTAATTTCTTTTGATTCAATTGGTTGTGAGTTCCAAGGCAGTCGTAGTTTTATCCCCCGGAACTGTAGTGGACTTCATTGTAGTATTTTTTTCAATAAATATTTTTAAAATGGAAAAATTCACTTCCCCATCTAGGCGGGATTTCAACCCACGAACACCTTTCGCTTACCAGTCGAGTGCTTGTCCGTATTTCATTCATAATTAAAGGTAAGTAAAACATGTTCAAATTACATAATAAGGTAGGTAAAACATGTTCAAATTACATAATAAGGTAAGTAAAACATGTTCAAATTACATAATAAGGTAAGTAAAACATGTTCAAATTACATAATAAGGTAGGTAAAACATGTTCAAATTACATTTTTACGATACGTCTCATTTAATAGTCCCAACAAAAGTATAATAGGTACTCTCAGGTACCTTTCTTATGACGAGTGATAAGTTTAAATTCATATTTTAGTGTTAAAAATATACTAAAATGTTATGTATAGCTTGCTTGACTCCCAGCCATGTAAAATTTCTTTATGCACAGTAGAATTGACTGGAAGGTATCTCTTGAAGAGATAAGCTCACCTTTGTATATTTGTCTGATCACTAACTGCTTACACAGCGCCATCTAGCCCCAAAGTAAGCGAAGCTTGGGTTATGGGTACTAGACAATTGATAAACATACGTAAATACATTTTTTTGTAAATACATACTTATGATACATAGAAAACATCCAGGCCAAGACAAACAGACATGTTCATGCACTGAAATGTTTAGCCTGTGTGGGAATCGAACCCACGAGCGTTGGTGTCGAAGCCGCGTCATTGACCGCTACGCCACCGAGCTCGTCATCGATAATATAATAGGAAAAGCTATGGACAGACCCTAAAATAAAAAGTAACATATTTTCTGGTATTATACCACACAAAAATGTACAGTAGTGTAATCACTTACCACGATTGATCCGATATACTGTTTGCTATAAAACCATTTAATACTCCAATAAATACTATCTCCGAATTCCACATATTTATGCAGAACAATAAAAAATTTAATCATTATTTAATTTTATATCCATCCAAATCAAATTACCAATAGATGAGACTTGGAAAATAAATTTCTATTCCATCGCAATAAAGTCAATGAAATGCAGTATTAGTGAATGGGCAGTAAATTAAATATTTATAGCATATCAAAGATAGGTAAAATCTCAACAGATGGTAGCTGTGGCACTATTGTGAAACGTTTCCCGTGACAATACAGAAGAATATTATTGTAAGTCATGATAAAGTTATGTTCTTGGAAATTTTAAATAGTGTTTCTTACTGCAGTTTTGGCGCATGTAAGATTCTCATGATAAAATTTGCATGATAGGTATATATTAAAACAGGATAATTTTTTTTGAAACAGAATTTAATTTGCTGGTAATACTGTTCACTGTTTGCACATCAACCCTTTCCATTTGATACTGTTTCACTTCATAAATATATTGAAGAAAAGACAATTTTTTTAAATATTATATTAATAATAATAATTGTTGTAATAAAATTAAGATCATTTCATTTTCCATTTGATACCTATATCATGGGAGTTAATATGGAAAATGTAAATTGTCATTTTGCAGCGGCCATCTTATTGGATAAAAAGTGGCTTCATTTAGGCAATCGTGCTATGTCATGAGAACCAAATGAGTGTAACAAATTTCAGCTCAATCGAACAACAACAAAAAAAGGACACTTTGAAATGGGTCAAATTTAAGTTACAAGCTTCGATCATTAAGCTTACAAGTTTTATTACTGACACAGCGGTGTCTTTAAATAAAAGCTAATTAAAATACAGTAAATATTGACAATCAATAATTACTAACTAACAAGCCTTTTTGTTAAAGCCTGAATTTGTGCATGGAGCACGGATGTTATGGATATGAAATTTCGAATTCGGATACGGTTACGTATATATAAATAATATTATATCGGTTTCAGTTATGGATACGGATATTAAATTACTTCGGATTATCCAATAGTTTCGGATAGTTTCGGATATGGAAGTTATATTTTTTTGGAATTGAAAAAGGACAATTTGTATACAAGGTAATTTTTTTTTCTGTTGCAAAAACCATTTGGTACAACAATTGCTAAAAAAGTTAAAAAAAAATGCTTAAAAAGTAATTATGACAGCTACTCATTGTTATGTATGTTTAATATTGTAAGTCGCAATGGAGTTCTCAGCATTTTTTGTATTTATTGATTTATTTTTCATTAACAAGTATACAATCAAATAAATTAAAACTTTGGAGTTCGCTTCTGACAATAATGCAATGTTTGTACCTGCTGCCTATCCAGCTACGAGTATTCGTTGTATTAATCTATCTAGTTTAAGAAACCTGCTTCAAGTAACTCCAGAAAAATCTGCAAATTGTGAGATTTTATTGAATTAAGGAAAAATGATATTATTTAATCCTCCTCCAATGTCAAGTGGTGTACTTTCGTAATGGAATAGGCTTTCATTTTTTCTAGGTAATTTTAATCTCACAAGAATGGATGACAGATATGGAGAAATAAATACGATATAGTATGATTACTCCAATTAGTCGCTCGTCACTTGCATTATTATGTAAGCGACGAGCGACCTACCCTATATACCGTGCCTCTAAATGAGGCGGAATCTAAATGAGGCACGTTATAATAGGTTTATAACGTGCCTCATTTAGATTCCACCTCTATCCGAAATTATCCGAATCTTTCGAATAGATTTTTATTTCGGATATCCGACAGCTTCGTTTTCGGTTACGGAGATTCATAATATCCCTAGTCAACCCAGCAACGGTCGCTTTCGGCTGTCGGAGCTGATGCACTGCACTATTTTTCTATCGATAAGTGGGTAGTCGTTTCCAACGTCCATAGTTACTCGGAATCAACGGGATGGGCTTTCCCTTCAAAGTCTTAAGTTTAAATAAAAATATTAAAAAAAAGTGAAAAAATTAAGTTTCCCCAATAGCTCGTTAGAATGAGTAATCACATTCTAGTATAAGCTACAATCTAAGTTGTTTCAATTACATATTTGATTAGATTGACGCTATCCAGTATCGTTTCTTTTCTCAAATTTATTACAGTATTTTTTAAATAAATTTATTGCATTTATAATCGTATCGTATAGAGTCGTATGTCATGTAATCATAATGTGTGTAATATAACTCCGCCTACACAATGTTAAAGAGTTTTCACATAAATAAAATGGCAAGTCATCGGAATTTCTCTTATTGTTCGTAGCCTCGTGTCACTTGGTTTATTTTACGGACCAATCAACGGTCGCCATGAAAGTTATTACAGAAAGATTAGACAGACTCATAATATTACCGCGTTTAGTTAAATGTTTTTGTACTAAGTTTAGGGATTATCTCTCAGAAAACCAATTATCGTAAATATTTTACGATCGCAAAATGAAAATTGACCGAAATGAGATTGAATTTTGAATTGACTAAAAAAATGATTTGCTTGATTTCAATCATTAATTAACATCAATTCTTATTGCTATGAGAATGTAATTATTAATTTGTTTAATTTTCGGTCATATTTCGGTATAGTCACACTTTATTAAACTTTAAAGTTTCTTGATCTGATAAGAGAATACCAAATGTGACATTTGTGAGATCGAGACTGAATCGAAACTGAATTTTAACTACATTTTAATTATGAGAATTGCCTCTCAGGTTAATATTTACAAGGTTTTATTGAGTTGCACCGTGTTGTCTGGAATAAAATCTTGCAAGTCAAAATTAACTTGTAAGATTTGATTGCAAATACCACGTTTACATCCCAGTGTCAGATTAAACTAAAATTTGGCACCCTCGTATCGTCTCGTGACGTTGCACGATTTCATAAATACCGCCACTTCAAATCCTATGTGGCGGCAGCCGCAAACTTGTCATTTATAATTCCCAGATATGATATGGGCTTATAATAGGAATAAAAGGGTTTGAAGAGTACCTATGTAAACTTTTTAGTACTTCTTTTTAATTGACAACTAAGTAATAAAAATGTCTTGTCTATTCTTGTTTTGTCCATTTGTTGAATTGTGTTTTTGAAAATTCAATCAATTATTGTATGAAAAAAATTATAAAAAATACGCGCATTTTTATTATAGCGTTGCAAAAAATGGAGAAGGTTCTCATTACGCGATATTGTCGAGGTACAGCTAGTGGAGATTCGGCATTAACTCATACATTCCTCCTGTTGGGATGCGGGTCTTCCTTCAATCGAAAGGTTTAGAGCGCACTCCACTACGTTGCTTAACTGCGTGTTGGTGGAGGCAATTGTTTTTATTGCCCATAGGCTATTGACGTCACCTAATAAGAACAGCTGGGATCAGCGGCTTAAAATATTCTAAGAAATACGGAGGAGCTCACGATAAATAAACCCATCCATAGACAGGCTACGGTTGACGTTGCTTTATTTTTTTGTATACTACGTCGGGTAGCAGACAAGCGTACGGCCCGTCTGATGAGAACCGGTTACCCTAGCCATATTAACACTCGCAACATGAAATATCGCTCGCACTCCACCACCCCGGGTACTAACGCAGCAACTCCTTCCTTTCTTGTGATTTGACTCACTCGCAGGAACACAACAACCCTCAAGGGAATTACTTACGTAATCGATTTGACTGACACGCTTGCGCGTCGTTGCCGACGATATTGTGCTTCTAGCTAGTTGGGATTACGATTTCTAATTCAGGGAGTCGCAACATGGTATTCAAATGGGTGTGACCCTTGCCTTATGTTAATCCATGTTAATGCCAATTACAATGTTAACAATGGCTGTAACGCGTTATGGGTTCATTCGGACCGGTTTGGCACTAGCACGCCAGAGTTTCTCAATCTTTTTCTAGTCGAAACTAAGTTAGTCACTGATAAAAAGTTTATAGAAAGTTTTCTTACACGACGCCATCTACTCCTAAATTAAACAGAGCTTGTACTGTAAGTTATGGGTACTAGATAATTGATAAACAATTACATATATAGTTTTTTGTAAATAATTATTTATAATACATAGAAAATACCCAGATCAAAACAAAGAGCTTCTGCTCACAAAAGTTTGTCATGTGCGGTGCATCAAACACGACTTCCGCTGTCAAAGTGGCTATTATGAGCCTTTTGACCATCGGACATGTCAAAGTCATTATAAAGTACATAAAGATTCAGATAAGCAAACACGTAATAAAAATTAGATTGATTTGACACTTGCGTATTTTTTTTTCATCGCGTGCATTTTTTATTCTGTTCTGTTCTATACAGAAGGAAATTTGATATTTATTCACAGATATTTATTATTTACTTTCATTCGATTTTGAGGTCTCCGCTAACCCGCAGTTGAGCAGCGTGGTGGGGTATGCGCAAAACCCCTTCGATTGAAGGGCGACCCGTATCCCAACAGTGGGATGATTATGGGTTGATGTCGAAATGCCGAAATTTTGAGGTGCTTCAAGAGCGATTGCGAAAAGAGCCGCTCTTTGATACGAAGAGATTTAACTATATCGAATATCTGCTTCGATGCGATAATTTTAAGTGTCTTCATTTCTAAACTATTTAACTAAAATCTCTGTAACTAAAATGCACTGAGATCACCGCTGGACCTAAAAGTTTTATTTAATGACCTAGATGGACGAACTGCTTTAATTGCCTACAGACAGAATGGCAGGGAAGGCAGGGCTGATGTGAGACGGAAAGAAAAATATCTTTGCTTTCTAACTTTAGCGTTTGAGAAACATTGCATACGATTATATTGCGTTTTATATCTTCATTCATACCGCCAGGGGGAGCCACTGTTTACTGTGATGTATTTTAATTAAAATTCAAATTTCTATTGAAGTTTGACACAGATGTTATAGTTTCTATGCTTTTTCGATGAGCTACGGCGATAAATGGATTAATTAAGTAATTTTATTTGCCACAAAATGAATATTACATCATTTTGATACTAGTGATTGCTGGCACTTGGTGCAGTTCGTGGTAATTTTTGGCACTCTTGTTTCCATTTGAAATGTTATAAAAATTTATGACGATAAGTTTTTTTATACCACTAAGGTGGCAAACAAGCAAGCGGCCTGCCCGTCTGATGAAAAGCAGTTACTGCAGCCTGCAACGCCAGAGACATCACACGCGCGTTGCTGACTCTGTAAAAACCTCTTCACGCCCTTTTTGAAGAATCCCATGCCGTAATCTTTTGGGAAAACCTTGACAGGCAGTTCATTGTACAGCTTGTACAATGAACTGCCTGTCAAGGTTTTCACGTACTATACGTGAAATTAAAGTGTAAAAAACCACATGGTCTATTGATTAATTTAATCTTAGATAACTTACTTTTTATAATTCGTTGGGAATTAGATTTTTTTGAGAGCACTAACAAAATTGTAATTAAGGATGTTACTGTTGACATTATGATAAGAAATAAAATTATGTAGGCTAATTTACAGAGCAAATCTAATCTATTTATATATATAAAATATCATATATTTGTGAAGTAAGTAATCGAATTAATTATATTCATCTCTCGTTGTCAACTTATTCAACCCACTGCTGGGATACGGGTCTCCCCTCAATTGAAGGGGTTTGGGGCATACTCCACCACGCTGCTCAATTGCGGGTTGGCGGAGGTGAGTGTTTTCAAGCCGCTTAAAGGCCACTGACTTGGCTTAACGACAATCATCCAATGACAACAGCCGGGACCGACATCTTAACGAAGCACGGAGGAACTCGATATTAATAAACCCATCCATGGACAGGCTACGGTTGATGTTGCTTAACTTGCGTGTTTGATTAGACTGACATGCGTAACGACGCCATCGAGCTTCTATTCTCTATATTCATCTATGTATTGTTATTTAAATACGTATAAATAAAGCCCCCGAAAGAACAACTTTATTTTTATTAAAACATTATTATTTTTTGTCAAATCACTACAACATGGTTAATATAAACACTATAAATGTAACTTTTTATTTGTTGGGGTAAAATTGCACATTTTTTCAATGCAGCTGTACAATATAGGGGTGATGTGAATCAAAAAATGGACATGCATGAAATAGCATCCATACCGATGGTTCCGTTTCGTATATTATTTTTATAAGCAAGAATATATTCGTACCAACGCGAGACAGCGTTATAAATAAAATGACGGATTGCTCAAGTATTTTAGAGAAGAATTCACGTCTTTAGTCTCATGATGATATTCTTTTCAAACCGAAACTCTCAACTGAAATACGTGAGTGATTCATTATTTCAACTATACTATAAATATAAATGGTCACGTACAGTCTATAACTCCTTATAATGTGGCGAGTTGTATCATTGGTGGTTTAAAAACTAATACAATAAAGCTGAAGTTTGTTTCTTTGTGGGCATTATGCTTGTCTGCCACCCGACATAGTATAAAATAAAGTCCTGCCCGATGTGAAGCGGTTACCATATCAGTACGCAACAGGAAATATTGCTCACGTACCAACGCAGAAACCCCTCGCTTTTTGGTGACCTCACTCATTCGCAAAGAAAACGATATACGAGGATAATCCTACGGTAGCCCTACTTATACTACTATAAGATAATGTACCTTACTATAATAAATCCTTATTCGGTGATTGTTTTACAATAAATATTTTTATCTACTCTCATACTGAAATTTAGAGATTAAAAAAATAAACTCAGAATCTTAATGACAGTCTTTTACGTACAAGCCATCAAAATAAATTTAAAAAGTTACTTTTCGATACAGGTCTTTATGGACAACTGTATCGAAAAATAACTTTTTTCCATTTCGATACAGCCTCAGCCCTGGGTTTAGCTATAGCAGGTTGCAATGCAAATGCATTACAACTTGCAAAAAAATTATACATAATCTGTGAACGCGGCGCTGCGCGGCGCATCGCGCATGCGCACCACGCATGCTCGTTCTGCAGATGGTAAATAAGTAAGAAATAAAGCTGTTAAATTAACTTCATGGTTTCATTTAAAATATTATTATCATCTATTTCATGAGATTAGATAAAGTAGTGTATGAAAATGCACATAATTAGGTCTTAAAATACTCGTGTGATGCTATTATCACATTCGCCATCGGCCCATGTGATAAACTCACACTCGTATTTTAAGAATCCTTATTATGCAACAGTTTCATAAACTACTATTTAAATGATGATGAAAGATTTCTTTTATATTTTATTCTTCACTTGCGGAACGCTAATTCGTTCAAAAATAACACCCTATTAACTGCGGTGACAGAGAATCGATATCAGTAGAACGGGAGGAAATACAAACCAGAATCGCTTCCTATTTCACCCTTCGATTCAGACTTTTTGTTGGTTTCAAAATTGTGCTTAGAATTAATTTGTGTAACATAAACGTGAATGCAAAATGATTTCGGATGACATCTATTTTTCGCCCTAATTTTCGAAAGTAAATATATATTGAAACGAGTTATAACATAACGTATGAGAACGACTTCAAGTTTTCCAGACTTTGCTACATCGAATGAGTTGTCCGCGTATTATCAACGTGTGGAATGAACTGCCTGTCGAGGTTTTCAAAAACGACGGTGACGGTTCCTCAAAAAGGGCGTGAAGAGTTTTTTACAGGGTCTGCAACGAACGTACGATGCCCTTGGTGTTACAGGCGTTCATAGGTAACTATTTAGTTCCCATAAGGCGGGCCGTATGCTTTATACTGGAAAGTTAGTTGACTAGGCGACTTAGCATAAATGACGATCTATAAGATTTATTTTAAAAACACCTTACAAACATGTAAATCTTAGATATTTTACGTCGAGTGGGTGACAAGTATACGGCCCGTCAGATGTGGAGCGCTTATCGTAGCTCGCGTATGCTCGTGCACCACCGTCCGTGCTGCCAACGTAGCAACTTTCCTTACTGGTGACCTCTCTCACTCGCCGGAACACAACAACCGTCAAACGAATTGTTATTTGCTTGCGGTATCTTGTGAGGTGGAGGTACTTCCCAAGACAGGCAGCTTACAAATACGCTGTACCCCACCTCTCTTTCGCTAGAGCCTCCTTGAGAGCAGATCAGGGGCCCTACCGCCGAAGCAGAAGCCGATTACCATCGGATATATTGATTCGAAAATTAGGTCTTACGTTATAGTTATTGACAAACATCTTCAACTTAGTCGGTAGAGCTCCAGGGTTTCTACCAGGTAAGCTAAACATAAGTACCATAAATCCAAGCTTAAGTTTGATATTCGCAATCAAAAAATCCCACCTTCGGCGGTAGGGCTCCAGGTGAGGCTGGCTTTGACTCTAAAGATCATGATGAGCTACTTAAACCCCAAATGATGAAACAATGAAAAATGAGTACCACTTAAAACAAAATGCATTTTAATTTTAATTGAAGAAAAAAGTAAAAATGTAAGGATTGAAAAGTAACCATTAAATAATTTACATAATTATTCGATCCGCCCGATTGGGCATATGTAGTAATTGTTTTACATACAAATTCATTTATTGAACAATTTGTTAAGTCTCCGATCCGGTCATTTGTTCGATAAGACCGGTAAACGACTTGTTTCCACATATACATAAGCTTGAGATCACAATCTTCAATTAATTAATCGGATAAGATCAAATATCATGTCTCTGGTTATTAATATAGCATACCTGAGACGAGATGAGGTAGGATCCCAACTCGACTACGCATGGGCAGGTGATGATTGCGTACATAGCAGTCCTGCGCTAATTAAAGTGGCAAATAATTTGATTCGTCTCATCTGGATTAGACGGAATAATAATAAATATTCCTGGACATTTGCCGTGTGGTTTCCGGCAGACTAGAATAGAATCACTCCGTCTCTTCCCGTGGATGTCGTACAAGGCGACTAAGGGAAATACATTATAAAACATCGATCAGGTCTCCCCAACCCGACTGGCCATCGTGGGGAGTGTACGCCAAATCCTCCTTCTGTCTGGGACAGACGAGAGAGGGTCGTGCTCCTGTAGTGGAGACTAAAAAGACCTGATGATGATGATGATGATGATGATTCCTGGACAAATGACACACTGCCATCCAACCGCAAACTAAGCAAAGCTTATAAATATATATTTTTTTAATTCACCTCCCCCGACTGGGTGGGATTTGCACTCACGATAAGCAAAGCTTGTCTATACTAAACTATGGGTACTAGATAACTGATATTATACTTAAATATTTTTTTTTGTAAATACATACATATATATAATATATAGAAAGCACCCAGACAAAGACAAACAGACATATTCATGCACATAAATATTTGTTTTGTGAGGGGATCGAACCCGCGACCTCGGAGTCAAAGTGCCATTGCTAACCATTCGACCACCGAGCTCGTCGAATGGCAGACTAGATTAAATAACGCACTAAAAAATATTTTTCAGGTTTAAAAGAGGCATTTTAATTCGAGATGTTGAATAGTATGTTTGATGAAAATTGCTTAAAAATAGTCATAAGTATGTTTTTGATGTACACCTGTAACTCGTTTAAAACTAGCTTTCCTTCGCCACTTACCAAGTAAATAAACCTTGGAAATTTCCCAAAAAAAAAAAAAAATATTTCCCACCTACAAAAAGATACTTTCTTTTTTTCTCTAGAGCAGCAGCGGCCTAGGCTGTTTGTTGATGTCAGTCCATACTTTGCCTTATTAACACTCATAGACATTTCAGTTCTTCATCGGCAATAATAATTAAGACGTGTCTAACACAAACATAAAATCTATGTAAACAAAACCATTTGAACATGCCCACATCTTTAAGTAGGTACTATTGCAATAAAATTGTAATAAATATAACAGTGTTTTCCACCATCGCCTTTTTCAAGCTAAGATAATATCGGAACTTTAAGCATTTAGGTACGTACTAATAGTTTCAGAGGATTATTATTAAGTAATAAAAATAAAAATTACGCCTTTATTTCTGCACGATTATAAACAGAATGAACGTTATTCATTCTGTGATTCATTTTACGACAATGAATAAAGAATCTTTGGCAAATAAAAATATTTGATAAAGGGTGGTAATAAACAGTGCATCTAATATTATAAAGCTGGGCGACTGTTATACGATTACAGTTGGTATAAACTTACCAACCCTAACCTGACCTTATATTTCTTAGTATTATCTTGTGGCTCATGTTATTATTATTTTACATGAGGGAGGGGGGCAAACGAGCATGTGGGTCACCTGGTGGAAATTAATCACCACCGTTCATGGAGATCAGCAACACCAAGGGGTCGCCGTTCCGTTGCCAGCCTTTAATCCTTTTTTCCTTTGATAAAATCAATATATACATACTAGTAAATAGATTGTCGTTGTCCACGCAGATAAAACACGCTAAGTTCTCCTGACTTGCTACTATAAATAAACCTATTCTATTATATTTTATTGATCGAATCAAAATAGTTCAATCGAAATATTTTTATTCTAAATTTGACAGTCGATATTTATGTTCATATTGTGAACGTGTCATATTTTGCATATAAATGACATAGAGAAATAACAATAAATCGAGTATCGACGCAGCTGTTACTTTAACGGGACATTTTTTCCTCGATACCTTTCGAATATTCGAGTAGCAAATTTTGATAATGAGACAACAAATCGCACGTGCTTAGAAATCGATTTGTTTTGCATCGCCGACATGATGGATGGGTCGGCGCACGCGGGAGCAACCCCTTTTGTAAGGACGGATTTGGGGCGTGAATAGTAAATGAATAAATTAATATTGGCCCAGAATTTTTGAGCCGCAGCTGTCAGTGTAGGGTTATGATGCTAGCAATACAGATTGTGGAAGGTGTGAAGGGTTTTAAAAAGAATAAACTTGCTATTAGAAAAATATCTTAGATGAGAAGTTTTATCTTTAATGCATTAAAGATAAAACTAATTATTTGTGAATTTTTTTTCTGTAATTAATTCACTTTCAAAGTAATTATTGTAAAGTATAAAAAACAAAAAGTATTTAGAAATACTCTGGGGTGTAAGTGATTTATGTTTGAACCAAAGCCAACCTCACCTGCACGTGATGCCTCGTTTGTCAGTCAGCAGGGTGCTGACTGACAAACGAGGCTCTGGCGAAAAGAGAGGTAGGGCATAGCATATTTTTAAGCTGCCCGACTGTGGAAGTACCTCCACCTCACTGAATACCGCAGCCAAATAACAATTCCCTTTGAGGGTACTTGTGTTACTGCGAGTGAGTGAGGTCACCGGAAAGAAAGAAAGGAACGAGTATTGGCTGGAAACAGATCGGCGACCGATGGTGTGCTGATCTCCATGGGCGGTGGTGATTGCTTTTCATCAGGTGACCCACATGCTCGTTTCCCCCCCTCTCATATAAAAAAAAAACTCTAATATTTTACTAGCATTATGTTATGAAGAGCCTTCTGACTAAATATATATTTATTTCGTTGAGTTCTATCTAACGTCTCTTTAAAAAAAAAAATCGTACTCTGCCTATAATTATCTACAATTATGGCTTACATAATAACCGTGTTCTTACAACCATGTAGCAGTTAAACCAGAATTTTTGTTCAAACATTGGCCAAAGCCGTAACTTATAATTTTATTGGCTATATAAAATGCAATTGATTTTGGCGCAAGGGACAACCGTGAACAGGTTGTAAATAATAAGCGAACGATCGTCTTTATCTCAGATCTGGTTGTTTAAATGCCGTAGGCCGAGTATCGGATTTCTGTTTATTGCCTACAGTAGCCCGCAGAAGCTACGAGTGAGATGTCCGCAAGATCGGCTGATAGATCAGAGATAACGGCTAGGTATTTACTTAAGCTTCATTATCAAACAAGTTGTGTGGTTTGCCCATGCGTTTTGCATGCATTAACGCGGTTCATTCATGTGTTGACTGGTTTTCGTCGAGTTTGTGTGAGAGAAAGTTTTGAAGTTGCACATCATGAGTGATTTGGAATTTATTTGATTCTTTGAGTGAAAAGGTCTATAGTAGTGAAAAAGTTAGTGTAAAGGTCTTTGAGTGAAACTCTAGAACCTTTTTAAAAACTCTAGCGTTGTTGGTGGTAGCGATGAAATGCTTTTTCTTTCACAAAATATTTTTATATTTTGTATTTAAGTAATTTAGTTAAAAAAGCTGCTCGTCACATCTGCCGAGTAAATGATGGCAGATGGGACAGGAAGGTATTAGAGTGAAGGCTGCGCGGGGGACGACGAAACGTTTGACGTCTTTCTTCTAAATGGTCCGATGAACTTAAAAAAGCGGCTGGATGCGGAAGCCGGAGGATCGTATTTGGTGGAAAGCATTGGGGAAGGCCTTATATCCAGCCATTGGTAGATACAGGCTTATTACAGGTATAATGGTGATGATGTATGATCCAGTAGTGGTACCAAATAGTGATCGTGAAGAATAAACCATACCATACCCAATACTTATTTCGTTACTGACTGTCCCTTCAATTGAAGGAGTGTTGACTACACTGTAGAGCGTACTCTGTCTTGCTGCTTCACTGAGAATTGTCGGTTGCTTATTTAAAATAAAAATTTGGATCGCAGAATTCAAATGTTTTTCTATTGTGTTTTGTAATGTAAATAAAATTGAAATACCGTTATTTGTTCTTTGCCAAAAAGAATACAGTTCAATTTCAATTTCTTTGCTAACCGCAAAAATTGCAGATAAAGAAGCTATTAAATAAAATGAACTTTTGGCTGAAACTTTCACCAGTTTTTAACTTCTTAGTTAGCCTAAACTAAAGAAGAACTAGTTATATTAGATAATTTACTGAAATTATAAACCGTTTTCAAAGGATTGGTAAAAAATAAAAGTACTATGCAAGTAACTCTCTAATCAAGAAACAAAAATAAATATTTAGTAGTAATAATACCAAATAATAAATAGACATTTCAGTAATATAAATGTGGTTATAATAACTTTTGAACTTTTATAGCTCCATTTATTAAAATGATAATAACCACGGGAATTAAGGTGATCATGCATGTAAAGTATTTTTACATACCTTTATTACTGCCTGACGTTTCGACCAGGTTGCACCGGCCGTGGTCTCTCTATTATATATACTCTATTTCAAATGGAATAGAGTCGCTTATTCATTGGTATCAATAAGCAGTCTATTCAATTATTAAATCGCAATAAGAGATGGTGGTAAGGGGACTGATCAGTCAGCCTGTGACCATCAACATAATAAAAGCATGTAAAAATACCTTACATGCATGATCGCGTTAATACCCGTGGCTATTATCATTTTAATAAATGTGGCTATATGGTAAAAGTACAAGATACAAAATTGAGGAGCTCGTTGGCGTCGTTGCGCGTGTCAGTCTAATCGAACACGCAAGTTAAACAACGGCGACCGTAGCTTGTCTATGGATGGGTTTATTTATCTTGAGCTCCTCCGTGCTTCGGAGGGCACGTTAAGCCATCGGTCCCGGCTGTTGTTATTAGATGACAGTCGTCGAGCCAAGTCAGTGGGCTTTAAGTAACTTGAAAACACTGGCCTCTGCCAACCCGCAGTTGAGCAGCGTATTGGAGTATGCTCTAAACCCCTTCGATGGAGGGAAGCCCGTATCCCAGCAGTGGGATGTATGATAAGGGTTGATTACGAACGATAAAATACAAAATGTATGAAAGAAAGAGTTTTGTATCTTGATTTATGTTTCATCTATGTTATGCGTCATCTAGTCCCAAACTAAGCAAAGCTTGTACTATGGGTACGTATAACTGATATATCTACTTAAACACATTTATTTTTTTCTAAATACGTACATATAATACATAGAAAACACCTAGATCAAAACAAACAGACATGTTCATGCACACAAATGTTTGTCATGTGCGGAAATCGAACCTTGCGACCTTAGGGTCAAGGTGTCCATTGCTAGCCATTCGATAACCGGGCTCGTCAAATTGTTGTTTTGAGTTCGACAAGGTGAGAAACTCCAATAAATAATAACAACAGTTGCAAAACTTGGTGAAACGGCAAAGTTGGTTAGCGAATAAAATAAATGTAGGAACGAGTAAAAAAAAGTCTAGTCCTTCCTTACCGTTGTTGTTTGTTATAGAGAGGAAGTATAAAAATATATTGTGAGTAAAGAACAAAGTAACAGACAACTGCCTCGCGCCACAACGGGACATTTTTGTACCTTGGAGCTTTCCTGGGGTCTATTGATAGTTTTGATTCTATTCATTGTGAAGTCCATTGAGAACGAGAGCGTCGAGAGAAAGTCAATGGGATTTTCGAAGTATTTAAGGTAAGTACAGGACCGGCGCAATATTGAAAATATTGCGCCGGTCCTGTACTTACCTTAAATACTTCGAAAATCAGACAAATAGATTTAAAAAATAAATCATTATAAATAAATACATATTTCTGGACAATTTTACACAGCGCCATCTAGCCCCAAATTAAGCGTAAAGCTTGTACTATGGGTACTAGACAACTGATAAATGTACTTAAATACATTTTTTTTTGTAAATACATAATTACATAGAAAATACCCAGACCAAGACAAACAGACATGTTCATTTACACAAATGTTTGTCATGTGCGCTGATCGAACCCGCGACCTCGTAGTCAAGGTAGCCATTGCTAACCATTCGACCACCGCGCTCGTCTATATAAAATAAAAATTATGGATTTAAGTATAATATCAGTTATCTAGTACCCATAGCACAAAGCTTTGCTTAGTTTGGGACTAGATGGGGATGTAATTTGTCCAGGAATATTTATTTATTTATTATTATTGAGGTGATGTTATAGCGCGTACTATGTATATGTACGCTACATTAGGATTCTTACTTCTTCTATGTAATTAGTTTCGTATAAAATTTTACATTCCTTTTAACTAACGTGCGATCAATGTCTTCGCTATCTTGATATGAATTTTGCGGTGTAAGTAGCTCACCACGATATTTAGATCAAAGTCAACCTCACCTGCACGTGGTGCACCCTGCCGACTGGCGAATGTGCCTCTGGCAAAAGAAAGGCATAGGAAAATTAGGCCAAAAGCGCGAACACAAAGAATCACCAGCAGCATAGGTGTAGTATAAATCTGTGACCGTAGAAATATAATTGGTATTTATCTATTTTGTTTCTAGTGGATTAGGATCGCAAATTGTATATCCTTTAAATAATATGCACATCACGTGACTTGTTTATAGCATTTGAATGTTTTTTTCTTATTTGTTGCACTGTACCATAAAATTTAACAGTTCGCTGTATAAAATCATTTTATACAGCGAAATGTTAAATTTTGGAATCAACTTCCCTCAGCGGTATTTCCGAACAATTATGACATGGAGCCTGTCTATATTTCCCTTAAAGGCTGCCAACGGATCGACGACCCCTTAGTGTTGCTGATCGCCCATGGAGGGCGGTGGTCATTGCTTTCCATCAGGTGACCCACATATTATACGCAATAAATTTGTAAAATACAGACAAAATATAATATTGTGAACAAACTTTTTATTAATTTAAATTTTATATTTTGGTTCGTTTTTAAATTTTATTTATAAAATCTGAATTTGAATATATAGAAAATTCCTATTTCGTGCAGTAGTTGGAAGAAGTAAAGACAACGGCTTGATTACCGCAAAATTACCGTACCGCGAAATCGCGAGGCGTAGCATTCGTATGCTACGCGGAATCCTCTGCTAGAAGTGCTACGGCATCGAAGCGGTTGAATGTATCCAGAATTTAAATTTTGGGCGGTAGTACCTACCTCTCTCTCTCTCTACTCTACTTTCCACGTACTGTTTCAATATTCATTTAATATCAAATTACTGGATCTATGAATCTGAAGTTCCAATAATATTAAGAATTAAAGCCGCTTTCAGTCGAAAATTTATCATATTACAGATATGATGATAATCAATATGCTTTATCATTACAGGAAACAACGCAAAGAAGTTTTAATTGACACCTGTCATGTTATCATTGATTTGCTATCTTTAAATCTTTTCTTTCATTAAAACACCATTTAACATTCGGTTTTTGTTTAATTATATTTTTGGAAGCTGGTCATAAGATGGCATAATGGAAATCAGAAGTAACGGCATACTTCTGATTTCGATTGATATCTTGTGTATGAGAGCAGCGTGTCACATTAAATACTTACACTTACACTATATATGCACAAGGCATATTTAACTCTATCAATAAATAAATAAATAAACATTTCTGGACAATTTTTGTAAATACATACTTATAATACATAGAAAACACCCAGACCAAGACAAACAGACGTGTTCATGCATATAAATATTTGTCTTGTGCGGGAATCGAACCCGCGACCTCGGAGTCAAGTGGCCATTGCTAACCATTCAACCACCGAGCTCGTCTATCAATATAAATACATGTCTTCATTATACGTCTGTTCTATTTATATTTACAGATATTCATATATGTAATAGGATCGTAGAACCTCCATGTGTGAACGTTAACGATTTTTTACAGAAACTAGTTCGCAAAAAAGACACTTTTTTTAAAATTTGTGGTCTGTTTGTTTGTTCTATTGTATACGCATAATTAAAAATCTTATTACTGAAAAATTCGAAGCTTTTGTTTGAACATTGGGGGCCTTAGGGAAACCTTCTATCAAATAACGCTAACATAGATTTTTTAGGTACTAGTTCGAAAAATATTGTCTTCTATTTGCTGTTGCATATTTGGCAAAGCAGCCAGTATACGGCGGTATACTGTGGATAATGCGACTCGGTATGTAGATATTTACAACACTTTTTAATAATATTAATCCACTTGTCTAGGCGGATTTCAATGTTTTGTTCTATTGTTTAACGAACTTGTTTGCATATCATTAACCTTGTTTATTTAGTATGTAAGTGGCTCGCCTTCACATCTAGGTCCAATATATCTATATGATGCACCCTGCAAACGACGTAGGGCTTAGCAAGATTTCTCGCCAAATTAGGTATAGTCAGCGACAAAAAATAATACAATTTCAGAGTGTGAAGACTTAAAAACGTGTGTACATCTGTTTGCCGCTGACAGTATTTGAGTTAATTTTTTGAAACAAATCTTCCTATCATCATTTTTTTCATCATAATTAAGAAGTCAAAGTTAATTGAAAATCTCACGTATTGAATATACACGAACAGTTCCCAAATAAAATCCAAACACTTTATGGGGTCACAATATTAAATATGTATTTCATGAAGTAATAGTCAAATCATCTGTATTATACCTAACTTATCCGTTTAGAGTTAGTACAAAGTTAGTAAACTGGATTTTCAAACTGTTACTTTATTATAGCGTGTAGATACAGGCTGTTGATTAACTTAAATATATTTGGCAGGTTGTTACTGCTTGATGATGATGACTTTAATATAAATTTAATAACATTAGTTCTAATTTTGTCCACCTGCACAGATAAGCTGACAAAAATGTAATGAACCATGGGTGTAACTAAAAATTGTAACGTCACACGCGCTTGGCTGTGCGGGGAGATTTGCGCAGCCTCGTTATCTTAAAAAAAATATTTTCCAGTTCGATGTAACTTTTGATCATAACGAAGAAATACTAATTAGTATAGCTAATTGTTATAATGCGTAATATTTTCATTAATAACATTTATAAAAAAAATTCAACAATCCAATTCTGGCCAAATCTCTTACATAAGAGAACTAAATAACTTCTTGTTTATATATCACAAAAACACTGGCCTCCGCCAACCCGCACATGAGCAGCGTGGTGGAGTATGCTCTAAACTTTTTCAATTGAGTGGAGACCCATATCGCTGCAGTGGGATAAATAAGGGTTGACTATGACATGCTTATACAATTATATAAATAGGAAATGTCTTGACTAGATCAAGACAAACATTTGTGTGCATGACGTAGAGTATACATTTCCTGTTAATAACATTTCAGCACAAACAAACATGATCGAGACAAACATGTTCATGCACACAAATGTTTGTCTTGTGCGGAAATCGTACACATAACTCTCGGTATTAAAGTTACTCGACCATCAGGCTTGTTAATTTTGTATGCGTACTTACATACAAGTACTTGGTTTCTAGTAAAATGCTATAGACCGCTAGCTAGATTTCTCTAAAATCTAGATCAATTTACGACTATCAATAACATAGATAGAACCCTACAAAAGGCAATATTACTGAAATGTGATCACCATAAATATACCGCGACTCGCAACACAGTAATTCATTGTTGTTGCTGTTGGAAACAACAGCGGAACAACAGTTGTAAACTGTTGCAACTGTCGCGTGCTCCTGCCGGTTCCTGTGAGATCCTGCATCCTGCGGAATTGAAACTGGGTTATGACCACAGATTTAGAATTAGGCTAGATATGGTCCAAAGATATAGCTCGCCAATAAAATGCAGCGACTTGAGTTCAAACCTTGTAATTGAAAACATAAAACGTGCAATAAAAAGATTATGTTGTAAAAACTTTTTAATCCTCAAGCACTAGACAATTACGACCAGTGGCTGCAACGACCAAGCGAACTACGTTTGCTATTGCGATACAATGAGTGACATTTTGTACTCGTATATACTATTAAGTATTCTGTAATGACGTCCATATCGTTTCTATAGTTTTCTTGATTACTGCGGCTACTGGTCGTGACAGTCTAGTAAGTGCATACTCTAAATGCCGTGCTTGACAAAATCAAGAACAAAAATCAAATTCGCCACGATTTTCATACAATTTTCTAATTAAGCGGCGGCGTCTAGACTATTCTTATGTCTATGGTTATGACAACCGATAGCGGCTATTGTTTGTTTGCATGTTATATGTGTCTAATAAAATTGGATTGCAGTGTCTCTGAAGACGCATACAGTGTAATGTGGGTTAGGCGAACTTTGGATTGGATTGTAAGTACATACGCGGCTCATCTTCAAAGTAACTTTAAGGAGGCTTGAACAGAGAAGGGGTATTCCATAGCGATACTTAAACAGGCCTGATTTAGAAAGAAGGGAAAGTTTTTACGAACGATAGTAGTCATATTAATGTGACCAGATTAAATTATACGAAAATACTGAGGACCCTCAAAAAAATACTGAAATGCACCGACCTACTCAGGGCAAATATACCACTATATATACTGTTTTTCTCAACATGTTTCATTCTAACATTTATTGTGATGATTAATTATTCAATTAATATAATATGATAAATATTAGAATCTATTTTAGTATCCGTTTTAATCGCATTACGCCGTCCACCGAACTAAAAGTAGTAAGTACGACAAATCATAACATTCGAACGAAACCTCGCATTTTCTTTTCGGAGTAGGATTTCTAATTATACTTCGGACCTCAAGAAGGAACGGTTTACACTGAAGTTACTTTTTTAAAGAACATTTTGCAACTAGATATCATTAAGTTGCACCCAAGGATCCAGCGTTCTACCTTCAGACTGGCCCATCAGGTGTGAAGTAACCATTTTGTGAAGTAACAACATCACTGGGCCACAACGGACTACAAAATATATTCAAGTGGCCACAAAAGGTTTACTAACTTTATCATGTTGCTGAACGAACACTTCGGTGTGGATGCAGCACAATGAAGTCCCGATCATTGGTTGCATTTGTCAGTTAGAGGACTGCATTCTGTTACCCAGCTCTACATTAATTTAGTACTAATAGGTATTTCAAATTATGATTCATACCAGATTTGTATACCACTAATAATTTTATTTGGTACCTACTATGCTACAGCTGTTATTTTTAGTATTGGTTTGTCAACGTCAACCAAAAGTAATGAATTGTTTTTAGTTATTTTAGAATTTCCGATAACCGTTTGTTGTGGTTATGCAACCGCAAAACTAAACCATTATGTTTCTCATTCGGTTAAAATGTGCTTCTAAGGTATAGTAGGCATTGATTTAGTTGCAAACACAATTAAACACAATGAATAACTATGTGACTCAAACATCTACATATTCTTTTAAAAGGCTACAAAATTGGGTCGCAAACATAGCATCCCGTATTCAATTGGTTCCGATGACGCAGCAATTCCGTCAGACAGAAAATTTGAATAATTTCGTTATAACAATGTATAACATTTTACACTGCAACAATAGCAAAGTGTGCAAAAATTTCCGTGTCAACAGTATTCATTCATTGACTAGCAACCCCTAGCGAACGGCGATTTATCCGACGATCGATCTGATGAAAAATATAAAAAAAAAAACATTTTTATTTTTATATATTTTTTGTATTACATGATTTTCTGAGAAAGAAGATAGTCATAGTTTTAAATATAGTGGAATTAACAGTATTCCTGGATGCGTCACCCGTCGCCGGAGCTGTAGGGCGACCGGTCGGGGCGAAAGTCGGCTTCGGCCACACAGTTGGACCGCCGCGGCACCACGCCACAGTCTCATCTAAGCCACAGCTATGCGCACATCCTCCCCATAATAGCCGAAAATTCCATATTGGAAGTCCCGAATAGCGCGCGATCGCGCCGCGCGAAACTTAAGATTCGAACTCGCGAAACATTATAAAATTTTAATTTCTGAACATTTTCCTTTAAACTGTTGGAGTTGGAGGTAAACGGTAAAGTGTGTTGGTGTCTTTAAAGTGAGTTTTAGACTTTCAGAGCTTCTAAGATTTTTATTTGTGTTGTAATCGGTGACGAAAGATTCTATTGGTGTGAAGTGTTTTTATTTTGTGCACATTTTCATTTGGATTTTTATTTGCTCCGGAATTTTGGTTGGTTTATTTTAATTATGCTTACTTTTTATTTCACTTTCGTTCGTTGGAAAAAATGGTTACTTCATTAATTTCTTTCATGTGTTTGTCGGCTTGTATAAATGTTTATATTCAATGATATAGTAAATACACATAAACGAAGCGATTGGTTATTCATATTTTTTTAAACTGCAATAAAAAAAAAAAAATTTAAAATGATGCGAAGAGGGTTTGCGGGTTTTGATTTCGCTCGATGTAAGTACATAACTGAAAAGTTATCGGCATTTAATTGCATCTACGAAATTTGGTCATATTTTGCTATAGGTACCTGCTAATTAATTAGGAGGACATTGATTAAATTTTTTTAACAAATTTTGGTCAATATTTGGTCACATAAAAAAAAACAAATATGTTTTTAGCTGTCAAAATATGGAATTAATAATAGATGGAGGTTTCTCGATGTAATTGAACGGTGATCGGCAGTTCATCAATTTGGTTGCGTCGACAAATGTGATCAGTGATCATATTAACGGCGTGCGCCGCACTTAGAAGATGTTTACCGCGCGCCGGCAACCGACTTCGTGATTGATTTCTAATAGTAATAATCTACATAATTTACTTTTTAATCGTAATGCGATGATTTTTAATCACTTACTATAAATTAAAATACCAAAAGAGAACATTGCTTGTTTATTGTTGAGTTTTAAAATGTACGCATTTTAATTGGAATATTTACTAAAATAATTATTGTCAATTTTACACAGTTACTTTTTAATCGTAATGTGATGATTTTTAATCACTTACTATAAATTTAAATACCAAAAGAGAACATTGCTATGTTTATTGTTGAGTTGTATAATGCGTATTAATTGGAATATTTACTAAAATAATTATTGACGCGTGAAAGAAAGATGCTAAAATTGGGTAAGCATGTAATTTTTGGTGCCGCGCATGAATTTTTTGAATTAATTTGAATGTAAGTTGAACTTAAAAATCCGTCGGCGCTTAGTCATTTACATTACACGGTTTGGAGCTTAATATTTTAGATACTTATTTCTTATAGAATCTTTACATAAATCTGAATGTTAATAGGCTCAAAAATAGTTTTTTAAATATTTAAAACGTTAAAATGATGACTTGTTTTAAGATTCGGGTTATTTGAATAGTCTCATGAAAAGGCTGTCTTAAAAACTTTAAATCTTTTTTTGTTGAATATGAGCTCGATGGCGTCATGCAACATGCAAGCTAAGCTACGTCGATCGTAGCCAGTCCATGGATGGGTTTATTTATCTAGAGCTCCTTCATGCTTCGGGGGCACGTTGAACCGTTGGGTCCGGAACAGAGGTATCGTACCCCGTATTTGTAAGCTGCCCGACTGGGAAAGTACCTCCACCTCACAATACCGCAACGAAATAACAATTCCCTTGAGGGTTGTTGTAACCAGTTCACAGCAGGCGGGCCGTATGCTTGTCTGCCACCCGACCGACGAAAAAATAAGTATGAAGTAGTACATACATATTAGCCTCATTTCCCGGCTTTTCCTGTTCAATACAGTACCGGAATAAAAACTTTCCTATAGGCTATATTATAATGTTAATTCAGTACATATTACAAGGTATGTATGATGACATGTTTCAGTAAAACCCATTCAGCCGTTTACGCGTTATACAGTAACAAATATTCACACGTCTATCCCCACAAACATTCGCGTTTATACTTAAATTTCAACCCGTCCGGACTTTTCCTTCTTCTATTGGTAGCAGTGTGATGTTGTACCTATAGTCTATGCCTTCCCCGATAAATGTGCTATCCAACACTAAAATATTTTGTCAGTTCGCACCAGTATATCCTGAGATTACTACCCACCAAACAAACAAACTCTTCAGTTATATAATTTTTGTATAGAGAGATATTAATAGCATATCGCTCGGAGAGTCCGGGCTAAGCAGGAATGACATTACTCGGGTGCTGATTTCAAATGCACACTCGTAGAGTAATTTTTGCCTTGCTTAGTGAATAAAATAATATTAACTCTTTCCAAAGTTAGTGTATTTAAAACGACCTCTGAAGAATGTGAACAACATTTTATTATTATGTACATCTTCATAATACCAGTTGTAATATGTTACGAGGCCGTACTGTAGGTCGAATATTTTCATACAATGTACATAAACAACATTATTGGCACTTACTATGTTTGAAAAACATATTTAGTTGTTTGTGCTTACCTAATCGACCATCTACATAATATTTTATGATATATACATCATCATCATCAGCCTGTATCTAACCACTGCGGCAACACGCAGCTGTGCTCAAGCATTATTTTTGATTTAAGGGCGTCCATGCTGGAAAGCAAGCGCTACTCGAGTAAGAAAAAAATATTATTCGTTAAATATACATAACCATCAAAAAACTGTGTTACACAATTGTTTATTAAACTTCGTGGTTTTTTTTGTAAGTTATAAAATTGTTGAAACAATGAATCATGTAGTTGTAGCAACGAAATTTGTGGAAAATAGTAGTTCTTAGTACATTTTACTTCAACACCTACAGAGTATAATGGTCGTCATCCCACTGCTGGGATACGGACCTCCCCTCAATCGAATGCGTTTTTTTTTTAAACCGCCAATCGCAATGTGTGTTGAGTGTACACTCAACGGTATAAATGCCGCTGAGTATGCGCAGATCGGCTTACTTCATAAATGGCGCGCGCACACCCCTGCCGTGGACAAGGCTCTTATATCTTTATTTCAAAAAAATGCATTTATAATTTTAGACTATATATAATACTTAGAATTATATATAATAATAAAAAAAAAACGTTAAAATATGACTTGTCGCAAAAGCGAAAGTTATACTTTAAGAATCGAAGGGGTTTAGAGCATACTCCACCACGCTACTCAACTGCGGGTTGGCGGAGGCCAGTGTTTTCAAACCGCCTAAAGGCCACTGACTTGGATTAACGACTGTCAGCTAATGACAACAGCCAGAACCGACTGCTTAACGTGCGCTCCGAAGTACGGAGGAGCCCAAGATAAATAAACCCATCCATGGACAGGCTAAGGTGGCACGTTGCTTAACTTGCGTGTTCGATTGGACTAACACGCGCAACGACGCCATCGAGCTCCTCAGAGTATAAATGTTTTACCAATTTTATGAGTTATTAAAAAACTATGGAGGTTAATAAACATCCTACAACATAGTTTTTAACATTGTTAAATAAATCATGTCACTAAGATCCTTAGCTTCGTTTAGACGTGACAGAAGCATTCGTAAACAAACTTAATTTTGTGAATGCTTCGCCTTAGCGTCTCTTGGCTGATGTAGAAACATGATTATAACCATTACGATTCTGAAGTAAAAATCTTAAATTACGTTCGCGAAAGTTGTTGCAGATTTCACAAATAAATATAATTTTGCGAATGCGTAGCCATGGCGTCTCTTGGCTGAGGTAGGATCATGCTTATAACAATTAGGACTTGGAAGTAAAAATCCCAAAAGTGTGAAAGTTGGGATTATGCAGACACGAATTTCATTCTATTCAGTCGCTGTGTAAATTCCGGGCGTCTAAATTTATTGTCTTAATCCGTGTTGACGGATACAAAGTACACTTGGACGAAATAGCATCATAGAACGTGGTCTATGATTCGACTGTCTAAAAAATCCTAGGTCTGTGAGTTTACACGACCATAGTAGCGTCGCAGCATAAGTAATAGTGTCAAAGTCGTTGTTAAAACTACTTGGTCAAAGTAAACTTTGATCGTGTCATTGCGGCTTTAATGGTACATTGGACATGAAATAATGACATTTGTTTTGTCATAATTAAAACAAAATGTTTTAGAAAAAAAGTCTCATTAAGAAAGTTTCTCTCTCAAGAGAAAACCCGGGGTTTTCACTAACAGTTGACATATGCAGTACAAATCAATCATTGCACATAAACTTCATTCGCCTCATAGGAAATGCAGTGGCACGTATCATATTAATTCAGCCATTTTTCTCGTGTTAGTCAATTGTTTAGTGTGCCTAAACGCTCATATTCGAACTACTATATTAACCACACACCTAGGATTTTTCGCTATATTTATCAATTTATATACCATCAACAGATAAAACGATGCTCCATTTACCGATGTGGAATGTCACAGCCCACAGGGCTAACAAATTGAAATGAACGAAATGCACAACGTCTGAATATGTCAGTTCATCGTCTCAACCTGTAAACTTTTGTCATTAGTAATTAAGCTTTACATGTGCACATTAAATGTGTAAAGGTAATTAATAATGACCTTTACATAGTGATATCGTCTCTTAATCTGTATCTAGTAAAGGCAACCGTTACTGACTGATTTAACAACGCTCAACTCAAACCGCTTGACCGATCGCGTTGAAATTGCACTTGCCCACTTCTCACATAAAAAAACATAAAACAAAATTAACTTACACCCCGATAATTTTGCGTATGATGGTATACAAACTAATTAGTAAACAAATATACTGAAAGTGTGTCTGTTTTCTCCAAGGAGAATGTTATGCGTTAGTCATTGAATCGAAACTCTTATGTAGGTATATTTCGCTCCGTATATACCTATGTTCGTATGGTCAAATACTCCATGTTTACAATCCAGAATATATACCATATATATGCCAAAGGTTATTTGTGTACTTTCAGAAGTTACACGTGAAAGAGCAACAAACATCCAAACAACTATTCTCACGAATTTTCATATTTAGGACTCGTGTATACAGGTAGAGTAAAATTGGGAAGCTACCAGTACGCTAAGCGTTGTAACAACCAGAGGGGCAATTCTCGTAATTGAAATATAGTCAAAATTTAATTCCGATTCAGTCTCGATCTCACAAATGTCAAAATTGGTATTCTCGTAACACAATATGAAACTTCAAAGCCTAATTTAAGTGGGATTATATCGAAATATGATCAAAAATTAAACAAAGTAAGAACGTTATTTTGTCAACAATAAGAATTGATAATAATGAATTAAATAAAATATATAATTTTTAGTCAACTTATAATTCAATCTCAATTCGTTCAACTTTCATTCTACAGTCATAAAATAATTACGAGAATTGGAATAGTTAATGTAACGCTACTCGCCTAATTTTACTCTACCCGTGTACATGAGACTTTATAGTAGAAATAGGATAGGATTACGATAATACCCCTCTTTCGTGACAAATTATTTATACGTACATACATTAGTATAAAATTTATTGTCCCAATTGATCGTACAATAAATTAAAGTTTAAAATATCTAAAATGTATGCCATTAAGCATGTTTTCCCATATATCCACAGCAATGGTGTTATTGACTCGGGAATAAGTTCGGGAATAACAACCTCGTTGCAGTTCCGACGTATCTTGCAACTGCAAGTTTTAAACTTAGGTTATAAACAGTCCTGCATAATATAGGTGCGTTTCCGCCATTTCCGCCAATGGGAAACGGTTCTATAACATTTTGTGAATCTCTACTTTCTTTTGTGAGGACGATGTTTTCGTGAAAGCATTTTGACGTTCGCTATTTTATTGTTTTGAGACAGAATGGTTGTGATTTTGCTTTATTTTTATTGTGGCGTTACAGAGCGTTGAATTGGTGTTTCTATTTGAAAATATCTCTCAGACAAATATCAGACGAGTGTTTTTTGAACGACAGTTATTTTTACATGTTAATAAATGGATTATTCACAAATTAAACAGTTGAATTATTAAACTGAACAAAATATGAATATTCTGACTAAAAAGCGGCGTCATCGTCGACAAACCTTATTCATCACACTGCTAGTATACGGGTCTCCCTTCGATCGAAAGGGTTTAGAGCATACTCCGACACGCCGCTTAACTGCAGGTTCGAAGCCCTCCTAAGCACGGAGGAGCTCACGGTAAATTGGACTGTCACGCGCAATGACACCATCGAGCTCCTCGGCTAAAAAGCGTAAAACCACAAATATATAGTGCTAAAAATAGATATAGTATTATGTATTTGATAGCCATAATGCTATATTTTGTTTTAATTATCCCTATAAGTTTAGACGAAAACTAAACTTATCAGGAGGTCATATAACTTAGGCCATGACACCTCAGATGTTGAAATTCATATAAATTTATGGTTTAGGAAAGTGCCAAAGAATTAGATGTACTTAAATACTCTCGAAAAACATTACCTTTCTTCGACAGTCGGATAAAGTTGCAATTATTTGAAAAAGTACGAAATTGGGCAAACGGTATACATAACCATTTTTACTTGAAAAGAAATCAGCCTAAATACACGAGTTAATCTTTAGATTTGTTCCTCATCAGAGCACAAGGTCGTCTAACGTCTATAATATAAAATCGCGAATTATTTAATACTAAGTAATTATGATTATGTCTTTGAGGAAAAACATATCGTTACTATATAGACATACGTAATAATATTACATAATAAATTTGGATACGAGTATAATAGTAGGTACAGAAAATAGTAATATAATACTTTAGAACTGTAATATTTTATCACTTTATACCTTTACGGTATGATGTAGGTAGGTAGACGGACCGAATAAACTTTGGGAATACCTAAAATTGTTTTTCGCTGGATTCCTTTTACTAACTACGAAACTATTTTTTGTTTTACTTCCTTTTATCTCTTTTTCCGGGCGATGGTAGAAAAAATGTAAGGCGAAGACGAATACTGAAAGAAGAAAACTGTACTTTGTTTTCTACACATGTAAATAAATTTGTCTTTTGTTTGTCTGGGGTAAAATTTTCACTGATAGGCAATGTAGTTCATAGGTTAGGTACGTACATAGGATGATTTTTATCATGGAAATGTGTATGGTTCCTTTTTTATTCTCATTATTTTCTATCTCTAGTATATCTCTCACCGTCGGTTTGCCTATGATATAGTTGTTATGGTAGAATTGTTGGAACATCTGAGGCCCTGCCGGCTATAAACTGAAGCTGATTTACATCAGACTTTTCGGTCGCGAAAATCAAACTTTAGCTTAGATTTATGGTACTTGTGTTTAGTTTATCTGGTAGAAACCCTGGAACTCTACCAACTAAGCTGAAGATGTTTGGCAATAGCTAAAACGTAAGACCTGTTATTAGAATCAAAATATTCAATCGTAATCGGCTTCCGCTTTGGCAGTAGAGCCTATGGCCATAATGCTTGAGAATTCAATAGAGCATCTCAACGAATATGTATATTGTATACTTAGGACAAATAGTTCAGTGAGGTAGGTTAAACTTTGAGAAATAGGTATCTCTACGAATCCAGGTCGGATAGGCAACGTTCCGGAAATTAAGAAAGATCTTCTCGTCCAAGGGTGGGTATAAAACCATACCCTGCCTTCATTGTCTCAAGACGAAAGTCTTTGAAAATTGTGTGTTGCCTGTTGATTGATGATATACAAAGATATCCTTTGCTATGGGCTTATTCGAAAGCTTAGGGTTGCGGAGCGTGCGAAGGAGAGAGTTCGATTAGTTCATCTGGTACCCACAGTACGAGCTTTGCATAGTTTGGGTCTAGATGGCGCTGTATAATTTGCCCAGGACTATTTATTATTTATTTAGGATTTGATACCCTTACGCGCGAATTTGTCTCGACAATGTATGTCGCTATTTAGATACAATATGCCCGACGTGAAGAGCGTGTAAAATCAAAACTATTGTTATGTCCGTTTGTGTATCCGTATTACACAGGACAGGACAGGAAATCCTAGTTTGGGAGCACAATATACGCGATGGGGTTAGTTTATTTATGAATTGTTTCCTCTTCAGTGCATTGATCTCTTAGGCAGTAAAAAAAAATTGTTTGCATTTAAATGTATTTTTTTTATTTCTTGTATATAAATGGACAAAAAATCATCATTTAATGGTTATTGTTTCAGTTTACCAGTACTATTACTTATACTGGGAGCTTACTATACTATTTTATTTATCGAGGAGCTTGATGGCGTCGTTGCGTGTGCCAGTCTAATCGATCACGTAAGTTAAGCAACTTCGACCGTAGCCTGTCTATGGATGGGTTTATTTATCTCGAGCTCCTCCGTGCTTCGGGGGGCACGTTAAGCCGTCGATCCCGACTGTTGTGATTAGATGACAACATTAGAAAACACTGGCCTCCGTCAAGCCCACGCTGCTCAACTGCGGAGGCTGTGGTGGAGTGTGCTCTAAAACCCTTCGATTGAGGGGAGACCCGTATCCCAGTAGTGGGATGAGTAGCCGAAATACTATTTTATTGTATATTTTATGTTGAATATATTTACACTACTATTCAACCGATAAAAAAGAAGAACTTGGCCGTTTTAGAAAATTCTTTCTTCATTGAAGAAACGCTGATTTCAGTCAATGTTTGATAAATCCTTTTATCTCAAGTTATGTGATTAGCAGAACACCCCTATTTACGTAAACTTGAGAACAGAAACGTTGCCCGAACACAAATTTATATGCCAATCGTCATAGCCATCCGAGATAACAATATATTATTAGGACACGGTATATGACACAACAAACAAGCGTATGCCGGATGGGCCACGAGGATACGAGTCAGGAATAGAAGCGACGAAACCACACGCATTTCATGTCATCTGGTCGCTCCATTATACCATCTTAGCAGGTGCCTCTTCACATTCCTTTTGAAGAACCCAATATACAATAAGTATTGCGCCACATTGATTCATCATCTTATGATCTTATTTTGGCTGAAATTATTTTCAGCCAAAGGATTTCCATTGCTGAACATAGAAAGAAAAGCCGATGCTACGGAGAGATAATGTTGCTTTCGGAGAGATTATGTCACGGTTTTCTGCAATTGGAGTATCTTGTGCACTGGTCCAGCAATCGGACCGACGATAGTAGCGTTTGTTGTTTAACAACTATGTCACATTGATTGCTCACTTAAAAATGGCATAGAAAATATTATTTAGCTGTTGAATATGTTCGACCCTTCCATTTGGTTATTCCTTGTCATGTCATTGACAAATCGTTCGAAAACATCACTAACTCTTTCGAAGCATCGATTTTAGTTTTCAATCACAAGTTACTTAGTCGTGCTCGTAGTGGTACATAACAACCTTTATGGTACCTATTTGTACAAAGTTTCAGCACTGGTTTGCCCATACGTAGGTTTTGTAAACAACAAAGTTTTCGTTGCGTACAGTGCAACTGACAGTTAAAACCCTTGATTTATGTGTAGTTAGAAGACTTCTACCTATAAATGGATGCTTGTTTTCGGTATTGTAGACTGGTTTTATTATGTTTAGGTATGAGGTGGTATGTGGGTGATTTGACGGAAATTTACGCTAGTTAGACCTACGCTTACGTATGTTTGCTGATTGATTTTTATTGTGCTGTCAGAGAGAAAAGATTATTTGCATGAGTGTGAATAAAGGTACTTTACATTCTCTAGACAGGGAGGTTAATTAGGAAATTCGATAGGAAGTAGATATCGTTTTTAAAATTGGCGATCTACTACAGTATGCTTTTTAAGAATCTCCTTCGATTTCTTCAAGAATCGAGTAAATTTCCTTTAAAAGGCTGGCAACGGTTCGGCGACCCCTCGGTGTTGTTAATTTCTATGGGCGGTGGTGATTGCTTTCCATTAAGTGCTCACATGCTTGGGTGCCCCCCCCCCCCCTCTTTTGGTGTAAATATTAATTGAATCCAACCGCTTATCAAATCTCTTTTTTGAGCTTTAATTGTATTTTATTATTTCATTGCTCCTTTCCTCTTTTTCGCATTGGAGTATCAATATTAAAGTGTACTTCGCTACGCTGCTTCATTGCGAGTTTTTCTAGACCATCTTTGAAAATAATATCGGAAATCTGCGTGTAATTCTTAACCTTGTAACTTCCGTGTTTTATGCAAATATGTTTTGGTTAGTAATTTTGTTATTATTTGTTAATGACAGTCTATTGCCCTACGGCATTTCCTAGGTTAGATTCTTATAATGCAGTACGGAACTTACAATTACGTTTATAAATTTGAAAGAGTTCGGGGACCACTGAGAATTTTCAAATGATTGGTGTGTTTGTTAGTCTTTCTTTATTTATCTGAGTATACTAAAATAAAATTGATAAAAGTTATGTAATTTGGATTAGATTAGATTTAGATTACATTAGTTAGACACATAAAACAACAAAAAGGAAACACTGCCGAAGGCGGTAGTTACAAGCAAACATGTCAAAATCAGTTTTTGAAACTTTCGATAAGGCTTGACATGTATTACATTTTGAATGTGGGGTAAGTGACGTAAAGATATTTTATTGATTTTATTAAGTAATTGGCTCATTTCAAACCTTAGTGCCTGTGCCAATTTCACCTGCACGTGGCATATCCCTCCGGACTAACAAAATAAACTGACGAAAGAGAAGTAACGCACGTAGAGCACCTTCCTTCTCACAGAAGACCGCAACCAAATAACAATACTCTTGAGGGTTGTGTTCTTGGGAGGGAGTGAGATTATCAGACGGGAGAAGATACCGCGTTAGCACTAGTGGGGGTGACAACGGGTGTTGAAAGCTGAAAGATTCAAAGCTAAACGCTTGATTACACCGTATGTAAATCTATATATATATATATATATATATATATATATATATATATATATATATATATATATGTATATATATATATAAATAAAATTGAAGACTGTGTTATGTTTGTCAGTTAGTCAAAGATCATTTTCGAAATGGCTGATAATCAAGGTTTTCGCAGTAAGGTAACGAAATTTTTAGAGCAATTCTTATACTTTATTATCTATTCTTATATACTATAGTTTCTATTCCAAAAATGTAGGATTCCCGCATGAAGATAAAAAAAAAACTATTATAATAATAATTTTGACTGAAAAAAAATACCTCAACGAAGCTGCGGGTAACAGCAAGTCGCTAATCACTAATAAATAGTATAACCACAGGTATAACGTAGAGTTTATATTCGCGTGTATTTTTCTTCTCTTCCTTCTTTTAAACTATGTAGTGGATTTTGATATAGTTCACTATCAATTTGTTAATTACTTCATTATTCAGCACGGGCGAAGCCGGGGCGGATCGTTAGTTAAAAATAAAGGGAAAATAAAAAATTCTGCGACATACTGGACGAATGGAATACTAAGTTAGGCTTGGTATGTTTTATACGTAGCGAAAACTTAAGTCTGTGGGTCTATATTATTTGCAATCTTTAGTCACCAAGATTTTTTTTATACTACGTCTCGGGCGGCAGACAAGCATACGGCCCGCCTGATGTGAAGCGGTTACCGTAGTCATATTAACGCTCGCAACATAAAATATCGCTCGCGCGCCGCCACCCCCGCTGCCAACGCAGCATCTCCTTCCTTTCTGGTGACCTCACTCACTCGCAGGAACACAACAACCCTCAAGGGAATTGTTATTTGGCTGCGGTATTCAGTGAGGTGGAGGTACATTCCCCAGTCGGGTAGCTTACAATTACGCTCCCTACCTTTCTTTTCGCCAGAGCTTCGTTTGTCAGTCAGCAGGGTGTACCGCGTGCAGGTGGCTTTGGTTCAAAGATGTTGATGAAAGACTTACACCCCAAAGTTAGTGGCTAAGTTTTATAAATTTTATCTGCTCCTTTTTTTACTACCTAAAATAAAATAGTGATTTGCGCTAACGACTCTTGACCTCATTTCTTTTCATATTAAAATATAAACATTTCAGCGACCTAATGACATCGGCCTCCACCTTCAGTTAGAGAGTTCTCATGAAGAATCAATAGCAACCTTGGAATATGTCACCTTGTGGTTAATTAGATATCACTATATAATATGTTATGTCAAGTTTATAAACTTTATGTTTATAACTATATTTTATTTTCATTCGTGAACGAAACGCACACTGTGAGAAGTTTCAGTTTATAGAGAGTCCCTTTGGACCAGTGGTTCCCAACCTTTTTTTGTTCGAGGACCACTACAAGGTTTTTGTTGTAGGGTCCCCAACTGTCATAGAAATCCATTATTCTATAACTCGAGATTTGAGTATTTTGTATAATAGTGCTGTTACATTATAATAAGTTTGTATCACGGACCATAATTAACCTCTCACGGACCACCGGTTGGGAACCTCTGCTTTAGGCCAGATACAATGTTTTATTTGCAAACAATTTGTAGCGATCACGATGCGATATTCAAATGCAATACTGACGTTGTTGTCTACTCTTATTCATCCCATTGCTGGGATATGGGTCTCCCCTCAATTGAAGCGGCTTAGAGCACACTTCACCACGCTGCTCAACTGTGGGTTGGAGGAGGCCAGTGTTTTGAAGTCTCTTAAAGACCACTAAGTTGGCTTAACGACTGTCATCTAATGGCAACAGCCAACAGCCGGGATCGACAGCTTAACGTGCCCTCCGAAGCACAGAGGAGCTCGAGATAAATAAACCCATCCATGGACAGGCTGCGGTCGTGTTGCTTAACTTGCGTGTTCGATTAGTTTGATACGTGTAACGACGCCATAGAGCGCCTCAATATTGACGTACCGGCTTGCAATAGTTTCACTGTTGTGAACATCTCCTCGCGTACTATAAAGTTTGGCAACTCCTTTGTCGTACCATTAAAAAGTGTAAGTGGTTTCGGATGTAAGAGGTTTATCAACATCTTTGAACGAAAGCCAACTTCACCTGCACGTGGTGCACCCTGCTGACTGACAAACGAAGGTCTGGCGAAAAGAGAGGTAGGGAACGTAATTGTAAGCTACCCGGCTGGGGAATGTACCTCCACCTCATAGAATACCGCAGCCAAATAACAATTCTCTTGAGGGTTGTTGTGTTCCTGCGAATGAGTGAGGTCACCAGAAAAGAATGAGATGCTGTGTTGGCAGCGGGGGTGGCGGCGCGCAATTGATATATTATGTTGCGAGCGTTAATACGATTACGGTAACCGCTTCACATCAGGCGGGCCGTATGCTTGTCTGCCACCCGACGTAGTTTAAAAAAAAGGAAACAAAAGTGGCACGTATTGCTGGCACATGTTATTCCTTCTTGTAATATCGGATCCTTCAAGCGAAGCGTGAAGAATCATCTTGGAGGCAAGGTTTCTTGTCCGTTGCCGTTATGATTTGGGCTCCTCTTTTCACTTAACATCAAGCAAAGTCAAGCCATTGTGCTGAGCTATTACAAAAAGATCATGATATTTTACGTCTTTCGACGCGACCCTGACCGGATCTTCTAATAAAAATTGTTTGATATGATGCCTACATCTTGCCATCGGCAGAGAATTCATCCTCACACATTGGAGCCTATATGGTCGCGAACAGTACGGTTCCAGAGAAGTTTTCTTCCGGTATCTAGCAGATCTTGTGGAATGAATTATCTGACAAGGTTTTCCTAGGAGAACTTGGGAACAACTATAGCATGGAGTTTTTCAACAAGGGCGTGAAAAGGTTTTTACAGGGTCGGCAATGTGTGATTGATACTTCTGCGAGTGTAGCGAGCGTCAATATGCTACGATAACTGCACACCATCAGACAGGTCGTATTCTTGATTGCCAACTTTGTTGTATAAGAAAAAAGGTTGAAGAAGTTGGTATCTGTCATGTCCTAACAATAACGAGTGAAGAGGGAATTTTTTTGAAAATTTTAAGGAAACATTTTGGAAAGATTTCAAGGATATTCAATCAATAACCACAGTATAAGTAATAGTACTACGTAACTAACCATATCATCATCATCATCATCAGGTCATTTTAGTCTCCACTACAGGAGCACGACCCTCTCTCATCCGTCACAGACAGCAGGATTTGGCCTACACTGCTCTGCTTTGCACTGCCCGCTGGCCAGACGGGTTGGGGAGGCCTGATCGATTTTTTATAATGTATTTCCCTTAGTCGCCTTGTACGACATCCACGGGAAGAGACGGAGTGATTCTATTCTAGTCTCCCGGAAACCAGACGACCAAAACGAGAACCATCTCATAGTAACAAGTAATTGAGTGCCTATTCACGAGGACCTATTTACTACATTAAAAGAACTTTTGTAGACTAGTAACGAACCTTTGACATTTATTTAAATTTGCGTGCTCTATATTTCACCATAATGAGGTCTATAAATCGACTTAGTTACCTCGCCACTCTGTAGGAACTATAATTGCCAGTACGTAATGAAATGACTCACTCGCAAATACCTGCCTTCCCTATGTTTTATTATTTAATTAGTAACAAACAAGTTAACAAAGTAACAAAAATAAGCAGTAATGATTAGGCTTCCGTACTGTCTGTCCGTTTTCCGTCTTTCCGTCTATGTGCCCATTTGTTTGTCCATCTGTCTGTCCATCTATATGCCCGTTTGTCTGGTCATCTGTATGAAGGTTCGCAAAGAACCTTCTTCTTACTTCTTAACTTAATAATATTTATATAAATAATTAAATTAATTTTAATGATTTTTTTGAATTAAAAATTTAATTTAATTAATTAAAAATTAATGTTAAATTCTACATGATATTAAAAAATGTATAGTTGTCATTATAAGCATTCAAAGTCATAGCCTCGATGATATCGTTGCCTGTGCCAGTCTAATCGTACACGCAAGTTCAGCAACGTCGACCGCAGCCTGTCCATAGATGGGTTTATTTATCGCGAGCTCTTCCGTGTCTCGGAGGGCACGTTAAGCTGTCGGTACCGCCTGTTGTCAGTATATGTCAGTCGTTAAGCCAAAGTTCCGTGAAGACCCGTATCAAAAAGAAGAAGGGATTTCGACGAAAGTCTATTGTTTAAGAGTAAAATTTAGGGTTCATGTAATGTGGGTACAATGGCATTAGTGTGGATAAGGCTTATTATCTTCTAATGGTGTTACGCGAGACCTAACACATTTTTTTTTTATCATATATTTTAAGTACTTATCAAAAACGTACCTACGTGAAACTTCTCTAACCTCATGATATCCTATTACTTTGTTTTTTTGATGATAAAATACTCTTACCTGCGACTTTGAATACCTGGTCATTATTTTAATAAAACTTTTTTTCTCGTCGGAACTATTTTTTAATTTTTTCGGAATAAAAAGTGACTTATGTCACTCTATAGACCTTATACTATCCCCGAAAAAAACTCCAATCCATTGGTTTCATTCGACGTGAAAGAAGGACAAACAAACACACTTTCGCATTTATAATATTAGGTGATATTAGTATGGTTTCACATTTTGAAAACAATAATCTTTATCTTTTGTATTTGTATTATTTGTATTTTGACCCAAACATTAAGTTGCCCACCCACTGGCTTGTTTATAGTTTCGCAAATTTAATTAACGTGATATCGTTATAAAAATTTAACGCTGAGGAAGGTCAGGATATTTTATTGGTGTCAAAACGGTGGCATTTTATATAAAGCATATAACTATTTCTTATTATTGTTTGATTTATAGGAATGTTTTATTTTTCGTTGATATGACGGTTTTATGTTGTCGCCGTATCATCGTATCCGTGTTTTCTTTTATTGGATTATTATTAGCAATAATATGGCTAATTTTATTTTTATTGATCATTCTCATAGGTATGATAAAAGGTGATATTATGTAAAAACCTATCCTGTGTTTTGTTTATTAAATGAAACTACCACGTTTTGAATTTTGTAGTTCTGGAACATTGATATATAAGTACTACGTAGTACTTTATATCTCAATGCTCAGCCCCCTTACCACCATCTCTTATTGCGATTCAATAATTGAATAGATTGCTTATTCATCATTCATTATTTCAAATGGAATAGAGTCTCTTATTCATTGGTATGAATAAGCAATCTATTCAATTATTGAATCGCAATAAGAGATGGTGGTAAGGGGGCTGGAATGATTTTGTTTCGGTTGAAGCCAAATCTGATTTAAACTATTTAACTATCTTCGTCGTCATCAACCCTTATTCATCCCACTGCAGGGATATGGGCCCCTCTCAATCGAAGAGGTTTAGAGCATACTTCACCCCGCTGCTCAATCACAGGTGGGCAGATTTAACTATAATATCTTATTTTCCTAAAAATACAAAAGTTATCTTGTTTTATTTTTTATTGATTACCAGGCAACGCCTTTCCAGTAAATGAAAGATTTTTCGGATTGTAATTAACAAATTATCTCATAATTAGTTAATAACAATCCGAAAAATCTTGCGCCCGTGATTTCGTACCCGGTATCCCGTGGAAGTTTTATAATTATGCTACGTATGTTTATTTTATTTGTGTATATTTTGTAGTATTATATTTTGTTACTTAAATGCTTCTTCAGAACCGCATTCGTGATTTTCTGCTTGTCCCGAAATTTGACTGGTAGAGAAAGCTTTTAGCGTTAAGTCTGCCTTATGTACACTTATATCTTATAATTTGTGGTCAATAAAGTTTTTAAATAAATTTTCATAAATCCTGTTTAGCGGGTGCTGTCGAAAATAGTACGCATAATTTAAACCTAGAAGATTTCGACGCCTGTCTTGATGGGCGAACAACTAAGTGAACCTGTAAGGGTTTATTTTTTATTTGAGCTACGAATCTTAAAAACGATATTTATAATTAGTATGCTCAGGTAGCTGCATGCTATGAGACTACATAATCTCGTACCAGAAAGCTATAAAAACATTCGACTAATAAGCATGCTAGGGTAACCGCATGCTATAAGATTATGTACCAGAAAGCTATAAAAAGTTTTAACAGACTCGTATATGCTTACGACTAATAGATACTTCCCGCCGTCTGTAATTTCTTGTGCCCATGTACCGCTTTATTTGATTGAAAACGTATCCATGGAATGTTGCATACCTAAAACATCATAAATATCATAATATAATCTAAAATAATACGCCATTTAAACCAAATTTATACGTCAATTTTCATTCGCGCAGTTGGTTTACATCAAAGGTGGAAGCGTAAGTTCAAACACAAGTGCGCTGAGAGCGAGTAGTAAATTTAAATGAGTCGAACAGTTGTTCATTACAATACGCATTGCATGTGAGACCGCTATGCGTAGTCTAATCGCTCGACAAACACCGCAGTAACGTTCGAGTGTGGTCTGCGTACCACAAGTGCGTGCTTCGATACAGAATTAAAGACATGGAAGAGTCAGAGCGTAGTCGTTTTTTAGGCAGATGGATGTACGATTCTTATGACTCGAGATTGAGATAATAAATAGGCAAACGTTTGCAAGTTTACGCAAGTTATGAAGTTGATTGATATGGAAAAAAATCAAGTGGTTTAGAATTTATAGTAAGTAGTTTTTGGCTTTATGCGTTTAATTTTGAAGGAATCCTTCAGATATTTTGATTAATAGTTTTGATTGACACTATAGCTTGCTTGGGTTTTTTTTCTAATAAGGATGCCCCTTGCTATCCTAATTCGCCACTTCCTGTTTTTCAGAAAAAGCAGATTGTAGATATATCCCATACTAACTTATTTACTTATTTCGTATACTACGAAGCATTTCCCTTCATTGTTTTAAAATTAAAAACAATGAAAGCAAAAATTGTAATACAGCACTAGCCATTTATTAGCTGTTATAGATTTGAATAAATTGATATGACGAGTAGTAGGTAATGTTTAAACATTTAACATATCGAAATATGACAACAAAATAGTTTTCTTTGTTGTTAATAATTCTTCAAATGTCTATTTCAATTCGCTTTGTGAATCATTGTAGGCAACCGTCATAGACTCATCACAACGCAGAATCATTTAAATATTCGTCTATAAAGCATCTAATTAAAATTTGAATAAAATATTTACATATATTGATCAGTTAATAACTACCCCGATGTTAATCGACTAATTGTTTATTTTGAGTAGGTACACATAAATCGGTTACGCTACTATTTTGAACGAGGGTTATATTATATAAAATGGAAAAAGAATCAGAAACTAGACAATTTCATTTATTATTTACGTGTGCCAAACAAGCATACGACCAGTCTGATCTGAAAACAGTTACCGTAGCCTAGAATTACTGTATAACTGTGTTATAGGCGTTCGCGCTAATACCGTTGCTACTTCCGCATCATATCCACAAATCTAATTTTCTCATTTACTCGCAACGCCACAAAAATCTTCGAAGGTATTGTTATTTTCTTTATTTAATAAATTTCTGAAAGTAATTAATAATTTTAATAAATGTTTTCATTGTCCAGTCGCATATCAATCTTTATGAAGTAATAAAGTGACATAGAGAAATCCTTTAAACCTTCGAATATATTTCTGTTACAAGGACATTTTGATCTTTTCTAGTTAAATAAAGTTTGTGGACTTACTTCAAACCGAAGTACCTGGGATCCGCACACAGGACCTTCACCTTTATTTATGTACACTCAGACAGAAATCACCCTTTGCGTCGCCCGCCACGCATGGGAACCAAGAATGCATTCAAAATGATTTATTGTAAATGGTTTCCTACTTTGTTGGCTAAAATAATAACCCCTGCGCCCGGATTGCTGTTCTAAATTCGATACTTTATTGTTGCTCCTTTTCTTTTGGCGCGCCGATACGCGCCTTCGAAAAAATTAAATCTGCAATCCTTTGTTAGGCCATTAGGCGCACTGATTGAATGAGTCAGCGATACGGTCATTACCAACTATAAACAAAATAAAAGAAATCTTTAATTAGTGTAAGGTGAAACGCTTGCCGTAATGGAAGCTCGAAATGAATGAGATATCCACAATGCAAATAAAAACGTTAAACGTACAGTAGGCTTGCGGGTGGCTTTGTCCTCCGCACAATACCATCTTTCCAAACGATTGACGTTTTAACTCCAAAGGTGTCATGAGAATTAGTGGGCCATTATTGTTCCATAGAAAACGCTATGGTCAAGCAGAAAGCAGATAACAATAATTAGCTCGGACGCAACAAAAAGTGACATAAATCCCGCATAATAAGTTCTGTGGGCTGCAAAAAATCTCGGATTTACCTGGACGGCTGCTTTTTTGCAGAGTGACTCGGAGCGAGCATCGGCCGATATAATAAACACCTCAATTCCTGGCAGAGGCATTGTTTAATGACTTTTCTGTTGTGATATTGCACAATTCACGTTCGGTTCGCTTTTTTCGTTCTCAACTTGCGAGAAAAATAAAAGTTTTTGTATGTCTTGGTAGCATTTAAACAAAAGGGGCTCGGGTTTGTGTGAAGGTGTGATTTATTTATGACTTTAAGAGCCTTCTCTTGACCGACTTTGGGTGGTTTCTAACGTTCTCAGCGAAGCCCAATGTTTACTGATCAAATGAGTAAATTGTTTAACGTTTTATTTCTTTTGTTGCAGGAACAATATGGAAATGATTATATGCGACGGGTCGTTAGGAGCCTATTGAATATCATTATTTTAAATAGAACCGCGATTTTTTAAACCGTTAGACGAACGAAGATGCTGGGGTGTGCTCTAAGGAGAGTTACCTCAGTCGTCTCTTTCGCGCCTAAAGACATCAGCTTCAGCTCGGCTGACGACAGCCGGTGCTTAGATAAGTAGATGATATAGAAACTCTTTCAAATTTGGTCAACCGTTCAAAAGATTCCGTGGAAATTAAACAATCTGAAACTTAACTAGTCACGTTGATAGCAATAGTTAGTTACCATAGCTGAGTAAAGATCAACCGGGCAGTAAAGCAGTAGAACACAGATCTAGAGCAGTACGCTGGACCTGCCACTGCGGTGGTATGCTTTATATTGCCTCTTGGATCGACTGTGCGCTGACTGGTCGCTACGTCACGTGGCTTCCCGGCGCGCAACTTCAGTGCTGGATGCTACTAACTGTATACACGTAAGTACAAACACAATTCATTTATATCCTTTTACTCGTAACTATTAAAAGGAAAGTTGTGATTATGAAGTGCTTTTCAATGCCATGACCGCTGCTTTGGCGATGGTTCTCTATTTCACCCGGTTGGTAGCGATATTACATAATTTATATTAAATATTATTATTTTGTTGCAAGGTAAAATATAATAGTATAAAGTGCTTTTCATTACCTTATGAAATCTGTGATGATTACATTTTAATTGTTCTTATCCATTATTTATTTGTATTTATAGACCAAATATAATGTGGAAAAGACAACCAATAAATCCTTTATTTCCTTCAGGTCATCCGATAAAGGATATTAGTGTGTGTAAAATTTATTGCTGTAATACTTTATGTAATGTTTAACCAAATAAATATACTAACAGTATTTCGGACGCCCTCGTTAATCAAGATTTGTTGTTATTTGTTGATATTGCGAGAAACGATAACATTAATATCATAATCCTATAGGTAAATAGTCTTTATATTAATAACAATAAAAATTTTATAATGTTGTTGGACTAATCTCGAATACAATTGATTATATATAATCGGGACTTTTCCGGTATCTCACTAGTTTACGATTAAAACGAGAAACAAATATAAATTCAAGTTTGCGGTTCTTTTTTTCAAGTGTTTGCGAGAATTCGTTTGTTTGGGTAGTGTGTATAATTTGCCCTACTCAAGCAGCCTTAAGGTGTTATTTCATAAAACAATACTTGAGTGAACGAGCTACGTGCGACGCGTTTTGATTGGTATGGTTTAGATTGATATTTCATCTCCTCCAAAAACATTAAAGAAATAGGACGTTTATGAGAAATTCAAAATATATATTGCTTGTTTATAAGTATAATTATGAACTTTGAACAGTACATGAAAATAATAGATAAAATGGGATTCCAATAATTGAAATGGTAATGGTGGTATTTATGATACATAAAATTTGTTACCGACAAAATTAAATTTATTTTGAGACCGAGTCTAGGTGATGACGGTGCGTCGTTTGTGGTTAATTTATGAACTGATTCATTATTTATGGACAAGTTAGTAAGTAGGCGGTAACACACTTACCTATATGACAAAGTTCTCTTTATTTGTACTATAATTATAATGCGTTCGATACACTATCACCTCGAATTATAGTTTATTTTATTAAAAAATTGTGTCACTTCTAAGTAATTAAATAGGCTAACTGCAATACTGTTAAAATTATATATAGGTACTTATGTATTTTATTGAATTTGAAATTCTTCTATTAAGCTAGCTCTGGATTTGTATAACAGGCACATGGGACTCATAAGAGCCAATAAATTTGTAATAAGTAGAAATAATATACATACGTCATTTTAATTTTTTACGTACAATTTCTTCAAATAACCATCGGTAAAGGTGATTATCAATTACGGTTTGGTTGAAATGTGCCAACTCTGGGTTTATGTTCAGTTGAACTATTAATATTTCGTGAGCTTATGCGGCGCTTGCAAAATATGCTGTTTTAAAATTCGATTTTCTTCATAACTGTTGACTATTGATTCAAACAAGTATAATTTAAGTAGTAATGAAAATGTTAACCGGGTTTAAATACATTAAATATTGGAATTTATTTGATGACCGACCAGCGTATGCCCGCCTTGTACCTATAGATTTGCGAACCCTACGACCTTTTCCGCTTCACGCTCATCAATGTAAAGGACATAAAACTTGTCTATATGTTTCGTTAAGCTGCGTTTTCATCGCCAGGACATAAAACGATAGATTTGATTTTGATGGAGGAGGAACATTAATTTTGTATCTTTGAATTTCAGGTAGATGTTAAGTTTCAATGTGAACCACAGCGCAAACAATTCTCTAACGAAATTATGAATTAAGTGATCGAAGAAAAGAGATGTTGACGCTTTTGAGCTTGGTTCTGAAGTAAAAGTTTGTTTTCTTTTTTTCTCTTTCGCTTGATTTATATCATTCGCTCTGATATGGTTATAAGAGGATAAGAGGTAGTAAAATTATTAGACCCTGTCTCTATGAAAAATATTCCCATTTCACATAGGCTGCTAAATATTTTTTTAAACCATTAAAATAATACATTTATACCAGATAATACACAATACTAAAACGGTTAGCGATTTTTGATGTTAGTCTTTTATTAATAGTACGTTACCGATTTAAAGTACACCTCCACAATGACTGTATGATGAGTGACTGTTAGAAATGACACAAAAAAAGTTTTTACGAAGTAGTGAAATAAGTTTTTACGACTTCTGTTTTTGCATTAGCCGACGAATATACACCTAAAAATTCTTCTGCGTCCGGGAGTGGCTAGTTGTTGTGCGATTTACGATGTAGTTTTCATTACCTTTTCCACGCGTCTTTGTCCTCTTAAAGTCTTAGCAAATGTTTCTTGTCTATTATTATGATTAGTCTATGGTTATTATGTACTATCATTTCGGAGGATTTAGTAACTTTTTTTCTACAAGTAAATTGGCAAACAAGCATACGATCCGCCTGATGGTAAGCAGTCATCGCTGCCTAAATTTTTGTTAGTGATGAATATTTTATAGTCCATTTCTCTTCTGTTATCACTACAATTTGGAAAGAATGATAATTTAGACGATAGATGGCATTTATTAAATAGTTTTCAAGTTAGTGGGGATTTATAATTAATTTATTTTATCGACCCTCTTTTTACTAATAGTTATACTATAAGAATTATTTCATGTCACCGTTTATGCTACATTTTAATTATGGCCTGCTGATAAAATATAAATTAAAGTTAGAGATAGACGATACGCACATAAATTTTCATCGATAGATTAGAAATAAGTGCTTCGGATAATAGTAGATAACAAGTTCGTTGACTTAAATATAGTCCCTTTAAATTTATATTGATCTAATTTTACTTCTCTGTAGAGTTAGTCAATTATATATGACGAGCTCGGTGGCTTTGGTTCAAAGATGTTGATGAACCACTTACACCCCAAAATCATTTCCATAGCTTTTATTCAAAATACATCTCATCGAATCTAATCTCCGTTGGTTGGACTATTATCACAGCGTTAATTCTACAAATTATCAATCTATCCCACTAAATAAACCTAATAAGTACTTACCTATATATATTTTATCGAATGGTTAGCAATGTCCACTTTGACTCCGAGGTCGCCGGTTCGATTCCCGTACAAGACAAACATTTCTGTGCATGAGCATGTCTGTTTGTCTTGGTCACCCAGACCAAGACAAACAGACATGCTCATGCATGTTTTCTATGTATTATAAGTATGTATTTAAGTACATTTATCAGTTGTCTTGTACCCATAACACAAGCTGTGCGCTTAATTTGGGACTAGATGGCGCTGTGTAAATTGTCCAGAAATATATTTATTATTATTTATTTATATATCGTCGTCAACATTTACACATACCACTGTTGGGAAACGGGTCTTCCCTCAATTGAAGGAGTTTAGAGCATACTCCATACGCTGCTCAACTGCGGGTTGGCAGAGGCCAGTGTTTTCAAACCGCCTAAAGGCCACTGACTTGGATTAACGACTATCATGTAACGACAACAGCCGGGACCGACGGCTTAACGTGCTCTCCAAAGCACGGAGGAGCTGTAGAAAATAAATCCATCCGTGGACAGGCTACGGCCGACGTTGCTTAACTTGTGTGTTCGATTAGACTGACACGCGCCATCGAACTCCTCAGGATGGTTCCTATACGCAAAACTAATCACGGAGTATAAACCGATAGTGAAACGGGGTAGAAATCCGAAGGGAGAAATGAAGGAGTGCGCTGGCAGCAGGGGTGGCGGAGCGCGAGTGGTTATTCATGTTGCATACGTTAATATGGCTATAGTAACCGATTCACATCAGGCGGGCCGTATGTTTGTCTGCCACTCGACGTAGCATATATATATATATATATATTTTATACTATGTACGTCGGGTGGTAGACAAGCATACGGCCCGCCTGATGTGAAGCGTTTACCGTAACCGTATTAACGCTCGCAACATAATATAACATTTGCGCGCCGCCACCCCCGCTGCCAACGCAGCATCTCCTTCTTTTCTGGTGACCTCACTCACTCGCAGGAACACAACAACACTCAAGGGAATTGTTATTTGGCTGCGGTGTTCTGTGAGGTGGAGTACATTCCCCAGTCAGGTAGCTTACAATTACGCTCCCTACCTCTCTTTTCGCCAGAGCTTCGTTTGTCAGTCAGCAGGGTGCACCACGTGCAGGTGAAGTTGGCTTTGGTTCAAAGATGTTGATAAACCACTTACACCCCATATAGTTGCATTGGTAGCGGTACGCCAGCGATATTTCATGTTGCGAGCGCTGGCTACGGAAATCGATTCACATCAAGCGGGCCGTATGCTTCTTTGCCACCCGAGGAAGTATAAAAAAAAATGGGGTGTGGCTATGTCATGAAAACGCCGTGTGTTGTACGTGAATGTGTTATAATGCACTAAAATTATCTCAAATTGGTAGCGCTTGCCCCTTCCACGCACGCGATGTTCCATAGTCCTTGCTTAGAGTTTAACGTAATAAGTTCTTTGATTCTTCATTTATCCAATAGTGTGATTGAATTTTGGATGGAGATGATAGATTGGTAGCTGCAACACCAAACTGTATCTCCCGATTTTGTTATTAGTTTTTTTTTATTGCTTCCCTATTAACTATTTTAAACACATATTCGCCGAAAAAAATAATCGCGTTGGTAGCGATACGCCAGCGATATTTAATGTTGCGAGCATTAATATCGCTACCGTTTAACATCAATCGGACCGTATGTTCCTCTGCCACCCGACGTAGTATAATAATAACCGGCCAAGTGTGAGTCGGACTCGAGCAGTAAGGGTTCCGTACCATTATCTATAAAAAACCATTATCTATAAAAAAATATTTTATTTAATTATTTATTTTTAAAGTGAATACATAACTAAATATTATGTGAGTATTTCAAGCGTCTGACTATTACCGTTATCAATTGCGAGCAAAAATGAGCGAAAAAGTCACGTTTGTTGTATGGGTGCCCCCTTAAATATTTATTTTATTCTATTCTTTAGTATTTGTTGTTATAGCGGCAACAGAAATACATCATCTGTGAAAATTTCAACTGTCTACCTATCACGGTTCATGAGATACAGCCTGGTGACAGACGGACGGACGGATAGCGGAGCCTTAGTAATAGGGTTCCTTTTTACCCTTTGGGTACGGAACCCTAAAAATTGTACAAGTTCAGATACTTTTACTGCTATAATATCTGTAATTATTTAACGTTATACAGGTACCCGTTAGTGTTATAAAGTGGACATTGAACGTACATTTGGCGACAACACGAAATATTTACGGACGGAGTTTGTTGATAAACTCGCGGCGACGTGTTAAGTTGGACAGAATGTAATATTATTTGATCTTCAACAGGTAATTTGTTACATTAGGTTAAATTTCGGACATGTAATACTGTTAATAATTTTTGCGTCTATATTCTGGGACTACAAGCACAGTATAAGTAATAGTACTACGTACTACAAGTTTATTTACTAGCGAATGCTCGCGAATTCATTAGCGTATTTAGATCGCAACATAGTGTCGCTGTCGTTTTAAAACGTCTAAGTTATAATTTTAACAAAAAAAAACCGACTCCAAACATTACTCTACATTTACGTATGTAGATACAGGCTGATGATGATAAAAAAAATATGGGACCAATCTGGAAGTACACTCTTTCCTACTGTTGGGATACGAGTCTTCTATCAATGGAAGGGGTTTAAAGCATACTCCACCACGCAATTCAGGATTAAGTATCGATGTCCATGTAAAAAAAATCCTTATTATACCGAACTTTAATAAATAAATGAGGTAAAAATAAAATAGAATGCTGATCACATAAAAAACAATAGTTTATGTATAACTAAAATTAAATTACTTTGTGTCCCACAGTTAAATATGATTAATATTAATATAAAATGGCTGCTGTTAATATTTTTTTTTAGTTTAAAACATTCTTGAGTTTCAAAACATTAGGATTTGGTTTTGGTCGTATAAAGTGCAGACTTTTGGATGTCAAATTAGTATAAATAAGTTACCTTATTTGCGACAAAATAAAATTTAAAATGAACATTTATGTCAATGCTAAATTCATCGTTACTTATATACACAAAATTAAATGTATGCAAATTTAAATGTATGGAAGCTGTAAAAGCTATATTAAAAATACATTTTGTATCACAGGTTCTGTACTAATTTAATTTAACGTCTTACAATCGGTTTCTAAATTAACGTAATTGGTTGATAAATTAATTAAATTGATTTGATACACTACGGTTTACACCCTGTGTATTTTTATTTTGGTTTTGAATTTTTTGTCTTGTCATCCTGGTATTTTCAATTAGAATATCGTTTGCTATACGATCTACGTATTTACTTAAAAATTCAGGGTATACCAATCCCTAGTGATGTACCATCAGCTGCAACTGTTGAACTTAGTTATTTAATACATAATATGTTTTATATGTTGTTATTGCTATTATCACTTTTTTTTTATATATTTTTGGTTATTGTTTTGTATTTTTTTTTACTTGGGCTGTTAGGAATTGAGCCGGAATTCTCATTGTCATATAAATCATCGCACGAATCTTAATACTTAATAAATCTCTATACTTGAAGAACTCAGCATTTGAGATTCTATTATTTAGTTCAGTTACGTATAATGAAGTTATACGGCCACGTTTCAAAAGGACTAGGCGACTTTAGGTCTGCTAGTTCACGGTAGAGTCGTGGGTACAAAACCACGCGGCACCCATCCATGAGATGACCGACCAGATAAAAAAAGTCTGTTGTAAGTGACCCTTTGCATGAGTGTACTAGAAGTGTCTCGACTTGGGCGAAATTAAAACATAGTGAGGCAAGCGACGACAGCCCCCATGATGACCACGACCGCTCTGACAAGAGCAAAACAAAGACGAAGCAGAATGTGTTTACGTGGTTGATGTAACAAAGTCGTATGAGAGATGATGATGTGTTCTTCTTCAAAGGTCAAAAAGAGGATATATTTTAAGAATATAGACGAAAAAATCCTTGACCGAACGTTTACACCTACACAATATATTCAACTTCTACCAAATCGGGAGACAATAGGTAATTAATAAGGAGACCAGTCTGCGATGCATAGTTCATTAAAATTCGCAGTAGCGAAGTCATAGAGCACAGCTTTTATTATGTTAATTTAGAAGGATTTGCATACATTAGTTTTTGTCGCGTATTCGAAGTTTGTATAGCATGATATTTGTCACGCTATTGATGGTTTACATAGGTGTGTGTATGTATAAGATTTTTTTATGAAATGAATAGGCATTTAGTTTTTGGTGGAAGTAAGTAGCGCACAGGCATCGTCGTTGTGCATGACTGTTTATTTTTTTTAATCGGCTTCAAAAAAGGAGGTTTTCTCTATATACGACAGTATGCTCGCATTTTTTTCAAACACTGATTCGATTTAGACGGTTTCATTAATCTACCGCATATTTTTTTCGGAAGGGTTAAGTGTATGAAATTTGTCCTAGATATAGGAAACCAAAGCTAAGTAAGTTAAGTAAGTCAGTGAAATTTTCATTGAAGTCGTTTTTTTTTACCACGTCGACTGCAAACATCTGACTCGCTTTGTATAAGATTTCAGAGGAAAATCGCTCTTACTTTTCCACCCCTGATACTAACGCAGCATCTCCTTACACCTGTTGACCTCACTCGGAACAATACAACAATCTTCGACAGTTTATTTGGTCATCTATGATAGAGATGATAACCACCGAACACGAAAGTCAAACAATGTCAACGGCAGACTGTTTCATCCATAGACTGTAAAAACCAATACAAATTATTTTTTGTTTATTCTTTATATAATCAAAATTATATAACAGTTGTTGAGCTCATTACAATTATTTTACTGTTTATTAACCCGATAATATCTGTAAACTACGTAGACACGTGTGTAGTAAGAGTCACATTGGTCCGCGAATTGCAAGCAAAATATTATATTTTTTTATATTACATAACGACAGACAAATGTCTCGTATTCAAATAGGTGAGATATACAAATATTGAAATAAGTATTTGTATAAGTGTGAGTATCTGCGTTTGAAAATATTCTCTTTTGAAAGAGCGTGATTTCGAGAGCTGTACGCTATTAAGGTTAGAATAGTTCAATTCACGATTATTACATTTTATTTGATTACTACCTAGCATCTGCAACGATGGACTGTTATGCCTTGTTTAGTGTAATTACTTAATAGGTAGATGTCGCCACACTGTGACTCACACAGTAAAATATAAAATGCATAAATTCGTCACCAACATATAAACCTTCCTCAGCTCAGTTGGAATATTACTCGAACGGTCATCGCGAGGTCGTGGGTTCAAATTCACCTGGTGGGGGTGAAGTTTTCCATTTTTTAAAATATTTATAATACTCCATTTTGTTTTATTTTCTTCAACTACGAGATATGTTGAAAGAGATTGAAAACTGTAGTTTATAGGAAAGGAGAATCATCAACCATGAATTTCAGCGGGATTATGTGATTCTTTTTATCTAGTCTTGATATCTTGTATCATCATCATCAGCCTGTATCTATCCACTGCTGGATATAAGCCTTCCCCAATGCTTTCCACCAAATACGATCCTCCGCCTTCCGCATCCAGCCGCTTTCTTAAGGTCATCGGACCATCTACGCTTCGTCGTCCTACGCGCCTCCTTCACTCCAATATTTGCAATACCTTCCTCCCCCATCTGCCTTCACTTACTCGGCAGATGTGACCGGCCCATTTCCACTTCAGCTTGCAAACTCTGAAGACGACTTTTTAAAGTTAAAAAATAAATATATATTTTATTTTCTTAACATTATATTATCAAAAAATCCTATTCGGTTTGGTAATTTCCGAACTCCATTGTTGGTTGATGATACGATGACTGTTTACCATCAGGTGGATAGTATGCTTGTTTGTCATCTTAGTTGTACATAAAAAAAAGGTTATAATAATTATACACAGTCAAAAGTAAAAAAATTGGGATGTTGTCCATTTTTAACCGACTTTAAAAAGGAGGTTTATGTTCGACTGTATGTACGAGTATGTTTTTTTTATATCTGTTCGACTATTTCTCCGCTATTGTGTACCGATTAACAAAATTCTTTTTATTTTTAAGTCAAGACATAATAACTTAAATTTGTCTGAACTGAAAACATTATATTGGCCAACTATCACACATAAGGTGTCAACAGCTATTCGAACCCCTCAGTACAAAGTGTGGTCGCGATAAGAACTCTTGAGACCACTACTGAAGGCATACTTGACCGTTTTTATCAGCTTTTAAACGAGTTTGCATGATTAATCATTACACGTTGTGTGCGAATTTTAATCATAATACTTATGATTTTGTTTTTCATCTCACACTTTGCTGACCCCCCTGGTTGCAAAGAATCGTCATTATCAGCCTGTATCTACCCGCTGCCGGATAAAGGCCTTTCCCAATGCTTTCTATCATAAGCGATCCTTTGCTTTCCACATCCAACCGCTACTAGCCACTTTTTTAAAGTCGTCGGTCCCTCTAGAGAGGGGGCGCCCCTCGCTTTGTCGCCCCATACGTGCCCTCCACTCTAGGAATTTCTGGGTCGGCAGACGTGGCCAGCCCACTGCCATTTCAACTTGCTGACTCTGAGATCTATGTCGACCCGTTTGGTTTTCCGTCGAATTCCTTCGTTCCGGATTCGATAGCTTAGAGAGACTCCAAGCATTGCTCTCTCCATCGTACGCTGTGCGACTTTTAGTCTGTGAACCTATAATAGAAATATATACCTATAATAGAAAGTAACCACGGCGGAAGAAAGGTTCTCTAATGACAATCCCGTACTGATGGATGCAGTGTAGGTCCGATCCACAATTCACTAGACTAGATAAAGTAATTGCAGGGAGTCGGTGGATGCAGGTCACTCAGAATCAAGGCGTGTGACTCTCTGGTATACTTTACACCAGTTATAGTAATGAAACCTTCCAAGAGGGCAGAAATTTACAAATTTATAATGCTCGGTAATTCAATTGATTTTCTATGCCTCAAAGAATGTGATCCAATTTTGGCCTCATATTACAGAAATATAATGTTTATTAAATTTTTGCACATCAACACATCGATAAATGTGGCACCATGGTTCAGTTTTTATCAATTTTACTTAAGAATATTTTAGTTCCTTACGTCGTAATTGAAGTTCCAACGATTTCTTTACCTCTTTTTAGTTTCCAATGACTAGATATAAATATACTAGATAAAAAAAAATGGACATTTATTAAAGTATATATTATTGCCCTCGCTTTATCGAAACTTCAATGGTTTTGGAGAGTTCAATCTATCATTGTGGATCTCCTAAAGGTAGTTCGCCAACAGGTTGATGTATTAGTCTAATCGATTGTAGCAAGAGCAATTATATTTACTGATTCGATATTAAATTTTGTGAAGAAATACTGATTACATATATGATAGATTGTTTAGGGTGTAATCAGTCAACAGTTGAACTTTAATCTAATGAAGGTAGCCACTTGTCTTAAATGTTTATTCTTCTTCTTCTTAAACGGATCGAAATAAACCTAGTTAATAATTAAAGATCGCTAACAGATGTTTATTAGTGTTTTTGACAGCCCTCTGCCGCCGCTACCAATACCGCTATCAATCTGCTTGAGTGTCTGGTTGGTTTACTGGGCGCGATAGCGAGGCGGGTAAAGGTCCACCTGCCTGGTTGGCTTAAGGGCAAAAGTTGGTGCACAGGGCTACATTAGCTGTAGGCACAGGTTCGCAGCCCTCTGGGGTACAATGTCGGATTCCATATAGTATATAATATTTAAAACATATTATATAGTTTCAACACTGTATTTATAATGTTCTTTGCGGGTGTCATTATATGTTGTAGAATTTGAATTTTTCGTCATTTTATAGCACTTCCAATGACAATGTTTGATGTACAAAGCACTTAAGAAATCGACGACAATAGCAGTGAGTGGGCAGTTATGGTTTGCACTCAGAGGCCGTTGATGTTACAACACGTCTAGACGTTGAAAGGCAGACATTTTTTTATTTCAGCTACTTGCGCTGTGGGAGTTATAATCGAATTAATCATGTTCGGTATTTGTAAGATACCTATGAACCGGTACTTATCTTATGTTTGTATCATCAATACTGTCATTTTATGGCATTCGTGCCGATCTATTGTATACAGTGTTATTGAATTAATCAGTTTTGTTTATAAAAAATACACATGCAGAACTTTTTTGTTTGTCTTCATTGGATTGTAGAGTTTTAAGTTATGAAGTAAATTCCTTGTAGTCAGTAACAACCCTTTAATTATTCGATAAATTTTAGCTCCAAAGCGAAAAATAGTTTGTTTTGAAATGTTAAATTACACAGATGAACATTAGCTATTCTTATGTTTCATCGGTAGAGCCACAAATATAAGGTCGAGATTAGTATGATGTTAGTGTAATTGATTTTTAATTAAATTGACTGTGTACATTTTGTACAGTTTGCAAAGTAAAGGTACAGTTCACATATTGCAATCAAGTAGTCTCCAGCCACGGACAATCGATATTAAAAATGTTGTCGCTTCCTTCTCTAACTAGACATTAACAAGGTTTATTTGCCCATAACTAAGTATCCATGACATTTGCTTTAGAAGCTATGTAGTTAATCCTCGTGCGAGCCATTAGCACCAAAACAATTTAAATTACAAATTGTCCAAATATAAAGGGTAAATTAATGAAACGTCTTGTAAAAAGGAAGCCTTTTATGAAACTTACGAAAAATATGAAAATAATCGAAAGGATGTTTTATTTATTCTATATGATTTATGGTTTGGCGTTTTATTTCATACCCATCCATAGACAATTAAAGTCCCTGACTTTATGATAAGATTCAGATTCTTCTACAATATCAATTTTAACGCAGATTCGAACGTTTAATAAATTAATCTAGCATAAGTGTTACTTATTTTATCAATGTATTATGTTTGAACTAATGTCACTATTTCTTCAAAAAGAAATAAATAAGACAAAATGATGATTTCAAGAGCAATAATAACATAATGGTTTGCTATCGTTTTTTCTTAATTCATACGTACAACCAATTTTAACACTCGTACGTATAAATCCTTTGTGAATAAACATAAAAACTGTATTGAATATAAAAAGTTTATTTTGCCTAATCACTATAGTCACTTCGTCAGTAAGAGCCACTCTTTTAGACAAACGTCCAGTGTCAAGCACTTCATCTTAAGAAGTACTACCAATTGAATCTATTCGAGTGACACCTTCGCCCTCCAATACTAATAGGCGGATTAGTTTTCTTTACTGATTGTCATCAGAGACGTATATAGGAGCCGTTAGTAATAATTTGTTTCCACGGAAGTTTATGACGACCGATTTATATTCGTTTCCAGCTAGAAACTAGTGATCTTATTTTCTTTTTTGCTCAAACTTCTGCATCATCCTTTTGCCGTGAATATGTCTTTAAATTTGCTACCATACGGGGGCAATCCAAAAAATCAAATGATAACAAAATTGGGGAATACAGTCAAGGGCGGATCCAGCTTCGGCGCCACGACGGCGACGTGACCCCCTCACGTAGTTGTGGTCAAGTCACTTCAAGTTATAACTTAATTTCGATAATAAGAGATACAGGTAAAAAGTAGGTATTTTATTAATGTATGTAAGTACCGTACTTAATCTATATTGAGACAAAAAAATATATAAAAACATTAAGTTTAACAATTTTTATTAGTGGTCCATATAGGTCGTGGACCCAGCACAGGGGGGGTCATGACCCCCTTGACCCTCCCCCTGGATTCGCCCTTGAATACAGTTTGGCCACTTGGCGTTGAGGTTTTGAATCTATGCTCCACATTCAAAATTAAATCAAACCACTGGATAGATGAAAGATAAAATAATTTATTACGCTAAGTAAGGACTATTGAACATCGCGTGCGGGGGAAAGAGCTGCCATTTTGAGATAATTTTAGTGCATATACCGTATTCACGTACAACACACGGCCGTGTCCATGACACAGCCAGACCCCATTTTTAGATTTTATTTGTATTTAAAATTCATGATATCAATATTTTTTTCATTTTATTATTTTTAGTTTATGTAGGTTTGTCCAGAACTCTTTTTACGAATGTCTTGTGACTCTTTTAACATCGAATGGCTGTTAATAGTTTTCCGTTTAGTAAGATGATTTATTAGGACTTCTACTGTTTAGAGACAAATTGTATTCATTTTTTACGTATAAAATAAATAATGCAATGGAAACAAACCGTAATTTATTAACATAACACAAGCGAAGTATCTGCCGTCAGACAAACACACTATTGAAATTCATAATAGAACTTTAATTAGTATAGTGCTAATGTATTTTAATTATAATTTGTGCTAAATTAGCCCCGTGGGCAGAAACTTGAGGTGTCTGCAGCATCATTATCACACTTTCGGGGTCTAACTAGACTATTTGCTAACAATGCAAGGATGTTGCCTCCAATGCATTTTGCCATGATATGACAGATACATTAGTGACCTTATATAATTGTAATTGTATCATGTAATTAAATGTCACATCACCTTTAGATGTCTCGTCCAAGGTAGATATTTTAATATAGATTTAAAATAGATGATGTATCTACCAAGTACAGTAAATAGACCTATGGATATAACTAAGTATAAAGAGGAGCTCGATGGCGTCGTTGCGCGTGTCAGTCTAATCGATTACACTAGTTAAGCAACATAGATCGTAGCCTGTCTTTGGATGTGTTTATTTATCTTGAGCTCCTCCGTGCTTCGGAAGGCATATTAAGCCATCGGTCCCGGCTGTAGTCACCACATAACAGTCGTTAAGCCGAGCCAGTGGCCTTTAGGCGGCTTGAAAACACTGGCCTCCGCTAACCTAAGGGGTTTTAAGCATACTCCACCACGCTGCTCAACTCCGAGCCCCTTTGATTGAGCGGAGACCCGAGTCCCAACAGAGTGGGATGATTATGGGTTGATATCGGTATCAACCCATAATCATCCCACTCTGTTGGGACTACTTACTTATATATACTTCTACTGTCTACTTCGGAATAGACAGTAGAAGTATATATAAGTAAGTATATAGTAAATATTTCTGAACAATTTACACATCGCCATCTAGTCCCAAATTAAGCGCTAAGCTTGTGTTATGGGTACTAGACAACTGATAACTGTACTTAAATACATTTTTTTTTGTAAATACATATATAATACATAGAAAACGCCCAGACCAAGACAAATAGACATGTTCATGCACACAAATGTTCGATATTAGTTCGATATTCGATAAAATATATATAGGTAAGTACTTATTGGGTTTATTTACTGGGATAGATTGATAATTTGTAGAATTAACGCTGTGATAATAGTCCAACCAACGGAGATGAAATTAGATGAGATGTATTTTGAATAAAAGCTATATAAATGATTTTGGGGTGTAAGTGGTTCATCAACATCTTTGAACCAAAGCCAACTTCACCTGCACGGGGTGCACCCTGCTGACTGACAAACGAAGCTCTGGCGAAAAGAGAGGTAGGGAGCGTAATTGTAAGCTACCCGACTGGGGAATGTACCTCCACCTCACAGAATACCGCAGCCAAATAACAATTCCTTTGAGAGTTGTTGTGTTCCTGCGAGTGAGTGAAGTCACCATAAAAGAAGGAGATGCTGCGTTGGCAGCGGGGGTGGCGGCGCGCGAGCGATATTTTATGTTGCGAGCGTTAATATGGCTACGGTAACCGCTTCACATCAGGCGGGCCGTATGCTTGTCTAACACCCGTCGTTTTAATTAATTACTTTAAACTTCATTTTTTTATACTAAAAAAAAATAAATTTAAAGTAATTTAAAATTGAAATATATTAGAAGTGGACTCTTCATATTTGTACCGTTATAGCCAATGATGCTTTGTGTTATTGTTCTCAAACTCATGCTCCAATTTTTATGAATTTTAGTAGATACGTGGAAAACATTAACAAAATTTTCAAATTTGCTTGACATAGAAACATATTCAGTGGTTTTTAATAATGAAACTATACTATGATGGACTTTAATAATGAAAATAAATATTTCACTATTATTCTCGAATCATTAACCTGATAGTAATAAAGTTTGTTCTAAGTACTAGATCTATGTGTACTCTATGCGGTGTGGTATTTTATCTTGAGCCTCTTGGCCTCACCGCTTCCTGATATTAGGCTCGTTAGAATAGTAGACCATCATTATAATTTCATTTGCATTTTCATTTCAATTTTCAATTCCAGTCATACTGTGTACGTAGCGCATAAATTTTAATACTGGAACTAAAACTGCTTTGTTAACTTGTCAAGTTAAAGGTATAGTTCCAGAAATAGATGCAGGTTTTAATCAATTATGGCCTTTATGTCTAATGTCGTAAGAATAATGAATGCTATTGCGTTCAATTGAACAATTGTGTTTGGAAAGCGACTTTTACTGCAAGTCGTGGGTGTCTTTATTTGGGCCAAGAAGGACTGTATTTTTAACTAAGGGTTTTGATGTATTGCTTCTACTCTTTCAATTTTAATATTTTTTTAAAAGAAATTGATAAATGGGTCAACTGACTTAATTTCTTGAATTGTACCCTGAATTTATTTACTTACTTTATTGTTGTTATTCGTATAATGCGTACGTTTCCAGTAAATATTCAAAAGTTGAAAGGAAATCTACTTTTAATTTTGACACTACAAATGGATCTAGCAGGCGAGCCGCAGGGCTAAGTGTACATTTAAAAGAGTTTCAGTTTCAGATGTTTCACCTACCTATATTTCGGTAATGAGAAAAATCCTGCACAAAATGAAAGGTCATAAAATCTTTACAACCGTTATTACACTTATTCTAGAATGACTAACCGATAACAAAGTAAAACTGTATTACTTAGAATAAAATATATTACTAGTAATGTATTACTTTTTAGAGATATTAAATTTGTTGATTACTATTGCAATAATCAAACCTTTTCAGACTATATTGTCTAAAGATCATCTTTTCTTCTTACTTCTAGAAATATGTGTTTTTTTTTTATTAAAAATCATAAATTCTTATGCCATAGCAATCAGCCAAATTTGAGGCACACGTTTATATACTAACAAAAAGCAAAGTGGTACACACACTGCTATTTTCCTTTATACCGCAGCTAGAGTAACATTGGAAGAAATTTTTGACATCGACGTCAACCAATTTTCATCCCACTGCTAAGATACGGGTTTCCCCTCAATCCAAGAGGATTTAGAGCATACTCCACCAATTGTTGATTGATGGAGGCCAGCGTTCCCAATCATCGAAATGTCTTGACATAACTGCAGTTATGTAATAACTACATCTACTCAGCTACTATAGCTCATCGATCAAGCAAGTCAAGCAACGTCGACCGTAGTCTGTAGCCTGCTGTTATTAGATAACCCAAGTTAATAGTTAAGCCAAGATACTTTATCATATCGAATACTTAAAGTCATCATAATAATTATGTATATAGTTTACATTGTTCTTCATATCCTGCTATATATTATTTCTTATTTCACCTGTAATTAATAAAATAAGGTATGTATTTACATATATAGTATTAATATTGAATAAAATTTCTATATTTCCGAGTCCTACAGTAAAGATAACTTGATTTATAGTTACTACGTCCTACAGCATTACAAAATTTCCATCCGGGTGTCACTCTCATATTATTTAGTCCTTTTTAAATACTCCATAAATTAGCATCTAAATCAAATAAGTCTTTATATCGCTGAGAGTACGTGACAATAAATTAATTAGAGCATGACTCCCTGATCCGATTCAAATTTTGAGGTCAGGTGGACCCCTCACGTGTTGAAGAGGGAAGCTACAGCGAGGGTTAAGCTATTGAATTCTTATAGCTGTCATAGGAAGTAGCCACTTTTGGATGTGTGTTAGTGAGGAAGTTTGGGCCGGCCGTTATCTCTTAGCTTTTTGTGTGTGGTCTTTGTGCTTTTATATGAGATTGCACACAATGCCAGTTGATTTTTAATACATTGTTAACCTTAATTAGACTTTTTAAATACCATCAAACGTTTTTTGTAGTTAGCACAGAATATAAAGAGATAACTGACAATCCTCCACAGTTCACTATAACGCGAAAGGCAAAATGCTTTCATTGTCTTACGGTATGGCAAGTAGGTTATTTATTTAGTTAAATAGTTTGCTGATGACTGTCGGCTTGTTGACAAAATGAAGGCAAATTTCAGCGCTGTCGGATGAACAGCCAACTTCTTCTTCTTTAAGTGTCATCTTCTCGTCGAAGTACGGCAATCATCAACGCAATCTGTACTTTGGGTACAGCTGCGCGGAATTGGGATCGCGTACTTCTTTTATACCATTCGCGTAAGTTGTTCAACCATGATATTCTCCTGCGCCCGGCCTTCTTTTACCCTGGATCCCCTTGATTGAAGAAGCTCATGTTGGTCTTTTTCATAATGTGGCCGAAATATAATTCTCGGCATAAAATGTCCATACCACGAAAGGTCATTTCCTCTCATCATTTCCATACGTGATACTTTCAAACTTCGTCTAAAATATAATCATTCCTTATCTTAGCTACCCTAGCCACGCCACACATCTAAGCATTTAAATATACTTATAAGGAAACAATCAATGGAAAACTTGTTTAATGAGGCTGCACTCTTAGCCTTAATAATGAGGTAAGTAAGCGTTCGTAAGATTTTCCATCATTATTATAGTCAGAAATCAAAATAGTTGTTCAAGACATGATTGATCATAAACATAATTATTTGTTTCGATGTAAAATTAGGTCAGGGTGCAATTTAAAATAGCTATAGCTCATTCACAGGTCATCAACCTCGCAATTAACCAACCCTTGTCGTTACGAAACTGTATTATTATTTATGGAGGGGTTAATTCATTTGGTATAATTTCAAATGTTTAGTGTGTTATACACACTCTAATATGAAATATCATGTAGGTGGAAGAAGCTGGCATGATACCATATTAAATGTGGATGAACAAAATTGAGCAATTTCATCAAAGATATGCTTTGACACAGTCACAAATACAACATATACAGACATGACTGGTTAACATTCTCATGTCATTATAGAATCAATTGCCATTCATGGATTTAATAAATAAATAATAAATGGTAATAGAGAGATTGCTTATAGCGATAAGACCGCCTATTGTATTATCTTTTGTTTTATTTTGTGTCTGTATTTTATTTGGTGCAATAAAGCGTTATTGTATTGTATTGTAATACGTATGAAAGGATGATGAAGATGAAATGAAAGGTGATACCGTAATGTTGAAATAGCGATATGAAATTGGGTTTGGTGATCTTAGAAAGTTCACAAGTGAAGGAATGAGCACTATAGAATTACACTTTTAGAATTACACTATGAATTGTGGAATACATCCCTGTATAATTATTTTTTTTTATACTACGTCTGCCGAATAGAGTCGCTTATTCATTGGTATGAATAAGCATTCTATTCAGTTATTGAATCGCAATAAGAGATGGTGGAAAGGGGGCTGGTGACCTCACTCACTCGCAGGAACACAACAACCCTCAAGGGAATTGTTATTTGGCTGCGGTATTCTGTGAGGTGGAGGTACATTCCCCAGTCGGGTAGCTTACAATTACGCTCCCTACCTCTCTTTTCGCCAGAGCTTCGTTTGTCAGTCAGCAGGGTGCACCGCGTGCAGGTGAAGTTGGCTTTGGTTCAAAGATGTTGATGAAACACTTACACCCCAAAAACTGTGAATGAAATTTCGAACTATACATACTCTCTGACAGGGGACTCGGTTTTTTAATCTTGTTGTTTATATATTTTATTAATTTGACCACTAAAAGAATTTTCCTTAGTGTCACAACAACTATTCTCCACCACTGCCGTTACCGGTTACGGGTCTTCCTTCAACCGAAAGAGTTTAGAGCACACTTTAACACGCGCGCTGCTCAACTGCAGATTAGCAGAGGCCAGTGTTTTTAAGCCGTCTAATAGTCACTGATGTCACAGAATAATATACTCTATAACTCTGCTGCTGTCTTAGTATCTATTAGTAAATCTTAGGTTGGAAATACTCATATTATCGTCAATAATGTTGATCATGTGAGCTCAATGTCTATAGCTTCTGCAATATTGATTATTGTTACTTACTATGAGACAATTTTGAATAATTATGTGCAACCCAATTCTGTGTGCTTAGTTTTTAATATTTTGATAAGAGATGGGAACACTTATGTTTTAAAATTATAGTCCGGCATTTTGATCTGTTTCATAAATGCTCCTTATCTCGTCCATATCGAGATAACACTTTCCATAATAATGTAGCATTAATGGCAAAATTAAACGTTTGGTTTTAATTTGGTGTACGCGTCATAATAGCTTCAGCGGCGGGGCTTTTGATCTCATCGTCCAATATGCGTAATTGTGGGTTCACTGTTTAACTGCTTGGCTTAAGTTAAAAGATGTGTACGTATAGAAGATTTTTGACATGCAACGTATGGTACCTACAAACTTTTGTGTAATAAATTGGCAGTGTCAAAAACGTACACCCGAAAAGTGAGCCAATTGTCTTACCTCGCAATTAGTTCGCACAACACAAGCAAGCCGACAAGCTGACAAAACGACAATTGTCGTTTTGTCGTTTTGTCAGCTTGTACCTATTTCAATCAATTGATTGAAATAGGTACTAATACAAATACCTATTTTAATCAATTGATTGAAATAGGTACAAATGCCGTCTTCTGTATTATGAAAATACATAATTTATGTTGATAAAGTGAAGCCTAAGGGATCACATAAAACACTAAAATACACAAATATTTGATGTTAATCAATGAGGGCGCAAAGCACAGGACGTATATATAGACTATGTTAACCGCTTTACATCAGGTGGGCCGTATGCTTGTTTGGAACCCTTATAGTATATTGAAAACGTTTGGTTCATATTTTCGTATACTGTTTTATTGTCGCTGTTTTCTTTAACTTATACCAAACTGTTAATGCACTTGTTTTTACGTAGCACAAGTGTTTTTAATGAATAGGTATTACATTAAGACGGGGGCAGGATTTTTATACCATAAACCGTTGATGTCTTATTACGGCCGAGCATCGATGTCATGTCTCGATTAATAATGAAATATATTCAGTGTTAAACCTTTTAATTACCGCTCTTTTACAACTTTTTTTTACACAATGTATGGGTTAAAAATAACCATAATAATGTTTCTTTTTTTAAACTGTCATTTTTGCTGTACATATTAATAGGGTTTCATATTGACATATAAATAAAACAGCGTGGTGCCCGTGTAAATTAACATTCAGAAAATAATGTTGTACTAAAGGAAGTGAAAGGACAGACAGATTGTTAAGTGTAATATTAAATTCATCGATTTCATTATAGCTTCTTATGTTTATATTGGTAAATACCTGAACATCACCATCTAGAATTTTGGGGTGTAAGTGGTTCATCAACATCTTTGAACCAAAGCCAACTTCACCTGCACGCGGTGCACCTTGCTGACCTGCGTAATTGTAAGCTACCCGACTGGAGAATGTACTTCCACCTCACAGAACGCAGACAAATAACCATTACGTTGAGGGTTGTTGTGTTCCTGCGAGTGATTCAGGTCACCAGAAAGGAAATACATGTTGTGTTGGCAGCGGGGGTGGCGGCGCGCGAGCGATACTTTATGTTGCGAGCGTTAATATGGCTACGGTAACCGCTTCACATCAGACTGGCCGTATGCTTGTCTGCCACCCGATGTTGTATAAAAAAAAATATCTAGAAGTCCTATAGATACAACGTGATTTATTAGTTTAGTGGATTGCCTATGATATTTTACAGATTTATAAAGTTTAACTAATTTCCTTCAAAATACAACTTCAACTAATTTCAGAAGATATCTTTGATCGTTTCTCATCATAGTTTCGTTTAGTTAGTGTAAGACAAAGCATTGGTTGACTTTGAAATTTTGGATGAATCAGGGCGAACTTCTCGATTCGTATCGTTCCAATGTTCCAATAGCCTAACAAAGAACGTTTTTCGTATCGAGAAATATCGTAACGATGGTGTGAGCTTGAATAGAGAGATACATTAATGATGATTAAGTAGACAGCTAACTTTTTTATAACACTAAACTGATAAACTACCATACGACTTGCCTGATAGTAAGTTGTCATTGCAGCCTATGTAATGTATGGTTAGGAAGTTTATTAATGTTTTGCTGACCTTGTAAAAACTCAGCATTCAAATTAAGGAAGCAAAACTTTTCCTTAGATATATATACTAAGCTCGTATCCTGTCTAAAGGTAAAGTAATTTATTTATTTAATTTTTATTTACCACAATTTTAGGGTAAATAGGCGGACTTAATGCTAAAAATTTGCACAATCTTATTCATTTTTTATTCAACGATCAAATTAGGTTGTTGGCGTTGAAATAATCGATGCAATACTTGTCAACGATTTCATTAACATCGGTTTCATATAGGTTTTTTTTATATATTTAGATTTGTAAGTTCACATACATACTGTCGATTACAAAAAGGCATGATCGATTGAGAGCCATACATCCGTTTTAATATGAACCATCATTATGAATACGCGTCGTGTTTTTATAAAAAGGGCGTAAAGAATCCGATGCATAAATTACTTGGCGATTAAGGCAACACATTATTAGTTGTCAGGGGATAGTTAGAATGGAGAAAAATGGCCGAGGAGAAAGCCTTATAAACATGTGAAACATAATTGTGGGGCGCGGTATTCAATTAATTGATCGATTTAAAGGCGGCAACTTAACAGAACTTCTGTACGGTTTTTGGGTACTACGAATTGGTTTTGATTTATAGCGCTTTGAGAGTGTAATCATGTAATGTAATACATCATAAATTTGTGCTCGTACTTTATTTTTGTATTGATGGGAACTGAATTTCCAACTAAAACTGTATCCCGTGTGACAATATTTTTAAGCAGCAGTTAAGGAACACATTTTTGCAATTGGCATATTTTTGTGAGAGACAGTTGCGTACAAGTAGAGTAAAATAGTATTATTAGTGTTTATTTTCATGTTTAAAGCAAGACTGGGACATAGGATAGGAGGCCCGAGGTTCGGTTTCGCATGTTAGTGTTTGAATACGTAGATGGACATACCCTTATATACAATAAACATATACAAAGCCTTTATATTCCATTATAAACCTTTATATGTATAAAAATTATAAACCTTTATTATAAGAGTACTCTTATTTGACTATACTAATTTTCTGAAGAGTGGAGATAATTTCTTAGTTTTACTCTCTGATTTGATCCCTCTTACTCACACTGAGTGTCAAGTATAAAACACCCTGCGATGAAGAAAACTATTCTCGGAGTATCTCTACGTGATGAATAGTATGTCTATAATAGAAATAGCAATAGAGTAAGAGCTAGGATGGTAACTCTAAGACTCAGCAGGCTGTAATGGCTAGCCACATAGCAGATCTCATATGTCGTGGTAGAAAGAAATGGTCTGGAAAACGCAGCGTGGACCTGTTTCCCACTAGATGTTCTGGTGATAGAAAAGATCGCATGGGGGCTATGGAACCAAACGGCACAAAGCCGATCGTTGTGAAAATCTAAAGCGAAGGCATATGTTCAGTAGTCTTTCGGCTGAAATTATATGAAAAGCATTAAGTGACAAAATAGTATAATGTCCTACATTATTAATTTTGACTTGAAATGTGGATATGCAAATCATTTGTTTTATCGTAGTAGTCATCGTAGAAAGAAACATCGTTAGCCTCCCACTTTCAAACGGTTCGCTCCGGTTTCTCAAATAAACGGATTGTAAATAGTTGTCAATACAAAATGTATCAGATAACAATAATTTAATCATATCTACACGCTTTCGATCTTTATCAGTATTTTTTAACGTTTTGTATAAGATGCCGCGCTGTTTTTTTAACCGACTTCAAAAAAGGAGGAGGTTAACAATTCGACTGAATTTTTTTTGTACGTATGTTATTCGATATCTTCGCGAATTGTGAACCGATTTTCAAAATTCTTTTGTTTTTCTGATTAAAATCGAGAATCTTGCGTTGATTCCGCGCTGCAACGCAATGCAAACACTGAAATAGTCGCTGAGGTGGAGAAAATTTCTGTTCTACATTGAAATGTCCCCCTTAATATGCAGCAAACCTTTTACGTTACTCGTGATATAGATGTTTTCATCCGGGAGATTTTATTTTGCTTTTATTATATTTTTGACTCAGTAGGTTAATTATTTGTCACCTTTTATACCGTGTTTTGTGTAAATGAAAATTTATCATTACAGTTTAATATCTGAAATCTAATTAATTTTATAGAACCCTTGCATGTCTGAATAGACCCCTAGGGGGCTCTAAAGAATATTTTCGGACACTATATTTATTCTCAAAGAAGTTTATGGCATATGGCAACATCCCGCAAAAACATTTTAAACCTCAATTGATATCTATGTAAAATATACCCCCCCCCCCCCCCTTTATTACTTTCAAGTTTTATTAATTGCATATCTAGTGCTGTTAGTAAAAATTACTTTTTATGACGTCTCCCAGCGTCAACTAATCATAATATTTCGGCTGTAAAGACATCAATTTTATTTTAAACAACATACGTAATTGCCACTTAACGTCTATAAAAATAATATCTACATATTGATGTGTCATATGTATGAGAACACAGCATGCAGTTAGCTTTTTAATGAATTATAAACATGTAACAACTGTCGCTGTATGAGGCGCAAGTGTAATTCCATATTAAATTATTGTAAATCACAAAAGAAAGTGTTCGAAATTAACATGATATTAGTTATAAGAGAGAAAATATTACCAAATATAGTTATCAATGTTATTATCAGCTTTTAGTTGCGACCTTACTCGGTTTTCTGAAGGAAAGAATGAAATATACAGGAAAAACTGTCGTCTATCTTTTAACAAAAGGTACTTTCAACAGACACTCTTTATAATAGGCGGCAAATTATTGGAATTAATTAATTATAATAATTTGTCGCTTTGCGCTTCTATTATTCGTTTGATGTTATTCGTGTCAAGGTATATTTTATTCTGTACTTATTTATATTCTGTACTTATATAATATATATTATGTTCTGTACATATGTACTTTTTTGTTTTTGCTAACTTATTTATACGTTTTTATTGAGGAGCTCGTTGGCCTCGTTACACGTGTCAGTCTAATCGAACACGCAAGGTAAGCAACGTCAACCGTAGCTTGTCCATGGATATGTTTATTTATTTCGAGCTCCGCCGTGCTCCGGAGGGCTCGTTAAATCGTCGGTCGCGGCTGTTGTCACTGGATGACAGTCGTTAAGCCATGTCAAAACTACTGGACTCTGTCAAACCCGCCAGTTGAGCAGCGTGGTGGAGTATGCTCTAAAGCCCTTCGATTGAAGGGAGGTCCGTATCCCAGCAGTTGATTTGGATGGATGAATGATCATGTTGACGATGACGACGACAATGTTGACCTAAGACCATTGAGTATTCGATCAATTTAATCTTCCATGTAACACTGTACACACAATGACAACGGCGGGCCTTCAAAAACTCTACGTCCGTAGCCTTCCGTAGGTACCAAACGTAGCGGTTAATATTCTCTTTGGTAGATACTTAGTATACGTCCGAATACGACAAACGCTGAGTAGATCAAAAACATTTTACGATTATTAAACCCTTCGATTGACAACCGGGAAGGCATTCTTGTCGTTCCCATATTTTTATAGCGTGTAAACCCGTCGGCGCTTTTTTATGTCATCTCTTTTAAGTGACATAAATTCTAATACAAAGTCCATTTGTGTATCTCGGACGTCTTAAAAGGTATGGGGATAATCGTTTTTCTGCTTTTTACAAGGAACTCATTTCAATTATCGGCCGATTTGATGGGTATAAAACGCGATGGTATGTGTCGCGCGGACGGCGCCCAGCCGGGCCAGTAGGACGCCCCGTGTGTTCCATCCTCCATTTTTACTTTTTTAATTTCGAGGACGCTAATTTAATTATGGAATCTTATGTTCCTTTTTTAAATTTTTAATGTTTCACGCAGCTGTATCCTGCCAGTATTCATAATTTCCATACGTAGCGGTGTTTTTATCTTTTCTATTTATTGGCGCATTTCAATTAGTTTTTTTTGTTTATTTCTTTAATGTAAGGAATATAGCGTTAAAAGTATTTACTTTTTAATAATGTATTGTTACCATAATTTACAAATAAAAGATCACTTAAATGATATAATATAGATAATGATAAACGTTAGGTAATTAGCAAACTGTATGTACCATAATAGTATTATTGTAAAATAGAGCGTCAAAATTCGCCGATAAACTGATTATCAGTTTGGCGAAAAATAGAAATAAGTTAAAAATGTGGTGAAATAAATAATTTAAAAAAAACATAAACTCTCAAAAATAGGTATTATCGGAAATGTAAATGCAAAAATACCTGTTAACGTACAATTAATTAAATTTTATGATATTCTCATTAATTCCTTAAGAAATATCGAACTCAGTCATTTAATATATAGAAAGTCAGTTATCTCAAAGTTGATTTAAATGAATGAACTCGAAATACATGGATTAAAATTTAATTCGTGTGTAGGTGTATCAGAGGTGATTTGACTCTGAATTTGGAGATTAATAGTAAATGAGTAGAAAAAGGACTTTGATGACCGGTGACAAATGGAGTCGGCTGTACGGATAGTAAGGCACACACTGACAAGTAAGATGACACTTCGTGTTTTATTTTATTTTTAATTTCAAACAATAGCCTATGAAAGGGATAGACTTGTCAAAAGATTTAGTTGAAATGATTTCATCGAAAAAATAGAGTTGTAACACTACGAAATTATTTTGTCTCTAGCATCTGCTGCGTGACCAGAGTACCTTGATAAAAAAGCAGCTATGTGTCAATCTAGAGCATATTCTATGTGTGTAAATTTTAGTCAAATCTTTTTTGTCGTTTATGGGTGAAAGAGTGACAAATATCCACAAATTCTTACAAACTTTTACATTTATAAATTTAGTGTCATCGAATTTCGAAAATCTATTGAAATAAGTAATTTTAATTGTACTTCGCAAATCATCATCATCAGGTCCATTTTCGTCTCCACTACAGGAGCACGACCCTCCCTCGTCCGTCCTAGACGGAAGGAGGATTCGGCCCACACTCCCCACGCTGGCCAGACGGGTTGGGGAGTCCTGATCGATGTTTGCTAATGTATTTCCCTTAGTCGCCTTGTACGACATCCACGGGAAGAGACGGAGTGATTCTATTCTAATCTGCCGGAAAACCACACGGCCACTTCGCAAATGATAAAATAAAATTTTGAAATCAAAATCGTTTGTAATTTTACAGTCTCGATATACTACCAGTCAAGTCACCAAAGATGGGGCCAAAACTCGAAGTGAGAATCGTAAGAACCGTTTGTGTTGTGAGTGTTACACAAAGAGTAAGTGAAATAAAAATACGGACTCTTCTTTGTCAGTAGAACAGTTCGTAGCATTTGCATGTAGAATAAAAAAAAAATGTTAATCTTCAGTAATTAAATTACACATTTACTTAATACAAGCTGTGGTCAAACACATATAACAAACAAATTAATAATGAAGTTCACAGGAGTGAAACCTAAACTAAGCCGTAGCTTGTTTAGAATAGCAGTTTTTGTATTAAAAACGATTCATTTTGAAGAATATAGCAAGCACTATTAGTGTTGCCTTCTCTATAAGTATTATAACTCTATGGTTCCATTGACTGACATTGCTCAGAGAAAGACTAATGTTCGACTCTGATGGTCACCGATATCTTTAAAATACAAGCTTTTCTTTTTGTATGAATGAGACTCGGGTAGATCATTCATTTTTTTTTTCTGTTATTATTGAAGCGTTTCAATTTCATTATTTTTATTTTAAAGCAAAATCAACAATTATTGTGCAGTCAGTTTACGATGGTTAGTGAATTTTAAACGACTGTATTAATAGTGTCTGTCAATTAATAAATTTATTATATGTGTATTTTGTAATTGAAATTCCACCCATGCCACCTTGATGATTTGCCGTCTACCGTACTGTAATGTACTGTATTACAGTACGATGAAATTATGGAATCAATTTCCCTCGACAATGTTCTTGAACAAATACGACTTGTCTTCAAGAAAAGAGCCTATATGTATTTGCCTAAAAAGGCTGGCAACGGATCAGTGACCTTTTGGTGTTACTGATGTCCATTGTATGTGGTGTTTGCTTACCATAAGGAGACATTGTCCCCTCTATTATAAAAAAAATCTATAAAATTATATGAATACGAATATAGGTAATATTCGCTAGAAATTAAAATAGAAAACCGTTAAGCAAATAAAACAAAAAAACAAACGTACATATAAATCAACAGAAAGAAAGCGAAAAGCGTCGTACAATATATCACTCATAGATTCACCATCAAATTGGGACTTTCGAGTCACCAAAAGACGGATGGCTCCTACTAACATTGTAACAAGGCGAGTGAGCGATTCATCAAGAGCACGTCAATTATAATTCTGGTAGCGATCGGTGGGAATGTTCAATTTAATTAGAATTTATTTGACACAAAGCCGAGGTGGTCAGACTTCTAGAACTGGATTAGGAGTGGTCTGTGAATTTCTTTTGAAAGTAGTGTAGGAAGTGACAATTTTATCGACACATCGATAATTAAAAAAGTTGTCACGCGCAAGCGTAGATCTCTCAAAGATAAAATCGTCTGCAAAAAAGGGGTGTGATTTGTGTATACAAGTTTTGTTACGTACCTAGTAGCACACATGTACGCATAAATTCTCTAAAATTAGCTTTTCATCTACGTACGATAAATTCAGCAATTTCGTAAAATTTTCTTCCAATTTTTTGCATCTAATGAGTCAAAAAATTAAGGTGAATTTATAATTCCATATATTACAAAAGTGTCGTAGGTTAGTAATTGCTGTCCTTGATATCTATGCAGTTTCAATTTCTAAAGAGCTACTTTTTTGAAACATGAAAAGATTTGGTTATCGATTTTCACTATATCTGGTTTTGTTTTTTTTTTTGCAATAAAAAAATATTCAATTTTGTTTTCGGAATGAAAATCCTGCCATGAGAACACTGAGGGCTGTTTTTGATGATGAAGTTATATATCAAAAAATAGTTATATAGCATTTGGTAGAAAAATCGTTGAAGACGAACCTGGGTGGCCCTGAATGTCAGCTGATGAAGAAGAGGTAATCAAAACTCTTATGCTTGAAAACTATCCGTTAACAATAATACTCGTAGCTATTGCCGGTACTGTTGGCATTTCAGAATTTTATTGTCAAAAGGTTCGGTAAATAACATTTTTTCAACAAATGGACGGAATATGGATTTTTGGTTTTTAGAATGCATGCATCATAAAGCATTGACGATTCGAGAGCATTTCGTTAAAGTGTATAATTTAGCACTGAAATACTTCTGGCTATTTCCTAAACTCAAAATAACTCCCCCGGGATACCGTTTCGTCTCGATCGAGAAAATAAAATGTAATCGTCGAAAGCTTTATATGTATGTATGTACATATATATTGACAAAAAAAGTTTTGAAGTATATTTATCTAGCATCCATAGTACAAGCTTTGCTTAGTTTGCGACTAGATAGCCGTGTGTAATTTGTCCAGGAATATTTATTTATTTGAAAGAGTTCGCAACATCCTCATAAAACTTGATCTCATTAATTACAGCCTTTACAACTAGCAATTCACGCCGCATCTTCTGCCGTTTTCATAACATCTAATTACGAAGGTATTTCATCACTTGCCCTCTCTTCCGCAACCATATCTTCCTGTTTAGTAATCCAAATAACCGCTTTATGATCACTCGTATTTAATTTTATAGGCGCAACATCAAATACAGTTTGTGGCATGTAATTTGGCTCATTGCAATTGAGCCAGTTATAAAACTCCGACTTTCTACGTGCCTTACGTGCGTTTGTAATTTTTATGTTCCCCGATCAAGAACAAAAAATTAAAAAGTGAATATCTCATAAGGTTTATTTTAATATTTTGACATTATTGGCTCCAGTTTGAAGTTGCTTAATTTTTTAAATCTACAAATTACAATATACTACATTTTACATTTTACACAAATTACACAGAAAAAAAAACAGGAACCTCGCGCACTTTCGCTCATGTATCTGCCTGCCATAGTATATATATACAGTAAATATATATTAGGTATACGAGTATATATTTACTTTATAACCACGGTTTAATTATGCCTTATGATATAACCTATAGACCTGAGTATATTTGCAAATATGTGGTAATCTTATCCAAGATTACACTGCGTTAGTTGTTTAATCTCCGTTCCGTGTCCGTACATAGTTCGCAACTCGGGGTCGTCCAGTCGCGTCAACAACGTGACCCTCGTCTGCCTCGTGTTTCATTTGTATTATATAATTTGTCAGGTATTGTACGGTTTGTTAATTTAAATTAAACGCCGAGTAATTACTACTTTGTAGTCGGCAGCCATTTTCATGTCGCTCAATATATGATTTAACTGTCGGTGTGAAATTGTATAAACTAGGCTTCTGGTGTAAAACTTTGGGAAACAATAATGGAATCACTAAAAGGTATAATTACCGTATTTTATAAATTTGACTTTCAATTAACTCAGGACAGAGTATTTTATAACAATCATTTAAAAATACCATTATGACCATTATGGCTTGCTCTTGTAGCAATTTAGTTTGGGCATCGTTAATTGGAAATTTATTATATCTTCTCAGGATGGTAAATATGATAAATGTATGCAATACTTACCTTATTTAATCCATTAAATTAAATATCCATTAAATCGTAATATACGATTGTGTAGATAAGTAAAATTTTAATGGAAATTATACTGTTCGAAAATCTGTGTGCAAAAGATAATTTTCTAAGATACTTCGAGGATGTTTTCTATTAGATATTTTGATGTATTTCTTTTATTACTATTATTATCTATATTACTTGGGTAAACTGGTAAACAAGTATATGGCCTGCTTAATGTGATCTGATTGATTACCATATCATCTAAGAATCTAAGAAATATCGCTCACTCACAGAAACACAACAACCCTTTAGGGGTGGGGTTCAGGTTGTTATTTGGTTACGGTTGCAAAAATACTTCCTTATGTCGGACTACATATAAGTATCATTTCGTCCTATCTCTCCTTTACCGGAGTCTCATTAGAATTCGCACATTATTGCGCTTTCCTTTGAAATAAAACTAGCATCAGCACGTGACGCAAAGTCAAAAATCCCATCAATTTGTCCCAATTCCTTAAACGATGATAGCGTAAGTTACTCTTTTTCTTGTCTGAGTGCCACGGAAATTATAAATTTGTCTATAGTCCACACAATACCTCAATCAATAATAAGAAGCCAATCTGATTATGATCGCTTTTCAAACAGTATCGACAGTATACAGGACGCAACTAATTTAAAGTCCTTTCAAAATGCCTCTTTGTGTATTTGGCTCCATCAAGTTTACTTATTAACATTCCTGCCTCACACCTGCTATAGCGTGTATTTGCTTAACCTTCCCACTTGATTGTTAATTAAATTTGAATATCGCATAATTAATTCCCCTGGGTACACTCGTAACCATATCAACATCGTTAAGCTTATATTTTCCAGTATTTCGTCGAGGCCCTGACCTGTTTTTAGGTCTAACGTTTCCATTTTATCTAGGTTCTCGATCTAAGCTAAGCTTTATCGTAGTAGATGATCTCGGCTTTACGTAACTTCAAGTACAGGTCGTGTTTTATTGATTTTTTATACGCCTCTTCTGTTAAAATGTTGTTTTAAGCTGTTTGATTTTGTATAAAAAGTCTTCAATTGGAATATAAAGTTCATAAATTCAAGATAACTAAATAGAAAAAAAATATTAGGGTTAGAGTGAAATAAATATCTGCGCCATTACGAAGTGATAAACGAATAGTTCACTTAAGGTATTTATTTTTATAAACTTTATTTCCCACAAATTACATAAGGATATAAAATAAAAGAATTCTCTACCAGCCATCTTTAGGAAAACAAAAATTCACGAAGACATATGATTTCCGAGGATTTTTCTTATCCTAATGTTCTTAAGTCTACGCATCGACAATATCATTTAATTAAAAGAACATGCATTTGCGTGTCTTATGCCAATTTAAATAATTATCTGTATCAATAGCAAACATTAGCTTATCGCAAGTGAGGTAGGACAGAGAAAAAACATTGTAAGTTGCATCTCACTCGACTCGTAGAACTGGCTATCAATTAGCACAGGGTTTATACCGACGATGTGGAAGTCGATGCCAACATGTAAAATTATTTTGTTTAGATAGGCCGTAAAGTGATTATGGTATGGGGAATACTGACTTTAAGCCTGACTTTAAGCAGACTACACACAGAAATGAGCTATAATGGCATTCATAGTTGAGAATTAGTTAAGTATCTACGAGTAGTCATATATTTACTTTTAGTCACATGTCGCCGGTTACATATAATGAGGCATAATTATGAGAAGAAAGGTCATTCAGGTTTGTCTATAAAAGAAAGATAATATTTCGTTCTTGAACATTGTTTTTAGATAATGAGTTTTTTAACGCTGCTTATTCTTTGTGGACTAAATTAAATTCAACAATGGCATAAAATGATTGATATAGTATGAGATCTGAAATGTTCAAATTTTTGATGTGAACTTATATGCGATGTTCGACATAAAATATGTATAAGTAACTTGTGCCTACGGCTTCGTCTGCAAGTCACTATTGTGATATTAAATGTTAAGCCTGATCATATTCTATATGTTAGCCAAATTTCATCCAAACCCCGTTCAGATATTTATGCATCATCATCATCATCAAGTCATTTTAGTCTCCACTACAGGAGCACGACCCTCTCTTCCGTCCCAGTCAGAAGGAGGATTTGGCCTACACTCCCCACGCTGGCCAGACGGGTTGGGGAGGCCTGATCGTATTTGATAATGTATTTCCCTTAGTCGCTTTGTACTACATCCACGGGAAGAGACGGAGTGATTCTATTCTAGTCTGCAAACTGTAGTATGGAAACCACACGGCCGATTTATGCATCATTAGTCACAAATACTGTTGTTCAGAAATATTTATTTATTTATTTTTGCCGGGTCAGCTAGTTATTTTATATTTAGCAATTCATTGATTTTTTTTTTATAGAAAACTCTTTAAAACAAGATACGTTTTATATTATACTATGGCATTATTAGTATGGTCGTCTCGGTGTGTAAAAGTGTCTCCTTTAATGATAATAAATTTGTTGCTTTATGCTGTCGATGTGGTCAATTAAAACCGTAATGGCGAGCTTGTAAAAAGTTTACATCAGGAAGGAATTTTTATTTAATCCAAAACGTTTTTATCTGCCTGCAATTGCCGTTATCTGATTTTGTGTGGCGATTAAATATTTACTAAACGAGATCTGTATTTTTTGTAATAAAAATGTTTACTGTTTTATTTATTTAAATGTTATTGGTAGTTTGTCGTTTACGGTTGTTAGTAGTTTCATAGGGATCAATCTTCAGAAAAGTATTGAATAATTGAAATATAAATAAATATAAATATTTCTGGACAATTTACACAGCGCCATCTAGTTCCAAATTAAGCGCAAAGCTCGTACTATGGGCACTAGATAACTGATTTTTGTTAATACATACAATATATAGAAAACCCCCAGACCAAGATAAATAAACATGTTCATGCACACAAATGTTTGTCTTGTGCGGGGATCGAACCCGCGATTCGACCACCGGGCTCGTCATTTAAATACTTAGTAGGTACAGACATTCGGCGCATCACCAGTAAAAATGCATATGACATAATTTATATAAAATGATATACATAGGTGTGATTGTGATTATAGAGATATTTATAATAGATTTCGAGATACAAGCCAAAACTGAAAAAAAAAGGTACTTTTCATCGCCTCTCGCCCAGCGCTGCGCGCCGGCTCGTCCCTCATACTCGAGGACTTCTAGTATGTTCATCTAGACACTTCAAGCATACCTAACTATTTAATTCCCTTAATTTTACCGGGCTTTATTGGTAAAATATGCACCCCGGTTTAAAAACATTAATATCAACAGAGCTCAACGTCTTCCGTAAGTAAATCATATAAACTACAAGGTGTTACATTCAATGTCGTACGAATATTTATTGAAGTGCGGCGCGTAAGGCTGTGTAAGGCCAATTAAGGCGTGTGGTAAGTCGAGACATAGCACCAATCAAATTAATGCTGAGACCTCTGGCAAATTGGTATCACGCCCAGCTATCGAGCCCTCTCTGATTTAATATGCGTTTTGAAACCTTACTTTCCATTTTATTATGTTTGAAGTGATTTTGTATTTCGTTATAGAATGAAAATTAAAACACTCATTTCAGACAGAAATAAGTGAGTACTTTCTTTCTTTTTCTTAATACTATTTCTGGTAGCAGTAAGTATACGCATATTGCGAAACGGTTACCGTACCCATATTAACGCTCGCAATATGAAATATAGTTTGCTCGCTCCCACTAACTCCCGCTGCCAATGCAGCAGCTCCTAGCTCTCTGGTGCCCTCACTCACTCGCAAGAACACAACAACAACAATCAAGATAATTGTTATTTGGTAGATTTTTATATGCGAATATGCATATTAGCATTTATATATTAATGTTAACTACTGTAATTAGTTTTGAGTACTGTTGTTGTGACATATTAGGTACCTATATTTATACATTTATTACTTTATTAAAATCGTATCTATTTGTATCCTTTAATAAATGTTGACTGATTTTTTTGTTAGTATAGGATGCAACTACTCATTGTGAAGGAGCGGGTCCGTCTGGCACAAATATATATATTTGCTTACAAGATCTATGTAAAACTTTTAAAGATGAAAATAAATAATAATTATTATATTACTGTTTGTTTTCCGAAGAAAATAAACGAAGAAAAAGACCAATTAATATCATGTTTTATTTAAATACAAAATTCGGAATCAATCAATTGCAATACCTAATGATTCAGAGATTATTTTTTTAATAGGTTCAATTACTACTCAAAATCTCTTCAGATTTCCGACATCATTAAAAATCATGTTACCATTAAAAGCATATTATCATCGCCCTGGGTGGGTGACGGGCCAACAAATGATCACTGTAATGAAGAAACATGAACCGCGATTACGGTGGCTTAATACAATAATTTATTATTTTAAATCAACTGCCCGATTCCCTAAGCTATTAGATTGCAATGATATTAATATTCGCAATAGTTCCTGATTGCGACATAGTAGGAATACAATGTAGATAATGATTTCAATAATAGTTGATAAGATTGTCTAAGCTGTATTCGAAACGGCGTGAGAAAAAGTGTATATGATATAGTCAATATCCGAAGTCAGAATACTCCTAAGTTTGTTTAGTCAAACCTCATGTAGGTACCTTACTTCCCTCTCCAAAACTGTTTTTGACTAAGTCAAAAATGATTTTGACCAACGTCTTCATTCAAAACAACTTTTCACTGATTTTTGCAGTCAAAAGTAGTTTTGACCACTACTAGGAGTGAAGTAGCGAAGAGTACAAGAAACGGCCGTTTTTAAAAATTAAGAACCCTTAGTAACATTTATTTCATAAGTCGGATCTGTTTTAGGTTTCCAATAGTGTCAAATACTTAAAATCCGTGGTGCACGGCAGTTGAGCTTCACATAACTAGCTATCTCTTTAAGCTTTTAACGCCTTATTTGCCATATAGCTGTCTCTAACATTGCTCAAAGAAAGAAGTCAAATTCCAAAAGCTTCTTACTCTTACTAATTTCTTCTGAATAAATTCGTTGTGAGTTCCAAGGCAGCCGTAGTTTTACCCTCGGATCTGCAGTGGACTACATTGTTCATTGCCTTGTTTGGTGGCCGCCGCTGTTAGTTCTGCCCCCTTACCACCATCTCTTATTGCGATTCAATAACTGAATAGATTGCTTATTCATACCAATGAATAAGCGACTCTATTCCATTTGAAATAGAGCTTATTCATACCAATGAATAAGCGACTATATTCCATTTGAAATAGAGTCGCTTATTCATTGGTGTGAATAAGCATTCTATCCAGTTATTGAATCGCAATAAGAGATGGCGGTAAGGGGGCTGGCTACACAGGAGATACTGTGGTGGTTCTCCGTTCCCTTAAGTTGGATCTCAGAATAAAAACAATACAAAAGATATCTAACAGAAACCACATAAACAAAGGTACTCAATACATTTGAAATACACAAAATAAAGTTGGATATTGCTAATATTTTATTTCATTCAATAACGAAACTCGGTCTTTGGAACAAAGTTAAACGATTCATATTGTTTTATATTATTTTACAACCATATCGTGCTTTCATGTCTTATGTTCCCATTTTTATGGCAACGGCAATGGATTTAAGTCCATTTGTTTATTCAATTCGGTTCATAAAATCGTACAAATTAGGAACACGCCGTTTTCATTTAATATTTACTAGATTGATTTAAACGCCTTATAAGTAGTCGATTATGTTAAATGTATTGTCTAATAAATAATACGAGCACACGAGTAGATTTGTTATCTAATCATGCCTTTAATAGCCTGTCAGAGACCTTACATCGTATGTTTAAAACGACTCAGTTTACTTAATTTTTGTAAAAACTAAGTTCAATTTATGCGATAGTTTTCATAGCATGGATTTAGTACAAGCCATCCTAACGTTTTTTTTAAACCACTAAAGGTGCAAACAAGCACACGGCCCGCCTGGTGGAAACCTTTTAACGCCCTTTTTGAAGAGCTCTATGATGTAGTCTCATAAGAAAACCTCGACAGGCTGTTCATAACGCAGTTTGATAGTACACGGGAGAAAACTTCTCTGGAACCGCACAGCATGCGATCACTAAGGCTCCAGTGAGCATAAATTCCCTGTCGATGGCGAGCGGTGCGACTGTAGAAGGAGGCCGTGGGCATCATGTCAAACAACTCCTCTGAACATACCCCATTGCACAATCGGTAGAACACCCAAAGGGACGCAAAATCTCTTCTCAGTCTTAAAGGTGTCAAACCGTCTGTTAGTTTAGTCCAGGGCTGTCCAAGGCACGGCTCGCGGGCCGCATACGGCCCTCAGCTTATATTTTACGGTCTGTGACCTGTTTTTTTTTACCGGTTTTTATACAGTTTTTACGGCTACTGGTTTTTTACAACAAATCTGACTGAAAATTATATATTTTTAGAAAAGTTTCAGTTTTATAACTAACTAGTTACTAAGCTTAAACTTTCAAGGTAGGTAGTAAAAATGTCAAGTAGGTATTTGTTTATGAGGCCCGCTAATCTATTTAGTAATTTGTAATGGTCCGGTATTGTAGCAATCTTATCTATCCGTCTTTCTCTACCTTGGTCAGAAGCATATAAAAACAAAAGATTCAATATAATGTTAATGTACTTGAAATAATGCGGAAGTGAGCAATCAATATCAAAATCAATCAATAATGATCATGCGTCAAACAAATGATTATGAAACTAATACAGCTTCTCATTCCCAGTCACGATTGACAGACGAACTCATTATGATTGTTTATTTTATTTTAAACTGTTTTACAATAGAGGCGCCAGACACGCCAATATTGATGTAAGGTGTTACGTAATGTTTGTATGCTATATACATTTTGACATGTTCCAGTTATAATGAAACTACTATTTTTTGTTCGCCTGAGTTTGAGTTTATGAGATATGTCTACATACTATTGATAGTTGATAGCATTATGATTATTTTTTTAGAACTACAAGACTGAATTATATTATTAAATCGATAGGACAGGATAATAGTGAGGAGACCGATGGCATCGCGGGTCAGTCTAATCGATCACGCGAGTTAAGCAACGTCGACCGTAGCCTGTCTATGGATAGGTTTATTTATCTCGAGCTCTTCGTGCTTCGGAGGGCATGTTAAGCCATCGGTCCCGGTTGTTGTCTGTAGACGTTAAGACAAAGTCCTTTGGGCGGCTTGAAAACACTGGCTTCCGTCAACCAGCAGTTGAGCAGTGTTGTTGTACTTATGCTCTAAACTCCTTTGATTGTATGAGAGTTATATGTAATCTATTAAAACAAGAAGTATCAAAAAACATCTTTGATAAAACAACTCGCTTAGATTTTTAATAATGTTATGAATTATTATTCATAAGTAACACATTAAAAGCATTCCAGTTAAGCAGGGAAAATTTTATGTTCTCGTTGTTTTTTACATGGAGTGTCACAAAAGGAAAATTTCCTGCAAAATCCTATTCATAAAAAGTGAAAGTCTCCAATAACTACGTCTAATTTTGCGTAAAGAAGCTAAAAGAGCATGACGAGTGATAAGTTCAAATTAGATATAAAAAAAATATTAAAAAGATATTAATTTTATTATTATGATTAATTTAGATTATTAAAAAGATACTAAAAGGTTATGCATAGCTTGCTTGACTCTCAGCCATGGATTTTTTTTTATGCACATTAGGGTTGGCTGGAGGAAGAGATAAGCTCATCTTTGTTTATTGCTTTGATTGAGCTTTGCGATCCTGCAGGGATGTTTGCGGAACAACGCATAGATGACTAAGTAGAAGTCTTCTACGGCATAATGCGTAAAAGAATTTCATCCCTGTGGAGGCGGGTGCGTGTCAGCCCCAACAGAGTAATAAGAACTGTAGCAGAAAGGTTTGATGGGCCAATCCTCAAACACTGGATCGGTATCCATGTGGTACCTTCAAACTGGTAGTTTTTGGTACTATTTCTTACTAAGATTAGTTCATAAGCACCTAGAATTGTTACTAACAAAAATATGGATTTATACTATTCCGAATATTTACCGAAATAAATCTCTCTTAATTCACAGAAAAGCCGGGTTATTTGATAGGCGTGCGCGGGGATATAGATCCAACGCGTAGAGGCCCCTTTGAGAAGTTTGATGTAATGTTGTACACCCGCCGTGACCTGCTCCCGGGTATATCAATGGAACGACATACCCATGAGCAGGTCTCGGCAGGCGTTGAGATTATTACAAAGTGTGATGGAAATTAAATGGGCTATGGAGATGAGATCTGGGTGAACTAAATACCGGGCTATTACAGAAGAGGGACGGACGTCTGCCATAACTGCTTCTATTGCGATTTACCGAAATAAATAATAATAATTATTATATTATTATTTGTATCTTATCATAATCTTGTCTGTTCACTAATTTCTGTACTTGTTGTTATGCAATAAAGAATATATAACGTTCATCTCTCTAAATAATTATTGACAGATGATTTTCTACTTTCTATAATTAAATTAACGCGAAAGATAAAAAATAAAAGCCCACCCGTAGAGTTATGCAAGAAACATTTTGTATACAAATTAATCGAATTTCACATTTGAGAATGTATTTGTCGATTTGTGTAAATCAATCGAAATAAAATAAATATATAAAAGTATTAAATAATATTGTTTTATATAGCATAACGTGTCATATGAAAGACGAAGGAGCTCAAGATTCTTACCCAAAGACAGTTTACGGATGACGTTGCTTGACTTTTGATATATAAACTTAAATTGCAACGGGTTCTCAGTGTAAATTTTACCTGGCATTTACAATTTATTCTAAAGAATAAAAAACAATATTATCCGCTTACTTATGAGGAGTTCGATGGTGTCGTAGCGCGTGTCAGTCTAATCGAACACGCAAGTTAAGCAAAGTTAGCTGTAGCCTGTTCATAGATGGGTTTATTTATTTCGAGCTCCTCTATGCTTTGGAGGGCACATTAAAACGGCTGTTGTCATTAGATAGCAGTCGTTAAACCAAGTCAGTGACACTGGCCTCTGCCAATCCGCAATTGAGTAGCATGGTGGATTATGCTCTAAACCCTATCTATTGAGGGGAGACCCAAAACCCAGCAGCATAAGGGTTGATAACGAGACGAAATGATTACGGGTAATAATAAACCGAGCATCTAAAATTGTGAAACTGGGCGACTATTAAACTGACTTGGCGACAAAAGTTGATATAAAACATACCAAACCTAACCTAACCTAGTATTTCTGTGGCTCATTTACTATTTTTTTGTGGCTCGTGTTATTATTTTTCAATGACCACCTTTTCGTTTAGATATTTCGTGGCTTGAAGCAAGAATAATCTAAACATTAATGGACCCATCACTTCTATCATGGTAGAGTGATAGTATGTCTGTTGTGGTTGTGGAATATATCTTAAAGTACTATGTGTACTTACTATGACCAATGAAAAGAAAAGTTTTATAACGGTGTTCTTTTGAAGATAAATACATGCAATTTATCTTTCCACAAGTAGGGTAAAGTGAGACATGAAACGAGGTATGGCATTCGTACAATAGCCGATAATATGCTTCTTAATAAGATGTTATTATGTTACTTCATATTTTTCTTTTCCCATAAATCTCCTTTGTACCTTTCGAGGTATGACAGCGTTTATTGCTCCCGAAGAAGTTATTGGCAATGAAGACATTGCTATAAAATATTAACAGGATTGTTAGTTGTAAGATACAGTACCAAAAAATCTCAAATATGCATTGTAATTTAAACTCTTTTTTTGGAAACATAAAGATTAATTATTTGTATTTAGCTAATATTGCAAAAGAAAATACTTGATTTGAATGAGAAAGCACTTTTTACAATATTACAAATTAAACTTGTAACTTTTAAATTAAAATTGTAACTTATACTACTTACTATGTGTTTTTATTGTACCTAGTACCGCAGTATTAGTAATAATACTACGTACAGTATAGTTTCTCCCTGCTGCTCTCTCGTGTCGTCCTGACCCCACCTCTGAGACAAATCTGGAACAGTTTGTATGGCGCCGCACGCACACACCCTCACTTCCGCTCTGTACAGACCGCATTGTTTATGTAATAGTAAACGACGCGATATTTGTATAGAGTGTGCTAGTACGTACGTACTAGCACAATAATATCACATAATAATATGAATGACTTTAAATCGATGTAAATAATAGTACTTATTCTCTATGTCGTAGGTTCTTCGGTAGTGCCGTTAATTTAAACTGCTTGGTGATTGAATAATAGACGCATATAAAATTATCATTTTGGTGTATCGTATCTACCTATGTCTTTATTTTGATGATTTGTCTACTCGATCTTTTGTAAACCTTACCACTGTTCAGTGGTCAACTCGTGAATCGACATGGCATTCACATTGCGTTTGTGCTTGAATTGATATCAATAATAATACTTGCATCAAGTGGCCGGAGTAACACTGAAGCATATGGTATATATATAGAAGGCATATCTAAATCCACCATATTCAAATATTTTTGTTCTTGAACTTCTAAAAATGTTGATTCTACCAACAACACTGACATAGTTCCCAGCTGTATACCAAGTACACAAACATTCTGAGAAAACCGTGAAAAGCCTTTGTTAGAGACTGTAATTTTCACCCGTAAAAGAACCGTAATCCAAAATTCCTCGATAAAAGTCCCACATTGTAAACGATTGGTACCATGCTTAATAGCTGAGAACTCAGGGCGTGAGTCCGCAAACATAACTATTAAATACTAGGCCATTGAAAGAGCAGTAACCAAATATATTCCCAAGCATCACAAAGGGCCTAAAGTTAAGCCCTACTCTATTATGTCATTTCCACGTTTGTAGTGAATTGAAACGTCTCCCAGCGTTTACGGTGTCGGGACATATTGCTATTGTAATTCTAACCGTTGGGAAACTTCTGTGAAACGGTGAGAATAAACGTCATAATAGTTTAGAATTTAGATGTTTTTGCCGACATTAACTAAACAAAACTGTGTTGTTCTGACATGTAATAGAAACATGTAACAATTTCAAATTTGGAGCACTTTTCAAAAGGTCAAGATGATAATTAAGTGTTTTAATTTAAATATCCACACAAGCTTATTGGCAAATTCTGGCTAGTTCAGGATAATTAGCTAGCTGTTAAATATATAAATAATTCTGGCTATAAGCTACATAGCTCAGTTGTGTGCCTTATTTCGGCACTGCCCAGGTCTCAGATCTTGATTTTAACTAGACAAAAAATTAGTCGTTAATTTGTCGAAATTTGTCGCCAAAAGCAAAAAATTTGTCGGTCTCCCGGTAAAGAGTTATAAGGTTTTTTTTGTGGCAGTGCCGAAATAAGCTTATTTCGGCACTGCCCACTCGGGATCTATTAAACTACAAAACATAGCGAAGATATGATTTTCCCCAGAATTAGTCGTCAATTTGTCGAATTCAGACACCAAGTATCAGAATTAGTCGACGTCCCGTTAAAAAGTTATAAGTACTTGTTTGTGGCAGTGCCGAAATAAGCCTTATTTCGGCAATTCTGATACTTGGTGTCTGAATTCGACAAATTGACGACTAATTCTAGGGAAAATCATATCTTCGCTATGTTTTGTAGTTTAATAGATCCCGAGTGGGCAGTGCCGAAATAAGCTTATTTCGGCACTGCCACAAAAAAAACCTTATAACTCTTTAACCGGAGACCGACAAATTTTTTGCTTTGGGCGACAAATTTCGACAAATTAACGACTAATTTTTTGTCTAGTTAAAATCAAGATCTGAGACCTGGGCAGTGCCGAAATAAGGCACACAGCTCAGTTCACGCCAATTAGCTAGGTATTAAATAATCTTGGCTATAAGCTACATATCTATCTCCATTCCAAATCTTAATATCCAGTCGTTTTATCATGAAGATGTAATAAACAACACAAACCATTTATAAAATTAGTGTTACGTAAATTCATTTGCAAATTTAGTTACATTATTTTTTCTTAATTTAGTATTCATTTAAACATCCGCACGATATAATTATCATTACACCATCACCATCACATTTTTAAGTTACTTAAGCAATTATGATATGATCCGACCGACAGACGGTAGTCTGACTTACTTAGTTATCATCATGCCTGTCTCCCGTTGGGGTAGGCAGAGACTACGGAACGCCAGGTGCACCGATCCAAACATACCTCCTTTGCTTCTTCCACATTAATTAACCTCTACTTGCAGGCCCGTCGATTTCGGAAACTATTTATTAGGAAGTCAAATATATAGATTCTTTTAAGTTGGAAGGAAGATTTTCCACCGCGCGCCACACCGCACCGCTCCCCATGGACAGGGAATTCATCCTCACACATTGGAGCCTAAGTGGTCGCGTACTGTGCCGTTCCAGAGAAGTATTCTCCCGCGTACTATCAAGTTGTGGAATGAACTGCCTGTCGAGGTTTTCTCAGGAGACTATAGAATGGGTCTCTTGAAAAAGGGCGTGAAGAGGTTTTTACAGGGTCGGCAACGCGCGTGTGATGCCTCTGGTGTTACAAGCGTTCATAGCCTACGGTAACAGCTTTCCATCAGGCGGTCCGTATGCGGGTTTGCCACTTTAGTGGTATAAAAAAACATGTGAAAAAGTTTGATAATTTAAGTGGAGAATTATCATGACAATTTACGCAATTAACGCAATAGAAACATCGACTTTTCCTCATTGTAATGAATGACAACACTAGGAATAACGCAATAACTGTAAGAAATAAATGTAAGTTATACGGTATAACAAATTACCATTACGTGAGGTTCAGAACAATGAACTATATAATAAACCTTATGTAAGAACAAAACATTTCTTATTCCAGCTGTCAAATAACTTTGTCTAATGTTGTGTGGGTATTATGTTTTGACTTGTGGGGAAGTTAGTAACGAAGAGGGCTATGTCATCTAGAGAGATTATTCTTCACATAGTGTAACAACCTTGGTGCCAACTTAACTGTGGTCGGCTTGACAATATTTGCCAATTAATGTACCAATGACAACACGTGACTACAATACCATTTGCTCTGTCTTTGGTCGGATGTTTTGCTTGAGATGCCTCTGTAAATGGGTTCAGAGAATTAGCAATCACGGTTAGTTTAGAACTTCAGTTATTTTTGATTTATCTTTTAAGTAACATGTTTGTTCTAATTGTTGTTTACAGTTATCTTCTTTATAGTAATTTGAGATTTCAAAATTGGTATTTTCTTCATTTGAGCTTGGTGGTCGATGGCTAATTTCGGAGGTTCTATCCCCGCACAAGACAAATATTTGTGTGCATGAACATGTTTGTTTCTCTTTCTGGGCGTTTTCCATGTTTTATAATGTATCATAACAAATGTAATTACGTATTCAGTTATCTAGTATCTGTACAAACTATGCTTAATTGAGTACTAAATGGCGGTGTGTAATTTTAGGAATATTTATTTGTTATTATTATTTATTTTATTTTATTGTATTCCATTAATTTATATAGATCTAGAAAATGTTATATATTTGTTACTTTTCACTTGTTTTTCTATACAAAATTTTCATATTTTTTCTAATAGTTTAAAAATTTCGGTCTAATATTTCTCTATTAATTCGAAGTGCGAGACTCAGTTTCGAGATAAAGGACTACCTGCAATTCTTGTACTTTTTCTATTATAATAATATATTGTTTCTATTATAACGAATTGGTTGCAAAATAGAACTATAAAACACACGTATTGTAGGTACTTGTATTTTGTATATTACGTTATTCTATGTAGATTTCTTTAAAAATACAATTATTTAATATTCTTCTTCACTACTAATTTCGTCGCTCTTCTTTGAAACATAAACCCAAAGGGTCTCGTCAAATCTTGTCATTTCAGTTATGTTTTTGCAAACAGTACAGTTCCAAAATAAAAAGCTTTCTCAGAAATATTTAGAAGTAGCTCTGGGCGTTAACACCATCATAACCTGGTAGCTATAAATCTGTTGGGTAGGGAGACGGTGGCCGGCGCCGGTTCTTCTGCTATTAAATCCTCATTCACCGATTTTTATCGCTCGCAAAAATTTTATTACTCTAAGTTATTCAAAAATTGCATCTTAACAATGCACCTAGGGCATTCGAGTTTCCTTTATATCTTATTGGACAATATTTTATGTGAAGTTCTGATTTAGACCACTACTCATACGAGTGTTTCTTTCCTACTATTATTAAATTTTTATTGTTAACTAGCTGATGCCCGCGACTTCGTTCGCGTGGACTTTATGATTCCGGCATATTAATACAAATACGAACTAAAGAAGATACTTAAGAAAATATTTGGGGCAGTATTATACGTTAAAAGTCAACAAATTATTATTTTTATTTAAGATAGTCACCATAGTTTAAAAAAAAAAAAAAAAAATGAAGGGAGTCTTTCCTTCGGGAGCTAATATGAAAAGACCTCAAGCGTTACTAATCCTCGATAAAGCCACATTGTTGGCCATTTCGCATTCATCTGAAACGATTAGACAGCAATCCTGAAACATTTTCGCTTTGTCACAGTTTCGTGTCACAAAGCATGTCGGTGTTTCCGTTCTGTATAAATCGAGTAGAATATTGAACATTGTATTTGCGTCCTTCCGCCTAGAGGTAATATTATGGCTGCAATACCTGGCGATGCTGCTGTATGATATTATTTTGGCGCCTGATTTCAGCGAGGATTGCTCTCGTCAGGTATGTTTTTCCAGTCCCTCCTGAAGCATCTAAGAAAAACAGTTTCCCCTCGTTGTTTAAAAGACTTTGAGTCACAAAATCTTGCTACATAGCGTCCCGCAAATGCACGCATTCTTCTGGTTTGTGCGAATATATACCAATCGTACAAATCGTTCCATTTCAATTTTAGCGTACACGTCTATATAAAACTGACTAAACAGACCACGTTAACTTTATATATAAATATATATATATATATATATATAAAGTTAACGTGGTCTGTTTAGTCAGTTCTATATATATATATCTATATATATAAAAGAGAAAATCACTGACTCACTCATCACGAAATCTCAGAAACTATAACACCTACAAACTTGAAATTTGGCTGGTAGGTTCCTTATAGGGTGTAGACATCCGCTAAGAACGGATTTTACGATACTCTACCCCTAAGGGGGTAGAATGGGGGTTGGAAGTTTGTATGAATGTCCTATGTTTTTGAAGTAAGAGACTTGATATTTAAAATGCATGCTCTATAGATGGTGTGGAGGTGTACTAATAATGCGTCTTTAGAAATCAACCCCCTTTTGGGGTTAAAAAGGGGGTTGGAAGTTAGTATGAAAGTTCTATGTTTTTGACGCAAGAGACTTGAAATCTAAAATGTATGCTCTGTAGATGGTGTGGAGGTGTACTAATAATGTATCTTTAGAAATCAACCCCTTTTTGGGGTTAAAACGGGGGTTGGAAGTTTGTATGAAAGTTCTATGTTTTTAAAGTAAGAAACTTGAAATTTAAAATGTATGCTCTATAGATGGTGTGGAGGTGTACTAATAATTTATCTTTAGAAATCAACCTCTTTTTGGGGTTAATACGGGGGTTGGAAATTTGTATCAAAGTTCTATGTTTTTTATGTAAGAGACTTGAAATTTAAAATGTATGCTCTATAGATGGTGTGGAGGTGTACTAATAATGTATCTTTAGATATCAACCCCTTTTTGGGGTTAAAATGGGGGTTGAAAGTTTGTATGAAAGCTCTATATTTTTGAAGTAAGAAACTTGAAATTTAAAATGTATAGATAGTGTGGAGGTGTACTAATAATGTATCTTTAGAAATCAACCTATTTTTGGTGTTAAAACGGGGGTTGGAAGTTTGTATGAAAGTCCTATGTTTTTGAAGTAAGAGACTTGAAATTTAAAATCTATGCTCTATAGATGATGGAGGTGTACTAATAATGTATCTTTAGAAATCATCCCCCTTATGGAGTTAAAACGGGGGTTGGAAATTTGTATGAAAATCCAATGCTTTTAACTTTTTTTTAACTTTTTCATCTTTTTCCTTTCATTAGCTTTTTCAAATGTAATTAAAAATTATTTGCAAATAACTAACTCCACGCGTACGAAGTCGCGGGCGGTCGCTAGTATATTTACATTACAATCAATATTTTGTTAAACTATTTATACTCATCAGGCTGAACAACTTTTGCTAAGGCGTCATTTTTATATTTCTTATAGTTTAGCTGAACCATTATGGTTCTGCATCAGGTGTTCCAAATCTTGGATTTTTATACCGAGATGGAAATTTCGTGTCCACGTTTTCAAATCGATGCCATTTTCGTAATTGACATTTTAGAAAACCATAGAATCAACACCCATATTGATATTGTAACATTTCAACCCCATCGCACCCCCACAGGAGTGCTCTTGTGTCACGTCAATTATGTTAGATTATAAAATAGCTGTTGTTTTCGGAATCAGCGACCCGATAAACCATAAAAACAATACCCATGTCGATTTTCAGACGTTTGCACCTCATTCCACCCCTTTAGGGGTTGAATTTTGAAAAATCCTGAAACACGTGTTTACTCATTTATCTACAGAAGATCTCGTGTAAAGTTTCGTATAAAATAGTCCAACTAATCTTGGTTCCCCATACAAACTTTGGACCCCCATTTCACCCCCTTAGGAGTTGAATTTTCCAAATTCCCGTCTTAGTGAGCATCTACGTCCTGCAAGGAACCCCCATACAAAATTTGAGACTCCTAGCACTTGTAGTTTCTTAGATTTTGTGATGAGTGATTTGTTTTCTATAAAGAAAAATTTTATTTAAACTTTAAATGACGATAACTTTTTAATCTGACATCAAATTTCGATGAAACAAAGCCTATATGTTGCTCAGGGATGACCTTAATCTTTTAGTGAAAACCGCGTGAAAATCTGTTCAGTAGTTTTAAAGATTAGCGAGTACATACAGACAGACAGACAGACAGACAAAAAAATCAAAAAAATCTTTTTTGTGTTCTGTTACTCTTTTTTTATCGCCCACACTCATTTTTTGTTAATTTTATCAAATGTACAGACACGCGGTTCCTACTGTTTTATTATATGTATTGATATGATAGTGTACATATTAAGGTAAGGTTCCATATCCACTTAATTAGTTACTATCTTATGTTTTCTTGTCACGTTGGTTTTAGTTTTTATATTCATTTAATACGTAATGTAAATAAAAATAAAAACATTACCATGTAAAATTATTTGGTATCCAACAATATATTTAGCCATGATTGTTAATTTGTCATGATTACTATTGTATAATTAGTATGACATATAAGTATTCTATATGATTTCTCCGCCAACCCTCAGTTCAGCAGCGTGGTGGTGTATGCCCTAATGCTCTAACCCCCGCCCCCTTTAGATTGAGGGGACACCCATATCCCAGCATGAATAAGTGTTGACGATGATGATTCTCTATGATTTATGAGAGTTGAAGATCATGTACCTACTTGATTTCTTGCATTTGCTAATAAAATAATATAGTCTGCTCTCATTTACTATTTTTCCGGTGAACATATCCCTAATGCACAAGATACTAATAGCAGTACTTTCGTATGCACATCTTCATTGGGGTAATAACTCAAGCTGCTAGTTAAACGTTGTCAATACTCCTAATGATACAGTTCACAAAAGAGATACCTTATCAGAATTAAATCTTAATCGATCCTCCTATGAAATCATAAAGCAATTTTAATTGTAATAATTTGCATAAAACGTATAGGGAATAAATAGTTAAGCGCAGCGTACGCTGGGATGAGGTGCTGACCGGCTGAGCCGTGCACTTCAAAATGTCACTCGGCGACTTCTCGAACAATATTTATTCAATGGCACGTCTCGAAAAGACCGTCTCGAAACTCTCGTCCCAGGAAATGCTTAATGACATTCAGTTCTTAGACACACAATGAACTGCGCAACACAATCGATGAGTATGTTAATTTTACTCTGTGTTTAAGTTACGGTGATCAGTTAATGAAATAAAAAACTTCTCGACAAATTATCGCGACCGGCGGTCTTGTAAAGACGTGGAGGTAAAAACTCGATACAGTTAAAGTGTGATTGATGGATGCCCTGTTCGCACAGCGGCTGGGGTAATTGAATTATGATACCAAATTGATTTTTTTTTTGTTTATTTTTTAAAGATTGAAGTATTCGTTGACGTCGGATGTCCAGAAAGGCGGGTAGATTCCATTTGATCATTAATTTGCCTCGCATCAGCACAGAAGCGGGTGCGTGATATGCAAAACAATCGAGATAGCAAAAGAGACGAGAATGGTTGTTATAAGGCATGGGATATACCGGGAGTCTCGGTGTACTGCATTTTTTAATTTTTTTATTTAATTCAGTCATCTGAAAAGTTTCCCGGGAGTTTCCAAAATTGGTGATTTTATATATTTCTACGTGCTTTTTCTACAACGTGCTTCAAAGTTCTACTTTACGTGTTCTTAACGGATGCCATAACATTTTCTTAACGTATACTTAGGTCATAATAGCTACCTGTCTGCTAAATTTCAACGAGGTCCATCCCGTGGTTTGAGTTGTGCGTTGATAGATCAGTTCTATGGCAAATGTTATGAATTCATTTTTTGAGCTTAAAAATATATCTACTGCAGTAGTTAGTTATACTCGTACAATACATAGATGCTGGTTTTATAGAATGCTCTAACCACAGTATCAGATTGGAAAGGTGAAAGATAGTAACGGTCAAATAAATCAGATTTTATGTCATGTCTTGCTGGTCCACTGTTGGGACTATGTATTTGCGAATTATTAAAATAACTGAACTCCAACTAAAGCTACAGCTTAGTGAAAAATTCTAGGTCTATGACTCCAACTGGCATATTCCATATCCGTATGTATACCCATATGCACTGTTTCTTTCAAGCATTTCTTCTTCGCCAATGGTTAATACCGAAATACTAGTAGATAAAAAATACAAAAAATGGAGTGTCGCTGTGCTATGGACACAGTCGTGTGTTGTACATGAATACGTTATTTATCTTAAACTGGCAGCGCTTCCTCCTCCCCCGCACGCGATGTTCCATAGTCCTTACTTAGCGTAATAAATTCTTTGATCCTTCATCTATCCAGTGGTGTGATTGAATTTTGGATGGAGATGATAGATATTATTTAGCTGCAACACCAAACTGTATCCCCCGATTTTGTTATCATTCGTTTTTTTTAATTGCCTCCCTATGGAAGCAATGTTAAAGACGCATTCACATAAAAAAACAATAATATTATAAATAAAAATATGTAAGACGTGTCTAAGTGCCTACAAGGGCCCAATGACTGAATAAATAATTTAAATTCACTGTTCTAGTGAAAATTCTAAGTACTTACATGTATCTTTTTTTTTTTTCAATAAAACCGTTTTTCCAATCACTAAGTGTATCTCAAACCTGGTTCAAATCGCGGCATAACTCAAAGCACTTGCTATATCAACTCCGGTGGCGCAGTACTTGGGCTATAAAATACTTGTAGTACTCCGTAACAGTTGAGTTATGTGCTGGAGCCACGTACTTTATCGCTACGTATTTATGGCTCCGATGATCGCTGTTACGTTGTGAACGTGACCACTTGTATACTATAATTGATGTTTGCTATTGTGCAATATCAAGAGTTTTATGTTAATAATAAAACTAAAGGATACATGCAAGAAATTATTGTAAGTGTCCATAAAATGTTCACATTAATATTAATTGGACTGGAAAATACTTGTCGATATACCTGCTATAATATACTATGTATTGTCATTATTAGCCATATTAAAGTTGATTACATGCGCTAATTAGTGCCTTGAAGGAAAAAAATCTGATTGCGAATACATATAAGAGCGAAAGACGTCAAATATTAAATTTATCAAAAAGATAGTGAAGTATTTTTACGTCACTTACCCAATATTTAAAATGTAATTCAACGAAAGGATTATATTAAAAAGTTATAAAGAAAACGGCCTTTTTGGCATTCTATTCTTTTTCCTGTATTTTTTTAATCATGCCCTATTCTCTTTAGCCGAATTTTTATTAACCGGAAGTTCATTACTAAAGGTAAGGCAAGGCATGCTTTGGCTTAAATAAAATTTAATTTGTCTTATGAGATCATACGCCGTCGGCGGAGAAATCATCTTCACACAATAGAGCTGAAGTGGTCTCATGCGCGGTTTTAGATAGATAGAATATGCTTTATTTGCATAATACAAATTAGAAGGACAGTGAATCAATAAATTATTACAGAGTTGTATATATGCAACAAGGCGGCCTTATTGCTGAGAGCAATCTTTTCAAGGCAACCTTAGGGTAACGAATTTGTGCATGGAGTGGGCAGGATTCGCAAATCAAAAAAATAATAATAATGAAAACTAGAAGTATCGTAATATTATGAGAATCATTATTATGTATATACGAAGATTTATCATGATAAATAATTGAATAATAAATAAAAATACATATAATATATATTATAAAATATATAATAAATAAATAAATAAATAAATATGAATACATATAAAAATGTCGGTTTACTAAAGTTGGAATGGAATTACAAAGCAAGGAAATGATTTTTAACTTGTTTTTTGAAAATATCAATAGACTTTGCCGTTCTGATAGCTACAGGTAAGGTATTCCAAAGTCTGATTGCCTGAACATTAAAAGATTGATTGAAAAATTTGGAAGAATGAGGAGGTACCAAAAGAGTAAGGTTTTCAGTGGAACGTAGAGAGAGACCATGTGATGAAGAGGAGAAAACGAAGGAGTCTTTAAGATACGAAGGAGCTTTAGGATTGAAAAGTATAGTATATAGGAAGGATAGAATGTGCATATTTCTACGCTGGCGTATAGAAAGCCATTTAAGTTTTTGCCTATAGTGAGATACGTGGTCATACTTACGTAAGCCATAAATAAATCTGATGCACAAATTTTGAAGACGTTCTAGTTTGTTCATTAAGTCTACGTTTAGATCCGGATAAGACACATCAGCATAGTCGAGGATAGGTAGGAGTAGGGATTGTGCAAGAGCAACTTTAGTGGCAGTGTTTGTTGACTGATGAAAGAAAAAACAGTTACCCTATTCTATGTTATCATTCACATACTAATCAAGTTGTGGAATGAACTGCTTGTCGAGATTTCCCAGAAGGCTACAGCTTGGGGTTCTTTAAAAAGGTCGTGTAGAGGTTATTGCAGGTTCGGCAACACGCGTGTGATGCCCCTGATGTTATAGGCTGTGGTAATTGCTTTCCATCAGGCGGTATGCTTGCTTGTCACCGATTATTATCGACTGACCCAAGTCACGTGCCTGACTCAGCAGGCACGTGCATAGCGATGAATCGAATTCCCTTCGATCAATGCCCAATAAAGAAAATGTAAGTAAATTATAAAAAAATGTTGCATTCAATACTCTATCTAATTGGTATTCATAACGTGTTGTGGCTAGTGTGTATCTATATTAGTATGCCTATCGCGACGCCATATCGATTTAGAACAGATATCAATTTGTACTTAAATACGCGGGAAGAATGATAATGATATTTCACGTGGTAGTTTAACTATGTGACGTTTTTAAGTAACAGTTATAATGTAGATATTTAAAAATTATACTCATTTGATATATGAGTAACTGATGGACCAAAATATGGACATTATAATATTGGAACTATTGACGGCAGATCAAGAGTCTAATTCCGATCGAACCGTCATCCAACCGATATAAAGTCGATAGAATTTCTTTTCTATGTTCCTCGGCTCTAAATGATAACGTTATTTAGCCGTGAAGATTTACATTTTGTCTGTCAATTATGGACAAGATTGGAAATCATTGCGAATTATCTAAATAAATTTTGAAATACGTCTCATATTTCTTATAATTCTAGCAAATAATAATAATAATTTGATGATTCCACAGATTATTATTAAACACAGATTTGGCAATATTTGAAATCGAACAAAACATAAATTTACATGTAGCTTGGTTTCAACTGGAGTAAGTTAGGAGGAGTTTTGGTAAAATAATTTTTTCTTGGATTTAAAAAAAAATCTCATGTAATATTCTATAAAATAGCTTTTAGGGGTCAATAGCTGTTATTCTAGAGATTAATATAAAAAATAAAGGAAAATAAGAACATGAGCGACTAAAACTTACTAAATGGAATATTAGGTTAGGTTTGGTATGTTGCATAGGTTTGGTATGTTGAAATCATACTTAGTCGCCCAGTTAGTATAATAGTCGCCCATTTTTATACTATTATATAATTTTACATGCTCGGTGTATTATTACCAACAACAAATCTAAATCTCTTATGTATTATTTTCCAAAAAAAATAAAATAAAAAAAAAAAACAATACATACGATTAATTCGACCTTATTACTTAATTTCTTGTAAAAATAAGTTTGATTTTATAAAATTAGTTTCATATGATAATATCAGGTAACGTTAATTTCTAGTGCGTGGAGAAGAAAGTTACTTGCATTACCTACATACCTACTAATATAATATTAAAACTTATAGGTACATATGAAAGATTTTATTACATTTATATATTCTGTCTCGTGATATAAACCATCGTGATTAAAATAATAACCTAATAATCAATGTAAATCCGAACAATAAATTACAAGCCGTAACAATACAGAGCAAGAACAACTTTACTAATATGGGATGCTATATAATATTATCTACAATAGAAATGTTACAAAATATTATACACTAGCAGCCACTGGCGACTTCGTGCGCGTGGATTACATAAAATATACAACGATTATTGTATTAATATATAAAATAAAGATATTCAACTTTGCTTCTACTCGACGTATGAAGATGTTTTACCTTCATACGTCGAGTACGTCGTGTAGAAGTGCACTGAACCAGATTTTTTAGTTAGATTTTCAGCAACACAATTATGAAAATCACATTGTATTTCATACACCAGTTTTAGCACGTACAAACATACCGACAGATAGAAAAATAAAAATAAAAATTTAATAACCCCTGGTAAATTTTTTTTCTTAAATTATGTCTTCTATATACAGACATCAGCCAGTTACAATTTATTATATGTATATATCACGCTGTATAATGGTATACTTATAAGTGCTTTACTTATTTAAAAAGTAGAACGATTGCAAAATGTCATAAATATTAGTTGCTGCCACAGAGTTGCTGATTTCACCAACGCTTACATTTATTGGGAGATATCATGAGAATTTTGTATATGAAGAACTCCCGTTGATAGGTATATGTAGCAATAAATATATTATGTGACACACTAGTGTACATAATTATTCTTTGGACATGGTGCAACGGTAGAAAAAAGTATTCATAAGACTATTTTTATCTTTATACTACATTGGTAGTGCAAATAAGCAGCCAGTCAGTAAGTCCACGGAGTTCACCGCCGACTGCACGGAAATGGAGGGTTCTGCTATACCAAACCTTACCGTACACCAATGATTAGTGTAAATGAGCCGAGCCTCTCACTGCCGGTCGAGCAGACTTATACGACCGATCATACTCTCGGCTAAAGTTTCTTAGCCGCAATGAGGGTGCCTGCGACTCATGGTCGCTCTCGGTCAACAAACATGCGGCGGTAATCTATGAAGCCGTGTGACAAGCAGTATGCTGCTAATGCAGCAACTCCACATGGGCAAATAGATATCACGCAATAGCAATCTAATTCAACGGCAGGAACACACCAGGTATTTGAGGTCGTTTATTTGGCTGCGATCTTCTGTTTTTTTCCACTTCTTCCCTTCTGTTTGCACTACTTCTTTTTTTGCCCGAGTCTCGTTTGCAGGATACATAATATACATGGAGGTGAGGTTGGCTTTGATTCAAAAGATCGATACTGAATCATTTATACAAAGTAAGTTGTCAATTGGCGTACATATAATTGTTGCTATGTCTATCAAAGCTCTATTATTTATTATGGATATGCATATCCATAATAAATAATGATAAACAATAAAACACAAGCTGCCATATTTGTAAAATAAGTGTTATAGAAGATGTCACAACGTATTAACAGTTGTTGCTATGTCCATAGAAGCTCTACCTATTCAGTGTTCGTCAAACGTTCATCTCATAAAATTTATATAATGGAGTGGAAAAACTCCTAGTATATATTGTCAATTTGCCAATTTGCATACATTTTTGTCCATACTGCTAGAATTGTCTATATTTTTTAGCTATTTATTGACGACTTTAGTAGTATCTCTGTGAACGTCATATTTTTTTATGATGTATTCTTAATTTAGGCATACTAGTGTTAAGTTATAGACGTAATACTTAAAGCTAATTTGGGACGCATTCGCGCAATAAAGGCGAATTTAACAATCAGTTGAGACATTTAGTTACGAAGGAACATAGGACGGAGATAAATACAGGTCATAAACATAAATACCCTTTTTGGATACGCCGCACTATTATTTAAATTTTCGATTCTTAGGATGGGGGCCCACTACACATTCCCACCACTGTGTCTCCTGCGACCGACCAAAAAAGGCAATGAACAATGAAGTCCATTGCAGTCCCGGGGGTAAGACTACGACTGCCTTGGGACTAATACGACATTAGTAGGAGTAAGAAGCTTTTGGATTTCGAAAGTCAAATTTTCGATTGTATTAATTATCGACATCTTTATGCTTTGGTTTAATTATTTAGTAGATCGGCGGAAGATACTAACTGCATAAGGTATATATTATATATATATAGTCGTAATCTTTTAATCCCTTCCAGATGGGGTTTATTGTACTTATTTATAGAAACTATGCCTTCACAATTTGTGAAGGTCAATCTGTCAGAAGCTTGTTTATTTTTTTCTGATATTTACGTCAGATCTTAACATTAAGGAAAACTTAAACGATATTAAAATTTTAATATTTGGATTAAGCTAATACTAGCCTAATCCAAATATTAAAATTTTAATCTCGTTTAAGTTTTCTTTGATTTTACTATTGAAGCTGTAAATTACATCTGATCTTTTGACTTTTAAACGTAATTTAAATAATCCGTATTTCTTCTTAATATTACTTAATTTGTATTCGCTGCGGGTCCTACTCTTCGACAGTTAATATAATTCAATGGTCATGATTTCTTAAACACTATTATCTTTACATTCCGAAATAAAACAATAAAAAAACTCATGAAAATTCCATAAAACTCGCTTATGTCGCCTACTAGTCTTGCAATTAACATAAATATACAGTATATTATTGTTTCGACAAATGGTTATTAGGTATCTACATGGAACTACATAAATATCTTTTGGATTTTGCAGTAATATGTCAAATAAAATATAATTAATTGTCCACACCTTTGTTTCTCCCACGACATTAGCAATTTTAATGAAGTCTCCAAAGCTATGCCGGAGATATGTGTTCCTGATAATAAATTTGAGTAACGATGTCGACACGGCGATGAATAGTTGTCAAATTAATAACGCCCTTCATATTTATTTAACAAAAATTAGATGTCGCTCGCGGGTTCGTTCCCGTTATATCTATTAGGTTTGTCTGTTACTTTGCAGCTTTCTTGTATGTCGTCGTCATCGTCGTTAACCCTTTTTCATCCCACTGCCTCCCCACAAACGAAGGGGTTTAGAGCATACTCCACCGTGCTGCCCAATTTGAGTTGGTAGAGTTCTTGTATGTACTCTGTCTGTCTTATCTAATCTCTTAAAAAAGGAATACTTTGGTGTATTTGTTTCTTCATTTTAATATGAAAAAAGAATAAAAATACAATGGGCTGTGGTGATTGCTTTTCTACGTCACCCACATGCTCGTATGCTGTATCTGCTTTTATATAAAAAAAAACCGGACAAGTGCGAGTCGGACTCGCCCACCGAGGGTTCCGTAGGTACGTAGTATCATTATTAAATTTGATATTTTTCATTATAAATAAGAAATAATGCGTCGAAAAAAATAAATAAAATATATTTTGCAATGTGTACATCAAGCCCTTTCATATGATACCCCATTTGAACTAGTAGTTTCAATTTGAAATTTCGACACCCTATAAAAAATATAGACCCCCTATTTTTTTAGATCTATTTACAAATGTATAGTTTTGAGATTTATTCCTGTACTTGTAGTCTATAATGATGTTACTTGCTAAATTTCATAGTTCTAGGTCAACGGGAAGTACCCTATAGGTTTTGATTCCTTTGAGTGTGTCGAAATACGCGTTTTTTGCTGAATAAACGGCCGTAACTTTTTTCTACGTAAACTTAGCAGTTTGATTTTTTTTTAACTTCATGGGACCGTAGACCTGTGTATACAGTTCAAATTTCAGCTTGATACCTCCACGCATTCTCGACATAGAAATGTTTGACAGACAGACAGACAGACAGACAGACAGACAGACAGACAGACAGACAGACAGACAGACAGACAGACAGACAGACAGACAGACGGACAACAAAGTGATCTTATAAGGGTTCCGTTTTTCCTTTTGAGGTTCGGAACCCTAAAAATAGTTCAATAATAATTAATCGAGGAATTTTATTTCTTAGTACTTTAATAATAGTAAAAGGAGAAGGGTTATCCATCTTCATACAGCATACCATTTTCTCACGCATGACCATGCTTTAGCCACACGCAGGCTACTTACAGCTGAGCTGCTGACACACCCCGGCCACTCCATATAAATGTCGCGTCGTTCACTACTACATAAACAGTAAAGTCCTTGCAGAGCGTGATAGAGCGCGTGTGCGTGCGGGCCATACAAATTATTCCAGATTAGTCTCAGAGGAGAGGCGAGGTTGATACGAGAGAGCGGCAGGGAGTGGTCATATTGTACTATTACGAGTACTTATACTATAATCTATCTATGTAGTGACTGCATACCCATAACGTGCGTTTGTATGCTTGTGAAAATGATACATTGCACGAAGATGGATTGCTATTTCTTTTTTCACTAAACATCAAAGATTTAGATAGGTACTGTTAATTATACCTATTAAGCATTGTGATCACAAAGGTCGTATAATTGCTATTAGATCAATAAGAACGGTAAAGGCTATAAAATAAATTATTAAAATCATAGCCTTGTACTCGCTCAGTTGAAAAAAGGTGATCAACAATCAATAAGCTTTCACAATAGACAATAACTTTTAAAGGCAAATGGTGCTAACAGAAAGCGTTGAATTTACCTCCTCGGGCGTAAATTTGACATATAATATTTATCTTGGAACTAAAACTAGTTCATTGACACGTTTATATACATTTGTGGGTTGGGGCCGAAGAAAGTGACATGGAAGGCCCTTTGACGGGAAATTTATTTGGTGACTTCTTTGTTGTCACACATCATTGATTTCGAAATTGTCATTTGCATTAAGTTACGATGGTAATAGTATCGTTTCCCATACCATTTAATTTGAGTGCCAATTATTGATTCTTTTCGATATGCGAGTTGCTATAATACTTTATAATTTGACGATAACATATGGAAACTTGACTTCCGTAAAGTTTAACAATTGAATATCATTTTGAATATTAATGAATGTGCTCATAAATTTATCATAACAATCGACGACTAATCGGATACAAACTTTGGTGAAAATCGTCTGGTGGTTGTTTAGAGTGTAAGTGGCTCACCACGTTTAGTGCCAACGCCATTACTACCTGCACGTGGTACAACCTGTCGACTAGCGAAAGAGGCTCTGGTATGACAGAGGTAGGGGGCAGCGTATTTATAAGCTGTTCGACTGGAGTTATGGTAACCGCATCAAATCAGGCGGGTCGTACATAACGTCCTACCATTCTATTTGACAATACTATATGGTTGGCATCTATACCATATATACATCATAATGACCTTATTTATATATCCGACGTAGGATAAAAAACGTCAATGGTTTAATAAATGAATCATTTTCTTCATACGTAGTTATTTTAAATCTAGCGGTATTTTCAACAAGCTCCGTTTCCTTGGGTGAAATTCGAATTAACATAGACATGTGTTGAACACGTCACAGCGGTAGAACAAGTCCGCAACGCAGACGTATCTATTGGTCAAGGCTCCTGATGAATATTCAAATATGTTGCTTTTACGACATTCTTCTAATCAACACTGCACAAAACTTGATTGTATACATTTTTATTTTTAAGTATATATCATTTGTTCCATAAATTTTGGAATTGATAAACTCAGCTGTGGATCAGCAGGCTGTAGTGGCAGTGGTAGTACGCCACATAGCACGCAGATCTGACGATCGATTGGACAGAACCTTCTGGAATGGCAATACGGACTGGAAAACGTTGGACTGACTTTTTCGTCGGGTGGTGTATATTAATAAATAAACATTCTTGGAAGAATTACACACTGCCATCTAGTCCCAAACTAAGCAAAGCTCGTTCTATCGCTGCTAGATAACTGATATTATGTATGTGAGATGACAGTTTGTAATTCGTCCAAGAATATTACCTTATATTGATGAGCTCGGTGGTCGAATGGCTAGCAATGGCCACTTTCTTCACTCTGGGGTTGCGGGTTCGATCGCCGCACAAGACAAATATTTATGTAAATGAACATGTCTGTTTGTCTTGGTCTGTGTGCATTCTATGTATTATAAGTATGTTTTTATTTAAAAAAAAATAAGTATAATATTAGTTATCTAGTACTCATAGTACAAGCTTTGCTTAGTTTGGGACTAGACGGCCGTGTGTAAATTGTCCAGAAATATTTATGTTTATTTACATTTATCCCAATTGCCTATTGTCGATTCAGTTCCAAACTTATACTATATATGTGAGGCAGTACTGGTAACTAATGTTAATAAGCGAGCCCGTCTCACTCTTGAACACTTGTTTTTATATGACTATCTACAAATACCTCGAGTGTCTATTAAGTGTGATGGCAATATAATTTGCCGGTCCGTTCAGTATGTTAATATACAAGCAAAATTAAATATTTGCGATAATAAAATAGTGTGGGTCTATTAAATTATGTAAAATTTATGTTAAAATTATGATTAAAAATATAGATAGGTAATTTAAAATCATTAATCATAATAATCCTTTTAACGCGGTATTCCGTTCATCGGAGAACGTTAGTAATGTAGAAGATAATAGCGAGTTCAAGGCTGAGAGTTCGTCGTCTTCCTTCGTGTTAGAAGTCAATCTTTAAACGGATTCTGATGTCGCATTTGACCCCTTCGGTGACGTTAGGGGAATCATTGACATTGTCCCGTATTTATATAAAATGCACTATAGATAGATTTTTTTTTTTATTTGCACAATACAAATTATAAAGTACGCTAAATCAATAAATTGTTTCACACTTGTGTATATGTTACGTCAATGTAATAAATCATCAATTATTAATAATTAAGTTTACTTGGCACCACATCATTCATCGTCTAGGTTGACGGGGCTCCTATTTCCGATGACAGGACATAAGAAAACCCTAACCTAACCAAAAATCAACTCAAATCTAACCAAAACATGATTTATCACATTGACTAAGTATTAGTCAGTATGCATAATAACTAATTTATTACATTGAGCATAACATATACATACAGTAACAAGGCGGCCTTATTGGGCCTACTCCGTTTATCCACCCTCAAACAACCACCCTAACGTGGATACTCAGAAATGTGTGTACATCTATCCACTGATAAGTAATATTATGTGAATTCCGATTATCAACTCCGTACAGCTCGATGGCGTCGTTGCGCGTGTCAGTCTAATGGATCACGCAAGTCAAGCAAGGTCGACCGTAGCCTGTCCATGGATGGGATTATTTATCTCAAGCTCAACAGTTGAGCAGCATAGTGGAGTATGCTCTAAACCCGTACCCGGGGAGACTCGTATCCCAGCAGTGGGATGAGTAAGGATTGACGTCGGCCTAGTCATATGTCTCATCATCATCATCATGATCAGGTCATTTTAGTCTCCACTACAGGAGCACGACCCTCTCTCGTCCGTCCCAGACAAAAGGAGGATTTGGCCGACACTCAACAAGCTGGCCAGACAGGTTGGGGAGGCCTGATGGATGTTTTATAATGTATTTCCCTTAGTCGCCTTGTACGACATCCACGGAAGAGACGGAGTGATTCTATTCTAGTCTGCCGGAAACCACACGGCCAGTCATATGTCTAGAGTTCAGAAAATAATCCAACTTTTGCTTTCTATATTAATCTAGCGAAGTTGCATTGAATTGTTCATACAACCGTAGTGTGCCACGGTATGTGCAAAAATGTCACATATTTTATTTAAAATTTTATTTTACGTACACCCATCGATCATTCGAAGTAAGTAAACTAGTTTGAGATTATCTAAATTCTCTGAAATAATCATTATAATGACTAAAAGCTGACGTCCTCTCATTTAGTCATTGGCTTACAATTTTCTATGAAACCTAATCCATCAAAATATAAGATTATTAATTTAGCTTAGCAGTTTAATATAAGCCACATGATCCAAGTTATGAAATCATCACTTCTGTTTGACATACACTCAACATGGGGTTTATTTTACGGGGTCCGCAACTCTTGTGTGATGCCCCTGGTATTGCAGGCATAAGGCGCATAGTATTTTTTTAATATTTATTTGACACCTTAGTGGTTTAAAAAGTCTAGAGTTGACGACTCCCTTATATAAGTACTTTTACATTACGTGCTTATATGCTATGGGATTTTTTATACCACTAAGGTATAAAAATCCCTTGAAGACCAAATGCTTTTCTTACCGCCACCGCTACTAGGTAATCAAAGCGGTGGCGATAAGAAAAGCATTTGGTCTTCATATGCACTTTCCATCATGCGAGGTGGAGACATTTTGGTAGACCAAATAAAATTAAATGTGACGGTCTTAGGATACTCTCTACCATCTTTAAATTCTAAGCCAATTTCATCTGCAGATGGTGCACCCTGTGGACCAGCTAATGAGGCTCTGGCGAAAAAGAGATGTTATATCGTGTTTTACTATATACTTCACAGAAAATCGCAGCAAAATATATACATACATACCTTCGAGGATTGTTGTGTTCCTGCGAGGGAATGAGGTCACCAGATGTAATTATACGATACAACAGGTAAACTATTATTTAAAAAAAATGTTTCGAGAAAACTTGATTTTTGATTTGAGAAAACTTTACTCATATGCTGAATAATTAATTAAGTTTTATATTACGAATTTCATTTAAGGGTTAGGTAGGTGTGATTAAATTTGCGGACTGTACATTTTATATTTTTAAATATTTACTTTTTGTCCACGTATCTCTACATATTTATTATATTATTAAACCATTTTTCCGTATTATCTCGAATTGACTCTTAATTGTTTTTCTATTGCCTATTAAATTGTCGAATATATTTCTCATGTTACGATACGGCTATAGATAGGCCCAGGATAAGTAATGGTTACCATTTATAAGCCTAGACAGACAGAACAGATTACATATTAATATAGATGAATGCAAATCGGCAATAACAATCGAATATCGATGCGAATGGACGTTTCATTGGCTTCGATAAATTGGATTAATCGAGTGACCGCAGCCTCGCCGACTCACCTACATTCGAATCACGCAAACTCGCGTTTGTACTATCGCTTTTTTGCTAGATTGGTTACATTGTTGTGACGTGACAATTTCAAGCTCAGTTCAGAACGTGATTAAATGATAAGCACACAAAACCCAAATATTTGAATCTAGGAATATTTTATTAAGCTAGATGAAAATGATTACTTTTTTAGCATTGAATCTTTCAGGTTAAGTAGGTTTGTCTCGTTATATAAGTGCGAAGCTGTTTATACTGAAGCATTTTTCAAGAATTAGATTATACGAGTATGACTCTAAAATCATAAATTTACATATTTTTATCATGTCATACCAAACAATATATAGGGTGAAACATTTTACTGTTATTTAAAATAACAAATATGTATTTCATACTTATATTGTGAAGTCGAGTGAATACATTAATGAATATACGCCATGTATATCAACATGCCACTATATAGTGTAACTGTAGTAGATATGAGAATATTTTTTTTTCAACTTTCCTTCTTCATCTCCATGTTTCATTTTTCTCAGTGCTAAAGGTGGTGTCCTGCCCAGAGAACTCAACGCATAACACTTCGACATCAGCTCCTGTTTGTTCCAATTGCTGTCTTTTAGATAAATGTGTAGTTTGTGTGAATCTGATCATCAGACTACAGCTTCAAGATCTTAAGTTAATCCTCTATTTTCCCGATGCCAACTAGTTGCTTAATGATATTTCCTTTCGTGATGAAGTCCCTGAAATACTCCTGTATTCTAAGAAAACATTATGATGATAGGTAGCCATGTTTTAAATTGAGGGTACAAAATATGCCAGTCAGGAAAAGGAGACATATTCGCACTCGAATACGGTATATTTCTAACGGACTTTTATATAATACTAACGGAAAAGGATGTGCTCCTTTACGACTATTATTGATATAACAAAGAAGTAAATTAAATTAAAAAAAAACATAATAAAATAAAAGCAACGATGATAATAAGTCTGCAGAAAAAGTTCAACGAATGAGCTTGCACACTCTTTCTTCAATGTTTCAGTTACATTAAAAAAAGGAAAATACCTGTCCATTAATTAATTTTACCTCAGCAAAGCACTGAAATACTACCACTGTCTTTTAAATATACCAAGACAACTTCTTTCCCCTTAGCCTGCAGTATTTTAACAAAGAAAAAACAACTGAAGTGTCTATTCGTTAACACTCCACTTCCCCATTTTGTATGCACCCCCGGGATTGTAGTTGTCACTAATTGATGGTTTTACCCTTAACAATTATCTGCTGAATTAATGATCGACTTTCTTTTTGCTTTCCCTTGATTGGTATTCCTGTTTCGTTTTAGCATTTTAAAACAAAATAAGCAGTTGGTGTAACAATTATATTAAAATAAGGTTGTTGGAAGTTATTGTTGAAAAAAAAACCGGACATGTGCGAGGCGGACTCGCCCACCGAGGGTTTCATACGTAGGATCATTATAAATTTGATATTTTTCATTATAAATAAGAAATAATGCATCGGAAAAAATAAATAAAATATATTTTGAAATGTGCACATCAAGCCCTTTCATATGATACCCCATTTGAACTAGTAGCTTCAATTTGAAATTTCGACTCCCTATAAAAAAATATATACCCCCTATTTTTTAAGATTTAATTACAAATGTATAGTTTTAAGATTTATTCTTGTACTTGTAGTCTATAACGATGTTACTTGCCACAATTTCATAGTTCGTAAACTTAGCAGTTTCATTTTTAGGGTTCCGAAGCTCAAAAGGAAAAACGGAACCCTTATAAGATCACTTTGTTGTCCGTCTGTCTGTCTGTCTGTCTGTCTGTCTGTCGTCTGTCTGTCAAGAATTTCTATGTCGAGAATGCGTGGAGGTATCAAGCTGAAATTTGAACTGTATACTCAGGTCTACGGTCCCATGAAGTTAAAAAAAAATCAAACTGCTAAGTTTACGTAGAAAAAAGTTACGGCCGTTTATTCAGCAAAAAACGCATATTTCGACACACTCAAGGGAATCAAAACCTATAGGGTACTTCCCGTTGACCTAGAACTATGAAATTTGGCAAGTAACATCGTTATAGACTACAAGTACAGGAATAAATCTCAAAACTATACATTTGTAAATAGATCATAGAAAATAGGGGGTCTATATTTTTTATAGGGTGTCGAAATTTCAAATTGAAACTACTAGTTCAAATGGGGTATCATATGAAAGGGCTTGATGTACACATTGCAAAATATATTTTATTTATTTTTTTCGACGCATTATTTCTTATTTATAATGAAAAATATCAAATTTAATAATGATACTACGTACATACGGAACCCTCGGTGGGCGAGTCCGACTCGCACTTGTCCGGTTTTTTTTTACAACTTCATGGGACCATAGACCTGAATATACAGTTCAAATTTCAGCTTGATACCTCCAAGCATTCTCGACATAGAGAGTATTGACAGACAGACAGACAGACATATTGGAGGAGACCTGTATCTCAGCAGTAGTGATATGAATAAGGGTTGACGACTATTATATTCAAACAATAAAACTAAAATAGAATTCAGCGAAATGATTACAAAGGACGAAGGACATAATGACAATGTTGTAATCGATTAAAACAAAAACTGCATTCGAGTTTTATTCTGAGAAGCTTTATCGCAATAAAATGGCGCTTGCTAATCGCGCTGTGTTATAAATTGCGGCAAAAACTTAGGAAATAATTTATTGATTGAATTAATAATAATTGGCTCAAGATTAATGGATTGCCATTGACATATTGTCAATAGCTGCGTCTAATAATATTTTATTATTTATATTAGGCACAAAAAATTGCTGCATATTACTATGTTACTTATAACCGTACGATATTTAATAATAAATTGTCTCCTGTACTGTAATTTACTACTATCTGACTGCAAAAATCGATATTAAGCTTAGTTTAGAAGTAATGGTGTTAAGCTTAGCTATTAAATCCTGGAGCTTTACCGATTAAGCAGAAGGCCTATTTTTGACGAGCTCGATGGTCGAATGGTTAGCAATGGTCACTTTGACTCCGAGCTCACGGGTTCGATCCCCGCACAAGGCAAACATTTGTGTGCATGAACATGTCTGTTTGTCTTGGTCTGAGTGTTTTCTATTATAAGTATGTATTTATAAAAAAAATGTATTTAAGTACATTTATCAGTTGTCTAGTACCCATAACTCAAGCTTTGCGCTTAATTTGGGACTAGATGGCGCTGTGTAAATTGTCCAGAAATATTTATTTTTGAAATCAAAGTACCTACCAGCTTTCGGCAACAACAGCATACGAATTTTTAGAGTTCTTAACCCACTCTAATTGGATCGATTTAAAAAGCACTTCTCGTTTTATTTTATTAAATAAAAATTATATCAAAATATTGTCATAAAGTCTGCGCAGGTTTTTCTTAAATTTTGAAATCATATTTCTCCCGAGGTTATAAGAACATCAAACTAAACGTTCGCGGGGTATCACTTACTAAAAGGAATACTTCGACAGTACCATACGATCAAGAGTTTAGGTTACATTGATGAATCTCTCAGTGAATATTAAGATAACATACCTATTTTTGGATACGGGTTAAAAATAGATTAATTGATATGAATTAATTATTCGGGGGATTAACAGTTTAAGTCTAAAATCGTGTTCAGACTGCCGAGTATTATCAAACAGATGTTTCTAGTGATTATAATACGCAAACACGCCCGGATAGCCGTTAGGTACGTGGGCGTACGGTTATATGCATAGAGGCGATGATTTAGAAAGAAATGTATGACTAGAAATCGGGGATCGCAACGGGACTTATGTAACGAGAAAAGTAAGATGTTAATTACTAGTAATATTTCGAGTTTTACATGATTCTGAAAGCGAAAAAAAGACGCACAAGAGTCGGAAGCGTCTATGAAATTATCTTTATACAGTACAGGGCGTCTGGCATACGAGAAATGCAAGGAAACTACGAGACAAAAATGTTTGGAGTAGTCTACATCTGCATTAATCCATATTCATCATGCTATGATACGGGTTTCCTCTCAATCCAAGGGGGTTTAGACCACACTCAACCACGCTGCTTAACTCGGGATTGGCGGAGACCAGTGATTTCAAGTCCCGGTGGTTGTCATCGAATCACGGAGCATGAAGCACGGAGGAGGACATTAGGATTCTTCAATTGGAAATTTTCCAGGAAACTATATTTTTTTTTGTATTATATATATGTATTTTATAACCATAAATATAATATACCCATAACTTCCTGCAGTCACACAGCAGGCCATAGGTGGGAAACTTCTTACACGTCATGTTCTTGCTAGTTAGTCGGGTAACCAGGAACGAACGGAGTTGCTGCCATGGCAGCGGGGATTGCGGTACGTCAGCGATACTACAGTATCGCTGCTGGCGCCTATAAGCTACCGTTATACATCAGGCGGGCCGTATGCTTGTTGGCACTCGGCATAGTAAAAAACCGGCCAACTGCGAGTCGGACTCGCGCACGAAGGGTTCCGTACCATTATCTATAAAAACGGCAAAAAATTCACGTTTGTTGTATGGGGGCCCCCCTTAAATATTTGTTTTATTTTTATTTAATTTTTTATATTTAAAGTGAGTATAAAACTAAATATTATGTGAGTATTTCAAGCGTCTACCTATTGCCATTATCAATTGCGAGCAAAAACGAGCAAAAAAAATTACGTTTGTTGTATGGGAGCCCCCTTAAATATTTATTTTATTCTGTTTTGTTATAGCGGCAACAGAAATAAATTATCTGTGAAAATTTCAACTATCTAACTATCTCGGTTCATGAGATACAGTTTGGGGACAGACGTACGGACGGACAGCGGAGCCTTAGTAATAGGGTTCCTTTTTACCATTTGGATACGGAACCCTAAAAAGGACATTCATTAAATGACTTAAATCTCTATGGAGTAGCTTGCAGCTATGTCAAAGCAAGGCTACGAAAATATTCTCAGATATACCTCCGTACATATTATATACCTCCGTACATATATACCTCCGTCATATTTTAAGTGCTATTGTATACGTGTAATATTATTATAACAAAGTATTTACTTGATGTTTTCCGTCTGTCCGTCTGTTTATAACAGAGTGGGCGTGAAGCGGCCCTTCGCTGAAGGTCGTGTCTATCAACTCTTTAGTGCTAATGTTGAAATTACTTCACTATAAGTAGATGTTTCTCCTGGTTATGTACGAAGTTTTTCGTAATACGAGCAGTTCTTGTAATAATATAATTATTTTTATATAGACGAGCCCGGGTCGAATGGCTAGTAATTGGCCACTTTGACTCCGAGGTCACGGGTTCGATCCCCGCAAATATTTGTGTGCATGAACGTGTCTGTTTGTCTTAGTCTGGGTATTTTCTATGTATATAATACATAGAAAATACTAAATATTAATATTTTTTTTACTCTACATCGAGGGGAAAACACACATTTGGCCCGCCTGATGTGAAGCGGTTACCGTAGCCATATAAACGTTCGCAACATGAAATATCGCTCGTGCGCTGCCACCTCCGCTGCCGACGCAAGAACTCCTTTCAATCTGGTGACCTCACTCACTCGCAGGAATACAGTATCCCTCAAGGGAATTCTTATTTGGCTGCGGTATTCTGTGAGCTACTTCCCGAGTCGGGCAGTTTAAAATTACGCTGTGCCCTACCTCCCGTTTGCCAGAGCCTCGTTAACCAATCAGAAGGGTGCACCACGTGCACATGAGGTTGGGTTTCGTTCAAAGATGGTGATGAGTCACTACTAAAAATTCCTTAAAAAAATATTAAAACACCGAGCAATACTTTATAAAAAAATATATATAAAGCATAATCATCGTCAACTCTTATTCACGCCACTGCTGTGATACGGGTCTCCCCTTAATTAGTGATGTTTAGAACATACTCCACCACACTGCTCAACTACCAGCCCCCTTACCACCATCTCTTATTGCGATTCAATAACTGAATAGAATGCTTATTCACACCAATGAATAAGCGACTCTATATCAAATGTAATAGAGTCGCTTATTCATTGGTATGAATAAGAAATCTATTCAATTATTGAATCGCAAAAAGAGATGGCGGTAAGGGGGCTGTGTTTTCAAACTGCCTAAAGGCCACTGAGTTCCCTTAACGATTGTCATCTAATGACAACAGCCGGGACCGACGGCTTAACGTGCCTTCCGAAGCACGGAATAAAGTATAATAATAATGATTAAATCGATATCTTCTGTTGACTGTACCTACGTGTATCAATACGGCGTCATTATACGGTTCCATCTCCACACTCTGCGGTTTTCGTGAGACTTCTCAATGTAATTGCTATGGCGTGCGGTCGCGGATGTCGTCCTAATAACCATATTATCCTATTCTGATATTTTGAACCTTGGTAGTGTCAGCTAAATGGCACGTTGCTCTATAAAAATATCACGTGACTGAGATTAGTTATGTGGCACCAGTACTTGTATAATATCTTCGTAGAAATCATTTGATTAGATCTATTAATGATTTTATTACTTGTACTATTATTAATGGAAAAATAATAAATTGACCGACTAAAAAATATTAATTATAAAACGTCGGGTGGCAGACAGGCTTATGACCCACCTGATGTGAAGCGGTTACTGTAGCCATATTAACTTTCGCAAGATGAAATACCGCTCGTGCGCTGCCACCCCCGCTGCGAACGCGGCAACTCCTTCCTTGACCTTACTCACTTGCAGGAACACAACAACCCTCAAAGGAAAAATAGGCTGCGGTATTCTGTGAGGTGGAGGTACTTCCCCTGTCGGCCCGCTAACAAATATGCTGTACCTCTCTTTTGTCAGTGACTCGCTAGACGGCAGGGTCAGGCAGGTTGGTGCAGGCGAGGTTGGCTTTGGCTTTAAATATCCTGGTGAGCCTTTAACACCCCATATTTATACCTACTTACCTTCCTACCTTGATTAATATAATTAATATAAATAATTATGTTTCATTTTGATTCCTATTAATTTTGCAAAGATTTACGTTACTTACTAACTACTGCGAGTTTGCGTCTTCGTCAATAGTTTGTATGTACAGACCTCAGCTGAATCTCTTGTGGAACTTTTAGGAAACTCCAATATTTACAACGTTCCATCAAAAATATCGACGTAAACGTGGACATATAAAATAAAATAAATAAATAAATTCCTAATATAATAGGTCGGGGAAAAAGTCTTTTCGCATTATAGTATGTATGAACTTGTAATAAAATCTCTTTGGTTATACCATTTGTATCTAGCAGGTTTTGATATCTTTAAAAAGTTTAAATTTTAAAAAAGATAATTCCAAATTCAAATTAGGTAAATGTGTGATTTTCATTTGTTTTTTTTACTGTCAAGATGAGTGAATCTAATGAAGAAATTCGATACATTTTAAAATTTTACTACAAAAAAGGTAAAAATGCAACGCAAGCTGCGAAAAAAATTTGTAACGTTTATGGACCTAGTGCAGTGTCTGTGAGAGTAGCACAAATTTGGTTTAAGGGTTTTCAATCAGGAAATTTTGATGTGAAAGATGCACGTCGCCCTGGTCGCCCTGTTACGGATAAAATGGATGCCATTTTTGAAAAAGTGGAGCAAGATCGGCATATCAGTAGTTACGACGTAGCTGAAGAATTAGGAATTGACCACAAAACAGTTTTGGCGCATTTGATAAAAGCTGGGTACACTAAAAAGCTCGATATTTGGGTGCCTTACGATCTCACTGAAAGAAACCTAATGAACCGTGTACTCATTTGCGATTCTTTACTACGACGTAATGAAAGCGAACCGTTTTTGAAGAAGCTTATAAATGGTGATGAAAAGTGGATCACGTACGACAAGAACGTGCGAAAAAGGTCGTAGTCAAAGGCCGGTCAGGCTTCACAGACTCTGGCAAAACCCGGGTTAACCCGCAACAAGGTGATGCTGTGTGTATGGTGGGATTGGAAGGGCATTATTCATTATGAGCTGTTATCGCCCGGCAGGACTATCGATTCTGAACTCTACTGTGAATAACTGATGAGATTAAAGCAAAAAGTTGAGAGAAAGCGGCCGGAATTAATTAACAGAAGGGGTGTGATTTTTCATTATGATAACGCTAGACCTCACACATCTTTAGCCACTCAGCAAAAATTAAGAGAGTTTGACTGGGAGGTGTTAATGCATCCGCCGTATAGTCCTGACCTTGCACCTTCTGATTTCCACCTGTTTCGGTCTCTTAAGAATTCTTTAGGCAATGTCAGGTTAACATCACGAGAAGACTGCCAAAACCACTTGTCGTGGTTTTTTGAACAGAAGTCCCGAAATTTCTATAGTAATGGGATCATGTCTCTACCTACAAGATGGCAAAAAGTTATCGAACAAAATGGCACCTACATACTTTAGTTAAATGTAAATAAACTTTATTAAAAAATGTTTTGAATTTTCATATAAAATACGAAAAGACTTTTTCCCCAACCTAATATATAAAATTGTTACCATACTCCTCACAATGTTAGTTACCATAACCAAAAACCATACGAAGGGTTGTCCACCCACTAACATTTTTTTAATTTTTTGGACAAAATTTTTCATTTTTATTTTTTTATGATCTGGCATTAAAAATACATACAACCCTAAATTTTACCCTTCTACCATCAACCCCTAAATTTATAAGGCAAAACAACGTTTGCCGGGTCAGTTAGTAAAATATATAAATCTTCGTAAAATTTACAAATTAGATGAATCAAGAAGACGACACGCACATCATGAACACATACTTAACCTACTCCGAATTGTAATCTACGAGTACTATGCCGAACTTTCGCCCAAAATTTGGATAACGTTGTATTGTCTTTTTTTTTTATACTACGTCGGGTGGCAGACAAGCATACGGCCCGCCTGATGTGAAGCAGTTACCGTAGCCATATTAACGCTTGCGACATAAAATATTGCTCGCGCGCCGCCGCCCCCGCTGCCAACGCAGCATCTACTTCCTTTCTTTCTGGTGACCTCACTCACTCGCAGGAACACAACAACCCTCAAGGGAATTGTTATTTGGCTGCGGTATTATTAGTTTACAATAACGCTCCCTACCTCTCTTTTCGCCAGAGCTTCGTTTGTCAGTCAGCAGGGTGCACCACGTGCAGGTGAAGTTGGCTTTGGTTCAAAGATATTGATGAACCACTTACACCCCAACCTGTCTACCACAAGACCGCAAAATAACCGTTTATTTCACGTATGTTTGAACGTAAATATAATATAATGACCGACCGAATTGACGGAAAATCTTATCAAACAAAACTATTTTTTTTTTTTTTTTTTTTTTTATACTACGTCGGGTGGCAGACAAGCATACGGCCCACCTGATGTGAAGCGGTTACCGTAGCCATATGAACGCTCGCAACATACAGTGTCGCTTGCGCGCCGCCACCCCCGCTGCCAACGCAGCATCCTTCCATCATCATCCTTCCTTTCTGGTGACCTCACTCACTCGCAGGAACACAAAAATCCTCAAGGGAATTGTTATTTGGCTGCGGTATTCTGTGAGGTGGAGGTACATTCCCCAGTCGGGTAGCTTACAATTACGCTCCCTACCTCTCTTTTCGCCAGAGCTTCGTTTGTCAGTCAGCAGGGTGCACCGCGTGCAGGTGAAGTTGGCTTTGGTTCAAAGATGTTGATGAACCACTTACACCCCATATAATATATATAATAATAAGTATGTTAATTATTATAAATTAATAATAAACATACTTTAAAGAAATAGAAATATTCCTTGACATATTTTCACAGCGCCGTCTAGTCTCAAACTAAGCAAAGCTTGTACTTTTTGTAGATAACTGATATATACATTTTTTTGTAAATAAATGCATATAATACATAGAAAACATCCAGACCATGACAAACAGATGTCTGTTCATGTTCAAGTTCAAGTTCATGCACACAAATATTTGTCATGTGCGGGGATCAAACCCGCGACCTCGGAGTCAAAGTAACCATTGCTAGCCACTCGACCACCGGGCTCGTCACTTTCGACAGAAAATTCCCATGAGAAAAACCGCAACCTGGATTACCAATGTTAACTGTTAGGTTAACAAATCAGGGACTAAGAACTTTCTATCTTCGTTTATTTGACTTTATAATATTAGATGTGCTAACATGTGGCTGATCTGACGTTGGAGCCGAAAGATAGTCACTGAATCTCATTAGCGAATATAGTTAGACCGTCAATTTTGAGCTCATTCTACAGACTGCAAATAGGTAACTAACCAGAAAATTCATCCTGACCTGAACTAAAAGCCTTTTTGGTTCAGGTCAGGATGAATTTTCTGGTTTCATACTATGCGATTCCTGTACATTACAGGTTTGCAGTAGTGGAATGAACTGCCTGTCGAGATTTTCAAAAGGAAGTACAGGATGGATTTTTCAAAAAAAGCCTGAATGTGTTTTGGGAGTAGTGTCAGCAACGCATAACTGATGACCTTCGTATTGCTAACGTCCATAGGCTGCGGTAAACTTTTTCTATCAGCCAGCCATATGCTTGTTTACCATCTGTGGTATAAAAAACATATAAGAGCAAAGCACATTCGGATATTTTAGTATCTCACAAAAACCATTGAAGTAATTCGTCACATTATTACTTAATTAACGAAATGTCCATATCAAGTGTCCTCATATTAGCATGTTAATAAAATAAACATACCGTGAAAACGTTAGTTCGAGCCGTGTAAGGCGTGCGCGTGCATTAATTAGTTACCTAAGATTTTACTCTTAAATATTTGTCAAGAAAATTCCAGTCTACAAATTTCAATTTGACATTGGTCCACCTCATTACAAGTTTATGATATATACACTGGTTTATAATTTAAAATATGTATGACTTTATCATGTAAGTAAGTATGCTGCTTGAGCATTTGATCTGGCAATTTTACGATTGACACGTATTTATAGAAATATGAATATTCGATTCGATTGGCAACGATTTGTTTCACAACGCGTTGAGTTGATATCTTCTTAGGTCCTTTTCATAGAGGCTGCGGTCTGCGAATATAGCAGACGTGAATGGAAAATGAAACAATTAGTTTTAGTGTCGGCTGACCACAGCGGCGGCGGCGCGGCGTACCTACGAGTGTATACAAGTCGCCACAAATCGGCGCCAATTGCACGTTCATTGCGTACCGATATATGTTACAAGTATGAACAAAACGACGCGAACTGCACGTTCATTGCGTAGCCATATACAAGTCGGCACAAAGCGCCGTCGACTGCACGTTCATGTTTCGAACTTTTAGCACAGTATCACAATATCTTTGCTTTTAGTCATCTACTTAGTACTTAAACCAGTACTTATATTGATAGGTACTATTTTCATTTATTTAATCTTCATGCATATATAACAATGCACAAAGGCGGACTTAACGATTCAATCATTTTCTATGTGTCGACCTTAGGCGATGGGCGATGCAGAGATAAGACATGGTAGGTGCACAAGGCGAATATTAATAATAAATTAATGACAGTAGGCCAAACTCAACCAATGATGACATATTGATGAACAATTAACACGCCTTTGATGAATGAGTCCTATTATTTAACATATATAGACTCAGTTAGTATTATATAAAACATTTACTTACTAAATCTCTCGTATCATTACTTAGAAACAAATAGGTATAGAACTTCGGCTTTTTTTTAGAGTGACTATCTAAAAAAAGGTACTTTTATTATACGACGTCGGGTGGAAAATAAGCATACGGCCCGTCTGAAGTAAAGCAGTTACCGTAGCCAAATTAATGCTCGCAATATGAAATGTGGCTTGCGGGCTGCCACCCCCGCTGCCGATGCAGCAACTTCTTCCTTCCTCGTGACCTCTCATACGCAGGAGCACAACAACCGTCATGGAAATTGTTATTTGGCTGCGGTATTCTTTGAAGTGGAGGTACTTCCCCAGACGGGTAGCTTGTAAATACGCAACTCTACCTCTCTTTTGCCAGAACCTCTTTCGCTAGTCGGCAGGGTGCACCACGTGCAGGTGAGTTTGAGTGGAGAGCCGCTTCCACACCATACTGTTGGAAAATTTACGTTAACAATAAGGATTTGACATTAGATGTCTTTTATTAATGTCATTACACTTAAAGATGATCCAATCGTTGAGGTGCTAATGCAGTTTATAAATTTTAAATCCCTTTTATTATTAATGTTTGCGTAACTTTAACACCTCAGAGTTAAGGAGTCTATAGAATCTTCCCAGATGATTTCCATCCTAATGTTATTTGATTTGTACGATATATACGTGAAATGTCTGGGGTTTTATCAGTAAATATATCTTTTTTTCAGTATATCTTGGGACAACGATGAATCAGATTGTTGTTTTTGTATTATAATGTATCATATTTTTAAATAATGTATTCGTAATGCAGTTTAGTAATAGATTGTACAATTAATTGTACAATCATTGCTTTCTTCTAGACTTGCACTGCACAGCTCATCATCCCATTGGTGAAGAAAGTATCAAGCGAATTTACATGATTAAAAACGCACAAATGGTTGCATGATTATTTTGCAATCGTCTACAGGATCCAGTAAGTTCTTATATTTATTTAGAAAACCAATAATTTACATAATAGTAGGTACCTAGTTGGTAATATAGTTTACTAAAACGTATTGCCAATGATAGGTTTTCCTATTATAATATTAATCCATTACATTAGAATATTATTAGGACATTAATTAAAAGATTATGATGTTTAGCGTAGTTGGTAGTATCATAAATAATATAATGAAATTATATCAATAATAATACTATGCAGATATAATCAAAGTATGAATATATTCTAATTCTTACCATCAGGTACTTTTAACAGATATAATAACTGTTTAGAAGGTATACAAAGAACACTATTCTTACGCACATATAAAACTTCTTATAATTATTTTCATGATAAATAAGTAAGTCTACGTCATCTTTGAATTTCAATATTCTTATTCAATAATCTTTGTCATTTTAGCAAAATTATGTGTAAAAGTGATTTCTGCTATCAAAATTTGCTCATGACGAATTTATTCCAGATTAAATTTTTACTCGACTCTCAAGAAGGAAGGTCGAAGGCACTCGTCTTTTATGGCTTACTATATTTGCGCAGTGGTCTTGCAGCGGTGCTCAGGCACGCGATTCACAAACATTCGTCAGTGTATGGCATTCAAATACATGGCATTTGACTTAGCACGTCGATCCAAGGGGTTTGTTTTGCTAATTTGATCATCTCGGCGAAACAATTGCAATTTGACAGCAATGGAAATTATTGTTGACTTTGTCGGTCTTCGTAAACTTAAATTTTTTTCTGAAAGTAAAATATTTTTGGCGTAACAGTTCGCCGGAAAGCAGAATGTACTTGTAGGAATTCTTAATATTAGGAAATTTTTGGTGGCCTTTAAAATTATTTCGTATTTTTGTCAGAGTTTTAAGTTTTAAGCGAAAATATTCCTTGTGTTTACGTGTTATGCCTTCAAAATGTTAGTATTTTATTGTCCTTAATTTGACATCTAGTTGTCATCTTTGTGACCTTCATAGTTGTTGACATGACTAATGAATTTACCAAACCCCATGGCCAGTGTTTTTCTAGTACGAATTCCATGCTCTTGACCGCGTAACATGGAGTATCGGTTAAATTCATTAACCTCAATGCTAATGTGATTAACAAGTTAAGGAATAGCAATGAGCAATTTGTTGTACTGTGACTAATCCAGTTCGAATTCTTGCTAATACCCGATAGTAGATTACATCGATAGATTGCACATACTTTTCATCTGCAAATGCAAACTATAAAGTGAGGTTTTATTTCCACATATTTATATGTTTTCATTATTATACATACCTATAAAGGAAAAGGAAAAGAAACTATTTACTAATAACAACTAGAAATGTTCTTTATAAAGTAGTTCCTATATTTATATGACGAAATGCTTCACGTACGGATGTAAGTAGGTAGTCGCACGCGCGCCTAAAGTCTTTAGTGATACCTGACAAAGGTGACTAAGTTGTAAGTGCTTATACAAGTCTAAGATTATCTGTACACTTAGTTATGCAATAAAAAGTTTTGACTTGACTAACTAAATCGCCTCAAAAAATTCCTCCACATCACTGTCAAGGCATCGTACTATTACGAGTATGTATGTAACAGGCTGGCACTCAGCGTGGCAATGCTTATACTTTGTGATACATAAAAGCCATCGTTTTGGTCACGAGAAGAGTCGACCAAGAACTTTGCTATTTCTCTAAATAGGAGCCGTGATTGAAAATTCATCTAGTGAGGTTGAATTTTTAACCAATATTCCTTTTATTTTCCTATTGTTAACTAGTGGTATCAAGCATATTGACTAACACTACTAATTGTCACTGGTTATTGGATCGAGTAGGTAGATACCTAAAATTATGACCTAAATACTTTATCAGTATCAGTTACCTATTTAATTCGATTACTAATAAGTGCCTGCTATAATCTTATGACTAAAACTGGCTTAGATAATGCATTAGTTTGTTCTACAATGATTCGTGTCGTTCCTTCACCTGCTGATATCATATCTCCATATCAATGCGTTTCTGATACTGATTTCATAGTTCCATCATCATCGTCTATGTATTTATTTCTATACTGTACTAAGACTAGTATCCTCTTCTGTCTCCCCATAGATCTATTCATATCTACTCCATTATTTTCTTCTACTTACCTTATTATTATTCAAGAAATTGTATAATTAAATTTGTATGTATGCTATTTGCATACATACAAATTTAATTATACAAAATTAAATTTGTATGTATGCATATAGCATGTTCTTCGTTCGTTCGTCGCTAACCCTTATTCATCCCACTGCTGGGATACGGGATACTAAAGGCCACTGACTTGGCTAAAGTCAGGGTGGTCGGGATGGATGACTTAATGTGCCCACCGAAGCACGGAGAAGCTCGAGATAAATAAATCCATCCGTGGACAGGCTACGGTAGACGTTACTTAACTTGCGTGTTCGATTAGACTGACACACGCAATGACGCCACCTAGCTTCTCACTATAGTCTTTTCGTTATTATCTATTTATATATAGGTATAGTATTTCTTGGGTGCAATAAAGTATATTGCTTAAATACATATCGTTGCAATGTTAAATAATCATCAAAAGGATTTGATGCGAGTTCCCAACAGCATGTCATATTGGATGGGCAAGGGGCGCCTGTAGCGCAACTGCAAATGCTTACTTTATCTAAATACAGCTTTGTATGACAGACGTCTGCGAGACGTATGATTGTTGTTTTTGTTTAATTTTTATAAGACGAATAGTAACCTGTGAGTATTTTTTTTTACTTTGTACCCTAATTTATTTTAATATTTAAGGTACTTATGATATTAGTATACAAATGATATGTTAGAAAGCTTACAATTTCAAGATATACTTTTGCCAAAATAAAAATGTTACTGTCAGAAAATGACATAGATACTGACGAGGATACACAAGAAGACTCACAAACTCTTCTAAGACTATAAGTTGCTTAAACATTTTAAAATCATGACTCACATTGATTTTTAGGACACTATAAGTGAATTGGAATATAAAAGGTTCATTGACATGTCGATGACTGAACGTATAACAGTCAATGTCGTCATAGTGCATCTGCAGATCGTTGATAGTTCACATTGGTACCTTCATTCAAGCACTCATGTCACAGAGGAAAAAAACTTCATTCACAATATCTCTAAATATGCCAGTGTCGAATTTTTCTAGTATGGTTCTTCTGTGTTAGTAGATTTGTTTGTATGCATGAGAACGTTTATGCAATAGTCACTATCTGGTTATAATAGCTTTTTTAACATAATAAGTGGTTCGTTTAATATGTTTGAGTAGTATTATATTGCGTTTAGCTTAATGGAATTGATGTATTTTATTCAAAGAATCTATATGCAAAAGAGCGCCGACACCATAGTCAAATTAGTTACTTTTGTCACAGATTAAATAATACTTGCTTTTGATCACCTGTCAAAACAACTGTTTTGTATGATAAATGTATCTAATCAAAATAAATCTCACGGTTTTAGTCTGCTTAATTAAAGCACCTTTATTGTTTTATTATAATATACAAAACTTGATTACTGTTGACTGACTCATTCCTCATTCTTTGACTCAATTGCTCTCCCAGTGCCCGTGTAGGTAGGTAGACAAAACTTGGTGACCATATAGGTGTCAAAATCAAAATCCTACGCGTTCGATCAGACTGACAACGTGGACGTCATCAAGTTCCTCAGGTATATGATTAGTCAAAGTTCTTAAAAATAAACATTAACAATAATCAGTAATGCACTATTGGCGCCACATATAAATGAATGTATCGACAATTATAAATCGATTACGATATGGTCGATAACACTGACAGATAACAAAGATAGATAGATAGCTTTGAGTTCAGACGCCTATAAATTTCAGTTTGTTATGATAAGACTGGTATGTTGTCAGATTCGAGCACGCGCTTTCGATGGTTAATTACTGCGCAATGGGAAAATTTTATTCCTATTAGTCATATTACATATCAAAGCAAAATAAAGAATACGTCATGTCTACAGTATTATCGATGTAATTTCAATATCACTTAGATGGTAAAGAAGCATATGGCCCGGCTGCTGGAACGTAGTTACCGCACTATGTGGATGCTTACAACGCATTGCCGACATTGGAGAGAACCTCCCTAGAACAGGCTGCGTGCAGCAGCTACTGAAGTTTTACTTATCGCCATCTTTGAGCTAAAATCAACCTCATCTACATATGGTGCATCCTATTAATTAACAAACGAAGCTCTAGAGGTTCGTTCGCAAAAGCTTGGAGTTTTAGTCACGGACGTGCTTGCATATGTATATGTTGCCGTAGTTTGGTTATGTTAAAAATTACCAGAGTTGTGTGAGTTGTGATGCGCATTACGCATCTAGAATTCAGGACTAATTTTATGGTAGAACTATATGTATGGTATAATAATACCCTGTCTAAATGACGAATTTCTGTAGTGATAAAGTAAATGTTCTAAACATATTTACTTACTATAATAACAATGTTGTGATCTTTGTAAAGCCGTGATCATGAAGCATATGCGTTTGTTTTTAAAATTGTCTTGAGTTTGCAATTTGATGAATGCGTGTTTCTCGATTTTTAAGTTTTTCATGTTTCTTTCATACTTCCAAAGTTTCTTTCTATTATGCAGTACTAACTGTGTTTTTATGTTGAATCATGTCAAATCAAGAATTCCTTTGACTAGGATGGTGCAACGCAGTTGAGCTTCACCTAACTAGCCGTCTCCTTTAAGGCTTTAAATGCCGTATTTGCCATATAGCTGTCTCTTACATTGCTCATGGGGAAGCCAAACTGCAAAGCTTCCTACTTCTACTAATTTCTTCTGATTGAATCGTTGTGATCAATGGACTTCATTGCTCATTGCTTTTTTCTTTTTTTAGTCACACCTTAATAGGTGTCCACCACTGAGTCTCGTGTGTAGCCAGGATTAATATCCTGGCTACACACGAGACTCAGTGGTGGGCCCCCGCCCCATACCATAGCAACGTCAATCAATATACATCGCGGTATTCCGTAGTAGAAGATTATAGAAATACAATATGCTATGTATGTGTTCAGTCTTTTCTTCTTTATTTCTATATTAATTCGTAATTCTTACGATATGTACCATCGCCCTAAGTCACAATACGTTCCATTAATAGGTACTTACATATAAAGTTTGCCAGCACTATTTGTCGACTGGCGCCTCCGATATGTAATTGTTCGAACAAACAAGCGCGGTGCGAGACGCCCGTGCTCTAATGTATCTAGTTTTAGCACTTACACAATCCACTTGTCGGATTATCTACGAAAACATTAACCTTACGTTGACACCGAAAATATATATTGTTCGTGAAGTTCAGTAGGCTTTTTGCGCGTGCTGATCTTATTTGGCCGCTCAAATCGAGTAAACTCGTTTCGTTTTGTATTCATCGCCAGATCATCATTCTGCTAGATTGAGGTGTATGAGTTGTATCGTAGTATACGTGACTATGAAGAAGGTGTGATCGTTTCACGCAAATATACGCATTATTACTGCCGCTCTATACCTTTAGCACGCATGTTTTTGAACTGTAAGCATTTTGTTATATTTTGCACTTAACATATGTAATCATAGTCACGTACTTGGTCTAGCTTTATTTTTTACATCTCGGAATCATAATGATAATATCATCCAAGTTTACATTGTAGATAACTTTTTCTTGATTGTCTTGTATACTTTGTATAATAACTTTCTTGGTTTCAGCCATATTTTATCCGTATTGTTTTTTGACAAAACATAGGAGAAGCTACAAATTAATAAACAAATCGACCGATTGATTGATGAACGAATAGATTGAATAAACGAAATTGAATGTATAGTGCCACAAACTTATCTGACCCGGTGGCCAAATTAAGAACTAAAGCTGCCATCTTGAAATGTCATTCACGAACCAGTAGAGTTAGTATTGCCATGTACAATTAATTTGTTTACCACGTATACACATTCCATTGAGGTGTATTTTTTTAAATACATATATATCTTTTTCTATACATACAATAAAAAAATCGTCAACGAGTTGTTTCTGTGCAATATTATAACTCTCTAATATTATATAATAGCTATGATCGCGACTTAACGTGGTGCATTTTTAAAAATAATAAACAAAAAAATAGAAGGCAATTGATATTTAATTGAAACACCACACAACACAATTAATCAGTATATCAATGCTATTTTATTTTAACAGTGTATATATTTCTTTGATTTTTGTGTTTCCTCTAAAACGGGCGGCATTTCGTTTAACGGGCGGCATTTCGTTTAATGGCAACACATAAGTCGATCATACCGCCCCGCCATCGGGCCAGCTAAGTTTGTGGCACTTGTAACTCGTCGAATGAATGAAGGGTTTAATTTTATTGTTTTTTATACTTTTATGGCCCTGGAAATTATAATTTTATAGGCATGTTTGTGTTGTATGTTTTTGTATGAATGTCATTATTTTGTTTGTTGTATTATATTGGTATGTTTGTTCGTACTGCCACTGTCTGGACCTGCATGAAAATCAGCGGCGTGGTTTATTCATCCCACGGCCAAAGACCAATTGTGGCATCACGTAGCACAAATTTTTGTCTTTCCTATTGATGTTTAAGTTTTACTTTGTCAAGGAGCTAAATGGTGTCGTTACGTGTGTCAGTCTACTCGAACACGCAAGTTAAGTAACGTCGACCATAGCCTGTCCATGGATGGGCTTATTTATCTCGAACTCCTTCGTGCTTCGGAGGGCACGTTTAGCTGTCGGTCCCGGCTGTTGTCATAAGATGCCAGTTGTTAAGCCAAGTCAGTGGCCTTTAGGCGACTTGAAAACACTGGCCTCCACCAACCCGCATTTGAGCAGCGTGGTGGAGTATGCTCTAAACCCCTTGGATTTGCATTTGCAGTAACAAATTATCAGTGGGCAGATCAGACTTTAAATTATTATTCAAAAAGACATGTTTTTGATAAACAAGTGAATATAAAAATTCGCCGAATTATATCAATAGCTTCTTCATCTGCACCTTATTCGAATCTCGTTTGTTTATATGATAATCTGAAGTTATATTAACATTGCAGCGTTCTTAAGATGTCATCGTGAAATGTTTAAACCAAAAGGTTGTTTGTTTGTATGCCTTTTCGCCCGTTCGTTTATTATTATGCCGGATTAAACCTAACCTATTAGATTTATTTGGCGCTCTTCTCTAAGGCATTTTGGTAAGATTAGGGGCCTTACCCAATGTTCTTACCCATTTTAGTAAGAAGGTGCCCCTTCTTAGCAAAATGAGGTTATACGAGGGTATATATTAATATAACTGAGTATTCTCAAGTCTCATTTTTTTTTATACCACTACGGGTGGCAAACAAGCATACGGCCAGCTTGAAGTAAAGCGGCCACCGTCGCCCATAGACGCTTGCGACAATGAACGTCGCTCGCGCGTTGCCACCCCCGCTGCCAACGCAGCAACTCCTTTTCCTAGCCTAACCTAACCTAACCTATTAGTTTTATTTGGCGCTCTTCTCTAAGGCATTTTGGTAAGATTAGGGGCCCTTCTTACCCATTTTGGTAACTTCTTACCCATGTTTTTACTATTTTGGTAAGAAGGGGCACCTTTTGGTACCTTCTTACCAATGTTCTTACCCATTTTGGTAAGAAGGTGCCCCTTCTTAGCTAAATGAGGTTATACGAGTGTATATATTAATATAACAGAGTATTCTCAAGTCTCATTTTTTTTTATACCACTACGGGTGGCAAACAAGCATACGGCCAGCTTGAAGTAAATCGGCCACCGTCGCCCATAGACGCTTGCGACAATCAACGTCGCTCGTGCGTTGCCAGCCCCGCTGCCAACGCAGTAACTCCTTTTCTGGTGACCTCACTCAGGCGCAGGAACACAACAACACTCCAGGGAGTTGTAATTTGGCTGCGGTATTCTGTGAGGTGGAGGTCCTTCCCCAGTCGGGCTAACGTTGTGCCCTACCTCTCTTTCGCCAGAGCCTCGTTTGCTTATTGGCAGGGTGCACCACGTGCAAGTGAGGTTGGCTTTGGCTCTTAAGGTGTTGGTGAGCCACTTACACCCCAAAAAAAGAGGCACCGCGACACTTCCACTTTTGCTCACATTGGGCTTTTGTAGTCAGAAACACTTCGACACGTGTATTTTAAGTACCCTTTTGTCATTTACCAGCATTGTCGCAGCATTTTCCTTGTTATTTTTTTTTCGTCTTGAAGTAAAAAGTTTACTGTACATAACACCCCATGATTCAAGTGTAAGCAGAAATGTCAACAGTGTCCTCAAACTCGTTGGTAACAAGTCAATAATGCCTTGCCACTTAGGTAACAAGTATTTTGCATAATTTTCTGTGCCGACACGGAATACTAATTGGAATGTGGCCGTCTCTCTGTGAATCAAAGACTTTTACTGTAATGCACGATGTAATGGGGATGGGGAATAATTAATGCCAAGGACATCCGGTGCATCATAAGGCCTGCGATGTCACAAAGAATAATATCCTAGCGGACAGGACTCGCGTAACGGTTAAATTTCCAACCAGTTATATGTATACTTGACGAAAAGACTTTTCATCTCGATGTCGTTCCAATAAACGGGTTTTATACCGGTTTTTGGAAGAATTTATTGCAATAAAAATATTGTTCAAAAAACTTTACTTTTTATACTATGTGAAGTTGGTACTATGGAAACTAACATACGACTCGCCTGACGAGAAACGGTTACTGTAGCCATATTAACTCTCGTAACATGAAACATTGCTCGTGCGCCGTCACCCCCACTCCCAACGCAGCAACTCCTCCCTTTTGGTGACCTTACTCACTCGCAGGAACACAACAACCCTCATAGTCAGCAGTGGGTACATACAGGCGGATGATGATGATGTGGGAAATACGGGGATGTGAGTAATAAGGCTGCCATTTTCTCATTTTAAGTACCTACGGAACTCTGCATATGCTATCAGACTTAATGCGTTAATTTATCAAGTGCGGAACTTATTCTGGAGATTAATGTAATCCCCAATTGTTTCTTGAAATCCTGACATCATTACAATGTCACCGATTTCCATAATTATGTGTCGTGTTTTTATCTATGTTTCCGATTTCGAAGAATTATCTAAAAGGAAAACGTGAGTAAGAATATTTCTTGATAATAATAAAACCGATTTCTGATTTGCCAGGTTAGTAATATTGAAATAATTATTCTAAGAAGTTGCACATCAGATTGACGTTATTATATTGCAGGCAAAACTTCGTATAAAGATGTAGTTTTATTAGTCTAGAACCTAGATACAGACTCATATTTCAAGTAATTAATAGGTATATTTACGCACAACTAATACTGGTGATTCAATTATCAATGATAATTAATTAATTCGTGTATCTAGTAAGCCTAATAAAAATAACAGGGAACTAATATCAATAATTCTTCAATTCAATTTCAATTATCCTTTTGTCTCAGTACTAGATAATTATGACAAATTATACAAAGTATGTCTTATATAGCCTGCCCATGGATAGTGTTATTTATCTGGACCTACCTCCGTGCTTCGGTGGGATGGTGGAAGATGACAGTCGTTAAGCCAAGTCTGATGCCTTTAGGCGGCTTGAAAACACTGGCCTCCGCCAACCCGCAGTTAATCTGCGTGGTGGAGTATGTTATAAACCCGTTCTATTGAGGATAGTCCCGTGTCTCAGCAGTTGGACAAATAAGGGTTGATCACGATACAAAATATGTGCAGGCACCACTATATGATATAGTAAAGGTATGACAAGGGATATATCAATAGAAAGTAATTGGTGAGTAAATTCTGAAAAAAAATATCGTGGGTTATTCTGGTCCATTAAAATATTTTACAAGGAAATATAAACTCGTTTTTTTTTACGATTTGGGTGTTTGACCTATATTGAGCAGCGGTGAGCAGATTCACTCGTTCAAATAGATCACTGATTTCCAGTCACTCCATCAATACATATAATAAAATCGTAACTGGCCGCTGTCTGTACATTGAAGATATATAAAAAAAACTAATATAGGGGGGCTTTATGAACGCAATAGAACCCAAAACAATGATTTTTAGAATTTTTGCCTGTTTGTCTGTTTGTCGGTTTGTCTGTTTGTCCGTACGTTTGTGCACGCTAATCTCAGAAACGGCTTAACCTATTTGAATACGGTTTTCACTAATGCGTTAAGGTTTGCTCAACTTAACATTTAGTGTTTGTTTCATTTCAATCGGTTCATAAATAAAAAAGTTATATCAATCTAAAGAATCACATATAAAATGGTACAAAATAACCAATTAATTGAATTGACTGAAACTTTTCAGTTGAATTAACTGAAACTTTATGAAGGTATTATGTTATCATCGTTAAAGTAAATAATACAATGAGAGAGATGCTTAGAGGTCGTAGCGCTAACGCAAGTTAAGCAACCCCTGTCGTGGTTCCAACTAGGATGGGTGTCCACAATTGGCACAAAAAATATATCAATTGGCTTAGTAATAACTCTGTGTGCAGAAATGGAAGACATATAAGAAAATCTATTATAGGGGGGCTTCATGAACGCAATAGAACCCAAAACAATGATTTTTAGAATTTTTGTCTGTTTGTCTGTTTCTCAGTACGTTTGCGCACGCTAATCTTAGAAACGTCTTAACCTATTTGAACGCAGTTTTCACTAATGCGTTACGGTTTGCTCTACATAACATTTAGTGTTTGTTTCATTTCAATCGGTTCATAAATAAAAACGTTCTATCAATCTAAAGAATCTATATACATAAAATTCAAAGTCCTGACTGACTGACTGACTGATATATCAACGCACAGCCCAAACCGCTGGGTCTAGAGATTCCAAATTTGGCACGTAGGTCTAGGGGTACACTAAGAAATGATTTTTCAAAATTCATCCCCTGATGAAACTGGGGTTCAAAGTTTGTATGGGGAGACAAGATTAGTTGGACTATTTTATCCGAAACTTTTCAAAAGTACTTCTATAGATAAATGAGTAAATACGTGTTTCAGGATTTTACAATATTCAACCCCTAAAGAGGTAAAGTGGGGTGAAAAAGTCTATAAATCGTCATGGGTATTGTTTTTATAGTTTATCGGGTCGCTGATTACGAAAACAACAACGATTTTAAAATTCAACGTAGCTAACGTAACCATCATCCCCTTTTGGGGTACGATGGGGTCGACATGTCTAAAATGGGGTGAAAAAGTCTGAAAATCGTCATGGGTATTGTTTTTATAGCTTATCGGGTCGCTAATTACGAAAAAGAACAAATATTTTATAATCCAACATAGCCGACGTGACATAAAATCACCCCTGTGGAGATGCGATGGGGTTGAAATGTCATAATATCAATATGGGTGTTGAGTCTATGGTTGCCTGAGACGTCAATTACGAAAATGGCAACGATTTGAAAATATAACACAGTGGACACGAAATTACTTCAAATGATTTTTCAAATTTTACCTCTAAGAGGGTGAAACGGAGGTCAAAAGTTTGTATGGGGCAACGAGATTAGTTGGACTATTTTATCCTATACTTTACACGAGTACTTCTATAGATAAATGAGTAAACATGTATTACCTCAAATTTCACGCGAGCGAAGCCGCGGGCGAAAGCTAGTATACGAATATATGTCACCGCCAACTCCTCGAATCAGCCGAGCTCTTTTTTACGACAGTCCTTTTACCATAATAATTATCGTATATAATATTGAATATGCTTGCATTTGTATGCTTCGTGAGAGTCATATTTAATATTTAATATTATAAAATTTTCGAATAGGTTAGGTTTTCTTTGTGATCAATCACAAAGAAAACCTAACCTATTCGAAAATTTATTTAAAGGCAATTCGGAATTATTTTATCAGAAGTTATCTTTTTGATTATTCAATAGTCGACGAGCCCGGTGGTCGAATGGCTAGCATGCAATTCGACCATAGCAATGTTTCCTTTAACTCCGGGTTCGCGGGCTCGAAATCTACATCGAACTTTCAAGTTGTGGAATGAACTCTCTGCCAAGTTTTCAAGAAGGGCGTAAAGGGGTTTTTACAGAATCGGCAAAGCTTGAGTGATGCCTCTGGTGTCGGAAGCGTCCATAGAATATAAACAACAATTGTGAAATTTATATCTTTCAAACAAAAAGACAGACTGATTTCATTTCTCACATTCATGTCTGCTTATTCCCAAAAAAACATCAACTTCAATGAAGTTTTATATGATAGTAGTTTATGAAACTGTTGCATAATAAGGGTTATTAAAATACGAGTGTGAGTTTATAACATGAGCCAAAGGCGAATGTTATAATAGACCACACGAGTATTTTAATACCTAATTATGTGCAGTTTCATACACTACTTTATCTAATCTCATGAAATATACGATAATAATATTTTAAATACAACCATGAAGTTAATTTAACAGCTTTATTTCTTACATATATATCCATTTGCAGATCGAGCATGCGTAGTGCGCATGCTCGACGCGCCGCGCGGCGCCGCGTTCACAGATTATGTAGAAAATTTTGCAAAGTTGCAATGTATTTGCATTGCAACCTGTTTAAAATACCTGTATCCAGGGCTTAAGCAGTATCGAACTGGAAAAAAAGTTATTTTTCGATACAGTTGTCCATACGACAACTGTATCGAAAAATAACTTTTAAAATTTATTTTGATAGCTTGTGCGTAAAGACTGTCATTATGATACTGTGTTTAGTTTTTTAATGTGTAAATTTCAGTATGAGATTAGATAAAAGATTTTATTTTAATTTATTCTTATCAGAAATGAATGAATCTCACAGCAACGATAGTGAATACCAGTGTTATCACACAAAACTGTTCAAAAAGTCGTTGTCGGTAATTCATCTTTTATTGTTTATTTACACTACGCTCGTGCCTACACATTTACAAACATTGACTGGCGTCATGATCTATCGAGAATATATCTTATACCTTTTTAAATATAATATAAAATTGAATAACTACTTTATATGACGATAGAGTAAAAATTTCCAGCGCCTATTATTATGCTCTTGACCTAAGAGCTACGAAAGGCGTGCCCAAATCAATTACTATTGCGTCACTAACACATTATTATTGTAAAAAAAATATATCCGCATTCACAAATATTTGTGGATGTCACTTGAGTTTAATCTTGCGTAATAGATAAAAACATAAAATGTTATGATATTATCATAATATGCATATATTTTTTTATTGCTAAAAGATATGTAACATTTATTGCTGCATTCAAAATATGTATTTGTAATATAAAATAACTTGCTCTATTTAAAAAAATAATATATTATATAGAAAAAAACTAAATTGTTTTACTCATCTATTTGTCTAGATATCCGCTGACTCCTAAACCACACTATGGATGGATTTTGAAGCAGTTTTCACTATTATTTAGAAATGTCTTGCGGAAGGTTGCTATGTATAATACAAACAATATATTATCCAATACTGCCAGAGCGGGTAGCAATTCAACAATAAACACTATAAATTACATTCCTCTTTACCTAAATGTATTACACCTATGGGCTCGTATATTTTAAATGCTATAAAGAAGATTGTCAAACAAAAATCCATAAGCAATATTAAATCATGTTGAATAATGAAGAAATCACCATTACACAACATATGAGACATAACAATAGCTATTGTTATGAGACCGTCCAAAATGTCACCTCTGATTAATGGTATTTTCTAACTCTACGTTGTAATTTACTTTCCAAGGACTCAGTTTTAGCGTAGGATTTACCTGAAGCATAAATTTTCAGAATTGTAGGTTGTCGCTCGACAGACTTTGTTGGGAGCTGTAAAACTGGAATAAGATGTAAGGCGTGGAAGCCTCGTCCCTATTTAGGGTTCCGTCTATACTTGTAAAATAAAAGGTAATCCAAAGTATTTGGGATTTTTTTATCTTTCTGAGTTAATATCTATATTTTGAATCCCACGTGGACGAAAATGAGAAAAATAGGTAAAATGTGCAGTGGCCACAAATCTGATAATTGTGTATTTTGAAATAAGTTTATTAGGGAATATTTACGCACATCCTTCAAACAATCTACATATATAAAAAATGGTGTACCGAACTAGTCCATCCTTTTTTTCATTCTTATATATGCAAACAATTATACTGCAAAGTTTATATAAATACTATAAATAAATATTCATGGACAAATTACACACTACCATCTATACACAAACTAAGATTATTAAGGAACCCATGTTTGTCCAGCAACTCGAACTTGCCTGCCTTTTATTAGTGTAAAAGACGGGATAACTAAAGGTTAGGTTAAAACGCCGTAGTAAGTGTCTTCACGACTTTATTTACTGGGCGCTGATTATGGCTTAACTTTATTTTACCCTGTGATGTGGCTATTATGTAGAAAATATACAAGTAAAGTGTGACTATAACCAATTCTTCTTTTTTTTTAATGTAAAATTCTACATCTTGAAATAAGTATTTTACTTTACCTGATATGAAACAAAATTTTAGCCACCTCATAAATTAACTACAAACCCGCTCCTTTGCTCCCCTGAAATATATATACCTTTGTTCTTTTTTCAGGACTCAAAACCTTACAGATTTTAATTTGATGCAAATATCAATAAATATTACACTAATGAAAAGACAGCTACAATCTGTCAATAAGGTCGACTAAAATCGTAAATTTCTTTAGCGTCTACGTAGTAGCGTAATAAATACGTATGCACATTCCCATTTCACAATACACTCTCAATGCTATTGATATTGCTTTAATCGTGTATGAAATTGCGTATACCGACGTTACAGCCGTCGTATTGACGTACTTGGTATCGACGAAGTACGATTGACCAAAGGATTGAGTCACAGAGTTCAAGGGACTTGTTGTGATTATTGTTACGTACGAAAAACACCTTACTTTTGTGGGTAGTAGTAAAGGATATGGATGACGTGAGGACGTAAGAAGCCCTTAGTTTAAGTTAGTCACAGTTCTACATTATCTACAAACTAATGTTAAGTTAGTTAGTTTAAAAAATTTTAATTAATATATACTTGTATTATTTCCAAATACCGGGTAGAACGGAAGGAACTAGTGACACATCGAATAATGATAGATTTTGGATACACAACATTTTTTACCGAAAATACTAGTCTAATATTATAAACTGTTTCCGACTTATAGTTGTATATCAATGTAATGACTGGCACTTCTGAGATTACCGTCTAAGGTTCCTAGACAGGCTGGTCGTTGCTTTTATACACAATCGGTTGGTTTAGGGGTGAACATTGCCCTTTTCTCTAATAAACTTTGACAAATTTTAACTCGAGTTACTTACTCCGTGATTTATAAACCGATTAGAAAAAAGTTTTTTTTATTTGAAAGAGTATACTTCCAGATTGATCCCATATTTTTTTCAACATCATCTGTCTGTATCTACATACATAAATGAAGAGTAATGTTTGGAGTCGGTTTTTTTTGTTAAAATTATTTCTTTTCACACGGTTTAAATGTAAATACTTTGCAATCTGAATTCAAACCAGTATTTGTGGAGTGCACCACACGCAACAGTAGCCTTTATTTTGGTACTTATTCTTTATCACATAACAGCCATCTCTTCGCATAAAAGAAATACCTAAATAATAATCCGTAAATCCAAATTCCCTGTGCAATTGACACCTCTCCGTACCTAATAACCTTCATATTTTTCATGCAACTTTGCATTTTACGACATTCGCATATGTGTGCGCATTGTTTATTCCACCTCGTGCTTTTTTGTGTCGTGTTTTATAAGAAATTCAAACACATGCGCCTCGTTGAAAGCATTCAGTGCGAGAATGGACATAAATGTCTACAATCCACTGTCCGTTTAATGGAGATGTTGTTTACTGTATGGGCTTAAGTATTTTTTTGTGAATGTATTCTTGTCGTAGAGAGCAGCGATTCTATTAAAGTAGGCTTCAACTTTCTGTAAAGCTGCTCTGAATAGTAATGTATTATTTATTTTATGTTATTTGGTCTGTGATGGGCTCGCCATTGTATTTAGAGCCAAAGCTTCTTCACCTGCATGTACATGCAGGGTGTACACCCTGTCGACTAGCGAAATAGAGTTCTGCGAATGAGAGGTAGAGCATTTCGAGCCCGACTGGGGAAGTACCTCCACCTCACTGCATAGCACTGCAGCAATTGGGTATTTGACTAACATTTTTTTCTGTTTGATATGTAGGGACGTCTCCATAATATAACCATAGGTGAAAGAATTACTTCGATAGCACAAAAATCTCTCGAGATATGGTAATTTGAAAATCACAATTTTTAGACTGCCCCAAAACGCTCCATACAAAAGACTACTGAATTATGACGTCACAGATCTGTATTTTGTATGCATCAAATCAGAAATTTGTACGACAGCTATGTTAAATATTACGTTTATGTGATTAGTATCATAATAAAAGTTATAGCATTTTTTATTGCTTCTCCAATGGAAATATTATTTTTTAATAATTTCATACTTTTAAAATGGACTTTCCCGCCAAACTTTGATCGACGCTAAAAAAAAGTCTGACTGAAGATATTAGAATGAAAGTTTGCAGATCTTTATAGTTTTGTGTATTTTACGATATTGTTAATTTATTTGTACAATTTTTAAACATTGGAAACAACCCAATTATAATCACTAGCTATTGTGTGAAAATTATTATTATTTTGTCATTAATTTTAATATAGTGCAGTAGTTTTTTTCACACACTGAATACCAATCAAACAGAATAGACCTGCCGCCCCCTGAGACGTACTTATCGTTACAGTAAATAAAGGAAATGGAATGAGATGTAAAAGGTCACTACATTGGACTCGGCGATCAAGCGGTCACTCGCTGCTGAGGTCAAGGTTGACCTGTAAAAACAATCCTGACTTTGTACGCGTTTTGTCCTCAAGCCTCTACCACAGTAAAGTTAATAAATAGTAACTAAATTTCAGTCATGGTATAAATTGGATCCACATTTAAGTGTGTTAACGTTAGTAGATTGATACTTATTAAACTTGTAGATATGCATTATGTACTTGGTGTGCCCTGCCGTTAAGCCAACGAGGTTCTCGCGGAAGTGAAGTAGGGCATGGAGAGACCAGCTGGAGAAGTACTATCTCCAATACAGAATACTGCAGCTTAAACATTTTTAATTGTTCATCGTTGGCAGAGTTCGAATACTGGCGTCAATGTCAGTTTCTTAAAGTTAACCTACTGTTTATATAATCAACTGTATTTAAACTAAATAATAGATGGTATTAACGCGGAAGGAAGACTCTCTAAGTGGGTCAAATCAATTCATAGATGAGCAACAGTAATTTACCTACGTGTTAAAAATGTTAATATGTAAAATAAAAGGCCAGTGACGCATTCAATGTTAATGTTAATATTTCGGAGAATCTATTTGGGTTTTTTTATTGTACCCTGCACCTGTACATGATGTTGTACACTAGCTCTTTTTTACCAGAGCCTCTTTCGCTAGTTGGCAGGGTGCACCACGTGCAGGTGAGGTTGGCTTTAGCTCTAAAGATCGTGGTGAGCTACTTACACCCCATTGTTCCGGAGTCTGCTGCTACGTGAACTCGTAGAAGTGTAGTGTGGAGAATGAAATACGTCTCTCGTTATGCGATAGTATAAAGTTTTCTTCATTTATGTGTCTCCGTGTTCAATATAATAATGCATTCAGGACTTTGTTTCGACTGCCCCGCTTCTGTAGCGCACAATGCGTAAACGAGCGGCATCCATGTTGCACACGATGCGGGATAGTTCCATCCAACAGCCTCCTGGCAGTTGCTGCAGCACGGACGGACGGCCCGTTGCTTGGCCACTGGCTGCAACTTCATGCGCCAGTGCCTCGAGAGCGAGCACGGCAACTTTAATTATGTATCAATTAATTTTTCGAAAATATTTCACACTGTATGTATTATTTTATCCTGATTTTATTATTTGATATGATTATTTTATTTTTGACATTTAATTTGATTTTGTATTATTTTTATTTTGTGTTGAATTTTTTATGAATTACTAGCGGCCCGGTACGTGCTTCGCTACGTATAAAGTAAAATAAAAAAAAAAAATTGGAACACCAAATTCATTTATTCAAACAAAACAATATTTTATTAATTGCTAGCTATTTTAAAACTTAATCCAAAACATTTGGATAAACAATATTTTTTGTTTTTCCATTTTGAGCATGAATAAACAAACGGCTGGGGGGTACCGACTCTGGAACAGGCAACATAAAGTCGAAGCACGTCCAAAATGAAATGACCGCATGAATGACATAATAACATGCTTGTACTGTCAACACTGAAAAAAGTTTCAATTTGACAGCACAATCCCCATCTGAAAAAAGTTTCAATTTAACAGCAAAATCCCCATTAACAAAATGATCCGCCATTTATTGAATTCAATTGTTATAAAAAATATGATAAATGAAGAACCGCTCTACCGATTTTGTACAAACTTCACCTAAACCATCTACTAAATAGTCCGAATAAACCCTAAACATTTGGTTTGGATATGTGAGCCCGTTCTTGAGTTATAAAATTACAACGAAAAGTGGCATTGATTTTTATATAAATAGATGTAATGGTTCTTTGGTTTGCAAATAAATGATTGAAAAAATGTTAACTTGTCAATATGTATTAATACAGTCCATTAAGCTCATGTGAATTTTTTTCATCTAAGTTTCCTACATTTTCTTTGGTATTATATATATTATTGTTATTATATTATTTAGTATTTTCCATTCGGCCGGTCATCATTGTGGATTTTGTACAGTCAGAACATTGACTTGTTTCGAGAGAATTTTATCTCGATTTAATTTACCTATATCAGACATTATTTTGAAAGCCGTTCGTGCAAACGATCTGAAGAAATGTACATTGTAGCAGAAAACTTTTGTTTCAGTTGATACTCGTACTGTATATTCAATATTATTTCAGTAGCGACTATATTTTTCATAATATATTGTCAAATATAGCTAAAAACTGGAACTGAACCTCTAAGAAAGTTGATTATTAGGTACTGTTTTAATAAGAAATTACAGTATTTTCTGCCACCCCCACTGCTAACGTAGAAACTCCTTCCTTCCTAGTGACCTCTCTCGTAGGAACACAACAACCTTCAAGGGGGATTCTTACCTAGCTGCGGTATTCTGTGAGGTGAATGTACTTCCCCAGTCGGGCAGGTTACAGAATACTCAATGCTCTATTTCTATTTTCTCTATTTTCTGAATAGTTTTAGTTTTTTTAGACCACTATGGTAACAAACAGACATATGATCTACTATCAAGTGGATATCATTATGTTAGGCAACAGAAGCTCTATAAAAAAAAACCGGACAAGTGCGAGTCGGACTCGCCCACCGAGGGTTCCGTAGGTACGTAGTATCATTATTAAATTTGATATTTTTCATTATAAATAAGAAACAATGCGTCGAAAAAAATAAATAAAATATATTTTGCAATGTGTACATCAAGCCCTTTCATAAGATACCCCATTTGAATTAGTAGTTTCAATTTGAAATTTTGACACCCTATAAAAGATATTTCAGCTTGATACCTCCACGCATGCTCGACATAGAAATTCTTGACAGACAGACAGACAGACAAACAGACGACAGACAGACAGACATACAGACAGACGGACAACAAAGTGATCTTATAAGGGTTCCGTTTTTCCTTTAGAGGTACGTAACCCTAAAAATGGTACTGTAGCCTATGAGTTATGGTTACATTCATTGTCTTCATAGATTTACAAACCACAGCCTTTCTCAACTCTATGTAGATAAGAAATGTTATTGATGCTTCTAGACAGTTTGTCCTCAACCCTTAATCATCCCACTGCTGGGATACGCATATCCCCTCAATGAGAAGGGTTTAGAGCATACGCCACCACGTTCTGCAACTCCGGGTTGGTGGAGGTCACTGTTTTCAGCCACCTAAAGACCACTTGACTTGGCTTAACGACAACAGTCGGGACCGATGGCTTAACGTCTCCTTCGAAGCACGGAGGAGCCACAGATAAATAAACCCATCCATGAGCAGGCCGCGATCGACATTGCTTGACTTGCGTGATCGATTAGACTGTCACGCGCAACGACGCCATCGAGCTCCGCTTCTTATAGTTTAATCAGCAGTTATTAGATATTATTGATACATACAAACGTCTAACTACATATGTAGATATACAAGTAGGCAAGCTATTTGTAGCCGAGGCAGAAATATGATCTTGTCAATTCAACAATGACATAATTTTGAACATGGTAATTCAAACAGACGCAGGCCAGGTAGGTATGCAAAATGCAAATAAATACACATCTACAAGGCAAGTTAATGTGAAACAAGAAACAGAATAATCGCCTTATTAACATTTTGTGAAGCCGTTGATAGGTTCGGATATTTATTTCCCTGAATGGACGCGAATCTATCGACTAGATTTCCAAATTACGTTGAACGAAAGTTTCTATAAGGTTGTTGTGCGCTCGGCTGTCATGGAGTCGTCGTTGACAACCCTTATTCATCTCACTGCTGGGATATAGGTCTCCCCTCAATCGAAGGAGTTTAAAGCATACTCCACCACGCTGCTCAACTGTGGGTTGGCGGAGGCGGGAGTAAATAAACCCATCCTTGGACAGGCTGCGGCCGCCGTTACTTAACTTGCGTGTTCCATTAGACTAACACGCTCAACGACGCCATCGAGCTCCTCGTCATGTCATGGAGTAAATTGTCAAAACTGAGACAAAGTGACAACATCGTTACCATATCCTCGTGGTCTCCATTAAATAATAAATAAATATTTCTGGACAATATACACAGCGCCATCTAGTCTCAAATTAAGCGAAAAGCTTGTGTTATGGGTACTAGACAACTGATAAATGTACTTAAATTATATATGTATATATATATATTTATTGTAAATACACCCAGACCAAGACAAACAGACACACAAATGTTTGTCTTGTGCGAACCCGCGACCTCGGAGACAAAGTGGCCATTGCTAACCATACGACCACCGAGCTCGTTAATTAATATCCCCATTTTAGAGTGTGGGTACAGTACAAAACAGTTAGCTACTTTTAGAGCGACCATAGGGGCGTAGCTACCACCGTATCAGCCGTATCAATGATACGGGCCCCCCGAGCTGCAAGGGGCCCCGGCATGTTCGGTTCGAGAAGATAGAAGAGCCCCCTCAGCCCTGAAGTGCTTGGGTAGAAGGGCCCAGCACCAAGTTTTGATTGCTCGTCTAGCGTAAGCAACGCCACTGGGCGACCCATATTCAATTCGTTTCTTTTTCATTAACTTACCTGAAAATATATAATGTATAGAAAAGATTATTATCAGACGTTCTGAGGTTGTGAAAGTTTGAGGCAAATTCGCCACCGCAGTATTAATTCCAGTGACGGCATTCATTTGGTCTTCACTGCCTGATATGAAGCGGGTACTGTAGCCATATTAATATCGTATACGCACTACTCCTTCCTTATTGTTGACCTCACTCACAGGAACACAACACAGCTTAAGAGAATTGTTATTTGGCTCCGGTATTCTGTGAGGTTTGGCCGTGTGGTTTCCGGCAGACTAGAATAGAATCACTCCGTTTCTTCTCGTAGATGTCGTACAAGGCGAATATGGGAAATACATTATCAAATATCGATCAGGCCTCCCCAACCCGTTTGCCAGCGAGGGGAGTGTAGACCAAATCCTCCTTCCGTCTAGGACGGACGAGAGAGGGTCGTGCTCCTGTAGTGGAGACTAAAAATGGACCTGATGATGATGATGATGATTCTGTGAGGTGGAAGTACTTCCCCAGTCAGGCAGCTTACAAATACGCTGTACCGTACCTCTCTTTTACGTAAATCCTTACAGTACACAAACTCGAATAGCAAACATTCGGCGGACTTTAATAATTCTTAATGATAATGAAAGCCGTAGAGTCGCGCGAGTACATATCTATACAGAAGTTGAAACAATAGAGTTGTTTAACATAAAATGTCATTATCTTTGTATTATGTTTCAGCTGAACATACATCTCTTGCTTTAAGATTTGGTCCCGAAATTGAATTTCGTAAGTAAGCAATGGTACGAATACGTCATGTCTGATATTTTGTATTCATTCATTTCATTCAATTTTCGAATAAATAGGTAAGATAAATTAAAATGAAACAGTATTGTGCGTAATTGTTTTGACATCATTATTTCTTGCATAGCAAAATAATGGCGAACTATATGTATAGCTAGCTTTCGCCCGCGATTTCGTACGTGCGTATCTACGAAAGGTTTTTTGAAAATTCTCCCGTAATACCGAGATCGGTGTTACAGGAGAATTTTCAAAAAACCTTCCGGATGCTTACGTTATAGTAGCTACCTGTATTCCAAATTTCAACTCGATTCGTTCAGAGATTTAAGTTGTGCGTTGATAGATCATTCAGTAACCGTTGCATTTTAGAGATAACGTACTTCTGTAAAATTTTGTTTCATTGATTTTGTATTTTCAGCGAAATTAATTGAGCTTATGAAATCGTCCGGTCATTCTGTCTGTCCGTTGCTATGAAACTCAAAATTTAGAAATTCTGACTTCGGATTCGTGTACATCAAAGAGTAGTAATGTAAAGTGACCTTGGTTTTCCGATATCAATTAGGGATTTCGAAAAAAAAATTCGCTATTTTATTCTATTTCTTATTTTTTTGGTTAAGAAGTGGAAGTTATAAGAAATACTAATGACTGCGACGACTTCGAATTTCTTCAGAAATTAAACAATTAATTAACTTCGCTTCTACTTGGCCTTGGCAAGATGAAGATGCCAGATTTTGACTCGCCACATTTTTATTGCCGGAGGTCCGGCAATAAAAATATGGCAAGCTCATTCTATTTGGTGGAGTAGTTTTTTCGTGATGTAATTAATGTATGCTTTGCTAGACGTCCCGCTTTCTTAGCCTAAAGTATGACTTTCCGCGGGACAATCGACGCCGTGCTTTTTGCGAAAGTACTATTACTTACACTGTACCGATTGGTGTCGGTGCAACAGTCATATTCTTTCATTCTATAAAAAAATAATTAACAGAATATGTCTTCTTTTCTTACATTCTTCTTGATTTCCCGCTTTTTTTACATAATTTATTAGTCTTTTTTACTTATAGTAGGTATTACGATTTGATCTAAAACATCCCTCGCATTTTCGCAACACTGGTTCAAATATAACAAACAAAGTTTCTGAAATTATTTTAGCTTCCATTGCTCTTATAAAGTCCTCTCAAATATTTTTTCTAAAATACCTTCTATTATAGACATCAGCCAGTTACTATTTTATTATAATCTATTATTATTTTATTCATACGTGAAGCGAAAACTTTGTACCCCTTTTTTACGAAAATTGCGTGGACGGACGAGTATGAAATTTCGCACACTTATAGTTTATATATATAATTGTAGTGTATAAAGTTTGGCATAAAAATAGATATTTTTTTTTATACGACTAGAGTGGCAAACAAGCATACGGCCCGCCTGATGAAAGCAGTTACCGTGGACCCTGTAAAAACCTCTTCACACCCTTGTATGTACCATGTATTTGACACACACATGCATATACATATTCTCTTTTGTTTATTTTATGGTCGAATTTCGACCAGTGGGCGACCACTGGTTATTATAATTTGGCATTAGTTATACAAATGACAAATCATACTTATCATACTTGAGTAATAAATTGATACGAATATTTTAATTTTTCATTAAACGTTTGAATATTTATTTCATCTCGATTAATTTTACATCTATTTAATATATTAAAATAGTTTACATAGATGTCAATAAAAAATGTCTTTCCGCAAGGTATGCGCGAACATGTCCGTTTACCTTGATTTGGATATTTTATATGTATTAAAATTTTTTTTTTATTACTAACTTCTTTTTAATAAAAAGTATCCTCCATATAATATATGTGTCCAAAGTTTCATGAAGATCGGTTGAGTAGTTTCGGCGTGAAAGCGTATCAAACAAACTCACATTCACATTTATAATATTATTAGGGATATTACATTTTATAGACGTTGTTTAACTTGCGTGTTCGATAGACTGACACGCGCAACGACGCCGTCATCAAACTTCTAATACATTTTCCGTACGTACATTGATGTATAAAGCGATGTAATATATTAAGATATGATTAGTCTATATATTCACGAACATCTTGATAGACGACATCAATCTAATCAACGCGTAACGCAACTCGCATAACATGGTTCTGGGGAAAAAGCAGTAGAACAAGGCTGGATCCCTCTAATCGTAGGAACCTGACTAGGGTTGTAGTGCTGTATTATGATTATTCTTTCATAAATAAATATTGTTATAAAGCCTCTAAGAAGAATGTTAAGTTGGTAGCCGTAGAGACAACACACGACCGTAGCCGTCTACGAGAGTTGTTTCATATCAGGTGGGGCGTATTATACTTGTGTCCCAGCGAGTGAATGTAAAGAAACTTTTAATCACCACAGGACAGAGGAAAGACATTTGCTCATCCATAACTCTACTTTTGCTAAAACTGTCTAAGGAGGAAATACTATTGACGAATCTACACCTACGCGACTCTATGTGCAGATTATTCGTAGCTAACGAAGTATTCGCTATTCATCGCTGTACAACAAATGTAAAGTGTTATGGCATTACCCGTTGAAAAACAATTTATGCAAAACAATACGTGTTTACGTACGATCGTCCGATACGAGGGCTCGAGTGCGGCAAGAAGTGAGGTACTACTGCATTGACCTATTTCGATAAAGAACTGCATAGGTTATGCACTAGCGCTTGTTAAATTACTCAGTGTTTGTTTCCCATGTTTACAGCATTTTTTAAATTTAAAATAATTATTATTTGGTAATCTTAATTAATGTAAATTTATTTAATTTTTAGAGGTAGAGCTCTACTCTCCAAATAGTCAATCGTGTAATTTAAGTGAAATAGCAAACCACTGACAAAAGTTTAAACTGAATAAGATTAAGGTTCTATTTCTAGTCATCTCTCTATATAAAAGTTTAAATATTTGTCACAAGCAACTTAACGAAAAATGATTTTCTCTTCTTAGTTTACGCATTACTTGCTTTCATCCACCATTAGTATGGTACCTAATAATTCGTTTTTGGTTTCTTAAACAGTAACATAAAAATACCTACGTAGGTGAAAACTTTGTAAGGTCACCGACAAAGCCTCGCTTGCACACCGCCACAACTCACGCACACGAACAAAAAAGTTTAGCTTATAAGTTTATAATCAAGCGAGGTTTTTATCTGACAGTCGTTGGCCGCACGTCGCGTTGCGCGCATGTCGCCCATAGCGTCGAAACCTAACAAGTACGCGCGTGAAAAAACGCCCACGACCACGACATACGAAATAAAAAAAAAATTCAAAGAAGCCAGACCGTCAAAGGCATTTCACAAATAAAAGGTGTTCCAATTCGTGCACGGGCTTCGCTAGTCTTATCCGGAAAATTATGAAAGTGATGTGGAAACGGTCGTATTTCCCAGCTCTACAATTTTCACGGCTTCTTTTTTCCAAGTGACTACAAAAGCAATTGTTTGCGTTTAAGCTGCATTGAAACGTATACAATTTTTTCAGTGTTTAGTTCTATTGAATGCAAAGTGTTTTGGAAAATTACATAAAAGTGGTTGGTACAGTAAAGGAAAAGCGGCAGAGCAATTCAGTTAGATGTATGTTCTACATAATATACAACGGGTCACAACATGACGGCAAAGTTCGGCTATGTAAGTCCTAATACCTATTAGCTAATCGTTAATACTTTTATTTTACGTTTATCGTTTATAATTTCCATTTTTGTTATCGTTTGAGTACAAGTACTGCGTAAGTACTTTTATTATTGTTTTTTTTATTTACGTTATCATATTTTTTTTTCTTATTGTTAGATAAATGCTAGTATTTTAATGCTACATAGGTGTCATAGAAGGCTTTATACATACAGGCGTTTGTAGTCTGCGATCACTGTCTTTCATCAGGCGGAACATATAGCCTGATAAAAAAATATAGCAGAGTATAGATGCCTGTGACACCAGGGGCATCACACGCGTATTGCCGACGCTGAAAAATGTCTTCACGCTTTATTTTTATAGTTAAGCGCTGTTGTATGAATTATGAATATGAATGAACATTGACATAAAAATATATCATAAGGGATATAATTATCCATACATTAAAATATTTTTCATTTCTTTCTCTTGGTATATTTTCTTAAAAATATTATTCTCTAGTTTATTGTGTAGATAATCCATGATAGGTAGATAAGTACCTACAAAATGTTCTTACTTGATAAATAATGGATGACTCCGAACTATGATTTTCTGTATACATAAGTACTATTATTTATTCTGTGGCAATATAGCAGTAGCTGACTGAGTTTATTTATTTATTTATCCACATACACAATTATCTTTACAGGCCTTTCAGCCCAATGCGACAGTGTAGCAAAACATAATCACATAATTATTACGATAGTATCATTAAATTAATCACAAAATTATAATCATAATATTAAGAGTTGTGACCATCTGTGCTATAGTTCTGTTGATTGTAGCTATTTAATCAGTATTGTATTTATAATCAGCAGAGTATTATTATTATGAGGAGCTCGATGGAGTCGTTGCGCGTGTCAGTCTAATCGAACACGCGAGTTAAGCAACGTCGACTGTAGCCTGTACATGGATGGGTTTATATTATTTCGAGCTCCTCCGTGCTTCGGAGGGTACATTAAGCCGTCGGTCTGTTGCCATTAGATGACAGTCGTTAAGCCAAGTCTGTGGCCTTTATGCGGCTTGAAAATATATATTGGCTTCCGCCAACCCGCAGTTGAACAGCGTGGTGGAGTAAGCTCTAAACCCCTTCAATTGAGTGGCGACCCGTATCCCAGCAGTGGGATGAGTAAGGGTTGACGACGAAGATAGTATATTATAATATTATTATGTAGGTATTTTTGTATTTGTTTGTGTAAATATATATATAGATAGGTAATTTAAATAGTTGTACGTATGCGTTACGTACATATACGTAATTTTATATATTGGTGTTCTTATATATTACCTTCGACACATACGAGATATACACGCTTCTTCAGGACCGCATCCGTTTTTTTCTGCTCGTTGGTCGAATGGTTAACAATGGCCACTTTGACTCCGAGGTCGCGGGTTCGATCCCCGTACATGACAAACATTTGTGTGCATGAACATGTCTGTTTGTCAGACCAATTATAATTAAGTATGTATTTACAAAAAAAAATGTATTTAAGTACATTTATCAGTTGTCTAGTACCCATAGTGTACAAGCTTTACGCTTAATTTGGGACTAGATGGCGCTGTGTAAAATTGCCCAGAAATATTTATTTTTATTTATTTCTGCTTCTCTCAAAGGTTGACTGGTAGAGAATGCTTTTAGCGTTAAGTCCCCCTTTTGTGGGTACAAATATAAATTTGTGGTCAATAAATTTCTATATAACTTCTGGATGGTCCAATAACCTTAATTTCTTAAGCGGCTGGAAGCGGCTGGATGCGGAAGGCGGAGGTTCGTATCTAGTGGAAAGCATTGGGGAAGACTTATGCCCGGCAGTGGGTAGATACAGACTGATGACGATGAAAGTTTTTAAATAAAAAAATACGAGCAATATTATCGTGAATTCGATTCCGACATAACAAAGTGTTCGCGATCACTGTTCCACGTTACGTCTATCATATCTCGATTCTATAAATTGAAAGATATCGTTATGAATGGAATTATTATATCGAAAAGTACTCAAGTAGATATTGATTTGAATACGATATAGATAATGGTTAAAATAACATGCCTTATGTGTCCGTAATCAATTGATATTAATATCAATTTGTTTTGTGATTTAGGTCAACGGTACCTAAGCGTATATCGAGACTTAGGTTAAAACCTAGTCTGCGATGAGCATTAGCTAAATGCCGTAAACTGTATGCACATCGATACATACTATGTACATACTATGTATCGATGTGCGTACAGTTTACTATATATACTATGTATTACATAGTATACGCACAAAATAATATGCGGCGATCATCAGCCCCACTGTCTGACTGTATGAGCGTGCAAATTTCGAAAATCACTCAACGGTTTATATGCGATTTTCTATTATGGCATACTCTTCCTCAGAAACATGTTGGTTTATTATTATTTTTTATAACTCTCTTAATTCACGGGTCAAGCCCGGTCTTTTAATAGACGTGCGCGGGGATATGGATCCAACGCGTAGAGGCCCCTTTGAGAAGTTTGATGTAATGTTGTACGCCCGCCGTGACTCGCTCCAGGATATGTCAATGGAACGATATACCCATGAGCAGGTCTCGGCAGGCGTTGAGACTATTGCGAAGTGTGATGGAAAATAAATGGGCTATGGAGATGAGATCTGGGTGAAATTAATACCGGGCTATTACAGAAGAGGGACGAAAGCCTGCCATAACTGCTTTTATTGCTAGTTATTTCCGGCAGGCGGTGGCTTGCCACTCACTAGATGGGCCCCCGAAATGCCAGGAAATCGGCCGGGGGCAACACCGGTGTGAGTGACTCAGGGATGTCGAGAGGTGTGCTGCGCTTTCTCCAAAGTTACTCGCGGCGTGATGCCCTTTAACACTTCCACCCCTGGAGCATAAAGCTCTAGCGGCTCCTCTCTGGACGGCCAATGAAGGCAAGCCAGAGCTCAGAGTCCTGCGGGCCTTCTTGTGTTTACACTCCGATTTTTATAATATTATAAATTTGAAAAAAATATAATAACCCAATATTGTGATATAAATAAAACTAGGATAATATAACAATATTGTGATATACATGAGATTTTTATGAATAAAAATGGGGGGCAAATGAGCATGTGGGTCACCTGAAGAAAACCAATTACCGCCGCCCATGGTAATCAGCAACACCAAGGGGTCGCCGATCCGTTGCCTGTACGCCTCCTGTGTTGATCTGAGTATTTTCTATGTATTATAGGTATGTATTTAAAAAAAATGTATTTAAGTATAATATCGGTTATCTGGTGCCCATAGTGAAGGCTTTGCTTGGTTTGGGACTGGATGACCGTGTGAGGTTTATCCTCTAATGGAGCCCTTTGTGGTATTTTTTTCAGCAATTTGGTATTATATCAGGAAGGCATACGATAAATACCATATTTAACATATATATTGAACATGATGGGCAGATGCCTAATGGATTAAATGTATGTGTTTCTAGAACGGTGCTAGCGATATTTTCAGGTCGCTGCTCACTAGATACATCTCTGTTCTATTGCTGTTATAATTACGACAGAGATGAGTGAGAGATCAGTGAGAATGAAATAAGAATTATCATTCATTCAATTTCAACCCAGACAATTCTTTAAAAATATTTGTATGTTAGTAATAATTTTGTGTAAAGGTTATAATGTTAACTTGGACTTTGAATGGCTGAGTTGGACAAGCTACTAAAGTCACAAGTCTTGGTTTGTATGTCACATCATTTGAGCAAATATTTGTATTGAATTTAGAGGTACCATATTACTTTGCTTTAGTCGCCATAAGATAAAATTATTTTATACTTCGGTTGTTATGGTTTCGTACCCAGATAATAACTTTATAAGATCATTCACTTATCTGCCTGATCTTTCGTTTGTGTCACGGGTATTTTTATCTGAAAGGGCGACATAAAAACAATAGGTATAATTTCGTAACACGTTGATCCCCATATATTATACCAAATATTTGTAATAATGTGTAAAACATGTGAAAATGTAAAAAAAAATGGTTTTCCCAGCAGACTACAGTATGGGATTTTTCAAGAAAGGTGCCAGGTGTCACAAGTGTCCATAGACTACAATGCCTGCTTTCTATCAGACGGGACTTACGCTTGTTTGTCACCCTAATGGTGTAAAGAAACTAATATTATATATTAACGAAATGTATAATTAGATCAAGTTGGTTATCATATTAGCAAAAAAAGCTTAATGAACACAATCCTTTACTTTTTATGCATTTGTACGTACATCAATAACTCGTAGCTCCGAAGTTTCGAATAATGTAACAAATATTGTATACATTTATTCATACTTATCAGCAGAGCTTTTTTTTTTCAAGTGCAAACAAATCATTGTCTCCGTCCATAAACTGTGATTTTTCTTTTATAAGCGACATTAACGTAAAATTTTAAACAGTTTAAACGCTTGTTGCTCTACTAGTTATTAAAACATGTAATAATATTTCGACAAAATTAATGAATCTATACAAATTATTAACCTAATTTACAATAATATGGGATTAAATTATGTATAACTTGGACTTACCGTTAAATAGTTTAACTGGATGTTTTAGTTTTTATTAAACTTTAATGGTTATTTATTAATATTTTATGTGTTTGTAAGAAATTCACATGCATACGTATGTTAACTAACTTATAGTTAATTAAGTGTCAATCGTTAACTTTACTATGTATGAATTAAGTTTACCCTTATTATTTTATATATTTTATACTGCGTCTTTAGGCTACGTTGTTACTACGACTATCATATGATGAACCCTCTATTTAAGTAAGTAAGTCCTTATCAAATTTTCAAATTATTATATCCTACTTCCTACCAATATACCAATATTCATATGTATATTATGAAGGTTCGGGAAGATGTATGAATGGATATATATAAATAAATTAATAAATATTTCTGGACAATTTACACAACGCGATCTAGTCCCAGATTAAGCGCAAAGCTTGTGCAATGGATACTAGACAACTGATAAATGTACCTAAATACATTTTTTTTTAAATAAATACTTATGGGACATAGAAAACACCCAGATCAAGACAAACAGATATGTTCATGCACACAAATGTTTGTCCTGTGCGTGGATCGAAACCGCGACCTCGGAGTCAAAGTAGCCATTGATAGCCATTCGACCACCGGGCTCGTCATATGTTCGTTACTCTTTCACAGGTAAACGGCTGAATAGATTCGGATGAAGTTTTTTTTTATTTTTAGTTTTTTTTATACCACTAAGGTGGCAAACAAGCATACGGCCCGCCTGATGGAAAGCAGTTACCGTAGCCTATGGACGCCTGTAACACCAGAGGCATCACGTGCGCGTTGCCGACCCTGTAAAAACCTCTTTACGCCCTTTTTGAAGAACCCCATGCTGTAGTCTCCTGGGAAAACCTCAACAGGCAGTTCATTCCATAGCTTAGTAGTACGTGGAAGAAAACTCCGCTGGAATCGCACAGTACGTGACCACTTCGGTTCCAATGTGTGAGGATGAATTCCCTGTCGATGGCGAGCGGTGCGACTGTAGAAGGAGGCCGTGGGCATCATGTCAAACAACTCCTCTGAACACACCCCATTGTACAATCGGCATACATATAAGAATATTTTTATTACTTTTTATCCATTAACTGTGGTTACGACGAGCGCAGCCGCGGCTAGAAGCTAGTTAGTCATAACGAAAAGTCCCATTTCGTCGAAATACCAACTTGTACTATTTCCTATTCTTTAGTTTCGGGCAGTACATAGTGTGTATAAATCAGTCAGTAATCGAAATATATACCTTGTAAAATTAAAAAATCATTATTTGTCAATGGGCCCTTAGCGGGCACATAGACAAGTCATATTATTATTTTTTACAATTAAATCTCTAGACTTCGTCAATCCACTGTTGTCCTTTTCAACACTAAAGGGTTAGCTGGTAGAGATAGTCTTGCAGAGACAAGCTTGCTTTTGTACTAATTATATTTTTAGGCTCGTTATGTTAAGTATGTATGTATATACAAACTAAATTGCAATTGTTTTATTATCTGATTATTAAAAAAAAGACCCTAATATGGGTCTTTTAAGTTTCTTTCAAGCATTTCTTCTTCGCCAATAGCCTATATCGAAATGATAGTAGAGAAAAATAATGACAACTTGCACGCAAGGGCTATTAACATCTCCATGATTGTTGTGGTATTCCTGTGAGTGAATTAGGTCACCAGAAAAGAAGGAGTTGCTGTATTGGCAGCAGGGGTAGCGGCGCGCGAGCGTTATTTCATGTTGCGAGCATTAATATGACTACGGTAACCACTTCACATCAGGCGGGCCGTATGATTGTCTGCCATTGCCACCCGTCGTAGTATAAAAAAACAATAATATAATAATAATAATATACTAAATAGACTATTATCGTATTATATTATATCATTTCATATTATATTATTACTATTGTCATACTTAATACTACGTTCATAGTATACATACTAGTCAGTAAAAGACGTACATACATTGTGAATCTCACAAAAGGTAAATAGAACAGTAAAGTCATATAAATGTTTATTTTATTAAGTATTAACAATATAACACTTATCTGTAATTTTCGTTATTATGTAATAAATTGTAATAAGTACATGTTATTTTGTCAAGATGTTTATACGTGATGCGCATATAAATATACAGATCGACAGACAAAATAATTTATAATAATAATTGTTTTAGCTTCTATTTCTCGTACGAATGCCGTTAGTTAGTTAGTTTATTATTTTTTCTTAAATATCTTTCATGTACCTACGACTTATCAACCATTTAGAATTGTATTATATACGTGTATCTATATCTATTTAGGATATAATTTTCTTTTAGATAATTTGACTTATAAGTTTTTGATTGAATTTCAAATTTTAATATTTGTGTTACAAATATTAAAATTATAAATTCCAAATACCTACTTAAAATTAATTCAAACACTTGTTCAGTAATTCAAATACTTGTAACATGTACAAAATAGATATAAGTGATTCAAATTAAATATGGAACTATATAGAGCGACTAGTGTCATTTTTAAGATACAAAGTAAATGATTCGTTTGTAAAAAAAATTTACAAGCGAATCATTTACTTTGTATCTAAAATCACATTACATTAGTTTTTTGGGCATAGTAATATAATTTACCATTGACTTTTCATTCCACAATTACAACTTTTAGGGATTTTTTTTTAATTTTTTTATTTTAAAGTACTAAGTAAGTACATAAGAAAATTTTAAGTACTAAGTAAGTACATAAGAAAGTTGCGCCGAAAATTTAAGAAAACTGAACGACCATATTAATAGAAATGTCAGTCATTTGACAGTTCAGTTAATATGATAAACAGACAGTAATAAATAAAAAAAAAATATTTAATTCCAGATTACTTTTAACGTGTAGAAAAACTTAAAAATAATTTATAGGAAGGTTAATGTTATTAAATAAATAGAAAATGACTTTGCTTTTCACTTAAATATAGTACCATTACCATTTATTAATACCATTGGCTACAATTTATCAACATTAGGACGTGATTTGCATAAAAAAGTGATTCTAAGCTGTTTCATATATGAATTATAGAGCAATAAATACATGTCTATGTCTCAATTTCGTGTGTTTTCATTATAATTTGTGGATTTCGCAATAAAATAATAACCACTTACATATTAGGTATGAAAATCTATATGGTTTTGAATGTCAAACTGAGCGTATGTTCCTGAATTTAAGCTTTTATTTAGTACAAATAAAGATCAGAATCGTTTCTTCTTGTATGTTGAGGATTCGTGCATGTCATATCAGGTGTTAGATATTACAGCGATTACCCAACGATAATTAGATGGCCTATGAACTAAGGTTTTTGTTTCAACTATGCTATGATATCTAGATAACATGTTTCTATGAAACTGTCAGTATGATTAATAGTTATTTTAAACTTTGTACTGGTGATTTTTTAAATATTCGTAAAGCGTAAAGTCTATAGAGACGGGCATACGGTGCATGGTGCAGTCGCATCGCATTATGCTGTGTAATAAAAACACCACTGTTTAATAAAAACAAACCTGTGTGTGCGTGTCCACTGGACAAAAGTGAAAACTTCATCTCTCTCTTCATCTCACTCAGTCCCTGCCGGCTTTAGCCGAACGAGCGTAGCGTTACAGAGCCGAGCGTGACGCATTACATACTCGAGCGTGACGAATCAATTTCATTCACTAGCTACAAAATAGAGTATATAGTGCAACAAAGAAGTTGTCACTTAAAAAAAATGAAATAGCTAATTCCTGAGACAGCTTTTTCGTAATGACGGTATGGCGTTTCTTGAAAATGGCTGGACAACTCTCAAACCAAGAGTCACTGTTGTCTAGTATTCTAGGATGTATGAAAAATGTGTATTTTTATATTTACCACAGGGTAGCTTTCGTTTTTTTTTAAACCAGTCACTGCCATCGTCCATAACTTTGGCTGTCCTATTCTATCAAGATCGGATGAGCTGTATGATTTGATACCTGTCGCTGAGTTCCACCATCGTACAACTTGCCATAAATTTAAATTCCATCCATATCATACTAATAATTGGCGATCTAGTACAGTACGTTTTCTAATACTTTTTACACCACGAACGATGAACCTGTGGATTCCACTTCCATTAGCGGCATTTCCGAACAATTACGACATGGGAGTGTCAAGAACAGAGTCTTTACTTCCCTTAAACGGCTGGCAACGGATTGGCGACCTCTTGGTATTGCTGATCCCCATGGGTGGTGGTGATTGCTTTCCACCACTCACATATATAAATAAATATTTCTGGACAATTTACAGAGCGCCATCTAGTCATTAAGCGCAAAGCTTGTGTTATGGGTACTAGACAACTGATAAATGTACTTAAATACATTTTTTTTGTAAATAAATACTTATAATACATATAAAACACCCAGACCAAGACAAACAAACATGTTCATGCACACAAAGGTTTGTCTTGTGCGGGAATCGAACCCGCGACCTCGGAGTCAAAGTGGCCATTCCTAACCAGTCGACCACCGAGCTCGTCAAATATAAAAAATGTATAAAAGGAATTATAATATTAAAAATTTAACTTTTATCTCATGTTATTAACGTCCATAATTGCAAAAAAATACAAACAGATCTGCCTTGGTAATAGCGGTTCCTTCTTTACCGCCGAGGCTCGATCAACTATGTTTATTACAGCTCAAACATACTCAAGTATATTTACGCTTTCCATTTTCGAGTGATGTCCGCCAAATAGTTTGTACGTAATAAACAAATCTAAATAATGTGTTTGCTGACAGCAATAATATTGTAAAATGTGCGTGTTAAAGGAGAATAAATTATCGAACGTTTTCTTTTGTCAACAATAAATATACAAGTGGAACGTCATATAATTTTTTAAATTGTTTGTTCTAGTATTATCGAAGTATTTACAGTATTAAATTTGTAATTCTTTTAGGCTATCGTAAATCAGCAGTTCTCATTTTGATAAAATTTAAATAATTAACGTCAATTTTTTGTAATGAAAATAAGACCTAGAGCGGAAAAAGAACCTAGTTACTGCTTTAACTAAACTTTTTTAAAATATTATATAGCTTTAATACTTGAAAAAATTATCGGAGGTTTTTTTAACATATTTTCCTTCGTTTCAGGTTACCACAGCTTGCCGTCTCTGCAAAGATATTGTGCCTCCTGATGGTGAGTACATATGATTTATTTGTTAAATATACTCGTATATTCGCCATTAAGTTTTCCATTTACTTTCATAAAATGTTTGTAATAACATTATGAATGTAACGTGACCTTTATGTTTTTCAAATGTTCATGTAAAACAAAAATGACGTTAAAGCTATCAGTGCAGCTAGCCGCCAGTTTGATTTTGTTACTATGTAGAATAAAATAGGACTGAGAAACCTTCAAGCTATTCTATTTATCTAAGAAAATAAGGTGTTTACAGTCTCAGTTACTCGTGCTGAATAGTAGCATTTCGGCCGCTACGTACACCACTATTACTCCAATACCCATACAGAGGTACTAATGATACTAATTGTCAAATTTCAGATTGGTATATTCTATTCTGTTATGTCTATAAGCAACTGGCAGTGAAATTGAAGTTCAAATTTAATGGAAAGCTAATGTGGAAGGCGGAGAATCGAATTTGATGGGAAATCAAATTCAGTTCTCCGCCTTCCGTATTCACTCTTTTCCAGTCGCTTACAGCTTCCACAATGAATAGGCCTATATTCAGGTTAGATGTAGACTGATGATAATTATGATATTTGTTTTTCCTTTATTTGTCAAATAATTACTTGGAAATTGATTTGCAATAATATTTTTTATTGGATTAAGTATCTTTTATCTAAAAACAGTGTACGTTTCATCAAAATTGGTACATTATTATTCAAGATATGGATTTTCAAGGGTATATTATATACCTGGTATTATATATATAATGTTTTCATATACCTGGTTAATGTTCAGACCTAGCGTCGTAGCCGGAACAAAATAATATAGATAGAACAAGGTTTACCTATATTATTTACATAATATATAAAAAGTTCACTTAACTGGTATAAAAGTATTAATAATTTCAATTCTCGCTATCATTTTATTCACATTAGCTCGCTTTAATGAGAAAACCTCGGTTAGTCTTAAAACACATACGGCTGACAAGAGCGCAACCCGTAAAACTGTTTTAGATCTTATAAAACACATTTTTAGCTAAATTTAAAGAAGGAATTCTCAATGGAATACCATACTACTGTAAGTTTAAAGTAGACATACCACTGTAAAACAGAAGACCAATTCTCGTAATTATTTTACGATCGTAGAATGAAATTTAACCGAATAGAAACTGATTTTTGATTTGATTAAAATTTATTTGATCATTAATTAAATTAAATTCTTATTGTAAGCAGAATACTATATCTAGTTTGTTGAAATTTTGGTTATAATTGGATATAATCCAGTCTTGAACTCACAATGTCAATGTCCGATCAAGACTGGATCGGAACTGATTTGATTACATTTTACGAGAATTGCCCTCTGAGATCTATCACTTTTGTTTATTATATAGGAAAGTGAAATAAAGATCTGTTCAATTATCACTATCACAAATGACTACGTGACAATTTGTGTAATATCTTACATATTTTTTTTACTGGGAACTCTTCCTTGTAATTAAAGATAATATTATCAAATAATGTTATTGTATTTTTTTAACTACATACTATTAAAAGTAATTATGTTTTATTGCCATTACTAACTTTTGTTATCATGTCAACAAAAGATAACTCGACACAGACTTTAGGACGACATTGATTATTTTCAAAGAACAAAAAAGGAATAATTTAGTACATTTTTTACAATATAAATTGTAATAACCCGGCTAAATAGGTTTCCAAATAGAAAAACATATAGAACTGGGCATTTAATAGTTTCACTATATTTTAGTAAATGTATTCTATCTATTAAAGAAGGTAACTTAATAATTTTATGAATATAAAATAGCTCACAGAAAGTCGACTCCAAATAAAATAAATCATAGAAAACAGGAGGCCATTATTTATTTACTTAAACTTTATTGGCCACAAAATAAGGGTAAAAAGGGGAACTTAATGCTACGAGCATTCTCTACCAGCCAACCTTGAGAGTTAAAAGAACTCTTTTAACTTATTTTATGGCTAACAATAACTATTGTTAGTCATAACTAGTGCTATCAGGCTACTATAGATGGAAGTACTATGTAAATTATATATTTATTTATTATTTCGAAGTCCAACTGTTTTTAAAATACATTAAAATCATACAAAAAAACTGAGGCCGATTACAAGTCTTCATTTACAGATTTAAATTACCAGTATTATATCAACGTTTTTCTTTCAACCTTTTCTCGATGTACTGAGTATGTAAAAAATACATTACGATGAATCCTGAAAAAGATACATACATAACAGTAGGCCTGTAACTTACTGATAACTTGAGGTAATGCAACTTTGTTGAAAGAACAAAATCCACTATTTATAATTCAAGTAAAACGAAAAAAGCTTTAAAAAGTAAAGTACAAGGATTCCACAACACATTCAAGAATTACAAATTGTTGTGACTATGAGATAGAATATAGGTATGAGACGTTCGAGATTTTTACGAGCTTTCCGATTCTACACTGTAATTGCTGCTAAGTGTGAATACATAGAAAACTGTACTTTATTCCATACCCTTACTTACTTTATTCCATAGCGAGAGCTCGGGCGTCTTATGTACATACCCTAAGCAAGTATAGGTTACGGTAGAAACGGTTCACCTAAGTAGGTAGTTATAATCAACAGACATACAAGTAGACCTTCTGTGTTACATTTTCTGCTTCGTACTTGGCTCATCATAGGCGGTGCTTAGCGGCCGCTATCACGTGCGTTGATTACGTCCGTACACGCCACGGTTGATGAAGAAATTTACTTTACTTAATAGAGCTATTACCCTCCTAGACTATTTGTTTTGGATTATTAACTAGAACTAAAGAGTAAGCATTATATCATGTTTAACGTTGGAATAATGTTCCGTGCTTCGGAGGGCACTCGAAGGCTGACAACGGATCGGCGACCCCATGACATTGCTGATTTCTATGGGCAGTAGTGATTACATTCCATCAGGTAACCCAAGTGTTCGCTTCCCCCCCCCCCCCCCCCCCCTCCCCTCTCATATAAAAAAGTGGCAATCGTTTATTACAGCACTTTCAGCCGCTGCTCATGATGTAAGTATATCGCAAATAAAAGAACCGCTGCTATTGCTTGTTTATTAATTAACATAATTAAGTAGAGGCCAAGTGCCAAAGAGCTGCGCTGCTCCGTAGATACTTTAATTAATATTTATCATAATGATAACAATAAAAATGATATGTGTATCAACACGTCGATATACGTAAACAGTTAATGCAAGGGAAAAAGATTTTGTGACAAAAATCTAGACGAACAATTTGTGACGTAGGTACGTCTTAATAATCCCATTACATACCCACGACTTGTCATTTAGCACTTTTTGTGAACTGTGCCACACACCACACACCAACGTGTGCAAACCAATAACATGTCAATTATGAGTTATTTAGGTATTTACGAAGTGCAATGTCACCAGTTTGAATAGGCACATTGCGGGAAACATGATACTTGTAATAGGTATATGTTAAAATTAAGTCGTAATAACATACAACGTTCACGTTCTACTATTTTAGTAAGAAAAGTTATGGAAAATTATAAGTTACATATAGAAATGTAGCTATGGAAGAGGGTGGCCTCCTTATACAGGCATTGACTTCAACCATGAAACTTGTAAAAAGTAACGCGTTAAAATGAAATAAAATATTATTATTATACAATACATTTTTAATTTAATACCAGGCATATAATATATACATAAAGATCTTTTAGTGATCATATAACAATTAAAAAATCACAATTATGCAGTCGAATTGTTTTTAGTTTCGGTTAATAAGTTATTTTTTATCGCAATCGGTTTTGGCCAAGCCGCCAGTAAGCTGTAAGAGTACAAGCTGTAGAAGCAAAGAAGCCTGTGACTTGTGATGAAGCGAAAAATAATAAGGGAAAAGGATAGAACAACCTATTTTCTTCTTTCAATAGTTTATCGAAATCGTTTGTGGCTAAGCAGTTAGTAAGGTGTAGGTACAAGCTGTAGAAGTAGTGTACAGAAGCTGTAGAAGCAGAGAAGAGCAGCAAGTAAGCTGTAGAAGCAAGCTATAGAAGAGGTAGAAGCAGAGAAACCTGTGACTTGTGATGAAGCGAAAAATAATAAGGAAATGGATAGAACAACCTTTAACCAGGCACGATACAAGGTTATTCAATAATCATGTATATTATGATAATTTTTTAATTAAATTAACTAAAGTGCTGATAATTATCAAAATGTTAGGCAATAAAGATATTTCTATATTAAAAATAGAATTAACAATTTATAGATACCCCAAATGTAATTATTATTTGTTTATATCATCATCATCATCATCAGCCTGTACCTACCCACTACGGGATATACCAGTCACTTTTTTGAGGTAATCGGTCCATCTAAAGAGGGGGCGCTCTACGCTTCGTCGCCCCATACGTGGCCTCTAGGACTTTCCTCCCCATCTGTCATCGCTGACTCGGCGATCTAGCCAGGCCACCGCCACTGCCACTTCAACTCGCTGACTCTGAGTGCTATGTCGATCACTTTGTTTCTCCGTCAAATTTCTTCGTTCCGGATTCGATCCCTTTGAGAAACTCCAAGCATTGCTCTGTCTATCGCTAGGAGTGCGACTTTTAGTCTGTGAACCAGCCAAGTCTCTGCTCCGTAGGTCATAGCATAATAATTTATAGATACCCCAAATTAATTATTTATTTTATATATTCATCGAATTTTCTACGCACATTCATACGCGTATATTCATATGTTTATATACGATCTTACAAACGCATAATTCTACACAAATATAAAATCGTACACGATTCTGTACCTCTTTGATTGAGGAGAGACCCATATACTAGCAGTAGGATGAATATTGATTGATATAATGTTTTTTTTGATTGACAAACGAGTATGTGGGTCACCTGATGAAAACCAATCACCACCGCCCATGAAGATCAGCAACACCAAGGTACGTTGCCAGCCAATACTGTTTCCTTTCTTCCTGGTGCCCCCCTCACTCGCTCGTAGGAACAGAACAACCTTCAACGAAATTGTTCCTTGCTGTATACTGTGAGTTGGAGGTGCTTCCCCAGTCGGGCAGCTTAAAAGAATACGCTATGCCCTACCTCTCTTTTGTCAATCAGCAGGGTGCACCACGTGCAGGTGAGATTGACTTTGGTTCAAAGATGTTGTTGCTTACACCCCAACTTACGACTCATTGAAGATTCTACATATGAAATCATACATTGAAGATATGAGTACATGCATTGAAGATTCTATCCAGCATCTTCGATGCATTTACTCATAGATCCCTAATGTACCTAATGTAATGTATAATATATCATTTCATTGGGATACATGTACTCATAAGAATCTATGACTACATGTATCCCAATTAAATGATTATCAGTAAATAGCATTCCATGGTCACGTGAACGTGTGCGAGATATGACAGTGTGTTATAGTCACTAGCAGTCGCTTGTATTTGTGTGAGAAACTTTATCATACATGCCATCCATATCAGATCATAATAGTAAAATAGTAAGGGAGTCCCCATATTTATCAATCTTGATCATTATCATACAAAAATATAACTAAACACGAAAATGTTTTTTTAATAATTAGATGAGTACATTTTATATAATCAGAAATATACGTCAGTGATATATCATTTTCGCTCATTATCTCCTGAAAAGAATTGTTACGTCGCTGTTATCTGCCACGTGTGTGGCCAGCCTAATCCATCGAATAAGGTAAACCGTGATAACATTTTGATATTAAACTGGCCGTCAAGATCATCTTCTGTGCCACATGAGCAGAGCGTTGCAGACGAACTAAGTTTCGCTAAAAAACGATAAAAATGAAATTAACCATCAAAACCATTGGCATGGAGATCAATATATAACTAGGTATGTGGAACATAAGTAGCTAAAAATATTACCATTTGTGAAACCAAAAAATATTACAATTTTTGTTAGGGCATATACATAAACACATAAACACAATATTTAACATAGCTGTCGTATAAATTTCTGATTGAATGCATACAAAACTTGTACAAAACATCATAATCAACTATCCTTTTATGTGGAGCGTTTTAGGGATGATCGGACGAGTTTAATTACTTCAACTATGTTGTTAACTTAGTGCTTCTTGTTTTTTTTTTGTATTGTGTCGTAACATCTCTTGACGATGTGACTGTTACATACAGGTACATGGATAACACAATATATATGTGAGACAGCGTGAGTAACGTTAGACAATTAAAGATATGCATATTGTGATGTTGCTCTTAGCTCAAGCTCATGAATATATCTATACAGTGGCCTCACTGTACAGATCATGATGCGACGCGATGCTACATGCTGCCCAGCTATGATAAAGGCCACTCATAAAATTTGGCTATCTTGCCACGTAGACATAATTATTATGAGGATGTTGATATAGCAAATGCGATGATGTCTTCTTGCTTGATGTATAGTGTTTGTATGTCATAGTTATAAATCTGGATACATGTATTAATAAAAAGAGGACTATATATTTTTTTTATATCACGTCGGGTGGCAGATAAGCATACGGCCTATCTGATGTGAATCGGTTACCTAAGCCATACACTCGCAACATGAAATATCGACCACGCGTCGCCACCCCCGCTGCTGACGCAGCAACTCCTTCCTTTCTGGTAACCTCACTCAATCGCAGGAGCACAACAACCCTCAAGAGAATTGTTATGCTGCGGCATTCTGTGAGGTGGAGGTACTTCCCCAATCGGGCAGCTAACAAGATACGCAGTACTCTACCTCTCTTTTACCAGAACGTTCTTCGCTAGTCGGGAAAGCACACCGCGAGCAGGTTAGGTTGGCTTTGGCTCTAAAGACTTTGGTGAGCAACTTACACCCCAAAACACATATCGTGGCGCTAATTATTACAATCTTGTTTTTCAATAATAATGATGAATTACAACGGTAAAAGCGCATATCGCACATTGCAGATAACTGCATCACTCGAGTGATTGCTACGATACGCAATCTGTGATCGCTTCCATAATAATCTAATCTAATCATGATTTTAAACAAATTATTATATGCATCACTTGCAATGGGTTATTGTGGAATATCTAATAATGATTTACGGGTAAATCATTATTATTACCCATAGCCTAGGCTAGACAGCCTAGGCTATGGGTCAAATTACTTCAAAGAGATATTTTGTAAATACTTCTGCACAATAAAATATATTTGTATAAATATTTCTGCATAATCTAAAATTATAGCTATATGTATATTACTATTACAATTTATACTGGGAGACTATTAAACTAATTATTAGTAACCTAACTATGAAAATAATGAAGGTGAATTTCTATAGGATACAAAGACCTAGGTAGCATACCTTTCTTCTAAGATTACCTCACAGTAACCATTTTCCACATCTAAATTGCACCCATCCAAAGCCAAGCGGGTTGCTAATTAAAACTACAATTAATCAGGTATTGCGAAATTCAGCTTAATTACGAATTACGGTACACTTATCCGAATTAATATCGCAACAGATATCAGCGTTCGAATACCGTAAAATTTTCCGATACAAAGCGTGTCAAGTAGTTTTGGCGATATGTAATCACATGTTAATAATGCTTGGGTCAAACAAGATAAGCCAATGACAACAGGAGCGCTGACCTCCGAATGAAAGATAATGGGCAATGTGACAAATTTACTAAAAAGTCTAAAATAATATTCATTGTAGGCCCGCGCAGACGGGGGACTTTTCATAAAAGATAATAAGCGGGAATTAACGCTATCATATAAATAAGGTATTTACATAGCTTTATTATTGCCTGATGTTTCAACCAGGGGCCCTATTACCTAAGCTGATGCCGATTACGATCAGAGGGGCAATTCTCGTAATTAAAATATAGTCAAAATTCAGTTTCGATCCAGTCTCGATCTCACAACTGTCACATTTGGATTCTCGTAACACAATAACTTCAAAATTAAATATAAGCGGGATTATATCGAAATATGAGTGAAAATTAAACAAACTAAGAATGTTATTTTGCCAACAACAAGAATTGATAATAATTAATTAATGATATCAAGTATATAATTTTAGTCAATTCACAATTCAATCTCGATTCGGTCAACTTTCAATCTGCGTTCGTTTAGAAACATTACGAGAATTGGCCTTCTGATTTTTTGCTTGCAAAAATCTAACTTTATCTTAAATTAGTGTTAATAGTAATAAGCTTAGCCGGTAGGGAAGGCGTTCTACCGAAAGTCCGATTTTATATTTTCATAAGTCCGATTTTCGCAATCAAATAAAACCAATAAGAATCGGCTTCAGCTTAAGCAGAAGGTCCTTGGTTGTACCAGCCGTGGTCATGTAATACTTATGTCTTACATGCATGATCGGGTTAATTCCCGTTAATTATTATTTAAGGACCTTTCTGTCCGCCAAAACAGTTCACTTACCAAAAGCACACGAGTCCGAGGTCCCTTGCGTACGTAATTCCGTGCGTAAGCTATATATTTTGCCATACAAAAAAGTCAGAGGACAAAAGTTCCTTGTCTGAGCAGGCCTTAAAGTAGTTTTTACAACGACTGTTGCAGTTTTTCAAAAAGGTCGTGAAGATGTTCGGCTGGATAATGCGCGTGTGTACCCCTAGTGTTACAGGCTGTTAACTGATTTCCATCCCGTGGACCGTATGCTTTTTGCCACCTTGGTGGTGATATAAAACATAATTTTGTAGGTAGTTGGATATTAGTAAACACAAATAATAAAAAAAAAAAACAAAGAATATAAAATTAAATTGCTTTAGGGCCAATTTTATATAGTTTTTATGATTGAAGCAATTGAATTCACGTATATATTTTTACCATGATACCTTGGGAACAGTTATACCTAATTTCTCATATTATTATCGTCCTCGTCGGCAGTACTCTACAAGTATCTCTAGTCATTTTGGAGCAGTAATTCAAAAGATTTTTAGCCTAAGAGCCACATTGGCTCATCGATGTCCCAAGACCCAAGCCTAACATTTTCAAACCAATATTCTAAAACTTTTGATACATTTGTCTCAAAGTACGACGGCAACTATATAGAAAAATGAAATCAGATTAATGTATTACTCAGCATACATAAATAGTCTAGACAACCAGATTAATGCATATCTGAGTTAGATACACACCCAATCAAAAACAAATATCTGTAAAACTGTAAAACCAATTTCCTGTTTGTGCTTCTGATCTGGCATTTAAGAGAAACAAGCAACAAAATACAACAACATAATATTTAATAACTGGAACTAATTAAGAAACACTGGAAGTTCTTTAAACACAGATGGCTTGCAATGCTGTTAATATTACTTGCAATGTAGCTGCGTCTAGTCACATAAAATTTGCATATAAATTTACTAATTCATTTAACTCCAATGCACTTTATTCTCGAAAATCGAAAAAAGTCTGTATATCCATTAACATAATTAAGTATGTTTCGTAAACGCTGTCGTTATTTTTGAGTATTACTTGTTTTGACATGTTATGATTACATATGAAGTTATAACGTTTTCTTAATTAAAAGTTTCGAAATATCTCTCTGTTCTTTATTAAACTCAAATATATTGTGTGTTTCATGATCAATATCATAAATGACAATCGTAATATAAAAGAACGGGCAGTGATAAAGCGAGTATCTAAAATTATAAAACTGGGCGACTAAATGTGATATAGACAAGTGTTGCCAAACGTCCCGAATTTGGTGGGACGTCCCGCTTTTTTAGGCTTAAATGTAATGTCCCGCGCGAGGCACCACATGTCCCGCTTTTGGCAGTGGTCGCCAAAAATTATGACTTCATCAAGAGAAATTAATGGACGGAATGCCAGAATTTGAATCTTTGGAAAAATATAAGTAACTTATAAAACTTTAACAAACTGAAATATTATTGATCTTTGATTGTTTATACTCATACCAATAAAAAAACACTTCTATTCATTCTATAAAAAAAAAACAATCTAACGAGTATGTATTTTTCTTGTAGTCCCGCTTTTTGAAGTGAAAACTTCTTCAGCGGCGTTGTGCACGTTTGGGGATGGGTAAAAAATGTTAAACTCGCGTCAGGACACGTGACCTAATCGAAAATTCGTAAGACGGATGGAGAGTAGACCGCCGGCGCGGCGTAGGAGAGGAAGTAATATCCCCCTCTCTTTTTACCGCGCGGCGAAAATGTATGCCTGCTTCTGCTGTTTATTTTTAATATAATATAAATTGTCATGTTTGAGTACGATAGCGCAATAAATGAATATTGTATTTTACCTCATAAATGATAGTACTTTTATACTGATAAATACAGCAATTCGTGCGAAATTACTCTCTAACCATTAAAATATTCAAAAATGCACATCGTTAATGTTCAAGTTTTCACTTTCGCCAACACTCCCGGAGTGCAACCCGTTTTTTTTACTTTCAAAAGTCTAAAATCCCACTTTTATCTAAAATAAATCTGGCAACGCTGATTATATACCAAACCTCTAGACATACCAAACCTAACTTAACCATTATATTCCAATCATCCATTAGTCCTTCAATTTATTATTTTCCTAAAAGAACACATGAATCATTCCATACACCAATATTTAAAACGTAAAAACCCGGTATTGTTTACAAAACGTTCGAGTGAAATGCAATATGGCTGAATAGTGACCGCGACGCGGTAGCCTATGCTTTCCCACCTGAATATGACACCACAGAACCAACTACAGAAGGTCCTAAAACAAATACAGATAAAGTAGAAATATAAACTTTTATTGACAACTGTATAGGATTTAAAATTGATTACAACAATGCTGGCCGAACCCTTAGTCTGACGGATTAGCTGAGCACGGCTGACCCATTAAAACGATCGATTGTTTCCTTATTGTGGTGCTTGGAACCGCTCGTTCTAGCAATAATTACAAAATTCAATATTATTGTGCAATAATTTAAAAAATATGTATGTGAATACCTACTTGGCTTGGCTTGAAAATCTTTGAATTATAAGAAGTAAGAGAGGTAGATAGATTTCTCGCTAAAGTTAACATTTGTTCTAAGGAAGTAGTAGGTCTTCGCCAACCTACAGTTGAACAACGTGGTGGAGTATGCTCTAATAACAGCAACTCATAGCTAAATCCATGGAGTAATCTAAAGGTATAAATAAATAAATAGTCCTGGACAATTTACACACTGTCATCTAGATCCAAACTAAGCAAAGCTTGTACTAGATAAGTGATGCTATACTTGAACACATTTTTTTTTGTAAATTCATACTTATAGTACATAGAAAATAACACCCAGACCAAGACAAACACACCATGTGCGGGGATAGAACCCGCGACCTCGGAGTTAAAGTGGCCATTGCTAGACATTCGACCACCGGGCGCGTCAAAATTTAATTTAAAAGATAAATTTAAAGCCGATGTTTCAAATCTGTGAATAGACGATTGTCAGCCAGTCAATGTACTATTGTACATACTATATGCTCTGTTAACCATGTGATATGTCAACTTAATAATCTATAATAATAAGTCAGTAAAATCATGCAAATCTAATTTATTGAAAGAATTTACTACAAAAAATTGCAATGATCTATCTATTGACTGTCTGTTATGTTATTTCGTTATCAATTAGTTTTACTATAGTATACAAATAAATAAAAATGCCTGTTTACGAATGCAAAATAATGGTTTTATTTCTTAACCTAACGTAAAATGGTCATTCACACATTACTTAAACACATGTTGTATAGTTGGTTTATAGTTTGTCTATACATATAATTATATTTTGTTCTACGTAATAATTAAGCAAATTATCATGGGACTTTCACTAGCAGAGAAGGACGTAGAAGATCACGCAAGTTGAATATTCCCAGACAAATAGAGGATTAAATAAACGAAAATAGTGTTCTTTATACCGGGCATTAGTGTGGTAAATAATTAAATACCAACCCAAAATATAGTCACAAATTCAAGCTAAAACAAATTAAAAGTTGATGGAGACTTTATAACTATAAATTAAAAAACACTATGGGTAGCAACCAATAATGAAGCTACTACTTAGTTGAATGTAGTGTTGTACTATGAAACAGATATAGGATTCTTCACTAAATCCTTAAGGCTATTTATCATACTCATGAGAACAACATGAATAACCACACTACAATGGTTTGCTATTCAATTTTATGAAGTGGTGTTAATAACGATGCTTAAGATGTTATAGAGGCAGGATCAGCTTTAATTGAGATTCAAAGAATAGGAATTAAGGTTAATCAGTAAATATACAACAGCTCAGTTCGTGAAGTTCATAAGGTCATTGTAGATAGGGTGTTGATCAATATCTGCGTAATGAGGTGTCGGTATACAACTGGCGCCATTAAAACCCTGGTGAAAGTACAGTGACAGAATAAGGAAACTAATTTAAACTATTCAATATAGGCGGTAGAGTGTGATAGAATTTCTCTGATATAGACCACACACGTTATCAACCAGATGCCTACTTTTTTGCATCACTAGTCTGTATTGGCTATAATATAGAATAATCGATTACTAGTTTCATGTCACAGTAAGATACGATGGTTGCAGGAACTTGAGAATTTCTATACTGTTAAATTGAGTTTGCCTACAGCAGTGATCTTGAAACTGTGGGTCTCCAAGTTATATTTGGGGGGTCGTCGCGGGGAAAAAACACAAATGTTTGTAGGTTACTCTACAATAAGCAGGCCTGATTATTGTTCAATAATTTATCAAATAAAATCTTTAAGCAAATCTTTTTCCAATGGAAGCCTATTTCTCTTCTCAATTTTTATGTCAACAAAATCTAAAGGAAATGGCAGTAACAATTTTAAAGCTATTATAGCCAGCTGAATTGTTGAAGTTTGAAGGAGGAAGAAGGAGGTCGCTAGAAATGTTTAACCTATATAGGGGTCCTGTATTCAAAAAGATAGAAAAACACTGGCCTAGAGAATCTATCCTTAACCAGAGTGACATGAATCGAGACAGAGATGAAGGATACCATATGGTGGAAAGTATATGGGAAATCTGCTTGTTAATGTTATTGTGAAATCATAAAACAAAAATAAAAATACAAAGCTGGCTTTCCTTTCGAAAGTCCAAGATTGACTGGAAAAAATAGGAATACATTGTTTTCAGTAAATTTTCGAGTATCGAAAGGAATAAAATTAAAAGCGAGGAATAACGAAGGACAAAAATCGCAGTAATGATGAACGCATGCGGGAATAAACGTAAAACAATTTGTGGATCACTGCAGTTTGTTTAAAAAAAAGCGAAATAATTTGTAGAACACTTCAAATATTTTAATAAAACCTTCTTGCTCTTAAATACTGGGTTTAGATATAACTTCATATTGTGCAATTTACTCCTTGATTACGATTTCATCGTAAAATTTATGAGATGGAACTGACGCATGTTCAACATCCTGCTCTTTGTTTTCATTTTACGTTACCAAATCGGTTTTCTTTGAACTAACGGTTTCGTATTATGTCATTGCAATGTCGTCAGCGCTTAAGAAGTACTTCCAATTAGTGACTAACCCTTGCATGAAACAGTGTTTAAAGCCTACGTTGTTATCGCATCGTTGATTTACCGTAAGAAATTAGTAGACTGTGCAAATGACGACTGCATACAATGAGTTGAGTTAAGTTCTATATTTCGTTATGGTAGTGATACTTATCATAATAAAAACTGTTTAAATTAAATCTATTTTCGATGCACACTCTTATCTAAAAAGGACGAGGTTCTCAATTCGGCTGTATTTTTTTTAATGTTTGTTACTTAATTACTTCGTGATTTATAAACCGATTTGAAAAAAACTTTTTATTATTTGAAAGAGATCCAGATTGGCTTCCAGACTGGTGCCATATTTTTTCATCATCATCAGCCTGTATCTACATACATAAATGTAGAGTAATGTTTGGAGTCGGTTTTTTTTTAAATAAAATATTTAAAATCTACTACGAGTAAGTAGGTAATAATTACAAATTTCCTGACAATGATTCTTACAATTTGAAACAAAGTTCTGACTTCACATACAGACTTATAATAATTATGATAATAAATGATATCTTAAGTTATGCTTTCCGCTGTAATTAATTGTTTGTTTATCTTATGTAATCTTGTAGATATGAGTTGCCGGAAGAAGATTATCTGAATTTCAGAAACAACTTTCGTATTACTTTTGATATTAAAATAAGGAATTTGCGATACGGTTTGTGCCTTAGTAACGAGATATCTGTTTCATTAAGTTCATGAACAAGAAAATTTGTAAGAAAATATCTACGATTAAGTTACATATTTTAACAAAGTGAATGTTATAGCAAATTTTCAACAATTAGAATCTTAATGGAGTTCCAATCATCTAATTATATTAATACCAAATTTTTATATTACGTTAAAATACTTTATTTACTTGTCTATGCTATCTAAATATCTTGTTGTAAAATTGACAATTTAGAGCATAAAAGTAATATTTTGTTACTTTTATGATCTTAATTGACAATTTTGCGGCGTTGACGCTCCTTAACTTAATACCCCAACATGATCGTGGGTTTTGTTGTCAGTCAACAATTATTATATTTAAACAAAGATTTTTTCTTTATACTACGTCGGGTGACAGACTAACATACGGGCCGCCTGATAAGAAGCGGTTACCGTAGCCATGAAATATCATTCTCGCGCTGCCACCCCCACTGCAAACGTAGCTACTCCTTCCTTTCTGGTGACCTCATTCACACGTAGGAATACAAAAACCTTCAAAGGAATTGTTATTTGTTGCGGTATTCTGTGAGGTGGAGGTATTTCCCGTGTCGGGCCGCTTACAAAAACGCTGCACCCTACTTCTCGTTTGCCAGAGCGTCTTTAGCTAGTCGGCAGGGTGCACCACGTGCAGGTGAGGTTGGCTTGGGCTCTAAGGATCGTGATGAGTCACTAACACCCCAAAAGAAATAAGGTTAAAAATAAATCGATGCTTTGTCAACCATCTTTATAACAAAGTCAGTAGAGGTCAGGGGTCTATCAGCAAAGCTGTAGTAGACGGTAACTACATTGCGAAACTTAAAAAAAAACTAAGTTCAAATTTTGCCTTCCAAAAACATCAACATCACATCATCTTAGCTAGTTTAGTTAGCTTAGGAAGCAGAGGTTTCTGATGTCGCTTATGATAAATAGACAGATAGCTACACTTAAACTAAGACACTAACACTACAAACACTTCTACAAATATTGACGAGCTAGGTGGTTGAATGGTTAGCAATGGCCACTTTCACTCCGGGGTTGCGGGTTCGATCCTCGCACAAGACAAATATTTGTATGCATGAACATGTCTGTTTGTCTTCGTCTAGGTGTTTTTTTTCTAAGTGCATACATACTTAGAAAAAAAATGTATTTAGGTATAATATTAGTTATCTAAATAAATAAATAAAATAAATAAAAATAAAATCTTGTACCTACCCATAGTACAAACTTCGCTTAGATGGCAGTGTGTAATTTGTCCGGGAATATTTTTTTTTTATTTATTCACAATTTCTGAACATGTTTAAATAATGCGCATGTGTTCCAGCACCAATGGGTTAAATTCTCAATGATATTGATTGCCCTTAAGGTGACGTGAGTCCAGCGCTTGGCCGTTTTCAAGGGGGTGAGGTGCGGGGCTTGAGAGGAGCCGACGCGGGGTACCCGCTTACAAGCGCGCGTTCGCTGCCGAGACGCCACAGTATAGCGAAGCGACTACCAACACCCGTGTAGTACAACACCCACCCGTCAACACAATAGTTAAAAGTACTTACTGGAAATATAATTATATGAAAATAAATAAACCACATGTATACATAAATACATTTTTTTATTAATGAAGTATATAATATTCAACATGCAAACAAGTGATGTTTGGGTATATTATGAAAAAGTAAAGAATTCAAAATAAAAAGAAAACTATTCAATAATTATATTTATTATTGGTAAAATAGGTACATACTTAGACTAACTAACTATCACGCGCCAGCATACACTATTCTTCATCCTTCTAGGAATCGATATGTGCCGTACAGCACGCGTCTGTCCCTAGCTACTATGCCCGAGCATACAGCGGTATCGATATTAACAGTATTTATATTTGACAACCCCGGTGGTTCAATGGCTAACCATGTCCAGTTTGACTCCGAGGTCGTGGGTTCGATCCCCGCACAAGATACGAGTAAATATTTGTGTGCATGAACATGTCTGTTTATCTTGGTCTGGGTGTTTTCTATGTATTATCTATACTAATATTATAAAGCTGAAGAGTTTGTTTGTTTGTTTGTTCGAATTGAAAAAATATTTTAGTGTTAGCCTATATTTCAAGGAAGGCTATAGGCTATATAACATCACGCTAACACCAATAGGAGCGGAGCACCGATAAAAAACGGGAAAAAAATATTCCACAGAAAAAAATATTAAAAAGAGAGGTAGGGAGCGTAATTGTTGAAGAGAGGTAGGGAGCGTAATTGTAAGCTTACCCGACTGGGGAATGTACCTCCACCTCACAGAATACCGCAGCTAAATAACGGTTCCATTGATGGCTGTTGTGTTCCTGCGAGTGAGTGAGGTCTCCAGAAAGGGAGGAGATGCTGCGATGGCAGCGGGGGTGGCGGCGCGATATTTTATGTTGCGAGCGTGAATATGGTTATGGTAACCGCTTCACATCAGGCGGGCCGTATGCTTGTCTGCCACCCGCCGTAGTATAAAAAAAAAATCCTTTTGAGGGCTTACGCTGCGTAAATTTGCGCATATGCTTATCTTTTAAGATTAACTCACTATAGCATAATATAGGTAAAAGGTTGTTTGTCCTTCTTTCACGTCAAAAGTAACAAACGGATTTACATGATTTTTTTTTTGATATAGTGTAAGGCCTGGAGAGTGACATAGGCTACTCTTTATCCTTTATATGGAAAAAATAAAGTTAATCATTTGTCCTTCTTTCACGTCAAACATGAACCTAAGTACGGTCGTGATTCTTTTTAATGGGGATAGTGTACGATCTGGAGCGTGACATAAGCTACTTTTTATCACGGAAAAACATCTTAATCCAATGGGAAAAATAAACTTTGTAATCATTTGTTCTTCTTTTACGTCGAAAGTAACCTAAGTACCGACATGATTTTTGTTAACGGGGATTGTTTACGGTCTGGAGAGTGTCCTAAGCTACTTTTTATCACATCAAGTAAAAAAATGACAACAAGAAAAAAATATACACAAATTAATGGCAGCTCCCCTGGACCACGCGGGCGAAGCCACGGGTAACAGTCAGTTCCACCTCACAGAATACTGCAGCCAAATAACAATTCCTTTGAGAGTTGTTGTGTTGCTGCGAGTGAGTGAGGTCACCAGAAAGGAAGGAGTTGCTGTGTTGGTAGCGGGAGTGGCGGTGCGCAAGCAATATTTTAAGTTGCGAGCGTTATTATAACTACGGTAACCATTTCACATCAGGCGGGCCGTATGTTTTTACCGCCCGACGAAGTATAAGAAATAAAAATTATGACGTACCGATAGGTACGCGATCATCGAAATCGCTACTGAACGAACTTCAATGTGGGTTTACAGATATTCCAAGAAAGATTTATAATAAAGTTTTCCAAAGAAACATCTAGCATGAGAAAAAAAACCGGGTCTCAGTAAAAAAATAAATGTATCACGTTGTTTTGTTGTCTTACTGATATTCCTACACTGTGTTTTTTTCAACGTGTTTATTGACAACGCGTTGAACGGACGCGCGACACAGATCCTACCTCGAACGCAGCTCCTAGAGCACTGATGTTGAGAGCGATCGAGAGTCGGGGAGGGTGCGCGATCGCAAATCGTTATTCTTTTAATAACTTTATTTAAATTATTTTATTTTTAAAAGTAATAGCATAATGCGCTCTTAATTAAAATTATGAAAATTTTGGTATAATTTCCGTATAAAAAAATTGTATTAAATAGTTATAATTTTTACTTAGTGCAAATTTTGAGAGTAAGTTCCCGATTTTTTTCTATCGAGCCAAAAATTATTAATTGTGTTTTCAATAGCTTTTGGCCCTGCAGAAAGGACTTAAGATTTCATAGTTAAATTTCTAGAAACCAAATTGAAATAGTTTATTGTAACAATTCTTTAAATAAGCGTGTTTCCTGGACTCACTTCACCTTAAGGCAAATCACTGATTTTCGGCTACTACCTTAACTTAATTAGTATTTGTTTTTTTTAAACCACTAAAGTGCAAACAAGCATACGGCCCACCTGATGGAAAGCAGTTACCGTAAGCCCATGAACGCCTGTAACACCAGGGGCATCACACGCGCGTTGCCGACCCTGTAAAAATCTCTTCACGCCCTTTTTGAAGAACCACATGCTGTAGTCTCCTGAGAAAACCTCGACAGGCAGTTCGTTCCACAGCTTGACCGTACGCGGGAGAAAACTTCTCTGGAACCGCACGGTTTACTTCACAATGTTTACATTGGTGTGTTTGTACTTGCAGGTGGTGATCTGCGGTGCGGTGCCATCGATGGTCCGGTCGGTTCGCCTGTACAGCCAGTGCTCGCATTTATACGTCAACGTTTTCCGAAACGGCACTGTTATGGCTCAGTCCGTTCCAAGCGAACAGCGTAAGTTTCATTGATTTCATTTTTTAACCGACTTCAAAAAAGGAGGAGGTTCTCAATTCGACTGATTTTTTTTTGTATGTATGTTATTTGATAACTTCGCGAATTGTGAACCGATTTTCAAAATTGTATGATTGCAAGGTGGTCCCATATTCACCAAGTCAGGATCTGATGATGGAATCCCAGGGAAATCAACGGAAACTTAAATTTTAAAGCACGTATGGTCAAATTCTTTTTTTTTTATTTGAAATTTTCTTTTTTTTTCTTGATTGCGAGGTGGTCCCATATTCACCAAGTCAGGGTCTGGTGAGGGGATCCCAGAAAAATCGATGGAAACCCTTAAATTTGCTTTGTTGCCAGCTGAAGTCGGTTTTTATTTTTTCTTAAAAATCATTATTATTGAACGTATATTATCTTTCTTTTCTTTTTATTACAATTTGTGTTTTACCTGCGGTTTTACTCCGGTTTATACTCCGCGACTTGTTTTGAACATAGGAGCCTTCCTGAGAAGCTCAATGGCCTCGTTACGCATGTCAATCTAATAGATGACGCAAGTTAAGCAACGAAGACCTTAACTTTTCTACGCATGGATATTTATCTCGAGTTCCTCCGTGCTACTGAGGGCACGTTACATACATAAAAGGAATATTTGTCATAGCTGTACAAATTTCTTTTTTAATATATACAAAAGCGTGCGTCATAACTTAGTAGCGTTTTGTATGGAGCGTTTTCGGGAAAGTCCAAAATTTTAATTTTCAAGTTTTCGTATCTCGAGAAATTTTTATGCTATTGAAGTAATTCTTTCACCTATAGTTATATTATAATGACGTCTTTATATAACAAATCGAAAGCAAAATATGTCGTCTAGCCTAATCGACGAGCTCGGTGGTCGAATGGTTAGCAATGGCCACTTTGACTCTGAGGTCGCGGGTTCGATCCCCGCACATGACAAACATTTGTGTGCATGAACATGTCTGTTTGTCTTGGTCTGGGTATTTTCTATGTATTAAATGTACGTATTTACAAAAAAAAATGTATTTAAGTACATTTATGAGTTGTCTAGTACCCATATTACAAGCTTTGCGCTTCATTTGGGACTAGATGGCGCTGTGTAAATTGTCTAGAAATATTTATTTATTTAATCGAAAAGTCTTACTTTTCGCTCCTGTCTTTTGAACATTCGGAGAAAATCTCGAACAATTGAAGAATTGTGTAGAAGCTACTAAACGCTACTTACATCCGTAGTGCCACATGCCACAGTGTAATCTTGACTGGTAGGAGCTAAACGTGAGAAACTATAGAAATATGTCAATACTTGAAGGGTCAACGGCCAGTCACTGCAACAGGCACTACGATATAGTAAGCGTACTCGTGGAATACCGAAGGTTGTAGGGTTGTAGAGGAGTAAATTATATTACAAAATATCGCTAAATGCTTTTCTCAAAATGTTCCAAAACTGAAGTGTGACTTTTTTAACCATCTCCAAAAATGAAGGAGGTTCTCATTCGGCTGTGTTTTTTTTATGTTTGTTACTTAATTACTCCGTGATTTATAAACCGATTTGAATAAAACTTTTTTTATTTGAAAGAGAATACTTCCAGATTGGTCCCATATTTTCATCATCATCAGCCTGTATTTACATACGTAAATATAGAGCAATGTTTGGAGTCGGTTTATTTTGTCAAAAATATTAACAATGATTATTCTTGGAAAGTTACGTTCACGTGTTTTGTAATTCTGTGAATAAAAATTGTTTGTTAAGTGACATATTCGTTACGTCCTAACCTAAATTCTTGGTAGTGGAATATTTTTCGAATTAGACCGGTAGTGTTTATATTAACAAATTTGGTGAATATGTTATAGTCAATAGCCGAAATCTAAGCGTTCCTAGGTTAACCTAACTAGTTAAACCTAAGGTTTATATTTATAAATAAAAATATTATTATTATTTGAACCAATCAAAATAAAATTTGAAAGCGATATTGTTTGTCCTTTAAAACATAAAACAATTATAAAAAATAATATAAATAAAAATTTTATCATTATAATAATCTTTGAAAATAATCATTTCCATGAGTTCGAATTATATCCACCAAAATAGACAACCCTAAAGCTCCCTTCCCTCTTTAAAAAAGCAAGTCGAAGTTTGTTAGGTTAAGTTTGTGATCATCAAAATAAATAAATATTTAAATACATAAATATTTCTGGACATTTTTTTACACAGCGCCATCTAGTCCCAAATTAAGCGCAAAGTTTGTACTATAACTGATAAATGTACTTAAATACATTTTTTTTTTGTAAATTCATACTTATATATAATACATAGAAAACACCCAGACCAAGACAAACAGACATGTTCATGCAACAAAAGCCGAGCGGGCGAAGCGAGCGAGTCTCACTTGCATTTGAAGAGACAGGTGAGGTACCCTAGGTTTAACTAGTCAAACCTAGAAACGCCTAGATTCGCGTATTGACTATAACATATCCATCACATGTTGTGTGTTATATTAGTGACCTAATGTATAAGGTATGTTGCTATATACATAAATTATCTCAAATACAGTCTTGATTCTATTATAAATAAAATTCCTTCGCCACGTTTTTAGATAAAAGCCTTTGCAAAGAGACAGCTGGGAGACCTTAGTATAATATACTGGCTATGCCCGCGATTTCGCCCGCATGAATCGGTAATATCGCAGCAAAGGTAACCTATATGCTAACTTGGAATATGATTTATGTCCATACCAAATTTCATTGAATTGGTTCAGCCGTTTAGTCGTGAAAAGGTACAGCGTTTTAATGTAATGCAATGAGACGAACTTCTTAGCTTCCATGGATTCACCGTGCGGGTGTCGGGTCCATCGTGTGGCAGAGAGAGAAACCCCAAGCAGATCCCGAGACTTGTGACACGTGTGTAGGTTTAAGGGGCCCCTTTCCGACGTACATCAACACTCACCTTCACAACTTGTGTTTCTCTCCCTGCCCAGCCAAGTCTGGTATGAACCTGCTAATGCAGCTTTAGATACTCGTTCTAGTATAGAACTTAAACATTACATAACGTTCAATCTGATATTACCTCCCAGTAAAAATGCACAAAAGTAAACTACCAACAATACAGCCCCCTTACCACCATCTCTTATTGCGATTCAATAACTGAATAGAATGCTTATTATTACCAATGAATAAGCGACTCTATTTCAAATGGAATAGAGTCGCTTATTCATTGGTATGAATAAGCAATCAATTCAATTATTGAATCGCAATAAGAGATAGTGGTAAGGGGGCTGATCGAACTTTATTCTTAGGTTAGAAAAGTGGGACGTTCCGCCAAGAGCGAGACGTCTGGTAACACCGATATGGTGTAGAAAAATATTTGGTGTGTGTGTCACTTGAGCTATATGTTACTTTAGCTATGCCCTGCGGTTCCATTCGCGCTTTCAGCTTATAATAATCGTATCGTGATCTTAAATATCCAATCACCTTCCTCAGGAATTGGGCAAGCAATTGTAAAAAAGAATTAATCAAATCCGTTCTGAACTTACATAACATAACACGATCAAACAAACAAACTGTTGAATATTATATATTAGTATAGATTAGTGACCTAACGTGTAAGGTATGTTGTTTTGTACCCATAGACTATCTCAAATTATACATTTTGATTCTATTATAAATAAAATTCCTTTCTCGCGATTTGCGATAAGCGTTTGCAAAGAGACAGCTGGCAGACTAATAAAATACACACTGATAATATTTTTTGACCGTCAGGTGGACTAACGGGTATAAGCCTTAGTAATATTATAAATATTAAAAGTGAGATTATTTGTTTGTTCCGGTTTCACGCATTTTTATATTTATATTTTAGTTAATTTATATATACATTTAATAAATAATACTTTATACATGTAAAAGCTTCTTACTCCTACTAATTTCTTCTGATTAAATTCGTTGTGAGTTCCAAGGCAGCCGTAGTCTTACCCTTTCTAGTAGACTTCACTGTACATTGCATTTTTTGATGGTCGCCGCTGTTAATCCTGGCTACACAGGAGAGACAGTAGTGGGAATGTGTGGTGGGCCCCCAATTAAAGAATACATTTTATCCCGAAGATGCTACGGCCTTACCTCCGTCAGTCTTCACTCACAAGCACATGCTCTCAGTGTCATACGGTACAAGATAAACTTAAAAGTTGGTATAGATAAAACTTGTAACAAGTCCCAAAGCTTCCAACTCCGAGCAATTTCTTATGATTAATAAGTTGTGAGTATTATGGCATGCATCCCTAAATATCATAATACTATATGTTCATATACATAAAATACGTAACTAGCTGTGCCCGCGACTTCATTCGCGCGGAATAGTTATTTTTTTTTACTATGTATTTATATTAATGAAAATAAATGAAATTTCTATAACAAAAGTAGCAAAGTTACTCCTTATTATATCAGCTATCTGTTAGTGAATGCCCCATCAAAGTCGGTCCAGCCGTTTCCGATATTAGCCGGAACAAACAGACTGACAGACAAAAATTGAAAAAAATGTTATTTAGGTATAATGTACAGTGTATACATCCATATGCATTCAGTAAAAAGCGGTTATTTTATAGAAATAGAAATATATTTATTTCAACATCACATAAAAAAGTAAAGGTACACAAATACAACACAAACATTACATATAATAAAAGATGTGATGTTGAAATTTTGGCCCACCCTCAGGTATCATTGCTGAGATCACAGTGTGATCTCAGCAATGATACCTGATAATTTTAATATTACAAATTTTATTTGTCACAGACACTCCAATTTTATTTGTCTGTATAGATATGAAAACATATCTTCTTATAATTAGACACACTAAGAAGGAATAAAGACATAATAGAGTATTCTATATATTGAAGTGATCGAATAGCTATTATGGCTACTTGAGACTGAGGGTTTGAGGTTTATTTAGGTTTTTTTTTATGAGAGAGGGAAAAAACGAGCATGTGGGTCACCTGACGGAAAGCAATCACCACTGCCTTATGGAGATCACCTCCTTACCACCAACTCTTATTGCGATTCAATAACTGAATAGAATACTTATTCATATCAATGAATAAGCGACTCTATTTCTTCAAGAAATTGTCTATTAGTATTAAGTTGGTGGTAAAGGGGCAGCAACACCAAGAGGTAGCCAATCCGGTGCCAGCCTTTTAAGGGAAATGTAGGCTCTGTTCTTGAAGGCTCCCGTGTCGGAATTATTCAGAAATACAGCTAAGGGAAGTTGATTTCACAATTTCACAGTTCGTAGTATAAAATGTCTTAGGAAACGTAGTGTGTCTAGGATTATAATTATTATGAAATTGCTATAACTTTTGTAATAATATTATACGATGATAAATACTTGTAGTAGGTATTATATGATACTATCATGTTCTAGGATGGTTGTCTGAGGCGATAACACCGCTAGACTAGTCATTATAATGAAATTAGTACCTATGGCTATCATAGCACCATCATTAATCGTGCAAATACTATTATTGACGGTCTAACTCTGTATAATTCATATAAATATGAAGGAACATTTTAGACGCAAAATTGTGTATATTAGAAACTAAAAAAAAGTTATAAATATGAAACATTTATACAATAAAATAAATACATACAAAACAACTTTCGTATAAAGCTTCGCTTATACCATTCATTAGATAGATATGAGCTCGATGGCGTCCTTGCGCGTGTCAGTCTAATCGAACATCCAAGTTAAGCAACATCGACCGTAGCTTGTCCATGGATGGGTCTATATCCTTCATGCTTCGGAGGGCACGTTAAGCCGTCGGTCCCGGCTGTTGTCATTAGATGACAGTCGTTAAGTCAAGTCAGTGGCCTTTAGGCGGCTTGAAGACACTGGTCTCCGCCAACCCGCAGTTGAGCAGTGGTCTCTTAACCCCTTCAAATTGAGGGGAGATCAGTATCCCAGCAGTGGGCTGAGTAAGGGTTGACGACGACGACGAGCTTTATTTGCCTACTATGGAACATACAATAAACACTAGTTACATTATAATATACAAATAAAAATTAAAAGCAAAGACACATTTCAAATAACGCACAAAAATGTTTCACATTTTTTTACATATATATTAGTTATTACGTATAACGGAGATGCCATAATAATAAAACATAAAAATATACACATATGGATAATCTGGGTCATATTCTTCGACGTCAGCGATACGACCTACTTCAGCTGATTATGATGGGCAAAATCGCAGGAAGGAGAAATGTTGGACGAAGAAAGAGATCCTGGCTAAGAAACATCGGAGAATGGACCTGAACTGAATAGCCATTGCCGCTTAGCTGTTCCGTAGAGCTAAGGACAGAAAGAACTGTAACACGCTAACAAAAAGAAGGGAAATGGGGATATTGACCCAATCAAAATTGAAATCGTTCTGGTTATTTAATTTTTTTTCTGTTTTCCTTATACAGGATTAAAATTACCGACGTATTTTCTTGTACTTTGATAACCCTGGCCTAAAGTAAAACAGTTACTAAGTATTTAATTTTTTACAGTTTCCGACATATTAGAAAAAAAATGACTTAAAAATAACCAACAGAAGGAGTTTTAATTGATTACGCAATTCCAAATATTTTTTTTATCAGGATTGTCAAAAATCTTACCTGAAGGCAATATAGCCTAGAGCAGCAGTAAACTGAACTATAGAAAGAAACAGATTCAAGAACATTCTTTGATGTCGGTAGATCGAACGAGTATATCGTTCATTCCAAAATCATTTATAGCCAAATTAATAGCAAAAGCCAATAAAATTAATTAGTATCTAAACATACAGATAGTACTTACAATAAATATCTGTCAATGACTTTATTAGTCTACGCTTTAACATAAAAATACAGTACAATACCTGGAAATTTAATTGGTGAATCAGGAAATAGGGATAAATACTTTCCTGTACCCTAATAGAGGAATTCTTATATATAAATATGCCGGGACGATCTCGTAGACGATTTCGACGATAATCTAGAGCTAGGGGTTTTTTGAGTTTAGAAATAGATACGTCAGGGCCTCTCTACGTAAAACGTAAAACGTAGAGAGAGACGGATTTAGATAAATTAATTGAAAAATAGTAAAAGATAGTAAGAACTTTTGCCTGAGCAATCTGCTAATTAATAACACTATTTGATCATTATCAAATAGATGGCGCGATAACAGATAACATTATCGAGATCTAACTGTTGAGAAAACTCGCATTCAGAATGGATATCAGAATTGCTCTTTAATTAAATTAATTTTGAATTACAATTTTAAAACTATTTCTATATTTGTACAGGACAGTTTCAATATTTCGATGGTGTCCGAATTGTCAGTGAAAAAAGTATTCAAATTCAAAATGTGTTAATACTGAATGTGTCCGAATATATTTAGTATCCGAATTGTACACTTAGTCGACCGAGCAAACGTAATTACGCTACAAACTATTTTGTCAAGTACTGTACTCGGATAAAGCCTGTCAATTCAATAGTTTTATTTTTCTTGACGTTGCAGCAAAAAACACAGTACGAATCTTAGAGTGCTGCAATAAATTGTAGAATTTTTGCTTCTTTTACGACAAGATTTAGCTATTAACTCACTGGATCACAAGTCACTTTCGCTTTTTACTTTTATTTGTAAATTGAAATTTTATATTTTAGTTTGTAAATACGTACCGGTTTCCAGAATTAAATTATATCTAGTTACGTAATTGAAACTGTACAATGTTTAAAATGGTGATTTTCAAATTAAAATGTCTCGAGAAATATTTATGCTATCGAAGTATTTTTTTCACCTATATTACTGTGGCGTCCATCTGTGGTATCCAATAAACTAAAAAATAAATGGTCATATAGTCTAATTTACGAACTTAAACTTTAGTAGTATTGATTGTGCCCTGGGCGCATCTTCTTGCATCTAGTTATCTCACTCACTCGGAGGAACACTAGAATCCTCAAGAGTATTGTTATTTGTCTGCAATCATTTGTGATGTAGAGGTACTTTCTGCTCCAGACGAGCTGAACAATCTAGACATGCCCTACGTCTCCTTCGATACAGCCTAGTTTGATAGTCGACATGATACACCACGCGCATGTGATATTTATAGCCCAATAATTTATAACGAGTAAACTTCAATAATTATATAATGGTGAAGCACATTGTTAAATGTAAAATGTTATTTCGTCGACTGTCCTCAGTTTCGTAACTTTACTGCCATTATTCCATTACTGTTATGTTCGGCGAAAGCATTCCTTTTTGCGAATATATTATGCTATATTCTTACCGTCATATTACTTAATGTTTGTTGTAAAAGCACGCAACTTTTAGCGTAGTCACTTGTTTAAATAAAACATACCTACTTTCTCCTTTCTTTTTGCACCCGCTGTGCGGTTTGTTCAAGAATTATCGCAATAGTCCGTGTGGCGGGTGTACGTTATTCTACGTCATTGAATATATTAAATGTATCATGTAGGGTCAACAAATTTGATCTTCTAAGGAGCAATGTGGAAGGGATATTTTTTTAGCATGGACTAACTTTCATCACCGATGCCGTGAGCGCATATCTCATGTTCCTGAACTGGAGAGTATTTGGAAAAATTCTCTCTTAGCGGATGCCTACATCATAATCAGGCTGAAATGTTGCATAAAAATATACCTATTTGTTATGCCAAATTTCAGCTTGATAGGATTTAAATGTTTGAGCTGTGCACTGATAGATTTGTCTGCTAATTATGTTCCTTTTAAGTGTAGATAGGTTTGGTATTTTCAATTTGACCGTTGTTCGTGCAGTACTATAAAATAGTCAAAGTTACTAAACTGCTAGGTACGGCACAACATTTCTTATAAATTGTGTGCTTATGTATAATTCCAGGTATAAAATGTACCTATAGTTTCTCGTATTGTGTCATGGCAAATAAGATTTTTTAATATAAGTATGTGATCCAAATTTTGTAACAAACGCAACTTGATTTACATATTCGACGTCAATCGTAAGCTATCTTACAGCCGCATGTCTGACTATAAGTACTTGACGAATGCATATACTGCATATTTTGTTCTCAAACTTTTAAGGATACATTTGGCATTGAAATTGGCGCATCGTATTGAAATGAATCACAATTGACTTTAATAGCTCAACAGGTCAGACTTCTGCGCTCTGACCACTTGCACTCTAAGATCTTATTACTCTAATTTATCAGGTCCTATATATTCAATAACAACGTTAGTTGGTGTCATAACTACCATAAGAGTAGAAAATATGCGGAAATTAATGAGTAGTAATTAATACTTATTTACATATATGAAGAACAACAAATTATTACTCTTGTTGCTTGATGGTAAACCAAAAGAATAACCCAAATTGCAGTCTGGACTGAGATGGGCTGCTAACCTCAAAACTATTGAACTGATATTCCAGTAATAGTTTGCAGTAATAGTAAAAAAATGCAGCACATCAAGAAATCATCTCATATTAACTCGCAAGGAACATATTTTTTTAGAATCGTATTTAAATATCAGGGACTACTTATTTTCAGGTGGGTATGTTAGTTTGCCCCCTTAGTATGTGTTATTATCCAGTAGATAAATAGAGCAGTACATACAACTTACAGCATACAAACGTCCGAATTTGATTGAATCGCAGAGTGCTACGAGGGTAGGTATACCTATAGGATAGCGTTCAGAATTATTTATGGGTAGAGTTGTAAATCCTAGCCACATCATAGTCTACCAAGTCGTTACGTAGTATACTGGTGGGCCTCAATTGCCTACACACTAAGCATATTAGATGTTATGGTCGTTTTTGAAGGATTCAATAAATATTTAATAGTTTTACATTACGCTTGTTTGACACCTGGCGTGGTAGAAAAACGATACCTATCGATAGGCTTTTTTAACGAATATGGTGAGCTACAGTAGATTTTAAAAGCGGTCTGTGTCACTGTGCGTGCGTTGATTTGTTGGTTGATTGAATTTATTGGTTTTCGAACGTCGTAGTTAACTACTATTTCTAACGTCTACTGTGGTTTATAGAAAGAAAGTTATTATATATTAGATATATACATGTAAATGCATGATAAAGTTCGTATTACAATTGACACGTACGTGTATATCTATTGACCTAATAAAGCCTATGACGGTTGCATATCAGCATTAACACACGTAATTAATTACTAAGATACTATGATTTACATCCATCTTATTACATTAAGTTGTCACATATAAATTGATTTAAGTACTTAGAAATTTCTATGTCGGTAACTTTATTGTTGACAAGGGACTAGCCCCGGCTTCGTCCGTCGTCGTCGGAATAATATTAAATGTATTATAACAAATCTTTTCAGAAGACATTCTCTAAATGATAGTGAAAACCGTATCGCCGTACCGCCCAACAACAAACGCAGTATTTTTTTTTTTGTTAAAATTTTATTAATTATTTAGTAGTTCACGACACGACATGTGTATGGAGTGGCCGGGGTGTGGCAGTCGCGAGATTTATTAAGAGTTAGCGGATAGATAGGCCCAGGACAGTCACTTTGTTTTACACTATTTATAAACTAGCATCCACCTGCAGTTTCATTTTTACCGCCAATTATGTACCAGCGTCACCAGGGGCATCACACGCGCTTTGCCATACCTTTAAAAACCTCTTCACGCTTTATTTTGGAAAACCCCTTACTGTAGTCGCTGGTTTACCCAATAATCCTCGACAGACACTCCTCACTCCACAGCTTGATAGTACGCGGGAGAAAACTTCTCTGTAACCGTACAGTACGCGACCACTTAGGCTCTAATGTAGGAGGATGAATTCCCTGTCGATGGCGAGCGGTAACGACTGTAGAAGGAGGCCGTTGTCAAACAACTCTTCTGAACACATCATATTGTACAATCGATAGAACACACAAAGGGACGGAGTAAAGATTCTTTCGCATAAAGATAGAAAAAATAACCTAAGAAATGACTTAAATGCTCAAATTATCTATTTTAGGATCTACATCATTAAATTTCATCAAAAAGTTTTCAAGCATATCAGGCGAACTGACTTTTTATTGATCTACTAGTGTTCGTTCGCGACGTCGTATTTAAAAATATACAACTTTTTGTTGTTAAGAAAGTTTGTTTTTATTGTTAAGAAACGGTAGGATACTTATATTCATAATGTAGTGCCATATTTTGGTAAAAATATAAGTATACTCCAAAAAGGAAAAAGGGAAACCGATTTCATTGAAGTTGAATACAGAAAAGATTGAAGTGACGTCGCTTACACTTTTTATAGGGTTACTTTATTGTATATGTAAGTTTATGGTCATAAATATATGAGCTCACCACTATAATTACGTTGATGTTCACCTATTCCTAAAAAAAAAAACAACAAATATGCCCAAAATACACATGTAGGTACAAAATAACATCCACGTACAATACCAAATAAGAGTATTAAGAAACGAGCTCACTTTCTACAAATAAATTAATATTGAACGAGAAGACATTAATCGAATAAGAACAATAATCGCGTGAGAATAAACATTTATTTGTTACGAGAAAAAATAATCACTTGACCCGTGTTAGCATACACGTTAGTTGTGAAGCAATAAAAGAAATCACGGCCAATATTAAATTTAACGATTTAATATTGCATCACCAAATTTAGATGACCTCTAAACGTTATAAAATACATAACAATTCCTAAAGTACTGTAGATCCTCTTAAATTGGATAAATATATCTTCGGGCGAGTTGCACCGCCCCCCGCCGAATACCGCGTGAAATATGTGACGCTTTTTAATTAAAATTAGATTTAAAGGCACTGATAACGAAATTTAATTATCATCGACTTAGAAAAGTAACTGGTCGAAAATAACGGGAGCGTCGCAAACGCCTTGGGGGTTAAACATTATTTTTAAATGGAACACGAACATACTTCGAATAGAAAATGTTAATGAAAATACTGGCCGTAAAATAACGGCATAACAATAAAAAAAAAAAAGAAGAAGTTGGGCTGTTGTCTTTAAACAACATTTGAAAGAACAAACCTGAGAGCACTCTAATTTCAAGTGTTCATAGTTTGTTTTTTGTGGCAATTCTTTGGAAAAGGTTTGGCGGAACGAAAATTATATGAAATCAAACTACGTAGGCGGTACGGCGCCTTCCCAAATTAAGTTGTTATAACATAAAACACAATAATAAAGACCCATAAGGCCCTCCTTTTCGCAAAAAAAATTGTACGCCACACGCATTCTCCCTTATTAATTTAATCTAATACATTAAAATATCGTAATTTGTGTACAAATAACCGATTTCCGAATAGTTTCGATTAGATTTCTTTTTTTTTGTAAATTCGTCGAAATCTGTTTGTTAGTGTTAAGGAGTCTATTATTTAGGGATCAAAATATTTTTAAGAGGTTTTCCCACTTGGATGCTAGTGGCATATTTTTTTTTTTACTGTAAGTCTCAAGTCTGAGGGCTTGAGGACGTAAGGACACACCGTACCGTACGCCTTTTGTCGTGACGAGGCGTGTGGTGAGGCGCTTAGTTATTCAAGTTGGCAGATTGTTTTTATTTAGGTAAAAACTGCATTTAATTCTTTAATTAGTGAGCATAATCGTATATTAAATTAAATTTATTTTTTAATTACACAATTTTCTTTTAAAGTTTGCGGTGTAGCAAATGATTAACCGTTTCTGAATAATTTTGAAGTCAAACAAATTTTAATTAGTTTACAATAATTAGCCTCGGACTTTGAACAAGTTTAACCGTGTATGTACTAACATCCGATTATGATTACATTTAACGCTCATATTCATTTTTATATTGTTTTTGTTGTTGTTGTAAGTATCTTTTTTGTACAAAAGTTGCAGAAAACAGTAGAAATAAAATGATTACACCAATTTGTACAAAGGCGGACTTATCCCATAGAGGGCTCTCTTCCAGCCAACCTTTATAAAATGTTTTTATTCTATGTTATGTAAGTTTCCTTTACGATGCGAAAAATAAAATGTAAAATATGTCGTCGTCGTCGTCTCCTTATACATCCCACTGCTGGGATACGGGTCTCTGCTCAATCGAAGTGGTTTAGAACATACTCCACCACGCTGCTCAACTGCGGGTTGGCCGAAAGGCGACTGACTTGGCTCTATGACTATCCTCTAATAACTACAGCCGGAACCGGGGCTTAACGTGTCCTCCGAAGTACGGAGAAGCACGCGATAATAAACACATCCATAGACAGGCTAAGGTCGACATTGCTTAACTTGCGTGATCGATTAGACTGAGACTCGCAGCAATGCCATCGAGCTAACCTAACCTGACCGAATATATCAGGGGAAACAATTATCAGATTATTGCTATCAATACCCTATTACGTATACCAATAAAAATTGATACGAAATTCATACAAACAGAAACTAAACAACAGATACGAGATATCAATTTTATTGCCATTACCACGACATCTGCTTGTCAATGCTAGTTGGGTGGTCCAAGTCTGAATGTTAATTTCGCGAATAAAAATATAACGTGGCACGTTTTGTAAACACTTTTTACTTTGTAACGACAACGTACATTTTGTTATGTTAACACATTTCTTTTTGCACCTTTCCGTTGAAACGTGGACGGTTTTTGATAGTTTGTTACTTGGTGTTATAGTGGTGCATTTTTTTTAAATTGTATGTAACACTGTCGTCAAATGCAGAAAGGACACAATTGTAATGTTTGTGTCACTAAACGCATCTTAAAAAATATTATCCAGTGGTCATTATAATCTCAATAATACAGGCCTAGTGAGAGGACTCAAAAAATAAAACATTTTTAATTAGTGTAGTGATAAGTGAGACAAAACTAGTGAGAGTACATTAAGTTATACATTAAATAAATAAATAATAAAATAAATAAATATTGTCAGACAAATTACACAGCGCCATCTAGCCCCAAAGTAAGCGAAGCTTGTGTTATGGGTACTAAGATAACTGATAAACATACGTAAATACATTTTTTTTTGTAAATACATACTTATGATACATAGATAACACCCAGACCAAGTCAAACAGACATGTTCATGCACACAAATGTTTGTCCTGTGCGGGAATCGAACCCACGAGCGTTGGTGTCGAAGCCGCGTCATTGACCGCTACGCCGCCGAGCTCGTCACATTAAATATTACTTGAAGGTGAAGAGGCACTATAAATGATGTTAGTAGAGGGGAGAGAATAGAAAAAGAGAAGCAAAACAAGAAAATATTAATCCTAACTAAAAATAACCCGACTGAAAATTCTAACCACTTTTTACGTTATTATCCTTAATTATTTTCACAAACGCCATAGTGAAATAATATACTTTATGTCACTATCACACCTGAGACGAATCGAATGACACCTCGTAATGTTGAAATCAAGCGGACTATACATCGTGCCAAAGAAATCGTACATAATTACCCTCCGAATCAGTACCATTGATGGTACAAATGATACAACCTTGTGTCTCTAGTACCATTAAAGAGAAGTCAAGATATTTCCCGTGATATCTCATGGTAATAGCGATACAATTTTGTATGTCTAGTACCATTAAAGAAAAGCCAAGATTTTCCTGAAATCTACAATATGGTACTAGAAATACTATTTTGTATTTCTAGTACCATTAAAGAAAAGCCAAGATATTCCCCGTGATATGTGATGGAATTATCGATACAATTTTGTATCTCAAGTACCATTAAAGATATGTAAAGACATTCTCCGTGATAATAATGGACGTTATATATCTAATAACGTTAAAGAAAAGTCAACACATTATTTTTTACGTGTAAAACGGCAAATAATATTTATAAACAATCGGAATCCTTTTTTCGTCAGTCTAGTAAAAAACCTGAAGAGTACATTTTGTATCCGCGTACCGAGAAGGCACACCATTTTTTTTTTATAAACCAAAATAAACTCTTAACTTTCATTTCAATAAAAACATACGTAATAATATACGTAAACAAGTACATCCGTTTTAATATTTATTTGATTTCCACGCAACTTTTTATCGATTTAAAGGTAATAATAGACATAATATATCGTATATCTGGGAACTTATCAGTCTTGGCTACTGAATTAGTTGATTGTGGATCTTAATTCTTGTTATTTAACAAATTAGGTAGACGCCGAATTTTAGTGCACAAATTATTACGCTCTGATTTGTGTTAAAAATTGGCTATCTATTTTATTTTATTGACTAGTTGGGCCCAAGATATGTTAAAGATCACAGGTAACCGATCAATGCAAACGACCCAAAATCTTATCACCTAACCTAGTATTAAAATCATATGTTCAAACTCTAGGACTCTCTCTAGGAGGAGCTTGATGACGTCGTTGCGCATATCCGACTAATCGATCACCTGGCCTATGGATGGGTTAATTTATCTCGAACTCCTCCGTACTTCGAAGGTCACAATAAGTCGTACATCCCGGCTGTTTTCTTTAAAATAACAATTGTTAAGCCAAGTCAGCCTTTGGGAAGCTTGAAAACGCTGGCGTCAGCCAATCTACAGTTGAGCAGCGTGGTGCAGTAGTCTCTTAACCTTCGATTGACGGGAGATCCGTATCCTAACAGTGGGATGATATTGGTCGATGCCGATGTTCAAACTAAGTATGTACGAATATATTTATTTGATGTAAGTATTAATGAAATTCGTCAATATTCAAGTAATTCATCGATATTATCAAGAGTCTTTAGGAATGTCCGCCATTGGTTATCAGCGATGCATTTGACCCTATTTCGGACGACAAATTTCATAATCATTATCAGTTGATAAGGCACAAAATAATAACACTACTGTCGTTCAGCTTAGGAATCAAAGTCGTTTGCTTTTTGGAAGCACTGACATACATAGTTAAGGTACTTCACTTGTCACCTACTTTAGTTTAGATTTGTAGGTTGGATGTCATTTTTATTGTCACGCAGTATCTTCGTATATCACTAGATAGTGACAGCGTAAGCCTATAATCATAACGCGATCCCATTCAATGGTGATCTAAATAAGCCTTCTGTGGCAAGTAAATATTTTTGAATAGTAAAATCAATCAATTACAAACTATTCGTCCTTAGTTGTGTTTGAATAAAAAAGAAATTGGCCACATACCGATTTTAAATATATGGCCTCTTTGTTTGAATAATGGTCATATACGAGTACATAAATTATTTTCAGCGAAATTTATTGAGCTTATAAAATAGTCCGGTCCTTCTGTCTGTTCGTCCGTTGCCATGACACTCAAATATTCGAAATTCTGACTTCGGATTCATGTAGAGCATCAAAAGATAGTAATGTAAAGTGACTTTGGTTTTCCGATATCAATTCGGGAAAGTGGCCAAAATAAATAAATAAAATAAATAAATTTCGCTATGGTAAAACATCGGACGCGCAGCATGCGCGCTGCGCGTCCGATGTTTTACTTACAGAACCCATCGCTTTATCGCCCCCTACGCGCCTTAGATTCTAAAACTTTCCTCTGGATATGGGTGTGATATGGGTTTCGAAATCTTGTCAATTACAGATTTTTTAAAATGGAAACCTCTCGATGACCGGACGATTGCTCTTTCCAACTGAGCTACCAGGTTTGTGTTGGTGACGAATTTTTGTATTTATATTTACTGCTATAGACACGTAGTGTTAAATAGTAATATGGTCATAAGTAACTTATTTATTATACTTACTTCTCAAACGCACAATTTTTTTAATGAAATGTATAATTTCTTTGTTAGTTTTAACATTTTTACAACTCGCTTTGGACCGCTTTTAGTACCTTAATGCGTGATGTGTGATTTCCTTTATTTTTAGTATTGCTTGTCTATCTTGGAATATAATAATATGACCGCAGTTCAGTATTTATATAGATACCGGTAAAGGGACAGCTTGCAGTCACCACGAATCGGCGTTTTGTCTAGTCAGTGTTTTAACCTAAGCTATTACAAGTAAGACACAAAATTTGTAAACGTAAATATTTATTTACCAAAGAATAACATACATGGGATCAACGGTATTTTGAACATATTTCACCCAGATTAGGCACACCTACTGATTGGCACATATAGAGTTATCGAGTGAACTTTTCAAAATTGATCTAGGTATATTGACTTTTTTTATTTACCAGACCACTCAAAAAACCAAGGGCTACATGTGCCCGCAAGTTGAGTATATTATATGTAATTCGACTATATCGAGATTACAGGCACGGAAAATACAATGACAAACAAACGGGTGCACGTTGATATCTTTCACGGAATGACAAATCACAAATTATGCTCTTGAATTATATGGGTCACACGGTGTGACTGTGACTGGGTCATACGGTATCTCATTCACATCCTGATCCACCCGCACATTCAATTCGTTTTGGTAACCTCGAGGCCTTATAAAAAAATCAAACATACGGTATCTATTTAGGAGGTTATCGTGAATACGACGATGACGGAATATTACTGAAACTGAGAGTTATCGCTTATTTACTATATGCGTTACGCACATTATCTTGTATTAGACATCTGTCAATTAAGTGGTGGGCGTTTATTATTATTTACAATTTGGATTTTTGTACAGTTAATTAAATTATTATGATGAAATCAATTACAATACCATCTTTTATCAATTGTGTTTAAGTTATAAGTACCTTTGACTTATGTGTTTGGAACAAAATTCTTGTGTGTCATGTAACTAGTTTTGCTTCTCGGCTCTGCTCGTGTGGATTTCAGGTAATGTCCTTTGGATTTTACCTCTTTTCATACCAGAGTGTTTAGTACGAGTTTTTTGTTCGCGTTCGATCATTTTAACGTTTACAAACCGGCCAAATAGAGAAGAACTCTCATGTTGTGAATTTATAAGACCCGTGTCTTCGTGAATATCGAAATTATGTGGCTTACTTGCTCACATTTTGACGTGAGCAATCCGGCTAATTTGGATATGTAACACGCGTCTGGTAAATTTAAAATGTGAAACTTTTTCTCAAATTGGTCGGTCTGTAAACGTGCGACTGTGACGAAAAAAAATCGCACTAAGCACTCTAATTGGTTTAAAATCGATTCAACGGATCACATAATAGCACAGACAGTAATTTTTTTAACGATTATTCGAATTTATTAGCAGGCAAATAAACTCTAAACATAAATACTTTATATTAATATAACAAACATTCCCATTTAATTTATTACATACCCAATAGTGTAACATTTTAAATATAAAATCCGTGGTACACGGAGTTGAACTCCACTTGTCATCTCTTTAGGCTTTTAATGCTTTATTTGTCATAATACTGTCTCTAATAGTGCCAAGGGAGGAAGCCACTCTTGCTCCTGATAATTTCTTCTGATTACCTCCGGCACAGAAATGAACTACACTGTTCATAGCCTTTTAGTTGACCGCCGCCGCTGTTAATCCTGCTACACAGGATACACAGTGGTGGGAATGTGTGGTGGGCCTGTCTCGATATCAAATCTGCATCATACTTGCACGTGACGAGCAAATATATTTTAATATTATATGACAATCGATCAGACAACTGAAATAGGGCGTACGTTATTTATTGAGATGTTATGATCGCTTTTGAAAAATATCGAAGAGCTGTCTAATATTTTTAATATTATAATGTGTATCAATACCTGTTTAAAAAATAAATCGTTTCCTAGCACGAGAAAAACCGGTTTATTTCATTAGACGTTTTAAAATATTTTTGCTAAGGCTTTTTGATACCACTAAAGTGCCAAACAAGCCAACGGTCCGTCTGATGGAAAGCAGTTGCCGTAGCTTATGAACGTCTGTAACACCTGAGCATCGTTGCCAACCCTACAAGATTCAAAATTCTCGTGAAACATCTTTTCATGGTTTTACAAAAATTGCGTTTTTTTCATAAACGTATACTAGAAAAGTCGTCGTGAAGTTGTTGTAATGTACGTCACGTACATCGTTAGTTGTAATGTACATTATAGTAGTCACTTCTTGTTTACTTAAAAGGCGATAACATAAATAATTAATTGGTTAATGTGGACGTTGATCTAAAATATTATAGACGAGATATACAGAATTCGTGTCAATGCCATGCAGTTGCGGTCATGAGCAGTCAGACTAGACTGTAATACGATAATGATTAGATAGATCAAGGAACGCAATACCGAGATTCACTTAATATGTATAATAGTTATTTTAATATTCATATGTAGTCTTTGTGAAGTGGTCGGTGACTCATAGTACCTAATTTTAAACAATTATTTATTAGCTCTTAAATATTAAACTGCATTGTTAATATATTCATTTTTGTTTTTTGATCGTTCAGAACGATAAATATAGTGGAACTGGATTTAATAAATATAATTAATTAATAAATATTCCTGGACGAATTACAAACTGTCATCTAGTCCTAAGTCTAATCTAGTCAACCTAAGCAAAGCTTGTACTATGGGTACTAAATAACTGATATTATACTTGACTACATTTTTTTGTAAATACATATATAATGTATATAATTTATAGAAAACACCCAGACCAAGACAAACAGACGTGTTCATGCACACAAATATTTACCTTGTGCGAGGAACGAACCCGTAAACTCGGAGTCAAAATGGACATTGCTAACCATTCGACCGCCGAGCTCGTCGAGATTTAATTAGATTTTTTTTTTTATTAAATCAGATATTAAACCCTGTAATACAAGAAGTCAGTATTACTCGCGCACTCGTACCGCTAACGCGACCCCAGTTTTGTAATTTCAATCACTCTTAGGACCATAATGCTCTGCATGTGCCTCCACCCCCGCGTACCTTAACTTATCTTCAGGGATGATGGGAGGGAACACTGAAAATAAAATCATCGAATTTACGACAGCTGTAGATAATAAAGCTCGACTGTATCCATCTCGATTTTTTTACAATCTTTTGTTTTTTTTTAACTAGGTGTCTATAATCAAATGATGCAAGTTAAATTTGACCCACTTCCCAGTGTCTCATTGATCTAAAATTTCGTACTCTCGTTTGGTATCCGTGACAGCGCACGATTACCTAAATGTCGCCATCTTTGATCCAATATGGCAGCCGCCACGAAATGGTGATTTATAATTTCCATATTAACCCTTATGATATAGGTATTAAACGAAAGAGCTTGACAAGTGAAATACAGTGAGTAAATTATATGTATATTATTTTCTTGTTCATAATCGATCCCAGCAAAACACAGATTAATTATATATGCACAGGCTTACGTTACAGGTTGTATTGTAGACACGTTTCAAAATGCCGGATGAGTCTCGTAAATGCATTAGTGACGTCACCAAATATGTGCACAAGGAAGATTGATAAGGAAAAGCCGAAGGTTCGCTACGTACTAGGAACACATAAAACAAAACATATTAATAATATCCAAGACAGGACATGAACTTGATGGAGACATCATGTAATATAAACATTTTTCAGCCTTTGTAGGTATGGCTTATCATAGAAATGTTTTTGAACTTAAAATAAAATATTTCTGGACAATTTACACTGCGCAATCTAGTCCCAAATTAAGCCGCAAGGCTTGTGTTATGGGTACTAGATACTGATAAATGTACTTAAATACATTTTTTTTTTTGTAAATGCATACTTATAAATAATATATAGAAAACACCCAGACCAAGCCAAACAGACATGTTCATGCACACAAATGTTTGTCTTGTGCGGGAATCGAACCCGCGACCTCGGAGTCAAAGTGGCCATTGCTAACCATTCGACCACCGAGCTCGTCCAACTTGGCTTGGAAGAGTTTTAATACCCAAGTAAATTATTAATGGATTACTAGGCATTTTTGTAGTAGTACACTAAGTTAATCAGGTTTTTTATCATTTAAATTTTATTGACTAAAAAAATAAGGTTACGAAATGCGGATTTTCTATCATTAAACCTGTGGGAAAAACAGATATAAGTATTATTTAAATAAATTATACAATATGGCTTATGAAATAAAGTAACACTACGATTATGGACATGTACAAAGGTAATAAGTGCATTTATTACGATATTTAATTTATTGTGTTACTAAAACTCCCTTAAATTTATTTCTAAAGAATTTTAGAAATAAATTTAAGGCAATTTTAATAGCACAATAAATTATAGAGTATTTTATTTTAAATTAAAGGTAATGTGGCTGATACTGTACTTATGAAGTGACCCTTGACTGTACCTGTTTAGGTACAGTCAAATATACACAGTAAATACGTAGTATGTTTGTACATAGTATACAAATCGTTCGACGTCATAGTATACAAATCGTTTGGGGTGTAAGTGATTCGTCAACATCTTTGAACCAAAGCCAACTTCACCTGCACGCGGTGCACCCTGCTGACTGACAAACGAAGCTCTGGCGAAAAGAGAGGTAGGGAGCGTGGTTGTAAGCTGCCCGACTGGGGAATTGTACCTCCACCTCACAGAATACCGCAGCCAAATAACGGTTCCCTTGAGGGCTGTTGTGTTCCTGCGAGTGAGTGAGGTCACCAGAAAGGAAGGAGATGCTGCGATCGCAGCGGGGGTGGCGGCGCGCGAGCGATATTTTATGTTGCGAGCGTTAATATGGCTACGGTAACCGCTTCACATCAGGCGGGCCGTATGCTTGTCTGCCACCCAACGTAGTATAAAAAAAAAAAAAAAAACCACCTCAGGTGGCTATTCACACAGTAATTTCTTTTTTCCTTTTTCATTCAAGGAGAATTCACTGTAGAAACACAACAACTGTTTAACTAAGGAATCATAGTAGGTATGGCTACGGTCTTCTGTCAAATGGAGGTACTTCCCCAGTCGGGCACCCGAGTCGGGCTATAATGCGTATGCCTGATTGGGGAAGTACCTCTACTTTAGTCTGTAACCAGTAGCAATGATCATTTATTAACGAAGCTATTATGTTGTTCTTAGAATATTTACAAAGAAATAAAGACTTCACATGCTATATAACTATTTTCATGAATATAAGATTTTAATTAAGTATCGTTGAGTTTATTATAGGAAGCAATTGCGGCCGCAATAAAAATCAGTAAACAATGTTTATGTATCTCTTAAAGGATAATAAAATGGTCTGTAAGATATTATCTAAAGATATGTGGTGGAATAGTTAAGAGTTTATGAACACCTTGAAGTAGTTGAAGCTAGTAGCTTCAAGAATTGATTTGCTTGTAGAACCATTCCAAATATGTCAGGGGTTTGTACAAGACGAATTACATTCATCATCATTATTAACTTGTATCTAACCTATGTTGGATATAGGTGTTTCTCAATGCTTTCTAGCATATGCGATTCCCCGCTTACCGCACCCTGCACAATTTAGAAGTCATCGATCCATTTAAAAGGCCACCCTATGTTGTGCCGTCTTAACTCCAAATTAAAACTTTTCTATTCATCTGCCTTGATAACTCTTAGCTATATGTGGACAACTTAGATTTTTTCCTGTCCTCCCTTAGAGAAACCTGTGCACAGCTCAGTTGCTCTCTGTGCGATTTCTAGTCTGTGAACCATCCTGACAGTCAGTGTTCAAGTCCTCCTCCATGTTTCGTTATCCTCAGACTTGAGGGTTATGACGTCCACTAGGTAGCACCTTTTCCCTTATAATAATACGGTATTTATGTCGATCTACGGCAATTCCAACGTGTCGGATTACTGCCTCGTTCTCTCTTTCCTTCCACCTTGCCAGTAACTATTAGTCGAGTAACAAGAACGCATTACCAACTCAGCTTGCACTCGACCGCATGTGTTGAAATACATGTCTCGTGACCAGTTACTTAAATACTAATCTTATGGTAGTCTTTATTACTGGAATCCCCCTAAGAAAAATATTTTTCTTAATAGGGGAATATTTAATACCCTTGTTTAATGAATGCCTATTCAGGTTCATATGCCTTAAAATTATTTAAGTACCTAACTTTAAATTACTGAAGCAATTCTCGATTACTATCTAAAATTAAGCGTTTCGTGGTTATTACTGAAACTAGACATACAAATTGCAAAGAAACATTGTCCTGAACGAAATTTAAATATTATCGAATTCCATTACGCACCATTATCTCACTGATAAAGACACGACTACATAATCACTACGCCGCGGCTAATTGTCGCATAGCATTAAGATAAAGAGAATACGAGAATCCCAGAATCCCAACAAATTAAGGCTTAGCATCCACTAAAGCGGAGGTGTGGCGATGCGCGCTGCGGAAAGATATTTTGATTGCCGTGAATTTTTTTGCTAACGCTGACTGCTGCTCTCTGTGTGACTTTTAGGCTTTACTTTCGAAGTTTCGATTAAAACGAAAACAAATTTTAGCATATCGTCGTTACTGAAAATCTCGATAAATCGAATAAAATTTTACCCAAGAAACAAACTATTTCGAAAGAATTTTGTTTGATAATTTCTTATCATGATTTTAATCAGTCATTCATTGTGAATGTTGAGGGGTTGCGAGATTCTCTTGCCAAACGGAATAACAAAAAAAATTGAACAATTTTTGAATTTAGGAGATTTTTCACTCGTTGGTAATTACTAAAGTGATATAACGTCAAACCTATGTTCATGTTTTTCTTGTGGGTCTTAAATCAGGTTCTCTTAAAGTTCATGGATATAGCTTACTGAAAGATAACATATCTTCATAGAGATGTCTAGGTAGATGTGTGTTTCCACTCGAACAGATATGAGCTGAGAGAAGTTTCATGTGTTAAATAACCTAAGCAGAAAAAAGCATTTTGTGAAATATTTGAGTGGAGATGCACCCTAAGTGAGGCGTCACGGATACGCAAGTATCCAAACAAGGATAAAGCGGGATGAGCGAATGTAATCGCGCCTAAACCGAGGATAACGCTGCGGTAGGTACACATTGTCGGGAGTCTTGGTTCGGACTGTAAGCTTCCTTGGTAGCCGGCACTGTTTCCATTGTCACTCGTTCAAAGTATAAATGACTGAACTACATGACGTAGTTAGTCAATCGAGTTATGAAAATGGAAAAGCATCTACATATAAAAAATATCTTTAGGGTAATCTTTTGCAATTATGAATATGATATATCTTACGGTATCGATTACTAATGATCAACCAACCTATATATGCTTATAGTAATACATATGCAAGGCTACTGCTGCCAAATAATAATACTCTTGAAGATTGTTGTGTTGTATAAAAAAAACTTATGCGTTCTACTGTTAGTACAGCGAAGAACTTTCTGAAGATTTCTGCTCGTAGGAACATAACAAAACTAGAAAAGATTGTTTTTCATTCCTCTTGTATGGTGACTGTATATGGATTGCCAAATATTTATTTGTTGTCCAAACCTTAATAATTTGTAAACATTGTATGAACGAATAGAAGTTAAAACAGATGCTTCTAAAATAAAATCAGAAATGTGACACTTATGTGAAAAAGTGCAAAAATAAATCTTGAACCTATCGTAAGACGTGTGATCTAACATACAAAAAAGTCGTATGATACGGGATAATGGACACGCAAGCTGAATAACCAGTGCTCTACTGGCGACAGGATTTAAACGGGGATTTGAACTGTAAACACGGGTTTAACAGTACAACGTAATCTGAGAAAATATAATCTAATTAAATAGTAAAAGACACAAAAGGCCGCTTGGCCTTTGTCGCCTACTAATTAAAACACCCACAGATTAGAAATTATGATGTAATCATAACTCTTTGAAGTAAATATGGAAAATTTTCTTTAAATTTTCCTGATTTGATCCCATTATGAATTCAATTACAATTTAGTCTGTAATTGAATTCACAATGGGATCAAATCATGATGAATTTGTCCATCGATCGTAAATTTTAGAGAAGGAAGTACATTTTCACATTTTATTTTAAGTTGATGGAAATTATTGTTTAATTTGTATTTTTCTAAGTATTTTTTTTTTATTGTTATGTTTCATTTAATTAGTACTTAGTTTAAATTTCAATTATTTTGTAGGGTTTTAAACTGTTTTTCATTTTGAAGATTACATATTACATAGTCATGAAACTACACTCATTTCCAAAGCAAGTGAATCCTTTATCGCTTCGATCGTTCAGGGTTTGACTAGCCAAATCTAGGAGCTGTAAGTCACAAAATTACTGTTTATATAATATGTTGTAGTCAATACATTTTTGACTATAAAAATAAGTCGAAACTATGTTTTACTAACGACATCGTTCCAAACCATTTTTGCCTGATATTCGCTGTCGAAAGTATTTCTGATCGGTTATGTGTTTTGTATGTAACTGACATACATACGCTCAAAAAACCAAAAAACATTACTCTCGCTTCTTTGGTAGTCGGGTAAAAAACCGCATTGCAAACCCTATCGTCAGCGATGACGTAAATTACGTAAATCTGTGTCGTTAAAGTGTTTGCTATGCGATTGGTGAAGCCAAGGACGAATAATGATAACGGCTGTTTTCATCTTTACACGAGACATTTCGGCTGCTTTTGTTTGTCAATCGTTATGTGCCGCATTTGTAAAGCCATAATTGTAAAGGCATAAATACCATAGCGAGAAAAATTGGTGAAATAAATTTTGTTTCACATTTTTCGCGACATAGAGCGACGCTAAATGCTTTTACAGGCACTATATGTACGTATGTATGTAATATATTATATGTATTAAAATATAGGTATATATATACTTATATATAGGTATATATATACTTATATTTTCCCGAAAAATGTGAACCAAAATTATTACATTATTGAAATTATTTCCCATTAAATTACCAAATTTAAGAAAAGAAAATACCAAATGAGTATATTATATATAACCTAATTATTTACGAAGTACTTGTTAAATAAATTAGGTATTATATATTAAATACCAATCGCGTGTCAACCAAACACGTGTATTTTTTATCTTTTATAACTATTTAAATAAAAATCTATTGTCGCCACTTCAGAACGATCTGACCGATTTGCCAGTTATTTTTTGGGTTCGTAATTCATAATTACGAACAAGAAAGCTTAAAGGAACTGGCAAATGGGTACCAAAATTTTTCTTTTCTTTTAATTTATGATTTTTCTAATTGTAATATATTTAAAAAAATCTAAAATTTACGTATTTAATTTATTATTAATTTATTATTTAATGTACGGGGCGAAGCCGAGACTGGTCGCGGGCTGAGATTTAGTTTAGCATTGTTATTCCCTTCTCTTCGAAAATACGTGAGTGACCTATTAATTAATTAATTAATTAATTTAGTGTGTTATCTCACGTGAGTCTTAATAATATTAGATTATTATTAAAGTATTTTCAAATTATTCGTAGTTATTTCATGTTATTTATCACGTGAATGTTTTGGTAATTTTCCAAATGAGTTGAACAATATGCATAGAGACGAATATGAGTTCCACTTGGGCACACATCATTATTATTCTTTTATACCACGACGTGAGGTATGCTTAGTATCAGCAAGGATTACACGATAACATTAAAAGTCAGTTAAATGAATAAATATTACTATACTCAAACCGGTTTTAAACAACCTCGTTTCTTTATACTTTACAATGCGTAATTAAATATTATGTTATTATTAAGTATAACATGTAATACAATATACTGGAAAAAATCAATTGCATTGTGTACGAAATATCGAAACTAAGCGACTTGGCTAATTTCGCATTCACACAAGAAATAGAGAAGAATATCGTGTTTCAGAGAGCACGTTAATCCGTTAGTCCTGACTGTTGTCATTAGATGACAGTCGTTAGGCCAAGTCAGGGGCCTTTAGGCGACTTGAAAACACTGGCCTCCACCAACCCGCGGTTGAGCAGCGTGGTGGAGTATGCTTTAAACCCCTTCGAGGCGAGGCCCGTATCCCAGCAGTGGCATAAATAACAGTTGACGACGACAAGAAATAGAGTTACGCCGCAGTCATCATATAAGGAAAGGAGAAAGATTGATAATAGTTAGCTTCACGGGTTTTTTTACGGGTCACGGGATTTTTTAAGCACAATAACGATAACGACCGAAACAGTTATATAACAGAGCTATATAAAATCTCGAAATTCTCTATCTCATGTTTACCACGGCAAACCGGCGTCTATAAAACGTACGTATTATAAGTCTATGTTGTTATCAGAGTGTCACTTCTAAAGATCCTTCAAACACGATATCAATGACTATGTCGAAGATTTACATGTGTGAGTAGATATAACCCTATAAATGTAATTGAATCAAAACAAATTATAAAATTGTGGTAAAATTATTGAGTAAGGGCCCAAGCATACTCGTACATCCTAATTTTCGCATCGTCGATCGACAATGTAGCCGCTTTTCGGAACCTGGATGCAGATCCAGATAGAAAAGCAATCTAGTTGCTAAACAAAGCGACTGATCACTATACCCCGCCACTTTTGGATACAATCGCAAAAACGCTTACTCGTAAAGCCGATGCTAAAAGTAGCTTGTTATCAAAAGTACTAAAATTTTATCTTGTCTTCGTCAGTCTTTACAATTTTTTTTTATGCTGCTTCGGATGGAAGACAGGCATACGGTCTTGTGTGAATCGATGACTGTAGCCATACTAATGCTGGCAACATGAAATATCGCTCGCGTGCTGCTACCCTCGCTGCCAACGTAATACTTGCTGCAACTCCTTCCTTTCTGATGACTACATTCACTCGCACGAACACAACTACCCTCAAGGAAATTGTTAGTTTGCTGTGGTATTCTGTGAGGTGGAGGTACTTCCCCAGTCGGCGAGCATACAAGAACGTTGTACCATACATCTTTCGCTAATCGGCATGGTGCACACGTACAGGTGAGGTTGGCTTTGGCTCTAGACACTTACACCCGAAATATTATAAATTCAGCGTTTTTGTGAACTTACATAAATTACTACGTGGTTTTTCCCAGTAACTGTGTTAAAAATATACTCGTCCACTTACCCACGTCATATTTTGTAAAACGTATTTTTATGTCTCAAAATTTATTTATCATGCCGTATCTGGCTATTATAATGATTCACAATAAGTACTGACGTTACATTTTTTACTGTTATAAATACAGTTATACGTACGCATGTATTAACAATTTTCACAGAGTGAAAATGTTGAAATGAACGTTCAGGTGAAGTTAAGATTAGAACGATACTCCTCTATTATCAGTAGCCACAATCGGGCATTGAACCCTCTCGGCTGGTCATTCACAAACATTGGTTCATACACGGCCAACACTGCAAATCATGGTAACATAGGATCACTGACCATTTAGCATAAACTTGATCTACATTTTGTTCTAGTAAGAAAAGAGCAATGACGTAAGTGTCAAATTGACGGGTATTTTTTTTCCGTGTGACCGTTACAGATTAAAGGAGCATGGCACGTAAACACAATAAATCAATTTACACGATTATACAATTAAACGATAATGACTGTAAAATAAATCTAATTCAAACATCACTAAAATTAATATCTGGTTTTGGTGTTATCTAAAAATAGCCGAATTTCATCTGCAACGGTGGACTGCTATGCCTTGTTTAGTAGTGTATTACTTAATAGGTAGATGGCGCCACACTGCGACTTCACAGCAGTAAATATAAAATGGCGAACATTCTCCACCATCACAAACCTACCTGGTAGCTCATATTCTGGTAAAAGACGGTCGAAATCAACTATCTAAATAATAATCACGTAAACGAATTCACATTTCGAATCTACATACGAGTATTTACTTGTAGGTTTGCAGTAACTCTCTGTGATAAATTCGATAATTAACATAATTTTCTATAGTAGGGTTATATTTACCGACATAGGAACAGTTGACTGATGTAGCCATGTAGCTAGCTAGCTGAAGCAACTGAAGGCCAGAAATTCTGGAATGGGAACAGCGGACTGTGAAGCGCAGCGAAATACAGTCTCCCATTATATGGACTGCTGGTAAAGATCGCGGAGCCCCGATGGATGCAACTCATCTAAAAATTACAGTATAGCCACAGGTATAGCCATTTTCATCGCTCGCTGTGCGACCTTGAGGCTTTCTTTACAATCGAGGGGAACATTGACGGTGACGTAATAAAATGTATTTGAAGTATTTTTACAAGATATCTTCTAAGTTATAGCCCAGATTTTAGTGGCTATCAACGCCATCTATTATCCCTTAAATTTGCTAGTCGAAGTTCATAATATCTATTTTATGATATTATCTATTCAATATCTCGATCCCTTTACTCGATTGTTATATGAGTAAACCATTACAAAGGCTTACTTATTTTATGATCCGAACACGCACAGGGACATTTGCTTTCTGAGAATTTATAACATGTTACAAGTTTCTTTGAATTTATTTGGACACCTACCTGTGTATAATTTTATTATCTGGCAGTAAATAATCTGATGCATTTTATAATAGTACAGCGAGTCGCCCCGGCTTCGCACGGATCAATTTTTTACGTTCTTTTACGTTAATATCTTTGAAGCCAACTTCACCTGCACGCGGTGCGCCCTGCTGACTGACAAAAGAAGCTCTGGCGAAAAGAGAGCTAGGGAGCGTAATTGTAAGCTACCCGACTGGGAAATGTACCTCCACCTCACAGAATACCTCAGCCAAATAACAATTCCCTTGAGGGTCGTTGTGTTCCTGCGAGTGAGTGAGGCCACCAGAAAGGAAGGAGATGCTGCGTTGGCAGCGGAGGTGGCGGCGTGCGAGCGATATTTTATGTTGCGAGCGTTAATATGGCTACGGTAACCGCTTCACATCAGGCTGCTATGCTATGCTTGTCTGCCACCCAACATAGCATAAGAAAAATATTTTTACATAAAAGCTTATAAAATCTAAACAAACCTTCCTTTAAAAATATTTAACTCTGATAGTGAAAACATCATCAAAATCCGTCGCTCTCAACTCAAAACAGACAGATGGACGCGGAAAGTGACTGTTTTATATAGAGATTTTCCGCTCTCGTTCAGGACGAGTCGATTAACAGACAGACGGACGCTGAAAGTGACTTTGTTTTTTATAGAGACGGACCTTATCCTTGATTGATTAGATGTTATTGCTGAATATTTTGTATTAATTCACACGAAAACAACTGAATGTATTTTATTGTTCTATTCTCTTTAACCAAGAAAAAAAATATGACTGCAATACGACCGACATAGATTATGAAAAAAAGACGGGTTCATCTCTTTTAGAGATCTCTTCCAACCAATCCTTATTTTGTTTCTCCTTTTATGTCATGTCGAGTGCCAAACAAGCATACAGCTCGCCTGATGTGAAGCTTTTATCGTAGCGTTAGATTTCTCTGTGAGGTGAAATACAATGTTCGCCAGTCAAATTCGATATGTTAACTCGATGTTCTTTATATGCATCCGTTAGAGCTGTACATGCAGACGAGGTTGTTTTTGGCTCTTTGGTAATCCATTTACACCCTATGATGATGGTTTATATATAGCATGACGAGCCCTTTGTCAATTTCATTCTCACAGCACTAAATGCATCTTCGAAACCTGCTGTCTCGGCAAAGAACTGCATAGCTGTTTTATAGAAGAATGTCAAACAAGTGAAAATTCATGTGTCGGCGTACCTTCAAAGAGAAACGCTTGCTGTACTGAGTCGAGATTATGTTGTCTTTACAAAATTAGCCTTTGGTAATTACGGACGTTGGGTAATGTTTGCGGACTTCGTCAGTTTCGAAAGAAATCTTTTGTTTATGTAACGATGGTAATCAGGTCCTAGGCAAAATTGAACTAATTGGACGAGGATTACGTATTGACGCAGTTGAAGAGAATTCAAAAATAAGAGTCGAAAAGGCTGTAGCATCGACCTACCATCTAAATGGTTTGATACAAATTTCACGAAGAAGTGTTCCGGGGCAATTATATAAACACCGTAACAATTATGAAAATACAAACCTTCGAAGAAAGGGTTGCACTCCGGGAGTGCCGGCAGAAATGAAAACTTGAACATTAGCGTTGTGCATTTTTGAATATTTTGGAATGGTTAGGGAATAATTTCGCATGAATTGCTTTATATATCATAATAAAGTACTATAATTTATGCGGTAAAATGCAATATTCATTTATTGCGCTGTCGTACACAAACATGACAATTTATATTACATTAAAAATAAACAGCAGGAGCAGGCATACATTTTCGCCGCGCGGTAGAAAAAGAGGGGCATATTACTTTCTCTCTTACGCCGAGCGCCGAGGTCTACTTTCCCTCCGTCTTACGAATTTTCGATCAGGTCACGTGTCCTGACGCGAATTTAACATTTTTTACCCATCCCAAAATTGCACAACGCCGCTAAAGAAGTTTTCACTTCAAAAATTTTAAAATATGATGCATCATCATCTTTATTACCACATTAAACTAACCTATGAAGTCAAAAGTAGTTTTGACCGAGGACGTTGGTTGGTTAAGTTAATCTTGTGAGCAATGAAAGCCGAGCGAGCGAAGCGAGCCAGGCTCGACTTGTCTTTGTAGACGGAGGTGAGGTATCCGAGGTATAACTAGTCAAACCTAGGCGTATCTAGATTTCGGGTATTGACTATAACATACATGCATACAAATTTAAAAAATATAGCATGTATCACGTTGTATATCATTTAGTTACTACCAATTTATAATAACAACGATCGAACAGACATCCCGTTGGCGCACTCTTAGGGAAAATATAAAGCAAGCACTAACAAATCACGAGATTTCAAAAAGTAGGTTACAAAAACCTGGTTGCTAACTGCTTATATTCTTAGTAACAGATCTATTTTAGAATTGTTCAGTCGCAATGGAGAAAGATATCGAAATCTAATCTTATTCCAAAAATATCATTTTTAAACGGTGTTATCGTCTGTCTATAAAACGTTATCTCCTATCACTTTCACACACTCTCACTCACTTATCATCGAAATTATAACGAATTTATGTTCTTCGATGGTTCAGTGCTCAAGTATTTTTATTTCTTTTAATGTTAATTGAAATGACATGGACGGTGTCACGGGCGGTTGTACCGACTTTTATTAATTCTTTTTATTCGTGTCCCATCGAGTTTGGTCATCGGATTCCATATTCCAACTTTCATCTTTTACGTCTATCGATAGTATTGGTTTACATGTTTCTCGATTTTTAGTTTGTTGTTAATGTGCTTGGTTCACCCACAAAGTTACAAAATATTTATTAAATTTCCTACATGTTGCCATTATTAAATATTGGCGTTGTTACATCTTGTCTAATTACGATTTGTTCGATAAAAGAAAACGAGTGTGCTCTAAACCACACGACTGTAAAAGTAAAACTTCTTTAGCTCTACTAACTTATATATACCTACCTCTCAACTTTCGTTCGCTGTTTCCGTAACGCTTTCGTCACACATTCACCAGCTTACTCCCCAAGTCAAACGTGAGTAAAGAAGCTTTTTGTTCTTCAAAAACCATTTAGAGCCAAGGAGATATTTTAACTTTTATCTATATCATATCTAATATTTTAACATCAGTTAGATCAACATTTATAAGAAAATTTAATTCCTACTTAGGCAAGAAAATTGCTTTTACTAAGTCCAATGTGCTTCGTACATTTATAAATTATATTTTTAATCTTATCATCTTGAACAAAATCTAAACACAATATATTTAAACTGTGTGTTTAAATATATACAGTGACACATTTCTGAACTGAATATGAAATTAACGAAATATATTTTTAAAGGGTTTGGTTTAAAAATATATTTCTTCATGTAAACCATCTATGCTCGTCCAAGTATTGAATATCTAGCCTCCAGCAATAGGTTAATATTTATTGGCGTTTTATTTTTGTACTTTATTAGTGTTCTGATATCATTAACGATTATTTTGTCGCATCCGACATGTACTGGTGTCTCTCTCTAGCATATTAGTAATTGAATTTATTATGCGACGAACGCCAGCGGCGTCGATACAAAGTGATGTGCACCCCGGGTGTAGAAATTACCATAAGCGGGAGTAATGATTGGAAATTCCTTGGATATTTACTTTCTATTTATTAATCTTTACGCTTATGAGTTAATTAATTCATGTATTGAGCTCCCAGGAGGCAGAGGAAAGTTTTTAAGACACGATCTGAAAAATAATTGACCGATTTTAATAGACATTATTTCGTTTCTATTAGTTACATCGTAAATAAATTATGAGATATCAGAAACCAAAGTTGTAACCATGTATTTTTTTGGTCTTATTTGTTCGTATTGATCTGTGATAATGAACATAGTAAATTCAATGTTGTTTTCTTTGTTACAGCGAATCTCACCATCAGTACACGCGGTTTCAGCCTAGAACTGCTCATCCACTCCCCAATCCAGGACTTGTACCTATGCTTCAATCGCTCCAAATTAGTCGGCAGGCGGTTGGTGAGTGTCTTACGAAATCACTTCTTTCCAAAGTTTACTAACGTCATTGTAATGCATCATTATAACGCTAATTTTGTTGTCGGCAGACGCGGTTCCAAGCGGAGAGACAACCCAACTGTTTGTTCAAAGAAGAATTTGTGAACGGCTACAACAGATATCACCTGATGAAGAACGAAGATCGTTACATAGGGTTCAACAGACGAGGTATCCAATTACGACGCGGAATGAGCCGTCTCCCAGAGCGGGCCCACAAGTGCTTCGACTTCATGAAAATGGACCGTGGTGATACTTTTAACGTCGCTCATCACAACAACGTGGTTGCAGGAAGAGAACTACCGAAGTGGCGTCCGCAGCGCCGGCTTCGGCCGCCGCCGCAGAACTCCATAAAGCCGCCGTGTCATGGCGTGCGCCATCACCACGGCAGGTATCAGAGGCGAAGGGACTGCGACGGGACGTAGGCAGTCCCTCCACGTTTCTTTAGCAGCTCATTCACGCTTCAACGCTTCGCGCGTTCCGTTGCCAGCTGTAGATGGACTTTGTGAGTGGACAGAGTATTAGTCAACTATCGCAGTATTATTACAGTGACGAGGACTGGAGCGTAGGTTAGGTGGGCCGCGGTGGGCGCGGCGTCACAAACGCCGCATGAATGGTAGCTGATGCGAGAGAGCAAACATTTGAATGGGGAGAAAAGGCCGAGCCGGGACGATGTCCGGAGCTGTGAAATTCCTTAAGGTCGTGTAACATCGTGGCGCGCGTTTGCTCTTGTGCCTGCGCGGTCGGATCGTGTTCTAAAAGGAAAAAAGGTTTTCTATGGAGTGAGCAAATAGTAGTCCCGCCAGTCACGAATGTTCCGACAGACCACCGCTGAATGTTGGTGCTCAGGCGACGGTGACACGGCCGACGTCACCAGCTAAAGGATGTCATCTTCGACAGTTGTTTGTTTTCGTAACCCTCGATTGCTCCGGCTGGCTCGCCATAAGTGTAGCAAAAACGCCTTTACGTCAATTCTCAGTGTGTTATTATTTAAAATGCTTTACTGTTAAATTAAGTACGGATCGTGTTATGCTTGTAAATATAATAAAAAATAATAATTGTGTTTACTTATTTATCAAAAAACGTTAATCAGACATTTGTAAACATAGATGTTAGTTGTAAAATTGTATTAAAATGTTTTATATTTAATTATGGGTATTTAATCTATCCGACCAACCGCTCTCTTGTGATTAGCCACAGTCGATATAACCTAGATTTCTTTATCTTCATGTACTGAACATGCCTACTAACGTTCATGCGAACATTTTTCTGTTTACGAATTTGATTGTATGGTTTTGAAAGTTTTGTATATATTATTTTAAGAGAACGAGGGAGTGATAGGTTTTTGAATCTCTTATTTCGTTAATCAGAATGTGATGAACGAAGATTTTCTCGATTTTCCCCAAGCGATATATATCGCGTACATTTTAATAATGCCATAGTTACATTGTTTCATTTTATGTTGTTCATAAATAACCGTATCTACAGAAGTAAATAATGGACTATATTATTAATATTAATAAGATCTGTGCCATAGTGTGGTGGCAGTGTACGACTTTGCGTTCGCAGTGTCTAGTGTATTAAGTTAATGCCTGTTAACTACGAATAGATAAACAATGTTTAACATAAGAGAAATAACATAAAGAAAACTTATTTGTGCCATTTCCGAAACAGGATTCAAAACCCGACTCGAGATTATTTAAAAATTATAGCAAATATTTCATAAAAACTGTAGCAATGCGAGTCGAGTATCACTATTAAATAGGAAGACACTCAATTTGTTTTTACATTCGTTAATATTGTGTATTTATTTAACATGCAAATTTTAAGTCAAATATCGAATGCATTTGAACATTATTATCATTAAACAATCTATCATAAATTTGAATAACATTGTTAAAATTCACCGTTTTTTAATTTATTTTTATTGTAATGACTTGTAAAATGCAATCATAATTTGGCTTTAAAAAGTATTTTAAATATTACTGGTACATTCTATCGTCAATTTAAAGGCGAAAACATTCTGACACGTGTTAAAGTGTGTTGAAAAGATTTGAGAGACTGTCACAACAACTTATTGCTATAGTATTCCTAAATTTTATTTCTCTTTAGAAGTCAAATAATCAAAAACGAGATGCAAATAATGTACTTTGCATACTAGTTATTAAAATTAAAAAGTATTATACTGTAACACGTGTATGAATGTTTTATTTATCAAAACACTGTTTTACATTCCTTACGAATAATTCCATAAGCAAGGTTGGATATTCAATAAAAGCAATATTTTTGATCAAATATATGATTTGAACGAATATCAGAATACGATAAATAGTTATATCATTAAAGTTATTGAGTATCTTCATCTTGCCATAGACTACATTGAAGACGGACTGCGACATTCCAACAAATACAATGTAAAGTTTATAATACAAAATATGCGCTTAACTACATAATAAATTTTGTTTAATAGTGTGACACTTTATTGTATTACTGTGTCTAATTATAAGTATTCAGATGCTGAACGAAATCGTATAATTGCTAAGAAAAATTACGAAATTAAATATTTAACTCGCTTTCTGTGTTTTATTACAGGCGTGTGTTAGCCCGATTATTAAATAATAATTAACCAGTTAGGTCAACCTATACATTTTAAGAGGGCATGACATACACAAGTGTTGCCATTTGAAAAAAAAAATAGGTAATATAGTAAATAGTAGACGATAAAATATTTTTAATACATTTAGTCAAAAATTTCTAAAAGTGGGCGATTCTAGTGACAAAATGAAACACCATAATTTTAAATTTTCCTTAGGAGACTAAAAATATGTATGTTTCTTGAGGAGCGTTATAAAGTATAATTAGGTATTATACAAAGTAAAGTATTATTACTTATGTTGTGACTAAAGTTAAGCTCATAAACATTTGCGAGTTATTTTTTCTTCCAATCGATTCATTGAGACACCCTCTCATCACAATCAAATACAAAGAACCTCCACTACTGAACATAAGGCTCCTTCTACTTCCACAATGACCGTTTTTTTTTAATACCACTAAAGTGGCAAACAAGCATACGGCCCGCCTGATGGAAAGTAGTTACCGTAACCTATGAACGCCTGTAACACCAGAAGCATCACACGGGCGTTACCGACACTGTAAAAATCTCTTCACGCCCTTTTTGAAGAATCCCATGCTTCTAGCTGCTAGTCTCCTGGGAAACCTCGACAGGCAGATCATTCCACAGCTCGACAGTACGCGGGAGAAAACTTCTCTGGAACCCCACAGTAAGCGACCACTTAGGCTCCAATGTGGGAGGATGGATTCCCTGTCGAAGGCAAGCGGTGCGACTGAAGAAGGACGCCGTGAGCATCATGTCAAACAACTCCTCTGAACACACTCCATTGTACAATCGTTTTATGCCATATTAGTTTTTCACTGTGTATTCTAAAATTTTATACTCTTAACTGTGGCGAGCAATGGATATCCTTTTAAAGTAATCGGGATCAGTGTAAAACTTAATACAAATATCAAAAATTGCGTATCACGATGTTTGTCCACGATAAACTCTGAAACTACTTATCATAATGACATTTTGCACATATATGACCAAATTAAAAGGTAGGATAATTTTCTCGGTTCCCAGATAGGATAATCTAATTCATCCCGGATGAAAATTTATATGAAAGTCCACGAAGTCGCGGGCGACTACTAGTATAATCTACTCGTATATTCATATAATCAATGGGAATGATTAGTTACTTTTAATTTGTCAATCTGACAATCTTGTAGATGTGAAAAATGCATAAAATATTTATAGTCTAATAGGCCTAATTCGGCCTACTTTTGAGGTGTATGTAAGTAAATCATCAGAATCTTTAGAGCCAATTCCAACCTCGCCTGCATGTGGTGGATCCTGCCGATTAGCGAAAGAGGCTCTGACAGAATAGAGGTAAGGGCACAGTGTATTTGTAAGTTGCCAGACTGGGAAAGTACCTCCATCTCACAGAATACCGCAGCCAAATAACAATTTCACAGAGGTTATTCGGCCAAATTCCGGAATAGGCATAATGTAGTATTTATATCATCATTACCTACGCCTATTACACTTCGAAGTATTCAGACTATCCACACTAATATTATAATCTAGCTGGCCCGGCGAACTTCGTACCGCCTAACAGTCAATGAATGTCGTGGTATACATATTAGCTAAACAAAATTTACGATTTCTTGAAATTAATACTTACAATGTATAATATAAAATAATAGAGAAGTACGATGGCGTCATTGCGCGTGTCAGTCTAATTGTACACGCAAGTTAAGCAACGTCAACCATAGCCAAGTTCATGGATGAGTTTATAATATCGGGTTGTTATCATTAGATTATCTCGAGCTCCTCCGTGCTTCGGAAGGCACATTAAGCCATCGGTCATGGTTGTTATCATTAGATGGCAGTCATTAAGCCAAGTTAGTGGCCTTTCGGCGGCTTGAAGTCACTGGCCTCCGTCAACCTGCAGTTGAGCAGCGTGGTGGAGTACATATGCTCTAAACATCTTCTGTTGAGGGAAGACCCGTATCCCAGCTGTGGGTAAATATTAAGTTTAGTACTTTACTAAGTCACAAAAAAAAGTACTAACTGTCAACCAATAAATATTTCAAACCACAAAACAATTTTTAAAACAAATCACAGACAACTTTCGCGACATAAAAGTGAGACAAATCGATTTGACATTTACTTCACAATCAATAAATATCTCAATCCTTTTTCAACTGACACTATTTATATGGGAAAATGTTTTTCTTTTATTTAATTTTTTCGTCAATTTTTCAATGTTTTTAACCATTTATAACTCAAGAAGAGTTATAAATGGTGTAACTAACACGACTTTCTTTTATTGTATATATAGATTTAAGGAGCTTGATATAAATTTCCAAACGCACGCATAAATATTTTACATTACAACCTATAAATATTTCAATCTACAAAACTGTTTTCAAAACAAATCACAGACAACTTTCAAGACATAAAAATGAGACCAATAGAGTTGACATTTGTTTTTAATCTAAGTCATTTGTCCAATGAGCTTGATATAGGTACATTTCTGAACGCACGCGTTACACGTTTGACAGGTACTACGCCCACGAACAATTTGTAAGGAATTATTTTTTCGACAGTTTTCCAATGTTTTGAAGAGTTATTCTGCTATTCGGGATGTAGACAAATCCAACAAATCAAAAACCATGAAAATTGTTCCAGCCGTTCTCGAGTTATAAGTGTTCGAACAAACCCGACTTTGTTTTATTTATATAGATCAGAAAGTGCGTTAGTTTGTCCGTCTTTCACGTGGAAAGAAATCAACGGATTGACTGCTTTTGTACGAAGATGGTTGAAGGTCTAAAGATGTTTTTCATGGTTAAAAAATAGGCTATAACCACAGCCTATTTTTTATCCCGTAAAAATATCATACTCCGGCGGGAAAACAGTTATAATTAAGTAATGATTACATGGATATCATCTTGTCTAACATATTGTTGTTTCACTCGTATTAGTGAGGTGTAAGCGAGACGAGACGCTATGATAGTCAGCCTGAATACCCCATAGTATAGTTCGGTTTCTCATTTTAAAAGTCACAAAGTTCTAGTCGAGCTACGAGTATGACTGAGACAAGTTATTCACGTGCAATCTCTTACTAACTGACCGACGTATCCACATTATGTTGAACATTTATCGTCGACAACTCTTATTTATCCCACTGCTAGGCTAAGGGTCTCCCCTCAATCAAAGGGGTTTAGAGCATACTTCACCAAGCTGTGAGTTAGCGAAGACTAGTATTTTCAAGCCGTCTAAAGGCCACTGACTTGGCTTAACGACTATCATCTAATGACAACACCCGGGACCGACGGCTTAACGTGCTCTCCGAAGCACGGCGGAACTCGAGATAAATAAACCCATCCATGGATAGGCTACGGTCGACATTGCTTAACTTGCGTGTTCGATTAGACTGACGCCACCATAGAGCTCCTCTCGAGAACATTTATACATACTACGTAATTAAGGTCACAATTAACATATTTTAGTTGATACATGCAAATATTAAACAAACATTCGTATGTTTCCTTGTGAAGATACAAAATGCACACAAGCGCTATTTGTTAGGTACTAAATCACTTAGCAGTATTTTAAACTCAGTTTTTGTAATCTTACTAGATACCTACCTGTTATATTTAACTACATCATACCACTTGATGTCTACACAAAATATTGCTATATTGCTGGAATAGACATTGCCATTTTGGGGTGTTAGTGGCTCACCACGATCTTTACAGCCAAAGCCAACTAGTTGACTGGCAAACGAGGCTCTGGCGACAACAGAGGTAGGGCATAGCGTATTTTTTAAGCTGCCTGACTGGCGAAGTGCCACCAACTCACAGAATACCGCAGCCAAATAACAATTCCCGTGAGGGATGTTGTGTTCCTGCAAGTGAGTGAGGTCACCAAAAGAAAGGAAGGAATATAGTCTGGCAATGGATCGGCTACAACTTGGTGTTGCTCATCTCCATGAGCGGTGGTGATTGCTTTCCATCAGGTGACCCACATGCTCGTTTGCCCCCCCCCCCCCCCCCTCCTCTCATATAAAAAAAGAACGTAGTGCTTTATAAATATATCTTAGTCACCTGTCGAAGCTTGAAATGGATATAAATATATATATATTATATCCTAAGATTTATATATATATATGTATATATATATCCTAAGATTTTTTTACCTATAGATGCGTGCTACCTGCCTCCATTGTGGTAAGAAGAAAGCAAGGTAATTGCCCGGCATTCACTCAGTCCTTCTGGGGCCTCTTACCGTCCCGCGGCAAGACATTAATGCTAATCAAAAATAATTGTTGTAAAGTTGTAGATAAAATGACTTTCTATGTGTTCACGTAATTTTACTTTCTTTGCGTACTGCATAGATATTGAGTTAGCGCTTTGCAGCCAATTTTTACTGCCATGATGTTCGCTTATGGACGTCTATATATACAATGTCATATATCCTATCTTATATTGCCAGCAACAATACATGTTGAGTCCCATAATAAGTTTTAAAGAAAGACTTTTTTTTATTTTTAACAAAAATTATTATCAAAAGAAATCGCCTTAATGGTCGGATTTAGTCTTTCCCTTAATAATGTTACGTTTACCCTTAAAAGTAGCTAGACGGGTGCGGCCAGAAAAAGGCGAGGTTTCCAATAATCGGGCCGGAAGAGGGGCGTTTGCGGGTGAAACGTAACATTATGGGCAAACAGGGTAAAGTGAGCCTAACTGGGTATGATGCCGCGTCGCGGGCAGTGCGCGTGCGCTCCTCGATTAGCACCTCTGCTGACCAGAGTCACAGAGTAAACGGGAGGAGAGACTTCTCTATTTAGATTATTAACCGACTCCAAAAAAAAAGGTTCTCAATTCGACTGTATTTTTTTTATTGTTTGTTACTTAATTCCTCCGTGATTTATAAACCGAGTTGAAAATTTTTTTTTATTTGAAAGAGTATATTTCCAGATTGGTATTTTTGTCATCATCATCATGATCACCAGCCTGTATCTACATACATAGATGTAGAGTAATGTTTGGAGTCGGTTTTTTTGTTAAATATATTTTGTTGCATTGTCTGTGCTATGTTTTATTCATATTTGGGCATTTGATTCTATCTAAAATAAATTATATATTAAAACAGAAATAAGATATAATAGGAGATAAGATTTCTCCAAAAACATAAATCTTTCATAAACTTTTTTACAATTATGAATTACTACCTGATCAGCGCGGCTTCGTCTGCGCGTGTGATAGAAAGGGTTGAGAGTGAAGCATAGTCCTCGATAAATAGGCCATCATCTAACACTAAAAGATATTTTCTATTTACACACACTTTTGCACGTATACAGACGAGGTTTGTTTATGTTATCGATTTTTGTATGGAGTCAGCTAGTTCAGAATAAATATGAATGCGTATCTATTATCTCTTATGAAGCTAGTATTAACTTTATTATTAAAACATGTTTTTTTTATAATATATCGGTTGGCAGATGCTTATCTGTACGACTATACGACCCGTCTGAGGTAAAGCAGTTTCCATAGCCATATTAAAGCTCGCAACATGAAATATCGCTCGCGTGCCACGGCTTCCGCTGCCACCGCAGCATCTCCTTCCTTCCTGGGTGTTGTCTATTATAAAGTTTTAGATGCTATTAAATGTAACAATCATATATCGTAGGCAACATATCACAGATATTTGTTTTGCTATAAACAGAGATCGTTGTCGATAACGATTATGCATAACTAACAGACATTTTATAGTTTTGTTTACCGTGTATTAATATAAAACAGTATTAATAAAAAAGGTGAAGAGCTCACTAAACTGTTACTCACCGTCAGATTTTACGTCAACAATTTACGTCTGCCATATTGACAACGCTGCTAACAAGGCAAGAAGCAAGCAAGAAGCACATCAGGGCGAAACAGTGGTCCTATGAACAAAGCGGCGCATTTACTAGTGTTACTAGTGTTTTTTTATATACTACGTGGGGTGGTAGATGAGCATACGGCCTGCCTGATGTGAAGCGGCTACCGTAGCCATATTAACGCTCGCAACATAACATATCGCTCTCACCCCCGCTGCCAACGCAGCATCTTTTTCTTTTCCGGTGACCTCGCTCATTCGCAGGAACACAACAACCCTCAAGGGAGTTGTTATTTGGCTGCGGTATTCTGTGAGGTGGAAGTACACTCCCCAGTCGGGTAGCTTACAATTACGCTACTTAACTCTCTTTTAGCCAGAGCTTCCTTTGTCTGTCAGTTTACCGTGTGTACCGCGTGCAGGTGAAGTTGGCTTTGGTTCAAGGATGATGGTAATGAACCACGCTAACACCCCCTATAATAAAAAAAATATATTATAATTTTGCACTCGTTCTCTATAAACTCCGCTATATAAACTCTTCTCGCTATATAAAGCTCCTCTACCTCTATATAAAATATAAACTTTGTCCGCGCAATTTGACGAGCTCGGTGGTTGAATGGTTAGCAATGGCCATTTTGACTCCGAGGTCGCGGGTTCAATCCCCGCACATGACAAACATTTGTGTGCATGAAGATGTCTGTTTGTCTTGGTCTAGGTTATTTTCTATGTATTATAAGTATGTATTTACAAAAAAAAATGTATTTAAGTACATTTATCAGTTGTCTAGTACCCATAGTACAAGCTATACGCTTAATTTGGGACTAGATGGCGCTGTGTAAATTGTACAGTAATATTTATTATTGAACTTTCGTAAAAAGGGGTACACAATTTTTGCTTCACGTATAAATATATAGATTATTTTATTATATCCATCCTGCCGTATACTCAGCAGAACGTCCAGTGGCGAGAGAAATTATTTCTTCTCGAGATATTCTTGAGATTGGGAGGAAAAGGTTTCTTTTTCGACGAGCTCGGTGGTCGAACGGTCACTTTGACTCCGAGGTCGCGGGTTCGATCCCCGTACAAGACAAATATTTGTGTGCATGAACATGTCTGTTTGTCTTGGTCTGGGTATTTTCTATGTATTATATATATATATTTTATACCACCAGTGTGGCAAACAAGCATACGGCCCGCCTGATGGGAAGCAGTTACCGTAGCCTATGAACGCCTGTAACACCAGAGGCATCACACGCGCGTTGCCGACCCTGTAAAAACCTCTTCACGCCCTTTTTGAAGAACCCCTTGCTGTAGTCCCCTGAGAAAACCTCGACAGGCAGTTCATTCCATGTATATGGAATGTATATGTTCATTAACATTCATTATTTACAACAAAAAATGTATTTAATGATTATATCAGATATCTAGTACCCATAGTACAAATTTTCTTAGTTTTGGACTAGATGGCCCTAGATGTATAACTAGATGTGTAATTTGTCCACGAATAATATTTTATTAATTATTTTATTAATTAATATTTTATTTATTTATTTAGCGTGAAATAAAAATTAATACCGTAGTTATTACTTATATTAGAGCGAAAATGTCGTGAAAACGTAACAGCGCAATATAAAATTTCGAATCATTAAGTATGAAGTAATTAGATAGTATTTATTACTCATATAGTGGTCATATGTTGGAATGTGCCATCTGATACACACTTGATACTTATTACAAACACTTAGCATATATTTTTATCGGTGGCATATAAGTATGTTATAATTACGGACGTAGTAATACTCGTTTCATATTATACTGACTTCGCGGTTGTCAATATATGCAATCGATCGTCATTATTGCGTAGTATTGTTTTCATAGTAATGACACGTGAGGTTTTTTTTCTATATTAGCTCAGCATATTGGCTCCGCTTCGCCTGATGATAAACGAAAAGAGGAGACCAAATCGCATGCACAAGAGACATTGATGTCTTGTCAGTTGACGCTGCCATGCTGGCCTAAAGGTCGTATGAGGTAGGTATAAAAATACTTCTATTTTGTTATAAAAAAAAAATATATTAAAACATCGGACGCGTAGCATGCGTCACCATAGCGAAATTTATTTATTTTATTTATTTATTTATTTATTTTGGCCACTTTCTCGAATTGATATCGGAAAACCAAGGTCACTTTACATTACTACTTTTTGATGCTCTACACGAATCCGAAGTTAGAATTTCGAAATTTTGAGTTTCATGGCAACGGACGGACAGACATAATTTTTTATTTTATTTATTTTGGCCACTTTCCCGAATTGAAATCGGAAAACCAAGGTCACTTTACATTACTACTTTTTGATGCTCTATACAAATCCGAAGTCTGAATTTCGAAATTTTGAATTTCAGCACGGACAGACAGAACGACCGGACGATTTTATAAGCTCAATAAAGTTCGCTGAAAATCATTTCCTTCGATGAACTCGATGGCGTCGTTGTGTATGTCAGTCTAATCGAACACACAAGTTAAGCAACGTCGACTGTAGCCTGTTCATGGATGGGTTTATACTTTTTAGGGTTCCGAACTTCAAAAGGGAAAACGGAACCCTTATAAGATCACTTTGTTGTCCGTCTGTCTGTCTGTCTATCTGTCTGTCAAGAATTTCTGTGTCGAGACTGCGTGGAGGTATCAAGCTGAAATTTGAACTGTGTACTCAGATCTACGGTCCCATGAAGTTAAAAAAAAATCAAACTGCTAAGTTTACGTAGAAAAAAGTTACGGCCGTTTATTCAGCAAAAAACGCATATTTCGACACACTCAAGGGAATCAAAACCTATAGGGTACTTCCCGTTGACCTAGAACTATGAAATTTGGCAAGTAACATCGTTATAGACTACAAGTACAGGAATAAATCTCAAAACTATACATTTGTAAATAGATCTTAAAAAATAGGGGGTCTATATTTTTTATAGGGTGTCGAAATTTCAAATTGAAACTACTAGTTCAAATGGGGTATCATATGAAAGGGCTTGATGTCCACATTGCAAAATATATTTTATTTATTTTTTTCGACGCATTATTTCTTATTTATAATGAAAAATATCAAATTTAATAATGATACTACGTACCTACGGAACCCTCGGCGGGCGAGTCCGACTCGCACTTGTCCGGTTTTTTTGGCTGTAGATGCGATTTGTACTTTTTTTTTAATTTATTACTAAGTAATGAATCTTTTGTAGATAATTCTACAATTATGAGTTTAAAATAGATATTCTTCAATTGGCGTTGATCATAGTTGATGATTATGATGTTCACAGTATATAACAGTCAACAAGAGTATACATTGGGTAACATTTTTCTTCAACGCCTTGACATTTGAGTATTTCCTAATATTAGATAAACGCACACTTGTTAATTAGAAACGCGACACCTAAACAGTACTTAATTCTTCAATTATGAAACATTCAAACAATTGTCTAATTAACTCTGCTATTTTCAAACAAAGACAAATGAATCCAGGAAGGTAAAATTTTACAACCTTTTAATTTCTTATGTACTATGTATAGGGTGTCTATATTTGAAACAAAGGTTTATTATTTTTATTAGTTTTAATTAACCATTATTACTATTTTTTTCTACATCCATTTTTCGTTTGTCAGTCAGCAGGGTGTACCGCGTGCAGGTGTAGTTGGCTTAGGTTCAAAGATATTGAGGAACTACTTACGCCCTAATATCGTAGCGGATATCAATCAGAAACGCCTGCCTTTTATAGATTCAGAAGAAGAAGGCGGTAGATAAGGTACATTTTACTCTGTTTCTCTGTAGGCCCATAAAACTGTAGAACGAAAACAAATACTCTTTCTGCAAAGTTATTCGAAATTAATATTTATTTAGTAAGTTTATTGGTAGGTAGGTATTTTTGTATAAAACTACTTTAACAGGTTAAAACAGAATTAGCTAAAAATGTACTATCCGCTACTCTCTAAACAAGGTTTTTATAAAAAAAAAATCGACAATTGGGATGAAAAATCATTGGAATTTTTCCTCTGTATCTTTACCTTCTCTGTGCATACCAAGGAATAAGTAAGAGCGACACACCGAGCCTGCAGTCGATTATATTTGTATATACTAACATGTACTGATGCAAGTGTTAAGTACTAGTTCATAGTGCGGCCGGTGCACGTCTGGCACATGCAGGTGTATTTGAACGAACCAGCTTCACTAAATAAAAATGCTTTTGGTCCACGCGTAAAGATCATACAAATTCGTTTGGAGCATGCGTAGGTAGAGCTTTATGTAGATTGTTGGATGAATAAAAATCCACTGTGAAATTTAACTTGTACCATATTCAAATTTTAATGAATCATTAAGTCGTTTTATTTTTATTTCACAAAACATTACATAAAATACAAATATAAAACTAAAGTACCTAAAACTAAATAAGAGAACTAAAACTAAATATAAGTATAAAAGTACTGAGATCTATTTTCGCATTGTTGTGTATTCAATTCCTGGTTGAGGTAATTAAGCGACCATTTTAAAATCTTTGAAGGCACATTTATTTCTATACAAAATACATATAAACTGAAGTCTTCTCTCGGTGAAATTTCCTATCTATATTATTTAAAGTCTTCACTTTCAAGTGGCATGGACGTTGGACATTCAGAGTTATTACACACTCTCACCGCCAACCCGCAGTTGAGCAGCGTGGTGGATGCTCTAAACCCCTTCGTTTGAGGGGAGACCCGTATCCCAGCAGTGGGATGAATAAGGGTTAACTGTCGACTAGTCGCCGGCGACTGAAACTTTCTCTATTTTGACTAGGTGTTTACGCACTTGGCCACTAAGTGCGTAAACACCTATTCAAAATAGGTCGCATGGATGACTCGGCGACTAGCCTACAAGCGACTGCCGGTAGTCTGCGATTAATCGACAGTGCGTATTAGCTCTTACACCCTGTGTATTTTGTTTTAAAGAATGTGCAAATAAATAGATAATCGTGCTTAACGAAATTCTATACTTCCGCATTCAATTCAAACTATCACAAACATTAAATTTTCTGGTTCGATGATTTTTTTATCAAACGTTTTGGTATTAATTTCAATGTCATGATAGCACATGTAGTGGTTTAGAGTAGATATTTTATATATATAATAATATAAGTATATATTTTAAATTCATTTCCTAATGTTGATGAAGATACCTTAATCTTTATTGTCCTTTAATTTGCTAATGATTTTATGTTATACATACAGCCGTACATTTTTTTTAATGTAATGTTTTTATGGTACGAACATACGGATTATCTGATGATAAGCGTTGACAGGTGACCGAATGTGTCAGCGAAGTCGTCTATTTATTTCATTCTATATTACTATATATTAGTCGTCTATTTATATTGACGAGCTCGGTGGCGTAGCGGTAAATGACGCGGCTTCGACACCAACGCTCGTGGGTTCGATTCTCACACAGGACAAACATTTGTGTGCATGAACATGTCTGTTTGTCTTGGCCTGGGTGTTTTCTATGTATCATAAGTATGTATTTACAAAAAAAGATTGTATTTACGTATGTTTATCAGTTAGGGGCCGTCCATTAATCACGTGAGGTTTATTTTTGCATTTTTAACACCCCCCCACCCCCTTGGTGATACTTGGTGAGGTGTAAGGCTACCCCCCCCCCCCCCCTCAAATCACGTGTATTTTTGTATTTACAAAGAATCTTAAAATTTTCAGAATATTAATAAAGATTTTTGTTACACCACTAAGGTGACAAACAAGCATACGGTCCGCCTGATGGAAAGCACTTAAAAAAATAAATACACGTGATATCTTACTACACCCCCCCCTCCCCCCTTGTGATGTTTCGTGATTTTTGCCGAACCCCCTCCCCCCTCTTTCGAGCCTCACGTGATTAATGGACGGCCCCTTATCTTGTACCCATAACACAAGCTTCGCTTACTTTGGGGCTAGATGGCGCTGTGTAATTTGTCTGACAATATTTATTATTTATTTATTTATTCCCCTTGCATGATAAAAAAAACTACTGAAATTTGTTATGTTACATTTGACTCAGGTCTGAACATAGAGTTTTATAAATTTATTGTGAGTCAATAGAAAAGACGTAACAATATTGTGTACAAAGAAATTTAACGAAATTGAACATTTTTAATAATGTGGCAAGTTGTAACATAACGTGATCTCTCGTTCGGCCGAAGGTAACGTTATCCACGTCTATATTTACGTATCCGTGAAGATACATGAAAGAAGACGACGAGACCACGAGAAGGGCCTCCCCTGTGTAATATAGCCACCCGCAGTTATCTGCCATCAGACAGAGTTTTTTGGAGATTTTTGAACGATTCTTCGTTTTTTTTACATTGATGCATTGCAAAGCAGATGTGCAACTAATTTCACGGGAAATATAATCAGGCATATTCCCAGTGTAGTTTGGCTCCACTTAAAAGTGGAGAAAGGCTATTATCCATAACAGATCCTTGTCTGTTGCTCATACTACAACATTAGTTTGTCAATTCCATCTGGCTTAGCCTGCTAACTTCTGCCCGTTTGTCAACCCGGCCACGACAAGAAATTTGCCTATCTATTTAGTATATTGTCTAGAATAAAATAGAACTTGAAAATACACCCTGATTAAAGGTTTATTACGATACGGTTCGAACTCGAAGGTCTTTGACGACCCTTGCTTTTCCCGTGCGATCTTATTGTGGCGCAGCAACTAACCGTTAACAAAATGACGACGATAATAATAAATACAAAATCGGATGCAGCGCGAAACCGCTCTCAATGTTATCAAGATTATCTGACTCTTAAGTTTTGGAAATATAATAATAGCTAACTCGAAAACTTTTTACGTATAGATACGTTCTACCCTACTTTCGTGTTGCCACAATAAAGGCATCAATTGCAGCTAGAAGAAAATAAGGTAAATTGTCCGACATTAGGTCAGTCCCACACGATTTAGGTACCGCAATATTTTAGCACTATATAAAAACAATTACTGAAAAGTTGTAGATAAAATGCCTTCCTATGTGTTCACGTTATTTTCTTTGCGTACTGCCTTACATGTGTAGGTATTGAGTAAACGCTTTTCAGTCTGTCTGTCTATGTATGTAATGTCATAGAGAGCAGCTTTCTAATGAGAAATGATAGAAATTAAGTAGGTAAATTCTTTTCGAATACATTTTGAAGTAAAACTTCTTAGCGCACGCTTGACTTGGGGAGTAGCTGGTGAATGCGTGACGAGAGCATTACGAAAACTGTGATCGGGCGAGGCGAACGGAAGTTGAGAAGGAGATATAAGTTAGTGAAGATAGAAAGAGAGAGTTACTTTTCGTATATATGTAGGTATATATTATATGTATATAAAAGGATATATATACGTGTGTATATATATATATATATATATACATATATATATATAAGGATATATATATATATGTGTATATATATGTATATATATATAAGGAGATATATATATATCCTTTTATATACTATAATATATATGTATATATAGACAGAGCTAAAGAAGTTTTACTTCAGTCGTGTGATCTAAAGCACACTTGTTTTTTTTTTTCCAAGAACTGTTACATCTATTGTCCCATTCCGCTACCTTTAATACTTAGATTCATATTCTGAACATGAATGGACCATGCAACGTTCAAAAACGTTAATCGAAATGATGTTTCCAACGAGTTGGGTTATGTGATAACTGTTTGGTTAAATACAAGCCGGTCTAACGCACTACCTGGTTAAAAGTTAACCTATTGAGTTAACATGCTTAACGCTTGTGAATCGAGTATCGAGTTTTTAAGTGAATTTGGTAGTGTCATATTAAAGTTTTAACGGAAAGGACAACCCTACACTATGCCATGCCATTTACTAATAGTGAATAATAATAATGTGAGTGTTAGGTCATAACATCATAAAAATATCCGTAACGAAGGAATTTGACGGAGAATCAAAGTGGTCGACATACCTCTCAGAATCAGCGAGTTGAAGTGGCAGTGGGCTGGCCACATTTCGGTAAATGATTTTTCTCACCCATCTACCATAGCTGACTACCGAGTCAGCTATGGCAGATGGGTAAGAAAAGTCCTAGAGTAGAGGCCATGTATGGGGTAGGGCGCCCCCTCTCTAAATGGACCGACGACTTCAAAAAAGTGGCTGGTAGCGGTTGGATGCGGAAAGCGTTTGGGGGTGTAAGTGGTTCATCAAGATCTTTGAACCAAAGCCAACTTCACCTGCACGTGGTGCACCCTGCTGACTCACAAACGAAGCTCTGGCGAAAAGAGAGGTAGGGAGCGTAATTGTAAGCTACCACTGCGTTGGTAGCGGGGGTGGCGGCGCGCGAGCAATATTTTATGTTGCAAGCGTTAATATGGCTACTGTAACCGCTTCACATCAGGCGGGTCGTATGCTTGTCTGCACCGACGTAGTATATATAAAAAAAAAAAAAAAAAAGCGGAGGATCGCATATGGTGGAAGGCATTGGGAAAGGCCTATATCCAGCTGTGGGTAGATACAGGCTGACAATGATGAGGATGATGATTATGATGATACGTCATAAGTACAAAAACCTTATTTATTGGTTATTTTATCTCACAAAACTAAAGTGTTTTATAAATTTTAATTGTAAATGTATTTATAATTGCAGTCGAATCACGCAAAGATATTATATTGAGGTCAAATATTTAGGATCCATACTTCTATGGTAAATCACTACATAGTATAAAACAAAGTCGCTTTCTCTGTCCCTATGTCCCTTTGTATGCTTAAATCTTTGAAACTACGCAACGGATTATGATGCGGTTTTTTTTAATAGATAGAGTGATTCAACTGGAAAGTTTCTATGTATAATATATGCATAACATAGTAAAAAAACACTGATAATTTAGAGGTTTCTAATGTGATGTCGTAAATAAACACATTTTTTTGCTCTTTCATTGCAAACGCTGGCTGAACCCAACGAGATAGATCAAAATAATGTAGTACAGTATTGTTCACCTTAAAATGGTCTACAAAAAAGTTCGCGATGGTATATGTCTATCTCTTAGTGGTAACACACAATAACCGTTATTTTATCCTTTGCTTTTTACAAGAAATAATGCCTTATTTACGAAGCGATTTTAAGCAATACAGAATTAATCATTATCCAATTAAGTACCTTAAATACATTGCGCATTTAATATAGATCAATATGGCCCTTCACAGCATGTAATTTAAATGAATAGTTTAGAAGATATTACACATTTAAAATGCAGGGACATAACGGCTGTGGCCGCGGAGCCGGCGGCGTGTGCCTATAACTGGGGAAGGACTGGATAGGACAAAGCGCAAAGACCTTCTGTAGTACATTTAGTATCAGCATTGCACCCGTGCGAAGCCGGGGCGGGTCGCTAGTGTATAATAATTTAATGTAACATAATTTGTTTCATGAAAATTCGATATCTGCGAACATTAAACGTAAGATTATTTATGTGTATTATTTATTTTGTGGTCTATGGATTTATACATATACTCGTAAGTCATAAATTTATGCCTATAAATTAAAATTTTCCTAAAAGAGGAAATTGTAGTGATTGCCAGTTAATCTCGCGCTTATGAGAAAATTGGAGAGGTCCGCAAACATTTGACGTAGAACGAGGGCTTTCGAGTAAAGCAGGAATTGATGCGGAATATCATTTCCAATCTGTACATTTATACGAAAGGAAAAGAAATGCCCGCCATATTATGTTCAGGCAGTGGGCTATATAGAGGGGACTGAATTTAAAATATTGAATGGACTTCAAAAGTAAAAAAAAGATGGAATTTAAAAGATTGAGACTAAAAAGTCTCAGTAAGGACTGAGCGTAAAGATACAATAAGATTTTTTTATACGACGTCAGGTGTCAACCAAACGTACGGGCCATCCAATATAAAGCGGGTACCTCCACTGCCAACGCAGCATCTCCTTATATCTGGCGATCTTAGTCACTTGAAGGAATACAACAATCCTAAAGGATTTTTGGATTATTTACCTGCGATATTCTGTGAAGTGGATGTGGTAGTTGGGTTTGACATGACATAAGCCCTCTTTCGTCAGAGCCTCTTACTTCACAGTAGAGTGTTCCACGTGCAGGTGGAATACTAATGTAAGAACTAAAATGAAAATCTCTGAATTTGGATTCTGCCGGAAATCAGATATTGCCCAAAAGAAGATGCAGTTTATCTTCACTCACAATATCATCATCATCATCTGGTTGCATTATGCATCGTTAATTTTATATCGTTTCACCTTTCAACCAGCAAATGACGCTGTGTCAAAAGAGCAACCATTTAGGTATTTGGCTCACGACTCTTGGAGTACGACGCTATACTCCGTGCGTTTGCAATGACTACAAGAAAAGCTAAACGCTAGCCTGAACAATGGTATAAAAAAGGCGTAGCAAACTATACTCACTGCCTCTACATGCAAGATCAAACGTTCAATAAAATTAAAACAGTAAAATATTCAACACTGCCATAGTCAAAGAAAGGAAGGAAGGAGATGCAGCGTTGGCAGCGGGGGTCGCGGCGCGCGAGCAATATTTTATGTTGCAAGCGTTAATATGGCTACGGTGACCGCTTCACATCAGGCGGGCCGTATGCTTGTCTGCCACCCGACGCAGTATAAAAAAAAAATAGTCGACCTGGAATTTCATTCTTCGACCTTTTTGTTCATCAACTTAAAGGTTTTTGAAGTGGTTGTATTTCCAATACAATACAATACAAACCAAAGAGGCCTTGTCACAACAACAAAAGAAGGCCCATTATTATATTGTATTCCAGGATAATTTTCCAGATTCCTCCGCGAAGGTTGCTCTCCAAACACCCCCAGCCATTTAACCCTTCAACTTGGGCTTGACAAAAAATACTCCGTTTGGTAAATATTGGATGTCCAGTGTCTAGTTGGTTGGGCTAAAGTGTAAGAATAAGCGGGGGTATTAGTGGACGGGTTGTATAAATTAATCTTAACTGTTTTCAGATATTTCATTGCAAAAAGTATGAGATTTTTTTTTTATAATTTTCATTTTCTATCCTTTCACTTTCCGTAGACCAACCAAAAACATATAAATTACAGTTTTAGGTAACTTTACAACGATTTTCCCCTCGTTCTACTAGGATCCACCGATATTTTTCCTCTTCAATACACTGAAGCTTTATCGTAACTTTTTAAGACGCATAATTAGTACCTATTTAGACGGACAATTTTGCTGTGCCTACCCACAACAAGTTGGTTAAAGTTAGTATCAACTAACTTGTTGTAGGTAGGTATATCATCAGGTCATTTTAGTCTCCACTACAGGAGCACGACCCTCTCTCGTCTGTCACAGACGGGAGGATTTGGCCTCCCCACGCTGGCCAGACGGGTTGGGGAGGCCGGGTTGATCGATGTTTGATAATGTATTTCCCTTAGTCGCCTTGTACGATATCCACGGGAAGAGATGGAGTGATTCTATTCTAGTCTGCCGGAAACCACACGGCCATGCAAGTAGGTATATATTGCTAGCAAAAGCACAGGAAAATTGTCTGAAGTCTCCATAAAGTTAATATGGCTTTATGGAATTCTCACATCAATAAACTTCTTAAATAAAATAAGAAACTGACTTTATTGAACTCGATATCGATCAATTAATATATGAATGAGAGTCGACTTTAATGAAGTCGAACCACAGCAAACAAGCATACGGATCGCCTGATTTGAAGCGATTACTGCAGCCATATCAACGCTCGCAACATGAAACAACGTTCGCGCGTCATCACATCTCCGATTCAGCCGGGCGGCTACGCGGATTGAGAATTTTGTAGAATTTTCGTACAGGATCAACCGCTTATGTATTGTACCACACTATAAATAGTATTGTGTAGGCCCTTCGTCCTTTTAACGCCACTTGTCTGTATGAAGTCGTCGGGTATTACAAGTCCATTAGTTCGCTTGCGGATATGTTCTGCCTTGGATCACAATAATGCATGGAGACGCCTGATTTTAATATTTTTAAAAGTTTTTTTTAACGAAATTTGAACTATTTTATCATTTATTGATATTAAACTTATCTGACGAAGAATACGTCAGTCAATATATTACTTCAGATATTTTATTTTAACACTAACTTTTTTATTCAACGTCGGCTGCCATATGGCTCACCTGATGTAGAGCATTGAACGCAGCATTTAGATAGACGCTTTAACAGAAGGAATATCACTCTCACGTTGCCTTGTCCTTACGTCACAACAATCCTAAAGGGTTGTTGTTATTATTTAGCTATTAATTGATATGTATTTATTTTAAAATTTGTAGCTGGGTATAGGTAATATATATATATATATATATATATATATAATATATATATATTACGAGCTTGGTACTCCGAGTTCGCGGGTTCGATTCCCGCACAAGACAAATATTTTGTGTGCATGAACATGTCTGTTTGTCTTGGTCTGGGTGTTTTCTATGTATTATATGTATGTATTTAAAAAAAATAATTAAGTATAATAATCAGTTATCTAGTACCCATAGTACAAGCTTTGCGCTTAATTTGGGACAAGATGGCGCTGAGTAAATTGTCCAGAAATATTTATTTATTTATATTTAATTTTATTCTTAAAAAATAAAGTTCAAAAAGGCATATATTTGTTATCGTAATAACTAAGTACCTATCTCTTTTTACATAATATAAAATTAAGTCGTTTTGCGCCTGTTTGTTTATCCTCGAACTCCGCTTAAACTACGCTACAGATTTTGATAAAGTTTTTACTGTCAGATATATACTTTTTTATAGGTCTTACCTTATGAAGCTGTTATTTAAGTAGGAAAAATAAATAGTAACAAAGTTCCCAAAAATCTGGATAAACCATTAATACATTGTAGGATTATTTGAAAAACAGTAGCGCCAAAGAGATAGAAAAAGGGAAAGTTTTGCGACGTCTAGTTTCGTTGTCACCTGGAGGGGAAGGTCAAGCTGGCGTCGAAAACATTAGGTGTGCTCAACAGGGCGAAGCAATACTTCAACTCGCGGTAAAGACTAATGCTTTACATAAAGCTCAAGTACGGCCGCACATCGAGTACTGTTGCCATCTATGGGCGGGAGCGCCTAGCTAACAGCTTGCACCTTGTGACGCGATTCAATGGCGTTCTGTGAGGATTGTTGACGATCCCAAATTAACAGACGGTTTAGAACCTTTAGGTCTGAGAAGAGATTTTGCGTCCCTTTGTGTGTTCTACCGATTGTACAATGGGGTGTGTTCAGAGGAGTCGTTTGACATGATGCTCATGGCCTCCTTCTACACCAGTAGACAGTCAGTAGTACAGTCGCACCGCTCGCCATCGACAGGGAATTCACCCTCACACATTGGAGCCTAAGTGGTCGCGTACTGAGCGGTTGCAGAGAAGTTTTCTCCCGCGCACTGTCAAGCTGTGGAATGAATTGCCTGTCGAGGTTTTCTCATAAGACTACAGCACGGGGTTCTTCAAGAAGGGCGTGAAGAGGTTTTTACAGGGTCGGCAACGCGCGTGTGATGCCTCTGGTGTTACAGGCGTTCATAGGCTACGGTAACTGGTTTCCATCAGGCGGGGCGTATGATTGTTTTCCACCTTACTGGTATAAAAAAAAGTACATATTAGTTGTAATTGTTGTTGGAGTTAGAAAGCTGAAGTGGCAATGAAATGGGAAGGAAGGTATTTATAGAATGGAGGCTGCGCGCGGGACAACGAAGCGTTGGACGCCATCCTTCTGGACTCCGTTCGGTTGGAAATGTTCGGGAAAGGCCAGCAGTGTACTAGATCGACACGTCCGTAGAATAGTAGATCACTTTCGTGCATTTTTATGGGCAGATAATGTCAAATTGAACGTTGCTAGATTCTGAATATCGGAAGATAAGTGAGATAAGAAAATTCTAAAAACGTATGTGTAAAGAATTCATATTCCTTATCTATTCTAGCTAGCTTGACACGTTTTTGTTCAATGATCACATCAGACTGTTCTACGGATGAATCGAGATATTGGCTGATGATGATGATTCGTAATTCGTATCCATCATCATAATTATTAGCCTGTATCTACCCACTACTGGATATAGGGCCTTTCTCAATGCTTTCCAATATATGCAATCCTCCTCTTTCCTCATCCAACCGCCATCAACCACCTTTTTGAGATCGATTCCGTCCATTTAGAGAATTCGTATTGGTATCACACCCCGGCCACTCTATACAAATTTCGCATCGTTCACTATTATATAAACAATGACGTCCGTACAAAGAGACCGTGAGCGTTTGTGTGTGCGGCGATATACAAACTGTTCCAGATTTGTCTCAGAGGGGAGGTGAGGTCGATACGAGAGAGCGGCAGGGTGTGGCCATACTGTACGTAGTATTACTATTACTTATACTGTGATTGGTATATAACTAAAGTCAAACAAAGAATATAAGGACTCTTAAATAAAAATAATAATAAAAGACTGAAATAAATCGTCGAAGTAATTTGAAATAAGCTCGTTAAGTACCAAACATACATTCACATCCGATGAATCTAGTAATTTAAGCCGAGTGCCGCATTTGTATCCTGTTTCAAGCTATTTGTTGATGTCGACAATGTGCCAAAGTAATACGCAACATTAGAGAAATAGTTTAGTCCAGTGGTTCTCAACACTAATGGGTGAGGATTTGGTTACATTTTTTTTTTATTTCTGTCGTCAACCCTTATTTATCCCACCGCTGGGATACGGGTCTCACCCAATCGAAGAGGGTTTAGAGCATACTCCACCACGCTGCTCAACTGCAGGTTGGCGGAGGCCAGGGTTTTAATCCGCCCAAAGGCCACTGACTTGGCTTAACGACTGTCATCTACATGGGCAGGGGGCAGGGGACGATTTTTACACAGGTCGTCCTAACATCCTAACAGTACTGCCCCCTTACCACCAACTCTTATTGCGATTCAATAACTGAATAGGATGCTTATTCATACCAATGAATAAGCGACTCTATTTTGAATTGAATAGAGTCGCTCATTCAATGGTATGAACAAGCATTCTATTCAGTTATTGAATCGCAATAAGAGTTGGTGGTAAGGGGGCAGGGGACGCTTTTTACACAGGTTGTCCTAACATCCTTCGGTATCAAGTGGAAGAGAGTACCTACTCTGGCTAGAGTATCCGATTAGGGACTCTAAACTTGGTCCATTTTAATCCCACCAAGATGTAGATTCACCGCTAAAAATACCCCATTTGCTGTGGCTCCACAATGCTGGACACACCCTTCATTATCGATAAGAGTATTGGGATTCTTGTCGTCGAGAAGGCATTGACCAAGGTTTTCCCTGGAGACTACATTATGGGATTCTTCAATAACAGCGCAAAGGAGCCTGTAGTGTTGCAAGCTTCCATAGGCTATAATGACTGCTTACCGTCAGGAGTGTGATACCCTAGTCGTATAAAAAAAGAAAAGCTAGAATTTCCCATGCATATAAAGAACAGACTGAGTGTGTCTAAATAGGAAGCAGAAGGTCAAGGAATTTAAAAGGGACGACATAGAGCTTAAGATGTCGTAGGATTTTTATTAAACATCTGATATATATTAATTATTCGAACATCATCATCATCAGGTCATTTGAGTCTCCACTACAGGAGTACGACCCTCTCTCGTCCGTCCCAGACAGAAGGAGGATTTGGCCTACACTTCCCACGCTGGCCAGACGGGTTGGGGAGGCCTGATCGATGTTTGATAATGTATTTCCCTTAGTCGCCTTATACGACATCCACGAGAAGAGACGAAGTGATTATATTCTAGTCGGCCGGATTCTATTCTATGCCGGAAACCAGACAGCCTAATTATTCGAATACTTCGAATACTCTACAGTAATATTATTGCTGAGTTATTGACATGTCATTGGACACATCAAATTAATATGAAATTATAAATCTTCTATCCTAGGTCATTTATGTCTTTTTAAATCTCTTATTCGACATTTTGACAATCTTGGCCGGTTGTAGATAATCGCGCCGATAATAAAGATGTTCGCGCCGATTTTCCTTGAGTTCGTTAGTTTAACCAATGGATGTATTAATCTTTATTTATTGGTTTAGTTTGCTATGCGTCTCGTAATTTTATGAGAGATTTTGCGCAGAATATGATGATAGAATACATAATTTCTTTTAGAAAGATCAGCTGAGCCTTTTAATTTGTATGCATAGTATGTAGTATAGCTTGGTAACAAGGGCGTCGCCAAAGGGGGGCAGGGAGCCCCCCCCCCCCCCATAGATTCTATTTATTTATATATCGTTTTATTTATTGTACAGTCAAAAACTCGTGAAACTTTACACGTTGGCACGTTGGACTCTGTACCGTTATTAATACAATCGCTGTAACAAGTAAAAAGCTTCATGAGCTCTCGACTTTACCTACAATTCATACTTTTCTCATTCTCCATATCAAATATATATTTTAACTAGCGGACCCGACAGACGTTGTCCTGCAGCGCCATCTGCCGGGCTGATTTGTGAATCTAAACCATCCAGGGCGCCACCCAAACCCATACAAAAAAATTCATTCAAATCTGTCGAGCCGTTTAAGAGGAGTTCAGTGACATACACACGTACAGTAGAATTATTTATATATATTTATTTATATACATAGGCAAATACAATAAAATTTAAAATAAATTATTCAGCGCCGTTGAATTCTTTCCCCGTTCTAATGTCTAGCGCCAGTCGTATCTCCTGTTTTTATTTAACTATTCCCATTACATTTTTGGACAAAAGGCGTCAAGTGTTTGGTCGTTTGAGGAGAGACGAACAAACGCGGCGGGCAAATAGTCGCTGTTCCCACGGGCTGGGCCACTTCGATTATTATATGACCCTGTATGACCTTTGATAGGAATAATATTAATTCATGAGTGTGATTTAAAAGAAAAAAAATATATATATTTATTCAAACTCACGTGAGACATTATACTAAATTAATTAAATAAATTAAACGGGTCACTCACGTCTTTTTTGTCGGGGAAGTCGACTAGTTTCGATCTCAAAAGAAGACCTTCATCAGGGCTAAACTAGTCGGCTTTCCCGACAAAAAAGCCGTGAGTGACCCGTTTAATTTATTTAATTAATTTAGTATAATTTATTTATTTCCCACAATGAGTATTTGTTAAATTAGGTAGGTATTTCTAATGTTCGTCAAACTGAAAAACAGTTTATCGGCGACCTTTGACGCTCATTTAGTACATAAAGTATGCTAACCACCTAACGTTTATTATGTCGATACATCCTTTTATGCAAACGTGTTAGGCGATATACCCGAAATTACAGGTGTTTGTAATTTTTATCTTAAAACTGTAGCATACTGACCGGTACTCGAAATTCTCGTAATTAAAATTGAATCAAAATTCAGTTTCGATCTAGTCTCGACCTCACAAACGTCACATTTGGTATTCTTGTATCACAATATGAAACTTTAAAGTGTTATTAAAGTGTGATTACATCGCAATATGATAGAAAATTAAACAAACTAAGACTATACCGGTTGCAATAAGAATTGACATAAATTCGTCAAAGAAATCAACTATAGGTACAATTTTCAGTCAATTAATAATTCAATCTCGATTCGGTCAAATTTCACTCTGTGATGGAAATTAATTACGAGAATCGACCTTTTGAGATACTCGAACGTGTTAACGTTTACAAGCCAATCAAATTGAGAAAAAAATCATATTGTGAATTTACCAGACACGTGTTACATATCCAAATTAGCCGGGTTGCTGACTTCAAAATATGAGCAAGTAAGCCACATAATTTTGATATGTGACACGTATCTTATAAATTCACAACATGAGAGTTCTTCTCTATTTGGTCTTACACACAAATTGCTAAGCTAACTTTCTCTTATATAGTTTTATTTCATAATAAATTAGAAACAATAATTATTTGTTTTAGCTATTGTAATTTTTGAAATTAATATAATAATGATTTAATTCATAATATATATTTATTAATTCGTATTAATTATTGTAATTCGTAACACATTTCATAATCTTATCATATTTAGCTTAATATGATAAGTAGGATCTAGGCTGGTCTGGATTGATTTAATTTAATGCAAAAAAATTTGATTTGATTTATTTTGAATTCTCGATTTTAATTATTATTTGACATAGAACTGATTTTTATACTAATTATTATTGTGCTGTATTTTTGTTATCTCTCAGTTTTATGTTTGTATTTTTTATCAATGTATGTTACATTTAGTTGAATAATTTTAAAATTATTTATTGATTTAGTTTTTATTTTTTTTGTCAAATTACTTAGTAAATTATTAATAATAAATTAATCACTTTTTATGAAAGAGAACCTCGGGAGAGCGGAGACTCCTAACACAAGCAATTGTTAGCTTAAAAGGAGTCTCCGGCCATTTGTAATATAGTGATTAAGTGTTATAATAAAAATTTTCATTTCATTTCATTTCAACAGCCGGGATCGACAGCTTAACGTGCCGAAGCACGGAGGAGCTCCAGATAAACCCATCCATGGACGGGCTGCGGGCGACATTTCTTAACTTGCAGGAACTCACTCTAACTAACTCACTCACTCACTCGCAGGAACACAATAACAGTCAAGGAAATTGTTATTTAGCTGCGGTATTCTGTGAGGTGCAGGTACTTTCCCAGTCGTTCTGCTTACAAAATACACTATGCCTTACCTCTCTTTTCGCCTCGTTTGTCAGTCAGCAGCACCACTTACAGGTGGAGTTGGCTTTGGTTCAAAGTCGATGATGAACTACTTACACCTCAAAAATTTACAGGCTCAATTTACCGAGCCTGTTAATTTTTGGGGTGTTACGATTACAGCTTTCGATGTTTTAATTGATTGCAATTTTGAAATTTGAGAACTTTGTCTCAAATTCCTGTAACAAAATGTACTAAGTATTCACAAAGTAATGAGCATATAAAGTCGAAAGCTATAGCAATAGTGAAAGCATTGGTGTCAGGCAGTAAAAGTTCTGGAGTGCATAACGCAGACGCTTTACATACTTTGGTATCACCGAGGGGTGAGTTTTTATTTATTTATTTATGGTAACAAACAGTCATGTATTAGTTACATATAATCTTGAAAATATAGTTAAACTTATAAACTAAAGTAGTGCCAGTATATATTCTATAAATTACATTTTTTTTTTACTTCTGCTTCTCATAACATGCGGTCAATTAAAGTTAACAATAATGGTAGTGAGTTAACACATGTAAGTCAAAACTAATTGCTGCCAATATGAAAATCAGACTTCTGTTAAAATTTTTGATAAACATACTTAGTTTAATCGGTAGAGCGCTTCCGACTCTACTTGTTAAGCTAATTATTATTAACTAATTTAAGATGAAGTTAGAATTTCGCAGTTAAACAATCCGATCGTAATCGGCTTCAGCTTAGGCGGTAGGTCTCCTGGTTTCTGATCAACAATACAAACCCATAGAATAATAAAGTTCCCACTAGAACCAGAAGCTCTACAAAACAATCCGACGAATCTACTATGTTATGTTTAAATAAGGTTATTCCAATCCTCATTACCGTTTTCATATTTTATCGCGCCGAAAATGTTCTTCAGCAATTTGTATGTAGATGATGATAATATTTTCGCGTTCATAGTTGTCCATGAATACGATGATTAGTTGATATGTTCTTTATTTTAACTCCTTACGTCTTGTACTTTTTTATAAATCAAAATGTCATTTTTATTTCTTTCTTTTTTTATAAATATTTTTATAATGAAAAATTCACCTCTCTCGCATAGGTTGGAACTGAACCCACTACTTCTCAAAACCGGTCCGAGTGCTCTTTCCGACTGAGCTTACGACGGACATTTTATTTTATATTATAATCAGTTAAACACAATTATTTAAATTTAGCATATAAATTGCATAATTAAGATGTCAACTATTAAATTTTGATATGATGTGTCTGAGCTGAATAATTGTTTTGCAAACATCGTTATGCATGAGGTATTCATCGACCCTATAATAAAACTTTTTAATAAGAGTATTTTTGATATGTTTTTTAATATATTTTTAGAGAGAGAAATGTCATCGTAGGGAAAGGACTGTTTCAGGGAATTTATTGTATAATTTTAATGCAAGTTTTAATAAGGATTTTTATTATTAGGGACGTTGATACTGTATTTATGTACTCGTAGGTTGTATAATTATGTAATGAGTGTTAAATATTGTATGGTGGTACGAAGCCCTTCGTGAAAGAATTCGACCAACAACCATATAGGCATATACAACCAGTGGTTGATGGTTGATGATATTTTTGTTTTGACTTCTTCAGATAATATGTATTGTTCGAAAGGGACATAACTCCAAATTGGTCACATGTAAATTCAATGAAGGTTGAATGATAAAATATTAATGGCATTAAAGTAGGTCCAATAGTCATTAAGATACTTAATGTGTTTTATTTAATTTTAAAACATTATAACCCTAAAAAAAATTGGTTGTCTGTAAAGTCGGTTTACGGACGATAATTTTACGTGATAACGTCATAAGAAAACATCGGCCGATGGAGTGGAAGAGAGATAGATGCGTGTCAAGCCGAACGTTTAGACCAATCGGGCTCTCTATCGCTTGTTCCGCGCTCTGGCTTGCACGCTCGTTTCAGGCGGAACGTGACAATGAATCATGCTTTTTCGCATGATGCGCTTACGCGTGCGAGCAGATAGCGTTCGTCGATTTATAAGATATTATTACGTCAAAAGTATCAGGTACATGCAGAGAGGAAAGATGAAAGTGATGTAACTACTCACACAGTTGACCTTCTATAAAAATCGGTCTAAATCGACGTCAGAGGATGAAAGTAGAATAACCCATTAAAAGTCAATCGTTCATCCGATAACATACTAATGAGTGCTCGTTGAAAACAAACTTATCTTGATGAGACAACTAAAACAGCCACTCCATTAATAATCTCATATAAATAATAACATCATTACTTATAGGTGGACCACCCAAAATCATCACCTCTCTCGGTATGTTACTAAAAGCGAGCAAGACTGTGTTGAGCACTTACGCGCTATGGTCTCTTAGTAATTTATTTGTAAAATGCTTCGGTTCCGTAGATTACTTTTTTAAGTAATACAAGGAGCGCCAGCAGCGGTAGCAAGGAGAGGTGTAAAAGCTGCTAGGCTATAGCGAGGAACGATAATCCTAAAAGAGATATTTCTTTTTTAAAGGTGTATGAAAATACTGGACAAGAGCTTTTATCTTTTACATTTTTAATACTTGTCTTTAAATCAAAATCCGATATGGGTTGGAAATCGTACTCCAACTCCCTGTTTAACGATTACCAGAATGTTATCCTACTATCTTCTACATCAGGAAACTGTATCGCTCATCACAATAAATTTTTGACCCTGCATAATTTTGAAACCTATGTCGATAAACATTGATATTGAAGAGACCTTGATAATATAACGGTCCCTTAACTCTCGCTTAGATAAAATAGAAATATGGTACAGTTTGCTCTTGCTCTATATTCACATCTACCGGCTACTTATAGTGTAAACAGGTTATTTTTCTGCAAGCCAAGTTTCATTTAATTTAATTAATTAACATTAGAAACAGTAGGACTATTTGTATCTAGTATGTTAAAAGTGTAAAACTCCAAACTATAATTTCATATTTAAATATTATTTGCCACGGTACCCTAACAACCAAAGAGATAAGAAAGAAAATGATGGGAAATGAGAGACGAAAAATTAAGAGAAACCGTATGGTAATTGTGAGCTTCAACTTGTACCAATTTGCATACTATATGAGGCGCTAATGGATGTAAGATACTTTTTTTTATGAATAATTTGTGCATAAGCATGTACAGATTATTATTAGCATAGATAAGGGACAAAGATGAGGATGGACTATTTAAAAATAAATAATTCTGGTGATATTTATTTAATCTACTTGATCTTATATTCATGGCTACTCATTAGTACCATTACTCCTCAAGAAAGTAACTTCTTGGCAGCCCTGCTATCCCGGGCCAAGATGGCGGACTTGGGTACGGCGCGACAGGGGTGCGAGAGATCCCTGGCCGGTAGTCAAAAATTTTCGACTATTTCGTCCTCTTTTTCATGCTCTTCGCTGCGGAAATTTGGTACCTGACCGTAGGGCTGATCCATAATCCGAAAGTTATATCGATGCGACAGCAATCGATGGACATAGCTCGTGCTTTCTCTAAGGGCCCGAATCCGGTAATAAGACATTCGACGAAGATATTTGGATACAGCTCTAAGAGTCAGCAAGCTAAACTGTCAGTGGGACAAAAACATCTGCCAAGTCAGTGATGGCAGATAGGGGAAGAAAAGGAAGGAGTTCTAGAGTATGTATATATTTTTTTATAAAGTGCTCAACAAAGATACGGCTCGCCTGTTGTAAAGCAGTTACGCTTGCAAGGAGTATTGTAATTGTCTTATGGTGCTTGCACCGTTCAGTAAAATAAAAAAATTGTAAACTCCAACTAACAAAAATATTCCTTTCTTGCTCAGTCATCAGACCCTGCATGACCATTTATCAATAACCTGTTCCTTACTAACTTATAGTTATTTAACTTATACACTTTTGACGAGCTCGGTGGCGTAGCGGTCAATGACGCGGCTTCGACACCAACGCTCGTGGGTTCGATTCCCACACGGGACAAACATTTGTGTGCATGAACATGTCTGTTTGTCTTGGTCTGGGTGTTTTCTATGTATCATATGTATGTATTTACAAAAAAAAAAGTGTATTTACGTATGTTTATCAGTTGTCTAGTACCCATAACACAAGCTTCGCTTACTTTGGGGCTAGATGGCGCTGTGTAATTTGTGTGACAATATTTATTATTTATTATTATTTATTATTTATTACACTAAATCTTGGTTACTATGTACTTTGTTCTAATTTTTAATTGGTCAAATCTGTGGAAGGACCCATTGCACGACAACTGTAAACACATTATAATCGGAAAAAAGATTTAGCTTTTGAATTCTACGCTTTGATTCCTCTGTGAGGTTTAACCAAGTTAGGCACAAACTCAGCGATTCAGCACGAGAATTCATTGTCATGTGTCATCTATGCCCTTAACTGTACTTCAATCGCGCTACTAAAATATGCACTGACAGTTTCGGTAGGCGTTCCGACATGTAATGAGCATATTTAGCGTACATTATTTAAAAAAAAATACTGCATACGCAGTTAAGGCGAATCTTCTCGCACTATTTGAAAAACTTAATTTACTAAATAGATGTTAATAATGGTAAACAACGGTAATTTACTATCTACACGATTGTTTGTAAGAATATGTGACATATCGAATTTGAATTTTGAATGTTATTGGAACACTTGAAAAATGTGTTAGTAACAGATTACGTTTGACCTGGGTCCGTACCACAGAATCAATAATACATCTGTACTATATTACTCTTTGAAATAATAATACTTTCTGTACTATGACGTTATAAACAATATTGTTTTATCACTGCAATAGAGATGTTCAAATGTACGAAATGTCTATTCCCTGTTGCATGTGAAAAATAAACAACGCTATATATAACTAGAAGTACCTCTTGCATGATTTGTACATGGCACGAAATTTATATATAAGGTTAAAATCACAGTATGTTCAACCGATTTTTAATGGGGTGTGTTCAGAGGAGTTGTTTGACATGATGCCCACGGCTCCTTCTACAGTCGCACCGGTCGCCTTCGACAGATCGAATTCATCCTCTGTCTTGTCTGATTGGAGCCTAAATGGTCGCGTACTGCGCGGTTCCAGAGAAGTTTTCTCCCACGTACTGTCAAGCTATGGACAGAACTGCCTATCGAGGTATTCTCAGGAGACTACAGCATGGGGTTCTTCAAATAGGGCGTGAAGAGGTTTTTACAGGGTCGGCAACGCGCGTGTGATGCTCTTGGTGTTACATTTGTTCACTACGGCGTTCACTACTCAGGCTACGATAATTGCTTTTCATCAGGCGGGTCGTATGCTTGTTTGCCACTGTAGTGGTAAGTATAGAAAAATAGACCTAGGATTGATCTGCGGTTAAAATAATGCTGCTTTAAGAGATTTTAGTACCAGGGTCCCTGACCGCCTAAGCTATTCCGATATAAGATGAAGCCCCTGCATCGAATCTCAGACAAGCTTAAGTCACGAAAATAAAATACGGACACTAGTAAAATCAATATTTCATCATTAGGTCCATTTTAGTCTCCACTACAGGAGCACGACCCTCTCTCATCCGTCCCAGACGGAAGGAGGATTTAGCCTACACTCACCACGCTGGCCAAACGGATTGGGGAGGCCTGATCGATATTTGATAACGTATTTCCCTTAGTCGCCTTGTACGACATCCACGGGAAGAAACGGAGTGATTTTATTGCAGTCTGCCGGAAACCACACGGCCAAAAATCAATATTTATTATATAGTAATTCTAATGAAAATACAATTATTTTCTACTAAAAGGCTGTATGTACTAAGACGGCTTGTTCGACTAATTAGAGCCACGGCGTTTCTGTGTAACGGACGTCACAGCGTGAGTTTAAAATTAAATTTTAATTAGTAAGGACTGATTCCTCTTAAAACTTTGTTTTTTTACAACAAGCTCCGCTTCCTTTAGGTATATTTGTGGGAAATTTTACAATTATTCTTATAATGGGATTTATTATCTTACTTAAGACTTAGCTATTTCATTATTATTCGCTAAATAAACAACGACTACAACTACACAATCGTTTAATAACTCCTATAGATTTTTTAATAACTCCCAAAATTGATAAAAAAATTATTTTTGAAATATCGAACCAACCTTTCTGTAACATGTGTTATGTTACAGAAAGGTTGGTTCGATATATCAGCACGCGATGTATTTTTTATGCTACGCTAGTTGGTTGGTAGACTTTGCTACGGTTACCGTACCCTATAAACGGTTGTAATATAAAAAACTAGCTTTCGCCCGCGGCTTCGCTCGCGTGACATTCGGGGCAAACACGTGTTTACTCATTAATCAATAGAAGTACTCGTGTAAAATTTAGGATAAAATAGTCCAACTAATCTTTTCCCATACAAACCAACTAATCTCGTTTTCCCATACAAACTTTGGACCTCCGTTTCACCCCTTTAGGGGATGAATTTTCAAAAATTCTTTCTTAGTGCACCCCGAGACATCATAAGAAACCTACTACGTGCCAAATTTGGAATCTCTAGATCCAGCAGTTTGGGCTGTGCGTTGATAAATATCAGTCAGTCACTCAGTTTCTTATTTTATATAATTCAACCCCATCGCATCCCCACAGGGGTGATTTTATGTTACCGTCGGCTATGTTAGATCATAAAATAGTTGTTGTTTTCGTATTCAGCGACCCGATAAACCATAAAAACCATGCCCATGACGATGTTCAGACTTTTTCACCCCATTTTACCCTTTTAGGGGTTGAATTTTGAAAAATTCTGAAACACGTGTTTATTCATTTATCTATAGAAGTACTCGTGTAAAGTTTCAGATAAAACAGTCCAACTCATCTTGTTTCTCCATACAAACTTTGGACCCCCGTTTCACCCCCTTAGGGGATGAATTTTGAAAAATCCTTTCTTAGTGTACCCCTAGACGTCATAAGGAACCTAAGTGCCAAATTTGGAATCTATAGACCCAGCGGTTTGGGCTGTGCGTTGATATGTCAGTCAGTCAGTTTCTTCTTTTATATATTTAGATATACTGCTCGTACTTCCGTTGCTGCCGCAGATCTACTTCCTTACTTGTTATTTGGCTTCGGTCTTCGCTTTGGTGGAAGTACTTCCCCAGTCGGATAGTTTATAATAACGCTGTGTCCTACCTCTCTTTTGCGAAAACTAAGTTAGTCTGCAGGATGCACCATGTACAGGTGAGGTCGGACTCGGCTCAAAAATGATGGAGAGCCACGTAAAATGTATCACTTAACGTATCCCAAAAAATAACATGTCCCAAATACACTGACAAATTGTTGTCCCAAAATATAACGGACATCTTGCCCTTATTGGGCTGTTACAAAATACTGTTATTGATTAAGTCTTGTACGGCAAGATGCAATCGTTCAATTTGCGATGGCGCCTCTGCGCGCTGGTATTATGCTTTGGTCGGCGCCGGCATATCTCTGCAGAACATTTTTTTGTTTCAAATTAACCTGAATTTACTTTTTGTTTCATTTTTACTTGTACATGTATTCTTATAGACATTTAGGTCGATAGATTCTATTAATATTAATAATAATATTAATAGAATCTATCGACCTAAATGTCTATAATACAACTACAAAGTTCAGCATTGATCGAAACCCCGCCCCGCCACCCCCGCTGCCAACGCAACAACTAACACAAACATACAAACACCGTACCCTACGTCTCTTATGCCAGAGCCTCTTTCGTTAGTCGGCAGGGAGCCAAAGCCAACCTCGCCTGCACGTAGTGCACGTGCTGGCGAGGTTGGCTTTGGCTCTAAAGATCGTGGTGATCCACGTATACTCCAAAAATACATATCAGGAATACAACATTTATGGCAGTTTATTTATATCAGACAATGCAGAAGTGAGGAGCTTGACGGGCGGCGTCGTTGCATTAGAACTCACAAGTTAAGCAACGTCGGCCGTAGACTGTCCATGGATGGGTTTATTTATATCGAGCTCCTCCGTGCTTCGGAGGGCACGTTAAGCCGTCGGTTCCGGCTTCGTTTAGGTGGTTTGAAAACACTGGCCTCCGCCAACCCGCAGTTGAGCAGCGTGATGGAGTATGCTCAACTCTTCGGATCCGTGACCTAGTAGTGGGATAAATAAGTGTTGACGAAGAAGTAAAAGGCACAGGTTATTTATCACATATTAGAAAAAAACGTTCCTACGTAAGTTGTTTTTTTTCCATCAGGCGAAGTGGAAACATTTTGTGAAACCACATTTTAGCCATTAGGTCTATTCGCTACTAAAAGGTAAACTTTTAGGTCATACTGCTAATAAGACGAGCTGCTTATAGGTTATTTTGTTTTTAGGAATTCAGGATGTTGTGCTCATAGAGCGTTTTACTTAATGCCCTTACGATACGAAAGGATCACGAAGCTCACAAAAGGATTCTTATGTAACTTTGCATCAACCGAACGGAGTGATTCTTCTATTTATATATGAGAGTGGAGCAAACGAGAGTATGGGTCATCGGGTGGAAAGCAGATCAGCAAAACCAAGGGTTCGCCGACTGTTCTTGAAGGCCCCCATGTCGTAATTGTTCGGAAATACCGCTGAGTTGGTTCCACAGTTTCACTGTTCGTGGTATAAAATGTCTTAGGAAACGTACTGTAGTAGATTGCCAATTATCTGTAGAAAGGTTTAATTTAGGAAAAATAAGCATGTCGCCTCGGAGCTTACCTGTATGTACCGCGTCTAGAGCAAATGTAAACCTGGAACGCGTGCCTAGTATTATATAAAAATGAACGTAGGAATTACGTACTTATTTAACTTACACTGCATCTATTAAGGTGCGTTTCCATTATGCAAGTACTTGCATGCAGGTATGACGTCACACTTGCAGGCAAGCTACTTGAGTATGAAACATGATTTCTAGAATTTGAATCTCGCATGCAAGGTAGCAACACTTGTATAAACGCGTCGTCAGTTGCACGTTTTGTTACAAGTTCGAAACTACCCGCATGCAACCCGCGTCTTGCAAGCATGTTTACACCATTAGTCAAGTTGTAAGCAACTTGCACCTTGCATGCAGGCTACTTGCATAATGGAAACGCGCCTCTATTCTTAAAGAACAAGATAATAACAATCCAGAAAAGCATTTTGGATCTTCAAATCCCGTTGTGTGGAAGATAAGAAACCGGTACGAGAAATAAAGGCAATACTGTATTGTGGGATAGACCAGTCGCGGTACCCACAGAAGCAACGTCCAAAATTATTTATTTTCAATAATACTATTCCAAATCTTGGTATATTTGCATACAATATAACTAGTTTGGATCGGTGGCGCCGAAACGCCTACGCCACTACATTTTAAAATTAATAGCACCTTGTCAAAATAATCCTTTTAACAGTTTTAAGGAGCTTTAACCTAAATTGTTATTTCGATTGAATATGATACGGTTCCATATCAAGATATGAAATTAATGCCTTTGTTAATTAATTATTGTCCAAACTGGTTTGGACTCTTTTAAAGTAATTTGTCTAGCTTGTTAACACGAAACCTTATAATTTGTATTAATGATTAATTTGTCTGATATTTTACAATAAAACCAAATATATCCGGGTTTAATTGTGTGCTTTGCATATAAATGTTATGGTCAATGTAATAAATTAGTCATTATTCATACTGACTAATACTTGGTCAATGTGATAAATCATGTTTTGGTTAGATTTGAGTTGATTTTTGGTTAGGTTAACCCTAACCTATTCTTGTGGTCTGCCATTGTAAATAGGAGTTCCGCGAAGCGGAGCTCCGTGAACCTAGATGATGAATGATGTGGTGCCAAGTAGGTTTAATTATTAATAATTGACAATTTATTACATTGACCAGCCATTATAAATAATGACCAATTTATTACATTGATTGTAACATATACATTGTATTTTATTTTTTATTTATAATCGTGTTTTTGATTTTTATTATACAAAAATTGGCAACTAATGAATATTTACTGTTTATCAATTAATTATGATGTCCAATATTTTACATTAATATGTCTAATGAGAGTCGCTAACGTCAATTCAAATTTTTGTTTTTGTAAAATTTTATACAAATTATAACTCTTTTATGATTTTCGTCATCACATTATCTATTAATTATATATTCTGTACTGGACATAAATTAGACATAATATAGTTGCACAAAATGTACAACAGTTAGTAAAGCTCTACAAAAGATTTCTTTCAGCGAACCGTATAGGTTAATATTTAATACTTAAATATACCTACCTGGACAAATTAATACACTGGGTACTGCATAACTGATATAACTTTAATAACTGATATATAATATTTTTTTTCTGGTGTCTGTCAACACTGTTGACAAATTGTCAAAAGTTACTCCGTATTTTACAATTTTATTTAATTTCATCATCATAGCCTGTATCTACCCACTGTTGGATATAAGCCTTCCCCAATGCTTTCCACCAAATACGATCCTCTGGCTTCCGCATTCAGTCGCTTGCAGCCGCTTTGGCTCGGGCTATCCCGAGCCAAATCACCAGCCGCTTTGGCTCGGGATAGCCCTAGCCAAAGCGGCTGCCGGGTGCTGAGGGCCATAAATTGGGGAGCCCTTGCTATGCCTTAAGCCGCCTCTCTGGGCAGGCGGGTTGGCGACCGTCCCCAGAGCCTCGTCCGCTTATCTATCTATTATATACCTACGCTTATTATTTATTTAAAGTATTATAATTGGCATTGAAAAATTGGGTTAGGTAACGTTCATCAGCTGATTTGAAATTGTTCAAAAAAAGTACCATTTACAATCTTTTTATTGCTTTTTTAATACAAAAATATTATTAATGACGAGCTCGGTGGTCGAATGGTTAACGATGGCCACTTTGACTCCGAGGTCGCGGGTTCGATCCCCGCACATGACAAACATTTGTGTGCATGAACATGTCTGTTTGTCTTGGTCTGGGTATTTTCTATGTATAAGTATGTATTTACAAAAAAAAATGTATTTAAGTACATTTATTAGTTGTCTAGTACCCATAGTACAAGCTTTACGCTTAATTTGGGACTAAATGGCGCTGTGTAAAATTGTCCAGAAATATTTATTTATTTATTTATTAATAATTTAAATAAAAAAATAATTCCATTCCAAGGCGGAAGAGTATGGAACCCCCCAAGGGGATGTTTTTGTCGATGAAATTTGATGTACTACATGACCCTAATGTAGAGAGAGTTTGCAAGCTGAAGTGGCAATGGGCCGGTCACATCTGCCGAGTGGAGGCCGCGCGTAGAAGGATGAAACGTTGGCCACAGTCCTTCTAGATGGTCCGATGACCTTAAAAAATCGGCTGGAAGCGGCTGGCTGTGGAAGGCGGAGAATCACATTTCGTAGAAAGCATTGGGGAAGACTTATATCCAGCAGTGGGTAGATACAGGCTGATGATGATATGAGCCTAATACTTAAATTATAGCTATTTTCATCCCCGACCCATTGTATACTAGAGTTTTGGAAATAAATGAGCAATGAAGTATATATATTTTTTTATACTACGTCGGGTGGCAGACAAGCATACGGCCCGCCTGATGTGAAGCGGTTGCCGTAGCCATATTAACGCTCGCAACATAAAATATCGCTCGCACGCCGCCACCCTCGCTGCCAACGCATCTCGTTCCTTTCTGGCGACCTCACTCACTCGCAGGAACACAACAACCCTCAAGGGCATTGTTATTTGGCTGCGGTATTCAGTAAGGTGGAGGTACATTCCCCATTCGGGCAGCTTACAATTACGCTCCCTACCTCTCTTTTCGCCAGAGCTTCGTTTGTCAGTCAGCAGGGTGCACCGCGTGCAGGTGAAGCTGGCTTTGGTTCAAAGGTGTTGATGAACCACTTACACCCCAAATATATTATATATGAAATATAGGCACGATAGAGGCACATATATGCAATGAGACATAGTGGTATGTTGTATGACACGTATTGATGTGAAATAATAGTATCGGTTTAAAATATTTCTCACTGGAAGTATCAAGCCGCTCTTCCCCTTAATAGCATAATTGAGTACCACAAGTAGGGTAGATTTATTATTATATTTAGCCGGCCAATTACACTGCGTGGCAATAATTAGTGGGTATTATACGTGCTCGCGTAATTTACAGCGTTTAATGGTCGATGATCGCGCGTAATTATTTTCGTGGCAGCATGTGTATCGATTTATTTTCAATCGTTTCGTCGTGGGAGAATATATTTTTTCTGCTACAAGTTAATTGTATGTAAGTACACGAGGAGTTCGAGGGCGTCGTTGCGCGTGTCAGTCTAATCCAGCATTTCCTAACCTTTTCAATGTTGTTTATCCCTATAACCAATAAAGGAAACTAATTATGTTAGTTTTATTTCCGTCCTTATTCGTGTAGGTCTAGGTTAATTAATTTAATTCGGTGTCTCCTCAAGAAAAAAAAAATCCTAGGATAAATTACACACTGCATCTAGTTCCAAACTAAGCAAAGCCTTTACTATAGGTACCAGATAACTGATATAATACATAAAAAAAAAATTATAGAAAAAATAACATTTATTTTAAAATGCCCAGACCGAGACAGACACGTTTATGCACCCAATTTATTGTATCATGATAATATTGTATGGCGATTTAAAAAAGACCTATATTGACAGAGTTTCTCATTTCTTCTCGTCAATGGTCATTCCGAAATGCTGGTAGATGAAAAAATATACCTAATTGTAAAAGACGTGTCTAAGTGCCCGCGAGGGCCCACAGAATAAAGAATTTTGACTTTGACTTTGACTTTGCAAATATTTGTCTTGTTGGAATCGAACTCGCTATCTCAGACTTAGGCCTTTGTAGCCATTCGACCACTGAGCTCGTCTGTGAAATGTTTTAATATTATTAACACATTAAATAAAAAATCGCAAAATTAAAACATCTTTTCCTTTGAGAACTAGACATCAAATTAAGTAACTACGCGAACAAATCGGATAAAACACAATAAAAATTCAACCATATCTGAAATAACCATTACACACTGTGACAAAACAAATTGGTTAACATTTGAAATAATATCCATAATTTTATACGTTCCCTACCTAATCTATCCCCCGTTCGCGGCACCACATTTATCCTATCCTCTTATAAATCGCGGACTGGGATAATAATAGTTGCGAGGTGTTCGTGAATTAATATCCTTTGCATCCTCCAACGCAGGACTCGTACTTACCTACACCTGTATATTAGTGATATATTATTCACTATCCACTGTTATTTTTAAAGGTGTTTATTTCATCATCATTAGCCAGAGCGTCTTGTCGGATGATTGGTGCATTGGTTGTATTATTTATTAGTTTGTTGGTCTTGGTATGGGGTCTAGTCTATGATATTTTTATCGATAGATGCGTTCTACCTGTTTCCATTGTGGCAAGAATTTCCTTTTTATTCTTGCTTTGGCAAGGTAATTGCCCGGCATTCATACAGTCCCGCCATTTACCGCCGTGGAAGACGTTAGCGCTAATCAAAAAGAATTATTGATCAGTGAATAGTGTTACAGGCATCCATAGGCTACGGTAACTGTTTTCCATCAGGCGGGCCGCATGTTTGCCATCTTAGTGGTACAATAAAACAGTTGTAGATAAAATGCCTTTCTGTGTGTTCAAGTTATTTTCCTTTCCTTTTTTTTTCGAAATGGAATGCTGTGCTTTAAGCCCGAAGGCTTTTATAGCGAAAACTAACCTAGTGATAGGGAGAGCGAATGCTGAGTGCACTCAGCCCGAAGGATAAAGCACCAGGGAGCCCCCCCGCGGTGGTTCTTCAGGGAACTCCCGCCCGTGGGAACTCCAGCACTGTAAACAGCACTGGATTCCTCTGGAGAGGGCACACCGCAAACGGCTACTTCCCCACCGCAAGAGACCCCTGCGCGGTCGGATCGAATTTACAAGAACCTAAGGCCCTAAAGTGTCCCTAACACGCCGAGCTAAGCTTGCCTTGCTCGATGTATCGGTGTAGGGTTGGCCACCGATACATCGAGCAAGGCAAGCTTGCGAATCTGATAAAAAGACCTACGAAACCCTGCTAAAAACAAAAACAAAGCCCGGTACTGACACTGACGACTACTGTCCCTTCGGCTCCCCAGCCTGTGCTGAGGAGATGAAGGGACAATGGCCGGCCTGAAGCCACTGGAGACCTGACCGGAACCTATCCTAACAAGAGTTAGCCTTAGTCAATACCAACGTATACATACATCGAGTAATTTTACTCCATATATATGTTGGCATTGAGTAAGAGTTTCGTAGCCAACTTGTTCTGTGGTGACGTTCGCCTATGGCCGGTCTATATATAAAATGTCTATGGGACTAGGTACTTCATAATATCAGCAATCATTACATCGGTCGTCACTATATCGAAAATGTTACATCGACAGGTTACTGTAGTGAGAGTACGTTACATTGATAGTCGCTAAATCGACAGAACACTATTATCTTTTACAACGAAACGAAGTTTTTTACATCAGAACGTCAAAAAAGTTGTAATTATTAATGAGTTTGCTATACCATCGGAGTTTACCTAACATGATATGGAAACGGATTATCACAAGCTGCCAAATAAGTACAGAACGACAGAAAAGAGTAGAAATTTATTAAATTGTAACATATATTTTTCCACAGATGTGGTACACTTAAAAATACCACCAAAATTTGTTAACACTGTGGTTTGTGATTATGTTTCCGTTTTTCCTTTTGAGATACGGAATCTCAAAAGGAAAAACGGAGCCCTTGAAGATCACTTTCTTGTCCGTCTGTCTGTCTGTCTGTCTGTCAAGACCCTCTAAGTCGAGAATGCGTGGAGGTATTAAGCTGAAATTTGAACTGTATACTCAGGTCTGCGGTCCCATGAAGTTGTAAAAAAATCAAACTGCTAAGTTTACGTAAAAAAAAGATACGGGCGTTTATTCCAGCAATTAACGCACATTTCGACACATTCTCAAGGGAATCAAAACTCATAGGGTACTTCCCGTTGACCTAGAACTATGAAATTTGGCAAGTATCATCGTTATAGACTATAAGTACAAGAATAAATCTCAAAACTATACATTTGTAATTAAATCTTAAAAAATAGGGGGTTAGATTCCCGAACTATTTATAATGATCCTACGTACGGAACCCTCGGTGGGCGAGTCCGACTCGCACTTGCCCGGTTTATTTTCTAGTATATCTTGGATTGAGAGTATAATTTGTAAACCTCGTTTACAATGACGACTCGTAGCGATTTTTGGTAAGGTTAAGGTTTTCTTGTGTCCTGTCACGGGAAATAGGAGCCCCGCGAAGCGAGGCTTCGTCAACCTAGTTGATGAATGATGTGATGCAAAGTAAGCTTAAATATTAATAATGGATAATTTAATATATTGGCCAGCAATTATAAATAATGGCCAATTTATCATATTGACCTTGATATATAAAACCTAATTAACGTCTTATGTTAGTAAAATAAATGTTTTGTAACCAAGTCGCCAAAAATTGCAACCAAAGCCGCTTTAGCGATTTCCGGTGACAAGACAAGACACAAGAAAACCATAACCTAACCAAAACTGAATTCAAATCGAACCATCCAACCATATTATTACTAAAATCTGTGCTTGAATCGTTTAAAATATTATCAAATGTTGTTAAAAATTATTAGTATCACTTTTAGGCACTTAAAACTCTTTGCTACTACTTTTAAATTATATGACTTTTGCATTGAAATAAATAAAAAAATGCAACAATGTTCGAGATCATTAAATGTTTGTTGCCTTCAAAAATGACTACTTCCAGCAGAATCTTTCCAAGACTTAGTTTTAAGGAAATAAAAAAATAGGTTTCTCTTTAATTTATTATACTAGGTATTTGTAACTTTATTGTTATTTAAATATTCGTCATAATATTACCAATAGTTCACGGTCACACAAGTGATGGTGAAGATGAATAAATGATGTAAACTTACTTAGACAGTAACTTATCATGTATATATTTATGATTAAAATATTAATCTTTACGACGATAACTTACAAAACTTTACATACAATACCTAAACTAATTTAAGTATTATTAGCAGAACAAAAAGTGTAAAAAGAATTGCCGAAACCCGGGATTGAACCGGGGACCTTTAGATCTTCAGTCTAACGCTCTCCCAACTGAGCTATTTCGGCTGATTATAGAACTGCGAAATTCATGTTCGCTATCAATAGAGCCGTCCGTTCATGCATGACGCAGCGGAACGTGACGTGACACGAGTGAATAATAGTACTGAGATTATTTACTCGTAAAAAAATTAATAATTAAACTGTGCTGTTAAGAAGAGTAATCAAAACGAACTAGCACTGCAATTGAGTGGAAATATAAGTAATTAAAAAAAAAAATAGACTGAAATAAATAAGCGATAAATTGTAAATTTATTTATAAGAAAAATCTCTTTAATTAAAATACCTTACCTGCCTACGATTATAAAAAGAAATAAGGATCATTTAAGTCAAAAACTGCAACTAAAAGCAATTATTGGACATACTTTTACTATTACTTATGCTTTTACTGTGTTACATATTAAATACGTGACGTAAAAATATTACAATGTGTTTGTGATAATAATATTCTTCTATAATTATTATTTTTTAAATCATTAGTGAAATATGATTTTTTATCCATTGGCCGCGTTAATTAGGTCAGCTGCATTAAGAAGACTATATTTTCTTAATGCTTTAATGGAATTATAGACAAGATGATAATATATAATTGGTGTCTGTCGGAGGTATGCGTGAGTGTCGGAGACTAATTAATTGCTAATTAACTTCTGATTCCCTCCTTCCTTCACTTTGACACAAATAATTATATTTTATTTTGTTTTTTATTTTATTTTATTTCATTTTGTTTTATTTTATTCAGGCCAACAAAAAACAAGTACAATGGAATGTTTATTAGCATTGTGTTCTTATAATAAAATATTATGTTATTGTACAGCCAACACCAAAAAAAAACCGACTCCAAACATTACTCTACATTTATGTATGTAGATACAGGCTGATGATGATCATGATGATGAAAAAAATATAGGACCAATCTGGAAGTATACTCTTTCAAATCAAAAAAAGTTTTTTTTAAATTGGTTTATAAATCACGGAGTACTTTAGTAACAAACATAAAAAAAATACAAGCGAATTCAGAACCTCCTCCTTTTTTGGAGTCGGTTAAAAACAGATAAACTTAAAGAGTAATTTTACAATTTACAGGGAGTTGAGAACTTCGATTACCTTCCTTTTATAAACAGAATTAGATAGGGAGAATATGTCATAAGAATTTCAGTGTTCATTATAATATATGACTGCATTATACGGCAATGTGGTGCACGCGCAACGCTATTCATTTTACAATTTTGACACATAAATAAATATATGTAATACTAGCGACCCGCCCCGGCTTCGCACGGGTGCAATGCTGATACTAAATGTACTACAGAAGGTCTTTGCGCTTTGTCCTATCCAGTCCTTCCCCAGTTATAGGCACACGCCGCCGGCTCCGCGGCCGGTACCGCCACAGCCGTTATGTCCCTGCATTTTAAATGTGTAATATCTTCTAAACTATTCTTTTAAATTACATGCTGTGAAGGGCCATATTGATCTATATTAAATGCGCAATGTATTTAAGGTACTTAATTGGATATGGATTAATTCTGTATTGCTTAAAATCGCTTCGTAAATAAGGCATTATTTCTTGTAAAAAGCAAAGGATAAAATAACGGTTATTGTGTGTTACCACTAAGAGATAGACATATACCATCGCGAACTTTTTTGTAGACCATTTTAAGGTGAACAATACTGTACTACATTATTTTGATCTATCTCGTTGGGTTCAGCCAGCGTTTGCAATGAAAGAGCAAAAAAATGTGTTTATTTACGACATCAGATTAGAAACCTCTAAATTATCAGTGTTTTTCTACTATGTTATGCATATATTATACATATAAACTTTCCAGTTGAATCACTCTATCTATTAAAAAAAACCGCATCATAATCCGTTGCGTAGTTTCAAAGATTTAAGCATACAAAGGGACATAGGGACAGAGAAAGCGACTTTGTTTTATACTATGTAGTGATAATATACCTACATAACGAATAACCCTTATATTATGAACAAGTTCAGTTTGTAGTACCTACCTACATAAAAACAATAAATGTTTAGTGTGTAAATCATTTTCAAATGGCGAAAAAAAGCCAGTTATTCTATACATTTTAGTATCATATAAATATAGTATAATATAAATGTAGGAACATTTTGTACGGAACAACATATTATGGTTTTCACAAAGTTGTAATATCTCCCATGGTAATAGTTATTTATTTTAGTGTATTGATTTGTTACTAAAGTTTGGCGAGTTAATTTTGTTATACTCTATTCATATGTGTGAACTAGAATATGTTAGACATTTCTCGAAAAACAAAATCATAAGTCACTACTCGCATTACAATGCTACTGCAAAATTCGGTCACGACAAGCTTAGAGCATCGCACATTACGTGTTGCATTTAAAGTGACGCATAACATAGCAGGTTAAATCAGCTTCGTTGGAATGTAATCCTGATGATATAATTTCAATTCAGCTGGCGATTCCAGTAAAAATAAATAAGATAATGGTATGGGAACACACAAGCAGCGCCATAAAACACTTGCCACCCGTACGCTACCTTTTGAGGATAACTTCCGTAAAGGATGGTGCATTCAACCAAAAAAATGTTGATGTTCATGAGTTTGCTCTAATTATTAAAATATATTATATTCAATTTATTAGGTCTCAAAAAATTACCTATCTAATTTTTTTAAACTCATTGTGAAAGATTTAAGGGCATACAAATAAAGTTTGTTAGTTTGGATGTAGGAACAACCTCCAAAATTACTAATCCGATTCCGATTTAAAAATTTTCACGTGTTTTTTAGAATGGACATTTAGGGTTTAGTAGGTTATACGTATAATTCACTAGCTAAGCTGCGGGCACAAGTAAAATAATAAAACGCCTTGTTCTAAACTGAAAAAAGATGTCAGAATATGATTGTTTTTTTAAAAGAATCTATTTTTAGAAATTTATCCAAGGTGCTCTAAGTGAAGCTTTATATTAACAAAAAAGATACATACATATGACAAGTACGAATTGAACTAATACGGTGGAAATATTCTACCGAAGATATAAGTCTAAAGATAATTATCGCAAAATCTGTTTAATTATTTCTTTATTTTCCTCTAGAGGTATATCGATATTATGGATACCTCTAAAGGGTTGAATGACATTGGACATTCGCATCCAATGCAGTGACCATAATAAAACTCTCATTCAAGAATAAATCGATCCCAAATTATTTCGTATTTCACGACTCCCTATTAAGTAAACCGTTGATTTTCATCGGCCAATCATAGGGGTAACCGGCTAATCGTCGATTACTACCATATCATGGTGCACCACCCCTTGATTTAAAAGGCGCTTGAAATTACCCGTCATTTTGAATGGGCTAATGTTTTGTGAAAATAATTTGTTATTATTGTGTAGCGTATTTGTACCTGAATTTATAACAAAACAACATAAAACTTATTGAAGCAATTAAGAATTATATTCATAATATAAATTCATAATTTAACAATGGAAAAAAATATTAATAATGAAATCTAAATACACTAACTAAACAGTAAAAATATATGATAAAAAATATAACAGAAATCTAAAAAATAGTACGGCACCTATGTGTTACTTGTTGTTCATTGTCAGCGAAATACATTAGAAAAGTTAATATGGTCGTTACGTTATCGTAACTATTTTTATAAAGCAGACATATTGTATTAAAGAACAAGAGATTCAAAATTTAATAATCACAAGATAGTATGTTTATTCCAAAAAAAATACATGAAACATTACCCAATTTTTTTTAGTATTTAGCATTGCATAGATTAGGTACACTAGAAACAGTAATAGAAATCTCTCTTTATAAATAAAGATATTATTATACTTGAACTATCAGCAACATCATATAGATGATGATGGTGACGAATTTTTCCATTTCTTACTACTGTAAAGTCGCACTTAAGCGGGAGAGGTGAATTTTTCCATTTTAAAAGTATTTATAAAACCGTGATAAATTACTGTAACTTATGTCATCTTCTCACATACATATCAATAAATTTATATTAATACGTTAAATCGTATCTCACAACGCGATATCAGAGGTGCGGTGATCGGTGTAAGCGACCAACAACTAAATTCTCCTCAGGGCTCAATGACTGGCCAGTATGCCTTCAGAGCCTCCGATCAATTTAGGATAAAGGTGCCGCAGGTAGCTTCATTAATTGACTATTAAACGTATCGGCACAAAAAGGCATAAAAGCCCAAAAACAATGAATTTCACCAAAGTTGATAACTCAATTTGGATCTGACGTGAAAGAATAGAGATGCGGTGGAGTAGCAACGGTTGATATTTGTCGTTTGTTTTTTAAAAGTCAATGGTCAGTTTTTTTTATAGATAAACGTGATTGGTGCAAAAAATGTCTTATGTCTCGGTACTCTTTGCCTACTAACATTCCTGCATAAACTTTGCTATTGTCGTGTACCATAATAAATAATTGGGTCAATCAACTATTATACCCACACCCTAGAAATAAATTTAGCAGAAAATTTTTGAAATTAAAATATTCAATATTAGCAATCTGGTTTTCAATAATCATACTATAATATATCATCTTTTATATTCTAGAAAAGGCGCGAGTTTGATAAATATTTAGACCATATTTTACGTAAAAATCTACAAACCTACCCCAAAAACTGTCCGCGGCGTTACTTCAACGTAGGATGCTAAAACAATGGAAGAAAACAGTATTTCGATGTTTTTTATTTATTGTCAGTCTTTGTCATACAGAATTAGATGGTTTAGCTTAATCAGTCTTCTTAATAATTATAATTTAAAAGAAAAATAGTAAATAGTTTGTCTTTTGCGTTACTGAAGTCTCATAAAAATATGTTTTTTCTTCACAGAATTCAATATTCAGTGTAGAATATACCACAAATATTAGTAAAGATTGTGCAAAAATCTCTGCGTAGTTTCAATCACCAAATTAACAGTTAAATCCAAAATATGAAAGCACAATCAACAAAAATCTTAATCTAAAATTAGGGACGAAAGTAACCCCAAAGACAAATTTTGGTAACACCTGAGACATTTCACAGAAAATCAAATGCAGTACAACTTGGTATACTTACAATTTAACAACTAAATATTATTTTTTTCTTTTAAAATTAACATATTTTATCAGTCAACAAAAATAAAAATCAAACAAATTCTCAAATAAGGTCCCATAGATAGAACAAACAAAACTACAAGCAAGATATAGTTACTTTTCAAAAACATCAATTGAAGTCTCAAACCGGTAATAAATTCGATGTCCTCTTTTCATTATAGCAGGTGTTGGTAATATTTTAATAATGTCCTTATAATCTACGTAGCTGATATCTTGCTCATCAAGTCGGAATCTCTTAGCATCGTTCTTACCAACTACTCTCAAGAACATAACCTTTATCTCTCCATCGTCTTCAATGGGAGTTAATGCTTTACATACATAAGAATAAGTCTTCTTTGGATCATTGCTGTACACCTGGACATGTAAAAAGTTCCCAATAACCACGTGCATATAATTAAAGTCTCCGTTTTTACTTGTGGACGGCTGTGATTCAAAAGACTCATCGATCAGAGAGTTGCCAATAGACATAATCTTCCTAGAGTTTTCTTTGTTGCTCGTAGCTACCTGTAGGTTTTCACTCTCTGAATCAGAAGATCCATAAATTGTTTTGTAAATGCTTGGACGATTCTGTACTTCTTTAAGTACAGCAAACGAACTGAGTGGCACGTCGTCATCCGATGACTCTTTTCTAGCATATTCAATGTTATCTTCATCTGAGGATTCTTGTCGCGTAGATTCTATATTGTTCACATTATAGATGTGCGGATTCAAGCATTCACAAAAACCTCTCTTAATAGATTCACAGAAACAGGACAATGATCTATACTTTAAAGTATTGCGGTGTTCTGTGAATACATGGTGGACTTTTAATGTTCCAATCAGTCGTGGAATAGTATTTGGTAGCATGTGCTGATTTTCCTGAATAGAGACTTCCTCTATCAAAAATAGTTTTATTTTGCTAATGTTTTTTAAATGTTCCATAAATTGATTAACGTTTGCAATATCCGACCCAGTCGCGACTATCTTATCAGCAGTTCGCTTCAGAAATCCACCTATTCCATCTGCAGGTCCCTTTCCATGACCTGCTTCGAAAAACGACCAGGTTGTTGCAGCAAATCCATAATCAAAAAATTTTGTAGCAAGCAAATAAAAATTTTGTTTCTGACGATACTGAGTCGAGGGTCCGTCAGAAAAAAAATGTATCGTATCGACTGATTCGTACTCATTTCTTATCCAGTGCATAATGGGATCCAAATGTGCCCAAATGGCAGCAGGCTGATGGCAATTGGACGAAGAAATGGTACAGAATGAGTGTGCCACATATTTATTGTCAATGTTGTAAGTGTAGACCATGACTGTATGTAAAGATATTTGCTGTCGAGAGCCTCCAAAATGATGGGACTGCACCTCCTCATGATACTTACAGCTATAGTTTTCACTGAAGTCGACAATTACCGCGCATTCATTGGGTTTGAGATTATTCAAGCACTGGCGGAAGTTATGGAACTGAATTTTTATATTATAAACGTGCTTTTTTAGAGAAACTGCACTCTTTTCAAATTTTTGCAAAAAGTTTGTACTATCATCGCTTAGTTCTTCTTTTACATTCTTAATTTTTTTTAATTTCTTTCCATCTTTTTCGTATCTTTCTTCCTTTCTGATCCATTCAAAGTATTTTATAGTTCCATTAATTTTGTCCTCGTTGTACTCCATCTTTTTATTTTTACATGTCTTACAGACATCATACATACAATCTTTTGAACGATCATTGCATACTGTTGCTTGAATAATCTCATTCAAATTATCTGTTTTTATAATCCCTTGTTTTTTTAGAGCTCGGGCTTTGTGAGCAAAATTGGCGTGAATCTTGCACAAACATGTCTCACGGGCATCAACCGAAGGTTTAACAATGTAAAATGGACGATTCTTTGTAAAATAAAAGTATGAACATAGTATTCCTGCATTTTCAGATTTGAAGTCTTTGTATATCCTTTTCATCGTGTCCAGCAGGTATCTCTTCTGCATTTTCTTCCCATTTCGTGTTACAGTCTCTTTCCTTCCGGCTGTGGCTCGAGAAATGTCATCACGTAAGAAAAACCTGTGTATTTTCTTTCTTAGCAACATAGGATCATTGTTAACTGGCACTGTGGTTGCATACTCCCTATTTATTCCAAACACATCTCTTAGCAACTCATTTTTCTTTCCACATTTTTCAATTCTGTCATTAGTCAGTATATAGTTTTTTCTGTTTGTGACTTTTAATTTTCGCGTACCTTTCCTTGATAGAATTTGCCAATAGTGTGTATTTTTCGTGATCTTTTTTATTTATTTCACTTTCTTCAGGAAATTTTATTCGACTGGATCTTTTTTTATACTTCTCATATTTTTTCTTTAACTTTTCGATATTTTCTCGCAGTCTTTTATTTTCTCTATATAGTTTGCTTCTGTCTCTCTTGACCTTCTTACGACCTTGCTTTCTAGATGAAAGCGAAGAGGGTGACGCAGCAGGTGGTGTCTGGTTTGCTTGAACACGAAAATTGATAACACTTGATGCTGGAGAACTCGGTGGTGTAACAGCTAAAATTATTTGTAAATTCTTCTTTCTTTGCCGGTATTCTCGTTGTCTTAGCTTCCAAATTGTGTTAGCATTCTTTTTTTCTTTAGGTGTCAAATCTTTTACAAGGCGTTTAGTTTTATGGTAGTGCTCGCGGTGTTTTCTTTTGAATTCTGCATACTTCTCTACATTTTTTTTGAGCCTTTCTCTGTACCTTTTCTGTTTTTCAGCAGGTGTTAATGCCATCTCTATAACAGTTTTTCAATCTGAAAGTAAAAATAATAATATTGTCAGTAAACGCAGTAAACGAATAAATTTTGTAAAGTGGTCTATTGGTAAGTTATCTTTAGCTAACTTAGGATTAAGATGAAAATGTCTATGGAGTTACTTATAACGTCTCTAGCGTTACCGCCAGGGTAACTCAGTATACCGGTAACTCAGGTGACATGTGACAGTTTATTGTTTATAATACTTCCCACAACCAGAATTTTATATATTAATAACCACCTATCAATAATTATAATCAATGTTTTTTGACTGACATGAAAAAAATATAAAAATATTTATTACGTACCTTCGAAATCACGGTAACTCAGCTGACAGCGAATTTAGACACGCACCCCGTCCAAGAGTTTGTCGCAGATTGGCGGCGTGTCGGTATTTTCAAAGAACTTCGCCGCCGTGCCGCCAAAGAGCCAGTTAACGTAGGTAATATCGAGCGAGAGTCACTACCATCTAGTGGACATTTTGTGCAATTTCTCTTCAGTAACTCAGTATACGAGTGCAAATAGGAAAATTTCGGGACAAGAATTCAAAAAAATTTCGTAGACAGACGATTGCTTTTATTCGTATTTTATTTTAATACAATTAAAGCTTGTTTGTTAAGCAAACACTAAAATATATAATATGGGTGTTACACTATATAAGAATATCCTTTTAAATGAAATTGTGTGACGCTACTACGGGTTCGGGACAGCCACTTTTTATATGGAACAAAGGAATTGTATACTGAGTTACTGACAAAATTTAAATAATTCGAGTAGTTATCGAATACAGAGCATATTAATTTTATTGCTTTGTGATCTAGTAACATGTAGTCAGTACAAATTTATAAAAATTTTATTGAATTAATGTTAATTTATTTTTATACAGTCGGGGACAGCAGAGTGTGGGTATAATAGTTGATTGACCCAATTATGTAAAAAAGTGACATTCCTTGTGTTACGGTAATAAGTTCGGTGTAGACTGGATTTTAGTGTCCGACCGAAACTGGTTTTTACGACCGAAACCGAAACCGAATTTCGGCAACAGTCTCAGTTTCGGCCGAAACCGAAACCGAAACCGAAACTTTTACGAAACAATTATCTAACTGTAGGTACTTTTCTTATAATTGGGGGTGTAAGTGGTTCATCAACATCTCTGAATCAAAGCCAACTTCACCTGCACGCGGTGCACCGTGCTAACTGACAAACGAAGCGCTGGCAAAAAGAGAGGTAGGGAGCGTAATTGTAAGCTACCCGATTGGGGAATGTAAATCCACCTCACAGAATACCGCAGCCAAATAACAAATCCCTTGAGGGTTGTTGTGTTCCTGCGAGTGAGTGAGGTCACTAGAAAGGGAGGAGATGCTCCGTCTGTAGCGGGGGTGGCAGCGCGCGAGCGATTTTTTATGTTGCGATCGTTAATTGTCGGACAAATTAGACAGCGATATCTAGCCCCAAAGTAAGCGAAGCTTGCGTTATGGGTACTAGACAACTGATAAACATACGTAAATATTTTTTTTTGTAAATACATACTTATGATACATAGATAAATATAGTTTAAAAAAACTAAAAAAAAACACACTTTTATTTATACATATATATTTTACTTTTCTTTTTAAGCACCTCACGCTTTAATTACAATACAATCACAATATTTTGTTAGTCTATTTATTGTTATTTTAAGTTGCTCAATATACGAAAAATATGGCACAAAGCGCCCCACGCTTTTTTCACAATAATGCTAGTATTTTTACTCATTAATATTTTCAGCTTGCATTAAGAATTATTTTTCACTTTTTAGTTTGATGTGCTTTAAAATCGTGATTTTTTAGTTTTTTTAAACTATATGTATTTATTTTTAATTTTTTAGTTTGATGTGCTATGAAAGCGCCCAAGAGGTCGCCGATCCATTGCCAGCCTATACTCCTTCCTTGCTTTCTTTCTTGTGACTTCACTCACTCGCAGGAACACAACAACCCTCAAGAGAACTGTTATTTGGGTGCGGAATTCTGTGAAATGGAGGTACTTCCCAGTCGAGCACCTTAAAAAATACGCTATGCCCTACCTCTTTTTTCGCCAGAGCCTCATTTGTCAGTCAGCAGGGTGCACCACGTGCAGGTGAGGTTGTATTGTTCCCGATAGGCTTGTTATAACCTTGAAACCTGTTCGTGTTCAAAGTCCATTACGTGGCCTTTCTCACAAGTGCAAACACGACTATGATACGATATTCCATCATGGAATGCCAGTGCCTATCTTCCGGCTTCATCATCAGACCTTGAAACCTAATCGTGGTCAAAGTTCATTACAAGACTTTTCTAAGTTATCCAAAAACAGCTATGATACGATGTTCCATCATGAATTCCAGTTCATATCTTCCGGCTCTATCATCAGATCAGTTCGACAGTACCATATTATTGTATTGTGATCAGAACTACATACAGCTGCCAATTTTCATTACGCTACGATCCTTGGAAGATGGTTAAATTAGTTACCTTAGATTCCATTACATAGTTACATACAAGTCGACCTAATAAAAGGGTGTTAAAAACACCCAGACCAAGACAAACAGACATGTTCATGCACACAAATGTTTGTCCTATGTGGGACTCAAACCTACGAGCGTTGGTGTCGAAGCCGCGTCATTGACCGCTACGCCACCGTGCTCATCGTCGAGTTAATATGGCTACGGTAACCGCTTCACGTCAGGCGGGCCGTATGCTTGTCTGCCACCCGACGTATTAAAAAAAAATATTAATAATAATTACGTTACGTTACGTTATAATTGCTAGATACTTGGTTATAATTATTAAATTGAACGTTGAAACTCTAAATCTTTAATATTATCACCACTAATGCACTATAGTAAGTACCAAGTACCTAAGTATTGTTTGTTTACCTATAGCATTACCGAATGAGTTAAATTAACCACAAAATATTCAGATATGTTAGACTTGATTCTACTATAATCTATGCATTAGTTTGTTATACTAAATTATTATGTTTGCTACCTACCCCTTAATACAATATCACATGATAAAACTTCCGAATTTAAAACAAATCACACGAAAACTCACAAACAATAAACAAAACGCACTGCAAACGCAAACAAGTCACGACATGATTAGGCACGTGGACGCGGCAAAATGTCTTCGTCGCTTGGATGGAATTTACTGCGCCGAACATGACCGAGCACAGCGCGGAAACTCCCGAATGAAGTTTCGGTTTCGGTCGTAGTTTCGGCAGGTTTGCCGCCGAAACCGAAACTAAACCGAAACTCGTTATTTTTGCCGAAACTCGACTGAAACCGAAACCGAAACCGAACATTCGGTCGGACACTACTGGATTTATATAAGGTTGACGGATTAGGCTTGTTTATTACCAACAATGCGCAATTGGCATTGAATTCACCTATTATATTACAAGATTGCAAGCACTTATGCCATTATTCGGAAGTAAACAACATCCCTTATAAAGAGAACGCGTAACATACGAACGTGTAGCATCCTCGAAACAATCGCTTGTTACTGGAAATGTAATATATTAAATTATATTTGACATCAATTAAATTACACTACAATGCTAACATAAATTAAAATTTGGTATTAAGATGGAGTTGTTGTTATCGTAATTTTTACAATATGTATGGATTGACAGAATGTAATTTATACGACAGCGATTCTAAAGATTTCCGTTCAATTTGGTCGGCGTCCTTTGTGAAAAAGATGCAAGTTGAATATTAATAGCGCTATACATTAAGAGATACCAAAATATTGGCCACACACGGGAAGCTATTTGTGTTAAAACGTATTTTGAATTCGAACACGTTCGTCCTATGCGAAACAGCTCGAAAATAAGATCCAATTCGATAAACATTAACTGAACTCATCTATCTATAACTGAACTATCCACTGCTGGACATAGGCTTTCGCTAATGCCTTCCACCATAATGCGATACTCCGCTTTCGGCATCCAGCTGCTTTCGGCAGTTCTTTTGTAGTCATCGATGCGTCTACAGCCCGACGCTTCGTCGCCCCTACGATCCTCTCTACTTTCCTCCCACATCTGCCATCGCTGACTCGGCAGATGTGGCCAGCCCACTGCCACTTCAGCCTGATAACTCTGAGAGCTGTGTTGACAACTTTAGTTCTCCATCGAATTTCTTCGTTCCTTATCCGGTCCCGTAGAGAACGTTGTTGAAGTTATCCTGGACAAGCTGAATTACTTGTCAGAGGCAGATGTAGTCTTTAATTCAATTACCGCATTTCCAACAACCACCGGACTTGGGTTAATTGAAATATACAATTAAATTTATTTGATTAATTTTATTAAAATGTATTTATAACACCGTTTCATATGTTGTCACATATTATTGATATCCTATAGTAGAAAATCGTGACGCTGTGAAGAGAAATAGGGATTAATATTTAAATATAGAAGATGATTATCGAATGATTTTTAATTTCTGAATGATATCTATAAATGATAACTTATCGAATGATCGTTCGTAGTATTTTTACTACCTATCCCGTGAGTAGTACGAGCAGTTCCTAGCTACCATTAAACGGCTGTAGACCAACAACTTTTTTTAATAATGGCCGTAACTAATGAACAATCTTCTAAAGACCGGAGATAAATCTGTAGTTTAGTAGTTAATGGCATTTTAGGGCGGCGCTGTTTAAAGGGTATAATTGGGTGGCTATGGGGGTGCAGAGTCATTAGTTTTCTTAAGGGGTGAACGTTAGACTATATCTTTAATAGTATACTAGTCCCTACTTAATATTATAAATGTGAATGTGAGTCTATTTGTAACGCTTTCACGTCGAAACTCAACCGATCATAATGAAACTTTGTACACATATTCTCAAAGGTCAAAAAAGGAAGGACAGGATTTTTTTTATAAAAAAAACGTAAACACGGGCGACGCCGAGGGGTGGAAGCTAGTAATATTATAAAGAGAAATTTATATTTTTGTTTGTAATAGATAAATTTAAATAAAAATCTTTCGGCTATAGAAAGCTACAAGATTAGCGAGAAACAGCCAGGGTTGCTAACTGACCCGATTTAATCGGGATATCCCGTTTTGAGGCTGCTGTGTCCCGCGTCCCGATAACTGTACAGGCGGGACGCTAATTGTCCCGATTTTCTTACCTCAAAACGGAAAATCATAATAAATCGGGTCAGTTAGGAACCCTGGCTCGATGTTTTTACATCTACATTTTTTATTTCATTAACCCTAGGCACTAGTTGCTATTGTTATTTTGAAAAATAAATGTAAATATATGTAAGAATCGAATTTGGGGTGTAAGTGGTTCATCAACATCTTTGAACCAAAGCCAACTTCACCTGCACGCGGTGCACCCTGCTGACTGACTGAAGCTCTGGCGAAAAGAGAGGTAGGGAGCGTAATTGTAAGCTACCCGACTGGGGAATGTACCTCCACCCCACAGAATACCGCAGCCAAATAACGGTTCCCTTGAGGGCTGTTGTGTTCCTGCGAGTGAGTGAGGTCACCAGAAAGGAAGGAGATGCTGCGATGGCAGCGGGGGTGGCGGCGCGCGAGCGATATTTTATGTTGCGAGCGTTAATATGGCTACGATAACCGCTTCACATCAGGCGGGCCGTATGCTTGTCTGCCACCCAATGTAGTATTAAAAAAAAAAAATACACATTACTAGGTTAGGTTGGACTTGTGACCATCAAATAAATAAGTATCTTCTTTTGAACTATTACACACATACATATCAAGTTAGAATTTGTATCATAGTATGTGATCATGTGAAATAAAATTTAAAGCGACTACATTTTCCAATCAAAACAAATTTAGTAGGCTGCTCTTACTTAGTTTGATTACTTAGTTTGTTTAACCATAAGAGATTTTAATCACTATTTTGTGATATAAATAATAATAAATATCAATAAATAGTGCGACCGCTCGCGTGTCGCTACTCCGCTGCGAACGCAGCAACTCCTTACGTCCTGGTGCCTACACTTACTCACAGGAACACAACAACCAAGGGAATTGTTATTTGGCTGCGGTATTCTGTTAGGTGGAGGTACTTCCCACTCGGGCAGCTTAAAAATACGCTGTGCCCTACCTTTCTTTCGCTAGAGCCTCGTTAGTAAATCAGCAAGGTGCACCACGTGCAGGTGAAGTTGGTTTTAGCTCAAAGATGGCGGTGAGCTTTTACCAATAGAAAGCCACGTTACTTGTGAGTGTCATAGGCTACATATCAACCCGATAAATGAAAAGACTTTTTTGTAAACGCGGGCGAAGCCACGGTCGGAAATTAGTTAAAATATAAATTTAAAATGCTACGTAGAAACTTCTGCTTAAGAAATTTAAGAGCGTTTGGTCAAAAGGTGAGATAACTAGCCGCCATTTAATAATCTTATTTATTAATAGACACCGCCCTTTGTGTTACAAAGGGTGGAACTGATGGTATAGGGCCATGGGGGTGGAAAAAACAAAATGCCAATTTGTCAGCTATTATTTTTATGCGTTTGTTGAACAGCTTTTGTTTTCAGCCCCCTTACCACCATCTCTTATTGCGATTCAATAATTGAGTAGATTGCTTATTCATACCAATGAATAAGCGACTCTATTCCATTTGAAATAGAGTCGCTTATTCATTGGTATGAATAAGCAATCTATTCAGTTATTGAATCGCAATAAGAGATGGTGGTAAGGGGGCAGATGTTGGAGGATCGCCGAGACGACCGCAGCAGCTGGAGCAGAGACGACCAAAGCAGCCACGGCAGTCGCATGCAACTACTAACGGTAGTGGGTGGGTGCCGGCACTAGTTTACATGAACTAATTGGTGGCGAAAGCACACAAAGTAGTGTTGATCAAATTGCCTGCAGCTTTTGTTTTTTCGACCAAATACAAATAGATGGTCCTCAATTTGGTTTTACGTTTCATACATACCTATTGTATGTTTTATGCATATTGCATACGGAACAAAAATTTTAAGAAACACTTCACCTCGCTTTGTGCTATTATTGACACTGTGCTTCGATGTCTGTCTATAAGTTCACGGCATCAAAACAGCACACAGAATCTTCAAATTGGGATAATATCTCTTATTATGATAATCTATTGATCATATTTACTAACAAAGATATTATTTTAAATTTACATGTAGGTATAAATATATATAAACAACATGTAGTACTATTACTTATAGATACTGCCGTATAGATTATTACATACAGTAGTACAGACAGTATTATTTCATCTTTGGTTACGCTTCTTTATAAACCAATACTTCTTAATAATTTGTATGGCTTGTATTTAATCGGTTAGTCGTGATGTGATGACCGCACGTGTCACTCATACGAAGGTCCGCGTGTTTTATAGACTCATCACAGTTTGCTGTAAACATACAATTATGTTAATAAAGGGCACGCGACGTCTGACGATCCTTGGTATCCTGTTTCCTGAACAGTGTTGAGTGTTTTCTATTGAAGTGTTTCTCTGTATCTGTATCTATATAAGGCAACTGATTATAACTGACTTTTCAACGCGCAATTCAAACCACTGGACTGTCCAGTCTGGGCCGATCGGGGGCCCTACCGCCGAAACTGTAGCCGATACCATCAGTTTTTTTGAGTCCAAAAATTGGTCTTACGCTAAAGTTATTGGCAAACATCTTCAGCTTAGTCGGTAGAGCTCTAGGGTTAATATCAGCTGAGCTTAACATAACTACCAATAATCTAAGTAATCTATGGTAATCGGCTTCAGCTTCGGCGGTAGGGCCCCTGGACGGATCGGGTTGAAAATTGGCATTCAGAAGGCCAATTCACGTAGGTAATTATTTTACGATCGTGAATGAAAGTTGACCGAATCGAGATTGAGTTGTGAATTGACTGAGAATGATGATTATTATAGATCGGAACTGAATTTTGAATAAATACGAGAATTACCCCCTGGTAGCTATTATGGCAAAAGCATTACTATGAAAGGATTAAAAAAAAAATCTTACGGGATACCGGGAGACGCGCGGATGAAGTCGTCGTAGTCGACAAACGGAACACATATATAGCCACCGGGGCCCATCTATTAAATTCTACAGGAATTTACACTGTTAAACTATCCATAGAAATTACCTATTTTTCCAATATTTAAACAAATATTTTTATAACAATTTTTTTTAATACTACATCGGGTGTCTGGTAGGCATGTTTTTTTTGGTAGTCATTTTGTATACCACTATAATAGGTGGTAAGATGGGGATTTAGCTTTAAGGACATTGTTAAATGAACTTACCCTTCCGTGTGTTTTACTGGATAAACAATAGAATCTGTTTAAAGGACTTGTTTGGTTTTGACCAGCGGGCGTTAGCTTGCTTCCCATCCGACGTAATATAAACGTCGGTAGGGAAGCAAGCATACAGCACGCCTGATATGAAGCGATTAGGTACCGTAGACTATAGATACAGTCCTTTAGTTTTTAGAAAACATAATATTGTTCTAACTTATGGGACAATTGGACCAAAACCTGTGGCACAAGTTAACTAACCAGTAGGTCTGTAATCCAGTGGCCTTAACCCGCGACTGGTCGCCGGGCGACGCGTGAAGGAATTCGAAAACAATGCTCCATCAACTGCCCACTGTTTTGTTGCTTTTCTAACTGTCAAATATGACCCCCGGGAATAGGTGAATGGGGAATACAAGACGCACGTTTTGTCTTTTGATAGTTGAAGTGGCTATTTTGTTAAGCTATCGTAAAATTGTTTGGACGGATGAGTTATTCCCAATGTACTCCTTGCTTTTGTTACAAAAATATAAAATTTACGTGGTTGGATGTCTGTTTTATAGTTTGGTAAAAGAGTTTTTTAAGGTTTACTTGCCACCATATTTAGAGGTCAATTTAACCTCACCTGTACGTGGTGCAACTTGCTGTGTATCAAAAAGGAAAGGGCATGTATAAGGCAGGACCACCTCACAAGATATCGCAGCCAAATATCACTTGAGTATTTCGATAGGTATAAAGTTTCCATCGATTTTTGCTAGCGGTTCCCGATTAGGAAAAACCCTGTAGGTATACCACGCATAATTGGCAATACATTGTTTTGTGGCATCATCACAAAAGAATTTAAACATTGGCGCCAGTCGACCTTGTTTAAAAAATCAAAGAATAATTTATTTTATTGTTAATCGCTAGCGTAAATAATTATTAACGAGATACACTCATAAATTGACTTTTTTATAGTATTTCGGTAACCTGACACCACTCGCGTTGGAGAAATAAAACCAGTCAAGTGTGAGTTGACGTTGTTTTCGAAGCTATTTATTTGATAATAATTTATGCTAATTAGATTCACGATACTACGATTATATTTTTAACAATTCAGAGCAACATTTGTTTGAAATATTAAGTGTATAAAAATTAATAAATAATAATATTATTAGAAAATATGTATCAGATTTCACTTACTTACTACGTAAGTAACTAGTTACGTCTCTATTTTGTTTTTCACTTTTAGAACAATGTGTTGAGTGAAACTGTTTATGATTGCTACATTAATTGTCTATGGAATTAAAAACTTACGGACTTTGTCTCTGGTTACGGTACTTTAATTTTGACAAAAGAGGGCACCATCGCCTATTATAATTATCATTAAGCTGGCTTTGTCAAAACTCATTAGCGTTGTGATTTTTGCCGGGTAAATATCTTTTCTTTCGTTTCGAAAATAGTGTTATTAGTGATAAAAGTCAGGTTTATTTTACTGTTACGGTGCAATGGAGAAGGGCAGCGACGGCAAGTGGTCGGGATCTGTTGCCCAGATGGAGTACAGCCTCCACCTATCGACTCTTCAGAGTCAGACTTGTTTTCATTCCCGGAAAACTTCGATCAACAATAGACAACGGAGAATGAAAGATTAGCATCGCCGCGGCCGAACTAAGTTCTTAAACGTAAGTGTTCTAAAAAGTTTCCATTACATTACAGATCTTTACGAATAACTTGATCCTGGTATCTTGTTTTTTACTCAACAATTTTTAAAACATTGTACGAAGGATGTACGAAGGTACCGAATTCTTAATGTGTCAATATTTTTGTATGACATAAAAAATACATAGTGCTTAACGTGTCACACAGGTTTTCATTCTTCGTGTATTTAGCGAAATAACAAAATTTGCGATTAGTGTCACAGCATGTAGTTGGAATTAAAATTCGTTTGCATACAACAATATGCCCTGTGCATACAACAATAGCCAAATGTGCTGAGTGTGTAATTATATATATACTACAAAATGATAATTAAAAAATGTTTGTAAGTTTCATGAACTACAAAAATAAAATTTAAATACCGCGCCACCTAGTAATACTTTTCTAAACTACAACTATTCTGGCGTGAAGCATGACTTTCGAGTGTCTATTCTGAAGTGTAGTTTATTCTCTTAGTATTCAACAGATGGCGCAAAATAGGAGTTATAACAGCGACATCTAATTTTTTTTTGTGAACTGTTATAAAATACTCTTTACGTAAATCCATACCTAGATGTCGCGATGAGTATTAAATTCAAATTTTGCAATAGGTACCTAAGTCGAAAGTAGTCAAATTAATTATGTTTACCGTATGTATCTATTATGTACTTACCTAAATCTGATGTTTTTTCTTCTTCTGATCCATATTCTTGAATTCTGCTTGTCCGGAGTGCGATTCAGAGAATCAGCCTTTTGTAAAATTACGGTCATATTTGTTATCAATAAAATTAAATTAAACAGGTATTAATACCTTGAACGTTTTCTTAACACCTTTTTTTTTCTCTTAAGTGAAAAAAGGCGTTAAAAAAAAGTTTAGTATGCTCAAAAAAGTTTTGCCCCGGGTGAGGATCGAACTCACGACCTTAAGATTATGAGACTTACGCGCTGCCTACTGCGCTACCGAGGCTTGCAAAACACTGTCGAAATTAGGTAAAACATTATATTAAAGTGTTTTGTTTTTTCGCTTGCAGTGGTGACAGGAGTGTCAAGTCGAAATATTTTTATCACTCGGGGTCTCCTAAATGGAAACGGAAAAATCAAGAAACTGCTCTATCAGATATATGCTTATGTACGTTTTTGTACGTATTTCTTAAGAACTTCAAATCAGATTAGCAAAAATTCTCTTTTGATTAGATGAAATACCTATCTTTTAACTTATGTAACAATGGAAGGTCAAAACTAGCTCAGTAGTTTTCTAGATGAATTGATAATTTTAATCTAAATGAACATTCTTATCGCAGGGGCTGACTGCTCTGCCCATTTTTAAATTTTGCCTTTCACTACTATTAGAAATTGCGAACACATCTTGGCTACATCAGCTATGTAGCTGTGTGGCCAGCAGTAATATCAAAATTTGGTTATCATCATGTAGCTTTGAAATCGTTTGCTCATATTTTTAGCATTAATACCATAGATTAATACCTAATATAGATTCATAATAGTCAGTCTTCTCTGTGCTCCAAGCTCCAACTATAGATTCCACCAACATGAAGAATAGGACGAAGCCCAAAATTAAGGGCTCACCAAATACTGCGCAAGTCCATCCCAGTAGTTGCCATGCAGCATGACCATTCATCGATTTTAGTCAATAAATATATTTTTTATTTACCAGTTTTAACGGCGAGATGCACAAATGTGTATATTCTCGAAGTTGAGAATCATCACCCGTCTATCTACTATATGCATGCTCCTCATGTATTTCGGTCACATTGCCAAAAAAGTTTCTGACAACTTAAAGAAACTGATAGTCTTAGGGCAAGCGGAAAGAAAGAGGAATATGGGAAGATCTCCTAACAGATGAACTGACGTCATCATTGAGGCCACGCAATGCACCATTCAAAGGGCCTTGAAAGAAGCTGCATGTCGTTAGGCTTGGAGGAAATTGATCCAACAAACTGATAGTGATGGTCCCAACCCTCAGTCATGACTCATGAGTAATTGACGACGAAGAAGAATTAGGCTAACTATGTAAATTTAGAAATTAATTTCACTAAAACAAAAATCATGCAATTTAGGCCTTACCAAAAATCTGAACTTGATGTTAAATTCACATATAATAATATTTTATTAGAATGTGTTCCTGCTTTCTCGCTGCTTGGTGTTGTTCTGGATACGCATTTAAATTGGAAAAGCCACATACAAAAAATAAAGGCGAAAATGTCACAGTTCATATACGCCTTACGAGAATTAAAAAAATCAACGAATACCAAGACCGCCCTTATTGCATATTACGCTTACGCTCAGGCGTGGCTCAGTTACGGAGTGATCATGTGGGGTGACAGCACAGAAGCCCACGATCTGCTAGTGCTGCAGAAGAAATGCATCCGAATACTGACCAACATCAAACAGCGAGAGAGTTGTAGACAACACTTTCGTAATTTAAAAGTATTGACACTGCCAAATATATATATAATGGAACTGTGCAAATTTGTAAGAAAAAATCCGAGTTTTTATCGTACCGTAAATGACGTGCCGCGCCATTACCAATCACGGAGACCTAACAATTTGATGCAAATAACATCTAAGCTAAAATTACATAGCTCTGGGCCCTACCCCATGTCTGTGCGGGTGTATAACAAACTGCCCAAATATATGAAAGACGAAACAAATGATAAGACTTTCTATAATTCTCTTAAAAAACATTTATTAGGTAAATCCTTCTACTCGGTCGCTGAATACCTAAATTCGTAATGTTAACCTCTCTCTCGACCATTGCGATGCCTGACAAGGTGCATATGTATCTGATTTAATTAATTTAATTTAATTAAGGCCCATATGTAATGCAATGTTGAATTAAATGATTAAATGATTAAATGATTAAAAAAAGCGATGTATTTTCCTTCAAAAGTGTTGCTAGTAGTAGTAGCAAGAAGAAATAGTGCTTTACTTAAAAAAAAACATATTTCTGTTTGATAAAAATACAAAACGAAAGGCAAGCAATTCATCAATATTCTGAAAAAACAGTTTTACGCCCCAACTTTAAGCCTTCAAACGCCTCAAAAGTTTCCCTAATCGACACCTAAATATCATTATTTTCAAATAAATCTCCCTCGAGTGATAAAATTTGGCTCGTTTTTAGACACGACTTAACCCTTCGCCGCAGTGGTGAATATTTAAAAAGTCGTTGGGAACATTTAATTGGGCAATCCTGCAAGGATTAAATTATCAAGACACCTAGTTACCGCGCTGTTCGAAACTTAATGAATTCAACATGAATTAACCGCAGCCTCGGTGAATAATCGCGTTTAGGTGGTATGCACAATGATACTCAAAATAGATTTTTTTATCACAGCCTGTCTTTTACTTTTGAACAATTCATCCATAGTTCATCACACCGACAACGAGGTCTGCAGAGAGGACCGAATAAGTAGAGAAATGGATAATTTTAATTTATATTTTTAATTATCTCTTCCGTGTACCTATATGATGTGCATTATATTCTGAGTGAACTATGCTATGACGTATTGACGATGTAACGATAAAGCCTCGGCGCAGAAGGAAGGAAGAGCAGGAAGGGAAAAATCATTTGAGTGCCTTGGCAGCAAAATTAGTTCAATTATGTTGTAAAACTATGGTACGTATTATTAAAATAACACAAATCATGCAATACATAATTGAATTGTATTATTACATTGATTCAAATCATCACAGATGTATGTGGCAATGATGATTGCTGTACAGAAGCATAATGTTATGGTTAATGGTATATAGGTTTCTGAACAAAGATGTTTGAGAGGAACAGCTCAACAGGAAATAAAGGAGTAAGAGGATATTCTGGAAGATAATTTAATCGGAATGGTGGATAATGGAACAGGGGAAACAGATGAAGATGTGCATGAAGACGTATGAGTTCCACAAAAGACGTTAAAGACGAAAGACGTGTGTTACCTATATAAGACGCCAAGATTTATTTTGTAAACTAGATTATTATTTTGTATTATTACAATAAAACGAAGAGTTGAACAAGAAACCACTTACTATATACTCACATACTATATACTCGTATGTCATTTAATGGAATCGTATGTCTTTTTGTTTTCGGCTATATAACTTTTAGTAAGTATTGCAAGTTCGTTGCTTTTAGTAGGTACTAAAAATTATTTAAATAAAACGTTAGGTAGGTACTTAATTAACTGAATTTTTCAAGTATTCAAATATGAACGGTCCCTACCCTCCAGCCAACAAAGAGGTTTTTTAATTCACCTGCCTATTCCTAAGCGGACGTAAAATGTTTACTCTCTCCAACGAGGGGACATTCCAACTTTATTTTTTGAACTTGTGCCTTAATTTTTTAAGGAGGTCCTCCAGAGACCGATCCTAGATTTGAACAGCAAAGTTTAAAAGTTTTAGCAGTTAAAAGACATTTTTACAATGGGTTATGTAGACTTTGTTGAATAAATTTTATGGACCCCCTTATGGGTTGTGAAAGATAAAGGGAGAAGGTAGGTGCTCAAGTAATACGCCTTCAGCGTTAAAATATTATAGTACTTACTCAAAATATTGTAAAGAATGAGTCGTCGTTCATCGTTGTCAACCCTTATTCATCTGCTGCTGCTGGGATACAGGTCTCCCCTCAAACGAAGGGGTTTAGAGCATACTCCACCACGCCGCTCAACTGCGGAGAAATGAACGAGAAGGAGCAAAGTATGAGTGAATGATTTAATTTATTTTGACACTTTCATGGGTTTACAATCAATCTAGATTTAGACAAGCAATATTACCTAGTTGCGATAGTTTGCAACAATTATAGGTATCCTTGCCTTCAGACGTTTAGGTCGGAATATAGTCACGGAATTAGCTCGTGGTCACAAAATTTAAAAGGATTGGTAATTAGTTCTAGAGCAGTAGACTTATATTCGCAAAACTAAATCTACCGCCGTCTTCGACGAAGTTGTACAAGTTGATCAATGAAAGAAGGATTCCAACTATACTATATTTCGCCTACGATTTCGTACTTGTGTATCCCGGTAGGTACACAGTTTTTAAGCATTAATGGAATAAAGGGGAATAATTTCTCATCAGGCCACAGGGCCCCACCGCCGAAGCTAAAGCCAAGTCATCATCATCATCAGGTCATTTTAGTCTCCACTACAGGAGCACGACCCGCTCTCGTCCGTCCCACACAGAAGGAGGATTTAGCCTACACTCCCCACGCTGGCCAGACGGGTTGGGGAGGCCTGATCGAGGTTTGGTAATGAAATTCCCTTTGTCGCCTTGTACGACATCCACGGGAAGAGACGGAGTGATTCTATTCTAGTCTACCGGAAATCCCACCGCATACCATAAGCCAATTACCATAGCACTTTTTGGTTGTGAAAATCAAACTTTCGCTTAGATTGATTGGTGGTAATTGTGTATAGCTTAGCTGACCACTAACCATAGAGCTATACCGATTAAGTGGAAGATGTTTGTCATAAATTTACACCTAAGATCTATTTTCGCCAACAAAAAATACGATGGTAATCGGCTTCAGATTCTTCGGTGGGCCCCCGATTTTTAAAAACAGCCTGTGTTATTTAATGGAATACCTATAAATCCACAATTCGTGTCTATTAATGGTATTCCAAAAAAATGTTTACTGGGCATAGTAATAGGGACGTAGGCATAGGCATAGGGACCGTTGTAGTACTTCGATATGCTACATGTCGGCCACGACGAACTCAGTTAAGTAGACTAGTATATACTAAGTTATATAGCTAAATATTAGGACAGGTATATCAGTAAACCTGATATTACAGCGTATTTTTCTAGACTACAAGACATTATTTTAAGTCGGTTGAAATCAAAGAACCTACAGCCCTTTTTTTACGGCGTACATATTAGAATTTGACATCAAAGCGCCGATACCTATTCCTTTACTGCGTACATAGTACCTCTACTCCGCGACAATATTTCGTTTGTACATTAAAATTTATCGCATGCGAGAGAGTTTACGCGAAGCCAGGTGATAAAATAAAATGACAGTTGTTTAGTATAGACCAGGGAATGGAGTACAGAAATTGAAAGGTATGGGGCGTGTGAGACCTGTTTTATTTATAGGAGAAATGGCTTTTGGATTGCCCTGGAAAATGTGCTAGACGTTAAGACTATGACATTGTGAATTGTTTATGTTGGTTTTATATGTGAAGTAAGTGCCTAAAAAGGCTTCGCCTGATTGAAACTGAATATTAAATAAAATGACGTACCGTGGACCTATTTTACGACGGTCGCGTTGGTTATGTTTATGGCATAGTTTCGAGTTATTATATGTATTTTATTGGATTTGAAGGATGTAAATAATAAAGTACTGAAAGTATGTTACTGTGTTAGTACCATTGCATGGTTAATAAATATGTAAACATATGTATATATACATTTGTGAATAGAGATATTCTATTTGCTCTATCTGCGCTTTTAACCTACAATTTACGAAAGGTAATGGGATCAGCCATACTGTTTATTGTAATTTTCTGAAGTTTGATGAATTAGGACATGTAATAATTCATATAAGTTTTATTAAATCTTTGCCAAAAGATCTATTCGTTACATAGACGTGCGTAAAAAGTGTGTTTAAAGTGATTTCTGAAAATGACTCGATGTTTGGTTTATAATATATAATTTATTAAAAATAATATTACTCATTGTATATAAAATATAATATAAAAATACCTGTCGGAAAACGCTTAGCAGATGTAAAAGATCGAAAATATTTTGTACAGAAAATATGCCTAACCAAGGAAATCGCAGAGTCGAATGAGTAGAGAGCCGTTAAGGACACATGACGATAAAGTCAACAGCTGGCCTGTCCTAATCACATCAATAATTAATTAGATTATAGTTGAATCAATTCCAAATTTTAATTGTAAACTGGACCTTTATTTCGTTTCACCACGGTGTCTGTAATCATAGGTTGCATATTAAATTTTACCTACTTCCCAATGTCCGATTAGGCTAAAACAACTTAACATTTCTTTGTTTATTTACGACAATGCATGATTATTTAAATGCCGCCATTTTGGCGATTTATAATTTCCACATTAGCCTCTATGCCATTAACCTCTATGCCATAAGTATCAAATGAAAGGGCTAGATGAGCGATACATAGTAAGTAAAACACATAAAATCTTGTTTCGAAAAAAAGTACATAGGTATTCTGGTTTTATATTTCAGTTCCGAGGTGGAAATGAATTTTATGTACTTTGATTATTTGATGTACGTGGAACAGAGCGGAACAGTTGACAATAAGCTTGACACCATTTATAGACCACACACTGAGCTCTGAACCCAATCTCAAACTATGTAATAAACGTTAATCACGGCATTCTCGTACGTACACGTAGAGAATTTCCCACAATCACGGCGACACGTCGGGTTTCATTGCCGTGGAATCACTTCACGTGACGTTAAGCCGATCGTTACGACCACTTCCAGAATACGACCCTTCTTTTGTGGTGTTATTCTATCACATGACAATTGTAACGGGAAAAGTTGGAGCAAATCAAGTTCACCAAAGAAATATTTGAACTGTTATAAATTTAAATCTTGGTTTTTCAATTACACTGACTTCGCAGTGATATTTTAGTTGTTCTGGCTAATCTTAGACAACAGTATAAGGATTTTCATATAGTTTTCACCAATTGAAAGATGGATTACTAAAGAAAGTTATGTATATAACATAAGACGAGCTCGATGGCGTCGTTGCGCATGTTAGTCTAATGGATCACGCAAGTTAAGCAACATCGACCGTAGCCGTTTCATGGTTGGGATTATTTATCTTTTGCTTTTATGTTGTCATTAGATGACAGTCGTTAAGCCAAGTCAAGCCTTTAGGTGGCATGTAATCGCTGGCCTTCACAAACCCGCAATTGAGCAGCCTGGGTATGCTCTAAATCCCATCGATTGAGGGGAGACCCGTATTCCAGCAGTGGGATGTATATAGATTATAATAATCCTTGTTGTTGATGATGTTAACGAAAATCATACCAGTGACGTTCGAAATACAATGATAAATAGGTACCTATCTGATACTGCAGTCAATAATACTTAAAGGCTACATTATACATAAACAATACATAAGCCAAGATTTTAGTGTGAAACAAAACATAAAGGGGTTGCAACACGCTCCACGGTGGATTAGTCGGGGCGGGCCATAAACTCGGACCGGATTACTTTTATATCTCGTAACAAATAATAGCGCATAAAACTTGTGTGAAAAACACTAGTTACGGGCGCTGTAGACACAGGCGAGATGAACTGCTCAAGTACAGTCAGCAAATTCTTCAATTTCCAAAACAAATAGAATTCATATAGTGAATTGTGATATGTACTTATTATATATAGAATATTTCAGGTATCGTTCACCCCTTGGAACACATATGTGGATTCGTATAACTGATAATAATTAAGAATTGAATATAGTCAATAAGGCACATGAGGTGATTTTGGCTACTATAGATGGATACTATCAATGGATCATGTAAGTTATCCGAAATAAATGAATTTTATTTTTATTTTATAGATACTTCGATTTATCTGACGCTGACTGTACTCAGTCGAATTTCTTCATCAGCATAGCTCTCTCCATCGCTCGCTGTGCGACTTTTAGAGTCTGAACCAGTTCCACGGTCGGCATCCAAGTTTCTACACGTAGCTCATAGCTCGAAGGATACACTGATTAAAGTCTTTAGTCTCCATTATATCTCCAATGTGTTATTTTTTTTATAATTTAAAAATAAAGATTTATAAAATTATTGACGGAAATTGATGAAAATTTCCCATCCACCCTCCTGTCTTATTTCAGAAACTACTGAACTTAATTGTAAAAAAAAACAACAACAAATAGTTCTTTACTTGTACACATTACATCGCAGCAACGGTGCAAAATATATTCTTTAGTATTGGACTCATTTACATTTGCAATTGTAATTGGATTGGATTGGAATGCATTGAAGAATATGTTTTTCAATTACAATTTGTTCTTGATTATTTAATAAAAATATACTGAAAATACTACTGGAGTACTGTTGTCATCTCTGAGTGGGAGCACTCAAGTACCAGCTAACACTTTGTGACTCGGTTCAGACAGGAGTCCGACCGTACAATGGTACCGACTACCGACTGTACAATGGGTTGTGTTCAGAGGAGTTTTTTGATATGATGTCCAATACATCTTTCTATAGTCGCACCGAAATTACATTGACTTTTTCTGTAGCTCCTACTGTAATTCCTAATTCTGGCTAAGCAATAGGGGTGAAAGCTCTTATAAAAATGTCAGACCAAGATTTAGATGCCCATGAGTATTGGGCTGTGCGAATTTCATTGTTTCCTGTCCTCTTATTTGGCAATACACCAGGTAGATACCCTTATAAAATGTTTATGTGTAATGTAGAATTAATCTTGTGGTTGTTTGTCCTGTGGGTTCATTATAATAGTAAACTTTTACACTTTTGTGTTGTATATTTTGATATAATTTGTGATAATATGTAGATTATCTTATTAACGGCGATTCTGTCAATAATTATTTTACTCGCTTTCCCCCGCGACTTCGTACGCGCGACTTTCGGTATTATGTAAGTTATGAAAAATTCTTATTTATCGTATGCTTAGATGCCTACAACATAATAATAATAACTATCTGCATACCAAATTTAAGCAATATGTTGATAAATCAGTCAGTCAGTAATATTATAACGGTTGCCCGTTATAATATTACGAGTAATATTCAAAGAAACTTGGCTCACGCATTTCCAGTGAGGGGCGAAGTGCAGATAGAATAATTATTGGGATAAAAGATTAGATCCGGATTGGGGAACTTTACAGAAGTCTACATCCAAATAACCAAATTTTCTTTTTGGAGGGTTTCTGTTGTCCTGCTTGTTATCGGTTATCTTCTAGCTAAGCTCCTGTAGAGCGGAATTAGAAGCAGCGGTAACAACGCAATGTGTATCTTTTACAGTTGTATTACAAATGCTTATGTATTAACGAAAACCGCTTTACATCAGAATGGCTGAATGCATATTTACCTTACAATGTAGCATAAAAAACATACTATTTCTTAACATGTAAATGTAAGATTATCTACTATTACTGGTACTATAGAAACTATATTACCGTTTCAAAGAATACACCCAAACACATGGAACTCCATAAAACTTCTCCCGTTTGTCCCCACCAAAAGACATAGTACAAAGACTTGCACCTCATAAAATATTTAAGAATTAATCGCCGAGCGAAGAGGCCATATCGTTCATCGTAAAAACTTCGCCCGCAATAAACTATGAAAATTATATTAGCTAAGATTGTCCCGGTTTATATGACCTTTATTTGGTGCGCTGTGACTTCCTAACGTAGGCGTGGAAGCAAAATATCGATTAGATCTAATATATAAAATTCTCGTGTCACAGTTTTCGTTGCCATACTCCTCCGAAACGGCTTGACCGATTTTGATGAAATTTTTTGTGCTTATCCGGTATCTATGAGAATCGGCCAACATCTATTTTTCATCCCCCTAAATGTTAGGGGTAGTCCACCCCTCAATTTTTTTTATTTATATGGCAAAACAACGTTTGCCGGGTCAGCTAGTTTCATAATAAAAATAGAAATAAAACGAAACAAAAAGTTGCAATAACAAATAAAATATGATCTATTTTTTTTTTGTAATAATAAAAATTCGATAATCGCTGTGGATAATAATCCTCCAATTTTTATTCAAGCTGTTTATACTGCAGTAGGGGTTCCCAACCAGTGGTTCATGATATCATCATCGTCATCATCATCCTATTCCCACTGCTGGATAGGCCTTCCCCAATTCCAATGCTTTCCACCAAATTCGATCCTCCGCCGCTTCCAGCCGCTTTCTTGATGTCATCGGATCTTTAATTATTGATTGGATGGTTTAGTACCAGTGGTACAATAAATCAATAATAATAAATACACATACTAAATTAATTCCTTGAGACTACCAGCAGCGGCAAGTGAAAGCACGCAAAGTAGTGCAGATCAAATAAAAATAAATGTTTTATTATTAATCAAATTGTAACATTCTTAAAAATAATACAGTGCAATCTTCAGTTTTGTTACGAGATCCATAGTAAGTTATGTTGTCATGGCCGACAAAACAGCTGTAGCCGAAGAATTCGTCGTGAGGTATTTGGAGGCGACTCAAACGAGCTTCATTTTTCGTATGTTCGTTTGAAATTAGACATGGATTCTACATCGATGCGGCTGCTAGTATTTTCAAGCCGCACATACGTCACATCATCATCATGCTGTATCTACCCACAGCTGAATATAGGAGTTCCTCAATGCTTTCCACCAAATACGATCCTCTGCCTTCCGCATCCAACCGCTTTGAGGTCATCGGACGATCTAGCTAGAAGGCCCTCCTTCTAGATGGACCAACGCTTCGTCGTCTTACGCGCGGAATCCACTCTTATACCTTCTCTCCATCTATCATCACTTACTCAGCTGGCAGCTGTGACTGGCCCATTGCCACTTCAGCTTGCAAACACTGAAGTCTATGTCGACAACTTTGCTTCTCTGTCGAATTTCTTCATTCCGGATTTCATCCCTCAGAGAAACTTTGAGCATAGCCCTCTCGACCGCTCGCTTTGCGATCTTTAACCCGTAGACCAGCCCCATGGTCAGTGACCAAGTCTCTGAATCACAGTGGAGTTCTATATAAATAAACATCCAGAAAGACTACGGTCAAACTTGCTTACTTGCGTGTTCAGTTAGACTGCCACGATTAAAAATAATAATGTGTGATGTGTCCAACGACATCAATTGGTCACAGCGACCAGTCATTGACATTATTTTACCTAGATATGACACCGCGCACTGCGCGACCAGTCATATTAATTGTTGGTGACTGTGACCAAGGTTGCAGTCGCGGTCGCCTAGTGCGCGGAGGCCATTAGTATACAAATATTTGTATTTGATGCACAATGGGAAGAGTCATTGGGTATCAAATAAATCGACGGTCCCTACGTATAAAGCGACATGTCATTTCAGACATGTCTGCTTATACTACGATATAGTAATTAAAGAATATTATTATTGGACAAATGAGTTAATTATATATACAATCAGTAAAAAAAATGAAAATATTTTTTTTACGGACAATTCTATAGCAATTTATGCAATAAAAAAATTGCCATTTTTGACATGTCGCTTTATACGTAGGGACCGTCGAAATATTTGTATATAAACTTTATGTACCACAATTTAAGGGTACATAGCAATCTTAATGCTAATAGCATTCTCTACTAGACAATTTTCGGGAAGAGCAGATATACACGAATGCAGCATAGAAACATAAATTTATAAAAATATTATATTACATAAACTATACAACAGAAACTATACATACACATTACATAAATAACAAAATAAATAATACAAAATCGTATATAAACAAACATACATACGAATGATTCATAGTTTTGACAAATTGTCCAAGAGGTAAACATGAACTTTCTTTTTAATATTTAAATATATTCGCGATTGTTCTGATGCTATCGGGTAGCGCATTCCAGAGTCGTGAAGCTTGTAAAGTGAAGGAGTTTGACATAAAACCAGTACGAAAAAGTGTACTCTTTCTCATATGTCAACGCAAAACAAAAAACATAATTTCCAGTAAACACAAAGTTTGTCAGTTGGAATAAATTGTGTTGGCGAACTGTACCGTGATATAATCCTTCAAAACGGACCCTCAGCGCACGAATGTCATCTGGAATATAATATATTGCGTTGGCCGGCGTCGGACGCAGGGCCATCCCTAAGGAACCCTGTTAATTATCAAGTACAAGTCGCCTGCGTCGGGCGCTACCTTTTACTTTGTTTAGGTTATATAAGCAGATATGTTTCAATGTGAAAGCGATCAGATTAATAATTTTCCTAACATTTTAATTAATAATTACAATTTAATTCTAGTAACTTCACTTATTACGTTAATAGCATATGTACTTTATCATGTCATTTTTCCACACGTAAAAGTATGTGTAATAAACAATGTGTTTTAATACAACACTGTACAGGTTAATTAAAAGTATATTGTAATGAAGCCCTGGAACTTGATGTTCGAAAGTCATTTCATAAAAATTGTTTCTTTGTCACCAAAACAAGTTGAATGATTTGTGCTTTGTTGAATCTAAGCGAGCAATGCATATTTGTATGCAGGCTGGCCAGGACATTATATGTTACGTGTTACAATGAAAATTACAATAGATTAAGCAATTTTTCTCATATCACCATTATTTAACTAGTGTGATATGAACCTACGACTTCTTGATTACCGGTCGAGTGCTCTTTTTAACTGAGCTATGCCTCGTTTAGTACTGCAATACTCAATAAGTAGATGGCGCCAGACTGCGACTTCACAGCAGTAAACAAATAAATGCAGAAATTCGTCATAGCTCAGTGCTCTGTGGTTTCAAATCCTACCAAGGCCGGGTAATTTTTTTCCATTTTTAAAATACTTATAATTTTATCATATCAGTTACATTGATAACACGAGACATAAATATTTCTTTGTGATGAAAATTTTCATATCATGTCATACAGTGTTGATCGAGCGTATGATCTTTTCACAAAAACTTCTATAGCGTCGCTGTAGAGTGAAAATCTCGTAAGAACATTTTTGTATTTTTTTTATTATATTGAATTTTCTGATGGAAAACCTCGCAAAGCATTAGCTCAATCGGCGCAAACACAAAATGACTTCAAAAACATTTACGAGGTTTTCAATCTTCGGTACGAATTAAATTATTTAAATTACTTTTTATTTTAATGCATAATACCTATATGTGTTTTAAAGTTTCATGCAATTAAATAAAGAACGTTCGAAATTCCCGCGACAATAACGAACTGGCTACCAAAGTAAAGGCCCAATTTTATTTTATTTTATTTTTCCTTTTTTATCGCGATTTTCAAGATGTTGTTCTACTACGTTTGAACTTGGAACAGCCGCTGGGGATATTCCGCGTTCCGGTTCGAAAATTAAATTTAAATCCCCTCGCATTTTTCCCGCCCTCGAAATTATTGCTAGCAGTAAGGACTTTTCCTGTGTGTTGTTTAATTTACTTGGGGTCACTGTGACCCGTCTTTTATTACGTTACGTTGATAAATGTGATTTATTAAATTACGAGTACGTAAATATACGTATCATATACCTGTATACCTATGTGTACGAGTTGCATTTTATTTAATGATTTGCATTTTTCTGAAATTCATTATGTAAACCACCCCCGTGAAAATAGAGACTGTAGGTATAATAATAGTGTAATGTAAATTATAATTATAGGTAGCTTCATCTACCGTAGCCTGTCTATGGATGGGATGATTTATCTCGAGCTCCTTCGTGCTTCGGAGGGCACGTTAAGTCGTCGGCGTCGGTCCAATTCAAATTAATTCAGAAACTAACATTATCACTATAATAAAATAAATATTTCAACGGATCTTCATCCGGCTCGCCTCCATCGCTCGCTGCGCGACTTTCAATTTATGGCAACGCAACGGTCAGAGTTCAAGATTCTGCACCGTAGGTCATGGCGGGGAGCATCCACTGGTTGAGCACTTGTTCGTCAGTTTGATAAAAAAAAACCGGCCAAGTGCGAGTCGGACTCGCCCACCGAGGGTTCCGTACGTAGGATCATTATAAATTTGATGTTTTTCATCATAAGAAATAATGCGTCGGAAAAAATAAATAAAATATATTTTGCTATGTGCACATCAAGCCCTTTCATATGATACCCCATTTGAACTAGTAGCTTCAATTTGAAATTTCGACCTCCTATAAAAATATAGACACCCTCATCATCATCATCATCATCAGGTCATTTTTAGTCTCCACTACAGGAGCACGACCCTCTCACGTCCGTCACAGATAGGAGGATTCGGCCTACACTCCCCACGCTGGCCAGACGGGTTGGGGAGGCATAGACACCCTATTTTTTAAGATTTAAATACAAATGTATAGTTTTGAGATTTATTCCTGTACTTGTAGTCTATAACGATGTTACATGCCAAATTTCATAGTTCTAGGTCAACGGGAAGTACCCTATAGGTTTTGATTCCCTTGAGAATGTCGAAATATGCGTTTTTTGCTGAATAAACGGCCGTAACTTTTTTTTACGTAAACTTAGCAGTTTGATTCTTTTACAACTTCATGGGACCGTAGACCTGAGTATACAGTTCAAATTTCAGCTTGATACCTCCACGCATTCTAGACATAGACATTCTTGACAGACAGACAGACGGACAACAAAGTGATCTTATAAGGGTTCCGTTTTTCCTTTTGAGGTACGGAACCCTAAAGAAAATGAATATGTTTATCCAGCTTTATGAAAATTTGGCCCCTAAATCGAAATCCGCGTTACTTATTCGTATATGCTTTGCTGACTGTACTATAAGGGAGAATTTAAAAAAAAATGAAGTATTTAGTCCACTTGGATATTTTGGTATATCTCTCAAGAGAAATAAGTTTCTTGTTTTGTTATAGAATTTTTTAAATAAAATCCAACTATATTCCTTTTAAAAACTTTGAGTCATATTTTCAAAATTTCTCTCAATATCGTCCAAAACTGTCATTTAAACTTGGCATCTTTATTGTAAATAAAAACAGTAAATGTGTTTAGAGGGTCGTAACTGACTAAGGTCTAATCAAACATCTCGACGGGGATAGCCTTTTTAGGGTCCGTACGCAAAAGGTAAAACGGACCCTATTACTACATAGTACTATTACTTATACTGTGCTATGACTGAGACTCCGCTGTCCGTCCATCCGTCTGTCGCCAGGCTGTATCTCATGAACCGTGATAGTTAGACAGTTGAAAATTTCACAAATGATGTATTTCTGTTGCCTAAAACAACAAATACTAAAAAAACAGAATAAAATATATATTTAAGGGTATACAATACCCATACAATAAACGTTTTGGAATGTAAGTCGTTCATCAACATCTTTGAACCAAAGCCAACTTCACCAGCACGCGGTGCACCCTGCTGATTAACAAACGAAGCTCTGGCGAAAAGAGAGGTAGGGAGGCGTAATTGTAAGCTACCCGACTGGGGAATGTACCTCCACCTCACAGAATACTGCAGCCAAATAACAATTCCCTTGAGAGTTGTTGTGTTCCTGCGAGTGAGTGAGGTCACCAGAAAAGAAGGAGATGCTGCGTTGAGCGTGGTGGCGGCGCGCGAGCGATATTTTATGTTGCGAGCGTTAATATGGCTACTGCAACCGCTTTACATCAGCATGCTTGCCTGTCACCCGACGTAGTAGGAAAAAAAAACGTGATTTTTTTGCTCGATATTGATAACGGAAACTTATTATTCATTCAGGATTTACAGAATATTTAGTTATATAGGTATTCAGTTTAAAAATAATAGGTGTAATTTTTATGCCATTCAAAGCGAATGATCGAATGAGTTTTATTTTTTACGCAATGTTTTTTCTTGTAAACGTCGTTACTGTATTTTCATATGCCAATTAGGTCCATGTTTAAAATATATTTCGCCAGTTGGTGCTACTCAGTTGGTACTTTAGTCTTTACATTTATTTTGACGAGCTCGGTGGCGTAGCGGTCAATGACGCGGCTTCGACACCAACGCTAGTGGGTTCGATTCCCACATAGGACAAACATTTGTGTGCATGAACATGTCTGTTTGTCTTGGTCTGAGTGTTTTCTATGTATCATAAGTATATGTATATTTACAAAAAAAAATGTATTTACGTATGTTTATCTGTTGTCTAGTACCCATAACACAAGCTTCGCTTACTTTGGGGCTTGATGGCGCTGTGTAATTTGTCTGACAATATTTATTTGTATTATTTATTTATTTATTTAAGTATCCGTTTACGACTTCGACTTCGTACTTGAACATTCCAGTATCCTGAGGATTTTCAATAACATTTTTTATTTATTTAACCACTGTAAAATATACATCTATCAAATGTCCTCTCACTCTCTCATCCCTACATTTTAAAAGGCAGGCAAATCAAATGAGTTTATTTTTTGAACGTGCTTTTATTAAAAATATTTCCTACGTACTTATTTACTACTACTTACTTAACAAATTAGTAATTCATTTTTTTTTATACAACGGCGGCTGGCAGACAAGCATACGGCCAGCCTGATGTGAAGCGGTTACCGTAGCCATACGAACGCTCGCGGCATGAAATATCGTTCGCGTGCTACCAACCCCCCTGCCAACGCTACAACCCTTTCCTTTTCTTCTATCTCGTAACCTTGTAACGCGTGAATTTTTTATTGTGGCACTAATTTCAGGCTTAAATACATATTACATTGTTTTGGGAATGTGTAAACATTTCTTGTTTACGAAGAGAGATGTTGACTTTTCGTTTGACAGTCTGCTGTTCCGACAGCTGATCTAATTTTGGCTTTTGCAGGATTGAGGACCCTGGAGGCCCGCACTTGTTGATAGTCGGCCCGAAGGTTTTGTTTCTCATTCGTAGATTTAGATATTCGTTAATCATTTTTTTTAAAGGGATATTGGAGTTGCTGAGAGGAATTGACGCGCGAGTTGCATTTTCCCTTGAAAGGAAACCATTTGGGAGATTTTCGTTTACGAATGGAATAATCTAGCCTATTGTTCTAATCTTAATTTTAAAGTAGTTTTGATTTTTCTACTCGTGTTTGTTAGCTGTCGTGCTTTGTGACGGAAGGCAAGAAGCCTGGAGAGTTCCATTCGTGAATGGAGTGCGTGATTCGGCTTCCGAATTCAAGTTGTGATGGTCGCTTCTGTTAGTTTCAGTAATATGTGATTTGTTGAAGGTGGTTGCCAAGTTTACGAAAAGACGCGTTGGCGTTGACACTAGACTAACGTATTGTCGGTGGCGGAAGCGTGCAATAGATTTATTGAAATTCTAAAAAAAATAATTTTGTTATTGTTAAAAGGAGGTATCTTTAATGTTCTGGAAGATTCCATAGACATTGTGGAGTGGGGATTGGTGGCAATGACAAAACGGGTCCGCGCGCTCGGGGCGGCCTTTTTCTGCCGTTGAGAGCACCCTAGTAGTAGTCACCAGACCCGCTGAACGTCGGCAGGACACGTCGAAGACTGTGATTCCGGGCACCCGGTAAGCACGATTCGCAAGCGGTTGGGGCGTCGTCTTCTTGGTATAGTCGTGTTACCGAGGCGTTGTGTTGTTGCAGAATTGGACGTCAGCCCGAAGCGCCTGACGAATCAGCCCGCCCGGGACGGTCCACATAACCTCGTTCGATAGAACCGGTGAGTTGGTATCTGCGAATAGGCGTGGGGCGAGGAACCATTGGCCGTACTGTTAGTGAATTGTGAAAATGGTGAATTTCAGTGGACTACGTCACTCCGGGTTCGACGTGCATATCCTGTCGCGTTCCCCTTGACGGTGCTCCTCGCGCAACCTGCAGCGCGGGCATCAACGCGCTTTCAACGGCGCCATTCGGCCGCGCTATTCCCCAGGCCGTGGATCGAACCTCCAGTCGGTATGTAAATTCTGTTAATTGCTTAGGGCAGTGTTAGATTAGGCGCACAAGTGATTCCCTGTGCTAATGGCGGGCATATTGTCCACAGGGAGGTTTTTTAATATACCCTCTTCCTCTTCACTCCGGTCGTGAGACTGACTGCGCAGTGGTGACGTGGCACGCAGTCCGAGCCACTCCGACACTCGGGTCAGCTTGATACCGCGGCTTCAAGACCGTATCGCTTGCATACAGCTAAGTGGTGTTACCGATCGAGCAATTTATGTGGACTTTTGCCGTAATAGTGAATTTCTGTACCAAACCATTTATATTATGATCGCAATAGGAATGTAGGCTTTCCGACTCATCGCCCTGAGAAACTAAATTGTAACTTGCTCTGCCGCTGCTTTTAATTACTGTATTTTTGACCTGGCATAAACAGGTCTGGCGCCCATTAGATATTTTGTTAACTGAAAATTGTAAAATTAGCTTTTAATATATATGAAATGTGAATTTGTATGTGGGAGACAATGGAGAGGCTTTGAACCACAGGAATAAACTCTGTCTGGCGATTTGTAACTTTCATTTACCTCCCACCCTCAGAATTGTGTACTAAACTTATACTGAGAGAGCGCTTACCATAAGCGGGTCTCTTACCTTACTGTTACTTATACTTCCAATTTCAGGTTTCAGTACTATTACTTTGCTTATTCTCTCTCTACCTCTATTTTCATTCTACTCTTCAATTTATCTACTTACTTTTCCTTTTTAAACCTACTTAAAATTCTTAAACATTACAGTGGCGCTTAACTGGTAAATCTTATTGCGATCATACCTTAATTTTATGCAATTGTGTATTGGTTTTGTATTGATTTAACATAATATTTATTGTGTTTAACCTGTGTTTAACATTTACTGTGAATTTTTTTAGAAAATTTTTTTTCATACTGTGAAACTACCTGCGTTTTAGTATAACAGTGTAACTTATGGTAGCAGTGTAACAGTGTACCACTATTTTAGCTTACTTATTTTGAAATTCAGGTGTAACTTATTGCGGCAAATACAATTTTAACTGAAATTTAATTTTTTATAGTGAGAGGGTATATTTTTTTTAAATTCAAGTGTACTCAAGGGGAACAAATATTTTTGTTTAATGCTTAAGTTTTTTTTTAAAAGTTTTTTTTAACTTTTAAATTTTAACTCTTTATCAGGGCATACTTCTGTAGAAATTCAAGTGAATTTAATTTATTAAGGGCATATCTGTCTTGAAATTTGTGTGTATTTGTAGCGATCAAATATTTTTTCTGAAATACTTGAATACCTGTTTATCAACGGCATATTTATTGTGAGACTCAAGTGTAACTTGTTGCGATCATAATTTTTTTATTATTTACATAAAAGTTAAACTTAAATTTTAATATTTGAAGAATGGCTCGCGATACACTCTTTATATTTCATATTATTAATACAAAGTCGGTTCTGGTGCGGTCGGGTGAATCTATTTTTATATGGCAGAATTTCGTTTTCATTGTTCAGGAAGTGGTTGTCCTCGGGGGTAATTTTTTAAACAGTGTTGACAGTGAGTGCCGCATGCCAATATTATTACACAACCTATAGTATTGGTATAGAAGTATATGAATATTGATAGGGTGGTTTTTTTTTTCGGAAATTATGAAACAATTGTCTTTTTTTGTTGTTTATCTTGAAATTTACATGATAAATTCACTTAAGAAAGTTCACAGTTGGATTTTATCTTGATTAATTGATGAGTTTAGTAGGGATTTTTTTTACAAAGCATCATTAGTACAAAATGATATTTTTTAACCGACTCAGAAATAATGGTTCTAAATGTGGTTGTATTTTTTTTATATTTATTACTTCATCACTTCCGGCATTGGTGAACGGATTTGAAGATTTTTTTTATTTTGAATAGTGTACTTCCAGATTGGTCCCATATTTTTTTATATAATGGAGTTTGGTTCTTATAGTATTTTAAAATTTTATGTGGTGCTTAAATTTAAAAAGATTTTTTTGATATAATTATGACAACAATAGCAGTAGGCACGCGGTTAGGACACCATTTTCACTTTTGGCTGGGAGATGCTTTTGGCTTGCTGCTGGGGAAGGCTTTTGACTTACATATACTCATTTATGTTGATTTATAGGTGATCTTTGTTGTCACTATTTTGACATAAGTGAAGCGTATGTAAAATATAGGTTAATATTTATTGCAGGAAAAATATATTTTTTAATGAAGGGTTATTTATAATACAATTTATTAACTCTCTTTAGTGATCAGTGAAATTATTTAATTTGACATTCCTTGAGAAAAATATTATAATAATTTTGAATGTGCTCACAATTAATGAATATAAATATTTGAGCATTCCACGTTTTGTTTTGTCGTCATGTAGGAGTTAACTTCATAATATGAGATATAGTAATTTAAACATAAATTGCATAATGCAATTCAATTCACTGGTTAGTGTAATTAATTAGTTTAACTAAATAATGTGCAATATTTAATTAAAATTTCTTTTAGATTGTTACTGTTGGGAGTTTATATATAAATAAAAAAAAAAAAATTCATTGTTGAGTAGGTGTGTGTAGTGGGTGCTTCAGCTTATAAAATTTTTTTTTGCTATGACAGGGTTTGAACAACTAGGCAGAATTAGTTTGATTAATCTAGTCAACCAATTTTACCGGGACGGATAGATTTGTTTGTTTTTTTTTTGAGATGACGTTATTGGGTATTTGGTAGTTTGCTATTTTTTTGATGGTGCATAACTAAAATGTACATTTTATTCCATGTGTCCATTCAGTACATTCCATTTTATTATCGTCATATAGGCGATTGTATTCTTTCCATTTTTCAGCGACCAGGTTTTCAACAGGATTTTCTTCGACGGGGCTTTATATATATTTTTTTCTTTCAATTGAGTCATCTTAGACATGAAGCAATTATTTTTAGGGGACGTTAGGAAAACGTTTCTTATTTTTCTTTTTGGTTCCTTGAGAGACTAACCTAGCTTGAGTTGTCATTGGGTAGCCTGGTGTTTATAGGGTTGTCTACTTTGTTTTAAAGACAATTCTTTCTTTTATGTCTTTACCTGTCTATCGGCAACTCCTAGGACTCATTGATCCACAGGGGTATAGTGGTGCCTCTTTCATCACTTTGTGCGGGTGGTTTAGATTCAACAAACCATTACCCGGACGTGTAGAGATTAATTATGGTTAGGAAAAGATTGGTCCTGGTTGTTGGAATATTTTAGGAATGATCACTGGAAGAATTAGGCAAACAAGTCAGTACAAAGGACTTGCACTGACTTGATTTTTTTATATTTTGAGTTTAAATTATTTTAGGTGGAGGGAAGCTTACCATCAGGTGGATTTGGTAGACTGAGCGAGGAAAGTTAAAAGACATGTATATTTATTATTTATATGTTCAGTATATATTAAAATACCAATATTTATTTATTTACATTGAAAAATATTTTATTTATTTTAATTGTCATGATTGCAATAGTACAAGCGGTGCAGGCTACTTATAAAATAAAGCCATAAGCCTTAGTATACGGACTTTAACCTTTTTCATGAATAACTTTAACTCAAGCGAGTGAGTCCTTGTAATTTGTAAACAATGACTCAGGTTATTCCTTCATACTTAATGTGCATCTATATCAGAGCGGTGTCATAACTCATTAAATAAGCCTTAATATTTAGGATACTAGATGAACATTAACTACATTTACAACTTTTTTGGGGTTTTCACTCCTAACTTATTGGTTAATAAGGGGAAGCTTTTAGACTACGAGTTATCTCTAAAATTGAATAGAGTAACTCAATACATCTTAAGTGGGTAAATTATCTAATAAGGAGTTAACATATTTTATAATTTATTCCTATATATACAAACTTATTTATGTCATTTTAATATTTATGGATGCAGGTATGCTGGTGATTAGAGGTAAGAATGATAGAGAGACAGTGTGATTGATTGATTTGATTAAGAGAAAGTATGAAAAGGAAGTTTGTAGTTGTTGTGGATTGGGTAGCGAGTCAGTGTATACTATTTTTTTTCTTCAGGGGTCTATATAGCTAGTCTTGGGGGGTTCTAATTATTTTCATCCGTGTTCCTATATTTCCTATATTTTCTCCTTATTTCTACTTTATCTTACAGCTCACTTTAAACACTTTAATTTTATTTTCCTGATTTCTCTAACCATGACACAGACCATGTATGATAGGAGTATGAATTTGGTTCGAGATTATATTATAGTATTATAAAGTATTTATTTCAGACAACAATAGCCCAGTTACTTAGTTTATTTATATTCATCCCATGTCATATATCATATCCGACCTACCTATCTTTCTACCAAATCGTCGCATAGTTTTAGTTTTTTTATAATATTCGTAAAGGCAGAGTATTGTTCATTGGTTTTTTCGTTTCATGGATGGCAGTATTGTTTCAGGAGTATACTGCTGGGGACAGCAGGAAATTTGCGGGAGCAAATTTTTCCTGGCTTGGGGGATATTGTAACGCGTGAATTTTTTATTGTGGCACTAATTTCAGGCTTAAATACATATTACATTGTTTTGGGAATGTGTAAACATTTCTTGTTTACGAAGAGAGATGTTGACTTTTCGTTTGACAGTCTGCTGTTCCGACAGCTGATCTAATTTTGGCTTTTGCAGGATTGAGGACCCTGGAGGCCCGCACTTGTTGATAGTCGGCCCGAAGGTTTTGTTTCTCATTCGTAGATTTAGATATTCGTTAATCATTTTTTTTAAAGGGATATTGGAGTTGCTGAGAGGAATTGACGCGCGAGTTGCATTTTCCCTTGAAAGGAAACCATTTGGGAGATTTTCGTTTACGAATGGAATAATCTAGCCTATTGTTCTAATCTTAATTTTAAAGTAGTTTTGATTTTTCTACTCGTGTTTGTTAGCTGTCGTGCTTTGTGACGGAAGGCAAGAAGCCTGGAGAGTTCCATTCGTGAATGGAGTGCGTGATTCGGCTTCCGAATTCAAGTTGTGATGGTCGCTTCTGTTAGTTTCAGTAATATGTGATTTGTTGAAGGTGGTTGCCAAGTTTACGAAAAGACGCGTTGGCGTTGACACTAGACTAACGTATTGTCGGTGGCGGAAGCGTGCAATAGATTTATTGAAATTCTAAAAAAAATAATTTTGTTATTGTTAAAAGGAGGTATCTTTAATGTTCTGGAAGATTCCATATACATTGTGGAGTGGGGATTGGTGGCAATGACAAAACGGGTCCGCGCGCTCGGGGCGGCCTTTTTCTGCCGTTGAGAGCACCCTAGTAGTAGTCACCAGACCCGCTGAACGTCGGCAGGACACGTCGAAGACTGTGATTCCGGGCACCCGGTAAGCACGATTCGCAAGCGGTTGGGGCGTCGTCTTCTTGGTATAGTCGTGTTACCGAGGCGTTGTGTTGTTGCAGAATTGGACGTCAGCCCGAAGCGCCTGACGAATCAGCCCGCCCGGGACGGTCCACATAACCTCGTTCGATAGAACCGGTGAGTTGGTATCTGCGAATAGGCGTGGGGCGAGGAACCATTGGCCGTACTGTTAGTGAATTGTGAAAATGGTGAATTTCAGTGGACTACGTCACTCCGGGTTCGACGTGCATATCCTGTCGCGTTCCCCTTGACGGTGCTCCTCGCGCAACCTGCAGCGCGGGCATCAACGCGCTTTCTGCGGCGCCATTCGGCCGCGCTATTCCCCAGGCCGTGGATCGAACCTCCAGTCGGTATGTAAATTCTGTTAATTGCTTAGGGCAGTGTTAGATTAGGCGCACAAGTGATTCCCTGTGCTAATGGCGGGCATATTGTCCACAGGGAGGTTTTTTAATATACCCTCTTCCTCTTCACTCCGGTCGTGAGACTGACTGCGCAGTGGTGACGTGGCACGCAGTCCGAGCCACTCCGACACTCGGGTCAGCTTGATACCGCGGCTTCAAGACCGTATCGCTTGCATACAGCTAAGTGGTGTTACCGATCGAGCAATTTATGTGGACTTTTGCCGTAATAGTGAATTTCTGTACCAAACCATTTATATTATGATCGCAATAGGAATGTAGGCTTTCCGACTCATCGCCCTGAGAAACTAAATTGTAACTTGCTCTGCCGCTGCTTTTAATTACTGTATTTTTGACCTGGCATAAACAGGTCTGGCGCCCATTAGATATTTTGTTAACTGAAAATTGTAAAATTAGCTTTTAATATATATGAAATGTGAATTTGTATGTGGGAGACAATGGAGAGGCTTTGAACCACAGGAATAAACTCTGTCTGGCGATTTGTAACTTTCATTTACCTCCCACCCTCAGAATTGTGTACTAAACTTATACTGAGAGAGCGCTTACCATAAGCGGGTCTCTTACCTTACTGTTACTTATACTTCCAATTTCAGGTTTCAGTACTATTACTTTGCTTATTCTCTCTCTACCTCTATTTTCATTCTACTCTTCAATTTATCTACTTACTTTTCCTTTTTCAACCAACTTACAATTTTAAAACATTACAACCTTACGCACTCGCAGGAACACAACATTCCTCATGAGAAAATGTAAAGAGGAGGAGGAGAAGGGAGAGGAGAGGAGGACGTCGCCTTCGCTAGAGCCTCTTTCGCTAGTCGGCAAAGTGCACCACCTGTAAGTTGGCTTTGGCTCTAAAGATCGGGGTGAGCCCCTTACACCCCTATAGTTTTATTTAAATTATTGAACAAAAAATATTAGCGTCACATCTCTGCGTCAATACATCTTTCGACTTCAACATCTTGTCATAAGTATTCTCATACATCTTCAATTAAAATCTCCCCTTAGTATTTTTTGCTTTTTTTTTTGTGGAACAAATCTCACTTTGAGAAGTGTGAGTGTACCTATGTGTCTACCTCTCAGAAGGTCGTAACTGAAAAAGGTAAGAAGTTGGTCGCCAGGGGGCTACTCCAGGCACTTGTCAGACCTCGTAATATTTTATTAGATAACCAAATAAACCTGGAGTTTGCATTTTTGCCCGAAGACGTCTTGATATCATATTTAGAGAGCTTTACCTAAAAATTGTTGGATATTTTGTAAAATTTTTAATACAAGGTTTTTTTTTTGTTAAGTATGAAAATGTTAAATTAAATTCTTAATACTAATCAGATACCAAAGTAAATAATGTATTAAAGATTATGAAATTGACTAATAAATTGATGTCAAATTTATATGTCTTACATAATCCTTTTAATTTATATCCATACTAATATTATAAATGTGAAAGTATGTTTGTTTGTCCTTCTTTCATATCGAAAGTAACAAACGGATAGGCATGTTTTTTTTTTTTGTGATAGTTTAAGGCCTGGAGAGTGACATAGGCTACTTTATCCCGGAAAAATATCTTATTCCCACGGGAAAAAATAAAGTTTATAATAATTTCACGTCGAATGGAGCATAATTGCTAACATGATATTTTTAAACAACCAAGCAAACAAATGTGTTAGAGGCAAACCCAGGGTAATTTACATCGATAATAATTTAATATATTACTCTTTACTTCATTATTATCTATATTAAGGACTGCTTCGGTAACGAGCAGATCACACGCATGAATTTGTAGGCTTTCTCTTGTTAAGCATCTATCAATCACACACCTACGGATGAGACTTATCTTATATAACAAAAATATATGTGTACAGTACGAGTATATCAGTTGAAAGCAGTTAGAGACCATAATAATTTCATACCAAAATCTGTGCCATAAAGATGGATTACACACAACAATATAATATAATACATTTCCCGCACACGCACACCTATTAATATTCATAATACAATTTAACGCAGCGAGGTTAATCTCACCTAAATATGTAAATTATCATGAGCCGACCACCGTTAATTCAGAGATGTCAGTTTGTTAATATTTACTTCTCACTTGTATATGTACAATTTTATAGCGGTGTGAAAGGGACGGATATAATGTGTGTATTATGAATAAGGTGGCAGGGAAAATTTTAACGGCGCCTATGAGGGTTGTGAATGCTGAAATAACTTTCAAATATTGTCGCTAGGTGGACGGAAAGTTTGGTTCCTAAGGGAGGTTGTTTGCCGGGTCGAGCTCGTCTCTCTGTTTATAAATGAAACGCATATCATTTTAAAACATCCTGCAGTGTACGCCACCCTTTATGATTCTGTCATACCACAGTCTAAGCACGATTTTCATTGCGTAGTTATTGGAGAAAATATATTTATTTTGTAGTTATTTTTCTTATAGTTTTTAAATTACTTTTCGTGGTCAGTCTGTCTTGTTTGGGTATGAGTGCTGCTTTTGAAGTTATTCCTCTATTTTGCTCCACAATAAATCTGCAACATTAAATGTCTATCGAACAGCCCATAAGCGAATTATCATTTGGACAATAAAATTCACCTATGAAGAAAAATAGTCACATGACGTGAATAACACAGTGTACGTACAATGTATATGTTAACAAAAACGACTATTTCATTTGCGTTTACGTCATTGGGCGTTTCTATTTCTTAAATATTAATATAAACGCCATATATTTTTCTTTAGTTTGTTTTATTTGTCTTGAAACGGTTTCCTACTTTTGAAATCTAAATATGAAGAAGATTATAGAATATGAAGATAAATTAAATATTTGAAAATGCACAGTCGAAGCCAGTACACGTATTCTGTACGTAAACATTGTAGGCCAAAAGTTGATATTGTTATTTATAATATTCCGAATGCGGGTCTGCAGTCCGCCAACTTCGCATGTGTACGCTGCCTTAATTAGCGACATGGACACATTAGCGGGGTCATTCGTCCGCTCCACTGAGCATACAATACGTAGAATACGTCTGCTCGCTAACAGTGAAGTTTGTGTAAAGTTGCCCTAATGTAGTTAGCTTGTAGGACATATTTGGTATAACAAACTTAATGCATTTATATAAAACAAACTTCTGCTTATGACTTCGCTGTCGTAGAGCGTTAGGACAGAAGTTAAGTTAAGAACACTCTGCCAAATACGTCAAATATAAAAAGGCGCGGTTCACATATCGACATCAATTTTTCATAGTATTTATTTATTTAACTTGTTTTAAACTACTATTTTTACCCGACTTTGCGTAGCGCATAATCGAATAATTTTAACAAAAAAGAACCGACTCCAAACATTACTCTACATTTATGTATGTAGATACAGGCTGATGATGATGATGAAAAAAATATGGGACCAATCTGGAAGTACACCTACTCTTTCAAATAAAAAAGTTTTTTTTTTAAATCGGTTTATAAATCACGGAGTAATTAAGTAACAAACATTAAAAAAAAATACAGCCGAATTGAGAACCTCTTCCTTTTTTGGAGTCGGTTAATAAAAGGAAGTAAAATAAAGTAAAACTTCTTAAGTTAGTTAGTACATTATATTTTATATGTTTATTTATATAATTAAAATATTATTGACCACAATAGACTGGTACATTAGGCGGACAATTGATGATAATAATTGTATTCTCTACTACTCAACTATTGGGAGTGGAGAAAATTACGAATGCAGTTAAATGATGAGTCAATCCATAGTACTACAAATACAATGTAAATACACATACATAAATTAATCTAATACATATACATAAATAAACTATCGATACATACATAATACGTACATTACACTACATATACTGCTTTGATAAAGTCTCAAAAAGATTTTTATTAAAACAAATTTTCCGGGAGATTTTCTAATGATCAGGTAGCGCATAATAAGTTTCACTTTTTATCCAGGCATCCTAGTATACAAAGTAATGATCTTTTTGAAACGTTATCAGACTTACTACTTAATTATAGTTATAGAATAAAATACAGTATATTTCTCTACACAAACACATGCAGATATTTTCGTTTTTGTGTTAGAAATTAGGTTAATTAGTATGTAAAAGAACACTTAACCTGTCTTAAACAATAATGCAAATATATAAAACAATAGGTTAACATTAATAGCGTGAAGTATAAAAAATCTTGTTCTAATAAAAAAATCTAAACGCAGTTAATCAACGAAATTGCAATTCGCGAGGCCATAAAACACAATTAAAAATTCAATTCGGAAAAAAACGCTCGCGAAAAAATCGTAAAGCGAGAAATCCGAGTCATCAATCTGAGGAATTATTTCATTTGCGTATTAAAATTCTCGTTTTGTCGGTCCGTGAATTATTTCTCGTTGCGTTAATTACTCGCGCCCGGTTTACTGTGCCCCTGTGAATTAGATGTTCACAAAGAATTGTTTATGTAGACACGACAATGCATTGAAATTGTCTTACGTAGACGGGACAGTTCGTTATTGGATAGGCAGAGAATTGCGTATAAAAAAAAAGTTTTATTTATTGTAAATATAAAAAAAATTGAAAAATTCACCTAGGTGGGATTCAAAGTCACGATCTCTCCATCACCTGTCGAGTGTTCTTTCCAACTGAGCTACCAGGAAAGTTGGTTATGGTGACCAATTCTTGCATTTTATATTTACTGCTGTGATGTCGTGGTGTGGCGCCATCTACCTATTAAGTATTACACTACTAAATAAGGTATAGCAGCCCATCGTTGCAGATGAAATTTATTTTTGATAAAACCAAACTTATTAAATTATTATTTTATAAATATTTAAAAGTTTTATTTAATCGAGATATAAATAACAACGTGGAATAGAACGTGGTGCTATATGAGAGACACTTCTTTTTTGTAGTTTGTTCTTTTTTGGTGCTGGATATATTAATGAATGTACCAGGTTTATATAAGTTAAATATTTTAAGAGGAGCTCGTTGCGCGTATTCAGTCTAATCGAACACGCAAGTTAAGAAACGTCGGCCGTAGCCTGTCCATTGATGGATTTATTTATCTCAAGCACTTCTGTGTTTCGAAAGGCACGTTAAGCTGTCGGCTCGCGCTGTTGTCATTACATGACCGTCGTTATGCCAAGTCAGTGACAATTATTTAGGGGGCTTGAAAAAAAATCTTTATTTCACCATAAGTATACCTGTGACATATTATTATATACTACTATAACGGTAACTGCCTCCTATATTATTACACATTTGTGAACATATCAATCAGTTGACAACTAATGCAAATGCATCGGAAGTCCGAAATGTAATGAATATCTAATGGCAAACCACTTTGGTGTGTTACATTATAAATAATCTGTCCATCCGTCCTTCAACCGAGGGCCATACACCCTAGAATATTAGCCAACCTATTATGCCTATTGGCATGAGATAAAATTGTAAATTTAGTTTATGAAATACACATCTTTCAAATCAAAGTATTTGTGGTAGAACCACTAAAATTTTGATAAAAAATTTTGAATACCAACGGCAAATCAAAACCTTGTTGAAGACTACGTAAGACTAAAAGTTCAGTTACGTAGGCCCAACTTCGACATATGGGTCCCTCGTTGAATACAATTAGAAAAGGCACACGTCAGGAAATTGCGAAGATTTCGTCTGAAATACCTGGATATTTCAAAATGGAAGTTTTTCATCATCAGCCTTTATCTACCCACTGCTGGATATAAGCCTTCCCCATTACTATCCACCAAACACGACCCTCCGCCTTCCGCATCCACCCGTTTTATTAAGGTCTTCGGAACATCTAGAAGGAAGGCATCCAACGATTTGTCGTCCTACGCGCGGCCTGTACTCTATACCTTCCTCCCCCATCTGCCATCACTTACTCGGCAGATGTAACCGGTCCATTGCCACTTCAGCTTGCAAACTCTGAAGGTCATGTCATGTCGACTTTGGTTTTACGTCGAATTTCTTCGTTCCGGATTCCATACCTCAGAGAAGCCCTCTCCATCGCTCGCTGCGCGACCTTTAGCCTGTGGACCAGTCCGATGGTCAGTGTCTAAGTCTCTGCATCGTAGGTCATTACAGGGACGGTGCACTGGTTGAAGACTTTAGTCTTCAAGTATTGAGTATTGGGGTATCTGTGCAGCGAAGATGTGCCGAAGCTTTCCAAAAGCTGCCTAGCCCAATCTAGTGCGTCTCTTTGTTAAAAGTTTGTAATTAGTGTTTATTACTTATAACTATTAATTATGATCATATCTTTATACCGTAAGCTGTCATATATACGGCACAAAGTCTTACTTCTCTTTTTGTTACTACTTCTCCGTACTTCTCATTTGTAAGCTCGAGGGTAACCTCGAACTTTTTGTGTGTGATAGTGTATCTTTATGGTATAAACTCAGGAATAAGCATATACGTAGTTTATTTTTATTTATTTTTATAGTACGTCGGATGGAAGACAAATATCCCATCTCCGGGGTCTACCTAGTGTTGGGGTGACCGTAGTCATATTAACACTCGCAACATGAAATATCGCCCGCGCGCCGCCACCCCCGCTGCCAACGCAGCAACTCCTACCTTTCTGGTGACCTCACTTTCTCGCAGAAAGATAACAACCCTCAAGGAAATTATTATTTGCCTGCAGTATTCTGTGAGGTGGAGTTATTTCCTCAGTCGAGCAGCTTACAAATACTCTGTACTCTACCTCTCTTTTGACAGAGCCTCTTTCGACGGAAGGGTGCACCACGTGCAGGCGAGGTTAGCTTTGGCTCTAAAGATCGTGATGAGCAACTTACAGCCTGAAATTATTTATTATTGTGTTGTGGCTCAGACCAGTTTCAATCCTGTTTACTGATTTATTAATGAAGGAATTCTTTTGCTGTTGCCAATAAAATTATACTTATTTAAAAATGGAACGATGGATACACTCAAATACACATTTGTCTACTCAGCATGTAGTCACAGTTAAAGGTGTAAATGAGTGAATTACCGGCACGTGACGTCACGGACCGCGTGATTAGCGCTACGTGACGTCCCTATCTAATTGTGATCTCGACTGTACGAATGAAACCATATTGAAATCAGAAACGGTGTTTAATATATTTGTCGTTATATTGCAGTTTAAAGCTTATCTAGCACATAAAATAAGGACATGTAGTAAATTAAAAATATTGGTTGTCTGTAAAGTCGGTTTACGGACGATAATTTTACGTGATGACGTCATAAGAAAGCATCCGAGCGATGGATTGGAAGAGAGATAGATGCGTCACAAGCCGAACGCTTAGACCGATCGTGCCTCTCTATCGCTTGTTCCGCGCTCTCGTTTGCACTCTCGGCTCAGGCGGAACGTGACAATGAATCAAGTCAAAAAACATTAGCGTCAAGTCCGCCTTTTAGACCATTATTTATTATGGTCAATAAAGTGTTTAAATAAATAAATTGACGTTTGATTCCGAAAATTTAATAACGTGCTATTATATCCAGTCAAGAGGTATTTTAATAAAAGTCGATTACCACGAACAAAATCGAAATATTTTGTTTTTCATCATTATAACAATAAAATTCGACCTGAATGTTCCAGTTTCCATATATAGCGATCACAGAGCACTTGGAATTATAACTTTGAAAGTATTTTTGTTCCAACATCCAATTTTTAATGGGCATAAATGCCTAATATAAATCTAATACAGGTCTAATATTCGATCGTGTTACTGGACTATGGAAAACCGAATTCAACTTGGCGCAGTTCATGTATCGGATCGAGTTGAAATTAAATATGAGATTGAATGACAATATATTATGATTATCGTAGATACCATTAATTTAGGCTGATCCACAGAAATCTAAATAGCGCATTTAAATTTCTGTTGTATTCTGCAACGTCGATAACAAGGTATCATTTAGATTTCTGTGTTCATCATCATTTAGATTGTGGTTTCAAATTGATAAGAACAAACAATTAATCCTTTTTAAACGGTTTTATTTAGCTCACCCCGTTTGTTTTATTATTTATTCTTGGGACAAATTTAGTAATTGAAATTTGACCCCCTTCCAGTTGACAGATTGATCTGAAATTTGGTACACACCTTTAGTTCTGGTGACAATACAATTAAATAAATTCTGTTTCATTGTAAATCCAAGATGGCCGCCGCTACAAAATGGCGGTTTACAAATTTTGTCACGACTACCTCAATATGGGTATCAAATGAAAGGGCTTGACTAGTAGAATACAGTTCACATGAAAAAAAAATGAAAATCCAAGATGGCTGCCGCTACAAAATGGCGGTATACAAATTTTGTCACGACTACCTCAATATGGGTATCAAATGAAAAGGCTTGACTAGAAGAATACAGTTCACATGAAAAAAAATGAAAATCCAAGATGGCCGCCTCTACAAAATGGCGGTTTACAAATTTTGTCACGACTACCTCAATATGGGTATCAAATGAAAGGGCTTAACTAGTAGAACACAGTTCACGATGAATATTATAAAATCCAAGATGGCCGTCAACAAAATGGCCGGTTGGCGCGGTTACATATCGTCTCAATTTTCAATATGGGTATCATTAGATACCCATTTTTTCAATATGGGTATTCATTTGAATACAAGACAAATTTAAAAGTAAAAAAAATAATGACAAAAGTCAAATCTAAACTTAATAGAACGAGAAGTACTATGTAATGAAATTAGAAACTAAAAACTTGAAAATAAAAATTATGTAAAAAAAACTTTTAATTTAAACGGTTTTATTGAAAATGGTGTACTAAAAGCTAAAAAATAATTCGGTAGGTCGGAGGTTTCAGTCATCACACCCCTCTCCCTCATCAGTCTAAGGCATTGACCAGACAAAATAATAAAATCGTTGGGCCCGTGTTTTCATCCAGTCAACTCAGTTTACGCTACGCCCAACGATTTTATTATTTTGTCTGATCAATGCCTTAGACTGATGAGGGAGAGGGGTGTGATGACTGAAACCTCCGACCTACCGAATTATTTTTTAGCTTTTAGTACACCATTTTCAATAAAACCGTTTAAATTAAAAGTTTTTTTTACATAATTTTTTTCTTTTTAAGAAGAGGCTGCCACATTCTCCGCTCCAGTGAATTTCAAGCGACCTAGTCACTCCATAATTAGAGGGGCTGCTCTATATAAGCTAATTTATAAGGAAATTTGGTTTTCCTTCATGCAAAGAAATTTAGAGCGTCTTTCTCTACTTTTTAACATTCGGTCATAGTCTGCAAGGCTTAGTGTTTCATAGCCAGCATAGCTCAGTGTTTCATAGTAAGTAAGTAAGTAAGTCAGTAAAGCTCAGCGTTTTCCAGTTGCCCGAAGTTTACAACTGTTATCTAATTCTACTTCGATCACCTGGATTTGCTTAATTTCGCTGGATGACTGGCATAGTATCGACAAAAGCCAAGATCGATGACGCTGCGACAGCTTAGTTTCTGAAGAAGACCAAGTACATCGTGCTCTGAAGTGACTGTTTTCTCATAGAGAACAATTCAACTCATCCGCAAAATAAAGACCGATTGTAATATTGGTAGTTCACTTTAGTGCGTTTTAAGGGGAGCTAATGTCAGATTGAACGAATGCGAGAAAAACGTACGAATAGATTTCATATTCGTTATCTAGTCAAGCTATTTAAGGACTCTATTCTACGGAGGAATCAAATTGAATTCTACATATTTAATAAGGTCCACCGCCTATTAGGCTACATTGTCGCCTGCCAAGTATAGTCTCCTAATCGCGTCACGCACCAGTAGTTTGACATGTTTAATTGGACATAAATGGTACATCGGTAAGTGATTTATGCTAACTTGATCACTGTTAACATTTACTATCCCTCTATCTAATAAGTATTAACATTTTGTATAATTATTTGATTGAAAAAAATATATGTTATCCGAGAAGACCTTTTAATTGAACTTTTTAAGCTTTGGTTTGACAAATACGAGTATATGCATACATCCACGAATTATGACTCCAGCTGGAAATAGTCATGTAAAAAATTCCAACACTGCTGCAACGTAAAAACCCACAAAATTCTATAGTTTCTTTCCACCACCAATTCTTTAGCCTATACTAATAACATTCTGTGTTCTAATGTGCGAGTAGAATTCCCTGCCAATACTAAATTTTGCATTTACAACTTCGTCTTTATCTTCCCAATTTTAAACCAATGTGTTCTTCGTATCAACTCACGAATAGACTTATTCTTTCGAATTGAATGTTACCTTTAAAACAAAGCCCCTAAGATACGAAGAATTAAAGTATCATGTATACCAATAATTCCACATGGGCACAAGGCACAATGCTCGGCTCGGAGCTCAGCGGCGTCTGGTGAATTCCCCGCTGTCGTAACGTCTAATTCCTGCCGACTTACACACATCAGCGTTTTCGATATCGTGTTGTACCCCCTTTAACTACAGAGTAGTTTGAGAACACAGAGCATGCCATTGAATGGCATGCTCTGTGAAATAAAATTAATAATGCTAAAATCATACTTTTTTATATATTTTTATATCTATTTTGTTCTCCACTAAGATTGCATTAATATATATTAGGTTAAAACACATGTCCTATAAAATAAAATAGCTAGGATACGTACTTATTTTCCTTTAACATCCAAACCATGACGTGACACATTTACTACATTTTGTTCAAATGTTGTTCTGTATATTTTTGACATACTAATTAAAGGGTTTCATTTAACACTTCATTCCAGTTTCTAACTTAAATATTTTTCTTGTTTAATATTTTTTTAATCCCATAAACTACATTGCATTAGAAGTTGGAATGCTGTATTCTAAACACCACAACATTACGATATATATTGGTTCAATATATATTTAGTAACAGAGCAAGGATATATACGATATACGAGTATATAAGAAAATATATAATTTTTATATAAACATTTCTTGGAATTAAAAGAAAACATTGGATTACAGACACCGCGGTGAAACTAAAGCTTATAGAAATAGTTCTAATTTAACTAGACAAATTTTAGCTAATACGAGCTACTTTCTCTTGGGCAAGAAATATATGATGCCTGTGCCAATTAGGCTCCAAGGAGCTGTGTGAATGTGGAGTTATTAATGGCAAAATCATATTGCGTCGCTCTGTGCTTCTCCATTACTCTACATCCTCCTTTTTCCATTTACACGGAACCGCACAAATATTGCAAACTAAACGGGAGCGAGCACTATTTACAATTTGGCTGCGGTTCTCGGTTATGTCCGTCAGGGCGCATTCGGCCCATCGTTACGTCGCCAATGTTTATATTGCTTGCCGGTTTTATTGCCCGACCTCACGAATGGGGTGTTACCTTTAATTTCAAATCGATTAAAATTGGTTCACGTGTTAGACGTTCTCCCTATGGATAGTTATTAGAATGCTATATATGTCTTGTTGTTGTAGTGTTCTTGTGAGTAAGGTTATCAGTTAAGTAATGTCTTGTTATAGCTAAAAGCCAGCCCATGCACGTTAATTCAAACTACAATATTTGAGTAAAATCATCATCATCAGGACATTTTAGTCTCCACTACAGGAGCACGACCCTCTCGTCCGTCCCAGACAGAAGAAGGATTTGGCCTACACTCCCCACGCTGGCCAGCCGGGTTGGGGAGGCCTGATCGATGTTTTATAATGTATTTCAATTAGTCGCCTTGTACGACATCCACGGAAAGAGACGGCGTGATTCTATTCTAGTCTGCCGGAAACCACACGGCTGTTGAGTAAAATACCTAAGCATTAATTCATACAATGAGAAAATGATGAACAATATCGTTAAAATCTGGATGCGGGAGACAGAGATTCACATATGTCGGAAAGCATTGGGGAAGACATTGATCTTATATAGGTGTGGATATAGCAGTGGGTATATACATGCCGAGAATGATAATGATGATGGATAAATACCATGGATGTGTATCATCGTTGCTGAGGTATGGAGTTATATTATGGGGTAACTCCGTTGAGATATAAGAGCATTAATATCTCAAAAAAAATGTACTCGAGGCATATATAATATCGATGTAATGAACAGCTGTAAGCCCCTATTTAAAAGATCAAATATCTTGCCTCTTCCATGTCTATACATCTATGAAATGTGTATTTTTGTTAAAAAAAAAACGACCGTTTGTTCATTAAACATAGCGATTATACATCGTCTAGAAGTAGACATAAAACCTGCATTGCATGCCAATAAAAAAAATTAATCATTTACCAGACAATTTTAAAAACGTGACTGACATTATTTAGAAAAAAAATACATGAATGGCTCTTGAACAAATGTTATTATGTTATAAGCGAGTATTTAAATGACCGATTTATTGATATAAAATGAAATTATATATTAATTTAATATTAATTAAATTATGTATTGTTTTTGGTGTGAATTAATTTTATTATATGAAATGTAAGTAATTTTCCGATTTTTAATATAATGATAAATAACTTAATTTAATATTATTATAAATTGTCCTAAATAAATTGACCGATTAAGTTGAACATTTCAATCTGTGTAACATCTTTGTTGTACCTTATTTTCGAAAATAAATTATCTTATCTTATCTAAAATCTGTCAAAGTTAGTATGGAAAGAAGAGTGGAAGTATTAGCTGAAATTTGCGGTATTTTAAGCTACGAAATTCAATCAATTTCTTTTTCAGGTGACCTAATTTCTGGTGTCAATGACATGTCAGATCATCCTTCTGGTCATACATTGGTTTTGCTGATCTCCAAGGGTGGTGGTGATTGCTTTCCATCACGTGAACCGCTCGTTTGCCCCCCTCACATAAAAAAACAAAACGTCAGCACGCAAGTACACCTTTTATTTCCGCAACTATCAACCGCAACATCAGACGGGTCTGCTTTCTTGGCATCCTACGTGGTATAAAAACAAAGTTCTAAAGATATTGTTTTGCATAAATGTTATATTAAAATGCACAGTTCCATGCATGACAGTGCATGCGGCAAGATGTGTCCAGACAGTGTGTCTAGAGAGTTCACGCTCCATTATCAGTTTGTGGAGATAGTGTAACTGTCGCATCGCACCACTGGCACTTACGACAGTCGGTATCACGTTGCTTGTAAATGTGAATTCACCGGTGTTAGGTACGGTCGGGTAATAAAGTGGTACGTCAGTTGTTACTAATTTTCCTAAGAAACGATAATGTTGCTAAGGGAGAATTTAGAGACATACAATATACATTCTTAATTTGAAACTATAAACAAATGTCAATTTAAAAAAGTTTGACGATTTCTTTGGTTCACTTGTTTTTTTTATATGAGAGGAGGGCAAACGAGCGTGTAGGTCACCTGATGGACAGCAATCACCACCGGGCATGGAGATCATCAACACCAGGGGTCGCCGATCCGTTGCCAGCCTATTTTAATCCATCCTTTCTTTCTGGTGACCTCACTCACTCGCAAGGAATACAACAACCCTCAAGGGAATTGTTATTTGGCTGCGGTATTCTGTGAGGTGGAGGTACTTCCCACGTCGGGTAGCTTAAAAATACGGTATGCCTTACCTCTCTTTAAATTGATTGTTTTGATTTTTTTACTTAAGTCTACCTAAAGCTAAGATAAGTAGTAAGATAGTATCTAATGTAATATCGCCTGTATCAAAAATGTACGTATAAATACATCCTGCTTCTCTTTTCTCATCCCAACTATCCAATTATCGAAAATACCTGTTATATCAATCATATCAATCCCTATACTATCCATGTTCATTTTTCGTTCCATCACAGTATAAATAATAGTACGATGTACAGTATGGCCACTCCCTGCAGCTCTCTCGTGTGAAACTCAACTCTCCTCTGAGACTAATCTGGAACAGTTTGTATGGCACCAATACACCAACACTCTCATTCACGCTATGCATAGACGCCTTTATTTATTTAACAAAAACTCCGACCACTCTATACAAATGTCGCTTTGTTCAGCAGTAAACAAAGCGACATTTGTCTAAAGTGGTCGGGGTGTGGTTCCATATTAATAAAAGCACGAAAAATAATTTCTCTGTTCTTATTGTATCCCTCTCATTTCTTTCAATTATTTTATTTCTTATCTCTTCCACCTACTGTCTAAATTCCTTTTCTGTTCATCTCTTCCACTACTTGCTCCATCCCTTTCCTTCTCCTTGTATCTTCTACAATACATACTTTTTTTTATACATCGCTCTGGGTCTCCATAATAAGTCTTGGACAATTGTCATTTGCTAACTGCAAACAAAAACTATAAACACTAAACTTACCAAGTTTTGAAGCTACGTAACATTAATAAACTTCAACAATGTATTATACAGGCCGTTCATAATTCGCGGCTCGATAAATTAATTAATTACGTAACTTATAGGTAGGAGCCGCGCCCGGGTCGCGACGTGGCACCCGTAACTACCGAGCAACAGTCGATTTCCCATGAGGTCCTCGTTCAACGTTGTCCATAGATCATTAAAGGATAGTAGTCGATTATCTGATAGTTTTGTACCTACTTTATTGAAAAGGATTTTACATAAAAGGATATTGTACTTTGTATATTCAGCAATTCAATAAATTCCATCTTTTACTTATTATAACTCCAAAACAGAAAAGGTTGCCTAGAGAGATTTTGGGTTTAATTTAGGGTATAAGTCTTATTCTACGTCGGGTTGCAGACAAGCATACGCTTCGCCTGATGTGAAGCGGTTACCGTAGCCATATTAACGCTCGCATCATGAAATATCGCTCGTACGCCGCCGCCTCCGCTGCCAACGCAGCAACTCCTGCCTTTGATGACCTCACTCATTAGCAGGAACACAACACAACAACCAGTCGGCCGGCTTACAAATACGCTGTACCCTACCTTTCAGCTCTCTTTTGTCAGAGCCTCTTTCGTTAGTCGATAGGGTGCACCACGTACAGGTAAGGTTGGTTTTGGGACTAAAGGTCGTGGGTAGCCACTTACACCCCAAAAAATATGAACGTTCGCAATATAAAATATCTATCGCACGCCGTCATCCCCGCTGCCAACGCAGCATCTCCTTCCTTTCTGGTTTAGCATACTGAAAGTGCTATGGTCTGCAAGTGATTAGCTTTACAAACTGCAGTGTCTTGGTACTATGTAAAGCTTTTTTTCTTGTGATGTACATCGCATAGAAGAACGAGAATACATAGAAACGAATATACTACCTAACATCTACTACCTAGCATCATCTAAAACCTCTGTGACTTCCAAATTAATCTATGATCGTATAGCAGTGCCGCGCCCGCCATGTTATTCCGCCTATTAAGGCACCTGTCATGTGAGTTTACAATAAGTAAATATGGACGTGCCGCAACGGGGACGGTTACCCTGTTATTGCCTCACTATTGGCGACAAAATCGCCCGTTTGTTTACACGAAAAATTAACGCGATTGTTATTAGGCGGGGTAGTTATCGGAAAATTGGTTAGGGTCCGTTCTGTGGGATTTTACAAACAAACACGTCCTGTATATGGCTTAGTGATCAAGAAATCGTCAAATAATAAAGTTGCGAGAAGGATTTCATTGCTGTATGTTATATATAATTTAGCTCTGTGTTGCATGACTACATTCAACAGCGCATTACATTATGATTTTAGCTATATAATACCGGGCAAAGAATGACTATTGGAGAAAGACACAGGTATGTTCTTTAGTGACAGATGTGGTCACGTAATTGGAATTTGCCTACATTATCAACTGTGTTTGGTATGAAAAAAGTGACGTAGTTTTGGGTATATCTGTTACAGAAAGAGTGTTATTGTACCATGAGAATGGGCATAAAAGTCATAATACAGATATTATAGTACTAGAGGGTAATGATCACTCCGCCTTCCGCATCCAGCGCATTCTTAAGTTCATCGGACTATCTAGAAGGCATCTACGCGCAGCCTCCACTGTAAGGTCGCCTTTCTTCTCCAACTTCCATCACTTACTCGACAGCTGTGATCTGCCTGTGACAGCTAGGCTATGTCGACAACTTTGGTTCTCCGTCGAATTTCTTCGTTCTGGATCGATTCCTAAAGAAACCCCGAGCATAAACCTCTCCATCGCTCGCGACTTTAGCCCACGTTTAGCCTGTGATCCAGTCCGATATATCAGTATATGGGCTGATGATGTTCTTAGAATTTTACTTAATAGAAGTTTCGACGAAGCTGACGACGATTAAAGCTTCCCCAAGCTTGATTTAAAAAGCTGAAGTTAATTCATGATTCAAACAAACAAACAAACAAACAAATTGTCTTTATTGTGAACAACAGGTTTTACAGATGTTACAAGATTATATCGATCCATTCTTTGTTCCGCCACTTAGGCATACAATAATTATTAACTTTAACCAAACACTAATCATGCACTATACAGAGTTCTGTCATTCTGATAATCACTAACGCTATAGTAGCATTTATCAACTAACAGAGCATGGAATTTCTTTTTAAAATCAGTAATTTCCTTAATGCCACGTATTTCTTCTGGTATCTTGTTGTAAATACGAGGTATATCAGAAAAGACGCTCTTACTTAATAAAGCCGTTCTCGCAGGCTTGGAAAATATTTTATTTTTGTGTCTGTCACGTGACTTAAAATTAAATAGCTCCATGTTAGTTTTAACGAATAAGGCACATTCAAAAATATATAAACAGGGCAGAGTTAAAAGCTGATATTTTTTAAACAACGGTTTACATGAATCGGTCTGTTTTAAACCATACATGGCTCTGACACAACGCTTTTGTGCTCTAAAAGCAAGGTGTTTGTCGGTAGTGTTACCCCAAAACATTAATCCGTAACGCAATGTAGACGCCACATATCCGTGATATGCCGTCATTAAGGCCGATTCATTCACAATTTTGCTCAAATTGTATAGTGCGTAAGAAAATTTACTTAATTTCGTACAAATTTGTTGGATTTGCGTTTTCCAGTTCAATTTGTTGTCAACGACTAAGCCCAAAAATTTTGTTGTTTCTGTATCATTAATTTTCTTACCTAGATAATTTATATTACCATTATTTGAATTTGCAGATGTGTTAGGGCTGAATTTCATTAATTTCGTTTTTTCTAAGTTTATTTTCAAATTGTTATTGTTCAACCAATTGATTATTTGTATTAAAGATTCGTTTATATCATTTTCAATGTTAGGAGTATTGTCATTTGTAAATAAAATTGTACTATCATCGGCAAATAATGTCATATGTTGTTTTGTTGCATAAGGCAAATCATTAATGTATATTAAAAATAATAAAGGTCCCAATACGGTACCTTGTGGGACGCCATAACTTAATTTTCTATAGTCAGATTGATATTGTACTTCACTTTTTGATTCAATACTTATTCTATCAATTTGTGTCGTTTGTTGTCTATCTGTCAAGTACGATTTCATTAATTTCTGTGCATTCCCTCTAACACCATATGCATATAATTTGTTTAGTAGTATGGTGTGGTCCACATGATCGAACGCTTTCGTCATATCCATGTATAGGGCTATAGTCGGTTTCCGTTGATCAATATTTACATATACTTTATGCAAAAGATTGTATACTGCCTGGTTTATTGATTTATTTTTCCTGAATCCATATTGTTGGGGAATGAGAACATTATTTAGTTCAAAGAATGAATACATAATTTTGTAAATAACTTTCTCGAATATTTTCGCGAATATAGAAATTTTAGCCACTGGTCTGTAACAATCCATGTTTGTTCTATCTTCTTTTTTAAACAACGGTTTAATAATTAATATTTTAAGCCTATCCGGAAATATACCCTTCTCATTGCTTAAATTAATAATAAAGCTTAATGGCGGTGATATAATATTGGCTACATCCTTAATTACAAAAGTTATTATGTCATCATACCCTGTGCTATTCGTGTTTTTTAATAATTGAATTATTCTGCAAATGTCTTGTGGTACTGTCGGGGTCATAAAAATTGAGTTTAAATTATTACTTATATTACACTTGTTAGATTTATAAGGATTCGCTGTTATGTTATCTATAAAATAGTCATTGAATGTTTTGGCAATGTCATAAGGGTCAGTAATTATTTTGTCATTTACTTTCAATTTATCAATGCTATCTTTTGGATAATTTACTTTAGTCTTGTTAATTATTTTCCATGTTGCCTTAGTTTTATTATCAGAATTTTTAATGTAATAATCATTTTGTGCTTTTTGTGTCAGTTTTATTATAGATTTATAACGTTTAGAATAAGCTTTATATTTAAGTTTGTTTTTTATATTTGGACACTTTCTAAATTCCCACAGTAGTTCTCTTTTACGCTTGCTGCACATTCTGATACCACGAGAGATCCATTTTGGTCTTTTAAAATGATATACTTTCACTTTTAAAATTGGAAAACATAGGTTATATAGAAGCTTAAACCAGTCGTGAAAAATATTAAATGCATCATTTGGGTCTGCCGCATCGTAAACTTCTTGAAAGCTTAGTTGACCCAAATATTTTTTAAATTTCATTCTATTTTCAGCTGAATAGTCACGTCTTTTTATATACCAAAATTTAAGTGAACAGCTTTTTTTAACGGGGCATTTCATCAACTGGGCTGTGTGATCAGAGATCGCAAGTTCTAATAGCTCACCATTGCAACCCCTAATATTATGTGCCATATTATCAATGCAAGTACCACTTATAATGCGAGTAGGTTCCTTGAACTGAAATCGTAAATTGTGACTTGATAGTAAATTATAGAATTCAGCTGAATATTTCGTAGATTTTAAAAGATCTATATTAAAATCACCGCAAAGTATAATTTTTTTCTTAGCTAACATATATTTTTGTAATATTTTGTCTATTCGACTAAAAAATGTGTTATAACATAATGGATTATTATTAGGTATGCGGTATATACAAATAATGTAAATTTGGTGAGTGATTAACTCAATGGCAGAACATTCTATTACATTTGAGATAGATAGATTGACAATATCATTTATTGGCCTATAAATATGGTTGTTCTTTACTAATATGCAAGATCCTCCACGTCTGTTGTTTCTACTAAAGCAAGAGGCTAATTTATAATTCGGTATAACAAGGCTTTGTACATCATTACTGGTCATATTATGTTCTGTAATACATAGAACGTCTATAGATTTTTTAACAGTGGTTAATTCATCCAAGGATATTGTTAACATCTCTGATTTACCTATTAGACCATCAATATTTTGATGTAAAACATTTATATAATTATATACGAAATAAACTATTACATACATTGCGGTTTTTCAGTTGATCCGATACATTATTATGCAACTCAATATTACTTATCAAATAGGCTAGGTCATTAAAAATTACAAATAGTCCATGTCTGTTAATATTTTCGTAGTCACTTAAGTACATTTGTTTTGAATATGATATATTTAAATTAGAATCCAGAATGTAAGCATATTCGTATGTCAAATTATCATGATACAATAAATTATTAAATATTTCAATTCTCTTATTAAATAAAGTAGCACAATTATGTATTTTAAATGTCGGCACACAAATTATAATATTTGTATGTTAAATTTGCTGCAGCTTTTCTCTTATAAAAACTACAAGTTCAGAATAATTACAAGTGTGCTGAAAATCACTTGGACCAATACATACAATGCAATAGTCTCTTGAAGTAAAATTACAAATTTTTGGCTGTAGTTGATTAAAAAGTTCTTTTATCCCACCGTTAGGTATAAGATAGTGACATAATTTCGCGCTGCCGAGAGTTTCTTGTGCTATTCCTAGCACGCCATTCTTGTTTGCGCTAATTAGACATATTGACGGCAGTATAGTGGTCGTTTCGCTATCTGCATTGCTACACATATTGTGATTTGTAGGATTAATTCTAATATTCGCTTCTGTGTCTGTTATAGTCGTAGGGGATGGTGTAATTTTACGACTTTCTTTCTTTCCTGTGGTTTTAGGAGTCATATTTTTTTCTTTTAGTTCTGTAGCCGAGTAGTTATGATTTTTACCCCCGATGCTCTTTCGTGTTTTTTTATTATTAGAATTTTTCGTTGTAGATTTACATATTGATGTTAATTGGTTAATTTTAAGCTCATATCCAGTTATTTGCTTTTTTAGATTATTATTTTCAGATATTAAATTTGCTACCTCATTATCAGCTATTTCGAGCTTCTCTTCTAAGTTTTTTATTTTTAGTTTCAAATTTTCAATTTCATCTTGTGAGTTAGGGCGTAACTTTGACAAACTCCGGTTCAATTTCGCCTTTGGCGTAGATGCGACTGATGAATACTCTGCTTCTGTATCTTCGTCTGTGAGAGTCTCGAATGAGTTTTGTGTCGAAACATTTATTTCGTATTTTTTGCCCGCTATTGTGTCTTGTTCCGTCACAGGACTACTAGTATTTATAGGCTCTTTTACTTTATTTTGAGTTGTTGTTAAGCAAGATTGACATTTATATGCAATTTTGTTTGCCTGTGTCATGTTTTTGAAACGTTGTAAAGTAATATTCGTACATTTAATATGATAATGTTTTCCGCACACTTTGCATAGTAGATACTCCTTTGTAATGCCTTTATTACATTTTATACACTGCGCCATCTTGCGAGGGTATTTGGTATTAATCAATTTTCAAACTATCGTCTTATTAGAATAGGAACAAATTTGTTCAGAAAATTTATTACTCACAAAAAGTCTTTGACTGTATTGGGAATCGAACCACCGACTCTAAGTGTCAATGCGAACACAAAACGATGTTACCACTGAACCAGCGATATATTACATAGATTGGCGAAATTTATGATCTCTTTAATGAATCAACGGCGATTGTGTTGTTTTAACTATCAGTCTCTTACTAAAGGTCAAAGTCCAACTTTTGAAATGGTGTTTGTTGATTCACCATCTATTAACTGATAAAATTGTAGATCATTTAATTATTTCACATTAATGCACTATTTTATTGTTTATACTATTTTTATACTTAATCTTATTTGGTTACGGAAAATTGTTTCTTAATTAGTTACAGTTCGTAAGGTCACGATGTATAACACTTTTAACACGCACAGTCACAGTTCACAATAAATTTGTAAATATTTGGGTAAAACTTTGGATAACACTTGTGTAAGATATTTAGGAGTGATAGTTATGTTTTAAATATTTTTTATGATGATTCCGATCATAATAGTCTTAAACTTAACCACTTTCTTGCTTCGACTTACTCTAGTAGACAATGACTAAAATGCAAAGCGATCGTGGATAAAATCAATCGGAATCAGAAATCTTCAACCCCAATCTCTTATTTCAACACATATCTCGTATTGCGACTAGATCCAGTATTATATGTCTGTCGATACTTGTCGTCGACAACCCTTATTTATCCCATTACTGGGGTAAGGGGCTGGGTTTAGAACGTACTCCACCACGCTGCTCAACTGCGGGTTGGCGGAGGCCAATGTTTTCAAGCCGCGTAAGTCTGACTTGGCTTAACGACCATCATCTAATGACAACAGCTGGGACAGTGGGCTTAACGTACCCTCCGAAGCATGAGTGCACAAAAATTTAAGTGCTCCGAAGCACTTAAATGTTTGGAAGGTAAAAAATATGGCTAAATAACAGTACCTAAAACTTATGACAATCTTCTTGTAAGGAGTTAAACAATAACTAAATAAATCACTTGTATTTTAATAAACTATATTTTTTTTTAAATCACATTATTTTATTCCGTAAGGTTACATTGTCATATAATCCAGACTATGAATGAAGGATACCCACATCAACTTAATTAACTGCTAAAGACCTGCCACCGGTATCTGTCAGGGGATTCAGTGAAACAATGAACGCAATCCAGCATTATGTTACGTCTTGGTATATGTTTTAATAGAATATAGTAATAATCAAATTCTTTAAAAGTTATCACTAGGATAATAAATATATATAGGGTACAGGCAAAGAACAGGGAATGTCACAATATTTATTTTCTATTGGAAGCAAATTTTCATCTATTGTAGTTTAATTTCCATTCATTAAATATTAAAAAAGTAGACAGATGACGATAAAAAGGCAAATTAAAATTTACTACATGCGCTGATCTCCAAGTAAATTGAGATACCTACTTCTGAACTATTGACTGTGTTTTTCTCAAAATTTGATAAGGACATTCCCTGATCCTTGCCTGCACCCATCATATTATCATATGGATATCTTGTGTAGAAATTTATTATTAATTAAGTGGAGCGAGCGGAACTCTTTTCTCTTAATCTAAACTCTAATCTATAAAGTCGCTCTGGAATGAATAGGCTCCTAAACCACTGAACCGATTTTGATGAAACTTGTCACAATTAAAGACATTGAAATGCTTAAGGTTTGAATCGAAAAAAAAATGAGATCGATCCTTGAGATCGATATCCTTGAGGAATTATCATCACATACATTTTCCATTGAAATCAATGAAAAACATACACCCAGCAAATCTACTCTCTCCACTCAACCTCGATTTCGGCCCGTTACTTACCAGTTTTATTTGCAGTTTGCAATTATAATTATCGGTCATCATCATCAGGTCCATTTTAGTCTCCAATACAAGAGCACGACCCTCTCTCGTCCGTCCTAGACGGAAGGAGGATTTGGCCTACACTCCCCACGCTGGCCAAACGGGTTGGGGAGGCCATATAATTATCGGTACTAACGGTATTATCAATGTAATTACGAGTACATGGATACAATAACTTATAGAAGAGTGTACAAATGATTTCATAAATAACAGACTTGTCACTATTATTAAAAAGTATTTTTAATTTTGAAAATACATTTCATTTTTGGTGTTATATATGTCGTGGTCCGATCGTTTAATTGGGCCGATCGCGATAAGCCTGGCCAGATCGACGTGAGCCGCCATATTTTGATTTGACCAATTATTGCACAATCTTTACAATCATTTAAAATACTTTTAAAAACCCATTACCTCTCTCTCTGTGTTTAATTTATTTTCTACGTGGATCCTGTCTTTGCTATGGTGTTGCTGTTTTTGCTATTAGGTACCTTAATGATTCTTTATTGCTTTGTATATATATGTATATATTATATTTGATATATTTATGTATGTGTGTATGTATATATATATATATGTATATGTGTATATATGTGTATGGGTGTACATGTGTATGGATACAGGATATGTTTGATCATATATATATATTTACTTATAGTTATATATCTATTTGTATTATACCTATTGTATATTTTTTATAACAACTAGTGATGCGCCACCTACCTAATTATATCATGATTTCTCTTTTGTTAAGGTTGTCTGGAAGAGATTGCTTTTAGCGATAAGACCGCCTTTTGTACTATTTAATTTGCAACTTTCTTGTATGTATTTGTCATATTGGTGCAATAAAGTGTATTCTATTCTATTCTATTCTATTCTATTTCATGATGTGCCCAATGTAAAGTTGGGCAGATCGACGAGAGCAGACTATTTGTCGATTTTCCCATTCAGTTACTTGGCCGCATCGAGACAAGGCTGGGCATATCATGATATGCCTGGGCGCATCGTGATGTAGTTCCACTTTCTGACGCTTTGGCGCTGTTGCGCTCCTTCGTTCATGTGACTGTGTCAGCTGTGTGTTTGTTTACGTCTAGAAAAAATGGCGGCGTTACACGAAACTGAAAATATTGCTAATACACTGAAAATATTGCATATATATAGAGTGATAATAGTGAGTTGGTGGACGAAAAAAGTGCTTTCCGATTGCATTTCGATCAAAAGCTGCTTGATTTTTATGAGAGTCACGCAAATTCCTCGCATAAAGTGAAAAAACCTTGGACCTCGGATTTCACAGGTTAGTTTTTGTTAATAATCAAATTATTACACGTAACATGACGTAACCTAAATGTCTTGTGCTAATATATCTTTTTGTTATATCGGAGGTCAGCAATTCATATCAAAATATAATTTTTTTTTTTAGGTTATTGAGCTTATAAAGAAAAGTAGGGTGTCCATGCAACGGGATTCCTCAGACTATTACTGGAGCTCCAAATATGGGGGTCCTTCCGTTTGGCAAAATATTTTTCGTCAAATTTTACTTCCCAAAAAACTTATCGCGCTATTTCATTTCCCAAAAGAATCTTTAGCAAACTTATATTTCGCATTTTAATCACTTGGTCAAATATTCATTTGGCAACTTTTTACTTGCTCAAGTTTTATTAAGTCAAATATACATTAAGCAAATACTTTATTTTGTAAAAAAATATATTCCAAAAATAAGTTCGTGCAAACAGCCTAGTGCTAACAAACATTTCACTTGCTTGCGTTGTATCTGTTGCGTACTTTTTTGCACAACAGGGTTGTGCAAAAACTTGCCTATAACAAAATGTGTCATTGATAATTCATTATAAATAATTAAATAAAATAATTTAGGCTTGATTAGAACTGCAAGAAAAGTGGGTTAGGTTAGGTTAGAACTGTGACCCCAACAGAGCGCGAGCCGAGCGAGCGCAGCGAGCGTGCCGCGGCAGCGGCCGGCGAAGCGTTTATTGTTTAATAACAATTTAATTATTATAGAAGTTCTTACCTGTAAATTATGTAATTATGCAGTTCAATTTTAATAAATAATGCAGTGTATTTGCAATATTTTGGGAAGAGCATGTTATGCCGAACCACATTTGACTACATAATACTTGGTAAAATGAAACATTGCTATGTAATTATTTTTAAATAAAAGTCATTAAAAATAATAAAACTCTTTTCATTTCCAAATTGTTAGTCATCCTACCTACTCTAACCGAACATAGCTGAGTAAATCTTTATTAACTTTTTAAACGTCTTTTTATCGAGTGAAATACTTAAACTTGATTTTATTTGCTTGTAAGTATGATGGACACCCTACAAACTCGATTTGGCCAAGTATGGACGGCCAAATCGTCAAACGTTATGCTTTGAACGATATGGCGGTGATTAGGCAGCCAAATCAAAATATGGCGGCACATGTCGATCTGCCCAGGCTTATCGCGATCGGCCCAATTAAACGATCAGCCCACGACATATATAAGTAAATAAAAAAGATCTGTATTTTAACTGTAATCTAAATAGGCACTGGTATTGAACTCATCGGGCTGAAATATGGATTCACATAATATTATGACGTAGCCAACTAGAAAAATATTTTTTTTTTTAGTTAGCATATAACGCGCTTATGAAGTGGTCGGCGAAAGCTGTTTTATTATATTACTAAAAATATTGTCAATAATTAATACTTTAAAATTCCAGATTTAGCCCATCTAAATGTATGATTCAATAATCAAATGAAGCATAAAGTCTAAAATTTTATTAAAAAACACTGTTTCTTCAGTATTTTTAGAAGAAAACTGGTGGCGGGTCTGTTCACAAAGCCTCCTGCTATATCACAAATTTTGACAGCAAAATACGAAGACTAGGTGTGTCAAACTGTATAGACCCACTAGCAAAGTACCCGTGCTTCGCTACGGGAACACTTCTGAGTTGCGTCTATTTTTGTTAACATTCCAGATATTTCATTTTTTCCCCATATAGGACTGTTTCGTATTGACCATTATTACAAACATACACCATTTTGGTTAAGACGTCCCGGTATACAATATTTTTGGCATTCGCACCAGGAGCAAAAATTGCAAGGCTCCCAAAGGAACTTACTCCTGAGCAACGGTCTACGTCCGAACATTTATGAGCATCTAATTCGCCACCGACTCAGCGTCATACAAAATAACATCTTTTCTTATACTTACTCGTATTTTCTCCCAATTCCGTCCCACTATTTCGTAATCCAATACCAATTTGCTATCTCTCCTTATTCATAAATCATATCATCGAAGATCATTCGAATAAAATACATTCGCTTACCGTTACATTGGTATAAAGGGTGTAAATAAAAACAATAATCCAGTACCTTCCGTTCCCCGAGGGCACATTCCCGCCCCGATAATACTTTTTATCATATTTATTGACTGATAAATGTAAAGGCATATCCGAGTGCATTTGTATGTTATTTTAACACAGTTATGTAGGTATGGATTGTATGGAATTAGAATATAGGATTAATATTAAGGGTAACTAAATGAAAAGGGATGGTCGGATTTTTGGGTATGGCGTTGCTTTTAATGGCTCAAGTATGTAGTATAACGATACAGTGTGAGGGTTCCATTCTTATTATTGTGGTGTATTTATCAAAGAAAATGTAAAGATTTTTCTATGTCTGAAAATTTCATACTTCAAAAAAAACTTAAACCTTTTTTCATAAAAAGTGATTATTTCGAAATTTTAATAGAAATAATAAGTTGACGGACTAAAACATACTAAATGGGCGACTCGAATACTAGCTGTGGTTATGTTTGATATGTTTTATATCATCTTTAGTCGCACAATTAGTATAACATATTTTGCAATATTATTCCTACTATGCTATTTCCTAAAAAATATGTAAGTTTGCGTGCTTCGTAGGGCACGTAAAGCCGTCGGTCCCGGCTGTTGTTATTAGATGATAAAGCCAAGTCAGTGGCCTTTAGGAGGCTTGAAAACACTGGCCTCCGCCAACCTGACAACGTCGACGACGATGTAAGTTTGTGCTTGAGGTGCGTAAATGTCTATAGGTGTAAACGGTTGAATCAAATTTGATATACAAGTCGTATAATCTGGCACCAAATAATCAAAAAATATATATATACAAAATATTTTATGAATTATCAAATAATAAAATAATTCACAACAAATATAATGATTTTAAATTTATTTTGGATCATACTAAACTTCGCCATCTAACCCTGAATTATGCATTATACGAGATGTCGTACTATAGGAATTTGACGTGCTCGATGGACGAATAGTTAGCAATGGCCACTTTGACTCCGAGGTTGCGAGTTCGATCCTCGCACATGACAAATATTTGTGTGCATGAACATGTCTCTGCTTAGTTTGTGACTAGATGGCAGTATGTAATTTGTCCAGGAATATTTATTTATTTAGAAAGAAAGAAAGAAGAAGAAAGAAAACGAAGATACTACTTGTAATTGCTTACATATTTTTCCTATCATTTTTGAGATTATGAATTATACTATTTCTTCATCGTTATGTATTAAATTCAATTCGACTTTCGTTTCACAATACATCAAAAATACTATAAAAAATACACAGCACGCTTCACAAACCAGTGAAAATAAATACTGTTTATAGAAAAACAGGTGCCTTTGACTACAAAGCACTACTCTCGTATCCCAAGTGACATTAGCAGATAACATATCGTATGCGTATCGGGTAAAAGCGCGGGGAATTCAGATTTCCATCCGCTGGCAACACCGTGGGTTGAATTTCAAAAGGGTTTTTTTAACGCGACCTATTTTGGATGAGAAAGATGTAGCTTATAAGATAGAAATTGTTAGATTTTATGCTAGTGTTTTTTTATACTACGTCGGTTAGGAGATAAGCATACGGCCCGCCTGACGCGAAGAAATATCGCTCACGGCCCGCTACCCTTGCTGCCAACGCAGCAACTCCTTCCTTTCTGGTGACCTCAAGCACTCGAAGAAACTCAATAATCCTCATGGGAATTGTTATTTGGTTGCGGTATTCTGTGAGGTGGATCTATAAATGGAAGTACAAATTACAGTCGGGTAGCTTACAAAATACTACGGTAACCACTTCAGATCAGGCAGGTCTGCCATCCGGCATAGTGTAAAAAAAAATATACAGAGTGGAAACAATAAGTGGTCTCTCTCGATTATATCACTAAACTATACAAAATATTGGAAAAACTGATCACTTACCCCAGGGTCAGTAATAAGTTTTTCATTTCATAGAGCTTGTGAAGCACTTCCAGAAGTGCTGCACGAGCTCTAATGGTAATCAAATGGTATCAATAGTTATTTATAATAAACTGCATATACGAGTATAGGTATATTAGTTGTAGGTACAATTTCCTTTGAATTTTATTTTCCTTTGCACTTGTAAAATCAATTTGTTTCCAAACTGGTGTGTAATATTTCTTTTTGTAATTGGATGGGATGTGCGCCGGTAATAAAATTGTAATTAAAAATTAACTATTTGATACTAGTGAGCCTCCCCAAGGGTGCATAATAAGTAGGTTGATACGGTGCCCATTTGTATTGTGAACAAAATAAACTATGAGAATTTATAACGGTGCCACTGCATGCTTATTGGGTTAAGTATTTAATGGAATTAAGTTTTTGATAGGTACAAAAAGAAAACGAATACCTCTATGCATTATAATAGGTTACCATTAGCAATAAGAAATCAAGCCTTAAATAGATTTCAAAAAGATGTAGAAAGTTTATTAATCGACAAATCAAATAGATTTTTTTTACTGAAAAATTGTAATGACCCAATATTGTAATTATATTATGTACACGTAGAACTGCAAATATTGGTGCAAGCTTATCGGTGGTTTATCTATTTACAAATCTACATTTTCTAGTCTATGATCCCTCCACTCCACAGAATCTGTCTGCCCCGGCGGCCGACGGCCGACGGCTTGATCTTAGTAGTCTGACCATTGCAACGCCGACACTTTAGCTTGCTGATCCTTGGAACTATATCGGTATATTAGTATTTAGAACTATACCTCTAGCTGTACTACGGGCGTCCTCAGTCCTAGGTCTATATGATTTAGAGAGACCCCAAACATGCCTCGATAGGCTGCCCGAACCGTCAATTTGATTACTTTCATATGCGTTTGATAGTGTTCACTAATCACGGGATCACGTCAGAACATTTTATGTTCAATAATGCTATCGTCAGTCCGTGGCATCCGTGTGTTACATTTTATTTTACATACAATTGAAGCATATTTGAAATTTTGAAGTTACTAGTGGTGCTAGTGGTCGCCCGTGGTCGAAATTCGATCATATTCATATATGCGTTTTTATGTCAAATACATGGTCATTATTATTTTACACTATTTGACACATGTATGTCAAATACATATGTCAAATAGTTAGTGTGTGTAATGGTTTTTTTATTGATTTAATGGATCTTTTATGCATAATTTTAAAAAAAATGTTAGCATTCTGCAGTCCTTCTCTCTATATAAATTATAAGTGTGCTAAATTTCATACTCCTCCGGCTGCGCAATTTTCGTGAAAAGGGGTACTTACACAGTTTTTGCTTCACGTATACTATATAACTATCGGTCAATACGTAAGTACCATTACTTATGTGTGTGTGTGTGTACTAGCGCGGTTACAATGTTCTTACTACACTTTATTTATAACTGGTAAGGAAGATTGTATGAATACGTGAAAATACAGATGAGTTTCTACCCCCCCCAACATCACTATGCATACGATTACCCAAACTATTGGGGTATTATTTAATCTTCACAATCAGACAATATAAGACAGCGGGAACCGCTCTAAAACCCATATTGTACAAATTAATTAAACAAATTTCATTAGCATAATTATTATAGTTATTATTCAAGGCAAGATATGCAGCGTCATTTCCATGGCGGATAAGTAAACAGAATTTTTGTCACCATGCCCAATGAAATTAACAGTAGAGCGTACACGTCTGACTTATGACAAGATAACACGCGACCGTGTCAGTGTAATGACAGAATAATAAATTATGTTGTAATAAGTTATTATAATGTGTAGCGGGGTTTATGATAGCCGTGTCCGGCTAATGGAGGTGGGGTAAGTACCGTAATTAGCAAATTTGGTAATTAATGCCCATGAGTCTTATTAGTAGGTAGACTTTTAAAGGGTTGTTTACAAGCCAGAATAGAGACGAGGTCAACATTAGTGGTATATATTAAGTACATTTAATATTGATGTTTCGAGTTATAAATTACATTTTTATAAAAACTCATACAATTATTTCTAAGAAACTAAATTAAAAACTAAGTTAAAAATAAAAATAAAACTACATATTATCTAAAAAAGGCCCCCGTGGCATTGTACCGAAGATGCTGGCAGCGTTTCCTCGTTGTATAGCAATAATAAGTTGGAATGTCATCATCATCATCATCCTGTATCTACCCACTGCTGGATATAAGCCTTTTCGAATTCTGTCCACCAAATACGGTCCTGCGTCTTATGCATCCAGTAGCTTTCTTAAGTTCATCAGACCATCTACAAGGAGGACGTCCAACGCTTCGTCGTCCTACGCGCGGCCTCCACTCTAATACTTTCCTCTAAAACTCTGAAGGCTATGCCGACAACTTTGGTTCTCCGTCGAATTTCTTCGTTCCAGACTCGATCCCTCAAAGAGACCCCAAGCATAGCCCTTGATTGAGCTCCTTTCAATGACTGTAAGATTGACTGGAAGAGATCTCTATTAGGGATAAGTCCGCCTATGTATTACTCTTTACTTTTAAGAATTGTATTACATATTGTTATTGCATTAAATAACTTACAAACAAACATAGCCCTCTCCATCGTTCGCCGCGCGACCTTTAGTCTGTAGACTACTCCGATGGTCCCAACATTTCCATCTTGGGTGTCGACATGGAGGGCAAGGCCAAACTGGCTTCTAAGAAGATTGGGGTCATCAATAAAGCCAGGCGGTATTTTACACCCCGACACCGCCTTCAACTATATAAAGCCCAGGTTCGCCCTTACATGGAGTACTGTTCGCATCTCTTTTTACTTTTTTCTTTTCTCACTTTTCTTTTCTCACTTTATTTACTACAGAAAATGCTTTTCGAGACGTGCTAAAAATACATTTTATCTTATTACATATGAAGATAGCATTGATTCTATTTACTTATTAAGAATACATTTTAGTGCTGCGATGACTGCTTACCATCAGGCAGGTCTATTAGATATGCTTATATTCAACGTTATTAGCATAAGATTTAAATACCGACTAGTTATTAAACATACTCCAAATTCAACTTTTTAAGTTACAGTGAAGATATTGATAACACTTATAATCATGAGGCATTGTCTTGTGAGGTCGAGTTAATTTCTCACTACGCGCCTACGCCCCACTCGAAGTCGTCCCTGTCATTTGTAACGCAAAACATACGGAGCATAACTCGTAATTTCAACGACTTTGAGATAATGCTAGAAAGAACCAAAGTAGACTTTGACTTTGTGGTCCTCACGGAGTGTTGGCTGACTTGCGCCCCAATCTTACCGAGACTAGAGGGATATCATTGCTTCAGTACGAATAACATCCATAAACAAAATGACGGGGTTGTAGTATACTATAAACAAAATTTAAACGTCACTGCAGAAGAACCTATTATGATAGATGCTAATTGTCTTATTCTAAAAATTAACCAAGATACAGTTATGATAGCGATTTATAGATCACCCTCTTACAGTAATATATCTCCCTTTTTAGCCTCACTAAATGAACATTTAACCAAACTGACCAATTACCAAAATATAATGATAGTAGGTGATCTGAATATACCAATCAATTCAAAAAAACGTGATCAAAATTCCGAAAATTTTTTAAACCTTGCTGCATTTCATGGTCTTCTCCCGGCACATACACTAGTAACAAGGGATGCTAGTGGAACTTGTATTGATCATATACTTTTGAAAACTAATAAATTATCTCGTACTTTAGTTGCCCAATCCTCAGTCACAGATCACAAAGCAGTAATATCGTTTCTATACAATATAAAGGTCACAAGAGCAAATGAAAATGTGGTAAACAAAACAATTGATAACGATGGACTTAAATCAGATATTTTAAAAATTGATTTAAACCCCATATATATGTCATCTGACCCTGAATCCGCTATGTCTTATTTAACACAAAAGATAACTCATGCTGTGGAAAATAACACGAAAATATACAATGTTTCAAGGCGCAAAAAACCGATAAAACCGTGGATTACACAGGGTTTACTTCGTTGCTTGAGGAATAGGGACCGGCTTCATCATAATACAAAAAAGGATCCCAATAATGAAACGCTCCTAATAACCTACAAGCGCTATAGAAACTACTGCAATAACCTAATTAAAAAAATGAGAAGAGCTTATGACAAAGAGTTAATAGTAAATGCTGGTAAAGATAATAAGAAAATATGGCAGGCGATAAAAACAATTACAAACACTTCTCATAACTCAAAAAATTATCCAAAAGAATTATTATCGGTAGAAAATGATTCTCAAAATTCTGTTAATTCGATAAATTACTATTTTACAAATATTGGAAAAACACTAGCACAGAAAATAAATATGGCAAATAATCCAAATAACTCATCGTCCCATAAGAAGGCCAAAACATTCCTACATTCATTTGTTCTCACTGATACGGATAAAGATGAAGTTGAACACCTGATAATGGGCCTAAAAAATGAGAGTGCCGCAGGATGGGATAAAATCTCTAACAAACTGCTAAAAGAACTTAGAACTTTCCTAGCTCCTCCTCTGGCATATATTTTCAACTCCTGCTTTCAAAATGGTGTATTTCCTACTCCCTTAAAAAAATCTGTTGTTATCCCTGTTTACAAGGATGGAGACCGTGACCGTATCGGTAATTATAGGCCTATTTCGCTGTTACCTAGTTTATCAAAAATCTTAGAAAAAATAATAAATATCCGCTTAACTAATTATCTTGAAAAACACAAAATTCTTTCGGAAAACCAATTTGGCTTTAGACGGGGTCAATCTACTGCAGACGCAGTACACTCACTTACTGACTACTTATCACGTAATATGGATTCAAACAAAAAATGCTTAGCAATCTTTCTAGACCTAGCCAAGGCCTTTGATACGGTCTCGGCTTCACTTCTAATAGAAAAATTAGAATCCATCGGAATTAGAGGTAAGCAGCTACAGTTGTTTGAAAGTTACTTTAGTGACAGATCACAAACAGTGACGATTGGTCCGTATTCTAGTACTGATCTACCTGTCTGTTATGGAATACCTCAAGGTAGTATATTGGGACCGACGCTATTCCTTATATACATAAACGACTTATGCTCATCCTCTATTCCTCAAGGTAAAATCATTTCCTATGCTGATGACACAGCCTTAATTTTTTCTGCTGATTCATGGAGTGAAGTATATGATGTGGCACAGAGCGGTCTGAACGAGATTACAATGATTCTTCGGAAAAATGTTCTGTCTCTTAATGTTAATAAAACAAAATACATGTGTTTGTCTATTCGTCAAAACTTCTCTTCTGTTAATCGTAACTTAATAGTACATAATTGCAATGATTTAAAGGGTTCTAACTGTGATTGCCCCAACTTGGAATATACAACTGAGTTAAAATATTTGGGTGTCATAATTGATCATAATCTAACTTTTAAACATCATATCTCAACTCTTAATAAAAGAATTCGTAAACTTATGGCAATCTTCAAAAAGCTCAGACATGTATTGAGCCCTAAGTTAATCAAATCAACCTATTACGCTCTTTGCCAATCACTCTGCACCTATTGTATTCTAACCTGGGGAGGAGCTTCGAAAACTACTTTGAGGTCCTTGGAAGTATCACAAAGAGGGAAAGAACTTAAGGTGTCTACATTTAGACCTTTCAGGTATCCAACTGCCCTGCTCTACCAGAACTGTCAGGTTTTATCTATAAGACAACTTCATATACTAGCTATCATCCTAAAACAACACGGTGAGTTAATCTTTGATCCCACACTTTTAAATAAACGTAAATCTAATGTTTGTAAACAAACTATTCAATTCAGAACGACCTCCTTTTCTAACAGATTCTTTGCATTCTTAGGCCCATATCTTTATAATAAAGCAAATAAGGAAGTCTCCATATATGCAAATACAAAAAATGAATGTAAGAAAAAAATTACTAAATGGCTACTTAACATGTCTTACGAAGACACCGAAAATTTATTGAAAGTAATAAAATAGTAATAAATAAAATAAAACAAAATTTAATACTTAATATTATATTGAAATTGAATATTTACATTACATTTGTGATCCATCACACCGACATGCACGCTCTCATACACTAGCTTCTCATCACATACCTTTTACACTTTCACATACATACTCCCCCCCCCCCCCCCCCCCTCCTTCACCATTAACACGCACCCATGACACTAAATCCATCACGCACACATGCATAGTATATATTGTAATATAGTAATTTAACAAACTTGTAACCAGGTCACCTTGTACTTATATTAACGAATGCTTGTTACCAGGGAGAGAGCCTGGTGACCCGTAATACAGGCGGGTGTAAACTCGCCTAGCATGGGCACCAGATTTTCTCCACATGGAATCGCTGCAGAACATCTATGTATGCCTGTACATATTACATATACTTACATGTAATCCTATCGAATGTGGAGAGAATAATAAAAATTTATTATTATATTATTATTATTATCTCTGGGCCGGTGCGCCCCAATAATTGCTTACTTCATTTGACCGCATACAACGAAGAGCAGTTCGAATCATCGGGGACCCAATGATCTCGGATCGACTGGACTCTCTCTCTCTACTCTCTCTCGTCTCTTTGCATTCTATACAAATTATATCACGGGGAGTGCTCGGATGAGCTGTTTGATTTGATACCTGCTGCTGAATTCCACTATCGTACAACTCGCCATAAATTAAAATTCCACCCATATCATCTTGATAATAGGCGATCTACTACAGTACGTTTCCTAAGGCATTTTATACCACGAACGGTTAAATTGTGGAATCAACTTCCCTCAGCGGTAATTAATGCTAGCGTATACAAGATGCATCTTATCAGCATGTGCTGTGTTAGCGACTGACGAGTACTCACCGGTCATTAAGCGGCGACGGGTATCTCTATCTCTACAATATTACATGTATCGGGCCATAGGCGAACTTACTCAAACTATATTTCTATGATTCTTAGTGTAGCAGTTGGACTGTTTCAACATACACGAATACATTTTTACTCTAACGAACGAATACATTATTATTTTCATCTACAACTATATAATTGTTTTTGATGAGCGCTAACATCTTGCACAGTTAAACCAATGAAACCACTGAACACTGTAAACGGCGCGTGACTGCGTGAATGCCGGCTTTTGCATTCTTAGAGGCAGGTAAAACGCATCTGTAGATCAACATCTTAGAAACACATCACAACGCAACGCAACATCGCAAATTCAAAATTACAAAATAAGGCTTGTGCTAGAAGGTGCACATTACTTCACATTTTCCATTACATGTATGTTTTAAAAAAAAATATGTATTTAAGTATAATTGCATATCAGTTATCTAGTACCCATAGTATAAGCTTTGCTTTGTTTGAGACTAGTTAGCAGTGTGTAATTTGTCCAAGAATATTTTTAAGAATATTTGTTTTTATTTATTTATTATTAAAGAATCTACCTACATTCTATGTATTATTGCATTTTGTTAATGTATAACGTTAATAAAAGTTAAGTTAGGGTGGCCACGGTGTCCCGTCAATACGGGACACGTTCGTCGTAAAGCGAGTGAGAAACGATTGGCGCGAGTAAATCGGACAAGTCATCAATTGTGCGGCTTATTGATATTGGCGCGAGCTGTGTAGTGTGCGGTCATCCTATTACGAATATGGTTTAGGTAACATTTAGTGACTGCCACTTTTGTATTTTTATAATTGTTGATATTATTTAACTTTGAGTACACGTTTATCATCGAGTGATAGATCAATGTCTCTGCTAAAATATGTTATACTGTATATGTATGTTTGACTGGAATACTGTGTTTAGTGATAAGATGAGATTGCTTTGTACGTTTATCAATATTAAAAAAAGTGCAAAGTGATTGTCAGATATATCAAAAGTTTTCTACCGTTTGCAGCCATTGCATACCACGCAGGTAGTTAATTCATAACGTGAAAGACTATCCACTACATTTTTTGGTCCGTGGTAGATATTCCAGATCCTGTGTGTCCCACAACCAGGCAGTACTATATCTATCTGTTCAGTGAACTGCTATTGATTCTTGCAATCCTTAGAGTCATGCATAATTAATATCCTTATATAACAGAATTATAATTCAGTCGTTTCTAATTTTATTTATTACATTATAACAAAATTTTAACATTCTTAGTGTATCAGTACCTGGATAACCGACCTCGACGTTTTTAAAGAAAACGATTTTTCCCAAAATTGAGACCTAGCTACAACCCCTTCATTGTAAATTTCATTGAAATTGTTACACTCATGAGTAAGACCGTCATAGCGATAGTATTTCTAAAATAATATTAAATACACCACAAAACAATAGGTATCCAAATAAAAACGAATCTACGAGTATATCAAGCAAACCTATGAAAAAACATAAATAAAAGCCGGTTACAAATTTTCTCACCCCTAAAATGAAAGACAAAATCCGCCGGAGGCTAGACAACACCTGTATTACCATAACAAGACATGAAATTTGAATGTCCGCAAATCGAATAACCCGCCCGTGGCGTGCGGAATTAAGTTATCCACTTTTTGCAAGAAAAGACGGCCACGTTAACATATGAATATGACAAATTGTCGGACCGTGGTCAGCCGGAATGTACCGCGTCGGACGGAGTTTTACGGCGCCCTAGGGACGTTAGGGGGACCAACTTGAAAATTTTTCATTCCAGCCCACTAGCAAGGAAGAAAAACGGTCAGGTCACTCGTCAAAACTGTAACAATTTCTCAGAAACAATAATGGGATAAAAAACGCACCCCTGTCTTGACCGGTGGAAAAGCTATTACGACTACACTGTCAATGTTATTTATTTGGACGCCACATGTTGAGAATTTTTATTCTATCATGGGATTTCAAGTTTTATTGGCAAAGGAAACTAACGTGGAAATGGAAACACCTGAGTCATGCTTGAAGATTATTTGGTGGAATTAATGCAATGTGTATCTATTCAGCTTAATAAATAAATATGTACATAGCGCTATCTAGTTTCAAACTAAGCAAAGCTTATACTATAGATGCTAGATAACAGATATATATGCATTTTTTTTTGTAAATACATATAATACATAGAAAACGCCAAGACCAATACTAGCAACAGACATGTTTATGCACACAAATGTTTTTTTGTGCGGGGATCGAACTTCGGAGTCAAAGTGGCCCTTGCCATTTTGACTCAGAATGACATTCGACCACCAGGCTCTTTATAGAAAATTAAACCATATACACAGCCTTATTGATTTTCTGATCAATATAAGATTTTACAATACAATACAATACAATACAATATACTTTATTGCACCAAAATAAATGAAAAATATACAGTGAAAACATTAAGTACTAGTACAAAGGCGGTCTTATCGTCGAGCGATCTCTTCCAGACAACCTTAGGGTCGAGGACAAATAATATGAAATCAAGGTAGGTGGCGCAGATATTAATAATTACTATAAGTAATAAATTGTAAATACTTACATACATGCTTAATTATATAAATAAATAAATATGCACATACATACATACATATACACACATACATACATACACATACATACATACATATACACACAAATTATATAAACCTAGTATAGTACTAATGAGTCTAATCAAGTAGAGGTTAAAATTGTGACTAATGAAAATTAGATAACATTAAGAGAAAGATAGTGGCTTTTGACAAGATTTTTAAACAAAGCTAGCGATTGAGCATTCCTGATCTGAGATGGTAACGCGTTCCAAAGGCGCACTGCCTGCACAGAAAAAGAATTGGAGTAAAATTGGGAAGAGTGAGACGGTGTTTTGAGGCGGAGCAAAAGTGTGTTGCGCAAGGCGCGGCCCTGCACTTCGGTATGAAACAGGAAACGTTCTTTTAGGTAGACAGGAGATTTAGGATTAAAGAGAATAGAGTAAAGAAGGGTAAGTATATGCCAGTTACGGCGAAGTCTGATGGGGAGCCACTTGAGCTGAAGGCGAAATTCAGAGACATGGTCATATTTGCGAAGTCCAAATATGAACCGTATACATAGATTTTGAAGACGCTCAAGTTTATTTAGTTGCTCTTCGGTGATATCAAGATAACAAGAATCTGCATAGTCTAGTATAGGGAGGAGCAAGGATTGTGCAAGCGCAATTTTAGTGTCAGTGGGCAAAAAATTTCGCAATCTTCTAATAGAAGCGGAAGCGGCGAATAATTTTATACTGACGTCAGCAATCTGTGCTGACCAAGAAAACGTACTGTCAAAAAGAATTCCGAGATTTCTCACTTTATTACTAAATTTTACAAGGGTGCCATCAAATGTAACAGAAGAGATATGAATCCAGTCAATTTTACAAATTTGTCGAGAACTACCTATAATAATGGCTTGCGTTTTCGAAGGATTTACAATAAGGCCATGAGACTTGCTCCAGACAGATATACGTGATAGATCTTCGTTAATAGAGGATATGGCATTTGGAAGCTGCATCAAAGGAGCCTGTGTATAAATTTGTAAATCATCTGCATAAAGATGGCAAGAGGAGCGAAGTTCAGATGTAATGGAGTTAATGAACAAAGCAAATAAAAGAGGAGACAACACGCCACCCTGAGGTACGCCAGCCGTAGTAGGGCACCAGGTAGAGAATGTATTCTCAACACGCACCCGTTGCTGACGTCCATACAGGTAAGAACGAAACCAATCAATCACCGTAGGAGATATGTTGATAGAACGCAGTCGAAGTAACAATACATCAAAATCGACCATATTAAATGCGTTACTAAAATCCAGCAAAGTCAAAACAGTAAGGTCTCCATTGTCCATACCCGACCGGATATCTTCGGTAATTTTCATGAGAGCGGTAGTCGTGCTATGACCTGGGCGGAAACCTGATTGAAAAGGATTGAGAATATCGTATTTATCAAGAAAACTACTTAATTGCATTTGAACCAGGCGTTCGAGGACTTTGGACAAGAAAGGAAGAATGGAAATAGGGCGGTAGTCGGAGGGTAACATGGGATTCAGTTTTTTAGGAAGGGGAACAACATAAGCATTTTTCCACGCAGAGGGAAAAATTCCAGATGTAATGGAATTGTTTAGGATCAATGTGATAATAGGAAGGATAATATCGAGGATAGGTAAAATCATAAGACGACTAACGCTGTCCTCCCCCACGGCATTTGATGCCACCAAACGTACGTTCTTCTCAACATCACTAGCGGTAAATTGAGTAAAGAAAAAAGGTGGATAATCAGGAGTTGGGAGCGATGAAAGATGATTAAGTGTATCAGTTTTAATGCTATTATCAATAACAACAGAAGAGGAGAAATGCAAGTTAAGGGCATTAACATCGATATTTTTAGGATTACTATTTTGATTTTTCCCAATTCCAAGAGATTTTAAGAATTTCCAGACCTTTGCTGGATCTCCGTTTTCAACGGATTTGTGAATATGGCGACGCTGTGCATCCCTGCACATCTTATTGCAGATGTTGCGAGCTCGAATGTAGTGATCACGATATCTGTCAGGATTAGCCTTGTATTTAGCCTTGGCTTTATTTTTCCTCGCAATAAAACCCTTAATTTCTTCCGTCAGCCACGGCGCGGGTAGATGTTTAACCCTTACTGGTCGAATGGGAGCATGGCGATCGTAGAGTTGAATCAACTTAGCAGTAAGTAGGTTAACTTGGTCATCAACAGACGGTTCCATCCCAATTTCTAACCAATCAACGCTAAATGCTTCCTCACGTAGACTATCTATATTCATGCCACCAAAATTGCGCTGCAGGAGTATTTTAGGTTTAGGTTTAGGGGCGCGAACTTTATAGGACAAGTAGATGAGGTCGTGAAAGGAAAAGGCTTCAGCAGGACACTGCCCATGCTTTGCAACATGAGCGGAGGAAGAAACAAGAATGAGGTCAAGGAGAGAGGGCTTGCAACTAGGAAAAAAATGAGTCGCATTGAGAGGCAAAATAGACATATTGCAGGCATCCGCCAGTGATTTAAGGGAATTTGAGCGATTGTCGCCTTTGAGAAGGCAGGTGTTAAAATCACCCATAATTATAGTGTGATTAAATGAGGGGACAAGATTTTCGAGAAGTGTCTCAAGAGAGGAAAAATAATTAATGTTGAGAGAAGGGCTATATACAACTCCAAGAAGAATGTGGGTATGAGAGAGTGTTACATCAATAAAAAGATACTCTACTTCCTTAGAAGGATCAGAAACATGAGATGTAGAAACAATATCAAAAGCGATATGCGCACGTAAATAAATGGCAACACCGCCACCGCCCCTCCCAATCCTGTCGTTTCGTATCAATTGAAAACCAGGCAATGAATAGGACGTAGATGGTAAGCAAGGATTAAGCCAGGATTCCGAGACTAAAACAGCATGAATATCCTTACTATCAAATGTGTCTAGCAGATCATTATAGTGAGCAGGAATACTCTGAGCATTTATATGAACGATGTTAAAATTTTTGGGTACATCCTTAAAGTTTTGTTGAAGAGTTTCATTTAAAGTTATAGGCATGCTATGAAAGCTATCATCGCTCGAAGAAGAAGATGCTGAAAAGTATATATCATTTTGGTTACTCATCAGTGTGTATAATATAATAATATATAAAATAATAGATAAACAAATGTTTAAAATATAAGCTTCAAAATATTGCAATATTAAACACGATAAAAATAAAAAAATAAATAAATAAAAAATACACGTCTAAACCCACCCGCCAGCAGAATGGAAGATAACAGGAATAATAATAATAATAATAATAATAATAATAATAATATAAGGGGCCTCTACGCGTTGGATCCATATCCCCGCGCATGCCTATCAAATGACCGGGCTTGACCCGTGATTAAAAAGAGATACATAATAATAATAATAATAAACAAAAGAACTACAATTCTAAGAGTAAACAAGAATAGAATTTTGCCAACACGATACTATACAATATATATACAATGTTGACTGTTGATGTAGGTAGATAATTATATACAATGTTGACATATAAACGAGTTGGCCACAGAACTAATATTTATCGATGACGGAGCTACGTTCATTTTTTATGTCATCAATGTCGTTTTGCAATTACAGGTAAGTACTATTTTTACGGCTCTAAACCCCTCCGATTGAGGGGAGACCCGTATCCTAGTAGAGGGACGAATAAAGGTTGAAAGGTTGAAGAAGAAGACTATTTTTACAAGCTTTTCTTTAGTTTCTCTCTCAGCGTCTGTAAACAAATCTTGTAAGTTAAATTTTATCCACTTACCAGTGTACGATTGAACTGAAATTTAGCACACTACACTGAAATTTAGTACAGAGTACCAAACCTCTTGATAATGGGCAATTACCTAAATGCCATTTTAATGCAATATGACAGCCGCCACAAAATTGCTGTTTATAATTTCCACTTAAGATGATACTAATCTTCATAGGAGTTACTCCTTTGATTTGGATATCGAATGAAAGTAGAACTGATAACCGTTAATCGTGTTTGAAAATCATCTTAAAGCTAGGTAGTTAATATGTATTGTTCTTACATTGTACTCAATATTTTGAGACAATCAGACGTATTAATTCAATGTCAATTTACATAATTATCACCAATACTTATTTTTTTTTATACTACGTCGCGTGGCAGACAAGCATACGGCCCGTCTGATGTGAAGCGGTTACCATAGCCATATTAACGCTCGCAACATAAAATATCGCTCGCGCGCCGCCACCCCCGCTGCCATCGCAGCATCACCTTCCTTTCTGGTGACCTCACTCACTCGCAGGAACACAACAGCCCTCAAGGGAATCGTTATTTGGCTGCGGTATTCTGTGAGGTGGAGGTACATTCCCCAGTCGGGTAGCTTACAATTACGCTCTCTACCTCTCTTTTCGCCAGAGCTTCGATTGTCAGTCAGCAGGGTGCACCGCGAAAATCATCATTATTCATTTCATTAATCTATATTATTATTTGCATATAACTAGGAAGGAAGGAGTTCCTGCGCTGGCAGAGGAGGTACGCGAGCGATATTTCATGTTGCGAGTGTTTATAAGGCTACGGTAACTGCTTCACCTCAGGCAGGCTGTATGCTAGTTTCCCTCCCGACGTACCTATTATAAAAAAAAAAACAAAGTTACCGTTACACGAATTGTCAACTCTATTTAACCAGAGATTTATATTTTATTGACATACGGGATAGAGCAATTCCTCTCAACTTCCAAAATAATTAATTATATACTAGTTTTCAACCGCGGCTTAGCCAGCGCTTACTTTTTTTTATAAAAAGTAACTTATGTCCCTCCTAATACCTTTGAGAATATGTGTACAAAGTTTCATAATGATTTGATTGATTTGAATGATTGGTTGAGTAGTTTCGGCGTGAAAGCTAACAAATAAACTCATTTTCACATGTATAAATACCTATTTTTATATATTTAATATTAAAATATATATTAGTTAATATAAGTTTCCATACCAAAATATGAAATACCAGATGTATCTAAGCTAAGAATAGAAATGAAAGTAGTGATTTGTGAGTTTGCGGCGACAGTAATTCCCAAATGGAATCAGGAAGAGTGCAACGCGTCCGTGTACCGAATCGCAAGTACGCATATGTCGACGACTTTATGTCCCGATAGAAATATGTAGTGTTGGCATTGGAAACAACGCAGCATGTGAATACAAAACTTGGAGGGTAGGTCCAATAGAGTTAGCTGTTTTGTTGAACCATAGGCCCTAACGGCTAAGCTGGAGCCGATTCCCAACGGATTTTTTGTTTGCGAAAATCAAACTTCAATTTAGATTTATGGTACTTGTGTTTAGCTTAGCTTACAAGACGGAGGCCTACCACACATCACCACTGTGTCTCCTCTGTAGCCAGGATTAACAGCGGTGACTACCAAAAAAGCAGTGAACAATGAAGTCCACTGCAGTCGTGGGAGTAAAACTACGGCTGCCTTGGAACTCATAACGAATTTAATCAGAAGAAATTAGTAGGAATGAAAGCTTTTGGAATTTGATTTCTCCTATTGGCAATGTGAAAGCCAGCTATATAGCAAATAAGGCATTAAAAGCCTGAAAAGATGGCTAGTCAAGTGAAGCTCAACTGCCGTCCATCGAAATAATATGAATTGCATAATATATTCAGCTTAGCTTGTAGTAAGTAACACTGGAGCTGGAGAGGACAAGTTGAAGATGCATATAATTTATTCTTAAGACTTAATATTCGAATCAAAATATTGGATGGATGGATGGATGGTTCTGGGGCTGTACCCAGAACCAATTTGTGATATCCAGAACACTATTGTTTTTACATACTTCATCTTTTTTTTATTATACGAGCCCGTTTGTACTTTGATACTTTGGCTCAGAGATGTTGATGAACTACTTATACCCCAAATGTAACTATATTTAGAAACGCTTAAATATTAAAATAAAGAGAAAATAGAAAATTCCGAAACAATTCCATGCGATGTCTAAGGTCCACGCTCGGCCGGCAATCAGTCGTGCCGTCCGTATAATGAATCCCATAGGAATGATCCCGGCTGCAACAATCGTGACTTAACTCCTGATTCCCAATACTACGTGTGATTTATAGTTCTAAGATGGATGTAATTGGCCGACGGATGAAAAGGGTTTGCTACACATGTTGCTTGGATAAGGTCTATAGATATTTGTAGGCAAAAATAGGGAAAGTATATATTGATATTATTTTTTTAAGCCGCGCCAATTTGTAACGACGTAAATAAAATATTTCATCATCATCATCAGGTCATATAGTCTCCACTACAGGAGCACGACCCTCTCTAGTCCGTCCCTGACAAAAGGAGGGTTTGGCCTACGCTCCAATGTCTAAGGTCACAAATAAAATATTTATTTACATATTTTTTTTATTTTGTTTTGTTAATTATTGGGACACGGCATATGTGACTTCTAGCCAGTTCCAGCGCTTACCTAATGGGGCGCAGGACACTGGAGTCCATAAGGCCAATTCTCGTAGTTTTTCTACGATTGCAAAATGAAAGTTGACGGAATCGAGATTGAATTGTGAGTTGATAAAAAATTATAATATACCTGCTTGATTTCATCAATTAATTATTATAAAATCTTATTGTTGGCAAAACTAAAATGGTTTATTAAACATAATTAATTAAATACAATCAAATTTTAAAAAACTTAAATAAGTTACAAAACTAAAATTATTTATAAATATCTTAAAATTAAATTTATAATAAAACTAGCTGGCCCGGCGAACTTCGTACCGCCTTTTTGTCAATGAATGTCGTGGTATACATATTAGTTGAACAAAATTTATGATGTCTTGAAATTAATATAATGAATAATAGAAAATAATAGAGAAGCACGATGGCGTCATTGCGCGTGTCAGTCTAATTGTACACGCAAGTTAAGCAACGTCAATCGTAGCCTGTCCATGGATTTTTAATTTTTAATTTTTATTTATTTGGAAAACATAACAGTAATGTATATACACAACATTAGTTACTGGTTACAAAGCAATAGATACACATTTACAAAGTTTTCGCATTTAACATCTAATAACTCGTATGTTTTTGTGCCTACACAAAAAACATTTTAGAAGAATGCATACCTACGTATTAATACAATGAAAATTCTATTATTTCAGTGGGAGAGTTACTATCTAAGATAAATAGATCATAAAAAAAAAAAACAACAAATCACAAGAAGTAGAACACACAACCAGCTATGGAATCGCATCAAACCACGCTTTAGTTAGAATATTTTTGAAATTAAATGGTTTGCTATTAAAAAGATCTAACTCGGAATCGTCAACCATTTCATTGTAGCTATTTGCAGATCTGGCGAAAAACGAATTGTGTCGATAATTCGTGGAACAGAAAGGAATAAGGAAAGTAGTAGGTCGTCTAACGTGAAAACGGTTTGGAACTCGAAGATTTATTAATGAAAGAAGTTCAGGAGAATCTATTTTAGATTGTGCGATTTTTACTAAAAACGTTATGTCGGCAATTTTTCGTCTCATCACAAGAGGCAATGTATGTTGTTTCTTACACCTCGCTTCATAATTGCTTTGAAAGCTATTGCACTTATGCTGCAAAAATCTCATGAACTTACGTTGAATTGACTCTAGCCTATTGATATAAACGTCATATTGCGGATTCCATATCTCTGAGCAGTACTCAAGAATGCTACGCACATATGAGGAGTACAAAACTTTTTCAATTTTTATGTTAGTAAACTGAGAACAGGATCTAAAAGTAAAGCCTAAAGCTTTGTTTGCCTTTTTAGCGATAGCATCTATGTGATTTGCATATGTCAGTTTACAATCATGAATAACTCCTAAGTCACGAATTTTATCAACCCTGACAAGTGGCGATCCTTTAAGTGTATATCTAAAGTCAACTATTTTTGGTTTTCGACTAAACGTCATACTGAAGCATTTCGAAACGTTTAAATCTAAATTATTGAGTTTACAGTACTCCTCAAATTTGTTAAGATCCAGCTGTAGGAGCAGACAGTCACTGACATCATGGATTTGCTTAAAGATTTTCATATCATCTGCGTACATTAAAAATTTAGAGTAGATAAAGCAGGAGTTTATGTCGTTAATGAACAGATTAAATAGAAGAGGACCGATCAACGATCCTTGTGGGACTCCAGAAGGTACAAAATGCCACTTAGATGAGTATCCATTTACTGCTACAGCTTGCGATCGATTGTCTATATAAGAAATAAACCACCTGAACAGGTTACCATGTATTCCGGCTGCTAGAAGCTTCTGCAGCAGTATCTTATGGTCAATCCGATCGAAGGCTTTGCTGTAGTCAGTGAAAATGGCGTCTACTTGTCCACCAGCATCCATACGAGATGTTGTATATTCCGTAAACAACAGGAGGTTTGATGTAGTTGACCGATTTTTGAGAAATCCGTGTTGTTCAGGTATAAATGTACTCGATAGCGCATCGTAGACCTGATTGTAGACAAGGCGTTCAAGGATTTTCACGAACAAACATAATTTCGATATTGGACGATAGTTCTTTATCTCACTTTTGCTACCCGTTTTGTGAACTGGAGTGACAAAAGCGGACTTCCAAAGTTTAGGAACGATACCTTCTTTAGTAGATCTTTTAAACAGGATCGTCAGAGGTCTGGCTAAGCTACTGGCACAGTTGACGATAAATTTAGGAGATATGTCGTCCGGTCCAGCACCCTTCGTTATATCTAGCGTTTTCAGCAGTTTATATACACTCTCAGAGTCAATTTCAATATCATTTATTGTCTGCGAGAGATTGGAGGAGTTAGTGCAACTAGTATTAAGAGAGTGACCATTATTAGGTGTTGAGAGAAAATTTGACTGAAAATATGTTGCAAAAAGATTACAAATGCCTTCTCCAGTATCAACTGATTGCCCCTCATAACTTAAAGTAGATGGTAGCGTATTTGTTTGTTTTTTGTTTGATTTAATGAATGACCAGAATAATTTTGGATTTTTGACAATGGAATTTTCCGCTTTTTCCAAATACGTTTTATAGCATTGCTGCTCTAGCATTTTACATCTCTTTCTTAAGAAGGAGAAGGTGTCGTAGTCGGCTGTATTGCCATAAGTTCGAAACTTTTTAAGGTACTTAAATTTTTCTTTAAGAGCTTTTTTTAGTGGAGTGGTATACCAAGGAGGATAGCTTGAGGAGCAAACAGTTTTGTGTGGTATATACTTCTCTCTTAAATTATATAGGCATTGGTAAAAGTAATCAACGGCGTCATCTAAAGGTTTGTTATTTAAATTATAATCCCAGTCGACATCATTTAAGGCTGCGTTAATTTTTTCATAATCTCCCGATTCATAAAAATATTTCCGTCTTGGTTTTGATAATAAGGGCTCGACTATATTACAACACAAATAAATAGACAATGATTTGTGATGTACATCTTCTGGTACCAGAGCATCGTCGTCACAAGAAGTAATAGATAACTCTGTGTTACACAAAACTAAATCCAAGATTCTATTATTAATATTCTGACAATAATTAAATTGATTTAAATTACATTCTAGTAACGTATCAAAGAAGTATATTTGGGTCCCGCCTGCGATTGCATTTGGCTGCAGGTGAAATCCGTCATTGTGCCATGTTATATTACTCAGATTAAAATCTCCCATTATTAAGAAAGTATCATTCGGACAACTATTAATTATGGAAGATAATTTATCGGAAAAATTTTGCAACTGGACGTTAAACGAGTGGCCATCTTTTTCATTGCAAAGATACAATGTACAAAGATGTACTCGGCTAAGTGAACGGTCCCTTGCCCTATAAGTTATCGTGACCCATATATCCTCGGCAGAAGAACGCCACTCCGGACGATGCAGCACAGTTAATTCACGTCGTATGGCCAGTAGTACACCACCGCCGTACTTTTCTTTGGTACGTAAATAATCCCTATCACGACGAAAAACTAGGTACATGATGGATGAGTTTATATTATCTTGAGCTCCTCCGTGCTTCGGAAGGTACGTTAATCCGTCGGTCCCGGTTGTAATCATTAGATTAACTCGAGGTCCTCCGTGCTTCGGAGGGCACGTTAATCCGTCGGTCCCGGTTGTTGTCATTTTTTTTTTTTTTTTTTTTTTTTTTTTTTTTTTTTTTTTTTTTTATTTTCTCATCACAATATTTATTTACATTAACTTTTTTTAGTTACAGAACGTTTAAATATAAATACTGTGTGAGACCGGAGCTTCTGAACTAGGCCGGAGCCTGTATCTCAGTGCTCCAGTGCTCACCCCTCTTGATGTCTGCATAACATTACTTAGAGAAGAGAGAAAACAAAAATCAGAAAGAAAACTAACATTTAACTAAAGCTAAACTAAAACTACAGGCATACAAATAAGTAGTATACAGTTATTCAAATACTGTTCGTATTAATACAGAAGCCAACGGGAGGGCATGTTAGCCTGTTTGGATAGGGAGTGTGTTTATGTTTACGTATGAATGTGTGTAATGCGAGTGAGTGTATGATTGTGTTGTTTATACTGACAGTATATGGTGTGGGTTGTATATAAGTGTCATCGGTGTTAAGTTTGAATTCTGAGGAGAGCTTCAGTGTCAGCGTAGGTTAAGGATTGAAGGAATAATGCAAGTTTCTTTTTAAATTGAAAGCTAGTAAGAGGAAGGAGATTTAATTTGCGATGCAATTTGGTGTAAAGTGGTGGACCGAGGAAGCAAAAAAAGCGGTTTGAAAAAGATGACCTGAATAGAGTAGGATTGGTTATGGGTCGATCACGATGTGACTTGCAACGTTTAGGGTCATAGTCGATGCTACAGTGTTGCTTAAGTGTGGTGTTGAGGACAAATAGCTGTCTCACAGTCAGCACTTGAGTGTATTGATAGAGATCGAAAGTAGGAAATAAGATACTATTAAAAGTACAAACTTTAAGGACAGCTCTTTGTGCTCTTTCCAGTCTCAAGAGTGATGTTTTATGAGTGCCACCCCAAGATGTGACACAGTAGGTTAACAGGGACTGACAAAGAGATAGGTATACCGTTTTAATCACAGCGGGGTCAGCCACATGACGCAAACTTTTGAAGACGTACATGAGCTTGCGGATTCGACCAGCTGTAATGTTCAAGTGCGACTGAAAAGTTAACCTCTGATCTATGGTTATCCCTAGGTATTTTACTTCCTCTGCCCTGATTAGGGACGGACAGGAGCACATGGGTTGGCAAGTGGGATAGTGAGCATGAGCTTGTATAGAATGTTGAACGGTGCTAATCGGAATTTGGCTAATTGAGAAGGTCAAATATTGAGTTTTTTGGACATTGAGGGTCAGAAGGTTGGATCGAAGCCAGGACGAAACGATATCAAAACCAGATTGAGCGACGTGGAACACCTCCACCCAAGAGGCTGCGGAGAAGACAAGAGCTGTGTCATCAGCGTACGAAATAATTTTGCAATGGGGAATTTGGAGGGAGCTCAAGTTATTAATGTAGACCAGGAAGAGCGTAGGGCCTAAAATACTTCCTTGAGGCGTACCGTGTTCAACGGGCAGTTGTGAACTTATGTAATCATCCACGATGACACTCTGGGTACGCCCTGAAAAGTAGTTTTTGAAAAGAGAGAGGGTGATGCCTCTAACGCCTAAAGATTCTAGTTTTGACAGTAAAATGGGGATTGATATTGTGTCAAAAGCTTTGGCGAGGTCTATAAAGATTGACAAACACTTGTTCCCTTTGTCAAGGCCTCTAACAATATGGTCTGTAAGCTCATGGACTGCATCTGCCGTAGATCGTTTAGGCCTGAAACCAAATTGTCCTGGGGAGAGAAGATGATATTTTTCAAGGAAGTTTATGAGCTGTTTGTTGATGAGCCGTTCGAAAATCTTAGATAAAGCAGGAAGAATCGCAATGGGGCGGTAGTTATTAGGGATGGAACGATCACCGGCCTTAAAAATAGGATGGATAATGGCATATTTGAACGCCGATGGGAAGAGGCCTGCGGATATAGAGATGTTGCAGATGTGAGTGATAGCTGGGGCTAGGAGTAGCTTATACTGCTTTAGGAATGAGGAAGGTATGTTATCCCATCCCACTGTACAGTCCCTACGTAGGGAATCAATAATCCCTACAATCTCTTCGACACTTGTTGGCAGAAGGACAAATGAATGGAGGGGAGGAGAGGGTTGACACTTTGAGGAGATATTATAGGTAGGCTCTTGGGGAAATGATTGAGAGTTGTGTTTAACGATATTTTGAGCTAGAGATTTACCCACGCCGGCGAAAAATGTATTAGTGAGATCAACTGACTCCTTCGGAGTAGGCATGCATTGCAAAAGGTCTCGTGAAGGAGGTGAAGATTTATTTAGGTTGGTAACCTCTTTTATGGCATTCCATAGTCGCCTTGTGTTATTACCAGCCTTGCTTATGAGGTCTTTATCGTGGTTTCGCTTAGCAGTTTTAATTAAGGAGTTACAGGTGTTCCGGTATCTCAAATAAGTTTTTCGGAGAATGTCGTTATTGGGGTCATTTTTTAGTCTTTTATGCATGGAGTCTCTGTTCCTAATACATCTGAGTAAACCGGGAGACATCCACGGCTTAATTGATCTGCGTCTACGTGATACATAAGCTGTTGTTGTATGTGACGAGATAGCAGTTTGGAGTATATTAATGAATATATCAGTTGCCTCATCTGGGTGCGTGGAGTGAAATACTGGTGAAAAATCAACGTCTTGTAAAGTTTTGTAAAGATCAGGATGGTTAATCTTTTTAAATGTTTTAAGTGGAGCGGTTTTCTTTGTTGCACTAATAGCAAGGAACACTGCGTTGTGATCAGTTACAGAAGAATGGATAACACGAGTATGAACCGTCGAAAGAGATCTTAGGATGACGTGATCCAAACATGCGTCGTTTCGTGTCGGGAGGGTATGAGCTGGAAGTAGACCGTGATGTGCTACTATATTTAAATAATTTTCAGTCTCAGCATCTAAGTTTAATTTAGAAATATCTAGATTTATATCCCCCATTACAACAACATTTTTGAAAGAGCAGAGTGAGTCCAAGATTGGATGTAATGAATGTACAAAATTTTTAGGATTTCTGAAAGCACATGGACGGTAAATGGCAAGTATTACTGTTTCAGGATTGACCTTTATTTGTAGGCAAGAGGCATCCGACACATCAGGTTCCGTGATTGTTATACCCTGAAGACACTTTTTAATATAAACAACGACGCCATCGTTTTGATTTTTAGGGTTGGTTGAGGAGTAGTATGCGAAACCATTAATGTTAGGTATATATGGATTTAGTTTTAGCCAACATTCCGTAAGAATAATGATGTCTAAATCCATATTAAGACTATCAATTAATATTGTGAAACTCGACATGTTTCGGGATATGCTTCGGATATTTTGCGTCAAAACGTTCAGTGACTTTTTGTAGGTCGGAATGGAGTCTCGAAGCTCATTGGGGTCGCAGGCAAGCGAGGAAGATACTGACACAGAGTCAATGTTATTAGTTAAATCGTTGGGATCGAATTTTACACATTATTGAAAGGAAGTGCCAAGGTGAGAACAATAACGATATTTAGCGAGATTTCGCCAGTATAAATAAAAGTACGAATATCTAAAACTTTGAGATATGTGTGCAGAAAATTTATTGTTTGACGGAAATCGTGATAAGATGGCATAGTAAAATTTGTTGATAGGTAAATCATTACAGTTCGTAGTGGTTGTATGAATAATATTAGAAATGAATGCGTATAACCAGATGGTGACTTGTAGCTGTAGTGGGTGCTGTAAGTGTGTATTTTGGGTGTGAATGTATATTATGGTGAATGTGTCATACAATTCTTTTATTGGTACAACATATACTTTATGTATGGGTGTACGTATATAATTTAAGATAGTAGTTAGAGCTTGAATATATTGCGATTGCATGTAGTTAATATTTTTTGTGATAGTTATGATGTATGAAATGTGTACCGGATTTACAGAATACAGTGTATACAATATGAGGAAGCAAGAACAGTATAAAGTGGAGAATATGGTTTGGTCTATTGCAGGCTTCAGAAGGTTAATACTTAATAATATACTTTTTTTGAAAAACAAATAAAATATATGTGGAGAACTAAAGTGAAAGCTAAGTCTAATACTATGTACAGTATGTACTAAAAATAAATCCCGCGGATATTTTAATGCGAGTCATTGATTTTTAGAATTCTTCAGGTTAGTTAACTGATCATCGTCAGTCGCCACTATGATGGGCGAACCATCAGCTCGCCGCAGCAAAACTTTTCCATGCGCTGTCCAACAATATTTGAATTGTCCAGTCTTGACAAGGTCGCGCCCCAAGTAGTACAGTCTGCGAGCCTTCAATGTGAGACGCTCTGCTATATAAATTGCCTGTGGGGGTCCTAGTAAGCCTAGGCATGATGTGTTTAATTTTTTATCTATATTCTCTTTGTTAAACTTTTTAGCAGATTCTAAAATGACATTTTTCAAGAGGACTGTTGACAAGGAAACCAGGATAATGCGGCTTTCAGTCTTGCCTGGTAAACGGCGGATGTCCAGTATATCGTTGCGCGAAAGGTTTACCGCGATGGTCTTGAAAACTGTCGTAGCTATCTCAGCAAGTTGCTCCTGCGATTCATTATGGTTACACGGTATGTTACGGAGTTCGATTTCGTGTAAATGAGATATACGTTCCATTTCTTCAGTTCTTTGCTCCAAAAACTGAAGCCGCTTCTCATGCATAGTCGAATTAGAATCCATTCTCTCAACCTTTTCAGCTAATACATCGTATTGGGAAGCCATGAAGTCAACCGCTTTCTCAATTTCGGTGTTAATTTTTTGAACATCCCTTAATTGTTCCTTGATAGACATGAGATCTGACCGAAGTGCTGAAAATTCGGCGTTTTGTTCTTCTTTCCAACTCGATAATAACTTTGTGATATGTTCCTTGAAATCGTCAAACGCACTTTCAAGATCAAATTCTCGAAATCTTTTTTTTGACCGCGAATCTGCCAATCTTTGTCGTGGATTAATTTTGTCCTTATTTGCACATAAGTTTGTGTCCGAGCCATATACCTCAGGAATTTGTTTTACTGGAGACCGCTGCATTGTTTAGCGCGTGGTTTGAAATGTAAACAAAGCAACCGGCTACTTACAATTAGATAGTGGAGTAAACTATGTGTGACGTCACTGCCACGCCTCTAAAAATCAGCTCCGGCGCAAGTGGGCGTTGCTATTGTGTGCCAATTAAGGCTAGGTAGTCGTGCAAAAGTAGGCATTCAGCGTTGCCGGCACCGCGCGAACTTATTCACGCGGAGGCAGCGGCGCGATGAACTCGCGTCACCCCGCCCGGTCACACAGTATAGGAATAAGCAGTAACTAGTTAATTTTAAAACTTCAGAAATGCACTTTTATATTTTTATAGTAGTGACAAGAGTTTCGTAAATAATAAGTAATGTAGGTTAGGTATAGAATATAAAAAAAAATAACAACCTGTTCGCGTTTCCTAGATTTGACTTGAGATATTAGAAAAGGAAACTAATATTACAGCAGAATCCATTGTTCATCTTTCTTGTCATATAGGAGGCATAAATGTGCGTATGGCAGGCCCGGTGTTTTTAAAAAACTATGAATGTCATGGTGATTCTTTTAAGAGTTTTTCTGTACATTTTTATTATAAATAAATAAAAGATAGTATTAAATAAAAAATATTTATTTACTCTTAAAATTGTTTAAAATATATTTCTCGTGAGCTTGTACCCGGGTGCAAATCTGACTGTAGTTCAGAAGATGATAGAACTATAGGCTCTACAGAATTAACATTTCGCATGTGTGGCTCAAGTGATGGCAAGTCTGGGGAGTCTACATAATTTACATTTTCCTTGTCATCTTGTAAGGACAATGTGCTTAATGCTATTCCACGTGCGTGTCGACTATCAACAATTTCTGGCATTAAACACTTCATATAAAATTTGACCAACTTTTGCTCCATTTGCGTTTTCCAGAAGTTATCGTCCCTTTCGATGCGTTTTGTAAACAAGGGTTCGTCTCGATAAGGGATGTCTCCTCAGTATTTCTAAAACATAATGGTAAATAATTACATGTTTCGGAATAAAACATAATATTTTGTTTGGATGTACATTATCTAACTTTTTTATAGTTTTTATTATGCTAAATTAATAAACTCCCAAAAAAACTATATTAAATGCAATCAAATAAAATATGATTCTTACGTAAAAGTTAGTTCGTAGTGGAGCGTCTGGATCTAATCTCATAAAAGAATTATTGGAAACGTCAGCTGTGTAGCTACACGTCGGAACATCAATGTGCCTGAAAATTTATCATATTATATTAATTATAACTGTCTATAATATATAATAAGTTATACGGGACATTTACCGAACTAAATAATGGACGCATTTGAAATAATTATTTTATCGCTTAATAATGTAAAAAGTTTGATAATATAGAAATCAAATTGTACAGTATGTAAGAATACATCACAAAGCCTCTAAAAGTTCTCACAACACAGCAATGTCAAAATTGCACAATTATTTTTTTAACCGTGCAGAATGTATGTACCAAGAATATTTGTAGCAAAGATGGAAATGACAACGAAGAGCTGAAATAGATCCAGAATTCGTCTTTCTACACGATTGTTTTATACATTACAGCAAAATCACGCAGATTTTTCGGTTACGATGATACAAACACTGTTCAGTGTTATAATAGTGTCAGCGTGAAATTGATTGGTCGTACCAAAAAAAATCCTTTGAAAGGAGGTTACCAAGCAAGAGCTCAGCAGCTGTTGTTTCGTTTAACATTAAATCCGCATTTTCAGTCGTACACCTCTCTTTACATAAAAGTCCTAAAGGCAGGGTGATATTAATTGAAAGAAGGATAGCAAAAAAAAAAAGAAGAAAATTAAAAGAAGAACGAGTAGATATATGCAATCACTGACTTTTTATTAGAACTTTTTAAGATGAATAATTCTGTTATAATTATTGCGTAACTTGAACCGTTTACACAGCGCATGCAACGGAAGCTTTCAAAAGGAATATTTTTTTCCCATTTTGCAACATTTTTCATTGGTGCTCCGCTCCTATTGGTGGTAGTGTGATCTTACATAGCCTATTAGCCTTCCTCGAAAAATAGGCTATCTAACACTAAAATAATTTTACAAATTCGAATAAGTAGTTCTTGAGATTAGCGCGTTCAACCAAACAAACTCTTCAGATTTATAATATTAGTATAGAAGTATAGATAAGTCTGTCCGTCAGAAGTCCGTAAGTATTGGGTACGTACGTTGCGCCTCCTGACTTGACATGACTAAGCAAATATGTATAAACGGGACATATTAAAACTGTTTAAAAAGCGCTGCGTACCTATCTCGATCTATGGTAATTACTTACCTATTTTCAGTTGAATCCGCAGATAACAGATTGATTATTCGCCGCTGTCCATATTAATTACTTCGGCGATGATGTCTGGTATTGGAGACTGCTGCATTGACCTACAATAAAACGCCAGGCAGATATGTACCGATAAAGACAAAACATGAATTATCAAAAATCATATCGTTCTTTAGTACTTACTGGATATTCTTATACTGTGGCATGATGGCCGCAAGTTTAGCCATAATATATTTTTGTAAATTATCAATCAGACTTTTTTTATACTACGTCGGGTGGCTGACAAGCATACGGCCCGCCTGATGTGAAGCGGTTACCGTAGCCTAATATGGCTACGCTCGCAACATAAAACACAGCTCGCGCGCCGCCACCCCCGCTGCCTACGCAGCATCTCCTTCCTTTCTGGTGACCTCACTCACTCGCAAGAACACAACAACCCTCAAGGGAATTGTTATTTGGCTGCGGTATTCTGTGAGGTGGAGGTACATTTCCCAGTCGGGTAGCTTACAATTACGCTCCCTACTTTAACTAAGTTGGCTTTGGTTCAAAGATTTTGATGAAACACAAATATATAAAACAATCTAATTTTAATATATTAAATACCACATTACATTAAAAATCAAACATCTACATAAAGGTACTTACCTCTTTGTATATCTTCGCAGTGCATTCTTTCTGTTAGTTATTTTTATTGCTTTGGACGACTTCTTTCGCTTACGTTGTTTATTGCCCATTAAGAATCACTTGAAGCACACAATTTTTTCAAAAAAAATACTGATGCGCAGGCACCGAGCACAGGTCCGTCGTCTATAAGCGCCAGCACGCGACTGATGGGCTGCCGAACCCCCGCGCTCTCATATTTAGTGGAAATTTGCACACAGTAAAAAAAATATATATATTATTTAATCGTACTCTGCGAATTTGTCTGTAACTATTTGTTAGCTTTAATTGAGTACAAAAATTAAATGTATTCGTTCAGTATTATAGTCACAATATTGAAAAAACATTAACACAAAGGGGTGATTTTGGGAATTTTTTTTATCGAGTGAAGTTGATTAGGTCGTGACATTGAATGCGATTTTGACTAGACAAGATCCTTACCTAACACATATATTTTTTTCAGAATTTAAAATATTATTATCTAAGTCTCAGATGGTTTTAAAAAACTCAAATTTGAATCCCACCCAGCCTTAACTGCGAGTATAATCCGGCTGCGATATGCACTCACCGAAGTTGATGCTTTTGTAACTCGTTCCGGGCAATCACTATTAACTTATGGCGCCCTGGTACTCGGCGCTCACACTTAAGAATTTGGAATTGAATTTTTGTCAAATATTTAATTTTATTTTTGGTATAGAAATTACCACTGAACACGTCCGCACTGTGCAGAGTCCGAGGGGGGAGAGGTCATTAGATTATCTCGAGCTCCTCCGTGCTTCGGAAGGCACGTAAGACGTCGGTCCCGGTTGTTATCATTAGATTATCTCGAGCTCCTCTGTGCTTCGGAAGGCACGTAAGCCGTCGGTCCCGGTTGTTATCATTCCATTATCTCGAGCTCCTCCGTGCTTCGAAAGGCACGTTAAGCCGTCGGTCCTGGTTGTTATCATTAGATGGTAGTCGTTAAGCCAAGTGGCCTTTAGGCGGCCTGAAATTACTGGCGTCCGCCAACTCGCAGTTGAGCAGCGTGGTGGAGTATGCTCGAAACATATTCAGTTGAAGGAAGACCCGTATTTAATATTACCCAGCAGTGGGTAAATATTACCCAGCAGTAAGTAGATATTAAGTTCAGTATTTTACTATGTCACAAAATAAAGTACCATGACACTTGACAACCAATTAATATTCATTTTCAAGCATTCATTCATAAACAATTTTATTTTCAAAACAACAACGGACAACTTTCGCGACGTAATAGTTAGACCAATCGATTTGACATTTAATTGAAAATCAATAAATATCCCAATCCGTATTCAAATTTAATTTTTCGACAATTTTGTCAATGTTTTAATACTTATTATCCTATACCCACATTTCTGAACGCACGCATACATTTGACGTTCGCACGTTAACGTCACGTTTGACAGGTCCGACATCCACGAACATTTTGTATGGAAAAATGATTTTTCTTTTATTTTATTTTTTTCGTAAATTTTCCAATGTTTTTAATAGTTATTTTGCTATTCTGGACGGAGACAAATCCAACAAATCAAAAACCATGGCAATCGGTCCAGCCGTTCTCGAGTTATAAGTGTTGTAACAAACACGACTTTCTTTTATATATATAGATTAATACAACTACAGTTGGCAAAATAACTTTCTTAGTTTGTTTAATTTTCGTATTTCGAAATAATCTCACTTAAATTACACTTTGAAATTTGACATTTGTGAGATCAAGATTAGATTTTGACTACATTTTAATTAAGAGAATTGCCCCTCAGGAAAGCGAGGAAATCGCATGCATTTCATGTCATCTCGACGCATCCAGTATACCAGCCTAAAAGGTGCCTCCTCACATTTTTTTAAGGAGTAATATCGTACACATGTGGAGCAGGAAATATGTCGCCGGACAGTCTCTTCTCTCTCGTCTTCTAGCGATCAGCGGTTCTGACTTACAGAAAAGATTGTCGACCGCCGGGTCCATCGTTATTGATTGATCTATCAATGCACGGCTGAAACCACTGGACGGATCGGGTTGACATTTGGCATACAGGAAGCTATTATAACGTAGCCATCTGCTACGAAAGGATTTTTTTTAATTCCGACAGCACACCGAATACGCGCGTATGAAGTTGCGGGCGCGAATCAACGCACATGCCAAACCACTGGCCGGATCGGGTTGAAATTTGGCTTATAGGTAGCTATATAACGTAGGTAAGGTCTATATCTTGATAATTATTGTAAAATTCTGTTGTTATTTTCCATTTCGTCAATTGCATCTTTCCGTTGTTTCTTTCTGTTTTTTTTTTCCGAGTAAATTACTTTTAAAACCTTTTATCTAAATTTTCATGTAATTAATAAAACCTGGTCCATTAACGGCATCGATCCACTTCTTCGTAACAAGTCGATCCAAACAACCCTCTTGTGTATAAAGCCAATAACGCAAAAAAGAGGGGCAGAAACCTAAATGAGCCGTCTCGCGTTACCTCTGAATATTTATGAGAGGCGATCTGCTTATAAACGAAGCCAGTGTTTTCGTTAATGCTTTTAGTTGAGCCACTATATATTTTGCATTTAATGTGTCTATTCAATGTTTTGTATAACGGGAATTTCTATGCTTCTTACTCTTTTACCTTCTCTTTAACTTCATTCGATGATTGATTTCGTTTGGTGTCTATGAATCTGTTTTTTGTGTCGATGTTACTAGATTATGTTGGTTTCTGGTGCGTCATTAAGGTTATGTCAAAGAGTCTATTAGGTAAGACAACATGTGATGCTTTGGACAAATTATTGTCTTCGGATAACCTTGATGAGTATTTATATTATTTTCTTATGGATTTGTCTTTTTCACAAATATTAATGATAAAAGTAACTGATTTGCTTACACATCAACATCCCCATTATCTTCACGTACGATTTCCGCGCTTTTTTCATTACATAGTACTTTTCATTCGTGTTTTATGTAACTAGCAATATTGAGAAATAATGTGTTATTTCTATATTTTTTATAACGTGCAAATAAGTTTTATATCTATCTAATCACGTTAGTTGATGTACATATTTTAAAATAATATTTAGATATTATAATATTAATAGATATAGTTGTTGTTATCCATATATAGATAAGGTAATAGTTTTAATAAAATAATAACTCGATTTCTGTTCTCTTAAATAGTTTTTTCAAGTTTTCACGACTCAATAGGGCATTATGAACGTGTAATCCGTCATTTGTCTAATAGAAGACTGGCGCGTCATTGTTCCTCTTTTTACGAATTGTATCTTTTTTTGATTCTAGAACTTTTCAGCGTAGATCTTTTGATCTACGCTCAAAAGATCCCGATATGATATTATGAGTGTGTCTTTTTTGATCCATTCAATTGTACACAAATAGTTCTTGCCTCTGACATTATTCGTATACATTAACTAAGAATAAAATATGGCCCCAGAAATATATGAAGCACCACCGGCAACAGGAGTTCTGAACGAAACAAACTTTATAATATCATCGGCGTGTCGAAATTAGCATATGCGTAACTAGGAGTGCGGTTGTACCCGAATATCCGCCATAGCGTGGAGTTCCAAGTACAATAAAGCAATTATAACTGTCATATTTCAGACCGGCTCTATTTACATTTATATTGGGAGACGTGGTGCGGGAGCATTTGTCCGATACCGGCTCGGGACGACTAGATTGACATTGCGGATAGCGAATTTTAACTTGGATATCAAAGTTGCAAGTGTATTTTAATAATGTTTCTGAGAATAACAATTCTTAACTCATTATGTATTTAATTTTTAATTATGTATCACATGTTTTTAATATACTACGTCGGGTGGCATATTAGCACACGGGTTGCCCGATTTGAGACGGTTACCATAGCAAATTCACGCTTGCTCATAAAGTATTGTTCGCGCCGAACAAACGCTGCAATAGCATTAAGTACTTCCTTCTTGGTATAGTCAATGACTCGTAGGAAAATAATAACCCTTTAGGCCTCTAGCAATCTATTTAGATAGAGGTAGTTTTCTGTAAGGTGAAGGTATTCTTTCAGTTGGGCATATTATAATTACGCTATTCCCTACCTCTCTTTTTCCAGAACCGTGTTAGTTAATCAGCAAGAATATTTCAACAAACAAGAAGAAGCTTCATATTATACAACGTTTTATATTTCATTATATAGACTTCTAATAATATTGACCTAAAATAATATAAAACTACCCTAGCTTATATCATAAACATTTTGCAAAAATAAAGTTAAAGGTAAAATTATTTTTTCTTCAAAACACGTATTAGATGCATTGGTGATAATTGATGATTAAGGACATAGGCATATTTCTGCAGTTCAAATACAAATTATGAAGATTTTCATATTTTTTTCGTCGATCTTATTATGTAGTCATACTCAGTAAGGAAAAGTATATGCCAGTATCATTTTGTTCAAAGATATGGACCTCTATGATAGTCTACACGTTTCATATATGAGCCATAGTTGTGATCGTCGTAGCAAAGTGTAGCTTAACGTAGCATTATGCGTAGAAGCGTAGCAACGAGTCGTTAAATAAACAGCTTATATTATTCCCGAACATTTGCAAACTATATGAACACTTGTTATATCAATTATCATAAAACATTACAGTACAATCATAAATAAAATGTATACATGCAGCTTCCGACTTCCATAATCAAGTATCTTTTGTTACGCCTATAATTGTTTTGATAGCAAGGGGGCGTACGAAAATAATAATTTATTCATCACAGCGGGCGATTTTTGCTTAGTACAAATTGGGTAACATGTGGCCTGCTTGTGAAGTCGATAGGTTTATACATATTATGAGAAAAATGTACTATCCCTTCACTTCAAAATATAACAGGAATATTGGAGAGAATAGAATTTCTCGAAGAAAAGATAATGAAATGTAAATGTAATTAATATTCTCATCTGCCATTACCCTTTGTAAGTATCTAGATTTCTCATATAACATTGTTTTAAATAACTTATTAATTCATGAACAGAGCACACCAAAAATTAAACACAGAAAAGTTTCATGGGTGATTTTTCGAGATAGGCATTGCTTACATGCATTCATATGATGCACGTCACGTGTTGTCTCAGAACCACAGAATAACAGCCCACAACTAAATATATATATGTTATGGTCAATGTAATAAATTAATTATTATACATACTAATTAATACTGGGTCGATGTGATAAATCATGGTTTTTGTTTTGTTTTGTTTTGTTTTGAGTTGATTTTTGGTTAGGTTAGGGTTTTCTTGTGTCCTGTCACCGGAAATAGCTGTCTACCTAGATGAGGAATGATGTGGTGCCAAGTAAGCTTAATTACTAATAATTGACAATTTATTACATTGACCAGCCATACTGAGCAATTTATTACATTGACTTCAATCTGAGAGTACTGGTCAAACATTCAGTTGCACGATTTAGCTTATATTAATTTCAGGCGAAGTTGAATAAAAGATTCTAAAAAACTTATCTATTCTATCGAAGAGCCTATCATCTTCTATCAATAATAATTCTCTGCAATATAAAATACGGTCACATATCGCCTGTAAGCTAATGCATCGCCGTATGAGCGTATAATGGAATTTATCAAAAATCGAAGGGGTGTGTCGTTGCATCATCTTCCCCTAATTTGGTTTTTATTTTATTTCAACCCCAGCGAGGGCAGTGTGGAATTAGTCTTACCATATGCGCTGGTACTTGTGTTACACTTGGGCATCGACTGTTCATTTTTGGCGTGTGTGTTTGTTTGGCAGTGCCAGTTGTAAAATTTTGCATACGAAGTGACTCGTAAAGCAAAATTCTTTCTTCAATTTATGTCAAAGTATGTGAATTTAAATGCAATATTATATTAATTTATGCAATATTGTATTAAATTATAATATATAATAATTTATTATTAAAATTATTTAAACCTCAATACTGGTTCAGGTTTTAATAATTGATAATTATACTATGTCAATGATAACTCATGTTATCAACGATGTCAAAAAATGACAGATTTTATTCAATTTTATATTTTTTTTTAAGTTCAAAAACACAACCAAACACACAAACCAAAAGCATTTTTTTTGGTATTTAGTGCTGCAGTGGCCATTCAAATAATAAGGTAAAGAAAATTTTCTATTGCGCTCGTTATGGATATTTAATTTTAGAACGTGTTGAAAAGAAATATAATGATCATAGATGCGCCCCTTGAACACACTTTTAATAAATAGTTAATAATTTTGAATATGAAAATGTATCATCACAGAATCCTCAAAACGACTGAGCCGCGCCAGTGTATCGCACACAATTAAGGGTGCTGCACACACGTAATCCGAGCAGTGAACATGTGCGTGCGGCTTTAAATTCTGATCTAATACCGATTACCCGCACGCACCCAGCCACTTTCACTCTGCCTGCTTACAATTACTACATTTCGGATTACTCTGCCTCTTTTTAGGTTTACAAATAACTAAAAACTGTACCGAAGAACTATTAATTTTATATACTCGTTATCTACAGAAAAAGATCAAGAAGATCAGTGATCACTTAGATTTATTGTGAAGGCAAAAACACTTTATACTCTGAACATTCTGCTCACCGAATTCTACTGTTTATAATAGCGGATCGACAAGTAACAATTAGACTTGCGCGAAACAGTTCACTGAACTGAAAAGAGAGATGCAGTTCTTTTGACGCAAATGAACTACATCACTCATCTAGTTCATTTAGTTCATTTAGTTCAATTGCTTCATTTAGTTCAATTACTTCTGTAGTTCTTTTGACTCACTTAGTTCGTTTAGTTCAATGTATCTTTGATTCAATCTACTCAGTAGTTCTGTTGACTGATTCCTTCTACATTCTTCTCAGTTCTATTGCATCATTTTGATGGCATTGTATTTTTGTATTAAGTAAGTACCTATAACTAATTAAATATTTTATAAATTCCCTTACAAATATTGATTTTCCTTTAAACTTTTCACAGGGTTAGGACTGTCAACCTTGAGTAAAAAGAAATTACTTAGTAGTTAAAATAATAATTAATATAAAAATTCAACCTATTTTCGCTAACAGCTTATGGTTCTTATGCCCTTAGCCTTCGAGTTCTAATTCGGTCAGTTAACCACGCACGAAACTATCTGTCTCGTTTTATCCCGAACAATTTCAGAATCTTCCGTCCTTTTCCTTCCTATTTGACATTACAACGTATCTCTCTCATTCTAACTCGTACGCTTTATGTATTTCCGTTCTTTGTACTCTTTGTCACTCGATTGAACTAAATGACGCAGTGAACTACATGGGACAAGAAAGAGTGAGTGACAAGAACCGGCTAGTATGGTGAACTGGTACAATCGAACTACTCATTCAGGAACTACACAAGTCTAGTAACAATCAAAATGACTTTATTCTAGAAAATTAAGAAAATTGTAAATAGGTGCAGTTACTTTTAAGATAAGGATGTGCTGAGACTATGGATATTTGAAGATATTTTTTCTGGTTTTTGCTTATATCTCGAATATCTGTACGTATTGCTACGTAAATGACTATATTCAAAATAATTATTTAATAGTTGATTTCGGCCATGTCTAAATATTTTTTTTAATGGAAAAGAACCACCAAACCTCCACCCACCCCACCAACACACGCCAGGTTGGTGAATTTTTCAATTTTATCAAATATTTCGATATATAATTAATTTTTATTTTACGAACAATACATAAGAACATACGCGGTGTTGTTAACCAAAGAGATAAAAAATAGACTAATGAGAGCCTTTGAAATAAAAGTTTTACAACAGTACAAGTAATATTCTTACGTAAGTATACATAACCTACCAACCCGCAATTGAGCAGCGTAGTGGAGTATGCTCGAACCGCTCTCTTCCCCCCCCCCCCCCCCCCCTTTGATTGAGGGAAGACCCGAATACTTAATCTAAAGAAATGTGAATAGATATAAACAAATAAAAATGCCTCCAAATATATTTATTGGGCACCATTTAGTCACAGAAAGGTACGAGTACATTGTTCGCCATCACGATACCCTAATAAAATCGGCAGTTTGCATAAAAAAGAAGCTTATCGTCCCATTATTTACAAAGTCATTACAAGTTTAAAGGCGCACATATATCGTTAGATCAACCAACATTAAACCAACCTACGTGTTTAATCTATAATGCGTCTTATCACAATATTTTCCATTTCCGGGGGAAACCGGCAACGTCGGGGCATCGCCAGGGGAAATAAGCAGGCTGAGTTTCACTTTGTTTTTTTTTCTTCCTCGCGTCGGGAAATTTTTCGTACTTTTCCTTCGTTTACACTTACTGTTACCGGTGTTACGCTCGATTGTTACCTGAATCCCGGCTTTTGAATTAAATATACTCGGGCAAAGGGTGAAACGTCTGGATTTGCATTTTGTTTGCAACAATGAGGCGTATTGGTCTGTTTGACTTGAGTTGGTGGAAGTTACAATGTTATTAGCAGTGTAACGTTAACGAATTCAGTATTTGTTTTCATTACATTGCAAGTTTCCTCGCTGGCCATAAAAAGCTTATACTTTTTGTAATACTCATAACTCACTGTAGGTATGTTATTTTGAAGTTTACATCAGCATAAATCACAGATTTCGAATTGTTCGTTATGAACAAAAATTTTATAGTCTTATAATACGATACGTAAAGTATTAAATTGAACATAATACAAAAGCCACATATGTAATACCAAAAAAAAATTGATAATTACTTCCGAAGGAGCTTAAGATAAATAAACCCATATATGGACAGGCTGCGGTTGACGATGCTTAACTTGCGTAATCGATTAGACTAATCGAGCTCCTCAAAATGGATTATGGTCGAGTTATATTATTAAAATAAACTGTAGGTAAAAATAAATTACTAAACAGAGGAAAGCCGAAATCCACCAGCCGCGCCTCAAAAACTACTAAGTAACACATCTTTGTAATGCCCAACAGGGTTCATATGTATGTAGTAAACTGTATACTCGTACTGACTGGGTATACATCTTTATATCTCTGTACTATATGAAATGCATTAAAGACATTGAGTATCGTGTAAATACTCGTACTAGCGCGTGCTAATAGCGCTCAAGCAATGCTTTGAAAGAAAGGAAGAAAATAAGTTTATTGACTTCACAACTACTGCCTTACAACATAGCGCACACATAGAATGTTACGTAGGTAAACAAAGATACTAATTTGGTCATGGCTCAGCATTAAATGCTATCTAAACAAATTGAGGAGCTCGATGGCGCGGATGCGCGTTCAGTCTAATTGATCAGGCAAGTTAAGCTACGTTGACCGTAGCCTGTCTATGTAAGGGTTTATTAATCTCAAGTTACTCCGTCCTTCGGAAGGCACGTTAAGCCGTCGATTCCAACTGTTGTCATTAGATGACAGTCGTCAAGCGCATTCAGTGGCCTTTAGGCGGCATGAAAACACTGGCTTCCGCCAACCCGCACTTGAGTAGCGAGGTGGAGTATGCTCTAAACCCCTTCGATTGAGGGGAGACCCGTATACTAACAGTGGGATGCTTATGAGTTGATGCCGAAACAAATTTTAAACAGCTCTGATTTTACGCAACGACAGCCAAATGATATCGGCACGGACGCCGTAGAGAAAATATATTTAGTTCATTTTAACAAAAAAAAGTACTTCTTGTATTGCAAACGCCTAACAGTAACGCCTTGTGTATCTGGCGTAGTATAAAAAAGCAATTGCTATGATTATTTTGTTAGTGCAAATGAATATTCAAATTCTTAATATTGGATATAGATGCCTAACCTAATCAATATCAGCCAGGTATAAGTAATTAGTTAATGTTTCACTCATCTCCGATAATTTATTGAGACGGAGCGATACCTCCCTGAGTCCCAGCAACTCCCCTCTACTTTACGGGAACTCGTGGGAATTGACGGCGGTGAAAAACTCAACCAAAATATTAATGCACAGCTCTACAGTAAGTATTGGTGCAAATATATACGATGATGTAGCAGTTTTGATGCTTTCTCGGAAAATGCAGATAGTGTTTAGTTTATTGTATTGACTAGCTGCTACCCGCGGCTTCATTCCCGTGGTAAAACATTTTTTCCCGGGAACAAGATGTTTTTCCGAGACAAAAAGTAGCCTATGTCACTGTTTAGATTCGACTTAAGAGTGCCCAAGTAGCCTGTTTGCAGGTGAAAGGGGAGTAAGACCTGCTACCTATCTGCTTGAGTGCCTGGTTAGTTTACTGGGCGCGATAGCGGTGCGGGTAAAGGTCCTCTTGCCTGCTTGGTTTACTGGGCGAGAGACAAGCCAATCTTGTGATATAACCGAAAGGTTGTTGCACAGGGGCTTAACTATAGGCATAGGGTCGTTATCCAGACCTTTAACTATCCCAGTAAAAAAATCATGTCAATCCATTGGTTCCTTTGGACGATAATGCAAGACATTTTTACAATTATAATATTAGTATACATATGGATTGATAATATGTCTATTTGTTTGTATGTGTGACTTTTCTGTCATTACGATCCGTTCGACAAAACTTTAATGCAAAAAATTGATGGGATGATTTAGTTTCTTGAATAATACGAGTATCAAAATTAAAAAATATATATACCTATTATTATTATATGTAGATTTTACGGTTGGATATAAGCCATCTTGAGGGTGCTTAAATTTTGGTTTCTCAAATTCATTGTAGATACATAACCAGTGATCGGAAAAAGGTAAGTCAAGCGTAGTCAAGAGATACCAAAATATACAAAGAGTCATAAACAAATATAATAATTCTATTGCAGTTATACTGCAAAGAAATATTAACTATGTGAGGAGAGATGGCTACAATCGGACCATAACGTATGATACGTATTACACACACGTAACACAGTATTACAATATAATAATACTTACTCTTTGTCTCTTAACATTGAAGATAAACAAGATGCCTTTACCGGTGCTACATAAGTAATAATACGATGTTACATTATATTGTATAAGTAGATGTGACAATCTCATAATGTATTGACATTATATTTGCATCTGTTATTGAAATAACCAAGTATCAAAACTATAAATCCCGCGAATTACCTCTCGCGCCTCAATAGTCTCACGGATTAATCAGGGATTGTTCTGCTGTTCTCACTCTGCTGAAAAATTGTCGCCATCAGCCGACTCGGCATTCCGCCTGTAATAACTCGATGATGCATCGCTTGGTACCGGCTCGCTTTATTTTTGTACCGAGAAAGTTTTCGTATTAGACCGGCGAGGAAGTAAAATTGAAATGATTTGTTGTTTGTTTTGGAACATACACAGCCATTGATTTTTGGTTAACATTGAGGCTTTCATATAAAAATGTACAAAGCGAGCATGGTATCCAATAAACTATGTACCTATAAACGTAATATAAACGCCTATACCTGTGGAATTCACATTCATAGATAAGAGCTAAACGAATTATTACATACGTCTATGTAACTTTGTTTATAGCATTACCTATATTTTTCATTTGTTTTTTCATTTGTTTCTAACCTTAATATTTAAAGGAAATCATTAATATAAGCATTTTTTCTACTGAAGAATAGCTTCCAAAGAATAGAATTTCAAAAACTACATGTTTAAAATAGGTTAATATTGATAAAACAGAAGTTTTCCTTTATCTAGTAGATAAAGGAAAACTTCTGTTTTATCAATATTTTTTATTAGAAGGTAAACCAACCTTCTTTTTAACAAAAATAATTTGTATATTCTTAAACGTTAAGAAAACATATTAGAGAGCTGTGATTGCTAAGCTAACAAATCTACATTCTCTATTCACCAACTTGGTATACTTTTTCCTATAATAACTTCCATCGCCACCGTGATTGGCTCGAGCCCCAGGGGGCTCAAACTTCGTCAGCAAATGAGCAGTGAGCTAACACGATAATAATTTATAAGGCTGCGTAGTTATTTATTATGAGTGTTATGCTATCCGACGCTATCAGAACACTTCCAATGAAAATATAAGAGAAATCTGTTCGTGAATAGAATGGAGATGAGAAAATATTTTTACTAAGGCGGAAAAAGGTGTGCAAAACGAAACACTATGACCACTTTATTTTCGGAATACACCTTTAATTGGAAAAATAGTTTTATTTCGACGAGCCCGGTGGTCGAATGGTTAGCAATGGCCACTTTGACTCCGAGGTCGCGGGTTCGATTCCCGCACAAGACAAACATTTGTGTGCATGAACATGTCTGTTTGTCTTGGTCTGGGTGTTTTCTATGTATTATAAGCATGTATTTACAAAAAAAAAATGTATTTAAGTACATTCATCAGTTGTCTAGTACCCATAACACAAGCTTTGAGCTTAATTTGGGACTAGATGGCGCTGTGTAAATTGTTTTAATTAAAACAGAAATATTTATTTTATTTATTTATTTATTTGCACTATGACCACTCTATTTTCGGTATGTACCTTTAATTGGGTAAATACCTTTATTTAGTTTTACTAATTTTATATTTCGCGTATATTTTTCTTGTCCTTCCATAAATATTGTATAAAAAGCATTCTTTACACAATAAGTAGGAAAGTTGTTTCACGTAGAGCACCAGAAATAAATAAGTGCAGCCTCCGTGAAGAAGATATATAGCGTGGCGAGGGAATACCGCTTCGTACGGCAGAGGTCGCACGTTAGTACGAATGTAAGTAAATTTGAATAAAACATACAAGGTACAGCCCACTTCGCTGTTTTGTTTTTTGCTAAATCGTACGTTATCAACGAAACAACGCTATGTTGCAGACTGAGGTTTTTTGTTTTATACTACACTCCACAGTCTCAAACTAAGCAAAGCTTGTAGTATGGGTACTAGGTGACTGATATTAAACTTAAATACATATTTTTTTGTAGTTACATATAATGCATAGAAAATACCCAGACGAAGACACACAAACATGTTCATGCACACAAATATTTGTCTTATGCGGGTATCTAACCCGCTAGCTCGGAGTCAAAGTGGCCATTGCTAACCATTCGACCACCGAACTCGTCATTAATACCATTATATTAGATTATAGGTATATATTATATAGACTGCGCGATCCTCGTCTCCACTCAATCGGAGAGATTTAGAGAAGTTCTTATGTTGTATATAATTTTTACACTTTGTACGTAGCAAACTAATTAATTTGCTCTCCTTTGTTACTTTACTAAAGGTAAACAAGAAATTATTAACCGAAATCAAAACCAGAACAATGTTTTTTTTGTTTTCATCCTCAATTTTTTTATCGCGGTTGTCAAATTGAAATAATATACCTTATTTCATTCTCTCTCGTGCTGTTTCTCGATCTGTGCTGCTGGGGATGAAATTTGACAAAATTAAAGCTTGACTTTCGTGTTGTCAAAATTCACTACTATACAATATACAATGACTTCGTCGTCCGTAGCCTAGGTATCGTAGAGAATGCAGCGATTGAGTGGTTAAAGACATGTGTATATCGGGCAAGCTTGGTCGGAGTAAGTTCAACAAAGAGACCGATAGACGCATTCGACTTAGCTGGGCCGCTTTCGAAAAGCTTCAATACATCTTCACCGCACGGATACCCCAATGTTTGAAGACCAAAGTCTTCAACCAGTGCATTATTTCCGCTATGATCGACGGTGCAGAGACTTGGACACTGACGTCGTAGTCCACAATGACTTGGACTGACGACGTCGGGCTGGTTCAGAAGCTAAAAATCACACAGCGTGGTACGGAGAGATCTGTGCTCGGAATTTCTGTCAGAGATCGAATCCGGTACAAGGAAATCAGACGAAGAATCAAATTTGTCGACATAGCTCTCAAATCGATAAACACGCGCAACGATCAGCAAGCCCCTTAAGTTTACTTATCCGCTATCAGAATGCGCAATATTTACCAGTGTGCAATTTTTCAACAATTTTTTTTCTTCTTTCTTTAATATATCTATGATATAATCTATTTAGTTTTATTTCATTCTAGAATATAGACGTCTGAGCTAAGAAGATATCCGAAGTACTTATATAGTTTATTAACAAAGTAAATGCACATAATGAAACATAAAATCGTGACAGTCGCCCATTTTTAAGGACCACATGTTCATTAGATACAAAGAAGAGATTATACACTTTGTTTTACGACTGATTTGAAAGTACTGCTTGCAAATCAACACGATGTATTTATAAAAAATACAACAATGCAAGGAATGCGTTACCGATCACAGTGCCTGTTTAATTTTTAAGTTAATTAAAATCCGCTGTCACTACTTAAATAAATATAAGATCGTAAATAAATAAAAGATATAAAGGAATACTATACATATCACATACAGTAGGTATGTAAATCATACAATATATTTAACATATATTAAAACCAAAAGATATAAATGTTTGTAAGATCAATTTTAAACTTCGTTTATTCTATGCTATCAGACAAGCTATTTTTGGACGGAGGCGACATCGCAACTGTGTGCGCGTGGTGCTACGGCGTCTGATTTCGACATCGTCACAACAATACAGTTAAAGTTTGTAAGTTATTATTAGTACATGTGAATGTTACTTGAATTTTATTAAAGAAATATTGATAAATATATAGATTCATCTCGGACGATCAAAGGCGATCGAGACGCAGCGATTATCGCCGCGATATAATTGCGATCTGGAGCGATATCGTAGCAATAACACGATGATAACGTTAGGTTAACGCCGACGATAAAAATTGTTTCTGTGGTAAGGGCTAAGCGCTTTGCTTAGCCCTTACCACAGATTAATGTGACTAATTACTGCAGTAGTAATTAGTCACATTAATTATAAGTTATTCAGGAATTACTTTATCTTTAAAAATAGAAATTTATCTGATAAGTCAATAACATTCTCAGTCAATTCATACCAAAATGTGGTGATAATTTTAAATATTTTACTTATACTTGTACTACTGATATTTCAAAGATTGCAGTTCCATTAAACGTTATTAAATTTAGCTTTTTTTGCTGATTGTACTACACACCTTCAACCATATAAATAACGCTGACAGTGTGACATTTAAAACAGAAGGGTTAAGTAGATACGGTTGTAATCTGCCACAGAACAACAATATACTTAATTTTAATTAACGAAACACATTAATTATACTTGCAATTTAATTATAGACTCCATCGTTTTATTTCTCATAGCTACCTATAGGTATGAGAAACTCGGTGACGTCGTTGCGTGAGTCAGTCAAATCGCACACGCAAATTAAGCAACATTCGCCGTAGCCGTAACGACTTCTGTTTAAATGCTAATTATATGATTTTTTATTCAAGGTGGCGCCACTTTCGCGGCTACAAAGACCTTAAACTCCATTTGTTCACAGGATCATATAAATGACAACTCCTAACTGGCATAGTTTGTATTTTTCCAGGAATGAAAACAGACAAATGCTTATTATACAGTAAATTTCATTCTCGAAGGGGAACATTGGTGATTCCTCGTCTCCAAAGGGGTGTTAAAACAAATGTCATATGTTTATGGGATTTTCATGTTATGTTAATGCGACTGTACGGAATGTTTGTGGTTTAATTTGAGGAAATAAATGTAAGGTATTCAGGTTTTTTTTTTATTGTGAAAATTTGTTTGTGACTTCTTGTGACATCTCGGTGCGTTTACATTTTAACAACGTAGAGGTTTGTTACTTTCTTTTTTTATACTACGTCGAGTAGCAAATAAGCATACGGCCCGCCTGATGTGATGCAGTGTCGGTAGCATATTGACGCTCCCAACATGAAATAAAAAATAACGCTCGTGAGCGGCCATCCCCGTTGCCAACGCTGCAACTTTTGCCTTCCTGTTGACCTCACTCGCGGGAACACAACAACTCTCAAGGAAATTGTTGTTTAGCTGCGGTATTCTGTGAGGTGGAGGAACTTTCCCCGTCGAGCAGCTTACAAAACTTACTATGTATTTATTTGCGTGATCCTAGGTTCTGTAACTTGTACAAAAGAAAATATTTTAAAGGGTGCAAAATTTTTTTCGTCAAATTTCACGTCCCAGAAATATTATCATTTCCCAAATGAATCTTTAGCAAATTTACGTTACTCTTTTATCGCGATATCAATGACACTTACATTAAGAGTGTTTACGAGGATGAAAAATTGATTTAGGTAGGTCTCAATCCAGGGAAAATTCATTTTCTCATAGAAAATACCAAGTATAGGTCGGTCGCTTTACATCTATGTTAGCTACGCGACAATAAGTGGCACTACATGTCACTTGAATTGCTATCTTTGCACAAATAATACGAAACAATGGAGTGTAAGTGCCAAAGCCCACCTCACCTACACGTGATGCACACTGGCGACTAGCAAAAGAGACTGGCAAAGAAGATGTAAGGTACAACGTATTATTAAACTGCCCGACTGGGGCCTCCACCTCACAATAATACACCCCGCCAAATAACAAGCCTTGATGGCTGTTATGTTTCTACAAGTAAATGAAGTCACCAGGATGGAAGGAGTTAGCAGCGGCTACGTTAGCAGCGGCGGTGGCGGCGCGACCCATATTTCATGTAGCAAGCATTTATATGGTTCAGGTGACCGATTCACATCGGATGGGGAGTATAAATAATAAATATTTCTGGACAATTTACACAGCGCCATCTAGTCCCAAATTAATAACAAAGCTTGTGCTATGGGTACTAGACAACTGATAAATGTACTTAAATACATTTTTTTTTGTAAATACATACTTATTATACATAGAAAACACCCAGACAGTATGTTTTTCTTCCACCCGACGTAGTATATAAAAACTTCGAACCCAGCTCGGTCGGCCAGGTACTGGAAAATTATATGTATATTTTTTTTTATACCACTAAAGTGGCAAACAAGCATACGGCCCGCCTGATGGAAAGCAGTTACCGTAGCCTATGAACGCCTGTAACACCAGGGGCATCACACGCGCGTTGCCGGCCCTGTAAAAACCTCTTCACGCCCTTTTTGAAGAACCCCATGCTGTAGTCTCCTGAGAAAACCTCGACAGGCAGTTCATTCCACAGCTTGACCGTACGCGGGAGAAAACTTCTCTGGAACCGCACGGTACGCGACCACTTAGGCTCCAATGTGTGAGGATGAATTCCCTGTCGATGGCGAGCGGTGCGACTGTAGAAGGAGGCCGTGGGCATCATGTCAAACAACTCCTCTGAACACACCCCATTGTACAGACGGTAGAACACACAAAGGGACGCAAAATCTCTCCTCAGACTTAAGGGTTCTAAACCGTCTGTCAGTTTGGGATCGTCAACAATCCTCACAGCACGCCTCTGAATCGAGTCACAAGGTGCAAGCTGGTATCTAGGCGCTCCCGCCCACAGATGGCAACAGTACTCCATATGCGGCCGTACTTGAGCTTTGGCCTTTGCCGCGGATTGAAGTACTGCTTGGCCCTATTGAGCACACCTAGTTTCTTCGACGCCAGCTTGACCTTCCCCTCCAGGTGACAACGAAACTGGACGTCGCTGGAGATTTCAACTCCAAGAATCCCAATGTTTTTGGCGATGGTAAGGGGTGTGTGTGTTTTGGAATTGAGGAACCACAGCAAAAGTGGTTTTCTTAGCGGTGAACGCTATATATATAAATATACCGGACAATTACATAAAAATAAATATAAACAACGACAATAGAGAGCAAACCAAATTACTGGTCACCCCAAAGCCGAACTAAGCTAAACGCTAACCCGATCAGGCATAATTTGTGACCAATTAGAATAATGGTCCGCTGCCCGTGATGTATGCACGACGCGTTGGGGACAGCGAAATCAGTGGACAGGTGATGAGTTATCATCCTTTGGTCAAAACTGTAGAAAATTTCAGGGTAACCTGTGATATAATGTTATCGAGATAAAAGAGTTGGAGTATTCTGTTTTACAAAGAGATCGCTTGTTTTAAATGTTATGCAGCTTGCGATGACAGCGCTATGCTTGATTTTTTATTTATAATAAATTATAATACTGACGTAGTTAATTGGCAGCAACTTGACTCTAAGACTAACTTTAATTAATATTTAGCAGTAATTGTTTTCACGGAAACGGATGATAATAAACAATTTCCATTAGATTTGATCAACAAGGCAAGAAATAAATGGTAATATCAAGTAAGCAAGAAAAATTATTATAAATAATGTTTCTTACTAATTACAGCGAGATATCTACGGAAATATCAGAATATGGGATTTGCAAGTTTACGCTTTTCTTATTACTTCTGCTTACTATTAAGTGTGAAACTGATAAAACAATGTTTTCCTACGAACTCAACTATGAACTATTGGTACTCGTACAATTGGGTATTCTACGAGTACCTAGTAACTTTAATGTATACGATGCAGTAAAAATATATTTATACAGATTATTACTCTATACCATTCTCTGTTCGTTAATAAATGTTTGGGGAAGCGTTTGTCCTGTGGCAGAACGTCAATGTCGCCTATTGTAGTTTCTGCTTATGTATTTATGGACGCAACCGCAATACTGAGGGAGTCTGTATTCTGATTGAAATTTTGTTTCAGCAATAATTGAGACAATTACTATTTACTTTAGAGTACTTTAGTCTTCTTTACTTCGCTCGATTAATTACTCTGCAGCTCATAAAATGATCTCTAATGTCACTTCTATGGTCACAAATTATACAAGTAATAATAAATATGTTTCTTTTAAATAAGAAATAATTTTATTATTCCTGGAAAAAATACACAGCGCTATTTAGTCCCAAAACAAGCAAAGCTATGATGCTGATATAATTGATAATACGAAACATACCTACTTAAATAGTTTTATTTGTAAATACATAAAAAACACCTAGATTAATATAAACAGATATATTCATGCATACAAATGTTTGTCGAAGACCGCAGCCTATAGGCTGCGGTCTTCTGAGTAGCAAGAACACGGTAATCCGTGTTCTTGCTACTGAGTACAGTCAACCGACGTAAGGAGATCGTAACTGCTTCACATCAGGTGAGCCGTATTATTGTCTAGCTTGCGTCATGGTAAAGAAAAAGAAACGAAAACTCATACACCTTGTTAGGCAAATTGTTAGTTCTTTTACAGCTAAAGAGAGGTAGGGAGCGTAATTGTAAGCTACCCGACTGGGGAATGTACCTCCACCTCACAGAATACCGCAGCCAAATAACAATTCCCTTGAGGGTTGTTGTGTTCCTGCGAGTGAATGAGGTCACTAGAAATGAAGGAGATGCTGCGTTGCCAGTGGGGGTGGCAGCGCGCGAGCGATATTTTATGTTGCGAGCGTTAATATGGCTACGGTAACCGCTTCTCATCAGGCGGGCCGTAAGCTTGTCTCCCACCCGTCGTAGTATAAAAAAAAACACTCACTTGACGAGGTCGCGGGTTCGATCCCCGCATAAGACAAACATTTGTGTGCATGAACATGTCTGTCTTAGTCTGGGTGTTTTCTATGGATTATAATTATGTATTTACAAAAAAAAAATATTTAAATACATTTATCAGTAGTCTAGAAACCATAGTACAAGCTTTGTGCTTCATGTGAGACTAGATGGCGCTGTGTAAATTGTCCAGCAATATTTAATACTAGCTGTTACCCGCGGCTTCGCCCGCGTGGTTCAGGGAAGTCTGCTGCCGTTGATTTGTGTATATTTTTCTTTTGTTGTATTTTTTTTTACTTCGTGGGATAAAAAGTAGTACCAGTATGTACAAATTTTAATGATGATTGGCTGCATAGTTAAGGCATGAAGAAATAACAAACAAACGAATTTACTTTAACACTTATAATATTTGTATGGATGGAACGCCCACACTCAAGAGAAAATAATTGTTCACCACATAAATGTTTGCCCTCTTTATTTTTCCTTCGAATAAAATATTTTTCCTGGATAAAAAGTGACATATGTCACTCTCCAGACCGGAAACTATCCCCTGTTAAAACATCACATCAGTACTTACGTTCCTTTCGACGTGATAGAAGGACAAATGATTACAAAGTTTATTTTTTCCCATTGGATTAAATTGTTTTTCCGGGATAAAAAGTAGCTTATGTCACTCTCTAGATTACCCTATTAAAAATTCATGTCTGTACTTAGGTTTCTTTTCACGTGAAAGAAGGACAAATGCACTTTATTTTTTAATAACGTACGTTTACGGTATGGAGAGTGGCATAGGCTACTTTTTATCCAGGAAAAACATCTTATTTCTACGGGAAAATACATCCTTTGTAATCATTTGCCCTTCTTTTAAGTCGAAAGGAACCTAAGTACCGACATGATTTTTTTTTAACGGGATAGTTACGTAGTAGAGTACGGACATGACTTTTTAAAATGGGGATAGTTTACTGTTTGGAAAGTGACATAGGCTACCTTTTATCCCGCAAAAACATCTTAATCCCATGGGAAAAAATAAACTTTGTAATCATTTGGCATTCTATCATGTCGAAAGGAACGTAAGTAACATAGGCTACTTTTTATCCAGGAAAAAACATTTTATTCCCACGGAAAAAATAATTCGATCCCCGCAGAGGGCAATCATTTACGTGGTGAACAATTTTTTTGTCTTGATCCATACTAATACTATAAGTGTTAAAAGTAAGTAAATTCGTTTGTTTGTTATTTCTTAACGCTCTATGTAGCGGATCATCATTAAACTTTGTACCTATTTTTCTTTTGTTGTATTTTTTTTTTACTTCGTGAGATATTACTATTTATATAATATTGATAATACTATTTAAGGAACGTTTGTTATTACTATTTATATCTCACGAAGTAAAAAAAATACAACAAAGGAAAAATAGGTACAAAGTTTAATGATGATCAGCTGACATAGAGCGTTAAGAAATAACAAACAAAGGAATACTTACTTTAACACTTACAGTATTAGTATGGACCAAGACAAAAAAAATTGTTCACCACGTAAATGATTGCCCTCTGCGGGGATCGAATTATTTTTTCCGTGGGAATAAAATGTTTTTTCCTGGATAAAAAGTAGCCTATGTTACTATCCAGATCGGAAACTATCCCCTGTTAAAAAAATCATGTCGGTACTTACGTTCCTTTCGACATGATAGAATGCCAAATGATTACAAAGTTTATTTTTTTCCATGGGATTAAGATGTTTTTGCGGGATAAAAGGTAGCCTATGTCACTTTCCAAACAGTAAACTATTCCCATTTTAAAAAGTCATGTCCGTACTCTACTACATAACTATCCCGTTAAAAAAAAATCATGTCGGTACTTAGGTTCCTTTCGACTTAAAAGAAGGGCAAATGATTACAAAGTATGTATTTACCCGTAGAAATAAGATGTTTTTCCTGGATAAAAAGTAGCCTATGCCACTTTCCATACCGTAAACGTACGTTATTAAAAAATAAAGTTCATTTGTCCTTCTTTCACGTCAAAAGAAACCTAAGTACAGACATGAATTTTTAATAGGGTAATCTAGAGAGTGACATAAGCTACTTTTTATCCCGGAAAAACAATTTAATCCCATGAGAAAAAATTAACTTTGTAATCATTTGTCCTTCTATCACGTCGAAAGGAACGTAAGTACTGATGTGATGTTTTAACAGGGGATAGTTTCCGGTCTGGAGAGTGACATATGTCACTTTTTATCCAGGAAAAATATTTTATTCGAAGGAAAAATAAAGAGGGCAAACATTTATGTGGTGAACAATTATTTTCTCTTGAGTGTGGGCGTTCCATCCATACAAATATTATAAGTGTTAAAGTAAATTCGTTTGTTTGTTATTTCTTCATGCCTTAACTATGCAGCCAATCATCATTAAAATTTGTACATACTGGTACTACTTTTTATCCCACGAAGTAAAAAAAAATACAACAAAAGAAAAATATACACAAATCAACGGCAGCAGACTTCCCTGAACCACGCGGGCGAAACCGCGGGTAACAGCTAGTTTTATATATAAAATTAATCTATACTATCTAATTCTATACTAATATTATAAAGCTGAAGAGTGTGTTTGGTTGAACGCGCTAATCTCAGGAACTACTCTTGAAAAAATATTTTAGTGTTAGATACTTAGCCTATATTTTAAGGAAGGCTATAGGCTATATAACATCACGCTACGACCAATAGGAGCGGAGCACCGGTGAAAAATAGGAAAAAAATATTCCTTTTGAGGGCTTATGTCGCGTGCGCTGCGTAAACGGTTGAAGTTACGCATAAATAATGTATGACGGAATTGTTCCTCTTTAAAAGTTCTAAAAAAAAGTCCGCGACAGTATATGTCTATCTTTTAAGATTGACACACTATAACGTTTTTTCATGGTAATCAATAGGAGAAAGTAGGTAAAAAAAGGTTATAGTGAGTTAATTTTAAAAGATAGACATATGCTGTCGCGGACTTTTTTTTAGAACTTTTAAAGAGGAACAATTCCGTCATACATGATTTTTGCATAACTTCAACCGTTTACGCAGCGCACGCGACGTAAGCCCTCAAAAGGAATATTTTTTTCCTATTTTTCACTGGTGCTCCGCTCCTATGAGTCGTAGCGTGATGCTATATAGCCTATAGCCTTCCTTGAAATATGGGCTACCTAACACAAAAAGAATTTTTCAATTCGAGCCAGTAGTTCCTGAGATTAGCGCGTTCAAACAAACAAACAAACAAACAAACTCTTCAGCTTTATAATATTATTAGTATTAGTATTAGTATAGATTTATTTTTACAACAAATCATACAAATGCCGAATTTCAATTAGAAATTAATTTAAATTAAACAATGCAATGCACAATTAACATTCCTGCATTAGGCCTATTATGTGCAGGGTTGTCACATCACTACATGTCACTCATGTATTGGACTGTTGGTACACGCGTTTCATGTAAGTAATTAAATTAGCCGCGCTTCAAACGTACATATTGATTATAATTTAAAACTTTCACGGGTGTTTACATCACTATTGTATGTACGGGAAATATCGCAATCGATTTTTACATTTCTTTATACCACGTCGGGTGGCAGACAAGCATACGGCCCGCCTGATGTAAAGCGGTTATTAATGCTCGCATATATATATATATAGAGGGTCATGCTGCTGTAGTGGATACTAAAATGGACCTGATGTGCGCTGCCACCCCGCTGCCAACGCAGCAACTCCTTCCTTTCTGGTGACATTACTCACACGCAACAACACAAGAGCCCTCAAGGGAATTGTTATTTGGCTGCGGTATTTTGTGAGGTGGAGGTACTTCCCCAGTCGGGCAGCTATAAAACATACAATAGTGATTTAAATATTGAACTGTAACACAGTTCTAATGGTTTAATTAAACATTTTTAGTTTTAGGCATCATATTAGTTCGCGCAGCAAAAAATAGGCGGATACAAATCATAATTTTGACATGTTTTGTGAAAAAACTGGTCGATTAAGATGAACTGCACTCCTAACTCACTGGGAAGGACACACATACAAGAGCTTGTATGTGAAAAGAGAACACGCGGACATAAAGATATTAGAGAAGAGACAAATAATAATCCGGGGAGTTCTTGTGGTCCTGTGAGTGAGTGAGGAGTTGCAGCGTTGGCAGCAAAGAGCGAGCGAGATACTCCTTGAAAGTCTTGCGTTTATAGGCTACAGTAACAGTTTTATATCAAGCGGGCTATATCTTTCTTTCCCACTCAACTACATAAAAAAATATTTTACATAATCAGTAATCATCAGTTCATATTGTTACTCATCCTATTACTTTTCTGTGCCATTTAAAAAGCTCAAAGGTCGGCTGGAAGAGATCCCTTTATGGCATAAGTCCGCCTTTGTACAAATTGTATGTTAACATTTTTATCACTCTGTGTACTGCAACTATTTTTGTACAATAAAGATATTTACAACAACAACAATATCAGAGTATGATAAATTCATTTTCAAAATTATTACAGTAGGCACGTCTACGGAATCATGTAGGCAATAAATTAAGTCATTCACGCGTCTCAAATACTCCCATGAGTAATAGGGTTGAAACCACACGTGATATATTCGTACTGTTAACCCTGAAATACTTAAATAGGTACCATCTAAGTCGAGAGCAATTCTTGTCAGTTTCACCAATGCTTGCAAACGCTCATCGCTGGCAGTATATAAAAATGGTTGTCTGTAAAGTCGGTTTATGGACGATAATTTTACGTGATAACATCATAAGAAAACATCGGCCGATAGAGTGGAAAAGACAGAGATTCGTCACAAGCCGAACGCTTAGGCCGATCGTGCCTCTCTATCGCTTATTCCGCGCCCTCGCTTGCACGCTCGGCTCAGGCGGAACGTGACAATGAGTCATATTTTTTCGTACGTGCAACCGGCGTTCATCGATTTACAAGACGTTATCAAGTCAATAAACATTTTCTCTTTAATTTGTTTATAGCATTTAAGCAATTCCTCGGTCTGAGACATTACAATTCTAAACAAAACACAGAAAAATAGAAAAAAAATTGTTTAGACTTTTTTGTCATAATATGACTCTTTGTCATAAATGAACTAAACATAGCCACACCCCGGCTGATCCATGCAAATGTTGCGCCGTTTACTACAACATAAACAATGACGTCTGTGCATAGCGCGAATGTATGTGTATGGCGCTGCACGCCATACAAACTGTTCCCGATGGGGTCTTAGAGGAAAGGGAGGTGAAGTTGACACGAAATAGTAACTGAGCGGCCTGTACGTAGTACTATTACTTATACTGTGACATGACTTAAGTCGTAATACCGATATTGTAAGCCGATATAATAAGTAAGCGTTATGTAAATAAGTTCAAATTTCTTTTGATCACGATTCTATTATATTGAAAATGATAATTGCTAAAAATCGTAATTGAATATTTGCAAAAATCGATTGCTTATTGTCTTGAGAATGCTTCTATAATGTGCCAGTAAGGTCTGTCGAGCTAAAGTATTGTCACGTTAACGTCAATCCTTATTTATCACACTGCTGGAATATTTGTCTCCCCTGAATCGAAGGATTTTAGAGCATACTCCACCACGTTGCTTAACTACATATTCGCGGAGGCTAGTGTTTTCAAGCCACCTAAAGGCCACACTGACTTGGCTTAACGCCGTCGTTAAGCCAATAAGTATGTTAAGATGACAGTTCATCTGACAACAGCCGGAACCAACAACTTAACGTGACCTGCAGCAGCGCAACTGGTACTAGGTATTTGTTTCAGGAATATTTATTTTTTAACCAAAAAGCAATCAGCTCATTTTAAAACTCGCATTATATCTTTGTAATGAGTCAATAAATAAGCTTGATAAAGTCGTGTCTACCCGCGTTATTATTTACGCGCGAACTCGCGACAAATGGGACGCACATTGTCGCGATTGGCGGGAATTTGTCGACGATATTTATGGCTTTTTCAAACATTCAGTTACGAATGTTATTTTGAAGTAAATAAAATATAATAATTAAATAATTTTACCATTTAATACAATTTAGTATGGGTATACCATATCTTTACAAATATAACATAATTAAAGGTAACTTTTAAATTATTAGAAGTCACGAATGTTATTAATGTAATTTATTCTATTTTCGCTCGTATGTTTACTTGAAAATCATATTTTGGACTTTCCCGAAAATCCTCCGTATAAAAAACTACAATTACTTATTAGGTTGTGACGTCACACGTTACTATTTTATATGCATCATATTAGAAATTTGTACCACAGCTCTGTTAAATACAACAGTTTCATAACAAAAGTTATATATATTATTTATTGTTTCTCCTGTTTTCTATATAAAGGTATTTCTTTTTATAATTACATTTTAGAATGGACTTTACTGTCATATTTTGATCGAACGACATAAAACAAGTCGGGCGTAAGTTATTTATTAAAATAAAAGATCGTTCTATTTGTGTACTGATACTGATAAATACGAGTATATTTGATAATTTTAGAACATTGTCAAGTAACCCATTACAGTCGAATCAGTATAGCCGGCCTAAAAAAGGTGTTAAAGAATAATATTTTCATGTAAATGACATCAAATGTGTTTGTCGTATCCATTTCAAATGACTATTTTTATAGCCCCTCGACTCCGCGCTCGTAAACACTCAATATTGCATACAATTTATGTGAGGGTAATTAAACGTATCATGTTAATTTTGGTCGTAGTGCCGGTAATGTATGCGTTATAAAACTATAGTATTAATTATTATGTACTTATTATCCTATAGATAATTACATACCATAGCAATTCCCTTGAGGGTTGTTGTGTTCCTGCAAGTGAGTGAGATCACCAGAAAGAAAGGAAGGAGTATAGGCTGGCAACGGATTGGCGACCCCTTGGTGTTGCTGATCTCCATCGGCGATGGTTATTTTCCATCAGGTAACCCTCGCGTAACCAACGCATCTGGGCACCACTCATGTAAAAAAATCATACATGTTATCTTTACGTATAGTAATTAGATAATACATGTGTTATTTTATTTTGTAATAAATGGAAAGATCATAATTACATCGTTTTGATATAAATCTTATATAGCACATGGGCTGAAAAGTTCCGGGCTAACACATAGATGGCGCGATTTTCATTGATTTCACCGCTTTTTCAGTTAGTACTAACCTTCAAAAGAAAACTGTTCTGTTAAAATTTTATGATATTCTACTCATAAGTTTGTGAGTTATTGCTAAGAGTGCTTTTGTTATTTTCAAAATAATGGATCAAAAACAATTTCATGCTTTAATTTAACACTGGTTCTTGATGGAAAAAAATACCGTTTAATCGAAGCAATGGCTTGAAAAGTATTATGAGGACTCTGCTCCATCAGAAACAACAATAAAATTTTGGTTTACAGACTACAAACGTGGTCGTAGAGACACCGATGATGAAGAACGCAGTGGACGTCCAAATGAGGCGAAGAAAACGCTTTGAAAGATCGAAAAGTGAAGTTGTATGAGTTAGCTGACATCGTCAAGATATCAAAAGAACGTGTTGGCTTTATATTGCATGAACATTTGATTATGAGAAAGCTCTATTCGAAGTGGGCGCCGCGGTTGCAGCTCTCTGTTGACCAAAAACAAGAACGTGCTTGAAGATTCTGAGCAGTGTTTGGCAACGTTTAAACGTAACAAATCGGAATTTTTCCGTCGATGTCTCACAATGGATGAAACATGGATCCATCACTCAATTTCGGAATCAAAACGAACGTCATTTGAGTGGAGAGCAACGGTGAACCTCGTCCAAAGGGCCCGAAAGCACAACTTTCGGCTGGAATGATTATCGTATGGTCTCGGTATTTCAAGATGTGTGAGGGGTAATATTCATCGACTATAATGAGAAGGGAAATACCATCAACAATGAATATTATACAGCATTACTGGAGCGTCTGAAGGCCAAAGTTGCAAAGAAACGACCGCATATGGCAAAGAAAAAATAAATTGGTTCTTGATGACAGCGAACCTTGTCCCAAGTCAATCAAAACAAGAGCAAAACTATATGAATTGAACTTTGAATTGCTCCTACATCTACCGTAATTGCCAGATTTGGCTCCCAGCGACTACTAACTGTTCGCAGACCTAAAAAAAATGCTCACAGGTAAGAAATTTTGTTCGAATGAAGAGATTATCGCTGAAAATGAGGCCTATTTTGAGGCAAAAGATAAAACGTTCTACAAAAGTGGTACTGAAATGTTAGAGCGGCGCTGGAATGATTGTGTGGCTCTTGATTGAGATTACGTTGATGAATGAAGCCAATTTTGAACAAAAAAAAACGCGTTTTCTTTGTTAGGCCCGGGATTTTTCAGCCCATGTGTTAAGTTTTGTATCTTTATTTATATTTATCGAAGCATCACATCACCAAAATTTTTTTTTATTTTATTATTATGTATACTAAACGTTGTGAATTGGTGACACGCGCTCGGCTGTACGCGGACCATTCGCGTGACCTCTTTTTTTTTTTTTATATGAGAGGGTGGCAAACGAGCATGTGGGTCACCTGGTGGAAAGCAATCACCACCGCCCATGGAGACCAGCGACACCAAGGGGTCGCCGATCCGTTGCCAGCCTTTTAAGGAAAATGAAAACCCTGTTCTTGAAGGTACCCATGTCGTAGTTGTTCGGAAATACCGCTGAGGGAAGTTGATTCCACAGTTTCACTGTTCGTGGTATGAAATGTCTTAGGAAACGTACTGTAGTAGATCGCCAATTATCAGGATGATATGGATGGAATTTTAATTTATGGCGAGTTGTACGATAGTGGAATTCAGCGGCAGGTATCAAATCAAACAGCTCATCGGAGCACTCCCCGTGATATAATTTGTATAGAACGCAAAGAGACGCTACATCTCTGCGTGTAGAGAGAGAGTCCAATCGATTCGAGATCATTGGGTCACCGACGATTCGAGCTGCTCTTCGTTGTATGCGGTCAAATGGAGCAAGCAAGTAAGTAGTGTACAATTGGGGGTTCAAAAACAATAAATCGTTTTTGAACCCCCAATTGTAACCCCCAAAATCAAAAACTTTTTCTCTTTAGTCTCAAAACACATTATACAGAACAAAGAGTGATTGGAATGTGTTCCCTTAAATGTTAAAACTTACCTAGGTCTGCAGCGATGCACTTAACACACGCGTTAGTCACAGAATGTGTTTCCTTAAATGTTAAAACTAATAGTAACAGTTGTAATGTACGGTGTGTGCATGTTATCGATATATAAGAGGTCGTTTACGTAACTTGAATCATTTTGTTTAAACCATCAGCGATATTCACAACTGCAATGAAATTTGTTAGACAGCCGCAAACTTTACGATTAAACAAAATTTGTCCTGACGTCGAAGTCGTTGCTGGACGACATGGAGACCTCCTACCTAATACAATTCGTTGCATAATTTCAGGGCCTTCAAATTGTGGGAAAACAAACGTCGTTATCGGTCTTTTGTTGCACGAGAATGGATTACGTTTTAAAAACATATATCTTTATTCTAAAACATTATACCAACCTAAATATAAATATTTAGAAAGTGTTTTTAGTCTAGTACCGGATGTATCATTTGCTAAATATCAAGACAATGAACTTATATTGAGTCCTCACGATGCGAAACCGAATTCTATAATCATATTTGATGATGTTGCGTGCGAGAATCAATCAAACATGCGCGATTATTTTGCTATGGGCAGACATAAACATATTGATTGTTTTTATTTAAATCAAACTTATAGCAAAATTCCTAAACAGCTTATAAGAGATAATACAAACCTTTTAGTATTATTTAAACAAGATGATGTAAACTTACGTCATGTTTATGATGAACATGTTAACACTGATATGTCGTGGGTTGAGTTCCGAGAGATGTGTTCCAGAATATGGTATAAACCATATAATTACTTAGTAATTAATAAAGACTGTGACAAAAACAAAGGTTGTTATAGAATGAACTTTGATACTTTTGTAACATTTGATTCAGGTTAACTATAAAAAGACTGTGGTTGTTACATACTTTCATTTCAACTTCATTATTGCTACATCGCGAACGCTAATAATTAATTTTATAATGGAAAAACAATTAAAAACCCAAATCGTTCAAGTAGCTGAAGCAGTTAAAAGAAAAATAAAATGTATGCGGTCTATGGAATCTCATAATGAAAATATATTAGAAACAGTTTTTAAACCTATTACCAATCCATTACAACAAATAATAAAAGAAAACAAACCTAAAGCATATTTCGATACATCGTCGGGTTTTCCTCAAATGAATCAATATTCACCAGCGGAATCGCATTTCAATAGAACACTTAAAATAGACAAAATGGATGATAATTCTGAACAAGATATTTCTGATGAAGATAATGACATAAATGATTTTGAAAGCGACAGTAAAACGCATAATAAAAGCAACGTCTCATTTAAAACAATTGAGTCTATGCCTAGTCCTACTCAAAATACATCATCTTGGTCACTTTCTTCAGATATGTTTGAAGATGTGCCTTTTGGTATCAGAAGAGAACGCGGAAAATTTATGATGGGTGCATTGCGCGTGGACATAAATGACGAGTCAATATCAGTAGGAAAACATACTTTTAAAAAAACACCTGGCTTGAATGAGTTATTATTTAAAAAAGTACCTGACATAGACCTGATAACAGATACAGATCGCGAGAATTTCAAAACAATGCTATTATTAACGAATGCTCATCGCCGAGATTTTGATCCTAAAAAGGGTATTAAGACCAATAAAGGCCGAACCTATTTGAATATTATAAAACCACTTTTCAAGTTACGTAAACCATCCTCGTCTTCTATATCATCGTCTGCTAGTAATAAATCTAATATTAGCGAAGGAGAAGGGTTATTTCTCAAAAAACAATTTAAAAAAAATACAGATTATATTTACTGGGACAACCCTAATGAACTAGTTGAAAGATTAAAATTATTAATAGCATCCAAAGATGCTGGCAATACTGGTTTAGATAACGAAATTATATCGATTATAGAAGAGTTACGCGAAAGCGGTATTATAAATTGAGGAGCAGCGTCTAATTTTTATTATTTGTTGCTTCATCGACAACCACAACTGATCTTGGTGTAAAATGAATATAGATAAATTTGGTCATCATGTGCATAAAAGATTGCGGTTATCAGAGGTAATTGATTGTACAGAAAACTATTTAGTTAGAACAGCGACTGGAGATTTTAATTTACACTCCTCACGATTAACTGGAGTTAAAGTACCTGTAGCTTCCGATGATGCTGTAAACAAAGATTATGTAGATACACAGATTGCTAGTTGCATTACAAAAAAGGAATATGCTACTTTTATAGATGCAATAAAAGTAGATTTGATAAATGCAATAAAAGCAGATATTTCTATGAACTTAAAACAATTTGAAAAGAAGTTCTGTACTAAAGATTACATCGACACACTTAATATAAACGCTCGAAATGTCGAAACAGCAAGTGGTAAATGAAATTCATAGACCAGCACGCAGAAATTTTGTACGACGTTCAGTTATATTAAAAGGAATAGATGACTTATGGCAAGCGGATCTGATCGACCTACAATCTTTAAAAACTTTTAACAATGGGTTCTCATACATTTTAGCAATTATTGATTGCTTCACTAAATATGCATGGGCTATTCCATTAAAAACTAAATCGAAAAAAGAAGTTACTAAAGCGTTTGTTAATGTGGTGAGTAAAAGTAATCGGATTCCTAACAATTTACAAACAGACATGGGAACAGAATTTTATAATTCAGAGTTTCAAAACCTCATGCATTTACATAAAATAAACCACTACTCATCATATTCAACAAAGAAAGCATCAATTGTAGAAAGATTCATAAAGACGTTGAAGAATAAGTTGCATAAATGTTTTAATTTCAATGGCACCTATAAATGGCAAGGAAAAAACTTAGACGAAACTTTAAAAACGTACAATGGTAACATTCACAGTGTTACCAAATTCAGACCAGTGGACGTCATTAAGGAAAATGAAAACGAAATAAAACTCAATATAATAAAATTTCATGAAAGGACCAAAAAACCATTCAAAATTAAATTTAAAAAAGGAGACTCCGTACGAATTAGTAAGTATAAGAGTTGCTTTGAAAAAGGTTATACACCGAACTGGTCAACTGAAATTTTCACTATTAAAGCTGTCAATAATACCAATCCAGTCACGTATCTTTTACAAGACCAAAGAAATCAAGATATACTAGGTTCATTTTACCAAGAAGAGTTGCAAAAAACCGATTATCCTAATGTATACTTGATAGAAAAGGTTATAAAAAAAAAAAGAAATAAACTTTTCGTAAAATGGTTAGGACTGCATGATCGTGAAAATAGTTGGGTAAACAATACATCACTGGTGCAATAATATAAGTACTTATTACTGTACATTCTAATCATTATATTTCGAGAAATGCATGGAGGAGGACTTGTTAATAGTTTAATAAATAATCTACCGTTCGAGCTACACCTACCTGGATATAATTATTGTGGTCCGGGCACGAAATTAAAAGAAAGATTATTGAGAGGTGATAAGGGAGTCAATCAATTGGACGAAGCCTGCAAATATCACGATATCGCTTACTCAAACTTCACCAACATATCGGATCGTCATAACGCGGATTTGCAATTGTTTAAAATGGCTAAGAAACGATTACATTCAAGAGACGCAGGCAAAGGAGAAAAGCTGGCTTCCTGGTTGGTCAGTAAAGTTATGAAAGCTAAATTAAAGACCGGATCAGGGATTAAAAAGTTCCAAACCGTGATATCGAAGATAAAAAAACATATGAAAAAAAATAAATGTAAAGATAATACATCGCTCATAAAACATGCATATAAGGTTGCTAAAAAAATGATTCCTAAAAAATGCCACGTTCGTTTGCCTAGGATAATACCAATTCCTAAGACAGGCGGAGTTTTACCATTGATACCGATTTTTGCTGGCCTTTCAGCATTAGGTGCATTAGCTGGAGGAGCAGCGGGTGTTGCAAAAACAATAAATGAATATAAAACAGCGCAACAAAATTTGCGAGAATCTGAACGTCATAACAAAACCATGGAGGCTATTGCGATAGGGAAAGGTCTTTACATTAAACCATATAAAAAAGGCAATGGATTACTTGTAAGATCTTCAAAAAACTAATTAATAGGCTACCCTTACGTGCTCTTACTAATATCGATATTATGAAGTATTCTAAAAGTATACCCTACTTCCGAGGAGTTTATATGAGAGATAGATTGCCTTTTAAACCTAAACCTTTGGAGTGTGGTGTTATTAATTTAGACAGCCATGAAAATAATGGAACTCATTGGGTAGCCTATGCAAAACTATGGAATGATTGTGAATATTTTGACAGCTTCGGGGATCTGAAACCACCTAAAGAATTAATAAAATATTTACATGGCTGCAGTATTTCCTATAATTATACTCGCTTCCAGGAATTCGATTCTGTGAATTGTGGTCATTTATGTTTAGAATTTTTGCTTAACTTTTGGAATAGTTATTTATAATAGTCTTAAAACTCGTTGATTTAGTCATTTACATCATGTCTTTCACGCTGTCTATAACTGGTAACAGCTCAGTATTATCAACAAACCATTCTCCTACATTAGATCTCGATGGTGACTATGAATGTGCACTGTTGCATTTCTCTACGTTTAATTCTATACCCAATATTACAAGACATAATAATAAATTTTATTACGATTCTAACAACGTTATTGAAATTCCAGTAGGAGCTTATGAGCTTCAAGACATTTGTGATTTTTTACAATCTAAAATAAAAGGATGCATTTTAAAATTATATTGTAATAACAACACTCTTAGAACCACAATATTCTGCACTAAAGATATTCATTTTGAGAAGGAAAATTCTATTGGAGTTTTATTGGGTTATGGCAATGTATACCTAAAACGTAATATATTACACGAGTCGCTTCTTCCAGTTAACATTTTATCAACAACCGTGGTGAGAATTGAATGTGATATTATTAGTGGCTCCTACATAAACGGAAAACCTAGTCATATCATTTATGAATTTTCACCGAATGTGCCTCCAGGTTACAGAATAATAGAAATACCTAAAAACACGATTTATTTCCCAGTGAACAGGAACACAATCAGTACAATAAATATAAGGATATTGGATATACACAATACACCGATTGACTTTCGCGGGGAAGAAATTCAGTTGTATTTTCATATTAAAAAGATAATATGATAAACCATAATATAAACAAATCACCGCTTAACCAGAAGGTTAGTGTTAATCGAGCTATTCAGAAGGCAATACATCCTCGTTGGAAACGAAACAAATTATCTGTAGCAAATAAAAACTTTTTAAAATCTATTGGACTATTAAAATGAACATTTTAAACATAGCCAATTCACCCTCTTATGACAACTCTGTAGAGGGTATTGAAATTCATTCATATAAACCGTATGTTACGAGTTTCAATAGAAATGATGAAATTCGGATACCTATAAATCAACAAGACCTATATTTACTTCCCTGTGCCAGTTACTTGTACATCGAAGCTCATGTTAGTGTGACTAAAGGCGATACTAAGGAAAGGATACCACTTATTTATTTATCAAACAATCCTTTTCTATTTCTTTTCCAAGATATCCGTTATGAGTTGAATGGTATTGAAATAGATAAAGTAAAAAATGCTGGGATAACAACTACAATGAAATCGTTCATATCAATGAATGAAATTGATGCTAAGATGTCTAAAACTTGGGGATGGGATATACACGGACACAAGGATAACCACGGCGGATGGATTAGCGTCTCTATTCCTCTTAGTAATATTTTAGGATTTGCAGAAGATTATAGAAAAGTAATAGTTAATTGTAAACATGAACTTGTTTTGTTGAGAAGTAACACAGATCTTAATTCCGTTATACTTAATACGGGTGAAGTGGTAAATATTGAAATAGGTAAAATGAGTTGGCGCATGCCTCATGTTAAAGTATCTGACATGGAAAAAATTAACTTGCTTAAAATTCTCGAAAAAGACAGATCTATCCAAATGGCATTTAGAAATTGGGATTTATATGAATATCCGATGTTGCCAAAAACTACTAAACATACTTGGTCAATAAAGACTTCGTCACAGATTGAAAAACCGAGATACGTTATTTTAGCATTGCAAACTAATCGTAAAAATAAGGCTTTAAAAGATGTCTCTAAATTCGATCACTGCGACCTACGCGACGTTAAGGTTTATTTAAACTCCACGTATTATCCGTACGAAAATTACAACACAAAGTTTGTAAATAACGACTTTGCATTAATATATGAACAATTCGTGAACTTTCAGCAGTCTTATTACGGTCGTAGAGGATGCCTGTTGACTGCTACAGAGTTCAAAGAAATAGCACCTTTTTTTGTCATTGACTGCTCTAGACAAAACGATAATATAAAATCAGGTCCTGTCGTAAACATTCGCATGGAAATAGAATGTGCTGCAGAGATACCAGATCATACTTCTGCGTACTGTCTAATTTTAAATGATTGTTTAGTTGAATATAAACCTTTAAGTAATATTGTGCGCAAACTATCATGACAGTCTTTGTAGACGTTCAAGGCTTTAAAGATCGTTATAATCAGTTTATAATAAAAGAATTAGCATTGGCTACAGAGAACTTCACTCAAGTTTTTCTAATAAAACCACCATATAATTATACAAAGCTATCTCCAGAAGAAAAAAAGACCGTGAGGTGGATTGAAAATAAGAGAGGTATCACTTGGTCCCAAGGATACGTAGATTTTGAAGAATTTCACAGGCTGATTACCCCGCTTTTAAAAAAGAAGTTGATTATAATGAAGGGCCTTGAAAAACAGAAGTGGATACGAGAATTATGCGAAGATTGTGTTTTGATAAACATTGAAGATAAAGGCTGTCCTAATTTTTTCACGTTATACGAAATGTACTGTAAAAATACAATTGATTTTAATTGTTTAATTCATAAGAATTTTTGTGCACTCAAAAACGTTTTATGTATAAAAAAGTGGTATTTGAGTAACTGTATTACCTTATAAAATAGTTAATGTGGTATCCAGAGGCATAACTAGATATCAACCTATCCTATATTCCTAATATTTTTTGTTAATATAGAGTGGTTTACGAAAGTTTAATGTTATTTTTTATTTCTTAATGAATGTGTAATAAAAATATGTTCTTTGTAATAATAAAAATTATAAATGCATAATTGTGCCTCTGTGTGTGTTATGTTCTATGTTAGTTTGTATATTTTCTCTAATGTTATAATAATACTTAAGCTATATTGTTGAATAAATGAAATAGCAATATAATCAAATAAGTCTTTTATTTTTCAGTACAACTATTTATTAAACAAACTGCATGTATTTTGTATTATTTACATATATCTACTATACTTATTTCTTATTTTATTCTATTACAGTGATTGTTACATTACATTATCTACCAAAGCTTGCACCAGAAGGGCATTTTAACAATTATTGTCACTCAAAGTAAATTATAGACAACTAAGCATTTTATTAATTATTGCTAATGACATAAAATTATTCATAACGATAATAATATAAATAATAATTCAATAAAAAATATTATTATTATTACATAGTTTTTTAGATATTTTTCGTATTAAATTTTCGCTTTCGTCCATAATTTCATCAATGGTATCTTTAACAATGTATTGAGCACTTAACACTTCATTATCTTCGTCACCTTCACCGTCCAGTGTTTGAGATTCACACAAATCGATTATTTTTATTTTTATCATTTTAAGACCTCTTCGAGTTTCCTTATTTATTACGTAAGATGTCCCGTAGAACTTTGCTTTCTTTTCATTATCAACATTCAACGGCTGTTTATTGTTCCTTGCTCTGGGACGCCTTGATTTATTTGAACGCGATAGTGCAGCTACTGTCGCTGGAACGACTCTATTGTTACACATTTGTTCAAAGGCATCATCAAAAGCCATCGGATCTTGTCCACATTGGCTGAAATCGAATCCGGTTTCAGTGTTGTCAATCATTTTCTGTAACAATAGAAAACATCATCAACACAAGTTAACAAAAAAAGATTAAGTACATAAGTAAAATAAATCATACCTAATAAAAATATACTTACATAAAAACGATGCACAGTTATTTAAAGGGCTCTGTAGACGATGTATCACGTCGACTATCAACGTCGTAATGCCCATGTGTATAAAATTAATAATATTGAGTTTGCTGCATTGCAAATCATATAACAAAACAGGTATAAACATGTTGACATTCTGCTTATAGCTATCGGGTATCAATTACTGGTATTATAAACAAGTATGAACTTGTTTTTCGTCGTCTTATGCCTGTAGTACATATATTAAAACCATAGGTATATTATACAATGAGAAATGTTTTGTACTAAATCTGTTTAAATATCAGGATTATTCTGAAAATGATGGTTTTGTGAACTGAAAATTATACAAGGTTTTTGCTATATAATACCTTTATTAAAGAAAAAACTAAATTTACAGGGTGCGTAACAGTTACTATTAACAACTTCTATTACTAAATCCCCTTACAAAACTATGGTACAATTATAATATTTCTTAATTACACACTTATTGTAATACAAAAATATGTTAATATATTAGCGACATATGACATATGACGCAATTTCTAAATTACTTAATTACAACTTCTCACAAGTTTTTCTCATAATTGACACACAAACCATATCCATTTTTATGTTCATAATGAAAATGAAAAATTTTTGCGTTATATTATACTTACTTATAATTTATAAAATTGTTAATACAAACATGATTTATGACCCCATGACATCGTAGATATATTATCTTTTAGTACAATACGTTTATCATCATTAGACGATAGAGCAACTTTATTTACAGCTTGAGTAAATATTTCATGTTTTAGAGAACGAAATACTATATTTATTTTTCGTAACAAATTATTTCGCAACAATACTTTTTCATAATCTTTAAAACTAATGTTTTTAATTACAGCTGTCTTTACTCCCTTTGCTTTTTTTAACTCATTATCTTGAGTTTTCACACAATATAGCTTAGATCTTAGCCCTACAAATTCACTTATAACTTGTCCTCCTAGTTCATCTTTAAATAGCCCAGGAATCTTTTTGTTTCGACATACAATATTATAATTATTATTTTCCACATAATTGCTTGTATCGAAATAAGATTGAAAGTTTAATTTTATATCTTCGTATATATCTGGTGTCTCTATGGCGTACAACAAACTATCTGTGTCTGTATAGCACAGTTTTAAACCAGGTCCATAGAAAGGTTTCATAACGGAGTAATGAAAATCATACATATGATTTTTAGCTATTTCAAGAACAGTAAACCCTATGTAGATCGGTTTATCTAAAATTACTGATTCTGTTTTCATTTGAACTGCAACAAAATTTTCTGTAAAAACAGTAGAACTGTGATAATTTAATCTTGATATTAACCCTTCTGCAGTGTATTTTTTATTAGTTTTGTTTCTAGTATCATTCCATTGGTTCACTAAATGAATATTCAACCTATTTTCAGTGTTTTCTAATGTTTTACCAAAAATGCTATTGTTCAATAATTTGAAGAAGTCCTGTTCAAACGGGGATTTAGCTTTTTGACGTAATTCTGTGTTTAAGTCTATGTATTTCTTTAAATATGGATGTTGTTTGAATTTTATAACCCTGTGAACTTTTTTTAATTGTAAACCATGTCGTAAACATGTTTTTAAATGCACATAATGAATCACATACCTGTATTTGTCATATAAATTTGGAATTAATTTAGAATTTTTAGACCCTGGCGGTGTAAATTTTTGAGGACAAAACGGTAGGTCGTTATGCAAGTCATGTAAATTTTCCGGATAGATTAAATCCACTTCCAAAATATAGCCGTATTCTGCATCATTGGGTATATTAAGAATATTCAGGTTACTGATTTCTCTTTCAGTGATTAACTCAAAATGCGAATGCGGTAGATATGAACACATTGCATAACCATATAAGTTATTACAATCGATATATAACAAATGATTATCAGGGACGGATGAATTATAACTCGGTAGGTACTTATTATTTGCCTTTGAGTATCTAGTAGAGCATAGACATACCCCACCGCGAATACCGCTTTGAATCATACGTATCATTTCCAAGTCCTCTATAAGTTGCAGTCGCACTTTTGTTTTAAGTAACATTGCATCAAAGCTTAGGCTAGGAGCTGTTAAATAAAATGCTGGATCTAATTTATAATTAATTTTACATGTTTGACGGAAGTTTTCAAAAATATCTGCTAGTAAGAGAACATCTGTTTTGAGATAAAGATCTGTATATTCTCCTAAGTTATTTAAGAGAAATGTTTTCCAGATGCATTTTGCATGAGAATACTCGGATTTAGAGATCATATCATCGTTTATAGTACTATAGAAACTATGCCTCGCCGGTAACTTATCTTCCTCGTAACAATTCCAATTCGTCATGTATTCATAAGGATATACGCCTTTGCGGGTTAATAGATCAAAGTGCTCTCTTTGCGGGTAAAAGTAAGATAAATGGACAAAGTCATTTTTATTTAAATTTCCTACCAATTTTTCCAAGCTAGTAGATAAAAATTTGAATGAGTCAACAAATCGGACAGGCATGTATTTTTGACGACCTACATTAAAAAATTTTGTAAATGATACATAGTTTTCCTTATTTTTTGCTATAACTTTTATTTTACCTGACGTTTCTCCTAACTGACGAATAAACAAATGCGTGTCATACCCTGATAAATTATGAAAAAATATGGGAACAAACTTTGGTAAACGAAATTGTATGTTACAAAAACTATGAGTAACACCGCGGTATAAGCCAGTTAAATGTGAGTGGTCCCTTACTTTATCATCTAGTAACAATTCCTCACATAGGTAACAAATTTTCGACTCATAGAATTTTTTCTGCTCATCGCTTGTTAACGGTAACATTGGAACAGATTTATTCAAAATTTTATGTATTTTAATCACGTCTGCGTGTAGATATTCGATGAATTTTTGAACACAGTCTTGGCCACGATATGACACATATTTGTTGAGAGATCTATCATACGAACATACAATATAATAACCGAATGCTGCAGGTAAATGTTTTTGTAAAGCAGTTGTGTAATTTGAATTAATTCTGGTATTATCCGATATTGGTTGTAATAAAGACTCGAAATCAGCATAGATTACGAAAGGCATATCTTGCATTCTTTCATAATGCTTAAATTGAATTACAGCACCTGGATGAGGTAGCATGGTTCTAATGCCGCTGCAAATATGAGAGGTTAATTTGTCTATTTTGTGGAAAAAAATCATACACTCATCACAAAAATATATTTTTTCATTATGCTTTGTTAGCTGGCTTCTAAGCAATCTGCTCATTGTTTTTATTAGACAGTAATGTTTCCTTCCGTTTTTTTCTATTAGCAATAAATTAATATGGTGTTTTTTTCTATGTTTTGTTTTGTACAGGGGTCCAACAATATTAGGCTTGTTTGCAAGACCGTATACATTAACACTTACATCGTTATTATTTTTTTCGAAGATTTTAATGTCAGAAAATCCGACCGGAAATGACATACCCTGAGTATTAAGTATATTTTCAAAGTGCGGATATGAGGAAACCCGATGAGAATTATTTTTAGCTGGAAATAAAGCTGCTACTATACTCCATAAAAAACAGTACAAGTCATTATTTTGTATATTTATGCATGCGCGTTTCGATTTAATCCATTTAGGCAATTCTATAAATTGAGCGGCTTTAATAGGATTATACTTATTGATATTGACTTCCAAGTATAAGTTACGTAAAAAAGCCCAACCACTGTCTCTTTCCTGAAATTCATCGATCTTTGATGTAATACTGTCAATCACTCTTGAAAATATTTCATTGAAATCGTAATTTTGATGGAGAATTATATTCTCAGTAGCAAACGATTTAACTGCACTTGTATCATTTTTCGGTAACGTAAACTCTGCGTAAAGTTCAAAGTTAGCTTTAATAGACTGATAAGTTAATTGCCTTGCAGTAAGCAATTGCCGTACGCGTGTGCTTAATTCATGCAGAAATTTGCTTGGTGGATCTACACTATCGTTATTATTCTCCGACGTTCCTACTTTACGGACTCTGTATGATGCTATGCGATTTCGGAATGCACTACTTATTTTATCAATGCCATTACTCACTTCAATAACATTATTATTTTTATGTATTCTAGTCCGTAAATGCGATGAAAAAGCGTTACTTTTAACAGATATATCGCAAACTGTACAATAAACTGTTCGTTTTGACATTGTCAATAATCATAGAAATAGAGAATAACAAAATATAATAAGGATACCACAGTCTACCCTCTGTAGGGACAATAAATCAAACTGCAAATTATAAGCGGTAACTATTAAAAAATAACATAATAAGTATCGTCCTGATATTTCACGAAACGACTGCTGCTACCCAACGGTATTTTGGTTCAATATTTATTATGTTCGTGATATTGTAACTTCTTAGTACTAATAGGGACTAAAATAGTGCAGTAAAATAGTGAAAAAAGTTCTGATTTACATTTATTTTATTATTAAATTATTTAAATATAAATTATCTTATTATATAAAAAATTTAATAACTCGCTTTTATTTTATTATTAAATTAATTGAATATAAATTATTACATTATATTAAAAATTTAATGACGCGCTTAGCGCTCGTTCATAGGCTAGTTGTTTAATGAGACTACTCTACCGGACCGGAAGCCAAGCCAGATGTGCTAATCAGCAATAACGCTCTTACAATTTATATATACTTACATCATATTTTCAGTGTTTTCTAATGTTTTACCAAAAATGCTATTGTTCAATAATTTGAAGAAGTCCTGTTCAAACGGGGATTTAGCTTTTTGACGTAATTCTGTGTTTAAGTCTATGTATTTCTTTAAATATGGATGTTGTTTGAATTTTATAACCCTGTGAACTTTTTTTAATTGTAAACCATGTCGTAAACATGTTTTTAAATGCACATAATGAATCACATACCTGTATTTGTCATATAAATTTGGAATTAATTTAGAATTTTTAGACCCTGGCGGTGTAAATTTTTGAGGACAAAACGGTAGGTCGTTATGCAAGTCATGTAAATTTTCCGGATAGATTAAATCCACTTCCAAAATATAGCCGTATTCTGCATCATTGGGTATATTAAGAATATTCAGGTTACTGATTTCTCTTTCAGTGATTAACTCAAAATGCGAATGCGGTAGATATGAACACATTGCATAACCATATAAGTTATTACAATCGATATATAACAAATGATTATCAGGGACGGATGAATTATAACTCGGTAGGTACTTATTATTTGCCTTTGAGTATCTAGTAGAGCATAGACATACCCCACCGCGAATACCGCTTTGAATCATACGTATCATTTCCAAGTCCTCTATAAGTTGCAGTCGCACTTTTGTTTTAAGTAACATTGCATCAAAGCTTAGGCTAGGAGCTGTTAAATAAAATGCTGGATCTAATTTATAATTAATTTTACATGTTTGACGGAAGTTTTCAAAAATATCTGCTAGTAAGAGAACATCTGTTTTGAGATAAAGATCTGTATATTCTCCTAAGTTATTTAAGAGAAATGTTTTCCAGATGCATTTTGCATGAGAATACTCGGATTTAGAGATCATATCATCGTTTATAGTACTATAGAAACTATGCCTCGCCGGTAACTTATCTTCCTCGTAACAATTCCAATTCGTCATGTATTCATAAGGATATACGCCTTTGCGGGTTAATAGATCAAAGTGCTCTCTTTGCGGGTAAAAGTAAGATAAATGGACAAAGTCATTTTTATTTAAATTTCCTACCAATTTTTCCAAGCTAGTAGATAAAAATTTGAATGAGTCAACAAATCGGACAGGCATGTATTTTTGACGACCTACATTAAAAATTTTTGTAAATGATACATAGTTTTCCTTATTTTTTGCTATAACTTTTATTTTACCTGACGTTTCTCCTAACTGACGAATAAACAAATGCGTGTCATACCCTGATAAATTATGAAAAAATATGGGAACAAACTTTGGTAAACGAAATTGTATGTTACAAAAACTATGAGTAACACCGCGGTATAAGCCAGTTAAATGTGAGTGGTCCCTTACTTTATCATCTAGTAACAATTCCTCACATAGGTAACAAATTTTCGACTCATAGAATTTTTTCTGCTCATCGCTTGTTAACGGTAACATTGGAACAGATTTATTCAAAATTTTATGTATTTTAATCACGTCTGCGTGTAGATATTCGATGAATTTTTGAACACAGTCTTGGCCACGATATGACACATATTTGTTGAGAGATCTATCATACGAACATACAATATAATAACCGAATGCTGCAGGTAAATGTTTTTGTAAAGCAGTTGTGTAATTTGAATTAATTCTGGTATTATCCGATATTGGTTGTAATAAAGACTCGAAATCAGCATAGATTACGAAAGGCATATCTTGCATTCTTTCATAATGCTTAAATTGAATTACAGCACCTGGATGAGGTAGCATGGTTCTAATGCCGCTGCAAATATGAGAGGTTAATTTGTCTATTTTGTGGAAAAAAATCATACACTCATCACAAAAATATATTTTTTCATTATGCTTTGTTAGCTGGCTTCTAAGCAATCTGCTCATTGTTTTTATTAGACAGTAATGTTTCCTTCCGTTTTTTTCTATTAGCAATAAATTAATATGGTGTTTTTTTCTATGTTTTGTTTTGTACAGGGGTCCAACAATATTAGGCTTGTTTGCAAGACCGTATACATTAACACTTACATCGTTATTATTTTTTTCGAAGATTTTAATGTCAGAAAATCCGACCGGAAATGACATACCCTGAGTATTAAGTATATTTTCAAAGTGCGGATATGAGGAAACCCGATGAGAATTATTTTTAGCTGGAAATAAAGCTGCTACTATACTCCATAAAAAACAGTACAAGTCATTATTTTGTATATTTATGCATGCGCGTTTCGATTTAATCCATTTAGGCAATTCTATAAATTGAGCGGCTTTAATAGGATTATACTTATTGATATTGACTTCCAAGTATAAGTTACGTAAAAAAGCCCAACCACTGTCTCTTTCCTGAAATTCATCGATCTTTGATGTAATACTGTCAATCACTCTTGAAAATATTTCATTGAAATCGTAATTTTGATGGAGAATTATATTCTCAGTAGCAAACGATTTAACTGCACTTGTATCATTTTTCGGTAACGTAAACTCTGCGTAAAGTTCAAAGTTAGCTTTAATAGACTGATAAGTTAATTGCCTTGCAGTAAGCAATTGCCGTACGCGTGTGCTTAATTCATGCAGAAATTTGCTTGGTGGATCTACACTATCGTTATTATTCTCCGACGTTCCTACTTTACGGACTCTGTATGATGCTATGCGATTTCGGAATGCACTACTTATTTTATCAATGCCATTACTCACTTCAATAACATTATTATTTTTATGTATTCTAGTCCGTAAATGCGATGAAAAAGCGTTACTTTTAACAGATATATCGCAAACTGTACAATAAACTGTTCGTTTTGACATTGTCAATAATCATAGAAATAGAGAATAACAAAATATAATAAGGATACCACAGTCTACCCTCTGTAGGGACAATAAATCAAACTGCAAATTATAAGCGGTAACTATTAAAAAATAACATAATAAGTATCGTCCTGATATTTCACGAAACGACTGCTGCTACCCAACGGTATTTTGGTTCAATATTTATTATGTTCGTGATATTGTAACTTCTTAGTACTAATAGGGACTAAAATAGTGCAGTAAAATAGTGAAAAAAGTTCTGATTTACATTTATTTTATTATTAAATTATTTAAATATAAATTATCTTATTATATAAAAAATTTAATAACTCGCTTTTATTTTATTATTAAATTAATTGAATATAAATTATTACATTATATTAAAAATTTAATGACGCGCTTAGCGCTCGTTCATAGGCTAGTTGTTTAATGAGACTACTCTACCGGACCGGAAGCCAAGCCAGATGTGCTAATCAGCAATAACGCTCTTACAATTTCTTATTAGCAAAGAAAGTGCCTTCACCAGTGAACTGGCTACGGCACTCTGTTAATACAGTTTTCAACGGTGCTAGTTCTGGGGAGTCTGCCTCACCCTGATACTTAAGGGAAACGACCGCTCGTTCCCAGCGGTCTTTCGGTTCTATATTAATAATGTCACGGACATTATAGATTTTTAATTCAACAAGTACATCGCCCTTTAAACTGGCGGTGCGACGTAGCACTCCGTTAGCAACACGTCTTGACAATACGGACTGCAGAGCTGGAGCGCGTTTAGGGTTCGTCTCCTCCTCCTCGCTGTCGGAGAGCTGCCAGCCGGCTCCCCCTGCTTTAGACACCGTCGGTCTACTTTTCTTCGACGCCTGCGCTTTCGACGTCGCTAGCTTTCGTTTGACCTTATTGTCCTTATTCTTAGGCCTGAAAAGAATAGTATATTTTATTAGACATGAGTTTAGCTAAGTCGTTAAACCAACATATCGTGGTGTAAGTGGCTCAAAATATATTTGTATCCTTGTATCCTAAATACACCAGCCGAACGACTTATGTGACTCTGCCGCAAGCGAAGCCTGTCTCACCCTTACTCGCTTACATTCAATAGCGAATAAATAATAATTCCTTCGAGATCTTGTGTTTCTGTCAGCGAGTTAGGTCTTTAATTATATAGTATTATATACTACGTCAATAGGTTACGGTAACCGCTTAACATTATTATTAACCTGTATAACGTCACGTGTGGTTACGGGTGCGCATAAGATTTTATGCGGGTAACATCCCGTGTGGTTACGGGTGTGCATAAGAAATTGCGCAGAATGAATGGTTCATAGGGTTGTTCTGTAACGACTATTAGTTAATATTAATAGCGTGAAAGAAATAAATTAACAGGTCTGTGTATATATGTACATATACAACATATTGGTGGTAGGTAATCGCTTACAATCGGGTGAACCGCAGGCTTGTTTACAACTTTTTTTTTTTTTTTTTTTTTTTTTTTTTTTTTTTTTTTTTATGCACTAAAAAATAGAAGTAGCAACATTCACCAAAAGTTTTTCACTAAGTTTATGAACGAGCGCTAGTCATGCTAACGCCATGGGTACGAGAGGGATCATTAATGAATGCTTACCCTTTCCTAGAAGTAACAGCTTCTTCAACGTCGGAATCAAACTGCTCCAGGAGCTGTTTCTTCTCGGCTTTAGACAGGCTCTTATTCTGCTGGATCTCCGAATACTCTGACTCAGACCTGTAAATAATAACATGATGATGATGGTTATGATGAAGGAGAGCTCAGCAATAATTGTTGCAACATGCAATAATTGTCACAACATGATTGACGAAATACCTTACAGTAAGACGTATCCGAATAGCCGCCAATGAAGGTTGCTGTGTCGGGCGAGTGAGTAAGGTAACCAGTAAGTTTCAAAGCACTGCTCCGTTTATAGCAGAGGTGGAAATATGCAAACCTGCTTTTTATATTGCGAACATTCATATAATGCGGTACCCACTTTAAATCAGGCGGATCGTATGCTCGATTGTCACCTGCGTGCTTTATTAAAATTATTTATTAGTATGTAAACTTACGAACATGATTGAAACACAGTTGATTCTCGTGATGCTAGTAGCCTGAAGCTCGTAGTCAATAACTGGCAGTGCTGGCTGTGGGCAGCTAGTCCACTTCAGTAGCTGGCTGGAGGCAGCTGGGCAGATTCAGTGGCTGGCTATGGGCGGCTGGCGGCGACAGCTAGCGGATGCTGGCTAGCACGGCTGGCTTGGCTTCCGGTCCGGCAGAGTGGTCTCACAAAGAGAGTTGTCTGGGTAGGTGAGGTCTGGTGTAGTCCGAAACTGATGTAACCAGGTTTGATTGTCAAGCAGTATAAATACTGATTTTTTGCTGATTCGAAATATTAATCAGGTATTGTAAACCACATGGTTTATTTACTAATGTATTGAAGAAAATATGTTTTCAATATCCAACGGTTTAGAACCACTATTTTAACGAAACGTCATCAATATTAAATTATTACAACATTTTATTGGAAAAACAAAGTTTCATATTGTCAGCAATCCTTTGATATATTTAACTTGATACCATTAAGTTACCTAACCTTGTGCAATTAAGGTACCGTACACACTGTTGCCTATTGCTGGGTACATCGTGAACTTAATTTTCATTTGCCTTAATACAATGTAATTAAAATACATCGAATGTATTATAATTTTAAATGAATAGAACCTTATTGTTAATAATTGTGGGGTGTAAGTGGTTCATCAACATCTTTGAACCTAAACCAACTTTAATTGTACGCGGTACACCTTGTTGACTGACCAACGAAGTTCTGGGTCTGGCGACAAGAGAGGTAGGGAGCATAATTGTGGGGAATGTACCTCCACCTCACAGAATACCGCAGCCAAATAACAAAATAACAATTCCCTTGATGTTGTGTTCCCGCGAGTGAGTGAGGTTACCAGAAACAGTGACTTTGATCAGTTGTTGGCAGCAATTTTAAAACATATCACATTGCGAGCGTTTATGTGGTGTTTTACATCAGGCGAGCCGTATGTTTGTTTTCCGCCTGACGCAGTGTAAAAAACACAATGTTGTTTAATGTCCTATATGTATTGTTTATTGCTTTAATTTACGTTTGTATGGATATGGTAACTGCTTCACATAAGGCGGATCATATACTTGTTTGTCGCCAAAAACACAATGTTGTTTAATGTACTATTTGTATTGTTTATTGCTTTAATTTACGTTTATATGGATACGGTAACTGCTTCACATAAGGCTGACCGTATGCTTGTTTGCCACCCAACATAGCATAATAAACACCATCTTTTTGTTTAAAGTACATTATATAATAATAATATTACGCTATATAATATTTTAACTAAAAAAAAAAAAAATATATAAAAAAAAAATTGGTAAGTAAACCCACAGCACAACTCTTGTTTCATACGAACTTGACCTTATAATAATTTTCCCACGATGATTCATTGCATCATTCGCGGTCCGGAAGGTCTTCTTTGACGAGCTGGGTGGTCGAGTGGTTGGCAATGGCCACTTTGACTCAGAGGTTGCAGGTTCGATTCCCGCACAAGACAAATATTTGTATGCATGAACATGTCTGTTTGTCTTGGTTTGGGTGTTTACTATGTATTATATGTATGTATTTAGAAAAAAAAAAAAAAAAAAATGTTTTTAAGTATAGTATCAGTTATCTAGTAACCATAGAACAAGCTTTGCTTAGTTTGGGACTAGATGGCAGTGTGTGATTTGTCCAGGAATCATCATCATCATAATCATCATCATCATCATCATCATCATCATCATCATCATCATCAGGTCATTTTGGTCTCCACTATAGGAGCACGACCCTCTCTCGTCCGTCCCAGGGAGAAGGAGGATTCAGCCAACAGGAATATTCATTCTATATGTGGTAACTGCTTTACATCAGGCAAGCCGTATGTTTGTTTGACGTCGGACGCAGTAATACGATGTTATTTAATGTACTATATGTATTATTTATTGCTTTAATTTACGTTTATATGGATATGGTAACTGCTTCACATAAGGCGGACCGTATGCTTGTTTGCCACCCAACATAGCATAAAATCACCATGTTTTTGTTTAAAGTACATTATATAATAATAATATTACGCTATATAATAAAATAAACTAAAAATATATATATATATATATATAAAAAATAAAAATAAAAATAGGTAAGTAAACCCACAGCATAACTCTTGTTTCATACGAACTTGACCTTATCATAATTTTCCCACGATTGGATTCATTGCATCATTCTTCTTTGACGATCTGGGTGGTCGAATGGTCGAATGTCGGTCGGTTAGCAATGACCACTTTGACTCAGAGGATGAGGGTTTGATTCCAGCACAAGACAAATATTTGTATGCATGAACATGTCTGTTTGTCTTGGTCTGGGTGTTTACTATGTATTATATGTATGTATTTACAAAAAAAAAAAAAAAAAAAAAATGTTTTTAAGTATAGTATCAGTTATCTAGTATCCATAGGACAAGCTTTGCTTAGTTTAGGACTAGATGACAGTGTGTGATTTGTTCAGGAATCATCATCATCATCATCATCAGGTCATTTTAGTCTCCACTACAGGAGCACGACCCTCTCTCGTCCGTCCCATGCAGAAGGAGGATTTGGCCTACAAGAATATTTATTTATATTTATTCTATATGTGGTAACTGCTTTGCATCAGGCGGGCTGTATGTTTGTTTGCCACCGGATGCAGTGTAAAAAGCACGATGTTGGTTAATGTACTATATGTATTGTTTATTGCTTTAATTTACGTTTATATGGATATAGTAACTGCTTCACATAAGGCGGGCCGTATACTTGTTTGCCACCAAACGTAGCATAAAATAACACAATGTTTTGTTTAAAGTACATTATTTAATAATAATATTACACTATATTTATAAACTTAACTTATTATAAAAAATAAAAAAATAAATAAAAAAAAAAATGGTAAGTAAACCCACAGCAAAATTCTTGTTTCATACGAACTTGACCTTATAATAATTTTCTCACGATTGATTCACGGTCTTGCAACATTCTATATGATAAGCTGAATGGACACAAATATGCAAAATTAACATTGCGTTGTATAAAACGTTTAATATACGAAAATAGACTTTATGTTGTAAGCACTTTGAATTTATTTTATATTAAAGAAAGCGCATTATGTAAGTTGGTACTGCTACGACAAAAGCAAAATTATCATTTCATTGCTTGAAATGTTGGTTACACAATAATAGTCTTTGTGTCTTAAGCACGTAATGTGAATTTATCGTATAATGTTTGTAACTAAAGTGTTTAAGTAAATTTGTCATAACCAGACCACGCGATATATGGTCAGACCGATTCAATAGTTCGCGGCGTGAGCAGGTAGATTAATTTTGTGATACTGGTTTTAATCCCAATGACTTTGCGACGGAAATTATCGCTTTCGGATATCAATAGCTGCATCTCAGTCATCAGTGTGACCAAACGGGTTAGATCAGTGATGGAACCATTTCTACTAGACACTAATAGCTAAGATGTGCATACCATAACCGTTCTTAGTCAACAGTGTGAGCAAACGGCCTAGTCAGAAATGGGGAAATCCTTTCTAAACACTACCAGCTGCGATGTATGTCACCGATATGACCAATCAGGCTGAATAGCGAGACGTTTCTTAGCATAGACATATGGGTTTCAAAAACATTACGTTATTTATTAGAGAACATGTAAGTGTATTTTTCGGTGAAAGAAGTGACGTGTGTGTTAAGTGCATCGCTTCAGACCTAGGTAAGTTTTGACATTTAAGGGAACACATTCCAATCACTCTTTGTTCTGTATAATGTGTTTTGAGACTAAAGAGAAAAAGTTTTTGAATTTGAGGGTTACAATTGGAGGGTTCAAAAACGATTTATTGTTTTTGAACCCCCAATTGTACACTACTCAGGTACTGGGGCGCACCTGCCCAGAGATGCGAACAGTACTCCATGTGAGGTCGAACCTGGGCTTTGTATAGTTGAAGGCGGTGTCGGGGTGTAAAATACCGCCTGGCTTTACTAATCACACCAATCTTCCTGGAAGCCAGTTTGGCCTTGCATTCCAAGTGACCGCGAAATTGAACATCACTCGATATGTCGACACCCAAGATGGTAATGCTAGTTCTTACACTAAGGGGAGTACCTTCCAAACTAGGAGCTACGACGAATGGGGACTTTTTAGCGGTAAACGCACAAACCTGTGTCTTGGAGGGATTTAGCTGCACCAAATTCAATCTACCCCAATCCGAGACGTGTCCAAGGGACGTGTCAATCTCAGACACAAGTTTTGTTCGGTACTCATCGACGCAATCCCGAGAAACATTACATTGGCCAGTGTATCTTACGTCCACTGTACTGTCATCCGCATAGCAATGAACATTGTGTATAAGCAGCAAGTCATTGATATGCAGAAGAAACAGCGTGGGGGACAATACACATCCTTGTGGTACGCCAGCATTCAAGCGTAGTGGGTCCGAGCGTGCTCCGTCAACTACAACTTTGATGCTACGCTCAGATAGAAAACTGGCAATCCATATGCAAAGCTTCTCAGGTAGCCCAAAAGAAGGAAGCTTGGAAAGTAATGCTTTATGCCATACCCGATCGAAAGCTTTTGCTACGTCCAGACTAGCAGCCAATGCCTCGCCCTTGCTTTCCACTGACTCCGCCCAACGGTGAGTCAAGTATACCAGAAGATCACCAGCTGAGCGACCATGGCGGAAACCATATTGGCGATCATTTATCAGCTGGTGATCCTCTAAGTTTTATATATTGTTATTATTAGTTAAACCGAAAAAATATCAATTATAGTTTAGTCATGTACGAGTATGTTTTAGATTTATGACATTAATTTAAAAAAAATCAGATAAAGACGAACGAGTATATTATAGTAATTTTTACAGTTGAAATTTTAATTTCAATCTATTATTTATATCTTGGCAATGTATTAATATTTAGAGGCGAAGTTTGTGAGTTTGTGAGGTTGTAAGGGGTAATCTCTGGGTGTACAAAAACGATTTTGAAAATTCTTTTACGAATACAAAGACATCTATTTGTGAGTGTCATAGGCTACAGCCTATGACACTCACAAAAGTCTCACAATATGTCAATTAAACCGAAAAATTAAAAGACTTTTTCTTAGAAGCAGCCTAAGCCGCGGGCGGAAGCTAGTGTTTAATAATTTCATTCGTTCAATTTGCTTTAGTATCGTGTCATCAACCCATAATCATCCCACTGTTGGGTTACGAGTCACCCGTCAATCGAACGGGTTTAGAGCATGGAGTATGCTGTAAACCTATATATTATATATGTCTATACTTGTCGTCGAAAACCCTTATTCATCCCACTGCTGGGGTACGGGTCTCCCATTTTGGGGTGTAAGTGGTTCATCAACATTTTTGAACCAAAGCCAACTTCACCTGCACGCGGTGCACCCTGCTGAAGGACAAACGAAGCTCTGGCGAAAAGAGAGGTAGGGAGTGTAATTGTAATCTACCCGACTGGGGAATGAACCTCCACCTCACAGAATACCGCAGTCAAATAACAATTCCCCTGAGGGTTGTTGTGTTTCTGCGAGTGAGTGAGGTCACCAGAAAGGAAGGAGATGATGCGTTGGCAGCGGGGGTGGCGGCGCGAGAGCGATATTTTATGTTGCGAGCGTTAATATGGCTACGGTAACCGCTTCACATCAGGCGGGTCGTATGCTTGTCTGCCACCCGACATAGTATAAAAAAAGGGGTTTACAACATACTCCACCACGAGGCCAGTGTTTTCAAGTCGCCCTAAGGCCACAGACTTGGCTTAACGACTGCCATCTAATGACAACAGCTGGAACCCATCCATAGACAGACTGCGGTCGAAGTTGCTTTGCATGTTCGATTAAACTGACACACACAACGGCGCTATCGAGCTCCTCTCGTATTGTAGTTAGTATCATGTAACTGCCTAAATTCGCAGATTAAATGCAATTTCCATGATTGTTGTGAAGTAAAAAAGGTAGCAACTTATTTGTATAGGAAATGCGGCAAGAAAAGCTATTTGTCCGAAAAAGTTTAGACAGCGGCCGTAAATCGGTCCGATGTTTTTTGGTCAAAATGTGGGTATAAATTAACTGAAGATTGACAAGGGTACACGTGGACGAGGGCGTTTAACGGTATAGCGTGTATATGAGATCTTTTAAGGTTTAAATAAAATAGATGTATAAAATTAGCATCAATAACTTGCGCTTTAATATGTCAAATGACTGACAGTTCTGTCAAATGCCATAAAGTTACATTAGAAAAGTTAATATGGTTGTTTAGTTTTCTTTAATTTACATATTTTTCCGCCCAACTTTCTTATTTTTTTCTTTCATAATAACCTACTCCAATAACAAATACAACAACAAAAAAAATTAGCGCATTCGGCTTAGCCGTTCAAGGGTGACAAATTACAAAGTGCCACCCAGCCCCAAAGTAAGCGAAGCTTGTGTTATGGGTACTAGACAACTGATAAACATACGTAAATACATTTTTTTTTTTTGTAAATACATACTTATGATACATAGAAAACATCCAGACTAAGACAAACAGACATGTTCATGCACACAAAATGTTTGTCCTATGTGGGAATCGAACCCACGAGCGTTGGTGTCGAAGTCGCGCCATTGACCGCTACGCCACCGAGCTCGTCGTCGTATAGATAGATACTTTCATGTTTCCATTTATTTGCTCCATTTATTTTCATGTTTTTCATAAATTTCAATAAGACCTATGTATGCATTGATAAATCGTTGTTTGATTTTAATAAATAGTTGCCACTGTCTGTGTAATCGATCACGCAAGTTAAGCAACTTTGAACGTAGTCTGCCTATGGATGGGTTTATTTATCTCGAGTCAAGCCAGTCCAGTGACTGGCTTGACTCGAGATAAATAAACCCAAAGGCCACTGCCTTTGGGCGGCTTGAAAACATTAGCCTTCGCCAACCCGCTGTAGAGCAGCGTGAGTATGCTCTAAAAAACCCTTCGATGGACTGAAGACTCCAATCCCAACAGTCTGATGATTATGAGTTAATGCCGTAATGCATTAATAAATGAATGAAACAGGCATTTAGACGTGCAGGGTTGTAAATAGGCTATCTGACCACTTTTTTCCGGGACGGACGTCACAGAATATACTTAAGTAAAATAATTTCTTTGATAGTATAAAAACATCTCAATTTATGTTAATAATTGGTTGGCTTTTAGGGGTGTAAGTGGTTCATCACCATCTTTGAACCAAAGCCATCTTCACCTGCATGCGGTGCACCCTGCTAACTGACAATCGAAGCTCTGGCGAAAAGAGAGGTAAGGAGCGTAATTGTAAGCTACGCGACTGGGGAATGTACCTCCAACTCACAGAATACCGCAGCCAAATAACAATTCCCTTGAGGGTTGTTGTGTTCCTGCGAGTGAGTGAGGTCACCAGAAAGATAGGAGATGCTGCGTTGGCAGCGGGGGTGGCGGCGCGTGAGCGATATTTTATGTTGCGAGCGTTAATATGGCTGTGGTAACCGCTTCACATCAAGCGGGCCGTATGCTTGTCTACCGCCCGACGTAGTATAAAAAAAAAAAAAAGGTACCGTAGCCATAACGCTTGCAACATATAATATTGCTCGCGCGCCGCCACCCCCGCTGCCGACGCAGCATCTCCTTCCATTCTTTCTGGTGACCTCACTCACTCGCAGGAACACAACAACCCTCAAGGGAATTGTTATTTGGCAGGGTGCACCACGTGCAGGTGAAGTTGGCTTTGGTTCAAAGATCTTAATGAACCACTTACACCCCAAAGTCATAATCATTAACAAAATAAATAATAAGTAAATAAATATTTCTGTATACTTTACACGGCGCAATCGAGTCCCAAACTAAGCAAAGCGTGTACTATGGGTAGATATCGGATATTATACTTAAATACTTTTTTTTGTAAACACATACATATACAACACCCAGACCAAGACAAACAGACATAATCATGCACACAAATATTTGTCTTGTGCGAGGATCGAACCCGCGGCCTCGGAGTGAAAGTGGCCATTGCCAGCCATTCGACCATCGAGCTCGTCAACGTTTACACGAAAGTATGTACCTACATATATTTGTTTGTTATTAAACATTTTCAGTGTTACAGATGCATATCCCTGACATTTCCGACTTTTGCACCAAATTGATCAGAAAATATTAAACGAAGCGGATACGCTTTGTATCATTAAATAGAATATTATGCGTAATATTCCCAGCAGGGTTCCATACAACTATCCGACAGGTATCGTAATATGTGAAATTTGGCCAATAATAGGGCAAAATTGCCGAGTGCCGCTCGATTTGGCCGTAATTGGCGTATTGAAATGCTCGCGCTTCGTTGAAAAGGTCCAATAACTAAGTTAAGTTGATAGTGATATTATATTATGCTTTGTTACTAACGTTTGTTGTTACTAACGTTCACTATATTTAGCATACAAAATGTTTAATTAAATTGCTCAACAGAAAAAATACAGGCAACTAGAGGGATAATTCGAATTAAAATGAAGTCCGAATTCAGTACCGATTTAGTGTTGATCTCACAAAATGTCATTTTAGAAGTCCATACGCAGCGTTTGTAATAATACAAATACAAAAGTTTTATTCAGAAAATTTATGTAATAATGTATGTACAAATCTCTAAAAAAACACGCCATTCTGGATGCGTGACTTAATTGCACATGCACCTGTGCACTTAAGCCTGGAGTTAAAGTATATTATTCTGTGCTGGAGTGTACAAGTAGAGTAAAATCGGGTGAGTAGGACGGGGGCCTATCACACATTCCCAACACTGTGTCTCCTGTGCAAATACCAAAAAAGCATTGAACAATTAAGTCCACTGCAATCCCGAGGATAAAACTACGGTTGCCTTGGAACTCACAACGAATTTAATCAGAAGAAATTAATAGAAGCATGAATTTTACCTCCCCTCTTGGCAATATGAGAGACATTGCCAATAGGGGAGATATATGGTAAATAAGACATTAAAAGCCTAAATGAATGGCTAGTCAAGTGAAGCTCAACCGTGCACCATGGATTTTATATATCTAACACTATTGGGGACTTAAAACATTGAGTTGTTACCTAACACGATTCCATTAAAATGAATTGCAAAATCATCTGCACGCTTATAATTCTCTCGGATAAGTTGTAGTACATTGCGGAGCTACCGGCAAGTTAAAAACTTCAACAATGAAACCAGTCGTCAATGTGACGCTACTCTACCGATTTCACTCTACCCGTGTCTAAGAGGTTAGTGTCACGCGCGTGCCACGTACGTGGATGTACATCCAGTCTGCTCGACTTAAGTCTCTCCCAAACCGCATGGCATCATTTGTATCTGCCTTGTAAGCTTGAGTTTCATTTGTCTTATGTAATTTATATAAGAGTGTTTTCAGTATGTTACTTTTTACATTTTTTTATACCACTAAAGTGGCAATCAACCATACGGCCCGCCTGATGGAAAGCAGTTACCGTAGCCTATGTACGCCTGACACCGACCAGACATACGGGCGTTGCCGAACCTGTAAAAACCTCTTCACGCCCTTTTTAAAGAACCCCATGCTGTAGTCTTCTGAGAAAAACCTCGACAGGCAATTCATTCCACAGCTTGACGGTACGCGGTACGCGGGTACGAGGGAGAAAACTAATCTGGAACCGCAGAGTATGCGATCACTTAGGCTCCAATGTGTGAGGACAGGGACTCTTTACTCTATGGTGAGGATGAATTCCCTGTCGATGGCGAGCGGTGCGCCTGTAGAAGGAGGTCGTGGGCATCATGTCAAACAACTACGCTGAACACACCCCATTGTAGAACACACAAAGGGACGCAAAATCTCTTTTCAGACTTAAAAGTTCTAAACCGTCTGTCAGTTTGGGATCGTCAACAATTTTAAGTAATCATTGAGCAATATGTCATAACAAAAATTCACCTGCCATTTTATTTCTTTATCTAACTTTGTCGTACAGTCTGTGTACTACATAACTACAAAATCCCAAAGCATTTAAATTAAAGTTATACAGCTTTACAGACCACATAGATAGAAATACTTATGGAGTGGAGACAGTCGGACATTGGAGTCTTCAGGGACATCGAGTCGGACGCACTCTACTGTGAAACGACTGTCCAGACTTGATTAATCCGTTTTGCATAGATTTAGAGCAATTTCAACTCTGTTTAAAATTATTTTGGAAATGTTCAGTGAAGTAATAATAAATAAATATTGTCAGACAAATTACACAGCGTCATCTAGCCCCAAAGTAAGCGAAGCTTGTATTATGGGTACTAGACAACTGATAAACATATGTAAATGCATTTCTTTTTTTGTAAATACATACCTATGATACATAGAAAACACCCAGACCAAGAGAAACAGACATATTTGTCCTATGTGGGAATCGAACCCACGAACATTGGTGCCGCGTCATTGACCGCTACGCCACCGAGCTCGTCATATAATGAAAGTTAGAATAAGTATCCCGTGGTACTGTTATTTGCCGTTTGCTACTGAAAAAAAGTATTTATCCTCGAACATGGAAAGGAGACCAATGACAGACAGACACTATACCTTCTTCTATATATCACATGGACATATTCAAAACATGACACACCTGAGTACTTACGTACATGTAAGTCATCACAAGGTCATTACTGCCAATAGATATCACTTATCGCATAATTTTCGCTGCTTCCAAGTTATCAAACTCAACGAAAACCGTAGATGGTGTGGAGAGCGACCTGTGAAATATGATTGGTTATTTTAAGACGGCTGTTTGTAGAAAAGACATAAACGCATAGGCATTTGTTTATTGTTATAACCTAAATATATAAAAAAATCGCTATGATCTGAATAAGAAAAGATAACTGAGTCTGTCAACGCATAGCTTAAGCCACTGGACGGACTCGGCTGAAACTTAGCAAACAGTACCTATATGACGAATTCAGTATATGAAGTTGCAGGTGAAAGCTATTTCAAACATATGCTGTGTTTAATAGCTTTCGCCTGCAACTGCAAATACTGAATTCTTCTTATACTGAAATAAAGGGGGGTTGTTGTGTTCCTGCGAGTGAGTGAGGTCAACAGAAAGAAGGAAAGGAAGGAGTAAAGGCTGGCAACGGATCGGCGACCCCTTGGTGCTGCTGATCTCCATGGGCAGTGGTGATTGATTTCCATCAGGTGACCTACATGCTTGTTTGCCCCTTTTATGAAAATAAAAAATCTTTATACGAGACCCTTGCCTTGTCTATCTCGCACAAGACTTTAAATATCTATAAACAAAATGTAAGCACACCACAACACATAAATATAAATGGCTTGTGCATCACTATATCACGCGACTTCCCTTCCAGAAAAATATGCATGAAGCAATGTTATTCAATGAGGTGCACAAATTCCTTACACCCTCTACTTCTGAATTTTTTAAGAGCCCGATGTCTCGCTGCTCAAATTCATTACTGCGCCGCGTAAAAACACCCTCTTTTGTTTAAACACAAAATCACAATAAACCTTCCCATGTAATGGACTATGCATTTTGAGGAGGCGCTCCTCTACAGTTCGTTTGTATTTTTAATCTGTGCGTGGTTTATAGGATGTAGGGGAAAACGCTTATGGAAAGTGGGGAAATTCAATAACGTTAATTCATCAGGGTGATCTTTTTACGAACTATGGAAATTAGTTTACTGTCAAAACTGGAATGAACACAAATAACGGCTATGTGCGAACGAAGCGTTGTGCCAAGCGATGTATAACATGTACTTCATATCGTAGCATGCGTAAGGTTTTTGAAGTTAGGTTAGAATAAGTTTGTAATCTATAAAAGACATTTGTTACTGATTGATCTATTTACGCACAGCTCAAACCACTTGCATTAGACGGACCGCGCTGAAATTTGGCATGTAGCTAAGAAACGATTTTCGAAAAGAAGTCGCGGGCGCAAGCTAGTTAAAAAAAAGACGGTATGTAAATTCCAGAAATATTTATTTATTTCGTTTTGTTTACGAAATACATAATTTTTCTTTTTCAAATTCTTTTTCAAAAAGAAATTCTTTTTCATCCCACTTTAGACGTCAACCCTTATTCATCCCACTTGCTGGAATATGGGTTTCCCCTCAATCAAAGGGGTTTAGATTAGACCATACTCCACCACGCTGCTCAACTGCGGGTTGGCGGACGTCAGTGTTTTCAAGCCACCTAAAAACCACTGACTTGCCTAAACGATTGTCTATATGATCTATAATGACATCAGCCAGGACCGACGGCTTAACGTGTCCTCCGAAGCTCGATAAATAAACCCATCCAAAGATAGGCTACGGCCAACGTTGCTTAACTTGCGTGTTCGATTAGACTGACACACGCAATGGCGCCACTGAGCTCTTCTATTTCTATTTCTATCATAATAATACTTACATTTAATGATTTATGTCATAATTATATCTACATAAAGTTATCTCCTTTGCGATACACGATTACATTCCTATCGATCTATACCAATCTTACAAGTCCCCAAATACTCAATAATATGGCTTCTCGCAAACTTTTTGCCCTTTACCGAAGCCAACTATAACTAATCAAATTCCTTGTTAGATCATATCCTATGGGAGGCTACGTGGAGGATCAAAGTTGTCGCTAACGCAATTAGAGAGACGGATTAGTTTCGGTCAGATCGCCGGAATGCCCCCTCACCTGCGTTTTAGATAGCTATTAATTTCCGTAATAAAGTTATGGGAATTATACCTCGAAACCCTGGTTGGTAATGCTTTCACTGTCCTCTGGAAGATACCTAATATTAACTTGAAATTTCAAGTACGAAGTTAGTGGTAGTAATTTGAATATCTCTAACTGTAATGAACATTTTTTTTTATAATTCAATAGTAGTTTTGCGGTATAAGCGACTCACCATGATCTTTAAAGCCAAAGTCAACCTCGCCTGCACGTGGTGCACCTGCCGACCAGCGAAAGGAGCTCTAGCAAAAGAGGAAGAGGTAGGGTATGATAGAGTATGACTGGGAAAGTACCTCCACCTAACCAAATGTTGTTGTCATACTTATTCAGCCCACTGCGGGATGGATTGGTTTCCCCAAGCTGCACACAACAACCCTCAAGGGAATTGTTATTTGGCTGTGGTATTCTGTGAGGTGGAGGTACTTCCCCAGTCGGGCAGCTTCAAAATACGCTATGCCCCTTTTCGTCAGAGCCTCCTTTGTCAGTCAGCAGGGCGCACCACGCGTAGGTGAGGTTCACAGATATTCATGAACCCCTTACACCCTAAAATATATTACCAGTATTATCAAAAACATTCCAAAAGGTTAATAGCCTATCTCATATCTACATAAAGATATTTCCAACCCTTCTAAAATATTTAAAAGCAAGCCCATTCCCCACGTAATTACAGCATTCGATACAAGATAATGTCTCTCCTTATAGATTGAAGACGGTCAGCCTCTGAGGACATGGGGATGGAAAATTGGATATTCCTATGAATTTTACAAAATATATAACATTTCGATTTCATATTAAATTGGCTTAGTGTTTGCAGAGGATGAAAGAATTTAAGAGAAGCAAATATAAAGCCATTTTTAATATTTATGCTGACTGTAATACAACTTGTATAACGTGGGCTGGGTATATAAGTCAATAAATTAATGTGAAACAAAATACTGATTTCTAAAAATGTTCTGATCATTTACACTATATTGGGGTGGTATAATTGGGGTGTAAGTGGTTCATCAAGATCTTTGAACCAGAGCCAACTTCAACTGCACGTGGTGCACCCTGCTGACTGACAAACGAAGCTCTGGCAAAAAGAGAGGTAGGGAGCGTATTGTAAGCTACCCGACTGGGGAATGTACCTCCACCTCACAGAATACCGCAGCCAAATAACAAGTCCCTTGAGGGTTGTTGTGTTCCTGCGAGTGAGTGAGGTCACCAGAAAGAAAGGAAGGAGATGCTGCGTTGGCAGCGGGGGCAGCGGCGCGCGAGCAATATTTTATGTTGCAGGCGTTAATATAGCTACGGTAACCGCTTCACATCAGGCGGGCCGTATGCTTGTCTGCCTCCCGACGTAGTATAAAAAAAAAACTATACAATAGATATATATACAATAGATATATATACAATAGATATATATACAATAGATATATATACAATAGATATATACATTACATTAAATATTTAGGAGTTAACGTAATATAACCGTAAAAATAACCCATCATGGATTGTATATGTTAAGCGGGCTTTAAATGTTGTAGGTATATAAGTTGGGGGTAAATAAAGATGTGAACAAAAACTTAAGTTTAGCCGGCTAAACTTAATCATAGCCGCAGCACTTTGGCTAAAAATGTTTATTTTATACTATTTTGGCTTCCACCTGTGACTTCGCCTACGGTAACTTTTTTTTAATAAAAAATTTCCTATGTCCTTTCAGGATACGTGTACAAAGTTTCATGATTGACGGTTGAGTAATGATGGACGAGGAACAAACTCACATTCACATTTATAATATTAGTAGGGGTAGCAAATGAATAATGGGCGGTTTTTTTTATATAGTTGGTTAGGTTATGCTCGTGATTGACTTTTTTTTGGAGAAAGAAAGGTGAGGTACGGAGACCCTTTCCAATTCCTTCGCTCGTTTCACTCCCTTGGCTTTTGGTGATCACAAGAATAAACTAACCTATCGCAACTATAACGATAAACAGTTCATTATATTGCTTCATTTTTTTTTTTAGCCAAGCTCGTGAGGCTACACTTAAGTTTAGCCGGTCAAACTTAACTTTATGTTCATTTTTTAAAACACAGCATATTACCGGATCTACTTAGGTACAAAATTAAAACACTTTCACTTGTTCAAATATACATTGCACTCTAATTGCGATGCCATTCAAAAGATATGATGAAAGTATATTAGAAGGATATTAAAATGAATGAATTATTTTTCAATACAATTCTTCAAATGCTCGAAAAGTAGGCAATGAATATGGCTGGAAAGTTGTAACTACACACCCGGGCAGGGAAGCATTGCAAACTCATTGGCTTTTAGATCCTTAGTAATGCTTGATTTTGAAGTCGCTGAAATAGTTTGGGGTGTAAGTGGCTCATCAACATCTTTTAACCAAATCCAACCTCACCTTCACGTAGTGCAACCTGCTGACTGACAAACGAGGCTCTGGCAAAAGAGATAGGGCACAGTGTATTTTTAAAGCTGCCCTATTGGGGATTGTATTTCTTCCCCACAGAATACCGCAACCAAATAACAATTCCCTTGAGGATTGTTGTGTTCCTGCGAGTGAGTCAGGTCACTAAAATGAAAGGAAGAAGTATAGGCTGGCAACGGTTCGGCGACCCCTTGCTGTTGCTGATTTCCATGGGAGGTAGTGATTGCTTTCCATCAGGTGCCTCATAAAAAAATGGCCTAAATTTCGCACTTGTGCCACAATTTACTCTTATTATGGAGTTTTTCAACTGGATTTTTAATTTATACGTTTAAATGTTAGAGGTTAACTTTGACTTAATTTGAGTTTGTGCTAACATAGTTCTAATATAACCTTTACTCAAATATGAGTAATTAGTTTAAAACGAAGTTAACTTCGTACTTACTCGCGCGATGCCCCAGAGAGCGGCCGTCATCCGCGGTAGCCAACGTGCTTGTTAACTCTTCTCATATATTATGAAGCTATGTCAAATGTATCTCACTGTAACGTATATGATACAGGATGATCCAAAGATTCGCAGATATTAGGTACTATAAGTATTTCTAAATAAATATTCCTGGACAAATTATACACGGCCATCTAGTCCCAAACTAAGCAAAGCTTGTATTATGGGTACTAGTTATTGAATTGACTTAAATACATTTTTTTTTGTAAATACTTACGTATAATACATAGAAAACATCCAGACCAAGACAAACAAACATGTTCATGCACACAAATATTTGTCTTGTGCGGGGATCAATCCCGCGACCTTGGAGTCAAAGTGCCATTGCTAACCATTCGACCACTGAGCTCGTCAAATATACTATAATTTAATTTTAATTTTAATGTGCGTCAATACTAGAGTAGCTACGATGATATTAACATCATCACACAGAAACTTAGGAGTTAGATTTGTCACAGATTTGCCATTGCCCTAATTTTTTTTTTATCAGTATCGTAAAATAATATAAAACTAGAACGATCTGCGATCTTTTAAAATTTTAATAACTTATTCCCGATGTGTTTTATGGTCGAACAAGGCGGGAAAGCCAATTTTAAAAAGATGAAATTATAAAAAAAACATCGGACGCGCAGCATGCGCCACCATAGCTAATTTTATTTATTTTATTATATTTATTTATTTTGGCCACTTTCCCGAATTTATATCGGAAAACCAAGGTCAACATCACTTTACATTACCACTTTTGGATGCTCTACACGAATCCGAAGTCAGAATTTCGAAATTTTGAGTTTCATGGCAACGGTCGGACAGACAGAACGACCGGACGAATTTATAAGCTCAATAAATTTCGCTGAAAATGTGCCAAATGCGATATTTTGTAACAAAAAACAAATAAACTATTTTTTATATCACGTCCGGTGACAAAAATCATACGGCCCGTCTGATGTGAAGCAATTACCTCGCAAAATGAAATATATGTTTCATGTTACGAGCCGCCACCTCCGCTGGCAATGGGGCAACTCATTCCCTTCCTGCTGACCTCAAATACTTATATAATTATTTTATGAATTTCGATCGTCCATTATTCGTTTTGCAAGTATACCATAGAAATTTAATGACCAGTAAGATTCTTGTAAGCATCTCATTGTCCCTTACTGCGGCACCGTAGGGAGCACGTCACAAAAACGTTATTTGATTCGACAGTCGTTACTCTACGTATGGACTAAAGAAACGCTAACTATCACTCGTTTATCGATATGGGATTGGGAGTTGTACAAAATGGCTATGTGACAAATTAAAGATGTGAATATGAAGGTAGTATATGTCTTTGGTCACTTTTAGCAGAGATAAATGCTTTTCTTTCGATTGTGACGAAAGTAAAAATATAAAAAAATACAGTAGAAATTAGAGGAATTTCTTTCTTTTCTATAGATAGATATAAATTATCATCTCGCTGTTTAGTTATGAAAATGCTTCTTACCGAATACTAGAGTTAAATCACAATTGAGTAGTTACAACGGGAATACGTGATGCTTGAATTTAAATAATTTGAGCCGTCACGGGAGGTCTGACAGAATATATTAAAATCAGAACAACACACAATTTGCAATTTGCACAACATTGCATGGACTATAGGCCACCTCGGCCACTCCATACAAATGCCCCGTCGTTTACTACTAGGTACATAAACAATGACGTCTGTGCAGAGCGTGAATGAGCGTGTGTACTTGCGACGCTACACAAACTGTCCAGATTTGTCTCAGAGGGGAGGTGAGGTCGACACGAGAGATCGGCAGGGAGCGGCCATACTGTACGTAGTACTATTACTTATACTGTGCCATAGGTATACCAGCTCAGCGCGGTAAGAAAGAAGGGAGATCGTCGAACCGAATGGGGAGTCTAAGAGTTACGAAAGAACGCGTGGCGACGCAGAAACGTCTACAGTAGTCATGGAGTCAGAATCCCATATCTTATTTGCTATATAGCTGTCTCTCACATTGCGAAGAGATAGTCAAATTCCAAAAGCTACGTATTCCTATCAATTTCTTCTGATTAAATTCGTTATGAGTTCCAAGACAGTCATAGTTTTACTTCCGGGTCTGCAATAGACTTCATTCTTCATTGCCTTTTTGCTGATCGCTAATGTTAATCCTGGCTACACGGGACACATAGTGGTGGGAATGTATGGTGGGAAACCGTGTTAAAAAGTAAGTTTGACCCACCGTGCATCATCAAAAGAAACAACACTTAAACAACATGACTTATTCTTGCACTCAGCTTACTACTCTTCTAATCCCAACTATCCCTACTAATATTACACCGGGCTCTTGCCAGCATCCGTACACCCGCGGTTTTAGAACCGAACGGGCTTGCACGTGATGATGGGAAGAGACCGGATGGAATGACACTTGTGGCCTGGAGGTTGGGGCGACCTTTGGTGTGGGACGCTACCTGCGTCGACACCCTTGCGCCGTCTCATCTTCGGGTCACTCAAGTTAGGGCTGGTGCGGCTGCAGCGTTTGCTGAAAACCTCAAACGGCGAAAATATAGTTGCTTGGATCAGAGCTACATATTTGAGCCGTTTGGGGTAGCGACGCTAGGTCCGTGGGGACCATCAGCACATAAACTGTTTCAACAGTTGTCAAAAAGATTGATCGAAGTATCACATGACCAAAGGGCTGGCCAATATCTCGGCCAGAGGATTAGCATTGCCATTCAACGTGGCAATGCTGCCAGCCTTTTAGGCACTTTTCAAGTGGGTAACGATTTGGCGGGGTTTCATTATTTGTAGTTATTTATTTCTAAGTTATATTTAAGTTGGTATTTTATTTATAAGTTATTTGTATATTATTAAAAATATACTAATATTATAAATGTGAATATGAGTATGTTTGTTACGCCATCACGGCAAAACTACTCAACCGATCATAACGAAACTTTGTACACATATTCTCAAACAATATTAGGAAGGATATGATCGGGGACATTCTTGCTCAGTATGACGATTTAGATCTTTTCGCCGACAACCAACAATGTCTGCTTGACAGTGCCTATAGATTTTTTAATCATGCGATATTTAATTTGGACATGTGACCATAGATATACAAGTAGCATAAGACATGTAATTTTTTATTTTATTCTTTTATTTTTTGACTATGTGACATTGAATATTTATGATCATATATTAATTGTATTTTTTTTTTTAATTTAAACTTGTAATGTAATTTAATTTAATAATTGATTTTAATGGGAACTGGACATTATTTTTTGACATTAGTCTGTTACATTGTTGCATTGGGTGAATTTACCTGTAATGATAATGTAGTTCTGAATAAATAAATAAAAATAGAATATTTTTTATAAAAAAAGAAAACCGGCCAAGTGCGAGTCGGACTCACCCACCGAGGGTTCCGTACGTAGGATCATTATAATTTTGATATTTTTCATTATAAATTCTTATTTATTTATATATATGAAAAAATAAATAAAATATATTTTGCAATGTGCACATCAAGCCCTATCATATTTGCACTAGTAGCTTCAATTTGAAATAAAGACCCGCTATAAAAATATAGACCCCCTATTTTTTAAGATTTAATTACAAATGTATAGTTTTGAGATTTATTCTTGTACTTGTAGTCTATAACGATGTTACTTGACAAATTTCATAGTTCTAGGTCAACAGGAAGTAACCTATAGGTTTTGATTCCCTTGAGAATAAACGGCCGTAACTTTTTTTTACGTAAACTTAGCAGTTTGATTTTTTTTACAACTTAATGGGACCGTAGACCTGAGTGTACAGTTCAAATTTCAGCTCGATACTTCCACGCATTCTCGACATAGAGGGTCTTGACAGACAGACAGACAGACGGACAATAAAGTGATCTTATAAGGGTTCCGTTTTTCCTTTTGAGGTACGGAACCCTAAAAAAGAAGAAAACGCGGGCGAAGCCGCAGGTGGAACCTAGTAAAATATAAAAACAAACTATCCCAAATCAAGTACTTTGTAAAGAAAATCAACATAATATCATGTAATATTAAAGCACCCTGTACCACAGTAGAGATAGGAGGTGAAATAAAGGCTCGCCGAATGTCGTGTGTCCCGACCTTTTGGGATTTGCTCCGGCTCACATATTTAACTTAGCTGAACTATCTTCCTCGTCCAATATTTGCATACGCTATCCCTAAAATGTTAACTGTTTCACTTATTGCTTGTGGTATAAGTATCCCTACTTAGAAGATTTAATTATAAAAGCTGGTTGTCTCTAAAGTCGGTTTACGGACGATAATTTTTCGTGATAAATGTCATAAGAAACATAGCCCGATCGTGCCTCTCTATCGCTTGTTCCGCGTTCTCGCTTGCACGCTAGGCTCAGGCGAAATGTGACAATGAGTCATGCTTTTTCGTGCGTGCACCGGCGTTCATCGATTTGTCACGTCAAAAGATAGACGCTTAGAAATACGTGAAACAGCTGCGAGTAAGTGAGGTGACACCAGACGAGGAGATGCTATGTTAATAGTCTATATAGGTACGGTAATCACTTTAGATCAGGCGACCCCGTACGGTTATTTGGTATCCGGCTTCGTATAAAAAATATAGTACAGAAATTGTAAAAGACCGTTACATACTCGTACATAAGATACAGATCCATTCATATTGATTCATGACAAATTCAGATACAAATCTCCTCATTTGTATTGTCCATTTAAAAATATAATCATTTCTGTATCTCTGTGACATTGCTATATAATAGCTGTAGCTTCCATCCGCGGCTTCACCCGCATTTACTATTTTTTTAAATAAAAACCTTTAATGAGTACTTTTGTCCTTCATAATACCTTTGACGATATGTGTACAAAGTTTCATGATGATCCGTTGAGTAGTTTCGGTCTACAAACAAACTCACATTCACATTTATTATATTAGTAGGGATAATTAGCTGTTTAATACAACCATGGGATTATGTGTTCCACTTTATTTGTTCCAATTTTTTTTTTTTTTTAATTACATATACAAATTAGAAAGTGATTCATATGTATAAATTTACTGATATCTCGATTTTTCTACTAGGCCCTGAAGTGACAAGAACAAGAGAAAATTTCTTTAAGTATCTATTTGAAATACCGTCGCAGATGTGAAACATCGGAATTATTTTGTACAGAAAATATATTTGAGGGCTGAGCGAGAAAGAAGATCGCAAAGAAAATGATCTTTTCCCCATCAGTCTTTTCATTATTACAAGCTTTTGGTTTCAGCGAGGTGTATGTAATCGAATCTTACAAGTAAAATTTGACCCACTTTCCAATGTTCGATTGAGCTGAAATTTGGCATTACATTGTCACGCGAAACAATATCACTATATTGTGGTCACGCGAAACAATATAGTGATATTGTTTCGCGTGACAATGTAACCTTTATTTAAATGCCGCCATTTTAAATCTAATACCACAACATGGCGATGTATAATTTCTGCATTAACTCCGACGATATGGATATCAAATGAAAGGGTTTGATGAACGAAACACAGTAAGTAACTTTTTAGTTTTTGAACAACTCATAAAAATTTGTATGAAATAAATTTTTTTTTGGTTGTTCATGTTTTTAATACAGAATCAAAACACGTTTATACCAAACATCAACAAAGACATGATTTATCAAAATAAATTAGGCATAAGACAGTCGCAGGCGAATCGTCACAAGGTTCTCAAATATTTACCGCGGGTTACCGCCGAATGTTACGAATGGTAATTCTGCGACCTTTTATAATGGTGTTCGTAAATAGTGGAATATGTTCGTATAATAAATAAAAGGAGAGATCAGGAATTAACGCTTTTGTATCCTATACAATTAAACGAGGACGTCCAGAAAATATGTATAAATAATTTTATATATATAAATGTCAATGAAATCTGTATCTTTAGAAGACAACTGTTACTGACTGATCTATCAACGCACTTGAAATTTGGCATATAAGTATGTAGTATTATGACGTAGGCATTCGTTAAGAAAGGATTTTTGAAAACTCACACGGCTTACTAAGATAAGCGTGTAGGAAGTCGCGGGCGCTATTTAGTTAACAATATTGGCATTTACAGGGGCAAAAAATTAAGTTAGATTTTTTATACTACTTCGGGTAATAAATAAACATACAGCCCGCCAGATGTAAAGTGGTGACCATAACTTATAGACGATTGCAACGTAATAGATCACTCGTGTGCCGCCATTGCCACTATCGACACATCAACTCCTTACTTCGTGGTGATCTCACTTTGTGGATTACGCACTTGCAGCAACAAAAAATCTCGCTACGTCTCTAAGAAAGTAATATATGGCTACGAAAGTAAGAACGTATTATCTTCTGTGAGATAGAGACGAACGTATTCAAGGGGGCTACTACGAAGTAACAATACGAAGTTTCGGGTATAAGCTTCGGACACTAGTTCTAATTTGTCAAATACGAATTTCACGATTGGGTTGGTGGCATAGAGTTAAGAATATATAATAAGATTCTTCACCACACTCTACAAAAGACTGGCTATGTAAAAGAGAAAGAAAGAGTATACTACTATGTTAGAGCGAGATAGAGAATGAAACATTTTTTTTCCGCAATAAGAACCTAGAACACGAACTCACAGCCTTTATTATTATACAAGATCCCGCTTATTTTTAAATAATAACTTTTAAAACTGAATGTTAGTGTAAATTTGTATTCAAACAAACACGTTATTTATCACTTTAGTGCCAATATCTAGTTATATGTCGTTTAATACAAAAAATATAGAAAATTATGCAATTTTACCTAAGTACATTTCATATGTTTTGTTGTTTTTAGATAATGTTATGTAAACATCATAAAAGTATAGATTGAGATGCGAAAACTTACTGCGTTCAATACAATTAATACTCTGTAATCATGCGAACGCACAATAAAATTTCTATTTTCCCTAAAACTTTGGATTTTCCCTTCGGAGTAAGTCCCCTGAGCTGGTAACTCGCAGTCTGCATTATAATTATTACACTTTTACTGTAGCCTGGTTTGTGCACCACGTGCAGGTGACGTCGGCTTTATCTCAAAAATATTGGTGATAAAATTATTGTAGCCATTAGAAAAAAGAATAGCACAATTTTTGTTGTCAACTTTTTTTTTATACTACGTCGGGTGACAGACAAGCATACGGCCCGCCTGATGTGATGCGGTTACAGTAGCCATATTAACGCTTGCAACATAAAATATTGCTCGCGCGCCGCTACCCCCGCTGCCAACGCAGCATCTCCCTCCTTCCTTTCTGGTGACCTCACTCACTCGCAGGAACACAACAACCCTCAAGGGAATTGTTATTTGGCTGCGGTATTCTGTGAGGTGGAGGTACATTCCCCAGTCGGGTAGCTTACAATTACGCTCCCTACCTCTCTTTTCGCCAGAGCTTCGTTTGTCAGCAGGGTGCACCACGTGCAGGTGAAGTTGGCTTTGGTTCAAAGATCTTGATGAACCACTTACACCCCATAATCATCAGTAGCAAACTTCCAAGTCGGTAACGTAGGTTGGATACATAAAAACTACCAGATTCATAAAGGGTAACCAATCACTTTTACTGTAGCCTGGTTTCCCGTTATTGCCGATATTCGTGAGCCGCGTAATAAGGTAGCCTCAAACCTCATGTGAGTCGGTGCGTACAATCCATCATCGTCCACAGTACTAATGCAGCCGGGAATATCAAATACGGAAAAAGGATCCCACCGTGTTTGTGGAAACAAACGAACCGATATAAACCTATAACAATAATGTAAACAGATCTTTGTGTTCTTGGGGTAAGTTCGGAGATATTTTTATAGATATTTTTAACCGACCCCAAAAGAGATTTTTTCAATGCGAAAATGACACTACTGCTTAGATAATTATGTCAGCCGTGTGTTTCCCGGCAGACTAGAATAGAATCACTCCGTCTCTTCCCGTGGATGTCGTACAAGGCGACTAAGGGAAATACATTATAAAACATCGATCAAGCCTCCCCAACACGTCTGGCCAGCGTGGGGAGTGTAGGCCAAATCCTCCTTCCGTCTGGGACGGACGAGAGAGGGTCGTGCTCTTGTAGTGGAGACTAAAATGACCTGATGATGATGAGACAGTAGAGCTCCAGGGTTTCTACCAGCTAAGCTATACACAAGTACCATAAATCTAAGCTGAAGTTAGATTTTCGCAATCACGAAATTCGATGGGAATCAGAGGCCCTACCGCCGAAGCTGAAGCAGGTTACCATCGGATTTTTTCAATGCGAAAATGACACTACTGCTACTGCTTAGATTATTGGTAATTACGTTTAGCTCAGCTGGAAGAAAACGTATAGTTCTACTGACTAAGCTGGAGATGTTTGTCAATAACTAAAACCTAAGACCAATGTTTGTAACCAAAAAATCTGATGGTAATCGGCTACAGCTTCGTAAGTAGGGCCCCATCTTCAGCTTTTATACAGGTTTATTACGACATAATCACCGCTAAGGGTTTTTGAAAATTCACGGTATATCGGGATACGCGCGTATGAAGTCGCCAACGATAGCTAGTTAATTACAAATTGCAACTTTAAAAGTGCAAATGTTTATAAAATTGTTACCCCATACGTTGGATTACCCAAAGGAGAAATAAAATGAAGTAACTCCACTCGTAAGATGGCATCGCACCCATGCTCTTAATATTCATTAATTCAAAACGAGCTGTTCGCTGTTCCGGTTCAGTGCTGCGTTAAATTTGAGTGCTGTTTTGTATGCTTCGTTTATTTATGCACGTAGAACAACGCATTGTGGTTTTAGTTTATTCGTAAAAAAAAACCGAAGCGAGTAAAATTTGCGAGTAGAATTAGAAGTCTGCTCAAATGAAAAGATAAGTCAAATACAAACTTAAAATGTCCCACATAAATCCATATATGGAACGGTCAATTGCCAACTGCAAATAAGTATAAGTTTGTATCGCAAAAAGTGTTATTTCTACTACATTTTTTTTTTGCTTTAGGTATTTACGCTAAGAGTAGGCACGTGCTTGCTTTTCTAAAATTACATGATTCTAAGTCAATGGTTCCCAGTAAATAATCAAAGGGAAACCATTTGATTTCAATTAGATTTTATCGCATAAAGAAAGAGGTCAAGTTATTGTTTGCGTATTTATTTTACTAACTGAATGCGTTGATTTAGAAGCTTGATTTTTACTACTTTAAATTGAAACTTAAATGGACTGTTCTAATGATAGCCGGACGCATTTTGATTTAAATATCAATAAGACAATATTAATGAAAAGGATTATTGATGCAGTGACAGAAATAAGAAAATATTACCATTGTAGCTGGTCAGTGGGTAGCTTGATATTGTTCAACTGTGGTTACAACAGAGCTGTCACATTAATTACCTGTAACAAAACTATAGCAAAATGTTATTTATTGGTTCGCTAATAGAGTAATAAGTTGCTAAACACGTACGGGAACCCTTTGATAAGGATACGAGAAGCGATAACACGATACCAAGCAACAAATTAAGAGTGGACTCTCGCCGTCCTCGGGGGAAATTCGACCAATCACAGCCGACGGAATTGCTCATCACACGGGAGTGACCAGAATCGGATACCTACTGTTTTTTTTTTACATCTTAACATTATAAAATGTACCATGTTGATATTTTCGTTATGCATAGGAGATATTTAAGAAATAAACATTTGAGTGATCTTTGATCTATGAGCGATTTATAAGATTTTGAGTGAAGAGAATAAATAATATGAATTATTTTTAACATTTATGTTTGTCTATGTGCATGTTTGTATGCGTATCACGCAAAAACTGAGACAAAATTGTCACAATAGTGTTATTGGTACTTAATATTTGGCGCATGATAATTTTGATAAGTATAACTGAAATCCACATCAAATTCTTCTAGCAAAACAATTACAAAATAATAAATAATTGTTTATTTTACTATCTGCACTCCTACTGCTTAAAATAATTACATTCAATATTGTTTTTAATTTTTATGAAAATAATATTTATTAACTATTTTATGAACAACTTTGATTACAAACTGAGCACGGAACTCCTTCATACTGCTGCTTCATGCTGCTTCCTTTGCATGGATTTCGGACAATTGAAAATGCAGTTACAGGCAATTACACGGTATTTATCCATTCATTATTTAAAATCTCCATTTATCTTTTTTTTTAATATATCGAATTGATTTGAAAAATATTACGTAATATCAATTCAATGACTGTGTTGATAAATTGGTTGTGAAAGGCGGAGGATCGTATTTGGTTAAAATATTGAGGAAGGAATTCCGCAGTGGGTAGATACAGGTTAGTGATGAGACTATTTATGTCACTTGACTCATGTTAAAAATTTTATCATCAACAAAAGAAAACATGGCTGTGAAAATTACATGGGCAATGATCCTGTAAGGGATTCGTAATTTTTTTGTATGTACGAAACCTTAAAAACGCCTTCCGAAGCTCAGTCCTCATTATCTAATGTTCTCAAATGGATACTATTTAACGTAACATGAAATAAATACATTGCAAACCTAACCTAACCTATTTTGTACATCAAATGCAGGATTTGATGTGCGATTAATTTGATGTGCAAATCAGGTTGTTTTTGTGGATCAATTTAATATTTTCCATATAAAATTCTCGTATCACAGTTTTAGTTACCATACTCCTCCGAAACGGCTTGACCGATTTTGATGAAATTTTATATGTATATTCAGTAGGTCTGAGAATAGCTTGTTATCAAAAAATCGGAAAACAACGTTTGCCGGGTCAGCTGGTACTTTATAAATATTTAAAAAAAATCCCACGGCTACCAGCTAATGTAAGTTACCTACATTTTTCTACTAAAATAATTTATATATCAAAACAAGGTTTGGTGGGTCATGTGGTATTTTATAAATATTTAAAAAAAAATCCCACGGCTACCAGCTAATGTAAGTTACCTACATTCACAGTGTCCTATTATCAACATGGGCACCAGATACGCGATTTATCTCGCACGCTTTCCCCAATTTCGTTCAGAGATTATGATGCGCGCTACTGTAACGGCTGGTGGCATAACAATATCAATCTTATGTCTGTAGCAAAATAGATAATTTTGCAATAATAATCAGAAAGAAAAAAGATGTTCCTGATTGAACAAGTAACTAGTTGCAATTTACAGGTTCCTTAAGTATCATAGGTATTATCTATCCAGGAAGTTAACTATTTCCTATTTGGTTTACTTGCCATACCTTTGGTCTATCTAATCTTCCTCAAATTCTATTTCAAATTTGTATGTCGGCATCAACTCATAATCATCCCACTGTTTGGATACGGGACTCCTCTCAATCGAAGGGGCTTAGAGCATACTCCACCACGCTGCTCAACTGCGGGTTGGCATAGGCCGGTGTTTTTAAGCCGCCCAAAGACCATTGTATTGGCTTAATGACTGCCATCTAATGACAAACAGCCGACGGCTTAACGTGCCCTCTGAAGAACCAAGGAGCTCGAGATATATAACCCATCTATAGACAGGCTACGGTCTACGTTGCTTAACTTGCGTGATCGATTAGACTAACGCGCGCAACGACGCCATTGAGCTCCTCTATAATGTGTTACTTACACAGACATTCAATATAGTAAGGTTACATAAACAATATATATATATTTGACGTAACGTAACGTTTAAGGTTTAAACACTTCAAGATTGTTTTTGGACAACAATAAGTGAAAAAGTAGTAAAATAAGGCAACAAAGTCGTTCAAGCAGCTTGTAAAAATCGAATAATATGACGATCAAACATCGTACCGTTTGCTTTCTAATCCATTACTATAATTAATCTAAAATATAACTTGTCAAAACATCAATAATCGAAAAGACATCCCTAGAGAACGGAGGCAAATACCAAAAACCGCGAAAGCTTTTAAAATTACTGAGCATTCATTGTGAATATTTCTTTGTCGATCCCTCCAGCCGCAAACGCATTCTAAAAACGCTGGAATCCAAAGCCGTAAAGAAAAATAAAGATTGGAATCTTTGTTCGGAATTTGAATCCCTAGTGATTCGCACGTCACAACGAACGCGACGCTTCTGAATTACTGATTGATTATGCATTCGCGTCACGGTTGACGTGCGGCGGCAGGGTGAAAAACAATATGGCTTCAATATATTTATTTCATACTATTCGCAAATACATATATAATAGCAATGTAAATCATGATTTTTTTTATACGAGAGGGTGGTAAACGAGCATGCGCGTCACTTGATGTAAAGCAATCTCCACTACCCATGAAGATCAGCAACACCAAGGAGTTGCCGATCCGTTGCCAACCAATACTCCTTCCTTTCTTTCTTTCTGGTGACCTCACTCACTCGCAGGAACACAACAACCCTCAAGGGAATAGTTATTTGGCTGCGGTATTCTGTGAGGTGTTGGCCGTGTGGTTTCCGGCAGACTAGAATAGAATCACTCCGTCTCTTCCCGTGGATGTCGTACAAGGCGACTAAGGGAAATACATTACCAAACATCGATCAGGCTTCCCCAACCCGTTTGGCCAGCGTGGGGAGTGTAGGCCAAATCCTCCTTCTGTCTGGGACGGACGAGAGGGTCGTTCTCCTGTAGTGGAGACTAAAATGACCTGGTGATGATGATTATGTGGGGTGCAGGTACTTTCCCAGTAGGGCAGCTTAAAAAATACGCTATACCTTACCTCTCTTTTCGTCAGAGCCTCGTTTGTCAGTGTGCACCACGTTCAGGTGGCTTTGGTTCAAAGATGGTGATGAACCGCTTACACCCCCAATAAGCAATATGTAATGTTGAGGATTTGATTCCTGCAATTATGAGGATCAAAATCATACAATACACTACGTATTTATTCTGCTATTGAGCCCATGTGGGCACTTAGACACGTCTTGCACTGTTTATAAATATTGTTGCCACTTTCTTCTTAAGAATAGTTTTCGGTTTGACAACCCCGGTGGTCGAATGGATAACCATGTCCACTTTAACTCCGGGGTCGTGTATTCGATCCTCCTAGAAGATAAATATTTGTGTGCATAAACATGTCTGTTTCTCTTGGTCTGGGTGTTTTCTATGTATTATAGGTATATATTTACAAAATAGTCAGTTATCCGTTATCTAGTATTCATAGCACAAGCTTTGCTTAGTTTAGGACTCGATGACAGTGTATTAATTCATCCAGAAATATTTATTTATTACATAATAACTCTTGAGCAACAAGGTATGTTCTTCCCGTATGTTGCCATGACTACGTCACGACTTTGGTTGTCATGCGGGTCACCTGAAGGTAAATAATCATAACCGCCCACGGAAATCAGCAACACCAAGGAGTTGCCGATCCGTTGCCAGCCGATACTCCTTCCTTTCTTTCTTTCTGGTGATCTCACGCACTCGCAGGAACACAACAACGCTCAAAGGAATTGTTATTTGGCTGCGGTATTCTGTAACCACGTGCCACGTGCAGGTGAGGTTGGTTGTGCTTCACAGATGTTGATGAACCGCTTACACCCCATAATCTATTCTTACATCAATACGCAATCATTATGTATAAATTATGGAACTACTTTATTGGAAATAAATGAAATATATTATAGTTACATCAAAAGATTACTTGTACTGTGTCAAAAGTGAGGTAAGGTACACAAAACATTATTTCCGGCCAACTCTACAGACAGTAACATAAATAATAATTGAACGGGAGATACTTGCAAATATACGAACTATTACTAAAAAAATATATATACCGAGACAAATTACACACTGCCATCTAGTCCCAAACTAAGAAAAGCTTGTACTATAACTGATATTATATATATTTTTTAAAACATATACATAATACATAGAAAACACACAGAGCAACACATACATACATGTTCATGCACACACATATTTGTATTGTACGGGGATCGAACCAGCGACCTTGGAGTCAAAGTAGCCATTGCTGGCCACCGGGCTCGTCAAATCAATTATAATAATAATTTAGTAGACAAATAATTTAAATATAATTTAACAAAACAAACGCCAATATAATACTCCGATAACAACTCAACCTAAATACAAACTCATTACCAGGCGACCCTACTCATAATATTACAAGCTTTTCATCTTGACACCCGGGTTTCCCCGCAAGACCTGCACTGACCAATTTACGACCCCAGAGATGTCGAGCGCAGATAACCCTAAATGTCCTGCGAGTGTACTGATAAAACAGTAAAAGCCAACTGTTCCAAAGATCCCCGGCTGCCCCTTTAAAATTAAATTTTATAGATACGTCGCTCTTGTGATTTTGTTTTGAGTTGCTTTCAATGTATGTGGACACCAAAGAGAATATAAACCGCTGTATTTTAGTGAACGCTTAGTTGAACGTCACATTTTTAACTCCCACAAAAAGATGTTGTAGTTTAGGAACAGACTTTTTTCTTCTTTTTTTATTTCAATTAATAGCTAATCAATTTTTGCCATTATCAAGCATTATTTTGATGATTTCATTAATGTTTGACTCTAACATAATTTTAACAAAAAAAAACCGACTCTAAACATTACTTTACATTTATTTATGATACAGGCTGATGATGATAAAAAAAATAGGGGACCAATCTGGAAGTATACTCTTTCAAACAAATTTTTTTTTTTCGAATCGATTTATAAATCACGGAGTTATTAAGTAACAAACATAAAAAAAATACAGCCGAATTGAGAACCTCCGCCTCCTTTTTTGGAGTCGGTTAAATATACCCTGAAGATAGCCGACTGATATTTACGGCCTCCGAGCACTAGAACAACTGCGACCGCGAACATTGGTCGCAGCGACGAACAATTTGTATGACTAGTCGCGCGACCAATACTGTTGGACAAACAGATAATATGGACAAGAGAAAGAGATCAATTTAAGCGGCTTGAAGACACTGGCCTCCGCCAACCCGCAGTTGAGCAACGTGGTGGAGTATGCTCCAAACCCCTTCAATTGAGGGGAGACCCGTATCCCAGCAGTAGAATGAGTAAGGGTTGATGACGACGTGATTTATATAAAAAGTGCAAGACGTATCTAAGTCACCAAGCCAACAAGGGCACAGATGCAAATAAAAACAAAATATTTAATTTTATATAATATCATTATTAATAACATTACTTATATTAATCTGTTTCCATAAAAGTACAAATTTGTTGAAACTTTTTTTTCTCAAATACAATTTTCTTGTATAATATACTAGCGACCCGCCCCGGCTTCGCACGGGTGCAATGCTGATACTAAATGTACTACAGAAGGTCTTTGCGCTTTGTCCTATCCAGTCCTTCCCCAGTTATAGGCACACGCCGCCGGCTCCGCGGCCGGTACCGCCACAGCCGTTATGTCCCTGCATTTTAAATGTGTAATATCTTCTAAACTATTCATTTAAATTACATGCTGTGAAGGGCCATATTGATCTATATTAAATGCGCAATGTATTTAAGGTACTTAATTGGATAAGGATTAATTCTGTATTGCTTAAAATCGCTTCGTAAATAAGGCATTATTTCTTGTAAAAAGCAAAGGATAAAATAACGGTTATTGTGTGTTACCACTAAGAGATAGACATATACCATCGCGAACTTTTTGTAGACCATTTTAAGGTGAACAATACTGTACTACATTATTTTGATCTATCTCGTTGGGTTCAGCCAGCGTTTGCAATGAAAGAGCAAAAAAATGTGTTTATTTACGACATCACATTAGAAACCTCTAAATTATCAGTGTTTTTCTACTATGTTATGCATATATTATACATATAAACTTTCCAGTTGAATCACTCTATCTATTAAAAAAAACCGCATCATAATCCGTTGCGTAGTTTCAAAGATTTAAGCATACATGGGGACATAGGGACAGAGAAAGCGACTTTGTTTTATACTATGTAGTGATGTAATTATGTAAATATGGCTTGACAAATTCAAACTATTGGCAAATTTTCTAAAGCTGTTTTAACAAACTGCTTGTCAAACGTGAAATTTAAATAATGTGCAATTATATCGCTCGGTCGCATTTGTTTTTGAGATACAATGCAAAGTAAAATAAATTAAACATCTAAAACTATATCAATAAATCATCGTAATTATGGCAAAAGAGCTTTCTAAATATTTAAATGTCGTAGTGGGTCAAAAACGAGGGGAGAGTTTTTAATGGGGAAGTAAAATTTTATCGATATACGTAGTTTATATTATTTTATCGATTAAAAATTCCAGACATATAACGATTCATTTGCTTCCTATTACGTACCTATAGAAAAGTGTGTTTTAATAAATTATGACGAAAATAGTTGCTTCTAATGAAAATATTGAGATCACTTTAAAAATGATATTACTCTTTGTTGTTTACTTGCATTCGGGTAGTTTCAGGAATCTAAAACATTCAACTTTACACATATATATCTTAACGACACAAATATATAAATAAAAATAAAAAATATTCCTGAATATATTACTTACTGCCATCTAGTCCCAAACCAAACCCCGGCCACTCCATACAAAAATGGCGCTTTTGCATGTAGTAACCAAATGACGTCTGTACACGTGCCTATGTTTGAGTGACGTTCTCTAGGGCTGACATTATTCAATTATTAGTCGGACATGTAAGGGGGTGTAAGTGGTTCATCAACATCTTTGAACCAAAGTCAATCTTACCTGCACGGGGTACACCCTGCTGACTGACAGACGAGGCTCTGACGAAAAGAGAGGTAGGACATAGCGTATTTTTTAAGCAGCCCGACTGACGAAGTACCACCACCTCACAGAATACCGCAGTCAAATAACAATTTCCTTGAGGGTTGTTGTGTTCCTGCGAGTGAGTGAGGTCACCAGAGAGGATGGAGTTGCTGCGTTGGCAGCAGGGATGGCAGCGCGCGAACGATATTTAATGTTGCGAGCGTTAATATGGTTACGGTAACCGCTTCACATCAAATGGGCGTAGTGAAGAAAAAAAAAAGGGTGACACTCGGGGACTGCCGCGGTAAAGCTATTGCATAGCATTTTTTATCAACTAATGCTCGTTTGCTCGTTCATCCATCCATCCATCCATATCCATTCATCTATCCATCCATCCATCCATCCATCCATCCATATCCATTCATCTATCCATCCATCCATCCATCCATCCATCCATCCATCCATCCATCCACCCAAGCCCATCCATACATCCATCCATCCTTCCACCCATCCACCCATCCATCCATCCATCCATCCATCCATCCATCCATCCATCCATCCATCCATCCATCCATCCATCAATCCATCCATCCATCCATCCATCCATCCATCAATCCATCCAACCACCCATCCATCAATCCGTCCATCCGTCCGTCCGTCCGTCCATCCATCCAAATTGTTGTTTTTTACTTTCCATGTATGGAGACATCCATCCACTGCACAAATAACTCTCATCTTTTACATACTCGCATATTATTTTAAACTGAATGGAGAATAAAATACAACCGACGTCAATTCGTACGTTGTGGCATTCCTTGCGAACGGTTCCAAATCGGTTCCATAGGGGAGGTGAGGTCGACTAGTGAGAGCGGCAGAGAGTGTCCATACTGTACGTTAGTACTATTACTTATACTGTGCCCAAACTAAACAAAGCTTGTACTTGTGTGTGTACTAAACAAAGCTTGTACTTGTGGATATTAGGTAACCTAGAAATATACTTAAATGCATTTTTAGGGTTCCGAACCTCAAACGGAAAAACGGAACCCTTATAAGATCACTTTGTTGTCCGTCTGTCTGTCTGTCTGTCTGTCTGTCTGTCTGTCTGTCTGTCTGTCTGTCTGTCTGTCTGTCTGTCAAGAATTTCTATGTCGAGAATGCGTGGAGGTATCAAGCTGAAATTTGAACTGTATACTCAGGTCTACGGTCCCATGAAGTTAAAAAAAAATCAAACTGCTAAGTTTACGTAGAAAAAAGTTACAGCCGTTTATTCAGCAAAAAACGCATATTTCGACACACTCAAGGGAATCAAAACCTATAGGGTACTTACCGTTGACCTAGAACTATGAAATTTGGCAAGTAACATCGTTATAGACTACAAGTACAGGAATAAATCTCAAAACTATACATTTGTAAATAGATCTTAAAAAATAGGGGGTCTATATTTTTAATAGGGTGTCGAATTTTCAAATTGAAACTACTAGTTCAAATGGGGTATCATATGAAAGGACTTGATGTACACATTGCAAAATATATTTTATTTATTTTTTTCGGCGCATTATTTCTTATTTATAATGAAAAATATCAAATTTAATAATGATACTACGTACCTACGGAACCCTCGGTGGGCGAGTCCGACTCGCACTTGTCCGGTTTTTTTATAAATAGGTACATATATAGCTATAAAACATGGAAAACACAAATACAATATGAAATGAAATCACATGAAAATTCTTTATTTACCACTTGGACGTACTTGGGAACTTAGACCCGTCTTATACTTTTACTTTAAAAATACTGGAATGAAAATCGACAATACTCGTATAGTGTCTTTATTCGAACCATCAATTGACAAATAAACACTACTTCTTTATTATAATGTCTGTACTGAGTTATTTCCATTTAATTTCCATTTGTTAGTCATAAATAATTTGGTACAAGAACAATACTGGTACAATAGATAGATTCCCTGGTAACACTCGACAGTTTATTAACAGTCAAATCATAGCAGTGAACATGATATAGGTTTATCCAACATCTGAATTCGAGTAAACGTATAGTTCGGAAGGTGATGTACGAGTATGAATCTCCGATCCTATCTCAAAATTTGAGATATTATTGTCGTTTATACACTGATGTAGGTACAAGTTTTTAGAATAAAATCGCAAAATGTATTTTTTACCTATTTAGATAATATAGAGATATTAAAATATAAGTAAAAACATTTACAATATAGGTAAATATAACTTATAACATTTGCATTATAAGTAATATAGACCAATAAAGTAATAAAAAAAATACACATGTATTAGTCATATTTTTAATATGTGTGCTATTATTATCGATATCACCACGTCCCAACCCTTCACTTCGTACCCTTTTAAAGCATGTGTCGTTGGCCACTGAAGCTTTTCGCCCAAATTGAGTGCTACTTCACCGTTGGCACGTGCCTTTATTGGTGAGTTTTTTGTTAATACATTTATTAAATTTACTTCATCGTCCTAGTAGATAAGGTAAAGATGTGCATAACTATGTTTAACTTACATAATTATAGAATAAAATTAAATCAAATATCTATCATTTATCTGCTTAAGGAGCTTACTTGATCACTGACTTGGCTTAACGACTGTCATCTACTGACAACAGCCAGGACCGACGGCTTAACGTGTCCTCCGAAGCACGGAAGAGCTCGAAATAAATAAACCCATCCATGGACAGGACACGCTAGGGCAAACATAGTTATAATGTGTAGATAGGACACAGTCATGTAAAGAAAAGTTTATTTTCTGTGGGAATCGAACCCGAATATCAAAGATTGTAATATATCGACCACCGGGTCTGTCAAATAAGTACGAAACAAAGAGTTTTTATTTAGAAAAAGTCACTGTCACTAAATATTTGAAACAATTTCATATTTTATTCACACTACAAATTAAACTAAAAAGCAAATAAAAGCTAACAACCAATAAAGTAATAAAATAAAACAAACAATACATAATGAATATACCCTGAACAATTGAATCATACTTCAATCACACTCCGCTGGCTCCATAGATTGTGTTGACAAAACCAATGAACATTCTTAATTATTTGCCCGGTTTGTGTAAACAATGACCTTACACTACGGACCACTATATTTTGAACTAGCCAATATTTTTGAAATAACTTTGTTGATCGTTTGGTTTGACCCGTAAGCACTGTAGTTATTAGCCATAAAACTTGAATACTGTAAATATGCATAATATTATATTAAGTTCAAGCATGATTATTAAGGTAGTACCAATACTAGTTTTTGATGTCTTATATTATAAGTACATATATAATTACATTAGTATTGGGATTTTTTTTATATGAGAAGGGGGCAAACGAGCATGTGGGTCACCTGAAGGAAAGCAATCACCACCACACATGGAGACAGCAACACCAAGGGGCCGCCGCTGATCCGTTGCCAGCCTATACTCCTTTCTTTCTTTTTGGTGACCTCACTCACTCGCAGAAACTCAACAACACAACAAGGAACTTGTTATTTGGCTGCGGTATTCTGTGGGGCGGAGGTACTTGCCCAGTCGTTCAGCTTAAAAAAATACTCTATTTTAATTGAGTACAAAGTTCCATTATGTGCCAATAATTACTGTAACTTACCTGCAAGACTTTGGCTCTGGTAGTAAGCCACATACATCCCAAAATTGTACGACTTATGTCTACCCAACAGACCATTTTAAACTGGTGTTAAAACTGTACTGTTGGCACCATATGCCAACTTGTGGGGTCTCTGTCAATTAAAAATATTGCCAACAAGACAAACACTTGTTTTGAATTTTCGGATTTTAATTGGCTATTTGATTTATAAGAGATAGAGATCTATAGGCTTATTTACTTTAATGACATTAAACCCAGATGTTTATGTAATTAGTTGGCACTCCATTGAACAATTCTTTATTAAATTTCTAATTGTCTTGAAAATAAATTAAATCATATTGTTAAGCTGTCGGTCCCGGTTGTTGTCTCTAGAAGACAGTCATTAAGCTAAGTCAGTGGCCTTTAGGCGGCTAACAGTGGCTTCCGCCAATCCGCAGTTGAGCAGCGTGTTGGAGTATGTTCTAATACCCTTCGATTGAAGGACTGCTGACGGGAGACCCGTATCCCAATGCTGGGATACGGGTCTCCTGTATCCCAGCAGTGGGATGGGAGGTTGACGACGAATATGAATTATGATCCGATAAACACTGTTAGTACTTGCCAACTAAAACGAAAAAAATAAAAAGTGGCATACATTTTGATAGCTTACGGACGATGTTTGCATTAAATAATAACTATGTAGGTACTTATTAGTTACAACTATCCGGTTGTCGAAACATTACCGTTTTATTTAACGATAAGATACTGATGCCATGGTATTCTTATCATGGCAACGGGTGTATTCTAATACATACTAAGAATAGTATGTATTAGAATACATCCGTTAGAATACACAGCGTGTAGAATCAGTCCTGGATCAGTCATGGACTGATTCTACACACTGGACTTTCCCGACGCTTTCCACTAAAATGCGATCTTCTGCCTTAAGCATCCAACCACTCTTGAGATCAATGACCCATCTAGAGAAACGTTCATTAGGATGGGTGCAATAATGTCTACATTAATTGGACCCATGCAGAATAGATCCAACCGACATTTTGTTACTTTTAAGTTAAAGCAACATAAAGTTTAATAAGAATAAAAATATCACGCAGTATAAGTTTTAAGAAGCATATGTCATCCATCAAACTGCTAGAATCTGTTACGAATATATAACTCGATTAGAAGTTTCTCGCTATGTATATCTTTCAATTTGGCATAGATTGTCGGTTGGATCCATTCTGCAGAACTGGGTCCAATTGATTAATAGACAGTACAGACCTAGAATATAGTGTCATTCTATAAAAAAAAACAATAAACATGTTGAAATTAATTATCAATACCTATAGCTTGTAATTTCTCAAATCCATTTTTAGCCTTGAGCAATTTCCTTCACGAAAAAACCCCTTCGTTTCGTACCGTATAACTTGCAATTCTTAAGGGAAACTTACTCATTCCTTTATTAGGGCTATGTTTGTTTTGTCCGGGAGCACGGGGGCCCGTGCGGCAGGATTCCCGGGTCATTATAAAGAGCGGGACACGTGATGCGTGAAATTATTTTGTACTTTACACAATTCGGAATACGTGCGTATGCGCGTGGAGATCGAGGGGTGGAGAAAGATTAGGATGGATATGCTTGTAAAACAAAATAAATCAATTGAACATCTCAGTCTCATTCTTCTCCTTCATCTTTTTTTTGGTTCACCTAAAGTACTAAAGTGACATTTCATTTGGGACTATCTAGTCCCCAACTAGTATAGGGTTATGTTAAGTACTTGATTTCCTATGGTCTTACCACGCTAACTGATATTCACGCGGACGAAGTCGCGGGCAACAGCTAGTTAATCCATATTTATGAATGCAGTTCATTGTGATGGAAAAATATGCTATAGAGTTATTACTGCATAAAAACTAATTAAAATATTAAGAGAAAGGAAAGTAAATACAATATTTTAATTTAAGCGATAGTCAGATATAAAACAAAATCACACAATATATTTAAAGACATACAATGAAAACATATAATTACGTTTGAATTTTTACACCATTTTTGCTATCACTAGATATTCGGTATTCGGACACATCCACGCTAAACTAATACAACAAACGCAGTTGCCCGGACCCGTCCGATTACGATTCCTATAAAATGAACTTGTAATGTGATACATCTGCTACAATGCCCTGTTTGACACCATGATACATTGTTCACAACAACTCACAACGACTCCCTTATTCTCATACGCGCAAAGTTCTTTATCTCCAATAAAAATACGATATAAGTACACGATTAACTTAAATACTGTTTTATAGCAATGACAACAGAGTCCGAATTCGTTTATAATTGAACGTAATACGAATTCAATTTCACAAATTGTACAATGAATGTATTTATCGAATTGCCATTATCAGCTTTGAAAAGTCAATGAGTCGATCAAAAACAGTAACAGACACTGTTTAAATTTAATGCAGAATCATTATTACGTCTAAAAAAAGGAAGGAGTTGGAGAGTTGGCTGCCACCCCCGCTGCGCTGGGGCACTGGAAAGGAAGGAGACGCTGCGTTGGCAGCGCGCGAGCGATATTTCATGTTGCGAGCGTTAATATGGCTACGGTAACCGCGTCACATCAGGTGGGCCGTATGCTTGTCTGCCACCCGACGTAGTATTAAAAAGAAAGTCTTGGTATATACAAGATTTCAAGATTTTGAAAAAGAGAAGGGAAACAGACAAGCAGATTATTATCGACGAGCCCGGTGCTGGGCAGGATGGAAGGCACTATAAGCCGTCGGTGCCGGCTATTCTCATTAGATGACAGTCGCCTCCGCTGGAAATGTTTGTCAATAACTTTAATGTAAGATCAATTTTTGGAATTGGGCCCCTGGTCGTATTTTATTTTACTTCATTGAAAAAAAACTGGTCCAAAAGAAAAGAGCCTATTTTTAGTACTTTAAGTTGAATCACTTCATAGCTACACTTGGTAACTGACATTCAAAGTGCGCGAGATAAACATCTTATTTGCATTCAAATCCCACCGTTTCAGCTCCCACTTTCCCGTATGTTTTCTTGTCTCATCGTGTTTACTCAGCGTAATAAATTAAATTGAGACGAGGTGTAGAAGTGAACGGATAAAGTCGTTTCTTTAAATAAGCGAAAACGCGGTGTGCCTAACGCGTGAGTTACTCCAGTTAGTGTCATCGCTTTATGGAAAAAGCAAGGTATATTTTTTTTATACCACGAACAGTGAAATTGTGGAATTAACTTCACGCAGCGGTATTTCAGAACAATTACGATATGGGAGTCTTAAAGAACAGAGTCTTTATTTCCTTTAAAATGCCATAGAATGTTGTAGATTTCCATGGGCAGTGGTGATTGCTTTCCATCAGATTACTCACATGCTCGTTGACTCCTTATCATATAAAAGACAACAATTAACTGTCTTATGAAAAACACAGCAATGACAGATAATACATATAAAACTGTAATATAATTAAAAATAAAGACAAATATAACATTTCATTTTGCTCAATTCAAAGCCAGAAAAATAAATACGTGTAATATAATGCGCTATGTTTGGGGTATAAATCTCAATCTGAAGAATATCAAAGTTATGACCTACTTAAATTAACTTAGGTTAGGGTAGGGTAATTTCGATAGCGTCAGTCTAATCGAACACTCCAATTAAATAACATCGACCGTAGCCTGACAATGACTTTAGCATATGGACCAGTTTTTGGTAAGAATTAAATTTCACCTCTGGGCGAGAGCGCTTAAATACCAGCTTACATCCTGTGAATAGATTCAAAGATGAGCTGTGAGTACTATTAATGATCTCAGGCAGACATTGGGCTGATAAGTCTGAATAGAGACTTTGACTCCCTCCCTTTATGTGTTCTACCGTCAATCAAAGAGTAATTGGGTAAAGTCCATAGGAGTTTTTTTTATATGATGTACACGATTTTTTTCTACAACTGTAGGTGCCTCTCGCCTTCGGCAAAAAATTCATCCTCACAGATCGGAATCGAAATTGTCGCTTACAGTAATGGTTTCAGACAGTTTTTCCCCCTCGCACTATCCAGCGTGGAGTTTAATGAGGGATTTAGCGAGTAATTCCTGATGTACAAACATCAATAAGACTGAGGTAACCGCTTATCATCAGGCGTATGCTTGTTTACCACTTAATGGAAAAAAATGGGGTGTGGCTGAGTCATGGACCAGGCCGTGTGTTGTACGTGAATACGTTATATGCACTAAAATTATCTCAATATAGCAGCGGTTCCCCCTACCCCGCACGCGATGTTCCATAGTCCTTACTTAACGTAATAAATTCTTTGATCCTTCATCTATCCAGTGGTGTGATTGAAATTTGTAGCTGCAACACCAAAGTATATCCTCCGATTTTGTTATCATTCGTTTTTTTTTAATTGCCTCCCTATGGAAGCAATTTTAAAGACGAATTCAGGTCAAAAAATATTCACAGCCAAATATAACCAATCTCCTTGCCAAATATCGTTGACATGCGCCGAAGAAACTCCGCAAAAGAGAAAATCTGATAAGTGCGTGTGTTTATGTGAAAGAATTTCAATTCGCCGCCCGCCTCACCTGTCCGTGCACGTTACTCCTAAACTGATATTAATGATTTCCGCGAGATTTCCCTTCATTGCTACCGGAATGCTGTTACAGAGCTTATTTTTATCTTTAATTCGATATAATGGAACTGCTTTTAGATCTAAAAACCGATTTATTTTAAGCTTATGTACTTTCTTATCTGTTACTATCGTTTTAAGTAAGTAGGTATTTTGACCCGTCAATATCTTTTCTATATATTCCTTCTTCTCTTCTTATATTTTGTAAAGTAGTAGGAGTAGTTTTATTAGGTTCTTGGCTGAAACTTTATACCACCTTTATATATATTATCATATATATTCACTCACTCTTGTTTTCACCGATACCTTATGGACTACCTACCTAAGGCGGTCCTATAAGCATCGTCTTGTAAATAAATAAATAATAAGCTCCATTCCTTACAGTTTTATTGTTACCTTTTATAAATGATAAATCTTTAATTTATTCTTAACAATAAGTACATTCGAACTGATAATTACTCATAATTAAAATCATAATCATATTTTGAAATCGTGATTGAATTGTAATTGAAGCAATTACTTTTTTATACAAAATAAAATCGATTCCCTCTAATTGGCCAATCCAATGAAATATTTTAGTTCATTGACAAATTACCCATTAATATTAATTATATTTTAGTAATTTAGTGTATTTAAATTTTATTTTCAATACAAACAAAGAGTGGATCTAAAGCTACCATTTGCAGTCCACACAAACGAACCCTAACAACATCTTAATATCCGCATTACACTGTACATTACACACCAATAAACACAATGGAAAAGAGTGAAATCAAATTTATTGCTTGTCAAATTGTACACTTGTTACCATTGTACGGCCACCAGTGGTAATTGTACCACACATGGTATTATGACGAAATTGACGAAAGGGGTAACACAGATGGAAATATAATGTGCGAAATGACGTTTGGCTTCGTTAAGAATAATTGTTAACTTAATTTTAAGGGATGATTTTATTTGCTACCAAATGCCCAAATATATTTTCAAATATATTATGCAGATTTGAATGTGATGTTATTTGAAATCAGTCACCTTCAATGCAATCGTCGTATTTTGAGAGAGCTCGGTGGTCGAATGGCTAGGAATGGCCACTTTGATTTCGAGGTCGCGAATTCGATCCCCGCACATGACAAACATTTGTGTGCGTGAACATGTGTTTTTGTCTTGCGCTGGGTGTTTTCTATGTGTTATATGTAGGTATGTATTTACAAAAAAACATGTATTTAGTATAGTATTTAGCTATAGTTGTATACTAGACCTTTGCTTAGTTATGGACTAGATGGCAGTGTATATATTGTCCAGGAATATATTATTGTATGTGTCCACCATAGCAATTCATTAATAATCGACCTGCATTGCTGGAATGCTCACCAAAATTCGGAATCATAAATAAATAATGACAAGGTAAGATTATTAAATTTACTGTAACCACTATTCCGGTCATGATCTACGGTGCAGTCTTAAAGGTTTAGGATAAACCCTGATTATTATGTGGTCGAAAGAGTCGAGTGAGACGAGAGACGTCGATCCGATCGAACTAATTCCACATACTTTAGGACCAAAATTATCCACGTACAAGACGTTAACTCAGCTATATTAGTAGGTATATAGCTTTGCAAAATTACCAGACTTAACCAAATGTGAATTTGATGCACCTTTTTGTAAAATATGCACCTTATACGTTTTTATCTTATCTTGAAATGGGTCCAGTGCTGTAGCACCGGTGGCACGTCGACCCTGTCGGATCTTTTGTGCACTCCCTATTCTTTCCCCTGAGTGTCTAGAGACATATTCCATGTACTTTAGTACATCTTTAATTGAGAAGAGCCTGTAGTCCTCCAGGTCTGGGTATGCCTTCCTCATCTTGTATAGGTGCCCATGGCAGGCATAATGCCCAGTCAGTGCTCCAAGGATGAGACGTTACATTCGTTTTCTGTCATATTTCTGTACATATTTGTACCAATTTATCGTGCCTTCGCCGATGGTTTCCTTGGAATGAAGTATTCCACTCATCTTCTTCCATTCAGCCAGATGCCTAGACTTCGCCATATTATTTATGGCCGTAATGACTGTCCCATATGAGAGACCTACGAAGGGTTCAGGTTCAATAACGTTACGTTATACGTTGCCACCACATACATATAACCACCTTATACAATAATATTCTTGGACAAACTAAGCAAAACTTGTATTATGTGTAACAGATAACATACTATTCTTAAATACATTTTCACTTCTTAAATACTGTATGTATATATAATACATAGATAACACCTAAACCTAGACAAACACACATGTTCATGCATACAAATGTTTGTCATGGATTGCACCTGCGACCTCGGAGTCAAAGTGGTCTTTGCTAGTCATTCGACCACCGAGCTAGTCAAACATAGCGACGTTTTAAGGAATCCCTACGGCTACATGCCTACATGACTACATTTCCGCAGAAACACCACAAGATTTTCTAAATAAAGTTTATAAACTTTGTAAATATTCCCTATAGTATAAAGTATAAGTCACTCTGGTGTGTAGGCGAAGAAGTCATGTCTCTACCTAATTGACGTTTATGGACTGTACCGAAATAAAATGAAAGTTTTAACTCAAACTTTGTAGACCACGCTTTTAAAACCATTATTCACGCCTGTAATAGTTTCGGTTTCAGCAGACGTGTCGTTTGTATCTTCGGATAGGGTCATGTCAGTCCCTTCAATGATAAAGTTTATTAAAATTTGTATAAAAAAATAAATGAATGGATTGCACGTGTCAGTCTAATTGAACACGCAAGTTAAGCAACCTCGACCGTCGTTAAGCCACGTCAGGGCAGCTTGAAAACACTGGCGTCCGCCAACCCGCGGTTGAGCAGCGTGGTGGAGTATGCTCTAAACCCCTTCGATTGAGGAAAGACCCATATCTCAACAGTGGGATGATTATGGGTTGATGCTGATATACAGATAACAATATACCTAGTTCAAAAAGTACACATTTTACTTGAAAAACTATCATAACTTCACTTTTTAAAGAAAAATCAAACTCAAAAACAAACAAAAAAAGACTTCAAAGAAAAATTAGCTGACTTAGGTACTTTATTATATTTCAGCTTCTAGCTCTGGTGTCTAATAGATAGACTATTGTGTGTTCCATAGATAATGTTTCATGCACTAAAACCTTACCAGAAAAATAGGGAACGCCTCATGAATCTGGCCAGGGACCGCCGAAGCTGAAGCCGATTACGATTGAATATTTTGATACCCAAAATATGTGTTAGGTTTGAGTTATTGACAAATATTTTTAGGTTTGTCGGTAGAGCTTCATGGTTTCTGCCAGCTAAGCTAAACACAATTGCCACTAATGTAAGGTGAAGTCTAATTTTTGCGATCAAAAATTCCGGTGGTAATCGGCTTCAGCTTAGGCGGTAGGCAACCAAGGGCGGATCCAGGGGGAGGGTCATGGGGGTCATGACCACCCCCTGGGCTGGGTCCACGACCTAGATGGACTACTAATTAAAATTGTTAAACTTAACGTTTATTATATATATATATATATTATATATATATATATAATAAACGTTAATATGTTATTGTGACATAATGTGTGTTATTGTGACACACACTATATGTGTGTATATATATATATACACACATATAGTGTGTGTCACAATATAGATTAAGTACAGTACCTACATACATTAATAAAATACCTACTTTTTACCTGTATCATAGAGAAAGGATAATATTATCGTCGTTGCCTGTATCTATTATTATCAAAATTAATTATAACTTGAGTGTGACTTGACAACAACTGTGTGACCTCCCCTGGCGCCAAAGCTGGATCCGTCCTTGTAGGCACCCTGGTCAGGGGCCTTACCACCGAGGCTGAAGTCCATTACCATCGGATGTTTTAATTGTGAAAATCAAACTTTAGCTTAGATTGGTGGTAATTGTGTTTAACTTAGCAGATAAAAACCATAGAGCTATATCGACTAGCAGATGTTTATCATTAACTTAAACGTCTTAAATTAACTTTAACCTCTTGTTTTTGAAGGCGGTTAAAAACAATAACGCACCGAAACACTTGGAAGCCACATTACACGTGCCTGTACTTTAAACTCGGAACTGGCGTTGGGTTCCCCTTAAAAGTGCTAAGCCGTGTTGAGACGCGTCTATTCCCAGGGACAGGCGGCTTATCCATCAATATCTTTGCATATTGTGGTTAGTTTTATACGACGCTTGGAAATGTGGGTGGTATGAGGGTTAAATTGATTTATGCTGAAGTAAGTTCCGTGTTTTGGGAAAATTTCGATGTTATACTTTTTTGAAGGTAACGTTTGAGAAAAATTGCAGATGATTTTGATAGTTTCCATCGCATTCATACAGGATAATATCGTAACTTACGCTAGAATCATGTAAGGAAATGCGATAGATTGTTGCGACTATTTGTTACGCGTCGTGTGCGGTGATTTTTTTCAAAGAAAACAATTTTGTGCCACATTATAGATCTATATCAGGTAGCCTTACCATACTATATATAAAACGTAGCATCTATAAAACGTAGAACAACAGAGGGGCAATTCTTCTAGCAAAATTCAGTTTCGATCCAGTCACGAACTCACAAACATCAACATTTGGTATTCTTTTTCAGTCAATTCATAATTGAACCTTGATTCAGTCAACTTTCATTCTATGATCGTAAAATAATTACGAGAATTGGCTTTCTGATCTAGATTGTCAATGATATTGATATAATTAAAAAACCAAAAAGAAGTATTAAACATTATGTCGATTGTTGTTAGGTATTGTAATCCACTTGATCTACTACAATCCTCTGAAAGAATAAGTAAAAAATCATCTAGCTGCTTAAATTACTCAAAAAGTAAATTATTCTGTTTTCAGTGGATTTATTTTAGTGGATAAAAGCTAAACGACACGTTTGCATATATATTTTATTTTATTAGGTACCTCGGGTGAAACTAAAGCATATAATCCACCTGATGCGGTCGGTTACCGTAGGCTGCTAAAATATTACTAAAAGGTAACGCTCTCGTGTCGCGAACCCAGCTGCTTCAGCAACAACTTTCTTGTCTGGTAGCCTTACGGCATGGCAGGAACACAACAATCTTCTACGGAGACCTACAAGTAAGTAAGAATTGTTATTTGACCGAAATCTTCTATCAGGTGGAGGTACTTTCTCACTCGATCAACTTATAAGTTACACTGTACCCCACTTCTCTTTTACTAGAGCCTAGTTACCTATTTAATCAACTGGGTGCAACACATGTCGACTGACTGCCTATCCGGCTTAATGGGTTAGCTTTTATTGCCTATCCGGAAATAAAAGCTAACCGATTTAGCAAATCTTCCTTTATTCTTCACAAGACTTACCTATCGGTTATAAAATGTTATACCTACCGCGTTATACAACAGCGTTTAACATTTTCGTAAGTGTGGAAATGTTGAAAGTTAACCAATGCCGGAGTAGCTGTAAAGCAAATTAAGCAATTGCTTAGGCCTTCACGTCTTGGCGGGTACCAGAAACAGCATCAAAAAAATATACTTACTTAATAAGTAGGTGTTAAGGTAAATAATAAGGTAAGTGTGTTGACGTTTTAAAAGTCCTTTGGTGTTTATTGTATTTAATACTCCACGTATCTCTTTCTTCCTTAATATATCATATACGAGTATATCATACATAAACGTAAGGTGATGAAGATGATCTATCAACCTCGTTTTAAAATAATATAAAACGTATATAATGTATTTACTGCTAGCTTCCGTGAATGTCGGTAATCACACGAAATTTTTGGTCATCCCTCAGGAGGAATACAGGGTAGGTACTATTCTGGAATATGTGTGCAAAATTACATGGCAATTAGAAAGTAAGGCGGACATTAAAAGCGGGCACACAAACAAGCATAATATTCGCGTTTATAATATTAGTATGGATTAGCAAAAACTTTTTCTTGCATTCAAATACCTAACTCTAAGCAAGCGTTCTCGAATATTTTTTTTTGGAAAGTACTTACTCTTATTTCCAGCATAACAATTAAATTTTAAATTTCAATCATCCGTGCGTCGTTATCTTGCCATCATTTTATATCGGGTAATGCCGTAAATTCGCAATTACGTCACCTACAAACGCCATTCAAAATTACCTACTGCGAACATTTTTCCAACTCCCAGTAGGCATCCAAACTGGGTGGGTGTGGTCTCTGTACAAGACACTCCCATTGGCCGCCAAAGAGCACACCCACTGATGTAATAAAAAGGAATATTCCGACTCTGACCAAGCAGCAAAGCCTTGAGAATTCATCTCTCCCTTTCTCAAGTTATTTGCGGACGGAGCGCAGCGAATTCGGGTTTGTATCGAAGTCCCGAGAGATTGTTGAGCGCCACCTAGCGAGAAAGGTGTGAACTTCGTGAGGAAAGATTTTACAAGATGGCGCCGACTGTAGCTCTGAATGTGAATTGTGAAAAAGTTTTTAATGAGTTGTTCTAAACAGTTTTAAATAAAAATTAACCTTTTATGAATTTAGCTCATAGGATTTAGACGCATTATAAGTAATAATAGTGTACTAATGTAAAAGAAAACGAATGTATATACATAAGCGTATAAGTATAAGTAATAATTATTCCCAAAAAAGCTAAAGTTAGATAGTAAATAAAATCAAGTTTTTTATGCCCTAAGAGCACTCTCTGGATGTATTACAAGATTTATAGATTAATTACAAGTTTTAAACTTTTCAGTAACAAAGATGACGTCTTTGTCATTAAATAATTTAAAACTTGTAATTAATTTTGTATGATTGAAGTCACATGTGCTGTTTTTTTTAATTAAATGTATATATTTTTACAGGTTAGGGTTTTGCATTATGGCATTCTATGCATAACGCTGAGTGTTCTAGTTTTAGCAAAACATAATGTAATACGGGAAGCTCGATGGAGTCGTTCCGTATGTCAGTCTAATCAATCACACCAGTTAAGCAACCCCGATCGTAGCCTGTCTATGGATGGGTTTACTTCTCCATGCTTCGGACGGCAAGTTATCCTGTAGATCGCGGCTGTATTCATTAGATAACAGCTGTTAAGCCAAGGCTGTAGCCTGTGAGAGTACTGATCAGCTCTTGCACGCTGCAGATCACTCTTCTGCTTTACATAAATTTTATAATTACTCGTGATTGTTTTGTAATAGGTCAGCGTGAGATTTGTCTGCTTTTTAAACTTTAGCACTTCGGTTATTTGAGTAAAAATCGGTCTTTATATTTATAGGGACACCAGACTGTTAAAAACTATATCATTAAGTTTGATAGTCGGATTTTCATTTACATCCGATGATGATAATAATAAAATCGATTATCTACTATCCGATGGATAACATTACAACTGTGCAAAATTGCGTTGTAAGTTACGACATATCGGTAATAGCTAATTAGCCGTAATCCCATAATCGGTCAGGTTAGAAAATTACCCGCTGGGGTCCTATTTGCGGTCGGCACGATTAGACCCATAAAATTCGTACGATCTTGATAAGGGACGCGCGAAAATCGACAACAAATGTATCTCCCATGTAGGTTTTGTGTTGTGTAGAGTTATAGACAACCATTGTTCTCTCAGTAGACAGAATTGCGTATGTACGAGTACATTAGTAGGTTTTGCTTTTGTGTCTATTGTGCCTACTTTTGTAGTTTTGGTGAGTTATTACATAATGTCTATTGATTTAACTTGATTAATTGAGGAGAAGAGGATTTGGGGTGTAAGTGGTTTATCAACATCTTTGAACCAAAGCCAACTTCACCTGCACGTAGTGCACCCAGCTGACTGACAAACGAAGCTCTGGCGAAAAGAGAGTACAAAAGAGAGTACGCTCCCTACGAGCGTAATTGTAAGCTACACGACTGTGAATGTACCTCCACCTCACAGAATACCGCAGCCAAATAACAATTCCCTTAAGGGTTTTGTGTTCCTGCGAGTGAGTGAGGTCACCAGGAAAGAAGGAGATGCTGCGTTGGCAGCGGGGGCGGCGGCGCGCAAGTGATATATTATGTTGCGAGCGTTAATACGGTTACGGTAACCGCTTCACATCAGGCGGGCCGTATGCTTCCCGACGAAGTATAAAAAAAAAAAGATTGGCCGTGTGATTTCCGGCAGACTAGAATAGAATCACTCCGTCTCTTTCCCTGGATGTCGTACAAGGCGACTAAGGGAAATACATTATAAAACATCGATCAGGCCTCCCCAACCCGTCTGGTCAGCGTGGGGAGTGTAGTCCAAATCCTCCTTCTGTCTGGGACGGATGAGAAAGGGTCGTGCTCCTGTAGTGGAGACTAAAAAGACCTGATGATGATGATGATGAATTGAGGATAATTACATTGGCTTCTATCTCTCTGACATCTCATTCAAATATCTGCAGATATGGTCCAGTTATATTTTTTTTTTACAGATATAGGTACTTCTGAGGTACTGGGTTAGCAGTGAGTTTAAGTCGAGGTGGCAAGAGTAACGAATAGTAATGTGCCATTCTAGACAATATTGCCATAAGCATTAGTCAAAAACAGGAGTATTTCCAAAATTCCTAATTTTGACTTCAGACAATATTGCTCGGAATGGTAATCTCTCCCTAGTATTGATACTGTATACTTACATTGCAAGTCTAACTAAGGTTTACATCAGGTAGGTCGTACGTTTGTTTTCCACCCAAAAAAACCGTAGAAAAAACCAGTTGCATAAATTTACAGTAGTATTTTTGAACAACGAGTACAAACTTTCAGACAGGCCATGTCTGTTCAAAAATTTTCGCAACTATCTATCCGCATGATTTTTGCAACTAACTTTTCTCTAGTTGGCATCCCGTCGAGGCGTCAGTTCGCCAACACTCAGTCCACATTTGAATGCTTTATTAATGTCTATGCATATTCAAACAGTTTGTCTTTGTTTTGGGAATGAGTTGAAATTAGCTTACAATGTCACTATGAGCACTATAAACAAAGCTAGGCTCTCTCTAAACAGTTTTTTGTTCGCGTTCGATCATGTCGACGTAAACAAACCGACCAAATAGAGAAGAACTCTCATGTTGCCAATTTATAGACGCGTGTTTATATATCAAAATTATTTGGCTTACTTGCTCACATTTTGAAGTGAGCAACCCGGCTAATTTGGATATGTAACACGCGTCTGGTAAATTCACAATATGAAACTTTTTCTCAATTTGGTTGGCTTGTAAACGTTAACATTTTGGGTAACATTTGTGTTTCATCAACATCGTTGAACCAAAGCCAAATTCACCAGCACACGGTGCACCCTGCTGACTGACAAACGAAGCTCTGGCGAAAAGAGAGGTAGTGAGCGTAATTATAAGCCACCCGACTGGGGAATGTATATCCACTTCACAGAATACCGCAGCCAAATAACAATTCCCTTGAGGGTTGTTGTGTTCCTGGGAGTGAGTGAGGTCACCAGAAAAGAAGCCACAACGGGTAAAGCTAGTGTTGATACCGAAAAGACCTGAGCCAAAGAAGATTATGCATGGCGTGTTACGAGATATTGTTACGTAGATAATGAAAAATAGGTTTACTTTAAAAAAAAAATCAAAAAAGAGGATTATTTTCAATTTGACTGTACCTATGTATATTTTCGAGTGTAAGTTACGCGATTTCTTCGCCATTTAAGAATCAATTTAGATGCGTACTTCTCAAAATGTTAATATCTTGAAAAATTTAAATCAACTTTGTTTTTACTATTTGAAATTAACACAGTTGATAGTGCTCATAAATTTAGAAAACACAAAAATTGTGGGATACAATTATTTGCATACTTAGGTGATATGGAAATATGAAAAGTCATACTATTATAAGTCATAGTAAGTATACATATTACTCTATTATGCAACTAAAGGCCACAGTTGTAAAATAATTAAATAAACAGCCAAAGAAATCTAATCAAGATTGAAAAATCCTGTAAACTACATGCTGTATGTATGTACTTACTCCCATGTACGGTTGCCTGACAGTGAGACGTAAAACAAAGTGCTACAATTAAGTAGCGACCCGCTCCGGCGGAGTTCAACAGTTTTTCCCTCGTAATTCTATTACATTATTAACTTACACCGTGTTAAGGAAGTAAGGATGTTCTCAAATGTTGAGATATATCGATAAACGTTATTCATTTTGTTTTGCTCCATGGTTTACACTGACATTTGCTATTTTAATATTCATTGGGCAAGTCAGTGAAATGTTTTCCTCAAGTGTAACAATACTGGTGAAACGAACGAGGATGACCACGAGTGCGGCTGATTCTTTTACAATAGGGAATAACTAAGTAGGTATGTACTATTTTCTATTTTCTAGTTTAAGTACTTGCATAAAGAAAGAAGAAAGAAAATATGTTTATTAACATCACAACATGACACAATAGATTTCTACAATACACAATAACATTCGTTCATAAGAGGAGCTCGATGGCGTTGTTGCTCGTGTCAGTCTAATCGAACACGCAAGTTAAGCAACGACGACCGTACCCTGTCTATGAATGGGTTTATTTATCTCGAGTTCCTCCGTGCTTCGGAGGGCACGTTAGGCCGTTGGTCGCAGATGTAGTCGTTAGATGACGGTCGTCAAGCCAAGTCGGTGGCCTCAGGGCGGCTTGAAAATACTGGCCACTGGTCATCCATCCATAATACGGGATAAAAAGTATCCTATTAATTATTTTGGTATTCTAATAATTGATGTTTGTAAAATTACATAGCAATCGGTTCAGTAGTTAAGGTATAAAAGCGGACCAAACGAACTCAATAATCACTCGACTCGATTATCGAAGGTTAAACGTATGGAATAAACATGCACGCACTATGCAACACTACGCATGCAGAGATGTAGCTGACGTCTATTCATACGAATAAAAGAGCTTCGATAACAATAAGAGGAATCGACAAGTGTAATACTGTAAAAGTATCGACATCCGCACATCACTATAAAGTCGGCGTTGTTTCTTCAGCCGTAGTCGCTCTCAAAGATCGCTAGCTGAAAACTTTTAATACTTTAACTTGACTTTCACTCAATTTCGCTTTAACGCCTCCTGCCCGTTGACACGCTCCGCGATGCCCCGATACCGCTTTATAACTGTTTTACTACGCTGTTGTTAAGTTTAACCTGAGTTAGAATGAAGTGTGCCTTATTGTAAATATTACACTTGCTTTAACATATATTTTATTGCTATAAATCACTAGGGTGGCAAACAAGTGATACCTTTTGATGGTCGCCAACTTAGCAACCAAACAATTATTTTTATATTATAGGTATGTAAGATGGTGAACGGGAGATGACACAAACGTCTGAGTAGATTAACGTTATGATTTATTAATTTTCAAGTTACACTGACGTACGATATAGTATAGTATTTAAGAGTATTTTATATACTCTTAAATACTATACGATATCATACCTATAATTACATACTATAACATAGGTACATACGTGTATAATACAGTATCTATATCGCCATCAACCCTAATTCATCCCACTGCTGGAACACAGGTCTCCCCTCAATCGAAGGGGCCTAGAACATACTCCGCCACGCTGCTTAACTGCGGTTTGGCGGAGGCCAGCCGCCTAAAGGCCACTGACTTGGTTTAACGTCTGTCATCTAACAACAACAGCCGGGACCGACGGCTTGACGTGCTCTCCGAAGCACGGAGGAGCTCGAGATAAAAAACCCATCGATGGACAGGCTACGGTCGACGTTGCTTAACTTGCGTGTTCGATTAGACTGACACGCGCAATGACGACATCGAGCTCCTGAAAATATTTCAATAATCTCCATACTCATAAGTTGTTCCAGTATTCAAAATGTCAGTATTCGATATAAGAAACCTTATTGTCTTAGACTTTAGATTTATGAACGAGTGACTCAACTATTCTAAATTTTATCAGCATCTACACAACACCAAAAGCTATTTGTTTTACACTGAAAAAACTACAACGACCTTACACAAATAATACGAAACCGAGGGTTAAACTTTACCATTAAAATTTTCCACAAAAATGTTCCATTTCTAGGGAACCTATTCTAAACAACCGTGACCTACGAACCGGTCCAAAAATAGATGATCTAAAAAATTGCAAAAGGAGAAACAAAATAAAACCCCATCACGACACGACAAATTGATGTCATCCATCCCTCTCTCACTAACAGTCTCAACATATCACCGGCGCACGTCCTCGGCATTTTTCCTCTATATATTATTAATACATAAGTACAATCCAACGCACTCCTCGCACTTTCATTTCGCGTATACATCTGTCCTTTTCTATATTGTTGGGTAGTTTTCCCAAGCGACCGAGCCTCGAGGGTAAAACTCCCTAGGGTCGGTATTGACTCTACTATGGAAGGCAAGTTATCTGTACACCTATTGTCGGCCACCCCCTGCCCCCCACTCGCGCCCTCCTGCCTCCCTCCGAAGGACTTTCTTATGCGTTTTACGTTTTATTTTTGTGAAAGTTTTAATTCAGCACTGGACACTTGTTGAATGATTGTACTTAAGTATTATGTTTTATTGAACTTGGATTATTTGTTATTACAATTCCAAGTTTAACAATAAAAAATCACTTCCTAAAGCTATAATCTTCAATGAAGGATATGCCATTCAAAAATGTAATTCCATTCAAAAGAATTGTGTAAGTATTTATCTGTTATTTTTTTTTGTTATAATTGAGTTTTTTTTATGGAAAAATCACATCCCTCGTCTAGGTGGAATTTGAACCGTTCCACCTTTCGATCACCAGTCGAGTGCTCTTTCAAACTGAATAAAGAAAAATATTTATAATATTCCGACAATTTTTACCGAAATCTTTTGGCCGAAATCAAATATTAAAATAATAACAGTTGATTTTAACAGAACACATTTTGAATACTGGAATAACTCGTGAGTCTGAAGGTAAGTAATTGAAATATTTTGCGACAATGAAAATACATCCCTAACTAGAGCTAGATGTAGCACTTTTTGAGAAAAATAATATCAAACACTAACACTACACGACACTATATTTTTTTCTAAGGTTATCACTAGCATTTAAATTCTATCTATGTTTTTAAGAGACTATAAGTAATTATACACGTAATAGTCGTCAACCCTTTCTAATCCCACAGCTAGGATATAGGTCTCTCCTCTATCGAAAGTGTTTAGAGCATGCTCTACCACTTTGCATGCTGCACACTGCGTGTTGGCGAAGGGCAGTGGGTTCAAGCCGCCTAAACGCCATTAACTTGGCTTAACAACTGTCATCTATTATAAACGTTTAAAATTAGCTGACTTGTCATTTATTTCTTTTTAAATATTAAATTTATTATATTAATATCATAATAAATAAATTTTGGGGTGTAAGTGGTTCATCAACATCTTTGAACCAAAGCCAACTTCACCTGCACGCGGTGCACCCTGCTGACTGACAAACGAAGCTCTGGCGAAAAGAGAGGTAGGGAGCGTAATTGTAAGCTACCCGACTGGTGAATATACCTCCACCTCACAGTATACCGCAGCCAAATAACGGTTCCCTTGAGGGCTGTTGTGTTCCTACGAGTGAGTGAGGTCACCAGAAAGGAAGGAGATGCTGCGATGGCAGCGGGGGTGGCGGCGCGCGAGTGATATTTTATGTTGCGAGCGTTAATATGGTTACGGTAACCGCTTCACATCAGGCGGGCCGTATGCTTGTCTGCCACCCGACGTAGTATAGAAAAAAAAAATGTCTGTAATGACATGTTGCTTTATACGTAGGGACCGTCGATCTGTTTAAAATTAGCTGACTTGTCATTTATTTCTTTTTAAATATTAAATTTATTATATTAAGATCAAATATTCTATGATTTACTTCAACTAAAATAAACTTAACTTTCAACGCAAATAATTGTTTCCCGCCCATATGTAATACGATTTTAGTCTAACTGCACACCGGACGCTAATTTGGTAATGCGCGACATCGCCACGCGACATACACGTGTCGCGGCCGCCACGCGACAGATTGACGCGCGTGCTCGATTTGTTCATTTAACTTATTTATCATAGAAGAACAGACAAATGCATGTAGAAAAATAAAGTATACGTGCCCCTTGAAATATGATATGCAATCATATTTACGTGATAAAAAAAATGTTTGATAATATTTTATTTTGTTTATCATAGCATGATGAGGATCTAAATTACTTATAAATATTTTTTATATATATATTATATGGCCGTGTGGTTTCCGGCAGACTAGTATAGAATCACTCCGTCTTTTCCCGTGGATGTCGTACAATGCGACTAAGGGATATACATTACCAAACATCGATCAGGCCTCCTCAACCCGTTTGGCCAGTGTGGGGAGTGGAGGCCAAATCCTCCATCTGTCTAGGACGGACGAGAGAGGGTCGGGCTCCTGTAGTGGAGACTAAAATGACCTGATGATGATGATGATGATGACAAATTGACACCTAATTAGTAATTAATATTATACAGGTTGGAAACTATAAGTGATGTCACTCATTTATTTCTGAACTATTCTATAAAAAATATTTAAAAACTAATTACTGATCATGGAAGTGCGTCGCGAACTCTATCAAAAAGTTTCAGTAATAATTTTATAAAATAATCTGGCTCTAACCAAAAAATAGATGTTTCTATCTCATAATGATCAGTATTTCAATGTCTTGTGTAGTTTATAAAATAACGCGTGAACAAATTTCAATCGCTGTTAATATGTATATGCATACGAGTATGTATGCTGTAAAAATATCTCTATTACTCGTACCTTTATCACGGAGAAATGTAACTTTTCACGTACATTTATGTATCTATCTAGCCTGGTAACAACATTAAAATAGACAAACCTGATATAGGTTGCACCAAATAAGCAATCCACACGCCTTCAGAGTGACATCCGGACAGGCGCGCAGACCGACACGCACGTGGCACGTGCACCGCACACGACGACAAACGAGGTCGACTAAATACTCATTAGGATTATTGTGTCCTAATCTAGTTACACAAAATTGTAGTGTACACGCAGCCTTATGTTAGATCGTGTTTCAATAAATATAAAATAACAACATTTTATATTTATTGAAATTAAAAGAAGTTTTATTTCAAGTGAATGAAGTTTTATTTCAAGTAAAAGAGGTTTTACTTCAAGTAAAACTTCACGCACGCTTGACCTGGGGAGTAAGCTGGTGAATGTGTGACGACAGCGTTACGAAAAGTGTGATTAGGCGAGGCGAACGGAAGTTGAGAGAGAGATATAAGTAGAAATTTTGCTTCAGTCGTATGGTCTAAAGTACACTCGTTTCTTTTTTAAATATATACATAATATTTTAATTTTATATAATTTCGGGTGGCAAACAAGCTTAAGAGTATATTATTCTGTGGCTTAGAGCCCGCCTGCGTGATGAAAGCAAAAAATGTGAAGTGGTTAGACATAGCCATAGCCTACGAAAACAGCAGTATCATTTAATTACATAAGTACCTGGATATTCAAGCAAAACTCAGTGTTTTAAAGGAAAAACGGATTTTGACAGAATCATGTATTGATATGTAGTGACATCTATTGTCAAGTAGCTAACATATTTGCCAATAGAAATTGTTAACAGGTGGTGTTATATTGAATATTGGTGCTTTCTCGGTTTTTTAGGATTGATTTTTCCAGAATTGAAACGTGGCTAGATTCGACTTTTCGTCCCCTATAAACTTCTTATATTGTAAATTTCATGGAAATCATTAGAGCCGTTTGGGATATCTCCGCGGCATACCTAATTATAATACAAAAATGACTCTCTTAATAGTATAGGATAGGTACCTATGTGCTTAATTTGTTTGCATATACGAAAAAAAATACTAGTAATTGTAATTCGTTTTTTTTAAATCTAGTAAAAGAAAGAACAGTACAGATTATTTTCCTATTAAATGAACATTTCTTCCCTACAACACATTTCCATAGCGTTTTGTCCAACACTTCGAACACTCAGAATTAAATCACCATAATTAAACTACTTTCAAAAAAGACCTGCTGCAAACTTTCCATTCTAATGCTAATATAAGAAACACGATCCCTATTCTTTAGTCATACAATTACGTACAGATATAAACCCATGCATTATCTAGTCAGCTCTAACAAAAGGAATTATTACTGGGGACGGGGCGACAAAAATTGTTAGTATAATATTTCAAGTGGGGTCCAAATGTACCATGTGTGAAATTACAATGGCTAAGTATGGGAGATAGGCAATGATGGATGGGTTCAGTGTCTTACTACTTCATATAATTTTAATTTTGACAAACAAAAATAGCAGGGTTAGTTATGATGAATAGCCACTTTCTTTCGCCTAACATTTTGTTATTTATTTATTTATTTTATTACTAATGAATTAATGACTCAGGCAGCTAGTAGTTAACTATCGAATTAACCAGACTCTTAGAGTTTTCCTCGTCAACCTTATTCATCCCAATGCTGAAATAAGGGTCTCCCCTCGATCGAAGGGGGTTTAGAACTTACTCCACCACGCTGCTCAATTGCGGGTTTGCGGAGGTCAGAAATTTTCAATCAGCCTAATGACCACTGACTTGGCTTAACGACTGTCATCTACTGACTTCCATGGACAGGCTACGGCCAACGTTGCTTAACTTGCGTGTTCGATTAGAGTGACACGTGTAACGACGCCAACGTGTTCCACACCTTAGTAATATACTAAATATCACAGCTCGGTAGGCAGTCTGATGTAATTTTTCGGGTACTTTGCACAAAGAGTATCAACGGGTAGGATACATAATATCTTAATAAGGAAAATATAGTGCAGACTTTAATCCTAATTATATAAAAATCAAAAATATATTATTTTTGTTCAGGAAATAGTCTGAGATCAAAAAGTATCCCTACTATTATAAATATGAATGTGAGTTTGTTTGTTACGCTTTCACGCCGAAATTACTCAACTGATCATCATGAAACTTTATACAAATATTCTCAAAGGTATTAAGTAATTACGGAAGGACATAGGATACTTTTTATTTAATTATTTAAACTTTATTAACCACAGAATTAGCATTCTCTACCAGTCAACCTTTGGAAATAGCAGAAATATACGAACGTAGTTCTAAATCAAATAAAAAAAACTGTGTCTAGAAAATAGGTATTTGTAAAGACTATTCATATTTTAGATACTTTTTTTTATTTCTGTTCTTTGAATAGTCGAATAAGAGAAAAAAAAAGTAAACGCAGGCGATGCCGCGGGTGAAAGCTAGTAGTTTTAAGTAAGATAAAGTAGATTAGAATATCGACTTTTTATTCGTTAGGTATAAAAAGTCGATATTCTAATCTATTGAGATGTCACTAAGCTTTCAAACCCTATTAGATCCATTATTCTCTTCGTATGAGAACTTTTACTGAATCGTTGAAGGAAATTAACTTTGTTGTACATTATTCTTGGGGGCAAGAGACTCGACCCCATCTTTAGAGCCTAAATCGACCTCACCTGCACGTGGTGCACTAGCAACAAAAGCTTTGGCGAAAGAGAGGTGGGTGTGTATTTGTTTTTTTTTTTTGACAAAGTACACAATGCCATTTAGTCGCAAACTAAGCAAAGCTTTTACTTATATTTTGTCACAGATCACTTAACGTTACTTCGTGTATTCTCATATTGGAGTATTGGCATCTTGTCATACTGCAGCTGTATAATAGTTGTAATGTTAATTTATAAAACTTATAATAATAGTGTATAATCGATTTATTGCACAACATATTACATAAAATATTTTATCTAATCTCATACTGAAATTTACACATTAAAAAACTGAACACAGTATCATAATGACAGTCTTTACGCACAAGCTATCAAAATAAATTTAAAAAGTTATTTTTCGATACAGCTCTTTTAAGGACAACTGTATCGTAAAATAACTTTTTTACCGTTTCGATACAGCTTCAGCCCTGGATACAGGTATTTTAAACAGGTTTCAATGCAAATACATTGCAACTATGCAAAATTTTTCTACATAATCTGTGAACGCGGCGCCGCGCGGCGCGTCGCGCATGCGCACTACGCATGCTCGATCTGCAAATGGATTTATAGGTAAGAATTATAGCTGTTAAATTAACTTCATGGTTGTATTTAAAATATTATTATCATATATTTCATGAGATTAGATAAAGTAGTGTATGAAACTGCACATAATTAGGTATTAAAATACTCGTGTGGTCTATTAAAACACTCGCCTTCGGCCCATGTTTTAAACTCACACTCGTATTTTAATAACCCTTATTATGCAACAGTTTCATAAACTACTATTATATAACGTGTTGTGCTACAATATTTTATGTTTGTAACCTTTTACGAATGTCATTTTTAAATTTTACTTTCATACTCGTAAAAGTATTTTAAAGTAAAATGAAACAATAAAATAATTATTAATATCATTTAATTTCGTATTTCGTGATTGTTTTATGAACGATTACAATTTACATATCTTATTTGATATACAATTGCTTTAAACAATATAAGTAACTACATATTTCATATTCAGAAAGGAGATACCTCAATACAGTTCGATTTTCGTGCAAATCCAAAGTGTTTGGGGGAGAAATTCTATTTTTCGTATACATGCTTTATTCGAAGGAAGGTTGCTTATTTTTTTGATGGATCCTTACATACTCCCGTAGATTTTATTTTTAAACAGATATGTTTTGTTTCGAGATAGATATGGTCATATTCAAACCTTACATTTTTCTTAAAACAAAGCCGCGAATAAAACAATTTTTAAATCTAATCGAATTCAAGAATTGTAAAGTTTATACATTAAAATTTACAACATTACTTACAATAAATATATCACAGATTTTACAAAATCAAAATTACAAACACACGAATTGCGTAAAGAAAGCATAATAAGGTACAATTACATAACTTTATACATTAATTTTTGATATTAGACTTGACTTGTCGTCCTGAGCATATATTAACATTTATGTTACAATAATTAATGGGCTTCAGTGTTTATAAAAATCTACACTACTATCCAGGTCTAGCAACCAAACTATATGTATTTGTATACTAATATTTACAACAAAATTACAATAGATATTATTTACAAATTATTACCTACACACGCCGTAAAAGTGTCATCTTTGATATTAATTTTGTGTCTACTACAATCGTCCATTAAAATATTATTTTATATCAACTAGTGGAACCAAATCTAGTAAAACAATAAGTGCTTACCTTACTAAAGTACAATGTATATAATGTCTATATAATAATGTAGAACATCTCGCTACCCATTTCTGCTTTGGTTTTCTAGCGATTTGCGATCAGTTTGTATTCGGATTGGCTAAAAGATATTCTAACTCGATTCAACTCCACTAATAGTACCAACATCAGAAAAAATTAAAAAGAAAATAATCTTGGTATTTATTCTCTGAATTTTGTTCTGTAAGTATTATATTTTTGTGACATTATATTACTTTATGTAACTTAAAAAAAAACTTAATTGAAAAACAATGGCATAACTCGAAATGCACAAGTTTTCTCACCACCAAATATAAACATAGTTACTGCAAAATCCCCTATTCACATGACAATGCTTTGCAAATCACAATAAGATGATTATTCAACAATGTACAGGCAGGGTATTAACAAAAGTACAAGCTAAAAAGCTCGTCATTACAGACTGAGAATATAGGAAAAATATTATTTTAAAAGTCTACTGTGAATTTGCAACTATTAAAAAATTCAAATTTGCATATGATGTCACGATTATTTAGTTATAATTAATATTACACAAGATCGACTCGCCGCAGTACGACACGGTCGTATGATTCAATTATGCAAATTTTGCATTTTTTGTATAGTTTTCTATTTATTGTAGAGTTCACAGTCCATTTTTGTTACATTTTTTGTGGATGGACATTGTGCAAAATTTTGCTCGTTCTTTTTTTAACTAGCTGTCTATTATGTGGTATGCTCAATTTATAATTAGGATATGTTATTTTAAGAGCAATAACTTAGATGAAAGACTTTATTTGCAAATATGTAAAGTATTAATCTGTACATTTGAGAATTTTGAGTTATGCCATCGTACATGAGCACATAGCCATTTGAACAAAATGGAAATAAATAATATTATCTAACCAATAACATTTAGAGCGGACGACGTGTAGTAAAACTGTTGCTACTTGGAAGCTAGCGGTGCTGTCTGAGCGTACTGCTGAGCACTGCAGGTTGGAAGAGAAAATGGGTTCACTGTGAACGGTGACGACACTAGACCGCCCATTCCTGGGGACAAAACAAAAGGGTTGATTATGTATATCTATAATTCAGGAAAATAGTATATCTCGTATTTATATGTGTAAATTATTAATGGATTGATTCGACTGTGTCTATTAACTTAAAAAAAAATACTTTTGTAAGCAACGCAGGGGTACGAAGTGCAAAGTTTTCGACTGATGAAACGAAATGAAAGTGGACGAAATTTGTTAGGCTAATAGTGATTCTTTAATGATTCCAAAACGTATTTCTTACTACAATATAACTTACTGTATGAAATATTGAAACTAATACGTCGAAAGTTCCCTAATGTTTTATATCTTTTTTTACCACAGATGCAAATGTGTAAACAAAGCAAGCACACAAAGCAAACAATATTAAAGCAAAAGAAATTGAAAAACTACTAACACTGGACGGCGAGATGTTGCCAATTTTGGTGGTGCTGGCCATTGACAACCCTTGGCGGGCTGTGTCTGACGACAGCAAAGGCGCTTCTCAGTTTACTCTCCCTGCTCACCCCTTTCATATCGCTGCCAGTGCATTTTGTATGAGTGTTTGCCGGACAGTCAGGCGAGCTCTTAGAATTCCCATTTCTTTCACTGTAATGCCCGCTATCTTTCGTATTATACGCGTTATAGTGATGGTCAGATGTTAAATGTCCATTCATGTTCGCTGGATGATACGGTCCAAGAGACACTGGGCGGAATAAAGAAAACGGGGGTTAACACAAAGCGACGTAAACAAACACAGCGTGCGGAAAAAGCGTTGGAAATGTGGAGTCAAATCTTGTTTGTGTTATAGTATGAACGAGATAGTTTAGAAAAGTAATACATAAGAGCATTCCACTACCTCCACTACCATATGTATGTACTAAATAAGAATAAGCCGTTAATTGATTATTACTGGTCTATGTTCTGAAGACCTATTATTGTCTTAATATCTAGAAATGATCCTAATAGACGTATTTCAAATACTGTGATATTTTGGGAATATCATGAACTAAATGGTTTGACACATACTCCGATATCATAATCAAAACTGTAAAAATTTCACGTCATTCCAAATTTATTTAATTTATAGAAAATGTAACTTTAACAATGTTATCTTGAACACGCGTTCAACTCAATCTAAGTCAGTTTTAATGATAAATTCGTGACTGGTTTTTACATATCATTTTCTATATTAAAGGATGAGATTATTTTACAAACAGTGATCTTAACACGTGACAAATGTTTGTACAAGAAACTTACGAGACGTAGTGTTGAACAGCGAGGTGGGCGGCGCGGGGTAGTGTTGTGGATGTGGGTAGGACGCCGGAGCGGCGTGTGGGGTCGACGCCGCGGAACAGTACCGCGGCGAGACCGACCCGCCGCTGCGAGCATACTCCTCTAAAAGAAAAAGCCTGGGGTCAACACGAAATTACCGTTAGGATTTGGTGGAAAACAATTAACCTACTTTTTGGAATGGTTGCCAATAACAATTGGTGTTAAGAGTACCTAAATGTTGACTTTGTTCTAACTTGGGAGTTAAATCTTGAATTCGACTCTACTTTGTGATATTTATTTTAAAACTTCAGATTTAATTATTAGAATAGCATGCAATAGAAGTTATGGATAATATCTTTACACAAAAAAAGGGAAAACGTTAACTTATTGATGATTTATGGATTTATTTGACACGTATTCAGAATATTAATATTAATAAAACTAGGGGTGTAAGTGCTTCATCAAAATCTTTGAACCAAAGCCAACTTCACCTGCACGCGGTGCACCCTGCTGACTGACAAACGAAGAAAAGAGAGGTAGGGCGCGTAATTGTAAGCTACCCCACAGGAGAATGTACTTCCACCTCACAGAATACCGCATCCAAATAACAATTCCCTTGAGGGTTGTTGTGTTCCTGCGAGTGAGTGAGGTCACCAGAATGAAAGGAAGGAGATGCTACGTTGGCAGCGGGGGTGGCGGCGCGCGAGCGATATTTTATGTTGCGAGCGTTAATATGGCTACGGTAACCGCTTCAGACAAGCATACGGCCCGCCTGATGGGCCGTATGCTTGTCTGCCACCCGACGTAGTATAAAAAAAATATTTAATTACGAAATTTAGAAATTCACGTCGTACTCTAAATGGTCTTTACTGATTGAAAGAATAAGTAAATATGTATTTACTTATTCTTTCTAAGGTCTAATATACCTAAATAACCTATAGAGTCTAAGCTACCTCATTTGTACAACGTGCTGCATCTTGCCGACTGCCGTCAAACAAACGAGGTTAGAGGACATTATGTAGCCACATTGGGAAAGTACTCTACTTAACAACCTTCGCAGCCAAATCTCTAATCCCTTGAGGATTGTAGGTTGGTAATGGTGATTTGATTGTAATCCTGCGAGAGATATCCAAACGTCAGGAGATGCTGCATTAGCAGTAAGGGTACCAGCTCGCGAACGATATTCCTAGCACCTATAGATACGGCAGCTGCTGTACATCAGGCGAGCAGTATAATTGGTACTCGACGTGGTGTAAAAAGTTGCTGCTTACTGTAAGGTCAAAAATAACCTTTCCTTTCGCCTGCCCTTATAAGTGATGATGATATCTTTTAAGTGATGATTGTGATGGACGGTCGATTATACACATGTTTATCTACATAATTATGAAAGGTATGAACTCACCTTCAGTCCACTGCGAAGCTGCGGTGTCCTGAACGCTGACGGCCAGTTGCCCCGTGTACGAGTTGAAAGGCATGCTGGAAGGTGGCGACCGCGGGGCGCCAAGACCGAGCTGGTTATTTCGAGGCATAGAATATAATGCCTCGGCTAAGTCCGCTGCTCTTTTTAGAATTATTTCCTATCAACAAAAGAGTTCTGTTAATGTAATAAACAAAAGCAAAAAAAAAAATTAATAATATTTTAAAAACGCCTCTGGCATTTGTTCGGCTTCCACTGTAAGTATTTTTCGCTACATAAATTATTATGTGTAACATATGAAAATTTTCAAACTTCACTCTTATTCAGACGAGTCCGCCGGTCGAATAGTTAGCAGTAGCATAGAAAAAATAATAGTACTACCATAGCAATGGCTACTTTGCAACCAAAGTTTTTTCGCTTCCGCGACGAAAACCAATTTGATGAGCATGGCGGTTGAATGGCTACCAGGATCATGGCAGGATGGCGGGTTCGAACTCTACATAAGACAAACATCTGAATGCGTGATCTGTGTTATATACATAGATAACACTTAGTTGCTCGTACTATGAGTAATAAATTATTGAAGGCTAAACTTATTTTTAAAAATACTCATCAAACATAGAAAATACTTAGGTCAAGATAATCGTTCGTGCTCGTTCGTGCATAAAAATGTTTGTCTTGAATGGGGATCCGGGTAAAAGTGCACAATTAGCCATTGACTCACCTCTTATTTAAATTCTAGAATCACTCACTAGATCATCTGAACTAATGTGTAAGTTTACATCAGCTAGAATTGCAAAATATTGTTTCTAATTACGCATCTACACATCAATACATTAAAGGTAAATAACTATATCCACGCTACATGTAAATTTTCTAAAAATTGAAAGTTAAAATTTAAAATAATGAACACACCTTTGGTAACTTCTCGGGATCACCAGGATGCCTCGGTATTAATTTCTGCAGTCTTTGAAATCCGTAATCTATCGTTGGCTCGTTGAGAGCTGCTATGCGAAAGAAGAAAAACAGAATCAATCATTAGTATCTCCACTAACAAATGAAAGCCTAATTGATGGATCGCACAAGAGATTGCGTATTTCAAGTCCCAAATTACGGCTTATTTGGGGAAAAAGTATCTTAAGACATAATGAGATTCGTCCACATAATACTGTATCGTAAAAATGTTTGTTATTTTGTTTTACTTTAATAACTTTAATAAATTTTGTTTTTTTAACGTTTCGTTTTGTTAGCGTGCAGGTGATGTTTGCTTTGGTTCCAGATGTTGATGAACCACTTACGGGGTATAAGTGGTTCATCAACATCTTGGAATCAAAGCCAACCTCACCTGCACGTGGTGCACCCTGATGACTAGCAAACGAGGCTTTGGCGAAAAGAGAGGTATTTTTTAAGCTGCCCGACTGGGGAAGTACCTCCATCTCACAGAATTCCGCAGCCAAATAACAATTCACTTGAGGGTTGTTGTGTTGGCTTCGCACGGGTAAAAAGTGGTGAGTTTTTTTTTATTTTTTCTCTGTGTAAGAACCATCCTCGTACTTCAAGGAATATTCTAAAAAAAGAATTAGCGAAAAATAGATAGATCACTTGGTATATAAACCACTTTATTATTATATTACAAAAAACATAATGTACATATAAGTTCTTAATACCATTTTCAGAGCGCTAAAATGCAACCGGCCGGATGCATTAAAGCATTTTTAACAACGGACTTGCATGAAAACGTGTAAAGTGACATGCACTATACAAACACGACGTGCAACCGACAGTTATGCTTTTCATGAGCGACAGAATTTCACATAGAAATGATACAGAATGGTCATAAGGGAGAAACATGTCTACGAATTTTTTGCTAGGTTCTGAGTATAATATCATTATGAGCTGGGTACGAAATAAGTGCAGTTTTAAAGTATCAAATGACGTCAAATTCATTACGTAATCTTAATATGGATATTCCTGTATAAGTATTTGGGAAAGTCTGGTATTAACAAAAATGTTTTCGAATTCAAAATATGTTTTTTTATTAAAAAATAGGCGTCAATTTTTGTACAGTGAACCGTCAATGGCATCCTAAAGCGTTACACTTCTATCCTCTGTATACTATTAATCTTAGATGGTTTACGTATAAGTATGAGACGTAGTTGCGTGTTGCGTAGGTAGCAATGTTGTTGTATAATATTGCCCGGTATTGCCAAATATAACCGTTTACACGACAGAGCATAATTTGTCCTTTCACCTTTATTCACAAACTACAGTTTGTTTTTAATGGCGATATTAGTATGCAGAATAAACACCTTTTTATCATTACGTAATATTAATATGGATATACCTATATAAGTGTTCGGGAAACTCTGGTATTAACAAAAATGTTTTCCAAATATTATAGATATACTGAAATCAAATATAAATAGCTTAAAACGTCTGGTTTATTGCATTTTCTAAAGGTTCTCGTTATGACTGTCAATAACTATTATCTGACTTAGCAGGTGAGAAGGGGACAAATGACTTTTTATATTTTCATAGGAGTAAATGACTTTTTTTAATTCATGTTTGAATGGAAAAATGCATGTCCATCCATGTTATCATCTGCGTACAGTGTAAGGACTGCCAATGTAAGAGTTTTTAAGTATGTAGTATATTAATAAAACGTGCTTCGGAGGGCAAATTCTATCTCGGTTGTATAATTGACAGACGATAACTATATTTTATGCAAAGTTAATCAAAGTAAGAAATATTACTCACAAACATAAACAAATCTCCCAGGCGCGCCTTTGCAGAACTGCTTACTCTTGTAGGACAGCGTGACCTCCACCACTCCCGGTATATGCCTTGGTGGAGTTTGAACTCTTATTGCATGAGACGTTATTAGCTGAGAACAAGAAATATCATGTAGTTTTTTATGTCAAGCAATTATAATGTGGGTCAGTGAGGAGATCCCGTCACAGAATGTTTGGCAGATGTGGAACATCAAAATTACATTGTATAGAAAATCTTAAATATCGCCTGAGCGAGAGGGCATTGCCAAGTGAAGAGTTACAATTGCGTGACGACGTGCCAACACCAACAGCTGCCCTGACCCGCCAAATTAGATATTATATCAAAAAACCTAAATTAAAACCGGTTCAGCTGCTTGAAACATACGATTCTACGGACGGATATAAATCGTTAAGTTTAAAGCGTTAAACTAATTTGAATGGTATATAAACAACAATAGGTAGAACTTATATATAGTGAGGTAACTCACTCCAAACTAGCACAGTCCCGAAGGCGATTTGTAGTCCATCGAAGAAATTATCAAAAAGATAGTCGACCCCCATGATCCTTCACTCGGTGATATCGCCTTAATGCACGGAGTGGCTACCAGCAGAGGAGATATTATAGAATTTATCTATATCACTCACGTCACTCCAAACCGACATAGTTCCGAAGACAATTTACACACAACGATGAAATTGTCACCAAATATGATGACAGTCTAAGTCTAAGATCCAGCCTTCACTCGGTGATACCGCTTTAATGCAAGGAGTAGTAACTGGCAGAGGAGATGTTATAGAACTTATCCATATCACTCACCTCACTCCAAACTAACATAGTCCCGAAAACAACTTGCAGACCGTCGAAGAAGTTGTCACCGACTATAATGACTGTCGACCCGCCTGATGTCCAGCCTTCACTCGGTGATATCGCCTTAATGCACGGAGTAGCTACCGGCAGAGGAGGGTATAAACCAGCTGTTGAAATGAGAAAATTATGTTTTAATTGGAACATTTCTGCGAAAATAAGCTCAATCTGCAACTTGCACCAAATATTTTGATTGTTTTATTCATAAAAATCGATGTTGTCATTGCATTTCGTAACTTAGTTTTGCATTTCTGTTCACTTTTGTAATTTCAAAGGGGAATTTATTTTAGAGGAGAGGTGGGGTCGATACGACACAGCAACAGGGACTACAAACCCACCACCTTCCCATGGCTCCGGCGACCTCACGGTCATATGAGCCGAATCGCGGGAGATGCGCGCAGCACTGCTTTACAGCAACAGGGACTGTTCATATTGTAATACGTAGTACAATTTTTATACTATGTGCTATGGTAGAGATTTCTTATAGAGATAAGTACGCCTTGGTATTGTACAGTCAACGGCTTAAACTGCTTTTAAACTGTTTCATTTCATCAACAGACAGGATACTTCTAACGTAAGGGAGGTCCAGCGTAATGCAAGGAATGCTACATTACTGCTCAAAGCTATGCAGAGCATCTCATACTGGATAAGGTCTACAAGAGCTTGGTTGTATATAAAAAAAATGTAATTGAATGTCTATTTATTAGTGTAATAATAAAAATAATCTGTCTCTCTTTTACAATAGCCCAGTATTTAATCTACCCTGTTCATCATATCAGATCATAGCCTACTTATTTTCTAACACACTTACTAATCTAATGCCTACCGGGACCTGCTTATGGGTGTATTATTCCATTGATATATCTTAGGCCGGGGGTCATACCGCCTAGCTGAAGGCCATTACCATTGAATATTTTGATTCCCAATAATATGATATACCTACATTTAAGTTATTGATTTTCAGCGAAATTTATTGATCTTATAAAATCGTCCGGTCGTTCTGTCTGTCCGTCCGTTGCCATGAAACTCAAAATTTCGAAATTCTGACTTCGGATTCGTGTAGAGCATCAAAAAGTAGTAATGTAAAGTGACCTTGGTTTTCCGATATCAATTCGGGAAAGTGGCAAAAATAAATAAATAAATAAATTTCGCTATGGTGCCGCATGCTGCGCGTCCGATGTTTAACTTTGTCTTCTTCTTCGTACTTCGTGGTTTAATTTAACCAATCAAAAAATCCGATGGGAATTGGCTTCAGCTTAGGCGGTAGGGCTCCGGATCTCGGCGAGCGTACAACAAGACATTAAATTTCTCAAAGGGGCCTCTATGTAATGGAACCATATATCTCCGCGCATGCCCATCACATGACCGTGCTTCACTCGTGTATGAACTCTGCTCATCATTGACGCGCACCTCTTACTTAAGGACAAAATAAACACAAAGCTTATGCTGCTATAACTCGCATAACTATATATAACTCGCATGCTAAATTTCACAAGAATTTTTAGTACAAAAATACTGATCCTAAAATAAAATTACAAAAATAGTTGCAAGACTTCCGCAGCATATAAATAGCACCCAAAGCTATAAATGGCGTCTCTACAATAGTCGCTTCGCAAAAGTAAAGGCTCAACAACTTAAAAGTTGAATAAACGCCAAACAACTAAAACTCATTTCATCCTACTCGAACGTTTATCTTTGACTGCTTTGGAAAAAGGACAATCGTAGACTTAAAATTACCGTCCCATTTTAGAACGTGTGAAGTTTAGTTTGTGGTAATTGAAAATAAATTTTAATGTGGCGTGTTAAAGTTGATTGTGGGATTTGTGTTTTACGGTTGTTATGCCATTGTCGATTGGGTGCAAGGTGTAGGGGGACACGCGTCGTAAGACAACGGGGGGAATAGAATCTTGCGAACAAACCGGCGGCGAGGTAATAAAGACGAGTAAAGAAAGTGAATTTAGGGGGACGAAAGCAGATTACGTTTGAGGTTTCTTTTTTAATTTGTCTGATATAATATTAATTTTTCTTCATTCCCCTTGACTACATATAACTTTTCACGATGTAATTTTTAGTTCATTTATTTGCCTATAGGAAATACTAAATTGTTGTGATTATATACTACGTATGTATATGTGTTGGCAGTATGGTTCCGGCAGACTAGAATAGAATCACTCCGTCTCTTCCCGTGGATGTCGTACAAAGCGACTAAGGGAAATACATTATAAAACATCGATAAGTCCTCCCCAACCCGTTTGGCCAGCGTGGGGAGTGTAGGCCAAATCCTCCTGTCTGTGACGGACGAGAGACGGTCGTGCTCCTGTAGTGGAGACTAAAATGACCTTATGATGATGATGAGGTATATGATGCGTGATCGATTTGACTTACATGCGCAACGATGCCACCTTACAAAATACCGCAGTCAAATAACAACTCCCTTGAGGGTTGTTGTGTTCCAGCGAGTGAGTTAGATCACTAGGATGGAAGGAGTTACTGCGTTCTCACAGCAAATACAAATCTAACGATACCTCTCAAGCTAAAATCCATCCAGCCGTTCGGGCTGGAGAGCGTGCCAAACAATTATACATACATAATTACATACTCTCGAAAAAAACATAACCCTCTGTCTGTCGCAGTCGGATAAATATAGTGATAATATCAAATACTAAAAATAAAATGTAACAATAGACTATTAATATTCTATGACAATAGGAACAGAGAACAGTAACAAGTACTCTGTGGTAACAAAGTACTTGAGCGAATTTTCCCATTCGCACCGTGTAATCCCTTTGACTCGGTTTCACGCCGTCTAGCCGCCTTAAACTTTTAACGCTGCGTCAAGAGGAGAAGGAATTTTTGTTTAATGTTATTTTAGTTACTCGATTGAGTAATGGATACGTTCTTTTACTTGCGATGGAAACAATAGCTTTTTATCTATGCTATATGCTTGAAAAAGAACTATGATTATTTTTATATGAGGGGGGGAGGGGGGGGGGGGGGGGAGGGGGCTCAATCATCACCGCCCATGGAGATCAGCAACACCAAGGGGTCGCCGATTCGTGGCCAGCCTATACGCCTTTCTTTCTTTCTGGTGATCTCAAGTCACAACAACCCTCAAGGGAATTGTTATTAATGCTGCGGTATTGTCAATAGAAAAAAATTTTTAACACACTTTTATTAGGTCGACCTGTATGTAACTATGTAATGGAATCTAAGGTAACTAATTTAACCACCATCTTCCAAGGATCGTAGCGTAGTGAAAATTGGCAGCAGTATGTAGTTCTGATGACAATACAATAATATGGTACTGTCGAACTGATCTGATGATGGAGCCGAAAGATATGAACTGGAACTTCATGATGGAACAGTATCATAGCTGTTTTTGGATTTCTTAGAAAAGTCTTGTAATGAACTTTGACCACATTTAGGTTTCAAGGTCTAATGATGAAGCGGGAAGATAGGCACTGGCATTCCATGATGGAATATCGTATCATAGTCGTGTTTGCACTTGTGAGAAAGGCCACGTAATGGACTTTGAACACGATCAATTGCAATTTTTTTGGAGTCTCCTACTTTTATTGGCTATAGAATAAGGGCACAAAAGGCGGACTTAACGCTTATTTCTGTTTATTTTTTTTAACGGGTAAGTTTTTCTTTTCGTTATAGATAAAATGTATAGGTTTTTAGATTAATTTTAGTTTAATTTAGATTTTTTTATCATACATAAATATATAATTATGCACATATACATAATTATACACGCTATATTATATACTTTTGATGCCGATTCTATATTTTTGTCTTAAATCCCAACTTAACTGACGAATAATTGTAACCCTGTCATTACATATAGGCCTTTTAATACAATACGTTTGCACAGTCATATTTCCTTGCTAAATTATCCGCATTCGCTTCATGCTCGCTTCGACACCCCGCGGCCCACCCTCGGAAGTTCTGCGAGATGTCTACAGTGATTCCTTGCATACAAACGACGTCTTCAAACGTTGTATTATGACTTTTGAGCATTTCTCGCCGATTGACTGCCTATTTATTTATAACCGGTAAGTTGACATTATAGTTTTATGTAATATTCACAAAACGTGATAAAATGTCGTTGTAAGGTATATAAATTGATTGAAACTTTAGTAGAAACTTTAGTATCCGCGAAATAAAAAGTACAAAGGCCGATATAATACTAAGAACTTTCTCTACCAATCAGTTTTTGGGAAAATTAATTAAATAATGAATAAATATTGCTGGACAAATTACATACCATCCATCAAGGCCTTCAAATCCCAAATTAAGCAAAGCTTGTACCATGTGTACTAGATAACTGATATAATACTTAAATACTCTACCATACTAACCTAACCTAACCCAAACCAAGACAAACAGACAAGTATAAGCATACAAATATTTGTCTTGTGCGGGAATCGAACCCGCGACCTCTGAGTGTAAGTGGCCATTTGAGCACAGATCTCGTCTCACAATTGAATAAATACTGAGTAAGATTCTCAGAAATGGCAGATAGGATGTGATTTTTTAATTGGAATACTATCGTAATGGCGACTGTCGCGTGTGAATTCGCTGCTAAAAGCGCTAGTGTAGGGTAAGGTCTCCGTAAATTTCAAATTACTTTTGTACTACTGTATGTGAGTGGGCTACTCGGGTTTATTTATTCGGGGTTATTTGTAATAAATGTTGTAAACATTACAATATCTGAGATTAATTATATCAAATATGAGTTACGGGTCAATGAGTGTGAGTACTTAGAGACAGTTTTATCCTAAGGATACGGATTAGGTCCACCTTTTCTTACATATAAAACGGGACTGCACAGCACTGCGGCATGCTCGATATTTTTGCGGTACGGTTGTTAAGGTTTAGCTATGTACCTAAATGAAAACCTTTCTTTTTTCATTCCCCAATTTAACAAACTTTTACAGCTGTACTTCAGACCTCACTCGACGGTGACGCCAATTGGTGAGCATAAAGACGGTAGCACTCACTGTGAATTTCCATTTATAACCTGCATTCAACATTTCTAACCTACTAAGATATAACGATATACAGCAGTACGACAATAATAAATTAATTAAAAATACTATAAAAAACTAAATGTAAAAAAAAAAATTAAAATAAAACGTACTACAAGTAGGCTCTGGCGCGGCGTCAATACCTTCAGTGGGATCGAGTCGTTTCGCCCGTCGACCGTGCTTGCTGTTGTTGTGGACAAACATGTTGTCCGATATTGCTAGGAGCGGACCGTCGACCATCACTTGTGTTGATATTACTACCTGCAATAAATTATTTATGTTAATAAAATAAATAAATAAATATTTCAGGACAATTTACACAGGGCCATCTAGTCCCAAATTAAGCGCAAAGCTTGTGTTATGGGTACTAGAGAACTGATAAATGTAAGAAAAAAAAAATGTATTTAAGTACTTAAATACATTTTTTTTGTAAATACATACTATGATACAGAGAAAACACCCAGACCAAGACAAACAAACATGTTCATTCACACAAATGTCTTGCACAAAAAAAAATTGTCTTGTGCGGGAATCGAACCCGCGACCTCGGAGTCAAAGTGGCCTTTGCTAACCATTTGACTACCGAGCTCGTCAAAAATAATATGTTTCTAGTTGGATGAAATCTTTGAGCAAAGATATCAACCCATAATCATCCTACTGTTGGGAGACAGATCTCCCGTCAATCGAAGGGGCTTAGAGCATACTCCACCACGCCGCTCAATTGCAATTAAAGGCCACTGACTTTACTTAACGACAACAGCCGGGACCGGCGGCTTAACGTGCCCTGCGAAGCACGGAGGAGCTCGAGATTAAAAACCCATCTATAGACAGGCTACGGTTGACGTTGCTTAACTTGCGTGATCGATTGGACTGACACGCGCAACGACGAACAAAGATGGGACAAGGGAAGAAATTCATCCCGTTGTGAGCGATATGATACTTTATATACTTACTTACATCCTGAAGAGCGTTATAAAAAACCATTAATTTATTCGATTCTTTTTTTTTTTAACGATAAGAAAATCGATAATTTTGGAAGCCTAAGTGGAAAACCTAGTATTCAGAAATGGTCATCTGTCTGAAATAATGATGATGATATTGAAAATAATTATGCGCACTGTTTATGTATTTAAACTTATTCTAGAACTAATAGGTAGGGGAAAAAGTCTTTTCGCATTATAGTATGTATGAACTTGTAATAAAATCTCTTTGGTTATACCATTTGTATCTGAAAGGTTTAGATATCTTTAAAAAGTTTAAATTTTAAAAAAGATAATTCCAAATTCAAATTAGATAAATGTGTGATTTTCATTTGTTTTTTTTTACTGTCAAGAGGAGTGAATTTAATGAAGAAATTCGATACATTTTAAAATTTTACTACAAAAAAGGTAAAAATGCAACGCAAGCTGCGAAAAAATTTGTGACGTTTATGGACCTAGTGCAGTGTCTGTGAGAGTAGCACAAATTTGGTTTAGGCGTTTTCAATCCGGAAATTTTGATGTCAAAGATGCACGTCGCTCTGGTCGCCCTGTTACGGATAAAATGGATGCCATTTTTTAAAAAGTGGAGCAAGATCGGCATATCAGTAGTTACGACGTAGCTGAAGAACTAGGAATTGACCACAAAACAGTTTTGGCGCATAAAAAGGTCGTGGTAAAAGGCCGGCCAGGCTTCACAGACTCTGGCGAAACCCGGGTTAACCCGCAACAAGGTGATGCTGTGTGTATGGTGGTATTGGAAGAACATTATTCATTATGAGCTGTTACCGCCAGGCAGGACTATCGATTCTGAACTCTACTGTGAACAACTGATGAGATTAAAGCAAAAACTTGAGAGAAAGCGGCCGGAATTAATTAACAGAAGGGGTGTGATTTTTCATCATGATAACGCTAGACCTCACACATCTTTAGCCATTCAGCAAAAATTAAGAGAGTTTGACTGGGAGGTGTTAATGCATCCGCCGTATAGTCCTGACCTTGCACCTTCCGATTTCCACCTGTTTCAGTCTCTTCAGCATTCTTTAGGTAATGTCAGGTTAACATCATGAGAAGACTGCCAAAACCACTTATCGCGGTTTTTTGAACAGAAGTCCCAAAATTTCTATAGTAATGGGATTATGTCTATACCTACAAGATGGCAAAAAGTTATCGAACAAAATGGCACCTACATACTTTAGTTAAATGTGAATAAACTTTATTAAAAAATGTTTTGAATTTTCATACAAAATACGAAAAGACTTTTTCCCCAACCTAATATTTCATCTATTTTAAGATATGTTTATTTTTAGTGACTTTAGTTGAATGAATGAATTATTTATTTGCTATGAATGTGGTTGAATAGTCATATATGCTTAGAGCCAGACATTCAGCCAATAATGGCATGCAAAATGTACATAATATGCACGTGTAACAAATTAAAACAAAATTTTTAACTAATTTCTATACAATAGTAACAATATAATAGTCAATTTATGTCAATTTTATAATTTAAATATTCTTTTAATGAGTAAAAACACTTGTCATTAAGCCATGCTGATAATTTTATTTTGAATAGTTTTAAGCGAAGGTCAGTTAAGGATGTGGGTAATTTATTATAAATTTTGATGCAGTTAATATATGACAATTAGAATGAAAGTATGTTGTCCGTATTGTAGGAAACATTAGTCTACCCGGATGTCTTTTAGCTTTTGCTGCATTTTGATCTCTACGAGTAAATAAGTGCATATGTGACTTTGCAAATATACAGCTCTCTAGAAAGTACATCGAAGGCACAGTCAATATTTTAAGTCTTCGGAAAAGGGGTTTGCATGATGTCATTGGCGGCACGTCACAGAATGCGCGAACACACTTCTTTTGAGAAATAAAAACAGCATTTATGTCTGCTGAATTTCCCCACAAGACTATACCATATCTCAGATTCGCTGCAATGTACCCATGATATGCGATTAAGACTGTTTCATTTTATGTTTAGTTTATTTTAGGTACTTTAGTGTGTAGTGTAAATTTATATGCTAATAATGTTTTATTATAAATTAATTTGGTTAATAAAGTGTAGCAAACTTCTAGAACTCTATAAAACATGTTTAGAATCAGTTAAACATCAACCTACTTTTTTATTTCGATAGCCTGACACACGAAGTTCAAGATCATAGAAAAGGGACCAGAGTACAGTCACCAAAAATAAAACCGACCGACGTACAGCGGGCCGCGACGATATTTCACACACCGAGACATTAGGGTGCGCATACACGTACACGTGCACGTACACGATATCCACACTTATACGATCGAAAGGGAAAGTCCCATGGGAGGTGGAGCCAATGTCTCAGTCGAAATGGACGGTCCCAATAGGTATGCAAGGAAGTGCATTGTATGCTTATACATTAAACTGCGGGTGGTCGTTGATAGAGGCTTTTAATTTTTTTTTTCATCTGTATTTTCTTTAGTGTTTAATGGTTTATATTGTTTCAACAATTTTTATCAAGGGTTGTTTAACAAAAAGTATTATGATCACATAACTACAACTGCACTGGCACTGTGTAACTTATATGTTATTTGTATAGTTAGTAGATGTTTAATAAAAAGTTTGTCAACATTATTATATTAAAGTTAACCAACGTGTTTCTTTTCAGCGACATGCTTTATCTAGAGTGACAAAATTCTGAAAATCTTCCCCTATGGATTTTAAAGTGTGTGTATGTGTAATTTTAAGAACGATTGTGGAATTTAAAGAATTACAGCATGTGTTGTAAGTCCAAGACATGCTGTAATATAATTATTAATTAGGTCATAGTGTACTGCAATATTTTTTTAATATTATTCTCACAAAATTTCGCTCGCTTCGCTGGAGTCTCAAGCTTACATCTTTTCTTTTGTTATCTACTCACTAACTCCTTCCTTCTCGCCATCTGATATTTTCTTTCCAATGTCTTAATCTCTACGTTAGCATTTATTTAAAGAAAACTTAAATGTGTACAATTTCATCTTTCTCATTCACCTGCATATCAGTCATCATTGTGATAAATATCTGTTTTGCATTATACTTTTCTCCAAACGTAAGAAAATATAAACGAGCTAAAATTGCATCCCTGCCATCTGAATACAATATTCAAGTCGATAAAGAGACTGCATTATTTCGATTCCTTCGCCGTCTATAAATATGTACATAGTTGTACATTACACCCATATATTCTTACCCTTGAAACGTTGGGGAACGACCACTGAATTATTCAATGACACACAGAAAGCCCAAATATAGACATAACTACCCACACAGACATTGCTAGTTTCTACTGCATACAGAATTGAGCACTATGTATACAATACCAAGTTCTATAATTGATTAAACTTAGCATGAGGACACGTAAGACAAATATGTCTTAGCCGACGGCACAAGCAAATTTGTGCTCGTAAGTAGGCTGTGTGAATGCACCTTTACAGTTAGTTGCGTTAGGGTTGACACTAATTAGTTAAATCAAATGAAATGCGAGTCTATATGAAAGTTTTAAGGTTAATTTATGATGTTTGAAAGTTTTAATACGACATTAATATTTATGATAATAGCGCTGTAAACTTATATGCAACTATAAAATAGGGTTGGTTAGAACTTGAACAAAACTGCTACAAATAAGTAGTATGTACTTATATTTTTCTTTGGATCGTAGTAAGAAAGTATTACAGTGCTTTAAATTTGTTGTTATTCTTGTTAATTATAAGTTTAATTATAAATCTAACTTCTTCCAGAATAATTAAATACAACAATATGCATTAATATGTAGTAGTCAATTAACAAATAAATATTTAAACAGAAATCATATGCCTCATGTCATGATCTTTAAGCATCATGAAATAAAATAGTTAATAAAAAATCATAGAACAAATACAAATTGTCTAAGAGTAAATAAATAATCTTGTATAAATAAATTTAATTTCATTCCCCCCTAAATTGGAGGTGCTTCAAATATTCAAGAGTTGTGAACGCAACCCTTCCTTCAGTTAAGGGCGATCCAGGCCGGTTTAAGTGATAGAAAATCTACTAGTATCAAACAAATTATCTTGTAGTAAATTAATTTTAAGCGGAACTTCGTGGAGACAAGACGAGAGAACAAAAAAATCCGAGCCATATATATATTTCGTATTAAATATATTATATATTATAAAAATGCTACCTAAATTACAGTATAAATCGTAATAACAGTAAACATTAAGTTTACGAGGACAATAATAATTTTAAAACAGCTATGTATTATATAAAAATAAAACATTTAACAGATGAATGAGCGAACGTTTCAGAATATTTATGCCTACCTAATATTAAAAATCAACAACTATTTTAAATTAGTACAATAATAATACGAAGCATCCCAACTGGTTTTAACACTAACAGACGTGTAGGAACAGTAACGTATTAAAAACAGTTATAGGTAACATACGCCAACCACTATTTGTAATATTTACCATTAGTATCAGAAGGATTCTACTGGTTGGTTTTAATCTATCGCATCGCTTGTATTTTAGACCACACTACAAGGGCATCGCATCGGCCTGGCGCGTTCGGAACCGCTATTTTTCTTTGCAACTAGTAAACGACTACCATTTACGTGCTGACAGCACGACTAATTATCAATTCGACTAAAGTACAGTAAGAACAAAAAGTCAAAGTCTACGTAGGTTACTGTAATGACTCGACTATACTAAGTAGTTAGTGAAAAATGTATAAGAATTGAAGAAACGGTCTTTTAGCTGCTATATTAATAGTAATATAGTTCTTTAAAGACATTATATTATTAAAGCTCAATCTCATCTATGATTTAATACCTTTCATGCTGTAAGCGTGTTCATTAAATCTGGATAGATCTTTAGAGATTAGGTGTAGTGTGCTTAGAAAGGATTGTCGAAAATTCCCAGGTATAATGTCAAGTGTCACATTTAGCTTTATAAAAAAAAAACTAATTTGAGCCCGTAACTTCGTACCGTATCCCGGTATCCTGTTTTATCCGGTTGAATTTTCAAAAATTCTTTCTTAGTGAATATCTACGTAATGATAGCTTAATACGTGCCCAAATTTGGACCAATTCCCTTCAGTGTGTTTAGCTGTTGTTGACGTTGAAATTGGCAACCATTACTGACTGATACTCTCCTCCATCAACCCGCAGTCAAGCAGCGTGGTGGTATGCTCTAATCACCTTCAAATTCCAACAATGGGATGATTATGGGTTGATGCGACCGCGATCGGCGGCTGACATGATGTGATACAGCGACAGACAGTCCGATCTCAGTCAGTTACGGTTGCCTTTTATATATAAACAGTCAGACTAGATCAGCTAGCTATACAATAAAATAATAATAAACAACATAATTATGTAGTAATGATAAGACTTACTTGAAACCTTCGCATATCTCGAGGGTTCCCGGCGTTCTTCAGACAATTCTGATTGCATTTTAGGAAGAATTTCAAGAAAAATCTGTAACAAAAAAGAAATACATTTAATCATAGTTTTTATAGGTGAATGACCACTGAATATAGGAGACGCCTCTCCTCTAGATGGACCGATATGACGTCATTAGAACGGCTGAATGCGGAAAGCGGAGGATCACATGGTGGAAGATGAAGAGATGAGATGATAACGATGATGACCAGTGATTAAGGTTTTATCAAGGGACCTTAAATTTGAAAAAGTAACTTCTCTCAACAGTGTTCCCAAACAAATACATTACACCTACACTGAATCTGAATACAACTTGTAGGTACCTACTCTAAATTGAAAATTCGGCCGAAAGTTCAGATTTTTTTCTAAAACTTTTTATTTGTATGTATGACGTAGAGTAGAGCAAATGAATCCGAACTTTCGAATGACATCGCGAAATTTCCAGATCCGAATTTCTTTCAATTCCTTCGGTGCACGAGATTTTTATCTTTTTATTCGGCATAGTTTAAATTATTGTATAAATGACAAAATAAAGATTAGTTTATCGGATTTTCATTTCGGAGTAGATCACGCCGATTGGGATCTTTGCTGTTCTTTTGAAGTTCTTCCCATGCAAAACCGGGGCGAGTCGCCAGTTTATTATAAGTACAAAACATAAGTAAGTATAGATTATGAAAAGTTGGAAATATATTTGTTTGTTGTCTTATTATTGTTGTAGAACAGTAAGAAGTGAAATCGTAAAATGCCTCAAGTTTCAGCGCTGTTAATGATGCAGACATAAATCCGAGCGTGAAATGTAAATCATATGTCGCTGAACAATTTGAAGCGTTTATTGTACAAACTTATATGTCATTTTCAACTTAGTGCCAGATTTATTTATTTTCTTTAAGATTTAAAATATATTTGTTTGTTTGTAAACTTTATTGTACTAAAACATACATGTAGATTGTAGATGATACAAAAGAAATGTCATATACAATGGCGGACTTATCCCATGCAGGGATTACTTCCAGTCAACCATAGAATTCTTGATGAGGAACATTGACATGGGTTTATATATATCGTTTTTTTTTTATACTACCTCGCGTGGCAGACAAGCATACGGCCCGCCTGATATGAAGCGGTTACCGTAGCCATATTAACGCTCGCAACATTAAATATCGCTCGCGCGCCGCCACCCCCGCTGCCATCGCAGCATCTCCTTCCCTTCTGGTGACCTCACTCACTCGCACGAACACAACAGCCCTCAAAGGAACCGTTATTTGGCTGCGGTATTTTGTGAGGTGGAGGTACATTCCCCAATCGGGTAGCGTGTATTACGCTCCCTACCTCTCTTTTCGCCGGAGCTTCGTTTGTCAGTCAGCAGGGTGCACCGCGTGCAAGTAAAGTTGGCTTTGGTTCAAAGATGTTGATGAACCACTTACACCCCATAATTATATTTATTTATTTTTATTTTTATATCGCCAGATACAAAGCGGTTACCGCCTATAAACGCTTGCAATACAAGTAGTAATACCTGCGCGCTGGCACCCAGTATCTTCTTATATCTCGTGACCCTACTCACTCGCACTTGGCCTGCTGTCTTTAAGAGTACTAACTACCCCAGTCAGGCTCGAAATGTTGTTTACTTAATATTAAATGTTGTTTACTAGTGGACATGATGCACTACACACAAGTGATACTCTAAGTGTCTAAACACACTATACCGAAGATACGCGACCGAAGTTCGGCGCCATTACACCTGCAATAGTTTTACAATGACTATCGACACATTTGACCAAAATTACGTTACGTTTTTTACATACCAATCTTAATCACGCGGAATATCGGCCGCGGAAGCTTAAGCTTAGTGTGGTTTGTCACTAAAGGTGGTGACCCTCAACAATATAAATGTAAAGTTCCTAATTTACTAGATTATTCTAATATAAGGTATGGAATATAATTTACGATCAGAGAGGCAATTCTTGTAAGGTAATTAAAATGCAGTCAAAATTAAGATCAGATCCTGTCTCGATCTCACAAATGTCAAATTCTGTATTCTCGTTTCTTATTCTGGCACTTAGATTCGCTTTCACATTCAAGATAGTGTGATGAAAGTGAATCTAAGCTCTGCGGATTTAGAGTAGTAATGATTTAGATACATGTTCTTATATTTAATTTGTATGACGTTTCTAAGCGCTTTAAAGTCCAAGGAATAAAGATATTTTGATTTGATTTGATTTGATCGTATCTCCATATGAAACTTCAAAGTCTAATTTATTTTAACAGAAAATTTAATACACAAACTAAGAATGTTATTTTGCTAGCAATTAGAATTGACAATAATTAATTAATGAAATCAAGTACATAATTTTTAGTCAATTCACAGTTCAATCTGGATTCGGTCAACTTTTGTTCTGCGATCGTAAAATAATTACGAAAATCCTGTTCTCATTCATAAAAAAATTCAAATCGGTCGAGCTGTTTCGGCGAAGTGCGACAACAAACACCGTGACACGAGATTTATATATATATATATATATATATATATATATATATATATATATATATATATATATACATAACAAACCCTTGAATTCAGCGTGTGAAACTGTGAAACAGATAATGCGATGCAAGTGAAGCGGACACATAAATCTCGATGTGAAATACTTGTCATTAACACCAGTTGGGGGCATCACTTTTTTTAGCGCATTTTTATTCTGGCACTTAGATTCGCTTTCACATTCAAGATAGTGTGATGAAAGTGAATCTAAGCTCTGCGGATTTAGAGTAGTAATGATTTAGATACATGTTCTTATATTTAATTTGTATGACGTTTCTAAGCGCTTTAAAGTCCAAGGAATAAAGATATTTTGATTTGATTTGATTTGATCGTATCTCCATATGAAACTTCAAAGTCTAATTTATTTTAACAGAAAATTTAATACACAAACTAAGAATGTTATTTTGCTAGCAATTAGAATTGACAATAATTAATTAATGAAATCAAGTACATAATTTTTAGTCAATTCACAGTTCAATCTGGATTCGGTCAACTTTTGTTCTGCGATCGTAAAATAATTACGAAAATCCTGTTCTCATTCATAAAAAAATTCAAATCGGTCGAGCTGTTTCGGCGAAGTGCGACAACAAACACCGTGACACGAGATTTATATATATATATATATATATATATATATATATATGTATATATACATAACAAACCCTTGAATTCAGCGTGTGAAACTGTGAAACAGATAATGCGATGCAAGTGAAGCGGACACATAAATCTCGATGTGAAATACTTGTCATTAACACCAGTTGGGGGCACCACTTTTTTTAGCGCATTTTTTACTAAAATCCTAATTGAGTCAAACTGATTTTATCAGAGTTTTTGGGGTGTAAATGGCTCGAGTCTAAGCCAACCTCACCTGCACGTGGTGCACCCTGCTAATTTACTAACGAGGCTCTGGCGAAAAAGAGGTAGGACACAGCGTAATTTTATGCAGTCAGACTGGGGTAGTACCTCCACCTCACAGAATACCGCAGCCAGATAACAATTCCCTTGGGGATTGTTGTGTTCCTGCGAGTGAGTGAGGTCACCAGGTTGGAAGGAGTTACTGCGTCGACAATGGGGGTGGCAACGCGCGAGCGACATTTCATGTTGCGAGCGCTTATATGGCTATGGTAACCTAACCGCTTCATATCAGGCGGGCCGTATGCTTGATTTCCACCCGACATAGGAAAAAAAAGATTGTATCGGTGTGTAAATTTAAATATAAGTATATATAATAAAAATATATTTAGACTGTGTAATGATTGATATTCGTTGATTCGTTATCAAACTAAAAATAAATAAATATTCCTGGACAAATAACACACGGCCATCTTGTCCCAAACTAAGCAAAGCTTGTACTATGGGCACTAGATAACTGATATTATGCCGTTGTTTTAAAACGACGGCAGTAACAAGGGGGTACATTTTTTTTTGTAAATACATACTTATAATACATAGAAAACACCCAGACCAATACAAACAAACATGTTCATGCACACAAAGGTTGGTCTTGTGCGGGAATCGAACCAAAAACTTTAATAATAATAATTTTAGATCATTTTCTAAGAACTTCTCGTTCTTAAAACTATTCGGAAATTATATATAGATATAAAATTATTAGATTATATAGATCTAAAATTATTCGGAATGTATTATAAATAAACTATGTATCTAAATTATTTTAGATCGAGAAGTTTTCTCCCGCGTACTGTCTGGAATGAACGCGCATGTGATGCCCCTGGTGTTACAGGCGTTCATAGGATGCGGTAGCTGCTTTCCATCAGGCGGGATGTAAGCTTGTTTGCCACTCTAGTGGTATAAAAAAAAGTATTTAGTATTTGATGATGATTACGTATAAGTTTATTATACGTAATGTTGTTCATACTATTCTAATACACTTAATATTGTAAGAATATTTTTGTTCTTCTTTTGTATAGTTCGTCCGATTAAAGAACCAGGGGCTCTACCGCCGAAGCTGAAGCCGATTACCATCGAAAATCAAACTTCAGCTTAAATTTATAGTACTTGTGTTCACCTTAGCTGGTAGAAACCCTGGAGCTCTCCGACTAAGCTGAAGATGTTTGTCAATAACTAAAACGTAAGTCCTATATTTCGAATCAAAATATTCGATGGTAATCGGCTTAAGCTTCGGCGGTAGGGCCTCAGTGCACAAGCCATCCATAGACAGAGGGGAGTGAGACAGGGAGACGTTATTTCTCTTTCTTCTTTATTTCGTTTCGTTAACTAAAATGAACTAAACAATCTCTCTGGCCTTTGCCCAGATGTTTCCACTTAAAACGTTCAAATTTTAAAACTAATTTGTTTCCCGTGTTCACAAATTTGTACTTTCCGCCCTTCCATAAAATCGTTAAGTTTTTGCTTTTACGGTAGTACCACAACTCACAAGTGGCAACTTTACGGTTGGGAGGTGTTTTTGTGGTATTTAGTGGCCACATTTTAAACCAATATTGATATAATAATAATAAATAATAAATAAATATTGTTACACAAATTACACCGCGCCATCTAGCCCCAAAGTAAGCGAAGCTTGTGTTATGGGTACTAGACAACTGATAAACATACGTAAATACACTTTTTTTTTTGTAAATACATACTTATGATACACAGAAAACACCCAGACCAAGACAAACAGACATGTTCATACACACAAATGTTTGTCCCGTGTGGGAATCGAACCCACGAGCGTTGGTGTCGAAGCCGCGTCATTGACCGCTACGCCACCGAGCTCGTCAAAATATCTGATATCATAGTCATTATTTGATTTAATAACTCTGGGAGATACTTAAGAAACAGGTAATAAAAAAAGTTAATATGGTAAACTAAATTATAGCTTGGATGGAAGTGGATGCAGAAAGCGGAATATTGCATTATTTTATACAGCAAAAGGTGGCAAACATGCATACGCTCTGCTGGTAAACAGTTACTGAAGCCTATAGACACCAAAAGCTAGGGCCGAAACCGGTTTTACCGAAATCGAAAAAACCGGGTAAACCGGTTGTACAGTAATTTATCAAAACCGGGTTTAACATTCGTCAAAATCGAGTTTTCGAATTTTTCGGTTTTGTACACAACAAATAAATATTTGGCTCTTAAGGCGACCTCGCCTCCCCGAATATGGAATCGATCGCAAGGGCTGCCAAGCGGCACGCGTATTACGAAAGTTCGTTCGTAGTATAAATGGTAAAATCATTTATTTCTTACTATTTAATCATTAGCATTAAACTATTTGCTTTTTCATTACTAAATCAATTTTGTTTTTTCTAGTCTTAACAATGAAATTGTAAAATCGTTTATTCGGCAGTTGGACGTTTTTGATATATTTTGAAAGTTTAATATTGATATTTATACCACATTTTAGACAACCACGACTGTATAATAACCAATTACAACCCGCGTGAAATATTTTGGTGTAGCACGGTAACGTGCCTAGATTGAATGCAGATGCTTATGCATCTGCATTAAATCTAGGCATGCAGATGCATAATCACAATCTCTCAAAATAAACATTTAAAGTTATATAATTATTACAATATTACTTAAAGTACAATGTCTTACGTCACAGCGCAAGACTTTCACTGTCAACCCTAAGTTATCTACACACACCTTTGCACGTATACTGACGCGGTCTGTTTGTGTTGTCGTTTTTTGTATGGAGTGGTCAGGCTGTGACGTGGCATAAAAGACATAAAACGAAAAACACAATATATATAAAACGTCGTAAAAAAATTATAAAAGAATCTTATTTTTACAACGGCTGTCAAAACAAAATCAAACAATTTCAGCCGAATATCTGTAGGGCCGACTATGGGCATATCGGATTACGTACAATAGTTTCAGCTTTACAATTTTATCTTTGCGTTTTTGCTGGTCTATTTCCGTCTCTATGTATACGTTACAAGGTCTAGTCGATTATGTCAGTAAGGGTGGTGGTGAGTACATCAGGCGGGCGATCGCGATGAATGCTTTAGCATAAATATTTTCCATAGCCTGAGGCGTCGGCGATGCCATGCCGAATATTGCTGTGCCAACAGTTGCAGATATTACTAGAGTAGTTATAACCACCAGTAACAACACTTATTTACTAGATATATAACTCCAATATGGAAGGTATGTAGAACGTGTACAGAAGATATTTTGGATACAACCGCACTCTTTATTTCGGTAGAACCCAAAAACTTACTACATCTAATTATTAAAAAATATTGTGTGTTTACCGTTGCGTGTATTTGGTTGCCATCAAATACATACGCGATACGATAGGAACTACATATTATATCAGTATCAGACTGAAAACAAATATTGTGAATCCTGATGTAGGTAGCAAATCCGCAGCGCATGCCATCACAATCGTTTTTAACAAATAGATCTGTTTGTGGTTTACATATTTGGATTAATTTATGTACTCTAACACTCAAAAAACAAGTACCACTATGATATTAGGAATAATAAACAATTATTATTCTCCTTATCTTATTTTTCTTTAAATATAGATATTTCTTGTCGTAAAAAAATATTTTAATCGTAATATTTATGTTTATGTAAATACCTAATAAATAAATAAATACGTAAAAGCGACACCTTTTACGAAAATTATTACTACTCATGTTATTCACATTACAGTTTTTGACTTATATACTAATAGGTATATTTTATAAAGGTATTCACACACCACATTATATTACTAATTCAAGTTTTTTTCCACTGTGGTAATATCATCTCTATGAAATCGCAAAAACCACAGTCTACGAACGTATTGCGTTGCCCGCGGCATCACACATCTGTGCGACATTATTTATGTTAAACGCCTCATGTCAAAATATTACAAATAAAAGTTAATGATCTTAAGAATACACATAGGTACATTGTTTATGATTTCATTTTATTTTTATTTATTTACTGACGGACTTTCCTATTGCTGATTTACTCATTATTAGTCACGGTGAAGCGAATACCGTAGCCTATGCTAAGTATTTCTGTTTATGATTGTATGGTAGGTACAATAAAGAATTTTGTATTTAATTATATTTTCTTATTATGTCTAAACTCTAGTTGCTATAAATAATAAATTAAAAACTCTATCAATAAACTTCTTGCGTAAACGATTAAAAAGATGAATCCGAATACTTACTAATATTATCAATGTGACAATTTGTAACAATGTTTGGGGCTCAAACCCGCAAAAACTATTGTACGAATTTGAATGAATGAACAGAACGAATCGAATGAACACATCTGTATAATCTAGTTTTTCTGGATCAACATATAGTATGAACTTTATCACGCGTAGGTAGGTCAACCGCGAGTCGAATACAATATTATTTATTTAATCTCCAGACACAATAAAAAATGTAAACAGGAAAACTTAATGCTATGCAAGCATTCTCTACGAGTACCAGTCAAACTCAGGATGATGCAAAGATGAGACATGGCAAGAGCAAAACATAAGTAATATGAAATAAAAGTAAATATTAACAAAAATAAAACAGAAACAAAACGTTACAGTATTAGGTACATTTATAATAAAATTAATATAACTAGATTAAAAACTAAAATTATAATAAGATACACAGAAAACATTAAAAATATTATTAGATTAATTTTATTGTCCCGACAGTTTTCAGGGGTTGTGGCCAAGAGGCTGGCTCATTTTCTACAGCGTGAAAATGAGGCGATAGCAATGGAATATGGAATGAATATGGAAATTAGTTTCCTAACTTAATTTTTTTATAATTATATATCCTTTCTGTTAAAATCAATGAATAAATATTATATGTTAATAAAAGTCATTATATTGAAAGATATACTTCTTGTACATTGGAAATTATGGAGACTATATTACAATAGAGATAAAGGTAAAAACGACTATATAAAATCTCAGTAACGCACCGGGAGCATATTTGCGAAGCCCCAGGCGTCACACATCTGTGCCGCATTATTTATGTTAAACACCTTATGTCACAATATCGCGAGTTAGAGTTTAGTCGACAATTCGACATCGACGCCGCGACGGATGGATGGTATTTTTAGATGGATGAGTGTCTTGTGACGTTGGTTGTTATTGTTTCAATAGTATTCATAAAAAGATGTAAAATTACTTGCCGTTTTGGGGGAAAACTGTGCAGTAAATATACTTATAGTTAATTGATTCAGGTGTTATTTTGCGGAAGTCAAATTTACAGGCAATTTGATCTACATTACTTTGCGTGCTTCCGCCACCAACTTTCTTTATATATAACTCCTGCCGAGGAAATATGGGCAGTGTTTATTTTATCATTTATTCGGGCATTAACTAAAAAACATCTATAAAATACAATCGTTAGTGACTGTTCTATCAACTCACACAGCTCAAACCACTGGACGGATCGGGTTGAAATTTGGCATAGAGGTAGCTTTAATAAGGTAGGCATTCCTTAATAAATATTTTTATAAAATTCCCACGGGATATCGATATACTCGCGTACAAAGTCGCGGGCGTACGCTAATCTAATAATAATTTCCAATTTCTTTGATTATATTTCACATAGCTATTGAAATCCCAAGCCCTGTTTTCGGAATCCTTATAAAAATACCCCATAAGGAAGGGTCATCTTAAGCTATGACCATTAATATCATTGTAAGGGCCATCTGACAGGCCCTTATCCTCAGTATCGGTCTTGACTAAGCCGAGCCGAATTATGTATGGGGTTCTAAGTAAAATCTATGGTGGATTGCCTGCGTTAATTTATAAAAAGATGTATTGAAACTCGACTCTTACTAACCCTCTATAAAACAAATAAAGTGTCCCATAAGGTTTAGTTTTGGGTTGTAACTAGTTCATCTTTATGTTAAGAGCCAAAGCCAGCCTAACATGCATGTGGTGTACTCTGCCAAGGCTCTGGCGAAAGAAAGGTATGGGATGTGGAATCCGACTGAAGAAATACATCCACTTCCCAGATCACCGTCGACGTTGCTTAACTTGGATGTTCGATTACACTGACACGCGTAACAACGCCATCAAGCTCATCTTATTTGAAAAACATTCTATTATTTGAAAAAAAAAAATACAGAAACAACAAATTAACGTATATGGAGTAATTCGCGTATTTATATCAATAAGGTTTAATTTTGTAAAATCATTTGCACTAACACTTTTGGAAACTCATTGTATCAGAAATCGATATTCTGATATAACTTCTGTCAACCTTATGTTCAAATCTGTTTGGTAAATGGTACTAAAATATCTACTGTCTAATATTCTTCGCTTCTATAACTAATATGAAATACCCTAACTTTATTCACCATTATATTTTTCCACCTTCCATAATCTGATAGGACTATTACATCCACCTATGATACTCAAACTTTACGACATCATAGGGTTGCTACCCAAAATATTTTAACACATACCCGTAACATAAAGTAAAATCCTTCATAAACTATATTTAGAGAATCCCTCACTTCAGTGTACTTACATAATACAACCGTAAAAACTAAAACCTTTAGGCGTAACGTAACGCAACGACGAAATCAAACCATCCCCAATAAAAGTAGGTATACATGAGGAATATTTACCTATCGCATCACGAACAGAAAGGAAGCAGTAGATCCGTCGTAAAACTAACCCCCCTGTTTTCATCCCTTCAGCGCATACAGCCCTATGTAGGCTTATCGGTACGTTTGAAATGGCACGTGGTAAGTGCATTTGAAAGTATACTGATTTCATAGATTAAATGATATTATGTAGATATAATTTTTTGTTAAGTTAAAAAAAATATATTTTGTATAAATTTACTGTTTGAAGATTTTTAGATACATTTTTTTTAATTCCATTAATATCAAAAAAATAAACTTTTAAGTTCGCACGATGTTTGAATGTTTGTGTCTCAATAACGTGTTAAGTCTAAATAGGCCGATGACTTGAAGGGAACTGCCGGAAGCGGCTGGATGCGGAAAGCGGAGGATCACATTTGATGGAAGGCATTAGAGAAGGCCAATATCCAGCAGTGGATACATACAGACTGATGATGATGATGATGATGAACATATTTTTTATAACACGTCGAGTGGCAGACAAGCAGTAGACAAGCAGAAGGAGTAACTTCTGACCTCACTCACTCGCCGGAACACAACAACCCTCAAGGATGTTGATATTTGGCTACAGTATTCTGTGAGGTGGAGGTACTTCCCCAGTCGGGCAGCTTACAAATATGCTGTACCCTACCTCTCTTTTGCCAGAGCTTCTTTCGCTAGTCGGCAGGGAGCACCACGTGCAGGAGAGGTTGACTTTGGCTCTAAAGAACGTGCTGAGCTACTACTACCCCATAGGTTCTGTAGGTTCTTTTCGGTTTTTCCCTTCCTCCCTTCTGTTCTGCTTGATTCTTTTTGACAGAAGTCAAACTTTTTCGTCTCGTAAAGCACTTTGCTTATCCACATGGCTAATGATATCTAATAGAATGAATTCAGAACTCTATATTTCAAAAGAAATTCTTTAAAATTCAGTCACTAAAGGTTAGGTTAGGTTAGGTTTGACGATGAGTAGTGGTGATAAGTGACTGTTTCATAAATAAAATATGAATATTTATTTCATTAAAACATTATAAATAAATGTTTGAAAGTGTACTTTATCAATTTTAGGTTATATCTTTTTATTAATAAAATAAATAATAATAAATATTCCTGGGGAAGTTACACAGTGACATTTAATCGGAAACTAAGGAAAGCTTGTACTATGGATAAATAACAGAAAATATACTTAAATACATTCTGTTTTGTAAATACATACACATAATATACATAATAAAAACACCCAGACCAAGACAAACAGACATGTTCATACACACAAATATTTGTCTTGTGCGAAGATCGAACCTACTACCTAAGAGTCAAAGTGGCCAGTGTTAGCCATTCGACCACCGGGCGCGTTAAATCGTTTATATACAAAAATGTACTTCATTTTAGCAGGCTAATACAGTGATGTCATTGTCGTACATTTTTCACAGATAACTCGTTTCATTGTTCATCCCACTGTTGGGATACGATTTTCCCCTCAATCCAAGGGGTTCATCGAATCAATCGAAGTGTTCTCAAGCCGCCTAAAGGCCTCTGACTTGGCTTAACGACTGTCAACTAATGACAACAGCCGGGACCGACGGACCGACCGACCGACTTAATAGATAAATATTTCTGGACAATTTACACAGCGCCATCTAGTCCCAAATTAAGCGTAAAGCTTATTAAATTATGGGTACTAGACAACTGATAAATGTACTTAAATACATTTTTTTTTTGAAAATATTTACTTATAATACCTACATAGAAAACACCCAGACCAAGACAAACAAACATTCATTCAAACGTTCAAACGTTCATGCACACAAATGTTTGACTTGTGCGGGAATCGAACCCAAGACCTCGGAGTCAAAGTGGCCATTACTAACCATTCGACCACCGAGCTCGAACGGATCTGTTCGAGGAATGATGATGGAAAGCAGTTACCGTAGCCTATGAACGCCTGTAACACCAGAGGCATCACACGCTCGTTGCCGACCCTGTAAAAACCTCTTCACGCCCTTTTTGAAGAAGTCCCCTGAGAAAACCTCGACAGGCAGTTCAATGTACCTTCAAAGCACGGAAGAGCTCGAGATAAATAAACCAAAATAAAATAAGGTATTCGATTAGACGACACGTACGTAACGACGCCATTGAGCTGGTCCATCCATATCCATCGCTATCGAATTAACTTAGTAAGTATAGTTTGAGTGTGGTTTGAGTATTTATTATGCTGCAAAATGCTTAGCATGCATAATACCAGAGGGGCAATTCTCGTAATTAAAATGTAGTCAAAATTCAGTTTTGATCCAGTCTCGATCTCACAAATGTCACATTTGGTATTCTCATAACACAATATGTCACTTCAAAATTAAATTTAAGCGGGATTATATCGAAATATGAGTGAAAATTTAACAAACTAAGAATGTCACTTTGCCAACAACAAGAATTGATAATAATTAATTAATGAAATCAAGTATATAATTTCAGTCAATTCACAATTCAATCTCGATTCGGTCAACTTTCAATCTGCGTTCGTAGAAAAATTACGAGAATTGGCCTTCAGTTCAAAGCTGGCAGACAACGTCTTATGTCTTATAGCTAGTAGCGTTAAGTTTCATACTACACTATTGCAAAAAAAATCGGGAGCGGCATTAAGTGTCGCCGCGGAGGCCGGCCCTCTTTCAAGACGGAGCACTTGAATGCCACCAACCTCACACTACCGCACCGCGGCCGAGTACTCTGTTCATTTACATCCATATGACGCTCTGAAAAAGATATAGTATATCTTGACCTTCAGTGTATTTGATAACTGATAATCTAACTTTATTGAAGCTTTAAATATTGGTACTTCTTTTTTTTTTTTTTTTATACTACGACGGGTGGTAGACAAGCGTACGGCCCGCCTGATGTGAAGCGGTTACCGTAGCCATATTAACGCTCGCAACATAAAATATTGCTCACGTGCCGCCACCCCCGCTGCCAACGCAGCATCTCCTTCCTTTCTTTCTGGTGACCTCACTCACTCGCAGGAACACAACAACCCTCAAGGGAATTGTTATTTGGCTGCGGCATTTTGTGAGGTGGAGGTACATTCCTCAGTCGGGTAGCTTACAATTACGCTCCCTACCTCTCTTTTCGCCAGAGCTTCGTTCGTCAGTCAGCAGGGTGCACCACGTGCAGGTGAAGTTGGCTTTGGTTCAAAGATCTTGATGAACCACTTACACCCCTAAAATAGTATCTACATACATATCTACAGAAGACATATATAGGTGTAAGTCGATACAGGTGACGTGGACGCATGGGGTTCTTTAAAAATAACGTGAAGAGGTATTTACAGGGTCTCTGGTATTACAGGCGTCAATAGGCTACGGCAACTGATTTCCATCAGACGGGCAGTATGCTATTTGCCACCTCAGTGGCATAAAAAAACATAGTTACTGAATCTATTAGGTGAGGTGGACGCACTTTTCCAGTCAAGCTGGACACATCTCTCTTTTGTCTGAATCTCATTAGCTAGTGGACAGGGTGCACTACGTACAGGTGAGTTTGGCTTTGGTTCTAAAAAATGTGATGAAGCGCTCGTCCACCCCTAATCTATATGGATCGGTATGAAGATATTATCATTACTTCTATAACTTTGTTTATACGTATCGGACATCGGCGTAAATTTAGGGGTGTAAGTGGTTCATCAACATCTTTGAACCAAAGCCATCTTCACCTGCACGCGGTGCACCCTGCTGACTGACAAACGAAGCTCTGGCGAAAAGAGAGGTAGGGAGCGTAATTGTAAGCTACCCGACTGGGGAATGTACATTCCCCACCTCCTCCACCTTCTGTACCTCCACCTCAATGGTTATTTGGCTGCGGTATAGCCAAATAACAATTCCCTTGAGGGTTGTTGTGTGCCTGCGAGTGAGTGACGTCACCAGAAAGGAAGGAGGTGCTGCATTGGCAGCGGGGGTGCGGCGCGCGAGCGATATTTTATGTTGCGTGCGTTAATATGGCTACGGTAACCGCTTCTCATCAGGCGGGCCGTATGCTTGTCTGCCACCCGACATAGTATAAAAAACGGCACCCATAATCATCCCACTTGTACGGCCGTACCCGTACAAGTGGGATGATTATCTCCCCTCAATGGAACGGGTTTAGAGCATACTCCACCACGCTGCTCAACTGATTAATGTAGTAAATAATTTCTTCAATTCACGAGCCCGGTGGTCGAATGGCAGTAATGGCCACTTTGACTCCGAGGTCGCGGGTTCGATCCCCGCACAAGACAAACATTTGTGCGTATGAACATATCTGTTTTTCTTGGTCTGGGTGTTTTCTATGTGTTATAAGTATGTATTTACAAAAAAAATGTATTTAAGTACACATTTATCAGTTGTCTAGTACTAATAACACAAGCTTTGTGCTTAATTTGGGACTAGATGGCGCCGCGTAAAATTGTCCAGAAATTTATTTACCTAGAAGTTTATTTATTAATTTACATTGAAATCAGCGTACGTAGGTATGTAGGTACCTACTTAGTAACTTTTAATTTGCCATCTTGGCGCCATCTGTTTTCTTTTTTTTTAAGTTAGGGATCGGAAATTAATCTAGCATGGATGAAGATTTAATTCCAATAGAAAATAGAAAAACTAAAAAAAATTACATTCATCATGAATCCTTCATTTACTCATATCTGTCAGTTTTACATAAGTGGTTAAGACCAGCCTATTAATTACACAAGATACTTGAGGTACGTATACAAGATACTTGAAATTTAATTTTACTACAGAAGTTAATAAAATACAAGCTATAGAGCAATGGCTATAAAAACTATTACAAGAGAGAGAGAGAAACTGACTTCATTGAAAACAGTTTGCTTTGTAACTTTAGTACTTAGTTGTCATCATATCTTCACAAACATTACAAGGGACCACAGTATAAATAATAGTACTAAGTAGAGTATGGCCACTCCCTGCCGCTCTCTCTTGTCGATCTCACTTCCCCTCTGAGACAAATCTGGAACATTTTGTAGGTATGTCGCTGCACGCACACACGCTCTTTCACGCTGAGCACAGACGTTATCGTTTATGTAGTAGTACATGATGCAACATTTGTTTGGGTAGCCGGGGTGTGATGGGACCCTCATTTTAATAAATAAAAAGACTTCTGGATCATCATCAATATCTATACTCAATATCTTGGGCCTTGAATTTTGTACAAAATAAATATTTATGATGTATGGCAAAGTCGCGATGCGGAGGCTAGTATCTCAATAGGAATAAACATAATTTAATTATAAACTTTTGTTTACGATCCAATTTTGTCATGAACATGTTTATACATATATATGTAATATAAAAGTAGTAGTAAGACAGAAGTTTAGAAGTAGTTTTTGACTAATCAAAAAATCATTGTTTAATTTTAACCTCAAAGGTGTAGATGTCGGGTAAGAGAAAAATGATTAAAATAGGTTTAGAAATAATTAACTTTGGTGCAAACAAATATACAAAAGATTTGACAACTTCCAAGACGAAATACTTACCTACTCTTATTTTTTTAAGTACACAAGCCCATAAAAATACAGTCTACAACAAATTAAAAAAAAAAACCATTGCAATACAAAAAATATTTTAGATAATGGCTGATTTATTTGTTTAGAATACAATATGACTTCGAAATTCAAAACATACCGTAGACCTTTCGATGTCTATAAAAAATTGCAATCCACATTCGTATATCGAACGCGCAATGAAGAACGCGATATCTGACAACAAGCGGTCTCTTATAACTTTTCCCTTTTAACCTTTCGTCCGCCCGCACCCCGCGTCCCGTCCGACTCCCTCGGGAGGCGGTCCCCAGGGCCGGTATGGACTCCCCGCGTACGCCGCCCCCTGCCACCACTCAATACCGACACGCCATGCGGACGACAAAGATCATGCAACGTAGAACTTTACAAGAATCTATGTCAAAAATTGACAGCTTTTGCTAGGATAATCGGTGAGACTGTGTTTGTTTTTATTTCTTTAGATGAATGAATGGTACGAAACATATAGGATAGGTAAAAACCTAGCTAGGTACTCTATATAATTATTTTTTGGCCATATTTCTATAGGAGTACAGTGACCAAACATCCAAATGATAATTGAATGGTAAGCCAATGTGACTATTGGTATAAAAAGAGCTGCTATAATTATACTAAACATTTTAAATTTCTACCTGTCGAGATTTTAACCAGGCCTTTTTAACCAGGTGTTAACCAGACTGCCGTTGTCTCAAAAAGCAAATATAAAAAAATACACTTATGCGTATTTTACTACGTCGGATGGCAGACAAGCACACGGACCGCCTAATGTGAAGCGGTTACCCTAGCCATATTAACGCTCGCAACATGAAATATCGCTCTCGTGCCGCTCTTGCTGCCAACGCAGCAACTGATTCGTTTTTGTTGACCTCACTCACTCGTAGGAACACAACAACCTTCAAGGGAGTTGTTATTTGGCTGCGGTATTCTGTAAGATACTTTCCCAGTCAGTCAGTATTCCTAAAAATAGTCACAGAAATTATGATACCTAAAGTAAAACTGTCTATCATTATTCTTTACATTATAATGTATAGAGAGAGATTATAAGTCCAAAAAATTGGTTCTCTGTAAAGTCGGTTTACGGACGATAATTCTACGTGATAACGTCATAAGAAAACATCGGCCGATGGAGTGGAAGAGAGATAGATGCGTCCACAAGCCGAGCGCTTAGGCCGATCGTGCCACTCTCTCTATCGCTTGTTCCGCGCTCTCGCTTGCACGCTCGGCTCAGGCAGAACGTATCAATGAGTCATACTTATTCGTGCATGCAGCCGGCGTTCATCGACTTATAAGATGTTATCACATCAAAAATAAATAAATTATTTAATCAATAAGTCCGTTCGCAGCGTAGGACGTCCACCCACAAGGTGGACAGACGACCTCATTAAGACCGTAGGATCGCGCTGGATGCAAGCCGCTTCCAACCGGTCTTATTGGAGATCTAGAGGGGAGGCCTATGTCCAACAGTGGACTTTCAATGGCTGAGATGATGAAGTCCGTTCTGTGACTTGTTGCTACAACCCGCTTAGTCTTTGAGCACATGCGACGGGCCCATAACGCCCAGTTGTAGACTTTTTTCCGCGTGCCATAGGCAGCGTTAATATTTCAGTGTGTACAGAATTCAAGGGTTAACTGCCCGTCTCGAATGGTGTAAATAGACCTGAACAATTGAACGATTTCTATTGTGATCAAGCAAGTTCCATGTTTACATTTTGTTTACGATGTAAACAAAAGGTTTCTGGGAAAACCAAAACGCGCAAATGGGAAATGCGGGATCTGCTTTAGTAAAAGACCTACGATTATTTCATAATTTCAATAAACTGGTTTAGGAATTAAACATTTTTAGTAAAAAGACGCAATAAACAAATATTAACTGACATCTTCTCTTGAGGGTTGTTGTGTTCCTGCGAGTGAGTGAGGTCACCACAAAGAAAGAAAAGAGTATAGGTTGGCAACGGATCGGCGACCCCTTGGTGTCGGTGATCTCCATGGGCGGTGGTGATTGCTTTCCATCAGGTGACCCATATGCTCGTTTGAAAAAAAAAAACTCACTCACATAAAAATCTACCGTTTCATGCTATCCCTAGGAAATTCGCGAAATCCAGTATCGTCATTTCCCTACGACTAATATATAAATGGTTACTTGGTTCATAAATGCAAATGGCGGGCTGTAGCCGTCTCATGAAACTGAAGAAGTTTGTCAAGACGCATGGAACGAAAACCTAAACAGACACCTGTTCAACACGCGTACGGCCCGCCTGACGACAAGCAGTTACCGTATAGATGATCACAATACAAACACTCGCAGGAACATAAAAATCCTCAAATAGCAATGAGCCACTTACACCTCAAAATTAAGTACCTATTTGGTTACGATGTATTAAAAAAGTCCCCCTATATAACTATTTTGATTGTAAACGAATGAATGAATTTGTTCAATGAAGAACGACAAACTTTATACTCTCCTTTTGGATTGAAGCCGTTCTCGTTGGGAAAAATACGTTCGTTCAATGTGGGTTGAACTTGTTCGCCCAAATTGGTTCAGTTGTTGGTGCTCTATGAGAGAAAGTACTTGTTCATATCTCTACCTAAAAGTTCGAACATCGCAACATACTCGTAGGTACTGTTAAAATAAGTTTTTTTTTATTTTAACACTGTAGGTCACATCGTATGAAATGTGTCTTTTCTCGATTCTGACAACGATTTCTTGGCGTGTTTGCTTTTAAAATATAATAGGAACGTGACGAGAAAACAGAGCTTTGGGGTCTAGACATGGCGCTGAACTTATTACACCCCAAAACCACAGTACAAGTAATAGTACTACGCACAGTATGGCCTGTCTCTACCGCTCTCTCGTGAAGACCTCACCACTCCTCTGCGACAAATCTGGAACAGTTTGTATGGCGCCGCATGCACACACGCTCATTCACGCTTTGCACAGACGTCTTTGTTTATGTAATAGTAAACAACGCGACATTTGTATGGAGTGGCCGGGGTGTGATAATACACAGACTTAGGATTGAGACATAGGGTAGAACAAACTCTTGGTTTTAGATCCCCAATAGTATTAGATACCCAATGTGTCATGTGGCAAAACTCTAGTTTATTATGTTTTAAGCAATTAATTCCTTTTTAGGGTTCCGAACCTCAAAAGGAAAAACGGAACCCTTATAAGATCACTTTGTTGTCCGTCTGTCTGTCTGTCTGTCTGTCTGTCTGTCTGTCTGTCTGTCTGTCTGTCTGTCAAGAATTTCTATGTCGAGAATGCGTGGAGGTATCAAGCTGAAATTTGAACTGTATACTCAGGTCTACGGTCCCATGGAGTTAAAAAAAAATCAAACTGCTAAGTTTACGTAGAAAAAAGTTACGGCCGTTTATTCAACAAAAAATGCATATTTCGACACACTCAAGGGAATCAAAACCTATAGGGTACTTCCCGTTGACCTAGAACTATGAAATTTGGCAAGTAACATCGTTATAGACTACAAGTACAGGAATAAATCTCAAAACTATACATTTGTAAATAGATCTTAAAAAATAGGGGGTCAAAATTTTTTATAGGGTGTCGAAATTTCAAGTTGAAACTACTAGTTCAAATGGGGTATCATATGAAAGGGCTTGATGTACACATTGCAAAATATATTTTATTTGTTTTTTTCGACGCATTATTTCTTATTTATAATGAAAAATATCAAATTTAATAATGATACTACGTACGGAACCCTCGGTGGGCGAGTCCGACTCGCACTTGTCCGGTTTTTTTTTATAGCCAACCGACAACAGCGGTTTTATTTACACGATAATACAATGTAAAATTCGCCACATAAGCGATAAGATCGATGGCGTCGTTGCGCGTGTCAGTCTAATCAAACACGCAAGTTAAGCAACGTTGATCGTACCCAGTCCATGGATGGTTTTATTTATCACGAGCTCCTCAGTGCTTCGGAGGGAACGTAAGGACGTCGGTCCAAGCTGTTGTCATTAGATGACAGTCGTTAAGCCAAGTCAATGACCTTTAGGCGGTGTGAAAACACTCGCCTCCGCCAACCCACAGTTGAGCAATATGGTGTAGTATGCTCTAAACCCCCTTCGATTGAGGGGAGACCTGTATCCCAGCAGTGGGATGTATATGTGTTGACGAAGAAACCACTTAGGCATACGCAATAAGAAATCTTCCCCGGAAACTGCAGTTTAAGTGACCATTAGGTTTTAATTGCATGCCGATGTAGCGCTTAGGTACTTAAGTAACCACTTCATCGACATTTTCTACCATTCTCACCTGTATGTGGTGCATCCTGCCAATTAATGAAAAAGGCTATGGATAAAGCAAATAGAGAACAGCGTATTTGTAAGCTGCCCGACTGACAAATGTACCTCCACCTTACAGAATACCACAGCCGCATAATAATCCTTTAAGCTAGTTGTGTTCCTGCGAGTGAATGAGGTCACCAGAAAGGAGTTGCTGCGTTGGCACCAGGGATGGTGGCGCGCGAGCGATATTTCATGTTGCGAGCTATATTATAGCTACGGTAACCGCTTCACATCAGGCGAAAGGTAAGCTTGTGCGACACGACGTAGTATAAAAAAAATACTATAATTCAAATAAAGTTTTTTCGTAGCGTATATCACTTTTACACTACGAGTAGTGACACTTTCACTAAATTTCGTATCGTAACGTGCCGAGTAATATCGAGTGTTAGTAACTATAAAGCACAGTAGTTTTTCCTATGTATCGAGTGAACGAGGAGGGTATCGCGGACGACGCAGCTTCCCGCCGTCGCTATGGCAACGCGATAAAACCTCGCCTTTTCATAGCCCTCCGAATAGTAAACATTGAATTTTAAGATAAATATACATATTTATTTTCTGTACATTACATACTATATTCAATTATTTAATTACTAATAGTATGAATATGGAAGTTTGTGTATTGTGTTGTGAATACGTGATTGTTTTTTTTTTATGTATTTCTCATATAACTCAATATATACCTATATTATGTCTAGAGCTAGATGTGAGTAGTTCATCCTACGCTGCTTTATTGGCAACCACCAATGAATTTTGTAGTATTTATATGTGGAAGAGTGTCGCTAGTCAAATAATAAACCGGAAACGTTGGACATTTGAAAGGGAACAGTTAGTGCTTCAACTTACTGGCGACCGTACGCTACTCAAAAAATCTAGTTGGACAACCAGTAGCGTTTTAAATGAATCAGCCATGTGCCTCGAATTGAAACATATAACTTAATTACCCTTCCAATAAAGCCATTTTTTTATTTCATTTTAACCCATTGTTCTAAGAGGACGCCTATTAGATTGAATGTTTATTATTGGAGGGAAAAAGATAGATAATAGTTGACTTTGATCATTCTTCTTCTCATCATGTCGTGGTAGTGGCAAGTTATTGATCACACGCACTCGTCGAGCACATACCCTAATGAGGTATGTGCTCGATGCACGCACTGTACCATATATATACAAAGTTTTATACAAATATCGCTAATAAACTATTTATCTGCATTTTTTCTGTTTACTACACTAGGTAACTCTTTCAAATCTAAAAGCGCTTGTGCTCTGCGCGGAGTAGTTTCCAATTGACAATATACCTACTGTCGCTGACGGCAGGGCAATCGCTCGCGGGTTGTAAGCGCCTTTGCCTCTCCCCTCTTAACCCGCACCGCAGTCTATCCCCAGGAATTCACATAAAAAGACATGTATATTTATGGTTAAATGATTAAGGTGCAATGTTTACGATAAGGAATGGTTTACGTAAATTGATAGAAGAATTGTATAAGAAGACCAGTCGTAACCCAACCACCGTGTTTGCCATTGAAATTAAAAATAAAGGCGATACTGCCACGAGATAAATTTATTTATTTTTTATTTGGTCTAACAGCTTAATAGATGTTAAATGTGCAAATTGAAAAAATAAATAGAAATTGAAAACAGCCATAAACAAAAAGAAAAAAATAAATAAACAAGCTTTTAGTAGTCGTTAATAAAAAAAAAACAAAATAGTTTACTTATCATGTCACGCATATTGAGTTGTTTCATTTGATACCCATATCATAAGGGTGCAAGTGGAAATAAATCGTCTTTTTGTGACGGCCGTCATATTGGATTGAAAATGGCGGCATTTCAATAACCGGGCATTGTCACATGAACTAAACTAATGTGCCAAACTTCAGCTCTGAATGATCGAACAATGAGAAGTAGGTCATATTCAACTTACAATTCTTGAAAACACAAATTTTCCTAGTCAAGTCGAAGAGGTCAGTGAGAGAAAAATCGCTCGACCGGTAATCAAATAAATAAATAAATGTTCCTGGACAAATTACGCACTGCCATCTAGTCCTAAACTAAGTAAAGCCTGTACCACAGCATGTTCTCTCAGTGTATTGTGCTTGTACTATGGGTACTAGTTAACTGATATTATACTTAAATACATTTTTTTTTGTAAATACATACATAATATAATACATATAAAACACCCAGACCAGGACAAACAGACATGTTCGTGCACATAAACATTTGTCTTGCGCGGGAATCGAAGCCACAACACCGGAGTCAAAGTGGACATTACTAGCCATTCGACCACCGGGTTCGTCACACAATCAAAGTTCCGTCGATGATTTCCACTCCATCATCATCATTATCATTTCAACTGAAAGACGTCCACTGTCGCACTGACGAGCTCGGTGGCGTAGCGGTCAATGACGCGGCTTCGACACCAACGCTCGTGGGTTCGATTCCCACACAGGACAAACATTTGTGTGCATGAACATGTCTGTTTGTCTTGGTCTGGGTGTTATCTATGTATCATAAGTATGTATTTACAAAAAAAAAATGTATTTACGTATGTTTATCAGTTGTCTTAGTACCCATAACACAAGCTTCGCTTACTTTGGGGCTAGGTGGCGCTGTGTAATTTGTCTGCCAATATTTATTATTTATTATTATTATTACTGTTTTACACGGGTCTTCCTCCTAAACTTCCATAACATATTCCACCTAGGCTAATAATAAATGTTCTAGTCTATAATACTAGCTGTTTTGTCATATAAATAGGTTTTTACTCCCTGATCAAATATAAGTAAGTATAAAAAGTCCATTCCAATCGGTCGAGCCGTTTCGGAGGAGTGCGGCCACGAACACCGTGTTGCAAGATTTTTTTTAGATAATTAATTCCACGTCAACGCTTACACATCCCACTGCTGGGATACGGGTCTTCCCTCAAACGAAGGGGTTTAGAGCGTACTCCATCACGCTGCTTAACTGTGGGTTGGAGTAGCCTAAAGAGCACTGATTTGGCTTAACGACTGTCACCTAATGACAACAGCCGAGACCGATGGTTTAACATGCCTTACGAAGCACGTCAGGAGCTCGAGAAAATATGAACCCATCCATGGAGAAGTTACGGTCGCCTATGCTTAACTTGCATGTTTGATTAGACTGACACGCGCAACGAAGTCATCGAGCTTCTCATAATTAATTAATAGTTCATTTTTTTTTGTTTTTACCTTCTTGCTGATGTGTTATGAAATCAAATCAAATCATCTATATTTGCAGAATACAGTTACATAAGTTGTTACTCGGGTATATAAAGTCAGGTACAGGTAATGGGGTGTAAGTGGTTTATCAACATCTTTGAACCAAAGCCAACTTCACCTGCTCGTGGTGCACCCTGCTGATTGACAAACGAAGCTCTGGCGAAAAGAGAGGTAGGGAGCGTAATTGTAAGCGGGTAGCTTACAATTACGCTCCCTACCTCTCGACTGGGGAATGTACATTGAACCTCCACCTCACAGAATACCGCAGCCAAATAATAATTCCCTTGAGGGTTGTTGTGTTCCTGCGAGTGAGTGAGGTCACCAGAAAAGAAGGAGATGCTGCGTTGGCAGCGGGGGTGGCAGCGCGCAAGTGATATATTATGTTGCGAGCGTTAATACGGTTACGGTAACCGCTTCACATCAGGCGGGCCGTATCCTTGTCTGCCACCCGAAATAGTATAAAAAAAAAACAGTGTATTCAGCCCGCAAGCAGGCGGTGAACTAATACCAATACTACTTATTATTGCTTATTATTATTATTAACGAAATTATTATAATGAATTTAGCATAAATATGTCATATATGATTTACCATTTAAGTTTCATGAATTGGAACTTATAGAACTAATTGTACCTACCCTGTGTTTTGAAGAATTAACACTTCTACACGTTGCGGCAGATTCCATAGCTAATCCAGCATAAAAGATTATCCCTCTAAACGTGCATCCGAAGTTGCATAACACATGAAAATTAATTTCACCCCAAAACCTAAGTACAATCGCGCACAAACATCAACGAGCGACCTCTTTCGTGCACAATCAACATACAAAGACAAGGGCAACATTACGAGAGCATCACTTCATTGTGGGCACCGCTCTAATTGTAACTACACTCTTGGGCACCATCAGGCGCTCAGCGCTCCGTCGGGTAGGCGTGTGCCACTAATCTTCGACCCCTACATACCGATACCCCGCGAACGAACTTCAAACATAATACTAACCCAATAAAGACCTTTTTGCAATCTCGCTATCGGCCAGTATTTGCAAACGTAGCCAGGGTTAACGCACACTATCAAGTCATTAAATTGCATCGCCTTTTTAATGAGTCTGAAGTGAACAAAGGATATTGAGCGCGATTACATTAAGTGCCTGTAGTGTGTAAGATAGTATGTTTTGGAAACTTGTTTCTGTAGTTTTATGCTAAGAATTCGAATTCCGTTGGTCTAATAATAGTACTTAGAGGAAGCTAATTTTATTGTTGTGCATAACGATGCAACTTGAAAATGTCACTGGGATTGTATCAATGTCTTTAACCAAATACATACTAACTCCGATATCGTAATTGCTCTTAGCTGTTCTTTGCTAAACTAAAGCACAATCATGGGTCACTCTACAGTAGAGCTTCTAGAAAATAATCCTTTATCAAACAAGCAGACCGCCTACACGGCCTAGACGGACATACATTTAATATAAAACACTCAGACAAACAGATATGTTCATGCACCAAAATGTTTATCATGTACGGGGATTGAACCCACGACCTCGGAATCAAAGTGGACATTGCTAACCATTCGACCAGAGGGCTCGTCAAATATATAAATAATAAATAAATATCCCAGGACAACTTAGACAGTGCCATCTAGTCTCAAACTAAGCAAAGCTTGTACTATGGGTACTAAATAACTGACATATGTGCATAAATTCTTTTTTTTTTTTATAAATACATAGAAAACACCCAGACCAATACAAACAGACACGTTCATGCACACAAATGTTTATCATGTACGAGGATTGAACCCGCGACCCCGGAATCAAAGTGGACATTGCTAACCATTCGACCAGAGGGCTCGTCAAATATATAAATATATTGTCCATTTTGACGATAAAGCATTAAAACTGTAATACTTTTTGACTTCTACACTTATATGTACCGGGGGAGATGGAGAGATATATGAATACTTGATTCATTGACTGTACTCACAAAAGCTATCGACAGCTAAGATAATATATGAATATGCTTTCACACAAGCATAATAAAATCCCAATATGTACTAGTAATTTTCGAGCAGACACTTATGTTTATGTAAATGTACACCAGTAACGTATCACAAGCCTCCCTCATATTTACCGGCTGAATATGCTATAAAGTGATATCACGTGATCGTTTTCCGGCCGGTAATAGTTATAAATTACCCGGGTAGTTTATAAAAGCCGGTTAACCCGAGGTAAGCGGACAAGGAGTATAATTTATTATTGGGAAATTTGCGGTGGCGTATGAAAATACGCGCCATTGCGGATCATTTTATACGTAATTATTATGGTGCGTAACTATTCCGTGTTTTTGTTTCATATTGAACTTTATTGTTCGGAGATAAGACTAACATAGGGATGATGAAAATAAATCATAATACTTTTATGATTTATTTTAATCATCCCTATTACTTTATAATTTGTTACATATTCAATTTCCTTTTATCAAATTATATAATCACCCTGATGCTTTTATTAAACCAGAAAGCTGTATGTGCCACTGGTTATTACTTCAACTACTGTTTTGTAAATCTCTTGGAAGTCAATTGCAGTCATTTCTGTGTCATATACTATACACACACTTAACCTTATAGTAATCAGCCATATTGTCATGCTTAGCAGTTCGTTATGTCTTAGGTTCCTAACTGTTTGATAATAACTATCAACCATTTGAATTATGTATCTAGTCGAAGCGGAGCGGAGACCAATTGAATCAATTGGTCTCCGCTCCGCTTCGACTAGAAGCCGCGGCGCATTTGTATAAATCTAAGGCCTGATCATTAAATCTCTACGATGTAAAATATGTCATTCATTTCTGTATCATACACTGTACAAACACGTGACCTTATAGTAGGTGTACGTAGAAATGGCCATTTTGTCATAGATAGGCAGTGGTCGGTTCGGGTGCGGAATGAGAAATATAGTTGCAGCGCACAGTGTATCATCTCTGAGAGAGGGGTGTCGCTGAGTTATATGACACGGGTACAGTCGCCGACTGAATGCTATTTTCCTACAATCTACTAAATATATATTTTTGTTTTAGACATTATTTTAATTAGAAAAATAATAGTGTTACGAATGAGTGAAGTCACTAGGAAGGAAGGAGTTGCTGCATTGGCAGCGCGGGTGGCAGCGCGCGATCTATATCCGTTTCACATCAGATGGGCCGTATGCTTGTCTACCACCCGACGTAGTATAAAAAAAAGATTATTGGCTTTACTACAAATTCTGGAAGACCACTACCCGATGTAAAAAGATGCTGCGTTAGAAGTGGGTGTGCCAGCATACGAGCAATGGTTATACTGTAAGTATGTATAGAGTGCGGTAACAATTTGCCAGGCGGACTGTATGATTAATATTGGCGTGATATAGAAAAGATTCCACCAAAGATATTTTCATGTAAAAGAGATGCAAAGTCTAGCAAATCAATCGGACTATAGGTCCGATGGGTTACATTGGAATATCAATGAACTTTATTTGTCTTAATAATACAAAAATATGGGCGAGAAACGTAATATAAATAGTTAAATAAAGTTTAAACAAAAACTGTAACCAGTCTACGGACTAGAAAAACACAAGAAAGTAAATGTCGACTCGTCCTCCTATTGTTAAAGACAATTAAAACGTAGGTAGTCTTTAATACCAAAATAATAATAAGGAATCGAATGACACCTTATTCATAAGATGAATAGTTTAGACGATATGTAGAAACGTATGTATATGCTAAAACATTCCTTCCCTTTGGCTTCACCGTAGTCGGATAAAAAATAAATGAAATCAGTATCATATGTACCTACTATAATTCTAGGCCTATTATATAGATTAATTATATTAACACAAAAATATTGCAGTTTTTTTTTATTTGAAAACTGATTTTGCGTGTGACTGTACAATGTTTTATATTCGCGAGCCCTCCGGAGTATTTATCACTAGAAACTTTTAAGGTAAGCATATTTACGTCTCTGAACAAGTTTCTTGATAAAGTGAGAGGTAACAACTATTTCACTGTTGCCAAAACTATAATAACCTTTATAAAAACCAGTAGAAAAAGGCTAGGTTATAAAATGGTACCCCATCTAGGCGGGAAAGGTGATTTTTTTATATTTTAAAATACTTTTATTATTCCAGCGAGTTGGCCGAATCAATCAAATAATTATTTAATAAGTTTGGTGTCATCATAAATAATTTTCTTGTATTAATTTTCATCTGTAACCATGGACTGCTATGCGTTGTTTAGTAGTTTAATACTTAATTGGTAGATGGCGCTGTATTGCTTCTATTCAGCAGTAATGGACAAATTCGTCTACATGACAAACCTTCCTGATAGTTCATCTGGAAGAGAACTCGACTGGTAATCGAGAAGTAGTGGGTTCTAATCCCACCTAGGCGAAAAATTTTCCATTTTAAAATATTTATAAAATAGTACTGTCATTAGAACCGAAATAGCGAGACACTCTATAACAGTTATTTATAGTAGTATACTAGCAAAAACATTCATTATCGGCATAGTGTGTATTGATATAGTATACAACATAAGTGTTAAGGTAGTACAAGTTTTTTTACAGCCAACCTGTATCAATATTTCAAATGTTGATATAACTGTTGAGAATTTTTTTTAAACACTAAAGCCGGCTTCAATTATCAAAATTAAACATCCACCAACCCGCAGTTGAACAACGTGGTGGAGTACGCTCTAAACACCTTCGATTGAGGAGAAACCCGTATCCCAACAGTGGGATGATTAGTGAGTTGCCGAATTAAATGAAATCTTATAAAATACTCGTAGAAAAAAAACAGTACTGTTTTTCATATCTCTACATATTTTATTTCAGACTATGATTCATGTGACTGCAAAAACTTCGTAACCCAGGCTAAAGAAATAAATACATAAAAAGTCTGTAGTTGAAAATATAAGCCAAGTGTATCACATTCTGAGTGCTATAGATTGTAACATTTCCTTCGATATATTCAAACTGAAGCTATAAAATACGAGTCAAGGTTGTCTGCGAACTATATAAACTTTCTCTACCCTACTGTCCTAATTCACTCAAATAATTCGAGTCAATCCAATAATGCAATGACATATGGTGCAGAGACTTGGACAATGACCATCGGACTGGACCACAGGCTAAAGGTCGCGCAGCGAGCGATGGAGAGGGCTATGCTCGGGGTTTCCCTGCGGGATCGAATCCGGAACGAAGAAATTCGACGGAGAACTAATGTTGTCGACGTAGCCTTCAGAGTTTGCAAGCTGAAGTGGCAATGGGCAATACCTTCCTCCCACATCTGCCGAGTAAGCGATGGCAGATGGGGGAGGAAGTGGAAGCCGCCCGTAGGACGACGAAGTGTTGGGCTCCTCCTACTAGATGGTCCGATGACTTTAAGAAAGCGGCTGGGAGCGGTTGGATGCGGAAGGCGGAGGATCGTATCTGGTGGAAAGCATTGAGGAAGGCTTATATCCAGCAGTGGCTTCTCGACGATGAAACCGCATACTAAGCCGTTATGCGTAGTTCTCGAGATTAACAGACAGGCATAGGAACTTCGTTTTATTTTACCTATACATTGGTCTTTTTAGTTTGTTGAAATACTCAGGTCGATCTAGTATCAGACAGTAACAAATACGTGATACAGTACTAATATTACAAATATGAAAGTATGTATATTTGGTTGTTGAGATGCCCTGAATGTTACACGCAAAAATGATTCAAAGAATTTGTTGAAATTTGGCACAGCTGGAAATATCTTCCGAAGCAAACATCCGAAAGTTCGGAATTTGTCAGATATGAATTCCATTTTATTCCGTCACTGTGGATTTTTCATTTGGCACGGTTGTACTGTATTGTATAAATTATAAAATATATATCAATTAATAGTTTTTCTTTTGTCGTAAACCGAACAAGACGATATAGTAAAAATGCCGTAAAGTTAGGTTTTTTTTTTGGCGGAAACTTCGGGTTTTCACTCGGAGTATGCTTCTCGATCAACACATAGGATTCTTTTTATTCCGGTAATGTTCATGTACACGCGAGCAATGCTGCGGGTGGAAACTAGTAAACAATAAACAGCAAGAAAATGTTGAAACAAACCAGAGTACTCTGGTACATACTCGCATATCCGAAAACCGAAACATAAACGTTATATCGGACGATCCTACCAAACTGCTCTATCAAAATATAACGACCGCGATAAAAGCGATGGGAAAGAAAGCAAACGTTTCCAGCGAATTTCCAAAGATCGTACAATAACGGTTTCTGCATCCCTCTCTCACATAACTAGGATGTATATAGCTATCTTCGTCAAACAGAGTTTTCCGTTTTATAGGCAAGTCGATAATATTCGGTCCGCTCACAAGATATGAGTGTTAAATATTTTATGATGTCCAGCGTTGACGCCGTGTTTGCTGTGTCGATCTTACTGCTAAGTATTAATTAATGTGATCGAGTCTGATCGATTATATTTCAAGGTATTTTCATCTATATATATAAAATGAATCCCTATTTCCCTTGGTCACGGCATCACACGTGAACGACCGCACCGATTTCGTTAATTCCTTTTTTTTTTTGTTGTATTTGTTATTGTGAAGAAGGTACTTATGAAAGAAAAAAATAAGAAAAGTTGCGTGGAAAATTAGAAAATTTAAGAAAACTGAACGACCATATTAGCTTTTATAAGTACCTAACTTTATGTCATCAATGCTGTCAGTCATTTGACAGATTGCGCGAAACCAATTCGAATTTAATATTCATTGCAAAGAAAACAGGACAACGTTTGTCGGGTCAACTACTTATGGATAAAATTCTTAAGTTATATAGGACGATATCGGGTTGTGTAACGGTGTTTTAATTTGTTAAGTCTGAAATACATGTAACTAATATAATATAGGTACCATTTTTTTCACTACATATAAAACACATGACTGTTGACTGACAAATATAAACGTTAAGAGAATACAATTGATATTCTAATAATAATAGCTAAACTACTAATTAGGAATTATTTTTATCCGACTGGCGAAGAAGGGATGATTTTCGAATGCCTGTATGTATGTTTGTATATTTTTTTTGCTCTACAGGTGTACAGCCTAAACCGCGTCACTCACGACTTTGTCAGCATGTAGTACTTCTATACAAAATTTACGCGATGAATAGGCTTTATATATATGTCACAGTCAATTCGTAGAATCTGACGCATTACATAATGACAAGCTATTAAAAAAAATGGTGAACCCATTATTTAAAACCGCCATTTAATCACATTTTCACCCGAGCAAATTGCTATTCTATTAGCCATTTAAACACAATACAAACCTAACCTAACAGAAAGACAATTTAAATACTACAATCTACCTAAAATAACCCTTTATATAATGCGGCGGTTCTACGAATTGGCTACGCCATAGAAATGTGGAAGAGGTCAAGGTACCAATAACAATAGATAACATAATACTGGTAGCAAAAACGGAGAGATGAGTCAACGTAATTTTTATAACCTAAAAATAATTTGAGATCTTTAATGATAATACCCCAACAAAGCTGCATACAACAACTACTAAAAAATAAACAATGGGCCAAAAAAGAAATCTATTCTCAATTCGATGTTACTTAATTACGACTCAGTTTTTTCACGTTTGTCTCTTACAAACTGTCTTGGCGTAATGTCATTAATCTTAAGAGGCTGGCAGCAAAGCAAACGACCTCCCGTTAAGACCCTCCATGCCCCGTAATATGCTTGTAAGGCCAGAAAGTCGAATAACTATACACCAACAACCCTCACTCTAAATCCGACCTTCTACTAATTGCTATTAGTATCATTAACGCGTGCACAGCATTCTTCGGCTTTCAACCTTTGGTTGCGAGACCAAATAGAAAATAAAGGAATCCCAACGCTAGAAAAAAAATATACGTAAGATGTATTTTTTCGCAGAGAAGCGTGTCGGTAGCATTGTTAAATATATCGTCCAATCAGTATCTCGGAACGAGGAATTAGCGTTTGAAGAGAACAACGGAGCGACGAATCTTGGTCTACCCTTTTATGCGGCGTAATAAAAAAAGAAATCTTATTTGAATTTGGAAGACGAATTAAAAAGAAAATGAATTCTGTACTAATTTAGAGCGGGTGAATTCAGTGATTCCCGGGAATCAAGACAGCTTAATTAAATAATTAAATTTAAGTTGCCGCAAACAATTAAAATGTTTAAATATAGAACCATTATAATATATAATCTTGAGTACTGACCATAGACCAATATGATTAAAATATATAACTTTTTACTTAAGAATTCTTCAGCACACGAGAGGAAATATACCGGCTAAGATCACGAAGTCTTATATATCCTGCTTATAACGATTATTTCTCTACCATCTGACTACTTATATATAACACACAAAAAAAATCAACATTACTAATTTCTGATTTGTACCAGAGTTATATCCAAAAAATTGAAGACATTTAAAGATTAAAAAAAGTAGCTATTTTATAATCGACCTTACAAACGATTTTACACCAAAACCTACTATAACCACAATTACGTGGAAAACACTAGAGCTGCCAATTCAAATTATTCTATTCCTGGAAAGTTAAAATAATGTTTACGTTTAGAGTAGGTTTAACACTAAAGGAAGAGAACAAGCTTCTGGTAGCAGAGAGGAAAATTCTATGTAAAATCCTGGGACCTATAACAACAGACGAAGGTAGCTGGAGGGTCAAAAAGAACACCGAAATAGAAGACCTAGTGGCCGAGCCCAATATTACTGGAGAAATTAAAGCCCAACGTCTCCGCTGGCTTGGCCATGTCGAACGGATGGGAAGTGATCCGAGCGTCAGGAGAGCATTAAAGTGGTCGACCTATAGGGCGGCGTCCTATTGGTCGACCAAAATATCGCTGGAGCGACAGAGTGGACGCTGATCTGCGGGAGCTTGATGTCAACAACTGGCAAGAGCATGCACAAGACAGGGACAAGTGGAGGGTTCTTATGTCAGAGGCCCAGACTGACTATGGGTCGCTGCGCCAAAGGAGTAAGTAAGTATTGGGTAGGTTTATTTTGTCTTCAGTGTTTTATATAAGTGTTATACTAAAACTTACATCGCTATCGTTATCTATTCGTAGTTCACGTTTATATTTTAAAAATATAATTAAATTAAAAATGATGTAAGGAAAAAAATGGTTGTCTGTAAAGTCGGTTTACGGACGATAATTTTACGTGATAACGTCATAACATCGGCCGATGGAGTGGAAGAGAGATCGCTTGTTCCCCGCTCTCGCTTCCACGCTCGGCTCAGGCGGAACGTGACAAAGAGTCATGCTTTTTCGGAATCGATTTATAAGATGTTATCACGTAAAAATGTCTAAACTCTTTATGGAAAAGGAGTTATGAAAAAGATATATATTAAGAATATATATATATATATATTATTAAGATACGAGTACGTATAGAAAATCCATTATTTTCTATACATAAATACACAAGCTGAAATCTTTTTATGTGTCGAAAAAAGTAATCAGAGATAAGCGAGTGACCCCTCCATTGATCCTTGCCATCGGAAAGGTTACAGAGACACTTCGTCTTCATTCGGCAATCCCTTTAAGGAATCGTATCTCTTGTAATGGAAGCTAATTCTTTCATTAACTCCCCGTGACAACGGGAAAAATTGTAAGGCAAACGAAAACAAATGTTCCCAGTGTATAGGTTGGAGGTAGATGGTTCATGTAGAAGTTTTTAGTTCGTTCTTTTTAGTAAAATAAGTTTGTAGTCAGTATTATAGCTAAAGGTAGTGTAAAATACACATTTTAAGTAGATGCGTAGAGCATACGTGTAACATGGATCACTGAGAAAAGAAAAATTCAGATTTAAATTTTTATTTCGCGATGTAAGTGGCTTATCACGATTTTTAGATTTAAATCCAACTACACCTGCCCCGTGCGTGGCCTGCTGGCTAGCGAAAGCAGCCCCCTTACCACCAACTCTTATTGCGATTCAATAACTGAATAGAATGCTTATCCATACCAATCAATAAGCGACTCTATTCAGTTTGAAATAGAGTCGCTTATTCATTGGTACTCTATTACAAATCATTCTATTCAGTTATTGAGTCGCAATAAGAGTTGGTGGTAAGGGGACAGCTCTGACAAAAGAGAGTTAGGGCACAGTGTATTTGTAAGCTGCCAGACTGGAGAAGTTACCTCCACCTCACGGAATACCGCAACGCAGCCTTTAACCTCACAGAATAATAATTCCCTTGACCACCCGGTTGTGTTCTAGCCAGTGAGTGAAGTCACCAGAAAGCAAGGAGTTACTGCGTTGGCAACAGGGGCGGAGGCGCGCGAGCTATATTTCTTGTTGCGAGTATTAATATGGCTACGGTAAACACTTTTTATCAGGTGAACCGTATGCTGGTCTACCATACCAAAAAAATGCACGATTTCCACGACGTTTGATTTTGTTCTATTTGCATACATCGGTTTCATTGCAATTCTGGCCAGAACGTCTCTTTATCCAGTTGGGGCTGCCCTACGCTACAGTGTGTGTGTATATATATATATATTAAGATAATTATAAAAAATCCATTGTGCTTTTTTTCCAGTGTGCTGCGCATTTCGGACTTTGATCACTATTCATGAAATCCTGGATACATAGATAGGTTCGCGACGCGACATTTATATAGAGTGACCGGGGTGTGGCATGACCGAAGTTATTTATAGATAAAAAAAAGTTTTTACCCTAAACCCATTAAAGCCTCAGTACATAATACAACTAAATAATAATGACAATTTTTTTGCTCTAAAAATCAATATAAACTCATTCACTGCATCTCTCGATGCAATATATCCCATTTATCGGATGTATAAATCGAAATCCGATCTGACAAGGCGTTAATGGGCAGCTGAATGCAATTTAAGCAACCCCAGTTGGGAGTAACCGAATTTCTTTTTGAGACTCATTTTGGTATAGAGATGTTATTACCGTTTCACGGGTAGTACAAGACTTCATAACCTATCCCGGCTATGCTGAAGCCGATTTCGGATTTTTTGATCGCGAAAATCAAACATCAGCTTAGATTTATGGTACTTGTATTTAGCTTAGCAGGAGCTCTACCGACTAAGAAATTTGTCAATAACTAAAACGTAAATATAAAAGAAGTTTGTCAATAACTAAAACGTAAATATAAAAGAAGTTTGTCAATAACTAAAACGTAAGACCTATTTTTCGAATCTAAATATTCGATGGTAATTGGATTCAGTTTCGGCAGTAGATTTTTGAGTGTAGATAGTTCCCCACCATCTTTGGGGTACTTACATAAAGGACCTATTACCTGCTTCAAGGTGGCCGGTGCGTGTGAATTCAAAGCAAACTGTTCTTTATTCCATATGTTATAGTCAATACTGGAAATATAGGCACTCCTAGGTTAGACTAGTTAAATCTAAAAGCAATTCGAGGTTAGGTTAGAGTTAGCATGTGATCAACAAACGCCGAGCGAGCGAAGCTAGCAAGGCTCGACTTGCTTTTGGAGAGAGATTGTTTAATTTGACATTATGCATGTACTACACTGGACATGCTGCGATGGCAGCGGGGGTGGCGGCGCGCGAGCGATATTTTATGTTGCGAGCGTTAATATGGCTACGGTAACCGCTTCACATCAGGCGGGCCGTATGCTTGTCTGCCACCCGACGTAGAATAAAAAAAAAAACTTTTATTACGTAGTATATTATATATTTCTTAATGACTTACTAATGTTCTTACATGACAAATATAAATAAACAGGGAAATAAATTTGCACGCCATTAAATCATTAGTTTGTCAATATACCTATGAGGCATTATAATTACAATGTAATCAACTTGTACAATATTTTATGCAAATAAATGATTAATCTAATCAATTAATTAAAATGTATAGAACATCTTTACATTTACTTCTATATGTAACTTCGAACTAAATCTAAACGCATTACCTAGGTACTTATAAGAAATTCATACAAAATTGCATATTTGCAAAAAATATACGTTGATTTTTGCGATTTGAAAAATAGTCCACCATGATATTAATATCGTCTATCTGACCGACTGTCCGTCATGGAAAGCGAATGCACTACGATGTTTTAATCAAAATCTTTTTAGAATTTCTATGTTAAAAACTGCAATATAGTTCAGGGGCTAGATCCATTACTGCATTGCACCCTACGAAATGTGAAACTAGCGATATAAAGTGAAAATTGGATTTACTACTGACAATTGGAGAACGCTTCGATCAAAGGGCGAACCCTTCGCGATGTTTGCCGGAATACACTTTAAAAGCTTTCTATTCTTATAGACGCAGATGATTGTCACGTCTAGTATAGGGATTATGCAAGGAGTAATATAAAATTCAATAATATTGGAACAGAGTTTACGATATGATACTCGTACACACCTTAGTAGAGAAAGCATTTCTACTAAGTAGTATAAATAAATAAATATTTCTGGACATAATATAAACTCACATCTACTCCCAAACTAATCAAACTACGTGTATTTAATCGTACTATGGGTGATGATAAATATACTTAAATACTTTTTTTTCTGTAAATACTTATATGTTATAATAATAGAAAACGCACAGACCAAGACAAATATATATATATATATATGTCGTGGGCTGATCGTTTAAGTGGGCCGATCGCGATAAGCCTGGGCAGATCGACATGTGCCGCCATATTTTGATTTGGCTGCCTAATCACCGCCATATCGTTCAAAGCATAACGTTTGACGATTTGGCCGTCTATACTTGGCCAAATCGAGTTTGTAGGGTGTCCATCATAGTTACAAGCAAATAAAATCAAGTTTAAGTATTTCACTCGATAAAAAGACGTTTAAAAAGTAAATAAAATCAATTCCGGCGCTTCGCCGGCCGCTGCCGCGGCACGCTCGCTGCGCTCGCTCGGCTCGCGCTCTGTTGGGGTCACAGTTCTAACCTAACCTAACCCACTTTTCTTGCAGTTCTAATCTAGCCTAAATTATTTAAAAAAAAAATTATATAATAAATTCCGGCAACTATTAAATAATAATAATTTAACAAGTTTGGTGGTATCGAAAAATATTAAATTCTCATCTGTAACGATGGGCTGCTATGCCTTGTTTAGTAGTGTAATACTTAGTCGGTAGATGACGCCACATTACGACTTTACAGCAGTGAATAGACCAAACCTTCCTGGTAGCTTAATTGAAAAGTGCACTCTACTTGTTATTCATAGTTTATTTTTGTCGATTACTAATTTAGAATCAAGACAACCACACCGACAAATCGTGTTAAAAAAAAAACAAGTGTGCTTTATACCAAACGACTGACGTAAGCTCTACCGCTCTACTAACTTATATCTACCTCTCCACTTCCGTTCGCCGTTTCCGTAACGCTCTCATCACGCATTCACCTGCTAACGGTCTCAGCATACGTAACGGGAACTCGGAATCGACACGTCAAATTGATAAGGACCTAAAGCAACGGTGATAAAGTATTTTTTCAATTACTATGTTTCATCACGCCCCGTCCCTGACGAGGCAGGGACGGGGCGGGGACTGGTAAACTTTTTTTTTTTACTTTCAAAAAGTTTACTAGTTAAAAAACATGACACAATCGGTTAACAAATGCAAAACAAACCACCGCTTATGGCGTAACATATGCACAGGAGTAGTTAGTACTCCCCTTAGGGGCTCCGGCAAGACGTCAGCGCGTTTAAGCGCCAATTAATTATTAAAGAGCACTGAGCTTCCTTTGGCTCTTTGACGATGCACAACAATGTGGGTACGTTTCGTGATTGCCTGCTTTGTAAATTGCATTAAGGTCTGCTCATAAGACACAACTCAATCTTTATTCGACTAGAATACTTTTATGAAAACAAAGAGAACTACTTGTTGATTAAAAGAAAGACAAACAAAAGTTTGCTTCCTGCGTTTTGCTCATCGAGGCATTGAATACCAATATCGTAGAATGGAAATTATATAAATCGCAGTTTTGTGGCGGCTACCATATTTAAAAAAAATGCTGCAGTTAGGTAGTCGTGCATTGTCACGAGTATCTAACGAATTTCGGCTTATCGGTCAATGGGAAGTGAGTCAAATTTAACTCACAAGATATGATTACAGACACCACAGTGAAACTAAATAAAAGGTTGTTACAAACTAAAATAATAAAAAAAAAAGTAAAGTAGCGCCTAGAATATTCAATAATTAAGACTATGAATGATGGACCAAAAGAGGAAGTACCTCCACCTCACAGAATACCTTAGCCAAATAACAATTCCCCTCAGGTTGTTCCTGCGAGTGAGTGAGGTCACTAAAAAGAAAGAAAGGAAAGAGTATAGGCTGGAAACGAATCGGCGACCTCTTGGTGTTGTTGATCTCTATTATGCGATGGTGATTGCTTTCCGTCCGGTGACCCACTCGTATAAGGGGGATACCCCCCGTCATACCCCCAATCACAAATAAACAAAAAAAAGAGTAGGTATATTATGACTAATTCTCATTTATACATTTTAATATTAAGTAGTTATTGTCAATGACACATAATATATTTTATCTCATACTGAAAATTACACATTAAAAAACTGAACACAGTATCATAATGACAGTCTTTACGCACAAGCTGTCAAAATAAATTTAAAAAGTTATTTTTCGATACAGCTCTTATATGTACAACTGTATCGTAAAATAACTTTTTTACCATTTCGATACAGCTTCAGCCCTGGATACAGGTATTTTAAACAGGTTTCAATGCAAATACATTGCAACTATGCAAAATTTTTCCACATAATCTGTGAACGCGCACTACGCATGCTCGATCTGCAAATGGATTTATAGGTAAGAATTATAGCTGTTAAATTAACTTCATGGTTGTATTTAAAATATTATTATCATATATTTCATGAGATTAGATAAAGTAGTGTATGAAACTGCACATAATTAGGTATTAAAATACTCGTGTGGTCTATTATCACATTCGCCTTCGGCTCATGTTTTAAACTCACACTCGTATTTTAATAACCCTTATTATGCAACAGTTTCATAAACTACAATTATCTACTTTCATACTGAAATTTAGAGATTAAAAAACTAAACACGGAATCTTAATGTCAGTCTTTTACGCACAAGCCATCAAAATAAATTTAAAGTTACAGTTCTTTGTGGAACTGTATCGAAAAATGTCTTTTTTTTCCATTTCGATACAGCTTCAGCTTCAGGTTTGCAACTTTGCAAAAATTTTCTACATAATCTGCGAACGCCGTGCGGCGCGTCGTGCACGTCGATCGAGCATGCCCTCAACGCATGTTCGATCTGCAAATGGATTTATTGGAGTAATAAATAAAGCTGTTAAATTAACTTCATGCTTTTATTTAAAATATTATCTTCTATTTCATGAGAATAGCTAAAGTAGTGTATGTAACTGCACATAATTAAGTCTTAAAATACTCGCGTGATGCTATTAGCACATTCGCCTTCGGCTCATGTGATAAACTCACACTCGTATTTTAAGAACCCTTATTATGCAATAGTTTCATAAACTCCTATTTTTGAGTTGTAATTATAAAATCTAATCAGCTTTAACGAAGAAAACGTTATAGGTTAGGTACTTATAAGTCACGGAATTATGACGAAGATTAAAAAAATTGTCAACACACATAAAGCGTAACATCAATTATTATCAATTTAAACGAGTGGTTTATTCAATTAGTTATCTAGATTTAGAGGTAATCATGCCTTTTCATTTGATTGATGTTCTCCAATCTTCTCCAATTTTACGTTCAGCTAATTGCGACGTATGAATCAAATTGAAACTCACCCTGTTTTAGCTTCCATTAACTTGATGACAATACCGTCATTAGGTTCTTGTGATTTGATATATTTCATTCATTTTATTAGAGTTACTTTCATAAATGTTTTTGTGTTTTTTTATGTATATGAGAGGGGGGCAAACGAGCATGTGGGTCACCTGATGGAAAGCAATTACCACCGCCCATGGATACCAGCAACACCAAGGAGTCGCCGAACCGTTGCCAGCAACTCCGTTCATTCTGGTGACCTCACTCACTCGCAGGAACACAAAAACCCTCAAGGGAATTGTTATTTGGCTGCGGTATTCTGTGAGGGAGGAATACTTACCCCAGTCGGGCAGCTTAAAAAATACTCTATGCCCTGCCTCTCTTTTCGCCAGAGCCTCCTTTGTGATTCAGCAGGGTGCACCACGTATAGGTGAGGTTGGTTTAGTAATTAGTACTTACTTAGTAGAAGTGTTGTTTACTACCACAGTACTATGACTTATACTGGGCTACCACTAAGATGACAAAGGGTTCTTCGAAAAGGGCGTGAAAAGGTTTTTACAGGGTCAGCAACGCTCATGTGATGCCTCTCTGTTCCCAGCGCCTCGTTTGCTAGACGGCAAAGTGATGGTGAGGGTGGACTCGAAAAATGGTGATGAGCTGCTTATACTTCAAAATATAAACAAATATAATACTAGCTGAGCCCGCGGTGTCACCCGCACGAATGTCGGTTATCCCGGCAAAAAGCAGCGTATCCGACGTCGGGATATAATATCTATGACCATACGAATTTTAATTCAAATCGGTTCAGCCGTTTAGTCGTGAAAAGGTAACAAACGGATAGACACACTTTACATTTATATATGTACTAGCTTCTACCCGCAGCTTCGCCCGCGTTTACTTTTTTTTTTAACACAAAGTATCCTATGTCATTCCTAATACCTTTGAGAAGATGTATACAAACTTTCATGATGATCAGTTGTGTAGTTTCGGCGTGAAAGTAACAAACAAACTCACATTCACATTTATAATATTAGTAGAGATTAGTATGGAAATATATATATATATATATATATATATATATATATATATATATATATATATATATATACTAGCGGCCCGACCACGCTTCGCTGTGGCTCAATCTTTTCGTTTCCATCCATTTCCTTAGAGATGGCGCTGTATGTATAAAAGATTTTCCCGCTTTTCTTTTCAAATTTTTCCAGAATTTTCTTTGCTATAAACCTCACGGAGCCCGAGACCTTTCCAACGAATGCAAAACCGTGGAAATCGGTTCGTGCGTTCTGGAGTTATAGCGTCAGGAAGGAAAACCCGACTTATTTTTATATAGTAGATATATATATATATATATATATATATATATATATATATATATATATATATATATATTTATACTTTTTACTTTTATTTCTCTATTTAATACTTTTTGCGGCACTCTAAATCGTACACGTTCACGCAGGACGAAGCCGCGGGAATAAGCTAGTTCACAATATTAGTAGGATATATACATTATGCCAGTGAAAACAACAATTTGTTTGCTATCTGACCCCAGAACACGCGATGCCATCATAAAAGCGACAATTAACTTTAGTTTGTTTTACTGCCAGCCACCATGTTTGTCTTCAAAGGAGATGTCACGCATAAATGCGTATACGACTTTAACGATACATTTTATGAGCTGTCTTAATGAATGGAATATATATAAGACTAGCAGTTTACCCCGGTTTCACTTGGATTAAACTAACATATATACAGAACTAGATATACCCCATGGTTTCTCGTAAAATCCGAAAGAGCTTATCAGAGTTTGGAACGGCTGAGCTGAGCAAACGGATATTTGGATCATTAGGGGTGTAAGTAGTTCTTTAACATCTTTGAACCAAAGCCAACCTCAGCTTCAGGTGGTGCACCATGCTGACTGACAAACGAAGCTCTGGCGAATAGAAAGGTAGGGCATAGCGAATTTTTTAAGCTGCCTGACTGGGGAAGTACCTCCACCTCACTGAATACCGCAGCCAAATAACAATTCATTTGAGGTTTGTTGTGTTCCTGCGAATGAGTGAGGTCACCAAAAAGGAACAAGTTGCTGATTTGGCAGCGGGGGCGGCGGCACGCGAGCGATATTTTATATTGCGAGCGCTTAATATGGCTACGGTAACCGATTCACATCAGGCGGGCCGTATACTTGTCTGCCATCCGACGTAATATAAAAAAAAATATTTTAGAAAATTATTAAAATGGAACTAAAAAATGCAATAAGATTTTCTTAAAAAAGAAATTACGAAACAAATTCTATTATTAGGCTCTCCCAATATTATTTAAGCCTCGCCAATATGGCAGCATTACAGTTGAAATTCTCAGCGAATGGATGGAAAGAGGGCGGATAATAAAACCCCGTCACTAATTAAATGGGCTCGAGACGTCCTGTTCTTAATAGATTTGTCGCTAATTTGAAGTAATTTTGTCGAGCTCTACCTAATATCAAACGTCGAATTGAAATTTAATCTCGAGTTATATTTAGAAAATTTGAATTCCTTGGTAACTGAGAATTTGCGCTAGTATTTTGTGAAAAAGTTGGCACAAAATGTTTAAAAGGTCTCTAATTCATAGTCGTAACATAGTATATACATATTATATTGCTAATATTATATTAGAAGCATGCTCTTGGTAGGAGCTAAAACTTTTTGTTAGAAATAAAAGAACTTGCTTCACTTCATTAAATTTTGTTTAGTTTTTCTTTATCATTTTATTTGTCAATGTAATCTTTAAGTTTCTCTAAAAAAAATATTAACAAAGTTCCACTAAGTGCTGACAATCATGAGTATTAACATGCTTTAAACATCTATGTCTTCAAATGATTATGACTGTTTTCTTTACTCTTAAAAATCTACACAAAAAATATGGGCTAAGTTCAAACTTACAAATTTTCATATTTTGTTAAATGTGTCTTTCGGATTGCTTTCGACATAAGATATAAATATCTAATACGGCACCCAAAAAATCAAGCTCAACAGTAAAATCGCTCCATAGATTAGGTCCAACGTCAAGATCGGGCTAGCTATGCAATTCATCATTATTATTCCAGACAATTTATCAAGCGGTTTGCTCGCCTCGCCCGACCGGATCGCACATTCTAACGAGATGGTGAATTTTCACCGAATAATTTGCGAACCGACGAATCACGTATTGGAATTGAGAATGAACTCGAAATTGAGATGGAAGAGTCGAACATGCCTCGATAAAAGGAGCCAATGAAAAATATTTCGTGGAAGACAGCGAATCATTTAATGATTCTATTTTATGTCAAAGACTTCAATTTATGTGAGGGTAATGCACTGTATAATAATGGAAAACACAGTGACTTCGAAAATCACGTTACTAAATAAGATCAATCTATACAAATTCAATTAATGACTATTAAAATTTTACACGTAGTAATTTCAAAAATTATTCTAATACATAATGATATTAGAAATATTTTTACACGATAAGAATTATTAAATAGTGAAACTAACAAATCTACTAATGAGGTGGATTTTAAAAATCTACTAGTATTGGAGATTTTTAGTTTTTATTAATAATGTAATGATTTTTAGTAAAACAATATTTTTGTATACATAATAATAAAGGCGTCTCGTAAATAGTAAAACAATTGAACTCGACCTAGTGACTATAAAAAAACAAAAACAAGTATGAACACAGTAACTTTGTACAGAGTTACTATTATTATTGTTAAGAGGACAGAATTCTTTATCATTAGCTGTATTTTTTTAAAATATCTGTAAGCAAATAACGATCTAAACTTAAGTGATATATTTTCAATACACTTTAAAACAGGTGGTTTTGAAATCGATAAAGAAATTATTTTTTGAATAATTTTTGCTCACGCGGAAGTCTCTGATGAATTTAATTTAGAATCAGAATTTCAATTAGAATTTAGATCATGAAAATTAAAGATTTTCGATTACCAACCAAACAATTATGAAATAAACAGTTAAAGTTAATAAACATTATAATTATGTCGGAAGTTTTTTTTCATTACATTTTCTTAAAATCAAGTGAGATGGTATCATCACCATCACAATTAAAAAAACCAAAAGCATCTTCAAATCAGTATACGCTTTTTTTTTGTTAAGAAATGATTTTCATTGTATGGTATAAAGAGTTTTTTTTTTTCATATTTGCGTTCTCATTCTTAAGCAGTGGGAACGCTTTGATACAAAATTACTTCAAATTGGAGAAAAAATTCGAATATAAAGGAACGATACGATTACTCGAGCTGCGACTTTATCATATTTCAATTTACGATCGTCACCCGACCTTATCGAGTAGAAAAATCAGGGGGCACAGGCTCACTGCGTCGATATAAATCAGAAATGAGACGTCTCATTACCGACTATTGATTTATTTATATTAGTCGTGTGGAGTTCCCCGTCCTATTGCCAATTTAAAAAGCAAAATATCATACTTAATATACAGGATAAAATTCATAAGCGCGTAAAGTTGGCCGCTAATATTCATAGGAATTTTAAGGCGAACAGTCGGTGGCATTAGATAAGTCGGCGGGTAAGAAAATGCTTGGTCGGAGGGAATAAGAAAATGGTCCTAGTTGTTAAGTCTTGCACAGTTTCTGTCGCTATCTGTTGGATAAGAAGCCTAATCACCAGTCGTCGTGTCTGTATCGGGGCGGGCGGCGCGAGCGAGCGTTCCCCAGGGTATGCTTTTGAGACCAGTTTTCTTTTTTGGTTTACATTACACTGTAAGTGTGCCGAATTCTTTTGTTGCGCCTCGCTTTTTGTACAGATTTGCGTGATTTGTATTGTGTTTATTTAGATTTACTCAGTTAAAAGAATACATTTTATTGTTAGAGACGTTTTTACAATATCTAAATCGAATTATGTTAATTTTGAAACTTATCAGAAATAGCATAACAGCAATGTAGTTGTGCATATGAGTATAATTTCTTTACTATATGGAAAATGGAAGAAAGGATGAAATTGCGAAGCGATTAATAAAGACTTATGAAGTTATAGAAACTTCGGCGGTGTAGCCGCAAACCGAGTCGTTCCGAGGTCGCGCACCAACAAACTTGCAGTTGCAAACTATTTGTAATATAAATTTACTGGTTAGCGTTAACATTTGCTTTTTACAGGTTATCTACTTAATAATATGTTATGTACTAAACTTACAACATTTGAGTTTTACCATATTTTCATTGTATACCTTTAAAAAGTAGAAAACTAGGTCTCTATCAAGGTCAGTCGTAGTCATTTCAGTTCCTCAACTTGCATTTTATTAATCACACAATGAATTTTAATTAGATTTTCACTGTCGTTCAGAAATTGTTTTATGGAAAGTTAGTATGTTTCAATGCATTCTAATTATAGTAGAGAATATTCTATAACTTAATTACGTCGTCAAAAAATGGATTTTAAAGCATTTACATGACTTACGTAGGTTAAACTTTACAAAGAGGCGACAAGAGAGAGAGAGAGAGAGACAATGAAAGTAGAGTACTAAAGAGTGAAGAACTTCTTGAAAAAGCATACAAGAAACTCCGCTTTGGTGTAAGTTTTCTTCTAAGACAGACATTATACATCATTTTTATTTTTATTTTGTAAAACACGTGTGACTCTAAACTAAACATACCGTTTTTTTTAAAAAACCAGGTTAAGTTGGCACGTTTATTTTTAAAATATTTTAAAATCGCATCGCATGCAATTTTAAAATATTTTAATGATATATGAAGTAACTCTTCTGCTGGTACACTATAATCATTCCTGCCTACAGTTAAGCAGTCACTATAGCCATATAACAACTGCTTACCTTTAGGTAGTCGCAAGTTTGTTCGTCACCTTAATAAGAATTAATTCGGTATTTCAGGGTATAGTACAAAAATATGTAATTTGGATTGAACCGAAGTTTGTTAAGTCAAGTATAGCAGATAAATACAACCAAAATCAACATATTTAAACCAACTAAACTTCGAATCAAAAAAATAAAAAAAACATATATAGAAAATAAAAATGAAAATGTAGATCAGCAAGTCAGAGAGAATTTTATACGGGCGGGAAGAAAAGAGAGAAGCGCAGCGCCGTGGCGTGTCTAATGAGATAATATAATAGCCGTGATTCCCTCGTACCACCCACCGTTCACGGAACCGAAAATTACCGGAAAACTGCCGGAGAAACACCGATTTTAAAAAGACGTGATTTCTTTTAATTTCGTTGTAGAATCTCCTTGAGAGTGGCTTTTTCATTAGAATCTAGCTCCACATGTCTGATGCTAGTAATTGTCGTGTATGCAAGGTATATTAGTGTTGAAGCTTGAGCTTAGTGATTTCTTTATATAGTTATTTATTTGACTCGTAATGTAACCTTCGTTCCTCATAACTAATTTTAATAATAGCAAAACTGTTTTTAGTAAAACATATTCGATTTGTCTTAATAACAATAGTGACAATAAAATAAATACATAAAAGAAATATATTTACAACTAGCTGACCCGGCGAACTTCGAACAGCCTAACTTTTTTTTTAATACTTATTCTGCTATTGGGACCCTCTCCATTAACACTTGAACTTTATGTTATGGTATTAAAGTTCAAATTGACTTTTAAGTATTATACGAATCGTTTGTATGGGAGTATAGAAGTGTTTTTTTTAAGACTTTTTCAGACATTTTTTTTAATTTCATAAATTTTCTTCATCAATCAAAAAAAAATTTTCAATCATCCTACTTCAAGGAATATTCTAAAAAAAGAATTTGCGAAATCGGTTTAGCTGTTCTCGAGATTTGTGCTTAGCAACACATTCAGCGATTCATTATTATATTATAGAAGATAACGACAGTAAACGCGGAACTAAAGAATTTCGTTTAATTTTATTTTATTAACATACATTCAAATATGTAGGAAGTTTATTACTGATATTTTTTTAAAATTTGGAGGTCTAGTTAAATTTAAGTAACCCAATAAAATGAAATCCATATAATATTTACCATCCGTTGTATCCAGAACGTCTCTATCAAATAGAGAGCGCAAGAGGGTCATATCGAATTGGAAATCGATTTTGTCGCACCCGAAATAGGGTGTAAAGATCCCATTGTAATATAGATGTCGGCCATATGTCGACAGAGTTCGGGGCTCATTTGTCATTGTAAATATAATTTGGACTTAATTTCAATAATGACACATTTAACAGTGATGAATTAAGATCAGAAGGCGCCGACCTCTCGTATCATAAGATCAGATGACCAATTCTCGTAATTATTTTACGATCGCAGGACAAAAGTTGACCGAATTGAGATTGAATTGTGAATTGACTAAAAATTATATACTTGATTTCATTAATTAATTATTGTCAATTCTAATTGTTAGCAAAATAACATTTTTAATTTGTGTAATTTTCTGTTATATTTCGATATAATCTCACTTAATAGACTTTGAAGTTTCATATTGTGAATTATTGTGATACGAGAAGGAACTGAATTTTGATTACATAAAATGTAATCAAAATTCAGTTCCTTCTCGTATCACGAGAATTGTCCGTCAGAAGATGGTGACCAAACATAGCATAAGCATAGATTCGCTTATAAGTATAATAAGTATATTTTTATAATGAACGCCATAGTCACTGTTACCGATGCGTGAACATTGTATATTTGCGGAGTGACCTTAGATTATTATCGAAGGGACTGACCTATCTACTAGATAATTGCTGCTAACTAACTGCCATACCACACTACGCTTAATAGTCTTGTCAGAAATACTTTTGTTTCACTTAAAAAGCTCTAAAAATCTTTAATAATTTGAACATGTAAGTTACGTTACGTTCAAAACCAATTTTTAAAAGCACGAGGAAGATATTTTTGAAGTCATTATTTTATCTGCTTACATAGAAAATTATGTTATTTATGAATCTGCAAGAAGTTTGTGCCAATACTACATATATGGCTACGGTAACTGCCTTCCAATTAACGGGCCGTATGCTTTTTTTCCACTTTTGTGGTAGGTATAAAAAAAGTACATACAAGTGCCGCGATATGACCGAAATCACAAGAAGCGTTGTCCTATTCTTATTGTTGTTTGGTATACTCCATACTTTATCCATATACATGAGGAGCATGTCTATCAAATCGATTACGCAAGTTAAGTAACGTCGACCGTAGCCTGTCTATGGATGGGTTTATTTATCTAGAGTTGCTCCGTGCTTCGGAGGGCACGCAAATCCGTCGGTCCCGGCTGTTGTTATAAGATGACAGTCGTTAGACCAATTCAATGGCCTTTGGGCTTGATAACATTGGCCTCCGCCAATCCGCAATTGAGCAGAGTGGTAGACTATGGTAAACCGCTTCTATTGATGGGAGGCCCGTATCCCAACAGTGGGATAATTATGGGTTGATACCGATACTACTTATCATTATCATTCAAAATGAAATTATTATTTTATTTTATGTGGCCGTGTGGTTTCCGGCAGACTAGAATAGAATCACTCCGTCGCTTCCCGTGGATGTCGTACAAGGCGACTAAGGGAAATACATTATAAAACATCGATCAGGCCTCCCCAACCCGTCTGGCCACCGTGGGGAGTGTAGGCCAAATCCTCCTTTTGTCTAGGACGGACGAGAGAGAGTCGGGCTGCTGTAGTGGAGACTAAAATGACCTGATGATGATGAATTTAGTTTATAACAAAATGACGAGATTTCGATAAATATTTTATTTTATAAACACATTATTCGAAAACCAAGCTACTGGCAACCAATCATAGATCTAAATCTTGCAGTAATATAGGTACAAAATCTATTATCATTTTGAGTAAGAAATATAACGATTCATTCTCTAAAATATTAAGCACAAATCCCACTCAATTCATTAAACAAACAAGCTTAAAACTCCAGTTAATCCTTTAATAGCTATTCCAGTCACAATATGTTTAACACGACAATCAAGTTTAGTGCAAGTGACTCGACCCCTGTATCGTTTTAAATCCAAGCACGACAACACATCTTAATCATTACGCTTCATAAAATTCTAAGTGATTGAGTAGGGGACCCATTGCGTGGCTACGAATTGATTTCAAAGTCCATCTAGTAAAATACTTCAACCCCTATTAAGTATAAATGATTCTTAATAGAGCAGGCACTTTAGTACTCAAAAATATTGTGACAGATATTTATAGCCAAGTTTAAACGAGCTCGGTGGTCGAATGGTTAGCAATGGCCACTTTGACTCCGAGTTCGCGGGTTCGATCCCCGCACAAGTCAAACATTTGTGTGCATGAACATGTCTGTTTGTCTTGGTCTGGGTGTTTTCTATGTATTATAAGTATGTATTTACAAAAAAAAAATGTATTTAAGTACATTTATCAGTTGTCTGGTACTCATAACACAAGCTTTGCGCTTAATTTGGGACTAGATGGCGATTAAAAAAAAAAAAAGATATATATCTATTATTAAAAATATGATAGATGATATAATATCTATTATTAAAAATATTGTTTATCAAATGTGAAATACATATCAATCATATTCTAACATAGTCTAATATATAAAATTATCGTGTCGCGGTGTATGTTGCCAAAGTCCTCCGAAACAGCTGGACCGATTTTTATGAAATTTTGTGCGGGCTGAGGTCTGAGAATCGGCCAACATCTATTTTTCATACACCTAAATGATAAATAAAATAAAATAGTTACGGGTGACCCACTCGTAACTATTTTATTTTATTTTATTGTCAATTTTTTTTTATTTTTATTTTATTATGATTTAGCATTGAAAAATACATTTTCACCATTCGACCATCAATTTATAGACAAAACAACGTTTGCCGGGTCAGCTAGTAAATATAAATCATTTTCTAATATACTGTCCTGTCTTCTTAACTATGAATATTGAATTTGCACAATCTGTCAAACGACTGACAGTTCTATCAAACGCCATGAAGTATCATTAGAAAAGTTAATTAATTCGTTGGTCGTTCACTTTTCTTGAATTTTCTAATTTTCCGCTTCAACTTCCTTATTTTTTTCTTTCATTCATCACCTTCTTCTAGCAATAACAAATACAACGAAAAAAGAATTAGTTAAATCCGTTCTGCCGTTCACGCGTGATGCTGTGACCAAGGGAAATAGGGATTATTTTTTATATACCTATATAGATATTTCTATAAGTAACTTGCTGACTTTTTATTGTTGACATCACGGCAATGATAGATCAAAATTACTGGTTGTAAATAAAATATTGCCCTATTTACAATATAACAAAAAGTTTCCAAAAACAATAGATAACGAGCCGATAAATAAAAAAGAAAACTACTTTCAAAAATAGAACACGTTAAAAAATGAAGAATAAATTCGAATTTCCATAGCTGAACACAGCATCGCATAAGTTAATAGTAGAGCCGGCCGCGGGCAGGCGGGCAGAGATAATGAAATTGTGTACAGAAGCGCAACGAGCCGAGAGCGTGTCTCGGGCAAAAATCCACTTAACAAATTGCTGCTGATTCGAAGGGTTCTGGATTGTTGCCTGCTTTTACCGTTACGTCAATTATTCGCCGTGTTATCGATACTCGAACGCTTTCGTGTTTTGTAACATTGTTTCGTACATCAACACGTGGTAAGTTGAATTGGAAGTACACTTTAAAAAATATTTTGTAAATACAATACGTAATCTGACTTAAATAATATGTATTAAAATATAATTAGGCGAGAAAAAAGTAAAAGCTATTTCGTCGTCGTAATCAACTCTTATTCTCCCACCCCACTGCTGGGATACGGGCCTCCCCCAATCGAACGGGTTTAGAGCATACTCCACCACCAGTACGCGGCTTAACTACGGGTTGGCGGAGGCAAGTGTTTTCAACCTGCCTAAAGAGCACTGACTTGGCTTAACGACTGTCATCTGACCACACCACCAAAATTAAAATTAAAGTAATTTGACGACATTATGAAGATAAGTACCAAACGTGAAGTCGCTAACGATTCATTTTAACACTGCGCATGCAATGGCCAATAAATCGGCTATTAGCTAAGTAAATTACGACTTTAAAATAATTGAATCGTCAAAAAATGTCACAGTAAAAATGAAACGAGTGAAAAAAAATAAACACAAATTGCAAACACGAATGTAATGAATTCGGCGCGGGGCGTTTCGCACGCAATTGCACAATTTCAATTATCGCATTAGTTCGCGAGTGTACTGGGCGCGGCGCGTACCTACTGATGGATTGTTATACGGACTTGTGACTTTTCAACGTAATGGTACGAGTTTCGTGATGTACACTTATTATTATTATGCCAACCATTTTATGTATCTACCTTACATTTTTCAAACGTTTTGTTTTTTTTTTTTATACTACGTTGGATGGCAGACAAGCCACGGCCCACCTGATATGAAGCGGTTACCATAGCTATGTATAGTAACGCTCACAACATGAAATATCGCTCGCGCGCTGCCACCCCCGCTGCTAACGCAGCAACTCCTTTCTTTCTGGTGACCTCACTCACTCGCAGGAACACAACAACCCTCAAGGGAATTGTTATTTGGCTGCGGTCTTCTGTGAGGTGGAGACTTCCCCAGTCGGGCAGCTTAAAAATACGCTACGCCCTTCCTCTCTTTTCGCCAGAGCCTCTTCTGACAGTCAGCAGGGTGCACCACGTGCAGGTGAGGTTGACTTTGCTTCAAAGATGTCAATGAACCTCTTACACCCCAAAATAATGTAATAAAATGTGTAATAAAAATTTACACGTAAATCCCTATCCCTACTTAATATTATAAAATGTGAGTTTGTTTGTTAACCTTTCACGCCGAAACTACTCAACTGATCATCATGAAACTTTGTACAGATATTCTCAATAATTTTTATTTAAAAATAAAAGGAAACATGGACTAAGTCGAGTGTGGAAGCTAGTAGTCTATAAAAATAATAAAAGTAATAAATTAGAACAAGACATAAGTATTCCATTAAATCAGGAGTGTCCAACTTCTATAGAATTATTTCATGTAGTATATTTTGAAAAATAAGAACTAACCATGAAAGTATGCAAAACGTTTCATATGGAACTACATGCTTACGAAAAATTATAAGAAGTTAAATTAATCTATATATATAAAAGAGTAAATCACTCACTCATCACGAAATCTCAGAAACTACAAGTGCTAGGAGTCTCAAACTTTGCAAGGGGGTTCCTTTTAGGACGTAGGTGCTCACTAAGACGGGAATTTGGAAAATTCAACCCCTAAGAGGGTGAAACGGGGGTCCAAAGTTTGTATGGGGAACCAAGATTAGTTGAACTATTTTATACGAAACTTTACATGAGCACTTCTGTAGATAAATGAGTAAACACGTGTTTCAGGATTTTTCAAAATTCAACCCCTAAAGGGGTGAAATGAGGTGCAATCGTCTGAAAATCGTTATGGGTATTGTTTTTATGGTTTATCGGGTCGCTGATTCCGAAAACAACAGCTATTTTATAATCTAACATAACCGACGTGAAACAAGAGCACTCCTGTGGGGGTGCGATGGGGTTGAAATGTCATAATATCAATATGGGTGCTAATTCTATGGTTTTCTGAGACGTCAATTACGAAAATGGCATCGATTTGAAAACGTGGACACGAAATTTCCATCTCGGTCTATAATCCAAGATTTGGAACACCTGATGCAGAACCATAATGGTTCAGCTAAACTATAAGAAATATAAAAATGACGCCTTAGCAAAAGTTGTTCAGCCTGATGAGCATTTTTTGTTGAGGTATAAAAATCCAAGATGCAGAACCATAATGGTTCAGCTAAACTATAAGAAATATAAAAATGACTCCTTAGCAAAAGTTGTTCAGCCTGATGAGCAATTTTTGTTGAGGTATAAAACTCCAAGATTTAGAACACCTGATGCAGAACCATAAAGGTTCAGCTAAACTATAAGAAATATAAAAATGACGCCTTAGCAAAAGTTGTTCAGCCTGATGAGCATTTTTTGTTGAGGTATAAAAATCCAAGATTTGGAACACCTGATGCAGAACCATAAAGGTTCAGCTAAACTATAAGAAATATAAAAAAATGACGCCTTAGCAAAAGTTGTTCAGCCTGATGAGTATTTTTTGTTGAGGTATAAAAATCCAAGATTTGGAACACGTGATGGAAAATCATAATGGTTCAGCTAAACTATAAAAAATATAAAAATGACGCCTTAGCAAAAGTTGTTCAGCCTGATGAGCATTATTTGGTGAGGTATATAAATCCAAGATTTGGAACACCTGATGCAGGACCATAATGGTTACGGTAAACTATAAGAAATATAAAATTGACGCCTTTGCAAAAGTTGTTCAACTTGATGAGTATTTTTTGTTGAGGTATAAAAATCCTAGATTTGGAACACCTGATGCAGAACCATAATGGTTCAGCTAAACTATAAGAAATATAAAAATGATGCCTTAGCAAAAGTTGTTCAGCCTGATGAGTATTTTTTATTGAGTTACAAAACTCCAATATTTGGAACACCTGATGCAGAACAAAGCTAAATTTATTTGCATAAAAAACATGGTGTATACAATAAATTATAGTTATAGTATAGTTAAAAAAATAACTAAAAACTCGCTATAATAGCAAATAGAACTAAAAAAGCTACTTAAAAAACAATAAATAGTTTAACAAAATATTGATTGTATTGTAAAAAAATAACCGCGCAGTGCTACTTTTATGCTTACCTGCTACAAGTTAGACGCAATCGTTTTATTTATTTACAAAGGTAACGTGGTCTATTTAGTCAGTTTATTATAGACGTGTACGGTAAAATTAAAATGGAACGATTGGTATATATTCGCACAAACCAGAAGAATGCGTGCATTTGTGGGACGCTATGTAGCAAGATTTTGTGATGCAAAGTCTTTTAAACAACGAGGGGAAACTGTTTTGCTTAGATGCTTCAGGAAGGACTGGAAAAACATACCTGACGAGAGCAATCATCGCTGAAATCAGGCGCCAAAATAATATCTCACAGCAGCATCGCCAGGTATTGCAGCCATATATTACTTCTAGGCGGAATGACGCAAATACAATGTTCAATATTATACTCGATTTATACAGAACGGAAACACCTACATGCTTTGTGACACGAAACTGTGACAAAGCGAAAATGTTTCAGGATTGCTGTCTAATCGTTTCAGATGAATGCGAAATGGCCAACAATAAGGCAGTAGAAGCTGTAGATAGAACTTTACGTGCCCAAGAGTTTTCAAAAATATTAATAAAATTTGGGGAAGATCTCCTTCCTGAAGCAAAGTCAATGTTTAGCAGCGTATTATGTATAATTGAAGCTGAGATTCTCACTGGGAGTGGTACCGATGAAACTGAATAATAAGAAAGGTTCTTCTGGAGAGAAAAGAGATAAAAATTGCGAGGAAAAGAAAACAACACTTTCTACCCGTGCGAAGCCGGGGCGGGCAGCTAGTGTGTAATAAATAAGGTAAGGTTACTTAAACCAAATAATAACCTATTTTATATATTTTTTTTCTTTAATAAAAAATAACAACCGAAATTTCACTCCTTTTTTCTTATTGCATAACATTGTAAATAGTCTTTAAAAAAACAAACATTAAAAAATAAAACAACACGCAAAAACAAATCGAATGAATATTCATTAAAAGTCCATAAAGGCAATTTTACACATCGCCGTCTAATAATGAACTGTATTCGCAGAGCGGAGTTTAATTTACATCAAACGGTGAAAAATCACAAAGATCACAAAAAAAGTTTTTTCGCGATTAGGAATTTCCACGATCAACTTCATGCGCCGAAAGCCAAAGGAAAGTTCGTTCACAAAGGACGTCCATTTTTTTTTGTTTCCAGCGTAGAAAAATTTGAATCGAGTGAATTACAAAACCGATGAACTGTAGGGTTGGCAGCTTCATAATTTCGATTGGATTTATGTCTGTAAGTTTCAAATTCGGAACAAGTAAAAAAAGTTACTTTATTTACAATTTAATAAAATTTAAGTAGAAGTCGGGTAATCATGTCTCAGATCCTTCGATCATTATATGATCGGATAAATAAATAAATAAAATAATTTCCCTGTAAATGAAATGGTGTAAAAATATCATGCAAATATATTAAATAATAAAGTGAACTGTGTGTCAACATATGAAAAAAGTATCTTTAGAAATTCCTACGAGGCCATGCTTTGTGAGGCATCATATTAAAACACAAAACTTAGATTTTAGTTTTAATACTTAGCAACAACTTTAACCACTTTTTAAATGGTTAAAGTTGTTGCTATATATAAACCGGTTTAACACCATTAAACCGGTTTATATATTTAATAATTAGGACGATAGAGACAAATATACTTTCACCAAAAGGGTGTTGTAATATGCCTCTTTTTGGTCGGGTATTAATATTATCAGTGGATTGGAATGATTGTTTATCTGCTGTCTTCTTTTTAAGCTTCTCCAGTAGGGTTGCTTCAATATGAGCAAGAGATATAGATAGATGCACCTACTTCTTGCGCCCTCTTTCGACAGGATCTCGTTTGCTAACTACCACAACACACCATGTAGCCGTGACGGTTGTACGATGTTTTATAGACAATTATTTTACAGAATTTCATTTCACATAACATGTTTCTCATATACAAATAATTTTATCAAATATTCAAAATAAATTGTATTCCATCAAAATATCATTCATGAAAAGGTATAAAAACTTACTTGTTAGTCATGGTAATACTTCGTGGTAAATATATTTAAGTTAATTGATCAACCTTGGAATAAGCACTACTTAGATAAACATAGCTTCCAGTCACGCGACCCGTGTCTGTCGTAAGTCAAAGTTGTATCACTTTGTAATAATATAACCCCTCCACGACTAATATGATTAAAGAAATTGAAGACGTAATAAGTGTTAATAAAATCAGATTGTCTGATGTCTCTGATTAAAATGACAGTAAACGCAACATAGCACAAAATCAACATCACAATATTTTTGTGAAATTGTAGCAATGGAAGTAACGTGCATAACGAGGATTTTTTTTTTCATTTACTTGTTGACTACTTATTTATTTCTATTACAAAGAAAACAAATCCGTATGTAAAAATATGTTTTTTCTTCTATAGAATTTATATATGTACTACATTTGTACTTCATATTGCCAACCCTAAATTTCAAATGTCGAACGACGTACCAAACAGGAGACGCCTATCTCTATTGAATTCCCGAAAAAGGATGGAAAATAAAAGCACCACGGCGAACTCCCGCCTCCACGTATCAATAGTGGAGAAAATACTATTGAAATGTTGATATTTGTCAGCCTGATTAGCCTGCGTTCCTCCCGAACGAATTATTCTATATTTGAAAATAAATGAATAACACAGCGGGAGACGCGTAGGGTAATTTTCGGTAGCTTTTGTTTTTTTTTTTCAATCAAAGCTATCAAAGGTGTTGTGTGGAATTTATTTGATTTCACATCAAGTAGTTTCGATCACACACGTAATGTTTTATTGTTTGATTATTCATACAGATAATATGTACCTACTGTAACGGTTCAGATTATCTCAAATGTCAAATTGACATTAAGACGATCCCAATAGTGCTGTGGTGTTCAGGGCTGCATTGCTTAAAGTTATTGTTTGAGAAGGTGTAAATGTTTAAATCTTTTATTCTTTAGTGCGGGATTAGTTCCATGAAATATTTTGAAACTGATTTGATGAAATTAGTGTCATGAAAAGTATATATGAGTAGTATAAGAGAAATGTGGATACAGGGGTCTTTCTTTGACATTGTAGCCTTCTAAGTTCACATGAAAAACAACGTTGCAATTATGCTGTGATGGATCATTTTCTGCCATAAAATAACAAATACCACGAAACATTAAAACGTTTCGTAGTATTTGTTATTGTTGACTCTATATTTTGTCCTATCGGAATAAAGTGTCTTTCTATCATATCATTTTTCTTAACATCTCCTTTATTTTCCTTATGCATGTTGCCTGGAAGAAACTGCATTTCCAACTAGGCCACACATTGTACTCTCTTACGTATACGTAATTATGATCTTCTTTAATTGATGCAATAAAGTATTGACTAGAAAGTATTAAAACAGTATTCACCGTCATACCACAGGTCATACTGTAAGTTATGTCAAAAAATTCAAAAACAGAGTAAAAATGTCAAAAAATAGAGTGGAAACGATAGCAGCGCAAGTTTCTAACAACAGTCAACACAATAACTAACAACAACAATTGAACAGAAGTCAATGTTGCTATCACTAATTAATTAAGTTCCATTTTTGCTTTTGTCGCAGTGTGCGATATGTTTTAATAAATGGACGTTATATAAACTTTATATACACTCAGGAAAATATTGGCAAAACGTACAGAAAATTTTTGCAATAAAAATCACGCGCGCAAATAAAAGCAAAACAGCTATTTCAATAGATCCGTCGCAAAAATACACAATGCAAACGTGCTCTCAAAAGTTTTCGTATCCAGAAAATGCATTTGCCGCTTGGAAGTTGCCAGATTCTGTCATTGCGGCTTGATTAATCGCTGTGAAATTTTTGCTAAAACTTTTTGACAGTGTTTCGAGACTATTCCGATATTTTTCGCAACCCTGTTATTTTCTTGAACCCGTTTGTTTAGGTTATATATATATATAATGGCCAACGATTGCTACTTAGGGCTCGATCCCCACACAAGACAAACATTTGTGTCCATGAACATATATATATGAATAATCATGAAATAGTATTGTTTGCAGATGACATTTCTTTAGTTTTTAAGGTAAATAGACAACAATCAGAAATTGACGATGTAAACAATGCTCTTTCAAAAATAGTAAACTGGTTTACGAGTAGTGCTAATAACCTGCTTTTAAATGATAGTAAAACTAAATATGTTAGATTTTTTACAAAAAATGTTACACAAGTAAAAACCAGTGTCGTGATGGACAATGAGAGATTGGAATTGGTTAATAAGGTTGTCTTCCTTGGTATAACATTAGACTCTAAATTACAATGGGGAATGGGGCCCACATATAGAAACGATATCGGGTAGACTCAGCTCAGCCACTTACGCCGTAAGGAAAATACGTCAACTGACAGATGTCACTGCGCGTTTAGTTTATTTTAGATATTTTCACAGCATTATGTCATATGGTTTTGGGGTAGTGCCGCGGATGTATACTCAATTTTTGTGCTCCAGAAGCGAGCTATCCGTGCTATTTATATGATGAGTCCCAGGGAGATACTGAGAAATAAATTTAAAGAGATAAATATTATGACATTACATTATAAATATATTTATGAAAATCTTATTTATGTTCATAAAAATCAAACTAAATTTAGGAAAAACAGGGATCTCCATCAATTAAATTTAAGAAATAAAAACATACTCGCTGTGCATACTACTAGAGTCCATAAAATCTCTCACTCGTTCCCAGGTCAATGTATAACGCTTCTACAATAAACTTCCAAACGACGCGTTTAAGTTATCCATGGGTAAATTTAAGAAATATATTAAAACTATCAAAAGGCTTACTATTGTATCTCAGATTACATAAATGATAAAAGTAGTTGGAAATGAATTACTCTTGTTATTATAAATATTTTGAAAAATGGAAAAAATCACCTGCCCCCCCTAGGTGGTATTTGAACCAACGTCATTTGTTCTTGTTATGTTAATGATTGTATTTGTTTTTCATGTAAGGATATTGTTAAAACTTGGCAATTAACAGAGTCGTTGAGTTTCTTGCCAGTTCTTCTCAAGAAGCCCTGTCGCCGGAACTGGCACTTAAATTCACTTTCACATTCAAGATAGTGTTATGATGAAAGTGAATCTAAGCTCTGCGAATTTAGAGTAGTAATGATTTACTTACATGTTCTTATATTTAATTTGTATGACGTTTCTAAGTGCTTTATAAAGTCAAAGGAATAAAGATATTTTGATTTGATATTTGTTTCTCTTGCCCTGGGTGTTTTCTATGTATTATAAGTATGCATTTACAAAAAAAAATGTATTTAAGTACATGTGTCAGTTGTCTAGTACCCATTTCTCTTTTTTCTCCGTCAATTTTTTTCGTTCCGGATTCGATCCCCTAAAGAAACTCCAAGCACTGCTCTCCATCGCTCGTCGTACCTAATGGTAAATGCAACCATCAATTTGTCAGACTATCTAAACTTGATGTCTATGTATCTATCATATGTATATATGATGAAGAATGTAGAATCTACCGCCAGTTCAATTAAATCCTTGTCTCCAATAAAGATATAGATATTTATCATTACTCGTTGTATAAGTTTAGGAAGCAAATAATGACTCACCTTAAAAAATAGCATTTTTGTGGAATGAAATGAAAGCAATGCACGTCTACTTTCATTTCATTATTACTATTAATAGTAAAATTTTATGTAAAATATTATTTCTCTAATATGCATATAAATTAGATTTATACTTAATTCGATAAAGTTCTAAAATATGTACATTTTAGAACTTTATCGAATTAAGTTTTCATTTAAACTTAGTAATTATGTAACCTTTCTAGGCATACGTTCACTTGGATTATAATCTAGATCAATACTGTAAAGATTTCTAATTATAAATGATATCATGATTGTAATCTGTTAATAAACAAATATATATTACTACAAATATATATATTAATAGCACTGTATGTATGACTTACCGGTCTATGATGACTGGGTCTGAAGGCGTTTCGTTTCTATTACCACAACTCTTCTTATCACAACACCGACTGAAAAAAATGTTTGTTATTAATAAAAATAAGAAAAAGTGTATGTAGGTAATTCTGGCTTACTAAAATCTTTATTTTTTTATATGATAGGGGGCAAACGAGCATGTGGTTGACCTGATGGAAAGCAATCTGATCAGCAACACCAAGGGGTGGCCGATCCGTTGCCAGCCTATGCTCCTTCCTTTCTTTCTAGCCTTACTCACTCGCAGAAACACAACAACCCTCAAGGGAATTGTTATTTAGCTGCGGTATTCTGTGAGGTGGAGGTACTTCTCCAGTCGGGCAGCTATAATAATACACTAGGTCCTACCTCTCTTTTCGCCAGAGCCTCGTTTGTCAGTCAACAGGGTGTACCACGTGCAGGTAGGATCTTGATAAAGCACTTACACTCCAATTATAAGCCCAAATTACACTCCAATTAATATTCAATGCCTGTGGTCATTGAATATAATTGGCGTAATTATCTATTTAGCGAATTTTGTACATTAAAATTAAGCCTTGTTCTGTAGTTTTACATCAGGCGGGCCGTGTAAGCACACAATTGGCATCCGGCATTGTCTAAAAAAGACACGATAATTTATGACAGATTTTATGTAAACTCTACAATACTTATAGCTATACTTATTTCTTTTCATATAAATATGGTTAAGAAACAGAAATAACATTCAAATAATACTTAGAAACGTGTAGAATTTATCACTACATATATGGTAGCTACACGAAATAATCTATATATATAAAAGAAAGTCGTGTTTGTTACAACACTTATAACTCGAGAACGGCTAGACCGATTGCCATGGTTTTTGATTTGTTGGATTTGTTTCCGTCCCGAATAGCAGAATAACTCATAAAAACATTGGAAAATTCTCGAAAAAATAAAATAAAAGAAAAAACATTTTCCCATACAAATGAAAGTGTCAGTTGAAAAAGGGATTACGATATTTATTGGTTGTCAAATATCAAAACGCCAAATTGATTGGTGTCACTTTTATGTCGCGAAAGTTGTCTGTGATTTGTTATGAAAATTTAAAAATGTCAAATCGATAGGGGTGAAAACGCTTTTCCCATGGGGTTCGAGCGCAAGAATCAAATCAGAGTAAACATCAAAAGAAATGACAATTACAAATCACCAAAATGATAAAACCTATTTCAAAACTAAAAAAAATAAAACAAAACGTTTTTTTTTTTTAAATTTAACAATAAGGAAATCTTTATTTTTATGAAATCTTCAGTTTTTATGGATACGGGTCTTCCCTCAACCGAAGGGGTTTAGAGCGTACTCCAACACGCTGCTCAACTGCGGGTTGGCGGAGGCCAGTGTTTTCGAACCGCCTAAAGGCCACTGACTTAACTTAACGACTGTCATTAAATGATAACAACCGGGACCGACAGCTTAACGTGCCTTCCGAAGCACGGAGGAGCTCAAGATGAGCTAATGATAACAACCGGGACCGACGGCTTAACGTGCCTTCCGAAGCACGGAGGAGCTCAAGATGAGCTAATGATAAAAACCGGGACCGACGGCTTAACGTGCCTTCCGAAGCACGGAGGAGCTCAAGATGAGCTAATGATAACAACCGGGACCGACGGCTTAACGTGCCTTCCGAAGCACGGAGGAGCTCAAGATGAGCTAATGATAACAACCGGGACCGATGGCTTAACGTGCCTTCCGAAGCACGGAGGAGCTCAAGATGAGCTAATGATAACAACCGGGACCGACGGCTTAACGTGCCTTCCGAAGCACGGAGGAGCTCAAGATGAGCTAATGATAACAACCGGGACCGACGGCTTAACGTGTATTTCGAATCACGGAGGAGCTCGAGGTAATATAAACCCATCCGTGTACAGGCTACGGTCGACGTTGCTTAACTTGCGTGTTCAATTAGACTGACACGCGCAATGACGCCATCGAGCTTCTCTATTATTTTCTACTATTCATTGTTTTAATTCCATAAAATCATAAATTTAGTTCAGCTAATATGTACCACGACATTCATTGATTGTTAGGCGGTACGAAGTTCGCCGGGACAGCTAGTTGGATATAAAAGAAACGTCAACAGGAACTAGGCTACCCAAAGACCAAAGTGCATCAAAACAAAAAAAATGAAACCGCATCCACGCTAAGCAAACAGTGTATATTGCACGCGCCCTACCGGGGCTCCTTGGCGCAAAGGGCAAAGACATTGAAAGGACAGACTCCCTTGAGACTCCTCCCCTGAAGACGGGCGAGGGGGACAAACATATTGGACCGAATAGGATAACAACACTGCGTCTAAGGTGGAATAAAATTTTAATTGCTCACACAAACGCGATACAGCGTTCCTATACACACAAACATCGATGCAGTGGCGAGACGGTGCGCTCTTGTTACGACCGGAAAAACCACCCCAAACAAATGTTTAAATTAATAAGGACATTCACTTCTTTGTTGGGGCGCCGTAGACTTCAGTAATTACGAAGTTACGAGAAGTGGAAATGTGTTTATATGGATGTAGGTTTGTTTACATCTGTTCAAATCGTTGTTTAAAACTTGACTTAATACATTACAATGCTTATTAAGTATACATGCTACCAAGATAACCATTAGACTATGATTAGGGAAGTTTTCTGCCAATGACTCCGAGGTCGCCGGTTCGATCCCCGCACATGACAAATATTTGTGTGCGTGATGTCTTTGTCTTGGTCTGGGTGTTTTCTATATATATATATAAATTTACAAAAAAAAAGTATTTAAGTATAATATCAGTTATCTAGTACCCATAGTACAAGCTTTGCTTAGATTGGACTACCTGGCAGTGTGTTATTTGTCCAGGAATATTTTATTTTATATTTAATAAATCATTTTCTATATTTCCAAAATATTTTTGTTTATTAAAGTTTTATACGATTTTAAAATAAAATATTTTTAATATCATCGCTGCCAATGCTCCTGTAAATCTCGCAACAATGTTACGCGTAAAAAAATAAGTCCATTACACCTATCAAATTCACATTCACCTATGAAACAGAATAATCATACGCTCCCCATTTTAGCATTGGAGATTAAACATCTTAAACTTTTGCCCACATTTCTATAATAATTCCTGGCAATAGATATTTACGTTTTACAACTTGTAAACAACTTTGTTTTACAACTTGTACACAACTTGTAAGACGAAGCGTAAGGCGCCCCCTCTCTAGATGGATCGACAACTTCAAGAAACCTATATTCCAAATCAACGCGATATGTAATTCATAAAGTAACTTACTTTACTTGCTTATTTCAACAACATCAATTTATAAAGAAAAGCAACAAAATGCAAATAAATAGGAATGTGAAAAAATAATCGATTATAGAAATAATCGATTTTTTTTTAAACAATAATCAATTTTAAAAAGAGATTTTAATATTGGAAACAATCGATTAAAAATCGATATAAATATAAAATATCGATATTAATATAAAATAAATCGATTATTTTTCAAAGAAATATCGATTATTTATTAATCGATTTTTCATGTTAAAAAAAATAATCGATTCACTAAAAATAGATTTTTATGTAGAATGTCACATCCCTGCAAATAAATAAAAGATATATGCTTAACGTTACATGTGACTACTAAGTGACAAAAAAATACTATTGACACAAAAAGACACGATCACAATCAGACAATAGGCCGAGTTTGAGGAACGATGACCAGCAGAAATATTCAGTAGGCAGCCGATGATAAATGGTTGACATATTTCCGTGAACGGCAGTTGCTGGGAATTTGGGTAGTTAGACCACTCACTTAGAGGTCTATTTACAACTGTATAGATGGCGATGGGTTATATATTATTTTATTTATTTATTACACCAGTTTACAAAAACATTATTTTGGGGTGTAAGTGGTTCATCATCATCTTTGAACCAAAGCCAACTTCACTTGCACGCGGTGCACCCTGCTGACTGACAAACGAAGCTCTGGCGAAAAGAGAGGTAGGGAGCGTAATTGTAAGCTACCCGACTGGGGAATGTACAATCCCCAATGTACCTCCACCTCACAGAATACCGCAGCCAAATAACGGTTCCCTTGAGGGCTGTTGTGTCTCTGCGAGTGAGTGAGGTCACCAGAAAGGAAGAAGATGCTGCGATGGCAGCGGGAGTGGCAGCGCGCGAGCGATATTTTATGATGCGAGCGTTAATATGGCTACGGTAAGCGCCTCACATCAGGCGGGCCGTATGCTTGTCTGCCACCCGACGTAGTATAAAAAAAAAACATTAAACATAACAATATTGATGCATTTGCACTGAGGTTTGACACAAATGCAACAAGATCCACATCAAGCATCTACTATTACAATCTTAACAACATAAAAAAAAACCGCAATAATTACATAAAATAGTAGGTAAGTGCATATATGCATCAATTTTTCGATAATATTTTGAGTACTTAATGCAAGTTTTTTGGTCACATTCGAACTTTTACAAGCCGACCAAATTGAGAATAAGTTTCAAATTGTGAATTTACCAGACGCGTGTTACATATCCAAATTAGCTGGGTTACTCACTTCAAAATGTGAGCAACTAAGCCACATAACTTTGATAGGTAACATGGGTCTTATAAATTCACAACATGAGAGTTCTTCTCAATTTGGTCTGTTTGTTTACTTTAATATGATCGAATGCGAACAAAAAACTCGCATTATGCACTAGAACAATGCTTTTTTCGATACGGGCTAGTACTATTTTTTATTCTGTGATACGGGCGGTACTGACTGAATGACGGGGAACTAAAGGCTACGGTCAAGATTTTGATATAATAAAAACACTTGTTGTACTTAATAAATTAAGCGGAGTTGGCGGTGCACGAGCGATATTTCATGTCATGAACATGAACACAAATATGACTGAGATTTGTGCGGGCATCGAATCCGCGTCCTCGATGTCAAAGAGGCCATTGCTAAGCATTCCTCCACAGAGCTCTTCATAGATATTGTATGAAGAATAAATAGTAGGATTCATGCAAGTACACTTAAAAAATGATTTAATACATTGGGATATAGATTTAGAATAGATATAAGTAGGTATGAATTATATAAAAATGCAAGACATGTCTAAGTGCCTGAAGAGGCAAATAAAGACTTAATTTTTATTCCATTTTCAGAGAGCTACTTAGAACTACGACCAGTGTTAATATTATGACAGTCTACATTAAAGTGAATAAGTAGGTACTTAACAAAATAAGCGATAAAGGTAAGTAGGAAAGAACAATAAAGGTATTGTTACTTGTTTAGTTGTGCAATACACATACCTGCACATAACTTCATGAGTGAGCAAAACCCTGCACATTTCTGGATTTTTGTCCTGACCTTCGTAAACAATAGGCTGTAACAAAAAAAAATACATTAGCAATATTATATAAACATTAATTAAATTGCAATTGTATTTTGATAATTCACATTATTTATTTACAAATTTTATTATACAAATGTTGTTAAATATATATTAAATAGAACAGAATAGCAATTAGTTTGCTTAAAATGTGCTTACAAATTGACCACAAGTTATAAGTAGTTTCTCATATTTTACCAAACTTTAAAATTACAAAACAGATTAAGATTTAATATGATAAATTCGATATCTCTAAGGCCAAAGTTATCAACCAGTGCATCCCAGCCATGTAACGGTTCAGAAACATGGACTCTGGTTATAGGGCTGTTCCATAAACTGAGAGTCTTGCAACTATGGACAGAGCTACGGTTGAGGTTTCTTTAAAGTATTGAAACCGGAACGAGTAAATTAGACGGATAACAAAAGTTATCGACATAGTTCTGAGAGACAGCAAGTGGAATTGGCAGTGGGTCGGCTCCATCCACCGAATCAGTGATAAGATAACAGATAGGAGAATAGTTGTAGAGAGGAGGTCTCGTATTGGGCAAAGTTCTCTCAAGATGGACTGATGTCCTCACGTATGATAAACGATAGACGGGGGGAGTGGAAGCACCACACATTCCCACCACTGTGTCTCCTGTGTAGCCAGGATTAACAGCGGCGACCACCAAAAAGGCAATGAACAGTGAAGTCCATTGAAGGGGTAAGACTATGGCTGCCTTGGAACTCACAACGAATTTAATCAAAAGAAATTAAAGATTTTGTAATTTGACTTCCCCTCTTAGCAATGTGAGAGACAATATAGCAATATAGCAAATAAGGCATTAAAAGCCTAAATAGATGGTTAGTCAAGTGAAGCTCAACTGCCGTGCACCACGGATTTTATCTGTCTCTAACACTATTGAGGACCTAAACATTGAGGTCTGTACTACACATTAGGACCTAAATATTGATGATTAACGGTACTGAGAATTAGACCCATATCTATCCAGCAGTGGATACACTCTGATGATGATGAAATTCGACACAGGCCGGAATTTCAATACAAAAATCCATCAGCATTAATTAGATAAAAAAAAAGATTAATAAAATCGGTATACAGATAAGATAAAAATGTTCTGTCTTCATCGTATTATTACTTTTTGCTAATATATTCACCCCTCTTGCATAATCGCATTTAATTATCTATACCATAATGCATTTGCATAGTTCCTACGTCGAAGCTTCAAAATATTATTTTGTCGAAAATATTTCATAATGGTGATGGTTGGTTGGTTTATGAATTAACATATCTATGTAAAGTATTAAATTCGATTGAGAAAATATAATCCAATCTTAAACACAACAATCGTGTTTATATCCGGTTATGTGTTTCGAATGTTTGTAAGTTTATTTATATTTTTTTTTATACTACGTCGTAGCCATATTACAGCTCGCTACTCGGTATATCGCTCGCGCGCCGCCACCCCCGCTGCTACATTATAATAGAGGAAACTAAACACAAGTAACTTCGTAGAACTACCAGAAGACATAACGTTTAGAAGAAACTTAACAATATAGATAACCACCCTGCTCAGCAGCAAACTATATCATATGGCCACGCAACCGCCCAAGAAGATGCCTAAACAAAAGACGCAAGAAATAAGAATTTATACAGACGGAAGTAAGTTAGCCAATGCCAAGAGATACCGTCGATGTATGTATGGCAACGTCTACTTACCGGACAACAAACTTATGACAAAGAAGGTTAAACTAAATTAGGAAGCAATCGTATTCAATGCAGAACTCCACGCCATAGAAATAGGGTTGAAATAGCTTAATAACTATCCAAACAAAACCATCATATCAACAGTAACAATATTAACAGATAGCCAAGCAGCCCTTAAAGTTTTTTTTGCTTTAGGGGTGTAAGTGGTTCATCAACATCTTTGAACCAAAGCCAACTTCACCTGCACGCGGTGCACCCTGCTGACTGACAAACGAAGCTCTGGCGAAAAGAGAGGTAGGGAGCGTAATTGTAAGCTACCCGACTGGGGAATGTACCTCCCTTGAGGGCTGTTGTGTTCCTGCGAGTGAGTGAGGTCACCAAAAAGATAGGAGATGCTGCGATGGCAGCGGGGCTGGCGGCGCGTGAGCGATATGTTATGTTGTGAGCGTTAATATGGCTACGGTAACCGCTTCACATCAGGCGGGCCGTATGCTTGTCTGCCACCCGACGTAGTATAAAAAAAAACCGCTCCAATACCGCAATGAATTCTATCTTGGCTAGGGTCTACTATAATTTTAAGGTGGAGGTTCCTCTACCGGGGGTTGGCTTTTACTCAAAAATTACAATGCACATCTTATACTTCAAAACAAATATTTAACTATACCTAATAATCTAACCATAGTGAAACATGAGTCACGTTAGTTACCAATCCTCTAAATCCAAAAGATATTCTTTCATCCCTGACAAAATATTTAATTGAATATGAAATAGCGGGGTCTTATCATCTTTTGTTGAAGGATTTGTAGGGATTTAGGTTGAAGGGTGTTTTTGTAATATGTATTTAAGGGTCATACGAAAATATTTAAGCTGGATAAAGAAATGACTTAGGGTTGCTTTTGAGGGTTTATAAGCTCCATAAGAGCATCAGGTGTGAGAGTAATTTTAATGAGCCATAGATAAATGAGTACACTAAAAATGTAACTTCCGGGCTCAACATGATTTTTTATAGCCAAAATCAGCGTTACTTTATACATGGTGCACCCTGCTGACTAACAAACGGCATGGCAGAAGTTTAAGTTGCGAGCGTTAATATGGCTATGGAGTAACCGCTTCACATCAGGTGGGCCGTATGCTTCTCTGCCACCCGATGTAGTATAAAAAAATATCTATATATTAATACGTGACTCAAAAACTTCGTACCCTTTTTTTTTTAAATTGCGCGGACGGAGCAGTATGCAATTTCGCACACTTATAGAGTACTATTACTTATACTGTGCTTATAGTTTATATAGAGAAGGAGTGCAGAATGCTAATATTTCTTTTAAAATTGTGCATAAAAATACATTAAATCAATAAAAAAAAATCACACACACTACCATGTATTTAACACACACACGCATATAAATTTGACGAGCTCGGTGGTCGAATGGTTAGCAATGGCCACTTTGACTCCGAGGTTGCGGGTTCGATCCCCACACAAGACAAATATTTGTGTGAATAAACAAGTCTATTTGTCTTGGTCTGGGTGTTTTCTATGTATTATATTATGTATATATTTACAAAAAAAATGTATTTAAGTATTGTATCAGTTATCTAGTACACATAATACAAGCTTTGCTAAGTTTGGGACTAGATGGCAATGTGTTATTTCCAGTCCATGAATATTTATTTATTTATTATAGTCTTTTGTTTATTGTTAAAGTTATAAATTAAATTCATTATGGTGGAATATCGACCACTGGGCGACTACTAGTACTAATAGACATACATAAATCATGAATGTAGCTAACAAATCATTCCATAAACTAAAATACAACAAAGAAGTTCATAATTCGTGCCTCTAAAACTTTTATAGGATACGCTAATGTAACTAAAATAACTAAAAACTAGCACAACTGGCCGGCACTCGAACCCGCTCCCTCAACCGGGAGGGTCCCCTAGGAGCGCAGTCAGTGAGCCCGGTGGGCATACCACGTCGCCTGGGATTCAATCTCTGGGGAATTTGTTCGGATTCAAAAAAAATATTGCGGCTTTGTTTATGTTTCAGGTTGTTTAATATTTGAATTAAAACCAAATATTGACTTCATTTGTACATGTATTTTTAAACAATAAGTGACAACTCACTATGCCAAAATAGGCCTCCCCAACCCGTCTGGCCAGACAAATCCGCCTTCTGTCTGGGACAGACGAGAAAGCGTCGTGCCCCTGTAGTGCAGACTAAAATGACCCGATGATGATGATGATGACACTATGCCAAAATTACGGGGACGTAATTCAGTATGATTGGGATTGCTATGTAAATAACTCGATGTAATTTCGGTCGGGTACCTTCAACACTATGTTTCGACACTAAACTGGAGCCCTATCGTCGTCGTCAAACTTTATTCATCCCACTGCTGGGATACGAGTGTCCCCTCAATCGAAAATCAAAAGAAGGGGTTTAGACTTTTAGAGCAAACTCCATCGCGCTGCTCAACTGCGGGTTGGCGGAGGCCAGTGTTTTCAAATCGCCTTAAGACCACTGATTTGGCTTAAAGACTGTCATCTAATGACAACAGCCGGGACCGACGTCTTAACGTGCCCTCCGAAGCACCGAGGAGCTCGAGATATACAAACCCATCCGTGGACAGGCTACGGTCAACGTTGCTTAACTTGCGGGTTCTATTAGACTGACACGCGCAACGACACTATCGAGCTCCTCGTCAGTTCAAATATTCAATTCCATTTTCCATAATATTCCTCATTCTTTAGCAGAATATAGTCAATTCAAGACATATATTTTCAACGTGATAGCTCAAATAAAATTTATTCTATCTAAGCAAGCAGCAAGCAGCTCCATTGCGCTAAATTTATAGACAAACAAAATGCAAAAACTTTGCTTGCTAGAAGATGTAGTGCAAGGAACGCCCGCGTGATTTACATGAGCGACAACGCAACTAGACTAAGAATTTTTATTTACTTACTGCAGCACTTCTTTGTAATAAGATATACTCTTCTAGAATGTAAAAATCAAGGTTGCATTTACAATTTTATATAAATATTAGTTGATGCAAATACAGAGTTAAATTTAAATGTAAATAAATCGATACCTCCAAGGAACACTACGCCAACTAAAATTTCGATAGTTGTCTTTTTTTATTTAAATCGATTCTTTACTTCAGTAACATTATGCTACCTGAATTCTATTTATAAAAGACACACAGACATATGCTAGGTGTACTAAAAGTCATAAACTAGACAGTTGTGGCAACTAAATGTTCAATGAGTTTTCTGTCTTCCTTCTTAGCTAGTTACGCTGAAAGGGTTGTTTTCGGTTATCAGCTGCGAGCCGAGATATTTTCAGAAAGTGTCGCTGCGATATAATTTTTTTAAACGTAATATTTGCTAATAAACTCATTTCTAAACATTAATTAATTTAATCAACCTTATATATTTTATGGTCAGTAGGGTTTTAAAAGAAAAAAAAAATTTTTGTTTTATTTCTCTATTTTAATAAAGATTTATGTAAATAAAATTAAGAAAAAATTAAGAAAAAAATATTTTAATAAAACGATAAATATTCTTATAATCTTCGTTCGTTCGAAAAAATAAACGTAATAAACGTAACAAACAATTCTTAAATACCTAACAGCAGAACATAATTAATGAACGTATACCAATAGTATGGCTTCCAAAGTCATTCTCCCAACAAAAAGTACCAAATTAATATGTTGTTTGAACATTAAGTAAACATAATCATACGGCCACGTGGCATCCACACGCCTCTCCATTCAATACTATGGGATTTCTATGGGATTTGCTTGAATCTCATTCGGCGAGCCATGAGTCACTATCTTAAGACTATATCCAAACAGAGGGTGAGCAGATTGATGTTTTAGATATTGATATGATGATGATTTAGTATGGGAACGCAAATAATCTTGTTATTTAAATCGTATAACCGAAAATCAAGTTAGTTTAGCAGAGGTTTGATAACTCTGGTAAGTAACCATTTTATCCAAAACGTAGTTGATAGTCAACAATCGAAATAAAGAAATTGGCCGTGTGGTTTCCGGCAGACTAGAATAGAATCACTCCGTCTCTTCCCGTGAATGTCGTACAAGGCGACTAAGGGAAATACATTATAAAACATCGATCAGGCCTCCCCATCCCGTCTGGCCAGCGTGGGGAGTGTAGGCCAAATCCTCCTGTCTGGGACGGAAGAGAGAGGGTCGTGCTCCTGTACTGGAGACTAAAATGACCTGATGATGATGATTATGAATCGAAATAATATTATTTAATCTCTTTATTCTCTTATCCAACACTTAAAGGTTGGCTGATAGAGATCTCTTGTAGAGATAAGACCGCCTTTGTACATGTTTTTAAAATTCTGTTATTTATATTGTGTATAATATATATCTATATGTATGTTCTTTATGTACAGTCGACAACGTTCACGGTTGACCCTTTAACATAATTTCTCCGATGCACCATGTTCGCTAGTTAACCCAACCCTCTTTTTTCTTGACCAATTAGGAAAGACATTTTTGTCAAAGTTTTTATGACTTAAATCTTGTACATAAAGAACATACAATAAAGGTGTACTATATAAATATGTACTGCAAACATAATATATAGTACTACAAACAAACATACTAATATAATAACAACAAGAATAAACAAAAAAGATATTTTTTGACACAAGATTTTATTAGACATTGATACAAAAAAGAATTAAAAAAGTTTACTTATTATATTTCGTCAAGCTCTTTTATTTGATACCAATATTGTGTTAATGTGGTGTTACAGATCGCCATTTTTCGGCGGCCGCCATATTGCATTTAAAATGGCGGCATTAATTTAATGGTGCATTATCACGAGAACCAAATGAGTGTGATGATAAATTTCCGCTCCGTCGGACATCTGATCTCAATCGCAAGGAACCAATTGATGCAAACGGCACAAAATTATAACTTTAAAAGTATATGGTAGGCTTATATTCATCCATGAACATCTTTTGGCTAAAATGATGATGATGTGGATTGTAGATATAAATAAATATTCCTGGACAAATTACACACTGCCATCTAGTCCCAAACTAAGCAAAGCATGTACTATGGGTACTAGGCAACTGATATTATACATTTTTTTTTTGTAAATACATACATATAATACATAGAAAACGTAGACGAAGACAAACAGACATGTTCATGCACACAAATCTTAAAAATCGAACACGCGACCTCTGCGTCAAAGTGGCCATTGAAACCATTCGACCACCGCTCGTCATATATGACAAAGGAGTCCAAATTCACCCCAAATTATAAAAATCATAACATCATGTGGTATCTCAATTTTTTCACCGTAAGACTTGCGTGTCCGGTTCGCATGCACCGGACAGCATTAGTTGATTGCCGTGTGCCCTCAGCCTAATGTTTTAATACAATTAAATCGACCGCTCTTATTATCCAAATGCCATCTTTCCGTCGCCAATTTTACTCAACGAGTGTTTTGCGTGTCACTCTTGTTATTTCTGCTGAGTATTAGCATATGTTTTAATAATTTATGCATCTATGTGTAATGAACATCGAATATGTGAATAGTATACGTAAAATACAGAGAATAATAGATATATATTTTTATTATTTGACTAGCTCGGTGGCGTAGCGGTCAATGACGCGGCTTCGACACCAACGCTCGTGGGTTCGATTCCCACATAGGAGAAACATTTGTGTGCATGAACATGTATGTTTGTCTTGGTCAGGGTGTTTTCTATGTATCATAAGTATGAATTTACAAAAAAAAAATGTATTTACGTATGTTTATCAGTTGTCTAGTACCAATAACACAAGCCTCGCTTACTTTGGGGGCTAGATGGCGCTGTGTAATTTGTCTGACAATATTTATTTATTTATTATATGATAGATATTTATAGCAAATGTTGTTCAGTTCAGCTAAATTGTAAATCGGCGTTTCTGCTATAGTAGCATTTTAGTATAATGTTCTTATCACCTGTAAATTAAAATTCCTCTTATATTGTAATAATTCCTAGAATAGGCCTATATTTTTGTAGCTATATTTTTTTTTATGAGAGGAGATAATATGAGATGTCGGTCACCTGATGGAAAGCAATCGCCACCGTCTATGGAGACACAAAGGGGTCGCCGATCCGTTGCTAACGTAACTCCTTCCCTTCTTACTGGTGACCTCACTCACTCGCAGGAACACAACAACCCTCAAGGGAATTGTTATTTGACTGCGGAATTCTGTGAGGTGGAGGTGCTTCCCCAGTCGGGCAGCTTAAAAATACACTATGCCCTACCTCTCTTTTCGCCAGAGCCTCGTTTATCAGTCAGCAAGGTGCACCACGTACGGTGTCTTTGACTTTGATTCAAAGATGTAGATGAACCACTTACACCCCAAATTATTTGAATGATAATGAAACAATAATCGTGATATATTATCGCTAATTCGTATTACGAGACATTGTCACTATATATCCCGTACCCCGTACCCCATACCCTCAGAGCCCGTACCCGACGCTACGTATCGAGTAGAAACGAACGCACGCAATTCCGTACTCTTAGTTAACAACGTTCGGCCTAAGTTAATTATGTTAGCAATATAAATCTTTCGTAATTGGCCTCCCGTTACACAACACTAAGAGTCTGGGACGTGTTGAAATTATATATGTGAGGTACACGACCGAGTTTCATCATGTTTTCGGTAAATTATATGTTAATAGAACTACACGAACTATCTATAATAGACAACGCATTACACATGATACTCGTACGTTCTTTAGTGACAGAGGTACACATGCTTTGAACTTGCCTACGTCATCCAGTATTTTGTATGGAAAATGACAGAATTTGACAACCAAATTCGTGACGTAATCTTGGCAATATACTTATCTTATAAATATTAAAAAAGAATAAAAAATTCACCTCCCCGTCTAAGTAGGAACCCACGACCTCTCGATGACCGGTCGAGTGCTCTTCCAACTAAGCTACCAGGAAGGTTTGTTTTGGTGACAAATTTTTGCATTTTATATTTTACTGCGTGAGTCACAACGAATTTTCTATTTATAAAAAGATTTATAATATTCTGGTAAGTTAGCCGAAACAACTATTTAAAATTATAATAATATACTTATCTGTCACGGGGAAATATACCTGAAGGCTAACTCTCGTAATTATTTTGCGACCGCAGAATGAAAGTTGACCGAATCAAGATAGAATTTTGAATGGACTAAAATTATATACTTGATTTCATTCATTAATTATTATCAATTCTTACTATGTGTAACAGTAAGAATTGATAATAATTAATTAATGAAATCAAGTATATAATTTTAGTATATTTTAATTATTTTTTATCAAGAGAGTCAAATTATGTATTCAGTTTAAAGAATCACCCTGATACTTTTATTCAACCAGAAAGCTGTATATGCCGCTGGTTATTACTTCAACAATGCCTCTTCTCTTGGATGTAAATTGCATTTATTTCTGTGTCATACTCGTACACGTAAAGTTATAGTACCTAAGCAGACGTATTCTCACAGAAGGCCAATTCTCGTAATTTTTCTACGATCACAGATTGAAAGTTGACCGAATTGTGAATTGACTAAAATTATACTTGATTAAATTAATTAATTATTATCAATTCTTATTGTTGGTAAAGTAACATTCTTAGTTTGTTAGGTCTCGGTCATATTTCGATATATAAACTTTGATGTTTCATATTGTGATACGTGAATATCAAATGTGACATTTGTGAGACCGATACTGGATGAATTTTGACTACATTTTAATTACAAGAATTGAATTGTCCCTCTGGTGTTTGTCAGAATAACATACAACTATGTATATGTCGCAGTCAATTGGCAGAACTTCTTCGATGTTATCTTCGATAATCGCCTTAAATATAATCAGGGAAATCACACTTAAATTACAGACATTTCAAAATCACACCCTTTATAATAACCAAACAGTTTAACCCCTTCGAACTTCAATCAAATCTAAAATTTCTACAAAGGCGAACCCGACACCCTCAGAACCAAACCTAACGTGGAATAAAATTGTAACAAGAGATAACGTAATGATTCACAAACGCAACGTTACGTACACTACTTGACAGTTAAGTTGGTGCATCAGAAGACGACCAAACTTAGGCTTGATTAGATTTGTTCCTCCTTTTTGGCTGGCAAAATATATTTATATGAAGCCATTATTGCTTTTGAATTATTATTTTTATTATGATCATAATTTTGATAAGTAAATTCCTTTTTTTTATAATCAACAGCAAAGCGTCGAATATGTTGGTAATGAATGACCATTGTAAAGGTAATGTAATACATATTATTATTTGTACAGGAATACTTATTTTATATTTATTTAAAATTGTGAGGGCAACAGCTTGTATACCGTAGCTCTTCCAATATAATAAGTCCCTGGGAATGCTACGCAAGTACAAGTAAGTGATGTAAATCACTTAGTTTACGCAGGACCACCTTATGCTGAAAATGTTACGGTCTACAAGTGGTTGCCTGTATTAAGTATTCCAGATTTTTTTTTAAAAGGTGGAATTAGAAAATAACCTAGGCGAACTGAAATCAAAATAAAACGAAAAAATCTTATTCATTTTAAACTGTAATGTACTATATTAGTTGCTATAAACTGTAGAACAATTTTGTGGACTAGGGCTAGGGAGATTAGCCCATAGTGGGTTCTAATCGGACGGCTGCGATGACAATCTGCCACGTGAGGCGCGTGGGCGACGCGTGGACGACACGTGACGTGACCGATGCGAGAATCGGATGGTATTTGGTGGCGGATAGGGCTGGTCATTCCCGGTCGATTGAAAATAATGACACTTGCAGATTTATTACGAGATAAATAACATTTTTATTATAACTGTACTGCTACTTTGGTAAAATTTAATGTCCTAATTAACTTCTAAATACTTTAATTAGTTTTAGTATGAGTTAAATTAACTATTATTTTCCTATCCTCCTAGTGTTAAATCAATATTTAACACAATTTTAGGAGTTTAACGTAACATAGATAGTCTACAACTAGTAAATAAAAAAAATCTCTCACCTGTTTTGTTACAGAATCGATGAGTCGAACAAAAATATCTTGTTCCTGTCTAATACCTGTGAACAAATAAATAAATAAATAAATATTCTTGGTCGAATTACACACCGCCATCTAGTCCCAAACTATGCAAAGTTTGTATTATGGGTAAAATATATTTAAGTATAATATTGTAGTTATATAAACTACGATATTGTACATAAATACAATATTTTTTTTGTAAATACACACATAATATAATACATAGAAAACACCCAGACCAAGACAAACAGACATGTTCATGCATACAAATATTTGTCTTGCGCGGGGATCGAACCCGCGATCCCGAAGTCAAAGTGGACATGGTTAGCATACCATATTTGTGCATTATAATTTTAATCGCCTTCTTTACTAAAATCTACTTCAGTATCAGTGACTTATCTATACTAATGTTATAAAGATTATAAACACGCCCTTTTTGTGTGACTACATTAGAAAAACAAGGAGTATCGAGGAGCTCGATGGCGTCGTTGCGCTTCTCAGTCTAATCAAACACGCAAGTTAAGCAACGTCGACCGCAGCCTGTCTATGGATAGGTTTATTTATCTGGAGCTCCCCAGTGCTTCGGAGGGCACGTTAAGCCGTCGGTCCTCGATGTTGTTATTAGATGACAGTCATTAAGCCAAGTCAGTGGCATTAGGGCGGCTTGAAAACACTGGCACCGGCCAACCCGCAGTTGAGCACTTTGGTGGAGTACGCTCTAAACCCCTTCGAATGAAGAGCACCGCTCAATAACAGTGAGATGATTATTGGTTGGTCCCGATTAGAAAAACATAAACAAAAAAAAACATAAAAATCACATACATTGGCAAGAAGATATTGGGGGAAAGAAGAAGAAGGCAAGAAGAATTTTAAAGCAAAACTTGCGAAATTTTCACGTAGAGTAAAAGAGAGGAAGTAGGAGGACTTATAATGTAATGTAGTTAGAGTGTAGAGGAGTTGATAAATAGAAAAAGTCAAGCAAGAACCATGGAAAAAAAATACGAGCGAAGCCGCAGGGCGATAAGCTACTCTTTTTTTACTGCTTGGGGTGGCAGACAAGCATACGGCCCGCCTGATGTGCAGCGGTTACCGTAGCCGTATTAACGATCGCATATAAATCGCTCGCGCGCCGCCATCCCCGCTGCCAATGCAGCATCTTAGGTTCAAAGATGTTGATGAACCACTTACACCCCAATATACTCATACATAAAATTGCACTACCACTACTGCCACTACACTAGTTTTCTGAATACATTACTACACTCAATATAAAGTGCTTGGCATCACTAATTCCATCCAGTAAAACATTAACATTCTCGGTAGTGGCTATAAAGTCGTAGCGGGCTACGGGCTACGACGTAGCTCGTAGCGCAGACATTGCACTATTTGTTGACGTACAAAAATTGGCAGCAGTTTCTTTTCTTTTTTACCGACTTTAAAGAGGAGGTTTTATGTAGATCTGTATGTTTTTTTTACGTATTACAATTAAACTTTCGTCACTAGTGGACCAATTATTTTTTGACATGATATCGATTTAATAAGTATCGTCACTTTATTTTATATACGTCATTATATTTATTTATATATTTATAGGTATGTATATATGTATGGATATTTGTATATAACTGTGCATGTGTAAGTATGTATATTAATGTTATTTTAATATTAATTATCTTTTATGTTACGTATTATGTTTACCGTACATATCAAGTTATTTATTTGGAATAGCCGCAATCGTGTAGCTCTGCACTCCCAATGTTTGACTGGTAGAGAATGCAATAGCATTAAGTCCGCCTATTGTATCATTTTATTGTGGTCAATAAAGTTTTAAATAAATAAAACACGAAAAAGCATGACTCATTGTCACATTCCGCCTGAACGGAGCGTGCAAGCGAGAACACGGAATAAGCGATAGAGAGGCACGATCGGCCTAAGCGTTCAGCTTGTGACGCATATATCTCTCGTCCACTCCATCAGCCGATGTTTTCTCATGACGTTTTCACGTAAAATTATCGTCCGTAAACCGACTTCACAGACAACCAATTTTTGGAAATGGGAAATGTGGTGGTTCTACTTTCGTCAAATAAAGATCAAAGTAAATATAGTCATATAATACTTTTAATATAGAGGTATATATGTACGAGCATATATTGTATGTTTGTTAATTATTGATAACATAGGCAGATGTTTGAGTCTGGTACTAATTATACATTATTACAGTTTAGGAATTAGAGGATAATTCGCTGTAATAAAATTATTACGACGGCTTAACGTGCCCTCCGAAGTACGTACTCTAAGGATATGACTAAAAATTGGTTTTAGTCCTAACAATTTCATTGCCAAAGCATGCAGCTAATTTGACTACAACCGGAACAAGAACAGACAACGACATTGTGACGTCATAGTCTAGCAGTAGCGGCAAGCTATCATTCTAGTCCAAGAGCCAGTGTCTACGTCAATTTTCCATTATCCCGCTCTAAAGGCCAAGATGGCAAATATTTACAATGCACAGTGTGCATTGTCTCCTACTCTGTCTATTGAATTCAAAATCAAGTTGCTTGGTATCGACTTTAACACAACTAGTTAAAGACCATTATTGAATGAATATCTTGGTTCTTGGAACGCTTTGAATCAAAGACTGGCTAACTTCTACAAAGTGTTTATTATGCGTATGAAGCAGATCAAGTAAATAACAACGTAAAAGAGATCGCATTGATAGCAGTGCAGAGGTTTAAAAAATAATGTTTTATTATTGAGTGACATTTCATATATTGGCCGTGTGGTTTCCGGCAGACTAGAATAGAATCACTCCGTCTCTTCCCGTGGATGTCGTACAAGGCGACTAAGGGAAATACATTATAAAACATCGATCAGGCCTCCCCAACCCGTCTGGCCAGCGTGGGGAGTGTAGGCCAAAACCTCCTTCTGTCTGTGACGGACGAGAAAGGGTCGTGCTCCTGTAGTGGAGACTAAATTGTCCTGATGATGATGATTATTGAGTGGAGCGAGCGGAACACTTATATATGCCGAAAAGTCATTCTTGGAAATTAATAGGCTCCAAAACCACTGAACCGATTTTGATGAAACTTGTCACAGTTAAAGACTTCGACATGCTTGAGATTCGTGTCGAAGAAAAATTGAGATCAATCATGTCCTTGAGGAATGATCATCAAATACATTTTCCATTGAAATCAATGGAAAACATACACTCAGCGAAACTACTCGTTCCACTCAACCTCGATTTCGGCCCCGTGGGCTAGTATCTGGCCTAGTATATGAAGGTTTTTATTAATTTCAAAACATTTTTTTACAGTTTCATGAAATAAAAATTTACAGTTTTTAACAAGCTAAAAATTCGTAACGTTCATAGTGCTATATTATGCGAGAATATGTACGCTCAATCGCACATAGACAGTACACTTCTAGTATAAGATGGTCTCCCGTAACCAAGAGACAGCCAGCTCTACGTGGACCCACTTAAATTGGTGTATCGGTGTACATACGGTTGCTGTACATGTTTACATTTTTAATAAAATTTTAAGCTCATATCTGTCTGTCGGTGTGACTGTTACTGTAATTGTAACTGTAAAACGGGTGTATTGGTCAATTTCAATTAGTCTTTTTAAATTAAGTTATCCAGTATAATTTTTCAGCGCCTCAACACACGTCTCGTTGAGGCGCGGCATGCATGCCACACCGTATGCAAAGTTGTTGAAAGTTGTATGTGCTCGGCAGTACTTTCGTACTGCGTCAACCCACAATCATCTCATTGTTGGGATACAGCCCCCTTACCACTAACTCTTATTGCGATTCAATAACTGAATAGAATGCTTATTCATACCAATGAATAAGCGACTCTATTTCAAATTGCATAGAGTCGCTTATTCATTGGTATGAATAAACATTGTATTCAGTTATTGAATCGCAATAAGAGTTGGTGGTAAGGGGCCAGATCTCCCCTCAGTCGACGGAGTTTAAAGCATACTCCACCACGTTGCTCAACTGCGGCCGGCCAGTGTTATCAAGCCGCCCTAAGGCCACGACTTGCCCGTGGCCGTGTGGTTTCCAGCAGACTAGAATAGAATCACTCCGTTTCTTCCCGCGGATGTCGTACAAGGCGACTAAAGGAAATACATTTACAAATATCGATCAGGCCTCCCCAAGCCGTTTGGCCAGCGTGGGGAGTGTAGGCCAATTCCTCCTTCCGTCTATATAGAACGGACGAGAGAGGGTCGTGCTCCTATAGTGGAGACTAAAATGGACCTGATGATGATGAAGGCCACTACTTAGCTTAACTACTGTCTTCAAATGACAACAGCTGGGACCGACGGCTTAACGTGCCCTCCGAAGCACGGACGAGCGCGAGATAAGTAAATCCATGCATAGACAGGCTGTGATCGACGTTTTTTAACTTGCGTGTACAATCCTACACGCAAGTTAAACAACGTCGGTAAGACTGACACGCGTCACGACGTCATCGAACTGCTCTGCGTTCATCAAACAAAAAACATACACTACGACTACGCAACAACCTGTGTGCTGAGAAAAAATTAAATAAATAATGTCAGACAAATTACACAGCGCCATCTAGCCCCAAAGTAAGCGAAGCTTGTGCTATGGGTACTAGACATCTGATAAACATACCTAAATACATTTTTTTTGTAAATACATACATATGACACATAGAAAACACCCAGACCAAGACAAACAGATATGTTCATGCACACAAATGTTTGTCCTATATGGGAATCGAACCCACGAGCGTTGGTGTCGAAGCCGCGTCATTGACCGCTACGCCACCGTGTCGTCAATTTTATTAATTAAATTTATTTTTATCAAACTCTTAACTATGTTTGATAAAAATAAATTGTTCCTAATATACAGAAATTACTGACAGAAAATTGTAGACTGTAATAATTAAAAAAATCTAATGAATCAAATTTGCGAAAGCTCCTAAATAATTTCAGCATTTAGCAGTGTATTTCAACGTCTCAAGACCTGCTGTTTGTTCTGAACAATGGGATGCTGCGACAATGTGGTCGCAGGTCGGGACAATATTTGCTCAAGCCGACTGCACTATCAACTTGTAGCATATCTGATACGTTTACTGCGTGACCTTTATTACCATTCGGAGATTATGAACCATGTCATGTAATAGGCTAGAAGCCTGTGTTCTAATATTATAAAAATATCAGTACCTATCGCAAAATACACAAAAGTAGAGGCAACTGTCAGAGATGTCAAAATTTTAATAACTTATGTCCGACTTGTTTTATCAAAGTTTGGTCGATCAAAGTTTGGTGGGAAAGTCCAATTTAAAAGGATGTAATTATTTAAAAAAATATTAACTTTTGAACAACAATAAAATATACGCAAACTTTTGTTATGGCATTAGCTACATAAACGCAGTATTTAACATAGCTGAGCTGTCGTACAAATGTCTGTTTAAAGGTATACAAAATACCTAGGTGATACGTCATAACTCAGTAGAATTTTGTATGGAGCGTTTTCGTGAAAGTCCAAAATTGTGATTTTTCAAATTATCATATCTCGAGGACCAAGTTTTTATGCTATCGAAGTAGGTATGTCTTTTACCTATAGTCCTATTATGTATTAGCGTGTACCGTAAATATCAAGTTTTCTTTAATTTTCCATCGATAGTGTGAATATAACAGAGTGAAGAATGTATTGGATATTTAATAATGTGCAGTGTATTGTATAAATTTACAGCAGTGAATGCAGGTGACATGTAAAAATGAAAGGTTAACGTTGTTGTAGTTTTTCTTACATAAGTATGCATCGATTTAAAATAGAATTTTGATTCTTTCATGCTTAATAAATCAAAACAAATATCTCCTACAATAGGTTTTAAACTAGCGCAGTCGTACGTGGTGCACCCATGCTGGCTGACAAACGGGGCTCTGGCGAAAAGAGAGCATAGCGTATTTCTTAAGCTGCCTGAGGTAGTACCTCCACCTCACAGAATATCGCAGCCAAACAACAATTGTTGTTGAGTTCCTGCGAGTAAGTGAGGTACCAGAACGAAAGGAAGGAGTAGCGGCTGGCAACAGATCGGCGATCCTTTGGTGTTGCTGATCTCCATGGGCGGTGGTGATAGCATTCCATCAGGAGACCCGCATGCTCGTTTACCCCCCCCCCCCCCCCCCCATTATATAAAAATCAACCTCTACGATAAATGAAATCCGAGGGATACAAAAAGGGGTAAGAAGAATAGACTTCATAAAAATACTAACCATTAGCATAAAGTAGCTGAAGCCTATATTGGATGCCGTTGTTTGTCTTTTGACCTTCAGCCTCCTGTAACAAAGTATACAACAAAATTAATATTTATTATTTTAATTAAATTCACTTTCACATTCATGATAGTGTGATGAAAGTGAATCTAAGCTCTGCTTTAGAGTAGTAAAGATTTAGATACATGTTCTCATATTTAATTTGTATGACGTTTCTAAGTGCTTTCTTTATAAAGGCCAACGAATAAAGATATTTTGATTTGATTTTGATTTTAAATAGTTGTTTTCGGCCAACTTGCCTAAATATTATAAATATTTAAAAATGGAAAAATTCACCTCCCCGCATCATCATCACAAACCTTCCTGGTAGCTCATTTCGAAGAGCACTCGACCGGTAATCGAGAGGTTGTGGGTTCATATCCCACTTAGGCGGGGAAGGTGATTTTTTACATTTTTAAATAACTATAAAATTATTATTTAATAATACTACAATAGTAAAAAGGTGTAAATCACTAATGATCACACGAGTAAATGGATCAGAAAGAGTTTCTCGAGCGACTATGAGGCCGCGGGCCGTATATAACCTTATGTTTTTAGTACAACTAAGAAGGCAAACGAGCATATCACCTGCTTGATGTCAAGTAGATTTCATAACTTTAGCAATTAATGAATAAATAATTTCAATGGTATCATTATCATCATCATCAGGTCATTTTAGTCTCCACTACAGGAGCACGACCCTCTCTCGTCCGTCCCAGACAGAAGGAGGATTTGGCCTACACTCCCCACGCTGGCCAGACGGGTTGGGGAGGCCTGATAGATGTTTTATAATGTATTTGCCTTAGTCGCCTTGTACGACATCCACGGGAAGAGACGGAGTAATTCTATTCTAGTCTGCCGGAAACCACACGGCTGGTAAGTCAATATCTCATAGATAGTACTCAGACTTTCGTGGCCGCGCGCTGTAGTCAACTGGCTTTTACTTAGCTTACGTCAAGAACACTTGAAAAAAATCTACTTAGAGGATGAGCAGTCCTGACTGACAAACAACGTATAACTAAACAACTAACAACAACTAATAACCTAAAAAACAATTTCCAAGTAGTAATAAATTTACCAAGTTACAGAAAAACTATATTTTTTTTACTTCGTGATATCCTCATAGTTAGTTTCAATACTATATTGCAAGAGACAGAAACGTGAGGTATCGTAAAAACGCAAACACGGGTGTTTACCGGTTGAATAATTAACTCTGTACAAACGAACAAGTGTGAACAGCCCTACGGCACCTGACCTATAAACGTACTGCATAAATGTATTACTACGCCACAAAAATATAATATTGAATAGTATACCTTCCTTTTTTCCCAAAAATGAACACGAAAATTTTACCATGAACATTACCTGGGTGGTTTTTTTTTTGTTTTCTTTTTTATACTACACAGGGTGTCAGACAAGCATACGGCCCGCCTGATGTGAAGCGGTTACCGTAGCCATATTAACGCTCGCAACATAAATTATTGTTCACGCGCCGCCACCCGCTCTGCAAACGCAGCATCTTCTTCCTTTCTGGTGACCTCACTCACTCGCAGGAACACAACAACCCTCAAGGGAATTGTTATTTGGCTGCGGTATTCTGTGAGGTGGAGTGTACATTCCCCAGTCGGGTAGCTTACAATTACGCCCCCTACCTCTCTTTTCGCCAGAGCTTCGTTTGTCAGTCAGCAGGGTGCACCGCGTGCAGGTGAAGTTGGCTTTGGTTCAAAGATGTTGATGAACCACTTACACCTCAAATGTATTTTTGTTAGTAATTAATAAACTTAAAAATTACTGAACCAATTTTAAGTACATTAGGGAAGGGCATGGTTTGCTTTGCCTTCACGCAAGCAAAGTCACGTGAATATTAGTAGCCAAGTTAAAATTAAAAATATTATTTTTGACGCACGCCACCAAAGCAGAGTATTATGTAAATAAACCATTGTGCACACAATAGACATCATGTCTGGCCAATCCTGATTAATGGACGCCTGATTCTGATACTATCTGCACCAGGAATTACTGATAAACGAATATTAATAATGTTTCATTGAAAGGATGCTATTTATAAGCGATCATTTAGAAGTAGAGTCGATTATTTGAATTATTATAAAAAATTATAGTTATCTACGCGTCACATTACCTTACTCGACGAGCTCGGTGGTCGGATGGTTAGCAATGGCCACATTGACTCCGAGGTCGCGGGTTCGATCCCCGCACTAGACAAATATTTGTGTGCATGAACATGTCTGTTTGTCTTGGTTTGGGTGTTTTCTATGTATTACATGTATGTATTTACAAAAAAAATGTATTTAAGTATAATATCAGTTATCTAGTACCCATAGTACAAGCTTTGCGCTTAATTTGGGACTAGATGGCGCTGTGTAAATTGTTCAGACATATTTATTATTATTTATTTTAAATGAAATGAAATTCTTTATTCTTTCTATATACGAGTATATACTTTATTAGGTCCTAAGACACATCTTTTTTATAAGTACTAATATTCTTATTCCTAGTATTTTTTTAATCTATTAGCATTTCGGAAGTGACCATTGGCGAAGAAGAAATGTTTAAAAGAAACTTTCCTATATAATATTGCCTATATAATTAAATATAATAATAAAATATAGGTATTTTTAAAATAAAACAGAGATACCTAGTTACTCTGTTCATAGTTCGAGAACGGCTGGACCAATTTTTATTACAGGTATTTAATTTGGTGCATTTGTCTCCTCACAGTCCGTTTACGGAAGATAATTTCAGAAACATCGGCCGATGGAGTGGAAGAGAGATAGTACGTCGCAAGCCGAACGCTTAGGTCGATCGTACCTGCTATCGCTTGTACCGCGCTCTCGCTTGCACGCTCGGCTCAGGTGGAACGTGACAATGGGTCATGCTTTGTCGTGCGTGCAGCCGGCGTTCATCAATTTATAAGACGTTATCACGACAAAAAAATCATTTTCTCATAAGAGTTTGAGGCGGATTCTAGGGCGGTACCACGCGGTACGATTTCTCAGAATAGGCTAGACGACGATTTTTTTCTTTCGATGTGTTATGTAAGGACGTGATTATAATATAACTATAAGTGAAAGAATTACTTCGATAGCATAAAAACATTTCGAGGTATGATAACTTGAAAATCACAATTTTGGACTTTCCCGAAAACGTCCATACATAAAGCTACTGAATTATGACGTCACACTTAGGTATTTTCTATACGTTAAAACAGAAATTTGTACGACAGCTATGTTAAATACTGCGTTTATGTAGCTAGTGCCGTAACAAAAGTTATAGTATTTTTGATTGTTTTTACAAAGTTAATATTTTTTTTATATAATTAAATTCTTTTAAATTGGACTTTCCCACCAAACTTTGATCGACCATAAAACAAGTCGGACATAACTTATTAAAATTTCAAGATCGCAGATCGTTCTAGTGTCGTATATATTACGATACTGATAAATAATTTTAGATCATTGTCGTCTGTCTAGCCTATTCTCCGGGTCGGCTAGTTAGTATACGTATAAATAAAATTAAAGAAAAAAAACCTTTTTAAAAACAAGCTTTTATTATTTGTTTATAAAATGAACTAAAAAGTTAAAAATAAATTAACTCTAAAAAGAAATATAACACTTTGTAACTTGATTGTAACCTTTAACGACAAATAAGCGTCTTCGTCTAGGACAAAATAATTCCATATTGTACAAATTTATTTAATTTTAACACTAAAACTTTTCACCATACATAATTATTCAATCTCGTCCCCCCTCTTTATCATAGTCCCCATTTATAAATGAAAGCGTGTTACATTGTGATAGCTTGAGGAAAATGTTGTGTTGTATTAAATGTAACACGCTTTCATTTATAAATGGGGACTATGATAAATAGGGGGGACGAGATTGAATAATTATGTATGGTGAAAAGTTTTAGTGTTAAAATTAAATAAATTTGTACAATATGGAATTATTTTGTCCTAGACGAAGACGCTTATTTGTCGTTAAAGGTTACAATCAAGTTACAAAGTGTTATATTTCTTTTTAGAGTTAATTTATTTTTAACTTTTTAGTTCATTTTATAAATAAATAATAAAAGCTTGTTTTTAAAAAGGTTTTTTTTCTTTAATTTTATTTTTAACTTTTTAGTACCTCTATTTTTAATTCGAGATTTACTACGACGTAGTTCGCAGCGCGTAGCAGCGTTATTCCGTTATGAAGTCCGTAGTTCGTTCACATGATATGTAATATGTACTGATTTAAATATCAATAATGTTGAAATTATGTAATCACTTGTTAGTTATTTGTAACGTTTCTCATTCTATCCATTTCTTTTAATGCATCAACATTACAAGGTTTCTTCGACGTCAACTTGGAGCAGTCAAGTTCTTCGATTTGAAGACCTGCTAAAGACCTAACTCGGCTTAAAGCTACATAAGCTTGACCAGCAGCGAACAATTTGGAGCCTAGATAAATAACAGCATGATCTACAGTAGTTCCCTTTAATTACGGAGTTCCTATGGCCACCTTCCGGCTCCAACATCAGACCCTGGTTACCATATAGTATCAAAGTACTCGTCAAGACTAATCCAATGAGCCCAAACTCGATGGGGTTGCGTCGTTTAATTACGGAGTTCCTATGGCCACCTTCCAACTCCAACATCAGACCCTTGTTACCATATAGTATCAAAGTACTCGTCAAGACTAATCCAATGAGCCCAAACTCGATGGGGTTGCGTCGTTTAATTACGGAGTTCCTATGGCCACCTTCCAACTCCAACATCAGACCCTGGTTACCATATAGTATCAAAGTACTCGTCAAGACTAATCCAATGAGCTCAAACTCGATAGGGTGGCATCGTTTAATTACGGAGTTCCTATGGCCACCTTCCGGCTCCATCATCAGACCCTGGTTACCATATAGTATCAAAGTACTCGTCAAGACTAATCCAATGAGCTCAAACTCGATAGGGTTGCATCGTTTAATTACGGAGTTCCTATGGCCACCTTCCGGCTCCATCATCAGACCCTGGTTACCATATAGTATCAAAGTACTCGTCAAGACTAATCCAATGAGCTCAAACTCGATAGGGTTGCATCGTTTAATTACGGAGTTCCTATGGCCACCTTCCGGCTCCATCATCAGACCCTGGTTACCATATAGTATCAAAGTACTTGTCAAGACGAATCTAATGAGCTCAAACTCGATAGGGTTGCATCATTTAATTACGGAGTTCCTATGGCCACCTTCCAGCTCCATCATCAGATCAGCTCTATGTCACAATAACATTGCATTGTCATCCGATTTATACATGCATGCTAAATTTCAGCTCAATCGGAAACCGGGAAGTGGATCAAATTTAAGTTGCAAGATTTGATTACAGACAACGGGACAGGTGAAAGTAAATAAAAGCTTGTAAAAAGCTTGTAAAAATATTAACACTCACCTGGTCCTTCTCAATAAACCCGATGAAGGCGGTCCTCTCTATTTCAACCGGTTGCCCTGCACGGTCGTACAGTGCAACCACGAAATGAAAGAAATTGCTCTTGCGTAGGTTGCTCGGCGGCTGCTTCTCAAAATGCGCGCGGCCGACACCCACGCTGCTGGAAATAAATTATAATATTAGTAAAAAACACCTCCTACTATCCTACATCTTACTATTCTCCTTACTACCTAATCTATAATGTAAAAAAATAAATCGCTGAATGTATTGCTAAGCGCAAATCTCGAGAACAGCTGAATCGATTTTGCTAATTCTTTTTTTAGAATATTCCCTGTGTACGAGGACGGTTCTTACGTAGAGAAAAATTTTAAAAATTGCCTGAAAAAGTCTAAAAACAACACTTTTCTGTACTCCCATATAAACTATTCGTAATAATACCTAAAAGTCAATTTGAACTTTAATACCATACCATAAAGTTAAAGTGTTAGTGGAGAGGTTCCGGGAAGGCAATACAATTGAGAGACGTTAGTATCGTAGGCGGTACGAAGTTCGCCGGGTCAGCTAGATATTTGTTCCTCTAGCTTTTTTTCATACTACTTCGGGGCGGCCCGCCTGATGTGAAGCGGTTACCGTAGCCATATTAACTCGCGCAACATAAAATATCGCTCGTGCGCCGCCACCTCCACTGCCAACGCAGCATCTCCTTTCTTTCTGGTGACCTCACTCACTCACAGGAACACAACAACGCTCAAGGGAATTGTTATTTGGCTGCGGTATTCTGCAAGGCTCCCTACCTCTCTTTTCAGTCGTTTGTCAGTCAGCAGGATGCACCGCATGCAGATGAAGTTGGCTTTGGTTCAAAGATGTTGATGAACCTCTTACACCCCAAATCGATTTTTATCATTAGCAGATTATCGATTTTATATAAATCAATTAAATATCTTTATTAACGAATATAGGTTCCAAAAATGTTACAATTAATTAACTATATACATATACATTCACTCTGTCAACTAGCTTACAAGCGTGAGTCATCAAATATTAGATGTTCAATACATCTGTGACATCTGAGATGCAGACAAACTGAGAACCGAAAAATACGGCCATAAATTTTAAATTCCGTCAACAGTAACTTATTTTTGTCCCGCTGTTTGTCAACAACACATTGCCACGGACAATAATTGAGTTATAACCGGAATTGTAAGAAACAAAAGACACCATAATCCTTTCATCGAAATCGATTTTAGAGTTAAAGAAATGTGCCATTTTGAAAAAGTACCATATTGCAATTTTACAGTTACCTTTTTTTTTAGAATATGTTAAAGTAACTGTTCGATTTCACGCTTTAACTTGACTGGTTATTGTTGCAATAACTGTAACCATGACATATCAGGACTTACATACATAATTTTACGTTACGGTAATATTGTTTATTTTGTTGTAATAAGAATAAACTATTTATTTTTATAGGTTCCAGAGTGAAGGCCGCGTGTGGGACGACGACGCGTTGGATGCTCCTCTCTAGATGGGCCGATGACCTCAAAAAAGCGGCTGGAAGTGACTGGATGAAAAAAGTGGAGAATCGCGTCGTTGCGCGCGTCAGTTATCGAATACGCAAGTTAAGCAACGTAGCCGTAGGCTGTCCATGGATGGGTTTATTTATCTCAACCTCCTCCGTGCTTCGGAGGGCACGCTAAGTCCTCGGTCCCGGCTGTTCTAATTAGATGACAGTTGTTAAGAAAAATCAGTAGCCTTTTGGCGACTTAAAAACACTGGCCTCCGCCAACTTGCAGTTGAGCAGCGTTTTGGATTATGCTCTAAACCCCTTCATTTGAGGGGAGACCCGTATACCAGCACTGGGATGAATAAGGGTTGACGGCGATACACAAACACAATCGATATTCTGGTCAGCATACAAAAATCGATCTATTTTTCAGAATTTTCTAGTGGATATAAAGATTACCTATTATAATGTGAGAAACATTAAAAGCGTACCTAAGCAGCGTATGGTTTTAATTTTTTAATAATAAATTACTATTGTGTCATAACATAATATATTAAATAGTAACTAAAGTCAAAATTTCATTCATAAATATTGTAAGATTATAAATCGGAAAGCTATTCTAACATATCGATAACACATGTGAAGTGACGACACACAAATTGCGCCACACACCTCGATATCGACACATGTGATACGTTAAATATGCCTCTAAACCTTATTGTTTAGGGATTAAGGAATTATTTTGAATACGACAAATATTCAAAATGTGAGCAATAAATACATCGATAGAGCATTTGAAATGCGCGCAGTTCATCAAATCTTCGGTCGCATTTCTCATTGTTGTTCCGGCTGTTATTTGGATAGTGTTGTCGTTTAAATGCTTTGTTTTTACATTCGTAAAATACCCTTGTATTCGTTTTCACAACGTTATTTCTATTAGTAATTCAACTGTCTGTCTGTCTACGGTGATCATGGTTTTATGATTAGGTAAAGTTAGGTTTTCATTTATTTTGTGTTCTTTTAACGGTAAATAAACTTATCAAATTTTTACATTTAAAATCGGCTATTACGTTTGTTTAACACAACAGAACATCAGCCAAGTAGAAAACATTTTTTTGGAGTTATGTGTTTCGATATTATCAATAATTAACTTCTAAAATTAATAATTAATATCTACACTACTTCTATTAAATTTACTTAGTTTAGTCAGTTTAGTTGACCGAAGCCAATTTAGTGATATTGTCAGAGTTTTTTCTATGTCATTTTTGTATCTATTTTATGTCAAAGCTATTACTAGGGATACAGGAATAGATATTGATAGTTACTGCATCTCTAGCAAAGAATAATGTAATACGATACGATACGAGGCAGCGCACCTTGTAATATCAGAGACTAGTTTTACTGGTACTTACTTACATGGTAATATGAAAATGATTAAGGCTTTTTTAAAGAAATGTGCTACATTTAACTTGATATAGGTTTTTACTTGTTTTACATATGGGATAGGATCTTTTTTTATTTCACCAAGACCAACCGTGTTTATTATGTGCAGCGACAACCATCAAGGTGACAATAAATTTAATTCCTTAATATACCAAAGATAAAGTTGAAACTACCGTGGAATCAATCTGATTTGACCCTGTTAAAAATTCCTACACACAACATCGATATCGACACTTTCCAACACTAGACCAACATTACCCAGGACCGTATTACGCTATGGTCGCCCATTCATCTCTCCCCGCTGCAGAATTTGCGTAAACAAATTGGTTTCGCGATTGCCATTTTATACTCGCACGCGACACTCCATTGTTTTATTTATCGCCAACAGTTTCGGCAGCGCTCGCGTTTAGCTTGCAGCGCGTTTTCCGCTTACAGATCGCGGGCTATTATCAATCTTTGGATTTTGGTCGATTTATTTTGTGTTATAAATTTTTAAATGAGCTGAAATCGGCATAACCACAGACGATATTGAGCATCATTCACTATGACCGCAGGGTCTACTGCTAAAAGAATTATATATTTTTTTATATTGATTCTTTAGAGATAGGATTCCCACGGAATACTGGGAAAACGCGAATGAACTAATGTATAACAGGCTAACAGCTGACTTTAAATAAATAAAACAAGGAAAGAATCCACGTATATGAATAATTTTACAAGTACTATAAAATAACAATGCATACCACAAAACAAATAAATAAAATAAATACTGTCCTGAAAATGCAAAAAGATGTCATAAATAATCGCGGACAAATTACGCAGCGCCATCTAGTTCGAATAGTTTGTACTACGAGTACTAGATAACTGTTAAACATACTTGAACCCTTTTTTGGTATATATTATACATAGAAAAACACCCAGACCAAAATAAAGAGACAATGTGGTGTAAGTGGTCATCAACATCTTTCAACCAAAGCCAACTTCGCCTGCACGCGGTGCACCCCCTGCTGACTAACAAACGAAGCTGTGGCGAAAAGAGAGGTAGGGAGCGTAATTGTAACTATCTATTGTAAGCGACAAAAAATCTACCCGACTGGGGAGTGTTGTACCTCCACCTCACAGAATACCGCAGCCAAATAACAATTTCCTTGAGAATTGTTGTGTTCCTGCGGGTGAGTGAGGTCACCAGAAAGGAAGGAGATGCTGCGTTGGTAGTGGGGGTGGCGGCGCGCGAGCGACATTTTATGTTGCGATCATTAACATGGCGGGCCGTATGCTTGCCTGCCAGCCGACGTAGTATAGAAAAAAAAGACATGTTCTTACACATAAAGTCTTGGGCGGAGATCGAATCTGCTATCCTTAGTGCCGAAGTAGCCATTGCTAGCTATTTTACCACCAGGCTCGACAAAATAGTAAAATAACATTCATTATTTTAGAGGTTCCCACACGACATAAACCCGATATGATTTCCATTATATAGAATTCATCTAGCATGCGTAAAAATGCAGGCAGTTTAGGCAAAACCAAACTTTATTTATAACTTTGTAATTTTAGGGCTGCAAATCCTGTTCGGTTGAAATCGATGTTCTCCACCGTTTACATACATTTTTAACAATTTTTTATAGTATGTCGGTTGACAGAGAAGCATACGCCACGCTTGTTATGAAGCGGCAACTGTAGTATAGATGCTTGCAATATAAAGTATCGCCCGCACGTCAACAATCAACATCAACATCAACTTCTTCCTTCCAAATAGCCTCAGTCACTCGAGGCGGTCTTCTGTGAGATGTAGGCAGTTCCCCAGTCGCACAGCTTATATTTACACTGTGCCCTTAGGTGCCGTACTTCTCTTTTGCTACAGCTTCGTTAGTTAATCAGCAGAGTGCACCACGTGCAGAAGAGTTCGGCATTGACTCGAAGATAATGACGAGCCACCTTATAATTCTGTATGTCATCCGAGTAATGAAAGAAGCTAATTCGATTCGGTCGCAATGAATGAGAGTATTCATTGCGACCGAATCGAATTAGCTTCTTTGCAGCGTCACATGAGCGAAGCGAAGCGTACCTCGTTTCGTTGGCAGTGTGACCTGCGCTTTACGATAAGGTGTGATTACTAAAAATGTAATTTATTAAAAAGGCGACTAATCGCCGGGGCGCGGCGTTAATGATTTAGCCGGCATATAAATGAGTCTGTCATCACCGTCAGCCCGCTATCTGTCAACATTTGTCATCCCGGGGTGATGACTGTACGCGATTACCGTAATTGTGGTAATTACACGCGGTTGTAGTAATTAATTTTTTAAAGATTTTATCTCAGTCGGTGATGTTTGATGATAAAATATTATTATATTAATATATATATTATACGATATGAATATATTATTTAATTTAAAATATTTAGGCGTTAAAATGTATGTAAATAATTCAGTATTATTTTAAGTCTATAGAAGTGCACTGCTGGAAGACTAAAGGGTGGTCCGCTATGACCTATGGTGCAGAGACTTGGACTATGGTCATCAGGCGGGTTCATAAGCTAAAAGTCGCATAACGAATGATGGCGAACACTATGCTCGCTGTTTCTTTAAGAAATCGCTTCCAGTACGAAAATCCCCCGAAAGCTGAAGTGCCAGCAGGTTGGCCAAATCTTCCGAGTCCACTAAGGCAGATGAGAGAGGTAAGTCCTAAAGTAGGGGCTGCGTCAAGTGATTGGATGCGGAAAGCGAAGAATCGCATATGGTGGAAAGCGTTGGAGAAAACTACTCCATGGGTGGGTAGAATATACAGGCTGATAATTATGATGAGAAAGAAATTTAAATCAAAAAGTGATTTACAATATTTGACTAATATGTTATATAAACACATATGTACGCGCAAATAAATTATTTAAATACTTTTAAGCTTTTATTATTTGTTGTTGTTAATAAAAAATAATAATTAAAAAAGTTTTTGATTTTCTGTTTATTTTACTACAAATGAGTAAAAAGTAAAATAAAAACATTCACGATACTAAATAAACATCACGACATTGTAACGTTAAACATTGACTACAATACAATTTTCTAAAGATATACATTTATCCAATCAAGACTTTGTTATCCAAAATTGATTTATGATCCAAAATAAACATTGAAGTACTAGCGTAAACAGTTTAGAAAGATGGCTAAAACGCGACAGATGTCGGGAGGGCCCTGCGCAAACACAATACTCACTAATTCGAGTGCATCATCAATAGTTTGCATTATAATGTAGGTATCTACACCAAATGTTTGTTGCTCAACTTCATTATTTTTGAGTAAATATTTTATTTGAACCGGTTGCGTAATTATGTTACATGATGATATGGTTAGATAGTCTTTTGAAAAGATGAGCTAAGTTTTTCGGAAAATAAATAAATAAATACAATATTTTGTTAATATAAATACAATATTTTTTTGTTAACCGAATCAAATAAATTTACCTACTAATGTAATTACAGAAGAAATTTCTTCACTGGATAAATTATATCTTAAATATTATTATTACGTACGAAGGCTGGATTAGTAGTATAGAAGTAAGTAGTATAAAAACAGTATTCATGTTTTTTTTTAATACTACGTCGGGTGGCAGACAAGCATACGGTCCGCCTGATGTAAAGCGGTTACCTTAGCCATATTATCGCTTGCAATATAAAATATAGCTCGCGCGCCGCCACCCCCACTGTAACCGCAGCATCTCCTTCCTTTCTGGTGACCTCACTCACTCGCAGGAACACAACAACCCTCAAAGGAATTGTTATTTGGCTGCGGTATTCTATGAGGTGGAAGTACATAAAATCATCATATTAAAAATGTCACTTTTGTAAACTACATTATTAAAGAACTTAAGTAAATATCCTGCATACGAAAAGAAAAGAACATTGACATAATAAATTAAAACAGAACAGTAATTAATCACTAAAAATATTAATTAAAACAATCCGAGACTTCACAAAATTCCATAATTTTTAACCCGTAGCTTCCCCATTCATCGGGTACAGTCGAGAACAAAACTGTACCGCATACCGCGCCCTCACCGCGCTATGATTTATCGCGCCCTTTGCGTTTATGAATACACACTTGTTACGGCGCGGTTGATTATCGCCTGGTGGAAAACGCACACCCCTGATTGGACGCTGTGCGATAATGAACACATTGTGCAATATATCTGCAGGTCTTTATTACTGGTATGTTACTATATTGTCTTATAACTTGCATATCATAGCTGAGTTTTTACTGAACTTAATAAATGTAATAGAGTAGCATTGAAAACTACTGATAAGAGACGGTGAATAACGTGCATGGTGTTCGAAAAACAGTTATTGTGATTAATTTATTGTATGAATTTCTTTCAGTATTATTAAATTATGAAAATTTATAATCGCATTTCCATAGTTGATGGATGATTTTAGCAAAGAACCTCGCAAACGGTTCCAACAATTTCTATGGAACGGATACCAATTAAATGGAGTGAAAAATCGATCGAGCTGCATAAAATTCGTATTATCAGAACCAGGCCCCCTATATTGAATAACAATGAGTACAATATAGTTAAAACCGAAATTACATTTATTTATATCAAACTTACGATTGTGGTGATAATAAAATCATATAGGTATTTATTCATATTTTTTGCAATTGGCCTGACCGTTTCCATTCCGTTTTGAAATGAATATTGATTTCTAAGATAAATTGTTGTAACAAGAAGATTTAAGATGATATTAAATGTACATTAATATTATACAAGTTAGTTTAAAAACAAAACTAAGTTTGTAAAAGGACCAAATTTTTGTTTTAATTTAAATTGCTGATTTTGACGTAATAATTCAACAAAAATCACACAGCATCACATGTATTAAAGAATCTAATATAGTAAATGTATTTATAAAAATAATACTTTTTAAATTTAACCTGATCTCATGACGTGATCTTTGACATCTTTTGAGTTGTATTATTAAAATAAGTAACTAGATAGTTACATATTTTAATTGTATTTTGAGTTATATTATTTGAGTTGTATTATTTAATTGTAATTTGAGTTGTATTATTTTAATAATACAACGTGTTTCGATAAACAAATAATTTAGAAAGCCGCCAACCCGTTTTTGAAATACTTACATTAGAAAACCATGTCTGTGTGTGCACTAGATATCTTTTGAATTTATTCGATCTCTACGACGCAAACCCACCACACTTTCTCCCTCCAGTTATTTTAATCCTATCGTATTTAATGTCAAACCATGTAGACATTTGTTTAGGTTTGTTCAGCTCAGTTTGGGGCTATAATGCCATTTTGGTACCATAATGAGCTTAGCGTTGCTCTTTTCGGCTACTAAAAGGTTTATTAGAGAGCCGTGTAAATATTTATTCTGTACCATTGGCTCATTTTGTTCTTCGAACAATTAAGTTATAGGTATGAAATATCGTATGACTCGTAGAGTATAAGAGTTAAGAGTAATAGTTCTATATTAAAAATAATATTCAAATTGTATATTGTTGTTGTTTGGCTGTTGTACCTACGTTGAAACAAAAAAATATTGTTGATTGTAAGGGATTTTTATTTTTACTTATACCTACCTATTTATCGGAAACAAAAACCTTCTTTACTAATGTCTTTTTAGGGATTATTAGTAGATTTTTTATGCATTAATAGCCTTATTTTTTTCAATTTAAATGAAAAATACTTAGTACGAGTAGAGAAATATAAGTACACGTACGAAAAAGACGTATAATATGTCTTTGTCGTATGTGTACTTTTCACTTTTAAAATAAATTAAACAAAAAAATCGGTAACAAAATAAATATTTTAAATGCAAAAAAATTAGTGAAAAATGCTATTTATTATTTATACGATATCTATTTTATATGTATATTTTATTATGTAGGTAAATTCTAGTAGGTTTGTTTATTTAGAAAATGTGTACTAATTTAGGCAAATCGAAATAAATAACCGTTTTTAGAAAAATAATGTATTTTAAAATTAAAAATTTGTGGTAGCAAACAAAACTATCCGATTTTTTTAAGTAAACATTAAAACATTAGGGTGTCAAAGAGATATTTTAACAAAAAAAATTTTGATCGATATCAAGTAGAGTTAAGAATCAATGCGCCCGAAGCCACGGTAACTAGTTAGTCCTCAATATAACCTCAGATGCCATTATATCTAATTTTAAATGTCCTACTCTGTGTAAAACCGCCGTTATAGGTACTTACTTGGTATTGTCAACTAAGGAAGTGGGTGTCATCCAAGCGCGGGTTAGTGGTTCCTCTTTCAGCGAGGTGACCGGCCCCCGAGGTTGCGCATGGAGTCCTCCCGCAGCCTCTTGGTGGTGGAGGCCGAACATCAGCCCACCTGTCAAAATAACATAATATTAATGATAAAATAATTTTAACCTATTTAAATATAAATAAATAAATATTGTCAGACAAATTACACAGCGCCATCGAGCCAAAGTAAGCGAAGCTTGTGTTATGGGTACTAGCCAACTGATAAACATACATAAGCCAAATAACTATTCCCTTGAGGGTGGTTGTGTTCCTGCAAGTGAGTGAGGTCACCAGAAAGGAAGGAGATGCTGCGTTGGCAGCGGGGGTGGCGGCGCGCGAGCGATATTTTATGTCGCTAGCGTTAACATGGCTACGGTAACCGCTTCACATCAGGCGGGTCGTATGCTTGTCTGCCACCCGATGTAGTTTAAAAAAAAGCCGGCAGTTGAGCAGTGAATGGAGTACGTCTTCTCTTCCGAAACTCTTAGGAAACGGATGGAAACGGGTTGATGACGAAATTATTTTGTTAAAATTTTGCTTATTTTTTTTTTTGTTCTTTCAAAACTTATGCTAAATCTTTAAATTGTATTAAGATAAAGGTGATTTGTAATTAAAATATCTCTATACCTACGTATAAATACTCGAACGTAATTTTACAAAACTTTAAATAAAGATTAGTATTTTAATACATTTACAAAATAATAAACGTTCCTGAAGAAATTCCCCTAGTTTAAAATTATTAAGCAAATAAAGAACTTTATTTTATACTGAATCTTATTTCCAAACGAGATTTTTTTAAACTACTAAAACTTAGTATTTTATCATCCTTATATTAAGGGGACGCCAATCGCAACTTATTTAATATAATTATCGTCCTTTTATTAAGGGGACGCTAGTTGCTACAATTTAGATCGGTAAACCCTTCAGTATTAATGATCGAAGGATAAATCCTTCCAAGTTGACTGTATAAATTGCGAAAATGTCACATATAATACGAGATGTCATCGATACTTCTGTAAAAATGTGACATTCGCTAAATTAAATTTACTGAATTAAAAAAATCTTTTACACATTCGTTCCCCAATAAAAAAAACAAATTAATATTCAAAACAACTATATTTTTAGTGTCATTGTATTTCGTATTTTAGAAATATCATGAAATGTTCTAGATAACAGTTTCCACGTTTCAAAAGGTTGTAATAAATAAAAGAAAATAACCTTTGAATTATTTTATGAAAAAATCGTTAAGACTTAGTAAACACTTCAATTTACTCCGTTAAGCCGTCGGTCCCGGCTATTGATATTAGATGATAGTCATTAAGCCAAGTCAATGTCCTTTGGGAAGCTGGAAAACACTGGCCTCCGCCAACTCGCAGTGGAGCAGCGTGGTAGAGTATGCCCTAAACTCCATCGATTGAGGAGAGACCGACCCGGATCCCAGCAGTGGGATGAATTAGGGTTGTCGACGAAACACTTAAATTCATAACTGGCGCTAACGTCCCCTTAAGGCGTATCCCCCACCAAAACTAGCACGAGCGTTAAAAAAATAATAATTCCTAAACAAAGATAGTTGATAGTAGTAGTAACTAGTCGTAGTAATCTTATCAGACGCGGAATTTATCACAATAACAATAAAATACATTTTGTTTAAATTAGACAAACATTTAAAATGTTACACTCTATCGTTGTAAAAGAAAGTATAAGAAAAAAATCGAGCCAAGTGCGTAGCAGGCTACACGCAGTGTTAGGGTTCCGTAGTTGCCCGTCATAATATCTCGTCTAAATCGTATTGTGAATTTTGTAATGCCCAAAATATGTAATATTTTGTGGTTCTATCCTTACATGTATAGTTTGTATGAATACGCGGGTGTGATCATTTATGAATTATTTTTATTATTTTGATTATTATCAATTATTACTTTATGAATTATTTTTCTTATTAGGATTTTATTTTTCTACAATTATACGTGGTTAATTAACCTGTTTTACATAACTAATAAATTCATCTAAGTAATTTTCAATAGAGTACAAATTCTATTGAAAATTACTTAGATGAATTTATTACTTATGTAAAATTAAATTTTGTCTTCTCCGAGTACATTTTTTATGTAGGTCAACTATTACTCGTTAACATGTAAAGCCTATTTAGCTGTATGGTTTTGGTTTTAAATTCATTATATATGCTACTTCCGTGAATTTCGTCACATATCCATAAACAACCAATGGGACGTGGTGAATTTTTAACCCTAAAAACATTTTTCCATATTTTATTTTACCATTTTGTCGACGTTATTAACAAGAATATTCATACCAAATTTGAGTTTTCTACTACTGTCTCTGAGCTAACAGACAGACAGACAAAAAGATAGCGGACATGGCGAAATTATAAGAGTTCCTTGTTTACTACGGAACCCTAAAAATTACATTTTCGCATGATGTAGGGCTACTTTGATTAATACGACGTATAATTAATAAATTGTAAGAAAATTCTGACATAAAAATAAAATACGTAAACAAAAGGTTCAAACCCCGGGGTTTGCAGATTGTAATTATTAAAAATAAAAAGGCTAATTCGAAACTAATTTACAGTGTGTAATAATAGTATTCTGTAGTAATTGTGTATTTAGTATTATTTAATAAGTTATTTTTAATAAACACTTATCGATCAATATACCTAAAGGAAACAAATACCTAAATAAATAAAGTTCATAAGAAATAAGTACGAACTACACTGTATATATGAAATTAGATTAATAAATAATTATAAAATTGTAATAATAACGATGATGATTATTGATTGGACAAGCTGATATTACTGATCGATATTATGAATACCCCGTCAACCCGCAGTTGAGTAGTGTGGTGAAGCTCGCTCTAAATCCCTATGATAGAGAGGAGACAAGGATGAGAACAAGGATTGATGAAGTAATTATAACGAAGTAGAGAAGCGCATTACACACAACGGAAGAAGTGTAGAGGAGTTGGACATAAAGCCGGAATAAAAAAGAGGACTAGAAAGCACAAGACAATTTTCAGAAAGATATTTCCGGTCCAGAAAAATATTGCTACTCGAACTAGTTTTTTCCATATGCTTATTTGTTGTTCTTGTATTGCAATAAAGTTTTTACAAACAAACAAACAAACTAGGTTGTCAATCCTGCCAAAAAATATATCTATATGTAGAACAGTTTAAAATATAATGCAAAAAGTTATCATAGTTGTTACGTTATAAAGAAATGATTAAAGAGTGTAGCATCTGGAAAAAATGTGAAGGCAAAAATATATTTAATATTAAAGAAAATCCTAACATTTTGGAAGTTTACTTTTTTCGTTTCAGCGATCTCTTTAATAAAATAATTCCATTATCTATATATTCGCAAATTAATTGTTTTTTTTTTCTCTTTACTTCATTATAAACTATGCTACTACTCTTTACAAGTAGATATATAAAATAAGTTAAAACATAAAAAATAAAACATAAAAAGTAAAAAATGACAAATTTTTTACAAACGCTACCGTGATAAATTGTAATTGTAGGTGGAAAAAAATTATGCCGACAAAAATGTATTAAAATACATAAAGTTGTGTATTTTTTGTTCGTGTACATACCTGAAGACCTCGGCGCCCCAGATGGGTACAGCTTGCGACCCCATCCCACGGGGTCTAGCTCTAGCGGCGGCCACGGCGAGCCGGTGTACCCGCCCGCCGCGGCGTTTAGCTCGTCCGACCGAATCGCGACGCACTACCGAACCCCCGACCAGGCGCTCGACAGCGCACGAACGCAAACGGAAAATCGCGACGATTTTCCCGGTAAATCAAAAAGTCAAATGCAAAATTTAAACTTTATAAATAAACGCGCACAAGTTTATTTACTTAATAAAATTGTTTAGTGTTTTCTTTACGACTGTCCATAATAGATCGAAAATTTCACTTAGACAAATTTAAAATTTTCTGGAAATCACAAAATATTCTTGGATTGGAAGAAAATTAAATAGATATTTTCTTTTCGAAATATGTTAAAATGTGACAGCTAAGAAAATGTTAAGGCGAAACTATTTGTATAAGTATCCGATAGGCGGCTCTGTATTATCGTATGCGTACAGGGATCAAGTCCCGGTTGTACGGGCGATCCCGTTGTGAATTTGCGGAACACTAACAAGCGTCGCGGGAGCGCGCCGCCGAGTGCCCGGGCTTCGCGGAGCCCCCGTCCGTCCCCGCGGACTGTGGGAGGCGCCCTAGGGACACGCCCTCGCCTCAAGAGCGGGACGGCGACACTAGAATAGATGGCGCCACTTCCACTCATCTTTAAGCACTTCTAAATTCAAAAATGAATGAATTTATTTCCGAAATCGAATGATTTTATAATGGTTTATTTTTAAGTTTATAAAGGGGTGAACGCGTGTGGTGTTATCGACGCAGCTTATGGTAATGGAAGCTCGTTGGCGAGGTTTTCCTTGGGGATCCGCGCGCGAGTAAGGGACGAGCGAAGAGATGAGACACACAGCATCTCTCTAGACCAGCCGGCCTCGGGGACGGCCCACAGCGCTACAAGTATTACTTATTAAAGCAAGTTAGATTGACGATGATGAAATTTCAGTGGGAATTGACTTTAACTATAAGCGAAATGAGGTTTTGTAGTCTCATTATTTATAATAGAGAACGTAGAGTTTGTAGTAAGTATTACTCAAATCTCGTTTCAGAACTTTTACCTCACTAGTCTCCTTAAACATACGTTTTAGTTACCAGTTGGAGATTTAATATTAATCTAGAATTAGATTTATTAATGCACTATTTTCTACACCTTTCATCTGTATCAAGAAGAACTTTACAATATTGTCCTTATTTCCTTCGTCATAAAGTCGAAAGTTTGATACAGATAAGTGCAACACTTTCGTTATTTTGAAAAATAGGTTGATGGATTTAGATTCAAATAATGTAAAGTTGTATACAAGAAGATATAGATTCTAATATACATAGTGGTTTCTATATTAATGACAAAATAGAAAAATCACACTCGCTAAATAGATACTTATATAGTGAACCCTGAGGACCTAGTCCGTAGAGAAATCCGAAGCTTCGGGCTAAAGTACGAAATTTTTCTAATTAATTTGTTGACTCTATGGCCAAAGATATGTCATTTATGAATGTTTCTTTATGTCATTAATGAATAGAGAAGCTCGATGGCGTTGTTGCGAGTGTCAGTCTAATCGAACACGCAAGTTCAGCAACGCCGTCCATAGCCTGTCCGTGGATGGGTTTATTTATCTCGAGTTCCTCCGTGCTTCGGAGGGCACGTTAAGCCTACACTATTGTTTTATAATAATCGAATAATTGCAAGCCCTATTTGGAATCGATAAAATTATGTAGATATATTATATAGAAAAATCCTAGGTCTGAAACGTGACGGGAGCACACCACTGTGTCTCCTGTGTAGCTACAATTAACACCGGCGACCACCAAAAAAGGCAATGAACAAAGAAGTCCATTGCAGTCCCGGGGGTAAAACTACAGCTGCTTCGGAACTCACAACGAATTTGAAAAAAAAAATAGTAGGTAGGAGTTAGGAAGCTTTTAGGAATTGGACTTCCCCTCTTGGCAATGTGCGAGATATGTGAGCTATATGGCAAAGAAGGCATTAAAAGTCCGAAGAAATAGCTAGTTTGGTGAAACTTGGTGAACTGCCGTAGATACACCACGGATTTTAAATATCTTTTTTTTTTATACTACGTCGGGTGGTTTAAATCATAATAAACATTTGTATCTTTATTTTATAAATCGATGAACGCAGGCTTCACGCATGAAAAAACATGGCTCATTGTCACGTTCCGCCTGAGCCGAGCGTGAAAGCGAGAGCACGGAACAAACGACAGAGAGGCACGATTAGCCTCAGCACCGCCTTGGTTTTTTAGCATACGGCCCGCCTGATGTGAAGCGGTTACCGTAACCGTATTAGGTAACGCTCGCAACATAATATATCATTTGCGTGCCGCCACCCCCGCTGCCAACGCAGCATCTCCTTCTTTTCTGGTGACCTCACTCACTCGCAGGAACACAACAACCCTCAAGGGAATTGTTATTTGGCTGCGGTATTCAGTGAGATGGAGGAACATTCCCAGGTCACAGCTTACAATTACGCTCCCTACATCTCTTTTCACCAGAGCTTCGTTTGTCAGTCAGCAGGGTGCACCACGTGCAGGTGAAGTTGGCTTTGGTTCAAAGATGTTGATAAACCACTTACACCCCAAAATATCTAATACTATTGGGGACCTAAAACAATGAGTTTGTTCTATCCTAGGTACGTCTCAATCCTAAGTCTATGTATTATATTGTTTTCTCGTTTGTTCAACTGAGTCTCCGTTCTGATTCAAAATATACATGACGAGCCTGGTGGTCGAATGGTTAGCAATAACTGCTTTGACTCCGAGGCCACGGGTTCGATCCCCGCACAAGACAAATATTTGTGTCCATGAACATGTCTGTTTGTCTTGGTCTGGGTATTTTCTATGTATTATATGTATGTATTTACAAAGAAGTATTTAAGTATTATATCAGTTATCTAGTAACCATTGTACAAGCTTTGCTTAGTTTGGGACTAGATGGCCGTGTGTAATTTATCCTGGAATATTTATTTATTTATTACCGGTTATGGCGATACTGATCAGAAAGTTTTCGCAAGAGACCATAAATCGGGTCCTTAAAAAAGGGCGTGAAGAGGTTTTTACAGAACCAGCAACGCCCTTGACTGCTTGAAATCAGGCGAGGTGCTTGCTTGTTTGTCAAGTCGTATAAAAATCTATTATAATATGTAGGTAAATGGTTGATATAGCCGATAGTCCTTAACATCTTAATTGGCCAGTATTGCGTGTTATGTGATTCAGCTGAAGTTTTGAAATTTTGCTAATGATAACTAATTTCATCCAAATCCGATGCGCTGTTTTCCCGTGAAAATGTAACAATCATTCATTGTCATAAACTTTTATATTTAGCGTAGATATTATAATATTAGCAAGGATTCATTTATAAATACCAATATAGAATTCTAATATTGTATTAACGTTCTGAAGAATAAGAAAATAAATTCGTATGAAATGAAATCATGTATATACCTAAATTTCTCCTTGCTACAACATGGGATCTTTCAAACGAAGCGTGAAGAAGCACCTCGCGGTCCAGTATAGCAGTATTAACTGACAGAACACTGTTGTCTAGTATGTTGTCAATTGCCGCTGCAATCAAATTCCAAAAGCTTCTTAGTCCTACTAATTTCTTCTGATTAAATTCGTTGTGGAGCTCGATGGCGTCATGGCGCGTGTCAGTCTAATCGAACACGCAAGTTAAGCGATGTCGACCGTAGCCTGTCCATGGATGTTGAGCTACACGCTGCTCAACTGCGGACTGGCGGAGGCCAGTGTTTTCAAGCTGCCTAAAGACCAGTGACTTGGCTTAACGACTGTCATCTAATGACAACTGCCGGGACCGACGGCTTAACGTGTTCTTAGAAGCACAAAATTTGGCATAAGTACGACAGACTTTGTAACGTGCATCTGCTAAGAAATATTTTTTTTAATTCTTACGAGTCAACGGGATAGAGGCATTTCGTAGATAAAGCTACGAAGTGTGAGTTGCTTTTCGTAGCTCCTTAGAAGACTTTGAGATTTTGTGACAGTAGCATATCAGCACAGCATAATAATACAACCAGTACTTTGACTTCATACTAGCGCCCAAATCGGCGCACGCACACAGCCAAGAGTCATTTAGACGACCGCTCAGGAAGTTCTGGTGCGCGAGGCGGCGCTAGTATGAAGTCAAAGTACTGGTTATATTACTATGCTGTGATATCAGTATAGCAATCTTCATAACAGAGAACTGATTTAATTGCTAACACACACAAATGTAAAGCTATTCGCGTGCATTTATGTGAGTAAAATATCACAGGACTTCATAATAAGAGAAACAGCATATGGAAACACACAAGCATGCACGCTTTTAAAGTTTTAATTTAAAGAGTCGTCTGTCGATGACGTGCCCGGTGTTCGAATGGCTTCCGAGGTCGCGGGTTTGATTACCGGTTAAGACAAATATTTGTGTGAATAAACATGTCTGTTTGTCGTCAACTGGGTGTTTTCTATGTATTATACGTATGTAATTACCAAAAAATGTATTTAAGTATAATGTCAGTTATCTAGTAGGTACCCATAGCTTTGTTTAGTTTGGGACTAAATGGCAGTGTATAATTTAGTTAAATGATTCAAGTGTAATTTTGCGAAAGTCAAATTTACAGGCAAATTGATCCACCCACTACCATTAGTAGATACATGAGCCTGCCGTTGCTGATTTGATCTTCTCTGCTCCAACTACTGCGGTCATTTCTGCGACTCTCTAACATCTGAAACAGAAGAAACGACTGCCGCCGCCGGACACGTAGTAAATAATCAAGTAACACAGTTTTTTGATTAATTAATAGCACAAATAGAAAATACAGTAAACTTAAATGAAATTATGCAATGGCAGACTTACCAACAGGGATATCTTCCAGTCAATCATCATCATCATCAGGTCATTTTAGTCTCCACTACAGTAGCACGACCCTCTCTCGTCCGTCCCAGACAGAAGGAGGATTTGGCCTACACTCCCCACGCTGGCCAGACGGGTTGGGGAGGCCTGATCGATGTTTTATAATGTATTTCCCATAGTCACCTTGTACGACATCCAGGGGAAGAGACGGAGTGATTCTACTCTAGTCTGCCAGAAACCACACGGCAAATATAGTCAACCATAGAATGGTAGAAAGGAAAATTACATATTAATTTGTTTGGTGCATTGCGTACCATACCGACTTATAGATGTAAACAAATAAAATAAAAACTATACAAGAGACATGTAAAACTCACAATACATTACTTTATGACATAAAACATACTCGTTCATTCTAAGCTATATCGAGAGCACTGCCATAATGCCTCTTCACTTCACACAATAATTAATCGACTGAGACAATCTTCTACTGGGTGGTGCATTCCATAAATGCGAAGCATAAACTATAAAGGATTTGGGAGTTATGATATGACGAGCTCGGTGGTCGAATGGTTAGCAATGGCCACTTAGACTCCGAGGTCGCGGGTTCGATTCCCGCACAAGACAAACATTTGTGTGCATGAACATGTCTGTTTGTTTTGGTCTGGGCGTTTTCTATGTATTATAAGTATGTATTTACAAAAAAAAAATATTTAAGTATAATATCAGTTGTCTAGTACCCATAACAGAAGCTTTGAGCTTAATTTGGGACTAGATGGCGCTGTGTAAATTCTCCAGAAATATTTATTTATTTATTATGAAGAGTTATTGATTCGTTGTGTATTTACCTTTTTTTTTTGACGTGACGAATGGATAGCAAAATCGGTGTGGGTGTTGCAGCTACAAATCTATCATCTCCATCCAAAATTCAATCACACCACTGGATAGATGACGGATCAAAGAATTTAATACCCTAAGTAAGAACTAAACATCGAGTGCGGAAGAGGGGATAACGCTGTGATTTTGAGATAATTTTAGTGCATATAACGTGTTCACGTACACACGGCCATGTCTATGACACCGCCACACCCCATTTTTACCTGAATAGCGTTAATTTTGCAGCATGGAGACTCTTAACATGCTATTTTTACATGGAGTGGCGAGGCTCAGCTGCTTTCCGATGACCTCATTATTGATAAGCTTTATACGAAAAACTAGTACATATATGTCGTTATAGCTATAAAGTACGCCTCTCTCTCTCCGCAAGACTGTGCCGCTCGTCTTCAAAATGCTTTTGGGAGAGAAGCACCTTGTTTAAGCACAGTGAGGCGATGGTTTGCTGAATTTGAGAGAGATCGGGTTTCTTTACATGACGAATTTAGTGAAGGGCGGCCTTCAACTGCCGTCAACGAAAATAATGTGGCCACTGTTAAGACAAGAGACAATTGGAGGACTATTGGGGATTGGTATCAGCCAAATTCAGAAAATTTTACACGAAGAATTAAAAGTGGGAAACTTTGTTGTCGTTGGATCCCTCATGAACTGACAGCGAAGCAGAAGCGGGCTCGCGTGGAATGGTGCTCACAGATGCTACTGAAGTACGACCACGGACATTCTAATGCTGTTTATGATATTGTCACAGGAGACGAAACGTGGATTTATTGTTTTGAACCCGAAAAAAAACAGAAATCTTGTGAATGGGTGTTTGAAAATGAGAACAGGCCAACAAAAGCGAGGCAAGCGAGAAACGTTGGTAAAAAAATGATCGCGTTTTTTTCTCAGCTACGGGTCCCATCTGCACAATTCCACTTGAAGATCAATAGAGTGTTAATGCCGAGTGGTATTCTACCATTTGTTTACCCAGGGTGTTAGAAAAAGTTCGCGGAAGACGTCATGACAACGCTTCTTCACACACGGCCAACAAAACAAAGTCATTTTTAGCTTCCGAAAAAGTATAACTCATCACCCATACTGCACATAGCCCCGACCTAGCACCCTGTGATTTATGTATTTTCCCCAAAATCAAAGATTTTATGAGAGGTTTCACTTTTACCAACTCCGAAGAGGCAGTGATAGCGTTCAATCAGCACGTAGAAAACATGCCTTCAGATCTGTGGTCCTTCTGTATTAAAAATGGTTCGATCGCATGAAAAAATGTTTAAAATGGGAAGGAGAGTATTTTGAAAAGCAATAAACATAATATTTTGGTTATAACAGTCATGTTGTTTTTTTTAAATTACGCAAAACTTTTAGAGTGACCTACGAATCAATAAATTGTTACAAACTTGTATGTAGTATATAAAAGTCTGTAAGTAACAATTTATTGATTCACTGACACTGTCAGTCTAATCGAACATGCAAGTAAAGCAACGTCGATCGTAACCTGTCCATGAATGGGTTTATTTATTTCAAGCTCCTCCGTGCTTCGGAGGGCACGATAAGCCGTCGGTCCCGGCTGTTGTTATTAAATGACGTCGTTAAGCCAAGTCAGTGGGCTTTAGGTGGCTTTAAAACAATGGCTTCCGCCAACTCGCACCTGAACAGGGTGGTAAAGTACTTATGCTCTCTCATGAAGACCCGTATCCCAGCAGTGTGATGACTAAGGCTTGACAACGATGGCACCAGAAAGAATTGTGCCTATGATGTTAATTCATATAAATACTCAATACGCGATAAAGTTACTTACTTTAATATAGGTAGTTATTGTTGTTTCTTAAATGATTACTCCTAATTCTAACCCTATTTTTTAAATCAAGCATACAAAAGCGCCAAACAAGCATACGAATTGCTTGATAGTAAGCAGTCATCCTAACCTATGGACGCTTAAGACTCATGCGTTGTGACCCTGAAAAAACCCCTTTGCATCTTTCTTGAATAACCCATACTGTAGTCTCTAGGAAGAACATTGACAGTACAAAAAGTGGGTCAAAAAGAGGGTCTACAAGTCGTATTTAAGGTATATTTATGAGTGATGTGATATAATACACATTATTATTATTACATTTATCCCAAAAATGCCTAATATTTCAGTTTGAACAACAAACAAGTTGTTGAAATCTCTCGGGCCACCGTTCACCCAGGAGGCTTGATGCCCCGCCCAGCCCTCGCCCCGCCCACTAGTGACCACGCCCACCATCAGTGCCTAGAGACCAAGACTGAAATATTGTTTTGTTTTAATATAAGATGTATGATGGATGTATTTAGCCTTAAGGTTTATAGGGAATAACGTCATCATGATATAGTTTGCGTCAATGTATGTCCCATGATGGGATAAGAGACTATGTATGTGGCAGGTTACATCACTAACGCACCATAATAAATTACATATATAGCTGATTTTATAAATAAATAAATATTTCTGAACAATTTACACAGCGCCATCTAGCCCCAAATTAAGCGCAAAGCTTGTACTAGACAACAGATAAATGTACCTACTTAAATACTTTTTTTTGTAAATACATACATATAATAATAGAAAACACTCAGGCTAAGACAATCGAACATGTTCATACACACAAACGATTGTCTTGGACGGGGGTCGAACCCGCGACCTAGGAATTAAAGAAGCCATTGCTAGCCATTCGACCACCTGGCTTCACCCTTTATAATTTATAGTTCATTATCAATCGGCTGCCGGAGATCTTCATAGATTATCGGTTAATCCCCCCTCCATCCCCACATCCATCACCACTAGTTGATGGATTAGGGGGGGGGGGGGGGAGACCCTACTCTGCATTTTCCTGGTTATAATTACAAGATATATTTATGTATATGGTACTCTATAAGATATATAATCTATGGATCTATTAAGTTCGTATTAGCATTAAATAAATAAAAAAAATCTGTCAATAAATGATTTACAAAATGTAATCGTCCACTTGTTTAATTACATTTTTTATTATTATTATTTTCATGCAAAAACTTCAAACATTTACAGTAAGTATAAAAAGTACTCTGGCTCTATAAACTCTTTTATCTTTCAGCGAAAATTTGAAGAGAACAAAATAGACTGTCAGTAGTCAATTTGATTTAGGTATATAGACCAATATACGAAATATAATAAACCAACCAAATAAATAGAACAAATAGACTAAAGTCAACCTCACCTGCACGTGGTGCACTCTCCTGACTGATAAACGAAGCTCTGTAGAAAAGAGAGGTAGAGTTTAATTGGAAGCTGCCCGGCCGGACAAGGCGGAGGTACCTGCCACACCACAGAATACCGCAGCCAAATAACAATTCCCTTGAAGGTTGTTGAATTCATGCGAGTGAGTGAGGTTGTAACGCGTGAATTTTTAATTGTGGCACTAATTTCAGGCTTAAATACATATTACATTGTTTTGGGAATGTGTAAACATTTCTTGTTTACGAAGAGAGATGTTGACTTTTCGTTTGACAGTCTGCTGTTCCGACAGCTGATCTAATTTTGGCTTTTGCAGGATTGTGGACCCTGGAAGCCCGCACTTGTCGATAGTCGGCTCGAAAGTTTTGTTTCTCGTTCGTAGATTTAGATATTCGTTAATCATTTTTTTTAAGGGATATTGGAGTTGCTGAGAGGAATTGACGCGCGAGTTGGATTTTCCCTTGAAAGGAAACCATTTGGGAGATTTTCGTTTACGAATGGAATAATCTAGCCTATTGTTCTAATCTTAATTTTAAAGTAGTTTTGATTTTTCTACTCGTGTTTGTTAGCTGTCGTGCTTTGTGACGGAAGGCAAGAAGCCTGGAGAGTTCCATTCGTGAATGGAGTGCGTGATTCGGCTTCCGAATTCAAGTTGTGATGGTCGCTTCTGTTAGTTTCAGTAATATGTGATTTGTTGAAGGTGGTTGCCAAGTTTACGAAAAGACGCGTTGGCGTTGACACTAGACTAACGTATTGTCGGTGGCGGAAGCGTGCAATAGATTTATTGAAATTCTAAAAAAAAATAATTTTGTTATTGTTAAAAGGAGGTATCTTTAATGTTCTGGAAGATTCCATATACATTGTGGAGTGGGGATTGGTGGCAATGACAAAACGGGTCCGCGCGCTCGGGGCGGCCTTTTTCTGCCGTTGAGAGCACCCTAGTAGAAGTCATCAGACCCGCTGAACGTCGACAGGACACGTCGAAGACTGTGATTCCGGGCACCCGGTAAGCACGATTCGCAAGCGGTTGGGGCGTCGTCTTCTTGGTATAGTCGTGTTACCGAGGCGTTGGTTGTTGCAGAATTGGACGTCAGCCCGAAGCGCCTGACGAATCAGCCCGCCCGGGACGGTCCACATAACCTCGTTCGATAGAACCGGTGAGTTGGTATCTGCGAATAGGCGTGGGGCGAGGAACCATTGGCCGTACTGTTAGTGAATTGTGAAAAATGGTGAATTTCAGTGGACTACGTCACTCCGGGTTCGACGTGCATATCCTGTCGCGTTCCCCTTGACGGTGCTCCTCGCGCAACCTGCAGCGCGGGCATCGACGCGCTTTCTGCGGCGCCATTCGGCCGCGCTATTCCCCAGGCCGTGGATCGAACCTCCAGTCGGTACGTAAATTCTGTTAATTGCTTAGGGCAGTGTTAGATTAGGCGCACAAGTGATTCCCTGTGCTAATGGCGGGCATATTGTCCACAGGGAGGTTTTTTAATATACCCTCTTCTTCTTCCTCTTCACTCCGGTCGTGAGACTGACTGCGCAGTGGTGACGTGGCACGCAGTCCGAGCCACTCCGACACTCGGGGCAGCTTGATACAGCGGCTTCAAGACCGTATCGCTTGCATACAGCTAAGTGGTGTTACCGATCGAGCAATTTATGTGGACTTTTGCCGTAATAGTGAATTTCTGTACCAAACCATTTATATTATGATCGCAATAGGAATGTAGGCTTTCTGACTCATCGCCCTGAGAAACTAAATTGTAACTTGCTCTGCCGCTGCTTTTAATTACTGTATTTTTGACCTGGCATAAACAGGTCTGGCGCCCATTAGATATTTTGTTAACTGAAAATTGTAAAATTAGCTTTAATATATTTGAAATGTGAATTTGTTATGTGGGAGACAATGGAGAGGTTTTGAACCACAGGAATAAACTCTGTCTGGCGATTTGTAACTTTCATTTACCTCCCACCCTCAGATTTGTGTACTAAACTTATACTGAGAGAGCGCTTACCATAAGCGGGTCTCTTACCTTACTGTTACTTATACTTCAAATTTCAGGTTTCAGTACTATTACTTTACTTATTCTCTCTCTACCTTTATTCTCATTCTACTCTTCAATTTATCTACTTACTTTTCCTTTCCAACCAACTTAAAATTTAAAACATTACAGTGGCGCTTAACTGGTAAATCTTATTGCGATCATACCTTAATTTTATGAAATTGTGTATTGGTTTTGTATTGATTTAACCTAATATTTATTGTGTTTAACCTATGTTTAAAATTTACTGTGCATTTTTTTTAGGAAATTTTTTTTCATACTGTGTAACTACCTGCGTTTTAGTATAACAGTGTAACTTAATGTAGCAGTGTAACATTGTACCACTATTTTAGCTTACTTATTTTGAAATTCAGGTGTAACTTATTGCGGCAAATACTATTTTAACTGAAATTTAATTTTTTATAGTGAGAGGGTATATTTTTTTTAAATTCAAGTGTACTCAGGGGGAACACATATTTTTGTTTAACGCTTAAGTTTTTTTTAACTTTTAAATTTTAACTCTTTATCAGGGCATACTTCTGTAGAAATTCAAGTGAATTTAATTTATTGAGGGCATATCTGTCTTGAAATTTGTGTGTATTTGTAGCGATCAAATATTTTTTCTGAAATACTTGAATACCTGTTTATCAACGGCATATTTATTGTGAGACTCAAGTGTAACTTGTTGCGATCATAATTTTTTTATTAATTACATAAAAGTTAAACTTAAATTTTAATATTTGAAGAATGGCTCGCGATACACTCCTTATATTCCATACTATTATTACAAAGTCGGTTCTGGTACGGTCGGGTGAATTTATTTTATATGGCAGAATTTAGTTTCCATAGTGCAGGAAGTGGTTGTCCTCGGGGGTAATTTTTTAAACAGTGTTGACAGTGAGTGCCGCATGCCAATATTATTACACAGCCTATAGTATTGGTATAGAAGTATATGAATATTGATAGGGTGGATTTTTTTTTCTGAAATTATGAAACAATTGTGATTTTTTTTTGAAATTTACATGATAAATTCACTTAAGAAAGTTCACAGTTGGATTTTATCTTGATTAGTTGATGAGTTTGGTAGGGATTTTTTTTACAAAGCATCATTAGTACAAAATGATATTTTTAACCGACCCAGAAATAATGGTTCTAAATTTGGTTGTAATTTTTTTATATTTATTACTTCATCACTTCCGGAATTGGTAAACGGATTTGAAGATTTTTTTTATTTTTTGAAAAGTGTACTTCCAGATTGGTCCCATATTCCTTTTTCTAATCATGGAGTTTGGTTCTTATATTGTTTTGAAATTTTTGTGGTGCTGAAGTTAAAATATTTTTTTTTTCTTTGGTTATAACTATGACAATAATATTAGTAGGCATGCGGTTAGGACACCCTTTTGACTTTTGGCTGGGAGATGCTTTTGACTTGCTGCTGGGGAAGGCTTTTGACTTACATATACTCATTTATGTTGATTTATAGGTGATCTTTGTTGTCACTATTTTGACATAAGTGAAGCGTATGTAAAATATATGTTAGTGTTTATTACAGGAAAAATATATTTTTTAATGAAGGGTTATTTACAATACAATTAATTTTCTTAATGACCAGTAATATTTTTTAATTTGACATTCCTTGAGAAAATATATTATAATTTTGGATGTGCTCACAATTATTAAATATAAATATTTGAGAATTTTAAATGGACTTCCTTAGTTGAGTATGTAGGTGTAGTGGGTGCTTCAGCTTATAATATTTTCTTTGCTATGACAGGGTTTGAACAACCAGGCAGAATTAGTTTGATTAATCTAGTCAACCAATTTTACCGGGACGGATAGATTTGTTTTTTTTTTGAGATGATGTTATTGGGTATTTGGTAGTTTGCTATTTTTTAATGGTGCATAACTAAAATGTACATTTTATTCCAAGTGTCCATTCAGTACATTCCATTTTATTATCGTCATATAGGCGATTGTATTCTTTCCATTTTTTCTGCGACCAGGTTTTCAACAGGATTTTCTTCGACGGGGCTTTATATATTTTTTTTTCTTTTAATTGAGTCATCTTAGAGATGAAGCAATTATTTTTAGGGGACGTTAGGAAAACGTTTCTTATTTTTCTTTTTGGTTCCTTGAGAGACTAACCTAGCTTGAGTTGTCATTGGGTAGGCCGGTGTTTATAGGGTTGTCTACTTTGTTTCAAAGACAATTCTTTCTTTTATGTTTTTACCTGTCTATCGGCAACTCCTAGGACTCATTGATCCATAGGGGTATTAGTGGTGCCCTTTTCATCACTTTGTGCGGGTGGTTTAGATTCAACAAACCAATTACCCGGACGTGTAGAGATTAATTATGGTTAGGAAAAGATTGGTCCTGGTTGTTGGAATATTTTAGGAATGATCACTGGAAGAATTAGGCAAACAAGTCAGTACAAAGGACTTGCACTGACTTGATTTTTTTTATATTTTGAGTTTAAATTATTTTAGGTGGAGGGAAGCTTACCATCAGGTGGATTTGGTAGACTGAGCGAGGAAAGTTAAAAGACATGTATATTTATTATTTATATGTTCAGTATATATTAAAATACCAATATTTATTTATTTACATTGAAAAATATTTTATTTATTTTAATTGTCATGATTGCAATAGTACAAGCGGTGCAGGCTACTTATAAAATAAAGCCATAAGCCTTAGTATACAGACTTTAACCTTTTTCATGAATAACTTTAACTCAAGCGAGTGAGTCCTTGTAATTTTTAAACAATGACTCAGGTTATTCCTTCATACTTAATGTGCATCTATATCAGAGCGGTGTCATAACTCATTAAATAAGCCTTAATATTTAGGATACTAGATGAACATTAACTACATTTACAACTTTTTTTGGGGTTTTCACTCATAACTTATTGGTTAATAAGGGGAAGCTTTTAGACTACGAGTTATCTCTAAAATTGAATAGAGTAACTCAATACATCTTAAGTGGGTAAATTATCTAATAAGGAGTTAACATATTTTATAATTTATTCCCATATATACAAACTTATTTAGGTCATTTTAATATTTATGGATGCAGGTATGCTGGTGATTAGAGGTAAGAATGATAGAGAGACAGTGTGATTGATTGATTTGATTAAGAGAAAGTATGAAAAGGAAGTTTGTAGTTGTTGTGGATTGGGTAGCGAGTCAGTGTATACTATTTTTTCTTCAGGGGTCTACTTTAAACACTTTAATTTTATTTTCCTGATTTCTCTAACCATGACACAGACCATGTATGATAGGAGTATGAATTTGGTTCGAGATTATATTATAGTATTATAAAGTATTTATTTCAGACAACAATAGCCCAGTTACTTAGTTTATTTATATTCATCCCATGTCATATATCATATCCGACCTACCTATCTTTCTACCAAATCGTCGCATAGGTTTAGTTTTTTATAATATTCGTAAAGGCAGAGTATTGTTCATTGGTTTTTTCGTTTCATGGATGGCAGTATTGTTTCAGGAGTATACTGCTGGGGACAGCAGGAAATTTGCAGGAGCAAATTTTTCCTGGCTTGGGGGATATTGTAACGCGTGAATTTTTAATTGTGGCACTAATTTCAGGCTTAAATACATATTACATTGTTTTGGGAATGTGTAAACATTTCTTGTTTACGAAGAGAGATGTTGACTTTTCGTTTGACAGTCTGCTGTTCCGACAGCTGATCTAATTTTGGCTTTTGCAGGATTGTGGACCCTGGAAGCCCGCACTTGTCGATAGTCGGCTCGAAAGTTTTGTTTCTCGTTCGTAGATTTAGATATTCGTTAATCATTTTTTTTAAGGGATATTGGAGTTGCTGAGAGGAATTGACGCGCGAGTTGGATTTTCCCTTGAAAGGAAACCATTTGGGAGATTTTCGTTTACGAATGGAATAATCTAGCCTATTGTTCTAATCTTAATTTTAAAGTAGTTTTGATTTTTCTACTCGTGTTTGTTAGCTGTCGTGCTTTGTGACGGAAGGCAAGAAGCCTGGAGAGTTCCATTCGTGAATGGAGTGCGTGATTCGGCTTCCGAATTCAAGTTGTGATGGTCGCTTCTGTTAGTTTCAGTAATATGTGATTTGTTGAAGGTGGTTGCCAAGTTTACGAAAAGACGCGTTGGCGTTGACACTAGACTAACGTATTGTCGGTGGCGGAAGCGTGCAATAGATTTATTGAAATTCTAAAAAAAAATAATTTTGTTATTGTTAAAAGGAGGTATCTTTAATGTTCTGGAAGATTCCATATACATTGTGGAGTGGGGATTGGTGGCAATGACAAAACGGGTCCGCGCGCTCGGGGCGGCCTTTTTCTGCCGTTGAGAGCACCCTAGTAGAAGTCATCAGACCCGCTGAACGTCGACAGGACACGTCGAAGACTGTGATTCCGGGCACCCGGTAAGCACGATTCGCAAGCGGTTGGGGCGTCGTCTTCTTGGTATAGTCGTGTTACCGAGGCGTTGGTTGTTGCAGAATTGGACGTCAGCCCGAAGCGCCTGACGAATCAGCCCGCCCGGGACGGTCCACATAACCTCGTTCGATAGAACCGGTGAGTTGGTATCTGCGAATAGGCGTGGGGCGAGGAACCATTGGCCGTACTGTTAGTGAATTGTGAAAAATGGTGAATTTCAGTGGACTACGTCACTCCGGGTTCGACGTGCATATCCTGTCGCGTTCCCCTTGACGGTGCTCCTCGCGCAACCTGCAGCGCGGGCATCGACGCGCTTTCTGCGGCGCCATTCGGCCGCGCTATTCCCCAGGCCGTGGATCGAACCTCCAGTCGGTACGTAAATTCTGTTAATTGCTTAGGGCAGTGTTAGATTAGGCGCACAAGTGATTCCCTGTGCTAATGGCGGGCATATTGTCCACAGGGAGGTTTTTTAATATACCCTCTTCTTCTTCCTCTTCACTCCGGTCGTGAGACTGACTGCGCAGTGGTGACGTGGCACGCAGTCCGAGCCACTCCGACACTCGGGGCAGCTTGATACAGCGGCTTCAAGACCGTATCGCTTGCATACAGCTAAGTGGTGTTACCGATCGAGCAATTTATGTGGACTTTTGCCGTAATAGTGAATTTCTGTACCAAACCATTTATATTATGATCGCAATAGGAATGTAGGCTTTCTGACTCATCGCCCTGAGAAACTAAATTGTAACTTGCTCTGCCGCTGCTTTTAATTACTGTATTTTTGACCTGGCATAAACAGGTCTGGCGCCCATTAGATATTTTGTTAACTGAAAATTGTAAAATTAGCTTTAATATATTTGAAATGTGAATTTGTTATGTGGGAGACAATGGAGAGGTTTTGAACCACAGGAATAAACTCTGTCTGGCGATTTGTAACTTTCATTTACCTCCCACCCTCAGATTTGTGTACTAAACTTATACTGAGAGAGCGCTTACCATAAGCGGGTCTCTTACCTTACTGTTACTTATACTTCAAATTTCAGGTTTCAGTACTATTACTTTACTTATTCTCTCTCTACCTTTATTCTCATTCTACTCTTCAATTTATCTACTTACTTTTCCTTTCCAACCAACTTAAAATTTAAAACATTACAAGGTCATCAGAAAGAAAGAAAGAAAGAAGGAGTATAGACTGGCAACGAATCGGTAACCCCTTGGTGTTGCTGATCTCCATGGGCGGTGGTGAAAGCTTTCCATCAGGTGAACCACATGGTCGTTTGCCCCTCTCTTATAAAAAGAAATGGGGTGTAGCTCTGTCATGGACACGGCCGTGTGTGTAGAATATGAAATTGTTATATGCACTAAAATTATCTCAAAATGGCAGGGCTTACCCTCCCCTGCACGCGATGTTCCATAGTCCTTACTTAGCGTAATAAAATTTTTGATCCTTCGTCTATCCAGTGTTGTAATTGAATTTTGGATGCATATGATAGTTTTGCAGCTGCAACACCAAACTCAATCTCCCGATTATGTTATCATTGACGAGCTCAGTTGTCGAATGCTTAGCACTTTGACTCCGAGGTCGCGGGTTCGATTCCCGCACAAGACAAACATTTGTGTGCATGAACATGTCTGTTTGTCTTGGTCTGGGTGTTTTCTATGTATTATAAGTATGTATTTACAAAAAAAAAATAAGTACATTTATCAGTTGCCTAGTAACCATAACACAAACTTTGCGCTTAATTTGGAACTAGATAGCGTTGTGTAAATTGTCCAGAAATATTTATTTATTCGTTTTTTTATTTGCTGTCCTATGGAAGCAATTTTAAAGTATCGTATTCACGTCAAACAATAATATGTCAAGTAACGTGACATTCTGCACTTGGGAGATGCCATGTCTAGTGCATTTCAAATTCTACTAATACGTATAGGTACTTATTAGCATACAGATTATGTTTCCTGGATGGTAGCCATAACTGGAACAATGGGTCTAGATGCAGGCATCACAATTAGGTTACTATTGTGTATCGAGCCGAACGCACTCTGTGGGGACTATGATATTTGCATTCAAGTATTTAGGCTGAATGATCGACAGCTAATTAATTGTGAAAACGTAGACTAATATTATTAGGTTTTTTTTTTTAATAATTAATGTTAGTGGTCGCCCCAATGGTCGAAATTCAACCATAATTAGTTTATTATGGTTATGTTTGACATTAATTATGACTATAGACAAACAATATTAATCTATTCGCAATTTGACCACATACAGTTTATTGTTTAATAATTAACAAAAGATTATACGTATTTGCGTATGTGTGTTAAATATATGGTAGTGAGTGTAATGTTTTTTTATTGATTTGATCTATATTTTATGCATAATTTTATAAAAGAAATGTTAGCATTCTGCACTCCTTCTCTATAAGTATAAACTATAAGTGTGCGAAATTTCATACTGCTCCGTCCGCGCAATTTTCGTAAAAAGGAGTACTTACTTACAGAGATTTTGCTTTACTTATATTAATATAATAATGAACATCTAATGACTTTTATTACATTTTACATATATATTTTTTTGAATTTTTTTTTTTTAATATTGTCAGACAAATTACACAGCGCCATCTAGCCCCAAAGTAACTGAAGCTTGTGTTATGGGTAACTAGACAACTGATAAACATACGTAAATACATTTTTTTTGTAAATACATACTTATGATACATAGAAAACACCAAGACTAAGACAAACAGACATGTTCATGCACACAAATGTTTGTCCTATGTGGGAATCGAACCCACGAGCGTTGGTGTCGAAGCCGCATCATTGACCGCTACGCCACCGAGCTCGTCAAAATATAATAAATGAATGCAGTAAATAACATATTGCTTCCTACATTAGATCTATTGCGCGTGAAGAGCTCGATTGCGTCTTTTGACCAATCAGTCCAATCGATCGCTCAAGTTAAGCAATGTCATCCGTAGTCTATTTATGGATATGTTTATTTATCTCCAGATATAAATTTCTTTACACATGATAAGCCATCATGTCGGTCGCTACTATTATCATTAGATGGTAGTTTTTAAGCCAAGTCAGTGGTTCCGGAGCGGCTTGAACATGCTGGCACGCTGGCTTCCGCTAACCTGCAGTTGAGCAGCGCGTCGTGATGCAGTTTGCTCTAAACCCTTGTAATTAAGGGGAGACCCGTATCCTAGCAGCTGGAAGAATATGGGTTGCTGCCGATAGAGATCTATAAAATCTATACTTATATATATATATATAAAACACGTCGTCGCTGCGAAATTCTGTTCTAATCTGTTCTGATGTTCTGGTAATCTGTTCTGATGTAGGATAATATCAATCATACTATTCGCTGTGTCGTACAAAAAAATCCTAATTCTATGGTTTTAATTGTAATTTAGAAGCTCTTTCTAACTAATAAGCTTTTAACAAATTATTATTTTGTGACATTTCATACATTTTCACGGAATGTTATTTTGACTCCATAATTAATAGTGAAAATAAAAAGAAATATTTTTTGAAGATCTATCAGAAAATTGTCAATATCTGTGATTGACTGGCCTTTTACACGGCTGCCGAAAAAAAATGTATGTATGTAATGTTTTCATGGTCAGTCAAGGGGTACCTAGTCGAATATGTGCGCGTCAGCGTTTCTATATTCAAACAAAACATTTTTTTTATTTACGCAAAAGTACGACAAAATTGTTTCTGATCTTTATGTTTACAAAAGAAACCAAGTATGCATCCACTTATATCATACAATTCTCACGATATCGTTCTTGAACTTTCAAATGAATTCTCTTAGATTACTTTATAAACTCTATTGTACACATATAACTATCAAAACCTAATAAACAAACAAACAAAACCAAACATAACTATATACCTAATAGTTACTACCTTAAGGACTTACAAATGTACAAAACGACAAAATAAAACTGCTACAACATTCATACTTAAACAGGGGACCCTCTTCATTTTAATTCGAGACCTTAAGTCGGGTTTAAATTACACTTTTTGCTGTCTTACAGCACCCAGGACGGCATTCCGGAATCAAGGGCTACCAACGAGCACTTTTTCAGGCCGTCAGAACATCGTCCTAGCTTTAACTGCCCCAAGAGGGTGATTGGCGACCCTTAACATTTACGACTACCCGATTGCTTTTCCATGAAGGGACGTCCTGCAAAAACGGACAGATGCGTCTTAAGGAAGTTGATAAGAAATTGATTGTGTGAATCGTGTTGAGGTTTAAGTGTTCGCACTTTTCAAGTAGTTTCGGATGTGGTGGATGTGTGAATAATGGCCGTATTTAGGGGCTCCTTGTATTATCTATTAGCGCCACTTGAGTAAAAGATTTTTTATTCATTATTAGTGATCGATCAATGCATAATTAATAATGAATATGGTACACTCATATTATTTACATATAACCTCTTAATTTTATTACATATTACATATCAGAAGTCATTAGCATCTACGCAAAGTTAGAATGACCTGAGCAAAGTACCGGAATAAAAAGAATGCTACGAATCAATCCAGACAAGATGTTAAATTAAAAATATGCCGCATTTACATCCATCCATACATCACTCACTCGCAAACTTACATATTTTTACATTACTAGGAATATTTTCTCTTCAACTAACTTTAAACTTTCATGATTGTTACCGTCCCGTGTCATAGCGTCAACAACGTCGCTGAAATATCGGAAAAAAAAATACAAAAATCGATCGCGGTAAGTTCCGTATATATGTTACAGTAAATACCCGTAATCTAGGCGCTCCTAGGTTTGACTAGTTAAACCTAAGATGCCTCATCTTCCTATCCAAAAGCAATACGAGTCTCGATCGTTTCGCTCGCTCGGCTTTTGTTGATCACAAGCTTAACCTAACCTAACCTCAACTTGCTTTTGGAGAGAGGTGAAGTACCTTAGTTTAACTAATCAAACTTAGAAGCTCCTATATTTCGGGCATTGACTGTAACTAGAGTTGCCATCCGTCCGGGTTTCTCTGGATTTGTCCTAGTTAGATGGGCGTCCGGGGAACGTCAGGGCGGGGCTTCATTGTAGTCCAGGGTTAAAAGTTTTAAATCACTACGACCCTCCATACTGCGAATAACCGTCTTGACACAGAATAAAAAATAGTGCTAATATTAAAACATCGGACGCGCAGTGCCATAGGGAAATTTATTTATTTATTTATTTTGGCCACTTTCACGAATTGATATCGGAAAACCAAGGTCACTTTACATTACTACTTTTTGATACTCTACCTACACGAATCCGAAGTCAGAATTTCGAAATTTTAAGTTTCATGGCAACGGACGGACAGACAGAATCTTTATTTTGGCCACTTTCACGAATTGATATCGGAAAACCAAGGTCACTTTACATTACTACTTGTTGATGCTCTACACGAATCCGAAGTCAGAATTTCGAAATTTTGAGTTTCATGGCAACGGACGGACAGACAGAACGACCGAACGATTTTATAAGCTCAATAAATTTCGATGAAAACACTGACGACATATCCGGGTTTTAAGATTCAAAACCCGAAGTTTTCACGCTTCTTGTCCTGGTTGTTAGCGTTTAGAGATGGCAACACTAACTATAACATATATCTACAAATAGTGATCTTTTCTCTACGTTTTTATTATGCCAATGTTATAATTATCGTTAACAAAGAAGATTTGCTTAACTGGACAAAAAGGACCAAAATTCTACAAAACGTCAGTGTAACAAAAAATGTCCCTTGCTGTGACGACAAAACCGCAAGCATTTTGAACAAAATACAGCTATTAGAACCTTCAAACACACGTTCAGTGACATTCTTTGCAAAACAAACAAATCTATAAGTAATGTTATGGTAGTTTGGTGATGAGAAGGGTTATTGGTTGTCATGTAGTTTGAATGGCCACTACTGTGTAGTGGCGAATAGCGGTACATGTTATGGTTCGAGTGATTAGTAGGCACACCGACAAAGGTTAAGCATCGTCTTACATTTCATGCCCCATGCCGTTATGGGAGAGAACAATGGCAGAAATGGAAGTGTATTTTTTTTATACGTCGACGTGCAGCGGTTACCGTAGCCATATTAACGCTCGCAACATAAAATATTGCTCGCGCGCCACCACCCCCGCTGCAAACGCAGCATCTCCTTCCTTTCTTTCTGGTGACATCACTCACTCCCAGGAACACAACAACCTTCAAGGGAATTGTTATTTGGCTGCGGTATTCTGTGAGGTGGAGGTACACATTCCCCAGTTCGGTAGGTCCCACATTCGGGTAGCGTACAATTACCTACGCTCCCTACCTCTCTTTTCGCCAAAGCTTCGTTTGTCAATCAGCAGGGTGCACCGCGTGCAGGTGAAGTTGGCTTTGGTTAAAAGATCTTGATGAACCACTTACACCCCATAAATGTAGGAAATTATAGGTTAGTTCACGCTATATCTAAAAATTAAACAGTCTTACTAAGTGGATATTGTTATTTGGCTGCAGTTTTCTGTACAACAGAGAGTATATCGATATGTCCTACCTGTCTATCGCTGTTTGTATTATTGTATTTGTGTTTTTTTATACACTAAAACCTTCCCTGAAAAATATGCAATGGAACAGCGAAAGTCCATAACCTCTTCTGCACTAGCACCACTTCTATCCAGACTTATATTGCAAAAGATTTCTTCTCCCGCTAAAAGTCCATCCAACATTGCACTTCATTTTTATTTTGAATTTATTAGTAGCTCAAACGCTGCTCAACTCAATATTTAACTACACAATGGTGGAGTCTTATGCACGTTTAATCATGTATTATTTTAATTAAGCTGTTAAACTCCCAAATAAAAAACAAATCGGATCAATAGTTTCGGGGAAAATCGCCAATCTCCATACCTACATAATACATATTCGTATTCATACATATGAGTCAAACAGAGAAACTATAATATAGCCGATTAACGACTTTAAAAGAAAGCGAAAATCGTACGTTTGTTGTCCTAATGGCAAACCAGACTACGCAAACTGTAAACTACTGCATAAAGGGTCCTCGTTTGCTAACCAGCACGATACACCAGTGCTGCAGAGACAAATATAAACATCGGACTTTTTTTTTTATTTCGAAATCTCGAATTGATATCCGAAAACCAAGGTCACTTTACATTACTACTTTTTGATGCTCTACACGAATCCGAAGTCAAAATTTCGAAATTTTGACTTTCATGGCAACGGACGGACAGATAGAACGACTTTTTTTCGGAAAACCAAGGTCACTTTACATTACTACTTTTTAATGCTCTACACGAATCCGAAGTCAGAATTTCTAAATTTTGAGTTTCATGGCAACGGACAGACAGAACGACCGGACGATTTCATAAGCTCAATGAATTTCGCTGAAAATTCTAATCCAATAAAAAATAAATCTCAATTTCCTCACGGAACCCTAATAAACAGTGGCAAGCCCGTTGCCTTTCATTTTTGGTGGACGAAAAAACGAACATCAAGCGCAATACACATCACGTTAATGGCTCAAGTGTTATATTTTCATGGTGTTCCTCATTCCCACACAATATGAGTTATCTCGTTCGAGGCTGAGTGTGCTAAAACGTGGGCAACTCGTCATAATGTGTTTAGTCGTTTCGTTGCGCTTCTGCCTCTAGTCAAAGATTAAATATCGATAGAGATGTTTTCAGCCTTTTTATATGTTTTTACCTGCAGGCAAAGTATTGCAATTATTACTATGATGGATGGGTAGTATTTGGTAACTAGTAACGAATAGGAAGAGTATTGGCAAAGAGCATATAGCGTCGGTGCTCTTGTTTGTCTGACTTCTATACGTTTTTAGAAGGAGTATTTTATTTTGGTTTAATAAAACCACAGTATAAGTAATAAAACTGATGTCTTGAAGTGCCCTCCAACTACCAACAGGTTACGGTCGACGTTACTTAACGTGCGTGTTAGACTAGACCAGTGTTTCCCAAACATTGTTCTGCCATGGCCCGGTAATTTTCACACTGCCCCTTCGTGACCCACTTTATACTTTTAAAACCCGAGCTGGTTCCATTAAGTAAAATAATACAAATTTATTAATAGTAAAAATGTTTTATTAAATACTACATATTTTGGTATCATACGAATATTCACGATGCGTCGATCGATAGTAGGTATTATTTTCAAAACAAGGCGGAAATGTTGCGACCCGGTATTTTATTGTGATGGACCGGTACCGGGTCACGACCCGGCAAATGGGAAACACTGGACTAGACTGACACGCACAACGACGCTATCGAGCTGCTCATAATAAACAGTAAAAAATAAAATACACAACAAATTTCAAGAAATTACATCGGAATTATTTTTCGTATTAACTTGTTTATACACATATATACAGTACAGACATACATGCAGTCAACAAAATGTATACATATCGAGAAAATTTCATCGTAAATACTTACATTTTTTTTTTTTTTTTTTTTTATACTACGTCGGGTGGCAGACAAGCATATGGCCCGCCTGATGTGAAGCGGTTGCCGCAGCCATATTAACGCTCGCGACATAAAATATCGCTCGCGCGCCGCCACCCCCGTTGCCAACGCAGCATCTCCTTCCTTTCTGGTGACCTCACTCACTCGCAGGAACACAACAACCCTCAAGGGAATTGTTATTTGGCTGCGGTATTCTGTAAGGTGGAGGTACATTCCCCAGTCGGGTAGCTTACAATTACACTCCCTACCTCTCTTTTCGCCAGAGCTTCGTTTGTCAGTCAGCAGGGTGCACCGCGTGCAGGTGAAGTTGGCTTTGGTTCAAAGGTGTTGATGAACCACTTACACCCCATATTATATATATAACTTGGAACTAGAAATACAAAATTAAACTTAACAATCGTAGATAATAAATTTCTGTGTAAATCCAATATACGATATTACGAATTGCTGGAATAATCATCATCACAATATATAAAAATTTCGTGTCAAAATTTGTTTGTCCGCTATGGAATCCAGTTAGGATTCCATCGCGAACTGAACCGATTTTAATAACATTTTACACAGTTTGATCCAACTTGAGAGATATAATAGTTTATAATTCATCGGAAAAATTTACGTAAAAATATTTAAAGATACGAAGTTCGCCGGGCCAGCTAGTATAATAATAATAAATGCATTCATGAAAATAAAGTAAAAAACGTACTATCCGTTCGTGATAATGTGACGGTTCTGGACTAGATACTCTCTGTATTCATATCTCGGGTGGCTTTACTTATTCAATATTTTCAAATTGGCCGCGCACCGTAGTAATGGAGCCGAAAAAACTCGGAAACCGTACCAAATGGATTTGCGAGCTGATTATTTATTTAAACTTCCACAATTCGCCTAGCGAACTCTTCTTTTCGTAGATTTTTTCAAGTTAATGGAAGTTGCTGTCATTTAAATACATTCTACTAAACAATATTTTGAGCATTAAATTTTTACGTTATTTTGTCATATTCTAAAATTAGAATGCATACAATTATTATTTTCTTCCAACTTGCCAGAATATTATAAGTATTTCGTTAATTATTGAGCCTCGTTTGCTAGTCAGCAGGTGCACCATATGCAGATGAGGTTGGCTTTGGTTCAAAAATGTTGATGAATCCCTAAAAAGGAACACCTTAAAAAGGGATTTTAATTGACTCACTAGCAGAGATAAAGAAATCACATTAGATATCAAAACAAATAAAAAAAAGACACATTATAGTATATGCAGATCATAAACCTAAATACAAACTTCTCATTAACAGCACAAAAAAAAAAACAAATGTCATTCATAAAAACGGAACACTCTGATGTTGATGAACCACTTACACCCCTAAAAAGGGACACCTTAAAAGGGGGTTTTCATTAACTCACAAGCAAAGATAAAGAAATCACATTAGATAGTCTAAGTCTAAAGTCGCAGATCATAAACCAAAATACAAACTTCTCATTAACAGCACAAAAAAAACAAATGTCATTCATAAATACGGACCACTCTGAGCCATATTTCAAAAGATCAGCCCTTCACCAGTGCGAAAAAAGGAACCTTGGAACCATTGTAACAAGTGGATCCAAATTCACCATATGACTATCGTGTCAGAACTACCATTTATCATGGGGATGTGACAACTGAATTTATTTATATAAAAAAACAAACAATTGTCCATCGGGGTGTGTGAGTGCCCCTAGATAACTGTTTTGTTAGTAGCATGGTACTTTGAACAGAGTAATGTAAGAAAAAGAGAATTCAGTGATGATGTTGATGTTTTTATTTATTGTAACTCGCATTTGAGATTATCAGCTCTTCCGAAAGGTTGTTTGTGTAGAATAGTAGAGAATGCTGTTAGCGTTAGCATTAAGTCCGCCTTACTTTTTTTTATTATATATGTTATAGTTAACACCCGAATCTAGGCGCTCCTAGGTTTGACTAGTTAAACCTAAGGTACCTCACCTCCTTTTCCAAAAGCAAGTTGCACATTTTTTTATATCTCGCCGGATGCAGCTTCTCCTCATATCTTGTGACCATAGTCACTCGCAGATACTAATCATCTGTGATGTGGAGGTACTTCCCCAATCGGGTTCCACATGCTTTACTCCCTTTGTCGCCAAACTTACTTTAAGTTATAAAGTCACCACCGTCACTTGCAGGAACACATCTATCCGCAAGAGTTATTTGGTACTAATCTTCTTTGAGGTGGAGAGGAGGTACTTCTCCAAATTTAATTTAAATTCTAAAATATTATAGCAAGTAAACTTAACATTAATAATTTAAAAAAAATATAACTGTATTCTCTGTACTATTGGAGTTCTCTGTAAAATAATTCAAAAATCTAAGGGTACTGTTGTGTGTTAGGGTGCGAACAATGGAAGATAGCAATATGATATTCAGGCCACATTTTTAATAAGCATCGTCTCTGGCCCATAATGGCCAGATTGGGCCCACTCTTTAATAGTTTTTTGTTGTGCTATTAGCTAGTTCAGCGCCCCTTTTTTACTGGTCAGTACTATTTTATGACCTTAGTTTATTTCAAGTTGCAGTGTTGAACTCTGATCTTAGTATTTATTTATATGCTTTATTATTTATTTTTCTCATAAATTCTTCTTCCTAGTCGGTACACTCTTGCCAGAGTGGTCGTGGTCTTAATTATGAATCACGATGAGTGATCATTTTGATAATACAGCGCTATTCGTCGCGGACTGCAGCTTTCCTGATGCACTCGCAAACCGAACACTCAGTTGCGGCCTTGATCTGGTCCGTCCATCTCATGGGTGACCTACCACGTGGTCTCATAAATTATAGATAAAAAATTAAAGCTAATAAAATTTTATCTATGACCTAAAATAAGAAAATTACTTACCATTCGTTTCTTTTTTGTTTTGTTTAATTTTGTACACGATACAAGACATCCCGATTTGTAACAAAAAGCACACAATTGCATACTTTTGCTTTATGTGAGAGGGGAGCAAAGGAACTTGTGGGCCACTAAGCAATCACCACCGCGCATGGAGATCAGCAACGCCAACCTGCACGTGGTGCACCCTGCTGACTGACAAACGAGGGCTCTGGCGATAAGAGAAGTATTTTTTAAGCTGCCCGATTATGGGTGTACCTCCACCTCACAGAATACCGCAGCCAAATAACAATTCCCTTGAGGGTTGTTGTGTTCCTGCGAGTGAGTGAGGTCACCAGAAAGAAAGGAATGAAGGAGTATAAGCTGGCAACGGATCACGACCCCTTGGTGTTGGTGATCTCCATGGGCGGTAGTGATTGCTTTCTATCAGGTAACCCACATACTCGTTTGCCCCCCACTCATATTATAAAAAAAATATCTCAAAACGAAGATTATCATCAAGGCTAATTAAACTCTATAATGTTAAACTGTGCTTTTTATTAGAAATCGGGATGACTTGTAACGTGTACAAAATTTAATAAAACATCCTTACCGTCCTTGATAAAGTGTTTAATATCTAGAATACAAGTGACCATTGCTTCATGTAATAAAATTTGTATAGTAATAAACCAAGCATCTAAAATTGTGAAACTTGGCAACTAAAGTTGATATAAAACATACCAAATCTAACCTAACCTAGTATTTCTGTGGCTCATTTACTATTTTTTGTGGCTCATCTTATCTTATCGTTATCTCTAATATAAATTCTCGTGTCTCAATGTTAGTTACCATACTCCTCCGAAACGGCTTGACCGATTTTTATGAAATTTTATATACATATTCAGTAGGTCTGAGAATCGGCTACTATCTATTTTTCATACCCCTAAGTGATAAGGGTTGTTCACCCCTAACATTTTTTTTTTAGGACAAAAATTTTTAATTTAATTTTTTTTAATGTTGCATTAAATACATACAAATTCAAATTTTCACCCTTCTACCATCAACCCCTAAACTTATATGGCAAAACAACGTTTGCAGGGTCAGATAGTTTTCCAAAAAAATTAATAAATATTAATAAATAAATATTGTCAGACAAATTACACAGCGCCATCTAACCCCAAAGTAAGCGAAGCTTGTGTTACGGGTACTAGACAACAGATAAACATTTTTTTTTTTGTAAATACATACTTATGATACATAGAAAACACCCCGACTAAGACAAACAGACATGTTCAAGCACACAAATGTTAAATTTGTGTATAAATGAAGTTTTACACCATGTCCGTATTTTATGACAGACTCTATCACTGGTATTCACATGCGACATTATGCTGTTTATTATATTTTTATTGAGTGGGTGAAGCGCGTGACGTCCTTAGTATATTAATTTATAACGAAGTATTGTGACCCATCTGTTCACTTTTGTATGAAACATTTTTTTGTATAACAACTGTAGAGGAATGGTTAGTTGCGAATATGTATGTTTTTTTATTGATTTTCACTGCTCTGTCCCAGTTTCAAATGTTAGAAAAGCTTAAAGATGCATCGAAAATTATCATTTATCTAGAACAGCGTTTCCTAACCTTTTTAATGTTGTTACCCCTATGACCAATAAAGGAAACTAATTTTACCCCCCCCCCCCCCCTTAGATTAGATTTTATTGGCTTGTACTAATTTGTTACCTTTTATCAACTTGATTACCCTTACAGAATTCCTATTTTACCCCTGAGGGGGTAATTACCCCTAGGTTCGGAACCAAGGATCTAGAAGAATACGGTACATAGGCTACGGTGACTGCTTTCCATCAGGCGGGCCGTATGCTTGTTTACCACTTTAGTGGTATAAAAAAAAATCCCCAATTGCCCAGCCAGGGGCCCCACCGCCGAAGCTGAAGCCGATTACCATCTGTATTTTTGAATGCGAAACTCAAACTACTGCTTAGATTGTTGGTAATATGTTTAGCTCAGCTCGTAGAAACCCCAGAGCTCTACCGACTAAGCTCAAGATGTTTGTCGATAACTTTGACCTAAGACCAATTTTTGAAGTCAAAAATACCGATGATAATCGGCTTCAGCTTCGGCGGTAGGGCCCCTGGCTGGGCAATAGGCCTGTAAACCATTTTTTTTTTCGATTTGTTATTTAAAGACGTTACAATAATATAACTAAAGGTGAAAGAATTACTTCGATAGCCTATAAACTTCTCGAGATATGATAACTTGAAGATCACAATTTTGGACTATCCCGAAAACGCTCCATACAAAATGCATACGGTATTATGACGTCACTATACGCTATTTTATATGCATTAAATCAGAAATTTGTACGACAGCTATGTTAAATATTGCGTTTATGTAGCTAGTGCCGTAACAAAAGTTATAGTATTTTTTATTGTTTCTACAATGGTAATATTTATTTTTTATAATTTCATACTTTTAAAATGGACTTTTCCACCAAACTTTGATCGACCATAAAACACGTCGGACATAAGTTATTAAAATTTTGAGATCGCAGATCGTTCTAGTTTTATGTATTTTACGTTACTGATATAGAGTTTTTATAATTTTAGAACTTTGTTTACAGGCCTATTGGGGATTTTTTTTATATACCACTAAAGTGGCAAACAATCATACGGCCCGCCTGATGGAAAGCAGTCACCGTAGCCTATGAACGCCTGTAACAACAGGGGCATCACACGTTCGTTGCCGACCCTGTAAAAACCTCCCCCTTCTTGAAGAACCCCATGCTGTAGTCTCCTGAGAAAACCTCGACAGGCAGTTCATTCCACAGCTTGACAGTACGATTGGAAGTAACTAATTGTGCACTGTCTTCCTTACAGTAAATCGCAGCAATAACCATCTCCTTATCTTCTGACGATACTGACGAATCTTCAGAAGGTGACTTGATGAACAAATTATATTCCATACTGAGGGATGATAATATTTCATACGCGCAGCTTCAAGTCAGCGTCCAAGTTTCTGCACTGTAGCACAGACTATATGTAGGTCATAGAATCCATTATCAGGGAATCCAAAATCCAAATTGATTTATAGCTAAGAGCCGTAATTTACACTGAATATGTTACTTATCTCCACGACCCAGCAGTTGAGCAGTGTGGTAGAGTACTTTACAAACCTCTTCGATTGAGAAGAAACTCGTATCCCAACAATCAGATAAATAATAATATATTTTTTTAAACGAATTACACAATGCACTCTAGTCCCAAACTAAGCAATTCTTGTACTATGGGTACATGATAACTGATGTTATACATAAATACACTTTTTTTGTAAATACACCCAGACCAAGACAAACAGACATGTTCATGCACACAAATGTTTGTCATGTGCGGGGATCGAACCTGCGACCTCGGAGTCAAAGTGGTCATTGCTAACCTTTCAACCACCGAGCTCGTCAAACAATGGGATGATATGTATATGCTATGTTATGAAGTTATGAATTTCTCATCCATAAACAATGTTATCCCAAAACATAACTGTATAAACTACAATAGTACAAAACAACATTGCACAGCTAAGTTAAGGTGAAGTGAGTCCAGGAAACACGCTTATTGAAAGAATAGTTCTATTAAACTATTTCAATTTGGTTCCTAGAAATTTAACTATGAAATCTTAAGTCCTTTCTGCAGGGCACAAAGCTATTGAAAACACAATTAATAATTTTTGGCTCGATAGAAAAAAATCGCGAACTTACTCTCTAAATTTGCACTAAGTAAAAATTATAACTATTTAATACAATTTTTTTATAAGGAAATTATACCAAAATTTTCATAATTTTAATTACGAGAGCACTATGCTATTACTTTTAAAAATAAAATAATTTAAATAAAATTATTAAAAGAATAACGATTTGCGGTCGCGCACCCTCCCCGATTCTCGATCGCTCTCAACGTTCAGTGCTCTAGGAGCTGCGTTCGAGGTAGGACCTGTGCCGCGCGTCCGTTCAACGCGTTGTCAATAAACACGTTGAAATAAACACAGTGTAGGAATAACAGTAAGACAACAAAACAACGATGATGATGATACATTTATTTTTTTACTGAGACCCGGTTTTTTTTTCTCATGCTAGATGTTTCTTTGGAAAACTTTATTATAAATCTTTCTTGGAATATCTGTAAACCCACATTGAAATTCGTTCAGTAGCGATTGAGTTTATCGCATACATGTAGGTACGCGATCATCGAAATCGGTTTGGCCGTTTAGGCGTCATAATTTTTATTTTTTATACTTCGTCGGGCCGTAAAAACATACGGCCCGCCTGATGTGAAATGGTTACCGTAGTTATAATAACGCTCGCAACTTAAAATATTGCTCGCGCACCGCCACTCCCGCTACCAACACAGCAACTCCTTCCTTTCTGGTGACCTCACTCACTCGCAGGAACACAACAACTCTCAAGGGAATTGTTATTTGGCTGCGGTATTCTGTGAGGTGGAGGTAAATTCCCCAGTCGGGTAGCTTACAATTACGCTCCCTACCTCCCTTTGCCAGCGCTTCGTTTGTCAGTCAGCAGGGTGCACGGCGTGGAGGTAAAATTGGCTTTGGTTCAAAGATGTTGATTAACCACTTACAGCCCAGATATAGTGATAACCCCAAAGATAGTGGAACAAACAGACATCCATACTTTCGCATTTATAATATTAGTAGGTTGATAGTTAATTGATTCAGGTGTTATTTTGCGGAAGTCAAATTTACAGGCAATTTGATCTACACTACTTTGCGTGCTTCCGCCACCAACGTTTTTGGTGTAGGACACGACTTACGCTTAATATTTTTTTGGTGTAGGAGCTAGGACGTTGGATCATTAATATTTTAGGGTGTAAGTGGTTCATCAACATCTTTAAACAAAAGCCAACTTCACCTGCGCGCTGTGTACCCTGCTGACTGACAAACGAAGCTCTGGCGAAAAGAGAGGTAGGGAGCGTAATTGTAAGCTACCCGACTGGGGAATTACATCCAGCTCACAGAATACCGCAGCCAAATAACAATTCTCTCAATCAATCATGAAATCAAATCAATATATTTTTTTGTAAATATATACATACTAACTGTTACCCGTGGCTTCGCCCGCGTGGTCCAGGGAAGCTGCCATTAATTTGTGTATATTTTTTTCTTGTTGTCATTTTTTTACTTGATGGGATAAAAAGTAGCTTATGACACTCTCCAGACCGTAAACTATCCCCGTTAACAAAAATCATGTCGGTACTTAGGTTACTTTCGATGTAAAAGAAGGACAAATGATTACAAAGTTTATTTTTCCCATTGGATTAAGATGTTTTTCCGTGATAAAAAGTAGCTTATGTCACTCTCCAGATCGTAAACTATCCCCATTAAAAAAATCACGTCCGTACTTAGGTTCGTGTTTGACGTGAAAGAAGGACAAATGATTAACTTTATTTTTTCCCGTGGGAATAAAATGTTTTTCCGGGATAAAGAGTAGCCTATGTCACTCTCCAGGCCTTAAACTATATAAAAAAAAAAACATGTAAATCCGTTTGTTACTTTTGACGTGAAAGAAGGACAAACAACCTTTTACCTATATTATGCTATAGTGATTTAATCTTAAAAGATAGGCATATGCGCAAATTTACGCAGCGAACGCAACGTAAGCCCTCAAAAGGAATATTTTTTTCCCGTTTTTTACCGGTGCTCCGCTCCTATTGGTGTTAGCGTGATGTTATATAGCCTATATATAGCCTTCCTTGAAATATAGGCTAACACTAAAATATTTTTTCAATTCGAACAAAGAAACAAACAAACTCTTCAGCTTTATAATATTAGTATAGATAATACATAGAAAACACCCAGACCAAGATAAACAGACATGTTCATGCACACAAATATTTACTCGTATCTTGTGCGGGGATCGAACCCACGACCTCGTAATCAAACTGGACATGGTTAGCCATTGGACCACCGGGGTTGTCAAATATAAATACTGTTAATATCAATACCGCTGTATGCTCGGGCATAGTAGCTAGGGACAGACGCGTGCTGTACGGCACATATCGATTCTTATAAGGATGAAGAATAGTGTATGCTGGCGCGTGATAGTTAGTTAGTCTAAGTATGTACCTATTTTAGTTTGACCAATAATAAATATAATTGAATATAAAATAATTATTGAATAGTTTTCTTTTTATTTTGAATTCTTTACTTTTTCATAATATACCAAAACATCACTTGTTTGCATGTTGAATATAATATACTTCATTAATAAAAAAAATGTATTTTTACATCTGGTTTATTTATTTTCATATAATTATATTTCCAGTAAGTACTTTTAACTATTGTATTGACGGGTGTAGGTGTAATACTACACGGGTGTAGATAGTCGCTTCGCTATACTGTGGCGTCTCGGCAGCGATCGCGCGCTTGTAAGCGAGTACCCCGCGCCGGCTCCTCTCAAGCCCCACACCTCACCCCCTCGAAAACGGCCAAGCCCTGGACTCACGTCACCTTAATCCCAGAACTTAGACAATACAAGTCGCCAACTTAGCCGTACTTAGCGGGAGTCTCGTATCGCTTAATTAGTATTTGGTACTGATGGTGTACTAACTTGTTTAACTTGGTAGACCTAATTAGTAGCGTCCTGTAATTGGTACGTGTACCCTATGTAAGTACAGCTATAGAGCTATGTAATATAAACACAGAGCTGATGTTTTGACACGACAATAATTAATTTGGAATTTACGTGATCTCCAACCATCTTAAGAGCCAAAGCCAACCTCATCTGCATGTCCCCGCCGTTAAGCAAACGTATTCCTGGACAAATTACACACTGCCATCTAGTCCCAAAGTAAGCTAAGCTTCTATGTGTAATAGATAGATAAATAAATAATAAATTAATATTGTAAGTCAAATTACACAGCGCCACCTAGCCCCAAAGTAAGCGAAGCTTGTGTTCATACGTAAATACATATTTTTTTTTGTAAATACATACTTATGATACATAAAACACCCAATGTAAGACAAACAGACATGTTCATGTACACAAATGTTTGTCCTATGTGGGAATCGAACCCACGAGCGTTGGTGTCGAAGCCGCGTCATTGACCGCTACGCCACTAAACTCGTCAAACTGATATTATCCTTAAATACATTTTTTTTTTAAATGCATACATATAATACCTAGAAAACACCCAGACCAAGACAAATAGACATGTTCATGCGCACAAGTATTTGTCTTCTGCTGGGATCGAACCCGCCACCGCGAAGTCAAAGTGGACATTGCTAGCGATCCGACCGGGCTCGTCGGTAGAAATAGAGTATATAGTGAGTAGGGAGGTGGAGGTACTTCACCTCCGCCTCCCAGAATACTGCAGCCAAATAACAATATCCTTGAGGATTGTTGTGTTCCTACGAGTGATTGAGATTACAAGACGTGACTAGATGCTGAGTTTGCAGTGCCAGCGCGCGAGTAATAGATGAGGTTGGCTTTAGTTCAAAGATGTTGATGAACCTGTACACCTCCTTTTTTTTGGTTCCTTTAACAGTTTGTCTTAATGCCATCGAATTTCTCGGTATAGGTAGGTTACGGGGGCCCAACCTTCAATTCCCACCACTGCGTCTCCTGAAAAGCCAGGATTAACAGCGGCGACCCCGAAAAAAAGGCAATGAACAGACAGCAATATCGTAAATATGGTATTAAAAGCCTAAAGAGATGGCTAGTCAAGCGAAGCTCAACTGCCGTGCACCACGGGTTTTTAGTATCTACACTATTGAGGACCTAAAACATTGAGTTGTTACCTCACACACATCGATTCCAATAATATGAATTGCAAAATCGTCTGAACGCTTGGTAATTATTCTCCCTTGTTGCTACCAAATCAGAATAGTAGGTATGCAACTGCAACGTATTCAACATATCGTCCCGCTCCCACCGCCAAAGATCACACTACCAGAGAACATGGTGTGCTATTTGATCAAATTCATGATTTTCAGTAGAACATTCGCGTAAGGGCAACGGCACTAATTTAAACGAAAAGAGTTTATTAGCCTTAAAATTGCCATGCCCAGTTAAAAATTGCGCAACGGGTGTATATATTTAGGGGTGTAAGTGGTTCATCAACATCTTTGAACCAAAGCCAACTTCACCTGCACGCGGTGCACCCTGCTGACTGACAAACGAAGCTCTGGCGAAAATAGAGGTAGGGAGCGTAATTGTAAGCTACCCGACTGGTGAATGTACCTCCACCTCACAGAATACCGCAGCCAAATAACGGTTCCCTTGAGGGCTGTTGTGTTCCTGCGAGTGAGTGAGGTCACCAGAAAGGAAGGAGATGCTGCGGTGGCGGCGGGGGTGGCGGCGTGCGAGCGGTATTTTATGTTGCGAGCGTTAATATGGCTGCGGTGGCCGCTTTACATCGGGCGGGCCGTATGCTTGTCTGCCACCCGACGTAGTAAAAAAAAAAAAAAAACGGGGTGATCGCGTGGGGGTTCCCTTTGATTGACATTGAATATAGGTAGGTTAATAAATCCTCATATTACGGTCCTAATCCTAATCTTATAGAGTTAGTTTGTATATATAGTTAGTCAAGTATGTGTTGTGTTGTGATGCATAATATCCGGCCGACGGTGGTAGCCTACGTCGAGATGAGGTCGTGCTAATTAAATACAAATCTCAAGACAATACGAGCTGCAGAGATTTCAGCGCGGCAACACACTACGTGAAATGGTAATTATATGAAATATTCATTTCGCTGTTAAGATAAAGATATATTTGCTTTAAGCATGTGATATGGAGAAATACACAAACCTTCATAGTAGCTCAGTTGTAAAGAGCATTCGACCGGTAATCGAGAGGTTGTGGGTTCGAATCCCACTTAGTCGGTGAGATGAATAATTCCAGCTTGAAATATTTTATAATAATACCAAGTTACCAATTAGTTACATTTTCACATGATAAATACAAGTAGTTCTATATCTACATACCTAAATCTAATATTATACAAGCTACCCGAAGCTATGAGGGTCTTTTGGCAGCACTGTAGCGTAGGGTCCAATCATCTGTCAATTCATAGCATCTTGTCAAATGACTTGTTGACGTCTTGTGTTGTCTTGAAGTTTCACTGTCAAAAAATTCAATACAATTTGACAATCTGGACCCGACGCCTACCTAGCGACATCTGGTGTCAGAAAAAATATCAAACATCCGCATTGAACGAGGAAAGGATGCTTATTGGTGGAAAGCAAAAACTGAAAGAGTTATAATCTTGCATTGGGTAGATACATCTATCATGGGGTTCTTCGAAAAAAGGTTTAAAGATATTTTTGGTGTCTTAAAAGCCTGGTTGATGCCCCTGGTTATTCAAGCATTCATAGGCTGCCGCAACCGCTTTCTTCGTTTAGTAGATGTTGTCCCGCTTCAATTCAATTGAATTATCGGGTAAGTATTCAAATTATCTTTTTGCCATAAAACATGTTAGATACTCGCCATCGAGATCTATGACATGCAGACAAACAATTCTGTTAAACTAATATTATTTCGTTTTATAATATACATATTAGTTATATTCGTTAATCGCGTAGTGTGTTCGCAACACATCCATCCAAGTCTAAACTAGCGGAAGTTATAATTTATGAAGAGAGTTCCGGCCTGCGCCTTCGGGCCCCGTCAGGGCGATAGAGGGCGGTAATGAAGCACCTGATATTTAATGCAGCTCCTCGTCTGAGATCACCTTAAAACTATGATATTAAGATGGAGAGAATAATGAAAATTGGTTTAGAAGTGTACATAACTAAATATGTAATAATAACGGGACTTTTTGACGTAATAACGTATTATAACTCATAATGTTATAATAAAACACTTGTACTGTTCCACGTAACAAGTACCATCTGTTTACCTTTATAATGCCTTAGCGGCGAAACCGCTCGGTAAAATTAATTATAACTACGTGGAACAGTACCAGGTGTTTATTATAACACTAGCTTTCGCCCGCGGCTTCGCTCGCGTGACATTCGGGGCAAAAACATGTTTACTCATTAATCAATAGAAGTGTAAAATTTAGGATAAAATAGTCCAACTAATCTCGTTTTCCCATATAAACCTACTAATCTCATTTTCCCATACAAACTTTGGACCTCCGTTTTACTCTCTTAGAGGTAAAATTTGAAAAATCTTTTTAAGTAATTCGTGTCCACTACGTTATATTTTCAAATCGATGCCATTGTCGTAACTACCGTCCCAGAAAACCATAGAATCGACACCCATATTGATATTATGACATTTCAACCCCATTGCACCCCTACAGATTTGGTACCTCGGCTATGTTGGATTATTAAATAGTTGTTTTTTTTCGTAATCAGCGACCCGATATACCATAAAACCGGCCAAGTGCGAGTCGGACTCGTGCACGAAGGGTTCCGTACCATTATCTATAAAAACACATTTACTGTATGGGAGCCCTCCTTAAATATTTGTTTTATTTTTATTTAATTATTTATTTTTAAAGTGAATATATAACTAAATATTATGACTGTGAGTATTTAACATAAAGATCACGTTTGTTGTATGGGAGCCCCAATAAATATTTATTTTATTCTGTTTTTTAGCATTTGTTGTTAGAGCGGAAATACATCATCTGTGAAAATTTCAACTGTCTAACTATCACGGTTCATGATATACAGACCTGGTGACAGACGGACGGACGGACGGACAGCGGAGCCTTAGTAATAGGGTTCCTTTTTACCCTTTGGGTACGGAACCCTAAAAAACAATACCTATGACGATTTTCAGACTTTTTCAACACATTTTAGACATTTCAACGCCATCGCACCCCAATAGGAGATGATGGTCAGGTTTTCGCCCTACGGGTACAATAAATAACAATAATAGGTAATTTCTGGGATAAAAACTATCTTAGGTATGTCCTTTCCCAGGACTCAAGGTATCTCTCAACCAAATTTCATCTAAAACGGTCCAGCGATTTAAGCGTGAAGAGGTAACAGACTTTCTGTCGCATTTCCGTTGCGTTCCGAAAACCCGTAAAAACGACACATATATCGATATATAGACATTTCAACCTCATCACACCTCAATAGAGGATGATCGTCACGTTAGCCACGTTGAATTTTAAAATCGTTGTTTTCGTAATCAGCGACCCGATAAACGATAAAAACAATACCCATGACGATATTCAGACTATTTGACCCCATTATACCCTTTTAGGGGTTGATATTTTCAAATCGATGCCATTTTTGTTATTGACGTCCCAGAAAACCTTAGAATCAACACCCATATTGATATTATGACATTTTAACCCCATCGCATCCCCACAGGGGTGATTTTATGTCACGTCGGCTATGTTGGATTATAAAATAATTGTTGTTTTTGTAATCAGCGACCCGATAAACCATAAAAACAATACCCATGACGATTTTCAGACATTTTCACCCCATTTTACTCCTTTAAGGGTTGAATTTTAAAAAATCCTGAAACACGTGTTTACTCATTTATGTATAGAAGTACACGTGTAAAGTTTCGGATAAAATATTCCAACTAATCTTGTTTACCCATACAAACTTTGGACCCCCGTTTCACCCCCTTAGGGGATGAATTTTGAAAAATCCTTTCTTAGTGCACCCCTAGACGTCATAAGGAACCTACTTGCCAAATTTGGAGTCTCTAGACCCAGCGGTTTGGGCTGTGCGTTGATATAGAAGTCAGTCAGTCTGTTTCTTCTTTTATAGATTTAGATTATGGGAATTCTGGGAATAAAGACGGTTTCTCCTGCACCGCAACCTGTTAAAATTTGAGCCTCGATTATATTTTGTTGCAACTGGGTTACTTTTAGCCGTGTTTCATTGCAAAGTTGTGGTGGTTTTAAATTTCGGAGGAGAATAATCGGAATGCCAATTTTTTTCGGTTATTGCGACTTCTGACTGAGTCGGCATGCAAAGGCATAAAGACTCATTCACAAAACTATTAAGCTTTCTTATCTTTTGTTTACATTCACAGATGGTCAAATGCTTTGTTTGTACAACGCTCAAAAAAGTACTGTTTATTTGGTGAGGGCAATTAACTTACCGTTCTTAGGTACCTGCCTAGCATCCAAATGTGCAACAAAAAATAATGACGTAATAACATCGAATAAAACTCGAAAGTAATCTACTTTTAACGAATGAAATAAACAAAACAATGACCCAACTAAAGAAAACAATATTTAATAACTTATCTACTAAAGTAAGCAAATCGAATTGTAAACAATTTGCAGTGAATGATAATGTATTTGCAACGGAAAAAACAATAATTGTCATGTGTCTGCACGTTTGGGCAAGCACACTTAGGCATATTTTTTCTATGCCGTACTACCATCGTTTTTTACTCATGTGGTACCACGCCGCGTAACGACCCCCCCGCCCCGCTCCCTGCCCCCCGCTCCCTGCCCCCCGCGCGGCAGCACTCATTGTGTACGGGCGTGGTGCTTGGCAAGTTTCTTACTCAACCATAAAAGATAGACATATGCTGTCGTGGGATAATTTTTATATAATTTTAAGGAGAACATTTCCGCCATACATGATTTCTGTGTAGCTTTAACCATTAAGGCTGTACACGCGACGGAAGCTTAAGAAATGGAGTAACTTGTCGCGTTTTCCCAACATTTCCCTTCACTGCTCTGCTCCTATTGATCGTAGCGTGATGAAAAGTATACTATAACCTGCCCAGGAGTATGAAGAATAATTGTACCAAGTTTCGTTAAAATCCGTCGAGTAGTTTTTGTTTCTATAATGAACATACAGACAGACAGACAGACAGACAAAAATTTTACTGATTGCACTTTTAGCATCAGTATCGATCACTAATCACCCCCTGATAGTTATTTTGGAAATATATTTCATGTACAGAATTGACCTCTCTACAGATTTATTATAAGTATAGATTATTATGATAATGATGTTCCACCAAGTGCCAACAATCAACAGTACAACTTTGTATTATAAATCGATGAACGCCGGCTACACACACGAAAAATCATACTTCATTGTCACGTTCCGCCTGATCCGAGCGTACAAGCACAGTATAAGTAAAGTAATAGTACAAGCAGCTTGGTACAAGCGAGAGCACGGAACAAGCTATAGAGGCACATTTTTTTTAATATGTAACAAGTAAATCATTACTAACTTGTTAATCTCATTAAGGATCACCCTATTGGTCTAAATAAGTGACAACTATTATTATTATTTAAATCCCCTTATTTATTTATTGTAGCCCGATTAGTGAAGGGAAATTTATTTTGTAAAAAAATTAGAGAATTTCTTAATGAATTTTGGTTTGCAAAAACCCAAAAACAGAATTATTTTGCCGCAAAATTCACTGTTATAAATTAAACTGTATATAACATGTATTATCAGTATTATATATATCTATATTTAAGTGATGAAAGAGGTTATAGAGAATATGAAAGCTGTGCGACTAGAGAAGTACCTCCACATCATAGAATACCGCAGCCAAATAACAATTCCCTTGAGGGTTGTTGTTATGTTGCTGCTAGTGCATGAGGTTACCATGAATAAAGGAGTTTCTGTGTTGACTAAGAAGGAAGGAGTTCCTGAGTTAGTAGCGGGGGTAGCGGCTCGTTATCTCGTATATAGAGTGATATTTCATGAAATATCACTCTATATACGCTCACAACAAGTTAAGAGCGCGACGAACAAAAATGTTAAGTTTTTTTTTGTACAAAATGGACATAATTATGATTACTTGCGATACTCAGTTTTATACCAGTTTATACGTAGGCGCCGTTGCTTGTTATTTTTTATGGTGTACATAATGATAGCTGAATACAGTCAGTTCAAAATTCATTCTACTAGGTACCTACTTATTAGATATATATTATTATACTTATGAGTGTTCATTACATTTAGTTACTTCTTAAAGGAAGTTAATAAATCAATTTTAGCAAAAACTGCCGCAAAGAGTTAGTGCTACATTGACGATTTTTTTATTTATTTAATCCTATATTATAATTTTTTTTTCTGGTGCTAGTTGGTCTCATACCCTCTTAACAACAAAATCAACAACTATTAGTGACCTACTATTACAGAGAAAAACGTGCTATGATTTTTTTTCTATGCCAGCGCTTGAGGCAGCGCTAATAAGCTGCAGAAATTTCTTGTCTTTCGAAAAGAAGCCTCGTCCAAAGAAATTTTGTACCTTGTTATATCTTTTCTCGTCTTTACAAAAGTGCTTATTTAAATTACAATGCCACCTACAGGCTTTTGCAAAAAACACTAAGTGTTTCTTTCCAAGCATTATAAAAGCATTCTAAAGCAGTTTATACTGCTTGTATACGCTATGCGAGGTGAGTGCAATCATCACTAGATGGCGATATAGGCATGTTTACAATTTATATACCGCTATTCGATTCCACAGACCTCTTTTTTTATACTACGTCGCGTGGCAGACAAGCATACGGCCCGCCGATGTGAAGCGGTTACGGTAGCCATATTAACGGTCGCGACGTAAAATACCACTCGCGCGCCGCCACCCCCACTGCCAACGCAGCATCTTCTTTCTGGTGACCTCACTCACTCGCAGGAACACAACAACCCTCAAGGGAATTGTTATTTGGCTGGGGTATTCTGTGAGGTAGGGGTACATTCCCCAGTCGGGTAGCTTATAATTACGCTCCCTACCTCTCTTTTCGCCAGGGCTTCGTTTGTCAGTCTGCAGGGTGCACCGCGTGCAGATGAAGTTGGCTTTGGTTCAAAGATGTTGATGAACCACTTACACCTCGCTGTAGAGTGTTTTTTTTTTATTCTATGGGTTTTGAGGAACCCGGTTAAATGTCCAGGTACTTTGACTCCGAGGTCGCGAGTTCGATCCCGCACAAGATAAACTCTTCCGTAAGGTTACCTGGAAGAAATTGGTTAGCGATAAGACCGCCTTTGGTACATTTTTCTTGTAAATGTTTTTTTATAATATCACTTAGGGGCCATCCATAAATTACGTCACACGAATTTCATGATTTTTTGACCCCCTCCCACCGTCCTTGTCACAGCTGGTCACATTTGTGGGACTCCCCCCTTCCTAGTGTGACGTCACATATTTTGCAAATTTACATCTAGAGTTGCAAATGTTTCTGAGTTTTTCGTTAATAGTTCAAAGTTCGTGTTAACACTTAGATTATAATAGATTTTGAAATGTGACGTCACGAAATTTAGGACCCCTCCCACCCCCTTGTCACACTATGTCACACTTCATCGACCCCCTCCCTCCCCCTTAACGTGTGACGTAATTTATGGATGGCCCCATAAAGTGCATTAAAGAGTTTTGTATTGTACAGCCTAGCGTACACAGGAAGAGTAAAATCGGGTGAGTGCTAGGTTGCGGAGCTACCAGCACGCTAAAGATAGGAACAATGAAACCAGTAGTAAATGTCACGCTACTCTATCGATTTTAGTCTACCCGTCTTGTTGGCCAATCATAATTAGTTTAATAACGCGATAGAACGTATTTTTCAGCATGTCATATCAATAAAGACGAACTGGTCAACTATTTTTTAAATCGCTTCTACTTCCAAGTGGTTAATTGTCATTTCAACTATTGGATATAGATTTTTATGGTGCTACCAAAGAGGGTGTAATAACTAAGTACATATATAAATATAGAGTGTTAATCCCATACAAAATTTCGTGAACCGGAAAAAAGTCGAAATTCGGTATTAATTCTAGATGGCGCTGGCAATAAGATAAGACAAAATTAAATTTCGAATATTTCTTAACGAAAATTAATAAATAGTCATGAAAAAAAATTCAAAATTATATAGAATAGTTTATTATGCATCCTCTTTGATACTACCTAGTTAGTACTAGTTCTAATTCAGTGGTACTACTTGTACCTACTACTGTTAATTCTCTTTTATCGCATCCCTTCATAATTTAAGAGACGAGACTCTCGCCACTCCCGGACTACGGGGCCCGGACAAAGAAAACAAATAAACGATTACATAGTCTGTATATTACACTGCTCAAATGTTGAATTAACGAAATGTTTAACATAACATCATGTATTTCATAAACCTCATACATAGTTATTCCTTCGTTAGCTGATTACAAAACAGCATAACACTAGAGCTGCGTAACTCACACGAATTGTAACAAATGCTCCATTTTGTACAAAAGGCAGGAACCCGCCGGTTGTGTAACTAGCTATACGAGTGTAGACTCCAGGTTTCAGCCCGCAGATACCGCCCCATGACACTATACCGACTAAAACGCCTTTGCATACGATAGGACCTCCTGAGTCTCCCTGCAAAGTAATAACAAGTTAAAATCATTTAAAAAAATTACTCTTAGACAAAAAAAGTGTTAAAGTAAGTCTTGTCCTCAACCCTTACTCATCCCAGTGCTGAGATACGAGGCTCCCCGTATTTTTTTTTTATTTACTACGTCGGTTAGCAGACAAGCATACGGCCCGCTTGATGTAAAGCGGTTACCGAAGCAATATTAACGCTCGCAACATAAAATATCGCTCGCGCGCCACCCTCGCTGTCAACGCAGCATCTCCTTCCTTTCTGGTGACCTCACTCATTCGCAGGAACACAACAACCCTCAAGGGAATTGGTATTTGGCTGCGGTATTCCGCGAGGTGGAGGTACATTCCCCAGTCGAGTAGCTTAAAAATACACTATGCCCTACCTCTCTTTTCGCCACAGCTTCGTTTGTCAGGCTTTGGTTCAAAGATGTTGATGAACCCCTTACACCCCAATTGACGGGGTTTAGAGAATATTCGACCACGCTGGTCAACTGCGAGTTGGCGGAAGCCAGTATTTTCAAGCCGCCCAAAGACCACTGACTTCCTCTAATGACAACAGCCGCGACCGACGGCTTAACGTACCCTCTGAAGTACGATTTTTTTTACGATGATTATAGTAAATTTATTAGACTGTAAAAAAATGTATTAAGTAATAACGGTTTTGGCCATTTAAAGGTATATTTAATACTACACCGGCTGCCAAACTAGCGTAATGAACCGTCAGATATAAAACGGTTACCATAAGCTATAGACGGCTTACAATACAAGGAAAATTGTTCGCGCGCTTGCACACCCACTACTGACGCAGCATCTTCTTACGTCTTGTGTCCTCAGGGTGTCTACAGTGATGAGAGGAGAGTAGTAGTACAGCTCAGCGTAGCATAAAAAGAGATTGCTCACTGAGCTAAAAACTGGCGTACCTAATACAGTACAGTGATCAGAAATGTTTTATAGCCATATTTCCCACGCGGCGCGGGAGTTGTACATTCGGCTTGAGGGAAGATTTTAGTTTTTTAATCATAGCTCTATGGTAACGGAATTCATCATAATGATTAAGGATTTCGTCACGATAAAAGAGATTAACTACGAGTCGTCATCGTCTGGACCGGGACCGACGGCTTAACGTGCCCTCCAAAGCATGGAGGAGCTCGAGATGAATAAACCCATCCATGGACAGGCTACGGTCGACGTTGCTTAACTTGCGTATTCGATTAGACTGACACGTGCAACGACGCCATCGAGCTCCTCAGAACTTCAAGTACTACGTTAAAATAGATAAAGTATAACATGCAGAGTCAGTGCACAAACTCAACTCAACAGGGATTAAACTCATTGTTAACAGTGTTAGGGTAAAGTGTTAAAAGAGGTGAAGGGTAACGTTAACAATGGCAGGTCACAACTGTCATAAGAGACAGACATTGTAATGCCATTAGGATGCAGCATATCTTTACAGAGGAAGGGCATTCCGTTCCGCCTCATTCTTCAAACTTTTTCAATCAATCTTTTACTATCCACACTATTAGGCTTATGAATGCTTTACCCGTGGCTATCAGAACTCTTTACTCTCTTTAGACGTTTTCAAGATAAAAGTAACAAATCATTTCCTTGATCTTTGATTTCTTATTTACCGTAGCGTAAACTAGCGTTTATATTAAATATATATATGTAATAATGTCTGTGTAAAATATAATATGTATGTTATGTATGAATGAGTAAATATCGTATTTTGTTTCTTAGTTATATTGTATGATATTACAAATTTGATACTATGTATTTTCATCTTTCCGTCGTCTTGCGAACCTTACCTACTTCATTTAATGTATATCCGTTACCTGGTCACCTTGAAAAGATTGCTTTTAGTAATAAGTCAGCCTCGTTGCATATACATATTTTATAAGTAAATATTCTCTGTATACTGACTAAATTGTTTATGTAGTTTGTGTTGTGCAAATAAAGCATATTCTATCTATATATCTTCTTTAGAGCTAGATTCGATTGCACCTACTGGTGGTGCAACCTGCCAATTACCAATCATGGCATACAAGAGTTAGGGCAAACATTTACAGATTCTGAGAGGAGATGAGGAAGATACGAAAGAGCGTCTGGAAGTCTCCATACTTACTTACAATATATGTTATCATCTGTACTAATAAATAAGTGTAAACAAAATAACATACCAAACAACTGTCTTTGCCCAGAAGTCCGGCGCAGAATGTGGAATCATGTAAGTACCGAGAAGGATACACCCTTAAACAGTCACTGGCAGCGACTAGTGGTACACATACCTTTTGCAAATTTGGTGACTTTACGTTCTGAAAATATATTACTATTATACCAACTCGACTTCGCTATATTTGTGAGGACTAACTGCAGAGATCCTAACCTAACCTAACCTTCGTTCCTTTTTTTATAGAGACACGACATGTGACAACCAACACCTGCCTGATGGCCGGATGGATACTGGAGTCTAGGAATGGACGCGACGAAATCACACATGATCGTGTGATCTCGTGCCTTGTCGCGTCCATTATGCCGGCCTCGACATTCCTTTTGAAGGACTTAATATCGTACCCAGCAGCAAGGAAGTACATCACCAGGCCGACAGTCTATTCCACCAGTCAGCGGTTTGACACAGAAAAGATTGGCTGAACCTTTTAGTAGGAGGTAGCGGGTAGATGTTTTCAACTGCGTGAGAATGTGCACGCTGAGATGGACGGTAATTCCGGTAGTTAACCCAAGATAAAATGAATAAGATCGTAGAGCTCTACCAAGCATTCGCCGTGATATAGTCGATAAAAGTGCCTCAATGCAGCGACTTCCCCAGCGACTAATCCAGTAGGTACATTGATATACAAAAAACCCGGGTTTTTTGAATATCAATGAGTAGGTACAGAAAATTATTTGCTGTCGGAAACTTACATTAATTTTATATCCAAATCCCGAAACTACACATGTGTGTCCAACAGGGATATAAATATTATCGTTCAACATATGTAGACGAATTGGTTGTATATTCTTCGTAAAATTGAAACTTTTTGATACCTAGAAATATACAAACAGAAAGGAGAACAAAAACATCGCTTTTAAACAATTTTTAAATATAAATAAATAGATACAGGCATTTACGATTAATTCCCGATAAGTATATTTATAAATTTAACATATTTAAGTTACACGTTACATGGTATACCTACTGAAGAACTTGTTGCTGCTTCATCATTATCGGCCGTCTGTCGCAACCAATTGGTAAAACCCCGCATTACATAACGGCTAGCTGTTTTAAAAAATGGCACAGCTATTACTTAAAACCGCACTTTTATAATCAATCGAGTGAATTTTCACCAGATGGCGTATCACCCAACCCAGCCCGTCCCGCAAGCACGCTCCTATTTTTAATAATTCACAATACAAACCTAACCGAAAAATAATTTAAAGACAATCCGTCTAAAGCTGTTATTAATGCAGCGGTTCTACGAATTGGCTGGAACATATCTGTCTATCCACTGCGGGATATATGTATTCCCTAATGCCTTCCTCCATATGCGGTCCTCCGCTTTCCGCATTCAGCCGCTTCCTGTCACTTTTTAAACACCCGGGAAAATGCTTAAAATAGATAAACAATTAGAGATTTTATGAAATATATAAAGTAGGTAAGTAGTGTTATCGCTATCTCTGTTAAGCCTGCATTACATTATTTCCGCCGCATGGTTTTGAAAAAATTACCTCTACTACTGCAATATCATTCCTAATTAATGACAAATCAAAATATTTGTGTTCGAAATAATTTTGGATATAACGCCATTCTTCTGAATACATCATAGTATGTATAGTGGCGTCTGATTTCGATGTTCCAGCTACCACTCTTACATTACTTAACGAATTTCTGAAAAAAAATGAACATTTTTAGCAATTAAAACAGTCAAAAGCTTTGACAGAAATGAAAAAGGCAAGAGGCGATTTCAAATATTTGTTACCAACACCAGATATCTCCAATTTTGCTATTTATAGCAAAATTGGCTTGGCGTGCGATTTTGAACAACAGAGTATTGAACTTCTAATCATTTATTATTTAATATTTCTCTTTTATTTAGTCTTTCTCTTACCGATTGAAAAAACAGATACAGTGGCGTTTGGTAGAAGTTTCCCACCTTTTCTGCCAAGTACTTCAGACATTAATAGGTTTGAACAATCAAGTCTATGTGGGCTTACAAATTTCAGCTTTTTTCCATTTTTCAAAAAATATTTATCTGGCAAGTTGGCCAAGACAACTATTTAAATAATAATAATTTAATTAGTTTGGTGTTATCAAAAAATAGCTGAATTTCATCTGCAACGATGGACTGCTATGCCTACTTTAGTAGTGTAATTACTTAATAGGTTGATGACGTCACACTGTGACTCACAGAGTAGAAATATAAGATGCAAGAATGCGTCAGCAACACAAACCTTTCTGGTAGCTCAGTTGGAAGAGCACTCGACCGTTCATCGAGAGGTTGTGGGTTCAAATCCCACCTAGGTGGGGGCAGGCGAATTTTTCCATTTTTAAAAAAATATTTATCTGGCAAGTTGGCCAAGACAACTATTTAAATAATAATAAATTTCAGCTGTTCAGCTGATTATAGACCAGAGGCATGATTATATTTGCATTTGCAGCTGATTATATTTGCAACAATGTACGTAGTGTTTAATTGATTCTTCAACTGAACAGATTACTGCTTTTGAAAAAAAAACTTTCTGAAATTACTGTATTTTGTAAAAATGTAACTACACACACAAACTTGACCTGCCTACTGCTTGCCAATCCTTAGGGCTATGTTGGTAACTCTAGTCCTGCTACGGACATACTAATTCCTATATTTATTACATATAGATACCGAACATAGCTCTCGACGTAGTATTCGTATCGTTTCCAACCGCTGCTTGGTGTAATACTAACCTTAGTCTTAAATACAACAAATAGAAAGCGACTCACTTCTGATTTTCAAAACAGTGAGCTGCAGTAATAACAAACATCGGTGTGATTATTGCACCGCCACAGAAAGCAGACCAATAGAAACCTTTTAGATGCTTGTGTCGTAATGCCACCTGAAAATATTTTAGTATTATATAATTCAATTAAAAGAAAGTATTCTTTTAATTAAACTGTAACCAACTTGACAACTTGACTATTTTAAAATATATAACGAACAACTGCGCGGTTGTAAAAGAGTTATCTACTGGGATGTCTCAGTTTGTGAGACGAAAATAATACCTGGTAAGGAACTTCAGAAATATCCGCGTTTACTCCTCCAACGATTCTAAGGGGGCACGGATCTAGAAATCTATGTGTGTAATTTTGATTTTCTATTACTAAATCCTGCAAAAAAAAAATCAAATCTAAAACCTCGACCGTAAAAAAGAGGTATAAAAAATTGTGTTTAATACCACAATTTTTTTTCTCTGCAAATATTGAAATAATATAACTTAAGGTACTCCCGCAACTGAAACGAATCAACCTTTCAGTTGTGGCAGTATATACCTACCTATATGATAAACAAACTTAACTAAACTAAAATTCAATTAATGTGATGTGAAAATCTGAGGAAAACATAGACAGACCGAAGAACCGTGTTGAAACTTTGAAAGAGAATCTCGCTCTACTATAAACGCTATGCTTTATATCAGGAGGGCCGTATGCTTTTTGAATACTCGACGTAATATAGAAAAATAACTCGTGATTTTTATTTATCAATGGTCATCTTTACCTATCGATATCACAAAATACTTTCTTATACCTAAGTGATCAATGATCAACTTCATTCTTTTTTTTTTTAATAATACGCGGCTGTCTTACTCCTCTCTCTCTCCTATTGTAATGAGATTGAATTAATTAACAATATTAGTAGTGCTTATAAATTCGTATAAGTCAATGACGATAGCAGAAGTTTAGAAACCGCTGCGCTGGTGCGGTGGCGAATGGGAGGAGAATTAAACACCCCCTTCCTCTCCCTCTCCCTTCCAATTATCGAATCAGCACAGGACGTATCCAAACCCAATGTAGTTTTACTTACAGAAAAATTAATTAAACTTTTCGACTCTGCAGAAATACAAGAGTATTGAAGAAAAATCATCATAGTTTGTAATAAATTTAGATCAACTTGGCTGCTATATATTACATTCATATTTGTTTGAAGAATTGAGCTCGGCTTAGAGATTATTCTTTAAATCGTAGGTTTCTTCTCTTCGCATCGACTTTATTAATTATCTCGAAAGTCGTCAATTGAAGCTGTCAAATATTAATGACCAACCCATAGAGTATCTAGCAGATTTAACATTAAATTACTCTATGATCTAAGAATGCTTTACACAAAGCATAAACAGAGAAAACTCATAGACAAATATCTCTGTGACTCGAAGTAGATGAGCAAATTTGTGTTTTTTGCACAATGTGCAAAATAGACACTGAGCTGTGAGCGCCACTTACCGTTAGCGCTAATCAAAAACGATTACCAAAAAATAATAATAATTTACTATAAGTAGTTTAGTTGTATTTTGTTGTTATATGTATATTTCTTATGTGATTGACAAATATGAATTACCTGTATAATTGTTTTATTAAAGAAAAATATACATCGCAGGAATTCAAAAAAAAAATAGTAATATAATATATATTTGAGACATATGAATCTATGATATCCCCCAAATTACTCTTTGGTAATGACTTTGAAATATCAAGAAATAAATAACGCTCAAATTTGTTTCTACATTTTTGTTATGAATATTTACTTTAATGTTTGTAAAAAAATGTTTTTTGTTTACAATTCTGTACGTTCTTGAATTATCTTCACCGCAGTATAAACTTAAAACATCTGATTTGGGAGACAAACCAATACAAAGAGTTGTACACGGCTACCCAGGGAAACTAGGCGATGTGCCTTATCAGGTATCAGATCCTGTTTTTATTAATTCACTAGTAAGAAACAACCATTGTAAGCATTTAGGTATCCTACGTATAATACATTAAGGCGGCTTAGTGCCTAAGCCCTACATTGAAGTTTCATACGTCTGCGGGCTATGATATCCTATTCACCACCAACAGCCTATATTTACCCACTGCTGGACATTAGGACTTCCAAAGGCTTTTCGCCATATATATCGTCGATAATTATTCATCCTACTGTTGGGACACGGGTATCTCCTGGAATGGGGAGGGGGCTGCTCAAGCACTCTGCTCAACTGCGGGTTGGCGGAGGCCAGTGTTTCCAGCAGCCGAAGCTATTGCCTCAACATAACGACTGTCATCTTATGCCAACATCCAGGACCGATGGCTTTCATGCTGAAATGTAATAGTAAAAGTAGTGTCATTAGCGTGAACATCAAGATCGCCACAAAGAAGAATTGAATTGAAAAAGTTGATACTGTTGATTGTTGGCACTTGGTGGAACATTATTATCATAATGTTATAATAAAGCACTTGTACTATTCCACATTATTATATTTAATATTACCGACCGGTTTCGCCGCTAAGGCATTATCAAGGTAAACAGATGGTGTTTGTGTTTCTACAAAACATTTTTATGAATTGAATTGAAAGTTCCCTCCGAAGTATGGAAGATCTCGAGCTAAGTAATGCATGAATAGGCTACGACGCTATCGAGCTTTTCGACCATATACCGACCGTCTCCGTTTATCGCACCCAGCCTCGTTTTTGTCTCGCCCTATGGCTCGTCAATTGAGTCGATGATAAAAGATAAATCATATGCTGTCAGACATTCATTAGCGGGTTCGATCCCCGCACAAGACAAATATCTGTGTGCATGAACATGTCTGTTTGTCTTTGTCTGGGTATTTTCTATGGTATTATATGTATGTATTAAAAAAAAAACTATTTTGGGATGTAAGAGGTTCATCAACATCTTAGAACCAAAGCCAACTTCACTTGCACGCGGTGCACTCTGCTGACTGACAAACGAAGCTCTGGCGAAAAGAGAGGTAGGGAGCGTAATTGAAAGCTACCCGACTGCGGAATGTACCTCCACCTCACAGAACACCGCAGCCAAATAAGAATTCCCTCGAGGGTTGTTGTGTTCCTGCGAGTGAGTGAGGTCACCAGAAAGGAAGGAGATGCTGCGTTGGCAGTAGGGGTGGCGGCGCGCGAGCGATATTTTATGTTGCGTGCGTTAATATAGCTACGGTAACAGCTATCAGGCGGGCCGTATGCTTGTCTACCACCCGACGTAGTATAAAAAAAAATCTAAAATCAGTTATCTAGTACATGTTACAGGTTATGTACAGTTATGTAGTTATGTACAGGTTGAACGACTAAAGATCGCCATGGCTTCTTTACTACTTCTCTTTCGATTTAGTAAATTGTCACCATTTCTTATCATCACGTTTCAGGTAGCATTCAAAGAGCTTATCAATCGAAGAGCAAGGATGTATACAACATTTTGCGGTGGGGCCATTATAGCTCCAACGAAGCTCCTCTCTGCTGCCCATTGCTTTGAAGAGAAAGGAAGAAGTCGATGTACTATGTTCAAGAAAACAATGTATGTACCCTTTGATTAATAGGAAATCAAATGCCATAAACCATCGGTCACATGTGATCGCTAGATAATTCTTTCTTCCATGTTAAATCCGAAGTGGCGGCGTACTGTGTGTTCATTGGCAGGTTTTCCCATGCATTTCCAAGTAGAATGGATTAGAGATATCGGTTCCCATATCCCTGTAGTCTTCAGTTACTCTGTAGTCTTCACTCACTTGCAGGAACACAATAACTCTCAAGGGAATTGTTATTATAGATAATTAATAATAATTATTATAAATATTATATATAATAGGTGGAGGTACATTCCCCAGTCGGGTAGCTTACAATTACGCTCCCTACCTCTCTTTTCGCCAGAGCTTCGTATGTCAGTCAGCAGGGTGCACCGCGTGCAGGTGAAGTTGGCTTTGTTTCAAAGATGTTGATGAACCATTTACACCCCAAAATTAATTGGTAATTCTCCCTTGTTGCCACCAAAATAGGATACCAACTAATTCGTTTAGGTCCCCAATAATGTTAGATATTTATACCTCATGGTGCACGGCAATTGACCTACACTGCATTCATTTCATAGCTGTCTCTAACATTGCCAAGAGAGGAATTCCAATTCCAAAAGTTTCCTATTTCTACTAATTTCTTCTGATTAAATTCGTTGTGAGTTTGTGTGCGGGTTGGCCGAAAAGGTTCAGAACTCCTCCACCAACCCGTAGTTGAGATGAGTGGTGGAATAGAGTGGAAGGGTACTCCACTTTTACCAGAGTCTCTTTCGCTAGTCGACTTGTTGCATCACGTACAGGTGAGGTTGACTTTGGCTCTAAAGATCGTGATGAGCCGCTTATACCCTTCGTCCTTGAAGAACATAAAGACGTTTTTACAGGATCTTCAACTTCCGAGTCATGTCATGTCTGCTGCCCCCTACCCGCACGCGATGCTCCATAGTCCTTACTTGGCGTAATAAATTCGTTGGTCCTTCATCTATCCAGCTGTGTGATTGAATGTAGATGATAGATATGTAGCTGCTACACCAAAATGTATCCTCCGATTTTGTTATCATTCGTTTTTTTAATAGGGATGCACCTAGGGTTCCCAACCCTCCCGGATTGCCCGGGAGACTCCAGTAATATTGGTTAGTCTCCCGACCTCCCGGGGAATAATAATTTCTCCGGTTTTTCAAAAAATTATACTCTTCGTACTACATCTCGTTGATGAAATAAAGTGGATTTACGCTGGGTTGACATCCATGATAAATGCATGTTCCAAAATTGAAAAAAAAATTGTCACGTTTGTTCTTTCTATTCATGTCTCTTGATTCTTCTTACGAGAGTGTGTTCAGCATAATGGAACAAGCATGGATCAAAGAAAGAAACCGAATGAGTATTTCTTTATAAAATTTAAAAATTAAACTTATATATGTTTATTCTACTCCCCCTCCCATTTTACATCCATAAAAGTCTCCCGGATTAGACTTTTGAAGAGTTGGCAACCCTAGATGCACCCTATGGAAGCAATTTTAAAGACCTATTAACGTCAAAATGTTTATTGTGATTCTAGTACAGTTGGTAAGCGTAAGCTTGCTACAAAATGCGCTGTGGCCGGTAACCTTTTTAACACAGCCGTGTATGGGAGGGAAGGACAGTGGAGACGATTGGACCATGTTATTTACCCATCCAAATATAAATTCCCCAAATTGGATATTGCTGTTGTGGTAAGCATAAATTTAGTCATCTTATAGATATAATGGACAGGACCAACGCATGAATAATCGAAGAAATTAAAATCCACACGAGACTCTCCACCACATGTCTTCGCAGGGTTTTCGAGTATTTTGGTCACATTATTGCTAGGAAAAGCGGAGACAATCTTGAAAAACTACTGATAACCGGCAAGATTGAGTGAAAACGACCTAGGGGGCGGAGTCCGATGCGTTGGTCTGATCAAGTTCGATCTACACTCGACACCACCATCTGCGAGGCCATCCATACCGCAACAGACAGACACAAATGGCGTAATATTGTCCGAACGAGGATCATGAGAGGTCACGACCCTCAACAATGAGGAACACGACTCGAGGAGGAGGAGGATGGATATGTAACTCAAAATATTTCAAAATAACTACACAATTAAAAAATTGCTTGTCTGTAAAGTCGGTGTGATAATTTTACGTGTTAACGTCATAAGAAAACATCGGCCGATGGAGTGGAAGAGAGCACGCCCGGCTCAGGCGGAACGTGACAATGAGTCATGCTTTTTTGTGCGTGTAGCCGGCGTTCTTCGATTTATAAGACGTTATCACGTGAAATTTTATTTAATTTTCAAAACTTAGTTCGATACGATACAGTTTTAACTTAAAAATCTGAAATAATTAAATTACTCGAAATTTATTACTTTTACGATTGCTTTAATTTCACTAATAAGACACATAACTTATATTTTTTCTTTTTAATGTATTAAAGAAAGTGAATAATAATTTCTTCGTTGATTCTGAAAAAAGTTCTATTTTGAGTTACAACACTATTGTATTGTTAGTGCGATTTAATTGATCACGCAATTCACATGTTCACAGATCATTGTGCTTATTTAAAATAAATTGTTTTTTTATATTTTTTTTTTAATACATTGCGAGATCTAAAATCAATATCCGACATGCGGGGTATTATCTCCCTTTTCTCGTTGCTGATAAAAAACAAGACAATAAATTAAAAATATAACAAAACCCCGACCTTCTAGTCTAGTCAAGCCTTTTCATTCGATACCCATATTGAGGGAGTTGCGAAAAAAATATATTTAATTCGCCATTTGGTTGTGGCGGCATCTTGGATTTGAAATTTATTATAGTTTATAGTATTCTACTAGTCAAGCCCTTTCATTTGATACCCATATTGAAGAGGTTGTGAAAAAATATGTAATCCGTCATTTTGTGGCGGCCATCTTGGACCGATTTTCATCAAACATAGCTAAGAACACTCCCGACTAATTCACCTTTCAAATAAAAAAAAATCAAAATCGGTTCATCCGTTCGGGAGCTACGATGCCACAGACAGACACACACACACAGAACGTCAACCTTATACCACCCTGTCGTTTTTGCGTCGGGGGTTAATAACACTTCGTCATCCCATACGTGACCTCCACTGTAGGACTCACCTCTCCAACTGCCGTCACATTTATCTAACTAAAGATATTGTTTCAGATGCTAGCGTCACGGTTTAATTACAACAACCACGTCAAAAACATACCCATGGCGACAATACGTCTCGAGTACACGGGGAAGTGCCTGGTGTCTGGTTATGGCAGAACGAACATCCATATTAAAGTACTTACATATGATATCAGACCATCTATACCAATAATTTTAACAAAAAAAAAAAACGATTCCAATCATTATTCTACATTTATGTATGTACATACAGGCTGATGATGATGATGATGAAAAAATATGGGACCAATCTGCAAGTACACTCTTTCAAAAAAAAATTTTTTTCAAATCGGTTTAGAAATGATAGAGTAATTAAATAACAAACCTAACAGTGGGTAGATACAGGCTTACGATGATGATGATGATGAAAAAAATATGGGGCCAATCTGGAAGCATACCCTTTCAAAAAAAAAAAAGTTTTTTCCAAATCGGTTTATAAACCACGGAGTAATTACGTAACAAACAAAAAAATAAAATACAGCCGAATTGAGAACTTCCTCATGTTTTTCTGAGTAACCGACTCAAAATATATCATACCAACGTCCTAGATGTAAAGAAGTTTTGACCAATGACGTTGGTTAGGTTAAGTTATGCTTGCAATTAACAAAAGCCGAGTGAGCGTAGTGAGCGATGCTCGACTTTTGGAAAAGGAAGTAAGCCACCTGAGGTTTAACTAGTGAAATCTAGGAGTGCCTAGACTTCGGGTATTGACTGTAAGCGGTAACCGTTTTGTTTTCCCATAATGAACTTTCTGCCGAGATTTTCTCAGGAATCTACAGTATTGGGATCTGCAAGAAAGTCGTGACGGGACCACCAAAAAAGGCAATAAACAATGAAGTCCACTGCAGTCTCGGGCGTAAAACTCTGGCTACCTTCGAACTCACGACGAATTTAATCAGAAGAAATGAATAGGAGTAGGAAGCTTTTGGAATTTGACCTTCCCTCATAGCTATATATTGATAGCTAGTCAAGTGACGCTCAACTGCCGTGCACCACGGATTTTAAACATCTAACACTATTGGGAACCTAAAACAATGAGATTTTCCATAGAATGTTTACCTTAGACGTCGTTTCCAAGAATATGAATGCAAGATCTCCTGAACGCTTGGTAATTCTCCCTTGTTGCTACCAAATCAGAATAGTATACTACCCCAAATGCAACATGCAAGGAATTCAGCATGTCGCGGTCGTCCCACTTGCGCCGCCAAAGATCACACTTCCAGAGAACATGGTGTGCTGTTTGATCGAATTCATGGTTTGCAGTAGAACATTCGCATAATGGCGACGGCACTAGTTTAAACGAAAAGAGTTTAGCCTTAAAATTGCCATGCCGATTTAAAATTGCGCAACGGGATGATCGACTTCTAAGCACTTTTTTTTTTATCTTTCTCTTACTGACTGAAAGAACAGATACATATATATCTATATATGCATGTTGCAGACGGCCACGTCAAAGGTTTTGCTTTTGGCTGAGTTGGACATAATAAACACTCAAAGGTGCACCACACTCCATCGCCGTAACATGGCTAATTTTGTGTGCACTTCATCGGCAGTTACTGATGTTGGTCAGGTAAGCAGACATAAAGAATCTTTTTACTGTGGAACGTAGCGGCTACAGACATGTCTAGCGACATGGTATAAAAACCACCGGGGGCCGTACCGCCTAAGCTGAAACCAATTCCTATCAAATTTTTTGAATGCAAATATCAAACTTAAGCTTAGATAATTCTTTTTAGCTTAGCTGGTAATAACTCTGGAGCTCTACAGGTCAGGAGCTTTGCAATCTACAGTAAACACGATTACCACTAATCTATGCTGAAGTTTTATTTTTACATTCAAAAAATCTGATTGGAATCTGTTTCAGTTTAGGCGGTAGTTGACAAAGTTGTGGTTCCCGTATGTTATCAAAACTACGTCACGAATTTGGTTGGCAAATGTGTCATTTTCCGTACAAATTACGGGTAATGACGTAGGCAAGTTCAAATCACGTGAGCTTGTTTAGCCACAAATGTCGCTAAACAAGCTCATAAACACACGTTGTGATTTTGCACCATGTCTAGAGGCATATCTCCGAAAGGTTTTATTTAACAGTTCAAATTCCGGCCGTAGGTAAATGTCGGAAACGTATGCTATTTTCAATAACGCGTCTTGCCCATCGACTTCAAACCGACACGCACGCCACTCCATTTGAAAGCATCTCGACGCATTGTGATTGTGAGAAACTATATTATCCGCGCCGCGAATGTCTACGATGGATTGATCGTGAATGTGTTAAAGCTGTACCCAACCCATGCTTTATTCCACAGCTGGGGATACGGGTCTCCCTTCGACCTAAGGGGTTTAGAGCGTACTTCCACCATGCTGCTCGACTACGAGTTGGTAGAGGCCAGTGTTTTCAAGCCGCTGACTTGGCTTAATGACGATAATTTTCGTCTAATGCTAGCAGCCGGCACCAGCTGCTTTACGTGCACTCAGATGCTTCCTCTCCTCCGTGCTTCGTATTTTATATCAAAATGGTGGTAAGCAAACGATCTATTTGATGGTGAGCAATAATTGTAATGGACGGTTGCTACACCAGAGACATCACTGACCCGTTGCCGATCCCGCAAAGATAGCATCCATGGGGTGCGATGATTGTGCAGACAGGTGACATGTTTGTTTAATACCAAGTCGGATATAAACAAACAAAACCAGTATATGTAGTTTTATTCTTTATGTTAGAGACGCGCCCTTTTGAAGCACAAAACCACAAACATAACATACGAACTTTTTGGTATTTTGCGAAATCAAACATATCTATCTACACGTGAATTATCAAATACGTAAAATACCATAAACAAAAATAACCCTCTCCATATTTAAAGTATTAGGGGGCGTCACAGCTTGACAGTACGCGGGAGAAATCTTCTCTGGAACCGCACAGCACGCGACCACTTAGGCAACAATGTGTAAGGATGAATTCCCTGTCGATGGCGAGCGGTGCGACTACAGAAGGAGACCGTGGGCATCATGTCAAACAACTCCTCCGAACACACCCCATTGTACAATCGGTAGAACACACAAAAGGACGCAAAATCTCTTCTCGGACTTTAAGGTTCTAAATAAATATCTTTTCAGGGCGACTCAGGCGGACCACTGGTCTGCAAAGGTACAAGGGATCCTGCCGAGAAGGCCGAGGGTATTCTAGTCGGTATTGTCAGCGGCCACAGATACCGCGCTGGGTCCTTTTTTACAAGGGTCACTTCATACCAACCGTTTATTGCGAAAAATAAAGGGTTGTCTATTGGAAGTTCTGTAATAAATTTCTTGATGATACATATAATAATTTTCATTATTTTGATTGTGTTTTATTATATTAGTTAGCGTTAAAGTTAAAATAGACAGAATCAGATCGTTAGTTAAAAAATTGCATGTGTCGTGAAGTCGGTTTACGGACGATAATTTTATCTGATAACGTCATAAGAAAACATCGGCCGATGGAGTGGAAGAGAGATAGATGCGTCACAAGCGGAACACTTGGATCATGGCTCTCTATTGCTTGGTCTGCGTTCTCGCTTGCACGCTCAGCTCAGGCGGAACGTGACAATGAGTAAAGGCTTTATGCGTAAACAAGCTTTTATTAAGAAGTTATAAAAAAAATGTTTGTTTATATTTTTTTCAATATAAACCTACAAGGTTTTTTTTTTATACTACGTCGGGTGGCAGACAAGCATACGGCCTGCCGATGTGAAGCGGTTACCGTAGCCATATTAACGCTCGCAACATAATATATCGCTCGCGCGGCGCCACTCCCGCTGCCATCGCAGCATCTCCTTCCTTTCTGGTGACCTCACTCACTCGCAGGAACACAACAGCCCTCAAGGAAACCGTTATTTGGCTGCGGTATTCTGTGAGGTGGAGGTACATTCACCCGACTGGGGAATGTACCTCCACCTCACAGAATACCTTACAATTTGAATTTGAAAAAAATACAAATTGAATAGCTTACAATTACGCTCCCTACCTCTCTTTTCGCCAGAGCTTCGTTTGTCAGTCAGCTGGGTGCACCGCGTCCAGGTGAAGTTGGCTTTGGTTCAAAGATGTTGATGAACCACTTACACCCCGTTAAGGTTATCAGAAACGGTGTGGCAACTCACGAGCGCTGCTCCTTGCCTTGTGGTGAGCAATTTTTGCAGCACTAGTAGCACTTGTGTACTTATTTGCCATCGCGACTTGTCCACTTTAAAATTATTTTTAACGACTACTTTTGCCTTAATGGCTTATATCCCGGCCACTCCATACAAATGATGCATCGTTAAATAAGACGGGTGGTGGGGTTGGTTTGACAACAGGTATAACTTATGACATCATTCATATAAGTACAATAATGTACTTGCGCAATAGTACAATAGTCTTTCCTTACACCCGGTACGGAGACTCCCTCCCGATTTATGGGGCTGACATCACCTCTCCTTCGAGTCGAAACTGGAATAGTTTGATCCTGAGTTTGAACCGACCTCACACACACACACAAACATTGACGCTTTGTACAGACATTATTATTTGTGTAACAGTTAACGACGTAGCATATTTAAAGAGCTCGGCGATCAAATGGTTAGCAATGGCCACTTTGTCTCCGAGGTCGCGGGTTCCATCCCCGCACAAGACAAATATTTTTGTGCATGAACATGATTGTTTGTCTTGCTCTGGGTGTTTTCTATGGATTATAAAAAATGTATTTAAGTATTATATCAGTTATCTAGTACCCATAGTACGAGGTTTGCTTAGTTTGGGACTAGATGGCCGTGTGTAATTTGTCCAGGATTATTTATTATTATTTCTATGGAGCGGTCGGGGTGTGCTTATACTATGATTTTGATACAGCTGTCTTCTTCGGTATACGATTTCTTTTAATTAAATAAAGAAGTACAAATTATTTTATCCGAGTATTCATATTAAAACACATTTAAATATCTTAAAATACCGAGGTATCGGCTCCCAATACCTATTCAGCCCTTTCGGAGTCGAAACCCTCGGTCCTTGGGGCCCCTGTGCCTTGAGTCTTTTTGAAGACATTTCAAAGAGACTTTTTCAAGCCACCGGGGACCCAAGAGCCGGCGCTTACTTGGGTCAGAGGCTAAGCATCGCCATCCAAAGAGGTAACGCTGCTAGCGTTTTAGGCACGCTGCCTCACGGACCTACTTTAGATAGTTTTTGTTAAGATAGGTTTACACAGTTTAGTTTGGTTTTTATTGTCTGCATTATATTATTTATGAATATTGTATATTATATATAAAATTAATTAATTTAAATATTAAAAAGATTTATTAAGCGAGTAAACTACGCACAAAATTGTGGTCGTCATGTCCATAGTCAATTGCAGACATCCATCTGTAATCCATTTATGAAACATTCCAACCCTTAGATGTAAAGTTGGTATTCCTATGTTTATGAGCGCGGTGACTCCTACCAGCACGCCTTGGGACTTATCCACTTCTTGAGGGTCACCAGTTGCATGGCAGATAAGACCGCCGCCTTCTGTCTCCTACGTGAAGAAATGAAAATTTAAACTATAAGTTACCATGAAAATTATGTGATAGAATTGCTCTAACACGAGCTCAAACTCAAGCCTGCCAGCCATAGTCATCATTAGTCACCGCAAAAAAACCGCTGAAGATCGACACTTTACGACAATAGTACTAGGTATTTGCTATTCTGTGTCAACACACAGTTAAATATCTCTGAAAAAACCTGCTAAATGATACCTTTCAGGGTTGCTTACCAAATGCTTAACGCCATACGCAATTAAGTTTGTTCATAATAGAAGAATTAATTAACATTTTTTGTTTATATTTGGACTTTTGAGAAGTGGTACTAAATATCTCAAAAGTTGACTCATCAGCAGTGAATCTGGTGTTTTTAGTGATAAGTCCACTTTTTATACTTTTAATTTTGTAGTCAAAAAATATGAATTAGTGGCCTGCAAACTGTATAGCCTAATTTCAAAATTAATCGATCAGCGTTCATGCGGGCTACGTTAGATAAAGGAAAAAGCAGTAGATACTCTACAGTTTCGCTTCTATGGAGTTATTCAACTGTTTTAGATTACCAATATTACTATACCCTTGCTCTACATCAGTGTTTTTCAAAGAGTTGGTCGCGACCTCATAGGGGGTCTCGATCTTCTATATAGCTTGTTCTATAGAGCTTATACGGGAGGGTCGCATAAGTTTAAAAAGAGCATTTTTATTAAGAAAATGTCCATTTCGGAACGAAATCGGCGGCTGTGTTACATACTTCATTATTTATTATATTAACCGATACCTATGAAAATAAATGAAAATGTACGGATTTGATATTTGTAATTTAATAAAATACATACAGATTAAGAAATTGCAAACGCGAAAGATTTCTACATACGAAGGAGGTCACGCCATAAAAAAGTTTGAAAAAACACTGCTCTACATTAACTGAGGATACATACAGATGTAGCTAGAGTCATCCGTGTGCTCTCATCCGTGCACAAGTAAATCCTACAAGACTTCAAGAGTTGTTTCTCGCACAGACGCCGCGGAATTACTTGAAATCGTTCAGAAAAGAGATGTTTATTTGTGGCCCAACTCTGAAAGAACATTGTAAGCTTGGAATAAAATCGTCAGGTGATCTGAATAGCTAGATTTACTACTGAGCTTATATATATTTTTTGAAAAATGGAAAAATTCGCCTGCCCCCCCTAGGTGGGATTTGAACCCACGACCTCTCTTGAGCTTATATACTTGTTTGATAAGTAAGTGAATGTAAATAGAGATAATAAGAAGGGAAGAGCAATGAATGGGACGCAATCGCAAAGATAAGAGGAAATCTAGGAAGAAACTGATCTATGTGTAAATAATGACAGAATCAAAGTAAGAAAAGGGTGAAAAACAATAAACGAGCGTAAATATGTAAGAGAACATAAAAAATGAGAATATAAAAATATTAAAACTGTGAATAGAAACAATTACTGCTAAATCGTGAACAAATCTGCTATTAAAATCATAAATCACCTAAATGATATAACCAATAAATAAAATGTATACTGCTTTTTTTTACAATTTCAAAGTTCGGTCCCTACAACAACTAAAGCGTCTTTATCGCAGTCAGTTCTCCCTAGAACACTGAAACAATGCTTGCTATGCAAATCAATACCTTCTAGGAGATTTATTATACAATACGGATAGTAAGAAGGAAGAGGATAAGTTTTTGTTTTTTAATGAGAGGGGGGCGAACGAGCATGTGGGTCACCTGATAGAAAGCATGATTGCCCTTGGTGATCTTCATGGGCGGTGGATCACCACCGCCCATGAAGATCAGCAACACCAAGGGGTTGCCGATCCTTACCTTTTGTTCTGGTGACCTCACTCACTCACAGGAATATAACAACCCACATGGGAATCGTTATTTGGCTGCGGTATTCTGCGAGGTGGTGGTACTTCCCCAGTAGGCCAGCTTAAATCGCTATGCCCTACCTCTCTTAAGTCAGAAGAAACAAAGAAATATGTTGTACATAACAGCGACGAGGAATAACTGTTAACTAGTGAAGTTTAATAGTTTCTCATCTAAATTAAATTGCGAATGAAGCTTGTTTTCTTTTCATACCTGAGTCGCTTTTACTGTAGTAGCTACGCACACACCGTCATAATCGAAATCCTTCGAAGCATAAGGTATTTTACCTATGTATATGTTAAATAGCCATGGCTCTTTTACTTCCTGAAAACAACGCTTTATAATAAATATAATTATATGTATGGCCAACTTGAATTGAAGGGCCTCGGAGGAATTTGAACCCACGACCTCTCGATTACCTCTCGATTGGAAGAGCATTCGACCCTCAGATCACAGCAAACAAGGGAGATTTGGTACGCAGTACAAATTGTATCGAAACCAGATGTCGCCGATTCTCCTACTACCTGCCACTCCTACAGGCATAAAACAATGCATAAACTACTGCACACATGCAAAACTACCCTTTTATTGGTTCTTACCCTAAAAGGACCGCATTGTACTATTACTAGCTCACATTCAAACAATAGAGTATTCTTTTAGAAAGAACTTTCTCAGTATCGATATCGATGAAGTGTGTTAAATATTGATACTTTTATTTGTAAGTACTCAATTAATTTTAAGATGACTAAATACGCGTATATGAGAAATTCAATAGGCTATTTGACCAACATTTTTTTCGGTTTGATATGAAAATCACTATTTTGGACTTTCCCGAAAACGCTCCGCACAAAAGGGTACTGAGTTAAGACGTCACCCAGTTTGGACCTCTGCCTGCAGGCCCTGCAGCATTTATCCATTTATCTTAAATTTTTCCATCCTTCGGATATATAAAATTTGTATTTCAAAGAAGCAGCAATAAATAGTTATTATTATTAAAAAGTACTTAAGTACAAGAATAATTGAATACTCAATAATAACATATATTTTATAGACGTTTACCATTAATTCAATAGGTAATACATAGTAACTAATTAGATTAATATGAACTATGATTAATTAGTATTAATATGAACAAGGACTAGGTTGTTTTATAGATACGACTACACCTCTATTTCACGGCAGGCGAAAGCGGCCGCACTACACGATTGTCATTGTATTGCGAGTATCGATAACACACAAATCCATTGCGCCGTCGGAAGAACCGATTCATTTATTATTGTTTTACTAAAGAAGCAATGAATTTTGTTTAACACGATATGATTCACTAGGTACTCTCACAATAACAAAATAATATTTTTCGGTTTTAAAAGAAGATTAAACATAAATATTGTAAATAATTGTAATACTGACACGTGAAATGAGATGCCATCTTTCACGTAGTTCACTTTGCTGCTTGTATTTTTGCAAATAATCACTGAACAAGTCGGCATTTTGTCAAAAATCGAGAGATGTGACAACGACGCATAGTAACTATCGTCTGGCGGCAGAAATTTACATCAAGCCAAATTATGGCCAGATGCGTTCGCACGAACTGAGCCGCCTTAGCAAATCTCCCTTGTTTGCTGTGATCTGAGATTCGACCGCTAATCGAGATATCGTGGGTCAAATCCCACCTAGTCAGAAGGGGGCGAATTTTTCCATTTTTTAAATATTTGCAATAAATATACACACAAAACAGTTTTTGTTTTGTGTGCGTATTTTTTTAATAAAAAGAACACTACTACACATTAATAGTACCTATATAATTTGGAATTAGTCATTGATTTTATTGAGTTACAAGTCGAAAGCCCAGTTTCCACCGTGAGCGAATTTAACAAGAGTCAACGCTTACTTGTATTTCCATGAAGGACTGAGCGAAAAGAAAGAGTTGAAATGGAGCTCGTTTGAGTTAGATATAATATCTTTATATTGTATAGGAATTGTGCAATATCCATTACATTTTTAAGGAGGCAATCCAAATTCTTATTATAGCAGAAAGAAACGGCTTCGTTTTGTGTCATGGCATCAACCCATAATCATCCCTCTGTTGGGATACGGGTCTCCCCTCTATCGAAGGGGTTTAGAGCATACTCATACATATAATAAACATAAGTGTTTTGTTAATAATAAAATGTTGAATACGTTCCACCAAGTGCCAAAAATCACCAGTATCAACAATTTGGGTCTAGGAACACTGTTCTTATCTCTGGGCGGGACCACTCAAACTGTTAATACCGTTCCTAGGAACACTGTTCTTATCTCTGGGCGGGAACACTCAAACTGTTAATACCGTTCCTAGGAACATTGTTCTTATCTCTGAGCGGGAACACTCAAATTGTTAATATCATTCCTAGTGACACTGTTCTTATGTCTGGGCGGGAACACTCAAACTGTTAATACCGTTCCTAGGAACACTGTTCTTATCTCTAGGTGGGAACACTCAAACTGTTAATACCGTTCCTAGGAACACTGTTCTTATCTCTGAGCGGGAACACTCAAATCGTTATCTCTGGGTGGGAACACCCAAACTGTTGATACTTGGTGGACCGTTTTCAATATTTTACTTGCGATTCAATACGTTTTCTAGAGATTTGCATGGATTTGCCTAGATTTTTAAGGTATTTTCATGTACTTGATTTGAATAGAGAGAAATCTAACCACAACAGCGAGGCCATAAGCTGGAAACCTAAAAAACTTCTGCGTGTAGATGTGTTTGATAGCCCGCCATTGCATCACTTCATGGCTATCAGGTTTCGTTTCCACAGTATGCAGAAGACCACCAACCAGATTTATATTGGCAAAGTTATGTCTCGGACTGAAATTAAAAACAAATTATAAATTGTTAATACCAGATTACCTGGTAAGGAGTTGCTGCTATGGCAGCGGGGGTGGTTAGGCGTAAGTAAAACTTTGATTTTATATAAGAAAAAAATATGTGATGCTTCTATAGATCACAGTAGCCGTGTCATCAGGCGGACCGTGTGCTAATCTTACATATTCTTAACCCAAATTTAATGATTTTTTACACTACGTCGGGTGACGAACAAGCATACGGCCCGCCTGATTTACAGCGATTACCATAGTATGCAACATGATGGATAGCCAAGCTAAGCTCCACCTATTCTATCCAGGTTAGTATAGGTGGAGCTACAAACTAGTCGGGCAGCTTACAAAATTCTACGTTAGTACTATTACATATACTGTGAAAATACGCTGCGTCCTACGTCTGTATATGGTATAAAACAAAATTAAATCATAATAGAATACATAAAGAATACATAATTCAATCTCACCGTTTCCTGTTTGTATAGAAGCAATGGGCTGAGCTTAAAACTCTCTGTTCTGTAATTATACTTCCGGCGCAAAATGCTCTATAAGTGGGGGGTTTATTCTTGTATAATTTCATTACGAATACCTAGAATCAGTTAATAAACTTGTACTGAGGAGCTCGATAGGGTCGATGCGCGTTTCAATTAGATTGATCATTAAAGTTAAGCAATATAAGATGGTTTGACTTATTTGGAGCTCCTCCGTGCTTCGGAATGCACATTAAACCGTTGGTCTCGAGTGTTATAATTTGACGACAGTCAACTCAGTGGCCTTTGGGCGGCTTGAAAATCTCCGAAAACCCGTAGTTGAGCAGCATGGTAGAGTACGCTTTAAACGCCTTCGATTAAACCCCGCAGTAGGATGAATATGGGTTAGTACAGAACAGTTAAAAAAGTACTCATGTTAAGACGAATTGGAGTCGGTACGAACATTATAAAAAAATGCTTATTTAAATACAAGCAATCTACAATATGTATACATACATCATATTGCGGTAACCACTTTATATCAGGCGGGCCGTACTCTTGTTTTCCACCTGAATAATAAAAAAAGTCGAAAGTGTTGAGCTGATAGAAGTCTTGAAGCTCCACCTATTAAGCTGAAGATGTTTGTTAATTACTTAAATATGAGAACTAGGTATTTTTAAAGTGAATTATTCAATGGGAATCGGGTTCAGTATCCGCGGTAGGGCCCCCAGTACGAAACACTGATACCAGTTGCTGTTCTCTTAGATGAAAAATCAGCAAAAATATCAGTTGATACTTTTATCGCACCAAGCGATAGAATTAACCATAATGTAGTCTGAGTTAATTACTCTATCTCTAGGAGAAATTTTAACAGAGTCGACAACGTGCGTGTGATCCGATAACTGCTTTCAATCAGGCCGCTGTTTATGTGTTTGCTACCTTAGTAGTATAAAAAAGAACATTATAATTAACAAAACTTACGTAATGCTTAAGTGTACCAATTTTCACCATGTTACCAAGATTGCTTCTTGTCACATTAAGAAACAGTGGCTGAAAGTATAGCAGTAATTATACTAATTAATCGACGAGCCCGGTAGTAGAATGGCTAGCTACTTTGTCTCCAAGGTCGCGGGTTCTATCCCCGCACAAGACAAACATTTGCATGCATGAACATGTATGTTTGTCTAGGTCTGGGTATTTCCTATGTGTTGTCAATACCCGAAATCTAGGAGCTCCTAGGTTTGACTAGTTAAACCTAAGGTACCTCACTTCCCTCTCTAAAAGCAAGTCGAAGTTAGGTTAGGTTAATCATCATCATCATCATCAGGTCCATTTTAGTCTCCACTACAGGAGCACGACTCTCTCTCGTCCGTCCTAGACGGAAGGTGGATTTGGCCTACACTCCCCACGCTGGCCAAACGGGTTGGGGAGGCCTGATCGATATTTGATAATGTATTTCCCTTAGTCGCTTTGTACGACATCCACGGGAAGAAACGGAGTGATTCTATTCTAGTCTGCCGGAAACCACACGGCCAAGGTTATGTTAAGCTTGTGATCAACAAAATCCGAGCGAACTAAGCGAGTGAGGCTCTACTTGCATTTGGAGAGACTGGTGAGGTACGCTAGCTTTAGATAGTCAAACCTCTATATATGTATAAATAGCGCTTTAATTTCGGGCATTGTCTATAACTTATGTATTATACATATATGTATATTTTACAAAAAAAAATGCATTTAAGTATAATATCAGTTATCTAGTACCCATAGTACAAGCTTTGCGCTTCATTTGGGACTAGATGGCGCAGTGTAAATTGTCCAGAAATATTTACAGAAATATTTATTTAAGTATATAGAAGATTACCTTTTCGATGTTTGTCTTGAGACAATAAACGGAAATACCAAATAGGAGTATAATACATAACGGTATGCTACAATCAATCCTAAAGCAAAACACTTTTGAAAATTGTAACGACTTAGTAAATTGGTTGTTATTGTAGTAAGACTACAATAACAACCAAATAAGACAATGCTCAAAAAGAATCACATATTAGAACATTTATATTACGTCACACGAAACCTAAAAGTCCAACATTTATTATCGTAATTTCTTGAAGAATTGTCAGAAATGTCTTTTAGAAACATCATCACTCATGTCACTGTCTTGCCAGAAGAATATTAATACGTAGACACCTCCTCGGATACGGATACCACTAATATAGTAATAATAATCCAACTTGGTTTTTTTATTTATTTAGTGTTATTTTTATTTTTTTAAGAATACTGTTAGTTTAGTTTAGTAAGTACTTACATTCTTTATTATAAATAATAAATTTTGAGTTTACATTGGCTTGTCAGAAACTCTTACCAACTAAGTCGAAATTGGTCCATGTTTTATCATTATTTTAAATTAACTTAGATCAATGATACTTCGTCGTAAATGGAGCGAAGCGGAGACCTGTAACTTCTTCGAAGCCTCGAAAGTATAATAAGAGTAAAGTGTATTTTTATCAATAATAACTATCTTCTAAATTTAATAAACAGTAATTACTACGAGTACCTATACTCGAGTTAACCCTACCATATGAATTACTTTTTCTGAACTAAATCCGAATCACAAGAACAAGGACATTGTACAAGAACTAAGCTTGTAACCCTGTTCACCAGGTTCACTCGTTCAAAGTTAACAACAATACACTCCAAGTGAATTCTGACCTGTCACTGGATAAAGTTGAAATACGCTGTATTCTGTCATGATTGGCTTATCCTTTTACCATTATTTAGGCTCGGCGCAGTTTGTCCTTTTCTTCCATTCAACCTTATCCGCCGTCATATCTAGAGTTACCCTTTAGCTACATCATCTCTAAAAGAATCCAGCCACCTCTATTTTGGTCTTCCACTCTCATTATATCCATTCACATTCAAATTCTTCGTTCAGTATTCAAATTTCACAGAATTTCTTCGGCGTCTGTTTCACCATCTCTTCCAGGTTTAATAAATAATAAATAAATATTTCTGGACAATTTACACAGCGTATTTATTTATCTAATTAAGCCCAAAGCTTGCACTATGCGTACTAGACAACTGATAAATGTACTTAAATACATTTTTTTTTAAATACATACTTATAATACATAGAAAACACCCAGACCAAGACAAACAGACATGTTCATGCACACAAATGTTTGTCTTGTGCGGGGATCGAAGCCGCGACCTCGGAATCAAAGTTAGGTACTTTGCCATTGCTAGCCACTCGACTACCGGGCTAATTAGATTTAGGAGCTAAACTAGACTTTACTGTTTTTATTTTTTTGGGAAATTGTAAAGTATGTAAGGTAAAAAAACGAATATTTAATCTTTTTATTATTCACAAAAACAATAACATTAAATACAATGTATGCTGAATTGTAAAATGCCTGCACGTTTTTTATCACGTGATATTTTTTAACAATTACGCATTACTTGGAATATTTTTACATAACCTCACGTGTTGACAGTTCAATTGGGATGTTGACTGTATGAATCAAGACATAGGATTCTTCATTACGCTTATGAATGGTAAATTATTAATGTATGTATCGAAACAAGTATCACAAAATATCTTTGAAACAAGTACGAACAAAAGATAATTTATTGTCTGTAAAGTCGGTTTACGGACTATAATTTTACGTGATAACGTCATAAGAAAACATCGGTCGATGGAGTGGAAGAGAGATAGATGCGTCTCTATCACTTGTTCCGCCCTCTCGCTTGCACGCTCGGCTCAGGCGGAACGTGACAATGAGTCATGTTTTTACGTGCGTGCAGCCGGCGTTCATCGATTTATAAGACGTTATCACGTCAATGTAATAGGTCGGGGAAAAAGTCTTTTCGCATTTTAGTATGTATGAACTTGTAATAAAATCTCTTTGGTTATACCATTTGTATCTGGCAGGTTTTGATATCTTTAAAAAGTTTAAATTTTAAAAAAGATAATTCCAAATTCAAATTAGGTAAATGTGTGATTTTCATTTCTTTTTTTTACTGTCAACATGAGTGAATCTAATGAAGAAATTCGATTCATTTTATAATTTTACTACAAAAAAAGTAAAAATGCAACGCAAGCTGCGAAAAAAATTTGTGACGTTTATGGATCTAGTGCAGTGTCTGTGAGAGTAGCACAAATTTGGTTTAAGCGTTTTCAATCAGGAAATTTTGATGTGAAAGATGCACGTCGCTCTGGTCGCCCTGTTACGGATAAAATGGATGCCATTTTTTAAAAAGTGGAGCAAGATCAGCATATCAGTAGTTACGACGTAGCTGAAGAATTAGGAATTGACCACAAAACAGTTTTGGCGCATTTGAAAAAAGCTGGGTACACTAAAAGGCTCGATATTTGGGTGCCTCACGATCTCACTGAAAGAAACTTAATGAACCGTGTACTCATTTGCGATTCTTTACTACGACGTAATGAAAGCGAACCGTTTTTGAAAAAGCTTATAACTGGTGATGAAAAGTGGATCACGTACGACAAGAACGTGCGAAAAAGGTCGTGGTCAAAGGCCGGTCAGGCTTCACAGACTCTGGCAAAACCCGGGTTAACCCGCAATAAGGTGATGCTGTGTGTATGGTGGGATTGGAAGGGCATTATTCATTATGAGCTGTTACCGCCAGGCAGGACTATCGATTCTGAACTCTACTGTGAACAACTGATGAGATTAAAGCAAAAAGTTGAGAGAAAGCGGCCGGAATTAATTAACAGAAGGAGTGTGATTTTTCATCATGATAACGCTAGACCTCACACATCTTTAGCCACTCAGCAAAAATTAAGAGAGTTTGACTGGAAGGTGTTAATGCATCCGCCGTATAGTCCTGACCTTGCACCTTCTGATTTCCACCTGTTTCGGTCTCTTCAGAATTCTTTAGGCAATGTCAGGTTAACATCACGAGAAGACTGCCAAAACCACTTGTCGTGGTTTTTTGAACAGAAGTCCCAAAATTTCTATAGTAATGGGATCATGTCTCTACCTACAAGATGGCAAAAAGTTATCGAACAAAATGACACCTACATACTTTAGTTAAATGTAAATAAACTTTAGTAAAAAATGTTTTGAATTTTCATATAAAATACGAAAAGACTTTTTCCCCAACCTAATATGATTAGAAATGACGTCATTTTTTTTTTTCATGATTATCAATCATGTATTGTCACGAGAATCCAACGAATGTGCCAAAGTCAAATTAGACATGCTAGATTAGATTACAGACACCGCGGTGAAATTAAATAAAGGGTTGTAAAAAAACAACTCATTTAGATTCTTAGTATTGCTACGAATTCTAAAATACGCAATAAAAGTACTAAATTGAATATTCAAGACAAGTGACGTACCCGTTCAGTACATTTTACATACAAAATCGCTGTTTTGATGCGTGATAAACTTTGACATAAGCGTCGACATTCATATTGTCTACGATCACGTGTTTCTATTGTCTATTGCCTATGTACTTGTTTGCTAAGTTAGTAAGGGTTAAGTTAGGTTATTACTATACACATTTCGTCCAATAAGTTCAACTTTCTGTTCAAGATGTTGAACATATCGGTCAACTGTAGCCTATTTTTGCAACATTTACATTAATTAAGCTGCTTGGAAAGAAAAGTATGAATAGTTCAATTATGTATTATAACAAAATAATAATGAATCTGCAAATGAAACTCGTTAACTGGAAAATCAATTATTTATACTTATTTGAACATTAGAGATGTATGAAAATGATAATTACTACATAGTAAAACATGAACAGTAAAATTTTGCGGTTAATTCCCACCTACAATTCAAATTCAAAAATGATACAAGCAATGTAATAAATGAATGGGCATTGAAATTCTGGTATATGTGTAGTTAGACAAAAAGTTCGGCTGTTCACAGTGAACTGCAACCATTGAGATATAAGTAGATACTACGTTATATATCAATGCCTGTAACTAACCAAACTCTTTGTTTGGTTAGTTACAGTAACCAACCAAAAGTTAGTTATCAAACCTAGTCGCAAATCTCTTTATATGCAATTTAATTAATGTAATGTAATATATACGAAAATCCAATATATTCGTATAGTTGAACAGAAAATTGAACACATAGGACAAAAGATCGCCAGCAATTACATAATATGTAAATAACGTTTCATCATCATCATCAGGTCCATTTTAGTCTCCACTACAGGAGCACGACCCTCTCTCGTCCGTCCCAGACAGAAGGAGGATTTGGCCTACACTCCCCACGCTGGCCCGGCGGGTTGGGGAGGCCTGATCGATGTTTGATAATGTATTTCCCTTAGTCGCCTTCTACGACATCCACGGAAAGAGACGGAGTGATTCTATTCTAGTCTGCCGGAAACCACACGGCCAATAAATAATACACAACAAACGCCAAATAAAGTTTAATTGAATATTAAAAACACGTGTTCAATAGTATGACATTTGAGTTAACAAAGAAAGTCGATATCTATTAAAAATTACGCTACTTTTACATTCATAGCTTGGTAATCACCATTATCTGACTGAAAGTAGCAAATGATCCAAATTAATTCATGATAAATTTTGCATTTAACTCTCACTGTTTTCTTTTTTTGTCTTTGTTATGTCTTTATCGATTCTACCCCATAGATCTTTGCCATCTCCAGTTCTCATTGCTCTATTTTCAACCATTTCTTTCGACACAGTCTTCAAATCGTATGCCCACCCAATCCATGCAAAGAAGTCGATAAATTTTGTCGTTAAATTTAAGCTATTGTTGCCGAGTTCAGCTGCGCGGTAGTCCCAAGGAAACGTGTGGTGGTAATTGTGAAAACCTTCACCGCATGTCGATAAAGTGACAATCAGGTTCTGAGCTGCAGGTATATTATTATCATAAGGTTTATGTCCTACGATATGAGCTAAACTATTTACTAAAAAGGTCGCATTAAGAGTTAGTACATAACGAAGCATTGTTGTGTGCCATGCGTTGAGTATTTTTTCTTCCCATAAAAATACCGGTAATAGAGTAGGAATTATAAAGCAAGCTGTGGCCATAATTGGTACTGCGTATCTGCGAAACAAAAATCAAATCTGAGTGAGCTCTATTAGACATAAAGATATGCTAAATACGAATGAGTAAGTAGAGAATAGAGTCTTTAAAAAATATGTTGAACAGACATGTTCACACACAAATATTTGTCGTGTGCGGGGATCGAACCCGCGACCTCGGAGTCAAAGTGGCCATTGCTAACCATTCGACCACCGAGCTCGTCATATAATAGTATAAATCGACGGTCCCTACGTATAAAGCGACATGTTATTTCAGACATGTCTGCTTATACTACGATATAGTAATTAAAGAATATTATTATTGGACAAATGAGTTAATTTCTTACTTTTTAATTATATACAATCAATAAAATATAAAAGAAAATGTTTTTTAGGGGCAATCTATAGCAATTATGCAATAAAAAAAAATTGCCATTTTTGACATGTCGCTTTATACGTAGGGACCGTCGAAATGTGACTTTGTTTGTTACGCTTTCACGCCGAAACTACTCAATCGATCGTCATGAAACTTTGTACACATATTCTCAAAGGTATAAGGAAAGACACAGGTAACTTTTTATTAAAAAAAAGTAAACTCTGGCGAAGTCGCGCGTGGAAGCTAGTAAATATATATTTATCCACACATACATAATACATGAGAATATATAAAACTGCTTTTCATAAGATTTTAGCGTCGTAGTAGGTAAATATTGTTCAACAGTTTAAATATCGATACAGGTTCTAAACATTAAGCATGTACCTAAGTACACACTATTAAAATAATTCCAATTAATAATAATTTACTACTTACTTTTTCTGAAATTTCAAAACAGGATTATTGTCTAGATCATCTGTTGGAATGTACTTTCCTCTCTGTACCACTTCAGGGTGCTTTTTAACGAAGAGCCATCCCATATGGGAATAAAAGAATCCTCTAGTTGAATTATGGGGATCAGCGTCAGTATCGCTGTACTTATGATGCATCCTATGGTCTCGTGCCCAGTGGATAACCGTGTTTTGATAAGCTATAGATGTGAATACCATCAAGATTATTTGCAACGGCAATTTGGCTTTGTACGTCTTGTGAGCCCACAACCTGTGAGATCCGGCTGTGATTCCGATTTCTGCTATTATACAAAAAATGAAACCTGTAACAGAACAATTTTCTATAATACAAATCTATGATATCATTTTTTTTTAAACCTTTATCACCTCTCAGTTCCCAGAGGTACAAAGCTACGACGGTACCAACCAACATATTCCCATTACCACATTAGCGTTCTCCGCCAACGCGCAGTTGAACAGCGTGGTGGAGTATGCTCTAAACCCCGTTGATTGAGGGGAGGCCCGTATCCCAGCAGTGGGGTGTAAAGGGTTGATGACAACGACAGCAACATCACGTTACAAATCAACAACACACGATGTTCTATTTTTTTTAACGAAGAGGCTTCAAAATTATTATTTAAAAAAGCTTCTGGTTGGGCAAGTACTTTTTGAAACAACTCGCATTTTAAAATCATTTTTTTACTACATAGATAACATAATAAAAGGTTTTTTATTAATTATTATTTTAATCTACGACAATCTGAAGTAATGAATATTAGATTGTATTAATATATACAACAAAGTCCAAAGTTACCAGCGAACTGTTATTAATTTATGTTTTACTATTCGTTCCGACAGTCAGAGTTCACAACTACTCATCTATTACTACTCATTCATTACTAACAATGCTCTTTCGTCATTTGCCTACTGAATCAGCAGTCTTGACCTCTGTCAGACAAATCTAGGCGTTTGTCTATTGAGGTCAAAAAAACATGCTCAGAAGAAGAAATGTTTTAGCACTTTTTTTCTTCCGAGAATGCTTCAAGGATGGATGGATATACATTGCCACTAGTACTTAAAAAGCCGACCGACCGTAGACCGAGCCGTAGCCGAGTAGGTAGCCGAAGCGTTGAACGCCCTCCTTCTAGATGGATGGATGGTGGATGCGGAAAGAGGAGGATCGTATTTGGTGGAAAGCATTGGGGAAGGCTTATATCCAGTAGTGGGTAGATGCAGGCTGATGATGAGATACAACAACATTACTGTTACAATAAAAATATATATGGATAACTTACATAGCAATAAAGTAGGCCATTTCGTTGAACTAAATGCCAAATATATTCCATGTAGCGCCGCTAAGTGCCAATACAGAAAAGTCAATATATTACGATAAACTAAATGGTATTTCCTTGGCGCTGCTTGAGGTGCTACCAGTTTGGGAAACTGTTCTTCATATTCGTAATTTTCACTTTCATTGTGTTCAAATTGTGACAAAACATTTGAATCATTGTGAGGAGCCATTTCTGCAAAGAATTATAAATAAATAAATGTTCCTGGACAAATTACACACTGCCATCTAGTCCCAAACTAAGCAAAGCATATACTATGGGTACTAGATAACTGATGTTATACTACAATGCAGGACAAGGAATACATTGGAAACCCTCAGACCAAGACCAAAAGACATGTTCATGCACATAAATATAAATATGTTATATTAATTATAGTGTATCCAAACTTGAAATCATTACATCAATCATCAAATCATTATATTCGAATTCATCAATACTAGAGTATATATTTCATTTGGAAATCACGACTCATTGTGGAACAATGGTCGTAAACAGGTTTTTACACGAGACCTTTGTAAGCCCGAGCCGGCTGCTGTCGTTAGATGTCTGTGGCCTTTAGGCTTGAAAACACTGGCCTGGGCCAACGCGCTGTTGTGCAGCGTGATAAAGTACGCTCTAAACCCTATTCGATTGAGGGGAGACCCGTATACCAACAGTCGGAGGAATAGGGGTAAATGCAGATGTTGAAATATAGAATAATACCATCGACGAAAAATGTTCTCGTCGATGAAAAGAGGGAAAATTACACGCAGTCGCTGACCGTATTTTTGTTCTGAAAGCACTGTAATTATTTGGGTCAGAAAAAAAAACTATTTGGTTATTTATTTTGGTTATTTATATGTCATAGTTTTTTTTTATTCACAGATTTTTTTAAGCTTACATAATATTATTTCTTATTCAAAAACATTACAGATATACCGTTCTCTTGGGACATAAGCCTTTAGAGAATGTTCCATATTGAATTTTGAATATAAATTCAAAATTCAACATTCAAAAATTCCCATATGTGCCAAATAGCCCATGCATGTTATCTCTATTTGGATTATTAAGCACTTGGCATTTTGTTCATATTAATATACTTATTTTATAATTTAAAGAATAACATATTACTCGTTATTCTAGATTTCTATAAATTTTATTGTACTAACCTTAATCACTTTATTACGGAGCACTTATAAAAAAATACACACATATACATATAATAAAAAATAATATAATATTAAATTATTCAACTTAGTATAGTAGGAACTTATTACATTGTTTATGTTGTAGTTAGTTTGCGAAAGACGACCACTAACAAAATGAATAGAAACGCCGAAAAAATACCTTTTATATGGAAAAAACTACAAAGATGTAACGGAAAAAAACGTATAGGACAACATTTTACCGATAGTTTAGAATAAGTACCTATGGAGACGACCAAATTTTACGTACGTCAAGCTAGCTCGGCGCTTGTAGAGATTTGATAACGAGAACTTTATCTGGAATCGTTATCTACCCAAAGATGGAAATAAGCCTTTCTCAATGCTTTTCACCATATGCCATCTGGCCGTCTTCACAATTAGACGGTCCATTCCGCAGCCTGTATATCTGTCCACTGCCACTTCGACTTGGTAACTCTCAGAGCAGTGCGATAAAATTGGTCCCCCGTCGAATTCTTTCGTTCCGGAACCGGGATTCGATCCCTTAGTACAGTGGTTCCCTTAACTAAACGCTGTCTTAAAGATACCCTGAGATTGGTACTCTACATCAATTGCTGTGTACCATTTAGTCTGTGGAACAGCCCGGCCAGCAGTGTCCAAGTTTCTATAATCGTGTGGTGGATGCACTGGTTGAAGACGTTAGTCTTCAAGCATTTCGATTGCGAGATATGCTTGCAAAGAAATGTGTTCATGTTTTTCGAAATAATTTACTTCTAAAGAATAAAATTTTTTGTTGTTGTCGAAATATGGAGAAAAGTCACGGCGCTACAGAAGTGTCAGTCTCAGTGACTATGAACGCAGTGAATATACTTATAAAAGAGTACAATTGGGACGTATTTTGCAAATAAAATCTTATTGTTGTTGTATATTTATTATACAAACTTAATTATAGATACCACATACCAATGAAAATTAATAACAGTATACATAGACGGACATATCCTAGAGATAGTAAATCTTAGAATAGGCATCTGAACAAACATATTCTAAAATGATAAAAACTCTCTATCAGTAACGTAAAAAACATAAAACTAGAACGATCTGCGATCTCAAAATTTTAATAACTTATGTGCGACGTGTTTTATGGTCGATCAAAGTTTAGTGGCAAAGTCCATTTTAAAAGTATGAAATTATAAAAAATAAATATTACCATTGTAAACAATAAAAAATACTATGACTTTTGTTACGGCACTACATACATGCTACATAAACGCAATATTTAACATAGCTGTCGTACAAATATATAAAATAGCGTATCGTGACGTCATAATACTGTAGCCTTTTGTATGGAGCGTTTTCGAGATAGTCCAAAATTGTGATCTTCAAGTTCTCATATCATATCTCGAGTTTTTATGCTATCGAAGTAATTCTTTCATCATCATCATCAGGTCCATTTTAGTCTCCACTACAGGAGCACGACCCTCTCTCGTCCGTCTTAGACGGAAGGAGGATTTAGCGTACACTCCCCACGCTGGCCAAACGGGTTGGGGAGGCCTGATCGATATTTGATAATGTATTTCCCTTAGTCGCCTTGTACGACATCCTCAGGAAGAAACGGAGTGATTCTATTCTAGTCTGCCGGATACCACACGGCAATTCTTTCACCTATAGTTATATTATTGTGACGACTTTAAATAACAAATCGAAAAAAAAATGGTTCAGAAGCCTATTGAAGTAAGTTCAAATGCGAGTAAAAAGCGTCTAATTGTTATTTTCTTATGCGCCAAAAGAAGGTAGTACAATACATAGACAGCGTAATCTTGCGAGTAGTCCATATGATGAAAACTTTGACAGAACACAACGATACTAGGCACTTTAGAATGCTTCGCTTTATCAAGGCTCACCTTGGCTCTCAACTGGCTACTACAACTGGCTAACTGGCTACTGCAAATTTGTACTAAGAGTGACGGGTGCCTGACATAGTTAAGTAAAAGTCTAAAAACCGATGTAATACTTAAGTTAAAAAAACATGTTTTCCAATACATTCCTGCAAATATAAGTTTACGCACAATATTGAAATATTCTTCATGTTAAAGCCAATTTTAGTCTAATTTAAAGCTACTTATTTTAATAATCAATTTAGTAGATTCGGACAGAATTGGCTGTGACAAACGGACGATAGACACACGAATGATCCTATAAAGGTTTCGTTCCTTTTTTTATTCGTCCCTACAGCACTCTAAAACGGGAAATATTTTTTGGTTATTTACTAAAAATTTACACGTATAAATATTTTAATATATACGTTTGAGTTTTTAGTTAGTACTAAAATATTAGTATATTTTTTCTGGTTAAATTATCACACCTTTTGAGAAATTTGAAATTAAGTAGGTACTCGTATTTGAATAAATTGTTAAATTAAATCTAAATAATACGCTGTACACATACATGCAGTTTTAAATTAAACGTTACATAAAAACTAATTAAGTCTATGTATTTCACGCTTTTGTAAATGGTTGTATTTATTTTTATTTTATTGTTTTGTGCGCCTCAGTAAAATAAACAGAACGCCACGGGGCCAGGCCCGCTTGACGTAAATTCAAATTGTACTTCAGAAACACGTGTTTTCTCATTTCGTGATTCGTCACCTCACCTATGGGAAACTACGTTTTTCAAAGTTCAATCGGTGTCCAGGTATTCTCCTGGGGTATACCCATAAACACAATGCTGTCGGTCTTCTTTGGTTTGAGAATGATTTATAAGTATGGTAACTGATCAATGTTTATTTTAAAAAGATTCTTCACTAAGGTTTGAACAGGTTTTTACAGAGTCGGGAACACGCGTCCATAGGCTGAGGTAACTGCATCCATCAAGCAGGCCGTATGCTTGTTTACCACCTTAGTGGTATGAAAAGTACGATAAGTGCAGAACCATTGAACTTTAATTGCCTGTGCGAAAACCAGATTGAAGAGTTGCGAGTTGATGCAAAAAGTTTTCCTCTTGGAGCATTTTGAATGTTTAATTCCTACATTGGATTTTTAAAAAGAGGAATTATTGTCCATAGGTGTACAAACTATTTACGTACCAAAGAATACCTATTGTACGGCTGGAAGTATCTTTTGGACAGTATGAACGGCTCGTCATCGTAATGTAACACCGTAGTACTTATTACTGTGGTAACACGTTGTGTTGTGTTGTCGAAAGGTTTTGTTTTCTTTTTATTTTTTTTTATGTCGTAATAAACATATGCGTGGTTGTTTGTCGGGTGTGAGTTAGATGGGTAGATACCTATTTATAATGTATTTGTGTAAATTGATGTCTATCTAAAATGACAGTGAGCTCTTACAGAGCTCCTAAAGAAGTTTCATATATTTTTTTGTAAATTTTAATAGTTAATACATACTCATTTTTAGTAGTACCTCTACTAAAATTATTACACGCTTCACGCTTCTAGATACTGTCAAACTAAGAGATTTGTACAAAAACTTAGAAAATGGAAGAAAATAAAAAAAAAAATTGTAATGGAATGAATGGAATGAATTGGTATGCGCAATTATTTTATTTTTCATTTGCTGGAAATAACCCTTGGAATTGCTGAAGATGCCTGGCGGCAGCGGCATTGCTTTTTACGAGAGGTGTTGCGCTGCGGGGAAGACTCCATACTGTAGTTACGAGCACAAAAGATCCATGACGTGTCACCGGTGCTGTAGCACTGGACGCACTCGAAGATACTGTAGTTACACTGCTTACCCCTTATGCGATTTATTCTTATATCTGCCCCCTTACCACCACCTCTTATTGCGATTTAATAACTGAATAGAATGCGTATTCATACCAATGAATAAGCGACTCTATCCAATTTGAAATAGAGACGCTTATTCATTGGTATGAATAAGCATTCTATTCAGTTATTGAATCGCAACAAGAGGTGGTGGTAAGGGGGCTGTAGTCTTTTTAGCAGATTTCAAAAAAGAGAGCTCTCATTTCGGCGGTATTTTCTTTTTATGTGTGTCACCTAGGAACTTTTTCTGGGTGAAGCGATTTTGATGATTATTTTTCTCATCTCTGCTCATGTAATATAAGCTATAACTAGTTATTTCAGTGCGTATTCAATTGACTTCAAATATGGTTTTACCACAGCTTAATGAGCACTCAGTGCTCCAATCTAGAGTCTATTTTTTATAGAATTTCGTTTTTTTTCTAATAATATTTTATAGAACAATCAATACACAATGTTCAGCACATTCGTATCGGTACCCAAAATACAGATTAGTCTAGTGTAGGTACCACTGGTTAAAAAAAAAGATAAGTCTAATAATTCTGCTAGCAGCTCGTTCTTAATGGCGATTCGTTTTCTGGTAGGGTCGCAGTTAAGCTAACCTAACCTACTCTGTAGCAAGTTGTTTTTGACGAATAAAGCTATAAAGAGCATAACATAAATTTTTCAACAACATACCATGGAAAAATGCAACCGATATTCTTTAAATAAATAATTCTAACGTTTGATTAAGTTGTTAAATATAAAGTGTAATGTAAAATTCATTGAATTGTGTTTCTATGAAAAAGGTTTCATTGAGTTTAATAGTCGTTAAAACAATATTATTCAAAATAAAAATGCAAGAAGCAAATATACAAAAATATACAAGTGAAATATTTTCTGCGAAACGAAATTCTGAGAAATTTCCGGAACACTCTTCGACTACATTGATGATAATGTCATTTTATTACTTTCCGACAATACTAATAAACTACTACATACTAATAAAATGTTTTTTTTTCTTAAATAGGTTATTCTTATATATTTTTTAATGTAAAATTCACATCTACTTAAACCCACGATTAATAGGTGGTGTGGTAAATAGAAATGAAACAATTCGTCACCATCCTGGTAGTACAGTTGGAAAGAGCACTCGACCGGTAATCGAGAGGTCGTCTCCTGGATATATGTATACAGACTAATTTCACTAAATATTGTTTAATAAATTACCACACCGAATCAAAGCTCTTACATAACTTAAAAGAATGAATGAATAAATTATTCATTAATAAAAAAATGTAGAAAAAATTGCCATAAAAAGAAGGTAAACCTCCTAAAGATAAAAAGACCATAAAAAAAAATTTTTAATTTATGTGACAATATCTCCAAATTAATTTATGCTCTAAATTTACTAGAAAAAAATATTTATTATAAAAATGTACGTAAGTACCTACACAAATCCAAGTATAACAATAAGTAACCATATTTCGTAATTGTATATTGAGTGAAATATTTCAAATTATTTTCATATAATACATTTTTTTCGACAACAATTAAGTTCTTTTCAAATCTTCGTAATACTAACAGTATAAATTATTCCATACTGTGATAATACTTAGAATAAATCAAGATGAAGACTTTATATTAGAATAAAAAAGTCAGTTCAGTAGACTGAACGTGGTATTTTATTTACAATGTATAGAAAAGACTAATAGATACGACTAATAATCCTCAAACTTACTAAGAAATCCACCAACTGTGAGTTTATTCAAGTCAGAGTGCTTAGTGCAAGTTTTTTGGTCACATTCGAACGTGTACAAGCCGACCAAATTGAGAAAAAGTTTCATATTGTGAATTTACCAGACGCGTGTTAATATCCAAATTAGATGGGTTACTCACTTCAAAATGGGAGCTAGTAAGCCACATAATTTTGATATGTAACACGCGTCTTATAAATTCACAACGTGAGAGTTCTTCTCTATTTGGTCGGTTTGTTTACGTTAACATGATCGAATGCGAAAAAAAAACTTGCACTAAGCACTTAACTTGAATGAATTCTCTATAGGCCTCCTAATGATCTCATCAATGACAACTGTTTACTCTACAATATTTTTTTCATCATTTTTAATATTTTTATCAACATAACCCCATAGATCTGTGCCGTCTCCAGTTCTCTTTGCTCTATTTTCAATCATATCTTTGGTGGCATACTTTAAGTCGTAAGCCCACCCAATCCAAGCGAAGAAATCTATGAATTTGGTGGTTAAATTGAACTTATTATTACCCAGTTCAGCTGCGCGATAGTCCCAGGGAAAAGTATGGTGGTAATTGTGAAAACCTTCGCCGAAGGTAGGTAGAGTGACAGCTAAGTTTTGAGTGGCGGGTATATTTTTGTCATAAGGCTTGTACCCCACCTTATGCGCTAGGCTGTTTATTAAAAACGTCGCATTGAGATTCAGCACATAACGAAGCATGGTTGTATGCCATGCGTTGAGTAACTTTTCCTCCCAGAACAATATAGGTATTAGTGTGGGAAGGATGAAACATGTTGCACCAATAAATGGTATGGCGTATCTGTGAAATAAAAGAATTAGATTAATCTAAATTTCTGTTGTCAAAATTATTGTCCCTTTGTGTGTTCTACCGATTATACAATGGGTTGTGTTCGGAAGAGTTGTTCGATAGTGTTCTACCGATTATACAATGGGTTGTGTTTGGAAGTGTTGTTCGATATGATGCCTACAGCCTCCTTTTACAGTCGCACCGCTCGCCATCTGCGGGAAATTCATCCTCACACATTGAGCCACGATGTTCTAGTTCCAGAGAAATTTTCTCCTGTTTTGGAAAGTTTTTTGGTGAAGTGCAAATCTTTTGGTTGCGGAAAGAAGTACCTGCCGAGGATTACCCGTCAGACTACAGCATAGGATTCTTCAAGAAAGGCGTGAAAATGTTTTTATAGAGTCGGCAACGGGTGAGTGATACCTCTGGTATTGCGAGCGTCAGAAGGCTGCGATGAATGCTTACCATGAGGCAGGTCGTATGCTTGTTTGCCACCTTAGTTGTATCGGGACGGGGGCCCACCATATATTCCTACCACTGTATCTCCTGTGTTGCCACGATTAACAGCGGCGACTGCCAAATAAGGTAATGACCAGTGAAGTCCATTGCAGTACCGGGGGTAAAACTACGGCTGCCTTGGAACTCACAACGAATTAAATCAGAAGAAATTTTGGAATTTGACTTGACCTTAGTTGTATATAAAAAAATGTTAAAAATTGGTTGTCTGTAAAGTCGGTTTACGGGCGATAATTTTACGTGATAACGTCATAAGAAAACATCGGCCGATGGCTTCTGAAGAGATAGATGATAGACGTCACAAGCCGAACGCTATATCGCTTGTTCCGCGCTCTCGCTTGCACGCTCGGCTCAAGCGGAACGTGACAATGAGTCATGCTTTTTCGTGCGTGCAGCCGTCGTTCATCGATTATAAATCGATGAACGACGTTATAACTTCAAAAATTTTACTTTATCTTTACGACATTCGAGTACAGTTGTACAGTTAATCGAATTGGTAATGTTACTTACTTCTTCTGAAATTTCAACACAGGATTGTTGCTTAAATCGTCTATTGGTATGTATTTTCCTCTCTGTATGACTTCAGGATGCTTTTTAACAAGAAGCCAACCCACATGGGCATAAAAAAACCCTCTGGTTGCATTATGGGGGTCACCATCAGTGTCGCTGTACTTATGGTGCATCCTATGGTCCCGTGCCCAGTGCATAACCGAATCTTGAAATGCTATAGATGTGAACACCATCAAGATTATTTGCAACGGCAATTTCGCTTTGTACGTTTTGTGAGCCCACAACCTGTGCGATCCGGCTGTGATTCCGATTTCAGCTACTAAATAAAGTATCATGCCTGTAAATAAGTATTAGATAAATATTGGTTACAATTTATTTGTTACTAGCCGCCGTCCACATGCGACTTCGCCCGCGTTCACTTTTTAAAAAAAATAGAATTATCTTAATATAATATTATCCTAATAACATAAAAAATATCCTATGTCCTTCCTAAAGTGTCATGATGATCAGTTAAGTAGTTTCGCCGTGAAAGCGTAACAAACAAACTCACATTCGGATTCGGAGGGATAGGATGTATAAAAATTTCGTGACACGGTTTTCGCACAATTTCTAAACGGTTCGACCAATTTTTATGTTTTTTTATGTATATTTGGTAGGTATGAGAATAGGTCGTAAAGTATTAATTCATTCATCCATGCATTCATTCAAATTATTTTCCTCCTCAAAGAGTTAATTTCTGGATAGGAACACCTAAATCACCTAGTGTATACAGTGTTTACAGTCCCACCGCTCCTTTTCCGTGTTATGCGGCGGAAGGCGGAGGATCGCATTTGGTGGAAAGCATTGCGAAAGGCCTCTACACTGAGTAGATACAGGCAGATGATGATGAGATTGATGATAAGATAAACATATATCAATAACATACTTAACGCGAAGGCCTACCACACATTCCCACCACTGTGTCTCCTGTGTAGCCAGCATTAACAGCGGCGACCACCAAAAAAGGCAATGAACAATGAAGTCCATTGCAGTCCCGGGGGTAAGACACGGCTGCCTTGGGACACATAACAAATTTAATCAGAAGAAATTAATAAAAGTAAGAAGCTTTTGGAATTCTCTTAGCAATTTGAGAGACAGCAATATGGCAAATAAGGCATCAAATCCTAAAGAGATGGTTAGTCAAGTGAAGCTTAACTACCACGCACCACTTAAACATTGAATTGTTAAATAACACATCGATTCCAATAATATGAATTACCAAATCGTCTGAACGCTTGGTAATTCTCCCTTGTTGCTACCAAATATTACTTCTAAAACCAAAATCGTCTGAACGCTTGATAATTCTCCCTTGTTGCTACCAAACCTTACTTCTAAAACCAAAATTGTCTGAACGCTTGGTAATTCTCCCTTATTGCTACCAAACCTTACTTTTAAAACCAAAATCGTCTGAACGCTTGGTAATTCTCCCTTATTACTACCAAACCTTATCTAAAACCAAAATCGTTTGAACGCTTGGTAATTCTCCCTTGTTGCTACCAAATCTTACTTACTTAACAATAAAGTAGGCCACTTTGTAGAGGTGAATGCTAAGTATAGTCCGTACAGTCCCGCTATATGCCAATAACCAAAAGTAAGTAAATTCCAGTAAGCTATCTGGTATTTCCTCGGACCAGCTTGAGGCGCCACTAGTTTTGGAAATCGCTCCTCAATTTTTTCATAATTTTCATTGTCATTCATTTCTGGTGAAAAACTGGTATCGTTTCTTGGAACCATTTCTGGAGTGAATGTATTGATCTGGAAAGATGATAGTGTATTTAGTTGATGCTATATAAAGAGCCTCTGACATTACGACGTTTTCAGATAGTCTATCATGGTTTTGTATCGATAGTATTACTGAGGTATAAGCGAAACGACATGGCGATAGGCCAGGCCATTTGGGGTGTAATTGGTTCATCAACATCTGTGAACCAAAGCCTATTTCACCAGCACGCGGTGCACCCTGCTGGCTGACAAACGCAGCTCTGGCGAAAAGAGAGGTAGGGACCGTAATTGTAAGCTACCCGACTGGGGAATGTACCTCCACTCTGCTCAAAAGCTCCTGGATGCGGAAGGCGGAGGATCGTGTTTGGTGGAAAGCATTGGGGAAGGCTTATATCCAGCAATCGGCAGATACAGGGTGATAGTGATGATGATGTTGAATTTTCAGGGGATTTTAATACTTGACTGAAGTTTTTCTTAAACCTTATTTATCTAAAGATGGAAAATTTTCGAGTATTTAATGTTATTAATTAGTAGTCAAAATTATTATACTAATTATAGTATAATAATTTTGTACATACAATATGTATTAGGTACATACAATATTGCACCAACAGCTGTAAAAATAGAGTAAAAAGAGTTCAAATAGAATGACGCTTTGGCCCTACCTTACGGTGTGGTGACGTCCCAACACTTTCTTATCACACAGTTCTGTTTCAAATTATCACAAAAGTCAAGACCAGCAAATAGTGCTGACCTTGTTCACGTTTAAAAATATCGATAAATAAAATTTAAATTTAACGACCACTGTGAACTACGTACGGCTTGTAATAAAATATTGAAATATAATAATATAATATTACATATTCCTTTCCAGTGTAGTTTTCTAAGCGGTCAATTGAGAAATAAATTACTTGACGCTGAAGCAATATATTTTATGAGAGAAGACGATAAAGATTTAACAACCGATAGTATTTACACAATATACTATGTATTTATTTACAACTAAGTAATCATAATAAATAAATAACGTCTAGATGCACGTGCTTAACTACGAGCACGTCATGTTTGACACTTTAACCTTCCTTTCCTTCTGATGTGAAGTCCTATACTATAATAGGTAAGGTTAGGGTTTTCTTGTGCCCTGCTATCGGAAATAGGAGCTCCGCGAAACGGAGCTCCTTCAACCTAGATGATGAATGATGTGGTGACAAGTAAGCTTAATTATTAAAAATTGACAATTTATTACATTGGCATTATTATATATAAATATTTACCAACAACCAAAAAGATTGTTTCTTGTTTGTTTTATTACTTTAACCACACCACATACTCAATTATTAGTAAAAACCAGTAAAAGTGATGAATTTCACAGTTTTCATCACATTTACCAAATCATGAGGTAAGTATTAATAATTACTAGTTATTAATAATAATAACCATTGTAATCACATTTACCGTAACATATACATGGATATCGAATAACACGAGAGTGAGGATTCTTTGACCTCGGCAATATAACTACGAATTGGTTATGTATGGATTCTACTTATCTAAAATAAAGTATTTTTGACGTGATAAAGTCTTATTATAAATCGATGAATGCCGGCTGCACGCACGAAAAAGACTCATTGTCACATTTCCCCTGAGCCGAGCGTGCAAGCGACAGCTCGTCGTCGTCTATCGTCTGTTCCGTACAGACGATAGAGAGGCACGATCGGCCTAAACGTTCGACTAGTGACGGATCTGTCTCTCTTCCACTCCATCGGCCGATGTTTCCTTATGATGTTGTCGCGTAAATTTATCGTCCGTAAACCGACTTTACATACAATAAACTTTTCTCTTTATTTTTTAATTTTTATTTCATACCAATATCTACTTTGACTCCGAGGTCGCGAATTCGATCTCCGCGCAAGACAAATATTTGTGTATATACATGAACTTGTGTATATATATGAATTTGTGTATATATATTGAACATATCTGTTTCTCTTGTACTTTGTGTTTTCTATGTACACAATTATATGCATGTATTTACAAATAAATGTATTTAAATATATTTATGAATTATCTAGTACCCATAGTACAAACTTTGCTTAGTTTGGTACTAGATAGTTATGTGTATTTTGTCCAGGTATACTTATTTATTTACTTGCCTTCGCCCGCGGCTTTGCCCGTGTGACCATCGGTTATCGGCGCCAAGGGTCTATAGGTTATCTTTTGGTCATGCCTCGGAAATAGCTTATTTTTCAGTATAAAAGGTATCCTTTTATTTATTGTGGACTTCTAATATGATGTATGACAAATTTCACGGCATGGGTTCAATAGTTAAAGTATGAAATTGAAACAAACAAACACACTTTTGCATTTATAATATTAAGTAGAGGTTTATTATATGTATTGCCTTTTAGCGGAGCTCCATGGCGTCGTTGCGCGTGTCAGTCTAATCAAACATGCAAGTTAAGCAACGTTGACTGTAGCCTGTCCATGGATGGGTTTGTTTCTCTCGAGCTCCTCCGTGCTTCGGAGGGCACGTTAAGCCGTCGGTCCTGGCTGTTGTTAAGGCTGTTTCGGCTTGAAAACACTGGCCTCCACCAACCAACAGCATGGTGCAGCAGCGTGGTGGAGTATGCTCTAAACCCCTTCGATCGAAGGGAGGCCCGTATCCCAGCAGTGGGATGAGTAAGGGTTGATGACGAATATAATGACGACTTATACTTATTGTGGTATATATAGGCGACCACGACCGCGACATGACTGATCCCGCGCCCAGCAGGTCGCGTAGTGCGCGGTGTTCAATATAACAGATTATAAATAGTATAACACATGTTTATAATAATTTCAGAAGATACAAATTCAGAAATTATAATCTTTAAAAGTAATAAAACTTAAATCTAATGCTCCATAACGATCCATAACGCCAAAAGGTATTTATACCTATATAGGTATATATACCTTTTACGAGTATATACTCGTACCTTTTCGTATTCATATATATATGCATAGCTTTTATTATTCATAGTTCTTGTATGTAAATAGATACGGTACAGCGTATTTGTAATATGCCAGACTGGGGAAGCACCTCAACCTTACAGAATACCGCAGCCAAATATATATAAAAATAAATATAATAAAATAAAAATTCCCTTGAGGGCTGTTGTGTTCCTGCGAGTGGGTGAGGTCACCTGAAAGGTAGGAGTTGCTGCGCTAGCAGCGGTGGTGGCGGGGCGCGAGCGATATTTAATGTTGCAAGCGGTAATAAGACTACGGAAACCGCTTCACATCAGGCGGGCCGTATGTTTGTGTGCGACCTGGCATTCTGACTATCTAAGAATTTCGGAGTATCCAAAACGTTGATGCTATTTGCAGTAGCGTAGCTTATGCTATAGGGCCCGTGTATCGAATTTAGTGGAGGCCCTTTTACCCAACGAGGTCTTTGTAGCCCGGGGGCCCCGTATCATTAATACGGTTGATACGGCGGTAGGTACGCCCATGGTTACTTGCTTAGTTTACTTGTTTATTTAGAGTTATAAAATTTACGCTGGTCTGTAATCTTATCAAAGGCAAACATAAGATTGGATTAAGGTATTCGCTACAAGTCTAGGATACATAAGATTGGATTAAAGTATTCGGAATACAAATACAAATACAAATACAAATATCTTTATTTGGTACAATATTGTGAACAAATATTTTGTGATTGAAGCTCCTTTTAAGTATATATATATACTTGTGCTAGGAAACTCCGCTCCTCCATAACAATTAGGTGTTGGTAAGTACCTATTAAGATTATTTATTTATATAAAACTAGGAAAATAAAATCACGTTGCTCAACCAAACGTGTATGTGTTTTGTATGTATTATATGTGGTGTATGAGATATATAAATTTATAACGTATGATGTTCAAGAACTATGATAGTATGTATATAAATTTAAAATGTTTACAGTGTACTTTTAAATAGGACAAAAACTATTTGCATATAGCTTCTGTCTCCTCGTAACTCAACGTTCCCAAATATGATGACAGTGCTTTTTTACAACAGTAGGAAGTCTTTGTATATATGTCTATAGTTTTATTTATTTTATTATAGAGAGACGGTGCTTGACCAGCAAACTGTCGCTTAGCAAAGTTTGACCTATAATGACCAATCGCAGCCACAGAGTGATTTCGTCTTCTAGTCAGTTTATCAGGATCGTATGTTAAAGTATCGTGAAATTTTAATATAGTATTTAAAACGTACAGTTTCCTGACTGTAAGAAGGTCACATTCCTTATATAGCTCTGCAGTAGAGAATCTATAAGGTTTGAAATACATGACCTTGAGCATATGCCTTTGCACTCTTTCTAGTTCCAGAAATTTTATTTTAGTAGCGCCGCCCCAAACTGGAATACAGTACACTAAGATCGATTGTACCAGGGCGACATATATTTGTTTTAAAAGTGTCCTGTCAGTCACGTATCTCAAGGATCTAAATGCCCAAATCAATCTTCTCACCCTATTCATGACTTGTTCCAAGTGAGCATGCCAAGAGAGCCGCTGGTCAACTAACACTCCTAAGTACTTCATACTTTCAACTTTGCCAATTTTATTGCATTTACAGTTACTTACGAAATTTTGACAGGTGTGAATTTTAATTTGAAAATTGATCCCCGGTTGCGTGTTATTATATTTTGTAAATGAGAGATATTTAGTTTTGGCGACATTTAGTGTTAGGAGGCTTCCATTTAACCAGTCAGCAATCTTCGCCATCCCCCCTCTCGGTCACTTGGCGAACGGTCTCCCAAGTGTCTGCAGTAAAAACTACAGCAGTGTCATCAGCATACGAGAAAACGCGCCCGCCACTGATTTCCATATCGCAAAGACTGTTGATATATATTAGAAACAGCGTCGGGCCCAATACGCTCCCCTGAGGAACACCATACGTTATGCTAGTCTGCGTGCTCACGACTTGTCCAACTTTAACAGACTGGGTACGATCGGAGAGATAGTCTTTGAATAAAGCCAGCGGAACACCTCTTATACCTATGAGTTCTAATCGTCGTACAATTATGGGGACAGAGACTGTGTCGAAAGCCTTTTTCATGTCTAAAAATACAGTAACACATTTTTTTCGATTGTCTACTTCTTGTGTAACTAGAGTCGTAAGTGCTGTTATAGCATCTTCGGTCGATCGTCCTTGTCTAAATCCGTATTGTCTAGTAGAAAGCAAGTTATACTTATTTAAATAATTTGTGAGTCGTTTATTAATAATTTTTTCTAATATTTTTGCTATAACAGGCAACACGGAAATAGGTCTGTAATTGGACACGTCGTCTCTGTCCCCAGCCTTGTACACAGGTGTGATTAAACCTTTTTTGAGTGGTGATGGAAAAATACCCGTCTTAAAGCACAAGTTAACTAAGTGGGAAATTATGGGGACCACCACTTCGCTGGCAAGTTTCAAAAATTTCGTTTGTATACCGTCCCAACCTGGAGCGCTCTCCGATTTAAGGCCCATCAAAGTTACGTAAACCTCCTCAGGGTCCGTATCTAAGAGTACCAGTGAAGACACTTGAGTACTTAGCAGAGGATCCGTATCGCAAACCAGTTGTGATAAGTTTGGTGTCTTAATTTCTTCAGCTAGTATCTTTCCCACTTGTGCAAAGTATTCATTAACAAAGTCAACTGATTGCTGCATGGTGGGCTGTGAATTTAGTAATTCAAAACATTGCATTTTATTTTTATTTCTGTGTGTTAAATTATTTATTGTATTCCATAAATGTTTAGGTTTATTTTTGTTCTTAAATAAAAGTTCATGATAATGTTTTCTCTTGAGGTTTTTAATTAAATTATTGCAGTGATTTCGATATCTTTTATAAGTTATTTTTAATGTTACATTATAAGGGTCGGCTCGTAATTTCTTTTGCATAATATTTCTATTTCTAATACATCGTAGAACGCCCGGTGTGATCCACGGTTTCGCTATTCGATCTTTACATGGAATTGATTTTGTTGTAGTGTTTTTTTCTATACAACGTTTTAACGTATTGATTAAATCATTAGCTAGCATTCTAGGGTCGTCATATGAAATTAAACCTCCTACATCACTCTTTTTTAGATCTTCTAATGCTTTTTCAAAGTCTGTTACTTTCCTAAGTCTAATGTACTTATTTCCTTTGTTTTCATTGGACAACTTGAGAAAAATCATGTGATGGTCGGTTATTGTGGTGTTTATGATTGCAATTGACGCTAACTTATTCGCAACTAGTTTTAGCATAAAATGGTCTAGGCAATTTGTATCTCTAGTTGGCAGTGTATGGCCCGGAAGTAAGCCTTGTGTTGCCATCATATTTAAATAATTAAGTCTGTTAGTACGTTCATACGACTGTTCAATGCTTTTTACTTTAATATTGATATTTATATCGCCAGTTATTACAATGTTTTTATGCGTTTTAATAGTGTCCAAATGAGCATTTAAGGAGTTAATGAAATTTTCAGCGTTAGTGTTAGAAGGAGACCGATAAATTCCGAGGACCGTAAGAGCAGGAAGTATGATCTGAATGCAAGACGCCTGCGTTAGAATTACTTCTTTAACGGAGACTCTATGCTTACGTTTGATATATACTACTACACCGTCACATTTATTAAGATGATTTTTAGTCGAGAAACACTCATAATTATCCAATTGTGGAATAGGTTTATTAGGATCCAATCTGCATTCACTTAATATTAAGAGGTCTGCGTCAAATTTAAAGCCAGCCAGATTTACAAGAAAGTCGTCAAAGTTACGATATATACTTCTAATGTTTTGCGCAATTACTGTAAAGTCGGTGTTTTGGATATTATGGGCTTGTTTCGAGAAGGCGTCTCCGGAACATGAGTCAGCCTGCGCTATTTCTATTTCGTCTATTTCGTGCATAATTTTTAGAGAATTATCCATAATTATAGCCATATGAAAAGTACCGCGTTGTCGTTAAATTTGTGTCACAGCTGTAATTTCTAAATTTGTCGATGTGTATTTGAGCAATGACAGTGTTTTGTTTTGTTATTGAGTATGTAGTGTAAGAGTGTGTTACTATACAGTTGGTGTTAACTACAAGTGTAGGCAAGTATTTTAGTTGAGCATTATGGTATATACGCAATACATCACAGATATTCGCAATCTTCACAATTAAAATTAATATCTCAAAAAATCTTTTTTCAGTCAAAACACAAAAAGAGTACTGAGCATTTATCATAGTGTTAATTAATATGATACATAGTCAGCTTTGGTTTAATAATTTTGTTATTTGGGTTTCACATTTGACACTTATGATTGGGGCATTCTCATGCAATCTCAGATACACTCGGCCATAAGCTGTCCAGCAAAACTTATAGTCTTTTGATTTGGCCAGATCTCGAGCCAAGTAGTACAAACGAGCGCCTTTTGCAGTCAACTGCTCCGAAATGTAGATTGGTGTATCTTCCTTACTTTTAAAACCAAGATGCTTAGCGCAGAGCTTTTGCTTATGTTTGATGTTATAAGCCTTACACATCTTTAGTATGTCGGTTTTCAAAATAGCAGAAGCAGTTTCTACAATAATTGGTGACACACCCTTGCCGTCCCTTTTCCCCTTGGCTCTAAATATATCCTTTATGTCAGTTTTTTCAACTTTACATCCTATAGAGTTACACAGACAGAGGACCATTTCCACCAGATTTTCTTTAGTTTCAATCTCCACCTTAGGGACGTTCTTAATTTCCAGTTTTGCCTTCATATTATCTCGCTGGACATGCTCTAACCTATCCTCTAATAACATAATATGCTCTTTATTTTTCTTATCTTCTTCTTCGAGCTTTTTTATTCTGTTCTTGAATTCTTCATTTTGTTCAGCTAGGAAAGAAATAGCACTCTCAATATTTTGATTCGTATTTTTAATTTCAGCAAGCGCAGGGTTTATTTTTTTAATTTCTTTATCTTGCGTCTGGAACATAGACTTTATCATCATTTTTATCTCCTCCTTGAGCAATTCAAATCCATCCAGTTCGTCACCCTCTTCCCTCCTTCTTTTAATACGCTGTGCTGAGAAATTGGGGGGTGTTTTAAAGTCTGCATGAACCACTACCTCAGTAACATCAGTCTCTGAGAAAGATCTATTTAGACTATTTTCAGCTTTATCCATTTTTGATTTCAAAATTTGAGAAATTTTATTCAATGTGGTTGTTCGAAAATTCGACGAAGAAAGAAGAAATCAATATTATTTCGTACCAAATCGGTTTCTAATTTAGTCATCCGTTTGCCACAGCGCAGGTTGATTCGTCGTGTGTTTTGAGTTATATTCTTCTATTTCGAAAAGAGAAATTATAATGTTTACAAATATCAGTGTTTTATAAAAATGTGTAAATACCGACAACGATCCGTAGTAGATGTCTCTCACAGCCGCTGCGTAGAAGACTTCGCGTTGTCCCCGCAGTAGATGGAACGGCGGCCGGTAGCCCAGTAGTAACAATGATTTAATTCACGCTTGGTGTAGCACACTCGTAGCAGATTTGCTCACGTAGCCGGTTGCACAATACGTCACTAGTGGCGTCGTAGCTGATCGTAAAAACTCGTAGCACTACTCTATGATGCAGATTGCTAATTTCGCCGCGGCTCCACACACTTGTCGTAGCTCTGCCGCAAAACGCGCCTCCACTTCAAACGACAAAAAGTCACCGAGATCGAAACCAGATGCGGCCACCAAAACAATTCACTTTCGATTATTTTAATTTTAATAATTTAAATTTATTAGCCAACTGTTATAGACTCAAATGGTACGTGCGCGCTTGTCAGCGGTCCGGGGGGAAGAGGAATGCAAATGATAACATAAGATTGGATTAAGGTATTCGGTACAAGTCTAGGATACATAAGATTGGATTAAAGTATTCGGAATGCAAATGATAACATAAGATTGGATTAAGGTATTCGGTCTAGTAAAAATCTCACAGAGTCCCTACTGCTAACAAGCCTTTTTTCTTTTGTTTGAACCTCGTTTGTCCGTTAGAAGGTCGTACCGCGTGCAGATAAGGTTGGCTTCGTCTCAAAGATGATTATGACCTTCGTATATTCTAAAAGGCAATGAGGTGAATAAAAGAAAAGAAAACTTCAAAGAATGAGTTTGTTCATTGTATTCAGGTTTCTTCGGGAGACATTATTAAACTAAACAAAAAACTGCAAAATTTAAGCGTAAAAACTAGCATATTTTCAGCATTTGGCATTACAAATTATATTTAAATACATAAGTTGGATATATTTTTGTAAGCCTTTTTTAAAACCATATATTTGGATACCCCAGTCAATTGGTATTGAAAAAAAATTTTTTTTTTGATACATAATTTGACGCCAAAAATCCTTCATTTATTTTTTTATTTATTTATACGAATCTAACAACACTTCTCTAGCTAAAATACATCAAGCCGTTTAGGGTACAGAGTATGCCAAATAAATATACATACACTCGAAAAACATAACCCTCCTTCTAGGAACCCCTTCCTAGAAGGAGGGTTATGTTATGGGCAAACGAGTATGTGGATCACCTAATGGAAAATAATCACCACCGCCCATAAAAATCAACAAGACCAAATGCTTGCCGATACGTTGCAAGTTTTTAAGGAAATATAGACTTTTCTTGATGGCTCCCATGTCGTATTTATTTAGAAATACATAAGAGGGAAGAATTCCACCATTTCACAGTTCTTGAAGTTCTTCAGAAAATGTATCTATATAAATATGCAAAAACATCCGCTGATAAATAAATGTGGATATTTTGGTATTATTAAGAAATTTATTAATGTATAATCAGCAGATTTTATCAAGATTTCTTAATCCCATAATAAAATTATTCACAAATAGTTTTGTCATCAATGCTGAACGGCATGATGCCCTGTACATAGAGACTTTGAAAGAGCAGATAAAACTCTCTAACTCTAACTATAGATCTCGACTCAAAGACCATCCAAAAGAACTGGCCAGTACTCTGAGGGAAATAACTTACATCAAGCGACTCAAGTGTCGTGTTATTCAGAACTTGGAGGAGCGGTGGCGAAGATATGAGATGCTCTGGCTGGGGACCACCTCTAAAATCCTACATCACACAAATAGTTGAAAAAAATATATTTTAAGCACATAGACCTCCAATATGGTAACTATGGAATTCAATATAATTTATGTTTAATTACATTACATTATTATACTTTAAACATATTAATAGATAAATAGTAATTTAAACATATAATATAACTATATACACAAATAAACACTATAAATTTATTAAGCATCCGTGTTACAAATACATCTATGTTTAAAGTTGATACTGTTGATTGTTGGCACTTGGTGGAACATTATTATCATAATGTTATAATAAAGCACTTGTACTGTTCCACGTTATTATATTTAATATTACCGACCGGTTTCGCCGCTAAGGCATTATCAAGGTAAACAGATGGTGTTTGTGTTTTTACAAAACATCTATGTTTTTATTATATGAATAAATTTACACTACAAACTGAAGCACCTAAAAATAAACTAAACTGAAAATTATATTATTATATATATATATATATATATATATATATATATATATATATATATATATATATATATATATATATATATATATATATATATATATATATATATATAAAAAATAAACAAAAATAATAATATAATAGTAATTTAAAGATATTATATAATTATTTACCTAATTATATACCTAATATGTTTAAAATAACTACTTTACTAGCCAATACCTCCTCTAATAGCGAATTACCCCAAATATAAAACAATGTTTTCAAACTAGTGGTTGAAAACATTATTGTCAGCCAAGCATCAAGTTAGAGTAGTCGACTTATACGCATTGTAAATATTATGCGAACTGGTGAACGGTAACCAGCTCTCCCCTCTGCCGATACCTGCCAACAGGATCCCGCAAACCGCTCTCGTTCACCAGGCATGGAGCACGTACCCCTCACATCGTTCCTTCTACTGACACGTGAGTACTATTTAACGATTTTCAAACCTACTTCAGATGTGCCCTTTCAATATATACTGCGTTTGTATTGCTATCATAAAATAGCTATAAAAAACGTTAGTGTAGTTTGTCTGTGTGTTTTAAATCTAAGCCTTTGACAGAACGCAATGCGCAATGGATTCTATGTATAGTGGTTTTCTCCGTCATTATGATATTTTTTCGAGAAAGATCTGTAGAATTGTCAACATTAGTGATATTATTATTAGACTATTATTAGTTCTCCTTATACCTTATAATAAAGTAAGATTTTATTGGATACATTATTCCGTTCATTACCTATTCATTATACGCAATATTTTGGTCTAAATTTTTATGAGTTACATGCTTTTGAACTTTCTCTACAGAATCATCATCATCAATGTGTTCCTTTTAGGATTCCGTACCGAAAGGGTAAAACGGACCCTATAAATGAGAGAGACTCCGCTGTCCGTCCGTCCGTCCGTCTGTCAACAGGCTGTATCTCATGAACCATGATAGTTAGACAGTTGAAATTTTCAAATATGATGTATTTCTGTTGCCGCTATAACACAAAATACTAAAAAATATAATAAAATAAATATTTAATGAGGCTCCCATACAACAAACGTAATTTTTTTTTGCTCGATATTTACAACGGTACTAAGCTGATAATCGAAGACTGAGGGCTTTATTAGTAAGCGTTTATTTATTAGGAGGCAATATGTGCTCATAAAGTGAGAATTTGTCAAAGAGTCAAAACGAGCTTCCAAAGAATTAATATTTGTTTTTTTACATTTATAATTGCAGTGCATCCTAGTGATAACTTTATATTCTTACTAGCTGGCCCGGCGAACTTCGTATCGCCTTAAAATATTTTTACATAAATTTGTCCGATGAGTTATAAACTATCCTATCTCTCAAATTGAATCTAAATGAACACACTGTGCAAAATTCTATTAAAATCGGTCCAGTAGTTTAGGATTCCATCGCGGACAAACAACGTGACACGAAATTTTTATATATTAAGACAACCTACTTACTTTTGCTTTTAAGGAATTATAAGAAGTAATACAAATATCTTCATTTTAAGTTACCTAAAAAGTAAGAAGTTACGTGTAAACTCATAAAACTTTACGTTACTTGAAACATAAAATAGATTTTTCGTTCAAAACCGCACAAAATAAGATGACTTTTGCTGCCTAACTGTGATACGATTATAATAAAAAACGTTTATTCACTGAACATACAAAGAAAAACTGTAAGTGCAAACCATGTTGCCTTTTAGGCAAACGACATCGAATCGACATGCGTATCGTCACAACGTAGAGCAGAGGCTATTGTTTTCAAGCCCCCTAAAGATCACTGATTCATCTAATGACAACAGCCGAAGAAGGCAACGTGCATTCCGAATCACATAGGAGTTCGAGACAAATTTAATTAACCCATCCATAGACAGGCTACGGTATTCGCTGCTTAACTTGTGTGATCGAGTATACTGGCATGCGCGACGATGCCATCAAGCGCCAAAACCAATTGTTCATCTGAGTAGGGAGTCTTTGGAGTGAAATTGGGACAAAGACTCCCTACTAAGATTATAAATGTGACTGTCAGTTTTTTTGTTACGCTCTTACGCCGAAACTACTCAACCGATCATCATGACACCGTGTACACATATTCTCAAAGGTATTATTTAGGAAGGACATAGGATACTTTTAAAAAAAATATGTAAACGCGGGTGAAGCCGCGGGTGGAAGCTAGTAAGTATTATAATGTGAAAGTTTGTGACGATGTATGTGTGTATGGTCATATGGATGTGTAACATCCATAATGTTTGTTATCATTCACGGGTAAAGAGCTGAACGGGTTTGGATGGAATTGCACATACGAGTACATATAGAATATGTTCTGGATTAATACATCAGATATTTTTAACCATGTACTATCTTCATGCGAGCTGAAGCCGCGGGTAGAAGCTAGTATCACATATCCATATTAAATACCAAGCGTTTAGGTATGCGGAAATTTCTGGTTAAAGGTCAATTCAAGTATAATTTTAGCATTGTGTACCTGTAGGTAACATTGTAATTTAATTTGATCAAATATAAGTAATTACACTTGCTCAAATGATTATTGAATCTATTGTAATAGACCATAAGGGCACGGCAAATTATCCTACCTACGTCATCGAGCACACGAGAAATGTGCCAATTTATAGCCAGATTAGCAGCCTATTGTATAGGCCCCACAAAAATAGGTCTGCCAATGCGATACCCTACTGTGACCCTACCGCTAAAGTCGATGCTGATTACCATCAAATATTTTGATTCGAAAAATTTGCGTTACGTTTAAGTTATTCACAAACATCGTCAGCTCAGTCGGTAGAGCTCTAGGGTTACTACCAACGTAAAAAATCCGATGAAAATCGGCTTCAGTTTAGCCGATAGGGCCCCTGGCCAGGATACCAGGTGCAGTGCAGTTGAGCACTGATTTTCGCAGTAAACTGAGTGAATTTAAATAATACCACAGTATAAGTAATAGTACTACGTAATAATACCTTGATATCTACTGTCTTTGAGTTTTAGGGATATTTCGTAGTACCTACTGTTCATTAGATAAGAACTATGCAGAAAAGGTTTTAATGTTTTAACTTACTGTATTTAATTTGAATCTCACTATTCATTCAAATAAGTGGTTTTCCTTAAAGATTGCGTTTTTCTGATATAAAAATGACAATTATTATAAATTACATAATACATTTGATTAATTGTCACGAATTAGTGTAATCCTAGTTCTTAATTTATGTTAACGTGGTCTAAAAACATTATGAGACAAAAATTCGAATATTATGAAATAGCCCATCAGACCACTGCTATGATAAAATTTGTACAGCACGTAAAGAGCATCATCTCTACGTGTAGAGAGCGAGTCCAACTGAGATTATTGGGTTATGGACACTTCGAACTGATTTTCGTGGTATGGGTTCAAATGGAGCAAGCAAGTACTGGGGCACACCGGCCCAGAGACGTAAACAGTATTCCATGTGAGGACGTTGAAGGCGATGTCAGTATGTAAAATAGTGCCTAACTTTACTGATGACACCGGTCGTCCTAGAAGCCAGTTGGGCTTTGCACTCCAAGTGGCAATGAAACTGAATATCACTTGATATGTCAACAATCAACACCCAAGATGCCAATGCTGGAACTAACCCTAGCCGTCCAATCTAGAGGCTATGATAAACGAGAGTGGATTCAAGACGTGTCCAAGTGACATCTCAATCTCTGACAGAAGTTTTGTTCTTTACTTAACGGCGCAGTCCCGAGAAACACTGCCTTGGCTAGTGTATCTTGTACTCCACTGTATTGTCATCCGCATAGCAAAGGATGCAAGGAGTCATTGAATGTCAAGTCACGATATGCAGAAAAAACAATGTGTAGGCAATAAGTACACAACCTTAGGGTATGCCAACGTTCAGTGGTAATGGAACCGAGCGCGCTCCGTCGGCTACAATTTTGATGCTCTACCCAGTGTCACTGAACTGACAATCCATGCACAAAGTTTTTTAGACAGTACAAAAGAAGGAAGTTTTGAAATTGCCACAATCGATAAAAAGTTTTAGCTATGCCCAGAATAGTAGCTATAGCTTCATCTTTGAAGGCAACCGTCTAAGTATTTTAAGTCAAGAAATAAACCACTAACCTATCCAATACTATTCTCTTCGAAAATATCGGAAATGATTATAGCATACACATGCTCATGCATGCATTAACAAATCAATTATGCATTCTAGTTACATAGTGAACCTAAAATGTTTCCCGTTTTTATTCGCTTATTTAGAGTGTTAAAATCAAGATTAGAAAATGTAAGGGAAGATAGTCGTCACTATAACCTATTACATGCCCTACCTATTTAATCTATTGTTTAATTCTAATTAAAAATCCTGAAATTGTTCTGCACGTGGCACACCCTGCTGATTAACCAGGCTCTGAAAAATAAGCTGCCCGACTCGGGATGTACTCCGCCTCACAAGAGACCGCATCCAATGAATTGCAATGAGTGACGTTACCAGAAAGGAAGGACTTGCTGTATACATGCATGGCAGCAGGGATGACGGCATAAAAGCGATACCTTATGTTACAAACGTCCACAAGCTACAGTACCCGCTTCACATAAGACCATATTCTTGTCTTCCAACTGCCTGCTAATATTTTATTTGATTAACGTGAATGACTACCAATAAAATTGCTATGCAACTTTATAAATCAGTGAAAGTACAAATTACAAAGAATACGGTTAAATGGATACATTGTGTAATGTTTGTAGAGCATGGTGTTTAATCAATGAAACGAATTGTTGTGGTCCTAACCGAGGTAACTGACCCGAGGGAATCACAAAAAGTAGTCCTTGGGAACCAGTTACAAAACTCATGCCAACTTGCAAACTCCCCGACAGACCTGTCTAATCTGATGGTTTATTTCTTTTTTCGTCGATGTTGATTTCGTACACTTTTTATTTCCTTTCAAACAAGGAGAAAAATACGCGAGAATGGCTGAGACTGTTTTATTAGATGTGAAGACATTTGTTCCACTACTTTGTCACTTTAATTACTTTTAACACATTAAAATTATAGCCATAACTATATGCATGAATAAATATAGCTCCAAAGTTGTTAATATCTTGTAAAGATTTATGAATTTGACCTTAGAAGAAAATAAACACAGAAAATGACGCAAAGTAACAACTTTGAAGAGAAAAACAGAATGGAGATTTATTTCCTTAAACAAATATTGAAAAAGCGACACAAAATGGGCCAAGGGCGACTGGAAGACTAGGTTAGGTTGTTTTTTGCCATGTTTAGTCACCAAGTTAGTATAATATAATAGTTGTCCAATTTATGGATGACTAGGTAAATATAATTCCGAACCTGTATACCTAATAAAATACTCAAACTTAATATTATATTTTCGTTTAGTAATTATTTTCCTTAAATGATTATTGAAAAGGAGACACAAAATGGACCCTGAACGACTGGAATAAGTACTAGATTAGGTTAGGTTCTGTTATGTCATGTTTAGTCACCAAGTTAGTACAATATAATAGTTGTCCAATTTATGGATGACTAAATAGAAATCGGAACTTGTATACCTAATAATAATAATACTCAAATTTTAATATTACATTTTCGTTTAGTAATTATTAAGCTATTGCATAGCTTAATAATTACTAAACGATTACTAAACGATATCGCGGGCCTTGAGCGCGGGAACCGAATCCAGAAATTCCGTAACGAAAAAACCTCACGCTCCCCGCTCCGACGGGCAAGGAGGTGTGGTTTGAAGGCCGTGCATCGTCTAACGTCGTTTCAGTTCGGCAGTCTTCGACACGGCGTTGTGTGCGTGCGATTAGACGTATTGTACGACTCTACGAAACTCGTTTTATTTATTTAATAATAGAAAAATTTGTTTTCTTATCGGTCACCACGCTCAAAAAGTGTAACTTGAATTAATATCAAAGAAAAAGCAATACTGCATGAATAAAATAAATAAATAAAATTATAATTGCATAAGTTGATACAAAATGCTATGCAATAGCTTTACCGCGGCAGTCCCCGAGTGCCACACGTCTTTTTTTTAATTGTTTAGATTCTATATATACGTTTCGAATGCATATTAGGTTTACTTGTATATATCATTTATGTTCATGATATGAATCATTTATTGTCGTTGTGGGGACAACTTCAAAAATTATAAACAAATTTTTGTTTCTATTCCAGTATTACAACTATGCCGAACAGAACTGACACAAGTTCTACCAGGACCATGGTTCTCAGCCAACGCCATAAACGACGAATTCTCGCCGAAACCGATTTCAGAGATATTCTCCACTGAAGCTCCACGATCATCATCACCATCTCCAGTTACCTTCTCAGTGACAGATCCAATAGTAGTTCTTCCACATTCTTCCTCCCCACAATTATCTAGCTTATCTTCTTTTTTTCCCTCTCTAAAACCAAGCACATTTTCATCATCAACTTACAGCACACCGTTTACAGATTTATCTAGTACTCCGCTACCATCTACTTTTACGAAAAATCTATTTTCTTCATCCCTACCTATAACTCCGTCAACCATGCAAACTCCAACATTTATAGTCGATAGTACATTTTCACAAGTACCTACAGAGGAAACACCGACTGTACGTATAGTACCACCTCAGGCATCGTCAACGTCAACTCAATTACCATCACTAACAGAATTATTTTCTTCAACCAGAGAATTCCCAAGTTCGTCAAGCGAATTACCTTCATCCTCTATAAATTTATCAACCTCACCTTCGGTACCATCAGGACCTTCAACTGTGTCACCTTCAACTGTGCCACCGAATTATTTTATCATTTATCAACAAGCGCCGCAAAATATTCAAGGACCTCCACAAACTCCACAAGTAGTCACAGTGACTCCCCCCTCAACAATTTCTTCACCATCACCTGCCAGCGTACCTCCAATTTCTTCTACAATTTCGTCCACAACAGTTACGCCAACTTCTTCACCTTTCACAGTTACCATTGCTTCCACACTTCCCAGCTCGCCGTCTTCTTCCGTTACAACAGCAAATCCATGTAACACACCCGCTGTAACAAGATCTACTATACGTTCAAACCTATCAACAGTTTCCCAAAGACCCAGAACTAACGGAACAGCCTTGCTTCAAAGAACTGTTTTATCGACTAGCGCTCCAAGTCTCATGATTCGCGTAATTGCACCACAAGGTTCTATAACGAACCTTAAAATCAACCCGTCAACGAGTACGTCACGACCGCGTACTAAAAGGACGAAGAAACCGAAGAGGAACACATACGATTTTTGTTTGAATTCTTGTAGAAGCAATAATCCGATTTGTACCATACCAGTTGGTACTATATTAGTAGATACTAAAACATTAAAGGACTTCCCGTCGATATGTCATATGGCGTGCCATAACTCCTACAGGAAACAAGGTAAGTTCTTTTACAAACTTTATAAAATAGAATATTAATTTGTAAATCGAGCATAATGTAATCCCTGAAAACCAAACATGAGGTTGCATAATATTGTTAAATAAAATCCTCTTTATCAATTCAAAAATAAATACGTTAGTCAACTCACTTTTAACAACTTTTGTCGACGGAACATCAAAGTTGGAAAATGAAAAAGTAGTTGAAGATCACAAGACAACCTAAACCTAACCGAAAAAAAAATTAAGTATAAACAGACAGTCGAAAAAATATGTAATCAGGTAAAACCATTTTTCCAAAATAAATAATAAAAAAATTGATTACGCATCGCCGTATGAATTATTACCGCAGTCAATACCAGTCCCGTTTACAGGGTATCGATAAAACAATGCAAACAATGCAAAAAAAAACATAAAAAAATGTAGTTTATTTAATATAATACCCATTATGTATTATGATATTTTATTACGGGATAATATTTTATTCATGGAAATAAATGGTGAAATAATTATGGATAAAAAAAAACAGATATTGGAATTAATAAGTAAATGTGTCGTAAAGGAATATCCTTTACTGTTACTGTACTACTTTACATTTCTAAGTATAGAATCAAGTCTCTCCTTTTAAAGACTTCTCAGAAGCTCTTAAAGTGACAATTATAATTAAACTACTAGGCATTAGAAATAGAATAAAAATATTAATACGATTAGAAGCATAGCAAACAGCGCGTGAAGTTATTGATTGAACTGGTCGAGTTAGTAACCAATAGGTACATTATGCGTTACATCGCTAATGCATCGTGGGTGCAATGAGTAATTCGTCGGCGTATTATAACACTGATGCAAGTGTTGTTCATAATTTCCTCTGTTCAATGGACCCTTGAAAAGTATCTAAGGATTAATGCGAGTCGGTACCTAAGGTACGTTCAGCCAGGAAAGAGAAAGAGGTACCTTCGAATATTATCAGTTTTGGCAAAAGTTTATAACAAATGTATGTTGATTGTTTCCATTGATTATATTGTTCTTGAGAGCGTTAACGACGAGCGTAAACGACGACGAAACTTAATTAGAAATAAAAAAACGCATTATTTTCTAAAGATGTTTTTAATTTAAGTTAATAAAAAAAAACTAAAAAGTTTAAAGAGTAGTAGACACTTGCAACACAGGTATACTTTTCGCGCCTCGCTGCTAATGATCTCGTTAAAATCGCAGGAACACAGTATAATCCTCAAGAGTGTTTTAACTTACATGCAGTCTTTTGAGAGTTGACAATACTTCCCAAGTTGGCCTCGATGAAAGAGAGGCTAAGTATCTCTATACCTAAAAATGATGATGAACTAATGTTTAATTGTCATCTGGGGCCCTACCGCCTACCGCTGAAACTGAAGCCGATAACCATCGGAATTTTTGATTGCGAATATCAAAGTTCAGCTTAGATTGGTGGAAATTGTGTTTAGCTTAGCTAGTAGAATCCCTAGAGCTCTACCGACTAAGCTGGAGATGTTAGTTAATAACTAAAACGTAAGAACTATTTTTCGAATCAAAATATTCGATGGCAATCGGCTTCAGCTTCGGCGGTAGGGTGATCAGACTTCATAGAATTTCAACATACTTTGACACCTGTCAAGAACAACCTGCTCTAGTTAGTGTGCTCCTGCTACTGAGACCACTAGACTTGAGGCGATGCTACGTTAGCAGCCGCGGGGCAATACGAGAGCAATACTCATTGTACGAATATTGCAAGAGTCTATACCAATAGACTGTAACGCCCTGTCTCAGGGCGGAGTCGTGTGCTATTTTTTGTATATAAAATAATTTTAACAAAAAAACCGACTCCAAACATTACTCTACATTAATATGTATGTAGATACAGGCTGATGATGATGAAAAAAATATGGGACCAATCTAGAAGTATACTTTTTCAAATAAAAGAAGTTTTTTTCAAATCGGTTTTTAAATCACGGAGTACTTAAGTAACAAACATTAAAAAAAAAACAGCCGAATTGAGAACCTCCTTCCGTTTTGGAGTCGGTTAAAAAGTTATCGATTCTCTTGCGTGACAGTGATAGCTGTGCACTCTTGCATGGACCATTTGCTGGGCATTCCTATCCATAACAATTACAGTTAGGTCCGCCTACACTGCCAGCTCGTTGCGCGTGTCAGTCTAATCGAAGACGCAAGTTAAACAACGACTACCATAGCCTGTCCATGGATGGGTTTATTTATCTCGTATTTATCTCGTGCTCCTCCGTGCTACGGATGGCACGTTAACCCGTCGGACCCGGCTGCTGTCACTATAATAGATCACAGTTGTTAAGCCTAGTCAGTGGCTTGAAAACACTGGCCGCGCTGATAGCCTTTAGATTGAGGGGACCCATAGCCCAGTAGTGGCATGAGTGAGGGTTGATTACGACACCTCCGCCACACCACAACCAACTTATTACGTCTTCTTCTTCTAATACTTATATAAAAGTCTCGTGTTTTTTAATTACCATTTTAATTACCAACGGCTTGACGATTTTGATGAAATTTTATACGTATATTCAGTAGGTCTGAGAATAGGTTGTTATCTATTTTTTCTACTAAAAAAATCCATATATTTTTACTAATAAAAGAATAATTTATATAGCAAAACAACGTTTGTCAGGTCAGCTCGTGTTATACAAAATTGTCTATGACAAAAAACATGTGCATGTTATATACGTGATATTTTAAAATTCATTTATTATCTTTATATAAATTAAAATTAAATTAAGTAACTATATTATTAAACTTAATATTTACAAATAAAATACTTATTTAAAAGAGGTATAAAAGAAAGGAAGAAAAGAAACAAAACAAAAATTATAAGTAAAAAAATTCCACCAAATCGTCTATAGCGTACCAAGAATGCTGGCAGTATTACCTCGCTGAATAGCAATGCTAATCCTCTGAGCAGGGTAATCGCCAGCCCTTTGAATACCTGAAGCCTCGATCAAACTCCTGCATATCTCTTTAAAAAGATTGCGGGCTGATGGACCCCACGGCCCTAACGTCTCTACCCCAAACGGCTCAAATATATACGTGATACTTACCTATATTCTTTTTTTATAATACCACTATCATTGCTTAATCCACATACTTCAAAGGATTTTTTAACCAGCAGTGAAAATGCAGCGAAACCATTCGACTATAAATCCGTTTTCATATAACAGCATTCCATCACACTTGTATTGCACATCGTCAAAAAAACTAGAATCATAAATTCGATTAAACGTTCGTATAACGTTCATGTTAATGAAAGATTAAGTAAGGCCCGAATCATTCAAATTTTAAGACCAGTACCACAGTTACGTAGTACACTATTACTTATACTATGGTAGTACTATTACTTGTACTTTTTTATGTACTACGTAGGGTGGCCTCACTCACTCGCAGGAACATAACAACCCTCAAGAGAATTGTTGTATAGCTGCAGTCTGAGAAGTGGAGGTACTTGCCCAGCTTGTAAATACGCTGTACCACTCTTGCCACTCGGTAGGGTATTCGTGGGTGCACCACGTGCAAGTGAGGTTGGTTGGCTTTGGCTCTAAAAATCGTGGTGAGCCCCTTACACCCCAAATACCACTATTACTTATACTATACCACGTATGTACGGCCATTCCCTACCGCTCTCTCGTATCGACCTCACCTTCCTTCTGAGGCGAAACTGGAAGTTTGTACGGCGCTGCACACACACGTGATCATTCCTCATTCGATTCAATCATTCCCGCTGAACAGACTTCATTGTTTATGTAATAGCTTCGATCATTAATTATATTAATGATAGAAGTGTAATAGTCAACTCAACTACACGATGTTTGTATGCTGTGGCCGGGATGTGATACTTAAAAAACTTAATAATAAATAATGCGTAGGTTTACTTACTTACATACATTTTTAGTGTAGCTTAGCCCGCATGCATGTCGGTTATCGCGCCAAAAAGTAGCCTATATTTTTCTGCAGGATATAATTTATTTGCTTCATATGTTAATCCCACTGCTAAAATTTCCTCTCAATCGAAGGAGTTTAGAGTTTAGTGAGTCAACTGCGGGCTTTGTGCGATCGGTTAGATTAATATGCGAATCGACGCCATCGATCTGACTGCTTAGTCAGGGTTTTTTTTGGCACATTCGGAATTGTTAACGTTTACAAACCGACCGACATTGAGAAAAAGTTTCATATTGTGAATTTACCAGACACGTGTTACATATTCAGATGAAGAAGAGTTGCTCACTTCAAAATATGAGCAAGTAAGCTATATAATTTTTATATGTACCTTACACGCGTCTTATAAATTCACAACATGAGAGTTCTTCTCTATTTGGTCGGTATGCGTTGACATGATTGAACGCGAACGAAACAGTCGCACTAAGAACTTGTATCCATACATAGATAAAAAATAATAGATATATTTTATTCTGATGCTCTACTATAATATAGGCATCAGTAATTTGTATCTAAATGCTATACTTACATCTATTGCAGTGTTTGTTAACATTATTTTTCTCTTTCATTCCAGCATACGAAAAACTAGCGGATAGTCGCTGCAGTAGACTTCGTACTCGCATCATGTCTGTGGGCTCCAACCAGAAGCTGAGAAGAGACGAGTTGAGGAAAACCGAATATAGCATAGTAAATCCTCAGTCTCCGACTGTTTTAGAAGTGGTTAGCCGAAATCGCAGCTAAATAGTTGTACTGGACTAAATTAATTACGATACAGGACTACAATACGTATATGCCACTATTGTGGCAAACTAGCATACAAGTCGCCTGTTGGCAAATGGTTGACGTAGCTTATAGACGCATAAGAACAACAGTGGCATTACTAGCGCGTTGCCAATCCATCTCGCCCTTCTGAAGGAAATCTCCAATACTTCGCACTAGATATCCATAACTCTCAATTGTATCAAGTAATATGACAATAGATATGAGACATTTTTTAGATTAATTATCCAGATAATACAAGATGATATGAATGGAAAGATACGAGAATCTTGAAATTCTTTAACCTCTCTTAGAAACAATTAACAACCTAACGGGGTAATCTGAACGAAAAGACAAACAACACCTGTGTACTTATTATGTTTAAAGAAAAAATGGACAACAATAATTTAAGATGCGTGACGGAGTATACAAACGTATAGTAGTAAAAATTACGAGAGTAAGGCGTTAGCATTCTAATTTGTATCGACAAGTAGATACTTTTCGTCTTTGTTATATAGGTACCTTTATTACATAATAATATCTAATATTTCCTTTATTACAAAATAATTGACATTCAGTGACAACTATTTGCATAATTGAAAAGTGTAATTATATTTTAATAAGTAGGTTACTTTGCTGATTCAGCCACGTAATAGGACAATCCTGTACAATCACAATCCTGTACAAAAAATCCTGTACAATCAAGAATTATATTTGTAGCCATACCGCAACATGAGATATCGATCGCGTGTTGCCACCCCCGCTGTCAACACAGTAACTCCATCCTTCCTGGTTACGTCACTCAGTCAGAGGAACATAACAACCCTCAAGGGAATTGTATTTGGATTTGGTATTCTGTGAGATGGAGGTACTTTCCCAGACAAGCAGCTTATGAATACGTTCTGCCAGAGCCTCGTTTGTCAGTCAACAGGATGCACCGCGTATAGGCAAGTTTGAAAATTATAATAAAAAAATTGGTTGTCTGCAAAGTAGGTTGACGAACGATAATTTTACGTGATAACGTCACATAAGAAACATAGGGCGATCGTGCCTCTCTATCGCTTGTTCCGTGTGCTCGCTTGCATGCTCGGCTCAGGCGGAACGTGACAATGAGTCATGCTTTTTCGTGCGTGCAGCCGGCGTTCATCGATTTATAAGACGTTATCACATCAAAATATTTCAGTTTTATACGTATGTACTAGTTTTCGCCAGTGGCTTTGTCCACACGTTGTTGTTCGACAAAGTAACCTATTCTAATCACTCGAGGGTGACAAACATTTTTGTCCTAAGGTTTCATATATATTTTTTTAATTCCCATAGACCCCCTGCCTTACTAATATATAAAAATACATGAAAATAAACAATCTTGTATAATAGGTGTTCTATTAGGCCATTAAGTATTTGTATTACGTATTTTTTCAATGTGTATGCCAATTTTAGATTATTGTACTGCCATTGTCTTAGATGTTAATTTACGTGTGATTATTAAAAAGTATTATAAATTATTTGTTTTACTGTTACTCCTATAAGACTCATTCGGTCACCCGCAGTCACAGATTATGAGAGATTCTGTCGCCTTCTGTTGAAAAACTCCAATGTATTATGTGGGTATGTATATTTTATATGGTACTCGCCGTTTCAGCCAGCAAATTTTGATGGATCTGTTTCCTTATGATTGGATACAAATCTCGGTAATTCTCTTTGTCAGGACTTTACTAATAATTAAGATACTATTTAAAACTACTCTAAAAACGCCCAAAGACGTCGCGACAATAAGATCGATATGTATGAAATCGCAGCCTTTCGTGCCCTGCGTCGTCTGCGCTAATACTAATAATGGGCAAGTCTGCACTGCGATTGACGGTTTCAGTTCGTTTTATTAAAGAAACAAAATTTGTTTTACTCAAAAATATATTTCTATATATTTAACTGAAACTTTTTATGTTTAATTGATTATAGGACTAGAGGAATGCCAGTTTCTGAGATGTGATTACCATTCGTTTATGAAACAAACCTTGGTAGTGCCTGACGCTTCGCCCTAGTTGACCCTACAAGTTTGTATGACGCCGCACGCACACACGCTCTTTCTCTCTCTCTCTGCATACACGTCATCGCTTATGTAGGAGTTAACGACGCGACATTTGTAGCAGTGGCCGGGGTGTGATACTACATAAATCATATACCAAAATTTTATTTTAAAATACTGTTTTATTTCCTATAATTTTCATACAAATCCGTTCGGAACGTTTCGGAAACTTTTCCACATTTACAAGCAGATACACTTAAATTTTATTTTATTTGTTAGATACAGTTCAACTACGAAATAAAATGTCAGTCTTCGTATTTATCAACTTAATGTATTTTTTTTTACAAAATATCGGCCAAGTCTGGATATAATGTCATACAATATTAGTACCGCATTTGAGAAAAAAAGAAACAGTTTGCATGTAAATTAAAATCTCCCTATAAAACACGATATTAATTTAAACGATTATTTTAAAAAATGTGTCAATCCGTTTTAGAATTTAAATAATTGATAAAAATAATAAAATACAAAAAAATTGTCAACGATATTCTTATTATCACAGTGAAATCAGTCCACAGACTATTACAGATCAAAACAATGGCTTTACATAGTAAGTAATATTATAAGCGCGAAAGATTGTGACAATGATGTGTGGATGTCTGTTACTCTTTCACGCGTAAACGGCTGAACAGAATTAGATGAAAACTGACAAACATCCAGAACATAATCTAAATTAATATGTTCATAGACAAAGACGTAGGCAGAGTCCAATCAGTATCAAATACATTACTAGATTTACATATAACTCTTATGCCAGTGCTACATCAAGCTGCAAACATTTGATGGCTCCTCTTCACAATGGGACATGATGGCCCATCAACGGTCTACACGTCTACACTGTACCCGAGACAATTACGTACTGAGTAATCGGCGATTGTGTGGACGCGCACACAATCATGGGCCAGCATTCCTTTGATGTACCGACAACTTACCGATTATCGGCGATGATCGCCGATTACAGACAATCACACCATATCACGCCCTCTACACAATCGTCCATCATGGGCCATTGTGAAGAGCAGGCATGAACATTTAAATGACGAACTTTGCACACTTGTTTGTACACTTATTGAAGCAACCTGCCACACTGCTTTGCAAAGCCATTTCTTTACAGTACGTTGACCAACCACAAACAAGATGGACGACGATTTTGTGTATGCAGTGTGCTTATACTATTTGAGTGCATGTCATTATTTATTAAATGTGCAGAAAAATATGAATCAATGAAAATATGAATCGTAAGAACCGTCCGCTCAACAACACTCGCGCGACTGAACTTTGCGCAAGTGTGGCAGGATACGCAATCATTTGAACATTGTCGACTTTGAACGCTTTGATGTACGCTAAAAAACCAACCAACCAAAAAAAAAACGCTTGGCAAAGTGCACTTCTTTGCGCACTTGTTTGAACAAAGATTTAACGTCCTGTGCCACACATAGCTTCATTCAAATGTTCAAATATTTGCAGCTTGATGTAGCGCCCGCATTATGATAGGCACGTTTACACAAATAACAAAGTGTTTTAGTATTATTCGATTTAACAAAATTAGTTGTTGACTTTTATATTATTTACATGCACTTTTACATATCTCATCCGTAGAAAAAAGTCTGATCTGTTTTATTGATAGTTCACTTTGTGCGTTTTTATGAGGAGCTAATATCAGATTGAACGTTATTGGATTCTAAATATGGGAAGATAAATGAGATAAGAAAATTCTAAAAACGTACGTCAGTAGAATTCATTCCTTATCTCTTCCTCGTCTACCTACTTAACTCATTTTTATTCCATAATCACATCGAACTCTGTTCTGCGGATGAGCCGATACATAGTCAAGAATCAATATTATTGGATCTGTACATGATTATATTGACTATGCACTATTTTATATTTACAAACATCAGCAACTTCCAAGATTAGCCATAGATTCGATATACTCATCACCCGTAGACGAGCAATACTGCTCTGAATTCATATCAATAATACAATTATTAATAAATATGAACCAATTATTATACAAGAACTAATTATTAACCAATTCATACTACATAGCTAATCAGAATTTGGGGATAAAAATGGAAACATACTTTTAAATTAGTATTAATTACGCATTGTATAATTATATCCACTTATGACCAGCGAATGAAGAACCCTTCGCTTGTCTAACAACGACTTAACTGACGGTTTTGGCTTAGTATACATAAGCATGGTTGAAACATACAAGGTTTGTTCTTCCCGTTGCCAAGAGTATATCACTAACACATCGATCGCTTCCAATATTATGAATTCTTCAAAATCGTCTTAACACTTGGTATTTCTCCATTGTTGTTACCAAATCAGTAAGGTTACGTAAGGGCATTTGCTTAAATGCACTTACGTAACCTTAACTTACAATTATTTTCGTAGATCTAAGCAGCGACGCCCCTGTCGCTTAAAGGGGAATGGAACCAGATTATAGGACGATTCAGCGCGGATAGATGTGCGAGGTGTCATAAGATTTCATATAAAGAAGTCTAAAATTCGTGTCGTTCTGTTTCTTCGGCGCGTTCGGCTCGGATAAATGTGCGTTCCCCTTAAACGTTATATACAGGGAGTTATGTAAAATGAAAGAAGTTTCGTAACAATACTTTTTGTCAGTTACGTCATTTTGTCAGACAAGTAGAGCTAATGGAACACCAGATAATTATAAAAATCATTTTTTTTATGTGTATATACGACATCATTGTTGACCTAAAAGCGGACTCACTTTTTATATTTAATTAATCAATCTAACCTAAGCGTAGTTCTAGTGTTAGATCGATTTACAATTATGTGCTACTAATTCAATTGATAATTTCTTCCATTCATCTTTAATTTGATTTTTTTTTATTTCTGGTTCCCCTGGGTCAGGATTCTTGACTAAGAGAATTGATTCACAACGTGAAACGTCGATATTTATTAAGAGTCCTATTCATCCGGCAATTTTGACAACAAATGTGCAAATAAATATTTGGGTGTGTGTTACAAAGCATCATGTCATTGTGTTATCAAAAATGCTTTCATATATTCAATAGAATCCAGCAATCTTGTAGACACATATTCAAACAGAGAAGCGTGAAGGGCTCCTTACAGAGTCGGCAACGCGTGAGTGAAGCCCCTTGTGTCACAAACGTATCATATGTTTGTTTACCACTCTAGTGGTAAAAAAATAATTTGGATGTTTGTTATAAAAAAAACATGTAATAATATGTAAATACTAACGGCCAGCCCACGCTTCACTGTGAGACAATTTTCTCGTTCGTATCTCAGTCCTGTGGATTTTAATCTCTGTACAAGAGAAATGAAAAGCTCTTATTATCTCGTTTCGCGACAGCTATATACTATATTAATATCAGCAAGCGATATGTATTTACAAAATTGCCAGATACTATTGAAAATATTTATGCTACAGTTGGCTAGTGAACTAAAATCATAAGAGCAATAATTGAAATTCCACTTAAAAATAGTATCCATAACTACCCTAAAATCTTTGTTGGAAATTCTGTTGTTGTTGAGAGTTGTTTCCTTGTTGTTGGCCGCCGAACATCATCTGCTGTTGTTGGTGGAATTCCTGTTGGCCACCCCCCGCGGCATTGTTCCCTTGATTTGGTCCTGAAAAATTAACGATAAAAATTAATCGAGAAAAGGATGGTACGGCCATGCCGCATTTTACTTTTTACTCGACTTGGCGGGGGCACTGCCGTGCCCCCAGATAAATAAATATTCCTGGACATATTACACATCGCCATCTAGTCCCAAACTAAGCAAAGCTTGTAATATGGCTGCTAGATCACTGATATTATACTTAAATACATTTGTTTTTGTAAATGCATACATATAATACATAGAAAACACCCAGACCAAGACAAATGTTCTTTGCACACAAATGTCTTGTGCAGGTATAGAACGCGCGACCTAGGAGTCAAATAGACATTGCTAACCATTCGAGCACCGTGCTCGTCGTAATGTATTCAATGAACGTAAAATATCATAAATAAATAATAATTTGCGCTTTCCGGCGCGCAACGTGAAACATGAACGTATCAATCTGTCTCACTCTCTTACATGACGTTGGCGTTAGTTCTCTCTCTTTTTATATTGTGAATGCGATGAAAACTAATATATTTGTGTGCAAGTATTCTCTGTCTACGCTGATAAATAAAAAGGAACTAAAACACAAAAACGAACAAAAAAAAACACTCATAAATAAAAAGGGGTGTAAGTGGTTCATCAATATCTTTGAACCAAAGCCATTCACCTGCACGCGGTGCACCCTGCTAATTGACAAACGAAGCTCTGGCGAAAAGAGAGGTAGGGAGCGTAATTGTAAGCTACCCGACAGGGGAATGTACCTCCACCTCACAGAATACCGCAGCCAAATAACAATTCCCTTGAAAGTTTTGGTGTTCCTGCGAGTGAGTGAGGTCACCAGAAAGGAAGGAGATGCTGCGTTGGGAGCGGAGGTGTGCGAGCGATATTTTATGGTGCGAGCGTTAATATGGCTACGGTAACCGCTTCACATCAGGCGGACCGTATGCTTGTCTCCCACCCGACGTAGTATCACACCTCGGCCATTCCATACAAATAAACAACGACGTCTGTGTAGAGCCAGAATGAGCGTGTGTGCGCGCACCGCCATATAAACTGTTCCAGATTTGTCTCAGAGGGGAGGTGAGGTCGACACGAGAGAGCGGCAGGGAATGGCCATACTGTACGTAGTACTATAACATATACTGTGGTAGTATAAACAAAAAATAAAACATTACAATGGATTACATATTTTAGCGTACCTTGCATCCTCATTCTTTTAGCGTTGCCGGCACCGTGGTCATGACTATTAGCTTGAACCTGATTCTGCTGCGTCTGTAAACATTTTATGGCATAATTAATTCTTGTACTTAGTATACAGCACTTCAGACAAAATTGCTATAAATTACAAAAATAATTGACAAATTTATTTTTATGCACGTGCATCACCTAAACACCGCAATTGTTAGTCACAAAATGGCGATTTATAATTTCCTCATTAACCATTACAATCATCGTCATCATCAGCCTGTATCTATCCACTGGTGGACATAGACCTTCCCTAATGCCTTCCACTACATACAATCCACCGCTTTTCGCATCCAGCAGGCCATTCCTTTGATATTGGTCCATCTAGCTAGAGGGAAGCACTCTTCGTCGCCCCATACGAGGTCTCCACACTAGGACTTTCCTCCACCATCTGCCATCCGATGCCATCAGCTTTAGTGATGTTAACGCCTTAGTCAAATTACTTATTATTTTCATCAAAATAGCAATTTTGTATAAAAAGTTATTGATAATTCTGTCTATTGATTGTATAATTATTTATCATTGATAATTCGTAACAGTATTAAAATCGTTTGTGCTATTTGCCTTATAGGTTACATATCATAATTTATTTTTCATACAATCAACATCTCAATTGGTTGCTAGCAGTGCGAGTTACACGGCAAGCGTCACTCACGACAAAAGTTGAACGCAGAGAGAACGTGAGCCATAAGTTTGTGGATTCATATGAAAATACGAATTAAGTCTATGTCCATTATTTATTTTTATTTTATCTTCTTCGGAAAACAAACAGAACTCAAAATCTAAATACAGTATTAACGATTAATGAGTACATACTATTAACATGTTTTCGCATATAACAATATTCTGAATTACTTGGATTAATTGCCGTATGACCTATGGTGCAGAAACTTGGACACAGCATCGGATTGCTGCACAGGCTAAGGGTCGCGCTGCGAGCAATGGAGAGGGCTATGCTCGGGGTTTCTCCGAGAGATCGAATCCGAAACGAAGAAATTCGACGGAGAACCAAAGTTGTCGACATAGCCTTCAGAATTTTCAAGCTGAAATGGCAATGGACCGGTCACATCTGCCGAGTAAGTGGTGGCAGATGGGGGAGGAAGGTAGAAGGTAGAGTGGAGGCCGCGCATAGGACGACGAAGCGTTGGACGCCCTCCACTAGATGGTCCGATGACCTTAAGAAAGCGGCTGGATGCGGAAGGCGGAGGGTCGTATTTGGTGGAAAGCATTGGGAAAGGCTTATACCCAGTGGTGGGTTAGATACAAGCTGATGATGATGACTTGCATTAAAATTTTCGTGTGATACTGTAGACCAGAGTTCTGAAAAGTGTGTGCCGCGGCACACTGGTGTACCGTGATCATTAGTTGATGTGCCTCGGAAAAATAAGGTTATCTCATAAAGCTATAAGATGGACGAAAGAAAAAATCTTACACAAATAAAAACTGATTTTTCATTTATAGTGTACATTCAAAAATTTTCGTATTCCTACATACCTTAAACCAGGGATTGAAAGCGGTAAGGTATAAGGGTATGGTATTGGTATAAAATTACGATATCGTTTTGATTTAAAGGTAGAGCCAAAACGGTTGAGAATTGTGGTTACGATACCGGTAAAACAAGAAGAATACCTTTATTTTTTTACGGTACCATTATACCTTTATATTACCAGTACCTTAACCAAAACCATTTCGGTACCGAAAAAATGAAGCGACAACGACGCGACGTAGGTAGCATTGGCGTGTGATCAAGTACTTACCTACCAATGCGGCCGACATTGTGGAAAGAAAACCTTTATTTTATAATTTAGATACCTAAAAAAATAACAATACCGGAATATTACAATACCGAAATTATTAAGATACCTTTACTTTAAGGTATCGAAATTTAAAACCTTTATTTTATAATTTAGATACCTAAAAAAATAACGATACCGGAATATTACAATACCGAAATTATTAAGATAGGTACCTTTACTTTAAGGTATCGAAATTTAAAGGTATGACGTCATACCTTTAACCGATATATCCAAAATTTTTCGGTTATTCAATCCTGCCTTAAACACAAAAAGTTTGCGGAACACTGCTGTAGACTCATTTAGTTCGTGTTGTACAATACCCCTAATTATACGCCAGTTGCATAAGGCCTCTTCGTTTCGTTTCTACACACGAACTGTGTACACTGCTTCCGCGCTGACCAAGAAAAAAATATTGTCTGCGCTAGACATGACGCGCGACGTTTTGCTGCGGTGCGGTGGTTTTCGTGCCTAGATCCGACAAAATTCTTGTTGTGTACATGATGAATTGGTCCTATCTGCAGTAGACACGGCGAAATTTCTTAGCGTGTACAAGAGGCCTTACTAATAATGTGAACTCACGTTCGGTTGTTGTTGCTGCTGCTGATTCTGCCGCGCTTTAGAGTCGTTCTTGTCGTCCTGATCGTCGTCCGTCAAGAACTCTCTCTTCGGGTATGGAATCGGACAGCCCGCAAATACATCCTGAATAAAAAATATATTACTTATTTCAACTTCATGCACCATAAAACATGATAAATAGGTAGACAGGTTAACAAATGAAACCAATATCTTTTTCCGTACCGCGGTCCCATAGTGAGCAGAGCGCTAAAATTCGCGGCAAGCGAGGGTTTATTTTATACAACAAAATGAAGAAGAAATTGGATATTATACAGACCATTAAAATAAAATAAAACTGCATATTTGGGGTCTTGCCCCAAATATTCATAATAACTTATGTCATGTAGTAATAACTTAAGATATGACATAGTATAAAAAACCAGTCAATCACCGTGAAATGACAAATCGCGATATTTTTTTAAATCAATTTCGGTATCTCAAAAACTACTAAACCGGTTACAATACCCCATGAACGTCTGAATTATATCTATATATATGACCTACGTACCTACCATGTTTCATCATAATCGGCTCAGCTGTTTGAGAGTAATAAGCTGGCCGACTTCAGAGAAAACTGCAGCGTAATAACAATGTCCTAGAGGATTTATTATATTCCTGTGATTGAATTGGAAGAAAGGAGTTGCGAGAGCGGCGCAGTATGAGCTATACTTTTAGTACTATAGTTATTACCATAGTCCGTAAAGCATGTCACAGACAAACGTGGCGGCCGCGGCAGCGGCCTGTCGGATAGTATGAAATTTAATGAAACTATTCAAATCCACACGGATTGCGACGCAATATATACGCCGCGTGTCTGTGACATGCTTAAAAGATGCATGGACTTGGGAACTCCCTCTTTTTCAGTGATTAAAAAATTACCTGAGTTGGCAACGGATCCTCAGTGAAGTATGGATCTTGCATAGCCTGCTCCGAAGTGATTCGTCTATTTGGATCCATTAACAACAATCTTTGCAGTAAGCTAAAAGCCTTACTGTCTGGTTTTATTTTGTGCCTATCCATGTATTTACTAAGGGAACAATTCTGATAGCTGAAACAAGTGGTATTTAAATACATAATAATAAAGTGCGTTAACAATATAATAACGTATTACAAAGATTGCACGAGACTTGACAATGTTCCGATCTAGGAAAACATCTCCAAATGGACTCATCATCATCAGGTCATTTTAGTCTCCACTACGGCACTACGGGAGCACGACCCTCTCTCGTCTGTCCCAGACAGAAGGAGGATTTGGCCTACACTCCCCACGCTGGCCAGACGGGTTGGGGAGGTCAAATGGACTCAGCAGTCCTTGAATGTAAGTATAAGAATCTTTGATTAAAAATGTTTGAAATTCGTGCAAAATTGCACTAAAGGGTTTACTGTTGAGTTACTACAAGTAATGGAACAAAAAGATTCCTGATTATATTTTTCAGCATGTCCCTGAAGCCAGAAAAAAGATAAATAAATAATACAAAAACGGGCTCTAAAGGACACTGACTCCAGAGCCGTAAAGCTATTTAATAAAAAAAATAAGTTGCTAAGATGACGTAACGGTTGAAAATTACGGCAATCAGGCTCCTGGGGTTGTCAAGGTGCAAGAACGGTACATATACTGAGCTAGTGTGGTCCATTAATGCATAAACATAGTGGAATTCAATCAATTCAACCAACGATGGTGGTCGAATGGCTAGCAATGGCTACTTTGACTCCCAGGTCGCGGGTTCGATCCCCACATAAGACAAACAATTGAGTGCATGAACATGTTTGGTTGTCTTAGTCTGGGTGTTTTCTATGGATTATAAGTATGTATTTTAAAAAAATGTATTTAAGTGCATCAGTTGTTTAGTATCCATAGTATCAGCTTTACGCTTAATTTTGGACTAGATGGCGCTGTGTAAATTGTCCAGAAATATAAAAATAATAAAAAATTAATTCATTGTATGAGTATCCTATACTTACTTAGATCTCTTAAAATCTTTTATCAATGTCGCATGTTCTGGCATTTTCCTAATATCTTCCCAGTCTTTCTCCTGTGGGAATCCCATTACATTAAATATCCTGTCGAGTTGATCGTGGTGGTATGGATTACTAGTTTTAATATCCTCCTGTCTGCAATGGAAAATTGGTTCCGAAGTCAACAGTTCCGCAAAGATACAGCCTATTGCCCAGATATCTGAAACAGGAAGAAAAACATTGGTATTAAGATCACATGCATATTTATATACAGGTGATGTAAAGCAGTTACTGATGGTTACCGAAAGCCACATAAGCACTTGCAACATGATATATCGCTTGCGTGCTGCCACCTCAGCTGTCAACGCAACAACTCCTTACACCCAAAAAAATATTTCACTTGAGTTTTCCAAACTATACAAGATATTGAAAAGCTGATTACTGATCCAAGTGCATTAGTTTCTAATACATGGAGATTCATGCACCGACTACAGTCAGCGGCGGCGGTCAGAATCCTCCAGAATCCTCATTAAGGCACTGCACGCCACGGCATCAACCCATAATACAGCGTACCTGATGTGAAGCGGTTACCGTAGCCGTATTACCGTTCGCAACATGAAATATCGCTCGCACGTCGCCACCTGCGCTGCTAACGCAGCATCTCCTTCCTTTCTGGTGACCTCACTCACTCGCAGGAACACAACAACCCTCAAGGGAATTGTTATTTGGCTGCGGTATTCTGTGAGGTGTAGGTACTTCCCCAGTCGGGCAGCTTGAAAATATGCAATGCCCGCTCTCTCTTTTCGCCTCGTTTGGTAGCCAGCAAGGTGCACCACGTGCAGGTGAGGTTGGCTTTGGATCAATGATGTTGATGAACGACTTACACCCTAACTATGCGTGCAGATGTCTTAGGATTGACTGTATAACAAAGTACCTTGCACAGTACCAACCACTTACACTCCAAAAAATTAGTGTCCGACCGAATGTTCGGTTTCGGTTTCGGTTTCGGTCGAGTTTCGGCAAAAATAACGAGTTTCGGTTTAGTTTCGGTTTCGGTGGCAATCCTGCCGAAACTACGACCGAAACCGAAACTTAATTCGGGAGTTCCCGCGCTGTGCTCGGTCATATTCGGCGCAGTAAATTCCATCCAAGCGACGAAGACATTTTGCCGCGTCCACGTGCCTAATCATGTCGTGACTTGTTTGCGTTTGCAGTGCGTTTTGTTTGTTGTTTGTGAGTTTTCGTGTGATTTGTTTTGAATGTGGTAAGTTTTATTGATATTGTATTAAGGGTAGGTAGTAAACATAATAATTTAGTATAACAAACTAATGCATAGATTATAGTAGAATCAAGCCTAACATAACTATCTGAATATTTTGTGGTTAATTTAACTCATTCGGTAATGCTTTTTTTTTTATACTACGTCGGGTGGCAGACAAGCATACGGCCCGCCTGATGTGAAGCGGTTACCGTAGCCATATTAACGCTCGCAACATAAAATATCTCTCGCGCGCCGCCACCCCCGCTGCCAACGCAGGTGCAAGCAGGGTTCACCGCGTGCAGGTGAAGTTGGCTTTGGTTCAAAAATGTTGATGAACCACTTACACCCCCTGCTATACGTAAACAAACAATAGTTAGGTACTTGGTACTTACTATAGTGCATTAGTGGTGATATTATAAAAGATTTAGAGTTTCAACGTTAAATTTAATAATTACTAGCTGTTTCGGCGAACTTCGTACCGCCTAACAATCAATGAATGTCGTCGTACATATTAGCTAAACGAAATTTATGATTTTATGGAATTAAAACAATGAATAATAGAAAATAATAGAGAAGCTCAATGTCATAATTACGCATGTCAGTCTAATTTAACACGCAAGTTAAGCAATGTCGTCCGTAGCCTGTACACGGATGGATTTATATTACCTCGAGCTCATCCGTGCTTCGAAAGACACGTTAAGCCGTCGGTCCCGGTTGTTATCATTAAATTATCTTGAGCTCCTCCGTGATTCGGAAGGCAAGTTAAACCGTCGGTCCCGGTTGTTATCATTAGATGACAGTCATTAAGGCAAATTTGTGGCCTTTAGGCGGCTCAAAAACACTGGCCTCCGCCAACCCGCAGTTGAGCAGCGTCTTGGAGTATGTCCTAAACCCCTTCGGTTGAGGGAAAACCCGTATCCGTAAAAACTGAAGATTTCATAAAAATAAAGATTCCCTTAATGTTTAATGAAAAATTAAAAAAAATCGTTTTGTTTTATTTTAGTTTTCAAATCGGTTTAATCGTTTTGGTGATTTGTAATAGTCAATTCTTTTTATGTTTACTCTGATTTGATTCTTGCGCTCGGACTCCATGGGCCAAGCGTTTTCACCCCAATCGATTTGTCATTTTTCATTTGTATGGGAAAATGTTTTTCCTTTTATTTATATATATTATATTATTAATATTATATATATTTTCCAATGTTTTTCGTATTTATTCTGTTGTTCGGGACGGAGAAAAATCCAATAAATCAAAAACCATGAAAATCGGTCCTGCGGATCTCGAGTTATAAGTGTTCGAACAAACCCGACTTTGTTTTATATATATAGATAACCAAGTACATATCTAGCTATTATAACGTAACGTAACGTATTTTTTTTATAATTCGTCGGGTGGCATACAAGCATACGGCCCGCCTGATGTGAAGCGGTTACCGTAGCTACATTAACGATCGCAACATAAAATATCGCTCGCGCGCTGCCACCCCCGCTGCAGACAGAGCATCTCCTCCCTTTCTGGTGACCTCACTTACTCGCAGGAACACAACAACGCTCAAGGGAATTGTTATTTGGCTGCGGTATTCTGTGCGGTGGAGGTATTGTAAGCTACTCGACTGGGGAATGTACATTCCCCAGTCGGGTAGCTTACAATTACGCTCGTTTTCGCCAGAGCTTCGTTTGTCAGTCAGCAGGGTGCACCGCGTGCAGGTGAAGTTGGCTTTGATTCAGAGATGTTGATGAACCACTTACACCTCCAATTATAAGAAAAGTACCTACAGTTAGATATTGAGCTACAGATTGTTTCGTAAAAGTTTCGGTTTCGGTTTCGGTTTCGGCCGAAACTGAGACCGTTGCCGAAATTCGGTTTCGGTTTCGGTTTCGGTCGTAAAAACCAGTTTCGGTCGGACACTACAAAAAATAAAAAAGCTTTCAACCTTATTACAAGTAATACATACCAATAGCCTTTGTGTAATGTCTCGCACCAAGTAGCAGCTCTGGAGCCCTGTACCAGAATGTGACCACTACGGGATCGAGATCTGCAAGAGGCTTAAGAGGAGCATTGAAGAGCCGGGCAAAGCCCATGTCAGCTATCTTCACTCTTCCCCTCTCAGGCCCTTCTCCCATTACTAAAATGTTGGCTGGTTTCTGAAATGTTATGTAATATATTATGTGTTATGTATATATACCCTTATCAGTTATTTGGATAAATGTAGATTTACATGATATGCAAACAAAAAATTGGTTGCCTGTAAAGTCGGTATACGGGCGAAAGTTTTACGTGACAACGACTTTGAGTGGTAAAATGTTTTCGAGTGGAAGGGACGCATGCCTTTCACTTTTTATGTCTGTCTCTCTCGCTCTTAGGCGGGCTAACCATGCCCGAGTGGAAGGGACGCGTGCCTCTCACTCGCTCTCATTGTGAGCGCATAACGTGAGCGCGGAGCGTAACAAAGTTTCTTGAAGTGTCACCTGGCTAACCAATTTATAAGACGTTGTCACGTCAAAAAATTTTCACATCCCAGTCACAGGAAGGATCACAGATTTGATTGTAGATCATTCATGTACCTAATTTATTTGTAGAACAATACCATTCTGTTAGGTGCTATATGGTAGGGAAGAGGAAAATTTAAAATTGTTAACTTTACAGTATTGTAGTTATAAGTGAAGAGCTTGATGGCTTCATTGTGCGTGTCAGTTTAATCGAACACACAAGCAACGTCAACCATAGCCTGTCTATGGATGGGTTTATTTATCTCTAGCTCCTCCGTGCTTCGGAGGGCACATTATGCTGTCGGTCCCTGCTGTTATCATTAGATGATAGTCATTAAGCCAAGTCAGTGGCCTTTAGGCGACTTGAAAACACTGGGCTCAACCAACCCGCAGCTAAGCAGCGTGGCGGAGTAAGCTCTAAACCAAGCATCCTAGCATAAGAAGGATTGTGGACATCCCAGCATAAGGATGAATATGGGTTATGGACGACAGTTATAAGTATTTTAAATCAATTAAGTAGACTAAACAACATATAAAATGGGTCACAGATATCAAAAAATTATAAATAAATAAATGTGTAGGAAAACTTACCAAATCTCTGTGCAGAACCCAATTAGAGTGTAGATAATGTATACCATCAAGAATTTGATAGAGTAAACTCTTCACCATGCCTTTAGGAACCATCACAGACTTCTTGTTAGCTTTTGCCGCCCGATGGAACTTAATTATATGCCAGAGATCATGTTCCGCATAGTCAAACAATAACCACACTTTCCGATCAGTGTGTGATAGGAACACTCTTATTAAATTTATAACATTTGGATGTTTTAATTCTCTTAATAGCTGAAATTAAAATTATACAATAGGCATTTTAGATTACAGTGGTAAGTCCTACTTGTTATGACTATATCCACAAAAGTGCAATGGACTTCACTGTTCATTGCCTTTTTTGGTGATCTCTGCTGTTAATCCTGGCTACACAGGAGACACAGTGGTGGGAATGTGTAGTGGGTCCCCGTCCTTTTTATATCCACAAACATACTATAGTCACCACACTACAGAATCTATGCACAGTAAAGGTCCGGCCAAACTGACACATTTACAGCGCAGGTGGCGAAACGCAGTGTTAGTCGAACAATGAATTCTGCCCGTTTATTAGTTAGTTTGCATATGGATGTGACCATGTTCTGGATAATTTGTGTTAGATAAAGATTAGATAAAATTCCTTTAATCACAAATTGTTTTGAGGGTAGAAGATAATTCAGGGGACATTTTGTTTTATATGATTATTAAAATTTGGTACCTATTACAATCTTGCTGTTATTGCAAATCAGATACTTGAAGTTTCAGTAAAAGTCTACAGTATTGTAGTTATAAGTACAATACTGTAGACTTTTACAGTAAAACTTAACTACAGTAAAACTTGCAGCCTTGCAGAGGTTTTCCTTTGATAGAACAGAATAGTGAACCTCAAAAATTGTCTAATTACAGATTCCCATAATTACAGAGCTGTCTGTCTGTCTATGGATGGTTTTATTTATCCCAAGCTCCTCCTGCTTCAGACACACTGCAGGCACGTTAAGTTGTCCATAGACGACAAGTCGATAATGCGAGTCAAGAGTTCTTTTGGCGGCTTGGTCAACACTGGTCTTCAAAAACCCACAGTTGAGCAGCGTAGTGGAATATGCTCTAAATTCTGCCTATTAAGGGCAGACCCCTATCCCAGCAGTGGGATGAATATAGGTTGATGACTAAGATGTCATCTACGCTATTTATTTTATTTTTTTTATTTATTTATTTATTTAAGGAAACAAACAGTCACATATTAATATAAATACAGGCATAATTTTTACAAATAGACCTATAGTTCCATTAATAGATACTTTTTTTTTTTTTTTTTTTTTTTCAAATTGCGAACAGTGCAAGTATCAGAAAACAATAGATAAGTAGGTATATACTACACAATGCAATATTGTTCGTGTTCCCAACATAATTCCAAAGCAAACCAAATGGCGCAAACTATTACAAAGGATAACCATTGTAACAATTCGCACCACTCAATCTGATCTAGACCCATGCTAAGAGAACAAAAAATATATATGACAAACATTCTCAGATCGAGGAAAATAAAGCTGTTAAATCCTTTTTGTATTTTCCTATTGTTGAAGAAAATATATCGACATGATTCAATGACTTATTATAAGTGTCGCATGAGCGTCTAATGAAGGTATTTTTAGCATAATTTGATGTACATAAAGTTATATTAAATGTTTTACCAGAACGAGAGGAGTATCGTGGGATGTAGAACTGGATTTGTTCTAAGAGGAAGCTGGAGTCTATATGACCATTTATTATTTTAAATAAAAATATGGAATCCAAGTAGGTTCGTCTATTCTTTAAAGACATTATACTATGTTTTTTAGCGGCACTTGCATAATCAAAAAAGATACCACTAGTCTTATATTCTAATGCTTTTAAAAATTTGTTTTGTAGCTTTTCTAATCTAGTAGCATGTACCGTATAGATTGGATTCCATATTACACTGCCAAATTCTAACAAACTACGGACGTGAGAAAAGTACAAGGTTTTAAGCGTAAACGATTTTTTAAATGGTTTAGATAACCGCAAAACAAGACCGAGTCGTTTATAGGCTTTACCTATAATATTCTCGATATGTAAATTAAAATGCAATTTATCATCTAGTTTTATTCCCAGATCACGAATGGATGAAACGCGTTTAAGTATCACCCCTGATAGTTTATACGGGTAGATAATTGGATGGTGCTTCCGTGTAAAAGTTATAGTATTGCATTTGTCAGTATTGAGGATAAGCTGGTTACGAATACAATACTGTTGAAAATTGTCGAGATCGGTCTGTAGTTGGAAACAATCGTCAATCGAGCTAACGACTTTGAAAATTTTTGTATCGTCTGCATAACACAAATGGCAGGAATTCTCGAAACATGTATTGATGTCATTTATATATAGGGTAAACAAAAGGGGCCCTAGATGGGAACCTTGAGGAATACCTGACGGGATATCAAGAAATCCAGAAATAAAACCCTTGATTGCAACTGCCTGACTACGGTTTCGTATATAAGATTCGATCCATCGCAACAAATTGCCGTGAATACCGATTGCTGACAATTTATCTATTAATATTGAGTGATTAATTTTATCAAATGCTTTTGAGAAATCGGTATATACGGCATCAACTTGACAACCGGCATCCATGGCATTAAGAATAAAATCAGTGTAGGAAACGAGATTGGTGTGAACACTTCGTCCACGAAAAAATCCGTGCTGGGCTGGAGATATATGATGTCCAACAGTGTCCGTTAGTGTTTGAGTAACTAGTTTCTCAAGGGTCTTTCCAAAAAAGCATAATTTAGATATAGGTCTATAATTCATGACATCATGTTTATCTCCACTCTTATGAATCGGTGTAACCAAAGCACTTTTCCAAATTTTCGGAAAAGTGCCTTCTGATATTGATTTACGGAATATGATGGTTAATGGGACGGAAAGTTCCCTTGCCAATCTCGAGATAACAAGGGGATGGATCTCATCATAACCTGGTCCCTTGTGTATATCAATACTTTCTAATTGTTTTAATACTACACTTTCAGAGATATGGATGGAGGAAATATCGATAGTAGGCTCGAGATTGTTACAATCGTAATAATTTTGATTATCGGTCTGGGGAACAGCAACCCATGCATTTTAATGCCAAAACAGATGCTACTGTGTGGGCTCAGCCTAACACACATTCAAACACATTTTTATCTATACCATGCCAGGTGGCAATATACATACACCACAACTGATGTAAAATGGTATTGTAGCCTATAGGCACTTGCAATACAAGGACTAATGAGCATGATGAGCACTGACACCCAGCTGCTAGCACAGCATCTCCTTACATTTGGCGTCCACACTCACTCGCATGAACACAACAATCTTCAAGTGTATATCATATTTCTGGTGTCTTCCGTGAGACAGGGGTACTTCCACAGGCGGGCAACAGTTTTCACGCACGAACAGAATGAGACAAAACAAATTTATAAAGACAAATAAATACTTGTGAGTTTTAGTACCTTTCATGTTGTTTACTTGTTTGTAATGTAATGTGTAACTTCGCCATATAGCAAAAAAGAATATAGATATGTACTTAATCTGTGCTGTCTGGTTTAAGTACTAACTTTGCATGTGTTGTCTCGTGTTGTTTTAGGTTACTCACTGGACCCTCGCTATTTAATACCCATCAATAGACACATTTACGTGCCTCTCTCAACCTCGACATTGGCAAAACGATTGTCGAACAAAAAACGATGGAGCCATTTAATTAAAAAGAAGAATAAGGACAAGAAAAACGACACTTACAGCAATTTCTCTACAAGCAGACATGGAAAGCCCGGTGCCTTCTATTTGTTTCAAAGCGTAATCCTTCGTATCTGATCCATCTTTTCTTCTAGCTTTATATACGTGTCCGTATGTACCTCGACCGACCTTGCATCCCTCGAAGTCAAATAAATCTTCAACCTTTGAACGCTCGTTCTGTGTTTTTATTTTAAAATCGTAATCCATCATGACAGGCGCCATCGTCTTGTTGTTTTGGAAATTGTCGCCCATAATTTACAACAAATATGTTGGTTGTATCCACGTGGTTATATCCTTGGTATACGTACGTTTCAGTACACCGGAATGTTTGTTTTCGGGTGAGATTGGATATTTAAAAAATCTTTGCTGAATGCATGGACGCAGTGTTACGTTGAAGTACGATAAACGCACGCACACGCAAAATCGCAAATATATAACTAGATAATTAGTTCTATGTCGTGGTGTTTACAATGTACGTACATTGTGTGTGTTGCCCACAATTGAATGTCGTCTGTGGTCAGTGGTGTTGGTGTTGCGTAGGGATATGAAAAATCGATTTAAATCGATTACAGAAATAACAATTAAAATCAATTTTTATAAAAGTAATAATCGATATTAATCCTTAAATAAATCTAATTTATAATAAGATATATTTTTATATTTACGTACAGAATTTTACCGACATTCGGCTGCTTTATGTCATTCGTTATTCGTTGAAGATTCGAAGTTTTTATTCCTGAACTCATTCATTGCCTACGGATTGTTTTCTTTTTTTATTTTGAAAGTTCAATTTTGTTAATTACTACTGGACAGATACAACTGCAGCCTTTGAGTATAAATCGACTGGAGATGCCATACGCGAGCGATCCCCTCCGGCAAAGTACATTGGTCAACTGGTCATACACGTTATATAAAACTACTTAAAGTCGCTTCACCGTCATTTTGCATCGCTCCGTGTCGCGTGATTTTTCTCTCGAAAAATGTTGAGTTGTGCAGTATTATCGTGCAAAAGACGATCTGATAGCTTAAATTCGCAACAAGATCGCGTTTTCTATCATAGGTAAGTATTTTTACAAACTATTAAATGTGTATTAAAGTACAATCTCCATTTAAAGTAAAAACCGTTGCGATACGTAAACGACGACAAATGTAAACATGAATACAGTGGTACAGGCTTTAGGGATGTGACAAAGTCAAAAAAGCGATTCAACATTTGAATGAATCATTCACTCATTCAATTACTGCAGTTCGTATAATAGTCAGATTTTTATTAGATATTGTATTAAATAGTAGGTATAGATGTATGTTACATTTAAATCTTGTAAGGTGAATTAGAAAAATTACCTTTCTCTGGACATACGATGTTGAAATTTTGTCTGAAAATGAAAAGAATTGTTGGCTAAAAAAAAGTAGGTAAAAGCAATACATTTAGTTTGGGACTATGAGTGTATACGTATAAACAGATACTATTATTCATAGGCTTTATTTAATATAATTGTATTTCCTTTTAGATTTCCAAAAGATCCCTATATAAAAGAAAAATGGAGAAAATTTTGTAATGACGAAAATGATTCTTGGAAACCTACACATACAAGTGTTATCTGTTCGGAGCACTTTACCATAGTAAAAATAGAGAAGTAAGGTAACTTCATACAAACGCACCGAGCGCGGTTTGTATGTGAGCGCGCCCGTACATAATGGCCGTCGCACGCACACACTGACAACATTTGTAGGAGTTTATATGGAGCGCCAGTCGGGGTCAGGGCTGCGTCGTACGCAAAACCGTCCGCTCCCACGCAAGATTTGCGCCTGCGCTGACGTTCGTTAATAATTTTAACATTTAGGTACCTACCTACGTCGTATATAACTACAAATACGTTAAAGATGGCTACAAAGTGGACTAGCCATAAAAAAACATTGCAGTGTTCATGGATGTCTCGGATACCCTAACCATTCGGCCACCGACACTCCTTATAATCACATTATAAGTGTGTAAATTAAAAAGTAATAAAAATAGTTTAGTGTAAAAAATAATATATAATAGGTACTTAATAAAAATATATTTTCATAATAATTTAGATTATTTGAATAAATATTATGATTCAGTAAAGCTACGTTTTAATTAATCCTATTCCTAGTTAGACCGTAATTTTTCTAATCACTAAACAGATAACATGAAGTAGGTTTTATCAGATGGTAGGAGTCCGCCTGGGTGAGGACAACAGCCTTATCTATTACTGCCGCCAAGCAACAATGCTTGCATTGTTGTGTTTTGTGTTCCGGTTTGAAGGACAACGCACCTGCGATTCTGCATTTTTGTTGCCAACAGCTTGAATGCGTGAATCGTGGATGTTATGGGCGACAGTTACCGCTCACCATCAGATGGGCTGTCTGCTCGTTTGTCACTGAGTAAGCATGCATTAAAATGTAGGTAATGAAAAAATTCCAGTCACTTCTGGTGTATGTACAAAAATAATTATTTTTATTCTTTTTAGATTTCCACACCCAAAGGGTAAAAACGGGACCCTATTACTAAGACTCCGGTGTCCGTCTGTCTGTCCGTCTGTCACCAAGGGCTGTAAGTATCTCATGAAACGTGGTAGCTAGACAGTTAAAATTTTCACAAATGATGTATTTCTGTTGGCGCTACAATAACAAATACTAAAAACAGAATAAAATTAATATTTAAGGGGGGCTCCCATACAACAAACGTGATTGTGTGTCGTTTTTGGTACGGAACCCTTCGTGACCGAGTCCGACTCGCACTTGGCCGGTCTTTTGTTACAGATCCCTAAGACTTACCCTACTTAATTTTGTATTTTGTACCTTACTTAATTTTGTATAATAGAGATTGACTAAGTATTTTTGACGGTTGAATAAACTATTAAGCGACAGCCCTACGTGTTTAGGCTATTATCTCCCGCTCGGGGCTTGAGTTGTACTACTTCTCTATTTTTATTATGACTTTACTCCGGAAAGCTACAAAAATGCTAATAACAGAAAGACATTGATTGAAGGTGCAATACCTTCTTTGCGACTCTGTCCTTGTTTGGTGAGTCAGTATTTCTTTGTTTTTCTTAAATCTTTGACTACTTCAATATATGTAGTAGGTATACATTTAATTTTTAAACCCGGGTATTTTTCCGATAAAATCAAATGAAGGATAAAAATTTAAATATTGCTCCATTTTTGCCCCACAAATCCATTTCAAAATTTGTAAAAAAAAAAATAGACCCCAAGAAATGTATTCGTCACGTATACAATAAACTTATTCATTTTAAAAATCAATAAAAATACTAATTAATGAAAACCGTCTTAATCGGGTTTTAGAAATCCCTACATGAGAATTAAATTTAAATAAATATGTGGCCATTCTAATTAAATTAACAATTTGTTTTATTGCTTTCCCTTTGCTCATTCATATGTTTAAATAACTTTATATGTGGGGACAGATGACCCTTACTTATTATAATATAATTTCATATACATAGGTTCTTACAAATACCAATGTACTTTATATAATACTAGCTACGCCCCGCGGCTTCACCTGCGTTAGAAAAGTATCCTATGCTATTCCCCGGGACTCAAACTATCTCCATACCAAATTTCATCTAAATCCGTTTAGCCGTTATTGCGTGATTGAGTAACAACCAAAGATCTAAACATCCAAACGAAGATGTTTGGATCTTTGGATGTTCACATTTAAAATATTAAATAAGGATATCTGTTAAAAAATCAATTGACAATATTTCATGTTCTCAAACAGGGTTTTGTCCAATAAAATCAAATAAAGGATAAGAAATTATTTAAGCAACTGTATGAAGGGATACAAGTGCGTAGCTGGGCTTTTAGATGGGCGTACGCTCTTTTCTTGAAGGTTGTTTCCACTGACCTCTATACTACAAGTACGTACGTAGTCCAGCCTACTCGTATAATAGAAGACAGTGGTTGTATCAGCCCGGTAAAACCGCGGGCGACAGTTCATACCACAGTTTAGCTGCACGAGAGTGCTAATGACACAAAGACACATAAATACAGACAGACATACATACAAACAAACATATTTTTTGAATAATATCTTTAATGTACAGTATTTTCTCTTTTACAATTTTATAATAAATAGTATAAGACAATTCAGTTCATTCATCAAACTGATTTGACTCATTCTTCAGATGTGCCCCATCACTAACTTTTTCGTATGTGTGCTGCATAGTTACATGAAAACTGTGTCTGTGGGCGGGTAATTTTTGATGTGTTGATTTTTTTTGTAGTGTGCGTTTATCGCAACAGCAAAATTTGTGAATGCGAGTTAATTACATCTTTTGGTGGTGTGCTGTACGTGTTTACCTCGCCCCCCGCTAAAAATGGTGAAAAAATTTGTTCGAAGAGTTTGGTTATGGCATCTCCAGTCGATTTATACTCAAAGAACTGCAGCGCATCTCCCGACAGTACCTACAACCCTTTGAGTATTAAGCCACTGGAGATGCCTTAACGAAACTCATTGAACAAATTTTTTCACCACATTTAGCGGGGGGCGAGGTAAACACGTACAGCACACCACCAAAAGATGATATTAATTCACAGACACAAATTTTGCTGTTGCGATAAACGCACACTCCAAAAAAAAATCAACTCATCAAAAATTACATGCTCACAGGCGCAGTTTTCACGTAAATCTATGCAGCATACATACGAACAAGATAGTGATAGGGCACATCTGAAGAATGAGTCAAATCAGTTTGATGAATGAACTGAATTGTCCTAAACTATTTATTATAAAATTGTAAAAGTGCAAAATTCTGTACATTAAAGATATTATCCAAAAAATTTTGGAGTGTAAGTGGTTCATCAACACCTATAAACCAAAGCCAACTTCACCTGCACGCGGTGCACCTAGTGTTGCAAAAAAACTGTTTTTATTCTGTCGTGAAAAAAAACTTGAAAAAAAACCGGTTATTTTTCTGAAGCATGTTTTTTTTCAAGAGTACGGAATTCGAAATTATTAAAATATTTACGGTATAAAAATTAATACTTAAAAGGTTTCATTCGTTTTCTGATATATTTTTAAACCAACCATACTTTTGGTTGGGGAAACCGCCTATGTTCGGAACCCTGACTGCAATAGACCTGCAATAGACTGACAAAAAACAGGGCTAGCAAAATTGTGTATATTGCGCTCAATTTGAAATTACAATCTGAAGAACAAAAAAAAAAAAAATGTTACTGTGTCTCTAAATGTAGATCTAGAAGAGAGAGAGTAAGTGGCACTGATTCTGAAAGTGATTGATACTGACATTGACACGCAGGATAAAAATTTTTCATTTAATTGATTCACTAGGTACTAAGTTTGATTTTGTATTGCAGTAAAATGTAAAAAAGAAGAAACATGCTTCATTATAATATTTAAATTTCTACAGATATTTTTTGAGGGTTGTTGTGATCCTGCGAGTGAGTGAGGTCACCAGAAAGGAAGGAGATGCTGCGTTGGCAGCGGAGGTGGCGGCGCGCGATCGATATTTTATATTGCGAGCGTTAATATGGCTACAGCAACCGCTTCACATCAGGCGGGCTGTATGCTTGTCTGCCACCCGACGTAGTATAAAAAAATATATATGTTTGTTTGTATGTATGTCTGTCTGTATTTATGTGTCTTTGTGTCATTAGCACTCTCGTGTAGCTAAACTGTGGTATGAACTGTCGCCCGCGGTTTTTCCGGGCTGATACTGGACGCAGATGCGGGACGATACTGATGCTGATAATACGCTGGCGCTGGACTACGTACGTACAACTTGTAGTATAGAGGTCAGTAGAAACAACCTTCAAGAAAAGAGCGTACGCCCATCTAAAAATCCAGCTACGTACTTGTAACCCTTCTTGCAGTTGCTTAAATAATTTCTTATCCTTTATTTGATTTTATCGGACAAAACCCTGTTTGAGAACATGAAATATTGTCAATTGATTTTTTATCAGATATCCTACTAATATTTTAAACATTTATTACAAAATTTTCTCCATTTCTCTTTTGTATATGGATCTTTTGGAAATCTAAAAGGACATACAATTACATATATTAAATAAAGTCTATAAATAATAGTATCTGTATAACGTATACAGTCATAGTCCCACACTAAATGTATTGCTTTTACCTACTTTTTTTAGCCAACAATTCTTTTCATTTTCAGACGAAATGTCCGGAGAAAGGTAATTTTTCTAATTCACCTTACAAGATTTAAATGTAAGATACATCTATAGCTACTATTTAATTCAATATCTAATAAAAAAAACTGACTATTATACGAACTGCAGTGATGGAATGTGTGAATGATTCATTCAAATGTTGAATCGCTTTGTTGACTTTGTCACATCCCATAAACCGATTCGCCCCTGTACCACTGTATTCATGTTTACATTTCTCTGTCGTTTAGGTATCGAAACGGTTTTTTCTTTAAATGAAGATTGTACTTTAATACACATATAATAGTTAGTAAAAATACTTACCTATGATAGGAAACGCGATCTTTTTGCGAATTTGAGCTATCAGATCGCCTTTTGCACGATAATACTGCACAATTCACCATTTTTCGAGTGAAGAGTCACGCGACACGGAGCGATGCAAAATGGTGGTGAAGCGACTTTAAGTAGTTTTATATAACGTGTTTGACCAGTTGACCAATGTACTTTGCCGGAGGGGGTCGCCCGCGTATGGCATCTCCAGTGGCTTAATACTCAAAGGAAGGAGAGGCTGCACTGGCAGTGGGGGTGCTGGCGCGCGAGCGATACATTATGTTGCAAGCAATTAATATGGCTATGGTAACAGCATCACATCAGGCAGGCCATATACTTGTGTGCCACCTGACAAAGTTTTCAAAAAAAAAAAGTATTTTCACACCTCTCAGTATTTTTCATTATCAATTTTGTGTAAAATATATATATATATATATATATATATATATTATATGATGCACTGCCCACCTGATGTGAAGTGGTTACCGTAGCCATACCAATACTTGGAACACAAAATATTGCTCGCAAACCTCCACCGCTCTACCAACACATAAACTCCTTCCTTTCCGGTGCCCAGTATATATAAAACTTCGAAATATGTAAACACGAAAAAATCAAAGTAAAAACTTTACAGCGAAATGTGTGGGACACACTTTGTTGTATTATTTTTGCTTCATTTGAAACCTTATTCTGCTGAATTAATTTATTTTTATAATATAAACATCTGTGGAGCTAATATCTCATTGGGTGTTTCAACTATAGTTATCACCCAAATGGATAAATCCCCGGCCAGATTAGGGAGGCAGATAGGCTCCTAATTTCTCTACAAAACAGCCACCATATGGAGACAAAATTTACATTGCAAACATACTCACAATCACCGCCGCAGCTCTCCACGACAGCAAAGATAACATCTTTAGACATAACACTTCCAAACATGTTCATTAGAGTATTAACGACTTCCAAATATTCTTGGTTCTCATCTGGGTCGTCCATTGTTGTAATAACACGTTAGAAAATAAAGCAAACAATACAACAAATGATTACACCGAGTGTCACTAAAACAATACGTTTATCTAATAATTTATCATTCGTCTATGTTCGGTAATTTATTTAACAAATCTTGATAAACAATCTTATGACACATGACTATGTATCGCTAGTCTGTAGTCTCGTCCTCTCTCTCGTCCTCGTCGGATCGGACGAAAATTGGATATTGGATTTGTTGGATTGGACCAAATCAGCGTTGCCAGGTAACCTTTTCGCATTCTCCCCAAATAATTTTCGAAAACTATGGTGAATATAAACCTCAAATACAAATTCAGGTATTAATACATAGAAAACGACAATTGCTGTTTATGAAATTAATTTTAGTGACTTAACATTACTAGGTACTTTATGGCGGACGCCACAAAATGACGATTGTCTATAGTCGAGAGCGATTGCGGCTCTGTTTTTCTGTATTGGTTGGCTTTGGTGAATATAATTTTTTTACAGTGACGGAGCGGGTGGGTGGTGCTGGTAGCGACTTCGTATTTTTTCTCTTAAAAATTGTAAATTTTCTTAAAACCGTTATCAATGATAAATCACGATTAATTGCTTGCATCAGACAGATTCCCTCGTGCCTATTCTGTTCTGGCAGTCATCGTCATCATTCTAAAAAAGATCAAAGCCCTGAGGATTCAAATAAAACTTACGATGTCGCAAGATAATATACCTTACCTGCAAGCATCTGCGAGTTTTCCTCAGGCGAGGCGGTCCTTCGCGGACACCGGCACCGCCAGGCTTTCTCCTTCTCCTCTCTCATCCCGTCCTTCGCAGAATTTTCCACAGCATACTTACTCCCTTTAAAATATATCACAACTACACGTTCCTCAAACTTCTCACAAGAAAACTATACTTAGTACTTAATCTCACGTCGTCGCTCTGTTTCTCCAGCTTAATGTCCGAGTTATGTAAGACATGGCCACATCACAGAGACACTAGTTTCTGTTCTCCCTAATGTGTGTGCTTTGAATAATTTACCGAAAGACAATCTTCTCTAGTTATTGTTGTCTACTTTAATTAACTTGTCTACTTTAATGAACCTTCGTACTCAGTTCATTGATTTTGAACTGTTCTATATTATTTGTCAAAAACTTACTGTGCTGTGTATTCTATTTCTGATAACACATGTCATGTAAAGTCATGATAGACACGCTGGTTCTTCCATTCTTGTGACTCGATCTATTACCTTCTCTCAGATTCCTCTCAGCCACATTCTGACAACTTCAATGCTGTGGCTATTCGTACTTTAAACACCTTTTTCATGTCAGTATACATTCCTAACCCTAACCCCTCTTCCCTTAATGAACTGTTATCGATTATTAATCCCTCGTCCTGTGGTCATTCTTGGTGATCTCAATATTCATCATACTTATACATACATCTATACTTATATTTCTGTGACTCTCTGTCTTCCTCTCGCCTGGACTAAGCTGATGATTTATATCTCTGCATCTATAACGATAGTTCTCCCAGACGCCAGAGTACAGTGGACCTGACGCTATGTTCACCTGAATTTTCATCTCACCTCTCTTGCGAAGTTTTAGGCCATTAAACACGTCCTAAATAGATGCAATAGCCAAGGTTTAGAGGGTAATCTGGTATGGATTCCTGGTCACAGTGGCCTCCGAGGTAACTAGACGGCGGATCATGTGCTAGAGACGCGATTCACGCGATCCAGAACGCTTGTGTCTCCCCTCAGTGTACGTCTTATTCTTGTAATCTTGTCCCGCAAGCCCAAACCAAGTTGGTTCCGAGTTGGAATGGGTTGTGGTTTGTGTCCAGGAAGTGAGAAGGGTATATAGTATGCCTCGGTCCAAGATGGCATACCAACTAAGCCATGGTTTTTTAAACCCCACGGCGCAAACAAACGGGTGAATCATTCACTCATTCAATTTCTGCAGTTCGTATAATAGTTAATTTTATTTATTAGATATTGAATTAAATAGTAGGTATAGATGTATGTTATATTTAAATCTTGTAAGGTGAATTAGAAAAATTACCTTTCTCTGGACATACGATGTTGAAATTTTGTCTGAAAATGAAAAGAATTGTTGGCTAAAAAAAAAGTAGGTAAAAGCAATACATAATTTAAATACTGACCCATTTTTGCCCCACAAATCCATTTCCAAATTTGAAAAAAAAAAGTAGACCCCAAGAAATGTATTCGTCACGTATACAATAAACTTATTCATTTTAAAAATCAATAAAAATACTAATTAATGAAAACCGTCTTAAGCGGGTTTTAGAAATCCCTACCTGAGAATTTAATTTAAATATATATGTGGTCATTCTAATTAAATTAACAATTTGTTTTATTGCTTTCCCTTTGCTCATTCATATGTTTAAATAACTTTATATGTGGGGACAGATGACCCTTACTTATTATAATATAATTTCATATACATAGGTTCTTACAAATACCAATCTACTTTATATAATACTAGTTACGCACCGCGACTTCACCTGCGTTAGAAAAGTATCTTAAGCCATTCCCCGGGACTCAAACTATCTCCATACCAAAGGTCATTGGTCAAATCTGACCCGGTTTTCAAAAAGTTGTGTACAGTGACAATTTCGATATTATTCTATTACTTTTCGAGTCAGCATTGTTGAGACAATTATTATTATTATTTTCACCCCGGTGAAAAAAAGTTACAACAAGAATACTGCCAGAAGAAAGAAGCTGCCTGTGCTGTTTGTTGCGCTCTAGGAAGTGCACGTTATTAGCGTAGTCTATTATCTATTTATCGTTTGCAAGGCATATAAATATGGCTCCCGCAGCTTTTTTCGGTGATGTAACTGCATCTATAGATATAGACGGAGCAGAAGAAGAAGATTAGAAGGAATTACCTTTGATTAGCTAATGTGCATTTAAAACTTTTTTTATACTACGTCGGATGGCAGACAAGCATACGGCCCGCCTGATTTGAAACGGTTGCAGTAGCCATATTAACGCTGGCAACATAAAAAATCGCCGCGCGCCGCCACCCCCGCTGCTAACGCGGCAATAATCTCCTCACTTTCTGGTGACCTCACTCACTCGCAGGAGCACAACAATCCTCAAGGGTATTGTTATTTGGCTGCGGTATTCTGTGAGGTGGAAGTACATTCCCCAGTCGGGTAGCTTACAATTACGCTCCCTACCTCTCTTTTCGCCAGAGCTTCGTTCGTCAGTCAGCAGGGTGCACCGCGTGCAGGTGAAGTTGGCTTTGGTTCAAAGATGTTGATGAACCACTTTCACCGCAAAATATAAAAATATTGTTTTTTATTTTGTTAATTACAGTTTTGATTTTACATGTGTCTTTTCTGCCGATTCCCATTACTCACAGAGATGCGACTACTACCATTTTAAACTACATGCTCGATTCTATAGTGATACAAAGTTTAATTAGTGTACAACCTGGGTCACGCTTGCATGCACGCACGCACGAATGTCTAAATCCGTTTAGCCGTTATTGCGTGATTGAGTAACAACCAAAGATATAAACATCCAAACGAAGATGTTTGGATCTTTGGATGTTCACATTTAAAATATTATTAGCATATCTGTAGAAAGAAGGGAATTCGATTATTATAACCATCTCTATTACTCATTGTAGCTGTTTATTAGCAACTTAACACTGGCAGTAATAATACTAATAATAATACAAATCAATAAATAATTATTTTTAACAACCACCAAACAAATTAAATATTATTAATATTTCGAGTAGCAGATGTGTTCGCCTCGAGCGCTGACGAGTGAATGCCCCACAGCTGCGGCAAGTCGCTATTTTATAGCCCGGCTGCAGGTGGCGTGGCCGTGCGTCACTTGTTTACGCCGAACGAACACGTGCAGCATGACGTAATATTTGTGCTTGTGATATGAAGTGTAATCACGTATTGCTTTGCGCCGATACGGCCATTCTGCAATTAGACGCGTCCCTGCGTCTCTTTCGAAGGACCGTTATCTGTAAAAATAAAAACCTCAGAGCCTCAGCGCTCATATTGGCACACACATTATCAAAATTATACCTCAGAGCCTCAGCGCTCATATTGGCACACACATTATCAAAATTATACCTCAGAGCCTCAGCGCTCATATTGGCACACACATTATTAAAATTATACCTCAGAGCCTCAGCGCTTATATTGGCACACACAGTTATCCATGTTAATCGCACTCAAAGTATTATTTTCTATTCATCGCCGATACGGCCACATTGCTCTGAACTCCGAATTTAGGTGCACTTCTCAAGTGTTCATGACACACCTTCCTAAATCGACCATGACCAATGATTCGGCGTATTCCATATCTATCGTACGATAATACTGTTTTGACTTCAAATGGTCCGACATAAGTGTCCAGACGCGGTAGTTTCCTCAAAAGCATGTATTCGTCTTTTTAGAGTCTTTTTATCGTAGCTTTTCCATTGTCGTGTCTTATTTTTGTCATTCTCAGCTCTCTCGGTCATCCTTCCCAACACTCAACTCTCCCAATCAACGACTCAAGTGACTTATCCCAATGAATCTTTAGTGTGTATTGTTAATCAATTTTTTATAATTCTCATAATTCTCTCAACATGCCCATTTCCTCTGATAATATATCCTGCATATTGGTGCTATTTAATTCCATATTGTTTGCAATAGGCCTTATAATGGGAAACAAACGCACCATCACCATCAACTATAATTCGCTTTGGAGCATCAAACAGAAATACAACTTCTTACAAATGTTTCAATGCACTGGTTTAAATTTAACTCTTAGCATGGATTTGAATCCGTTTTGTGGAAAAAAAATGTTATCCCTGAGTACATATTCTGGATAAAGTTGTTCAACAATTTTGAATATTTCTTGTTCGCGGCGTTGTTTCACTATTAGTCATCTTTCGTTGATAGGTTCATAACGATGCTAAGAAAATTTCTACGTGTAGAAGAAATCTACATGTTGCATTTTTTTTTCTTCTTTTTTTTTTTCTTATACAAACTCGAAGTTTTGCGAGAAAGGCTATCTGTGAATACTTTCCATCACAATCCTGCTTTAGCTTCTACCTTTTCCAGCTCCAAATGTTCTTCATGAATTGTTTTGCTAGGTATCAGTACGTCCTCCATATAAACAAGAGCCTCTCTTCTTCTTGAAATTCCTTATTTATAGCTCTTTGGTAAACTGATGGAGCATTGGTTAGTCCGAACGACATGTTAAATTGATCCACTATTAAGAAGTCCGGTGAGGAGATTGTCATCCTGAATGCTTTCGATCACAATTTCTACCGCATCTTGCTCTGTAGGATCTGGTTTAACAATTTGCATGGACATTTTCCACGTTTTGGATATGTACTCTGGAATGTCAACAGCATCATCGAAATACGAACAGAGTGAGTCTCTTCCGGGCGAAGCATTTTTATCATCTCGCATTGTGTCCTTGAATGTATTTGCTAAAATTGCCATAGCGATGTTGCTTTTACTGGCCGATGTCTGTAGGCGTTGAGTCATTCTGATGTAGAAGGAAGGGAATTCGATTATTATAACCATCTCTATTACTCATTGTAGCTGTTTATTAGCAACTTAACACTGGCAGCAATAATACTAATAATAATACAAATCAATAAATAATTATTTTTGATAACCATCAAACTAATTAAATATTATTAATAATAGGTAGGGGAAAAAGTCTTTTCGCATTATAGTATGTATGAACTTGTAATAAAATCTCTTTGGTTATACCATTTGTATCTGGCAGGTTTTGATATCTTTAAAAAGTTTAAATTTTAAAAAAGATAATTCCAAATTCAAATTAGGTAAATGTGTGATTTTCATTTGTTTTTTTTACTGTCAACATGAGTGAATCTAATGAAGAAATTCGATTCATTTTAAAATATTACTACAAAAAAGGTAAAAATGCAACGCAAGCTGCGAAAAAAATTTGTGACGTTTATGGACCTAGTGCAGTGTCTGTGAGAGTAGCACAAATTTGGTTTAAGGGTTTTCAATCAGGAAATTTTGATGTGAAAGATGCACGTCGCCCTCGTCGCCCTGTTACGGATAAAATGGATGCCATTTTTGAAAAAGTGGAGCAAGATCGGCATATCAGTAGTTACGACGTAGCTGAAGAATTAGGAATTGACCACAAAACAGTTTTGGCGCATTTGATAAAAGCTGGGTACACTAAAAAGCTCGATATTTGGGTGCCTCACGATCTCACTGAAAGAAACCTAATGAACCGTGTACTCATTTGCGATTCTTTACTACGACGTAATGAAAGCGAACCGTTTTTGAAGAAGCTTATAACTGGTGATGAAAAGTAGATCACGTACGACAAGAACGTGCGAAAAAGGTCGTGGTCAAAGGCCGGTCAGGCTTCACAGACTCTGGCAAAACCCGGGTTAACCCGCAACAAGGTGATGCTGTGTGTATGGTGGGATTGGAAGGGCATTATTCATTATGAGCTGTTATCGCCAGGCTATCGATTCTGAACTCTACTGTGAATAACTGATGAGATTAAAGCAAAAAGTTGAGAGAAAGCGGCCGGAATTAATTAACAGAAGGGGTGTGATTTTTCATTATGATAACGCTAGACCTCACACATCTTTAGCCACTCAGCAAAAATTAAGAGAGTTTGACTGGGAGGTGTTAATGCATCCGCCGTATAGTCCTGACCTTGCACCTTCTGATTTCCACCTGTTTCGGTCTCTTCAGAATTCTTTAGGCAATGTCAGGTTAACATCACGAGAAGACTGCCAAAACCACTTGTCGTGGTTTTTTGAACAGAAGTCCCAAAATTTCTATAGTAATGGGATCATGTCTCTACCTACAAGATGGCAAAAAGTTATCGAACAAAATGGCACCTACATACTTTAGTTAAATGTAAATAAACTTTATTAAAAAATGTTTTGAATTTTCATATAAAATACGAAAAGACTTTTTCCCCAACCTAATATTTCGAGTAGCAGATGTGTTCGCCTCGAGCGCTGACGAGTGAATGCCCCACAGCTGCGGCGAGTCGCTATTTTATAGCCCGGCTGCAGGTGGCGTGGCCGTGCGTCACTTGTTTACGCCGAACGAACACGTGCAGCATGACGTAATATTTGTGCTTGTGATATGAAGTGTAATCACGTATTGCTTTGCGCCGATATATCTGTTAAAAAATCTATTGACAATATTTCATGTTCTCAAACAGGGTTTTGTCCGATAAAATCAATTAAAAGATAAATAAGAAATTATTTAAGCAACTGCAAGAAAGGTTACAAGTGCGTAGCTGGGTTTTTAGATGAGCGTACGCTCTTTCCTTGAAGGTTGTTTCCACTGACCTCTATACTACAAGTACGTACGTAGTCGAGCGTACTTGTATTATAGAAGACAGTGGTTGTATCAGCCCGGAAAAACCGCGGGCGACAGTTCATACCACAGTTTAACTGCACGAGAGTGCTAATGACACAAAGACAGATAAATACAGACAGACACACATACAAACAAACATATTTTTTGGATAATATCTTTAATGTACATTATTTTTCACTTTTACAATTTTATAATAAATAGTATAAGACAATTTCAGTGAAAACTGTGTCTGTGGGCGTGTAATTTTTGATATGCTGATTTTTTTGTAGTAAGCGTTTATCGCAACAGCAAAATTTGTGCTGCGAGTTAATATCATCTTTTGATGGTGTGCTGTACGTGTTTACCTCGCCCCCCGCTAAAAGTGGTGAAAAAATTTGTTCGAATAATTTCGTTATGGCATCTCCAGTGGCTTAATACTCTAAGGGTTTATATTCACCATAGTTTTCGAAAATTATTTGGGGAGAATGCGAAAAGGTTACCTGGCAACACTGATTTGGTCCAATCCAACAAATCCAATATCCAATTTTTTCGTCCGATCCGACGAGGACGAGAGAGAGGACGAGACTACAGACTAGCGATACATAGTCATGTGTCATAAGATTGTTTATCAAGATTTGTTAAATAAATTACCGAACATAGACGAAGGATAAATTATTAGATAAACGTATTGTTTTAGTGACACTCGGTGTAATCATTTGTTGTTTTGTTTGCTTTATTTTCTAACGTGTTATTACAACAATGGAGGACCCAGATGAGAACCAAGAATATTTGGAAGTCGTTAATACTCTAATGAACATGTTTGGAAGTGTTATGTCTAAAGATGTTATCTTTGCTGTCGTGGAGAGCTGCGGCGGTGATTGTGAGTATGTTTGCAATGTAAATTTTGTCTCCATATGGTGGCTGTTTTGTAGAGAAATTAGGAGCCTATCTGCCTCCCTAATCTGGCCGGGGATTTATCCATTTGGGTGATAACTATAGTTGAAACACCCAATGAGATATTAGCTCCACAGATGTTTATAGTAGTGCACGATAAAAATAAATTAATTCATTTGAATCCACCCTATTCAGCAGAATAAGGTTTCAAATGAAGCAAAAATAATACAACAAAGTGTGTCCCACACATTTCGCTGTAAAGTTTTTACTTTGATTTTATCGGGTTTACATAGTTGGAAGTTTTATATATACCGGGCACCGGAAAGGAAGGAGTTTCTGTGTTGGTAGAGCAGTGGAGGTTTGCGAACAATATTTTGTGTTCCCAGTATTGGTATAGCTACGGTAACCACTTCACATCAGGTGGGCAGTGCATCATATAAAAAGAAAATATATATATCTTGAACACAAAATTGACAATGAAAAATACTGAAAATTGTGAAAATACTATTTTTTTTTTCAATACTTTGTCAGGTGGCACACGAGTATATGGCCTGCCTGATGTGATGCTGTTACCATAGCCATATTAATGCTTGCAACATAATGTATCGCTCGCGCGTCACCACCCCCACTGCCAGTGCAGCCTCTCCTTCCTTTCTGGCGACCTCACTCACTCGCAGGAACACAACAACCCTCAAGGAAATTGTTATTTGGCTGTGGTATTCTCAGAATATCACAGCCCCCAGGTACATTCCCCAGTCGGTTAGCTTACAATTACGCTCCCTCCTACCTCTCTTTAACAATATCTTGAATTCTCAAAAACTCTTTTAGCTTTTTTCATTGATGAAATAAAAACAAGCAGATTTTAATCTACTGTCTATTTATTTAGTTGTAAACTGTGGGGTTTTCAAGTCTTTGTGTTTTATTAGCCTATTGCCTGTTTTAAGGTTTATTTACCTTCATCATTATCGTCATCGTTGGCAATTTAAGAATCTTTATTAACTAGATATTTTCTATGGGTTATAGGGTCACCTTAGTGACTATAACAGGAGTGAAAGATAAAAATATATGCGTTTTCTAAAATAGTTTTTATTAAAACTTTTTATTTAAATAAAACTCATAGATGAAACTTACACTTGACAATATTATTTCGATATTAAATCAACTATGTCATTCACTATTTTAATATATCATAGAAGCCATCTTAAAATGCCCTATCTGTTTTGAAGTGATTACTTCAAAGTGCCAACTCTAAAGTTATGTAAAGAACTTGCTGTCAAACAGTGACGTAAAAGGAATTTATGCAGTTGGTGTTGATTGCAACAGGGAGTTCTCCATAGGCTTTGTGACTGCTTACCATCAGGTTGAATTGTTTAGGTGTTTATCACCATAAAAAATAATTAGTAAAGAATAATCATCATAGTAAAAAATAATCAGTTAAATATGAATAACGGGTCTGTTACATTACAAGGTTTTTTCAGATGGTCTATCGACTTGTTAGTATTTATTGAGGTGTAAGAGAGAAAATGCTATGATAAACTAACTGAAACCCTCATAATGTAATAGGCCCTAAAGGATATTTTATTGCAATCTCTCAAAGAATATAATATTTATGGTGTTTCTTGGCCCCAGCATACCATAAATGGGGTGTAAACAAAAACTAATTTACTGTAAAAAAACATAATGTTATTGTAAATTCATGTACTACATGTACTGTCTTTGTAGTAGTACTATGTACAGCCTGTATCTCAAGGCACCAGGACTCACCCCTCTAGCCATTGAACTAGGCAGAGAGCCTGTATCATACAGGCTCTCTGCCTAGTTCAATGGCTCCAGTCACACAATTTTACACCCTACCATGTTACTTAACTATTGGTTAATATGCCATCAGTGTAAAATTGGTTTGAGGTAATATATATATATATATATATATTATTATTGTCAAATTCCAAAATAAATATACTAGACACTAATACTTACCATGTCTTATCTCTGCATCATCCTGTTTCATTGGTAGAGAATGATTATGTAATATTAAGTTGGGCCTGTGTTACTGTGTATATTTTTTATTGTGTCTTAAAGTAAAGAAATAACCATGAAAAACAACTTGACTCAAATTTATAATAAACTAGCTGCTTACGGGTAGAAAGTGGTGTTTTATTTTCCTCGCAAATTTTACGTCTTTTCTCTCCATAAGAACCTTTATTTTAATAAGGTTTACCTTAACGAAAATATTAACATAAAAATTTGCAGAATTGGTCGAGCGTCGAGCCGTTCTCGAGTTTTGCGCTTAGCAACATTCAATTACATGTATATAGCTGTTGCCCGCGGCTTCTCTCGTGTAAAATTCGGGCACTTTAGATTACCCAAGCCAAATCTTACACGCAACGCAACCACCTTCATATAGCACCATTAATTGTACTAAATATGGATGCAAGAACTTTCCCGATAACTATTACACTCGTCCCGTTCCCGCCGCGTCGCCCGCGATCGCATAAGCACTAATAGACGCCAGAAATATGGAACCACCTGAAGAGTGTAATCTATCAAACAAATAAGATTATTAAAATTGCTGTACAATTGACAGAGAAATCATTGAAACTATATTTAAAAAAAATACATACAGCTGCACATAGAATCGCCGAGCTGAACATAGAATTGCCCTACCGGTACAATTAATAACAATAACATGTAATTTCTGCAACAAAAACTATCTTATGACCTTTCCCAGATTTAAGCGTGAAGAGGTAACAGACAGACACTCCGTTATTTTATAATATTAGTATGGATTGGCGTTCCGAAAAACCGTAAAAACGACATATATTGATATATAGACATTTCAATCCCATGGTACTCGTACCCCAATAGCGGACTATGGCCACGTTAGCCACGTTGAATTTTAAAATCGTTGTTGTTTTCGTAATCAGCGACCAGGTAAACCATGAAAACAATGCCCATGACGATTTGCAGACTTTTTAACCCCATTTTACCCCATTTAGGGACTGAATTTTGAAAAATTCTGAAACACGTGTTTACTCATTTATCTATAGAAGTACTCATGTAAAGTTTCGGATAAAATAGTCCAACTAATCTTGTTTCCGCATACAAACTTTGGACGCCCGTGTACCCCCTTAGGGTTTGAATTTTCCAAATTCCCGTCTTAGTGAGCACCTACGTCCTAAAAAGAAACCCCCATGCAAAATTTGAGACTTCTAGCACTTGTAGTTTTTGAGATTTCGTGATGAGTGAGTGAGTGAGCGAGACAGCGGTTTTCTCTTTTATATATTTAGAAGATAGAAGATAGATAGATAGGGCGAAGAGCGGCCTTCGACGCTATATCCCTGCATTTTAAATCTGTAATATCTTCGGAAATATAAATTTAAATTATATGCTGTAAATATTCCATATTGATCTATATTAAATGGACAATGTATTTAAGGTACTTAATTGGATAAGGATTAACGCTGTATTGCTTAAAATCAGTTCGTAAATGAGCTATTTTTTCTCGTAAAATGTAAAGGATAAAAAATGGTTATTGTGGGTTATCCGTAAGTGATAGACATATACCATCGCGGACTTTTTTGTTGATCTTTTTAAGGTGTACAATAATGCAGTACATTATTTTCATTTATCTCCTGGGGTTTAGCCAGCGTTTGCAATGTAAGCGCAAAATAAATGTCCTGTCTTTCTAAACCTCTAAATTTATCAGTGTTTGTCTACAATATTATGCATGTATTATAGATATAAACCTTCCTCTTGAATCACTCTATCTATTAAAAAAAAAACTTTCAAAATCCGTTGCGTAGTTTTAAAGATTTTAGCATATATAGGGACGGACAGACAGCGACAGCGACTTTGTTTTATAATAAGTAGTGATAAATATTCCTGGATAACTGTAATCTAGTCCTAAATTAATCGGTTGGAAAATTGAATGCCTCATTAAGTATATGAGGGTTTATTGCAATAAACACACAAATATTCTTTATTGCAATACATTTTAGTGGGATTGAATTGAACTGTTTCAAATTAATATACACCTAATAAGGCTATTTGACAATCTTAAAAAAATTTAAATATTATAATATATAAATTGTATAACAATATGGTAAAATACACAAAACTATAAGATGTGCAAACTTTCATTCTATTATCTTCCGTCCGACTTATTTTAGGGTCGATCTAAGTTTGGCGGGAAAACCCATTTTAAAGGTATGAAATTATTAAAAAATAATATTTCCATTGGAGAAGCCATAAAAAATACTATAACTTTTATTATGATACTAATTAAATATTTAACCTCAAATATTTAGCATCAAATCAGAAAATTGTGTGACAGCTGTCGTACAAATTTCTGATTTGATGCATACAAAATACAAACCTGTGACGTCATAACTCAGTAGCATTTTGTATGGAGCGTTTTCGGGAAAGTCCAAAATCGAGATTTTCAAATTAACATATCTCGAGATTTTTTTGTGTTATGGAAGTAATTTTTTCACCTATGGTTATATATTATTGAAACGTCCTTAAATATCAAACCGAAAAAATCGGTCAAATAGCCTATTGGATACCCAAAGGTACAGCAAAGAGTGGATAGGCGGCGCCTCTTGTAGGCATTACTCTTTTTCATTAATTATGAAACCATAACTAATCATTTAGAACAAACTGATTAGTTAAGCCAATAATGTAATGAATATGTGAAGAAGTTATTTAAAATTAACATTTTCCTTTGTATCATTTCCGTTTCATTATTGAAAAACGTAAAAAAGAACTTTTTTTTTTTAAACTTGCAGCGTTGTGTACTTTCACAAGAAGGTGATAACCTTCTTGTGAAAGTCGGGGGTTTCAATATTATTTTATCCTTTTTCAACGACATTTTAACCGTCGTGGGTCTTTTAAAAATTTTTAATTTTGTTTTTATTTCAAACTTTTTAGAGAGCAAGCATAGGTATTACAATTGAAAACCGCATCAGGATCAGACTAGTAGTTTTGCTTTTGCAAACAAATGTTTACTGCAGCGCCCTCTGGTGAGTTGTCACTGACTAAGAACATGCACCAATCAAACCCGAACTCATCACTGAAAACCGCATCAAAATCGGACTCGTAGTTTTGGAGATAATTGGCAACATTGATTTGCACAAACATCCTAGCACCCCAAACGCAATACCGTCGCGGGTAAAAATCAAGTACACCACTGTTAAATTCTAGTCTTTACTAGTTATTTCTAGTTTGAACAACGTCGTTTAGTAAAAGCTAGTTTTAACCAGGGGAAAACGCGTTCTCACGGCGGAACGGGTTTTAACTGTAACATATACATTATGAATTACTATAACATCGTCGCACATCTATATATTAACAAGTACGCTTCTTATACATCACTGCATATCATATATTAATAATAAGTCATTCTTAAATTTTAGTACTAATCTATATATATAAAAGAAAGTCGTGTTTGTTACAACACTTATAACTCGAGAACGGCTGGACCGATTGCCATGGTTTTTGATTTGTTGGATTTGTTTCCGTCCCGAATAGCAGAATAACTCTTAAAAACATTGGAAAATTCTCGAAAAAATAAAATAAAAGAAAAAACATTTTCCCATACAAATGAAAGTGTCAGTTGAAAAAGGGATTACGATATTTATTGGTTGTCAAATATCAAAACGTCTGATTTGTCGTTTGATTTGTTGGATTTGTTTCCGTCCCGAATAGCAGAATAACTCTTAAAAACATTGGAAAATTCTCGAAAAAATAAAATAAAAGAAAAAACATTTTCCCATACAAATGAAAGTGTCAGTTGAAAAAGGGATTACGATATTTATTGGTTGTCAAATATCAAAACGTCAAATCGATTGGTGTCACTTTTATGTCGCGAAAGTTGTCTGTGATTTGTTATGAAAATTTAAAAATGTCAAATCGATAGGGATGAAAACGCTTTTCCCATGGGGTTCGAGCGCAAGAATCAAATCAGAGTAAACATCAAAAGAAATGACAATTACAAATCACCAAAATGATAAAACCTATTTCAAAACTAAAAAAAATAAAACAAAACGTTTTTTAAAAAAAAAATTAACAATAAGGAAATCTTTATTTTAAGTTTTTATGGATACGGGTCTTCCCTCAACCGAAGGGGTTTAGAGATCAAACCCGAACTCATCACTGAAAACCGCATCAAAATCGGACTCGTAGTTTTGGAGATAATTGGCAACATTGATTTGCACAAACATCCTAGCACCCCAAACGCAATACCGTCGCGGGTAAAAATCAAGTACACCACTGTTAAATTCTAGTCTTTACTAGTTATTTCTAGTTTGAACAACGTCGTTTAGTAAAAGCTAGTTTTAACCAGGGGAAAACGCGTTCTCACGGCGGAACGGGTTTTAACTGTAACATATACATTATGAATTACTATAACATCGTCGCACATCTATATATTAACAAGTACGCTTCTTATACATCACTGCATATCATATATTAATAATAAGTCATTCTTAAATTTTAGTACTAATCTATATATATAAAAGAAAGTCGTGTTTGTTACAACACTTATAACTCGAGAACGGCTGGACCGATTGCCATGGTTTTTGATTTGTTGGATTTGTTTCCGTCCCGAATAGCAGAATAACTCTTAAAAACATTGGAAAATTCTCGAAAAAATAAAATAAAAGAAAAAACATTTTCCCATACAAATGAAAGTGTCAGTTGAAAAAGGGATTACGATATTTATTGGTTGTCAAATATCAAAACGTCAAATCGATTGGTGTCACTTTTATGTCGCGAAAGTTGTCTGTGATTTGTTATGAAAATTTAAAAATGTCAAATCGATAGGGATGAAAACGCTTTTCCCATGGGGTTCGAGCGCAAGAATCAAATCAGAGTAAACATCAAAAGAAATGACAATTACAAATCACCAAAATGATAAAACCTATTTCAAAACTAAAAAAAATAAAACAAAACGTTTTTTAAAAAAAAAATTAACAATAAGGAAATCTTTATTTTAAGTTTTTATGGATACGGGTCTTCCCTCAACCGAAGGGGTTTAGAGCGTACTCCAACACGCTGCTCAACTGCGGGTTGGCGGAGGCCAGTGTTTTCGAACCGCCTAAAGGCCACTGACTTAACTTAACGACTGTCATTAAATGATAACAACCGGGACCGACAGCTTAACGTGCCTTCCGAAGCACGGAGGAGCTCAAGATGAGCTAATGATAACAACCGGGACCGACGGCTTAACGTGCCTTCCGAAGCACGGAGGAGCTCAAGATGAGCTAATGATAACAACCGGGACCGACGGCTTAACGTGCCTTCCGAAGCACGGAGGAGCTCAAGATGAGCTAATGATAACAACCGGGACCGACGGCTTAACGTGCCTTCCGAAGCACGGAGGAGCTCAAGATGAGCTAATGATAACAACCGGGACCGATGGCTTAACGTGCCTTCCGAAGCACGGAGGAGCTCAAGATGAGCTAATGATAACAACCGGGACCGACGGCTTAACGTGCCTTCCGAAGCACGGAGGAGCTCAAGATGAGCTAATGATAACAACCGGGGCCGACGGCTTAACGTGTCTTTCGAATCACGGAGGAGCTCGAGGTAATATAAACCCATCCGTGTACAGGCTACGGTCGACGTTGCTTAACTTGCGTGTTCAATTAGACTGACACGCGCAATGACGCCATCGAGCTTCTCTATTATTTTCTACTATTCATTGTTATAATTCCATGAAATCATAAATTTAGTTCAGCTAATATGTACCACGACATTCATTGATTGTTAGGCGGTACGAAGTTCGCCGGGACAGCTAGCTGGCCCGGCGAACTTCGTACCGCCTAATTGTCAATGAATGTCGTGGTATACATATATATATGAACAAAATTTATGATTTCTTGAAATTAATACAATGAATAATAGAAAATAATAGAGAAGCACGATGGCGTGAGGCACGTGTCAGTCTAATTGTACACGCAAGTTAAGCAACGTCAACCGTAGCCTGTCCATGGATGAGTTTATATTATCTCGAGCACCTCCGTGCTTCGGAAGGTACGTTAATCCATCGGTCCCGGTTGTAATCATTAGATTAACTCGAGGTCCTCCGTGCTTCGGAGGGCACGTTAATCCGTCGGTCCCGGTTGTTATCATTAGATTATCTCGAGCTCCTCCGTGCTTCGGAAGGCACGTAAGACGTCGGTCCCGGTTGTTATCATTAGATTATCTCGAGCTCCTCTGTGCTTCGGAAGGCACGCATGACGTCGGTCCCGGTTGTTATCATTAGATTATCTCGAGCTCCTCCGTGCTTCGGAAGGCACGTTAAGCCGTCGGTCCTGGTTGTTATCATTAGATGGCAGTCGTTAAGCCAAGTGGCCTTTAGGCGGCTTGAAATTACTCCGAAAAACCGTAAAAACGACATATATTGATATATAGACATTTCAATCCCATGGTACTCGTACCCCAATAGCGGACTATGGCCACGTTAGCCACGTTGAATTTTAAAATCGTTGTTGTTTTCGTAATCAGCGACCAGGTAAACCATGAAAACAATGCCCATGACGATTTGCAGACTTTTTAACCCCATTATACCCCATTTAGGGACTGAATTTTGAAAAATTCTGAAACACGTGTTTACTCATTTATCTATAGAAGTACTCATGTAAAGTTTCGGATAAAATAGTCCAACTAATCTTGTTTCCGCATACAAACTTTGGACGCCCGTGTACCCCCTTAGGGTTTGAATTTTCCAAATTCCCGTCTTAGTGAGCACCTACGTCCTAAAAAGAAACCCCCATGCAAAATTTGAGACTTCTAGCACTTGTAGTTTTTGAGATTTCGTGATGAGTGAGTGAGTGAGCGAGACAGCGGTTTTCTCTTTTATATATTTAGAAGATAGAAGATAGATAGATAGGGCGAAGAGCGGCCTTCGACGCTATATCCCTGCATTTTAAATCTGTAATATCTTCGGAAATATAAATTTAAATTATATGCTGTAAATATTCCATATTGATCTATATTAAATGGACAATGTATTTAAGGTACTTAATTGGATAAGGATTAACGCTGTATTGCTTAAAATCAGTTCGTAAATGAGCTATTTTTTCTCGTAAAATGTAAAGGATAAAAAATGGTTATTGTGGGTTATCCGTAAGTGATAGACATATACCATCGCGGACTTTTTTGTTGATCTTTTTAAGGTGTACAGTAATGCAGTACATTATTTTCATTTATCTCCTGGGGTTTAGCCAGCGTTTGCAATGTAAGCGCAAAATAAATGTCCTGTCTTTTTAAACCTCTAAATTTATCAGTGTTTGTCTACAATATTATGCATGTATTATAGATATAAACCTTCCTCTTGAATCACTCTATTAAAAAAAAAAACTTTCAAAATCCGTTGCGTAGTTTTAAAGATTTAAGCATATATAGGGACGGACAGACAGCGACAGCGACTTTGTTTTATAATAAGTAGTGATAAATATTCCTGGATAACTGTAATCTAGTCCTAAATTAATCGGTTGGAAAATTGAATGCCTCATTAAGTATATGAGGGTTTATTGCAATAAACACACAAATATTCTTTATTGCAATACATTTTAGTGGGATTGAATTGAACTGTTTCAAATTAATATACACCTAATAAGGCTATTTGACAATCTTAAAAAAATTTAAATATTATAATATATAAATTGTATAACAATATGGTAAAATACACAAAACTATAAGATGTGCAAACTTTCATTCTATTATCTTCCGTCCGACTTATTTTAGGGTCGATCTAAGTTTGGCGGGAAAACCCATTTTAAAGGTATGAAATTATTAAAAAATAATATTTCCATTGGAGAAGCCATAAAAAATACTATAACTTTTATTATGATACTAATTAAATATTTAACCTCAAATATTTAGCATCAAATCAGAAAATTGTGTGACAGCTGTCGTACAAATTTCTGATTTGATGCATACAAAATACAAACCTGTGACGTCATAACTCAGTAGCATTTTGTATGGAGCGTTTTCGGGAAAGTCCAAAATCGAGATTTTCAAATTAACATATCTCGAGATTTTTTTGTGTTATGGAAGTAATTTTTTCACCTATGGTTATATATTATTGAAACGTCCTTAAATATCAAACCGAAAAAATCGGTCAAATAGCCTATTGGATACCCAAAGGTACAGCAAAGAGTGGATAGGCGGCGCCTCTTGTAGGCATTACTCTTTTTCATTAATTATGAAACCATAACTAATCATTTAGAACAAACTGATTAGTTAAGCCAATAATGTAATGAATATGTGAAGAAGTTATTTAAAATTAACATTTTCCTTTGTATCATTTCCGTTTCATTATTGAAAAACGTAAAAAAGAACTTTTTTTTTTAAACTTGCAGCGTTGTGTACTTTCACAAGAAGGTGATAACCTTCTTGTGAAAGTCGGGGGTTTCAATATTATTTTATCCTTTTTCAACGACATTTTAACCGTCGTGGGTCTTTTAAAAATTTTTAATTTTGTTTTTATTTCAAACTTTTTAGAGAGCAAGCATAGGTATTACAATTGAAAACCGCATCAGGATCAGACTAGTAGTTTTGCTTTTGCACAAACAAATGTTTACTGCGGCGCCCTCTGGTGAGTTGTCACTGACTAAGAACATGCACCAATCAAACCCGAACTCATCACTGAAAACCGCATCAAAATCGGACTCGTAGTTTTGGAGATAATTGGCAACATTGATTTGCACAAACATCCTAGCACCCCAAACGCAATACCGTCGCGGGTAAAAATCAAGTACACCACTGTTAAATTCTAGTCTTTACTAGTTATTTCTAGTTTGAACAACGTCGTTTAGTAAAAGCTAGTTTTAACCAGGGGAAAACGCGTTCTCACGGCGGAACGGGTTTTAACTGTAACATATACATTATGAATTACTATAACATCGTCGCACATCTATATATTAACAAGTACGCTTCTTATACATCACTGCATATCATATATTAATAATAAGTCATTCTTAAATTTTAGTACTAATCTATATATATAAAAGAAAGTCGTGTTTGTTACAACACTTATAACTCGAGAACGGCTGGACCGATTGCCATGGTTTTTGATTTGTTGGATTTGTTTCCGTCCCGAATAGCAGAATAACTCTTAAAAACATTGGAAAATTCTCGAAAAAATAAAATAAAAGAAAAAACATTTTCCCATACAAATGAAAGTGTCAGTTGAAAAAGGGATTACGATATTTATTGGTTGTCAAATATCAAAACGTCAAATCGATTGGTGTCACTTTTATGTCGCGAAAGTTGTCTGTGATTTGTTATGAAAATTTAAAAATGTCAAATCGATAGGGATGAAAACGCTTTTCCCATGGGGTTCGAGCGCAAGAATCAAATCAGAGTAAACATCAAAAGAAATGACAATTACAAATCACCAAAATGATAAAACCTATTTCAAAACTAAAAAAAATAAAACAAAACGTTTTTTAAAAAAAAAATTAACAATAAGGAAATCTTTATTTTAAGTTTTTATGGATACGGGTCTTCCCTCAACCGAAGGGGTTTAGAGCGTACTCCAACACGCTGCTCAACTGCGGGTTGGCGGAGGCCAGTGTTTTCGAACCGCCTAAAGGCCACTGACTTAACTTAACGACTGTCATTAAATGATAACAACCGGGACCGACAGCTTAACGTGCCTTCCGAAGCACGGAGGAGCTCAAGATGAGCTAATGATAACAACCGGGACCGACGGCTTAACGTGCCTTCCGAAGCACGGAGGAGCTCAAGATGAGCTAATGATAACAACCGGGACCGACGGCTTAACGTGTCTTTCGAATCACGGAGGAGCTCGAGGTAATATAAACCCATCCGTGTACAGGCTACGGTCGACGTTGCTTAACTTGCGTGTTCAATTAGACTGACACGCGCAATGACGCCATCGAGCTTCTCTATTATTTTCTACTATTCATTGTTATAATTCCATGAAATCATAAATTTAGTTCAGCTAATATGTACCACGACATTCATTGATTGTTAGGCGGTACGAAGTTCGCCGGGACAGCTAGCTGGCCCGGCGAACTTGGTACCGCCTAATTGTCAATGAATGTCGTGGTATACATATATATATGAACAAAATTTATGATTTCTTGAAATTAATACAATGAATAATAGAAAATAATAGAGAAGCACGATGGCGTGAGGCACGTGTCAGTCTAATTGTACACGCAAGTTAAGCAACGTCAACCGTAGCCTGTCCATGGATGAGTTTATATTATCTCGAGCTCCTCCGTGCTTCGGAAGGTACGTTAATCCATCGGTCCCGGTTGTAATCATTAGATTAACTCGAGGTCCTCCGTGCTTCGGAGGGCACGTTAATCCGTCGGTCCCGGTTGTTATCATTAGATTATCTCGAGCTCCTCCGTGCTTCGGAAGGCACGTAAGACGTCGGTCCCGGTTGTTATCATTAGATTATCTCGAGCTCCTCTGTGCTTCGGAAGGCACGCATGACGTCGGTCCCGGTTGTTATCATTAGATTATCTCGAGCTCCTCCGTGCTTCGGAAGGCACGTTAAGCCGTCGGTCCTGGTTGTTATCATTAGATGGCAGTCGTTAAGCCAAGTGGCCTTTAGGCGGCTTGAAATTACTGGCGTCCGCCAACTCGCAGTTGAGCAGCGTGGTGGAGTATGCTCGAAACATATTCAGTTGAAGGAAGACCCGTATTTAATATTACCCAGCAGTGGGTAAATATTAAGTTCAGTATTTTACTATGTCACAAAATAAAGTTGACACTTGACAACCAATTAATATTCATTTTCAAGCATTCATTCATAAACAATTTTCAAAACAACAACGGACAACTTTCGCGACGTAAAAGTTAGACCAATCGATTTGACATTTAAATGAAAATCAATAAATATCCCAATCCGTTTTCAAATTTAATTTTTCGACAATTTTGTCAATGTTTTAATACTTATTATCCTATACCCACATTTCTGAACGCACGCATACATTTGACGTACGCACGTTAACGTCACGTTTGACAGGTCCGACATCCACGAACATTTTGTATGGAAAAATGATTTTTCTTTTATTTTATTTTTTTCGTAAATTTTCCAATGTTTTTAATAGTTATTCTGCTATTCTGGACGGAGACAAATCCAACAAATCAAAAACCATGGCAATCGGTCCAGCCGTTCTCGAGTTATAAGTGTTGTAACAAACACGACTTTCTTTTATATATATATAGATATATATATATATAATAGGTAGGGGAAAAAGTCTTTTCGCATTATAGTATGTATGAACTTGTAATAAAATCTCTTTGGTTAGACCATTTGTATCTGGCAGGTTTTGATATCTTTAAAAAGTTTAAATTTTAAAAAAGATAATTCCAAATTCAAATTAGGTAAATGTGTGATTTTCATTTGTTTTTTTTACTGTCAAGATGAGTGAATCTAATGAAGAAATTCGATTCATTTTAAAATTTTACTACAAAAAAGGTAAAAATGCAACGCAAGCTGCGAAAAAAATTTGTGACGTTTATGGACCTAGTGCAGTGTCTGTGAGAGTAGCACAAATTTGGTTTAAGGGTTTTCAATCAGGAAATTTTGATGTGAAAGATGCACGTCGCCCTGGTCGCCCTGTTACAGATAAAATGGATGCCATTTTTGAAAAAGTGGAGCAAGATCGGCATATCAGTAGTTACGACGTAGCTGAAGAATTAGGAATTGACCACAAAACAGTTTTGGCGCATTTGATAAAAGCTGGGTACACTAAAAAGCTCGATATTTGGGTGCCTCACGATCTCACTGAAAGAAACCTAATGAACCGTGTACTCATTTGCGATTCTTTACTACGACGTAATGAAAGCGAACCGTTTTTGAAGAAGCTTATAACTGGTGATGAAAAGTGGATCACGTACGACAAGAACGTGCGAAAAAGGTCGTGGTCAAAGGCCGGTCAGGCTTCACAGTCTCTGGCAAAACCCGGGTTAACCCACAACAAGGTGATGCTGTGTGTATGGTGGGATTGGAAGGGCATTATTCATTATGAGCTGTTATCGCCAGGCAGGACTATCGATTCTGAACTCTACTGTGAATAACTGATGAGATTAAAGCAAAAAGTTGAGAGAAAGCGGCCGGAATTAATTAACAGAAGGGGTGTGATTTTTCATTATGATAACGCTAGACCTCACACATCTTTAGCCACTCAGCAAAAATTAAGAGAGTTTGACTGGGAGGTGTTAATGCATCCACCGTATAGTCCTGACCTTGCACCTTCTGATTTCCACCTGTTTCGGTCTCTTCAGAATTCTTTAGGCAATGTCAGGTTAACATCACGAGAAGACTGCCAAACCCACTTGTCGTGGTTTTTTGAACAGAAGTCCCAAAATTTCTATAGTAATGGGATCATGTCTCTACCTACAAGATGGCAAAAAGTTATCGAACAAAATGGCACCTACATACTTTAGTTAAATGTAAATAAACTTTATTAAAAAATGTTTTGAATTTTCATATAAAATACGAAAAGACTTTTTCCCCAACCTAATATATATATATTGTTTTTTTTTTCTCTTGTTTAAGCGCTTTGTGTATTTATATCCGAGTATTTATATTATTTCTTTCCACTCTCTCATCAACCCGAACTGATTTAATCAGCAACCACCTCGCTACGATATTATGGGCTCTTTTTACCCAACAGAAAAATTAAATATTTACTTTTATTCAAGACTAGCTGGCCCGGCGAACTTCGTACCGCCTAATTGTCAATGAATGTCGTGGTATACATATTAGTTGAACAAAATTTATGATGTCTTGAAATTAATATAATGAATAATAGAGAAGCACGATGGCGTCATTGCACGTGTCAGTCTAATTGTACACGCAAGTTAAGCAACGTCAACCGTAGCCTGTCCATGGATGAGTTTATATTATCTCGAGCTCCTCCGTGCTTCGGAAGGTACGTTAATCCATCGGTCCCGGTTGTAATCATTAGATTAACTCGAGGTCCTCCGTGCTTCGGAGGGCACGTTAATCCGTCGGTCCCGGTTGTCATCATTAGATTATCTCGAGCTCCTCCGTGCTTCGGAAGGCACGTAAGACGTCGGTCCCGGTTGTTATCATTAGATTATCTCGAGCTCCTCTGTGCTTCGGAAGGCACGTAAGACGTCGGTCCCGGTTGTTATCATTAGATTATCTCGAGCTTCTCCGTGCTTCGGAAGGCACGTTAAGCCGTCGGTCCTGGTTGTTATCATTAGATGGCAGTCGTTAAGCCAAGTGGCCTTTAGGTAAAACAATAAATAATACTTTGTAAATGTGAGAACAATAGTAATAAAATATATTTAAGGTAGTGAAATCACTATCTTAACATTTATAAAATTACACATAAAATTTTGACATGCATATATGTGGAGCGTTGGGGTTCGAAATCAGACACTTTTTTATACTTTTTCTAATTTATTCGACTTCTTACTTTAAATCACACCCGTCTTTCGTCTTACACTTTCCGCCATCCTCATTCCTACCCTCTTACGTCCCTTTCATTCGTCTGTCCAAACATCATCATCATCTCTCACTCGCACAGTGTTACCATCCTACACTCGGCCATCCTGCAATTTGGTTGTCCTCGACCAAACACACATCATCAAATCAAATCATCCTTGCATTACAACTCGTTTTCACGCATACATAACTCATTCGTAACTCATAATTATAATAACTCACATTATAATATCTAGTAGTAACTAACTTATTTTTAATTACAATAGAAACTTACTGCATCGTACTGCTTAGACCATCATTCCATAATTTACATCTTACATAATACAAGAGAAATTAGGTAGACTTCAACAGCAAAAACAATCTGTAACATGTTAAGTACAGTTATGCAATACTGAACTACTAATACAACTATAAATACAATATTATAACGTTCTACAAAATTCGTTTTATTTAAACACCTATCTCCCATTTTAAATTATCCTAATTGAAATATGCTAAGTAAACATAATATTCTTTTTCGTTACATAGGCTCTGATAAGCTACACAGTGATTCGCAAAGGAGAGGTCGTCGTGGCTACTGGAAAAATAAAGATTTACACTAAAACTACTCACATCTCCAATTCATCTGTGAATTCAAGCCATGGTTTCATGTAATCTGCTGAACTTGAGGTGTTAGTGGGACCTTCCCTAGAAATATCCATCTTCACTACGTCATAGCGATCATTGCGTTTAACTTTCGTCACCATGTAGGGTCCTAAAAATTTTTCTTTCAGCTTCAGTCCTGTCCCGAACTGAGTACGTTTAATTGCTACTCTATCCCCTTCCTTATACTTTATACTTTCTTTGCGCTTCCTGTTATAATTTCTGATATTCTCCTCTTGAATTTTACCTATATACTCCTTGGCTGTACGTCGTAAATCTTCACGCTGATGTATGTAATCTTCAACGTTCTCCTGGTTTAATAACTTATGAATCTCAATATCGTCCTTCATTCTCATCTTGGTACCAATCATTAACTCGAATGGTGTTGTATTAATGCTTCGCTGGAAAGTGCAATTTAACACCTGTTGTAAACGGCTAACATATTTATACCACTGCGACTGATCTGCAATACAAAGTTTGGTTAGTATTGAAATTATGATTCTATGAATGCGCTCGACTTGCCCATTGCCACATAGTCAGGTAATTTACCTCGCTTCGCTAAAGCCTTCATCTCGAGCATATATTCATAACAACTCTCGTTCTTACGTTTTTTTTCTGCTACTGAGTATTTCGTGAATCTGTTTTGCGTTAATCGTGTCGGGAAACTCTTTAGATAATGCGCTTTTGAGCTCCTCATAGCTTTTAAAAGTTTTTTCTGTGCGCAGCCACGCCGCCGCTGTAGAGGTTAGGGATCGCCTGGCTACAAGTAGTGTTTGTAGCGGTGTTAGACCAAATAATTCAGCATTGTCTTCTACCTCTTGCGCCCATTTTGTAACTGTATAAGTGGCATCCGTACCTGAGTACTTCGGTATAGCTTCTTCCACGTACACTAGGTTCGGCTGTGAAACATGCACCAACAGCTGCTGCTGCTGCTCGGTTTTAGATGAATTTCCGCTGTCCGTCATGCCGTCGTTCGTTTTATTCGTCGTCGTCTTCGTGTCGTCAGATTCAATTGCACCGAACTTGCGTTTGTTCATTACCGAATTCACCAACCACGTGTCGTCGTGCCGTCGCCGTGTGATTTCCAACCAGCCAACGTCCACGAAAGTTTGTTTTTATTATATCCCGGACGAGCCCCCAATTTTGTGGAGCGTTGGGGTTCGAAATCAGACACTTTTTTATACTTTTTCTAATTTATTCGACTTCTTACTTTAAATCACACCCGTCTTTCGTCTTACACTTTCCGCCATCCTCATTCCTACCCTCTTACGTCCCTTTCATTCGTCTGTCCAAACATCATCATCATCTCTCACTCGCACAGTGTTACCATCCTACATATATCAATTTTTTTGGAGTACCGATGCTATAATTATCGTTACTCGAATATACATAATATAAAAATATTTTTAACCAGAACTTGATTTGAAGACAATTCATAACCATTAATTAAATCCGTAAATCACTTGCATCATCTAAGTGCTTTTTTTATTTATATATTACACTATATGAGAAATTATAATAGAGTATATTATAAAGTATATGAGCGTGCCCTTAAACTAGATGTGAAACCACTATTAGAACCGTATATGCTCATGATACGGAAGTAATATTGTCGAGGATAGTTGTTAGCAAACTCACCACGTCACATAGAAATGGAATGTGACATATAATTTCCTTAGATGAAAATCAATTGTATGTACCTATAATTAACGTATAAATAATATGTAACTTAGTCTAAGAAATATATCATTAGATCCAGTAGTTGCTCTTATTATATCTCTCGCAACAGATACCATAGATCCCGGCTGTATAGTTTATCGATAAAGCACACAAGCTGTAACGTTGACTACACTATAAACTCACACATATGCAATTCAATTTTGGTAACGTCACTAAACCGGCCATACTTCATCTTACATCTTAGATCTGTGCACGTGACACGGCCTGATTCCGCACGTGACGATGTCAACCGCGACGGGTGCGTGCGGAATCTTACAATGTATCACAGTTGCAACTGTGGTACATTCATTTCATTACAGTCAGTATTTCATGACACCAATTTTATTATTGACCGCTACTGAAGTAGTTTTCTATAATATGTATATGTAGAAACCTGTGTGAGCTACAGGTCAGGGTCGGCTACAAAATCCCACTTTTAAAGAGCCTTTAATCCAATGTGTTATTTTGTTCCAGTAAATCTGTCAGCTGATGCCATCATGAATATCAGTGATAGTGGTTCATCGGAACTACACGAAACATCTACAATACCCAATGTTGGTATTCAGCCAATAGTAGATTCAATTGATACACCTATGATCACAAATACCACAAACATGGAAGAAAATCGAATAAATAATGTCAAAGAAACAAACAGTCTACAAATGCCTCTAGAATTTCTTACATTGAAAGAAGTGACTGTTTCTAATAATGCCACTGAAGATGTGAATTCTATTTCACCCCAAAGAAATAGTTCAATAAATATAACAATGCAAAATTTAATTCCTACATATCCGTCTACAAAAATGGTCAATACAAATGCTATATCTGATACAAATATTCGATCTCCAGTTGAAGTCAATGCAAATATATGTGATAATTCTACTCTAAATAAACCATCCGTAAGTCAAATGGTCGCTACAGAGACTTTAATACCAATTTCTAGAACAGTTGATGGTTTAGAAGAACCAGAAAGAGTGTCTGGTCTTTCTGCTACAGGTGTTATAAGCGAAGTACCTTTGAATGAGTCATCGAAGCCTTCTGCAGCATCAATATTTCTTTCAAATAGAAAAGAGTTCATTCCGTCCAATAATGGAACAGGAGCTATTCAAAATGATCAGCCTATCTTATCTTATGCGAGCACTTCTCGCAATACAGGGGCATTACCAAAGTATACACCAAAACCATTTAAAAGAGAACCCAAGTTTGACTGGTCACCTCAATTAGAAAGAATTATAAGATCACATATTAATGGTCATAGAATACTTATTTTGATGAGAGGGCTACCAGGAAGTGGAAAGTCATATTTAGCAAGACAAGTTATCGAGATTACCGTGGGCAGTAATCCTATTCATTACAAGAAACATATATTTAGCACTGATGATTATTTTTCACGTAGGGGAACATATGATTTCAACAAAAACTATTTATCGATTGCTCACGAGTGGAATCAAGATAGAGTGAAACAAGCGTTAGAAAAAGGATTTAGTCCAGTCATTGTTGATAATACAAGTATTGAATTTTGGGAAATGGAGCCATATTTACGTCAGGGTATAAGAAACGGCTATATAATCCATACCATGGAACCTGAAACACCATGGGCAAAAAAACCCAATCAATTATTTCGAAAGAATCTACATGGCGTGCCAATAACGACAATCATAAGAATGTTAGGTAATTTTAGAGACAACATTACTGCTGATTATTTAATACAGTTCTTCAGGTTATCCTATCCAGCTCATATGAAGCCACCCGTTATGAGAAACTATCCTCCAATGGATACACCACAAGGCAATTCCCCACCACAATCAGCCGCACTCACTGGTGGAATAGATAATAAAACAAACGACTTATCAGCACAAAAACTACAGTTCGAGATCCAATCTTCTGTTGTGTTGTCAACAGACATGAAAGAAGAAACAGATAATATCTTAACATCAACCCTCAGTTCTAAAACTTTTCATGAACAACAAGTCTCCAAAAGCGATCCAGGTACTGAAGATGCAATGCCGTCTTTCAAAAGTGATGTAGATACAGTGGCATCTCAAAACACTGTAATTATCAATAGTGACACAGAACAATGCGAGTCCAATAATAATATAGAACAAAAGCAAAAATTTTATTCTGAAATAGAAAAGCAATTAGAAGAAATGGAAAAAGTGGAACGAGAGTGGGAGAATGGTGAAGAATGGGACGAGAATGCCCAAGAAAAAAGTAAAAGTGCTTATGTTCAACAAACTGTAATAAATGATCCAAAACCTCCAAGAAACGATTCCAGAGAATGTACAGAAAGTGTCGATAAGCTATTAACATCAGTGAACACTTGCCAAGATTGGCGGCAGTTTTCAATATTCATGCCCCCTTGGACTAATGACATGTCCAGTTCTCAAAAAATACCTGAGGTTGCTGTAGAAATGAGATCTAGTGGGACATGTATGGAGATAGATGATACAGATTTACGCTCTACCAGGAATCGAAAAGTTATATCTGCTACACCAAGAAACATAAATGAGTACTACATTGCACCTACTAGAGAAAGAATACCTGAGATACGAATGTTGGATAAAAGTACTATGACTAATGAACGTTTAATAACAGAAGCATACAGATGTAAAAACGAAGAAAGACATTTTGTCGCTTTTAGAAAAATGTTTAAGACAATTACTAAATCAGCTCTAAGAGACATCTTTGATCGATGTTGTGGTGATGTCAATTGGGCTGTAGAGATTGTACTTGACGGTATGGCTAATAATCAGTTAGAAAGTGTAGATGTTGATGAAATGTCTGATTTAGAGGAAGAAAATCTTGAACAATGCAGTTGTTTGGCAGCTTATAATATTGTTCCTGATACGTCAAGTAAAGAAGAAATTCCAACCGGCAGTACAGATACACCCACCGAAACTGCCTTACAAGTCTCACGGAAAAATAAGAGAGAGACATCAGTTTCAGATTCATCATTGCAGCTAAAACGACAGATGGAGCAAAATTTTGTTATACCTGACAATTATTATTCACAGCATTGTTTAAAAATAAGGAAAATGCGACGTGGTGAATCTAACACATTTGAAAATAATTCAGAACAAACCGGTGTCTACGAAGAACCAGAGAACGCTCAAGCAGTTGCTTTATGTTCAGACTCGACCAATGTTCTAGCTACGACTTCTCACTCCACAGATAGTGACAATGATAGTTCAAATAATAGTTATGAGGAAATTGAAAATATCGTAAATATTAATGTAGGCAGAGAATTTATATCTGAGCTAGATAATCTATTTGGCCGCAAAGACATGACATATCCAGAGAAAGTGGAACCTAAAATAAGTATTCCAGCATATCTCTTAAATGAGATCAATGCGTTATGGATGGAATCTTTGATGTATCAGTTGGATGAAAATGACAAGCAGTCAGCTATAATGGTGAAGCAAGATGCGGAATTTGCCAGGTAAAAAATCAATATTATTATTTAACTATTCCTTTGGTCTAGCTTGCCACAATTTTTTAAAATAATTGAGGGTATATAATGTGTAATTTTTTTTTAATAATGTGTGCTCTAACATTATTATATTGACTTGATCAATATCGGCTCACTAATCAGCTCGCTGTCTACTAGGCGTTAATAGTAGATTATGTACCAAGGGGATACAGCAGTGTCAGTTAAGTCACGAGCGGCATATTGCACTTTGAGCGTAACGAAGGACTCTGTAGTTAACTCCCGAACGTAGCGAGAGAGTTTAAAGTTAACTCCTGAGCGAAGGAGGGAGTTATGTAATAGAGTCCCGAGTGAAGAGAGGAGTTCAAGCCGGCCAAGGCTAAGACAGGCTTTATTCCAGAGGTAAATATGTACTCTACTTTTCATACCTAGCGAGACAATAATACACTTCGAGGTTTGAGAAATAATAGATTTATTCAATACTAGCTGTTACCCGCGGCTTCGCCCGCGTAGTCCAGGGGTGCAGGATTATCCGCTGGGTCAATCTAAAGATTGTCTGAAAATTTCGTTGAAATCCAGCCGTTTCGGAGTCTATACGTAACATACATTCATACTTTATCTTTTATAGGTATAGATAGAAGTAGTAGATAGTAATTTTATAAATTAAAAGTGAAAATTAATATTAGACACAGTCCAGTTATGAAAAGAAACTTTTTTGTTTGTTTCGCGTGTTTTTCAATTTTTTTTCAGTATGCCTATGTAGTATGTATATGTATTCATTAAGTTTTTGCCCGTGAACGTCGAGATGTAGACACGGGGACGGCGAGTTGACCATGCAGTATAGAGAGCTTATCCCTAGGCGAGATACTTCCATTACGATGCTGATTAATGTGCATTGCACTATTTAGTTTCATACAAATCATATTGAATTTGAGTTGAGGCGATGTAGTTCCGTTTTCGAGCCGCTGTATTTGCACCATAGGTATTTAAAATTATTTAAAACTAGCTTCCGCCCGCGGGTTCTCCAGAGTTTATAAAAAAGTCTTTTAATTTTTCGGGTTAATGTATAGCCTGTGACACTCACATATAACGTGGCTTTCTATTGGTAAAAGAATTTTCAAAATTAGTTCCGTAGATCTAGAGATTACCGCCTACAACCTCACAAAGTCACAAACTTTACCTCTTTATAATATTAGTATAGAATTTGAAACACCCCTCATATTTTTCAATTATTTGTTCAAATTGTACTTTATCCGGAAAACTGTAAAAAACTATTAAGCGTGGAAAGATGATGATGATGATAATGTTTGTATTTCCTTAAATGAAGCGAAGTTGATATATTTAATTCTGGATACTTTTTTCGGGAAATTAGTATTAAACCCGATGTTCATTTGGATTGGTAAGTCAATGGTCATCAAAATAAATCTTCCTACTAGTAGTTGGAAGAATGCTAGAACGCAACGATAATAGAGTGGTTATAGGTTTGACTTATAACTAGGCGGTGAAAATGAATTTTTCATTTAAACATTTAATAAAATATGATAAGTATTATATTTCCTCTCTATTTATACATAATGCAAGGACACAATGTAAGGACACAGAGGTGTCGTAGTAAATACGTCATGTTATGTATTTACCATTAGTATTTATCAGTATTTGCTATCAGTAGATATCTTTCCAATATCTCTAATGTTAACGAACGAAACGTTGTATATTATCTTAAACAATAAAACAGATATTGTTTGAAATTTTTGAAGTATTATCGCGGAAGGCTTGCAAGCTGACCGAAGGTTGTTTATGGATGTCTTGAAGACATTAGTTTGTACTAACTTAATGAATGTTATCTCTGCATCAATTTATACTCATCCCATTGCTAAATAAAATTGGTCTCCTATCAATTGTGGCAGTCGAAAAAAAAAGTTCAAGCCGCCTAAAGTCCACTTTAGGTGGCTCGAAAGACTGTCGTGTAATGCCTACAGCCGACAACGAAGGTTGAACATGTCCTTCGAAATAATGAGCACCTAGAGATAAATAAATCGATCTCCTGTTCATTCATTCATTCATTCATTCATTCTGGACAGGCTACGGCGTGTGTGATAAAGCTTGCGTGATTGGTTACACTGACACATGCAACGACTATCATCAAGCTCTATGTTATCTCTTGATGATAATCAAGACTGTTCCAGGACCTCCATTAAATTAAAAGGTTCCAGGCGTTCGTCATCCCTTGTGCTGGTGTTTAGATTTTCATACAACGAAGCACATGCCTTCAATAATTTTGCTTCTACAATATTGAAAAAAAAAACATAATAATCAATGGGCCTTCCGAGGAATGTGTTCGTTTTTATTTTATCGGAAGCCCTTAATAAATGGTTTGCGGTTGTCTTTAGATCACAGTTGCTAAGCCAAGGCAGTCTATGGGCAGTTTGACAACACTGGCCTCCGCCAACCCGCAGATGGGTAACGTGGTATATACTCGAAGCCCCTTCTAAGACCCGTATTACAACAATGGTATGAATATAGCTAATGTAGTTTAGTATATTTATGTATAATGTGTAAATATTTTCACAGACAATTTACGCAAATGGAGTTGGAATTGGAAAAAACTGGCAAGGAGCCCGAAGTGCCGGATTTCAAGGAGATTATGGACTTGGATTTTGCAATTTCGTTATATCAAAAGGATATAGCAGAGTGGCGAAGTAAAGAACCCAATGATTTAGCTGCCAAATTAACTAGGGACAAATTGTATAATTTGTTCCCTGATTTGTCGCAAGATACATTATCGGAGCTACTTATGGCACATGATAATAATTTTCAAAGCACTGTAGAGGTAAATATCTATTACAAGTACTTCAGAATAAGTGGACATCGACTTACATTATTGTCGTGTCGGACCGCTTCGAGACAGAGTACTTAGTGCGAGTTTTTTTGTTCGCGTTCGATCATGTGAACGTAAACAAACCGACCAAATAGTGAAGAACTCTCATGTTGTGAATCCATCACAACATGAGAGTTCTTCCCTACTTCGCGGCTTCGCCAGCGTTTCCTTTTATTTAATAAAAAGTAACCAATGCCCTTTCTAATACCTTTGAATATGTTTACAAAGTTTCATGATGATCGATTGAGTAGTTTCGGCGTGAAAGGGTAACAAACAAACCCACATTCACATTTATAATATTAGTAGGGAAGTAGGCATATATGTGTATTATTAATGTATTACTCACATGAATAACAATCCTCAAGAACGGAATTGTTATTTTGTGTTTGTGGAGGAGGTACTTCGCCTTGGTAATATAATTATGGTATATGAAATGGGCGGTGGTGATTGCTTTCCATCAGGTGAACCACATGAACAGTTATTCCGGTTATGATGGAGTTTTATAGAACATGTAAACGCAATTTATAGGTACACTGGCTATCGTCAGGGCGTCGTATTAAATTTCAGAAAACAACCGTGACGACTCAGTTCGAGTGGAGCTGCAAGTTCCTATAAATTCATGATGATCATCATCATCAGGTCTATTTTAGTCTCTTCTACAGAAGCACGACCCTAACTCGTCCGTCCTAGACGGAAGGAGGATTTGGCCTACACTCCCCACGCTGGCCAGACGGCTTGGGGAGGCCTGATCTTTGATAATGTATTTCCCTTAGGCGCCTTGTACGACATCCACGGGAAGAGACGGAGTGATTGTATTCTAGTCTGCCGGAACCCACACGGCCAATATCCTATAAATTACATATGTAGTTATTATTGTATTATGTGTGATTACATAAAGGGTTATTTCCCAGGTCCTGTTGATGTCAACGGGAAAAGCAAATATTCTTGAAGAGAAAAATGGCCTCAATAAATTTGTCATGCAAAAAGAAATGGAACGGCAGGAAAGGATCCTAGCTGAAGAAAAGAAAGTAAGTATTGTTATATTAGTATCAGGAAGATTGAGCAGCGCTGTGTTTTTTTTTCTGGAGAAACGGATTTTCTCAGTATCGTGTAAGTGACATGGAGTATCATCAATTGTTGGGTACTGGCGTTAAAGGCGTTGATATATACGTATGTGGATACGATAACTGCCTTCAAGTAAAGTATAGAAAGATATTTGCTAACAGATAGTTTTTATATATGTAAACATCTGTACTGTAAATTTCATCGAAATTGTTACAGCTCTTGGCGAAACCGTCGTGTCATATATATATGCACAAAAATAGCTCATTTCATCATCATCATCATCAGCCTGTATCTACCCACTACTGGTGGCCTTCCCCAATGCTTTCCACCAGATACGATCCTCCTTCCGCATCCAGCCGCTCCCAGCCGCTTTTTTAAGATCATCTGACTATCTAGAAGGAGGGCGCCCAACACTTCGTCGTCCTTCGCGCGCCATTCACTCTAATACCTGCCTCCCCCATCTGCCATCACTTACACGGTAGATGTGACCGGCCCATTGCCACTTCAGCTTTCAAACTCTGAACACTATGTCGAGGACTTTGGTTCATTTAATAGCTATTATTAAACCGTCGTCCACTTCTTACAGACCTAGAGGGTGGGTATTTCTGTGAATGGGTGAGGTCATTCATTTCTGTGAAGGAATGAGTTGCTGAGTTGACAGCTGGGATGGCGGCGCGCAATCGGTATTTTGTTTTGCTAGCGTTTCTAGGCAACGAAGATCGCTGTTTCTTGTTACATAGACCGTACGTATGCCTGTTTGCCACCCGACGTTGTATAGAAATATGGGTTGATAAGTTATTTCAATTCTTAGATTCAAAAGTCTACAGAGTTGCTGAGTTTTTTTAAGGTGTTCACGTCAAAAAATTGCTTCCTTAGCGAGGTAATTCAAAAACAAGAACGATAACAAAATCGGGGGGTATAGTTTGGTGTTGCATCTACAAATCTATCATCTCAATCCAAAATTCAATCACACCACTGGATATATGAAGGATCAAAGAATTTATTACGCTAAGTGAGGATTATGGTACATCGCGTGCGAGGAAGGCGAAGCGCTTTTTTTTTATGCTAAGTCGGATCGCAGACAAGCATACGGCGCGCTTGATGTGAAGTTGTTACCGGAGCCATATTAACGCTCGCGACATGAAATATTGCTCGCGCGCCGCCACTCCCGCAGCATCTCCTTCCTTTCTGGTGACCTCACTCACTCGCAGGAACACAACAACTCTCAAGGGAATTGTTATTTAGCTGCGGTATTCTGTGAGGTGGAGTGATGCATGGTGAGTGTATATTCTCCAGTCGGGTAGCTTACAATTACGCTCCCTACCTCTACTTTCGCCAGAGCTCCGTTTGTCAGTCAGCAGGGTGCACCGCGTGCAGTTGAAGTTGGCTTTGGTTCAAAGATGTTGAAGAACCACTTAAACCCCATAGCGCTGCCATTTTGAGATAATTTTAGTGCATATAATGTATTCACGTACAACACGGCCGTGTCCATGACACAACCACACCACATTTTCTCTAATACGATTAGGGTGACAAACAAGCGCACGGCCTGTCTGTATGCGTGCGATACCAGAGTCATCACCCACGCGTTGCCTACCCTATAAAAACCCCTTTACGCCTTTCTCTCCCATCTTCTGGAGTAATAAAATCTCCTGCTAATACCGTGACAGGGTGTTAATTCCACAACCTGAATGTTCGACGTAGAAAACTCCTCTGGGGCCATTCAAGTATTACGTAAGCGCTGGAGGGGGGCGGGGGGTCTTTGCTTTGCTTATTTTTGATGACATGGTGGGAGGGGGAGGGGGGGGGGGGGGGTCGATATCGTGATTACGTCAGCAGTTATTATTTACTTTTTTACACAAATGGCAACCCACAAATTGTCTATGCTTGAAAACAAAACACACATGTCGGGGATTCCCACAAATAATGAATACGTTATAGGTACTCGCTTAGAAGCGAGTGGGGGAATTACCGCGCGCTACTCACTTGTCTAAATTTCTTTCGTCAATCTATTGTTTCGTTTCGATTCGAATGACGATTTCACTACCAATGATTACGTAAGCATGGGGGGAGGGGGAGGTTTGCTTACTTTTGCTGACAGGGGGGGGGGGGGGGGGGGTAAATAATTGTAAAAAATCTGCTTACGTAATATTTGAATGGCCCCTGTAGTAATAGATGATGCTTTTGTATTGGGTCCATTTGTTGTTCATCATTATCAATATGTATCTACCCACTATTAAGTACAGGCATTCTCCAATGCTTTCCACCGTATGCGAATCTCCGCTTTCCGCATCCAACCGCTACCAGCAACATTTTTGAGGTCGTCAGAATGGGGGCGCCCTACGCTTCGTCGCCCCATATGTGGTTTCCACTCTAGGAGTTTCCTCCTTCATCCGCCATCGCTGACTCGACAGATGTGGCCAGTCTTACGCTACTTGAGCTTGCTGACTATGTCGACTCGTTCCAGATTCGATCCATTAGAGAAACCCCAAGCACAGATTCCCAAACAAAGAAACCCGCAAGCATATATCATCTATGGTATACGTATACGAGTATATTTTAAACTAGCTTTCGCCCGCGTATTATAAAATAATAAACAAATATTTCTGCAGAACTTACACAGCACCATCTAGTCCCAAATTAAGCGCAAAGCTTGTGTTATGGGTACTAGACAACTGATAAATGTACTTAAATACATTTTTTTTTGTAACTACATACTTATAATACATAGAAAACACCCAGACCAAGACAAACAGACATGTTCATGCACACAAATGTTTGTCTTGTGCGGGAATCGAACCCGCGAACTCGGAGTCAAAGTGGCCATTGCTAACCATTCGACCACCGAGCTCGTCTAACGTATATCGTAATTATTTTTCTATTGGTAAAAGTATTTTCAAAATCGGTTCAGTAGAGAGATTACCCCCTACAACCTCACAAACTAGCTCTTTATAACGGTTATCATTGTTTTTCTTCTAAAGGTTGTCTGGAAGAGATTGCTTTCAGCGATAAGGCCGCCTTTTGTATCTTTGTCATATTGGTGCAATAAAGTGTATTCTATTCTATTCTAACTAATATGTATCTCTTTTTAATCACGGGTCAAGCCCGGTCATTTGATAGGCGTGCACGGGAATATGGATCCAACGTGTAGAGGCCCCTTTGAGAAGTTTGATGTAATGTTGTACGCCCGCCGTGACCCGCTCCATCATATGTCAACGGAATATTATTATTAGTATAGATTTACATCGACATAGCCTTCAGAGTTTGCAAGCTGAAGTGGCAATGGGCCGGTCACATCTGCAGAGTTTGCAAGCTGAAGTGGCAATGGGTCGATCACATCTGCCGAGTAAGTGCTGGCAGATGGGGGAGGAAGGTATTAGAGTGGAGGCCGCACGTAGGACGACAAGTGTTGGGCGCCCTCCTTCTAGATGGTCCGATGACTTTAAGAAAGCGGCTGGGAGCGGCTGGGTGCGGAAGGCAGAGGATCGTATCTGGTGGAAAGCATTGGCTTTCTTTGCTTTGCTGAATATAAGCCTTCCTGATCCAGGAAGGCTTATATTCAGCAGTGGATAGATACAGGCAGATGATGATGATGATAGATTTATAAAAATGAATTAAAAAAATATTAATATTAATACTGTTGCTATTTTTTGCAAGCTTTGAATAAGCTAGTCATGCCTTGGACACATCCCGTGGCATATCGTTATCAATGCATAGTGTGCATCTTCGGTATCGCCCACACGTTGTCGACCCACCGTGATTTGCTTATAAGACAGTTGTTAGCTCTAATGAATAATATCATTTTGGGGTGTAAGTGGCTCGTCATGATCTTTAGGGCCAAAGCCAACTTCACCTGCACCTGAAGCACCCCACCGACTATAAAATCCCACTACCTCCCATGGCTCCTCCGACCTCACGGTCATATGAGCCGAATCGCGAAAGATGCGCGCAGCACCGTTGCTCTAAGGCTCTTTTGTGCAGCGGGCAATTCTTGACTCTCTACAATTTAATCTACATCCGTGTCCCTTCTTGGCCCTCTCCCCCTTCTGGGGCAGCGACGATCACAGCAACGCCTTCGCTTCTTTCCTCTTGCTCTGGACTGTCTGGATCATCTTCCGTGCCTCCCGCTCCCTCGGTCCCGGTAGCGCGCTCGGCCAGTTCTTCCGCGCTCCTGCGCTTCTGCCACGTGTGGGCGAACCCTCGTAGAGCTGCGAAGTTCGCCACCGACGATACAAGGAAAACTACACCGGCCCCATTTCCTTTTCGCTACGATGAACGGCGTCCAACATACTTGACCGCAAATCCTCGTATTTTGGACAGGACCACAATACATCCCGTGCTCCGCCAGACCCAAATCATGCAACCGCTTCCTAAACGCCCCGTGGCCCGTGAGGATCTGAGAGGTAGGATAGTCAGGCTCAAACCATGTCGCCATGAGTCGAGCCCGCACGTGCGGGAAGAAACGACGGAGCTCCTCTCCCTTCGACTCTCTAGCCCACTGTTCTTGCCAATCACAAGCCGCTGCCTCCCAAATATCTCTCGTCCAGTCTCGGTTCTATGCGCAGCCTCCATTCGCCCTGCACGAGTAAACGGTGGGGTTTCCGGCGGACCACGTCCGCCGGAAACCCCACCGACTAATGAAAGATGTCCTGGTAAAAGAGGGTACAGCGTATTTGTAAACTGCCCGACTGGGAAAATACGTCTACCTCACAGAATATCGCAGCCAAGTAACTATTTCCATGAAGGTTGTGGTGTTCCTGCGAGTGAGCAAGGTCACCAGAAAGGAAGGAGTTGCAGCGTTGGCAGTGGGAGTGGCAGTGCGCGAGTGATATTTCATGTTGCGAGCGTTAATATGGCTACGATAACCGCTTCACATCACACGGGCCTTATGCTTGTCTGCCACCAGACATACTATAAAAAAAACTATTCGTACTGTCCATTCATACTTATACTTATTTACCTACATGCTAATATGCGTGGAAATGTGTTTCTCTGTGTGTTACCTTTTCACAACTTATATCTGAATCAATTTTGAATACGACTTGGCATGGACACAGATTCTAGGGTATATAGGCTACCTTGTTGCTATAAACGACATTCATACGGAAAAAACTGCGGGAATAGCTAGTTACTAATTAATCTATAATATAATTAAACGACAGTGTATATTCAACTCTTATTTCTTAATTTCTTATTTTCTATTTCTTAGAGCATTTAAAAAAAGGCCCTCCTTGATGGTCCGATGACCTTAAAGAAAGCGGCTGGATGCGGAAGGCGGAGGGTCGTATTTGGTGGACTCATTGGGGAAGGCTTATATTCAGCAGTGGGTAGATACTGGCTAATAATGATGAGAGCATTTTTAAAAATATTTTTTTCCCGTTATTTTTTTACAGGCACTTGCCGAAGTGGAGTGGCCGCTGTTACCCCGTTCAGATAACGTGGACATGGGTGTCGTCAACAATTATCGCGTTGAAGCTGACAAACATTTAGTACGACGGAATGCGTGAGTATTGATTTTTTATTTCCTTTAATATTTTTCGTTTATTGTTGGAGAAGAAGCGCTACTAGTATTACTAGAACTAGATGCACAATCAACACCCAAAAACGTTCTCACCGAAACACCTACCAAATGACGATCTGGGAGCTCACTTACTTAGCGATATTAGAACGCTTCCATATTTGATATTATTTTCAAATTAATCATTTATCATAATGAAATTGGTGAGTTGTTGTGCTTCACAGACAAATTTTCATAATTTAATGATATTGATATTGATTCATAATAGAGATAGTTTATTACGGTGCAAGTAATTATTTGAGTGCAGTTTAATGGCCCCCATTAAACTGCACTCAAATAATTACTTGTCGAGTCATTCCAAGATGTTGAAGAAAAATTGCGCTATCGGTTTTATTGTTGAGTTATTACAAATAACGGAGAACAAATAACGGAACAAAATATGACGATATTTTTCGACATGTCCCTGAAGCCATGAATAAGATAAAGAAATAATACAAAGACTCTGAAGGACATTGATTCCAGGGCCGTAAAGCCATTTGATAAATAACTGTCTTTGTCTTGACCTTGTTTTTATATAAATGACACTATGAACTAGTCTGAATTTTAAATCTTAAACAAGAAGCGTAAGGGCGAATGTGCATGCATGTTATGGAGTTATAGTTTCTTTTAATATTGCTCATAAATAAGTCAGCCTACTGCTGACATTATTTTGCTTAGTTTTTGTACGTCATTGTGCATCAAAATATTATTTTACTTTTGAACTGAATACTTCTTGAGTTGTGCACAAAGTTTGTGGTAGTGGAACAAACACAGTGAATGAGACTATGCCGTAACGCCCGGTTCTGTAACGCTTATTCCGCTAAAGACAGCAGGGAGGGAGCGAGACGGAGCAAGATATAAAGAGATATCAAGTTTTCACTTCTGTCGTGTGGCCAAGCACACATCGTTTTTATTTACTTTGCCACTGGGACCTTTTATAGACACGCCATACATATTTCATAAAACAAAATATTATTTTCTTTTTTTTATCTAGAATTAATAAAGAGGCTTTTATCTAACAAGACATGCCAACTTCATCATCTCGATAGCGCTTATAAAATTAATGTCTAATATAAATTAAAATCAGGACCTGTTATAGATGGATCTGGCTACTTTTGTGTTCAGTCCTGATAAGTTGTTATTACGTATCGTATTTATTGATATTGTATACTTATGCTTGTATTCTTATATTTATATTTTCCTTATATTGCAGGAGCTATCAAAAGGCACAGGAGTACATAAGGCGCGGGATGTTGCAAGTAGCCGCCTACTATTCAGATATAGCGAACTTCCATAAGCAGAAGTTTGATCAAGCTAACAGTTTAGCGGCTGCCTCACTTATACAAGTAAGTATTTTGTAAACATTTTGGGATGTAAGTGGCACAGCAGAACCAAAGCCAATCCTAGTTGCTTTTTGGTGCACTCTACCGGCTAGCAAACGAAACTCTGGCGGATGTTATGTAGGTCATGTTGAGCCCAGTGGTGAAGGTACCTCCATCTCACAGAAGATCGCAGCCAAATAACAATAGGACTATAGCGTTCTTGCGAGTGAATGAGTTCAATAGAAGTGAAGAAATGTGTTGTTTTTTTTAATTTGTTAATGTTAAGTCGTACCTGTCAGTATAATCTATTTGATTCTTCTTTCTTTCATACGACACGTAAAGCGATATTAGAGATTATTAACCGAAAACTCTAATGGAGTTTTAATGATCTTTTTCATTAGGTTGGATCATTTTTAGGGTTCCGAACCTCAAAAGGAAAAACGGAACCCTTATAAGATCACTTTGTTGTCCGTCTGTCTGTCTGTCTGTCTGTCTGTCTGTCTGTCTGTCTGTCTGTCTGTCAAACATTTCTATGTCGAGAATGCGTGGAGGTATCAAGATGAAATTTGAACTGTATACACAGGTCTACGGTCCCATGAAGTTAAAAAAAAATCAAACTGCTAAGTTTACGTAGAAAAAAGTTACGGCCGTTTATTCAGCAAAAAACGCATATTTCGACACACTCAAAGGAATCAAAACCTATAGGGTACTTCCCGTTGACCTAGAACTATGAAATTTGGCAAGTAACATCGTTATAGACTACAAGTACAGGAATAAATCTCAAAACTATACATTTGTAAATAGATCTAAAAAAATAGGGGGTCTATATTTTTTATAGGGTGTCGAAATTTCAAATTGAAACTACTAGTTCAAATGGGGTATCATATGAAAGGGCTTGATGTACACATTGCAAAATATATTTTATTTATTTTTTTCGACGCATTATTTCTTATTTATAATGAAAAATATCAAATTTAATAATGATACTACGTACCTACGGAACCCTCGGTGGGCGAGTCGAGAGACTCGCACTTGTCCGGTTTTTTTTATTATCATTATTGGTTTTACTGTGGCGTGACTAAAGAAATTCACATAAGAGCAGTGGCGGACTAAGGCTAAAGTGGGCCCTAGGCAACATTGTAATTCCAGAAGTTTTCAATTCAAAAATAATAGTTATTTGTTATGCAAGGCTGCAAAGTTAATTTTTGGCGCGAGTACCTTGTATTGAAACCTGAGCAAGCGAAGGATTCTAGGATTGAGCCACGAGCGAAGCGAGTGGTTCAAATATAGAATCCCGAGCGTAGCGAGGGTTTCAAAGGTACGAGACGCTAAATAAATTTGCTGCCGAGCGCAACACACAACTTTTCACCTCATTAAAGCGAGGAAAATGTTAGGTGCAAGAAAAACAGTTTTAATAAATATTAAATTACTTGAACAAATCGTACGCTTTTATGTATTTTTCGCGCGATTTTTCCGGAAGAAAACTCAACTCGGCATTATGTACCGCTTGCACTAATTCTGCAGGTGTTAAATTTATATCTTCGTCGCTGCTAGCTTCGCTCATATTTTATGATTTCTTTCGATTTTATCAAAAAACAAACCAAAATAATGGAAGTAAAGTGAATTCAATAAAGAGAAGAAAATTTTAAAGTTTTTTTTTTAATCAAATTTTCTTGCCGGCCAGTGCGATTGTTTAAATGAGGCTGGCGCATGACATGAAATAAGTATTTGCATTTCAATCATCAATGGACTGGCTGCAGAGAATATACACTATTACGAAACCAATGAGGTTCTATATATATGTAATTTATTGTACGAAACCTTTATTGAATAAAAATATTCGAATTTTAAAAACACTTTCCACGCTAGCGGATAAAGTGCGATTTTCTACGCAGATTTCGAATGATAAACAGAGCTTTTACGAGCTAGTGAGGTGAAAAAAATATTATTATTAATTTTTATAAAAATATTAGGCCCGTAATTTTTGGGCCCCGAAAATTAGGTTTTTAAAAAGCTAATTTTCGGTCGTACATGTCAGTATAATTAGGTTTTTAAAAACCTAATTTTCGGGTCCCAAAAATTACGGGCCCTAGGCACGTGCCTAAGTTGCCTAGGCCTTAGTCCGCCCTTGCATGAGAGATGATTCCGGTAATATTTTTCGCCATGCCACGAAAGGCCAATATAAGGAAATGCGAAAATTAAACACCATCTGATTACCTGGACAATACCGTAATTTTAGGATTGGTCTCTAAAAATATTTTTAATTATGCGGAACAGTCAGTACAAGTGCTTTATTACAGAAGATGAAATGAAATACAGAAGTCTAAAAGACTAGTATGCAAGACCATAAAGCTAGTATTAAAAAGTTAATCTCACGCTCGCAGCAAACTGATTTTTCTGCCAGTTTTTGAACACTAAACCGTCATAAAAATATATAATTCTCGTAAAAATATATAATTTCATAATTTTTTTTTTCAGGTTCATGCAGCAAACAATCCGGATAACGCCACCGTGGATCTTCATTATTTAAGGGTCGGGGAAGCTAGGGAATCACTAGATTTGTTCCTCGACATGCACATTAATAAGTTGAGGGAGTCCCGAGCAGCGAACAGAGGCCCCAGAGAGCACACGTTGTTTTTCATCACTGGGAGGGGACTCCACAGCGCTGGCAGGCCCAGGGTAAAACCTGCTGTAAAGAAGAGATTGAAAGAACGCGGCTTAATGTAAGTCATATTATCATTACATGTTACAAAACAACTCCCCTTTCGCGATTATATGATTAAACTCAACGCAAAATAAAAGGCCCGTTTCGACGGTTCACGCCCATGAAGTTTTCTATTTTTTACCGATCGAAATGTTTTGAAGGTAATTACATTTTTATTGATGGGTATCGCTCACTCGGCTAAATGCTGTGCATAACGATTTTTCATATTGTCCACAGACTATGAATAATCGGTTAAGGAAAAAGATAAATCTTATTTATTTACTTACTTGTATTTATTTTACTATTGTTTTACTTATTTTTTTACTTTCGCAACATTGTATCATGTTAAAATACCTACAATATCAAAGTTTAAATAAAATTTTCTAATCAGAACTTTAATCCAATACACTTTACAGTACATATTCAAATTGATCAAATACTCATGTAAACTTGAATCGATTGGTTACGTCACTAGTTACGTCGCGAAGACAAATGTCAAAACGGGCCTTTTATTTTGCGTTGACTATCAGATCTAATGTATTTCTTTTAATGTTTTTTTCAATTATTCATTTTGTGTTTTAGTTTTAAAACAAAATTAGTGTAATCTAGTTAATTTCCGTTTGATAGTGCACCTCTTAGATAGCGGTTGGGAACATTAAACGAATGTAGTGTCTCACATTCACGGTGGCTGGCAAGGTCTATGTTTATAGTTTATGACACTTTTTAGAAGACGGTTACGACTTTTGGACGTTCGTACGTACCCTTAGTGGCGTACTTAACTAAAACTACGGTATCAACCCACATACGGTATCATTCCACTACTCGGTCTCCACTCAACCAAAGGGGCTCGGTCTCCACTCAATCAAAGCACCACTGTGATCAACAGCGGGTTAGCGGAGGCCAGTGTTTTCCAGCCGTCCGAAGGCTACGGACTTGATCTAACGACTTTTATCTAGTGACAACAGCCGAGACAGACGGATTATGTCCTCCAAAGCACGAAGGACGTAAATAGGATCTGATTTCATGAAACCAGTTACGTACTGATAAATGTTTATCATATACATAAGTATGTCTAGTGTAGTACTTTTCTTGACGTCGGTGACATTGTAACCTTTTAAAGATCCTTCTGAAAGCAGCGTTGCAGTCTTAACTGCAACGTCATGCTGAGATGGATCCTTTTCTGGCAGGCATCAAGGGTAATATTTGTTATTATCTATTATAGTTTACGTTTGTCTTGTCGGAATAAAGTGCTTTTTCTGTTTCTTTTAAAATAAAACCATAGATCGGCTGCTCTCGACATATACTTAACTTGCGTGTTCGATTAACACGTAAAACGACGCCATTAAGTACCTCCGGTACATCCCACTACCTACCCATGAAGATAATGGGAATACTGCTTTACAGATTGTAGTCCCATTATCTCCATTTGTCACTTTACTTATCGTATGAATAGTTATTACTTGTTACTGAAATGTGACTGCAAATTAACTAATGGGGATATTGAAAAAAAAAAACCGCACAATATCCATTAATAGAGATTCATAATGGAGATAATGGGATGTACCCAGTTCCTCAATTGAAACTGATTGCTTAATAATTATTTCAGCTTCAGCGAGCGCAACCCTGGTCTGCTTTCGGCCAAAGTGACTGCCGACGACATGTTATCGCACCAAGTACAACAGCAGCCATGATATATTTATTTCATAATGTGGCTATACCATTGGAATGGTATTATATGGCAAATTTATTGGTTGTAGACAAGAAACAGTGTAGAACAGTTATTGTTTGAGATATAACAAACTTTATTAGGTATTTAATTATGATAACCTTCAAAAGTGTAAATAATAGTGTTGCGTACAATATGACCACTCCCTGCCGCTCTAGTGTATAGACCTCACCTCCCATCTTAGACGTATCTAGAAGTTTGTATGGCGCCGCACGCACGCATGCTCATTCTCGCTCTGTACAGACGTCTTTGTTTATGTAGAAGTTCTCGACGCGACATTTGTATGGAGCGGCCGTAGTGTGACAATTAGGATGTTGACACGTTTGGCAAATTAGTTACTATTGATTATATGTAAATGCGCCGATTTTGTACGAAAAATGTACTGAATAGGAACATATGGCTTCATTGTTTTAATTTTGTATTTTTATTGTGTTATTATATCATTATTAATTTGTATTAAAAATCTAAGAGTTAAAGATGTTTAGTAATCTTTTACCATAATTTACGTTTCATACTTTTAATAGAAACATTTTTAAGGCATATCCTTTAGTAGAAATATGAACAATGCAGGAATAAAAGAAGGCCGAATGCACGCGCACGTGTAGAAGACATATCGATGTCAAAGATAGCGGGAGTACTCAGTTAGCGCTGCACTGGTGCCCGGGCGTCATAAGTGGCGAAGCAAGGGAGTGCGAAGGTACCCATAGTCATATATAGATCATACATAGAGGAACACAGTCCACAACTGTACTAGCTCTGTACAATAAATAATCTTACATGTGTCACAATGTTTGGTCGCGATATAGTTCGAAACTATGTAAACAATCTTAATAAAGTAGTGCACATTGCGAGTAAGTTGGTTGTACTTGACAGATAGTATACAATTCATCGTCTTAGCGGTTAAGATTAAAAATGAAAGTCCTATTGGAAGAAGATACGGACTATTAGTAAATAGTAGAAGAAGAAATATCTCTCAAACTAGTTGTATAATAGCTGGTTTTTACGAAGATTTCCTTCAAAACCATAGCTCTATGGTAAGTTTGTTCGTCCACAAACAAATGTTTGTCTTTTCCATAAATTAATGTACATAACCTAAAAATTCTATATTTTGTATCCCACCCTCTATACCACTAGTTATTTAATGAAACTTGGTGTTACTCATTTTCATAAAAGTAAAAAAGGAACAAAAAAAAGTAAGTAGATGTAAAATTACAATTATAAATGGAAAAGAATAAATTGAGCGAGCAAAAAATACTAAATGGGCAACTGGAATACTAGTTTAGGTTAGGTTTGATATGTAAAACATATCTATAGTCGCCAATTTAGTATAATAGTCGCCCATTTTTACATGCTCGCTTCATTACTACCCATTATAAATCAGGTGATCTAATACTATTTTACTATTAAGATATTCGTAGACAAGTGTTTATGTCGTTGTAAGATATTGCTCATTGTGAATAATAAAACTAATAATAATAAAAAAAAAACTTCTATTGGCTAATAAATAAAAGTTTCTAATGGCTCCGGATACATGTGTATTTAATACTTGCTCACATTTAATATTTTAGTAGCAGATTTTTCTTCATTAGATGCAAAAATCATTTTGGAATTATTTATGTATTAAGACTTTTCAGATGCGATATAATTTTTATAAATGTTTTAACCCTACAAGACGAAAAAGAGATGTATAGAAATTTGTAGTTTTGTAAATATTTAAGATTTATTACATGACCCTTATACATGTGTATGATACCTCAAATTTGACACGATGACCATGTCAACACTGAATGTATTTCTTAATTGTACAATTAAGGCTACGTAAGATCGTATTTTTTTTTTTTTACGTCAAACGAAGTTTTCATTAATTATTTGTGTCTCCACTGTTATTACTATTTGGCAGACTTTTTAAACGTATTTATTATCGCCCTCAATTTTTTTTATCAAAAACTCGAAGGTACGCTAGTAAAGATCTCTGAGAAATAAGCCTACCTTGCACATGCTGTCTCCATTTAAAAAAAAATAAGTTTAATGGACCAACCAACGCGTTCGGTTGAGCGGTAGGCAAATTTATAGATAAATATATGGTATAATAAAACAAGGTATGATCTTGCCGTGATATGAAGGTAAATTGCTCTTAACATCGACTCATGTTTGTGATTCTTTCTATCGAGTCAAATAAAGCGAAATGTGTAACGAGTCGAGCATAAAGTGGATTAGATTTATACCATATATTTTCTCATTACAATCCTTATCGAATAAACTTCGTTTGAAATTCTGACATTAGGAATATACGTCGCATTACCATATTAAGCTTGCCATTGGTTGAAATTGGTTTATAAGTATTAGGCAAAGGTCATAGTTTCAAGTTTGACGTGTTCTTAGCTGTACATATGTAGTATAATGTTTTGTAAATACATATCAATTTAGTAAATTAGTTCTGTGAAATGTCGTCGAGCACAATGTATAGTTAAGCATATTAGCGTAAGCTTAACATAAGATAGATATAAGTAAGGCCTGCAGCATTAATACCAGAAATTTCTGATAGAAATAATCTAGAACTCGCCGGACTGACCGTTAAGAAACACACTGAGCTTATGTGATGTCACGCCACGTTATGTCATTCACGTTAGAAAACACTTCAATGAAACGTTGTCGACGGAGTATACGCTCATTTTGTACGCTAATCGTGACATCTCTCGTGTTGATGCGCTCATCTATCATGAGAATATACTCGATCAGACGCAAATTAATGGGATTTGACCACGTCGACATCGTGAGATAAGATAAATGTGTTATACAATTATATGTTTTCATGTATTTACTTCGAAAACTAATGCCTTTTTGACTGACATTGCATCATATAGGTGGCATATGGTGGCATATGGCAGCACATAGGTCCGATTTCTGGTATGGAATTGCGCGTTTCTGAATTTCTAACAGTTTGAGTAGTCTAATAATAATACTAATGTATTACAGAGTTCCTTAGAATTATCTAATAGAAATTTCTGGTAATTTGCATCTGGTCTTAGTAAGAAGCGACAGAATTCGGAGACAGTAACACAAGTATTAGTGAAAGAAAGAAGCTTGGAAAAGTCGCTCACTATTTTTACTATTCAAATTGCTGTTGCCTACTTGGCGTAATTTGGGTAGGCACATAAAGGCAATATCAAAATGCCGAATACTAGCTTTAGGCAGAATATGACGTAATCAAAACGTTTGAATATATACCTATTCAACTTTTGAGTCTATTTTCTTCTCCAATGTTGAAAACTCAAACATAAATGTTGAAGTGAAGATACGAGGTGCCACATTTGCCACTATTGGCATATAATCGTCAAGGACATGAAATTACTCTAAAACGATCAATGCGATTGCTTCATTTTTGATGTATTTGTTATTGTACAAATACATGACGGATACCTTCGATCATTATTGAAGTTGGATATACAAAAAGCGAATTTATTGTTAAAGCAATAAGTTTGTCTTCTGAGCCATTATAAATCGGTTCTGGTTTAGGATATTGCTTACGTTTGATTAAACGGATGCAATGGTCCAAAGTATCTCATTACGCAAGATTGAGAAGCTTTAAAACAAAGAATGACTTTTTGATTATAATTAAAATCTTTATGTACGTGTGTGTGTCTGTAATAAAATACTAAGTACATTACCTTCTAGTACATTCCTACGATTCATACATTACAGTATGTAAATGAACATGTTCATGAGAGAGTTTTTCCCGTAATGGACATCATATTGATAATCTAACAAAAAATCCTGTGGTTCATTTAGATACAGTATAATGTACGCTGAATACTTTTGTCAAGTTATATAAATGTTAAATGTCATTATTAGAATATAGTAGAGAGCTTAATCATCTTTATCGCGTCTATCCCTTTTTTATTTGGGAATAATCATTGCTCACGCTCAAACAGCACCCAATCTCCGGCCACTCGTAGCGTAGGATAGACCAGTCTGTTCGCAGACACGGTGTTGATGTAATCTTGATAAAACAAGCTAAATTATAAAGTTGATACTGTTTGATGTTGGCACTTGGTGGAACATTATTATCATAATGTTATAATAAAGCAATTGTACTGTTCCACGTAATTACATTACCGGTTTTGCTGCTAAGGCATTCTCAAGGTAAGCTGCTAAATTATATTTCCTGAGTGGTAATGGAGACAACCAATCAAAATGTATCAACAATATTAGGGAAATCTTTGTCAAACAAGCTAATTCCTTCCCCCTACCTCGCGTCCTCGTCGTCCGTGCCACACCAAGACGCTGCTCCTACCTACTGCGCATACCAAATTTTTTTACAATTCATTCACCTACTGCGCTGCTCAATTATGGAATAAATTGCCCTTACAAATTCGAAACAGCCCATTTGTCTACTCTTTTAAGAAAAAATTGAAAGATCACTATTTATCTAATATGTCTGGATAGTATGTATGTATGTATGTGTGTATTTATATAAGTATTTATGTATTTAGTATGTGTGTATGATATGTATTATAATATGGGAATATGTAATTATGCTTAGGTGTATATCGTGTTATATAACATAATTAATAATTTCAGGCACATAGCTACCTAACCGCTACTTAACATACTGTCCCACTGCTGAAGGTTGGCTGGAAGAGATCTCTATTAGAGATAAGCTCGCCTTTGCATACTACTTTCGTAAACTCTTGTAACCTTTTTTTTATAATGTGCAATAAAGAATATATATAAATTATATTATCACAGTAGTATTGGCAGATCACAGCGTAGGATCGGCCAATCAGATCGCAGCAACAGCATTAGAGGAATCTTTGTCAAGCAACTTCTTGAATGGTGTTGAGATCGACCAATCGGATCGAATCAACCGCAAAATTTGTCAAACAAGGCATATTATTAGAGTGGTATTTGTCAATCATAGCGTAGGATGAATCGGCCTATTAGATCGCAGTAAAAGCATTAGCGGAATGTTTGTCAAACACGGTAAATTATATTATTAGGATTTAGATCTGTGTTGAATAATGTTTTAAGTATTTTTTTTATTCTATCAAACATTCGGTTGATGGATTAATGATAATTTACGTGTTTGTAAGTGAAGGATCAAAGTGTAATTGGTGCCATTATTAATGATCTAGTCTGTGATTGAAAGGTGTATATATAAGAATGTGATATGAGGATAATATTCAGGTTTATATATTTGGCATATTAGGAACAAGAAAAAAGCTGCCGCGTTTTTTTAAATATTGGTAGTAATAAGCGTGAAGGATGTACTGATTTCTGCTTGGTTTCGTTTTATTAATTATGTAAATGTACTAGCGATCCGTCCTGGGATTTCGCGGGTGCAATTTTTGGGGATTTGGTTACAAAATATTATCTTTTCCGACATTATAAATGTTAATTACAAACATTTAATAAAAAATATCTAACTGAAACTAAAAATCGTATCAAAATCCGTCGCAAGATTTAGGAGAGGGAATTGCAGATAAACAGATAGAGGCGGAAAGCGACTTTGTTCCATATCACGTAGAGATTAGATACGAGATAAATTTGTATTATAATATTAGTCAAATCAACGATAAACATGCAAATAACAAAGCCAAATAGAAAAATGGACGTTATGTTATATGATTACGGCATTTTCTATTTGTATTTTTACCACAAGCTATTACAGAATCATTTATCGTATTATGCGAATAATGGAGACACAGGACGGTCACCAAGTATTATATTACTTATTGGAAATGGAATAATATGCGGGGATATAAATAAACTAGAATAGAAAATATTACCAAAAATTCATTATGAGTTCAAAAGAACTTATTTTTTGAACTTTATTTATGGGCTAATATAACTCTTAGTAGTTAATGTACTCTTAGTGTAATGATAAACTTTAGCTATATTACGTGACCTAAGTTCGGCGCCATTAGAAATATTATGGAAAAATCGCGTAATATTCAACGTAACGTATGTTTTGTTTATAATTGGACCTTGTTATGCAGATTAGAGCCAACGAACATTTTGTTACTTTTAAGTTAAAGCTATTTAAAGTTTAATGGGAATAAAAATATCACGCAGTATAAGTTTTGGGAAGCATATGTCATCAAACTACAAGAATCTGTTGTGAATGTATAAAAGTCGATTTGCAGTTTCTCATTATCTACTCTCACTACTTACGGCACTGAAACGTGGTCCCTCGCTATGGGCCTTATGAACAAGCTCAAAGTAGCCCAACGAGCAATGAAGAGGGCTATGCTCGGAGTCTCTCTGCGAGATCGAATCAGAATTGAGGAGATTCATAGAAGAACCAAGGTTACCGACATAGCCCAGCGGATTAGCAAGTTGAAGTGGCAGTGGGCAGGGCACATAGCACGGAGGACGGATGACCGATGTAGTCGAAAGGTTCTCGAGTGAAGACCACGTACCGACAAGCAAAGCGTAGGACGTCCACCCACAAGGTGGACAGACGACCTCATTAAGACCGTAGGATCGCGCTGGATCAAAGCCGCTTCCAACCGGTCTTATTGGAGATCTAGAGGGGAGGCCTATGTCCAGCAGTGGACTGCATCATCATCATCTCAGCCATTTAGCAGCAGTCAATGGCTGAGATGATGATGATGATGATGACTCTCACTACACTATCTCTCAATTTGGTATAGTTTGTCGGTTGGATCTTTTCTGCATAATAGTGTCCACCGTAAACTCTCGCGTAATTTCGGCGTAGTGTGTCATTACACTAACCGGTAGTAACGTAAGTATTTTGGGTCTAAATTACCAATTGGATAAAAAATACCTTTTGGTATAATTTTTTTAAAATAATATTTATATCTTACTATTTCTTGACTAATGTTGATAAGTTGGTAAGATTAAAGCATAAGGAATTGACAAATTTAATTTTGTATCCGTATTTTGGTATAAAAAAAATGTTTTAATTATTTGTTAAGATGTTAATTAAATATTTAGTTTTTTTATAAATACGACGAAAATGGCAAGATATCCTCCATTATTGGCTCTCTTTCAGATTATTAACACTGGGTTTTTATCGAATAAGAAATTATTCAATATATTTGCATAATTAAATTAGTTTTTTTTAAATATTGTATGTTTTAGATAGTATTTTTTTTAATCAAAACAGGGTGCTAATAAATTGGAAGAATGCCAACAATAGGGTAGCTTACTCTACATCTAGTTTACTTTATTATTATTAAGTATGAGTAGAGAACGCAGTAAAGTATGCAGCACTGATCATTGAGGTGACTTTTACACTAATATATTTCTTTACGACATATCTCTCGTGTTATGTACATTTATATAACGAATCCTGGATCTAACTATGTTTTAATTACTCAGAGTGGTATGTCAGCTAATCAGAGCGCAGCAATGGGGCTATAAACTGGTGTTGTTTCAAAAATCACCCAATAAAATGTCACTACCTGATAAAGTTGATACTGTTTTGCTGTTAAATTATAAAAAAAAAATACAACGGGATAATCTTCGTAATATTTTTGAGCGTGCCCCTAAAACCGATATATAGTTATGAAATATTGTTGTGTTATTGTTACAAGATTGCACCTTTATTTTGACGGAATCTGTCTACCTGTAACGTCACCAATATCAGTGCTTAGTGCGAGTTTGTTCACGTTCGAACATGTCAACGTAAACAAATCGACCAAATAGAAAAGAACTCTCATGTTGTGGATTTACAAGACGCGTGTTACATATCAAAATTATGTGGCTTGCTTACTTACATTTTGAAGTGAGCAAACTGGCTAATTTGGATATGTAACACGCGTCTGGTAAATTCACAATAAGAAACTTCTTCGGTCGGCTTGTAAACGTTAACATGTTCGAATCGTCGAATATGACCAAAAAACCCGCACTAAGCACTCTGGGGTCTGTGTTCGATGCCTCATTATTCGACGTGTCATCGCATCTCTGACAACATCACACTGATTTCGATGGAGGTGTCTACACCACTTTGTCCTTGGCAGCTTGATAAGACAACAATATTCTATATTCGATATATATATAAACCATGTATATCCTGGTGTAGTTCCTGTATACTTCTTTCACAATGTTAATAATCATAAGTTAGATGACGTGGGATTCCAGTAACATTTTAGATGTTTCGAGCTAAACGCTTATTCATACAAGTTGGTCTATAAAGATTTCACTCTGACGCAATGCAGTCTAGTTAGGTGGAATCACATCTTTGTTGTTTTAGCTTAGTTAACCAGTAGCATGAAGGAAATATCTACAAACACTGAGCTAAAATGGCAATTGTGTGAAGCCAAGAAGTTCGTCTTCTTGGTATTTGTATAATGTAAGGGACATTGAAGCCCTTTCATATTTTGTCGCAAATTGTCTAGACGTAGTAGTACGTGGTCTCTTTACTTGCTCTCTCTGCAGGTACATACTATAATCATATTTATTGATGTCACATATTAAGTCTCTTTATAAATAATCACTCGATGTAATAATAAATTATAAGCTTCTTCTTCCTATATAAATTATAATTGTTTTAAATAATGACCAAGAAAAACAAGGTCCAAGGTATTTGAGACATGGTATCGTTTATATTTCGGAAACGAATATTTACAACTTTCATAAGTTTAATTAAAAGTTTATTTTTAATCTGTGATGTTAACAGGGAGTAAGATAAGGCTTGTAGCAAGCGTCGATTTTAGGCTTAATGTGCTGGACTTAAAAGACAGCTTTTTAGTAGTACAGTCAGGGAAAGTGTGAAAAGGATAAAGTATATAAAGTACAGTTAACCTCGACGCATTGTGTAGATCAAAATGTTGAACGAATTAATGGCAATGATGAAAGGCATGTCGCTGAGATGATAAATGTTGAGATGTACGTTGTAGATTACTGAAATGTATTTGAATCATAGTATATGAGAAGAAATACGAAAGTCACTACTTCCGTGGCAGAAAAGCAGGATATAGTTGTTAGCATTAGCGTGAGTGTAACGAATAAAATTGATAATATTCTACTTGGAGAATCGAGGACTGTCGGTGCAAGTTGTTTGTCATTATTCGGGGCACGTTCGTGGGAAGACACGTCTACCCCGAATCCGAGTGGGCACTAACCCACCAGACATTGCTGGTCGTGAAGAATCAACATAAGAGAGATGATCAAGCTACATTTTGATTTTAAGTAATTTTGCTGGGCTGTTTGTTATTTAATTTTAATTGTTATTGTCAAATGTATAATATTTGGCAATCTTTGATAATTTTCCTTTTTTAAAATAATTTCGTAACAAACTGCTAAGTGCTTTTGATATCATTTTAGTATTGAGCTTACATAAAGGAATCGGGAGGCTGAACACATGGATGGAATGTGTGAGAGACATTTACAATGAAAATAAAATAATGCGCAGACCCTAAAAAGGGGTAAGATGGATAACAACGAGATAATTATAGTAGTGGGGATAATACATTGACATACATTTCCTTTTTGCCTTATATTTGCAGTGTACAAAATATACGTCGAATTAATTTGGGCTTGGTACCTCCAGAAACGCTTCGTTTCGGTTAAATGTGTAATTGTACATACTATATGCTCGACATAACGAGGTTTGCTCTTGTTTTTAACGAGCTTTGCCTGACTGTACTCTACGCTAAGCAATAGGAATGTATCTTCGGTGCATGGATAGTATAAAATGGCCAAAAGTTTATTTTCCTAACGAGTAATTTACATACTCATGTATTTTTGTCTTAAGTCCAAAATTTTGACTGTCTTAATATTAAGAATTTTGGTGTAATTATAGAATATCCTTCGTTGACTGATGCCATGGAGATTCTAATGAAATATAATCATCCATCCATATATATTGTTAGCCAGATTTGGTTTTTAAGTCGTAGGTAACATGAAGGAATGCTATTCCCAAAAGGTGGGTTGCTAATTGCTCACCAATCCTGGTCGCTAAATTGAACTTTGCTTTATCAAGTTTCTAAATGAACCAGAAAATCTTTTTTAAAATGAACGATTTGATTTGATTGAAATAAATTTTGATTTAAAATGCTTTAAAGCATAGTAAATCAAAATATTTCGTTCATTTCAAATTCGAAACTGAATAGAAGCTATAAAACAAGCTTTGCGTTTGGTTCTCGCGCCACATTTTATTATTATTTTACCACATTATACGCGCAATTACCTATATGCCGCCATTTTAAATACATTAAGTGATATGGAGATTTTTAGTTCTTATTAGCAACTAATAATAAAAGCTGGTTCAATTATTATTTCATTAATTTATTATTGTAATTTCAATATTGATATACATATGTAAAGTTAAAAAGATAATTCAACCCTACCAACCAAAAGAAAACCCAATTTATAAATTTTACAAATCACGGGAAATAATCTATATAGGGTTATATAAAAAGGAATCTCAGAAATGTATGTACGCGCATAACTTTTGAACGGCTGCATGAAATTGGATATTTTTTTTTTGTGATTAATGAGGAACACCCTTATTGTCAGGACAACGTTTGTATGGGAAATCCACTGAAATGAGATGGGAACGGGAAAAATAAATCACAGCGAAGCGTGCGGGCGGGCCGCTAGTTTTTAATAATTTTCAATTCATTGACCGACATCCAAACCGTTAATATTTATTCTGTGGCATCAGTTTTCGAAGGATTTAGATTTAATCGTAAACAATTGATGTCGTAAACAATTGATGTCGTAATATCGATATTTGTGTAACCATTTACAAATTAAGCTTATTCGTACAACTACATTATATTAAATCAATTATTCCCAAATATATTGTTGTGTGTAATTGTCTAATGTATAAATAATCTTGAAACTTATTAATTGCTCATCCATGCTTCTTGTGTATGTTTTATTATAATTGTTATGTTTAAAAGAACATTTTTTTTTTGCATTTGTGTAGGTACTTGGTCTTGCGGTAAGATAAATGAAATTTATGATAAGGCTATCCTGTTATATTTGTTATTTTATTATTAGTTCTGCAAGTCATCATTAGTACCTATGAAGATAAGGGCAGACCTCTTATTTTCCTATAATAGTCAACCGTTACGTTATCGTGCGACTCAATCGTTGAAGCTATTGGTCTACGTTTACACGGTGACTATTAGATTAGAATTTTTCACGTAGGCATTCACATGAGGATCATTCCATTATGTTCTAATTGAACTTTGAACATGAATGAGAACTTTGCTTTATCAAGTATCTTAATGAACCAGAAAATCTTTTTTGAAATGAACGAAGCATTTTAAATAAAAATATTTCATTCATTTCAAATTCGAAGCTAAATAGAAGCTGGTAAACAAGTTGTGAGTTTGGTTCTCGCGCCAAGTCGAGTATACGTGAATATAGTATACGTGAAAAATTCGAATATTTTTCGTTTTACTATGTTTTAATACTGTCTTTTTTCTTTTTTTTTTTTTACAAAATATTGCTGTGAACGCAAACGTAGCCATACACAGCAACTACTATACAATATTTTGTATTGAGAATGAGATTCAGTATCGTTCTATTAGGGACGTCGCTTTGCTCTAGATTTTTGTACGATCGATCTCACAGTCACGAGTCAGCACTACGTCAGACTCATTTACGCTGGAAGTATACAGTGTATATAGTCAATATAAACAACCTTTACTGTAACACAGTATAAGTATAGTACTACGTACAATATGGCCACTCCCTGCTGCTCTCACGTGTAGACCTCACCTCAGACGAATCTGGAACAGTTTGTACGGCGCCGCACGCATGCGCTCATTCGCACTCTACACATACGCCAATGTTTATGTAGTAGTAAAAGAAGCGACAAGTATGGAGTGGTCGGGGTGACTGTGGCTCGAAATCGTCAAAAAAGCAAAATATGTTTTTTTTACTTTTGTGTACACTTTCTGTTATGCCCTGTACCGTTTAGTTGTTTCTACGGCCTGTTACCGACTTTTTGTTATTGTAAGTGGGTAGGTAAAGAAGGGTTAGGTGTAAAGGAAATGTTTTAATTCATCAAGGTACTATCTTATAACAAGCTTACATGACGTGTGAACGTGATCAAAACGTTATGTTGAACCAGAAACTACTTCAATATTCGAACATTATATTACATACTTAGCCCTCTTTATTTACATTATACGAGAAATTGGCAATCATTCGCCAAGTTTGCTTGTTATTTTATTTAGACGCTAAGTTTTTGGCAAACATATTAAGCGCCCTACAGACATACCGGTTTGATTTTGTTCTGAAGAACGGGTTCGTATGTGAACTCCACCTGTTCCGTATGTGAACTCCACCTGTTCCGGTTCGTATGTGAACTCCACCTGTTCCGGTTCGTATGTGAACTCCACCTCTTTCGGTGTGTATGTGAACTCCACTTCTTCCGGTTCGGTATGCGTGTGACGACAGATACAGTTTGCGTTTCCCGGTTTCAATTTTATTCTTAACAAAATCAGACCGGTATATTTGTGACGGTGCTAAGTATGTACTTTTCCAAAACCGGATAGGCGAAAAAGGTTAGCATGGTGCTTGAAGGTAACTAATTAGAAGTGATAATACTTATTTTTATTGCTAAGTCGTTAATGCCAATGTTTCACGGACAAAGTTTAGTTAAATTTAAGATCCGTGTGTGAGATCTCTAATGATAGGAATTGTTTAAAATGTTAATTATCTGTTTTTATTTCACTATATCTCTTAAGTTAGTGGTATTTTTGTTTTAAGTCTACGGTGAAACCTAGCGTACACGAGTAGAGTAAAATCGGGGCAGTAGCCTTACATTGACTACTGGGTTCAATGTTAGTATTCTTAGCGTGCTGCTAGCTCCGCAATGTACACATAATCGCCCGATTGTTAAAGTTATAGAGATGAGACAATAACGAGAATAGCTGTAGGACGGTATAAACATAAATACGAATCGAAGTTTGCTTCGAAATGAAAGTCTGAATAATCAGCAGGCAGGTCGACCGTTTCTTGTCATTTTCTTTCATTCATTTGGTCAGTACGGACTCTACATTCGGGTTATTAGAATTTCCGTCTATCTATAACAACTAAGTAATGTAAGCGTCCTGACTTAAACGATATTACGAATTTTCATTTCAAGTCGCATACTATTTAATTTACACAGTGAGCGCGAATACTCGAAGAGCAAAGTTTTGGAATTGTACATTACAAAATGTGACGAGAGATTGCAATCCTTAGTTAGTCCCGGCTAAAAGTGAGAACCGCACTGGGTACTACGCACCAAAAGTTACTAACTAAAAATGCCGTTGCCGCATCGCGGTTTCGCCTAGGTGCAACGGTCTTACCAAGATATTTTGTGGCAGTTGAGCTATTTATATCCATAGCTATAATGTCCAATTATTGCCAGAGAGAAAAAATATACAATTCAAGTACCCATTCACTTCCGGTCTATTTTGCACCCATTTTCATCGCCTTGAGTATATTTATTCTCGTCCCGTCGTACAAAGTTGATTTTATTAAAAAAGATATGTACTCTCTACCCATATATCTGTTAATTTTTTTTTTAAAAGACAACGTTGTATTTTTTTAAATTATTAATGATATATATGAGGAGTAGGCGAACAAAAGGTCAGAGACATGCTCCGTAACCGAATGGCAAAATCAATGGTCGTCGGCCAAATGATTATTTCGGTGAGAGGTTTTTCATTTTGAAATGTTGTGTGCGATCTTTTGTTCGCTTGCTCATATTGTATAGGAAGTAAGCTTTATGTGGTGTCTATTAGAATGTCTTTATGTGGTGTCTCTTAGAATGTCATTGGGTGTCAATTAAAAGACAAATAAAGTGTTCAATGTAATATGCCTTTGTTTTAATTATTTGCAAATGAAATCCCATAATATAATGTTTATTGCGCTAGCCAAAAAGATTTCCAATTTCGTACAAAAAATTTAATAATGTCATCACAATCTGCATTGACTTCGAAAGCTAGATAATCAGCTGGATTATTAAAGGCCCACCACACATTCCCACCACTGTATCTCCTGTGTACCCAGGATTAACAGCGGCGACCGCCAAAAAGGCAATGAACAATGAAGTCCATTGCAGTCCCAGGGGTAAAACTACGGCTGCCTTGGAACTCACAACGAATTTTATATCAGAAGAAATTAGTACGAGTAGGAAGCTTTTGGAATTTGACTTCCCCTCTTAGCAATGTGAGAGACAGCAATTATGGCAAATAAGGCATTAAAAGCCTAAAGAGATGGCTAGTCAAGTGAAGCTCAACTGCCGTGCGCATCAGCTGGATTGTCAATATATTTTCTTTTCTCTACTCTTGTCTTCTTTTCTATCTCCCCGTCTCTTTTGTTGAACGCGAGGTTGACTATTCCGCCCAAAGGGGATATCTTCTATACTTTATAATTTATATAATGAAAATGAAACAAAAAGGGTAAAAGATCTCGTACCAACCTTTGTACTATTTAATTGGACCATTTTTAACGGAAATGGGCAATGCGAGGTCAACGCGCGAGTCGCACATCTACTATTTTGTGCCTTTACGATAAACTTTTCTGCAATAAAATATATGAACGGAATATCACTGGCACACCTAATGTCCGTCGGCCTTGCGATGGATAGTATTGCATTTTCGCAATTATAACTTGTCCTTTGCAGATTTATATGTTTGTTTTTATACCGTAAAATACCTACAAGGGATGTTACATTCGTATTGTTTCGTAATGACGAAAAAATTTGCATTAGTTTATTTTTAGTATGACCACAGTATAAGTACGTGCCTACAGTATGGCTACTTCCCGCCGCTCTCTCATAACGACCTCACCTCCCCTCTGAGACGAATCTGGAACAGTTGTATGGCGCCGCACGCACACACGCTCACGCTGTGCACAGACGTCATTGTTTATGTAGCAGTTAACGACAAGTGGCCGGGGTGTAGTATGACGTACAAAATGAGACAGGTATTCATTTCCCATTTTCAAAATAAGGCAGTGGCAGAAAATTGGCCGTGTGGTTTCCGGCAGACTAGAATAGAATCACTCCGTCTCTTCCCGTGGATGTCGTACAAGGAGATTAAGGGAAATACATTATCAAACATCGATCAGGCCTCCCCAACCCGTTTGGCCAGCGTGGGGAGTGTAGGCCAAATCCTCCTTTTGTCTGGGACGGATGCGAGAGGGTCGTGCTCCTGTAGTGGAGACTAAAATGACCTGATGATGAGATAAATAACAATTCGTAGAAAGGGAAAGGGTTGTGTTTCTGCTAGGGTGTGAGATTACCAAGAAAGAAGTTTTGATAGCAGTAGGTGTGGCCGCACGTGAGCGACGTTCATGTAGCAAGCGTTTATATGGCTACGGTAACCGCGTCACATCAGCAGTGACGGCCTAATACTAAAGCGGGCCCTAGGCAACATTGTATTTCCGGGCCTAATAAAGACGTTTTCATTTCAAAAATAAAAATTAAAAGCCTAATCTTCGGGCCCCAAAAATTTCGGGCTCTAGGCAGGTGCCTAGGTTGCCTAGGCCTTAGTCCGCCCCTGCACATCGGCCAGGCCGTATGCTTGTTTACCGACGTGGTATAAAAAAGTGTTATAATGTTTTTACATAATGTGCAACGGCCATTGATTCTGATGTTATTTCATCGCTTTTCGATCTCCCTATGAGCAAGTCGTTGCGTGACAAAACGAGTAAATAAATTGTGAAGGTGCTTTGACATTGGTAATACGGTTGAAAATAATAATAATAAATGTTCCTTGGCAAATTACACACGGCCATCGAGTCCCAAATTAAGCAAAGCTTCTACTACGGGTACCTACTAGATAACTGATATAATACTTAAATACATTTTTTTTGTAAATATATACTTATTATACCTACATAGAAAACTCCCAAACCAAGACAAACAGACGTGTTCATGCACACAAATGTTTGTCTTGTGCGGGGATCGAACCCGCGACCTCGGACTCAAAATGGTCATTGCTAACCATTCGACCACCGAGCTCGTCTATAATAAGATAACTGATATTACACATAAATACATTTTTTTTTGTAAATCATCATCATCATCATCAGGTCATTTTAGTCTCCATTACAGGAGCACGACCCTCTCACGTCCGTCCCAGACAGAAGAATGATTTGGCCTACACTCCCCACGCTGCGCTGGCCAGACGGGTTGGGGAGACCAGATCGATGTTTTTTAATGTATTTCCCTTAGTCGCCTTGTACGACATCCACGGGAAGAGACACAGTGATTCTATTCTAGTCTACCGGAAACCACACGGCCAATTTTTTTATAAATACATACATATTATACATAGAAAACACCCAGACCAAGACAAATAGACATGTTCATGCACACTAATATTTGACTTGTGCGGGGATCGAATACGCAACGGAATCAAATTGGCCTTTGCTAACCATTCGACCACCGAGGTCGTCAATATCAATCGAACTGAAAAAAGCAGAAGTCAATATCTTTATAAATAGGCCCAAGACTAAAAGTAACGTCAAGCCCGGAAGAAAGAACTGTCATTACCATATAGATTACTAAGTACCTACGTAAGGAAAGGTTATAACTGCAGTTAAAGTGACTTTGGTTATTCTCCAGTGGAACTGTAGTAAGTCGTTACTTGTCAATGAGATTATCTGCGATCATCGACATACAAGGAGATTACCTGCTGATTTTAGACGTGATAAATCGATGAACGGATGCACGCACGTAAAAGCATGACTGATTGTCACGTTCCACCTGAGCCGTGCAAGCGAGAGCGTGGCAAAAGTGACGCATCTATCTCTGTTCCACTTAATCGGCCAGTGTTTTCTTACGACGTTATCACGTAATATTATCGTGTGTAGTGTAGTCTAGACCATTTTTTTTATAAAGATAACATCGCCTCGATAGATAATTACTTATGTCTATCAAACAAAAGCTTCAAGAACTAAATGGTATATGGCATTATATTATCTGTCATGGTACTTATCTATTCTGTGATCTAACTTCGTGTAATTATAAGTATTTAGTACCTACCTGCTAAGGATGTTTTTACTGTCATTATATATAGGCAATGATTATAAATAATATATTGTAGGGTATCACCCCACCTCACCTGCTCGTGGTGCGCCCTGCCGACAGACAGACGAGGCTGTGGCAAAATAAAGGCACAGCGTATTTTTAAGCTGTCCGATTTAGAATGATGGAGGTACCATCTCGTAAATTACCATAGCCAAACAAATAACAATGAGGTTTGTAGTCTTGCAACTGAGTGAGGTCGCAAGGAAGGAAGGAGTTACTGCGTTCGCAGCGGGAGCGGCGGGGATGCCGCGCGCGAGCAATGTTTACGGTAACCGCTTCACATCAGCGGTCGTATGCTTGTTTGCATCCGACTTACTAGGTATAAAAGATATATAATAATAATAATGCTTTATTTCGGACGTAGTCCATATAGTATATACAATTCAAAAAGTTCACAATAATTTGTATAAAATTATGTCATATATAAATACAAAATCAAAAATATTATTACTAATTAATATGTTAAAATAAAATAAAATATAAATAGGCAATTAAATTTACGTAATATTTGTCGTATGGGTAATTTGTACCCAACACTTATAAGCTGGGGTTGTTATATATTGAACGAGTCGACTCGAGCCTGTATATAATATGTTATGCTGTAATACTTCTCTCTGCGAGGTTTTTCTTTGTAGGAATATACCTATATGTATGTCAATGTATGAAATTATATTTTTTGGACAACAAATAAATAATGAGGTAGTGGATTTCCAAATCTTTATCACATTTATCAGCTAAGAAATGTTCCTTTACCTCGGCCGAAGACATTTAATTAATTCTGACTCAATGCAACATTCAGAAAATGTCACTCGCATCAAGTACGACGGAATGTAATAGTAGCTGACGTTAATGCTCTTCGATGTAAGTGAATTCACTTATTTGCAAAATATATGGACTTTTTTGGGCAAATGCAATGTGGATAGCTGCACTGCAAGCGAGCCATTAATCTGGATTTCAACTGTAAGTGCTCTTTGCAGACAGTTGCGAGCTTTTTTCTTACGATAGCATCTGTTATATTATTATTTAGAATTTTAAATAGTGAAGCTCAACTGCCGTTGACCACGGATTTTAAGTGCATGTAGTCTAGCGAAAATCGCTCTGGCAAAATGGGCACAGCGTATTTGTAAGCTACCTGACTGGGGAAGTAACTCCACCTCTTAGAATACCACAGCCAAATAACAATTGCCCTGAGGGTTGTGTGTTCCTGCGAGTGAGTGAGGTCACAAGTAAGGAAAAGTTGCTGCATTTGCAGCGGGGTTAGCAGCGCGAGAGCGATAATTCATGTTGCGAGCACTTACATGGTTACGCTATTATATATTAGGAAAGTAGTGTGTTTATCATTATGTTGTGAGGATCTCGATGGCGTCATTGTGCGTCACTGTCTAATCGAATACGCAAGTGAAGCAACGTCGACCGTAGCCTGTCCATGGATGGGTTTATTTATCTTGAGCTCCTCCGTGCTTGGGAGGGTACGTTAAATCGTCAGTCTCGGCTGTTGTCATTATAGATGACAGTCGTTAAGCCAAGTCAGTGGCCTTTAGGCGGCTTGAAAACATTGGCCTCCGCCAACCTGCAGTAGCGTGGTAGAGTATGCTCTAAACCCCTTCGATTGAGAGGAGAGCTGTATCCCAGCAGTGGGGAGAATAAGGGATGACGACGACAACATGTTTATCATCCGACCGTAGTAGGTATGGAAATCTTAACAGCGCCTCTATCGTACTGTTTCCGATAAAAATTCCGTAATATGAGATTCCATATTCCATTATAAACAAACAAAGCTACTAAGCCGCTAAGTAGTAGGTACATAGCTAGTACATGTACTTAGTACCTTGTTATAACACGTAGATCTCGTTACAAAATGCATGAGGAATTGAGGCCGAGTGTGGGTTGTGGCAAGGATAGATGAGGCTGATAATTTTGATGTTTTGTTCAAATGATCTTATAAAGAGATTCTACCTTATGAAATCTATCTATATACATTTATTTTATAATTATAAATAAGAATAATATTTTTTTTAACAAATTGTTATCAGTTGACAATAAAAAATTTAAAAAATAATTAAAAAGTTTATTTACTGTGTTTTGCTCATCAAGCCCTTTCGTTTGATATCCAGGAAATATATTGACGCGCTCGGTGGCGTAGCTGTCAATGACGCGGCTTCGACACCAACGCTCGTGGGTTCGATTCCCACATAGGACAAACATTTGTGTGCATGAACATGTCTGTTTGTCTTAGTCTGGGTGTTTTCTATGTATCATAAGTATGTATTTACAAAAAAAAAATGTATTTACGTATGTTTATCAGTTGTCTAGTACCCAAAACACAAGCTTCGCTTACTTTGGAGCTAGATGGCGCTGTGTAATTTGTCTGACAATATTTATTTATTTATTTATTTATTTATATATCGCCATTTTATTAACAATGGCAGTGTTTAAGTAATCGTGCATAGTCATGACCAAATAAGTTTGCCAAATATCCGCTCAATGGGAAACTAGGAAGTGGATTAAATTAAACTTGCAGATTTGATTCTTAAATAAAATAAAAGCTCGTATTAATATTGAAGTTTTGATTCATTCATCCAACAGCGCTAGTGAGGGCGACCTTTACTACCAAATACACGCAGCTTCTCTCGAAAAAGGAAAAGTTTAAAAAACTGTAACCCGACTACGGAAAAAAACAGTAAGAGGGAAAAAGCAACTCCTACAATGTAGTTAAAATGTTACCCGGGCTGTCAATAACGATTCGATTGACACCTTGTTTATCACAAGCGGATGAATTATTATTAGGCACTACTGAGAAACATACGTAAATACATACATACATATACAGCTAAAATCACAAATCTTTTGGCTTCGTGGTTGTCGGGCAAACAACACAGTCACACGCCCAAAACCGGGCAGAATAAGTGAAACTCAGCTTTTAAATCTGACATCTGAATCACCTTATTTTTGTGAATAAATAAATTTTATCTTTATCTTAAAAAGGGGTCCAAAAAACCTTGCGTAATTATAATGTTTACACAAAACAATACTTTTACCTCGGAAAAATGCAATCCTATCCTTTGCTTAACTTGAGACATGCATGACGAGCATTATTTTGTAAAATAATTGTAAATCTATAATATGTAGGTAATTAAAATTTCGTTGCGCAGTCGAGAAATACGGACTCGTTGATGTAGTTCGTTAATCGATCTGTCGGGCCATCTTATTTTATTATGGGTCCAAAGCCTAATAGAAGCCTCGATGACACGTCGATCGTTTAGGATCTTTTGTGCTGCTCTCCCTTATCTTTCATTCACACTCTCCGTCCTGTCCAAAGACATGAGTAATGTACTTTAGTTCACTCGGCTTGGCGGGAAGAGCTTATAGTCCTCCAGGCTAGATATCTCTCTCCTAAGATTTCCTTTCGCTTTCCAGCAAGAGAGACACATTGACACCACAGTATAAGTAATATTACTACGTACAGTATGACCACTCCCTGCCGCTCTCTCGTGTCCTCACCTGAGACAAATCAGGAACAGTTTGTATGGCGCCGCACGCACACAGGCTCATTCGCGCTCTGCACAGACGCCATTGTTTACGTAGTAGTAAACGACGCGACATTTGTATGGAGTGGCCGGGGTGTCTTGACACACAATATGCCTCATGGTTTGTCGGGCTATAGTCAAATTAGTTACAGCATGCGGTATACCCAACGACACGATATATTATTTTTCTTTTTGGGATGTGAACAGCTTATCATCATATTTGAACCAAACCCAAACCTCACCTACACATGATGCATCCTGCTGGTTACCTAACGAGGCTCTGAGTAAGATAGGGCATAGCATAATTATAAGTTACCTGACTGTAGAAACACCTCCATCTCACAGAAGACCATAGTCATATCAATTCCTAGAGGATTGGTCTATTCCTGCAAGAGAGTGAGGTTATCAGGCAAGAAGGAAATAGTTGCTGCTGTGGCAGAAGTAGTGGTAGCACGTAAGTGATAGTTTATGTTACAAGCGGCTATAGGCTACGATAAATATTTGTATATTACCCTCCAGCAACCCTCATTTCTCGAGAAACGAAGAGCTCGATGCCGTGCGTGTCAGTCCAATCGAACACGCATGTTAAGCAACGTCGACCGTAGCCTGTCCATGGATGGGTTTATTTATCTCGACCTCCTCCGTACCTCGGAGGGCGTTATAAACTGGATATGTGTTGTGTCGTCGTCAACCCTTATTCATCCCACTGGGAAATGTGTCTCCTAAAGGCCACTGACTTGGCTTAACGACTGTCATCTATAATTACAACAGTCGGGACCGACGGCTTAACGTGCCTGAAGCACGGAGGAGCTCGAGATAAATAAACCCTTCCATGGACAGGATATGGCCGAAGTTGCTTAACTTACGTGTTTGATTAGACTGACACTTATGTATTGTGTGGTCCTGGGTAATTTTCGGAACGACTAATCTTATTCTAATAGTTCACTGGAAAGAAGGCAATTGACAGAATACTTTGTATTCTGAAAATATTTAGGGTTACTGCATGTGAATATAAATTAAAATCTATTTAAACAATAGGTGTTTAAACGCTCGCGTTTCAATTCGAAAACCGATATTTTCGACACTCACAACAACTTTTGGTCAATGACCTTAAGAGGAGGCCAGACAAGTAGTCACTTAGGTATGTAATAATTTATTACGAAGAATTACATACAAATTACTATTAATTTATTTAAAAAGTAATAAGATTGAGGTTGGCAATAAAAGTGGATTAAAATGGCGCAGCCTTGTAACGTTGTATTATAGCTGAAGCTATATCTGCTGAAAGTACCTCTAAACAATAATATAAATAAATGTTATAATAGATATTGTCAGACAAATTACACAGCGCCATCTAGCCCCAAAGTAAGCGAAGATTGTGTTATGGGTACTAGACAACTGATAAACATATGTAAATACATTTTTTTTGTAAGTACGTACTTATGATACATAGAAAACACCCAGACCAAGACAAACAGACATGTTCCTGCACACAAATGTTTGTCCTGTGTGGGAATCGAACCCACGAGCGTTGGTGTCGAAGCCGCGTCATTGACCGCTACGCCACCGAGCTCGTCTATAATAATAAATAAATAAGTACTGTATTTTACAATTTTTTACATTGCAGCCAAATAACAATTCTTGTTGTGTTTCTGGGAGTGAGTAAAGTTACCAGGTAGGAAGGAGTTGCTGTGATGGCAGCGGGGGTGACGGGTATCGCGAGCGTTTATAGGCTGAGGTAATTGCTTCACATCAGGCGGGCCTGTCTGCCACCTAACGTAGTATAAAAAAAATGCGAAAGTTTTGATCTATGGATTGCTCTACAGCAAAGATAATGTAAGTAAGATAGACTAAAACTAACACTGTTTCTACTCGAAATGTGTTATTATTCAATTAATGATTTTTTAAATGACATTCTTTGACTTATACTTTTTAAATTACATTCTTGGATTTATATAGCTAGTATTACCTAACATTGCATGTCAGTGATTTTGTAATTATTTAAATTGATTTTGTTGACATTCGACGAATTTTTTGATAGGTATTCAAAAAATTCGTCGAATGTCAACAAAATCACAATTGAGCATTATTATTTTAATCATGAATATTTTAAAAGACAAATATTTTAATTGTTGGTAATTACATAAAAGACTGTTATGTTTGCTTCGAAAGCCACGTTAAGCTGTCAGTCCCGGCTGTTGTAAAGACAACAACATCTAAAGAGATGGCAGACGTTAAGCCAAGTCAGTGGTCTTTAGGCGGCTTGAAAACACTAACCTCCGCCAATCCGCAGTGAAGCGACGTGGTGGAGTATGCTCTAACTAAACCCCTTCCATTGAGGGGAGACCCGTATCCCAACAAGGATGAATACGGGTTGACGACGAGGAGTCTCATAAAACAAAGCAAACAAAAAGAGGACCTGTAAGTAATTGTAAGTAATAACCTATATTAATTACTTACAATTCCTCTTTTTGTTTGCGTCAACTACCAATGGTACAAAAATCGACCAGTAATTGTAAGTACGTACATGTACTATGTTTTATAATTGAATCCAAAACTTGACCGTGACATTTAATATAATATTACACAATTTGCACAAATCAATCTTCCGGCTCAAACCAGTCGGTTAAGAACTCAGACGAAAGGTTGCTAATTACATTAAGTACGATACAGTACCGTGTTACAAATACATATGATAATATCGTATGTATGATAATATAGTGAGGTGGAGGTACCTCCCCAGTCGGCCAGCTTATAGCTAGGGTGCCCTACCCCTCTTTTCACCAGAGACTAGCTAGTGAATCAGCAGGGTGCACCACGTGCAGGTGAGATTGGCTAGTCGTAAGCCTCTTACATCCCAAAATTATTGATAGCAATTATTGATTGCACAGTATGGATGTTTGCACATTTTTAGTCTGGAATAGCACATAAGCAACTTTTTACCCGTGAAAATAACTTATTCCCACACTAACTTTATTCGAATTTTCATGCTGTTATGGGCGTTCATAATCGGAATAAGAAGCAAAAGCCACAAAACGTCCAAAGTTTTGCCATAACTGGAAATAAGCATTAAAATTAATGCAATCACTGCGACGCAGCGGGTACAGACCTAGCTACATTGTCTTGATCATTCCGATCTTATAAGTCATTTATACTCGTATCAGCAAAATGGTTAATGTCGATTTAAAGATGCAGCGTGGTTATAAAAATGATTGGATTACCTCTAAGATATTGGCCTAGAGATATGTTCTACCTGCCTCTATTGTGATAAGAAGAAAGCAAGGTAATTGCCCGACATTCACGTTAGACGTTAACGCCAATGAAAAATAATTCAAAATTGAAGATAAAATGCCTTCCTGTATTGTCTGTGTACTAATGTATTTGACCAACTTTTTTTTCTGTTTTATATGTAAGAACGTCACAATAATAAAACCACACGTGAAATAATTACTTTGACAGCACAAAAATATCTCGAGATATGTTAATTTGAAAATTTCAATTTTGTATTTTCCCGAAAATGCTCCATACAACGGGCTACTAGGTTATGACGTCACACGTTTGTATTATGTATGGATTAAATCAGAAATTTGTACGACAGCTATGTTAAATATTACGTTTATGTAATTAGCATCATTATAAAAGTTATAGTATTTTTATTGCACTTATAATTTCGGCAATATGGAGGCCGAAAAAAGACCAAAATTATTTAAAAATTACTACTTCGTGGTTTCGATGACTGGAAACGCTCCTCCTTTTCTGCTGACTTCTGGTTCTTTTCTACTTGCTGATGGAGTGACGGGTACGCGCCGTTCGGAGGGAATAGCGGATACGCCGCGTTAATCGCTCGCGCGCGGTAGCGAAATCCCAACATGTACCCTGGTTCCTAGCTACCCTATCAGTCAAGTATCCGTAAGACTGCGCCACTTCTAATTTCGGCAATATGCTTTTGCAGTGATTGTGGCAGTTTAACACAAAAATTCCATATCGTATACAATACATACACAAGAATGGCGAGTCTTTATAGATTCTTCAAAAAGAAGCTTAAAGGCTGTCCTTTTGCATCACGGCAATAAATTTGCATCGATACCTGTAGCTCATTCAGTTTATCATTTTCAGAAGTGTCACATTGATTGTTTTCCAAAAAATCTAGGTGACTACAGTAAAGAACGAGGTGAACGGTTTCATCAGGACATAAAAGAGATGGAAAGAAGATATCAAGGCCGTTGGAACGTTAACATAATGGCAGACTATTGCTGGCTGGATGATAACAGAGATGAAATAAAATATCATAAACGAAGACCAGCAAAACGCAACAGTGTGATGATGGGTTGATGGTGCCGTCTACGTTTATACATGAAGCGTCACATGATTACGTAGTTGGATACTAAGTAAACTTTAAATTTAACATAATAACTCTACGAGGTGGCCACCATTAATCTTATCATGTTAATTTTAACCCTTTCACGGGTATTACAATCTACGACAAACATAAAAAACCGGCCAAGTGCGAGTCGGACTCGCGCACAAAGGGTTCCGTACCATTATCTATGAAAACGGCAAAAAAATCATGTCTGTTGTATGGGAGCCCCCCTTAAATATTTGTTTTATTTTAATTTAATTATTTATTTTTAAAGTGAATATGTAGCTAAATATTCTATAAAGAACCTTTGTATTATTTTTTCTTAAATATCTCGTAAGGACAGAGATCGACTAGTTCTAGAATTTCATTCTAGTTGAAGATTACAGTTAAAGATTACTCTAATTGGTTGAGATACGTAAGTAGTTTGAACATAATCTTTCTAAGCGTATAGAAAGTCTCATTTTCATAATAAAATATTTTTTTTTACAATTCTTTCACCTACTGCCATATTTAGTTATGAAATAAATTGCCCTTGCAAATTCGCAACAGCCATCCGTTTATTCTTAAAAAAAATATTAAAGATCACTATTTAACTAATATGTTTAGATAGTATCTGTGTATGTCGTTTTAAAATAAATTAAATATTTGTTTATTTTCGCAACGAGTAATAATTTGTCTTACACGTTAATATTAGTAAACATCGTATAAGTATTTTTATATTTAAGTATGTGTATATATACGTGTATAATGTGTACTATATACATGTATACATATATAGAGTCTATATCGTGTTATATAACTTTACTAATAATTTCATGCACATGGCTACTTCTAACCCCTACTTAACATCTGAACTATCCCACTGCTGAAGAGATCTTATTTATTTATTTAAACTTCATGCACAAGATTGTACATACTCGTAGGCGGACTTAATTAAATAATACAAGCATTCTCTACCGGTCCACCTAAGGGTGATGCAGAGATAAGAGATCTCTGTTAGAGATAAGCTCGCTTTGCATACCACTTACGTAAACTCTTGTAACCTTTTTTTTGTAATGTGCAATAAAGAATATAAAAAAATGGATGTTGGTATATAAGTGACTGATAAACTCCGATTATGTTTGACCGAGCGCTAAAGTAATGGCTTCACGGAGAAGGATTTTATGCTGTCCATTTCACTGCTCCGTGTTCAGAACGAACATACAACCACTATGCCGCTATACGCAATAGTGGCAAAAACGTCGGGTCAGCGCAACAAAAAATAAACTTCGACCACGAGCAATGACCTGACTGCAAATCACTGTGTCGACAAATAACACACACGACACACTAGTTAATAATTACATTAGTGTATAGTAATTAACATTAGTATTTAAGAACATTTATTTGTAAATATATTTTAGTCATTATCCAGAAACCGTGTTTGACTCCATCAACACCTGAAGTACCCAACAAGCCGTTGGAAGAGCCGGAGGAGGCTATACCTGTCCAGTACAACTCTGGACGGAAAACTCTCATGAGTTTCAACATCCTCTCACTGTGGCCAAGACACCCTTAGCCGTCAGTACGATCGGTCTTGTGAGTCTGCTCGACCGGCAGTGAGAAAACCATTTCCTGTGTACATTGCACGACGTACACACACCCAATTCCTACCCAAGTTCCGTCTGTTACTATAGGTCTCTAGTAACAGATATCCCGTACATATTTATATACGTATTGATATACAACGTTATATTCTAACGTTGCACACTACCGGGTTCGCCGTCACATATATGGTTAGGATAGGGTGGTAGGGACAATAGGGGAAGTCGGGAGAGTTAGGAGGTAGATAGGATTACACACGTGGTTACACCTTGACGTGCATACTACTTACTCTTGCCATCTCATGTATGGTTAGGATAGGGTGGTAGGGACGTTAAGGCATAGTAGGGAAGAGTTAGGAGTACATTAGGCTACATTTGTGTGTGTGTACACACACACACACACAAATAGAGGTGTGGGCAGAGAGGTAGGGAGTGCAGCTAGGTAGGCTAGCTGTTCGTTTCTGTACAGTTGGTGGTTGCGTTTAAGTATGTTGGCCGCCGACTGTACATTTGGTCCTTCGAGCTATTGTGTTGTGTTTACCACGCGGTCCTCTTACCCCATAAGGCATTGACAAGAACAGACTGACAGTTCATATAGTTAAGCACTGGGGCTTGCTACACAGCGTCAGTGCGTCAGCTATTTGAAAGACATTGTACGGTGTGCCCTGTTAGAGAAGTCTCTCGTTGCGGATCGGCCGCTGGCCTCCCAGAAGCGGGTCTCACCAGCCGGTTGAGAAGTTGCACAATAAAAGCGAGGGCACAGGTGTACTCTGTACATACGTATCAGGGTTAGAATAGGTTAGGGGTGAAGAGCGAAAACAGCGACAAGATGGAGATACAAGAAATTAACGAGTTAATCAAAAGACAGGAAGCCAATTACAATGAAATTAGTCAATTATTGACTAATATTAAAAAAGATTCAGCCACACGGAAAACATTGAAGTACATTGCGGAAAGGAGATCCAGGTTAACAGATGTATTTACAAGAACAAGTAATAATCATAGACGTCTAGAAGACCAGGAGGTGTTGTTTGAACACACATACATAACCGGTAACTACTACGAAACCATAAAAACGATATACACACAAGCCATGGAATACCTTCTTAAATGCGAGGAGAAGATACAACAGGTACATAAACTTTATGTGCCAAAAGACATAGAGCCAGAGAAAGACAATGAGACCAGCTCACCCAAAATATTTATTCAGTTATATCGCATCAATCAGTTACAGAAAAAGTTACAGCTTGCAAAGATGTCACTCAACAAACCAGTTTGGTATTTAGAGTCACTGCTATTGGCGCTACAGAAGCTGTGGCAGGAAATAGAAGAAACACATCTACAAATATTGGTAGAGGAGAATATATTGGAACATACCTACTTTGAAGAGCATATGTTTGAAAGTACACAAATAGAGTTTGAGTTAGGTACTGAACAGCTGTTAGCTCACATCGCTGAAAAAAGACCATCAGACGTGAGCCACAGCAGAGCATCAGTGAATTTGCCGAAAATTATAATTCCTATCTTCACCGGTAGCTATGAGTCATGGGATTCTTTTTATGACTTATTTTTGAAGATAATACATGAAGACCAGTCACTAACGGCCACGGAAAAAATGCAATATTTAAAGACGCACGTGCAAGGAGACGCCGCTAAGCTGGTTAGGCATTTGACGGTATGTGATGCTAATTACTCGACGGCATGGACACTGTTAGTAAAAAGATACAAAAATGAGAGAATCATTGTATCCAGATACGTCGACAATATATTAAACCTACGACAGGTCGTTAGAGGTAATGCTGAAAATTTAAGAAGTCTGCACGATACAATCAATGAGAATTTAGAGGCACTAAAGTGTCAGAACATTGACGTGTCTACTTGGGATCCGATGTTAACTCGGATATTGAGTAGAGCATGGGACTCAGAAACAAATGAAAGCTATGAACAACAGGTACAGGAACCAAACAAACTTCAGCATTTTTCTGATATGATGTTATTTTTGGAGAAAAGATTTAAATGTTTAGAAACACTGTACAGTTCTCATAAACTAGACCGTACAACTTACGTACCACTACATAAATCCCAGTTAGGACAGAAGCAATTAAGCAAAGGCAATTGTAGGTTTTGCCTTAAGGATGAACACGTGGTGTATCAGTGTTCTATGTTCAGAGCATTATCTGCCGAAGAACGCAATAAAGCAGTAATTGAAAAGAAGACGTGTAGAAATTGCCTAATGCACCCAGCAACGATAAAATGTCATAGTACGGGGGTATGTGGTTTCTGTGGAGTATCTGGACATCATAGTTTGCTGCACCAGTTTGCGACACGGTATAGAAAGGAAAGAACAAGTGAGGTGAAGTATGATGATTCGTCGTCATCGTCGGCAAAAATATCAGCTGTTGCCCTCGACGTGTCTACCACAGCTAATGGTGACTGTTCTAAAACTACATTGTTAGCTACAGCGCTTGTAAAGGTGAATGATAGAGACGGAACGCCACAACTGCTAAGAGCATTGTGCGATCAAGGCTCGGAAGCATCGTTTTGTACAGAAGAGGTAGCCCAGTTGCTGGGACATCCTCGCAACAGGATACACACCGAAGTAGTCGGTATTGCTGACGAGAAGTCGAAAAAGTCCACTAATGCCATCAATGTCGTAATACAACCAAGATTTACTAGTAACTATAAGTTAGAGGTCATGTTGATCGTACTACCGAAGCTAACCGGAGCATTGCCAAAAAGAAACATTGCACAAATAGAACCGAGCGAGCTACAGAACAAATTAATTGCTGATCCAACATATTACAAAAAAGGGCCAATAGATATCATATTGGGGGCCCAAGAATATTGTCGGCTGTTACAAAATGGACTATACAAAACTCAGGATGGAATTGTTGCCCAGGACACGGAGTTAGGTTGGATTTTATCTGGAATGAGTAATGACGATAACATCGGTAATATAAAAATTGTTAGCATGGTAACACGGTCGACAGAAATACAACGATTACACAAGTTTTGGGAATTAGAAGAAGTTCCCGAAAGATATCAGTCATCACAGGAGGATCAGACCTGTGAAAAGTATTACCAAGAAACAACAGTAAGAAATCCAGATGGGTCATATGTTGTAAGACTCCCATTCAAGGATCCTAGTTTAGAGTATGGTATTTCACGACAAAAAGCGGCGGCGAGGCTTCTGCAACTAGAGCGTAAATTTGTAAAAAACAACGAATTAGAAATAAACTACAAGAAATTTCTTAATGAATATCTAGAAATGGGTCACATGAGGAGAGTGACTCGAGCAGAGTATCATCAAGGCAAGTACTACATACCACATCAGCCCGTAGTTAAAGAAGAATCACTAACTACGAAGTTAAGGGTGGTATTCGACGCATCGAGCAAGTCCAGTAAGAGTTTAAGTCTCAACGACAATATGTTCACAGGTCCAAGACTTCAACAAGATCTAGTAGCAATTTTATTGCGGTGGCGTAAACATAAAATAGTATTCATGGCAGATATAGAAAAAATGTATAGATTCATACATGTAAATGAAGAGGACTTAAAATACCAACGTATTCTTTGGAGGAATTCCCCACAGCAAGCAATCGATGAATATGAGCTAACTACAGTCACCTATGGAACTGCGTCAGCTCCATTTTTGGCCATCAGAACGCTCCAACAGCTGGCAATGGATGAGCAGATGAACTATCCTACAGCTAGTAGAGTGACCTTAAAAGATTTTTATGTGGATGATGTTTTATCTGGAGAAGATACTATTAACTCAGCAAAACAGTTACAGATTGAGCTGATAAATATGTTACGAGCAGGAAATTTTAACCTTAGAAAGTGGTCCTCAAACACCACAGAGCTATTAGCGAACATACCAGAAGAAAACAAAGATAACAACGCCATGCGAATACCGTTAGATGAAACTAGAAAGTCACTCGGAGTTTTATGGCTACCAACAGAAGATAACTTCGAGTTTCATATTAATGTCAATCACAACAAGACCCCAACAAAGCGATTCATTATGTCAGAGGTAGCAAAACTATTTGATCCACTAGGGTGGTTGGCACCTGTCATCATAAACATGAAGTTAATCATCCAGGAGCTGTGGATCAATGGATCAGACTGGGATCAGCCAGTAGATGACGACACCAAAAATAAATGGGTCGAGATACAAGAACAATTAAGTGCAATAGAAAAGATTAGCATTCCACGATGGTGTAAATTTACTTCAAACGTGACAGTGGAATTACATGGCTTTAGCGATGCGTCCGAGAAAGCATACGGTGCTGTCGTATACTGTAAAATACGAGATAACAATAACGAACACCATGTCACACTATTACAAGCTAAATCAAAAGTAGCTCCCAAAAAGCTAAAAACAACCCTACCAAAATTAGAGTTATGTGCAGCGCTATTGCTGGCGCAGTTGATGAAAAAGGTGATAGATACTATGGAATTTCCAAATGTGAAGGTTTATTGTTGGACAGATTCAATGATAACCCTAGGATGGATAAAAGGAGAAGCTGAACGGTGGAAGACTTTCATAGCTAACAGAGTATCGGAAATACAGAAGTTACTACCTCAAGGGCAGTGGAATCACGTGATATCTAATCAAAATCCAGCTGACGTAATTTCAAGAGGAATTGACCCAAATAAACTTAAAGAATTTTCCTTGTGGTGGAATGGTCCAGAATGGCTAAAAGAGAAGGAAATTCCCATAACAAAAACAATACCAGAAATATGTGAAGAGATTAAACGTTGTTACCACGTGAATATCAAGTCACAATCAATTCTCGAAATATGGCATAGGTTTTCAAGTTTCCAACGAATGATACGTATAATCTCTTATTGCTATCGGTTTATGCAAGCTAATAGTGGTCCCCTAAGATACGAGGAAATGTCGAAAACTACTAAACGGGTTCTCCTGTTGGTTCAACAAGAAGTATTCGTAGAAGAATACAAAGCAGTTAAAAATGGGACGCAGTTAAGAAAAGGGTCAACATTTTCAACCTTAGATCCATTTATCGATGCAGATGGGTTGTTGAGGGTTGGAGGAAGATTACAAAACTCAAAACTCCCATACGACCAGAAACATCCAATTTTGCTACCTCATGGCCATCACGTTACATCAATCATTATCCATGACGCTCATGTTACAACATTACATGGAGGAAACAATTTGACTTTGGCATACATACGTCAGAAGTATTGGGTACTTGGAGGAAAACGAGCAGTAAAAGGTTACGTTAGAAGTTGTGTAAGATGCATAAGACACAGAGCTACCACAGCAGTACAGAAAATGGGGGCCTTACCAGAAGCAAGAGTGACAATGTCATTCCCATTTAGTAATACAGGGGTCGATTATGCCGGTCCAATTCAAGTAAGAGCAATGAAAGGTAGGGGGCATAAATCATACAAAGGGTACATAGCAATTTTTGTATGTTTATCTACAAAAGCAATTCACTTAGAGCTAGTGGGGGATCTGACAACAGAATCGTTCATAGCAGCATTGCGAAGATTTATGGCACGCAGAGGTCCAGTAGCACACATGTATAGCGACAATGCAACCAACTTTGTAGGAGCTGCAAATTTCCTGTATCAAGAGATATTGGAAATAACTCAATCAGACCAATTCCAAAATACCATAACCAATATAGGAGTCCAATGGCACTTTATTCCTCCTTCATCCCCACATTTCGGTGGAATTTGGGAAGCAGGAGTAAAGTCAATGAAACACCACCTGAGACGAGTGATAGGAGAGCAAACGTTGACATATGAAGAAATGACAACATTTCTACACCAAACAGAAGCATGTCTCAATTCTAGGCCGTTATGTGCACTGAGCGAGGATATAAATGATAACGTGGTACTCACCCCAAGTCATTTTCTCATAGGGCGAGAAGCAGTAGGGATACCAGACCCGATATCAAATATTAATAGTGATCACGTAAACAGATGGAAACAGATTCAGAAGATGAAGAAAGATTTCTGGAACAGCTGGACAAAAGACTATCTACAACAATTACAACAAAGATATAAGTGGAAAACTAATCATGGCAATTTAAAGGTTGGAACTTTAGTAATTATTAAAGACGAGAATATCAGCCCTAACAAATGGCCACTTGCAAAAGTAAAAGAGATACATACAGGCAACGATGATTTAACCAGAGTGGTGACTCTTCAAAAGTCATCAGGGGCAACTCAAAAAAGGTCAATACACACACTTATTCCACTCCCGATAACATCGAATACAGATGGTAGTAGGGAACAAGTTACCAACACTGTACATACAAACGTAGCTACCATTAAAAGAAACCATGAAATAAGATCTGATAAAGCCTACGTCAGATACTGGCCATGGTACATCATTTTCATAATGTTGTTCCTAGGGCATGGTACATTAGCTTCATCTTATACAATGAAAAGTGTACAAGCTGGATTTTATGTAGAGCAAATAGGGACAACAAGCATTGACCGAGGAATATTCAGGATAGAGACGAGTTTTGAAAGGCAACATCTTGAAGATGACTTTAATAAAATAAAAACCGTAACAGAACAGTTCAATCAACTATGCAGGAAAGCTGAAGCCTCATTAAAAGAGACCAACTGTAAGCAGTTATATCACCATTTAGCAGAAGAGGAAGTAAAGTTTGAAAGAACCAAAGACTATTTAACAGAAGTAAATCAAACCAGGAAGAAAAGAGGAATATTAGGACAACTGCTGACGGCGGTTTTCGGTGTAATTGATGAGGTATATCGGGACATAGACACACTCAATCAAAACCAGCAAAAGTTGATAGATGCTGCGAGTCATCAAACCAAATTCATGATTTCTACAATCTCACATGTGAACAAGACAGAAGAAATAGTAAGACAAAAATTAGACAGATTTCAAACCAAGTTAAACCAAGTAATTGACTACATGTACTACAATTCTCACTGGTATGCTGCAGTAGATCATAACGCCGTAAACATAGAAATATTGCAAACTTATCAATTAGCAGTCAATTACATTACAGAAATTAAAGAATATTATAACGGTCTGTTAGATATTTATTTAACCAAAGCTACAGTGTACAGCGTGCTGACACCAAAAAATGTCAGTGACGTAATAGCATCAGTAAACAAAAAGTTACCATCAAATCTAAAGATTGTTAAACAACAATTATTGGAGACAAGATTAGCTGAAAACGACACGCATATACAAGTTTACGCATACTTTCCAATTCAGGATGAAGCCAAATACACCTTAATGCACGTTACCCCTATTCCGCAGAAAAATCAGGACAAAACATTTCAGACGATAGAAGTTACAAAGAACTATATAGGTCTAGACTATAATAATGAATTGTACTTCGACATTACTCACGAAGAGTTTAACAGTTGTTTGCAAAGACTTAATCATTTCATTTGCTTTCCGATGGCGGTGAAGAACATGCAATTAAGCGAAGATTGCATTGTTGACCAGTTATTTAAAAACGTGACTCAAACAAAATGCCACACCAAAATTTTCGAGATTTCAAACGGCATACTATGGAAACAGCTATATATGCCGAATACCTGGCTCTACATTGTTAAAGATCAAGTTACCGCATCAATAATCTGTGATGGTCAAAGAGAAGAAGTATCGTTTCGTGACATTGGAGTCATACGGATTTCCGACAACTGCATCATCAAAACTCCCAGCAATATTCTAGCAGCCAAGAGAATAGTATCAGTACAGATAGTAGCAGCTTACACAAAACGTATTGATTTTTCAATATCTACATACGCACCAACTAACAACGTTTTAAACATAACTAAAGAAGAAGTAGTAGACAGTTCAAAAGATATTCTTCAACATTTACTAGAAAAAGAACAGACTTTAAAGACAGACTTAGACCACACACACTGGAAAAAGATCAGGAGCCATACATACATGACAAGCATCATATCATCAGTAATCATGTTTATAGTGATAATACTAACAGTTTTGTACGTTCCACAGCTAATACGGTGCACAAGGGCGAGAATACAACGTCGTGCCAACACCAGAAAGAGAGGTGTTGACAGCCCATCGAGCCGGGAGGAAATGGAGACGCAACTTCATCACACTCAAGAGTCCTGCCAATCGAACGCCAGCCAACTACAGCCAGACATTACAACCGAGCAACTGGACAGCAAACCAACATTGAACCTGAGGCAACAACCTGGAAGAGATAAAACCAGACCACGGGAGACAATTGAACTATACCAGCTGGATGGGCATTCTGAGAGGCGCCAGAATGTTCAGAACGAACATACAACCACTATGCCGCTATACGCAATAGTGGCAAAAACGTCGGGTCAGCGCAACAAAAAATAAACTTCGACCACGAGCAATGACCTGACTGCAAATCACTGTGTCGACAAATAACACACACGACACACTAGTTAATAATTACATTAGTGTATAGTAATTAACATTAGTATTTAAGAACATTTATTTGTAAATATATTTTAGTCATTATCCAGAAACCGTGTTTGACTCGATCAACACCTGAAGTACCCAACAAGCCGTTGGAAGAGCCGGAGGAGGCTATACCTGTCCAGTACAACTCTGGACGGAAAACTCTCATGAGTTTCAACATCCTCTCACTGTGGCCAAGACACCCTTAGCCGTCAGTACGATCGGTCTTGTGAGTCTGCTCGACCGGCAGTGAGAAAACCATTTCCTGTGTACATTGCACGACGTACACACACCCAATTCCTACCCAAGTTCCGTCTGTTACTATAGGTCTCTAGTAACAGATATCCCGTACATATTTATATACGTATTGATATACAACGTTATATTCTAACGTTGCACACTACCGGGTTCGCCGTCACATATATGGTTAGGTTAGGGTGGTAGGGACAATAGGGGAAGTCGGGAGAGTTAGGAGGTAGATAGGATTACACACAGCGTTACACCTTGACGTGCATACTACTTACTCTTGCCATCTCATGTATGGTTAGGATAGGGTGGTAGGGACGTTAAGGCATAGTAGGGAAGAGTTAGGAGTACATTAGGCTACATTTGTGTGTGTGTACACACACACACACACAAATAGAGGTGTGGGCAGAGAGGTAGGGAGTGCAGCTAGGTAGGCTAGCTGTTCGTTTCTGTACAGTTGGTGGTTGCGTTTAAGTATGTTGGCCGCCGACTGTACACTCCGTATTAATCATATGTAGAACCAGATTTTCATTAAAATATTATAGAAAATTTGCTCCGGTAGCAAGTGTGGCAAAGCATGAGAGTGACTTCTTGCATTGTTAGTATATTACAATATATCTTCTGTATCTGCCATTGTGTGAATATATAATAGGAACACACTATATTTCTTTAGGTGATCTCTTGAACCGTAATAGCTATACACTTAAATTTTTCATCGACTTATGTATTAGTGTGGCCGCTATAACAACAAATACTAAAAATAAAAAAGTTAAAAATTAAAGGGGGGCGGGGTCGCCATATATTTGTAAAGACTAAATGCACTAAATATATACTTATTAGACGAATTTTATTATTTTTAAGTTGGCAATTAATCTTTAATGCTTAGAGACTTCAAAATTGGCTATTAACCTTCTATAGTATTAGTACCTATGTACTTGTAGGTACCTAATAAACAATAGTGCCAGCCTAGGTTTTGATACCGTAGGTATATAAAAAATGCCTATACTAATTGTAGGTTATACTATAATATAATTATAATTGTATGTCAAAGCAATAAGGAACTTTATACGTTGCCATGTTCCTTTTTAGGGTTCCGAACCTCAAAAGGAAAAACGGAACCCTTATTATTTGTTGTCCGTCTGTCTGTCTGTCTGTCTGTCTGTCTGTCTGTCTGTCTGTCTGTCTGTCTGTCTGTCTGTCTGTCAAGAATTTCTATATCGAGAATGCGTGGAGGTATCAAGCTGAAATTTGAACTGTATACTCAGGTCTACGGTCCCATGAAGTTAAAAAAAAATCAAACTGCTAAGTTTACGTAGAAAAAAGTTACGGCCGTTTATTCAGCAAAAAACGCATATTTCGACACACTCAAGGGAATCAAAACCTATAGGGTACTTCCCGTTGACCTAGAACTATGAAATTTGGCAAGTAACATCGTTATAGACTACAAGTACAGGAATAAATCTCAAAACTATACATTTGTAAATAGATCTTAAAAAATAGGGGGTCTATATTTTTTATAGGGTGTCGAAATTTCAAATTGAAACTACTAGTTCAAATGGGGTATCATATGAAAGGGCTTGATGTACACATTGCAAAATATATTTTATTTATTTTTTTCGACGCATTATTTCTTATTTATAATGAAAAATATCAAATTTAATAATGATACTACGTACCTACGGAACCCTCGGTGGGCGAGTCCGACTCGCACTTGTCCGGTTTTTTTAAATTAATTTCAGTACATATGATTGTAGGTATATTATGTATGTATTTCATACCACTAACAAACAACTGGACTGCTTGATAGAAAGCAGTCACCTCAGCCTATGGACTCATCGTCCACCCTGTATGAACTTTTTTACATAGTTAATTGATTCGGGTGTTATTTGGCGGAAGTCAAATTTACAGGCAATTATCATCTACACTGCCTTGCATGCTTCTGCCACATTTAGTTCATGCAAACCACTGACTTCTTTACAACCTTTTTGAAGAACTCAATGGAAGTCTCTTGGGAAAATATCGACAGAGAGATCATTTCACAACTTCACAGCGCATGGGAGAAATTACACCTGGAGCCGCACTTTACGCTACCATTTCGATTCCAATGTGTGAGGATGAATTTTCTGGCAAGCGGCGTGATTGTTTTTGACGTGACAACGTCTTATAATTCGATGGAGCCGCGGCGTTACCTCGCTCTGAGGCGTTCCATTAAAATTTTCTTTTGAAAAATGCAAACATTCCATCAGTATTTTCTTATGACGTTGTCACGTTCAACTATCGTCAGTAAACCGACTTTACAGACAACCGATTTTTTTTTATACTAAGTCGTGTGGCTAATAAGCATACGATCCGCACGATGTGAAATGTTTACCGCAATATACACGTTCGCAACGTGAATTATAGCCTGCGCGCCACCACACTCCATTCGTACTCACTCGTATGAAAATCCGTACGACGACAGTAAAAGGAAGCTGTTGGCAACATATTAAATAACATAGCCCATTTTACAAGCCTATTATATTATATACTAGCGACCCGCCCCGGCTTCGCACGGGTGCAATGCTGATACTAAATGTACTACAGAAGGTCTTTGCGCTTTGTCCTATCCAGTCCTTCCCCAGTTATAGGCACACGCCGCCGGCTCCGCGGCCGGTACCGCCACAGCCGTTATGTCCCTGCATTTTAAATGTGTAATATCTTCTAAACTATTCATTTAAATTACATGCTGTGAAGGGCCATATTGATCTATATTAAATGCGCAATGTATTTAAGGTACTTAATTGGATAAGGATTAATTCTGTATTGCTTAAAATCGCTTCGTAAATAAGGCATTATTTCTTGTAAAAAGCAAAGGATAAAATAACGGTTATTGTGTGTTACCACTAAGAGATAGACATATACCATCGCGAACTTTTTTGTAGACCATTTTAAGGTGAACAATACTGTACTAAATTATTTTGATCTATGTCGTTGGGTTCAGCCAGCGTTTGCAATGAAAGAGCAAAAAAATGTGTTTATTTACGACATCACATTAGAAACCTCTAAATTATCAGTGTTTTTCTACTATGTTATGCATATATTATACATATAAACTTTCCAGTTGAATCACTCTATCTATTAAAAAAAACCGCATCATAATCCGTTGCGTAGTTTCAAAGATTTAAGCATACATAGGGACATAGGGACAGAGAAAGCGACTTTGTTTTATACTATGTAGTGATATACCGCGTGGAAAGTGACGAGCAACACAGCGAAAAATCACATAACCACAGATTGTGCCTAAAACATCATTTTTCCTAAAGAAACTATGCTATTATTATTAACAGTTTTCGAGTGCATCAAACTTTAATACATAAAAGATTAATGTTAATCCCTAAACCAGCTGGTTGCGTAAAATTACCCAAAAAGTCCCATGGTGGGTAGGTACTGCATTGGTACCGCGCTTGGTACAGAATTGACAGGTCGCGGCACTCGAGGGGTTATTACAGTATTATATGAATATGTACATAGCCTTCAGAGTTTGCAAGCTGAAGTGGGAATGGGCCGGTCACATCTACCGAGTAAGTGATGGCAGATGGGAGAGGAAGGTTTGACGAGCTCGGTGGCGTAGCGGTCAATGACGCGGCTTCCACACCAACGCTCGTGGGTTCGATTCCCACATAGGACAAACATTTGTATGCATGAACATGTCTGTCGGAAGGCAGAGGATCGTATCTGGTGGAAAGCATTGGGGAAGGCTTATATCTAGCAGTGGGTAGAGACAGGCTGGTGATGATGATGATGATGATGAATATGTAATGATGTTGACCTGACCCATTTAATGAATAAATTCAGAGTGTGCAGTATCTAGAATCAACTCACAACGCTGGCTTCAAGGGGTTCATTGTGAGGATCCTGGAGAGAGCAGGAAGTATCGGCGCGGCGCTTTCGTGGGAGGCTTCCGTCAACATCACCAGTGACTGTTAAGGTGACGCATTGAGGAACGAAATATTCCATACAGATTATACCTATTACTTCATGCGAAAATGGGCGCTGGTGCTTTTTTAGTTTCTTTTTTGTTGTTGATAATATATGTGTATACGAATATATAATACTAAGTGAAATTGTCAATAAATTTATGGAATTCTCATAAATTTATTGAAATGTCGTATGATACACATTGTACGATACCGTGCTTTGGAGGGCACGTTAAGCCGTCGTCAGTGCTGGCTCTTGTCATTAGGTTGTTGGTTGTTTGTTAAGCGAAGTCAGTGGGACAGAACCTTTGGGAGACTTGAAAACACTGGCCTCCGTATATCCGCATTTGACCAGCGTTTCGAAGTACGCTCTAAACCCCCTTCGATTAAGGTGATGAATGATTGAGGGTTAGTGCAGAACCATTAGCAAATTAAATATTTTAAATAATGTTTATATTATAAACAATAGAACATCCCTACGTATCTCTGAACATGTACACTACAAGTAGTTGTCAGAGTTAATTTCATACTGCTTTAATGTAATGTAATGTCAATGTGTCAACGTTGATATATCCTACCTATTATAATATTCAAACGGAATATCTCGGTGTGTCACAAGGAACACAGCATAATGCATCTATGTGTCGAAACCACGCTTACAAATAATCGTCTTTACTAACACAATACGAAGCTCATTGTGTGCGATGGAAGATAAAACTGATTGATAACCGATCTTATGGTGCGGCTACCTATTTGTGCTCAAGGCTTGCGTGCCCTATGCTAACGCGACGTACGTAATCACAAACGGAACAAATGAAATTGAAAGGCTATCTCTGAGTCAGAGGCGTAGGCAATATGTGCACAAGCGCTCGTTCACCTTGGCAATGAAAGTAAAACGGACAGTGTGGACGGCACTTACTCGATATAAAAACCAGAGCAATACCTGTCGAAATTATTCAGTTGCCAACTTTAGCAGCATCAACATGTACGCCAAGGTGTGTACTAGGATTATTGTCTCAACATTTGTTTTTTTCATATTTGAGTAACGATCCCTTCCCTTGTTCTAATTTTAAGTAGATTATTTCTGTCCTAAAAAGAAAGCATTTTGGCTGAATTCTCGTTTCTCATTTACTTATTTACTTATTTTTGTGTTTCAGCTGATCGTCGCTCTCTGCGCTGTGGGCATCGCCCATGCTGGTGGCCTCTATGGAGCCGCTCCTTTGGCCTACACCAGCCATGCCATCGCCGCCCCCGCAGTGGTGACGAAGACCATCACCCCAGCTGTATCTTCCGTCTCCTCTTACTCCTCTCACACCTCTCACGGAACACCCGTAGCGACATACGCTCATGCTGCCCCAGTTGCCTACGCCGCTCCCGCCGTCCATGCGTACGCCGCTCCCGCCGTCCATGCGTACGCCGCACCCGCCGTCCACTCATACGCTGCACCAGCAGTCGCTGCCTACTCCGCTCCCGTCGTGACCAAGACCATCGCTCCCGCAGTCTCTTCCGTCTCATCTTATTCCACCCACACCGCTCACGGATCCCCCGTCGCCACTTACGCCGCAGCCCCCGTCGTCGCTAAGACCTATGCTGCTGCCCCAGTTGCCTACGCCGCTCCCGCCGTCCATGCGTACGCTGCCCCAGCCGTCGCTGCGTACTCTGCCCCTGTTGTGACCAAGACCATCGCTCCCGCCGTGTCTTCCGTCTCTTCTTACTCCTCCCACACCGCTCACGGTTCCCCTGTGGCGACTTATGCTGCTGCCCCCGTTGTAGCTAAGACCTACGCTGCTGCCCCTGTCGCCTACGCCGCCCCGGCTTACGGCTACGCCGCGGCTGCCCCCGTCCTGAAGACAGCTGTAGCGTACTCCGCTGCTCCCGCTGTATCCCACATCTCCTACAGCGGACACGGTGCTCACTACGATTGGTAAACTGAATCCTCCTTAATATAATTTTGTAAATAGACGAATATGAAAATAAAAGAAATGCCATAATAACTTAAACAAGCCATTTAATTTCAAACCTTTTCTTGAAATTCTTAATGCTCGATCAGTAGATAAATAATGATATTGTATAATTATATTATGTACACTGTCTAATACACACGTCAGTACAAATAAATAAACGTATATATTTATATTTTATTTACCATTAAGGTGACAAACAAGGTTCCTGCAGAGATCAGATGAGAGTAGATGGATCGCAGTATATGTATAAGTAAACATTTCGTTATTATTTAATAGTACTTTAATTATATTGATTAAAGCACCCGTCGTAGTACAAAAAAAGACTAATTATTTGGTCTTATTTGTTTACATTTTTGTCTTGATGTTTATTGTCTCAAGCCCTTAGAGTCTTCCATCAATTGTATTTATATGATCGAAAAAGATAAAAACCATAAAGCGCTCGCATCGCTGAAAGCTCAATGTGCGGAGTGCAAGCAGACTGACGCTCCATACATTTTAATATTGTTAAATTAGTAATTAGTAATTATTTTTTTATGATGGATAAGCACTTATGCTAAAATATGGCTAAGTGATAATAACAATTGTAACAATAATAATAGTGTAATGAAAATATTTAAAAGAATATTAACAAAACACCGTATCGCATTGTACATACACGTGCTGACATTTCATTCTCGATTATTGTACTGATTGTACTTAGGTTTGAGCTTAAAGTGAGCTCTAAGTTAAGTTAGAGTTAGCTCAAGCCTAATTACAGTAATAGAGACAGAATTACGAAGATTGCTCCAAACTTCGGTGGAGTTCTGATCCCTCAATGTACATAACACGATTTACATGATACAGTTCTGTAAACTTCCCGAATACTTTTATGGGTAAAGGACAGCCTTAACGGGAACCATACTGGTTTTGCCCAGAATTGGCAGTGACATTATTACATCGTATTGGACCGTTTCCTGTTTGTCAAAAGAATCGCGTAAGTAATGTCGACATTTCAAGGTGACTATTAAAAGTATAAATCAGAATAAGTTTAATTGCGCTTGAGTATGCCTAGTCACTCCTTTGCAAATATCCTTCTCAGAATATGCAAAAAATAAAATACAATACTATTTTAATGCTTTTTGATAATTGAAGTTCAGAACTGTAGCATATTATTATTAATAGGTCAGTAGCCAATTTCTTGTGCACAGTCCTATTTTGCGGTTCTTTGGACATGTTAGTCACCGCGGAAACGACTCCATAGAGAGATTTGTCGTGCAGGGGAAGGTTGAAGGCACAAGACCACGGGGCAGATCCCCCATGCGTTGGACCAATCAGGTGAAGGCGGTGGTGGGCGCCCCGGTACACGAATGTACCCGATTGACGCTTAGCAGGCACAGGTGGCAAGACATCGTGAGGCCAGCCCTGTCTGCTTCCTCAACATTATAACCACGACCACTCTGTGGCAAGAGTGAAACGACAAAGAAGAAGCCAATTTCTGTTGATATTCGGCAATTATTTAGAAGTGTAAATGGTTCATCAACATCAGCAGCAGATGAGATTGGCTTTGACATGAGTCAAAGTCAACCTCATCCACGCGATGCATCCTACTGACAGACAAATGAAGCTCTGGCAAAAGGGAGGTACGGCACAGCGTATTTTATAAACTGCGCGACTGGCGAAGTGCCTTCATAAAACAACAATTCCCTTGAGGGTTGTGATGTTCCTGCTAGCGATTGCGGGCACAAATGGAAGGAGTTGTTGCGTTGGCAGCGGGAGTACATGCCTGCGAGCGACATTTTATGTTGCGAGAGTTTGCTTGTGGCAAACAAGTAAACGCTTGCAACATGAAATGTTGCGAGCGTTTGCATCATCGGACGTAGTATAAAAAAACTTTTATCTAACTTTAATGACGGTGTGCATATATTAGAGCGAAGCAGTACTTCAGTTCTTCTTATAGACTTATTGCACACGTCCCAAGTCCGACCTCATGTGAAGTATTTCTGTCTGTCACCTATGGGCAGGGCAGAAGTAACTGATTTAGTTCAGTGATAAGTGAAAGACAACCTCACCAGCACGTGGTGCACCCTGCTGACTTACAAACGAGGCTCTTGAGTAAAGGTAGGGAGCGTAATTGTAAGCTGCCTGACTGGGGAAGTATCCCCACCTCATAGAATACCGCAGCCAAATAACAATTCCCTTCAGGGTTGTTATGTTTCTGGGAGTGACCGAGGTCTGCAGATAAGGAGTTGCTGCATTAGCAGCGGGGGTGGTAGTACACAAGCGAAAATTCATATTGCGAGCGTTAATGTGGCTACGGTAACCACTTCACATCAGGCGGGCCGTATGCTTGTCTGCATTTCGACGTAGTAAAAAAAGTGATATCAGACGAATCTGTTTGCACACAGTATTGAGCCTGAAGTCTGGCGTACAGGGCGAGTAAAATCTGGAGAATAGGAGTACATTGCGGAGCTACCAGCACATTAAGAATTGTAACAATGAAACCAGCAGTCAATGTAACGCTACTCTACCGATTTTACTCTGTCCGGAGGCCCTACCGCCGTATCTGAAGCCGATTACCGTCGGATTTTTTGATTGCGAAAATCAACCTTCAGCATAAATTTATGGTACTTACATTAGCCTAGCTGGTAGCAATCCTGGAGCTCTACCGACTAAGCTATTACCGACGAAGGTGTTTGTCAATAACCTAAACATAAGACCTATATTCATATTTTTTTTTTATAATTTATTTTTAAAACTCTCTAACATACATTTCAACACATTAATGCCGTGCCACGAAAACCTCACAGGGTTTATCTGGGTAGGCGAGTTGTTGAGTTTACTCTAATTTGTATACAATTTCATATAGATACATAACCAAGTAGATTCCGATAAATCTTTTTTTTTTTTAAATACTACGTCGGCTGGCAGACAAGCATACGGCCCGCCTGATGTGAAGCGGTTACCGTAGCTATATTAACGCTCGCAACATAATATATCGCTCGCGCGCCGCCACCCCCACGGTCAACGCAGCATCTCCTTCATTTCTGGTGACCTCATTCACTCGCAGGAACACAACAGCCCTCAAGGGAATTGTTATTTGGCTGCGGTATTCTGTGAGGTAGAGGTACATTCCCCAGTCGGGTAGCTTACAATTATGCTCCCTACCTCTCTTTTCGCCAGAGCTTCGTTTGTCAGTCAGCAGGGTGCACCGCGTGCAGGTGAAGTTGGCTTTGGTTCAAAAATGTTGATGAACCACTTACACCCCAAAATCAAGCTTCGGCGGTAGAGCCCTGGGTCCGATGGGCTTTAAAGTCTAAGTGGAGACTTTGCTTTCCTTTCTGTGGACTACCAATTATACAATTTCTTGTGATCGGAGATGTTTGTGTGATATGCCTATGGACCCATACTCGTAGAGCAGTTCTTCATCAGCTGGAATTTCTCACGGACTGTTTTTTTGTTGGTGGAGACTAAAATCGACCTGATGATGATGATGATGGTTTTTTTTGCATGCCCTATCCGCAACTCTTCGTACTTAAACAACGTATAGTATAAGACCCGTTTAAGAGTGCGACCACAAACACCGTGACATGAGATTTTTTTATATGTAGATATGGCACTTCTGGGAAATGTGGCGGGTAATGGAGACGACCTCGGTGGTCGAATGGTTAGCAATGGCCACTTTACCTCCGAGGTTGCGGGTTTGATCCCGCACAAGACAAATATTTGTGTGCATGAGTATGTTTGTTTGTCTTGGTCTGGGTGTTTTATATGTATTAAAAAAAAATATTATAATATCAATTATCTAGTACCCGTAGTACTTAGTTTGGTTCTAGATGGCCGTATGTAATTCGTCCAGGAATATTTATTTATTTATTTGTATTCACTACTTAAAAAGAACGTGGCGTACTAATAGTAAATTATCAAAATCAGCTGTAAAATATTGTCAGATTATGAAGATCACAAAAAAAAAATCACAATTATTTCATCTTCATAGAAGAAGTTAATATAACTATCTATTATCTGTGGTACTTGCTACACATAAAATAAAAACCGGTAAAATTACGTATAATTACGGAAGATTAGTAATGAACTTGAATCGAATCGTAATCGCCATAACTGTTTTACATAGTCGTAAACCGAAAAAGAATTTCGGACATTGACATTGGAAAAGAGGTCTTGTGCGGATTTTGGCGGTCACTTGAAGAATTTGTTAATAACCACGTAATTTCAACTCTGTAATTAAAGAAACTTTATATAAATATTCATGTCAGTGCTGTAACAAGCGTAAATTTGAAATGTATTAAATTTCACATATTTTGGGATGTAAAAGGCTGATCACCATCCTTAGAGCCAAATCCAACCTTGCCTACAAGTGATACACCCTGATAAGTTAAAAGGATCTGTGAATGGACATAGAATCTAATGAAAACATATTATGTGTCATTGGCAATTATATTCTATGTCTATTACATAATGTCGCCAAAACACGTACCTTAGACTAGTTAGTCATTGAAATAATACAATACAGAAAAATAAACACAAACAGCCACCTACCGCCGAAGCTGAAGCCGATTACCATCGAATATCTTGATTCGAAAAATAGGTCTTAAGTTAAAGTTATTGCCAAACACTTTCAGATTAGTCGGTAGAGCTCCATCGTCTCTACCAGCTAAGCTAAACATAAGTACCATAAACTAAGTTGAACTTTGATTTTTAATCAATCAAAAAAATTCGATGAAAATCGGCTTCATCCTCGGCGGTAGGGCACCAGGGGGCCCCACCGCCGAAGCTGAAGCCGATTACCATCGGATTTTATGATTCCAAAAATTGGTTTTATGTTAAAGTTATTGAGTGTTTAATATTTAATTTTAATATTAATATTAATATTAATTTTAAATTTAATATTAAAATTAATGTAATTAATTAAATTAAATTTAAATTTTAATATTAATTCTTATGTATATATGTTATGTTTTATTTATCTTCAGCTTAATTGGTAGAGCTCAAAGGTTTCTACCAGCTGTATTAGACATAATTATCAACAACATAAGCAGTAGTTTCATTTTAGCATTAAAAAATCCAATGGTAATCGGCTTCACCTTCCGCGGCAGGGCTTACGTTTCAGTTATGCTTAGGCCTCACTCATCGCGATAACGCGAATATTCGGGTTATCGCGATGTATGTAGTCAAATATTCGCGAATACTTCGACACTTCGGGCGAAGCTTCGGGGACACTCTCGCACATCAAAGGGTTTTAGCGCGATGAACTTCGCTTGCGCGGCCACACTTCAGTCGGCCCGCACCCATCGTTCTTAGCGGACGTGTTAAATGTAATTACAGTGTATAATATAGCTGAAGTGTAACATGGATTGGAGTAACGATATTTTTTTTTTCTCCTTTTTCTTGCTTTTAATTTGTTTTTTAGATGACATAAATAAAGTGTTAAATGTAATTACAGTGTATAATATAGCTGAAGTGTAACATGGATTGGAGTAACGATATTTTTTTTTTCTCCTTTTTCTTGCTTTTATATTGTTTTTTAGATGACATAAATGTAAAAATAATTATTTGCTGCAATAAAATACGCACAGAGTAACCGCGGCGTCCATGTTGTTTTTTGCGTTCGTACATCGCGATAAACTTTACGCGCATTATGTGGCCGCGAAGATTCGTCATAGACCGAATACGAAGTTTATCGCCCGAATGTTATCGCGATGAGTGCGGCCCAAACATTATAAAAAACTTCATAAAAACTTGTTTTGTGTATCCATATATATAAAATATATGTAAATAAAACCATATCTATAGTTATATCTATCAAATTAAGAGAAACAAACATATTCAAGCACACAATTTTATTGTTTGTCTTGTTCAGGGACCGAACCCGGTAATAATCCTAAGGCGACGATCACTGCGACTCTGAATTTGTTGTGTCTTACATTGCATCAATAAAGCCACCGTTATCTTTAGAGCCAAGTTCAGTATACACGTGGTACCCCTCGCCGATATGTAAACGAGGATCCGATGTAATCGCCATTATTCTAGCACTAGCTCCGACCTGCGACTTCGTCCTTCGCAGGCAGAATACCTATATAAAGTCAAACCTATATTTCCATCCAGATGATATTCTATATTTGTGCTAGTAAAAAACGCCCATCAAAATATCCATACATTTATCCTCACAAACTTCCGCATTTTTATGTAGATTTAGTAGAACCACACTGCGGCTACTCCATACAAATGTCGCGTCGTTTACTACTACATAAACAGTGACGACTGTGCAGAGCATGAATGTGTGCGCGTGTGCGTGCGGCGCTATACAAACGGTACCTGATTTGTCTCAGAGGGGAGGTGAGATCGATGCGAGAGAGCGGCAGGGAGTGGCCATACTGTACGTAGTAGTATATAGATATACTGTGGTAGAACAGTAATATGTGGTAGAACAGTAATATTCTGGAGGAATCTGGAGGGAAGAACCTCCACCTTATTGAAGATGAAAAAAATACTAGGAAAAAGAGGTGCTGCATTAGCAGCAGGCTGGCATTAATGGGTTGTACACTTTTTTGTCACCCGGCGTAGATTAAGAATACCAGTTTCGCTGCCAGGCAATATAAAACTAATCCTAGATTGCGCCATCTTAAAAGTAATATGTACAATTAATAAATTTAATAGTTCAACTTGCTGCCGCCAGGGGCATATGTCATAATAAAATTGGCGCCAATATTTTGTGGATTGCCAACCCCATTTAAACAATCTAATATTACCGATGGATGCTACTAAATCCAGTCGATAGATGATAGCCGCGACCCAAATACTAAAGGTGACTTTTAATCTCACAATTATCCAATAGTTTAGACCAGGTTTTAAACCAGTCTAGACAAGGTCTTAGTGTTAATATTGGATGATAAAAGGCTAAGATATGACTAATTACTACTTACTTTTGGCGTGTAAGTGGCTCACCAAGATCTTTAGAGCCAAAGCCAACCCCACCTGCATTTGCTAACTAGCGTGAGGTGCTCTGGTGAAAGAAAGATAGGGTACATAGCGTATACAGTGCGTATTTGTAATCGGCCCGACGGGGGAAGTACCTCCACCTCACAGAATACCGCAGCCAAATAATAAATCCCTTGAGGTGTTATGTTCCTGCGAGTGAGTGAGGCCATCAGAAAGGAACGAGTTGCTACGTTGGCAGCGGGAATCGCCACTCCCGCGCCGCCGCGGGCGGCGATATTTCATGTTGAGAGCCGTAACCGTCTTGTCTGCCACGCGACGTAGTATAAAAACGTATAAACTATACGGAACATTATTGGACAGCATTTATTATTGATTCTCTAAAGTTAATAGCTAAAAAGTAAAAAAAAAATATAGAACCCCCCCTCAACAATATAATTAAATACTTTAAAAACAAAAACAGGTCTTATACAATGCGACACCCAACAATATTAAAGGCGACTTCCCTAAAGGTCGCGACTTCCTGGTTAAGAAGTGTTGTCGAAGAATAATAAAAAGGAAGAAAAGTCTGATCAGAACAAATGTAAATGAAATTTGGCATACGTGTACAATATGTTCTGGAGTAACATAGGGGTTTCGTTCGAACTATGTTCACGGGAGGCGACGCCATGAAATATTTTAATATATTATAGTTTACATAATGCATAATTGTTAATACATTTTACAAAGTATACAGGCTGCTATTTTGAAATGGGACGGCAAAACAAATGCTAGGGAGAACAACTAAAATACGGATCTTAAGTTGGTAAGATAGTCTTTTGTTTATTGATCCTTATAACTTTAACACGGCTCTTTTTTGTCTGCACTCTGTTATGCAGAATAGAATTAACCGACATTATGTTACTTTTAAATTAAAGCTATTTTTTTTTATACCACTAGAGTGGCAAACAAGCTTACGGCCCGCCTGATGGAAAGCAGCTACCGCAGCCTATGACCCCTGTAACACCAGGGGCATCACACGCGCGTTGCCGACCCTGTAAAAACCTCTTCACGCCCTTTTTGAAGAACCCCATGCTGTAGTCTCCTGGGAAAACCTCGACAGGCAGTTCATTCCACAGCTTGACAGTACGCGGGAGAAAACTTCTCTGGAACCGCACAGTACGTGACCACTTAGGCTCCAATGTGTGAGGATGAATTCCCTGTCGATGGCGAGCGGTGCGACTGTAGAAGGAGGCCGTTGGCATCATATCAAACAACTCCTCTGAACACACCCCATTGTACAGACGGTAGAATACACAAAGGGACGCAAAATCTCTTCTCAGACTTAAAGGTTCTAAACCGTCTGTTAATTTGGGATCGTCGACAATCTTCACAGCGCGCCTTTGAATCGAGTCACACGGTGCAAGCTGGTATCTAGGCGCTCCCGCCCATAGATGGCAACAGTACTCCATATGCGGCCGTACTTGAGCTTTGTAAAGCATAAGTCTCTGCCGCGGAGTGAAGTACTGCTTCGCCCTGTTGAGCACACCTAGTTTCTTCGACGCCAGCTTGACCTTCCCCTCCAGGTGACAACGAAACTGAACGTCGCTGGAGATTTCAACTCCGAGAATCCCATTATTTAAACTTTAATAGGAATAAAAATATCACGCAGTATAAAGTTTTGTAAAGCATATGTCATCAAACTGCTAGAATCTGTTGCGAATATAAATATAAAACTCAATTTGAAGTTTCTCGCTATGTATATCTCTCAATTTGGTAGAGTTTGTCGATTGGACCTATAACTGGGACTATAACAGGGTGGGTCTATTTGTTCTCGGGATTCATATTTTATAATTCAGAAATCCTGGTCTAACGGATTCGATTCTGTTTTATTTATTTATTTAAATTTTATAGACGGAAAGTAATGTATGTACACTGGCAGACTTAAAATCCTACATGTTCGACCATCTATTAGGATGTCATTGTGCTACACAAGCATTCTACTAGTCAAACTTAGGGAGATGCATTAGCAGCTAAGGCGGGTACTACAAGAGGAATAATACTATTAAATATAATTAACTAGCTGACTCCACCTGACGTTGTCCTGTCTTCTTAGCAATGAATATTAAATTCGAATTAGTTTCGCGCAATCTATCAAATGACTGACAGTTCTGTCAAACGACCAGGGTCGGACTGGGCCAGAAGGGCCCGGGTGGCTGACAAGCCCGGGGCCTGAGACTAGATGATGGTAGATGGTATATAATCCTACGCTTGCCGCAAGCCCCGCAAGCCAGGCCCGTGGGGGGCCCGCGCAGGCTGGGGCCCGGTTGGCAAATGCAACCTCGACCATATGGCCAGTCCGACGCTGCAAACGACATAAAGTTACATTACAAAAGTTAATAAGGCCGTTCAGTTATCTTAAATCTTTAATTTTCCGCATTACTTTCTTATTTTTTCTTTCACAATAACCTTCTCCTGACAATAATAAATACAAAACAAAAAGAATTAGCGAAAACGGTTCATCCGTTCACGCGTGATGCCGATATATAGATTGATTAATAATGAAATATCATACACACAGTACGCAGTAGTACAAAATTTGATATGGATTTAAGACAGACCTTGTAATAAACTACCCTCGATAGCATGTTTGATATTAAAGCTACTTATGCAAATCAAGATAACAACTCTATTTATAATATTACTAATTGCAGAATAACTACTATTCATAAAATTAATAATTGCGTACACATTGTATGTACTCGTAAGTACCAGCAACGCTAAACGAAAAATAGAGCGAAATAACTTCATGGACTTATAGGTATAATGAAAGTACAAATGGTCAGCGTAGACGCTACCTATTCGGTATAAAAACCGGGGCGTTACTTAAAGAAATTATTCAGTTGCCAACTTTACGAGCATCAACATGTACGCTAAGGTGTGTTTATGAACTGCTAGTAATAACAATCGATTATTTGTATCGATGGAAAAAATTCATTCAGAATTTTCTTGAATTCAATCTTGATATATAAACGCGTTCGAAAAAAGATTTATATCGAATCTCACCATGTTATAATACCCTAGTATCACTATCATTTAAGTGTCTCGCCATAACTCAATTTCGGGATAACCTAATTACATCAATGATTGTCAGGAAGTGGCCTAAGTAACAATTAAACACAGAGTTCTCCTATGTTCTAGTTTTTCTAGTGGTTCTAGATTTTCATGTAAGAAAAGTGCTAATTATTGTTATTAAAAGTTGATGAAACGTTTAGAATAAAATCACACAGCTTTCCTTTATACTATAGCCTCGTCAGACAATGCCTTTGTATTTGTGCCTGTGCATTTGAAGTGCTCTATTTTAGTATAAACACGGGATTTTAGTTTGATTTAGCCTTTATAATCAATCAGAGAACTATTTGCAGTGTTGCTATATCTTTATATATTTTCAGCTGATCGTCGCTCTCTGCGCTGTGGGCATCGCCCATGCCGGTGGTCTCTACGGAGCCGCGCCTTTGGCCTACGCCAGTCATGCCATCGCCGCACCCGCAGTCGTCACCAAGACCATCGCTCCAGCTGTCTCTTCCGTCTCCTCTTACTCCTCTCACACCTCTCACGGAACACCCGTAGCGACATACGCTCATGCTGCCCCAGTTGCCTACGCCGCTCCCGCCGTCCATGCTTACGCCGCTCCCGCTGTCCAAGCGTACGCCGCTCCCGCCGTCCATGCGTACGCCGCACCTGCCGTCCACTCATACGCTGCGCCAGCAGTCGCTGCCTACTCCGCTCCCGTCGTGACCAAGACCATCGCTCCCGCGGTCTCTTCCGTCTCATCTTATTCCACCCATACCGCCCACGGATCCCCCGTCGCCACCTACGCCGCTCCCGCCGTCCACTCGTATGCTGCCCCAGCCGCTGCATACTCTGCGCCTGTTGTGACCAAGACCATCGCTCCCGTTGCAACCTACGCCGCTGCACCAGCATACTCCACCTATGCTGGACATTCATACGGCTACGCTGCACCAGCATACTCCGGCTATGCTGGACATTCATACGGCTACGGTGCCCCTGTCCTGAAATCAGCTGTTGCGTACTCCGCTGCCCCAGCGCTCGCCTACCACGGTCACGGTTGGTAATCTGAATCTCGTGTATATAGACTGTAAATAGACCAATTATAATAAACGAAATAATGTGATAATTAGTGCTGATTTTAATTTATGATCCTTGTCTTAATGATTTAATAATTCACGAATTAATACTACTCTGATTTTGATTATAAATACATTACATGCAAGGAGAAATATATGAATAATTTTATCATATATGTAGGAAAAGTAAGTTCTGATGACATAAGATATAACATTTTTATTGGAATGCTGGAATACTACAATTAAAAACAAGAATTTGGAACACAACTCACTCACTACCCGAAAATTTATTTTTATTAGTAATGTACACATAAATATGCATAAATTTAAAAAGACCTCTGTTAGTTTTTTTCAATTTGCGGAATACTCGTATTGCAAAGGAATCGTTAAATAATCGTATTGACAACTTCGAAATTTTGTTACACTAGCGACCACCCGCGACTTGGTTCGTATGGACTGTATAAAATGATCAATTTTCTATTTGACATATCAAGGTACATCACGCACCAGATTTTATCATATACAACAGTGAAAACTGCATTCAATTTTGTACAGACAGATAAACAAAAATTTTAGAGATAATTTTTGATTTGATTTTAGTATTCTTTTATCGCCCCTCGTCGAGTGGCCAACAAGCATACGGCCCGAATGATTTGAAGTGGTTACCGTAGCCATATTATACGCTCACAGCATGATGTATGGTTCGCCAACGTAGCCACTCTAAAAAATCTTCATATTTTTTTTTCTTTCAATATCTCCTATGTATAGGCATCAGCAAGTTTCTATTTTATAATATACTAGGGATTTGCCCCGGTTTTGCACGGGTGCAAAAATAAAGTCAAAGCAAAAATGAATTTTTAAAAAACCGTTCATTCGTTTTTTATTTATGTTTTAATGGATAAACCATTACAAACATAAATACAAATCTTCTTTGTATAATATTTATTGGGGTGTAATTGGTTCATTTATATCTTTTAATCAAAGTTGACCTCACCTGCACGTCGTGCACCCTGCTGACTGACAAACGAGGCTGTGGCGAAAAGAGAGGTAGATAAAGCATAGCGTATTTTGACTTGAGAATTTTTTCTACCTCGCAGAATACCGCAGCCAAATAACAATTCCCTTGAGAGTTGGGTATTGTGTTTCACAGTGTTAGTGAGTGAGGTCACCAGGAAGGAAGGAGTTACTGCGTTGGCAAAGGGTGTGACGGCGCACGAGCGATATTTCAAATGGTTGTGGAAACCGCTTCATATCAGGCGGGTCGTATGCTTGTTTGTCGCCCTAGGTAATAAAAAATAATAATAATGTAGATCTAGCCCTTTAGCACACGGTTAGTCGCGTACCGAAGCGTACCGTACGTCTTTTGTTTACTGCATGTAGTAAGAGAACGCTGTCAAAGAATATATATATTCTTTATTGCACATAAATTATTACAACATTGTTACATAAAAAAAGTGTACAAAGGTGAGCTTATCTCTACAAGAGATCTCTTCTAGCCGACCCCATAGGCCGTAACAACAATAGTTATTTGACGGATAGTTACAATACGTGCCACTTATTAATAAGTTAACAGAGAGAGAGAAAAAAAAAAATTACAATCAAACGATATTTTGACTCATAACCGAAAATAGAAAAGCTAAGTGCTAAACAAATAATAATAAACACAAATAAATTTTAGATACATATCAACTATAAATACATACACATTCATAACTGACACAAATAGTGTTCCTTCAATCTTTTTTTGAAACCAATAAGGGATAGACAATCTCTTATTTGAGGCGGTAATTTATTCCAAAGTTGCGCTGCGCGGACAGTGAATGAATTGAAAAGAAAAAAAAAGAAGGGGAATAGGTCTAGTGTTTTTATATGACAGGAGCGTTGGGATCTAGATGAGGGTGGTAATAGAGGAAAGCGAGAAGTGAGGTACTGAGGAGATCTAGAATTTTTAAATAATTTATAAAGGAAAGATAATATAATATGTGCACATTTCTGCGAAAGCGGATCGGGAGCCATTTTAACTGAGTGCGAAATTCAGAAACATGATCAAATTTTTTGAGACCAAACACGAAACGAATAGCTAAATTTTGCAGGCGCTCCAGTTTGTTCAGTAGCTCCTCAGTCACATCCAAAAAGCAGATATCGGCGTAGTCGAGAATTGGGAGTAATAGAGACTGAGCCAGCATAATTTTAGTTTTGAAAGGCAAAAAGTTTTGGATATGATAATATAATAATAATAATTTTATCTCTCATACTGAAATTTAGATATTAAAAAACTAAACACAGAATCTTAATGTCAGTCTTTTACGCACAAGCCATCAAAATAAATTTAAAAAGTTACTGTTCGATACAGCTCTTTATGGACAACTGTATCGAAAAATAACTTTTTTCCATTTCGATACAGCTTCAGCCCTGGGTTCAGCTATTTGGTACTTTGTAAAAAAAATCTACATAATCTGTGAACGCGGCGTTGCGCGACGCGTCGCACATGCGCACCACGCATGCTCGATCTGCAAATGGATTTATAGGTAAGATATAAAGATCTATAACTAATCTCATACTGAAATTTAGAGATTAAAAAACTAAACACAGAATCTTAATGTCAGTCTTTACGCACAAGACATCAAAATAAATTTAAAAAGTTACTTTTCGATACAGCTCTTATAGGGACAACTGTATCGAAAAATAACTTTTTTACCATTTCGATTCAGCTTCAGCCCTGGATACAGGTATTTTAAACAGGTTGCAATCAAGGGCGGATCCAGCTCCGGCGCCAAGGAGGGGGGGGGGGGGGTCCACGTAGTTGCGGTCAAGTCACTTCAAGTTATAATTTAATTTCGATAATAAGAGATACAGGTAAAAAGGTGGTATTTCTATATAATCAGTGAACAAGACGCCGCGAGGCGCGTCGCGCATGCGCACCACGCATGCTCCATCTGCAAATGGATTTATAAGTAAGAAATAAAGCTGTGAAATTAACTTCATGGTTTTATTTAAAATATTATTATCGTCTATTTCATGAGAATAGATAAAGTAGTGTATGAAACTGCACATAATTCGGTCTTTAAATACTCGTGTGATGCTATTATCTCATTCGCCTTCGGCTCATGTGATACACTCACACTCGTATTTTAAAAACCCTTTATTATGCAACAGTTTCATAAACTAGTATTATTTCAGGCAATGCTTACATTTAAAACAATAATACCTTATAAACTAACACACATAATACATAAGGCCTGCTAATCTGCGGAAACAGTACCGACAAACATACAGCGTTTATTGCGCAAAAACGGTGCATAAGAGCAATTTGCAACATAGCGCCAGACAAGGTCGTCGCCAGCCGATGGCCCGGAGGGGGGGGGGGGGGGGGGGAGGGGGGGCAAGTTGATATGGAAAATGAGAAAAGTATGAATTGTAGGTAAAGTCGAGAGCTCATGAAGCTTTTCACTTGTAGTACGAGCCTTACATCTACAGCGATTGTAATAATAACGGTTCAGAGTCCACCGTGTAAGGCTTCACGAGTTCTTCACCGTACAATAAATAAAACTTATAAATAAATAGAATCTCTGGGGCGCAGCTGCCCCTCCCTGCCCCCCCTTGGCGCCAGGTATAGCTTGTCGTAAAAACTTCAAGGAATTAAAAAGCTTACTGTTACCTTGTCTCTATATACCCGAAATAAGTACATATGTTAAACAAAATTATCAAAGCTTTCAGGAAGCTAAAGATGTGTTTGTACCCACGTAATACCAGAAATCCCAGTAGGGTGGTCCTTGATTCCATCCCTCGAACTAAACGGCTTCAAGATAATTCGTATGCAATGTGCATTAAGGTTTTTAATCGGATACCTAGTTCCATAAAGCAGCTCCCAGTACGCAAATTTGGTAAAGCACTCCGAAATTGGTTGCACGAGAAAATGTTTTATTCGATAGAGGAATTACTCGAAGCATGATAGTACTGTTATTGATTTGATTGACATTTAATATAATTACATTAGCAAAAATGGTACTAATAATATCCATCTGGTTATGATTTTAAAATATAAATTATTTATTTAAATTAATTGTGTATATTTGCATGCCTAAATATTTCTGGCAAATGTGATGGATCTAACAGCTAATATTATTTGTACACCTATATACCCACATTTAAGCAAATAAATGATTCTATTCTATTCTATACTATTCTACATTTAGGATGCCGAGCACATACAACTGTCAACAACTCTGCAACACGGCTTGTCGCGGCCCGGTATGACTAGTCGTGTGTTGAGGTGTATAGATAATGAGTGTGTCATGTCGCTGTAAATCCGTCAATATCTATCTATATATATAAAAGAAAGTCGTGTTTGTTACAACACTTATAACTCGAGAACGGCTGGACCGATTGCCATGGTTTTTGATTTGTTGGATTTGTTTCCGTCCCGAATAGCAGAATAACTCTTAAAAACATTGGAAAATTCTCGAAAAAATAAAATAAAAGAAAAAACATTTTCCCATACAAATGAAAGTGTCAGTTGAAAAAGGGATTACGATATTTATTGGTTGTCAAATATCAAAACGTCAAATCGATTGGTGTCACTTTTATGTCGCGAAAGTTGTCTGTGATTTGTTATGAAAATTTAAAAATGTCAAATCGATAGGGGTGAAAACGCTTTTCCCATGGGGTTTGAGCGCAAGAATCAAATCAGAGTAAACATCACAAGAAATGACAATTACCTACAAATCACCAAAATGATAAAACCTATTTCAAAACTAAAAAAAATAAAACAAAACGTTTTTTTTTTTTTAAATTAACAATAAGGAAATCTTTATTTTTATGAAATCTTCAGTTTTTATGGATACGGGTCTTCCCTCAACCGAAGGGGTTTAGAGCGTACTCCAACACGCTGCTCAACTGCGGGTTGGCGGAGGCCAGTGTTTTCGAATCGCCTAAAGGCCACTGACTTAACTTAACGACTGTCATTAAATGATAACAACCGGGACCGACAGCTTAACGTGCCTTCCGAAGCACGGAGGAGCTCAAGATGAGCTAATGATAACAACCGGGACCGACGGCTTAACGTGCCTTCCGAAGCACGGAGGAGCTCAAGATGAGCTAATGATAACAACCGGGACCGACGGCTTAACGTGCCTTCCGAAGCACGGAGGAGCTCAAGATGAGCTAATGATAACAACCGGGACCGACGGCTTAACGTGCCTTCCGAAGCACGGAGGAGCTCAAGATGAGCTAATGATAACAACCGGGACCGATGGCTTAACGTGCCTTCCGAAGCACGGAGGAGCTCAAGATGAGCTAATGATAACAACCGGGACCGACGGCTTAACGTGCCTTCCGAAGCACGGAGGAGCTCAAGATGAGCTAATGATAACAACCGGGACCGACGGCTTAACGTGTCTTTCGAATCACGGAGGAGCTCGAGGTAATATAAACCCATCCGTGTACAGGCTACGGTCGACGTTGCTTAACTTGCGTGTTCAATTAGACTGACACGCGCAATGACGCCATCGAGCTTCTCTATTATTTTCTACTATTCATTGTTTTAATTCCATAAAATCATAAATTTTGTTCAGCTAATATGTACCACGACATTCATTGATTGTTAGGCGGTACGAAGTTCGCCGGGACAGCTAGTATACAGATAAATAAAATTGGACTGTCTTTTTGCAATATTAAAATAACCATTTTATACTAAATGCATATGGATGTATACACGGTACATATACAAGAATAACATTTTTTATAATTTTTGTCTGTCTGTTTGTTCCGGCTATTGTCTGAAACGGCTGAACCTAATTTGACAGGACTTTCACTGGCAGATAGCTTATGTAAACAGGATTAACTATGTACTTTTATTTTAGAAATTTTATTTCTTTTTATTAATACAATAAATAATTAAAAAATAACAATTCCGCTCGAACGAAGTCGCAGGAACATCTAGTGTAATATATAATGACAGTTAAATTGACAGCACGTTTCCACAACTCGCACAGAAATACACATATCTAACATGTAAAAAAATAACTAAGAGGTTAGTTTAACAGGCGCTGTTAGCTTTACAAAATGAAATGGTCTCGGCGACTGGGGAAGTACCCACTCACAGAAATCGCAGCCAAATAACAATTCGCTTCAGGGTTCCTTGAGTGTTCCTGCGAGTGAGTGATGTCACCAGAAAGAAAGAAGATGCTGCGTTGGCAGCTTGGGTGGCGTGCGGTAGCGGTAATATGGCTACGGTAACCGCTTCGCATCAGGCGGGCCGTATGCTTGTCTACCACCCGACGAAGTATAAAAAAAGTATCTAATTCGTAAAACAATTCTAAGTCTCCATCTTTTCCTAAAGGTTTGAAAGTGTTTTCTCAGGAAAACTGATAACTCGTGTGGCCTGTACAAGCATAACAAAGAATAACTGATTGATTATTGAATAACAATATTGAAGAACTGATAATATCATATTATCTATATATCATACCATAGTCATATATCATACATATATTCCATAAATCATAGCCTGAAATTTAATGAATAAATAAATAAATATTGTCATACAAATTACACAGCGCCATCTAGCCCCAAAGTAAGCGAAGCTTGTGTTATGGGTACTAGACAACTGATAAACATACGTAAATACATTTTTTTTTTGTAAATACATACTTATGATACATAGAAAACACCCAGACCAAGACAAATAGACATGTTCATGCACACAAATGTTTGTCCTGTGTGGGAATCGAACCCACGAGCGTTAGTGTCAAAGCCGCGTCATTGACCGCTACGCCACCGAGCTCGTCTATGAATGGGCTTAGGACGTCGAATTTTGTATGTATTTTGCAAAGCTTTAGGGGATGGAGGCATTTTCTAGCAAAGAATTTACTGGGACTAGCACGAGGTTTACTGGGACGTTGTCACGGGCAATGCAACTTGTTTGAAATTATATTCGTATATGTTTATCAAGCAGGTACCACCTAATTATACAGATGCAAATTAAGCTGAGATATAACATAATTTATATAAATTACACAATTTAAATACTAGAATTACTATTTTAACTTCATTATTTCATATTGAACAAGTCAAATTCTTCATAAGTTAGTTGTGCAAAAATTAAAGATTCAAAAAATGTATGTCGTAAGTTGAAATCATTAATCTATTTGAATAATTTAAGCTTATTTTGGCTTGGATCCTGATACAATTTGGAAGCTGGGCAAAATAAATGCTAAAGTGAATACTAATCTTATGCCATAGTTAGAAAGATCAATTTGCAACTTCACGATTCTGTGGTTTGCATCTGAAGATGATTCTGTACCTGTTTGTAGGCGATGATATAAAAGAGACCGCGGGTGATCTTGAAACTAATCTGTCATCCAAACACAAACATCCAACATGTACGGAAAGGTACGGTGACTGTGAATCAAAATTAATATTAATAGAAGTGTTTAGTGATATTTCTAGATAGAGTGATTCTAGACGGACCAATGATCTCAAAAGAGCGGCTGGATGCCGAAAGCGGATGATCGCGGTGGAAAGCATTAGGGAAAACATATATCCAGCAGTGTAGTGTCCGATACAGGCTCATAATTATGATGATAGTGATATTGTTCTATAAATGTTATTTGTGGTTGCAGTTGGTGCTGTTCCTGTGTGTGGCAACATTGACAAACGCAGCGCCTAAGCCGCAATGGCAAGCACAGGGAGGCTACGCTCCTCCAGCGTACGCCGCCGTGCCTTATACGTCGCAAGCAGTTCCTCATGCTACATACGGCCCAGTGGCATCATACCCCGGTACTCCTGTCCTCACTAAGGCGTACACAGGACCAACTGTAACTGCGTATCCAACATCAAAAGGCGCTGCTCCGTACACTGCAAGCCCCGGAACAAACAATCAGGCTTACACCGCTGTTCAATATACCGCTGGTCCAGTAGCCGCAAGTAAAGGTGCTGCTCCTGCGGTATCATACTCGTATACTACTCCTGCTGTTCAGCATAGCAGTGCTCCAATGTACGGTGCTGCTTACTCGGCTCCTCCTGCTACCACATATCAAAGTGTCCAAGCGTATCCTGCGGGTTACTCTGGACAGGTTGCATACTCTGGTGCAGCCGGGTTCCCTGGCGTTTCTGGTTACCCAGGTGCAGCTCCATATACTGTTCCTCAGTACCCTGGTGCCGCTGGATTTAGTGCTGGAGGTTATCCAGGGTATCCTGGCGCAGCTGCGTACTCTACACCTCATTATGCTGCTCCTGCTGGGTACCCGCATGCCCAAGCTTACACAGGAGCGCCCGCTTACACCCCTGGCTATCCTGGATACCCGGCTCCCGTACATTACTCTCAAGCTCCCTCTGTATCTAGCGTTAACTACAATGGATTGGATGGCAGATATTCTTGGTGAACACCAAAATTAATACCAAAATTATGTATTTTTTAATACTAGCAAGAGACTGTAATAGTTATGTAGTAAGAAATACGACACGATATCGAAATAAATGAGATTGTTATATTTTATTGTTTTATTTTATAAAGGATTGTGTTTTTATGATATGCCGGGCGTCAACAAGAATACGGTCTACCTAAGGTCTAACAGAAGCAGGTCTGCTTGCGCGCTGACACTCCCGCTGCTAACGCCGCATCTCATCACTTCTAGTAACTTCACTCTCTCGCAGGAACATAACAATCTTCAACGGTATTATTCAGCCGCGGTTTTCTGTGACGTGGAGCTAATTTATCAGTCGGGTTTGACATGTTCTACTTCTTATTCGCCAGAGCCTCGTTAGCTAATCGGAAGTGCAACACGTGGAGATGAGGCTGGCTTCGACTTTCTTATCTTTATTTTCTTTCGATTTATCGAGGATTTTTATTCGATATAATATCGAATACAATCCGTCTAAATGAAAAAAACAGATGCAGATGTGAATAAATAAATCACAAAGGAAAAAAAAAACAACACATAATGATCGACAAAATTATTATATTAGTGATGGTATGTTATTAACATATTAGATCGTATCTTATTTAACACTAAAAACAAAATATCGATCATATGTTTTTTTACTTACATATTGTTCAATGGACTGCTGACTGTTAGTTTACAGTTGCACTGTAAATTTTACAAGAAAACAAAACAGTAGAGTACATAGTATAAATAAATGTATCTATAATTTTTAATATCTATCTCTCTCACATATCTATTTCTCACAACTAAAAAAAATATAGATACCTCTGTCTATCTATCTTTTATATATATAAATCTCGTGTCACGGTGTTTGTGGTCGCACCCCTCCGAAATGGCTCGACTGATTTTATGTTTTTTTTTGTATAATTGGTAGGTATGAGAATAGGTTGTAAAGTATATTTCATATCAGTCGGAACAATTTACATGGCAGTACAACATTTGCCGGGTCAGTTAGTAATATTATATAATAGAAACATAAAAGATATATTTAACAATAAGAACCTATTGTTGATAATCTTATCAAGACAACAAACGTTGTGGCAATCATCTAACACCTGTGAATTGCTATAATTAAGACCAATAATTCATTATTAAATCACCATCTGTAATTTTTAAAACGTAACTTAAAAATCAAATGGCAGACTTATAAATAAAATTTTAAATGTTACTTGTTTATGAATATGGATCAGTTTATATTCATTAGAGTTTATGGTGTGAACTAAATGTTGCTTTCGAGTTCGCTCGCGTTATCTAAATGTATTTTAATCCCAAATCATGATGATATTTTAACTCCGAATTTCGGGATTAAAGAATATTTGGAATCGATGTTATATATAAGTATATTTTAAGTCGACCTATATGTGCACTAGGTAATACTATAAAAGGGTAAAGGTTGCAAGTTTGGATATAAAAAGTAATCTTAAAATTACACATCCAAATTCAAATTCTTTCACCAATGTTCAGAATGTCTCTTCGAGGAGAGCACATCTGATCGACAAGGTACTTCCATATGGAATACGACGATACAAATGAACACAGAACGATTACTATAAACGTTATATTATTAAATATTATAAATTATTAGTAATGTTACAATAGAGAATAAATAGTTTTTTAACAGTAAAACTTCTTTGGTAATAATTGACGACCCCGGTGGTCGAATGGCTAACCATGTCCACTTTGACTCCGGGGTCGTGGGTTCCATTCCCGTACAAGACAAATATTTGTGTGCATGAACATGTCTGTTTGTCTTTGTCTGGATGTTTCTTATGTATTATATGTATGTATTTACAAAAAAAATGTATTTAAGTATTCATTTATCAGTTGTCTAGTACCCATAGTACAAGCTTGGCGCTTAATTTGGGACTAGATGGCGCTGTGTAAATTGTCCAGAAATATTATTATTATTTCTCGAGAATATTTTCAAAAACGGTTTTCTCATAGGTTTTTTTTCAACAACGGTTTTCTCATAGGTTACATTGCATTGAATCAAGATAATAATATTCATAATATTTAGCTAATGCGGATTTCAAGATTTTTTTTATCCTACGTATAAGATTTACATAAGTCTACGTTTATAATTAGTGAATGTCTCCCAAATAAGTTTCAGCCTTGATAGACCACAGACCACCAAAATTGCTCGACAATATTTATTTGTTTAATATATTATTTTGCATACTTATTATAGGTTATCGGAACTTGAGTGGGTTTCAAGTTATTGTAATATATAAATCACTTACGATTTTTCTATGAAATATAAACCTTCCGTATTAATTTTAACGAACAACAATGACGTTAGATCGTCATTACATATTAATACGTCTTCACGTATTGTACAGGTACAAAGATTTTGCTTCCAAAATCTTTGTACCCCTTTTACGAAAATTGCGCGGAGGGCGGAGTATGAAATTTACACACACACCATTTATGAAATTTAAACACTTAAAGTTTTTATAGAGTTACTTTTAAAAAAATAGTATAATAATATTTAGCATTCTGTACTCCTTGTACAGAATGCTAAATATTATTATACTATTTTTTTAAAAGTATGCATAAAAATAGATTAAATCAATAAAAAATAAACACTACACACAGTACCATGCATTTGATACACACACGTGCATAAATTCTTATGGTCGAATTTCGACCAATGGACGACCACTAGTTTATAGTGCTTACTAACGTAGTGCTACTAAGTTTATAGTGCTACTAAGTTTATAGTGCTACTAAGTTTATAGTGCTACTAAGTTTATATTGCTACTAAGCGTCAAAAACGTACACCCATAATGTGGATCTTATTCTGTGTCTTACCTCGCAATTAAATTCTTATTTCGCACAAGCAAGCTGACGAATCTGACTTTTTTGAGAATTATTGAAATTGGTAAAAATGCCGTCTTTTGTATTTCAAAAATATATAATTTACGTTAATAATATAATATTTGAGCAAGTTGCTATCTCTTTTCCTCATCCCGCATATTAAATAGTTGATTTGACAAAGATGCCGATAGTATAATTATGTAACTATATAAGCAGCTATCCTTACAACAGCAGAAACGGTTTTCTAATACAATTTAGTATGAGTATGCCACATTTATAGAAATATAACATCATTGACGTACATTAATGCTAATGTTAAGTTTATGTGTAGATGTCACTGGCGGATAAATACCATAAGCGTGTTTACTTAAAGCGACAACTTACCGCCCCCGGCTCTCGGTACGACAAAATAAAAGTGTGCACAATATGTTGGTATATGTTTAAACTCACACGTACCGGCCACCTTTAAGCAGGTAATCGAGTACTTTCTGTCACCACTCTTACATCGATCTTAAAACCATAAAGTGCTGGTGATCTGAGTCACAGGCCCAGCCTAGTTCAGACACTAGTCTCTCACAATCTTTTATAATAATTCAGACACTGTTATATATTATTGTTGTCAAATGTGCATAACTCTGTTACGATTTATTGTTATTAATTACACAGAGTAAGTACCAAAGATTGTGGAGAAGAATAAAGATATATATATTATATTATATTATTATAGATCGTCAACAATTTAGAAACTGTTTAAGGAAAACTGTATCTACACTATCAATAAGTCACTCAAATCGTATTGGATGTACCTAAACTGCAAATTGCACACACAAAAGCCTTCTCACCAAATGGCTCTGGCTGGGGAAAAACTTTTCTTTTTCTCTTTTCATTTTTATTGTCATCTAAAAACGCCGAAATAAGCACGGTTTGTAATTCAATATAACCACAGTTTATGTAATAGTACTATATAACGCTATCTGTGTGTCGACTGCAAACGGATTTCCCGATTGTCGTCTATTTTAACATAGATAATGTTAGTTTGACAGTAGGACTACATATCATTTAGGTACATGATTTCGAAAAAAGGCATTGTATAGTAAGAAACGCCGAGCGGAACTTGGTAATCCAGTTACTGTCACTACAAAATGACTTGACATTAGTAACAAAAACACCTGACAGATTTACAACGTTTTCTGATTGGAATAAAAAATATATTTGCATTTAAAATGGTTTAAAAGTGGAAAAGTTTTTGCATTAATTAATCATTAAAGGACTGAAACCTGTGGGTCTTCTGTACACACACATGAAATACTTATTATGTCATTTGTACCGGTTTTTCTTCTCTAATAATAATCTCAAATTTTAATATTATGTGAGCATGTTAAATATTTATTTCCTCGTTGAATATATCAACTTTTGCTTGCATTAATGTGTATCAAATAGGCTTTTTATGCCTCTTTACATTATAACTTAGTAGTTTTTATCCTCGGTTTTGCGGGGTCGTTACTTTATTATTATTTTTTTCCTGTTGGAATAAAAGTATTTACAAGTATTACCACCAGTTCATTCCAATGTTTAGTCATATAAATAAAAGAGGGTGAGAGCATTGGCTCTGCACATAGGGGTACAGGAGAATATGGTGATCAGAACCATGTATTGAGTTAAGAAGAAAGCCTATTTTACGCATTTCTTCTGTAGTGTCAACGTTTTATTATGCAACCAATCCCCTTGAATGCCTTGTTAGTTTACTGAGCACGTTAGAGGGGCGGGTAAAGGTCCTCTTGCCTGGATAATTTACTGGGCGAGAGACTTGCAATCCTGTGATATAACCGTAAGGTTGGTGCACAGGTGAGCATTAGCTATAGGCATAGGGTCTTTGTACTGTCAACGATGAATACTAATCCTAAATTCTTAGCTGCTCTTGAAACCTGTCGCTACGGCCAAGCAGATATGGAGAAAATTTTACAACTTTTAGTTACGGTGACGAAGATAATGTTTATCTTCGTGTCCTCTTAGATAGGTGGATTTGGAAACGTCGAGTAGAATATAATGTAAAATTGACTGATACAGGTTAGAACCTACATACGACGCATCGTTAGCATATGTCAGTAATGTTAACATTCGATAGTTTAGTTGTAGATTACAACTCGTGTATCTAAGTGGTGTTCTGATATCATAAAGTATATACTGTAAATAAATAGATAATGAACATGAATAAGTTCTAACGATCTTGCATATCCTTATACATTTGACACACTTTGTTATAGAGTTTCTACTACAGAAAGTCATATAGTTGGGTAAGATTTTAAACAGCAAGAATCCGAAGAAATGGGACGTACTTGTGACGAGTAATAAGTGTAATGGCATTGGCTTACGTAAGGCTTGTGAGAAAAAATGAAACGACAAATTATTCAAATTTATATTCGTATCGTATCAAATAACACAGCGCACTTTAAATATTACATATTCATAAATCATAATGACTACAAAATATCACAGTTGTTTACCATTTGTAGTTAACATCCTGGCTGGAGAAGCTGACATGAGAAACGGCGGGAGCTGCGGAATGTCTGTTACCGTAAGAATGGTACGCTGCGTGATTAGCAGGAGCGTAAGAAACTGGAGCAGCGTATGAGACTGACGGTGCTGAGTAAGTTGCTACCTTGGGTGCAGAGTAGGTAGACGCAGAGTAGGTTGCTACTGCAGGTCCAGAGTACGTTGCTACCGCAGGCGGAGAGTAACTTGCTACTGAGGGCGCAGAGTAGGTTGCTACTTCAGGCGCAGAGTAGGTTGCTACTGGAGGCGAAGAGTAAGTTGCTATTGAGGGAGTAGAGTATGTTGCTACCGAAGGCGTAGAGTAGGTTGTTATTGTAGGTGCAGAGTATGTTGCTACTGCAGGCGCAGCGTAAGTTTCTACTTTGGGCGCAGAATAAGTTGCTAGTGCAGGTGCAGAGTAGCTTGCTACTGAGGGCGCAGAGTAAGTTGCGACCGAGGGCGAAGAATATGTTGTTATTGCAGGCGCAGAATATGTAGCTACAGCAGGTGCATAGGTCTTCGATACAATTGGCGTCGGATGGTAAGTGTGCAAGTTGAACGACTGAGACGACAGAGCTGGTTTTGAGATGTAATGTTGCGATTGGACAGCTGGAGCGGCATACGCGACTCGAGGCGCTTGGTAGGTTACTGGAGCGGGGTATGTTCTTATAATTTGCGGTTCTGAAGTATAAAGAACTATCTTTTGGTGAGAAGTCGCTGTTGGGAGTGTGCGATCGCCATAGCCGGTCGTGTGATATACTTGGCCAGCGGAGGCGATGCCCGCGACGCAGACGAAGACAATGACCTGAAATTAAAAGTAAAATTATATAAAATAAAAAAAATTATACAAAAAATCTGTATTTGAACTAAATTATTTAGTTATTTTGTTACTAACCTTTGAATACATCTTTGTGTTGTGAGCAGAATATATTGGTATTTTTTTTCCGTTGACATCGCTTTTATATGTGAATCTTGAAACTGGTATTCACATTATAATATCGTGAAGGTGGCCATTTTGGACTGCTCATCTCCAATGTCAAGGCATTATTCACCCATATAATTTGTGTTAGTTTATTTATAACATCTTATAAATATATACATAAGCCGTGTCGCAGGCTGTCGCGAAATTAATGGTTTGCTCATATGGCCAATAGTTCATGGTATTAGGTTATTTTCGGTTAAGTTAGGAATGTATTATATAAAATTCGTTTCTAGAAATATCAGACTCCGTTCACTTCAACGCGATGTGTGATCAAGTGACATTCTATTTGGATGATAATATTCATAAATAGACGACCGAGTCCATGGCCTACCAAAACGTTACTGGTTATTCTAGATTTCAACTTTATTTCATGGATATTAGTGCATTCGTCTTGTAAGGTTCTTTGTTCAGAAGGCACATTACACATGGTATTTAATAATTTATTCGTAGAGTAACATTGTCGATTAATTAGTTTTGCGCACATTGCAGTTATGATATGCTTAGAAAGACATATGAATCTTCTTTTTTTGGGAACAATTTACGAGTAGTAAATCTGTATCAGTAAAAGGCAACAATTACTGATTGATCTATCAAGTCACAGTTCAAACCACTGGATGGATCGGATTGATATTTGGTATCATCATCATCATCAGCCTGTATCTACCAACTGCTGGATATAAGCCTTCTCCAATGCTTTCCACTAGATACGATCGTCCGTCTTACGCGCCCAGCCGCTCCCAGCCGCTTTCTTAAGGTCATCGGACCATCTAGAAGGAGGTTGCCCATCACTTTGTAGTCCCACGCGTGGCCTCCATTCTAATACCTTCCTCTCCCATCTGTCATCACTTATTCGGCAGATGTGACCCGCCCATTGCTACTTCAGCTTGCAGATCCCGCAGAGAAACCCTAGAGCATAGCCATCTCCATCGCTCGCTGCGCGACCTTTAGCCTGTGGACCAGTCCGATGGTCAGTGTCCAAGTTTTTGCATCATATGTCATTGCAGGGAGGACGCACTGTTTGAAAACTTTAGTCCTCAATCGTTGGGTATTTGGTATACATGGTAGCTATTGTGACGTAAGCATCCGCCATCCGCTAGGAAAGGTTCTGTGTCATTTTCAGCGGATACCGGGATACGCGCATACTAAGTCGCGGGTGGAAGCTAGTATGTAATAAGTGAGCAACATTTTTTATGTTACTAAATCTGAAATTATGAAAAAAATTATAGCTTTTTTATATAAGAAGAGATAGGTAGGGCGAATTATCGTATTGAAATTATTTTTTTCTATTTGGATTATACATTCATGTTTTATTATACCACTAGCCGCAGTTTCGCGTTTACGTTTTATTTTGATAAAATCATATGTGAATATGTGTATAAAGTTTCATGATGATCGGATTAGTAGTTTCGGCGTAAATACATAACAAACAAACTCACATTCACATTTATGTCCGGTGCGAAACAAGCATACTGCTGTTTTTACTGTAGCCCATAGGTGTTTGTAATACAATAAGTATTATTGATTGCGCGCTAGCACTCGCTGCTATAGCAGCATGTCCTCACGTCTGATGGCCTCAATCACTTGTAGGAACAATACGATCCTAAGGGGCATTGCTATCTGGTAGGGGTGCGGATTTGTCCCATGGTAGACTTAATTTGAAACACATTTCTTAATGCCCAGCATTAAGTAGACATGATAACATAAGTGAACTAAGCACAGATTTCGATAGGTCTAAGTTCTAATCCGGTAGGCTTCATTCACTTCACACGATATTTTAGGATGCGTTAGGGATGATTTGGAATTAGTAAAGTATTTACGCGGTCGGATACGTTAGCCTATACAATAATATAAGTAACACGTAATACGTAATAACGTAAGCCTATACTATTGTATAGACTAACGGATATACACGTAATAATACAAGCTCAAACAATTGATAATTTTAAGAAGCTTGTCAAAGATTATTACCTTTCAATGGTCTCAGTATAGTATACTTATATATTATATTTTTCGTTGTTCTCCTTCCATGTATAATGCATAATTTATTTAATTTTTAATGTTATTCTTTAAGGTTATCCGTAAAGTTTAATGTTTATATATCTACAAATGTGTATGTGTGTATGTTTTTTCGTTTTTCATTATGTCCTAACTTTGTTAACTGCGCCACCTACCTCTTATATGTATTCTTTTTTTTCCTATACCCAAAGGTTGCCTGGAAGAGATTGCTTATAGCGATAAGGCCGCCCTTTGTACTTTATAATCATTGTTACTACTTTGTCATCCTGTATTTGGTGCAATAAAGAGTAATGTATTGTGTGTATTGTATTGTATAATACGTAATAACGTATATCCAAAGTTAAAACACACAAAGTAAAACTCAAATTCCATAAAAATAATAGCAACGGCGTGGTACGGATCTAAATAAGCGGAGGAACTAAAAAAGTATATATCCTTAAAAGTAGTAATGAAAGAAATAAAATTATTTACATTTTGTATATTTTAAGTTATAAATTAAGTCTTGTCGTGTATTGCTACTAAAAATAAATAACAATTATGTATCCATAGCTCGTAGTTTGTCGCAATTTATTTACCAGCCGTAGCTAGCTCCGAGGGTGGAAAAGGAGACGTGAGAGACGGCGGGAGCGGCAGAGTAGGTAACCGCGGATTTGAGGACGGGAGCAGCGGAGTACGCTACAGCGGGGGCAGCGTGGGCATAAGACACGGCGGGACCAGCGGAGTAATGTACAGCGGGGGCAGCGTGGGCATAAGACACGGCGGGACTAGCGGAGTAATGTACAGCGGGGGCAGCGTGGGCATAAGACACGGCGGGAGCAGCATAGGTCTTTGTGACGACAGGAGAAGAATATGCCACGGCAGGTGCAGAAGAGTAGGTCGCTACGGCAGGGGCGGCGTATGTTTTAGCGGCGTAGGCAACTGGAGAAGAGTGGGTGGAGATTGACTGGTATGATACTGCTGGTGCTACGGCTTTAGCTACGACGGGAGCAGCATGGTACACAGAGGGGGCGGCGTATGTGGTCACGGCCGGAGCGGCGTATGTCTTGACAACTGGGGCTGCAGCAGCGTAGGCTACGGGAGCAGAGTGAGTAGAGATCGACTGGTATGACACAGCCGGGGCAGCTGCGTATGTAGCCACAGGAGCTGCGTGGAGGAGGTTGCCAGCAGAGGCGATGCCCGCGGCGCACAGGAAGATGACGACCTAAACAAAATAAAATAATACAATTAGGATAACAATTTAAATCATAATCAACTCTCACTGATATTTTATAAACTCTTTGGTCTGTTTTATATCATGTCGGATGTCCGGAGGCTACTTTATCCAGCGGGCTATTGCCCGTTGGATATGAAGTAGCTTCCGGAGCCTATACGTACTAGCAATACAAAATGTTGCTAATGCAACATCTTATATCAGAAGGTCAATTCTCATAATTATTTTACGATCGTAATATAAAAGTTGACCGGATCGAATTTGAACTATTGTTTAATTTTCGGTCATATTTCGATATGATCTCACTTAACCAACTTTGAAGTTTCATATTGTAATACGAGAATACCAAATTTGATATTTGTGAGATCGAAACTAATTATATTATGAAATTAACATAAGTGCAAAAACTGGATCGGAACTGAATTTTGCCTAAATTTTAATTACGGGAATTACCCTTCTGGTGGCTTCATTTACTCGCAGAACACAACATACTCTTATTACTATTTAACTAAGATCCTTAATCAGGTCTACTTTGCCATGTTAGCTGTTTTCATTTATTATATTCCACCTGTATTCATGATATCGATGAAGGGAAACTTGTACCAAGTTTCCCTTCAATTACACTATAAAACGTACTTCTACACAATTGGAAATTATTGACACTATTTACTCCACTTCTTAATTAAGATAAGAAAGAAATTAATCTAAAAACATATATATTCAGTTTTTTATCGCGTAACTTTTTCTGTTCTTTACAGATAAATATAAAGAAAGAAATTGACTAGTACCTTGGAGTACATGTTTGTCTTGGGCGATGGTCTTGTTTGCAATGTTTTTTTGGAGCACTCACTTTCCCTTTTATACCGCTACCATGAAACTGGTACTGGCATTAAGTTTGCATGATGTTGATCGCTCCGGGCACTTGATTCCGATGCAATGTCAAGGTGCTGCTCCACCCATGATCCAAAACTTGCGTAATCGATGTCAGCAGGTAATATATGGTACTTACTTTATGTCTTATAAGGAAAACGTTTTCGGAACTCCATATTCATTGACTTCCGAATTTATTTATAAACATGGTTTGTTATTGATATTCTAGTTTTGAATTCAAGACCGATTTTTGCAGTTGTAAAATAAAATTTCATTAACTTTATTGCTTTTAGTGCTCAAATATATTACAAAATATATTTATGTATATTTTGCTAAAAAAATGTAAGCTCAAGATCACGTCGATTTCGTTTTGTAAATATTACGAGTATATTAAGTTCATACTAATTTAATTGAAACTTTTATGTTGTATATGCTATAATAATAAAATAATTTAGTATTGCATAGCATGAGCATGAGCAAAATTGAGAGTCCATATCCATACTTATTTTTTGCAGAGTGTTCATTTAAATACGAGCCAAAGAACAATGACATAATCAATAAGCAATCACATGCATCTACAAATGTCATCTTTACATTTAATTATTATCTTCCAATTATTATAGAAGATATTACTTATGACTTCTCTCTAATGTATACACAACAAAATATATGGCCCCCAGTACCCGGCAGCCCTGCTATCCCGGGCCAAGGTGGCGGTCTCGGTTCCGGCAGGGCGGGGGGTGCGAACAATCTCCGGTTGACGACGAAGTGTTCGGCGCCCTCCTTCTAGATGGTCCGACGACCTTAAGAAAGCGGCTGGGAGCGGCTGGATGCGGAAGGCGGAGGATCGTATCTGGTGGAAGGCATTAGGGAAGGCTTATATCCAGCAGTGGGTAGATACAGGCTGATGATGAAAAGGTATTTCAAATTCTGGAAAAAAATATTCTTTTTTCAAACGACTCGAAAAGCCTGTCAAAGTCTGGATAAAATCATCATTTTTGCTTTAAATTAAGTGTAAATTTATTAATATGTATTTGTATCTTTGCTTTATTTCCAACAATTTATTGCAATAACATTCTTTGAAAATTAATTCATAGTTCAGAAAATACGAGATGAAAAATCTAGTTACATTTTTGGGTTAAGACTGCATTTACGATCATCATTATTATCAGCTGTATCAACCCATTGCTGGATTCCCCAACGCTTTTCAATTGCTGGAGTCCCAAATGACACAGAAAGCGGAGGGTCGCATATGGTTATACTACATGCGACCCTCCACTTTCTGCGTCCAGCCGCTTTCAGTCGTTTTTTTGTGGTTATCGGTCCAATTCCTGTCATAATTAAGACCGCCACCATGGCTTGGAATAGCAAGACTACTGGGTGCTGGGGGCTATTGTATTCTGGTTGTATAGCCACGCTGGGCAGGCGCGTTGGCGACTGACGCCAGAGCCTCGTTAGTACTAGTTGAAGGCAAGCGTCATCTGCAGATGAGGTCTAGACTTTAAAAATGGTGGTGAATGGTGAGCCGCTTACATCCTATTTATGAGTGCAATGATATATAATATCTTAATTATTTACGTAAATAAACTGAAAGCATAGTAATTTCATCAAATACTTAAGATACCGCAAAATTTTATCCAAAATAAATAAATATTCCTGGACAAATTACACAGCACTATCTAGTCCCAAACTAAGCAAAGATATATGTACCTACTTAAAATACATTTTCTTTTCTAAATACATATTTATAATACAGTAATACCCCGGACTTACGCGATAGGTGGGACCAAGAGATAGCCGTGTAAGTCGAATTCGTGTAAGTCGGGGTTCAACCTTGCATATAAATTTGTGTAATCGGGACCAGAGTCTAAAGAAAACAATAATTTAGAAGAAACATGTTTAATAAAATGTTAGATAATTAAAACAATTAAAAAAACAATGAGATGACTTTTTTATTTCTCGTTTCTTCTTCTTCTTGGACGTCATCAGCATTTTTCTCTAAATTTAATTGTTTGGCAATATCGATAACTTCTTCTATTATTATACCATCGATTTGTTCAGAATCTGAGGCTGATTCACCTTCAGTTTCTGTCGTGAAAAAAAATGGACACAGCTTTTTCCAAACGCCATTCAAAGTTTTTTGTAAAATCTCATTCCAAGATTGTCCAATAATTCTTACAGCATCTAAGACATTGGATTGCTTCCAAAAGTCTTTGACAGGAAGCTCGCTATTTTGTCTCATAGCTTCATTAAGCTATAAATGTTTTGACTCCCTGGTCCATTGGTTGAAGCAAGCTGGATGCGCGCGATGATCAAAGAAAAACCGCGTATCTCCGAATTCGCGTAAAACGGGGTAGCGTAAGTCGAGGTATTACTGTATATAGAAAACACCCAGACCAAAACAAACGACGAGCTCGGTGGTCGAATGGTTAGCAATGGCCACTTTGACTCTGAGTTCGCGGGTTCGATTCCCGCACAAGACAAACATTTGTGTGCATGAACATGTCTGTTTGTCTTGGTCTGGGTGTTTTCTATGTATTATAAGTATGTATTTACAAAAAAAAAAAAACCATTTAAGTACATTTATCAGTTGTGAGTACCCATCATAACACAAGCTTTGCGCTTAATTTGGGACTAGATGGCGCTGTGTAAATTGTCAAAAAAAAAACAGACATGTTCTTGTATACAAATGTTTGTCATGTGCGGGGATCGAACCCGCAACCTCAGAGTCAAAGTAGCCTTTGCTTACGACCACTGAGCTCGTCTACCGAAAATATTCGTAAACAGAGTAAATGAATGGAAAAAAATCGAGCGGCAGGGCTTTGTGTGAGATTTTTTTCCAATTACTGTAACAGACTTCAAATAATATTAATGATCAATTAATTATTCTTAAATTTCAGTACGCTAAAGCTTTCATTCAATAATTCATTTGTAATAATAATTTCTCTTCGTTAATACGTACATTACAAGTACAAATGTTTTTTCTTAATTTTTTAAGCACATTTTTTGTATTGAATTATTTGGTTTTCGGTTCAATGACTTTTATATGAAGTTCCTGTGCATTTTTGAGTGGAGTTAACGGAGCGAGCGGAACCAATTTTGATCAAAAATGTCAAAATTGAAGGCCTCGACATGTTTGAAGTTTGTGACGAAAAAAAAAATTGTGATTGATCATGTCCTTGAGAAATGGTCATAAAATACATTTTCCATTGAAATCAATGGAAAACATATACTCAGCGAATCTACTCGCTCCACTCAACCTCAATTTCGGCCCCGTGGGCTACAATCCGGCTTAGTTATTTAAGAAACAAATATACAGCCAACCTAATGGAAAGTGGCTTCAGAAATTTGGGTTGCAAGTAATTATAAAAAAAAATAGACATGAGAAAGAAGCTTGCAATACCCAGAAGACAAAACGCTAAACCCCAGCTGCTAAGTAGACTTAAATTTTAGTACGTAATAAATTTTAATAATTGTTGTTTTCCTGCAACTGATAGTGTCTTCACTCACTTGCAGGAAAACAACAATTATCAAGAGTATTGTTATTAGTTTTTGTATTAAAAAAATAAAACGGATTTAAAATAATTTTAAAATTAAGATTTAAAATTAATTTTAAAATTTCGCGTTGCATGATTTATGAAATAATATAAGAACGGGAATTTACGCGATCATGCTGGCTCTGAGCCTGTGACCACGGTCGGTGCAACCTGGTCGAAACGTCAGGCAATAATAAAGGTAGGTATGTAAATACCCTTATGCATGATCGCGTTAATTCCCGTTCTTACATTTCATAATATTTAAGTCACTAGTGTCTTTAAGTTAAAGGGTTTAGGCTGGGCGCTGAAGAGTCAGTCTGTGAAACGGAGCTTTTCACGGAGCTGTCCATCGATGGGTTTATTTATCACGAGCTTCTCTGTGCTTCGGAGGGCACGTTACGTGTCCGTTTCAGACGTTGTCATTAGATGACAGTCATTAACCAAGTCAGTGGCCTTTCTTCTTCTTCATTTGGTCCCTCATTGCTGAGGATCGTGGTCACAGGAACCTCGCAAACGGACAATCTGTCTCCATCGATTCCTATCCGAAGTAGCCCTCACTGCCTGATAGAATTTAGGAAAGGAAGCGGCCCCCTTCACCTGGTCAGACCATCTTGTTGGTGAACGGTCACGTGCTCTCTTGCCTTCGGTGTTGCCAACAATAAGAATCCTTTCCAGGCTGCCATTTCCTCTCCTCAGTGGCCTTTAGGCGGCTGGAAAACACTGGCCTTCGTCAACCCGCAATTGAGCAGTATGCTCTAAACCCCTTCGATTGAGAGGAGATCCGTAATTGCAATGGGATGAATAAGGTGACGACGATGATCACTTCCAAAAAGATTAAAAAACCGATGTGTCTCAATTATAAAGTTCTTCGTCAACGCTTATTCACTCCACTGCGAGGATACGGGTCTCCCCTCAATCGAAGGGATTTTAGAGCATACTCCACAACGCTGTTCAACTGCGGGTTGACGGATGCCAGTGTTTTCAAGCCGTCTAAAGGTTACAGACTTGGCTTAACGACTGTCATCTAATCACAACAGCCGGCATCGATGGCTTAACGTGCCCTCCGAAGCACGGAGGAGCTCTAGATGGACAGGCTACGGTCGACGTTGCTTAACATGCGTGTTCGATTAGATTGACACGTGCAACGTCGCCATCAAGCTCCTCGAACTATAAAGTTAATTATACTTAAATTATGTTTGGGCATAATCCTAATCCTTTAGTTGACACCCTAATTAAATTAGTTATTTTGATAACCTTCCATTATAGCAATATCGTTCACAAACAATGGCGAATGAACAATACCTCACTAGCAAAACCACTGTGAAAACTGCACTAAATATCATCCATGCATTTATGATGCGCGTACAAACCTAAATACAGACAGACAAACATTGTAAAAATAATTGATATGGCCTCTATTTCGACCATAAAGACCCCTCATAATAATTTGTCTGAAATAACTCTTTATACATAGATGTACCGTCCATCATGTATTTAACCTGTGAGGACAGACACTAGAAGTAGTGTGGAGTTTCAGTAGTTGCTGAAATAAACACGATGTGACAGAAATCGTATATTGTGCCGTTCTTAGTTGTTATCACTACATAGTATAAAACAAAGTCGATGTCGTAAATAAACACATTTTTTTGCTCTTTCATTGCAAACGCTGGCTGAACCCAACGAGATAGATCAAAATAATGTAGTACAGTATTGTTCACCTTAAAATGGTCTACAAAAAAGTTCGCGATGGTATATGTCTATCTCTTAGTGGTAACACACAATAACCGTTATTTTATCCTTTGCTTTTTACAAGAAATAATGCCTTATTTCCGAAGCGATTTTAAGCAATACAGAATTAATCCTTATCCAATTAAGTCCAATTAATACATTGCGCATTTAATATAGATCAATATGGCCCTTCACAGCATGTAATTTAAATGAATAGTTTAGAAGATATTACACATTTAAAATGCAGGGACATAACGGCTGTGGCGGTACCGGCCGCGGAGCCGGCGGCGTGTGCCTATAACTGGGGAAGGACTGGATAGGACAAAGCGCAAAGACCTTCTGTAGTACATTTAGTATCAGCATTGCACCCGTGCGAAGCCGGGGCGGGTCGCTAGTGTTAAATAAATAAATACATATTGTCAGACATATTACACAGCGCCATCTAACCCCAAAGTAAGCGAAGCTTGTGTTATGGATACTAGACAACTGATAAACATACGTAAATACATTTTTTTTTGTAAATACATACTTATGATACATAGAAAACACCCAGACCAAGACATGTTCATGCACACAAATGTTTGTCCTATGTGGGAATCGAACCCACGAGCGTTGGTGTCGAAGCCGCGGCATTGACCGCTACGCCACCGAGCTCGTCTGTTGTATCTACTGTTCGTATAATATTGTGTTTACCTATTTTATAACTAATTAGTATGCGCGAATTACTCGTAATATGCTACATAATCACTGATTTATACAATGTTACGATTGAGACCGTACATAGATGTCGGCCAGGTAGAGTCTGCTATGTACATATATCAAATAGCTACATTTTTATTAATAATCTCTTAATTAATAATTAACTACCATCTCTGAAGCCAAAGCCAACGAAAAAAACAAAGTTCTCTGCACGTGTATCCTGTCGATCAGCGGACGAGGCTTTGACAACAGTCGTCGACTCGCCTCGGCAGGATGCATCACGTGTAGATGAGGTTTGCTTTGGTTCTAAAGATCGTGTTGAGCCACTTACACCCGAAAAACCAAATTCGGCCTGTATGGCCCCCAGTACCCGGCAGCCCTGCTATCCCGAGTCAAAGTGGCGGTATTCCGCAGAGCGGGGGGAACTAACAATCTTCGGTTGCGACGAAGCTATGGACAACCTCCTAGTAGTAGTAAATGGTCCGATGACCTCATGAAAGCGGTTGGAAGCGACTGGAATGCTGAAGGCGGAGGATCGCATTCGGTGGGAAGCATTGGGGAAGACCTATATTTATCCAGCAGTGGGTAGATACCGGCTGGTGATGTCATTTTTATTCGTTTTAAGCAATGTCTTATGTATATACTCGTAGATTCGTAATGTAAAAAAAGCTCGAGAAGTTAATTTTTCAGAGATGATGAGAGATTCAATTTTTCAAACATTACTATTCATTTATGATACAGTCAACTACTCATTAGTGCATAAATTTGCATTCTTGTTTTGACCCACTTGTTCTTATTCACATTACACCTACGATATACACGAGACCATGTAGGTGAACATTGGTAGGTCGAAATGAATGCACGAGTTAGATATAGTATGAACTATGAATCATCTGGATTTATAGGAGCATCACATACATGATCAGAGCTCTTGTCGGTGGAGCTTCTGCCACTAGCCTCTATTCTCCGCGATTCTCTTCAATTCTTTTTACGACGACGTCATGTACAAGCTTATATATTTTTTTCTATATGAGAGGGTGGCAAACGAGCATGTGGTTCACCTGATGGAAAGCTGATTGCTTTTGCCACTGCCGATGGAGATTAGAAACACCAAGGCGTCGCCGCCGATCTGTTGCCAGCCTATTATATTCCTTCATTTCTTTCTGGTGACCTTACTCACTCACTATACTCGATACTCCTTTCTTTCCTTTTTTTTATAAAACTTTAAAAAAAAGCAACTTTAATAGAATTTGATTGGAAGGGATATTTTTTGACGTGATAACGTCTTATAATACAATGAACGCCGGCTGCACGCATGAAAAAGCATGACTCATTGTCACATTCCGCCTGAGCGGAGCGTGCGAGCCAGAGCGCGGAACAAGCGATAGAGAGGCATGATCGGCTTAAGCGTTCGGCTTGTGACGAATCGATCCCTCTTCCACTCCATCGATCGATGTTTTCTTATGACGTTATCACGTAAAATTATTGTCCGTAAACTGACCGACAACCAATTTCTTTAGTTTATTATTTTAACATAATATCACAAACAAGTATTTACCGCCCCTCTCAAGGTTATAGCTTATCTGTCTATATAATCCTTATTTAACTATGTCTTACGAATAACGACATGAATATGTGTGGACCTTAACGAAGTCGGTTTATTTTGCTAAAATATTTTTTATTTTAGAATAGTGCCTTTCTTAATTTTTATTTTAGAATAGAATTGCTCCAAATTGTAGGAATTTTTTGGGGTGTAAGTGGTTCATTAACATCTTTGAACCAAAGCCAACTTCACCTGCACGCGGTGCACCCTGCTGACTGACAAACGAAGTTCTGTGCGAAAAGAGAGGTAGGGAGAGTAAGCTACCCGACTGGGGAATGTACCTCCACCTCACAGAATACCGCAGCCAAATAACGGCTCCCTTGAGGGCTGTTGTATTTCTGCGAGTGAGTGAGGTCACCAGAAAGGAAGGAGATGCTGCGTTGGCAGCGGAGGTGGCGGCGCGCGAGCGATATTTATGTTGCGTGCGATAATATGGCTACGGTAACCGCTTCACATCAGGCGGGCCGTATGCTTGTCTGCCACCCGACGTAGTTTAAAAAAAAAGAACTTAAACTAATGAAAATATGCTACCTACTACCGTGGGTTGGTTGAAAATAGAGTCTACAACAACTAATATTTACTCATCCCACTGCTGGGATATGAGATTTAGAGCGTACTCCACCAGGCTGCTCCAAAGCTGACTTGTAACGACTGTCTTCTAATGACAACAACCGGGACCGACGCCATAGGACTAGTACCACAGATTACATAATAGTTACTACGTAACTAGTACTGTATGTATCTGTCGCGTTATTGAATGTATTTATCATGTATCTAGTTTGTTATTTATTTTATCTAATCTCATACTGAAATGCAAATACATTGCAACTATGCAAAATTTTTCTACATAATCTGTGAACGCGGTGGATTTATTGGTAAGAATTATAGCTGTTAAAATAACTTCATGGTTGTATTTAAAATATTATTATCATATATTTCATGAGATTAGATAAAGTAGTGTATGAAACTGCACATAATTAGGTATTAAAATACTCGTGTGGTCTATTATAACATTCGCCTTCGGCTCATGTTATAAACTCACACTCGTATTTTAATAACCCTTATTATGCAACAGTTTCATAAACTACTAATATGTGATATTTTTATACACTATATTGTATATTTATTGTTTATATGATATATGTGTATTGTTTATGTAGTATACGTGTATATGTATGTATGTGTGCATGTAGGTACGTTTATGTAGTTTATGCGCCTCCTACTTGCTTACTATCATTCTCGTTTCCTCTACCTTAAGGTTGTCTGGAAGAGATCGCTTAGCGATAAAAAACATAAAATAAAAACTGTAATTTCAAAAACTAAAAAACCCGACTGCTTTTCTGTGTAATTTGGAAATGAAAAACTCCTAAAACATGAAAACATGTAGCAGTCGGGACCCTACATGTGCTCTAAATTCACTAAGCCTCCCTTTCCAGAATGGGTTCAGACTGCTACATAGTAAGTAAGTTAAGCTATAACATGCGCATAGTATGGACACCGTCATACTTATAGACTTAGTGGAATCAATTATGTCAAGAAATAAAAAAAAATACAAATATAGTTCTTATGTGAAAATATATTTACAACTCGTCATAATAAATAATATTTCTTCGTATAGTTCTAGTTCAAATATTAATAATGACTTTGGTTATTTACCAGCCGTAGCTAGCGCCAAGGGTGGAGTAAGAGACGTGGGAAACGGCGGGAGCGGCGGAGTAGGCGACCGCAGATTTCAGAACTGGACCGGCTGAGTACGCCACAGCAGGGGCAGAGTGAGCATAAGATACAGCAGGAGCGGCATGAGCGTAGGTCAAGGCGGGAGCGGCGTGGGCGTAAGATACGGCGGGAGCGGCGTGGGCGTAAGATACAGCGGGAGCAGCGTGGGCGTAAGATACGGCGGGAGCGGCATAGGTCTTAGTGACCACGGGAGCAGAATACGAAACGGCGGGAGCAGCGTAGGCAACGGGAGATGAGTGGGTAGAGATGGATTGGTAAGACACAGCTGGGGCTACGGCCTTAGCGACGACCGGAGCAGCGGCATGGTATGACACAGCAGGAGCAGCGGCGTATGTGGTGACTGCGGGAGCGGCGTATGTCTTCACAACAGGGGCGGCAGCGGCGTAGGTCACAGGCGCGGAATGAGTAGAGTACGACTGGTAGGACACAGCTGGAGCATAAGTCTTATGGACTACTGGGGCTGCGGCGTATGTGGCGACAGCGGGAGCGGCGTATGTAGCCACAGCAGGTCCAGCCGCATATGTGGCTACTGGAGATGCGTGGAGGAGGTTGCCAGCGGAGGCGATACCCGCAGCGCACAAGAAGATGAGAACCTGTACCGAAAAATAAACATTAAAATCACTGGTCACTAATCAACTGGTCAATAAAATAGCTTATTAAAATCACTTTTTCAATATTTATCCAAAAATTTAATTTGTACCTTGGAGTACATGTTTGTGTTGTTCGTTGGTCTTGTTTGTAATAATATCCGAAGCACTTGCTTTCGCTTTTATAGGAACACCACGAACTGGTCTCAATACTGTATCTGCGTATAGATGCCTCCGGGCAATTCAATGCAATGTCAAGGCAAGGCGCCGCCTATGCTCAGTTGTCGGTTGTGTAATCGATGTACACACCGAAGACGGCTGTACAATTTTTTTTATCATACCATAAGGAAATCCTTTTCGGAAGTATTTTTAATAGATCATGTTTTTCTTAGAATGGTGACTACATCGACGCAAGATATAATACACGTAACTCCATTGTAATTGTACTCGTATTATAAAATGATGGTTACTTCAAATAATAATATCAATATTTTTTATTTTATAAAACTCTTCATAGTAATTCTGGTACGAAGTACTATTAGCATTTTTTGTCGAATATTTAGCTGTTGTATTTATTTTGTGCTGTTACTACAACCGTAGTTATTAGTGTGATACTATTGTCACCCCGCTGGCAATACAGCACGCCAGGATTCACTTTTGCATGCTACTCGTATATGGTCACTAATAAATAATAATAAATAATAAATAATCACTAATAAATAATATTTTTGGTTTACATTTTTATATTATTCACGACTCTCATTTATCTTAAGATTTTCTGGAAGACATTGAGTAACAATAATACTGCCTATGATATTGAAATTTATAATTTTGGTGTTATAATAAATTATAAATTCATAATGTTAATATACTTAAGTATATACCATAGGGTGTATTTACACACTTTAATAAAAGGGATGTGTCTCCCACATAATTAACAAAAGGGTCTTAAAGAGACATTCACAAAGCGGACTTCCACTTTTTTTTTAATTGATAATTATTACGTTCGACAGACCCCGGGGTCCGTTTACAGACCGTTTGTTAATAATCGCCTATTTTACTGTCTCAATTTTTTTACAATTTATTAATTGCACGTCGCTGTTATGCTAATAATCATACTATTGTCTAATACTACTTAATCTAAATCCTCCTGTTGCTTGCCTTGCAACCATGATAACCATGGCAAACCAGTCCCCTTTGCCAGCCCCATGCATCCCCATGCATCAACTCGTGAACGGGTGCTGCCCGTTCACGAGTTGATGCATGGGGCCGCCATCTCCGCATTCAACCATTTTATTGGGGACCCGGCGACCCGTCACACGACACCACCACCAGCTTGAACACTTTAGTGAGCATGAATACCTGGGGTGTCAGGGCTGCACAGCAAAACCTCTATTTATTTCCCTACTGTTTTTGTCCTTCTCCCATACTTAGCCCACCAGATACTTACATTGTTTAATCCAGAATATTCCATCCGTCGTTGTCACTGACTGATATTGCACGGGTGACCAACTCGTTTCAATGTCATCAGTTCCTTATAGAGCTGAGTAGTCGCTGGACTTCCACTTTACACAAGGCCGAAACCAAGTAACTAAACTTTTTTTATAGAATTGCCATCTTTGACTGTGAGATCACCTGCCATTGAGGTGTTGCGTTAGCAGCGTGACTGACAAGACAACGCTTGTGTGATCTCCTTTTGTGAGACCATTTGGCTACACAAATAAAACAAAGTGATGCTTGAAAATTAATTTATTCCATATTTTTTTAAATTTATCTACCATTTTCCATAGCCGCCATATCCGTAGCTGCCCTGGCCGTAGCCGCCGTAAGATGGCACAGCATAACCATAAGAAGCTGGCGCGTGGTATTGTGATGAGTAAGAGACCGCTGGTGCATAAGAATGGGAGAGGGAGTATGCAACTGGACTGGTTACCACTTGTTTAACTGATTGATGGGAAATAGCGGAGCCGCCGACGTATTTGGTTTGACCATAGCCTCCGTAGCCTCCATAGCTTCCATAGTCTCCGTAACCACCGTAGCCTCCATAGTTGCTGTAACCTCCGTGTCCGCCATAGCCTCCGCTACCATATCCGCCATAGGCACCAAGTCCATCATAACCGTAGCCAGCACTGAGGAGAGCACCAGCGCGGGCGATGCCGAAGAAGCAGGCGAGAGCAGCTAACTGGAAAGTACACAGATTTATAAGTTAGAGTAGTTATTACAATAATACAATGTAAGATAAATAAAAAATAGCTTTTTTGACGTTTAAAGAAAATTGGTCAAGAAAGTAATAAAGGGTTTATTAAAGAATTGACAACGAGTAATGCCTCTGACAAGTGTCCATAGGCTACCACGATTGATTATCATCGGGCATTGATCAATTTTAATAATATAAAAAAAACATATACTCAATTATAATTTCTTAAATTAGTGTTAAATCTATAATTACTTTTCATACCGGTGGCAAATAAGAATTGGAAGTCACCGGTAGCCACTCGCAATACCAGAGGTATTTGACGAGCTCGGTGGCGTAGCGGTCAATGACGCAGCTTCGACACCAACGCTCGTGGGTTCGATTCCCACACAGGACAAACATTTGTGTGCATGAACATGTCTGTTTGTCTTGGTCTGGGTGTTTTCTATGTATAATAAGTATGTATTTACAAAAAAAAAAAAATGTATTTACGTATGTTTATCAGTTGTCTAGTACCCATAACACAAGCTTCGCTTACTTTGGGGCTAGATGGCGCTGTGTAATTTGTCAGACAATATTTATTATTTATTATTATTATTCTGTTAGTTGGAGTAGCTTTCCATGTCGGTCTCCGTCGAAATCTTACTGTTCCAAACTTCTTTCGCTTCGGTATTCATTGAGGAATGGTGGTAGGGTCCCGATGCTTGGGTAACCGAGCGTCGGTCTCTACGAGCTACTAGACTTAAGAGTGCCCAAATAGCCTGCTAGCGGAGGAAAGGCAAAGTAAGACCTGCTACCAATCTGCTTGAGTGCTCGGTTGGTTTACCGAGCGCGTTAGCGGTGCGGGTAAAGGTCCTCTCGTGGTTTACTAGACGAGAGACTCGCAATCCTGTGATATAACCGGAAGGTTGGTGCACAGGGGCGCATTAGCTGTAGGCTAGGGGTCCGTTGTTCCTTCTTTTTCCTTAGGATGTCGTTTGCTATCTACGGTTGGAATTCTGAAGTCGAAACTTGTGCCGTCAAATTCACATGTATTTATTTTAAATATATTTTAATTGTGTTACCTTAGCTAACATGTTGAATATTTAGCAGTCGGTCACTCCTCAAGGGTTGATGATTAGTATGCTTTCGGCTATTGTTCCACGCTTTTATATTAAAAATGGAGGAAACAAACATTCAAATCCAAGGCTCTATTAGTGTTTAAAAAACGGAGCGTGACGGATTTTAATTAAGCGAGTACATGATATAGCAAATGAACATATTTTAATATGTTACAAGTTAAATAACAAGCAATGTTCGTTACACAAAATGCAAATGACGCAAATTGTATCATTGAGACATACTTCGATGTGCGATTCTAAAAACCGCTACATTACAGTTGTTTTTCAATGTAATTTGGACTTCACCTTGATACAGGTTTAATTAAATGGAAGATCATCTCAATTTTAGTAGTTTAGGCTGAACGTGTACAAGGACACCTATGCTTATAGCTAATGCACGACCTTACGGTTATATTAAAGATTTGTGAGTCTCTCGCCCAGTAAACAAACCAGGGCCTACCGTTGAAGCTGTAGCCGATAACCATTGGAATTTTTGTATACGAAAATGAAATTATTGCTTAAATTATTGCTAATTATGTTTAGGTCAGTTGGTGGAAACTCTAGAGCTCTACCGACTAAGCTAAAGATGTTTGTCAATAACTTTAAACTAAAACTAATTTTTGAAATAAAATTACCGACGGTAATCAGCTTCAGCTTCTGCGGTAGGGTCCCAGGTGCTCAAACAGTTTCATAGCAGGTCTTTGTCCCTTTTCGCCTTCAAGCAAATTACATGAACACGCTTAAGTCAGGATTGCAGTAGACTTCATTGGTTATTAAACTCTTTTGGTGGTCGTCGCAGTTAATCCTGGCTACTTAGGCAGGTCTATCGCACAGTAGTGCGAATGAGTGGCGGGCCTGGCCAACAAAAAAAAAACATAACCCTGACCGCCGTATAAAAACCAAGTTTATTTTAAATGACAAATATTGATTTATACTATGTATTTATGACACGTCCCGAAAAGAAGGGATGTTATTTCAACGTGTGTATCTTTATATCTGCATGTCTTTTGGGGTGTAAGTGGTTCATCAACATCTTTGAACCAAACCCAACCTCACAGAATACCGCAGCCAAATAACGATTCCCTTGAGGGTTGTTGTGTTCCTGCGAGTGAGTGAGGTCACCAGAAAGGAAGGAGATGCTGCGTTAGCAGCGGGGGTGGCGGCGCGCGAGCGATATTATATATTGCAAGCGTTAATATGGCTACGGTAACCGCTTCACATCAGGCGGGCCGTATGCTTGTCTGGCACCTGACGTAGTATAAAGAATTAAATAAAAAAAATGTCTATATATGGCATCGAAGCTGCCAAACGGATGAACTAATTATTTATCTATTTTTAACCGTATTTTACTTGCCTAACCGGGTAATTTATTATTTCTATTTTGTGAAGGGATATCAACGACTTCCAGACTGGAATAGACAAAAATAACATTGCTAAATCAATCTGATCATCTAAAGCTCAAGCATCACTAGGAATCTATAAGCCATCCAATTCCTTAGCAACATACGGCCCTTGTCCCACCGCCGGCCATGAACGAGAAACGAGTAGAGCTTGCAACTATAACATATAAAAAATTTCGCCAGTTGTGTGAACAGACAGCAATTAACTATTTATGTATGCAGTCTCTTTCAATCACACGCGATCTGTATCTATTATACGTTTATTGAGCCAGAAAATAGTCTAGTTGGTAGTTTTCTCGCAGGTGGTGGAACAAGTGCATATAGCAGAGGTGTCGTGTTTGGGATCATTGTAATGGTCTTCATGAACAGTGGCCCTACCGCCTAACCTAAAGCCGATTCCCATCCGTTATTATGATTCCTAAAATTAGGTGGTAGGTTTAAGTATTGACAAACATTGTAGCTTAATCGATAGTGCTTCAGAGTTTCTATAAGCTAAGTAAAACTCATTTTTTTTATATTACGTCGGGTAGTAGACAAGCATACGGCCCACCTGATGTGAAGCGATTAACGTACCCATACTAACGCTCGCAACATAAAATATCGCTCGCGCGCCGCCACCCCACCGCTAACGCAGCATCTCCTTCCATTCTTTTGACATCACTCACTCGCAGGAACACAACGACCCTAAAGGGAATTGTTATTTGGCTGCGGTATTCTGTGAGGTGGAGGTACATTCTCCAGTCGGGTAGCTTACAATTACGCTCTCTACCTCTCTTTTCGCCAGAGCTTCGTTTGTCAGTCAGCAGGGTGCACCGCGTGCAGGTGAAGTTGGCTTTGGGTCAAAGATGTTGATGAACTACTTACACTCCAAAACTTCCATTAATCTAATCTGAAGTTTGATTTTCGCTATCAAAAAATCCAATGGACATCGGCTGCAGCTCAGGCAGTAGGGCCCCAAGTTATAGATAATGGTGAACAGGATTTGGAGATTGGCAATGTAGCATATATTTTACTCGGTCGAGGGGTTAATTATACTTCTCTTATTTTCTTCACCCTCAATGGTTGACTGGTAGAGAATGCAATTAAAGGCGGACTTACAGCCTTTTGTACCAGTTTATTGTGGTCAATAAATGATTTTAAATAAGTAAATAGTTAGCATAAAATATTCTTTAATTACAAAATGTCATAAAAATCACATATATTAATAGTGTTCGGTCGACACTTTCCGTGACTAGAAGCACCTAGAAGGCTGGGTTTTATTTGAAACAACGTATAAAAATGCAGTTCAGCGTGGCAATGTTGTCACTTCTGGGCACGATGGTTTTTGACAGATATGAAGGAATAGTTAGACACAATTTTATTTTTTAATTTGTACGTAGTTTTATCTTTGTTTTTGTTTTAATAATATATGTCACCGTAAAATTGTAAATACCGTTAGTTATTCTATCACGCGAGATTGTAAATTTTCCATAGATTATTTAACTGTAACATACTGCTTACACTTTCAGAAAATCACAACCAGTCGCGCATTTAACTATTAACTGTTTGAAGTTTGTCCCAGACTGGTCGGTTTTACGGAAGAACATTCCCTGTTCACAGAGCTAGGATTCCAGACATTCCCTGTTCATAGAGCTAGGATTCAAACACAGGTGTCTGTTCAATATAATAAGAGAGGTTTTCTTCCACGGATTCTCAGGTTGTGGAATGAATTACCTGCCGAGGTTTCCCAAGAGACTACAAAATGGAATTTTTCAAGAATGGCGTGATGAGATTTTTATAGGGTCGGCAATGCGTGAGGGATACTTTAAGTACAGCGAGCGTCGATAGGCTGTGCCTGTTTGCCAACAGGCGGGTCGTAGACTTCTTTGCCACCTTAGGTGTATAAAAACTGCAAGAAAATTCGAATTAAAAGACTTGACATATTCTATTCGAACTCGTAACCTTTACTTTAGGTGGCAAGGATGACACCTCGGTAATATTAGTAATATCGACTTTAATTATCTAATTATGTTCATCTCAAGTGGTTATGATCATTAAATAAAGTATAATGAGATACAGCAAATAAAATTACGTACAAATTAATGAAGTTTTTTTTATCATTTGGCATTTTTATTTAAGTATATCAATACTTTTAACAGAAGACTACAAATTTTCATTCAAAAAATAAAAAAATAAAATTGAGGTTGTGGATACGGCCGTCTATTGTATGTGAATACTTCATGTGCACTAAAATGATCAAAATGGCAGCGCTGCCCTCTCCCCGCACGCGATGTTCAATAGTCCTTACTTAGCGTAATTAATTTCTTTGATCCTTCATCTATCCTGTGGTCTGATTGGATTTTGGATGTAGGCAAAGACAAACATTCGAAACTACAACGCTAAACTGTATCCCCCGATTTTGTGTATCATTAGATTTTCAGCGAAATTCATTGAGCTTATGAAATCGTCCGGTCGTTCTGTCTGTCCGTTGCCATGAAACTCAAAATTTAGAAATTCTGACTTCGGATTCGTGTAGAGCAGTAGTAATGTAAAGTGACCTTGGTTTTCCGATATTGATTCGGAAATTCGAAAAAAAAAACATTCGCTAGGTGGCGCATGCTGTGCGTCCGATGTTTTGGATTGCCCCCGTATGGTAGTAAATTTAAAGAAGTATTCACGCTAATAATTACTTACCTAAAAAATATGTAAATAATAACAGGTTTTAATATATTTACCAACATAAAGTAAAGGAAATAAATAATGGAAACCCCATAACGAAATAAAATACCCACTCTCGTAATACTCACGGCGCGACGGGTGTAAACATAAAACACTTATCTTCTTGGGTGTAAAGATTGTGATCGAAATATGGAAGATGAATTAATATTAAAACTCATTCAAGAAAGTAATATTTATGCATGTACACGACTGTTTCTCTTGGTCTGGGTGTTTGCTATGAATTATAAGTATGTATGACAATAAAAAAGTATTTGAGTACTTTTATCAATTGTGTCTCGTACGCATAGCCTATTCATTTGTGTGCATGAACATGTCTGTTTGTCTTGGTATGGGTGTTTTCTATTATATATACATACGTATAATTAATAAATTATTATTATTTAGTTTTTATTGTCTCCATTATATTAGTTATGAATATTGTATACCACAAAATTAATTACATAAATTATACGTATGTATTTAAAAAACAAAACATGTATTTCAGTACATTTATCAGTTGTCTCTTACCCATACAAGCTTTCCGCTTAATTTGGGACTAGACGGCGCTGTATTAATTGACCAGAAATATTTTAGTTATTTATTTTTCTCCCTATGCGACTTAGTTACTAATATGTATATAATATAATAATAATACTTACATACTACATAACTCATCAAAGTACTTTCGATTCACCAACTCTCCGGGCTTCTTTATAGGGAACGAGGTTCAAGGGAAAAAGTGGAGAAAGAGATCAGCTAAATTTCTTGCCGCAGGCACAGAATAAATAGTATTCGTAGTGCTAGCGTACTGCAGGGCAGCCAAATAATAATCCACCAAAATTTTGTTAATATCTTCATTTGCTTTGATGTTCAGTCAGAAATTCTTAAGAAGGCACTGCGTTTATAATGATGGGAATAATGTCAGTGAACCCGTGATGAAACGTTTATATGGTACGTATCAGGTGGACTTGTTTGTCATATTTAAGAGAGGTAGGGCATAGCGTATTTTCTAAGCTGCCCTGTCTGGGGAAGTACCTCTACCTCAGAGAATACTGCAGTCAAATAACAATTCCCTTGAGGGTTGTTGTGTTCCGGCGAATGAGTGAGGTCACCAGGAAGAAACAAAGGAAGGAGTATAGGCTGACAACGGATCGGCAACCCCTTGGTTGCTGATCTCCATGGGCGATGGTGATTGCATTCTATCAGGTGACCCACCCACATGCTCGTTTGCCCCCCTCTAATATAAAAAAAATATATTTGTCAGCCGAGTGTTAAAAAAATACGCTATTTACATATTTTACATAAGTGAAACTCACTTAAAGGTCACAATGTTGAAGTTGAATGTCTAAAGTTTAACGTGTTATGGACTATGTGACTATATACAACATTTTTATAAATTGATGCCACTGACGAGAGACTAATGAATGTAAATTAATTTAAATTATAATAACCACATACACGTCATGGCATGGACAGTGATCTTCATCGTTAAATTAAATCGTTTTAAAAAATTGTTTATCACCGCTAATGATTTTAAATTCAACGCAAGTTTGTATCAAAATGGAGAAACCGTAAAGCGATGGAATGTACAGTAGGCGGCTTGTTTTTATTGTTATCGTCCACCTTCAATTCATCCCACTGCAGGTAGGCATATGAATCTCCCCTCAATCGAAAGGGTTAAAAGCATATTCTACCACGTTGCTCAACTGCGGGTTGGCGGAGGCCAGTGTTCAAAAGCCGTATAAAAGCCACTGGTAAGTAAGTTCTTTATTGTGTATGGAAAACAAGCTAACAAAAAAGTTGATTTAAAAAAAAATTGAAACCGACTTCAGTTGGTGAGCGCAGCTTAAGTATTGGTGGAATACCCCGGCAGAGGCTGCTGCCCGTCTTCCGGGAGAAAAGTTATCGCGTGACACAAGATTCCTTAGTCGCCTTGTACGACATCCAGCGCAGAGCAATGGAGTGGCACAATTTTATTCTGCCTTTTACCATAGGGCAAATTTAAGGGTTTCCCTCGATTTTTCTGGGATCCCATCATCAGACCCTGACTTGATGAATATGGAACCACCTCGCAATTACCCTTTCAAATAAAAAAAATGAATTTGACCATACGTGCTTATAAAATTTAAGGGTTTCCTTTGATTTACCTGGCATCCCATCATCAGATCCTGACTTGGTGAATATGGGATCAACTTGCAATCATACCCTTTCAAATAAAAAAAGAATTATGTAAATCGGTTCACAATTCGCAAAGAAATCGAATAACATACATACAAAAAAAATATTCAGTTGAATAGAGAACCTCCTCCTTTTTTGAAGTCGGTTAAAAACAGGTCTTATTGTTGATTACAAAAAGGTATCACTTGATCCTTACTTTTTCAGGCGTACATATTTATATAAATGTTAAACAATAACGCAAAATTTACTATATCACCACAGTATAAGTAATAGTATATCACTACTTATAATCAAAATATTCTTGAATGTAAAAACATTTTTTGGCCAACTATTCCTTATTAGTAGAATTTAATCATAATATATTCTATACAGTGTTATAGGAAGTACTAAGCTACAGCATGCTTCTTGCAAGCGGCTAACCTAACCTAACCTAACATTCAAGGAAACTAAATGACCTATATCTCAAAATCGTCTTGGTGTCACATTCATCAACTTTTTTTTAATACTACGACGGGTGGTAGACAAGCAACCGGCCCGCCTGATTTGAAGCGGTCACCGTAGCCATATTAACGCTCGCAACAAAAAATATCGCTCGCGCGCCGCCACCCTCGCTACCAACGCAGCATCTCCTCTCTTTATGGTGACCTCACTCACTCGCAGGAACACAACAACTTTCAAGGGAATTGTCATTCCACAGTCGGGTAGCTTACAATTACGCTCGCTACCTCTCTTTTCGCCAGAACTTCATTTGTCAGTCAGCAGGGTGCACCGCGTGCAGGTGAAGTTGGCTTTGGTTCAAAGATCAACTACGTAGGATATACCACTTACACCCCGTTAGTTACCTTTTAAAGAATAAAAACTAGAATCTATTAGTGTGTCATGTTTTTATCAGCCTTGTCAACTATGTAAATATGAACCCGCTTTAAGTAATTTATAAGTTCGGTCTCATTTACTGATACAAACATACATAACAAAACATTATTATGCACATTTTAGTTCACATGACATGATTTTACTAATTTACTAGTTGACCCAACACACAGCCCTGTCCTAATTGAAATCTTATCCAAATTATTAAATAAATGAATCTTAATAGTCCATTCAATCTATCTCCCCAACCCGTTTGGCCAGCGTGGGGAATGTGTAGGCTAAATCCTCCTTCCGTCTAGGACGGACGAGAGAGGGTCGTGCTCCTGTAGTGGAGACTAAAATGGACCTGATGATGATGATGATCCAATTTATCTGGTTCCAAACTAAGCAAAGGTGTTTTATGGGTACTAGAAAACTTATAAATAATAGACTTAAATACATAAGACAAACAGACACGTTCATGCACGCAAATATGTATCTTGTACGGGGATCGAACCTACGACCTCGGAGTCATAGTGCTATTGCTATATATTTAACCACTTAGCTTGTATTCTCTTTTTCAGCGTCTTCTGGATTAAAAAATAAACCATAGTTTCATATGTACAGATTTTATTTCACTTTTAACTGTCTGCTGACCAAAAGTTGCACTTTACAAAATATAATAAATGAACTATTTACAAAATAAAATTTATGGCAAGGTTTACCAGGCGTGTTTGCCGTATCCGCCATAGCTACCGTAACCACCATAGCCGTATCCGCCGTATCCGTGACCGTAGCCATGACCATAGCCGAGTCCGCCGTAACTACCGTATCCACCATAGCTACCATATCCATCGTGACTACCGTAGCTGGCATAAGAAACTGGGTGGGCGTAAGCAACCGGGGCAATATGTTTAACAACTGGGGTAGGGTGGTGTACGCTATACTGAGACACAGAAGAAACAGCAGGGGCCGAATAAGCGATGGGAGCGACAGTCTTGACTACAGGTGCTGCGACAACGTGATGGCCATATCCTCCGTAACCTCCATATCCAAGCCCGTCGTATCCATATCCATGTCCATATCCATGACCAGCGCCGTATCCCAGACTACTGTAGCCCAATGACCCGTGGCCGATGTAGCCGGCGTGAGCCAAGCCAAGGAAGCACAGAATGGCGGATACCTGAAAAATACGCATTGATTTATATATAACATTCTAGCAAATGATTTAGAAAATATCTTGTCTATCAAAAAAAGTCATAGATTTATCGGAGAAATTTGGAGTTATACATAATATTTGGACTGATTACTTTATAACTGTAACTCTTTAGTCAGAGATTGCCTTAAGTAGGTATTAGTGATAATAATAAATTCTGGACGGTAAATGCTATTTGGAACACTTTATTATAAGAACAATTGGGGTAGTAAGAATATTTTGAGGTGGAAGTGGCTCATCAATATCTTTGAACCTAAGCCAACTTGACCTGCAGGCGGTACACCCTGCTGACTGACAAACTAAAGATTTACCAACTGTAGCTGTTCCGTAACCGTCGCTAAGGCTACTTAAGCTACAGCAATGTTGATAACTCATTACAAACGCTGTAGCCTTAGTAACAGTTATGGTTACCGTAGCTGTAACGGTAACTCCCTAGAAACTATCAATGTTGATTGACACTAAGAACAATTTGTCATTTAGATTTGCCGTAGAATATCCAGGGGCTCTACGCTGAAGATGAAGCCGATTGCCATCTAATTTTTTGAATGCTAAACACTACTGCTTAGATTGTAGTTTATTATGTTTAGCTTAGCTGGAAGAAACTCAGAGCTCTACCGACTACGTGAAGATATACGTCAATAACTTTAACCTAAGACCGAATTTGGAATCGAACAAATCGATGGTAATCGGCTTCGGCGGTAGGACTCCTGTTGGAGTATTTGGTTCCAAAATTGCAATGATTTGTTTCCGATATAGCAATGTCAATAAATTACAACGCACATAAAGCACTTCCTTAAATTAATGATTGGCCTGGCATATCGATGGTCGATCATTAATTTAAGGTCACTACACTAGTTTGTCACAGTTATATATTCACACGTCCTCACATTTAGTATCTAATCACACTATTTTTAAACTATTATTAAATTTTCAAGACATTTTTATTTTTCACACTAAATCCTTACCTTAGCTATCATTTTGTATTGTTTCTTCGTTTTGTTTGCGTAGAATGATTTGATTAGCAAACATTTACGTTTATATATACACACAAAACTCGGAAATTGGCCTCGCCATTGTCAAGGATTCCAAATATTCGTCTAAAATTGGTGCATTAACAAATGTTAATTAAAGTTGGGTAACTTTAATATGTATTTGATAGCGTGCGAAACATTACGTCGAAGGTGAAAAGAAACTGCGTTCATTGTACTTCGTACATACGTAATTAGCAGGGACAAAAACTGGTCTCAAAAATCTATATTTAATTGCAAAAAACGCGGAAGTTATCTCTTCTTAATCGCATATAAAATGTGCAGGCAACGATTTCGAAGCTATTTCTTAGAAGGAAGCCTTTGAGATAGGTGCAGATTATTTTTGTTTTTAATGTCAATTTACGCTTTTGAAATTTGTATTGTATAGTATTGTGAATACACAATTTTGGTACTACGGATAATAATTTATTGAAACGTTGTTATGTTATATTAGGTAAATAGGTTGAACAGTCATTTGCTGTTGTTTTTGAAAACACTTTTTTATAAGTATTAAAACAATACTAAAAAAAAGTGCATAAACCGTAATAAAGCAGACAGGTTTTATAAATTTAAAATTTTATTATTATGTTCTAACTTTAAAGATTTTTTTTTTAATTTACAAAATGAACCAATCTGCAGCATTGATATATTTGCTTATTAAACGCAATCAAATAACGTTTAAAAAAAGTACAGTGAATTTCAAAAGTTATCCTAATCAAAAAGTCTCTCAGCAATGAATTGCAGCTTTATTCGACTTATTGATATCTACATCGATATAATGAATAGTATGTTTATCGACTTATGCTTGTTATGTTATTGCAAAAGTACATTGACCTGCCTACTCGCTCGGCTCCTGAGCAAGACACGACAGATCCATATCGTGAATTTCATAACGCACCTACCTACTCGATACATACTCGTATGTTGCTTTCCGGTAATGCCTGTCACTTCATTCAGTGCCTGTGGAGGTTCTTTATAGGACCTTCAAAATTACGACAATATTTATTTTTAACCAGCGAATCGCGGCAACTAGGTACCTATGCAATATTTCAAGACCCAGATGTCAAGAACCCCGTTGTGCATGGTATAAAATGTGATTTTCTTGAGTATAAGATGTTATATATCTCGACTCGGGTATTTTCCTGTGTGGCTCGTTTAAAAAGACTATAATACATGGACGAATTGACCAAGATAAGAAAAAGGTCGTTTTTATTAGTATTTAAAATCAGGCCCCACAAGAATGTACTTAGCACTCATATTACCAACGTAAATTAAAAAAATATCTCCCAAAATCCAAATCCCTTAATCCCATCATTAAACTAGAAAACCATTGAAATTATTTTTATATACGATTTTTATAAATGTACGGACAAACATACAGAAATACGTGAGTGATAAATGTTTCGTTTTTTCCCTTTTTGGTCCGAGAATTGTTGTTCATTTTTAGGCTTCCGTACCCAATGGGTAAAAGGGAGGGATATTACTAAGACTCCGCTGTCCGTCCGTCAGTCCATCCGTCGGTCTGTCACCAGGCTGTATCTCATGAACCGTGATAGTTAGACAGTTGAAATTTTCACAGATGATGTAGCCGCTATAACAACAAATAATAAAAAACAGAATTAAATAAATATTTAAGGGGGCTCCCATACAAATAACGTGATTTCTTTTTGCTCGTTTTTGATAACGGCAACAGGTAGACACTTGAAATATTCACAGAATATTTATTTATATACTCACTTTAAAAATAAACAATAAAATTAAAATAAAACAAATATGGGAGGCTCCCATACAACAACTTGATTTTTTAGCCGTTTTTATAGACAATGGCACGGAACCTTTCGTGCGCGACTCGCACTTGGCCGGTTTTTTAATGTTACTTCTTATAATCGAAAAAGCACTGACTATTATGGCGTGAATATCATATATCGGTTATAAGGAAACCACGCGCCATCGCCGCCGTTGCAATCGACTCGAGGCCGCAGACACCGTGGCGACGTATGATTTCTTTTGTGCAAACTTATATTTTTATTTTTTGACCAGCGACCCCATTTGTCTTTATATGTAGGCATTTGGTAGATCTGTTGAGGTCAGTATATATTAAATTATACACTGACTAGCAAATATAGACAGTTCAAATTCCCAATCAAATTTATTGCAAATATAATATTTCCGGGGGTTGGTTTTTTCTACGCCCAGCGTGTAATAAAAAAAAAAAAAATACAACAGCATGAAGTCAACATTGATACCTTTAGAGTATCAATGTTGACTTCAGGCACGATGCCATTTCTCTGTTTCGTATAGCTGAAATATTGTTTAGTAAATTATTTTATCAAAAGGTATGAATAAAGCAATATGGGTTTGTCAATAAATATAATACTAAATATTTATTAACAAGGTTATATTTCTGAAAATTACTTTCGCAAACGAAGTTACAAAAGTATAAATAAAATTCTGTGTAAAATAATTATTATGTATAAAATCAAATCATACGTATTTCATAGAGGGATCCATAAAAAATATAAAAGGGGCGAGGCGCTTACGCTTAAAAAAAATTGAATTGAATTGCAGATTAGATTATAGAATATAATTTATTTGCATTAAATGGTTATAATACATAAATATTCATAAACGACTGTAAATTTTTCGATAGTTAAAAACCGAGAAAAATGTAAAAATATTTTGTGGTTTCATCTTCAGTTTCTTAATTTAAATATACATGTACGAGGAGAAAAACTTAATTTTTTTGTATCAATAAAGGGGCAAACAAGCATACGACCTGCTTGATGGTAATCAGTCTATGGCCGTTTATGTCATCAGATGTATCACTCACGCGTTGCCGACCCTCTAAGAACCCTTTCACGCTTTTCTTGAAGAACCCCATACATACTGTATAGTCTCTTGGGTAAACCTTGAAAATTTAAAAAAAAAAACAAACTATATTTGAATATAAGAAGGATTGGATAAATCACCAACGTTTTAACTTAAATGTCAAGGAGTTACGTAAATAAGTAGGTATTTAATGTTACTTAATTTGTACAACTTACATTTTAAAAATAATATAAATATATTTTTCTATAATAAAAGCTACATAGATTGTACCTATGAGTTATTTATAGAGAGATTTAATTATTTGAAGCAAATAAAATGTAAATATGGTATTGATACCATTGCCTTAAGGCAAGTCATCGTTCTGAGATAAAGACCGCCTTACCTTTTAAAATTTTTACATTAATTTTAAACTCACGTTTGATTTTATTAATAACTAGCTGTCCTCCCCGGCGTCATATGGGTAGAAATTGGTGTTTTATTTTCGTCGCAATTTTTAAGTCTTTTGTCTCCACAAGAACCTTCCGTATACCTTAATGAAAATATAAAAAAAAAAATAGCCTTTCTCGAGTTTTTCGCTTAGCAACATTCTTTTTTATTTATTAGTATACTTAAGGGGATGCCATACAAAAAAATCCAATATGTTTTAATCGACTACTAACATTAATATGCAACGAATAGGTTATTGTATCTTTGCGATATTATCAGCAGCATAGAACTTATATGATATTTATAAATCTGCTAAAGTCTGCGAAGGCGTGGCAAGATGCAAAAAGTCGTGCGCTAGAAATGTTCTAATGCAATTCCTGCATTTATGCAACTTTCATATGGTTGTGACTTGTGATAGATGCTAGCGTTTAGTATGTTTTAGTATACGCATAAGCGCAATAAAAGGAGACACTTGTCTTGTGTGTGCGCCGGGAGGGTGAGGGAGGGGGGGGGGGGGTCAAACGGGTGCCCTTACACCTACTCGCACACACTTCACTTACTCACAGTAACACAACAACCCTCAAGAGAATCGTTATTTGGCTACGGTATTCTGTGAGGTGGAGGTACATTCCCCAGTCGGGTACCTTACAATTACGCTCCCTACCTCTCTTTGGGCTCTTTTCGCCAGAGCTTCGTTTGTTAGTCAGCAGGGTGCACCGCGTGCAGGTGAAGTTGACTTTTGTTCAAAGATATTTACGAATCACTTACACCCCGAATGTACGCAATAAGTGGGTGCTCTTACACTCTACTTACGACATAAATAAAATCTTGCAAAAAAATTCATAAGAGATATATTTCGAGGAGTAATAATCAAAATAATTACAAGATATTGGTGACTCAATAAGATTCCAAAATAATAATTAAGATACAGTAGTGGTTTGTTTTTGCAAAATGGCCTCGATATATTTACAAACCAAGGGCGCTACTGCCTATGCCGAAGGCGATTCAGATCGAATATGTCGATTCCACAAATTGCTCTTAGGTTTAAGTAATAGACAGACATTTTCTACTTAGTCTGTAGAGCTCGAGGGTTACTACTGGCTAAACTGTTTAGTTTAACTGTGTACTTGTGTAGTTTCAGTTTGGATTATTGGCAATAGTGTTTACTATTCAATCCAAACTTCTCTCTCAACTTACTCTCTCGAAGTCTGATTTTTGCTTTCGAAAAACTCCGATGGAATCTGCTTCAGCTAAGGCAGGGTAGAGTTTCAGGTGCGTTCGATCATACACATATACACTTAGGGTCTTTTTAGACTTTATCGCCCGGCGTGCGGATTTATCATCTGGGCGTGTCATCCGGCAGACTAGAATAGAATCACTCCGTCTCTTCCCGTGGAGGTCGTACAAGGCGACTAAGGGAAATAAATTATAAAACATCGATCAGGCCTCCCCAACCCGTCTGACCAGCGTGGGGAGTGTAGGCCAAATCCTCCTGTCTATGACTGACGAGAGGGTCGTGCTCCTGTAGTGGAGACTTAAATGACCTGATGATGATGTGCGGATTTATCATAGTAAAAAACACGCATGCGGATAATATACTATGACAGATCCCGCATGCGGGGCGAAAAACGCATGACTTTAAAAATGCCCTTATATTGTTTCCCCCGCAAGAAATTTAGTTATATTATGCATTCCTGTGTAATATAAATAAACTTTTTGTACGGTAGTTAGTGACTTTCGCTATGTATTTTTTTAAAATGACAATAACTTTTTTCACTTTTTCAATGATATGATAAGCCTAACTGTTACTCGAAGCTGAGTTTAATCTATTTACCGTAAAAAATACTGTTCAGTAGTTTTGCAGATAAGCGTGAACATACAGACATACCGACTTATAGACAGACAAAAAAAGAGTGTGCTTTAGACCACACGACTGAAGTAAAACTTCTTTAGCTCTACTAACTTATATCTCACTCAAGTTCCGTTCGCCTCGTCCGATCATACTTTTCGTAACGCTCTCGTAACGCATTCACCAGCTTACTCTCCAAAATCAAGCATGCGTAAAGAAGTTTTACTTCAATAATTTTAAACAATATTATGTTTTGTAATCTTTTTTATCATTCACACTTATTTTTTTTTTAATTTAATAAATGTACAGACGCACGGTTTCTACAGCTTTATTACAAGTATGTAGTGAATCTGTGAATGAATTCGTGACCAACTGCCAGCATTCGTAATTGGTCGGTTGTATATTTAAATGGCATACATACATACTTTGTCGTAAGTGTGAATGGTTCGTAGCGTGTATCTGAGAAACGCAAATTGTGAAATAAGTAGATGCTAATAATATATCATTCGTTGTGTCGTAGTTATATTTCATTCAACTTTTGTGTCATCATTATCATCAGCCTGTATCTATCCACTGCTGGACATAGGCCTTCTCTAATGCCTTCCACCATATGCGTTCCTCCGCTTTCCGCATCCAGCCGCGTAATACTTGGGTACGGTGACGGTAACCTGGAGCCCTACCGCTGAAGCTGAAGCCGATTACCATCAGATTTTTTGATTTCAAAAATCAAACTATAGCATTTTTTTTTTTTTTACATAAGCCAATCGCAATATGCGCATACTCAGCGGTGTAAATTGCCGCTGAGTATGCGCAAATCGGCTTACTTCAGAAATCGCGCACCACTGTCGTGGACAAGGCTCTTTTATATTTATTTTTATATTCGTCTTAAATTTATATAACATTAAAATAAAATATTTACAATATTTGGAAACTTTAGCTTAGATTAGAGCTGACGAGCTCGGTGGCCTAGCGGTCAACGACGCGGCTTCGACACCAACGCTCGTGGGTTCGATTCCCACATAGGACAAACATTTGTGTGCATGAACATGTCTGTTTGCCTTGGTCTGGGTGTTTTCTATGTATCATAAGTATGTATTTACAAAAAAAAATGTTTTTACGTATGTTTATCAATTGTCTAGTACCCATAACACAAGCTTCGTTTACTTTGGGGCTAGATAGCGCTGTGTAATTTGTCAAACAATATTTATTTATTGGCGGTAATTGTGTTTTGCTAGTAGAAACCATAGACCTCTACCGACTAAGCTGAAGATGTTTGTCATTAATTTAAACCAAAGATCTATTTTCACGATCAAAAAATCCGATGGTAATTGGCTTCAGTGTCGGCGGTAGGGCCCCAGGTCACTGTAGCTTGTAACTTGCAACATAGTATGGTGCGTAAGGCAAAAGTACTCCTGTTCTGCCGCTGCATTGAAATTTTTGCCCTACCTCTTTTTTTTATATACTACGTCGGATGGCAGACAAGCATACGGCCTGCCTGATGTGAAGCGGTTACTGTAGCTATATTAACGCTCGCAACATAAAATATCGCTCGCGCGCCGCCACCCCTGCTGCCAACGCAGCATCTCCTTAATTTCTGGTGAGCTCACTCACTCGCAGGAACACAACAAACCTCAAGGGAATTGTTATTTGGCTGCGATATTCTGTGAGGTGGAGGTACATTCCCCAGTCGGGTAGCTTACAATTACGCTCCCTACCTCTCTTTTCGCCAGAGTTTCGTTTGTCAGTCAGCAGGGTGCACCGCGTGCAGGTGAAGTTGGCTTTGCTTCAAAGATGTTGATGAACCACTTACATCCCTAAATTTATTTATGTCTATTGACTTTATTCAGAGGATATAATACTGGACAGTATTGGTCCTATCTAAGGTGTCAAACAAGCATACGGCGCACCTAATAGAATAACAATGACACAAGCCCGATATCTTGATCAATGCGTGCTTGCACCTCTCGGAGTATCGCTTACGTGTTCCCAGCTGTTAATGTATGTCAAGCGGTTACTATGTAGAAACTTGTTTTAGTTGTTTCTTAGGAACTCTCTTCCACTCGTAGTTTCGTCCACTCGGTCGCTTACTAATAATAAAAAAAAAATATTTCTGGGCAATTTACACAGCGCCATCTAGTCCCAAATTAAGCGTAAAGCTTGTACTATCGGCACTAGACAACTGATAAATGTACTTAAATACTTTTTTTTTGTAAATACATACTTATAAGGCATAGAAAACACCAAGACCAAGACAAACAGACATGTTGATGCACACAAATGTTTGTCATGTGCGGGGATCGCACCCGTGACCTCGGAGTCAAAAGTAACCATTGTTAGCCATTCGACTACCGGGCTTGTCAAAACTATATATCATCATCATCATCATCATCATCAGGTCATTTTTAGTCTTCACTACAGGAGCACGACCCTCTCTCGTCCGTCACAGACAGGAGGATTTGGCATACACTCCCCACGCTGGCCAGACGGGTTGGGGAGGCCTGATAGATGTTTTATAATGTATTTATAAACTATATATATTACTAGTAAATTATCTGTGATATTGCACACTTTGATCTCTAATGTTTTAATTATCTTCAACCTATTCGAACCATATGCGATGAGGACAGCGAACAATATTTCTTTATAAATTATTTCGTCTTATCATTCATTCAATCAAGACCAACAACTTTTAATTATTTAGAAACATAATAATCTAATAGATCACTCGCATCTTTCGTCAGCGATGAACTAGTTGCAAAATAATGGACCTTGGCAGTAGTATAACCGCTTCTTGGCGGCTGTCGCTGTCTATCATTTTTGGTCATGTGACATATGAGCAAAACAAGTAGTAATTATGTCAAGTTGACGATGACAAGTGACAAAATAACCATGTATTTAAAAACTCTAACATGACAGGCTCTGTTAAACCATCTATGTCAGTGTTTTTCAATATTTTTGAATACAGGACCCCTTTAAAAGTTTAAAATTTCTGGCGACCTCCTCCTCCCTTCCTCTTTTCCTCCTCCTTCTTCGCCAAACTTCAACAATTCAGCTGGCTATGAAAGCTTTAAAATTGTTAGTGCCATTTGCTGTCGATTTTGTTGACATAAAAATTACCTGCCTATAATATTTAAATAATTATAACTTAACCTTAACGATTAGGAGTTAGGGCCTAATCGTTAAGGAGTTGTACTTTCCATCATCAAAACGGGAATATGATACAATGACTACCAGTCAGGCCATGAAAATAAAGAAATGGAAAGAAAGGCATTACAAGTGACTATAAAATTTTAAGGTTGCCTTCGATTTCCCTAGGATTCCATCATCAGATCATATCTTGGCGGCAATCTGACACCTCAGGATTATACTCTTGTAAATAATAAAAAAAAAAATTGAAAATCGATTCACAACACAATTGGCAGAGAAATCGTTGAACATACAAAAAAAAAAGATACATACAGTCGAACATGACGAGCTCGGTGGCGTAGCAGTCAATGACGCGGCTTCGACACCAACGCTTGTGGGTTCGATTCCCACATAGGACAAACATTTGTGTGCATGAACATGTCGGTTTGTCTTAGTCTGGGTGTTTTCTATGTACCATAAGTATGTATTTACAAAAAAAAAATGTATTTACGTATGTTTATCAGTTGTCTAGTACCCATAACACAAGCCTCGCTTACTTTGGGGCTATTTGGCGCTGTGTAATTTGTTAAAAAAAAAAGAACATACAACCTTCGCATTTTTTATTCTCGGTTAATAAAATAACTTGTAATATTCCACTCAATTAAATATACAGTATACCATACTACTATATATACAGTTTGAGGACCTTGATGACGTCGTTGCACGTGTCAGTCTAATCGAAGACGCAAGTTAAGCAATGTGGGCCGTAGCCTGTGCATGGATGGGTTTATTTATCTCAAGCTTCTACGTGCCTCGGATGGCACCTCAAGCTGTCGGTCTCGGCTGTTGTCATTAGATCACAGTCGTTAAGCCAAGTCAGTTTCAAGTTGGCTTGAAAACACTGACCTCGGTCAACCAACAGTTGAGTAGCGTGATGAATGAATGCTCTAATACCCCTTCGATTGAGAGGAGACCAGTATCCCAGCAGTGGGGTCTGGGGTTTAAGTGGTTCATCAACACCTTGGAACCAAAGCCAGCCTAGCCGGCACGTGCACTCTGCTGACTGACAAACTAGGCTCTGGCGGAAAGAGAGGCAGGGCATAGCGTATTTTTAACCTGCCCGATTGGGGAAGTACCTCCACCTCACATAATACTGCAGCCAAATAATCCCCTTGAGGGTTGTTGTGTTTCTGCTAGTGAGTGAGGTCACCAGTAAGAAAGGAAGGAGTATAGGCGGAAACGGATCGGCGACCCCTTGGTGACCCCTGATCTCCAGGAGCGGTGGTGCTTGCTTTCCATCAGGTGACCCACATGCTCGTTTGACCCCCTCTCATATAAAAAAAAGTGGAATGAATGAAGTTTGATAACGGAAAGCTTAACCCACACTTCTTCGTCAGTCGGGTAAAAATAGCCAAGATTGCATGATAATTTGTTTATTCAGTGTTCAAAAATTACAACACGCGTGTACTTGGCCTTTACTTTAAAGATTGTTATCTCTAACACGTAATATTAAAGAACCGTTGATTAAAACGGTCTTAATTATTTATTATCTTAATTTGGATCCGTTTAACGTCGGAACTCGTCTCACTCCTCGTTACATTAACCTAGAAAACTTCGTTCATTCATATTTCATTTCGACAGCTTAAATATGCAGTACGAGTATGTAAACATTTGTGACCTTGGCTTGTTACGCTGCATCTGCATTTTTATGCTTAAATTAACGCGTCGTGTAATCGTACTATGTGCCAAGGTTTTTTCACTTGAAGTACTTTAATGTTTTACGTGGGGTATACTGAAAGTTTTTTTGGAGTGTAAGTGGTTCATCAACATTTTCAAACCAAAGCCAACTTCACCTGCACGCGGTGCACCCAGCTGACTGACAAACGAAGCTCTGGCGAAAAGAGAGATAGGGAACGTAATAGGCTATTTTCCAATGTTTAAAAATTGTAAAAATTATTTAACAATATCGTAAAATACACAAAACTATAAAGATCTGCAAACTTTCATTCTAATATCTTCCGTCCGACTTATTTTAGGGTCGATCAAAGTTTGGCGGGAAAGTCCATTTTAAAAGTATGAAATTATAAAAAAATAATATTTCCATTGGAGAAGCAATAAAAAATGCTATAACTTTTATTATGATACTAATCACATAAACGTAATATTTAACATAGCTGTCGTACAAATTTCTGATTTGATGCATACAAAATACAAACCTGTGACGTCATAATTCGGTAGTCTTTTGTATGGAGCGTTTTGGGGCAGTCTAAAAATTGTGATTTTCAAATTAACATATCTCGAGAGATTTTTGTGCTATCGAAGTAATTCTTTCACCTATGGTTTTATTATGGAGACGTCCCTATATATCAAACGGAAAAAAATGTTAGTCAAATTGCCTATTGTAAGGTACCCAACTGGGGAATGTACCTCCATCTTACTTCACAGAATACCGCAGCCAAATAACCATTCCCTTGAGGGTTGTTCTTCCTGCGAGTGAGTGAGGTCACCAGAATAGAAGGAGATGCTACGTTAGCAGCGCCGGTGGCGGCGCGCGAGCGTTATTTTATGTTGCCAGCATTAACATCGCTACGTTATAACCGCTTCACATCAGGCGGGCCGTATGCTTGCCTGCCACCCGACGTAGTATAAAAAAATAGTTTCAAAATCCGGTGGTAATCGATTTCAGCTTCGAAAAAAAACTAAAAATAGTTTTAAAAGCGACCTATGTTGGTGATTTTTCTATCGAGCAAAGTAAACCTAATCATCTAACTAATCTAGGAATAAGATATTCTCAACGCTAAAAAGTAAGGTGCTCAATTATAAATTATTTAATTATTTTGGGGTGTAAGTGGTTCATCAATATCTTTGAACCAAAGTCAACTTCATCTGCATGCGGTGCACCCTCCTGACTGACAACGAAGCTCTGGCGAAAAGAGCTAGGGAGAACTAAGAGGTAGGGAGCGTAATTGTAAGCTACTCGACTGGGGAATGTACCTCCACCTCACAGAATACCGCAACCAAATAACAATTCCCTTGAGGGTTGTTGTGTTCCTGCGAGTGAGTGAGGTTACCAGAAACGAACGAGATGCTGCGTTGGCAGCGGGGGTGCCGGCGCGCTAGCGATATTTTATGTTGCCAGCGTTAATATGGCTACAGTAACCGTTTCACATCAGGCGGGCCGTATACTTGTCTACCACCCGACGTAGTATAAAAAAAAGATATTTTTTTTTTCAATGTTTCTATTTCCATTATTTCAATCGCAGAATATACCTTTTTAAACATTCGAAACATAACTTACGTCGCCTTAACTTAATCTTAACCCCTATGATACAGGTACCTAAAGAAAGGGCTTGTTGAAGGAAACATACTTTTTAATTATTTTTTTTGTACTACGTCGGGTGGCAGACACTCATACGGCCCGCCTGATGTGAAGCGGTTACCGTAGCCATATTAACGCTGGCAACATAAAGTATCGCTCGCGCGCCGGCACCCCCACTGTCAACGCAGCATCTCGTTCCTTTCTGGTGACCTCACTCACTCGCAGAAACACAACAGCCCTCAAGGGAACCGTTATTTGGCTGTGGTATTCTGTGAGGTGGAGGTATATTCCCCAGTCGGGTAGCTTACAATTACGCTCCCTACCTCTCTTATCGCCGGAGCTTCGTTTGTCAGTCAGCAGGGTGCACCGCGTGCAGGTGAAGTTGGCTTTGGTTCAAAGATGTTGATGTACCACTTACACTCCAAACCTTATTACCAACTTATAACTTTATTTTTTTTTATTATTGTTGGGGAATACTTGAATCTATGTTTATGTGTCAGTTGTTGCCTGTATACCTTATTTGTAGAGTTATGCTTGTTACAGCTAATGTACTATGTAGTTACGGTTTGCATATTAATGAGAGTTCAAGATATACGCACAATAACATCTTGAGAAATATTTGTTCAACAGCAACTCACAGAACAGATTTTTTTTTTAGAAATGACTGTTGCAAAGAACTCTCTGTACTGAGAGTTGTTTGAAGCAATAACATCTTGACGAGCTCGGTGGTCGAATGGTTAGCAATGGACTTTTTAACTCCGAAGTCGCGGGTTCGATTCCCGCACAAGACAAACATTTGTGTGCATGCACATGTCTGTTTGTCTTGGTCCGGGTGTTTTCTATGTATTATAAGTATGTATTTACAAAAAAAATGTATTTAAGTACGTTTATCAGTTGTCTAGTACCCATAACACAAGCTTTGTGCTTAATTTGGGACTAGATGGCGCTGTGTAAATTGTAAAGAAATATTTATTTATTTAAATATTTATTATTTATTTATCTAACTTGAGAAATAATTGTTCAACAGTAACGCACAGAACAGAAGTTTTTTTTTTTTAGAAATGGCTGTTTCAAACAACTCTCTGTACAGAATATCTTATTTTATTGCTTAAAAAAACATTTCTTATTTCATTGCTTAAAAATAGTCATCATCTTGTCTTTTCTATGTCAATATTAGGATCTTGTGGCTCGTGATTTAGAACTATTTTGAGTTAAGGCAATGCAATTCTAAATGTACAAAAAATTAAGGGCAAATATTAAGAGAATCTCTAAACCTCTTCAAATGAGGGGAGATCCGTATCTCAGCAGTGGGATTAATGTAGTTTGATTCAGAGATTCAGAGTATCCAAAATATCAATTTAGTTAAGTACTATTCATAAAGAAAAGTTGGTGACCTGATGTTTTATATTGAACTTTGTGACATCTAGCTCTTTTAACGAAACACGAAATGTTTTAAAAATAAGTCATACAATTGCTAGTCAAACAGTAGTCTGCATTGTGAGTTAAGTTTTCAACAAATAACAAGTTTTTGTTTAAAATATTAATAGAAATGTTATTGAATGGTTTCAAAATAAAAATCTTACACATAATTTTTTACTTTTATTCATTTGACATTGTATAAAAATAAATATAGAAAAATAAAACAACTAGATTTGTACAGTCGTAAAGGTGATCACCAGCCATAGTTGGCAGCTAGGCCGCTGTATGATACGTGGGAGACAGCGGGAGCAGCGGAGTACGCGAGAGCAGACTTGAGGACTGGGGCAGCGGCGTAGGTAGCAACTGGAGCGTGAGCGTAGGTAGCTACTGGAGCGTGGGCAGCGTAGGTTGTGTACGGAGCAGCGTGCGCCGCGTAAGATAGAGGAGCGGAGTATGCTACGGGAGCGTGCGCGGCGTAAGTCGTAACGGGAGCAGCAGCATAAGTCGCAACAGGCGCTACAGCCTTAGTGATATAAGGAGCAGAGTGTGCTGTCTGTGTGGAGTATGAAGACACGGAGGAGACAGCTGGGGCGACGGCTTTCACGATTGGGGAAGAATACGCGACTGGAGATGAGTACGCTACTGAAGGCGCAGCGTATGTAGAGATGGCGGGTGCGGCGTAGCTTTTGATAACTGGTGCCGCGGCGTAGGTGGTCAAAGGCGCTGAGTGTGCTGCATATGCTAATGGGGCAGCGTATGGGGCAGCGTATGGGGCAGCGTATGAGGCCGCGTATGGGGCAGCATATGGGGCTGCGTATGAGGCACCGATAAGGCCGCCAGCACGAGCGGTCGCTACCGCGCACAGCAATACTATGAACTGAAAGAAACATAAAAACAATTTAGAACAAACATAGAGATTAAATATAATTTGTTGTCTAGTTATGAGTGCTGCAATAGTCGCTTCTCCAAAGACATTTTTAATTTGGTAATACAAAATATTTAAACAGGTATAGATTATGAAAAAAAATAATGGGACATAATTTGTGATATCACACAGAGTTAGTATGAACTCGGTATATTTAACTCTGTAATTGGAGGAATTTAATTGTTATTTTAATCGTACACCGGTATTTTTAGAACTATAATATAATTAAAAACATATTATCTATAGTGTCTAATCATCGCTGCATTAACTATTCGCGTGCCGCGCTCCCTTGGTGAGCATAGTGTTGGTACGGAACACTTGGTACAGAATTGACAGGTCGCAGCAGTCGAGGGGTTAAGACACCCCACCCTTACATAGCTCGTTGCTAGCTTCCAAAAAATACCCTATGGAGTAGAAATCACTCACTATACTGATACAGTTTAGTCTTGTAAAGAAAGCATTTTAGATTTGTTGTACTATTATATACATAGATTAGGGCTATAGAATAATCTCTCGACTGAGTTAGTAACAGCCTGCAGAATCAGCCGATTCATCATTGAGGTTTCTGAGGAAACCGAAAAGGTTATGAAAAGGTTTTTTGAACAATGCTTAATGATGACCCTGATATTACAACTGCCTGCGGTAACCTTCCGGCTGACAATATGCAGATTTCTACCTAAATGGAATATATATAAGTTTAATGCCGTTTTACCACCAAACACAAGTTCCACACTATCCAGAAATTAATTTAAAATTACATTAAGACCCAAGTTTGGAAATTTCAGAAAACTTTCTTCACTTTTGCCCATATCACAAACACTCAACCCTAAATCCAGATTGCACAGATAATATTTAACACAATTAGTACCTTGGCTGCCATTGCTACTCGTATATTCGTCCCACTATAGCAAGTGATACTGGATACGTAATCTCTCGAACTTTTATACTCAATGGTTACCCCCGTCGAGAACTGGTACACTTATGTACTACACTGCTGCGCTTAGTTAGAACCACGGTGCTAAAATTAAATGTCAATCGCAAACGGACTCACGTGGTCATCGCTAGACATTAAAATGTGTATGTACACCACACTTTATAATCTGGTTCAGAAATAAGATTAGGGTCTAGAATCAGGGTCTTATTACTTCAGTAGGTAATACAATACACGCTTTTTTTGGGTAGTAATAAACAGACTGTGGGACTATTATATTATATGACAGAACTGGGGGACTATTATACTAACCAGCCCCCTTACCACCATCTGTTATTGCGATTCAATAACTGAATAGAATGCTTATTCAGACCAATGAATAAGCAACTCTATTACATTTGTAATAGCGTCGCTTATTCATTGGTATGAATAAGCATTCTATTCAGTTATTGAATCGCAATAACAGATGGTGGTAAGGGGGGCTGGCCACTAAAGATGATATAAACATACCAAACCTAACCTAACCAAGCATTTCAATCATTTATTTAGTAATTTTTTGCGACTTATGTTATTATTTTCTTTTTGTTTTTACTATATGAGAGGGGGCAAACGAGGGTCACGTGATGGAAAACAATCACCACCGCCCATGGAGATCAGCAACACCTAGGGGTCGCCGATCCGTTGCCAGCCTATATTCCTTCCTTTCTTTCTGGTGACCTCACTCACTTGCAGGAACACAAACCTCAAGGGAATTATTATTTGGTTGCGGTATGATGTAACGTGAAGGTCCCCAGTAGGGCAGCTTAAAAAATACGCTATGCCCTACCTCTCATAAAACGTATGCAGTTTTTGGCACGTATTCATAATTGATTTTTGAGCTTTCATAAATTGAATTGTTCGTCAAAATAGAACCATTAATAAACATAGGGGAAATCTGCAATCAGTCCATACAGTGCAATCCTGAAGTGGGTGCATTTACACAAAAAAAATGTTTACAAATAATTATAAATTAATTAATTAACGGACACTAACGCATTTTAACCGGTAGTAATAATAAACCGAGCCCGAGCCGAAGAGTTTCGGCCAAATCCTCCTTCTGTCATGGACGGATGAGAGAGGGTCGTGCTCCTGTACTGGAGACTAAAATGACCTGATGATGTATGAATTAATAAACCGAGCATCTAAAATTGTGAAACTATCAAACCTAACCTAACAAAGTACCTATGTCTGTTCATTTAGTTTTTTTTGTGGCTCATGTTATTATTTCCCATTTTTAATTAGTTGCAATTTTAAATGGATATATTCAACAGGCGACTGTCCGGATATAATACGCAGCTGCGTCATAAATCTCTTTGATGAAGACCTCCGTTTGGATCGACACTAATCGCCTCTACCAAAGAGGATGAAACCTCGTTAACCTCTACTGATGAAAATACACGAATGCTCAGTTAATTACTATAAGTGTATTGTTTCAAGTAAGTATTTATTGATGTATTGATATTTTTATTTCTATCAACATTTCACAGATTATATTTTAAAAACAATTCTTATCCAGTGTTTTTTTAGAGTAATAACAGATTTTTTTCCAATTTTTTTTTCGCAGCCCGCCAATTTGAATAATCGCCTATTTGTCTTCGCTCAATCGAAGGGGTTTAGAGCATACTCTTAGCGAACATCACTAGCGAGCATAACTAGAGCCAAATTAGATATTATAAGTGACAAATCTAAACTTAGGTGACAGAAAATATTGTTCCCTTTGTTTTCATTATAACACGTCGGGTGCCAAATCAATCACACGGCTCCGCTACCGAGTATTGCTGGAGTGCTGGCACTTCCACTGCTAACGTAGCATCTCATGTCCGGTGACCTCATTCACTCGCAAGAACACAACAGTCCTCACTAAAGAGTATTGTTGTTTGGATGCGGAGTATTGTTGTTTGGATAAAGAGTATTGTTCTTCCCTGCGGTTGAGGTAGTTCCCTAGTCGGGAAGCCTAAACAAGCTTTACCACTCCTTTCGTGTCTTGTTTATTTGCAGGGTGCATCACGTGCAGGCGACGTTGACTTTGGCCCTAAGGATTGTGATGAGCCACGTATACAGGTAAATTGTAGTAAGTAATAATACTCTTTAAAAACTCATACTCATGTTTTTAAAGGGTATTATTACTTACTACAATTTTCCTTAGGACCAAAGTCAAAGTCGCCTGCACGTGATGCACCCTGCAAATAAACAAGAGGCGAAAGGAGTGGTAAGGCTTGTTCATAATTATGGTCATGCATAATTTATGAAAGTAAAAACTTATTCTATCCTCCTCGGTAAATACAAAAACAGAATATTTGACATAATTATTACTTTTATTTACACGAAATCGATCCTGTACTTGGAAAGAAACCGTTTTTTTGTAAGTCTATATTTTATTACAACCGTGCGAAGCCGGGGTGAATCACTAGTATCACTAGTATTAGTATAAAACAAATATAAAAGAGATAACAAATTCGGGCTATGGCAGGCTTTTCTCAAGAGAGATTCTTTCCAGTCAATCAGAATTATTTTTTTTTGTCCATAATTTTCGTCTAAAGAACATACTGTATTACTCAATTCAAGTATTTACACTAATATTGAATACTATACAGGAATAAAATAATAGTAACCAGTAAACTCCACGATCGGTGAAATTAAATAAATGAAATGAAAACAAAGGCGTCAAGGGGTTTACACTGGGCCGGCGGCGCATGACTGATACCTATGATGCCGCGAGCATCTAGACTGCCATAACTGCACCATCATGCAGGTCGTACGCTTGTTTGTCACCCTAGTAGTAAACACCGACTGACAATTTTCTTTTATAAATATTTAATTTCTACCCACGGCATTGTTTCGTATGAGTACAATACCTGGGTAAAAAGTATCCGATATGTTAATCCAGAATATGTTCTGTATGTATGCCAAATTTCATCTAATTACATTCAGTTGTTTGCCCGTGAAAGAATAACAAACACCCTCCCACATCAACACATCTTCAAGCTTTTACATTTATAGTACTGGTAGGTTAGTCTTATTCTTTTATCATTTTTTATCTACAAGCATTTTGAAAGTGACCATTGGAGAAGAAATGGTAAAAGAAACTTACCTATTGCTGAAAAAATTGCCAATTTCCCAAGTGGCTACTTTAGAGAATATAAATGGGATTTCCAATATGGGCGGGCCTCTGACTTTGCAAGTTAATGAAAATGTATTTTAAATCCATGTTTACTGTGAAATTATTATGGCCGCACTTGAACTTAATTTCCGACAAACAAAGTCAATTTAATTTATTTTTAAAATAAAAGGCAATGAATTACTTTCTGTGGCGTAAGGACATTCGCTCACCTAGCGTGTTATTGATACGTAATATTATACTAATTTATACCAAACCGTAATATTATAGTAATTTTAACCAAATATCGATCAGGCCTCCCCAACCCGTTTGGCCAGCGTGGGGAGTGTAGGCCAAATCCTCCTTCCGTCTAGGACGGACGAGAGAGGGTCGTGCTCCTGTAGTGGAGACTAAAATGGACCTGATGATGATGATAATGATGATTATAGTAATATAACTGTATAAAAGTACATAAGTACTTTATCTAGGCGTAACATTCATATGAATATACAGAAATTTCTTAATTACGCTAGTCAGGGGCCCTACCGCCGAAGCTGAAGTCGATTACCATCGGATTTTTTGATCGCGAAAATATACCTTAGGTTTAAGTTAATGACAAACATCTTTAGCTTAGTAGGTAGAGCTCTATGGTTTCTACAAGGTACGCTAAACACAATTACCGCCAATCTAAGCTGAACTTTGATTTTTGCAATAAAAAAAATCGATGGTAATCGGCTTCAGCATCGGCGGTAGGCCCCCTGGTCTGGTTGTGTAATTTCACAAAAAGGCCTTTTTGCAGCGCACTAGCTCTATAGCGCCGCTATTTAAAAAAAAGCTAGCATAAAAACGGAGTTAAGATTGTATTGAATTTGTTGCTGTAACTTCCCTCGAAAATTCATATTTTTTTGTGAGAGGAGGCAAACGAGTGGTGATTGTATTACCACCGCTCAAGGAGTCAACCTTTTAAGGGAAATATAGACTGTTCTTGAAGGTTCCAGAATATCGCAATTATTTTTAGGTAATTTAGTCTACTCTTCATTATTGTGTTGTTGTTAAGTTATATTTCGTATTATTGTTCAAAACGGTCACTTTTGACAATAATACGCGATTAACAACATAATGACTTAAAGTAATTTAATGTATTACAGACATCAGTATAATCACTGAGTAGAAATATAAGAAATGTGACTAGTACGATCTTAGTGCGGACAGGAAGGAAATATCTAAATTGATTGAGATACCCAAGCGTATACCTAAGTGGCAGCACGACTTGCCTTAGCGATTTGTGAAGTTAACTCAGCGTGGAGTTAATATGAAGACTTGTCTTTTTATTGTCAAATCCTCATTTGTAACTCGGCAGGCTACAACTCTTGACATTGACGAGTATTGGTTCAAAAATCATGGAGCATAGGGTTCAAACACATAAGCAGCACGTTCCTAGTCGAGGGCTGTCTGCCGTTGACGTGTCGACGACTGCCGTTGACGGCTGACGACGCAACAGCAGCATTTGGCTATGTCCGTTGGCATCGTACTGCTGGTGTGTTTGCACTCTTGTACCCTAAAAGTTGCACAGACTAATAAAAATCAACTAAGTAGGCATGATCTCAAGTTCTTAAAGAGATATTAATCTTATCTTCAAATTGCGTTATCTGTTGTGTACTTTAGAATGTTGAATATTCGGCATTAGCTAAGCTCAATCCAAATTGTGCAAATTCAACGTAGGCTCTTTTGTTTAAGGATAACGTGACGCGGCCGTTTTAAGGCTAGTACACAATGAATGTCTTAATCATAAGAAATTAAAATAAATCATTCGTTAGATTGTACTGCGTGAATATTTCATGCTAAATTAAGATGTTGCTTTGATTATATTATTTGTTAGCGCCCTTACTATTAAACGCTCAACAAACCAAATTTAGGTAAACAAATTAACTAACAATAAACGTTTAGTAAACGAACTGGCCGTGTGGTTTCCGGCAGACTAGAATAGAATCACTCCGTCTCTTCCCGTGGATGTCGTACAAGGCGACTAAGGGAAATACATTTTAAAACGTCGATCAGGCCTCCCCAACCCGTCTGCCCAGCGTGGAGAGTGTAGGCCAAATCCTCCTTTTGTCTGGGACGCACGAGAGAGGATCGTGCTCCTGTAGTGGAAACTAAATTGACCTGATGATGATGAAACGAAACGGTGCACCCTGCTTTGACTGACAACGTTGTGGCGAAAGACAGATATAGCACACAGGCAGGCATACAGGGTACAGCTGCCCAACTTAGAAAGTAACTCCCTCCACCTTTCAGAACACTGCAGTCAAATAACAATTCCATTGAAAGTTGTTGGGTTTCTGCGAGTTGCTGCGTTGGTAGCAGACTGGCGGCGGGCGATCGTTATTTCGTGTTGCGAGCGTGTATATGGCTACAGTTACTGCTTCAGATCAGGCCGGCCGTACGTATAAACAATTAGATATTTACTCTGATGACCATTGTAAAATCGTGAACAAATTCAAACAGTCAAACATTCGTACTGATCTAAATTGTACAGACCATCAGATTTTTTTCGCTATTTGACAATCAAGCCATAGATTCATTAATCACATTTGACAACATTACAATTTCGTTTTCGTATACTGAACTTTCTCCTAAAATTGTCGCACTTATCAATTTTGTTACTTCTCTAGATGTTAGTGAAAATCGCGCTAAAATTCATTGCGTGGCTTTTATTGAACTGACACATTCTACGAGATGATTTGATTTATTAGCTAATTTTATGATGGACTCAGAAAATGATCCCAGAGAGTCATTAGTTAAATATAAATTTCGAAGTTTACAAATATTCTTGAGTGCTTAACTTATCTAAAACATTTATTACAATTATAATTCCTTGCGCCCAGCGCAAATTGCGCAAGTTCTGCTTTTAAATGCACATAACTCACTGTGTCACATCCGCGTACTACGAATGTGTACTATGCTTAATCTCCGGTTTTGCAATGCACGTGGACAGGTCAATCGTGCGAGCAACTTTAGTATAATCTAAACCGGTGCATGTGGCGTATATAGAGCATCTATACACGTACCTTTATATACTTGTACCGAGCCTAGCAACAAAAGCAACTCCTTGAACACTTTAGAATAGTGTGTGGAAATTCCTTCACGCCTAAGATGCGAATAAAGATATACAGAGTCACATGTTCGCGACGGTGTAATCAATTCAGTAGTTTTTTTTTTATATGAGAAGGGGGAAAACGAGCATGTGGGTCACTTGATGGATCCTGATGGATGGATGGGCAATCACCACCGCCCATGGAGATCAGCAACACTAAGTGGTCGCCGATCCGTTGCCAACCTATACCTTTTCCTTTCTCTCTTTCTTTCTGGTGAGCTCACTCACTCGCAGGAACATAACAACCCTCAAGAGAATTGTTATTTGGCTGCGGTGTTCTGTGAGGTGGAGGTACTTCCCCAGTCGGACAGCTTAGATACGCTATGCCCTCTCTCTCTTTACGCCAGAACCTCGTTTGTCAGTCAGCAGGGTGCACCACGTGCAGGTGAGCTTGTCTTTGGTTCAAAGATGTTGATGTATTACTTACACCGCAAAGTTCTTGGAATATCGAAATTGATTGGAAAAAATAGTCACACAGTTTCAGTTTGCGGCTAACGATTTTTAAATATACTTCTTATGCTACCCAATCCTGCAGAGTTCTGTTTTTAAGCTAGTTCTGTCGGGAAAAGTTTTCAACTGAAGATGTTCTATAGATATGCCATTAACCTAGTTAATTGATTCAGGTGTTATTTTGCGGAAATTAAATTTACAGGCAATTTGATCTACACTAAAGTAGTGTAGATCAAACTTGCTGTAAATAGCGTGCTTCCGTGACCAATTAGTTCATGCTAACTACTATCGGCCGGCACCCACCCACTACCGTTAGTAGATGCATGCGACTGACGTGGCTGCTTTGGTCGTCTCTGCTCCAGCTACTGCGATCTGTACAGTAACTAAAAGTAACAACTAATAGCAGTAATTTGCATAATTGGTGGCGGAAGCACGCAAAGTAGTGTAGATCAAGTTGCATGCAATTAACGTCAAAACTGAACACCCGAAAAGTGAGCCAATTGTCTCGACCGTGAGTGAGTTCGTGCAATTGATTGAAAATTTCAATTTGAAATTGGAGATCACATTACCTACAAAGCAAAAAATTTGGTAACAGATCGGCGACAATATAAGCACAACGTGGACGAGCTCGGTGGTCCAATGGTTAGCAATGGCCATTTTGACTCAGAGGTCGCGGTTCGATCCCCATACTTGACAAACATTTGTGTGCATGAACATGTCTGTTCGTCTTGGTCTGGGTATTTTCTATGTATTTTAAGTATGTGTTTACAAAAAAAAATGTATTTAAGTACATTTATCAGTTGTCTAGTACCCATAGTACAAGCTTTACGCTTAGTTTGGGACTAGATGACGCTGTGTAAAATTGACCAGAAATATTTATATTTATTATTTACAACAAACCGCCCTGATAGCTCACTTGATAGAATATTAGTAGTTATCGAGGGTTGCTAATTTGAATTCTAACCAAGATGAGTATATTTTTATACATTTCATCATAGTTTAAAGAAATTAATAACCTTGTAAAAAGTTGAAAGAATATCGTTATAGCCTTTTATACAGCGACTAGCCAACAACAAAGGCCTTTTATCTCAATTTCATAATTTCAAGTCATAATCAAGCATATTTTTATAGGTCTTGCTAGTCATGACTCATCATAACCAGCTAGTTTTCATAACATCTTTTAATGGTATTTAAGTGTAGCGTGGCCTTAAATGGCGTCAAAAATGCTTAGTTAACTTCTAGCAATCTTAAACTTTAACTTAATGTGTTTGAAGAACTTTAATTAGTTGAGTTCATTTAAATTATTGCTTCATTTGCAGTTATTAAATGTTGAAATTTTCTAAAGATTAGCTTAAATGTTCACAAGTCGACTTTGAGGTAAAATAATCACTTTAATTACTTGGCGATTATTTCGCTCGTCGCCGTTGGTTTGTCTCCGGCCTTGGCAGCCTCTTCCGAGAAGAAGCGGATGAACCCACTCTCAGACACGTGGGCTACACGGCGATCTCTGTCCAGTATGATCTTCTTCTGGTCTTCAGGGATTCCCAGAATCAGATGTACCACCTTCTCCTTAGAACTTCCTTCCCCCTGGTTACTTGTCCCCCTTTTGCCAGGGCGCTTACGCGCGACTATGGTCCACTGAGACACGGTTGTACGTTGATTGCAGAAGGAATGGCTTCTGCAAGGCCAGATAGGTCCAGGGTTGAACCTGGCGCTGGGTGCAAATTACGAATACGAGGAGCAAACAGTGCGTGTCTCTGTGAGGGCTTCTCTAATGTCAGTGGGTACCACTGACATTAGAGAAGTAAATTCTTAGGTCTTAAAAAAGTAAAGTCTTAGGGTAAATTCTCTTCACTTCTTGCGTTCATTTTTTTGGTTGTGAACTGGCGGAGAAGGCCAAAGAAGTTAAAACTCATGCTGCCTGCCCTTGGTAAGTGTGGTACAACTTACTGCGGGTATTTAGTGCCCCAAGGCTATGTCGGCATAAGTGGTCTTAAGCCGCCACGGTTGGGCTCTGCGGGATTGGATAAGGAAAGTAAGGATGGGACGCAGGTTAGGATCTTTGGGCGACGGTTAGAGGTTTCTGTCGTGCCAATTGTGGTGAAATTAGGCACTATTAACCGGCGGCAACTTCAGGAAGGATAGTCCACTGGTCTGGTTTAGGGAATATAATCTTCGCGACCTGCACTCCGCCCTAAACTATTCGCCAAAGCTAGAATCGGACAGATGATGGGAGTAGGGGGATCACCAATCGATATCACATTGCTTGATCATCCTCTTGTCCAATTATGACTTTTATAAAATATTCAAAGTTAGTTACATATATTAAGATTACAATTTGGTTTTTTGGTAGAATTAAAAGATACTCTATAAAAATTATTGAAGTCAATAATAATAATTCAATTGTAATATAATTAATTTAATAAATACCTTTCACATGAGTTTACTAGTTATAGTCGATCAACCATCTTTCATAAATTGACATTGACAGAAAAATCGACTACATTTATTCTTAAATATTCGGTAGTTTGACGAAGTTTGTCGCCAAAAACCTATCAGAATTTGTGATGCAATGATTCGAAGATATTGAGGAAATAAAATTTAACTTCAAAATATACTTTCACACTTACACAAATCTATTCAAAGAAAGAGTTTCCTCTTCTTGCAATAAATATGTCATTAACTTAAAAGTACGGCCAATATTCATGTCAGCTATACTTCAAGTATTCTGTCGGACGAGTATGTACCTAACGTCTATCTATCTATCGTATGGGTAATGTGAATCTAAGTGGACTTAAATCCAACTAGTAATATAGTTTGTAACTATGGCAAGCGTTATCAAGTTTTAAGCCTACTGAAGGTCTCTGGGATAACTTGTTTTCCATGACAGTTGCAATAACGGCTTGATGAATAATCGCGGCTACCAGTTTTTGCTCATTGCTGTTTTTCGTCATTGAGCAAAAATTGACAATGTCTCATTGGGAAATATTCGCAATTGTATGATGGTATTGTCTTAAAGTCAGGGTATAACCGCTATTATTGCATGCATTTGTAATTATTCAACCGTCACCCCATCACTTGAGTTAGTATGATCTCTTATCACGGGAAGAGATCTGAAGTGTTGGCGATCCCAAACTGACACGGTGTAGAATCTTAAGGTCTGAGAACACATTTTGTGTCCCTTTGTGTGTACTACCGATTATACAATTGGGTGTGTTTAGAGGAGTTGTTTGAATCGATGCCCACGGCCTGCTTTTACAGTCGCACTGCTCGCCATCGACAGGGAATTCATCCTTACACATTGGAGCCTAAGTGGTCGCGTACTGTGCGGTTCCAGAGAGGTTTTCTCCCATGTACTGTCAACCTGTGGAATGAACTGCCTGACGAGGTTATCTCAGGAGACTATAGCATGGGGTTCTTCAAAAAGGGTGTGAAGAAGTTTTTACGGAGTCAGCAACGCGCATGTGATGCCTTTGGTTTTAAGGTAACTGCTTTTGTCGGACGGTGCACTTGTTTGCCAGTATAGTGGTATAAGAAAATACTAGTAGAAATAGTATTAACGATCGAAGCATTTCTATCAGATAAATACCATAAATTTTATTTTTAAAGTTTACGTATCCAAGCACTTTTTCCTTTTTCAAGCAAGTGAATGATGATTTCTCCATCGTCAACCCTTACTCATTCCACTGCTGGGATACGGGTCTCCCTTCAATTGAAGGGATTTAGAGCATACTCCACCACCCTGTTCAACTGCGGGTTGGTGGAGGTCAGTGTTTTCAAGCCACTTAAAGGCCACTGACTAGGCTCAACGATTGTCATCTAATGGCAACGGCCGGGACCTACAGCTTAACGTGCCCTCCGAAGCACGGAGGAGCTAGAGATAATATAAGCCCATCCGTGGACAGGCTACGATTGACGTTGTTTAACTTGCGTGTTCGATTAGATTGACACGCGCAACGATGTCATCGAATGATTTCTCCAGTGGAAGCCTCTTTATTACATTACAAATTCATTCATTAAAAATATTGATCAGTTCCAACTTTTTGAGCAACATAATTACAATACGTAATTCACTCAAACCTGTTCACAGGCGAATGTCACGGCAGTAAAAACTGGCTATAAAGAGCTTACTCAATATCTATTTTGGGGTGTAAGTGGTTCACCAACATCTTTGAACCAAAGCCAACTTCACCTGCACGCGGTGCACCCTGCTCACTGACAAGCGAAGCTCTGGCGAAAAGAGAGGTAAGGAGCGTAATTGTAAGCTAACCGACTGGAGAATGTACCTCCGCCTCACAGAATACCGCAGCCAAAAAACATTTCCCTTAAGGGTTGTTGTGTTCCTGCGAGTGATTGATGTCACAAGAAAAGAACGAGAGGCTGCGTTGAGTACATAATAATATAAATTTTTAAGAATCGGTGAAACCGTTTCGGAGGAGGACACGCGATTTTTGTGTACACATGGGAATCTTTTGTATTTTGTTCAAGTTGTTGATATTAAAATCCACTTCGAAACTGCAATAATAACACTAATATATCACTAACAGAATAATAATATGCATAAACCAACTGGCTTATTCATCAGATCATTATAAAAATGACAAACTGCCAATAATAGCCTTCAAATAATTTAATTACAACATAAATAAAAAATAAATTATTAATATTACATTAGCATAGTCAGTCGCGCATTTTATACTAGAATATTAAATGTTTTACCAAGCATAGCTTACTCCAACTCCGTTGAAAGACATATGCGAAACCAGATGAGCATCTGAATACGGTATAGCAGTCTTAAGTGGCGCAGTTTGGATTAGAGTAGCTGGTGTTACCTTCTTCAAAACAGGCGTTGTGTAGCTTTTAGTCAGTACATGAGGATTGTAAACAACTGGAGACACAGTTTTAAGGACAGGAGTGACGTGAGCAGTTAAAATTGGAGCGACAATCTGAGATTTCTTTAAAATAGGTGTAATTGTTTTGGTCAAAACGGGAGATGTGACTACGACAGGGGTAGAAATAGATTTAGTTACAACAGGGAACAGTCCCTTTTTTAGTGGAGTGACGTGGCTGAATGCAGTATCATGGTGATAGATAGTGTTAGCTAGTACAGGGCTGGGACTCGGGTATACAAATGTAGGAGATACAGTGTTGATCACTGCTCTGTTTCCTAGTAGTGTTGTTTGTCCATATGAAGTTGCTGGATGGAGAGAAGGAACACCGTAAATTTGAGAGAGCGGTCGTGACTCAAACTTTTCTATTTCAGAGTAAGATGTGTCCAGAGTTTTAGAAAAGCTAGATCCATCTGAAGATTTGTGGTTGCTTTCATGAGTTGACAAAATTGACTCATATACTGGTGCCCCAGGAGTAATTATTGTTTTGGATATTACTGGTTTAGTGACAGCTGGGAAAACAGTTTTCGTGATGCCTGGGGAAAATACTGTGGACTCAGCTGAAGTAGGCGCGTAGGCAGTTTCTATCAATCCAGCAGTTGCGACTGCTAAGCAGTACAGGAACACGACACTCTGGAAAGAAAAAAATATGTTTTCTTAACAGCTGTGACGTTCCCTTCGTAAATAGATGCCTTCAAGCTATTTAAACAATAAGATTATGTGAATATCATATTTTGCTAATTAAAGTCGTTTAATCAAAAATGCAATAAAACTCTACTATACGGTTAAATATGCCGGTAACTTTTCAGATATTTAGGAATATTTTTTTTTCTGTCCTGTGTCAAGTAGTTTGCTTGCGATCATTAATTTTTTAATGATAGTTATTTAATAGATTAATGCTAATTCTGGAACTTTGTGACCTTAAACCTTTATTAATTTAAAAAATAATCAATATTTTTACTGTATCAAGTTGATGTAGATATTATTGCTTTTTTTATACATTCAGATAATTCCTTAAAACGTAACATTCATAATTATATTTGTTTTACAATAAAAATAAAATCTTACATACCTCTAGTGCCATATTTCCAAGTACTGTTGCTTCTTTCAGTAAAATAATGATAATTTCTTCGTCAGCTACGGCCTTTATATACTACATGACATTTATCGATACCATAATTCTTCCGATCCGCTCCATTGAAAATAAACCGCATTACAATACGAAATCCAGTGAAACCTGTTCGCGACCTTAAACTCCAGATCACCTTTGACAACAGCTCCAAAAAATTCGATGGCTTTTCAAGAGATATCGGTAATCAATATCTGTTCATCCATTTGGGTCTTCATTCTGACGGAATCACCTGACCCTTTTATAAAAATAGCTGTCATCGAACAAGGCTTAACTAATATTTCTTACGATTATCTATTACGATCTGCAATCCATCTTCTTTTTTCTATTAATACAAAACTTATTGCTACCTAATACGTGTTCAAGTATATTTATATCCCCATACAGGTCGTGTTAGTTGATTATTGTTGTAATTGCATTGCGTTTATTATCCGATTTCCATTGTGCAATGATTGTTTCTGATTTATACGTTAGCTGATTACTAACAATTGAAATGTATTATTCATATTCTTGAATGCGTACATGTTTGTTTATTATCGTGTTATATATATCGCAATTCACTTTTCTTGTTGGTAGCTTATGTTCAAATGTTTACATCTTAAAACTGGTTATGAGTCGCCATGATGTCTGATTGTGAATATAGCAGTGATTGCTCAAGCATTCTTACTCATTCATCTCCAGTTTTGCCATGTCTATCTCTTTGAACTGTTAAAAATATTAGCATCGGTTAGTGTCTCTATTTAAATTTATGTGTAGGCGTGGCTTTAAGGCCACTTAAAAATTTAAGATTCACACACTTTATATTAAGAATCGAATTTACCTTTCATCTTAATTCGCTTGTTTTACATTAGTAGCGAGTTATTATTTCTAACTTTGATTCATTAATGTTTTTTTTTCTTTTTTTTGTGGAATGTACATTATTTTCGTAGCTTTTTTTGCTATTTTTATTTTTTTTGCTAATCTTCATTGTTGGTGGTTAAACCAGTAGCTACCTGTTTATTATTATTAGCATCTTATTTATTGTCCCAAATTATTACTTTTTTGCATTGGGTGTTCGCTGCCATCGCAGCAACTCCTTCGTTACTGGTCAACCTCACTCACTCGTAGGAATACAGCCCTCGAGAATTATAGAAATTGTTACTTGGCTGCGATCTTCAGTAAGGTGAAGTCAATAAAAAATATATTCGTCCACCCTTGTTCATCCCACTGCTGGGATACAGGTCTCCTCTCAATCGAAGGATTTAGAGCATACTCCACCATGCTGCTAGAATGTCTTCTGTACATAAATATTTAAAGATACGTAGGGTACAGCGTATCTGTACGCTGCCCCACTGGGAAAGTACCTGCACCTCACAGTATACCGAAGTCAAATAACAATTCCCTTGAGAGTTGTTGTGTTCCTGCGAATGGGTGAGGTCACCAGAATGGAAGGAGTTGCTACTTTGGCAGCGAGGGTGGCGGCGCTCGTGCGTTATTTCATATAGCGAGCGTCAATATGGCTACGGTAACCACTTTACATCAGGCGGGCTTGTCGGCTACCCGACGAGTTATAAAAATAAAGAAAAGATATGTGATCATCGGAGTTGTCATTGTTGATGATGTGGATAAAAGATGGCCTTAAAATCTACATTTTTCGGTAAAAAAGTTTAAAGCCAATATAGGTGATTTGGAAGACGAATGTCTTCTGTACATAAATATTTAAAGATACGTAGGGTACAGCGTATCTGTACGCTGCCCCACTGGGAAAGTAAGAGAGTTGAGTCCCCCCTTGAGAGTTGTTGTGTTCCTGCGAATGGGTGAGGTCACCAGAAAGGAAGGAGTTGCTACTTTGGCAGCGGGGGTGGCGGCGCTCGAGCGTTATTTCATATAGCGAGCGTCAATATGGCTACGGTAAACGCTTCACATCAGGCGGGCTTGTCGGCTACCCGACGAGTTATAAAAATAAAGAATAGATATATGATCATCGGAAGTTTTCATTGTTGATGATGTGGATAAAAGATGGCCTTAAAATCTACATTTTTCGGTAAAAAAGTTTAAAGCCAATATAGGTGATTTGGAAGGGAAATCCGTGGCCTAAAAATATATGAGGCGTGGCGTGTAGTGGTTCGACAGCGTTTGCTACTTACCATGCCATGTTTTATTGATGCGCTGGGCCCGCATTAAACTTTCATTGCTTTATCACCGCACCCTGTGTTCCGTATAAACGCAGTAATTACGTACTTCACCTTTATTTTAAATTACCTTTAGCATTTTAAAGAATGGGATGTAAATCGCTGTTTCCCACTATCGCATCTTTTACCTGCCGCCGAATTCCACTATCGTACAGCTCGCTATAAATTAAAATTCCATCCATTATCAAAATGATGATAATTGGTGATCTACTATAGTACGTTTCCTAAGACATTTTATACCACGAACGGTGAAACTGTGGAATCAACTTCCCTCAGCGGTATTTCCGAGCAACTACGACATGGGACTCATCAAGAACTGAGTGTTTATTTCCCTTAAAAGCCTGGCAACGGATCGGCGACCCGTTCATCATCATCAGGTCATTTTAATCTCCACTACAGGAGCACGACCCTCTCTTGTCCGTCCCAGACAGAAGGAGGAATTGGCCTACACTCCCCACGCTGGCCAAACGGGGTGGGGGTATTTCCCTTAGTGACCCACATGCTCGTTTGCCTTCCAATCATCATCATCATCATCAGTCTGTATCTATCCACTGCTGGATATAAGCCTTCCCCAATGCTTTCCACCAAATACGATCCTCCGCCTTCCGCTTCCTCTCATATAATAAATAAATAATTAGTCGTTTATTATCTTAAAGCCAAAGCTAACACCCTAAAGGCTACTCTGAAACTCTTTACCTCTTAATGTTAAGATGTCTCCCTCCATTGGATCTTTCAAATCTACACTTAATAAATATTTTACATCTCAATAAATTGACAAGCTCGGTTGTCGAATGGTTAGCAACGGCCACTTTGACTCCGAGGTCACGGGTTCGATCACCGCACAAGACAAATATTTGTGTGCATGAACAAGTCTGTTTGTCTTGGTCTGGGTATTTTCTACGTATTATATGTATCTATTTAAAAAATGTATTTTATTATTATATCAGTTACCTAGTACCCATAGTACAAGCTTTACTTAGTTTGGGACTAGATTATAGTGTGAGATTTGTCCTGGAATATTTATTTATTTATTTTAAGAATGCTTTGGAATAAGTGATTATGTATGTTTCCCTATGTTGTGCGTTTCGTTTGTGTTATTCTTGCTCTTTATGATATGTTTAGTTTATTTAAATTTCATTACATCCTCACTCATTTTGCAATCCTATCAAATACTCAAGGGTTGGCTGCAAGAGATCCCTACTAGGGACAAGCCAGCCTTTGTACTAAAAAAATATATTCATGTAAATGGTTTATAGAAATGGTAACATGTACAATAAATATATCAATGTACAAACCAAACCAACAAACGTCCTCTCATGTGGCATAACCCCTTAACAAATGAGAGAAATAGGGCATAGCGAATCGATTGGAGGTACATATACTACTTCATAAATAATATCATTGCGGATTACATTTCGTCGAGTAAGGGAGATCATGAGATGCGTGGAGATAGTCCGTTAGCAGTGGTAGTGGATCTGTTCTTGTGTTATCGAGCGCTTAGCGTCTCATAGGCGGTCCTCTCGTTGTTTAGCAGTCTATATTTGGTAAATAATTACTAGTAACATCGTCATCAGTTTGTATCTACCCACTGCTAAATATAAGCTCCTTTTCCAATGCTTTCCATCAAATACGATCCTGCGCTATTTCTAGGATTCCGCGAATTACTAATATATACTAGTAAAATATCCTATGTAGATATAACACTGTATAACACTATTATCTTATATTATATATGTCGACCGGATTTTCGATCAATTTGACTTAGGTACCCAATATCCAATTTTATTTTTTTATTTACTACCGAATTAGTTCAAAAGTGACATTTCTCTCTTAAACCCAGGCAATCCCATAAAAGGAATGTATTTTCGTCTTACAGAAGACTCAGCCAAATAATAACAGACTGGCGTTTCTTGCGGTCTTGCGAGTGACTTCACAGATAGAGATATACCATTCCCGACATTGCCCGAGGAGAAAATTTTGTATGGTGATTCTATTAATATTTCCAATTTAGGCAATTTACATGGTACTTTTTTGGAAAGCCATTTTAAACACGAAACAGTTATTTTGTTTTGCCTTCTCAGGAAGCTGCGGGTTTGGTGTATAACATAACACTTACTATTTATTGTCACTGACTGATCTATTTCAGTTCAATCTCATCAAAAGATCTGTTTTATCTGTTGATCGGTGGAAACAACGATCAACAGAAGTTACCTTGAACAACCTTGGCGAGCGACCAGAACGCACGTGACCCTAGAGGGCACACTAATCTCTCACCAATTTTGCTAACGAATTTGGACTTTGCCTTGGCGATGTAGCCATTAAAAGATCATGAGCAATGTACAGCTCAAGCTACAGGATGGATAGGTTTGAAATTGGCATAGAGGTAGATATTATGGCGTAGGTACCCGCTAAGAATGAATTTTTGAAAATTCTCACGGGATATAGGGATACGTCCGTAGGAAGTCGCTAGAGTTCGTATACATATAAAAAAAATCCTACGGTTGTGTTACTTTAAGTCTATATCAACTGTGATTTTTTTTTATACTACATCGGGTGGCAGACAAGCATACGGCCCGCCTGATGTGAAGCGGTTATCGTAACCATATTAACGCTCGCACCACAAAATATCGCTCGCGCGCCGCCACCCCCGCTGCCGACGCACCATCTCCTTCCTTTCTGGTGACCTCACCCACTCGCAGGAATACAACAACGCTCAAGGGAATTGTTATTTGGCTGCGGTAATCTGTGAGGTGGAGGTACATCCCCCAGTCGGGTAGCTTACAATTACGCTCCCCACCTCTCTTTTCACCAGAGCTTCGTTTGTCAGTCAGCATGGGTGCACTTCGTGCAGGTGAAGTTGGCTTTGATTTTAAAGATGTTGATGAACCACATACACCCCAAATACAAACCCCGGATAAGCCCTTGCAGCTAAATAACTGTTTAGTATAAAGAAAGCTATAAGCTTGTTGGTGGCTACTATAATCTCAGTATGATAATAAATGCAATTTTATAGAAACACTATGTGTGTATCGTAATGTATTACGAACCAAATATAATAAAATTCTATTACAGTTCATGAATTTTTATTAATGTCTAAATTAAAGCAATAGACATAAATTCTATGTTACGTAATTATTATTTTAGTAATTCTAGCTTTAGAAGGATTAAAGTATGCATATAACGCCATAATTGATTTTAGTGGTATGTGTTTAAAAGATTTATTAAGTATTGGCAACTTGACTCGCCTTCGCCGGGAGCACTTTGTAATAATTAGAGATTTTTTTATTAGTTTATTCATATCTTACTAAATTCAAGTTTACATACATAATGAGGCTGTAAGTATTAATGGATGAAACCATCTGAGTAAGTTACGGCTGAGTAAATTAGGGACCGCTTATGTCATCAAATGCCAACGGCTGCAGCTGTCTCTACCGTTGGAAACGTGCCGCTCATGTATTGGAAACGTGCCGCTCATGTATTGGAAACGTGCCGCTCATGTATTGGAAACATGCCGCTCGTGTATTGGAAACGTGCCGATTATGTATTGGAAACCTGCCGCTCGTATATTGGAAACGTGGCGCTCGTACATCTGAGCCATTTAATGATTTTTCCGACTACTTATTCATTCACTTGTCCTTTTCAGGGGTGCCAATACCCTGCAATACGTCTTTACACTATGCGTGCTGCGAAGGGTTTTGACTATTGTTTGTTCTGCCGCATGCCAGATACCAACGCTTGAACAGCTGGATGCACTACAGCCAGATGAGGTGGTATAAATATTCTTATACAAAGTACCCCACAAGTGATGGTCCAAACTTTATCAGGGTAGTATTATTACGTATACTGTGTGAGGTGTAAAGGAAATCATTAAACACTGCAACGGTATCAAATTTAATCCACCCATATTCATCTCACTACTGTGATACGGGTCTTTCCTTAATCGATGGAGATTTAGAGCGTAGTCATCATGCTGTTCAACTGAGGGTTGGTCATCAACTGCGAGTTGGCTTAGCTTAGTAACAGGTCGCAAAATGAAACCAAAACTTACAAACTATCACTATTTTTATCTACTTTCATACTGAAATTTAGAGATTAAACAACTAAACACAGAATCTTAATGTCAATGTTTTAGGCACAAGCCATCAAAATAAACTTAAAAAGTTCCTTTTCGATACAGCTTATGGACATTTGTATCGCAAAATAACTTTTTTTCAATTTCGATACAGCGTCAGCTATATTAAGTAGGTTGCAATGCATTGCAACTTTACAAAAATTTCCTACATAATCTGTGAACGGCGCATCGCTCTGCACATAATTAGGTCTTAATATACTCGTGTGATGCTATTATCATATTCTCCTTTGGCTAATGTGATAAACTCACACTCGCATTTTAAGAACTTTTATTATACAACAACAGTTTCATAAAATAGTTAATAGTAGTGTATGAAATAAATTACTATGTCAAAAAAAACGTTTAAAAATGTATGAAAAAATTCACTGCCATTGACTTAACGACTGTCACCTAATGACAACAGCTGGGACCCACGGCTCAACGTGCCCAACGAAGTAGTTCGAAGCACGAAGATGCTCGAGATAATATACCCATCCATATACAGGCTACGGTCGATGCTGCTTAACTTGAGTGATCGATTAGGCTGACACGTGCAACGACACCTTTGAATTTCTAAGTAGCAGCAGTGCCTTTATAATTTTCGTTAAATAAATAAAGAAATTTATTTGCAATTGTTGTATGGTTTTGAAACATTCTTTCAAGAAGTTCTTCAGAAATGTCCTAATAAATCTATCAGTAACATTTTTTGTGCTGTTCAAGTGCGGCCACGTATGGAGTACTCCATATGTGCTTTCATCTCGCCATCCATTTGACTGTATTGAACAAAGAGAGTCTCGAATCGCCGAAGAGCCTGTGATTTTCGGCAGGCTTGACCCTATAATATTTTCAACATACTCGCCATTATTGTGCAGCTCGATGGCGTCGTTTCAGTCTAATCGAACACGCAAGTAAAGCAACGTCGACCGTAGCCTGTCTATGGATGGACTTATATTATCTCGAGCTTCTCCGTGCTTCGGAAGGCACGTTAAGGCGTCGGTCCCAGATATTGTCATTAGATGACAGTCGTTAAGCTAAGTCAGTGACCTTTAGGCGGTTTGACTCCTCTCTAAACCCCTTCAATTGAGGGGAGACCCGTATCCCAGCAGTGTTAATGACCATTAGCCATTATTTTATTACTATACATATATGTATATTACTAGGACAGCCTTCGGGCAAAACAGCAGCCAGCTCTGGGGTCAGCCGAGGCGAGGATTAATCGCGTCGAAACTTCTTTTACGAAACTTTTAGTTTCGGTCGACCACGGTTATGGGAACGTGACCATGACCTTGGAGAACATGGAGACCATTGGGTCTCTACTGAAAGTGCACAAACGAGTGTGAAAAGAGTAGAATAGTTGAGGGTTTTGTTCACACCAACATCAACGACAATCGTGAATAAACAACCACGATTGAGTTTTTACGTATCGTAGTATAGATAAGCTTCTTGATGTACAATGTCACGTTCGCAAATTGTCACATTCACAAAACGTCATATTGGCAAGATGGCATTTTTTTGTTCATCAAAAGTAGTAACAAAAAAGGTCATCTTGCGAATATGACATTTTGCGAATGTGACATCTTTATTAGATTGTTGGACCAATTAAATTCAGGTCTAAAAGGCAGTAGTTAACATAATTATGAGCAATCGAAAATCAATTGCATTTATCTTTTGCATTGCACAGTCATTGATCTAAAATGACCTTGCTTAGTATGAATAATCCTAGTGTCGTAAGCTGTGAGCTAGATTATACTTACGCAATATATTATGATGGCTCTATTCAAACCAACCTACTTACTTACAGGGTCCCTTGAAGAATAAAAGTTCACTAGGAGAACTCCTTTCGACTGATATTAGTCATGTGTTGCTTAACTTGCATAAACGATAGCATGACAAAATTAACTGCCAGCAAAGTAGACGTAATAAAAATTAATAATAATGTTGCCATGTTTGAATATTTATAAGTTTAGTGTCTACTGGACCTCGGATAGAGAACATTTTTTTTTCACAATTTCAACATAGTTCATTTAATTTCTAATAAATATAGGTTATCGCCATCAATCCATATTTGTCCCACTGTTGGGATACGGGTCCTTCTTAATATAATGAGTTCAGAGCATACTCCTCCTATTCTGATCAACTGCGGTTCGTGGAAGCTAGTATATTGGTATATGTTTTTATTTTGAAATATTAAAATAAATAGTTTTAAAACAGACTTTTTCTCTTTATCTCCCAAAGTACTCGGCCAAAGACTATAACAATAATTATTCTATATTATGCAGTCCCACTCATATTCAACTGTATTATATAATACTTTTTTAATAATATTTTTTGTAACATTTTTTTTCCCACTATAATAGTAAGAAGGTTTATGGTATATCATATTTTTTATTTTTATTTTATCATATTTTTTTTTATACTAACTAAACTTAAACATGCTAAATGCAAGCTGCATTTAGCATGTTTTAGTTTAGTTAGATGTATAACTAATTTCACGATGTTAAACCGATAAAGTATGCATTAGTTTCGGCGTTGGTTAAATTACAGAATAATAACTTATTGATTTTTTAACAATTTCTTCATTTAATAACTATAATTTTTAGACGACACTAGTTCGACGATGTATCTCATGGACCACTACGTTTTTGTTCAGTGTACAGACCCCCATTGCCGTATATAAAACATTGCTTAATATTTTTCATTGTAGGTTTGCATCACGTGTCTTAATTTAGGTCTCGCGGGGGAATAGTCATTCGCGGACCACTGACTGGGAACCCCTGCTTTAAATATTTTAAGTTCTTTTTTTCCAAATTTAGAGGATAATAACAGCTTCGTCTATACATAATAATGATTCTTATAATATTGCTATGCATATCATATAATATGCCCACTCCGTGCACAAATTCTTTACCGTAAGGTTGCCTTGAAGAGATTACTCTCAGCAATAAGGCCGCCTTGTTGCATATAAACAAGTCTGTAATAATTTATTGATTCACTGTACATTAAATTAGTATTATGCAAATAAAGCATGTGCTATCAATCTATCTTGATGAAGCTTTAAGTGTTTAATTTTCCAATTTTGGATTATATTGACATTTTGTGACATTGTAGGCGATCATTCCAAATAAAACAGAGGTGTGGTTGATATCTAAACATATGGAAATTATGCTAACCACGGTCCAATTCGGAGCAAAGCCATAGTTTATTTGGTTCATAGTACTTAATTACACGGGCTGACGTCGGCCTCGCATGTATATGCATGTCCAATGCTAAGTACCATCAGCACAACAGAACGTCTAGATAGAAATACATTTCTATTTAATATTTGTTTAGACAGAGAAAGAGACAGGTTATGAAAATTTTGAGAATACGCTGACATTTTATACTCGTAAGTTCGCGAAAGTATAATCAGTCAGAAAGGGAAGCGTATAAATGAGAAAGGTGACTCCCGGTCTTGCGCATTTCTGGTGCAAAGGATAGTCATCGCAATGCAGCGTGGACAAAGGGGAGGATTATTTAGCGTCTAAATTTATGCATAAGTTTGACTGATGAATTTAATATTTAGGGTTCCGTACCCGAAGGGTAAAAAGGAACCCTATTACTAAGGCTCCGCTGTCCGTCCGTCCGTCTGTCACCAGGCTGTATCTCATGAACTGTGATAGTTAGACAGTTGAAATTTTCACAGATGATGTATATCTGTTGCCGCTATAACAACAAATACTAAAAAACAAAACAAAATAAATATTTATTTTATTCTGTATTTTTGAGGGCTCCCATACAACAAAAGTGATGTGTGTATGTTATGTTATTGTACAATAAAGTTTTTACAAACAAACAAACATTATCTTCCACTGATAAATATGATATTTGTTAATAATATGAAACATAATGATAACCTTTATAAATATTTTTGTTTTGATTTCATACAAGTAAACAACACGCAATAAAGTTTTGTTTCCTTAAATTCCTATAATGTGCAGTTTCTTCACTTATTACTAATTTCAAAATAAAATGTTCGTCTAACTCTCACTCGAAATCGATTTCGATTATGAATGAATGAATGAATGAATGAATGAATGAATGAATGAATGAATGATTTATTTGCTTTAAATGTGGTACAGCAAGTGGTCTTGACTTCAATTTACAATAATGTTCCTGAACATTCAGCCAATAAATGGCATGCAAAATATAAAATAGTAATAAAAAACATTGAATATTAATTGATTATAAAAATATGTCATATTAGTTCAGATGTCAAATTAATTAATGAAAATATATATCTAAATAAATGATGTTCAACAATGTCATATTTTTTTTCCAATTTTACAGTCAAGAAACTCTTTGACAGAATAAAAACATTTAGTACTTAACCATTTAAATAATTTCATTTTGAATTGTTTTATTCTTAAATCTTTTAATGAGTTAGGTAATTTATTATATATTCGTATACAATTAGGATAACAATTTCTACTATAATAATGGGTTCGCATATTGGGCAATAATAATTTATCAAGATATCGAGTTGACCTTTGATTTATTTGAGCATCTCTACGCTCAAATAGATTTGAATGAGTTTTTACAAAAACACAGCATTCCAGAATGTATAATGATGGGACAGTCAAAATATTCAATTTCTTAAATAGTGAAACACATGATGTCATCGGTGGTACATTGCATATGGCCCGTATACACTGCTTTTGTGATATAAATACTCTATTTATGTCTACAGAGTTACCCCATATTAGTATTCCGTATTTTATATTTGACGCAACATAGCCATGATAGGCCATTAACGCACTCTTTTGATTTATTTGTGTTGACAACCATGATTATAAATTTATATACCTATACTTATATACATTTTTATATAATCGAAATCAATTTCGAGTTATAACGCCAATTCGGCTCTAACTCGAATCGATTTCGATGTCGGTAAATTATTTTGTTAATTTTGCCAAAATAATTCCTTGCATTATTAGTTTTTTTTCATATTGTTATGGTTGGGTTCCTTGAAGGATAAATTATAGACTTTTTGTTAAATAACCAGCAATCACTTTATTGCCCAAACTGAACAAAATAAAATAGTGGCGTAAAGAATAATTTCTACTTGAAATCTGCTTATCGAAACTAAAAGTAAATTCTTAACCTAATTTCCAATTTCCTTAGAAATGACACATAGTGATACTACATTTATAACTTAACTTAAATAACGGTTGCTTTCTAAAGTACCGCACTAGCTGTACTTCACACGAACAATTCACAGACGCTAATATATGTTTTCGTTTGGGTGCATGATAATATAATTACTTTTAAGGGACATGCACCAAACAAATCCGTAGTTCTTAACAGACAAATTTAACTTAAATGATGGCTACTTTCGAGACACCGGTAGTGAAATTATTTCCCCAATCGCTAACATATATTTTTGTTTCTGTGGATGACAATTACTTCTCAAAGGACAGATACTAAAACAAGCAATACATAACACATAACTAAAAATTTACTTAATGAGCGTTATATATATATTTTTTTTTTAGGCATACATCATGAACCGAATCCCCAAACAATAAGGTGTATTTCCATTCGGGTGAATGAGAATTACTTTAAAGTACATGCATCGAAAACAAATCAATTATTCTTAACATCTAAGTACATATATAAAATCTTAACTCAAATATATTATTTCACCAAAGAAGAAGGTTTCCCCTTAAGGGAGATCTATTCCCCAATGCGATGATGAACCAAAGCTCTGCATAAAGTACCAATTGGTGTAGGTACACGTCACTTGTAGCCTAGCGATGAAGCTAGATTCCCAGCTGCGTCGGGGAGACAATTCTTTAGGGCAAGATGGATTCGTTATCTATCATCAATACAGGCAACTAACAGGGTGTACTTGGTACCTTGAATCGAATCTCCGTAAAGGGCGTATCTTAAAGGCTGTAACAAATACAGTAGGCCCCTTAATAACCTTAGTACACCGATATTAACGTTTCGATAATTAGAGTAATTACATAAAAAAACATGTCACGCCATATCAAACAAAATTACTTACCCCATGTCCAGTCCGTTACATTACACGTGAAATTATTTTTATAATATCCAAAATTTGCATTTCATATAATCCCACTATGAGCATCTCACATATCCTTTAAATATTTATGAAAGGAATATTTCTCATTCGCCTTGCACTTCTTCTTCGCGGTCTTATCTCGATCCACCCTCCTTTCTTTTGTTCGATTATATTTCATTACCTTCATATATATTTTTTTTAAAACGGTGATAAGGTAATGTAAAATGGGACAAGTGGCGACATCTGTTACCTATTGACGCTAACCACTACAATATCCCCCCTCCTCAAAAGAATCCAACCAGGATTCAATCGGAGGTCTATTTCGGACCGTCTTTAGGTGGCTAATCGAGTTATCTTCTGACGATATTCACTTTGATATTGGAAGGTGTTTTTATGATTATCCTGTAAATCGCTTTATATCAGATGAGTGCCACTTGCCTAAATCTTTGTTCCTCATACTAACAAGCCTATAGACATCCGTTGATAATTTCTCTACTATGATGACTTTTTCATATTTCGGCGAAAGTTTTGCCATGAAATTTTTATCAGCATTCGACAAATTCTTGGTTCTCTTCCAAACTATATCTCCAACCTTATATTCACATACACGACGTCTTTTGTTATATTGCTGCTTGCTATTAACATATGCTTGCTTTAATCTTTTAACTACATCCATATATATTTCTTTTCGTTTTATTATATTGTTTTCAAACATTTCCCTATTAAAGACTAATTCTTCTGTACTACTTGGAATATGTAACTTGTGCTCCTGAACTGAAGTTTCCCTACCAAACATTAGGTAAGAGGGTGTTCGTTCTGTTACGTCATGTACTGCGGTTCTGATGGCATGTCCAATCTGTGGAATATATTTATCCCAGTCTTTATGGTTATCTTCCACATATGAAGCAATCGCTGTACCGACAACTTTATTAACTCTTTCTGTTGGATTGGCCTGTGGATGATAAAATGGAGTGAACCATAGTTCTGCCCCGTAACTAGTAACCAGATCTTTGAATTCGTTTGATGTGAATTGTCTACCATTGTCACATATTATTGTATTCGGTATTCCAAATATCAAAAACACTTGTTCCTCCACAATTTTGGTAATATTAGATGCTTTACCATTTCGTAAAGGGAACAACAGACAAAATTTACTAAACCAACAACTGACTACTAAAAGCATTGAATTCCCTTGCCTAGATCGCGGGAATGGGCCCATAAGATCCACGGAAATTATCTGGAATGGCTGTGTCACCTGTCTCTGTCGTCCCATCATACCAATCGGCTTTCTTTGTTCGGTTTTGTATCTGGCACATGTGTCGCACTTCCTGACATAATTTTTAACATCTTGGATTAGAGATGGCCAATAATACTGTTGTCTAGCTCTATTAATAGTCTTTTTTATGCCCATATGTCCTGATGTTGGTTCATCATGGCAAGATCTTATAATATGAGATCTAAATTTCTCAGGTACTACGAGTTTCCAATCATTATTTTCATTAGGAAATTGTTTTAACTTCATATATTTCCAAAGATAGCCTTGATCAACTTTCCAATCTGGTACCCTCAGTGATGTATTACCGGCTAATTGTTCTTTTGAAATGTACCATTCATCTTTATCTTCTGGTTTTATTTCGATTACATTAATCTCATCGGGAATTGCCCGCGATAAGGCATCTGGAACCACATTGTTTTTCCCTTTACGATGAATTATTTCATAATCAAACTGTTGAAGCCGCATAGCCCGGCTAGCTCAGTCGGTAGAGCATGAGACTCTTAATCTCAGGGTCGTGGGTTCGTGCCCCACGTTGGGCGCCATTGTTATGGTTGGGTTCCTTGAAGGATAAATTATAGACTTTTTGTTAAATAACCAGCAATCACTTTATTGCCCAAACTGAACAAAATAAAATAGTGGCGTAAAGAATAATTTCTACTTGAAATCTGCTTATCGAAACTAAAAGTAAATTCTTAACCTAATTTCCAATTTCCTTAGAAATGACACATAGTGATACTACATTTATAACTTAACTTAAATAACGGTTGCTTTCTAAAGTACCGCACTAGCTGTACTTCACACGAACAATTCACAGACGCTAATATATGTTTTCGTTTGGGTGCATGATAATATAATTACTTTTAAGGGACATGCACCAAACAAATCCGTAGTTCTTAACAGACAAATTTAACTTAAATGATGGCTACTTTCGAGACACCGGTAGTGAAATTATTTCCCCAATCGCTAACATATATTTTTGTTTCTGTGGATGACAATTACTTCTCAAAGGACAGATACTAAAACAAGCAATACATAACACATAACTAAAAATTTACTTAATGAGCGTTATATATATATTTTTTTTTTAGGCATACATCATGAACCGAATCCCCAAACAATAAGGTGTATTTCCATTCGGGTGAATGAGAATTACTTTAAAGTACATGCATCGAAAACAAATCAATTATTCTTAACATCTAAGTACATATATAAAATCTTAACTCAAATATATTATTTCACCAAAGAAGAAGGTTTCCCCTTAAGGGAGATCTATTCCCCAATGCGATGATGAACCAAAGCTCTGCATAAAGTACCAATTGGTGTAGGTACACGTCACTTGTAGCCTAGCGATGAAGCTAGATTCCCAGCTGCGTCGGGGAGACAATTCTTTAGGGCAAGATGGATTCGTTATCTATCATCAATACAGGCAACTAACAGGGTGTACTTGGTACCTTGAATCGAATCTCCGTAAAGGGCGTATCTTAAAGGCTGTAACAAATACAGTAGGCCCCTTAATAACCTTAGTACACCGATATTAACGTTTCGATAATTAGAGTAATTACATAAAAAAACATGTCACGCCATATCAAACAAAATTACTTACCCCATGTCCAGTCCGTTACATTACACGTGAAATTATTTTTATAATATCCAAAATTTGCATTTCATATAATCCCACTATGAGCATCTCACATATCCTTTAAATATTTATGAAAGGAATATTTCTCATTCGCCTTGCACTTCTTCTTCGCGGTCTTATCTCGATCCACCCTCCTTTCTTTTGTTCGATTATATTTCATTACCTTCATATATATTTTTTTTAAAACGGTGATAAGGTAATGTAAAATGGGACAAGTGGCGACATCTGTTACCTATTGACGCTAACCACTACAATATTATTACTATTATTTATTAATTATTCCCCAATCTTAACATTTCACTAGTTTATGTAATTTCTAGGCAAGATTCAACAATTAGACTAAGGTCCCAAGGCCTTTGCATTTTGCAAAGTATAAGAATTTAGACATTACTAACTTACGCAGATTACTGCGACTTGTGCATCGAGACATTAGTAAATTTTATTGCAATTTTCAATACTTTGTAGCCTCCAAAGTATTGCAAATTGCAAAGCATACTAATAAGAAAATAAAACAAATTAAAAATGTAATAAAAATTAATTTAAAAGTATATGTTCAAGTTTTTGTATATATTTTTGCACACTGTACTTACATTTAGATCCGCCTCGCAGTGTGTTGTTATAAACAACATGCATGTAATAGTGCCAAGTCGGTTCGGGTGCAATTTTCGTAAGTAATACAACACTCAATTTGTGTCTATGCTGTCATTGAAATTACAGACAAAGCCTTGCACGTGTTCTGCTTAGATTTAAGTCCTTGTTTTGTATGTTTATTTTACGAGTTATTCATATTTCCTCGGATCTTGGTTGTGGATAGTGGAAGTCTTCAAAACTTAATGATACATTTTTGAGTGTATGTGTTTCATCATCGTCTTTATGCCAAAGCCAATCTCACCTGCACGTGGTGCATTCTGCTGATAATCAAGGCACTGGCAAAAGAGAGGTAGTAAGTAAAGCTGCCTATCAGGGAAAGTATTGAGGAGCTCGACGGCGTCGTTGCGCAGGTCAGTCTAATCGATCATGCAAGTTAAGCAATGATGACCGTAGCCTGTCTTTGGATGGGTTTATTTATCTCGAACTCCTCCGTGCTTCGGAGGGCACGCTAAGCGTCGGTCCCGGCTGTTGTTATCAGATGACAGTCGTCAAGTCAGTGGCCTTAGGGCGGCTTGAAAACACTAGACTCCGCCAACCAAAAGCAGTTGAGCAGCGTGGTGGAGTATGCTCTACACATCTTTGATTGAAGGGATACCCGTATCCCAACAGTGAGATGATTAGGGGAAATACGTCTACCTCTTCTCTTGCGGCAATACCCTTGAGGATAGATGTGTTCCTGCAAGTGAGTGAGGTTACGATAGCAAGGAAGGAGTTGCTACGATGACATGTGGCAGTGTCTATAGGCTACGTTCACTGTTTCGCATCAGACGGGCTTTATCTTTTTCTGTCATCCGATGTAATATAAATAAAGAAAATTGGTTGCCTGTAAAGTCGGTATACGGGCGAAAGTTTTACGTGACAACGACTTTGAGTGGTAAAATGTTTTCGAGTGGAAGGGACGCATGCCTTTCACTTTTTATGTCTGTCTCTCTCGCTCTTAGAAGGGACGCGTGCCTCTCACTCGCTCTCATTGTGAGCGCATAACGTGAGCCAGTTTCTTGAAGTGTCACCCGGCTAACCAATTTATAAGACGTTGTCACGTCAAAAACGTGTTTTAAGTTTTTTAAACTACATTTTGTTTTACATGTGACGTAACCTTGTAACTGGTGACCTTGTGGAGTACTGCACTCTATGAGATCCCTCGTACACGTGTCTACAGAAGTGACAAGTGTACACCTCTGTCATCCAATTAAACTCAACAGCGCCACAAAGCTGCTATTTTTAAGAGGTTTATCTTTAAATTCTGCTACATATCTAGTTCATGCCCTGCATTTTTTAAGATATATTCATCATCATTACAGGCCTTGCCCCATAAGCCGTCGGTTCTGCATGCTATGTGGCCACTTCAGCCCGATGATCCTTAGAGCTATCACGTAGAGATAGTCATTGAAGATAATAATCTATGATCTCATATTCCGAGATCGCTCTCCAGAATCCAAGGCCGCCAGGCTATCTCGCACGTATAATGGGGATAGTTCCCCATAACGTATACCGAACAGACCATTAATTTAATCTCAGGAACATTAATTTAATCTCTCTTTCTTCTCTTTGCCAGATAGTTTGATAATGAGCAAGCTGCACGACGTGCAGGTAGGCTTTGTCTCGAAGTTAGCGGTAAGTCATTTAATCCCTAGTGTACAGTCGGCGGCCAACATACATGAACGCAACCACCAACTGTACAGCAAAGAACAGCTAGCCTACTTAGCTGCACTCCCTACCTCTCTGCCCACACCTCTCTTTGTGTGTGTGTGTGTGTGTGTACACACACACAAATGTAGCCTACTGTACTCCTAACTCTTCCCTACTATGCTTTAACGTCCCTACCACCCTATCCTAACCATACATGAGATGGCAAGAGTAAGTAGTATGTACGTCAAGGTGTAACGCTGTGTGTAATCCTATCTACCTCCTAACTCTCCCGACTTCCCCTATTGTCCCTACCACCCTATCCTAACCATATATGTGACGGCGAACCCGGTAGTGTGCAACGTTAGAATATAACGTTGTATATCAATACGTATATAAATATGTACGGGATATCTGTTACTAGAGACCTATAGTAACAGACGGAACTTGGGTAGGAATTGGGTGTGTGTACGTCGTGCAATGTACACAGGAAATGGTTTTCTCACTGCCGGTCGAGCAGACTCACAAGACCGATCGTACTGACGGCTAAGGGTGTCTTGGCCACAGTGAGAGGATGTTGAAACTCATGAGAGTCTTCCGTCCAGAGTTGTACTGGACAGGTATAGCCTCCTCCGGCTCTTCCAACGGCTTGTTGGGTACTTCAGGTGTTGCTTGAGTCAAACACGGTTTCTGGATAATGACTAAAATATATTTACAAATAAATGTTCTTAAATACTAATGTTAATTACTATACACTAATGTAATTATTAACTAGTGTGTCGTGTGTGTTATTTGTCGACACAGTGATTTGCAGTCAGGTCATTGCTCGTGGTCGAAGTTTATTTTTTGTTGAGCTGACCCGACGTTTTTCCAACTATTGCGTATAGCGGCATAGTGGTTGTATGTTCGTTCTGAACATTCTGGCGCCTCTCAGAATGCCCATCCAGCTGGTATAGTTCAATTGTCTCCCGTGGTCTGGTTTTATCTCTTCCAGGTTGTTTCCTCAGGTTCAGTGTTGGTAACTTGTTCCCTACTACCATCTGTATTCGATGTTATCGGGAGTGGAATAAGTGTGTGTATTGACCTTTTTTGAGTTGCCCCTGATGACTTTTGAAGAGTCACCACTCTGGTTAAATCATCGTTGCCTGTATGTATCTCTTTTACTTTTGCAAGTGGCCATTTGTTAGGGCTGATATTCTCGTCTTTAATAATTACTAAAGTTCCAACCTTTAAATTGCCATGATTAGTTTTCCACTTATATCTTTGTTGTAATTGTTGTAGATAGTCTTTTGTCCAGCTGTTCCAGAAATTTTTCTTCATCTTCTGAATCTGTTTCCATATGTTTACGTGATCAGTATTAATATTTGATATCGGGTCTGGTATCCCTACTGCTTCTCGCCCTATGAGAAAATGACTTGGGGTGAGTACCACGTTATCATTTATATCCTCGCTCAGTGCACATAACGGCCTAGAATTGAGACATGCTTCTGTTTGGTGTAGAAATGTTGTCATTTCTTCATATGTCAACGTTTGCTCTCCTATCACTCGTCTCAGGTGGTGTTTCATTGACTTTACTCCTGCTTCCCAAATTCCACCGAAATGTGGGGATGAAGGAGGAATAAAGTGCCATTGGACTCCTATATTGGTTATGGTATTTTGGAATGAGTTATTTCCAATATCTCTTGATACAGGAAATTTGCAGCTCCTACAAAGTTGGTTGCATTGTCGCTATACATGTGTGCTACTGGACCTCTGCGTGCCATAAATCTTCGCAATGCTGCTATGAACGATTCTGTTGTCAGATCCCCCACTAGCTCTAAGTGAATTGCTTTTGTAGATAAACATACAAAAATTGCTATGTACCCTTTGTATGATTTATGCCCCCTACCTTTCATTGCTCTTACTTGAATTGGACCGGCATAATCGACCCCTGTATTACTAAATGGGAATGACATTGTCACTCTTGCTTCTGGTAAGGCCCCCATTTTCTGTACTGCTGTGGTAGCTCTGTGTCTTATGCATCTTACACAACTTCTAACGTAACCTTTTACTGCTCGTTTTCCTCCAAGTACCCAATACTTCTGCCGTATGTATGCCAAAGTCAAATTGTTTCCTCCATGTAATGTTGTAACATGAGCGTCATGGATAATGATTGATGTAACGTGATGGCCATGGGGTAGCAAAATTGGATGTTTCTGGTCGTATGGGAGTTTTGAGTTTTGTAATCTTCCTCCAACCCTCAACAACCCATCTGCATCGATAAATGGATCTAAGGTTGAAAATGTTGACCCTTTTCTTAACTGCGTCCCATTTTTAACTGCTTTGTATTCTTCTACGAATACTTCTTGTTGAACCAACAGGAGAACCCGTTTAGTAGTTTTCGACATTTCCTCGCATCTTAGGTGACCACTATTAGCTTGCATAAACCGATAGCAATAAGAGAGTATACGTATCATTCGTTGGAAACTTGAAAACCTATGCCATATTTCGAGAATTGATTGTGACTTGATATTCACGTGGTAACAACGTTTAATCTCTTCACATATTTCTGGTATTGTTTTTGTTATGGGAATTTCCTTCTCTTTTAGCCATTCTGGACCATTCCACCACAAGGAAAATTCTTTAAGTTTATTTGGGTCAATTCCTCTTGAAATTACGTCAGCTGGATTTTGATTAGATATCACGTGATTCCACTGTCCTTGAGGTAGTAACTTCTGTATTTCCGATACTCTGTTAGCTATGAAAGTCTTCCACCGTTCAGCTTCTCCTTTTATCCATCCTAGGGTTATCATTGAATCTGTCCAACAATAAACCTTCACATTTGGAAATTCCATAGTATCTATCACCTTTTTCATCAACTGCGCCAGCAATAGCGCTGCACATAACTCTAATTTTGGTAGGGTTGTTTTTAGCTTTTTGGGAGCTACTTTTGATTTAGCTTGTAATAGTGTGACATGGTGTTCGTTATTGTTATCTCGTATTTTACAGTATACGACAGCACCGTATGCTTTCTCGGACGCATCGCTAAAACCATGTAATTCCACTGTCACGTTTGAAGTAAATTTACACCATCGTGGAATGCTAATCTTTTCTATTGCACTTAATTGTTCTTGTATCTCGACCCATTTATTTTTGGTGTCGTCATCTACTGGCTGATCCCAGTCTGATCCATTGATCCACAGCTCCTGGATGATTAACTTCATGTTTATGATGACAGGTGCCAACCACCCTAGTGGATCAAATAGTTTTGCTACCTCTGACATAATGAATCGCTTTGTTGGGGTCTTGTTGTGATTGACATTAATATGAAACTCGAAGTTATCTTCTGTTGGTAGCCATAAAACTCCGAGTGACTTTCATCTAACGGTATTCGCATGGCGTTGTTATCTTTGTTTTCTTCTGGTATGTTCGCTAATAGCTCTGTGGTGTTTGAGGACCACTTTCTAAGGTTAAAATTTCCTGCTCGTAACATGCTTATCAGCTCAATCTGTAACTGTTTTGCTGAGTTAATAGTATCTTCTCCAGATAAAACATCATCCACATAAAAATCTTTTAAGGTCACTCTACTAGCTGTAGGATAGTTCATCTGCTCATCCATTGCCAGCTGTTGGAGCGTTCTGATGGCCAAAAATGGAGCTGACGCAGTTCCATAGGTGACTGTAGTTAGCTCATATTCATCGATTGCTTGCTGTGGGGAATTCCTCTAAAGAATACGTTGGTATTTTAAGTCCTCTTCATTTACATGTATGAATCTATACATTTTTTCTATATCTGCCATGAATACTATTTTATGTTTACGCCACCGCAATAGAATTGATACTAGATCTTGTTGAAGTCTTGGACCTGTGAACATATTGTCGTTGAGACTTAAACTCTTACTGGACTTGCTTGATGCGTCGAATACCACCCTTAACTTCGTAGTTAGTGATTCTTCTTTAACTACGGGCTGATGTGGTATGTAGTACTTGCCTTGATGATACTCTGCTCGAGTCACTCTCCTCATGTGACCCATGTCTAGATATTCGTTAAGAAATTTCTTGCAGTTTATTTCTAATTCGTTGTTTTTTACAAATTCACGCTCTAGTTGCAGAAGCCTCGCCGCCGCTTTTTGTCGTGAAATACCATACTCTAAACTAGGATCCTTGAATGGGAGTCTTACAACATATGACCCATCTGGATTTCTTACTGTTGTTTCTTGGTAATACTTTTCACAGGTCTGATCCTCCTGTGATGACTGATATCTTTCGGGAACTTCTAATTTCTTCTAATTCCCAAAACTTGTGTAATCGTTGTATTTCTGTCGACCGTGTTACCATGCTAACAATTTTTATATTACCGATGTTATCGTCATTACTCATTCCAGATAAAATCCAACCTAACTCCGTGTCCTGGGCAACAATTCCATCCTGAGTTTTGTATAGTCCATTTTGTAACAGCCGACAATATTCTTGGGCCCCCAGTATGATATCTATTGGCCCTTTTTTGTAATATGTTGGATCAGCAATTAATTTGTTCTGTAGCTCGCTCGGTTCTATTTGTGCAATGTTTCTTTTTGGAAATGCTCCGGTTAGCTTCGGTAGTACGATCAACATGACCTCTAACTTATAGTTACTAGTAAATCTTGGTTGTATTACGACATTGATGGCATTAGTGGACTTTTTCGACTTCTCGTCAGCAATACCGACTACTTCGGTGTGTATCCTGTTGCGAGGATGTCCCAGCAACTGGGCTACCTCTTCTGTACAAAACGATGCTTCCGAGCCTTGATCGCACAATGCTCTTAGCAGTTGTGGCGTTCCGTCTCTATCATTCACCTTTACAAGCGCTGTAGCTAACAATGTAGTTTTAGGACAGTCACTATTAGCTGTGGTAGACACGTCGAGGGCAACAGCTGATATTTTTGCCGACGATGACGACGAATCATCATACTTCACCTCACTTGTTCTTTCCTTTCTATACCGTGTCGCAAACTGGTGCAGCAAACTATGATGTCCAGATACTCCACAGAAACCATATACCTCCGTACTATGACATTTTATCGTTGCTGGGTGCATTAGGCAATTTCTACACGTCTTCTTTTCAATTACTGCTTTATTGCGTTCTTCGGCAGATAATGCTCTGAACATAGAACACTGATACACCACGTGTTCATCTTTAAGGCAAAACCAACAATTGCCTTTGTTTAACTGCTTCTGTCCTAACTGGGATTTATGTAGTGGTACGTAAGTTGTACGGTCTAGTTTATGAGAACTGTACAGTGTTTCTAAACATTTAAATCTTTTCTCCAAAAATAACATCATATCAGAAAAATGCTGAAGTTTGTTTGGTTCCTGTACCTGTTGTTCATAGCTTTCATTTGTTTCTGAGTCCCATGCTCTACTCAATATCCGAGTTAACATCGGATCCCAAGTAGACACGTCAATGTTCTGACACTTTAGTGCCTCTAAATTCTCATTGATTGTATCGTGCAGACTTCTTAAATTTTCAGCATTACCCCTAACGACCTGTCGTAGGTTTAATATATTGTCGACGTATCTGGATACAATGATTCTCTCATTTTTGTATCTTTTTACTAACAGTGTCCATGCCGTCGAGTAATTAGCATCACATACCGTCAAATGTCTAACCAGCTTAGCGGCGTCTCCTTGCACGTGCGTCTTTAAATATTGCATTTTTTCCGTGGCCGTTAGTGACTGGTCTTCATGTATTATCTTCAAAAATAAGTCATAAAAAGAATCCCATGACTCATAGCTACCGGTGAAGATAGGAATTATTATTTTCGGCAAATTCACTGATGCTCTACTGTGGCTCACGTCTGATGGTCTTTTTTCAGCGATGTGAGCTAACAGCTGTTCAGTACCTAACTCAAACTCTATTTGTGTACTTTCAAACATATGCTCTTCAAAGTAGGTATGTTCCAATATATTCTCCTCTACCAATATTTGTAGATGTGTTTCTTCTATTTCCTGCCACAGCTTCTGTAGCGCCAATAGCAGTGACTCTAAATACCAAACTGGTTTGTTGAGTGACATCTTTGCAAGCTGTAACTTTTTCTGTAACTGATTGATGCGATATAACTGAATAAATATTTTGGGTGAGCTGGTCTCATTGTCTTTCTCTGGCTCTATGTCTTTTGGCACATAAAGTTTATGTACCTGTTGTATCTTCTCCTCGCATTTAAGAAGGTATTCCATGGCTTGTGTGTATGTCTTTTTTATGGTTTCGTAGTAGTTACCGGTTATGTATGTGTGTTCAAACAACACCTCCTGGTCTTCTAGACGTCTATGATTATTACTTGTTCTTGTAAATACATCTGTTAACCGGGATCTCCTTTCCGCAATGTACTTCAATGTTTTTCGTGTGGCTGAATCTTTTTTTAATATTAGTCAATAATTGACTAATTTCATTGTAATTGGCTTCCTGTCTTTTGATTAACTCGTTAATTTCTTGTATCTCCATCTTGTCGCTGTTTTCGCTCTTCACCCCTAACCTATTCTAACCCTGATATGTCTGTACAGAGTACACCTGTACCCTCGCTTTTATTGTGCAACTTCTCAACCGGCTGGTGAGACCCGCTTCTGGGAGGCCAGCGGCCGATCCGCAACGAGAGACTTCTCTCACAGGGCACACCGTACAATGTCTTTCAAATAGCTGACACACTGATGCTGTGTAGCAAGCCCCAGTGCTTAACTATATGAACTGTCAGTCTGTTCTTGTCAATGCCTTATGGGGTAAGAGGACCGCGTGGTAAACACAACACAATAGCTCGAAGGACCAAATGTACAGTCGGCGGCCAACATACATGAACGCAACCACCAACTGTACAGAAAAGAACAGCTAGCCTACTTAGCTGCACTCCCTACCTCTCTGCCCACACCTCTCTTTGTGTGTGTGTGTGTACACACACACAAATGTAGCCTACTGTACTCCTAACTCTTCCCTACTATGCTTTAACGTCCCTACCACCCTATCCTAACCATACATGAGATGGC